>CM032362.1:20653715-23216896 GCA_019023105.1 Diglossa brunneiventris | reverse complement strand
CCAACTCCATCACCTCCCAGCCCTCTGCCAGAAACCGTGGCCTGGCACACACAGTGTCACTCCATCCCCAAGGATCCCAACACAGAGGTGTCAGGAGCAGCCTTCCCAGCACAGCCATGGCTTCCCTCTGCCAGCTCTGACGGTGATCTTGGGCCCACCTCCCATCGTGGGTGGTGTCTGCTCATTGGGACTGTGCTCTCAACACAGCAAATGCTCTTCCCCACATCGCAAGAACAGATAAATCATCGTTTGCTTTTCTGACCAACCAATGCTCTTCCCCACATCTGCTCATTGGGACTGTGCTCTCCCAATGCCCTTCCCCACATCCCAAGAACAGATAAATCATCCTTTGCTTTTCTGACCAACCCATTTCCAGCACCATCCTGTCCTGGACGGGATGCAGGACACGTGTTCCTCCTGCAAATGCTGCTGCTGCCCGGGGCTGAGATGGGCCATGGCAGGTCCAACATGCAGAACTGAGGCCAGTCAGGAGCGGTAGCCCTGGTGCCCCCGGGCCATCCAGCAGTGAGTAATCTGGGGCCGGGTGCCGGAGTGCCGGGAGCCAGCCCGCCTGCCCCGGCTCCGCCTGCACCCCAGTCACCGCGCTGGCACGTCCTGCGGCTCCTCACATTCCTCCCGACGGAACAGCTCAGCAGCACAACAGCCCTGGTGAAGCAGGATTTAGCACAGCCTGCCTGGGGGTTGTGGCTACTGAGAAACATCCAGATTTAAACGTTTTGAAGGAGAGCTTTACTCCTTTTAAAACCTCAACCTTGAGGCAGAACCAACCTTCTGAAAAAGCTGGACAAACCCCTCTTTATTCAGAGTGAGTAAAGCCCCTGTAAAGCAGCCTCTCCTTGGGGAGTGTTTGTTCATGCAGGGCAGGCCTGGAGCCCGAGCCGAGGGAGGGGGCACAGGGTGCAGAGGGTGCCCCGTGGCTGCATATCAGGGCCAACCCACAGCCTGTGCTGGCAGCAGCCACTGTCCCCACCTCACCCTGCCCACTGCCAGCCCTGCACTTTGCTCCTCACTGCCCAGAGCTTACACCACATGGTGAAAGCAGAGCTGCTGTCAAAAAACCAGCAAACCCAGACACCTGGGAGGGATGGACTGGAGGACCCTGGAGCAGGACCCCTTTCCCTGCCTCTGAGACCCTCCCTGGCACTGCTGGGGCCAGGCACCCCGGCCCCACACCCCAGAGCAGCTGCAAGCAGTCTGGGGACAAACCCAGCCTGGATCTTCTCCAGCCTGGAAAAAAAGAGGGATCAAATAGTCCTTCTGTGATCCACACTGCAGACTCAGCAGTGCTCAGGAACCTGCCCAGCTCTCCTCCCACTCTCCCGCAGCAAACCCATCCCTGCCGAAGGCTGAGCTGCCTTAACGAGGCCATTCATTAACCAGCCAGGGCCGCGGCTGGGCTCGGGCTTGCCTCAGTACTGCACAAGCCTCCCTGCGAGCCCTGCCAGGTTCTGAGTTGGTGCCCACAGTATCACCCCAAGCTGCAAGAGGCAGGGGGCGCCAGCCTGGGCGGGCGCACGGGGCCCTGTGCAGCATCCTTCCTGCAGCATGGAGCTCCTCATCCAGCTGAGATGCCTCCGGCTTCCCAGCTGCCATGCAGAAAGGGCTCTGCTGGCAAGAGGAACACAGCTGACACCCCCAGCAGGACTTGGGCTCCTTGCCCCCGTGCTTGGCCTCCAAAGAAGCAACACAGCTCCACTCACCTGGCTATCCCCTCCGGCCCCGAGCAGGGAAGAGGAAGAGCTGTCCTGGCACATGGCAGCCTCGCTGGCAGGAGCAGCTCTGCCCTGCCCAGAGCCCAGAGAAAATGGACTGGGGCGGAGATGAAGCAGGCTGAAAATTGCAGGAATTAGAGGAACAATCACAGAGCTCCTCAGCCTTAACATCAAACTGGAATGAATTACTCTCTTATGTGAATTCTCTTGGCTCGGCTTCTTTTTCTCTGTTCTTCTCACTTGTTTCCTACAAAGTGCTTAAGCAGAAATATTACCAGCTTTCATGGAAAAATCTTATTTGAAATTATTTTATCAGCCAGAAAGAAGGGGAATGAAAAGTTCCCTCAAAATTTTTGCTTTCATTAAAATAAACTTTTTTTTCCCTATCAAAGTCAGTTTTACAAGGGTGTTTCAACTAGATGCAATCAATAGGATTGGAGGCTTATTATTATTATTATTATTATTATTATTATTATTATTATTATTATTATTATTATTATTATATTGGTAGAAGCTGTTAATAAAATAAACTTTTTTTCCCTATCAAAGTCAGTTTTACAAAGGTGTTTCAACTAGATGTAATAAATAGGATTGGAAGCTTATTGTTATTATTATTAACAACCGTATTATTATTATTATTATTATTATTTTATTTGTAGAAGCTGTTTCTTAAAAGCCTAGTCGAAGATGTCCCTGCTGTACTATTATTGTTTTTGTTTTTTAATTGGTAGAAGCTGTTCCTTAAAAGCCTAATCGAAGTTGTTCCTGCTGTCCCACCGTCCCTCCTCTGGTGCTGCCTTGTCCCGAGTGTGGGACAACCCTGGCCAGCCCAGGGGTGCCTGCCCTCCATCCCGCGGGTTCCATCCAGCCCAGGGGTGCCTGCCCTCCATCCCGAGGGTTCCATCCAGCCCAGGGGTGCCTGCCCTCCACCCGAGGGTTCCATCCAGCCCAGGGGTGCCTGCCCTCCATCCCTGTGCTGCTGCGTGGGACAGCCGGGCTGCAGAGCACCTCAGCAGGGATGGATCCCTGGCCACATCTCCGTGCTGGATGCCCAGAGGGAGCACAGAGGGCAAGCAAGGGACACTGCGCTTGCAGCCCGGTCAAATTCCCTCGTCCCGTGGCCACCGGCTGCCCCCGCGCCCTCGCTGGCGGGGCCGGGGGCTGCTGCCCATTTCTCTGCTGGTGATTAGATTGTTCACGGCTCTGGGGTTTGTTTGAATAAGCGCCTTTGTTCGGCGGCGCTTTCCCACGTCCCCCGCCCGCCCGGCAGTCGCGTGTCCCGAGGCTCCGAGGAGCCCCGGCCGCCGCTCCCCAAGGAAAGTCCCGTTCGGAGCAAGACATCTGCGCCCGAGGGAACCTGCCAACATCTGCCACACTTTCCCCCTTTTCAACAGCCTTTCTTTCCCTCTTAAATACTGCAGGAACAGATGTTAAAAGTTGTTTTCTTTCTCCGGAGTGTGAAGTGTAGACAAATAGGAAAAAAAAAAAGAGAGAAAACTCTAAAACTCTAAGCAGCGCTCACCCCTCTCTCTTTCCTTTTTTTTTTTTTTTTTTTTTTGGAAAGCCCAAGGAAAAAAGGGAGGCTTTGTTTACAAAGGAGAATCCCCTTTTCAGTGAAACCTGGCAGCGGCAAAGCAAAAGGAAAGCGGGAATTCGCAGAAAGCTCCTGTAATGCTCATTAGCATGGGGCTGTTGGGTCCCTGCAATCCCCGGCACAGATGTCAGCCTTGCCCAAAGCCAGGGCAGCTCTCCCGCCCGCACCCCCGCCTCCGAAATAAAGGCTTTTGCCGTGACTGAGAGGTGTAAAATAACTGTTTACAGCCAAAGCTGCTCTTCTTTTGCACTGCGGCGCTGTCTTACAAATGAACCTTGAAATGAGCTCTCCCGCAGCAGATGCCCGTGGGCAAGCCGAGGGGCTGCGGTGCCCGGCTGGGCTGGGCACGGGCTGGCACCCGGGGCCACCCCGCTGCCCCTGGCCTGTCCTCCCAGCAGCACGGTGTCCCCTGGCCACCAACTCACCTGGGCTCCCGGGAACAGCCCCGGAGCTCGGGCAGCTCGCAGCACAAAGGGGGCAGGAGGGAGGGCGAGGCAGCAGCCACGAGCAGAGGCCAAGGGAGGGAGAGAGGCTGAGGAAGGAGGTGCTGCCATCACAGACGCTGAGAGAGCTGTCCTGGGGGCACCGGGGGCTGGCCAGCCTCCGGGCCACCAACATGGGGCACACGCTGCGCCCTGCAGCAGTGCCAGCGGACATGGGACATGCTTTTCAGAGATTTTGGGTAGTTCTGGATTTGCTGACACCCCTGCTGTGTTCAGCTGAGCCAGGAGCTGAGGTGATCTCAGCCTCTCCCTGCTGCCCTGGGTGCCTTGGGAAGGTGCTGCTCTCTGCCCAAGGTGGAGGGAGATGGGCAGGCACCGCCAGCCTGGGCACAAAACACACAGTGTGCTCTGTGCCCCCTGCCCCAGCCCAGCCCTGCCTCCTCCAGGCTGAGCTGCTGCAGTCATGTGGCCTCAGCTACACCTTTTACAAATAGCAGCAACAATCCATTTCCTTGGACTGGAAAAAGCTTGGAAAACCAAAGGAGTCTTCACAGGCGCAGAGCCTGGGCTGGCTGATGTGAGGCCTCCTGCATGGGGCGGTGGGATCTCATTTTGCTGTCTCTGAGGACAACACCCCAGAGATAAGAATCCCACCCCTTTACCTGGCACAAAGGATAAGTTGTGAACCTTCCCCTCCCAGCCCTCCTCTCCCAGCACAACCACCACCCCAGCTCATCCCAGGCTCTTGCCAAAGTAGGGCACTTATAAAACCAAGGAACTGCACCCCAGCTCTGCATGTGACTGCCAAACAGCCTCTGCGTGCCAGGTCCCATGGCTGGGGACATGTTTTGGTGATGAGCCCAGGCAGCAGGGCGTGCAGACGTGCTGCAGGTATGTTTGCACTGACACACTCACACCCACACGGTGCTTGAGCAAGGAGCAGCGTGATGTCCTCGCTGCTGTCACTGGGAATGTCCCCACCCAGAGCTGGAGGGACACAGGGCTCTGCAGCCACGCACCATCTGCCTTACAGATATGTTTCTGTAAAACACTTGTGGAGTGTTCTGTTCCTGTGGCTGTGCTAAAGACCTGGGTACTTCAAGCCAAAGTAAACCTATGTGTAGCCTGCATTGTAGAATGCTGCTCTTATTTTTTATTTCTTTGAATAAAATATTTCTTTTTCCCGGGAGCTGGGAAATCCCTCCCAGTGCATCGGGAGAGCCTGCAGTGCTTCAGAACGCTGCAGCTGCTTCCTCTCCACTTCAATAAGGTGACGCATTCAACACCAATCCAAAGGGCTTCACCTGTGGGACTCAACAGGACACTGCCAAATCCTGCTTATCAGCAAAGCAGCTTCAGAAAGCAAATGCAAGGTCATGAAAATGCCCTCATATTCTCCCCCAAGCCAGGCAGAAGTGAGGAGGTATAAAAGTGAATTCTCACCCCACACCAAGCCTCCTCAAAAGGCCCCTCATCCCCTGCCCCAGCGTTCCAGAGCAGCAAACAGACAAACCCCCTTCCTCACAAAGCCACCCAAGCCTCACAGCATGGGGGAAAAACCCGGAGAAGTAAAGCTTCCACAGGACTAACTCAGCTCTAGGTTTGTTAGTATCTTCAATACCCTGTACATTTAATATTAAATTCTGCAGAGCAGCCAAAAACTAGAAGAGTTACATATTACCTACATCCACCCAGGTGCAACAGATAATTCAGGTTCCCAGGAGGTAAATAAAGTTCCCATGTTTTCCCTAGAGGATTTCTGTGATGGAAACAACCTTCCTTCGGGTGTCTGCTGTCAACAGTTTTTAATCGATCATCATTTCCTTGTAACAATAATCCCTGGGAGCAGGAACTCCTAGCTGAAGTACTCTATTCTTAAATTAAGTGGCTGTTACAATGATGTGAAACGACCGGGATCAGGTTAGCAGGTAAAAACAGGCATGGCTTCAAGGAGATAGAGGAGAAAAAGATGAGTAGAAGGCATTTTCCCAGGTGTAATTCAACCGCTTCCCGGCCATTGTGTCCCTCCCTGGGAATCTGTGCGAATTGAACGAGGAGCCGCGCAAGCTGCTCCGAGCGCGCCCATTTTCCTCCCCTTCTTCCCGAACAAAGGATCCCTCCAAAGCCCAGCGTCGGAGGCTGGACATCTGTCGCCGTTTGGGGGGGCCGGCGTGGTCATTGAAAAGAAGCAGTGACCTGTCAGCTTTGATTGATGGCCACAAACCTCCGGGCTCGACCCCTCGTGTGGGAAAAGAAGTCCCGCCAAGGAAAGTTGCCTTTCAGATGCTAATTTGGGGTTATAAATACAGCCGAGGAGCAGCGGAGCAGCAAAGAGCCCATCTGGAAGGGGAGCGAGCCACAGCCCGAGCGCCTCCTTCCCATCCCATTCCATTCCATCCCATCCCGTCCCATCCCATCCCATCCTGTCCTGCCGAGCCTGCCTGCCCCAGGATGACAGCCACGGCCACCACGGGCACGCACAAGGTGGCCAGCACCAAGGAGGAGAGGAAGGTGAGTGTCCCCTGAGCTGGCCATGTGAATGAGCAGTGCCAGCCACTGCTTCCAGGGCACAGGAAGCGCTTTAGATTTAGATCGACTCTTTAGCTTTTACTGACAACAGCTTTTACTGTCACAAATGCTTTTTCTCCTCTTAGAAAGATGTTTTCTCTGAATTTAACTCATGTGGGTGTTTTTCTGCTTCTTTTCTATGCCTCCTCTCTATTTTGATCGGGTGAAGTGAGTTTCTGTGTTTGAAACGATTGGAAGTGGGAGAAGGGAGAGGTGATGCCACCTCAGGGATGGGCACACGCTCCATCCACACCTTGTCCCTGCTGAGCAGTGTCACCCTGTGCTGGCTTCACACAGGGAAGGGATCTCTAGCATTGCTGGACTGCAGCAGGGAGAGGAAATGAAAATATCAACTGTGATCTTTCCTGCTCCTTTTCTTTGCCAGTTAAGGAAACCTCTCATTGAGCGGAAGCGAAGGGAAAGGATTAATAACTGCTTAGACCAGCTGAAGGAGACTGTTGTGGGCGCATTTCACCTGGATGTAAGTGCTCATTTGGTGCTGCTTTTTGTCCTTCTGCTGGTGGGGAATTGGGTTGTGTGAGGAGGAAGGGAAATGCCTCATCTTTAGAGAAAATGGGCATGGTGCAAACCCTTCTTTGCCTCTAACTGCTGCATTCTTTCCCTATCAGCAGTCTAAACTGGAAAAAGCAGACATCCTGGAAATGACAGTGAAGCACCTCCAGAACATCCAGAGCAGCAAGATGCTGGGTGAGTGCCGGGTCCCTTGCCCTGTGCCAGCGGGTCTGGTCCCCTGGCAGCCTGGCACAAGCCCCTTTCAGGCCACCCAGGCCCAGGCTGCTGCCGGGCTTTGGCTTTCTCCACTAGATGGGGAGATGGAGCCGGGCACTGCTGAATCCGCGGAAGGCGTTTTTCCCTTCCTGAGCCGATTTCTGCTTTTTGGCGCAGTTTTGCCTCGGCGCCGGGCAGCGGGGCACAGAGCTCACCCCCCGCTCACCTTTTCCCCGCAAACAAAGCATCTCTAAAGCGCAGAGGTGCTTTAGACACCCCGCGGTGACCCTGCCGCGCTCACCCTTTGTGTCTGTCCCGCACAGCCGACTCCAAGGTGGGGCTGGAGGCGCAGCAGAGGTACAGCACCGGCTACATCCAGTGCATGCACGAGGTGCACAACCTGCTGCTCACCTGCGAGTGGATGGACAAGAGCCTGGGGGCGCGGCTCCTGAACCACCTGCTCAAATCCCTGCCCCGCTCGGGCGAGGAGCCCTGCAAGGCAGCGCTGCGGTCCGGCAGCCCGGCTCAGCAGCCGCTCCCGACGCAGAAAAGTGCCCTGAGCCCCAAGGGCAGCGCCCGGGGCACAAACCCGGCACAGGAGCGCCTCTGCCCTGCGGAGAACAAGCAAGCTGCCAAAAACCCCCTCCAGCTGCCCTCGCCGCCGCTTTTCAACCAGGTTGATGCTGCACCTCCTCCCAGACAGGTTCTGCAGCCAAATTTTTCCCATAACAACCCCAGAATGGGGTCATTAGATATGTGGAGACCGTGGTAAAGTGTGCTTTCCATTTTTGTCCTAACCTTAGACACTCTTACGTATGTATCTTATAGATATGTTTCTTTAAAACACTTGTGGAGCAAATCTGTTCCTGTAGGTGTACTAAAGACCTGGGTACTTCAAACCGAAGTAAACCTACGTGTAGCCTGCATTGTAGAAGGCTGCTATTATTTCTTATTTATTTAATACATCTAAATTATTGTCTAGAATCCTCTCGTGCTCTTTAGTGTATAATAATGATATAGTTTTCTTGTCTTGCATTCTAAAATAATTAACTTTCTATTAATAAAAATACAAGAGACTAAGCAACAACCCTCTCTGGAATCAAATTTACCTTCAGATCTCACATAAGCCATTGAGATCCCTCTGTTGGATAAAAGGGTAAGCAACTGGTCTCTTCTGCTTTGTATTTTTAATATCATCCCTGTGCAGTGTAGGAGATTCCAGTGTTGAGTCCTGTAAAAATGCTGCAATTATTAGGAGGGAAAAAAAAAAAAAAAAAAAAGAGAGAGAAAAAGGGAGAGACTTGGTCTGGACTTTTTAGGCTGTTTAGAAATGCTCTGTGGGTTGCTCACTCAGGCTATGCTGTTCCCAGCCTGACACTGCTCTGGAGCTTGTGAGTACATGTGTATATATATATATACATACATTATATATATATATGTTACATATAGTTATATTTAGGGATTTTTTTTTGTTTCCATAACTAAAAGTTCTAAATAAACCTTTTGAAGATAACGACTGACATTTCTCCCAGCCTTGTCCTGTGTGCTCAGAATAAAGAGTGTTTGAGCATCTGCTTTGCTTTGCTTCTTTCACAAACATTTTTTCCTGGATGCAGTTGGAAGGGCTGGTTTGGGGGCTGCCCCTGACACTTTGTAGGAAAGCAGCGCTCACCACACACACAGACAGCCCTGCCTGGGTCACAGGGACCCTTTAGAAGTTGTGAAGGAAATAGGGAGCTGGCTTTATCAGGCTGGATCGATGCTTTAGCTTTTACTGATAACCGAGTCACAAAGATCATCTAGAGAGCAGAAGGTGAAATTCCCTGCAAACTGGACAGAGGAGATTGGGACAAATCTACTCACTTGCTGGCAACATTTGCTGCCCGTTTTTCATCTCAAAGGCAGTTAGAAGCTGCTCACAGCAGAAATAAAAGAGCAGGGAGCTCCTAAACAAACACGGAGCATACTAATGAACGGCCGCAGTTGGAGGGGCTCATTGTGCAGAGAGATCTATTGGATGAGGTGCTGAAGGAGTGAAAACCCTCACCTCCGGGTTTAGCATCTTTTCCTGGGAAGCTTTCCCTTTTATGCAGCCCTCCCGAAGAGCCATTAGGAGCAGTGGCAGGAGAAACAACTGGCCTACACCTGGCTGCAAGGAGGCAAGGCAGGTCAGACGTCAGGTGAAGACACAGAATTGCACAGATCCCGAATTGCACAAACATCAACATCAGTGTCCACCCTCTGCCTGAAAATGAAGATTCCCCCTTTCCTGACGGGGCCCTTTGGAATGATCACTAATGTGAAAAATACAAATCATCATCATCCTCATCCCACTGCAAAGGTCCAGAGGAGAGTGGGAGGTGGGGCCAGCCCAAGCAAAGCACGGCAGCAAAGCACACAGAATACTCATGGGTAGAGAAACCAACCAGGCAAAGAAAACTGCAGAATCCTGGCAAAGAAAAGGCATTAAAGATCTTCCCAGCTTACTGTCACAAATACAGGGGGGTTCAGAGAAAAGCCCATGCCATGAGAGCCCCCACAGCTGCACCCAGCAGGGGAACCTCCAGTGCACACCAGTGTGACCCCAAGGAGAGCAGCTCCCTGCCCCACAGCAGCCTGAAGTGCCCCTGTACTTCTAGGAGGTGTCACCAATGCATCTCATGGCACTCCTGGCCACTTTCTTGCTATGCTGGGACAGACTCTGATGAAAATATTTTACTGCAGCTTGACAGCATCATCTTGAAAACATACATTCCCTCCAAAAGCTGTAAATCCCCAGGGACTGTAAGTATTAGCTATGGTTACTGTGCTGAAAGGAGATCAGCAGGAAATATCTATTTCCCACTATCTCTGCTTGTTTATTTTGTGTCTTTGAAAATACTTGGTGGTTAGTGAGTTTTATTATTTCCTGTTTCTAATCAGTAAGGGCTTTTTTTTTCTGTTGTGGGTGTGGAGGGAAGGGTCACATCACAGCTGGTGAGAGAGTTTTAAAAATAGGAAAATGAGACTGCAATACTTGGCCAACAATCTCCAGCAACACTTTTAGTACAAGGCACTCATTTTTCATTGCCTTCATTTCAAACCAAGGGTGACTCTTTATGACCTCCTTGTCCTCTATCCAACCAGTACTGCAGGAATCCATTGCAAGACACCAGTGTTCAGTAAGAAAAAAAAAATGTTTCTTCAGAAAGAAAGCAGAGGATTACTCACAGCACTTCAAACACACGAATTTCAGCTTCTATTTACGCTGGACAAAGGAACTCCATATTTACTTCAAACCCATCTGGTTTCACCAAAGCCAGGACTGTACAAGAGCAATAATACTTTGCTCTTCATCACAAGCACCACTCCACTGACAACCCAAAAATGCACTGCCAGGTGCTCCCATCTCGTCCCCAGGAGAATGAAGGGAGCAGCTCCTGCTGCCAGCTGGGCAGTGCAGAGTGGAGAGCACCAAAGGGCTGGGAGCACAAACCCTGAGAGAAAGCCCTGGGGGAGTTGGGGGTGCTCAGCCTGGAGAAAAGGAGACTCAGGGCTGCCCTCATCACTCTCTGCAGCTCCTGAAAGGTGCCTGTGCTCAGCTGGGGCTGGGCTCCTTCTCCAGCAGCACTGACACAACCAGAGCACACAGCCTCAAGCTGTGCCAAGGGAAATACAGGGTGGATATTAGGGAAAAGTTTTTTACAGAAAGGGTGATAAAGTTCTGGAATGGCTGCCCAGGGAGGTGGTGGAGTCACCATCCCTGGGTGTGTTTAACAAAGCCTGGATGTGGCACAGGGTGCCAGGGGTGAGTTGAGGGGTTGGGGCTGGGTTGGACTCAATGATCTTGAGGGTCTCTTCCAACCCAGTGACTTGTGAATTCTGTGGATTCTGTCCTTGGCAGCTGCTGGTGGAAGCTGCCCCTCACTCACACAGGCTCTGCACACAGCAGCAGAGCCCAGGCAGATGCTGCTGTCACATCTGTGACCGTGTTCACAGGGGTTCTTGGATGAGGGAAGAGACGAGGATCTGACTCCATGTTTCAGAAGGCTGATTTATTATTTTATGATATATATTACATTAAAACTGTACTAAAAGAATAGAAGAAAAGGTTTCATCAGAAGGCTGGCTAAGAACAGAATAGGAAAGAATGATAACAAAGGTTTGTGGCTCACTCTCTGTCCGAGCCAGCTGACTGTGATTGGCCATTAATTAGAAACAACCACATGAGACCAATCACAGATCCTCCTGTTGCATTCCACAGCAGCAGATAACCATTGTTCACATTTTGTTCCTGAGGCCTCTCAGCTTCTCAGGAGGAAAAACCCTAAGGAAAAGATTTTCCATAAAAGATGTCTGTGACTCACATCTGCAGCAGGCAGCAGTGGCTGTGACCCTGCACTGCCAGGGCACAGCCCAGGGATGGATCCCCAGCACCTTCCAGGCTGCTCCCCATCCCAGCTGGGACTGCATTCCCAAGGCACAGACAGCGTTTGGAGGCACAGACACCTCACATGAAGCTGAAAACAGCCAGCACCAGCTCCCAGACCAGATTCCTGGGCTCAGGCTTGGCCAGACAGACCTGTTTGGATGCAGCACATCTCCCCAGCACAGGCAGGGCTGGGACAGCAGCAGAGCTGCGCTTTGTCCCCTGCCTCAGTGCTGTTCCAGGCATGTGTTTGTGGATGGAGAATCAAAAAGCAGAGATCAGTTGCTGTGTACACAGGGATGTGGGAAAGGCTGGACATGAGCCTCAGGACCCTCACATGCCTTCAGGACAAAGCAATTACTGATTTTTATAGCAACATAAGCCCAGCTGGACAGAACACCCACATGCACAACAGTTCCCTTCATGGAAACTTCACTCCCAGACCTGCTCTCATGCAAACCAAGAGGAAAACTCTCACTTATTTCTCAGAAACAGGACCAAACCCTTTCCCACTAAGAAAGGGCAGAGCTTCATCAGTAGGGAAGAGAAACTGGGGCCCTGCCATGCTGTCTTCTCTGGGACACACACAACCCCTGGGGCCTCTGAGCATCCCTGCCTTCTCCCTCGCTCCTCTTCCCAGCTTGAGGTCCCACGGCCACCCTCAGTGACAAGGCCACAGTGCTTTAGAGATGTGAGAGTGGTGCTGAGCCCCTGCACATCACTCCCTGAGTGGGCTGAGCACAGGGCAGGAAAAGGGAACGTGAGCTGTATCCTCACTTATCTCTTTGTTGAGTGCTCACTTGGGCAAAAAGGAGCCTGTGCTGCCAGTGTGGCCTCTCCAGAGGGCCTGGAGGGGCTCCTGATCCTCTGCACCCCCAATAAAACCTGCAAAACCCCGTGCAAAAGCAACTCAAATGTTGTCAAACTGCTCTGATCCATGCTGCCATGGCTGGGAGAGCTTGCAGGTCACTGGCAGAAGTGATTCCTTGGGAGGAAAGTGAAAACAAACAGCAAAGACTTCACCTTCCCTTTATTTATGCCACTATCCCACAGCTTCCAGCCTGTGCACTCCTGCCTTACAGGGACATGGTCACATTTCATCTCATGAGAGGCAGTGCTGTGTTGAGGACCTACCCCAAAGTCTGTCCCATTTTTCAGAGCTTTCCCATACTCATGAATAATGCAGCAGAAGCTGAAGCCAGCCCTGGATCTGTTCTGCACTGCTGAGATATTTAACCTCTGAGTCAAAGTGCTGGTGAGGAACGTGGCTGGAGGCATCACCACAGACCTACCAGAGCCTGGGAACACTTTGCTCTGAGGCTCCCCTATGGCTCCTGCATTAGGCAGCATAAATTGCATAAATCCTGCCACATGTTTGGAATTGAACAGTGCACTAGAACATTTCCATCGAGTTTCCCACAGCTAACACCACCCAGCAAATGGACTTCTTCAATCGATCCCACATCTGCTGCCACAAAGAGATTGGTCCTCAGGAAGCAGCTCAAAGGGCTCTTCAGGGCTGAAGGACTGCCTATTCTGCTCTGCAGAATGCCACTGAGGAGGAACAGGAGTGATGCCTCCTCTCCAGGGTCCCTTCCCAAGGAGACAAGGGAAAATGGCAGCACAGGAGCTTTGGTGGCTCTTGGGAAGCTGCTCAGCAGGGAATGACTTGTTGGGGTAAGAGAAACCACTGCCAGGTTGGCCCTTCCTTTACCAGGAGTTCTTCCAACCCCCTCCTCTCTGCTCTCCCCCTGCCCAGCCTCCTCCTCCTCCATCACAGCAGCAGGAGTCTGCTGAAGGACAATTTCTCACTCCAACTGGGATAACCCAAAAGTGGCTGATTGGCAGCCCCAGAAGCACCTGCCCATGTCTGCACCATCTTCGCTGCTCAGGTTGTTTCTCTTCCACGCATTGAGAAGAGCAAATGTTAGGCAGGATGGGGAAGTGAGGCAGGGGAGCTCCTTGGGACAGAGCAGACCCAAAACAAGGGCAGAGTATCCCTGGGTAGGAGCTGGGACTTTCCTGGGCCCCTCTGCACTGTGGGAAGAAACCACTCAGGAGCAGCCACACAACCTCAAACCTCTCTGTGCCCTGCCCTGCCCTCCTTAGCCAACGTGGGTATTAAAGTACAAAGCAAAGCACTTTAAAATATGTACTCTCCCCACTGGAGAGGCTGTGAGAACAAGCAATCCACCTGGGATGGCAATCACATCACCTCACGTACTCCTCAGAAGTGCTGAGATGTTATTTTGATAGGTGTGACGGAAGAACAGCCTGGTCACTGAACACAAGGAAAGCAGCACCTGCACAGACAGGTTCTCCAAACCACACACACACTGCTGTCAAAACACTCTGGGAAAAGGAGACCAGTGGCTCCTGGCATCTGCCATGGCTCAGCACTGTCCTCACAAACACATCTGTTAAAAACCCCTGCAGGACCCAGGGCTTTGACCATCAGAACTCACAGAAGGAGCAGAGAGCCCTTTCCACCACAGAGCCAAGGCACCAGGGAGAGAGGGAGAGCCCTGAGCTCGGCAGCACAGCTGCCCTCCCCACAGCCTCGGGCTCGGTCAGCAGCCCTGTGGTTCTGCAGACCAGGCACAGTTTCAGCAGCAGAGGGGGGCAGCTGCTCCTGTTTTAGTCCTGGCTATCACCTCCACCTGCTCTGCACCTGAATTTTCCCAGCCTCCTGCTTGGGGTGGTGACTGTATTCATCTCAGAGATCTCTGGCTGAAAAGCACCAGCAAGATGCCAGGGATTGCACAGATTAAAGAGATGAAAAGGACCTCTCCAACCAACTGCCACATGAATCACTGCTCCACTGTCTCCCCAACTCCAGCACTGGCCTCTTCCCTGTCCCTCTGTGCAAAAATTCCTATGGAGCCTTTCCCCCAGGGCAGGCAGTGCCTGGCCCAGCCTTCCCACTGCTCCCAGCCTTCTCCAAGGCACATTCCCAGCAGGCATGGCACACCCAGCTGCTCTCCTGCCATCCTGCCCCTGTGTTGGCAGCGGTGCCAGCCCAGCCCTCCCAGCTGACCCAAAGTGCCCAACTCACTGTGCACAGCCCCGAGCCCACCCCACAGGAGGGCTGTGCCCCCAGAGCAGGCACTGCTTATCCTCCAACAGCAAACACAAGGAATCATGGTATCACAGTGCCAGTGCCCCCATATAGAAAATATATTCTCCCCTGTGGGTGCTGTGAGATGTGACCAGAAATAGAGCAAAGCAGGCTCCAGCTTAGGAATAAAGGAAAGAACTTTATTCACTTACAGCATGAAAAAGGGGACACATAGAGCTCATGGAAGCACTGAGCTGTGCTTGGGAAGGTTAGAGTGTGGCTGGGAGATGCCTTGCTTTGAGCAGTGACCCTCTGCTGCTTTCGTGCGAAGCTTTTGCCCACTCTGGCCCTTATCAGCCGGCTGGGAGGGGATGTCCCTATCAGAGCAGCAGCTCTGCCCCTTCCTGCTCGAGGTGGTGCCTGGCCACCGCAGGCACCAGTGATTCCTGCAGGGAGAGTGTGCTTGGGATGATGCCCAGCTTGACAAGGAGGAGCAGGAAAGCTTTGGCACCGAGCCTGGACAGAGCTGCTTTGTGTTCCAGCTGTTCCCCCGACAGCTGCGGGAAACTGGCCCCGCTCTGAGCCTCACCTGGAGCTTCTGCTGCTCTGCCCAGGCCAGTGGCAGCTGGGGGACAGAGCCTGGAGTGGTGAGCTTAGGAGAGCTCCTGGGGCTGCTCCCTGCCCCAGTGCTCAGCCCAATGCACTCTCGGGAGGTTGCAGTTTATTGCAGCCCCGAGACACATGAACAGTCTCTGTTTCTGCCCGCACGTTCGGAGAATGAGTCGGAGTTCTTCAGTTCTCAGTCTTGAAGTTGTTCATTGTATCTTATCTATAAAAATTTTCCTCCTGTCCAGCCGAGGTCTGCTCAGCAGGACAGACAGAGGCACCCTGACTGCCCCAGGGCACTGTTATCTCTTTATACTGCAAACTACGTGTAACATGTTTACAATTACTTTCCAATACCTATCACCTATGTTAGACAGTGAGCTTCTACTCTAAACCAATCCAAAAGTGCCAACATCACAGCAGAAGATGGAGGTAGAGAAGATGAAGAAGAAGGCTGGACAGACCCAAGTCCCTCCATCTTGTCCCCAAAACCCCCATTCTAAAAACCCCAAAATCTACCCCTTCACCCGGTGATAATTTTATTATTACACTACTTAAACTTCTGTGGCTTTCAGGTCTTGATACAAAGCTGGTAATTTGCTCCACAGGTCATAATTGAACCCACAGGTGCTCTGGGCTGTGTGCCAGGGTCTCTGAGCCCCCTGGCAGGGGTCCTGGTAACTCTGGACACCCAAGGGATGCACTGAGTTCTGACAGTGCAGCACAGCCAGGGCACAGCACAGGCGAGGCAGCTGCTGCTCTGCCCCTGCAGCAAAACACCTCCAGCTGCCAGCCCAGGGCCTCCACACCCTGATCCTCTGCAGCAGAGGGGCTTTTCCAGCTGCAGGAGGCAGCAGGGGCCTTCCCAAGGTGTCCCAGGATGGCTGCAATCACTTTCCAGATCACCCCAGGGAATATCCAGCATCTGTTCTGATGGAGGTCTCAGCAAGAAGAAGGGGAGGAAGAAAACCATTCTGGCCATTCTGTCAAACAGCAGCCAGGGCTCTCCTGATGGCCCATGCTGACCCCAGCACAAAGGGGGACACTTGACCCTCACCCTGGCAGAGCAAAGCCTGCAAACCCTTCAGCACAGGCCACGCTGCAGCTGCAGGTGTGGGACACAAGCAAGATGACCTGTGCAGCTGAACTTCAACACCCACTTGTGGCCACTGCTCACCAAGGGCTCAAGGTCACAGAAGCTCAAGGGCAGCGGCCCCAAGAGCAGAGAATTGTGTGTGATAGAGGAGATCACTTGGCTGAAGCTGTTGGTTCTGAGGCTCCTACACCCACCACGTGTGCTGCTGGAGGATGGCACTTCCAGCTAGGCTGAATCTCCTGGAGCAAGCCCCTGAACATGCATGTCCTTCCCAGCTGCCCAGAGAACCAGCTGCTGCTTTCATCCACCACACCCTCTTCCACAGCTGGAGAACATCTGGTGCAAGCTCAGGCAGAACTTGTGATCTGGTTTTCACCAGAATGAACCCAGTTTGTCTGCAAAAAGCTGCACTGCCAGCCCAGGGAGTGTGCAGAGAGTGAGGACAATTAGGAAATTTGCTTCAAAACCACATGGCTCCTCCAAAATGAAACACCAGGAGAGTTAGAGCTTATGATCTCTCAGCTCCCACTGCTTCTGGAGGGAAATATGGCTACCCCAGATGGAGCCTTAAGTGTTTCCATAAGCTTTTGGTTTCACAGCTTCAATCCTAGCCCCCAGGGGGATTTTACACACCTTTCACCTTTCATCCAGCTGTCTGTGTCTGTGTGCAGCTGCTGGCAGGCACATCAGAGGGGCCTCTCCCAGCCTCAGACAGCTCTGCTGCCCTGAACCCGGGCGGGCAGCGCTCCCTGCCCTGGGCAGGCCTGGGCAGGAGGGATCTGCCTGCCCCGGGCACACCCTCCATGCAGGGCCACTGGCAAACAGCCCTGAGATGGCTTTGGGTAGTGCCCACCTGCCAGCAGCTGGATGGGTCCTGTGGCCACCTCCAGAGCTGTGCCCATGGCCACAGAGCACCCCAGAGAGCAGGGACAGCTCCAGGTGCCATCAGCGCAACACCAGGAGTGGGTCCCTGTCACAGACATCTTTTAGGAAAAACCCTTTCCTTAGGATTTTTCCTCCTGAGAAGCTGAGAGGCCTCAGGAACAAAATGTAACCAATGGTTATCTGCTGCTCTGGAATGCAACAGGTGCATCTGGGATTGGTCTCATGTGGTTGTTTCTAACTAATGGCCAATCACAGTCAGCTGGCTCGGACAGAGAGTCCGAGACACAAACCTTTGTTATCATTCTTTCTTTGCTATACTGAGCTAGCCTTCTGATGAAACCTTTTCTTCTATTCTTTTAGTATGGTTTTAATATAATATATATAATAAAATAATAAATCAAGTCTTCTGAAACATGGAGTCAGATCCTTGTCTCATCCCTCATCCAAGAACCCCTGTGACCACGGTCACAGCTGCCCCTCAGCCAGACCCACTGCTGCCAGCTCCAGGGGACAACACTCTCCATTCACATGGGAGATGCTGGTTTGAGTGGCTGCCATCAGAGAAAATGACCAGCCAGGACAGCAGCTGTGTGTTTTACTGCAAGAGCAGCTTCACTCCAGCACCAGCATCTCTGCCATTCCCAGCCAAAGCTCCTTCCACAGCTGGGACACAGCAAAGTGGGCAATAACCCCCTCCTCAAAGACAAGATGTCCTTGTCCCAGAGGTCTTTCATAGCTTCAGCAATGCTCTTTTCAGCCTTGTCACCTCTTCACAGGGAGGTTAAAGGCTGAGGAGTGGAGTCTGCCTGCCTCAGAACCATGAAATATCCGTGGCTGAACTGAGTTCCAGACACCTCCAGTGCTGCATGGTGCCTGCTGGCTGTGCTTACCGCTGCCACATGCTGCCACCTGGGAAAATTCCTTCAGATATGGGGGAAAACCCCTCTCAGTGAATACATGAAGGGAATACACACTCATTTCCAGGGACACTGCAGAAATTCAAGAACAGTTTCTTTGGCCCACCACGTATACACCATACACACCACATGTGTGCATGTGTATTATTTTATCATATTAATTACACATATTCATTATTTTATAATTTACTAGGAACTGGTATTTAAATTCCATTTTACGCATCCATTTTTTTATCTTGACATTTTTTTGTCAAAAAATTAAAACATATATCCCTACATTATCCAAATCATTTGTCATCAATACACTTTCAATAAACCTTCCTCTGTATTTCCTAGTATCAAAAACAATAACTGTCATCATCACTCCACAACTGCCCCCAAACATAGAATTAACCCCAGAACTAACCCCCCCTGCTAAAAAAAACAAACAAAAATACAAACCATGATGACAAATCATCAACCAATCGCCCACCAAATTTTAAGCTCTTGTAGCTTATAAAAAGCATGACACTGAAGATGTCAAGATGGCTGCCACACCTACCCAAGGACAAAAGGCTTAGTCCTACCCTTACTGTTAGTTTTTGCTATGTATATACATGCAAGTATCCACACTCCAGTGTAGATGCCCTGGACACCTTAATTGGGTAGATAGGAGCGGGTATCAGGCTCCTATATACATTATATATATACATAAATGTGTATATACATAAATATATATACATATATATGGGTGTGCATGCATTTAAACATACACAGAAAGAAATATCTGTAAGACTTCTTGGGAAAGAGAGAGATAAGGAGGCAGCAAAACATGAGGAGCCTAAAGCCAGTACACAAAATAATTGCTTCTCCAAGCACCTCCCCACATTTTTCCACGATAAAGTCAACACCACTGAGGGCAGAAGAACCAGCTCAAAGCAGCAGTGAAACTGCAACAGCAGAGCAGAGACAAACAGCCACAGACAGGGAAGTAAAGTGTAGAAGGCAAGCAGCAAATTGGCTGTACACACTGCCAACAGGGTCTATTGGGGCGTTCTTTGGGAGTTCTGATTCCCAGGTGTTGTGAGGGAATCACAGCTCAGCTCCTGGTGTGCCCTTGGACACAGGGCAGAGACAGGAAACTTCAGCTCAGGCTTCCAAAGAGTTCCTGCACTCACCAGCAGGATGAAATACTTTCCAAGATCATACAGCTTGTTTGCTGTGGAGAAGGGGCCTCCTTTTTTAAGGGATATTTCAGAGTTGTGAGAGCGAGAGAACCACCGTTTTCAGGAAAAAGAAATAATACTAATTATTTCCATGCTCCCCTCTTCCTCCAGCTCCCTCAAAACCATCAGCTCCTCTTTAGCATGCCCCTCTCCCAAGCTCCAAAAAGGTAATTTCAGAAGGTTATTCCTAGAGACAGCATGGTGTGTGTGCACTGAGTGAAGGCTGCTCTGCATTCCTCCTGGGGAGATAAGGAGGTGAGGGGAGGAATTCTTTCCCCTGCGTGTCTGTGCATGACCCAGACCCAAAGAGCAGCAGTGGGCCACTGGCAGCTCCCCAGCAGATGACTCTGCAGTGTTTGAATGCAAGTCAGCGTGGCAGAAATGGTCAGGCAAAAGGTTTTCCTGCAAGCAGCCCGTTCAGACCCGCAGGGCACAGCCCCAGCTGAGGCTCCTGCCTGCCTGGGGACCTGGGTTTTACCCAGAGCTCAGGCTGTGAGTGCTGAAATATCTCACTTTGGGGTGCCCTGAGGAAAAACCCCCAGCCTCAAGGTGTGATGGGGTGTGGGAATGTGGGCACAGGCCCACAACACTTGCACACACTTCCCTGGCACGCTGTGCTGCCAGGGCTGGGAAGCCCCCTCGCATTCCTGGCACGAGCAGGGATCAGCCTGCATTGCTCCCAGCACACTGGATACTGGCTCAGGCAGCAGCACCTCACCCATCATGTTCCTGAGCAGTGGCTGAGCAGCAGATGCAGAGCATTGGCTGCCAATCAATGGATGCACATCCAGCTCCTGCCACCTGCCCTGGCCCAGCCCTGCTGCCGCAGCTATCCTGGCAAAACTCCCCGCCACAGCAAAATCTGCAGCAGACAAGCAAAATCAGCTTTGTTTACCCAGAGCTTTTATACTGCCATAACTGGAAGGGATTTTGCAGTGAAGCAGAATAATGAAATCAAACAAAGAAACAAATCTTTGTCAGCCATGTCCTGTGCTGTGCAGCTGCTGGCAGTGTGAGGTGTCTCATTTGGGGTGCTCTGCAAAGCAGGCACAAAGGACTGTTTAATTACCCGTGAAAAACTCCCAAATCTGGGGAGCAGTATATGTGGATTTCACTGTTCCTTGGCTGGGGCAAGCAATCAGAAATACTGTAGGCAGCTGGAAATGGAGGCAGAAGAGCAGAAGAGAGCTCTTAGTATCACCCACCGTTACTCTGAGACTGATGTAAGTGGCCTCTGGCCTGGAGACCCTCCGAGCTGTGGGACACACCTGGGCAGGAGTGTTTGCTGTCGGTCAGCTGGGTCAGAGACTGGAATTTCCCCTGTTTGCTCCATTGCTCTAAATACCTGTCACAAAACCAGAGCATAAGAATCACTGTAGATGAGTGTAGGAGCCCACCCAGCACAGCATCCCATCTCTGATGGACCAGGGAAAGAGTTAACAGGGTGAGCACAGGGCTGTCACTCCATAGCACAGCCTTATTTTGCTTTCTTTTTACAGTTTCCATTTGCAAATTGCCTAATTATAATGCCTGTACGTCGAAATCAGAATTAAGCAGGGCCAAAAAAATGAAGCTTGAGGAGAGCTGAATTTCAGAGAGCTGATGTTGAGGTTCTATTTTAAGTCCAGTCAGATTTAGGGCTGCCAATCAAAGGGTCACACTTGCCTTCAAAGGCTGCAGGGCTGTGAGGGATTTCCTGATGCTAAGCGCCGGGCTTAGGGCAGGCAGAGAGCAATCCCATCGGGGTGTCAAATACCCAGTGCTCAGTGCTCTTGTCTGGGCCATACAACAAAATATTTGCCCTAATCCCCTTTTCCAGGGGATGCTGCAGCCTCCCAGGGCAGGAGATGCTCTCCAGAAGGGCCCGTCCTGGTGTCCTTTGCTGGTCCCTGCACTCAGCAGCACACAGGTGAGGACACCACAGGTGCTGGGGGCTGGGTGCTGGTTCTGTGCTCTCCAGGGAGGTTTTTGATCAGCCCAAAGGGGAAGGGGATGGGTGAGGCCCTGCATGGGTGCCTGTCCTGGTTTAAGGCAAATTTGGGAGAAAACCTCCAAAGGGGCCCCTCCAGAAAGCAAACCCACACAGCCCCTGCCCCCAACCGGGTCGGGAAGGATTCCTCGGAGAGAAGTGGAAAGAACCTGTTTATTTAACAGGCACAGCACCCCCAGCACACAGAATGAACAATACCAGGTGACACCACTCTGTCACCGCTCTGAAAAAGATGACAAATTCAGAAAGTCTCTCTGGGGGTGGTCGCTCTGTTATCAGTCCCTCCGGTGCTGGGGCAGCTGCTGCAGCCACAAGGTGCAAACTCTCGGCGTTCCCAGGTCCCAGTCCGGAGCAGGTTCGAGTAGGTCCAAAAAAGGGAAAGAAAAAACAGTCCAGGGAAAAATCAGGCTGCTTAGCTAAACTAACTAATGAGCAGAAGCAAAAAGCAGGAGCAAGAGCAACAGCAAAGCGAAAAGCCAAGCAAAAAGCAAAAGCAGCACCACGTACTGCCCTGTGTGTGTGTCCTGCCAGCCATGGGGGAGCGGCTGATAGCAAAACCAAAACAAAACATTCGCTCTTCAGAGCCGGTCCTGAAGGCACAGAACATGACATCCAGCATAAACAGAGTACATGAATGGGGATACAGCATCATAATGTCACCCTAGGACAGTGCCCCTGGCAAGGGCCAGCGCAGCCTGAGGCAGCTGCAGCACCCACAGAGCAGCCGGGGCAGGGATCTCCCCGCACCTCCCTCTCCTCCCAGCGCCCTGCCAGAGATTTTACAATTACTGCTATGAGTTTCCCCAAGGGCATAAAAAGATTAAGGCATGAGTAACAAAACCAGAGGCATGTGGATTCTGGCCATGGCACGAGGACCAGCCCAGGCTCCCACCTGCACAAGGGGGGCTGCTTTGATGCCTGCAGCATGCAGGAACTCCCGTTTGGATTACTGCAGACCATTTTCTCCAGGAATTTCACCACACCTGGTGCTCCCACCGTGCCTTCCTCCATTGCAAACCTGACCCCAGACATGAGCACATCTCACCTTGTCTGCCCAGGGATTGCCAGCTTTTCTCAGTGCAGTGAGCAACAGTGGCTATTCACTGGGAGAAAAGATGCTTTCAGAGCTGAGTGTTGGCACGCCACCCTTTCCCCAGTCAAGGGGAATTTTGGATTCTGATCTGGTTCCAAAGTCTGCACAACCAATGCCTTTACCAGAGCCACGATTGCCCCACTGCCTACAACAACACAACCAGTGGGTGAAACCCACTTTGGTGCCTTGGTACCTTTGGTACCACCTTTCTGGGTGGTACCAAATCCATGTCAGAGGAACAGAGAGCTGCACAGAGGGAGGTGAAGTGTCTCTGAGGAGACACAGCACAGGCAGGCCAGGGGAGGAGAAACTCTATGTTGGTCTCTTGGAAATACCTCATGTCACATGTAACTTTGGCATGGGTGATGACCAAACCTGCTTTGAGGGGCCAAAAATAACACAGGTGCATCACACCTGTGAGAAAACCAGGTACAGGAATGAGCTGCCCTGTACAGGTTGTGCTCCACTTGGGATCAACCTGCTCGGACTCCACATCCCAGCCTCAGAAATCAGAGATACCTGCTGAGGTTCTGAGTACAGGCAGCCCTTTCCAAACTGGGATTGGAGAGGGGAGCCAGTCTGCAATCGCTCTGCTCCAGCTCCCCGTGGCCGCGCGGATCTGCTGGAGCCGCAGCGTGCGCAGGGTGAGCAGCTCCTCCCTGCTGGGGTCTGAGAGCACAGGGCGGCCAGGGGCTGCTGGGGACAGCATCCCAGGCTGCTGTGACAATCCCTGTTTGTGGGAACACAACACCCACAGGAACACAGGGACTGTCCCAGCTGCTGGAAACGGGGCAGCCCCTGCGATGACAGCCGACACAGGAGTGAGAGGTGCCAGCAGCACCTGCCCTGTGTTTGTGCAGCACCACAATTCCACAGCTGCTGTGTGCCCCCAGACCTCCTGGGGGGTAAAAATACAGATGGAGGGTAACCCCAAACTCTTGTCAGCCAGGGCACACACTCAGTGTCATTGCTGGGCTCTGGAAAGGACAGGCACAGGGGTTTGGAACAGGTTCCTAGCATGGAGCCACCAAAACACTGATGCCCACAGGTGCTTTCTTCTCTGAAAGCTGCACCTCTTCCTTTTTTCCTTCAAGTGAGTGTGTTATTGCAAAAGCCTAGTGAAACTCTGAAATCACACTTGAATGAGCTCTAGGAAACAAAGCCACAATTTAGAAACAAATACTGATTGCAAGAGCAGTGGAGGCCTCTGACAGGCTGAGCAAAGCCAAATTCCAGCCCAGGTGAGCTGCTCTGGCCACTGTGGGCACACACAGCCCTGGCTGGTGCCTGCACAGAGCAGCAGCTGCTGTGGGTGCTGGAGGGGTTGCATGCAGATGTTATTCCAGATGGGTCAGAGATTGGAATTTCCCCTGTTTGCTCCATTGCTCGAAATACCTGTTACAAAACCAGAGCATAAGAATCACTGTAGATGAGAGTAGGAGCCCACCCAACACAGCATAGGTAAGGGTAATTGCTCATATAGCTTGGTCATACAGGTCACATCAGTATTTGAACTGCCCCTGATGTATATTGGTTAAAATAAGTGCTAAGGAGAGACTGATAAGTTTAATCTTCATGCAAAAAAAAAAAAAAAAAAAAAAAAAATCAATATTAGAAAAGCAAGAGGCAAAGATCAGCAAGAAGAAATTTTGAAAGATCCTTTCCTGAACCCTAACATACTGCTATAGAAGATTAGATATACATTTGTTTGAAAGGAGAAAGGAGACAGACAGTAATTCAAGAACAGAGCAATGCTCATCCTCCTTTGCACCTGGCATCAGGTGTGAGAGGCAGTCCTGCCAAGCACCAAACCCTTTCCTGGTTTCAGATGATCAAGGGACCAGCAGCACAAGTGCATTTAAAGAAAATGAGCAATAGACAGAAATGGCCCAGGTTTGCTCTGAGCAGATGGATTCTGCCAAGTTACAGCACACAGCACTTCATCCACACTAAGCCCTGCTAAATTTAGGTGAACTAGACTCAGGCCAGGTAAAACTGATAAAATACATCCCTGGGAGGCATGACCAACACTGCCTGGGTTTCCATGGGACAACAGCTGATTTAAAGCCAGAACTCCTGCACAAAAATACCAAGATGATCTGCTGATTTCAGTGTGCACCTTCAGTGCAGTTTCAGCAGACATATTTCACCAAGAAAAACTGGGATGAACTGAAAGAAAAAAATTCAACAAAGGGGTTCCATGAAGGGTAAAACCATCAGGCATCCATAATGGTGTGGGGTTCCCTGCTGCTGGGACCCCAACGTTGGTAGCAGAGCCCGGACCTGAGCACAGCAAAGCACCAAATGTTCCAACTCAGCTCATCTGCTGGCTTTTATTGTGCTGCTGTGACTTGTGTGGTGAATTCTAGGTGGGGAATGTAACAGCAGGCAGGCCAGAGTGCCTCAGTGGGGGTAGAGTTCAGGTGCAATGTGCAGCCCACAGTGAGGAACCCTGTGGAGCTCCATCCCGGGGTCACTGCTGAGTCACAGGGTTTGGGTGGTGCAGACACAAGGTGGGACAACTGGCAGCATTTGTCCCCTTTGGGAAGAAGATGGATTTTTAGCCCAGATCTGGAGATGGTAAAAATTTACTAAAAACCAGCCAAGTTTATTGCTGTTACCAGCTGGCTTGGCTGTTGAACTCCTTGAATGTTGGTTGCAAGGAGGGGGAGTTGTGCAGCTTTGCCTTCCAGATGGAGCTCAGCAACCCAGACCCTCCATGCCCATCCCTGCCCCACCTCGCCCCAGAGGCTGGAAGGAGGAAAGGACAAGGGAGGGGAGGTACATGGAGGAAGATGATGGAAGGAACAGTACAGGAGCCGTGTACTTTTGTGGGCAGGGCAGCAGCAGGGCTGGGCTGTTCTTACATCTGCCAGCTGTCAGCTGTGTGACTTTGGGGGAATTTCTCCACCTAACCCTCCCAGTCTGCACAAGCATTCAGATCACAGTGTTTGCAAACTAAAGAACAAAAGTCCTGTACTTAACAGGCCTACTCAGGCCCAAGTAACCTGTGTGTGCTATATTCAGAAAATAGAATTTTCTTTGGCCACAGCTGTCACACACATGTAAAGCCCAGAGGTGTGCATTGGTCTGTCAGTCCTGGCAGTGCTACACCACTGATATGCACAGTGGAGCTGAGAACAGCACCCAAATAGGAGGGAGAGACTAAAACTCCTCCAACTGAAAATCCCCAACAAGCAGGTGATCAGTGAAGTGATCACCTTACTTACTAGTACTACTAGTACTTACTTACTACTACTTACTACTTAACCCTAACCCTAACCCTAAAACCTAACCCTAAGCCACTGAACCCTAACCCTAAAGTGAAGTGTACAGTGCAGCAGAGAACAGCACCCAAATAGGATGGAGAGCCAAAAACTCCCTGACATGAAAATCTCCAACAAGCAGGTGATCAGTGATCAACTTACCTGCCACTACTAGTACTTACTTGCTACTACTCACTACTTAACCCTAACCCCAACCCTAAGCCACAGAACCTTAGCCCTAAGGTGAAGTGTAAGGTGTAGCAGAGAACAGCACCCAAATAGGGTGGAGAGCCTAAAGCTGCCCCACAGCACCCCAGCAAACAGGTGATCAATGAGCAGTGACACAGCCTGGCTGCACGACTTGGGCCTGCTGCTATGTCTCTGTCAGGCAGTGACCTTAGGGACAGGCATCCCTGCAGGTTTTCCCTGCACAGAGGCAGGCCCTGGCACAACAAGTCAGTCCCAGCTCAGATTTGGCACTGTGGTGAGATGACAGCTGGGACAGGTGCTCACATCTGAAGCAAGGAGCACGGGGAGCACACTCAGACCCTGCCCTTCCTGAGACTGCACGGCCTGGGTCTCTCAGGGCACTGATCCGCCCAGGCCAACACCACCTGCACTGACTGACCCCCAAAGGAGCTGCAGGTGTGTCCCTGCTGTGCTGGAGCAAGGCTGGGTGAAGCAGCAGGGAGTGCAGGGCACTGGAGGCAGCCAGGAGTGAGTGCACATGGAGCAGCTCAGCCCAAACAGATCAATGGCTGTGACCGTGTTCACAGGGGTCCCAGGGTGAGGGAAGAGATGAGGATCTGACTCCATGTTTCAGAAGGCTTGGTTTATTATTTTATGATATATATTATATTAAAACTATACTAAAAGAATAGAAGAAAGGATTTCATCAGAAGGCTGGCTAAGAATAGAATAGGAAAGAATGATAACAAAGGCTTGTGGCTTGGACAGAGAGTCCGAGCCAGCTGACTGTGATTGGCCATTAATTAGAAACAACCACATGAGACCAATCACAGATGCACCTGTTGCATTCCACAGCAGCAGATAATCAATATTTACATTTTGTTCCTGAGGCCTCTCAGCTTCTCAGGAGGAAAAATCCTAAGGAAAGGATTTTTCATAAAAGATGTCTGTGACAAATGGGCACGGAAATGGGAGGGTGCCCATGGATCCAGGGCACACAGAAAGATGCTGAAAGGAGTGAAAGAATGTGTGAGTGAGCAGCTTTCCCCAAGATATGATCTGAATGCACCTGGAGCAGCCCCAGCCAGATGCAGCATCTGCTCAGAGTGTCCCACAAGGACACAGCAGTGTCAGAACCAGCAGGCAGATCCAGGGCTGCTAATGCAGAACATATCCCTGAGCCAGCTGCCAGGGAGGGATCTGGAACACCTTCCAAAGGGTTGGCTAAGGACCACAGCTCCTGCTTGAGCCAGACTGGAATTTATCAGGGGCATCATATATGCAGAGGTGTGACTGCCATGAGAATGCAGTGGCTCTCCAGAGGGGAAGGAGTGACAGGATGGACAGACAGCAGCTGACAGGTCACCCAGTGAAAGAGAAGGCTGCTGTGAGGCAGAAGAGGGGCCATCCCACCTCTCTGCTCTAACAAAGCAATCCAGCTGTACAGAAGCCCTGGCAGAGGATGTGGTTTCACAGGTACCATTGGCACACTTGCAAGCAGAAGGCCACTCAGATGATCAGAGTAGCAATGAATTCACACCACATTTCTGAAAGTTCACCAGCTTGGTGTGACCTCCAGGAGTTCCCACACGATGCAGGACATGGCCAATACAAACACATGGCTCAGGAGTAGTTCTGGGCTGTTGTCCTGCCTCTGGAAGGTGCAGGTTACCTCTGCTTTCCTTTTCCTCTTGTCATCTCCTGCAACACAGATGCTGTTTCTGAGCTTGTGGGCTGACAGTGCAGCTCCTCGTGGGCCTGTCAGACAAAGAGGCCATTGTGCTGCAGTGCCACAGCAGGGACAGCACACAGGAGCAGCCAGCAGCTGGCACTGCCACTCCTCTGAGCCTCACCTCCCTGCCCTGTGCTGCTGCCAGCAGAGCTGTGGAGCATCGCTCCCTCAGGAAACACCACACCCAGGCCACTCACACTGTGCCCAGCACTGCTCCTCAGGTGCCTGAGGGCCAGCAGGCAGGGAACAGCACATTCCAGCACCCAGGGATGGAACACACACCCATCCCTGCTGCTCACAGCACACAGGGTGGAACACACACCCATCCCTGCTGAGCACCCAGGGATGGAACACACACCCATCCCTGCTGCTCACAGCACACAGGGTGGAACACACACCCATCCCTGCTGCTCACAGCACACAGGGTGGAACACACACCCATCCCTGCTGCTCAGAGCACCCAGCACCCAGGGATGGAACACACACCCATCCCTGCTGCTCACAGCACCCAGGGATGGAACACACACCCATCCCTGCTGCTCACAGCACATGGGGATGGAACACACACCCATCCCTGCTGAGCACACAGGGTGGAACACACACCCATCCCTGCTGAGCACACAGGGTGGAACACACACCCATCCCTGCTGAGCACAGCACACAGGGTGGAACACACACCCATCCCTGCTGTTCACAGCACCCAGGGTGGAACACACACCCATCCCTGCTGCTCACAGCACCCAGGGTGGAACACACACCCATCCCTGCTGCTCACAGCACCCAGGGATGGAACACACACCCATCCCTGCTGCTCACAGCACCCAGGGATGGAACACACACCCATCCCTGCTGCTCACAGCACCCAGGGATGGAACACACACCCATCCCTGCTGCTCACAGCACACAGGGATGGAACACACACCCATCCCTGCTGAGCACAGCACACAAGGATGGAACACACACCCATCCCTGCTGCTCACAGCACATGGGGATGGAACACACACCCATCCCTGCTGCTCACAGCACCCAGGGATGGAACACACACCCATCCCTGCTGAGCACCCAGGGATGGAACACACACCCATCCCTGCTGCTCACAGCACCCAGGGATGGAACACACACCCATCCCTGCTGCTCACAGCACCCAGGGATGGAACACACACCCATCCCTGCTGCTCACAGCACCCAGCACACAGGATGGAACACACACCCATCCCTGCTGCTCACAGCACCCGGGGATGGAACACACACCCATCCCTGCTGCTCACAGCACCCGGGGATGGAACACACACCCATCCCTGCTGAGCACAGCACACAGGGTGGAACACACACCCATCCCTGCTGCTCACAGCACCCAGGGATGGAACACACACCCATCCCTGCTGAGCACAGCACACAGGATGGAACACACACCCATCCCTGCTGCTCACAGCACACAGGGTGGAACACACACCCATCCCTGCTGCTCACAGCACACAGGGTGGAACACACACCCATCCCTGCTGCTCACAGCACCCCACACAGGGATGGAACACACACCCATCCCTGCTGAGCACCCAGGGATGGAACACACACCCATCCCTGCTGCTCACAGCACCCAGGATGGAACACACACCCATCCCTGCTGAGCACCCAGGGATGGAACACACACCCATCCCTGCTGCTCACAGCACCCAGCACACAGGGTGGAACACACACCCATCCCTGCTGAGCACCCAGGGATGGAACACACACCCATCCCTGCTGCTCACAGCACACAGGGATGGAACACACACCCATCCCTGCTGCTCACAGCACCCAGCACCCAGGGATGGAAGGATGGAATACACACCAGGGGGTTTCTTTGGCACCTCAGCTCCTCTGCAAGCTCCACACACCAGGGTGGTTGTCTGAGGTAAAGGGGGAATGAGAGGGAGCTGGATTACAGACCCAGCTCCTGAAGGATTTGGAAAGCAGACAGGCATCAGTGGGGAAGGTGAGAATTGTATCTCTTTTCTTTATGGGATGGTTATATCAGCAACAACATGGATGATGCCTGAAACAGGCAGCTCATGACATGTTTGCTGTATCTTAGGGGTAAGATGAGCCAGTGCGAGAAAAACAAACATGCAAACAAACAAGCAAGGGCTGGAGGCCAAGCAGGGCTAATTAGCACTGAAGAGCATTTGCCAGCAGAGCTCCCTGCTGAGCTGCAGCCCCTGCTGGCACGGGGAGCCGCCAGCCTGTCCAGACAAATCCATCCCACAGCAGGTCCGAGCAGAGAGGGCTGGGGGCTCTCCTGGGGCGCCCCCCTTGCTGCCCCCAGACACCTCCAGAGTGCCCTGCAGGGCAGCTGCTCTTCTTCTTCACCCCCGAGGCAAGGCCGTGCTCTGAAACACTCGGGCTGGAGAAGTGCAGCTCACTGCAGGACAAACCTCTCATGGCAACCTGGATTTTAGGAAAGAAATGTGGAAATTTTACAGGTCTTCCAAAAGCTGGAGTGCCATGAGCTGTCTGCAGCAGAGGCAGGGGACATCGAGGTGGCTCAGTGCAGAAAGGCTCAGCTGCACAACATCTTCATGCTTGGCTTGTTCAGCTGATCTCACTCATGTGCAGAAACAAGGCAGGCCCTGGGAACACAGTGTATTTACTCTGCTTGAGGTGTGCTTTAAAAACCTGATTCCAACAGCATTAAAATTAAATCACTTGGCAGAGAGCCCATAGATGAGACTGTATTTCAAGACTTAACCAAGACACAAAGATGGTTCATACAATTAGGCTGACAGTAAAATGCTGAACTTAATTATGACTTCAGCAACGATGACATATTTGTGATGATTAAGTTCAAGATATGCAGATAACAGGACATGGATCAACTGCTGGATTCCCTGGACTCCCTTTTTTACTCTCTTCCCCTCCTCTCCCCTGAGGAAAAAATCCTGCCACGAGCCCCAGTCAATCCTCCTCCAGTAACGTTCAACTTCTACAGATAAATCTAACAAAGGAACAAGGAAGGAAAGAAACTATGAGGAAATGAAGCTCACGTAGGTCCTGTCCACACGGGCATCTGGGCTGAAGTGAGAGGTCCTGCAAGGGGGTGTTCCTGTTGCTGCCACGCAGAGCCACAAAGGACGGGCACAAAGGAGAGAGGATCCAGCCAGACAGCACAAAGCACGGGGAATCAGGCTTCACCACTCCCAGAGAAGTTCCCTAGGTGGCAAGTGCAGGAGCAGACTTTGTCCTGGGGGCTCACAGTGCATCACAAAATATATTAAAGATAGTTTCATGTCATCCCTCCTCTCTTTCACTGGCCACTTGTGTCACACAATTCTAAGGACAGTGTTGTTGCTGCCCCAGGGTCTTGTGCACACTGCACCAGGCCTGCTGCTGCAAGAAAACCTTGCCTTGCTTCTATTCCAAAATCCTGAGTGGGCTCAAACAAAATTCCAGCCACCTTAGCCTGTTAGAACAGCTCTCTCCCCTCACACCCACCTCCTGGTCAGGGGGCAAAAGTGACTCCTTTCCACATCTATTCCCCTTCCTGGACCAATAATCTCCATGTGGAGATCATCCTGCCCTGGAAACTGGAGCAGAAAGCCTCCATCTGGATCTGGGCTATGTGACCGTGTTCACAGGGGTCTGAGGATGAGGGAAGAGACGAGGATCTGACTCCATGTTTCAGAAGGCTGATTTATTATTTTATGATATATACTATATTAAAACTATACTAAAAGAATAGAAGAAAGGATTTCATCAGAATGCTGGCTAAGAATAGAAAAAGAAAGAATGATAACAAAAGCTTATGTCTGGGACAGAGAGTCTGAGCCAGCTGAGTGTGATTGGCCATTAATTAGAAACAACCCCATGAGACCAATCACAGATGCACCTGTTGCATTCCACAGCAGCAGATAACCATTGGTTACATTTTGTTCCTGAGGCCTCAGCCTCTCAGGAGAAAAAATCCTAAGGAAAGGATTTTTCATAAAAGATGTCTGGGACAGGGTTACTATGTCAAACCAAAATCACCAGGTACTTTGATCCAGAAATTCTTGAAGACTCTGGCAGCGTGCTGGCAGTCTCACCAGAGTGAGCAGAGCGCCTGAAAAGCCTTTTGGAAGGGACCTGGGGAGGTCTCCAGTCCAAACCTCTTCGAAGCACAGCCAACAGTAGGTCAGGGTGTCTGTGTCTTTACCTGACTGAGCCTCAGAAGCCACACAGGAGGGGTGTGACCGTGTTCACAGGGGTCTTAAGTTGAGGGAAGAGATGAGGATCTGACTCCATGTTTCAGAAGGCTTGATTTATTATTTTATGATATATATTATATTAAAACTATACTAAAAGAATAGAAGAAAAGGTTCTTCTCAGAAGGCTGGCTAAGATAAGAATAGAAAGGGCAGAATGATAACAAAGGCAGCTGTCCCAGACTCTCTCTCTGAGCCAGCTGTGATTGGCCATTAATTAGAAACAACCACATGAGACCAATCCCAGATGCACCTGTTGCATCCCACAGCAGCAGATAACCATTGGTTACATTTTGTTCCTGAGGCCTCTCAGCTTCTCAGGAGGAAAAATCCTAAGGAAAGGATTTTTCATAAAAGATGTCTGTGACAGAGGGAGGTTCCCTGACCTCTCTGGGCAGCCTGCCCCAGTGCAGAGAGGTTTCCCAATGCCTGCCCTGCACTGTGGGACCCTTGGGGCTGTCACTGGTGGGGAGGAAGCGCCTGACTCCAGCAGCTCTGTGACTGCACTCCCAGCAGCAGATTCCCCTCTGCTCCTCCTGACCACACTGAACAAGCCCCTTTCCCCAGGTCCTGGCCATGCTGGACCCTCCTCCTCCCCTGCCAGCCCTGTCCCAGGGCTCCCAGGACTGGGTGTTCCTGCAGGTGTCATTGCACACATCCAGAGTCCTGCCCAGCCCAGCACTCAGCATTTCTGGGGCTGGGAAGAGCCTGGTGCCAGGCAGCCTGGCATGGATGAATTCCACCCAGCAGGAGCATGGCAGAGGTGTAGCAGTGCCCTGCTGAGCAGTTCAGGCTGCAATCAGACCTTTCAAAGGCTCACAGCAGTGAGCAGCAGTGAGCTGATGGTGTCAAACTCCTGGCTCCAGCTGCCAGCCCTGCTCAGGCTGCTGCTGCAAATATTGAATGGGGTTTGTCCTGCCCTCCCCAGAGACTCACCCCACACCCCCATGGGGCTCACCTTGCCTCAGGGGGCCTCAGGTGGTGCCTCTCTCTGGAAAAGGAGCAGGAGACTGATTTGGAAGCTTTCAAGATCATTTCCTCCTTCAGACAAATTCAGTGCAAACACCATTATTGACACAGCACAGGAGTAAATCATTCAGGTGCCCTCCCCACACGGGCCTGAACACAAACATCATAAAGCCTCTTCCTGGCACCCAACACAAACAGAATAAAAGCAGCCTTGTAGCCAAGACACGAAACCAGAGCTCCCCTCTCTTAACCCCTAACCCACAGCTCCCCTTCCCTTCTTGCTTTCACAATCCCAAGAGGTGGCTTTTTCTGGCCTAAAGGGAAAAATTGAAAGCAAGTCTCCTGCTTGCTGCCAGGCAGGGCTTGCCAAGAGACCCCAGGAGCAAGGGCAGCCCCTGTGCTGGTGCAAGCAGAGCTGCCCACGAGCCTGGGAGTGCCCACCCTCACATGGAGGGCCAGATCCAGGATGGATGAGCCCTCTCTGAAGCCCCAGGTCAGCTCCAGGGGTTAGGAGTGCTTCATGCACACCCACACAAGGTCTTCTGACAATTTCCAGATGGCTTCTTGCTAAGAATATGGATTTCCTAGGTGTCCCTTTCAAGAGACTTAGCTGTCTCACACTGTGTGTGGATAGTTGGTGTTTAGGTTCCTTCTCAGAGCTCAACTCTCTCTCTTTGTAACTCTTCTATAAAAAGCAATAAGAAATAAATGAATGCATAAAAACCAGAGAGTCATCATAATATAGGAACTTTACCTAGAAGAGAAAATCCTAGAAAACAGGAAGGATTCTAGGAAAGATGACTGGGTCAGCATAGCTGTGGGGAGATGCTGAAGGAAACCACATGCTCCAGCACTTGCAGGACCTGCTGAGCACAACTCACATCAGAGCCAAGAGAAACCCACGACAGCCTCTTCTACCTGCACTTTGGACTACATTTATCAGAGAATTTAGCCCAGAGAGTTTCTTTGGGAAGGAGGTTGAGATGCTTGAGGATGTCCAGAGGAGGCAACAAGGCTGGTGAGGGGTTTGGAACACAAACCCTGTGAGGAACGTTTGAAGGAGCTGGGGCTGTTTAGCCTGGAGAAGAGAAGACTCAGAGGTGACCTTATTGCTCTCTTAGAGGTGACCTTATTGGTCTCCACACCTTCCTGAGGGAGGCTGCAGACAGGTGGGGTCGGTCTCTGACAGAACCAGAGGACACAGTCCCAGCTACGGCAGGGAAGGATAGGTTGGATATCAGGAAGAAATTTTTCACTGAAAGAATAATAAAGCCCTGGAATGCTCTTCCCAGGGAGGTGGTGGAATCACCATGTCTGGATGTGTTTAAAAAAAGGCTGGACATGGCACTTGGTGCTGTAGTCTGGTTGAGGTGTTAGGGCATAGGTTGGACTGGATGATCTTAGAGGTCTCTTCCAACCTCATTATTCTGTGATTCTGTGAGTCTGTGATTTTGTGAGTCTGTGATTCTGTGATTCTGTGTTTCTGTGATTCTGTGTTTCTGTGATTCTGTGTTTCTGTGATTCTGTGATTCTGTGTTTCTGTGTTTCTGTGATTCTGTGTTTCTGTGATTCTGTGATTCTGTGATTCTGTGATTCTGTGATTCTGTGTTTCTGTGAGTCTGTGCTCCCAGAGAGCTGCAGGAGGCAGCTCAGCCCTGCCTGCCCAGTCTGGCTGAATCTCAAGCCCTGGCAGTGGGGACTGGCAGTGCTGCCCTTGCTTTCCAAACCAAGAGTGCCCAGAGGAGCTGTTTACACTGACATCTGGGGCCAGGCCTCAGGGCTGCCTCCACCCAGCCTAACCCTGCCTCAGAGCTTGTACTGAAACCATCTGCTGGGTCCTTCCTGATCCTCCAGATGAGCTCTTCAAGGATCAGCCCCGTTTCTCCCGGGCTTGTCTGTAATTCCAGGTTAGAGAAGGAAGTGAGCTGTGCTCCCAGCAGGCTGCTGTGGGTTTGGTGCTGGCCTGCTGCTGGAGCCGGGGTTGTGGAGGGCATGGCTTGGTCCCAGACTCCCAGCACGGAGCTGTGGCACCAACAGGGGGATTTCTGCCCCGCTCCTGAAGTCTGTCCAGCAAGCCTTGAAGAGCAAAGCCCAGGGACGTGTCAGAGATGGCCAGTAGGATAGGAGGAGCTGGAGCTGCCAGAGGAGATGGCCAGCAGGGCAGGAGATGGAGGTGCCAGAGGGGATGGCCAGCAGGGCAGGAGATGGAGGTGCCAGAGATGGCCAGCAGGGCAGGAGATGGAGGTGCCAGAGATGGCCAGCAGGGCAGGAGCTGCCAGAGGAGATGGCCAGCAGGGCAGGAGATGGAGGTGCCAGAGGAGATGGCCAGCAGGGCAGGAGATGGAGGTGCCAGAGGAGATGGCCAGCAGGGCAGGAGATGGAACTGCCAGAGATGGCCAGCAGGGCAGGAGCTGCCAGAGGGGATGGCCAGCAGGGCAGGAGATGGAGGTGCCAGAGATGGCCAGCAGGGCAGGAGCTGCCAGAGGAGATGGCCAGCAGGGCAGGAGCTGCCAGAGGGATGGCCAGCAGGGCAGGAGCTGCCAGAGGAGTCTTTAAGCTTCAGTGATTTCCCTTTAGGGCCTGACACAATATTCCTAACAAAGTTTGCACTGTGTACCCCCATAGGCCAGGGGCATTTTACAGCCCACCTGGAGCAAGGGCCACCTTCTGCCTCTCCTCTAGCACATGGCTCTTGTGACGCTCAGGAAGCTGCTGGTCACAGCCCAGAGCTCTTGCTGCCCAGCTGAGCTTGCTGGGGGATGCCAGCAGCCCTGGGGATGAGCCACCCCAGCTCTCACACAGCCCTGCAGACCACACAGCACTGCTCTGAAAGGGCTGCAGGGAAGGAAGCAAAGAACAGCCCAGGCAAAGCTGCCCACGTTTTCAGTTTGTACCTGGTTTTTCAGACCTGCCCTCCAGTCACAGTTTTAGGCTGTGGATCATTGGGATTTTGATTTGTCCCAGCAATGTGCACCAGGCTTGAGTGGATCTAGTCCTACCACTGTGCTCAGAACCCCCTGTTTGTACAAACTTGGTGTTTGCTTTTCTATTACTTACGAGGACACAGAAGCTATGGCTGTGCTAAGAAATTTTTATTGGAGTTTATAGAACATTGAGTAATCCCCAGAAGCCAATAAAATGGCTTCACCCCCTAAAGTAGCCAGTTCAGAGTCCAGTTCAACTGGATCCTGAATTCATGGAGTAAATGAACCCCTTCCCAACATGCCCCATTAAACCAGGTGTGCTGCAGGGATAGTGCTGCCCTTTCTCCAGACTTAAAAAAAAAAACCAAACCAAAATAAAGCACTTTTAATTCTCTATAAAAAATAACATGGTTTAATATGAACTAGCATTTTTTCTCTTTTAAGTCACCCTGCAAAGCATTAATAGGAGCCTACATGATGTTCCTGACTTTCCATTGTTCCTGACTGGTTCCACTGTTCTTTTCCATGGTTCCACTGTTCTTTCCTGAGCTTTTTTGCATCTGTGATTTGTGACTAGCCAGGTGAGCTGGCTGCAATGGCCTGTGCCTGCTGACAGTGGCAGAACCATGGGAGCAGCCCTCATTTCTCACAGATTTTGGAGGCACAGCAGCTCAGAAGATCCCTTCCATCACCTCTCCACAACAGCAGAAAGGTGAGGGGAAGCACTGAGCAGCCCCACGTGACCAAAAGCCAGCACATGGAAAACAGGAGGAGGACATTTCTTGGAGGTCCCACCAAGAAAAGACATGAAGAAAAATGAGGATCCAGGCAGAAAAATGTCAGTCCAGGAGAACTGTGTTCCCCTCTGGCAGCTGCAATCCTGCATCGTGCTCCTGAGACCTTGTGGAGTTCGTGTTTCCCTGTGCTCAAGCTCCAGAGCAGTTTCTCAGCACAGGTAACCAAAAACATAAAGCTCCTCTTAAACCGTGCCAAGCTCCTCCAGAAGGGACAAGCCCATCTGGAGAGGGGACAATGGCAGCCCCCACCTGCTGGCTCCAAGCTGCCTGCTAAGCCTCCCTCACACAAACACCTCTCAGGGCCTGCCAGCACCCCTTTAACCACGCTCCTCACCAGAACGGTGCAAGGAGCTCTTGCAGAGGCTTAGGGCACTCAACCACGAGCATCAATTCAGTGAGCACTGTGCCAAACAGATGAGCTGTGCCAGGCAGCAAGGCTAAAATCCACTCTAAACTCAGAGTGGTTAAAAAACACCCTCTTCCATAGCACACAGCAGACCAAGCCCTCAGGTTCCTTTTCCCACACCATTTTGAGGACCTTGGGTCACAGTGTCACCTTCTTGAAGAAACACCAGCTTAGAGCTGGAGTGCGGCACAGTTAGGACAAGATCCACACATATCTGTTGCCGTGGCCATGCCCCAGGCTGTTGATGGATACCTGCAGAAAACACATCTGTTCAATCTGAGGCGTGCCCTGCAGCAGGATCAAACACAGCACTTGTGCCAAACACAAAATGGGGTGCCAAGACTCTCAGCTGGTCTCTGCTTCTGAAATATCTTGACTTAGAAAAGACCAGTGTTCCTCAAAATTGACCATAAAATGTGTTCTGTCATGGCTAAAAAGGATCTCAGAGAGTTCCCCTAGGGAGCAGGACTTTCCCCCACCTACAGATATGCAATTTGTGAAGTGAATGCAAACCTCGGGGGCATTTTCCAGAGCATTTCACAAAACACACAGGAGCGAAGTTCAGAGCCTGATTATGTACATGTTGATCTGATCAAAATAAAACCTGTGTCCTGTCAACAAATGTGGAGTGTCCCAGCCAGAGGTACAGCTGGGAGTTACCCTGGGCACACACTGCACGTCAGAGGAAATCTCTCGGAAGGGCACACGCTTTAAAAGCTCTCAGCCCTCCTCAGGATTGTGTTTAAGGGCTTCAGTGCCTTCTCTGAAGCAAATGTACTTTAATGAGGATGCCTGTAAGGCATTTAGGAACTAATATAAATATCTTGCAGAGGAGGACTGTGATACATGCAGCCCTGTTACAAACATAGCATAAAGCCTGTGATGAAGACAGCCCCGTGATAAAGATAACTTTCAATTACCAAAAATATTAGAGAAATCAAATACAAGAGGCTTCCCTGGAAACACCAATGTTTCTGCTCCCTGAAGCATCACAGGCAGACTCTGGGGGGTTTTTTATCCAACTGAAAGAAACGCTCTGTACTTGCTTCAGACAATTATTCTCACCTCCCTGAAATACCTTCCACAAACTTAATGTGCCCTCTGTAACCCCAAGGGCACAGGATCCTGCCATGACAGACCACAGCTGAATGGCAGGAGCTGAAGCTTTCTGAGCTTAGGCTTCTCTGTGCAGGAGCCCAACAGGGGGACAAGGTAAGAAACGTGGCACAGAGGGTTTTGCTGGGGCAGTGCCCCCCCTGCACAGCACCCATCCATGCCTCACCACCGGGGAGAGGCTCTGCTCTCCTCTCTGCTTGCTCAGCACAGCCCCTCACCATTTTTCCATTTGGAAATCACCACCTCTGAAATGGCAGAAACTCAAAGTACCTTTGACAGAAGGCTGGGCCCATTTTCTTAGGCAAAGGGGACCCCCAGCTCCCACAGGAACAAACAGTCTTGGGGCTCTTCTGTGAATGGACATAAGACCCTTTTGAATGCTACTCATTAGTGTTTTGGCTGGCATGAACTGTTCCTCTGTGCCCCAGCTGATGAACACTAGCACTGCTGCCAAGTCTGCTGATAAATAAATAAGGATAGGAGAAGCCTTATGGTTTTTGAAAAGGGCAGCAGGAACTCAGTGCTCAAGGCAGCAAACACAATTTGCAGTAACAAACAGACTGGAGTCCAAGAGCAGCTCAGTGCTGATATTCAACCCTATTTTGCTCTTAAACATCAGCTATTAACAGCAGAGAAATCGATGGCACTGAGGGCAGCTAGGGTCCAGTGATGGGGAATGCTGCAGCCTTCTCCCAGCAGCCTTCCTCATTCCCTCCATTTATCACCTACAGCCCCAGCTCTTGCAGCTCCAGCCTCACTCCTCTGCTCCTGGGCTCTGTGAGCAGGACTAATCTTCATCAGTGACAAGGCAAGAGACTAATTACAGTACACATTTCATTTGTGACTGGACCCCAGGGAGAGGAGGAGGGGGAAGAAAGCTTTTTGCCTGCTCTGCCAGCTAAACAGTTTGTATTTGTTAGTGCAGAAATAAGTCTGATGGCAGCCAACTGATGCCTGAGGAGCAGCTCGCCCATTAACCTCACATGCACAGTTCACACCCACCACCATTTATATGCACCATTAATATTTATAAGGATGACGTGTCTTTTTGACAGGAACTTGTGCCTCCAGTGACAACAGATGTTATACCATTTATGAAAGAAACCACTCAAGCATTTCCAATGGACCTTGTGCATGCTTATCATGTCTTTATCCCGTGCCCTGATTGCATTATCCTCACAGAGCCTGGGTCACCTCCTGACTCCAGTCCAAGGGCATGCATGGCAGCACACTTGCCTGTAGAGTACTCAAAAATGGTTTGAGCTTCGTTATGTCTCTGTGAATGCTCTTCTGGGAGCCAGAGACCTTCCAAATGCACCTGCCAATTCAACCACAAGCGTGTGAAGACAGAAATGAGGATTTGCCACTTACCTGGGCCTCCAAAACACACAGCATGTCCTGAGGCGGCAGGATGGCCTCCCACAGCCGCCTTTGCCACCGTCACCACAGCTGCATTAGTGCTCATGCATCATCTAGAAAGCACAAAGCCTGTTTTATAGGCTGTGTTATACTGCTTTACACACAGGAGAGCACATGCAGCAAGGCCCAGGTGCCATAATCTCTGCTAAAACGATGCTGCTCCTTGGCTAAACTGCCATTCATAGTTTGTCCAGGAGCCTGTGTCTGGCAGGACAGAGCTCCCTAGCCTAGCAAAGGTTAAACTGCCACCCTCCATGCGGGGGGAAGCAGTGCCTGTACACATCCCCTCAGCAGGGAGCAGGATGGGCTTAACCTGGATAAAATACAGATGAGTTGATGGGTTTAGTGAAATCTTCAGGAACTACCACGCGTGGACAAGCACCGAGGTATCGGACAAGGTACCTAAGGAATGTTTTCTTTTACTAGATTGCAGTTGACATATCCATTAAAATGCATGAGGATACCATGATTCGCTTCACCTGATGTGATGGAACTTGTTTAAAGTAGCACAAAAATGTCACATTGTCCCTGTGGGCTAGAGGAGATAGCCTGCAGTGACTTCCCCCTCCACAATGGCAGCTCTAGTGATGCCCTGATATTTATGGCACATACATTTTTAATGCCCTGCACAAACAGCTCCAGCATTTGTCAACTCATTTGACCTGCAGCTTTTCAAAGAAAACACAAAAAGACATGCTGCAGAACAAGAGCCAGCAATGTGTGCCATGCCTTGCCGTCAGCACCTGCCCTGTCAGGACAGAAGCAGGATGCTGTAGCCATGGCCAGCTCTCTCTGGCTGTTCTTAGCCAAGATTGCTGCTCAAGTCTCCTCGTGCATCCTGAAGTGCTCACCTTGTGCCTCCAGCTCCTCGCTGCTCAAAAACTCACCCTGAGGCTTGTGAGAGATCACTGCTGCTCAGCAGCCAGCAGAGCTTCACCACCCAGGTCCTGACACATCCGAACCTTGGCTGGGGTGAGTTCAGGAGCTCCTCCACCTCTCATTTCCCTGCATGAACAAAGCAGCACCTGGAACCCAATTGGCTCTGAAACACAGCTGGACAAACACCTGCAGTGAAGAGGCCTGGCAGGTCTGGGGGCTGCACACCATTTACAGCAGCGTTAACCCCACTGTCTGAGCAGTGAGCACACGAATATTTGTGTGGTTTGGTTTCACCCCCACCAGCAACCAGGCTCACCCACTTCCCCCCACCCCCATTCTAGGAAAAGCCGAGCTTTCTCTGAAGAGAAAACAAGCTCACAAAGGCTTGGGGTTCATATTTTACCAACGATTACATACATTGTGTGTTACTGCACATTTCCCAAATGTGTGTGTGCATTTGTGTTTTTATACTCCTCTAATAACCTCAGGTGCCTAGTTTTTGTTCATAATGAAGATGGTTCTTCAAAATTGTGACACCCATTATTTTGCTGCAGTTTGCACGCACACAATATTGGTTTTCCCCTGCCACTTGGGTAGGCTAAGTATGCATCAGCCAGGCACAGAATGGTCACAGGTGTCTCTACTTAAATACAAAAATGTTCTGTATGTGGCCTGGTCCACAGCATATCTGCTTAGCCAGCATTAATAGTATCCTCGAAAAGAATGAGCTGCTTTCCACATCGTGTCACACCGAGAGTTCAGTGCTTCAGAGGCAGAAGGACAGATTTAGACACCCAGCCCCCAGCACATCCCACTCTGCTCCTGCCTGGTGCAGGGAAACTTGTCAGCACCTAAACAGCCTCTCCGACAAAACCCAAGCACATAAAAGGAAAAAACACACCAGAAACACCTTTCTGAAAATAACACCTCCTGTCCAGTGCGACACAAAGCGAAGAGTGGCCTGAGCTTAGGTGTCCAGCCAAGGCTGCCTTTCCCCGTGTGCACTCCGGGATGGCCTGGGGCAGGCGGTGCCGAGCCTCTCCATCCCAGCTGCTCTCCTGTGGCACAAGGATTAGCACAGCGCAGGCACCGAGCTTTACACGGCACTCGGAAGGAGAAAAGCGGCGTTAAGGAACAGCGGGACTGCCAACAGCGAGAGCCAGCCCGGCCCTTCCCGAGCTCGTTTCGGTACCCACGGGCCACTCGGGACCCGCCCGCACCGATCCCGCCCGACCTTCCGCAAGGAAAACCTCAGCACCACCGAGGCCAAAGGGCTTTCCGTGGCGAGACGAACCGGGAGGAGGAAGCCTCAGCAGGAGGGGAGCTCTGCCGGGCACGGAGCGGGGCGAGCGAGCGGCTCCGCGCCGGTTCAAGCGGGGAACGCGTCTCCCGTTTCCTCGGGCGGCAAAAATATGACACGCATTGGCGAGGAGAATAAAAGCAGGGAAACAAAGGAGCGGGAGCGAACACCTGTCGCTCTCCTCGGGGACGAGCCCCAACGCTTTTATTTGCCTCGCTCTGCCGGGGGAACTGCAGCTGCCAACTGTCATCAGCATCAAGTTACCCGCACAAAGCTGCCCGGCTCCTTCAGCCAGGGAGGCACCGAGCTCTCGGGCCCGGCTGTCCGTGCCCGGGGATGCGCTGCCCCGCCGAGCCGCCGCGGTGCCCGCACAGCCGCGGCCACAGCGGGCGCGTCCTGCCGGGCTGGACCCGCACCCGGCCCGAGAGCCGCTCCATCCGTGGGCACGGGGCACGACAACACCGGCTCCGTGCCAGCTGTGCGTGCTGAGCCCCACGGCCCCCGGTCACGGCTCACACGGACTGTTCCACGCCCAGGTCGGTGCTGCCGCCCCGCCGGCAGCTGGCCGGCCCCGCCGTGCCCTCCGTTCCACCGACACCCCAGCCGCACATGCGGGTGTTCCGAGGCGCTGAGCCCGCAACGGGCGCTGGGGTTTGGGGTCACTGGGGCTGAGGGACGGCCCAGCCGCCCCGCGGAGCCGCACGTTACTGGCGAGGGCACGGCACGGCATGGCATAGCACAGCACGGCACGGCACAGCACAGCACAGCACAGCCCGGCCCGGCCCGCTTCCCCTTCCGCTCCCGCCCGGCCGGGTCCGCTCCCGCTCCGGGCCGGGCCAAGCGCCGGGGCCTCTCCGGCCGCCCCGCCCCGGCGCAGACAAAGCGCGCGGCCGCCATTGGCCCGTTCGGCCAACGCTCGGCGCTGCCCGCGCGGCGCGGCCAATGGGCTCTTTGACATGCAAATCGCGGGGTATAAAAGGGACGGCGCGGGGCGGGAGCGGAGGGAGCGGGGCAGCGGCGTGGCCATGGCGCCGGGCGCGGACCGCTCGCCGCACGGCGAGGGCTGCGCGGGGCCCCGCGGCGACCGGAGGGTGAGCGGCGGGGGCAGTGCGGGCGGGACCGGGCCCGGAGGGGCGGGGGGGCTGACGGCGCTGTTGTCTCCGCAGACGAGGAAGCCGCTGGTGGAGAAGAAGCGCCGGGCGCGCATCAACGAGAGCCTGCGGGAGCTGCGGCTGCTGCTGGCCGACAGCGAGGTGAGGCGGCGGCGCGGCGGGGCGGGGGCCGGCGGGGCCCGGGGCCGCGCTGACGGCCGCGGCGCCTCGGCTCAGTTTCAGGCGAAGCTGGAGAACGCGGAGGTGCTGGAGCGGACGGTGCGGCGGGTGCGGGCCGTGCTGGAGCGCCGCGGCCGCGGTGAGTGCGGGCCCGGGGGGCGGCGGGGGGCGCCCGGCCCGGCCCGCGCCTCACCCGCGCCCCTCTCTGTCCCCCGCGGCGCAGGGGGCGGGCGGCGGCTCCTGGAGGCCAGCGAGCGCTTCGCCGCCGGCTACATCCAGTGCATGCACGAGGTGCACACCTTCGTCTCCAGCTGCCCCGGCATCGACGCCACCACGGCCGCCGAGCTGCTCAACCACCTGCTGGAGTCCATGCCCCTCAGCGAGGGCGGCTGCCCGGACTCGATCACGGACGTTGTGGCGGAGCCGGCCCTCGGGCCCTGGCCCGCCGGCGAGGCGCTGTCCCTGCCGGCCGCAGCCCGCCCGGGCCCGGCCCTGCCCGCCCCCAGCGAGGAGCCCGGCTCCGGCTCCTGCTCCGACTCGGACGAGGCGGAGGCCGGGCCGGGCCAGACCCCCTCGGACGGACTGGACGCGTCGCAGACGCAGGGCCTGCCCTCGCCCGGCTCGCCCAAAGCCATGTGGAGACCCTGGTAACAGCGGAGAGGAGCCAGCGCAGGGCTGCCTGTGGGAGGGCAGCGTGCCCCGCACACGCGTGTGCTGAGTGAGAGTGTCCGTGTGTCTGTCTGTGTGTGAGTGTCCGTGTGTCTGTCTGTGCGCGGCTGGCAGCGCTGTGGCTGCGGACTCGGGCTCTCTGACGCTGTCGGCCCCTGACAGCCTTATAGCGAACGCGTGAACATTTCATCCCTGTGCGTGTGTGGCGTTTTGTAACTTCGGGGGTTGTTTTTACGAGAGGATGGGGGGGAGGAGGAGGGAAGTGGTTTGTAGTAGCAAAGCTCTCTGGTGGAGACACAGCAGTTATTTTATAACCCTGTCTCTTTCTTCTTGGCCCTTAGAAGCGGCCCAAACGCCGCTATCTTTTAAGAAAAAGTCCTTGTGCGTTTTAAATCACGATAGTTAATGGCAGCAGAAGCTGGAGCTAAGTCTGCATGCACGGTTTCAAGCGTTCTAGTGATAGCACAGACCCCTGAAAGGTGTCTATACCTGATAGCAGTCTAAAGTCTCACCTTTAGGGAAGGGGAAAGCTAGAAAGCTGGTGGAATTAGACAAACGTTTTAAAAGATGTTGGTGGCAGGGTGCCCTTTAGAAAATGAGTGTCTTTATGCACATTTTGCTTTTAGCACGTTTGAGTTTATTGTGACTTTATGTATATTAGGGTGTCTAATGTTTTTTATTTTTAATCTTGAATAAAAAAACCCTTGAATTCTCAACGTGGCATATATTGTGTAATGTGGTGTGTTTCTAGCCTGTTTAAAAACATTAAAAACACAGCTCCCTCTTGTTGGCTCTTAACACCAGCCTGTCTATATCATGGAAACAATGCTGGTAATTATGCACTTAATTCTTGTACTAAGCATTGTTAACTTAACTATTGGAATTCAAATATTTCTTTTGTTTAATTCTAGTTGACACTTAAGTTTATTGAATGAGCAAGGTCAGACTGGCTGAGGTTGGTCCTGGGCCGCAGAGTTTGGGGCTGGTTGGTCTGGATGCCAGTCTCAAGCCTGCTCTACTTGATCTGCCATCTGAAGGCGTTGCTCACACATGCACAGCCCGAACTTCAGAAGTGCTAGGCAAATCCTGTCCTGGGGCATAACTTCACAGGAGGGTGGTTTGCATTTTGGGTTATTTTTGGTTGGTGGAGAGCAAAAAAAAGACTCCACTGACTGGAGTGTCCAGTGGATTTGGAAAGTGTTCTTCAATGTTTCTGGGGGTGTGGAGGGGGACCCTCAGCATTCTTGTCCTGGTTCCTGCTTTGGGGAGATGCCAGGTTATTTTTGCTGTGGTACAATACCTTTCAGAGAGCTGTCATTGTAAAGAGGAAAAAAAGGATTGTAAAGTGTCTTAATACATGGAAGTTCCCAAACACAGAACAAGCAAGAAAGGAAGCAACCCAATGACCAAGGGACTAGACATGTGCCTTTGTTAATAACCACATGGAATAATAAAAATAGAAACTGAGGCACTGGCAAGGCCTGTCCTTTGTAATTTTCTTTACCTGGGCTGCGTGTTCTTGTTCAAAGGTGTCCATCAGAATGTTTGGTCCTTCTGTTGTGTTCAATTCCCTTAGAGCTGGAGGAATGGGGCAAAGCCCAGCTGAGCTAGGGGAGGTGAGAGCCTCTGTAGTGACCTTTCTGCTTTAGGGAGGTTGGGGTTTGAAGTGTAAATGCAGCCTGGGGCACTTGCACTAAAATGAGCACCCCACACACCCAATGCGCTCTGGGACTGAGGCTGCTCCTCTCTAGCCCTGTTCAGGTTTATTTACAGCAGTTTCCCTCAGGTCTCACATCTTGTTTGGTACATCCCTCTGAGCTCAGAGCTGCCTGTCCCTCCAAGGGCAGCTCACACACAGCCCCTCACTCACCCGGTGTGACCCTGCTCAGCCTGAGCCCCTCCTGCTTCTCAAGGGAAAAGGCCCTTGAGGAGGAGCTGAGGCCACAGCTCCTGAATGTGACAGCAGCTCTCAGCCCCTGCCTGAGCTCAGTGGCTTCAGCAGTGACACAGTGACATGCAGGGCTGACCCTGGCCCCAGGCAGCCTCTCCACTGCTGCAGGAGCACCAGAGGCAGCTTGGCTGGGCTGAAGACTCTGTTCGGGCTCTCTGTCCTGCCCCTGTGAGAGCAAGTGCAAATCCTGACACTTTGGTGGCAGAAACACAGCCCAGAGTCAAGGTGCAGGTGCCAGCTTCGATTCAGCAGGGGCTGGGGGCAGCTCCAAGCAGGGATCCCTGCCCAGCAGCCCTGCAGAAATGCTCAGCTCCCCTGTACTGCCCTTGCAGAGTGGGAGCCAAGGCAGGGAGCTGCTGCCTTCCCCGTTCCTGCTCAGGCTGCTGCCCTGCCCACAGCCAGGGGAGCCTTCCCGGGCACAGCCTGTGGTCTGTGCTGCAGGAAGAGCAGGCAGCAGGGCTGGCAGGCACCTGGACAGCTGCTCTCCAAAGCTGGAGGGGCTGGGAGGAGCTGAGGGATTCCAGCCCGTTCCCCTGAGCACTTACTGGTGCTGTACTGGCTGAGTAGAAGAGCCAGGTCAGAGCAGTACTATGAGGAGCTTTTCAGTAGTGTCAAAAGCATTTTAGAAATGTGGTACCAATATGGATTTTTTTTTTTTCCAATCCACAAATTAGGTTCACAGAAAGTTTACATGCTCTGATTAGGTGTTGCTGGATTTGTCCATTTGCATTTCTGTACCTTACTGCAAAGGTGTCAAATCTGACACTTTTCTGACAAAGGCAGGAAGAGGTGAGGATTTTGGGGGTGGGACTGGGGAAGGGGCAGTGTGGGGAAGGAAGGTTTCCAACAGCTCTGATGAAAAACCAGGGAAGCCTTTTCAAGTCCCTCTTTATAAAAACTGCCTTTACTCTTTTCCATTCCAAAGTAATACAAACAGACCATCTGATCTGACAGTGCCCTGCCTTGTAACAGGAGAGAGAGGCAGCACACTAACAGGACTCCTCTGGTTTGATGTTCAGGTGGAGAATAATGGAAAGAAGGGCTCGTTTTCCCCTCTCTTTGTATGTCAGTCACTCACACCTGTTACAGGGAAAAAATGCTCCTTGTTAGACCAGGTCAGCTGGGAGGACTTGGAGTTCAAACCTCTTCCCAACCTCTTGGCAACATGTCCCAGGTCTTTTATCAGAGCCTCTGGCCAGGAGGCAAGATCAAGCTTTTAAATCACACCAATGAATGTGCACCTTCTTTCATCTCCCAGAGCGAGCATTCTGCAGCTCTCTGCAGTGTCCCTCTCCAAATAAATGTTTCAGTCTCTATTCCAGTTAAAGGCACAGAAGAATAAAAGCAGCCCAGGCCTCAGCAGCAGCTCTGGGGGGTGCACAGACATCACACAGGAGATCTCTGCTAAGCAGGCACTTGCTTCCTGTCTGTAACACAGCTGACATCTTTTACCATCCAGGGTGCTGCTGTTAGCAGAATGGTATTGAAATGTCACAAAAAAGGAGGATTTATTCCTATGAGAAGTGCTAGAGTGAGTGTTGGTGAATCGTGGCACCCAGGGCCTTGCCGCATTATGGTAAACTCTGCGCAGGTAACAGCCCCACATCCCCAAGGGCCATCCACTCTTGGCAGCTCCAGCTGCCCCGTTTCAGGATCCCCCAGTTTTTGCTCCCATGTCCAAGCACAGCTCTGCACACTCTCACAGCAGCAGCTCCCCTGCACACACACAGATTGTACAGATCTGTGTCCAGTTGCTAGAGCACACCCAAAATTTTGTCCTTGCTCTTTTCTCAACCTTGCTCTTTTCTCTGGAGATGAAAACAGCTGGGCCAAGCAGCACATCTCCTGCCAGGTGTGCCCAGGCATGGTCTGTGCCACCCCTGCTTAGCCTGATACACACGAGGCAGGATGGGTGGGACTGGGAGGGGTCTTGGTTTGGACAGACAGGTGTCTGCTAAGGAAGGCAGGATCCTCCCCTGAAATGGAAAGTTAAACCCCCTCCCTCTAAATTATTATAATTTTGAAATTAAGGGGCTCTCGGGCAAAGATATGGGAGCAGGAACAACAGTTTTCTATGAGGGGAAAAGATAAAAATAAAATAAAAATGCAGTAATACAAAGAAACCCTGCCAGAGTCAGACCTGGCAGGGTCCTGCCCCCTGTGTGCCAGGGGGTGGCACAGCCCCATCCCATGGGGGCTCAGCCCTCCTGCAGTGCCAGCTGTGGTTCTGCTGCAGCAGGGATCCTGCACAAGGGGGGAGTTTTCCTCTGCAGCTCCAGGGCTGCTGCAGATGGGCCTGGGCTCCCTCTGGGAATGCAGGGCAGCAGAAAGCTGCTCCTCTGGGAATGCAGTGGGCAAAGGCTGCTGTGCTGTGCCAGGCTCAGATTGGATCCAGGTAGGAATGCTTGGCTCCTCCCCTGGGCGCAGCATCTCCCCATGGGATGCTGGAATTGGATCAGCCCTGCAGGGACACTCAGTGGCCATGGACAGCAGAGATCTCCTGGAGGGAGGGTTGGCTGTGGCAGAGATAAAGAAAAAACTGCCCCATGAACAGCAGAGAACTGCCCCAGCTCTGACAGATGGCAAAAGAACTGACATTTATCTTTCCATCCAGGACAGGAGGCATCATCTTGCTCCACAGAGAAGCACAATGGTTCCAAGGTCGTGCAGGCAGCATATGGAAGAAGCAGGGATTCACACATTAATCCAGCTGCCTTAACCAGAAGCCTCCCCTTCCTCTGCCTCCTAAGAGATTTTTTTTTTTTTTTTTTTTTTTGCATGAGATGCCTGGCTCCAAGTTGCATCTTCTAGCAAATTCCTGAGTCCACAATTGTCTAAATGGACAGTGTCTCTAAATTTTCCACTTTAGGCCCCTCAGGCTTCTGCATGAGCTAAGGTAAAAGAAAAGCAAAGGGGAAAAACAGTCTCTCTTTTTCCAGATTTTAGCTCCCAACACAACATTAGCATTTCATTATAGTTTTCAGCAAGTGAAATTCATTGCACTGCATTTTAAGGAGGTTAAAAAAAAATCCAAGCTGGTTCATAAAACGTTCAGACATGAAAATACACCTCAGAGCATGAGGCCTTGAGTTAATTTAGTTAAGCATGATGATGAGTGAGGGTGATTTGATTAGTTATACTGCCTATGTTGCATTACACAGATGTTCTATAGCTCACTTTCCAGCTGAGGAAGTAATGGCTTCAAGAAGTCTTTTAATCCAATAAAGTAGAGCCCTAAGTGCCAAGACCTAGATAGTAGGTCCAGGGTGTCTGAAATGAGAAGAAAAAGGATTGAAATTAGACACCAGAAGAAGTAATGAATTTCCTTTCTTTTAATGTCAAGTGGGACAGAATATATTTCCAGAAGCAAATACAAGTTGCTTTGGTTACAAACAAAAACTACTTAGTAAAACAACAACATACAAGTAATTACATTAACTGATCCCTTCTGGCCTTGGATTTCTTAAGTGTAAAATTAACTCAATTTGTGGTTTTAGAGTTTTTGCATTGGTCTCTGGCTAAAATATTAGTAGAAATCAAGGAGAGCAGTTTTCTTTGTATCTGAGAAAGCTCAGAGCCAAGACATCTTCAAACATGCATTGACAGGAATTGCACAGACTCAGTCACCCTCAGCTGAGCTCTGCAAAGCTCCTGCACCACTGAAGCACAAAGCAGAGCAGCCTCATTGGAGCCATCACCAGAGAGGCACAGCTTAGAGCACCCTAAAACCATGTGCCTGTGTCCAGAGAGAGGGAAGAGACATTTGTGGCATCCCCAGAGCCTTTTTGTGCCCACCCATGAGCTCCTGAGGGGGTTTCAGCTTCTCGTGGCCCCTGTGCAAGCCTGGCTGTGTTTTGGGCTCTGTACCATCCACAACAGACACACACACCAATAAAACTTCAGGCTTCCAATCTTCCTACCCCAAAATAAGTTCACCAGCACCAGCCTGTGCTGAGCAAAGTCACAGTGAAACCCCCTCCACTGTCAGCATGCAGCAGGTTTTGTAATCAATGGAACAAGTTTTGTAATTAGTGCTCCACAGAGTGAGCAAGGGAGGAAGCCCAGAAGAGGCACCTCAGCCCCACCACACATCAGGTGTTTATTATTTCCTAGCAGTAAAACAGTCTCACTGCTGTGAGTTCAGCAGCTTTTCATTAGAAGGCACAAAATGGCCAACAATCTCTTGGTACAAGGTCTCCTAAGACTAAACTATCCAATTAAGAACTGACACCTGGATTATTTTCCCTTTTAACCCAATAACTGATCCCACAGAGCCCACAGTGCAGACTTTGCTGCCCAATTACAAAATGCCACCCAAACCCATGGAGAAGGAGGAAGAAGAGGCATGAAGAAGAAACCCAGGACAGCACCCTGTGCCCTCCATCTTGCTTCCATCCACAGCACACTAAAAACCCCAAACCCTCAATTTCTCACCCAGTGATCCACCTGCACTGCTCTCTATCATCTATTGCACACTTTTGTGGGTTCCAGTCTATCTTGAGGTCTGGGAAACTTTCTCCATGGATGAGGGTCAGAGTCAGTGCTGCCCTGGGGGTCAGGGCACCCAGAGCAGACACAGGAATATTCCCTGTGGTGCCCTGGGGTTGCACACAGGAAGAACAAAACTGTGAGGACAGAGCATCTGCTGACCTCTCAGAACTGTCAAATCTTCCCTAAAATCAGGGCTCCTGCTGCCAGCTACTGCTGTTGATTCAAGCCAATGTTTTCTTGCACTTTAATTTGTATCGTAGATAAAATTGAAGTTAGTACATTCAAAACAAGCAAAATCTTGTCAGTTTCCCAGGATGGAGTCTGCTGCCAGACTCTCCTCCCTCCATTCTGCATTCAGGCAGTGTGAATTTAACTCCAGAATTAATTAGGGGAGAACTGCTCACGTGTCCCTCAAGGCAGGAGTGTCACTGCCTGACTGGCCAGTTCAGCTGAAAAAGCCTCCTCAAATTTTACATCCTCAAGTCTCCTTTGATCCAAATATCATGGGACTCAGGTGCTGGATGAACCACTGTGGTGTCACATGAAGAGCTGATGGGTGAATGCCAGATGCACAAACTCTCCCTGTCCCCTCTGGTCACCCAAAGAGATTTGTGAATGCCAGTTGCACAAACTCTCCCTGTCCCCTCTGGTCACCCAAAGAGATTTGTCAGTGCCACCCAACACTGAGCACTCTCCTTGGTCAGCCCAGCCATGACCCCTCTAACTCAGCCACATGCATGCATTTCAGATTAATAGATGCAAGTGACATGGGCCAGATGGGAAATGAAACATGCAAAAAACCATAATCCATGTCATGCAAAACAAGTAGATCAGGAAAGAAAACAGTTCCATGTGTTCAAGCATTCTCTGGTTTGGCCGTGGGTGTTTTGTTTGTTGTGTTTCCCCTCCCAGCAGAACGGCTGCATCCCTCCTGCCTGCCCTGGGACGGGGATTCCTGCAGTGCTGGCAGCACCACGGCATTCCCAGGTACCACCTCCCTCCCTGACCACGCTGCAGCCCCTGCCAGGCGCTTTCACACCTTGGGGACACAAACAGGGGGATTCCTTGGTCGGGCAGGCCCTCTGTCACTTTCACAGTGCAGCACCCACAGGCACTGAGCACAGCTGTGACACCTGTGACACCCGTGACACCTGTGACACCCAGCTGTGACACCTGTGACACACACCTGTGACACCTGTGACACATAGCTGGGACACCTGTGACACCTGTGACACCTGTGACACCTGTGACACACACCTGTGACATCTGTGACACCTGTGACACCTGTGACACCTGTGACACACACCTGTGACACACCGAGCTCATGGCCTCGAGCCCCCGCAGTGCCTGCCCAGGCAGGAGGGGCTGAGCTGCGGCTCCCAGTTTGCCCCAGCACTGCTGGGAGCACCGGTCTGTGAGGGAGCTCCCACTGGCGCGCTGCCTTCACCTTCCCTCATTGCCTGTGCGTGAGAAACCAAACCAAACCAACCCAAACCAAACCACACCAACCCAAACCACACCAAACCAAACCAACCCAAACCAACCAAACCAACCCAAACCACACCAAACCAAACCAAACCAACCCAAACCACACCAAACCAAACCACACCAAACCAAACCAAACCACACCAAACCACACCAAACCAAACCACACCAAACCAACCAAACCAAACCAACCAAACCAAACCAAACCAAACCAAACCAACCAAACCACACCAAACCAACCCAAACCACACCAAACCAAACCACACCAAACCAACCAAACCAAACCAACCCAAACCAAACCAAACCAAACCAAACCACACCAAACCAAAGCTGCTGCTCACTCTGCATGCCCCAGACATGCAGCAGAATCCTGCAGGGCAATGGGGAGATTTGGCTTTCGGGCCCAAATGAAAAGATTTTGACCTCTGGTCCTTTTTAATGCTGAAACACACGAGGCTTCAGCCTTGCTGCACCTCCTGCCAGAATCTCAGCAATGGGCAGGGAGGTGGGACTGAGGAGAGGCAGAGCCCGCCTGGTGCTGGGGTTTGTTCCTGCAGTGCTGTAGCCACGGCATCCCAGCAGCACCACCTCAAACACAAACCTTCCAGAGGAAGGGCTCCACTTCCCCTGTGCTTCCCCTGGAACAAAAGAATATCATTTATGCATGGTTTGTGCTCACTGCTTTTGTTCTCAGAGAACATTGGATATTAAGCATTGTTTTGGACAATGATATTTTAGACATTTTTCTGAATAAATCTGCAAAGAGATTCAGGCAGCCCAGTTACTTATGTGGGGTTTGGTTTTCAAAGAACCCAAAATCTCCAGTGCCTGGACACACAGTTTGGATCTGACTCATGCTGCCTCTGTATGGACCTGTCAGTGCAGCTCAGCACACAGCCCCTCGTGGGGCTGGGCTCTGCAGCTCCAGCTTCTTCTGCCAAAAGCTCTAAACATCACTTTTCTCTGTCCTCCTCAAATGTTTATTTCTATTTTTTTTTTGTCTAGCACAGGGCAATTCCAACCTTCCCTGTTTTGACAGCTTTCTCTCATTTGTTATGGTCACAGATTACAGACCCACACAGATTCAGCCCCGTGTCCTTCTTTTCTGCTTGTATTTTAACAACTCCTCACTTCCTTTCAATTTAACTGTTCCTAAAGGTCCAAACCTCCTCAAGCCTCAAGAGTGATTTCATCTTTGTTTCTTTCTCAAATTCTCTCCGACAAGGAACCCCTGTATCTCACCCAAAGAAAGAAAAATTGTGTTTTGCTGTTGATAAAACTGTTTTTTCAAAAGGCAGTGTTAAGCAAAGAGGCAGTGCCCTTTGGAGCTGTGTTATTATCCTCTTCCTCCAATTCTTTCATGAAAGTCACAAGCCAGAGTGCAACAGCCCAAACGTTTCCAAGAGCAGCGAGCTGTCACCTCCTATATATAGCCCAGGTGCCACAGCCCAGCTCAGCCTTATCAACAGCCTGAGCAGTGCACAGACAATGCTTGCAGGGCTGGGGATACATTTAATTACATTTAATTACAGCCATTTACTCACGAGGCAACCAGCTTCAAGTCAGCCCTGTGTGCTGAGAGAATCTGCAGGATTTGGGGAAGGCTCTAGCATCCCCACTCCTGGGAGCCCCCGCAGAACAGAGAGCACACATTGCTCTTCTTTCTCAGCTGAAAGGCAAATTTTACATCTGACAGTTTTTACAAGTGCTCTTTGGAAGTGCTTGAATAAGTGAGTTGGACTGTATGAATGCCCAAGGTGACAATTCCAGCTCCATTCCCTGACTCCTCAGCCCAGGTCAGAGCTGCTCTTCCCCCCTGAGTTCCTGGCAGCTCCTTCAGCCATGCAGGATTTAGGGACCAGGGCACCCCAGCCTGCCCGGCAAGGCTGCACTTTGTCCCCTCAGAAGGCACCGTGGGCACTGAGCCACAACTCCTGAGCCTTTGGCCCTTTGATCCTGTCCAGTCCTCCCAAAAGGCTCAGCCTGCAGAGCCACCCTGCCAGGGTAATGAGTGAAGGACAACTCCATAAACTTCACAGGCTCTGAACGCTAAATGAGGTGGTAAAGGCAGCCATAAATCACCTCATCAAACTAATTCTGTCAGTGAAACCTCTACAACCATTTACAGTGTGCAGTTTGCTGCAGTTTGTATCATTCTGCCATGAAATCGATGAGAGACTATAAATGGTTTTCTGAGATTGAGATACAGACACCTTTATCCCAACTCTTAGCTAAGTGACTATCAGACAAAAGAAAAAATAAAATTAAGAAGCCAAACAAACAAACAGATTTTCCTTAAAAATCCAAGCCAGAACTCCCTGGAAATTCTATTATTAACATTTAAGACCTAAGCATCACCTCATAATGGTAGAGCACATACAGGGCAGGTATTTTAGGGGGACTGGCAGGACTAATCAAACAACGTTCATATATGTGCTCCTAATCAGGTCTTTATAGCTGAACTCTTTTAAATTCACTGCTCATGTAATGCAAAGTAATTTTTTCTAAAATAATATGAATTTGACTGCCTGACTACATCCAAAGCTTTAGAAGCCTTTATTGAAAGAGTTCTGTAACCATCTTTTTGTATGCTAAAAGACAATGGAAGCTAAAGACAATGGAAGAATTTCCATTACACAGTGTGGGAGCCCTTCGGTATTGCCACGTGGCTTTGGCAGTTAAAAAATTTAAAAATTAAAAATTTCAGCACAATTCTATAATAAATATATTTACACTTGGATTTGTCCCCAAAAGGGAGGGAGGCAAAACATCTTCAGGGCAACCAGGAGCGCACAGAAGTTTTGCTGCCTCAGGGATGCGGGATTTGGGAAGAGGCAGAAAATCAGAAATCAGATCTGAGCAGAAGGCTCTGCCCATGTCCCCTCCCCGAGCAGCTGGGACAAAGTCTGCCCTATTCACAGGCAGGCACAGCTCTTCAGAGCACAGAAAAGGAGGAGGCTTGTAAAGACAACTGCATACAGACACTGGAAATAACTCCCGATGGCCACATTCCTGCCATTGTCACTGCTGCCCGCACTGGGACACGCCAGATGCTTTTTAAATGCACAAATTGCAACAGAGAAGATGCTGGGCCTGGCTCCAGGCTGGGAGCTCTGCACGGCACAACCCGGGGGCACAGGCAGAGCCAGGGCTGCGGCTGAGCCCCACTCGCCCCAAAGATCCTCCTGCAGCCAGGGCCATTCCAGGGCATTCCCGGGTTTTCCATGCCCTGAGGCACACCTGTATCTTTTTTCAACTCCATTATTTCCTCGAGTTGGTTTTTTGTTTGTTTGGGGTTTTTTTTGTCTTTTTTTTTTTTTTTTGTGTGTGTGTGTGTGTGTGTTGTTGTTGTTGTTGAGGGGAGAGTTGTTTTGCTTTTTTGGTTTTTTTTTTTTCTTGGTTTTTTTGTTTTGGTTTTTTTTTGGTTTGTTTGGTGTTTTTGTTGTTGTTGTTGTTTTTGGTTTTTGTTTTCTTTAAATAAATTGAAACCTCATTCAGCCTAAACAGGAAGAAAGAGAAACTGCACTAGAAGATAGCTATTACACTGAACAATGAAAAATAAAAAATTATTCACTTACATACCATTTGATACCAAAACACACTGGTTGGTACAGTAAATGACATGTGTTCTCTCACTGCAAGAGAAAAATAAGATGATTTTATGTCCTAGAATCCTGTATTGCTGCAGAAACAAACGATGTATTTCAGGACTCCAGAAGAAACAGCAGCTCTGCATTGCAGGCACTGCTCAGCACAAAGTTGTTACTCTGCAATCGAATGAGCCATTTTCATCAGAAACCCCTGGTTTGCACCAAATTTAGAAACACAAGTGAACCACGAAATAATAGTTTTCCAAAATATGTGAGGACAGATCTGCCAGTATCCAAAACTGGGAGCGAGTGTTAAAGGAGGTGGGAGAAGTTTATTAACAGAGGAACAAAGCAAGTCCCGAGCCCAGTGCCTGTGCCAGCCTCGGTCTGTTCGCGCTCCCAACGAAGCTGCAAACGCTCAAAGGCTGAGAGAGGCGCCAGGAGGAACAGCAGTGACAGCGAGCTAAAGGGCAGGAGGCTCCGGTGAAATCCTGGTGGGAACCCCGTGTGCCACCCCCAGCGCTGGAGCTGGAAGGGCTGAGCCCATCCCGCCAGGCCCGGAGCTGCTGCAGCAAACCTGGCTGTGCACAGCTGCCCAGCCCTGCTCCTGCTTCCTGCAGCTGGGCAAATCAAAGATTACAGCCAGTCAGAGAAGCACCTTGCTGAATTTATCCAGCATCCTGTGCAAAAAGGCCACAGATTTCCAAGGGAGCAGCTGCTGACAGCAGAAGGGAAAGCAGTAGACCTTGCCTTCAGACAAGCAATAGTCAGGGATTTTAAAAAGAGCACAGCCAGTAAGTTTTTGGACAGAAGTAGAATTTTTGAAGCAGGCAGTGCAACAGCAACACAAGCAGTTTACTTTTAGACCACTGTAACAATTTAAAGAGAGCAATAAATTCACTATATCCTGTTTTACTACAGACTGAGGAGTGAGAAGCACACCTTGACAAATCCTGGAATACCAGGAAGTTTGAATCCACCCTTGTATTTGTCTCCAAAACAAATGAAAACAAATGAAGGGCAAAGCAGCAGATCCCTCTGGGGCTGAGGGTGCAGTGCTGCCCCAGCAAAGCTTTCAGGGCAGCTGCAGCAGGTGCTGCTCTCCAAACCCTCCTGCACCTCTCAGACTCAGCATTGTCCCCACCCTGCCCATCCTGCACCTGCCCCACCACACGGGGCCTCTTTCACAGCCCGTCCTTCAGTGAAAAGCATTTTCTCTCCAAGGGAGAGGCCAGTGCTTTCACACTGTGCATTATCCACTGAGGTTAAACACCGTCCATGTGCTGCCACAGCAGCCACAGAGCCAGAGGCCCTGGGGAATGGAGCTCACCACACACACAGCAGCCTGCTGGAGCTCACGTTTTATCAGCAGACACCAAGAGAAATGCCCATGATTAAGAGTCCAGTTTCCTCAGTTTCTACCCAGTGTTATGTTACTTTTCCACTTGGACAGCCTGGAGAAGTTTGGGTTTAGTTCTTTGTTTGTTTGGTATTTTGTTTCAGCGAAGCAGAGACTCAGCTGTTACACACCTCGTGTAGCACCCCTGTAAATAAAGGAGTTCCTGAGCTGTTGGTTACCTTGTTCAATATACTGAATAAATTTCTGAAGCTCCTAAGCACTTATGATCAGTTTAACAGTGGGATTTCTGGAAGTTACACCTACAAACCTTATCCTCCTTCAAGTCACCTGTTTGTTACTTTGCCAGAAACATGCACCTCATTTCACCATGCTCTTCTTTGGGCCAGAGGCTCCTCAATGCCTTGGGTTCTTTCCACCTTTCTTAGAGAAAAAATCACCATCAAGGATCTCAATTCTCAATAAGGACAGCATATTTTTTCACTTCTATATTCATGACAGCTGTTAAGTGGACTAAAAGCTGGTGCTTTCAGCAGCATTTCCCTTTTCCAAGCAGAGCTTATGTTTGCATTCACTGTCCTTGGGCCAACAGCTCTTCAGCATGAATTTCTCATTGTCTTATTTGAAATTCAAGCCACAGAGCTTTCACTTCACATCAAACAATGTCATGGCAAACTCAACAGCTCCAGTGTACAGGAAGCTGAATAAAGACAAACGGATGGAAATGCTGCCAAGGATAATCCCAGGGCACCAGTGACATCTAGGGGCTGCCGAGGTGGGAAAAACCCGGACAAAGGCTCCTCCCAACAGCTCTGCAGGGCAAGCCCTTGGCTCTGGTTGCTGACAGAAGACACCTCACCAAGGAGGAGTCTGAGAATACCTGAAGCCACGTTTAACTCATACTCTTATTACATTTACAATTGGGAAAAAAAATTACCAAAAGCAGAAATGAGTGTGAAACATTACCTGGTAGTTTATCCCACCAGCAGCACCTCAGTGCTCTCACGGTTCTTGTTACCAGTTACCAGAACTTGCATCCAAGTGCCAGCACCTCTGGAGTGGCACAGGGTGGCACAGTGGTTCAGGAGGGTGACACAGTGGCACAGGGTGGCACAGGGGCACAGGGTGATACAGTGGCACAGGGTGACACAGTGGTTCAGGTGGGTGACACAGTGGTTCAGGTGGGTGACACAGTGGCACAGGGTGGCACAGTGGCACAGGGTGATACAGTGGCACAGGGTGACACAGTGGTTCAGGTGGGTGACACAGTGGTTCAGGTGGGTGACACAGTGGCACAGGGTGGCACAGTGGCACAGGGTGGCACAGTGGTTCAGGTGGGTGACACAGTGGCACAGGGTGGCACAGTGGTTCAGGAGGGTGACACAGTGGTTTAGGTGGGTGACACAGTGGCACAGGGTGGCACAGTGGTTCAGGTGGGTGACACAGTGGCACAGGGTGGCACAGTGGTTCAGGTGGGTGACACAGTGGTTCAGGTGGGTGACACTCAGGTTTGGAGCTCTGTCAGAGCTCCACCAACACATCTCTGCTCTCTGACCTGAGCAAGGAACCCAGGTGCTTTAGGACAGAAGTGTTTCCAGACAGACACAGAACTGCACACAAATTTAGGGTTAATTCAGAGGATTGCAAAAAGGTTTTTGGATAACGTGTTCAAGAGGCATGTTCTAAAATGCAGCTCTTGGCAATAAGTGCACACCACCACCACTGTGCCCTTGGTGTGAAGGCAATTCCTCTGTGAGCTGAACTGCTCTGTGGTACAAACAACCCTGACTGTGCAGCTTACAGAAGGATCTGGGGCCTTTATGACCAAATCAGCTTGTTCCATTTAAAAAATTCCCCAAACCTCTCACAACACAGCCATGGAGAAAAAGTTAATGAAGGTCTCACAACCTGAGTCCCTCCTGAACAGGAGTTGTCCAAGCCCTGAGCTCCAGCACGGCTCACTCAGCAGAGACGTGAACATGAACAGGGCAGCACTGCAGCCTGGGAAGTTTCTGCAGCCTTCAGAGACAACACCTCACACCTCGAGAGAAGACTGAAAATCACTGCACAGAGCAAAGCCAAGGGGCATGACTGGAGCTCTCTGTCCCTAAGCCAGCCCTGTAAAGCTCAGGGGCTGCAGCTGACACTGAACAAAGCAAAAAACACCAGAGGTAGCTGGCAGATTTTAAAAACAGAGCCCGGCTGCATGTGCCCTTCCAGGAAATTTGGACATGATTTCAGAACAACTCCTCAATATAAAGATTCAATCTTCCATGTGACCACTAAACTCAGAGGTCAGAGAAGCTGGCAGAAGTTTAACTCCAGGACAGGCAGGCAGAGCTAACATCACAGCAAGCTCTGCAGTCTGTAACAGCAGCCCACATACCATCAGTAAAGCACATATTCTGACTTCTTACTTGGAGCAGAAGCCTCAAGGAACAAAAAGGCAACTAAAAATATATCTGTTTTATTTACCAGTTTTCTAAAAAGCAAAGTCATAAAAATTAGTCACAAGTGGCAAAACCAAAATATATTGCACAGTGTACAGAAAACATTGTTGACATGTTGACAAAGTGTCATCACAAATAAATCATCTTACAACAGTTTGGAAAAATTACAGCTTCAGAATCTTATCTATAAATGGAGGCATGTAGATTTAAAGTTACAGGAAAATATTTTAATACCACCCTGTAAATGCAAACACTTTAAGGATGCAAGATTAAGTCCATAAGTAAGCACATCCACAAAATGCTCTAAATATACTTTTCTCTTCCTTTCACTAAGTTATGGTTACAAGATGGTCATTGAAAAAAAATAATAAAAGAAATGAGGACAAATAAAAAAAGACACGGGGGAAAAGAAAAGCATGCTAAAGCAAAGAAGTTCAAAGTGGTTGAGAAGTCTTTGAAAATTATTTGTATAATGATGATGCACTCCTTTTATATAAAGCTTTCATTTTTCCCAAACCCTGGTCCATGTTTGTGTCTCCATGTAAAAATGAAATATATTTACTATGCTGGTATAGCTGCACTGTTCCATTTATGATTAAAACATTTAATACATCGGACGTGAACACCAACACTGGAAAATTTCTCATTCACTTTGTATTTACAAATATTTACGTTTGACCTTGCTGAGCTGTTAGAGACAGGCATCAGATCTTGCTGGGCAGTGCTTCACACTACATTTAAAATACTTACTCATTCTTTAAAATTGTGATTCTGCTTGTTTCACAAGCTGACACACTTTGCTACCTGTAGAACCTGTCTCCAGTGCAAATTTTCCAATTAATAACTAATTACTTGAAACAAATTATTTCTTATGCTAAGCCAATACCAGTCACTTTTGCGTGTTTTTGGTGCCAGATCTAACTTCACATCCTCCCTGTATAGAAAGAGAAATATTTGTATAGAATGAAAATAACCTTACATTTCAGTGAATAGAAATGTTATCCTACTAAAAAAGGAAATGCTTCCCATGAAAAGTATTTTAAGACAAACATATTGAAGTTAATTGAATTAACTTTCGTCATATTCCACCCCAAGACTTACAGCTGACATCTGGCAATACAGCAACTAAACTGCTTTAAAGGACTAAATTAGTCCTTTAACTAACCCACACATTAACAGTTGTTCTCTCATGTTCTCTTCCCACATTCAACAGACATAAAGAGCACAGGAACATAAAGAACACACATTCAAGTCAATACAATCTCAGAGGCATTAAAATGAAATCTTCGACAGCAAAGGATTCCAGCCACGCTAAATTTGAGATTATGGAAATCAAAGAGAGTCGGCCAACACTGTTCTCAAAATCACTTCTTTTTTATAAGAACTATCTTCAAATGACAAGACACATCTAATTCTCTCTTGCCACATACAAATTTGATGTTTGTTTAGCCACACTGGAAAAACTGATGGCCAATCTCCTGACAGAACAAGTCAGCAGTAAAGGTTAAAGTTACCCCAAGGTCTGTCTAAACAGCCACTGGAGCATGGCCACTCATCCTCTGTGGTCTTAAGTTTTTAAAATCTTTAAGCATAAGGATTTCTTGAGTAAAAATTTCTCAGAAATTATGCTTCAAGGTAATAAACAGTTCATAGTTTTGCAGTGTCCATTTACATAAAAGGCTACAAAGTTGTCTGCAGTCCTCTGTACTTACACATCAACATGAACTTTAATACCAGACCATCTTATAAAATCAGCTCAACATTCCTCTTAGACAAAAGAAGTTCCTACATTCAAAACTAGAGGAGACAAACAAAGAGGACGGGATCAACTGGTATGAGAAGGGCAGGTGTGAATTGATTTCCTTGAAGGTTATTTCTTCTACTATGCTGGACCACTTCAAATATTAAGAACAATGCTAAAGAGCCACTAAGCAGAACTGCTCAACAACTGATAATGCTGAACCATCACCAAAAGGAGATTTGAAGAACCGTATGTACGTGAGGAGATTTGCAGCACTTCTTAACCCACTCTACAAAAAACAGTAGGCATCAATGAAAGTTTCTCTAGTTTATAAAGAAATACTTGAGGCATGTAAGTGCAAAATGAGTCTTTTAAAGAAAAGCTATACCATCTTCAACAATGTCCTTACTGGGAAGAGATTGCCACCATTTAAAAAGAGATTCATTCACAAATGACTCTTCTAGAGCAAGAAAAACACATTTGCTTTTATGAACTGCATTCATCCAGCTGGATAAAAAGATTAAAACCTTTGTGGATCCTTCACTGTCGTTTTGAAGCAATTTTCAAAACAACAGGCTCAAAGGCTATGTTTGTTCTTCACTGACTTGATTCAGGGAAACCAAGTTGTTTTCTCCACTATCTTCAATCATTTCATTAAGGTCCATTTCATGGATTTCTTCATCATATGATGTATAAAAATTGCTCTGTATATTGTCCTCACAAAAAATACATTCCTAAAAAGAAAAAAAGAATAGAAGCACTCATAAGTAAAATTCAAAAAGCTTTTCCAAGCACCAGTCCACCTGCATGCAATCCTTGATTCCAAGAGAACCTTTCCACCTGGGCTGTAGCTACCAGATGTATTTTACTCCACAACTTTTCCACACACCATGGTTTTATAAAGTGCAATAAATCAATGCAAGTACTGGAGAACACTACTGGAAGCAGCTGTGCCACAGATCACTAGGTGGGTGCTTGTAGGATCAGTGCTGCAGTGACATTAACACCTCAATTAGGATTCCACTGCAATTCAGTCACACTGACTTTTGAAACACTCATGTGCAAACAGAGCCTCTCTTTTTGACAGCTTTTGTGCAAAAAAGGCCACAAATGACAGAAAGCTTAGGGAAAAGAAAATGCAATCAGGTATTTGTGTATGAATAAGCAAAATACACAGACAACAAATAAAATTGCATGGATGCTTTGTTCTGGTGGAGTTTTTTTTTTCTCTTTCAAGCCATTAAACTACTTAGAGGAATCATAATCCTGATTGAGAAGTCTGATAGAAAAAAGGATCAGTATATTGCCATTCATTTTGTACTCTGGAAACAATAGGCATCCATTTCTGCACATAGAGATTTTTATGTAGTGAAATTTCTGCTGTGTTGCTAAAGCATTTCAAACACAGACACGGAAATTCAGAAAGAGGAAGGGAATTTCTTGTGCTGTATTCACCAGTACTTTAATTTCCTCCATTGGAAAGGAGATTTGTGCTAAATTGAATCAAGCTAGAAACCACTGCATGGAAGTTTGAATTTCTTTTTTTTACCTATGCATAATTGACCAAGCTTTCATAGCAACAGGAAAGGAAGAGTCTAACATAGGCAGCTAATAATTTAAGCACTATTATACATGCAAAAGTAATTAACCCACTAAACTTACAGAATTAGCAACAGTTTTTGGCAATCCACCTTGCTGGATCCATGGATGAACTTCAATAAGCTCTCTTTTTTGTTCTTCTGTAAATTTTGGCTGTAGTTTCTGCATTTGCTTTAATTTCTGCTTATCTTCCTTTAAAACTGTTTCCAAATCCCTAAAATAAAATGTATTTAGAAATTGAGCTTCATCAGTTTCTGGGCTTCATGCCTACGTGAGGTCACACAGTCAAATACTAACATTTTTAAAGACTATTTTTGTTCCAGAACGTTATGCTTAGAAATCTTATATGGGAAGAAAATGAAATGTGATTACTCCAGCTGCTCTCTGCATTTGCAGACATCTCTGCTGGCTCACTGTCTTTTCAAATCCCATCAGTGGGAACAGTTTTCTTAGAGCAATTCAGGCAGCACCAGTGAAACCAGCAAAGCTCCAGTTTCCCTCTGCTGCTGCTGCAGGGCCAAGCCCCCTCCAGTGGGAGGACAGCCCAAAGCAGACACTCAATGCAGGAGACAAAGCAGGAGTGGTAAGATGTGTTTAAGAAGGTCACCAAGAATGAACTAAACTTTAGAAAACAGCTCTGTTTCAGCAGCCAAAATTCTCTCTCCCTCCAAATGCCCTACCTCCATTCAGGAACCTACAAAAACCCATCCCACAGCAACATTTATGAGCTGTATCCCTCTATAAAAGACAACAATAGAAAGCAAGCTCCAAGAAACCCAAAATAATTTCTTTTCTTTACAGGATAGCTAAAAGCAGGTTGGATTTACACTTCACTTCTTGAGCACCACCCTCTGACAATGAGCTTTACTCTTCTTACCAAAATATCCTGCTCTCTGGCAGGCTTTGCTGCTTTTATGGGCTACTGGAATTCCCACCTGTGGCTGTCAACACTTCAGACTATAAAACCTGAGAAATGTCAAAGTATTTTTAAAACTAGGAAAAAAACCGCACTAAAGTTCTTACAATGTATTCTTTACTTTCCCCATCATGCCTGTGCTTCTGTATTTTGAAAGCTTGTTTACCTGCCCTTTCAAAGGCTTGTCTTTACTGAAACCTCTACTTCTTCTCAGAACACCATTCACTGCTCCCAAGAAATATAAACAAGTAGGTTGAAAAAAATAATCCAGACTTGTCACCCCTTCTTCCACTGTATCTGCTCTTTACTACTGAAGTAGTGAGTTATTTTTTAAAATAAGTTTATTTTATGAGAAGCCTTGTGATTTTTACCTTCTACTTCCTTGTCCTAATTTATGGAGCAGAATGAACACATGGAAGTTAACAACCCAGAAAAAAAAATCCACAAGTCCAAGAGCAGCATTCCAGTGAATGTGGCATCTCAAGGACAAGAGCCAAGGACTGGAGATCTTCCAGCCAGACCATGCCCAGATCTAAGCACATTCACCAGGGGCTTCTGGGCAAGTAGCAACAAATCACTAACTATGGAACAGCTTCCAAAAAATACACACAGTTCATTTCAACTCAGGAAATTGACCTAAAAATACAGCTAAACCTAATTAAACAATTTCTCCTTCTTGAGAAGTTCTTGTGTAGTGTACAAAACATATAAAGGAAGTAAGAATTTTTCTTGGCACTGAGCTAAACATGAAAACCAGTTTATTTCTGCAGAGATAGAGATTCCTATACATCTTTCCTCCAGAACATTCTGCTTCCCCACAGGATGTGTGAGAGGCTGTGCCAGTGGCATTACCTGGAGGGGATCTGGTAAGTCATCATCACTGTGTCATCTGTGTTGGCCATCAGCAGCCAGATGGGATCCTGGAGCACATACTTGATGAAGTGCTCACTTTCCTCCATTTCTGTCTTCATTTTGGTTTTATGGTGATTCTCTGAGGAATCAATGCTGCCAAAGTATTTGCTGGTGTGACTAGTTTCACTGCTACCTGTAAACAGAGATTTAACATTTCATTATAAATTGTCCAATACATGGATCATCTGAATGTTTTTGACTGTAGAGAAGATTAAAGAGAACTGAATGTGCAAATACAACCACTATTCTAGTCCTTTTTTTTTAAACAGAGGGAACTTCCACCCTTGAGTAACTGCATTAATCTTCTAAAAACTCAAATTCTTAAATAAAATCTCCAGTATTTTTCAACAGAATAATTAGCTAACTTTAATTTAGAAGTTTTAAATGAACATGAAGGAGTATGGTCTTTTTATTATTCCTTTATACCTGCATAATATCTTAATGCCCTGTTTTACACACACTTAGAAAAGGTTCTATTCTGTAAATCAAGCACAATAGAAGAACATTTGTACAATGCAGTAAGAAAGAAATCAAGAATAAACTATGCAACAGGAGTAAAGATAAAGCTTTTCACTTGCTGCTCACAGTGCTTGCAATACCTCAAACTGCTCAGCAATGTCAGGAGGGTTGGGGCTGCCTGAGTTACCTGTTCTGCTCCCTGACATGCCACAGCCATTGGACCCAGAGCCCAGGGACTCAGCAGCTGCAGACACACCACTCCCTGAAGAGGCTGAGCCAGTGCCTGAACATGCATCCTCCTGCAGTAAAATGTCAAGCAGGACACTGGACATGGAGAGCTCATCGCTGTTTTGAGCATCCATTGGAGATTCAGCCTAGTGATAAGGTGAAAATATGAAATTAAAAAACTCAACACCAAAAATCGAAGCTATTTATTGCTAAATGTAATAGCTTTGTTACTTTAAATTAATAAATTATCAGAAATTATGCCTCAAGGAAATAAACAATTCATAGTTTTGCAGTGTCCATTTAAATAAAAGGTTACAAAGTTGTCAGCACTCCTCTATACTTACACATCACCATGTATTTTAATTCAAGACTATCTTACAAAATTAGCTCAACATTTCTCTTAGAAAAAAAAATTCCTACATTCAAAACTAGAGGAGACAAACAAAGAGGATGGGATCAACTGGTATAAGAGACGAGCCTTATTAATTAATGCATTTATTACTAAATGTAATAGCTGTATTACTAATCACGTGAATGATTAGTAATAAATTAATTTCACTTCATATTCTAATGTTGACATGATTATTCAAAGACCAGTAACATATGCCAAGGAATAATGAATGGACTGACAGGCAGACAGGGGGTCCTTCAGTAAGACCATCTGAATTTCTCTTCAAAAAATTAATAATATAGTTTCCTAAGAAAGTAAGAAATGGATTTCCTGTTCACTTTTGGCTGCACCTACTGTCCTGGACAAGTCAGATTTTACCCAAGCCACTCACAACATACTAACAATGGCTCCTACTGTAATCTATCTCAAAGGATTTGCAGCAAAATCCCTCTGTTGGTTGGGATGTTCCATCTCATTGAGATGAGAAGAGCAGCATTGAGAGTAGTAAGAAAATGTTCCCAGGTGCTTCCCAGGCAAAATCACTAATTTGTTTATTTTGAAGGGAGGGAGCATTAACTACACTAATTTTTAACCAAATCAAAACTTGTCTGCAAATCAGTTTCAAGATTCAATATTAGCAATTAAGGCTGACAGAACTTAGCAAAACATGTAATAATGGAAAGAACTGACTTTACCCTGAACACATTTCTGAATAATGGAAGGAGGCAGCCAAAAAAAATATAGGATGCTGCTCCATCCCATCAGCACTTATAATGATACTCCACGGTGCCTTTAGAAAGCACAAATAATAGTTTACATATTTCTACCATGGAAACCTTTACAGACATATTACTCCAGCTCAGTTTATTTGTTAGACTGATTTATCAAACTGAAATGAGCCAGGAAATAAAAAAATCCTGAAGTTACCAAATAGTTCAGCATAGTTTTAGTGCAACAAACAAAACAAAAATGAAGTTATGGTCTGCAAGAAATTATGAATTCTTCATTTACTTTGGTTGTTTGCTTGTAAACACAGATGTGGTTTTAATTTAAATCAGCTTCTTTCAGACCACTTACAGATTGTTTTTCCCATGCACACAAATTCACTAGCACTAAAGTTTTTGCTAAAAATAAAGTGCTAGTTTATTTCAGTGGTTTTCAATGGGCTTATCCATATTCTTATTTTCTTCAATGAAATGGAACAAAACTCTTTCAGGGTGTATTTCCAAGCTTCCTAGTGTAACTTTAGAAGAATGATGAGGCAGATTTAATTTTTAAAGGTTGAAGCTATTCTAATGTTTGGACTTCACGTTTTGTTCAGTTTGCTCAAGTTTGAATTTACCAACTACAATTGTGAATTTATCAATTACAATTGTAATGCTCCAGGCATTATATAACTTCTGTCATTGTTACCAAGTTGCCCTGGAATGGAAAGGACTGGAAATGATGCAGCAGAGCCAGGAGAAGGGTGTGACCCAGACTCACAGGTAAGGATTCCTTCCCACTGCCGTTGTCTGCTGTGCTGATGTTGCCCATGGCTCCCTCCTCAGCCAGAGCTCCGTGTAACCCTGCAGCAGCCCCGCTCTCCGCAGTTTTTGTGGTTTCTTCCAGCTGCAGGAGGTTCAGGGGAGAGCTGCACCTGGACTGGAAGAGTGGGGGTGAAGCCTGGTCCTGAGGAGGCGGCGACTGCGGAGTGCAGGAACGGGAGGGGTCCTGGCGGGGCTCGGCCACCGGAGCCCTCTCGGCCTCTGCCGGGGGGTTGTACTGGAATGGCTGCGCTGGGAAAAACGCCTGCTGTGGGAAGGGGCTGCCTGTGGCAAAGGGGGGCTGTGCTGGGAACACTGGCTGTGAGGAGAAGGTGGCATGGCCAGGGAAGTTGGGCTGGCCGGGGTAAAGCGTTTGAGGTAAGTTATTGTTCATCTCCGGGTACATGTAGTTGGGGAGCACAAGAGCCACCACAGGGGTCATGAAGGGTGCAGAGAACTGGGATGGCCCCATGGGACAAGTGTTTGCAGAGTCTGGCAAGTGATTGAAACCAGAGAGTGAACGTCTCAGGAGCCGGTGGAACCGTCCCTGCTGCTGGGAAAACAGGAAGGGAATACGCAGGCATGACAGTGGGGAAGGACACTGCTGAGTAGCTGGCTTGGGACGTCTCTGATGGTGACCAGGCTGTGGCATTTAACCCTTGCAGGGGGAAGCGGTGGGGGAATTTAGCCCCAGAAGTTGTGCTGTCTGAGGATTCCTGCGGTTTAATGCGCTTCGATTTCCTGTTCTTCCCACTCTTCTTCCACGGCTGATCCACTCCAGACGTGGCGTTTCTTTGTCCACGGCCACCTGCAAAAGGAAAAGTTGTAAGAAAGGTTAGAAGAATGCAGCTATACAGGACCTGTATAACTATTTAAATTAAAAAATTAAGATAACAATCTGAAAAAAATGCTTAGCAGTGTCTGACTTCTGTTCCAAGTCACTACTGAAATGAGAACAAAGGCAGATCATATCAAGCACTTCTGAAAATGCCATCCAGAGCTCCTAGGCCTAATAAACAAAACAATCTCACCACTACTGCTAGTCTCTGCCATTTCCATCCTGCTGATCACATTACTACCTTAAAGGCAACAATTATCAGATTGTCTCACCAATTACACAACAGTGGAATGGGGAAAACTGGAAAACAAAGGAGCTGAAAACAAAACAAAACCACAAATCTGAACAGAACACATATGGCAAGACAGAAGGAAAAGAAAAGCAAGGGAATACAAGCACAGATACAGTAAAGCAAACATTCTAAAGAAGGTTTTTTTGTCCCTTGAGAGTAGATGCATGACAGTAATAGTATAGAGAACAGACAAAAATCAAAATATTAGTTACTAAAATGTCCATTGTGACACTAAGAGCAATATTCCACTTTAATCTTTGAGCAAGATTTGTCAGAAAATTTTTCTGCGGGTTTTGAAAATAGCATGCAACTGTCACTGTTCACACTGGCCCCACAAAACCACTAAAAATAGAAATGTCCTCCCAACAGGATTTACTTTCTATATAAATACAAGTTTTATGATGAAAACTATTGCCATACCACGTTCAGCAGGCCGTCCTTTTGGTTTATCTTGTAAGTAGTAATTGCAGTGTGATTGGAAAATATTAAATCTCTTTATTTCTTTGAATTTGTTCAAGAAGCTCTGCTCCTCTTTTTGTGTATGCACTGCAAGCACTTCCTTTGTAAGTCCCAGTTTTTTAAATGGCTCCTTTTCTTGATTTATGTGTGCAGAGCTGGATGGAGGGGCAAGAAGTTGGCCATCTATGATTTCTGCTCCACTTGGACCATCTTCTATCATTTCTACAGGAACAGAAGGCAAAATACTCAAGATGAAGCAAAGAAAACCCTGTACATGCATTTTTAAGGTATTACAATTCTGTAATAATTTTGCTGCAAGTTTAAGATTACACATTCCATCCCTATTTATTCCATTTCCTAAGGCCACCTTGGCTGGAAGAAAATATAAGTCATGAGCAGACATCAGTTGTTTACATGTCTGAAATCTGAACTTGCTAGCACTTGCCATCTTGAAGAAAAAATATTAGCAAAAATCCTACCTAATTCAGGTTGTGTTTTTTTGTCTCCAACATGAACAATGGTGCTACTGTAGCTGCACTGACTGGTGAGAGACACAACACTTTCAGGCTTGCCAGGTAAAGCCAAAGATGTTAAGTGAGCACCAACCACTGGGGGACCACTCGATTTACCAGATGCCTTCAACACAGCAGGATCTGTTAAAAGAAATAAAGTTGCAGCTTAATGAACATAAACAAGAGCAAATTCAAGTTACATGCTGCTAGGGCTGCAAAGCAGTAAAGGCCAAAGTGTGCTTGACAAGAGAAAATAGTGAACTTTTTACTTTATACATTCCAGGAATAGAATGACTGTGGAGCAACAAATGCAATCCTCTAAGCCCATACCCAAAAGTGAGTTGCCCCAGCTCCCACATTGTTGTACACTGATTTCTTTCATTAGCTGGTTACTGTAAGAGCTTTGTTTTGAGCATCCAGCTATTTAAAATTCTCTCCCTGAAAGCTACACACAGTAATCCAGCAGAGGTCAGAGCAGTGCCTCACAAAACAGCATTAAAAACATTCCTGCTCTCATAGGAATACTTCCATAACACATATTTAAGATCTAAAGTTTGCCTTTTTCCTGACTGCTGACTTCATCTGTCTCAGTCATCAGTGCAGCAAAGAGCTGGTGACCCACATCCTCTCCTGCCAACCAGAACCACAGAGACTCCAAATTACAGCATTTCAATCCTGCTGAAGGACTCTTTGTTCCTGGTCTACTGATACCTTCTAATTTGATTCTAAAAGCTGCATTAGAACTTCTTTCTGAAGCTCATCAAATAGCCAAGATCATTCCCAAAACCAATTTTTGAGAAACTCCACTGGACACTCTCCCTTCAGCCTCATATAATGACAAGGTAGAATGAGCCAATCTCTCATTTGCATGCAGTTCTTTACCAATCTCACAATCCTTGGACTAACCAGTTACAAATCTTCACTTAGCTCCCCATCCAGACAAGGGACTATGTAAATACTACATCTAAGGCCTAAAATATTAACTGAATGTTTCTGTCTGCAGCAGACTTTTTAGACAGCTTGCCTCAGTAATCCCCAGCTTTTTGTCTTCATGGATGAACATTGTGTTCTAACATCTTACAAAACACAGAACAGTCCAATGCTGCATTTTACCTTCTCTTGTTCCTTTTTTTAAGCAGAAAACTAAGATGAGTATTTTTGTTGTAATTAATTAGCTGCTAGGTTCTTCAGCTGATTGCTCTTACAAGTCCTAACTGCGAAATGAACTTCCTACATTTGATACTGATTCAAGTCCTGAACCTCAAAATCCTACTGTATTTTGCACAGTACAATTTAGTTTATTGCATCTACAATCCAGATATGCATATGATATGCATCAACTACTCAGTATTTTAATTGTAAGGAAGATATTAATGATAAAAGTTAAATCACCAACATCAAACCCTGAGAAAGAAGCTATGAGGTCATGCCTGAGATACACTTGTCATTATTCTGCAAAGAAGCAGCATCCAGCTGCCTGCCAGCAAAACTCAGCTATGAGAAAGCTGTGATGTAGAGTTACCTCCCAAAGGCTGGATAGAATTATCAGCTGCTTTTTGTTCATGAACTCCAGAACTCAGTGATGCAACACTTGTTGAAGGTTCACATTTTCTTTTTGCTGTACCAGGCACATTACAACTCTCCAAGTACCTAAAATACAGAGATTTCGCAATATTAAACATACTAGTCCTGTGTCCAGAGGTCAAGAGTAATTTACTCACAGGTTACTCACCTGATGACACTGTCCAAACAGCTGATCTGCTGATAGGAATACACAGGTTGCTCTTTCCAAGCCAGCTCTTCAGTAGTCACATTTTTTGGAGCAACTGTTCCTGCAGTATCCTTTCCCCCTACACCTTTCACCTGGCCACCAGCAGTATTCTGTTTTTCTGTGGAAAGAGAGACTGCTATTATGCAATTAAGACATTAAATCCTTACAAACTCCCCTAAAAGCAATAGTAGTAGAAGTTTTACATTTCTACATGTTCAGCAGGTCACAAATTAACCACTGTAATGCACCAATAAATGAATATTATGTAAACATTTTCCTGTCCTTATGAGTTATAAAGTTTAATTAGATTGCATATGGATCCAAAAGGAATAGACACTATGACTGTAAGAGAATATTATAATTAGGGTTGAAACCCACTCAGGATAAGGACAACTCTAGTGCCACTTAAATTATTTCAAGACAACAGCTTTAGGCCATGCCTTAACTGTGTTACACCACTATTGATTCAATACAGCCAAACACAGGATTTTCCTGGGCACAGTAGAGAGACACAGGACAATAAAATCTGAATTGATAAAATGCTGTCTTTATGCATTGAATAGACCTCAACTAGAAAAAATCCTGCTGCCATATTACCCAAGGCACCAGCACAGGAGACTAGGAACTGCTCATGTCTTACCTGCCAAAGACTCTTTCTTGTAGTCCAGTTTTGCTTTACTGTCAGTGAAAATATGCTGTCCTTTATTCTTGACCTTACGGGCATACTGACAAACCTCCTGAAAGCAGTTTGGGAAGAACAGTTATTTCAAAATTTTAACATAAAACATTATGCATAGTGATTCCTCAGTAGACTAAATCTAACCTCAGTTAATCTCTATCTTGCAATTACTTTGATCACAGGAGAAATATGTATATATACCATTCTATTGTGCAGCTACAGAAATTTGGAGTTGGGAAGAGAAGAAATTTAAAGTATGTTTCCTGTAAACAATTACTCGGTATTTCTTTTAATCTGGTTGAATAGCTTGGATAGGAAAATATAAAATATCCATTACAAAGATGACTTCAGGAAAAAAACAAACCTATCACTTGGTAAAAAACCTAGAAATAGAACCAAGCACTGACAGGATGTTACAGAACTGGACTGTAACAGCCTTCACTGTCTGTGGAAATAGTGAAGGAATGGCAGGCATCTATTTCCCTGTTAAATAAGAAATCCTGAGACTTCATCTGCTTACTCCACCAGTGTTTAAGAGCTGAAAGCCAGGAAAGTGACCACCTTGGCAAGAGCAGGACTCTGCAGAGTCTGATCACAGAAGCACAAATCAGATTTGGGAGAATTAGCCTACAAGCAATACAACTTATCGAGGAAAATTTTTGACTTTCAGAATTAAACACAAAGTAAAGTTCTAAGCACAAACTAGAAAATTGTTTAATTCCACTCAATTTATTTCATTCTATATAAATGCTGTATTTTTGCAACATTAAAAGCGATCAGGGTTGAGGTATCCCTTGGTTCTGCAGGTATTACTGCATTTAATCTTCTTACTTTCACTTGGGAAAACAGTAATTACAGACCTTCCCCTCCCAAAAGAAACTGCTTTCACATATCTGGCTGGTTTTCCAAGAAACACAGAATATAACATGTAACAGACATTAGATTAAGTGAACACACTGTACAGGTTTAAATTCTCTATAACACTGACTTTCATGTCTATTGCTGTGCTTCAGTACCCTGAGGCTCCATCTACACTAGAAATGCTTATTCCCTCAGACAAAAGGGTTTTTCTGTATTAAACAAAAAAAGAAAGATGGCATTTTCTTTATCCTTTCTCATATTTCTAATTTGAAAACATTATTCTGAAAGTTAAAAATCTCCACTTAGTTTGTTTTGTGCCACATACTTGAATGAGAAAAATCAAAAACCTACTGGTTTATCCTTATGAGTGTCTTCATTATTATTTCCTGTGCTGTCACTGGAGGATGCCACACTCATCAGGTGCTCATGTGAACCATTGCTACCCAAACTCCCATAGCCACTGGATCCACTGTTGTGTACAGGCTGTTAAAACAACATAAAAAAAATATATATGTATGTATGTATGTATGGTATACACACACCCACCTCAGGACACCAGTAATTCCATGTCAGGAAAAGTGATTTTATTTTCCATGTCAGGAAAAGTGATTTTATTTTATGCTGGGTTTTTTTTTTTTTTTTTTTTCCTGTTTTTTTTCGTTTTTTTTGTTTTGTTTTGGGATGGGTTTTTTTTTTTTGTTTTGTTGGGGTTTTTTTGTTTTTGTTGGTTTTTTGTTTTTTTTTTTTTTGTTTTCTTTTTGTCCTCTTTTGTTTGTTTGTCTGAAGGACTCCACAAGTACACGAAATTCTGACAGTACCAACTGGAGCTTTAACACACTTCAGTAAGTCTTGTGTGGTAATGATGAGTGCAAGGAATTCCCAGGATTGTAGCCAACAACTCCAGTAGAGCAGGAGCAGCTACAGACATTGTGACAGCAAGACAGAGAGGCTGTCCCAGCAGGGTGTGAGCAGGGGAGGAAGGGGCAGAGCCCCTGCTGTACCTGCAGGAGAAGCCTGTAGATCTGCTCTGTGATCTCCTGAACGCTGGGGTGCAGGATCCTGTCCTCTGTGTAGTTGGGAGCAGCAAAGACATCTTCATTTAAGGGACCCCTGCAGAAACCAAACATACACCAGCTCACTGTAAATGCAAGTGTTTCAACCACAGAGACCAGTTTCAATTTATCACCTACATATCTTACACAGAATTTAATGCTTATTCTGTTCCCTCATCTTAAGGATCTCTATGTGGGAAGGGAAAACAAAAATATCCTGACTTACGTCCTAACTTTGTGTCTCCCAATAATAAATGAAACTTTTCGACTCCAAGGGTTGATGAAACTGGACCAGCTGGTGTCCATGGTGATATAATCTCCATTCCTAGTGCAAAACCTGATTGGTGAATAGTCAAAAGGCTGCCCTCCATACTGAAGAACTGCAATGAAGAAATCAAACAGAAATTTCAGATTAATGTTTGCACAATTCCACATAACAATTCAGGATTTTACAATGAACTGTACATTCATGGAGGGAATGGACATTCAATGTACTTCCTCTTTATGGAGGAAGATGACACCTGAGAGAACAAATACTGGGTATATTGATACATTTAGAAATACTGAGCTACCAGAATAAGCAGATCTTCATAATTTACTGGACTATGGTCAAGAAAATCACCTTTAGAATAGAACAAACTAAAGAAGGCTGAAGAAGTGGCTTTACAAACTTTGCCAGAATGGCTCTTATTTTCTTCTCCATGAAGTAAGAAAGAGTAACATGTAAGATATGACAACTTCTATCACATCATTGTCATACTCTCTTTATACTTTTTAATTAATTTCATACTTTTATGTATGAAATATTAATTTATAGTCCATTTGTTTACAATAGATATGTATGCTTCTTAGAAAGTACAGAACTGAGTCATTTCTCATTTTCATGGATTTGCATTAAGAATCAAGTTGTGCAGTAAAAGATTCAGTATTTACTTGTGGAAAAAAATCTAAATCACAACTAAGTTTCTCCTACTACTTGATGAGGTCTTTGTAGTCCTTATTTATAAGTTCAAGAAAAAAATGTGTATTTCTACACAGTAAGAAGTTACATACTTTTTTTGTGAATTGCTAGCATTAAGGGTCTGTCATTTGGGTGAAGATGTACCAAGACTGGTGTTCCTATTAAATCCTGAGGTAGGTATCCCAACAGAGGGACTGCTCTGGAGAAAGAAAGACAAAGAAAACATAACAAAAATCAATAATAATAATAAATGTACATTTCATGTTTGAAATGTTTTCATTTTAAGCTTTCTTTGCTGCTTTTCCTGTGAAGAGAATGAATAATTTTAAGTTTACATTTGGTGAAAAAGCAGTGCCAAGTTAACAACAGTCATATACTTAGGGCAAGGGAGGCTTTGTTTGTTTGTGGGATGGTGGTTAGACCAAATCAAGGAGTCTGCTACAGCAGTTCTGTCTTTTCTTTGCTGCCTAACTTTAGAGGATAAATACTTACCCCAGTTTTAAAAAAGCATTAATGAAGTTTAATCTTGTAAAACTCTCATGAAGGTAAATCGTACCCCAATCCCTTGGCTGGGAGCCATGGCTAAGGATCACAGGATTACCACAGCTGAACTAGCACCAGGGGAGCTGACCAGCACTCAAGACAACTTTCTCACAAGCAGGTGAAGAGTTCAGCTCAGAGGAGCTGCAAAGGAGCAAGCTTATTAACTAGAGAATTAAAAGCAATGGTACTGAATTCCTGCACGTTATCCATGACCACTTCTAGTGATGTGAAAAACTAATTTATGTGACAAAACAATTTTTATTGATCACTTCAAGCATTTGCATTAAGGAAGAAGAGTGAAAGTTCACAAATACCACTCTGCACCTTACCCTTAAGGTTAACAACTGAAAATGTGCTTTGGAAAAAAAAATGTACTAAGTCAACACAACTCAGTGATGTTTAAATTGCCAGATGCCAACAAGTCCTCTTGTAAGCTCAAAATGCTGTACATCTTCCCCAAAGGCCCAGGGGCAGGGAGATATGAGATATCTGAACAGCTTTAATGAAGAACTCAGCCCCAGTGCACCAGACAGGGCATCTGTGTCAGGCAGGAACTCCAAAGCTTCATGCAGCAAATGCCTTCAACACTGCACTTCCAACAACCCACTGGAATTACATCAGTTCCCCAAAACATCAAACATACCTTCCAGCAAAGAGGCTGAGAGGGGAAAGTGGAGAGCAACTAAAATGCCTTATTATCAAAGCAATTAGTTTAATAATCAGTCTTAAAAGCTTGTAGATGAACTAAAGCAACAGAGCAGAAACTGGCATGGAACTCATACCAAACTAGATCCCTTTGACACATTGACATTTAGAAGTGCTGCCAAGTTCAAAGCACATGAGAAAAGTTGGGCTGCTAGAGGACTTTAAAATCTCAGTCAACTCCAAACAACTTCAGCCAGGGCTTCATCAAATAACACCATAAGAAGGTTTTGTTCAGCACTGCTCCTGTTTGTCACCTGCTTTATGAAAGTCAAGGATCTGGAATATGAGACTGAGCTGGCCTTGCCTGCTCTGATGAAAAGGAAACTAAAAGATGATCCAGGACTTCCCACACTGCTGGAAAGAGGAGTTACAAAAACAGAGTTAAATTTTCTTGATGGTGCCAAACAATAAAACTACTAACAATAAAACAATACAAAATGGTCCCAGACTGGAGTCTGGAAAGCTGATGCTGGATGTTGGGAAAAGGTTTTTAACAGCAGTGCAACACAGGAGGTTTCCCATACAGATTGAGTCATCTCTGTCTCTGAAAGTTTTCAGGCATTACTGAGACAAGGCCACAGCTGACCTTAGCCAGGACTGGGCAAGGTTTCATTTCAAACAAAAGGATGGAACCAAGACCTCCATCAGTCCCTTCCAACCAGCCCTTCAGTGCTCATATAATGCTGTATTTGAGAATGATACCTTGGCATCATTATGCTTCCTTATAATGAATAACTCATGAAAATTCAGAGGTTAAGTTAATAAATTAATTTTACGAATGCAAATACACGTGTGGCATAAGAATGGCTGATGAGGAAATGCTGCCAAGTTTAGTTTGTGTTTCATAGAATGACATTTAAAGTGTCAAAAACATGAATAAGAAGTCTCTTTATATTATTATTGTAAGTTACACACAAAACTGCTTTAAATTAATTTACAAAGATCATTCCACTATGAACTTACACCCATTAAACATGTGAAGTATCAAATATATTAAGGCAAATACATATAGGAATGATCCATTTAATTTCAAAAAAATATTTATTTTTATTTAACATACTCTGTACAGAGATTGACCTGCAGAGTTCAGACAAATATGCATTTTTCCAACCCATGAACACGTACTGATTACAGAAATTAACTTTATGCAAGTCAAGCAACGGTTTCAGGGTTATGTTATGAACAACACTCAGTCAACAGCAGGTGCTCAGTTGCACATTTTCAAATATTAGGACTCTGCTTTCTTTAACAATCCCTTGCTTTGTGTATTCCACCAAACCCTGGAGAGCTTAAGAGTAACAAACTACATATGCATGTCTTGGTAAACATTTATCAGACTGCCAATGCTCTCAGGAGTTAAATAATTAAAAGTAAAATCAACTACATAATCACAAGAACAGAAATAAATGACACGAAGTCCTAATTTCAGACCAAGATGCAATCCCTCACTGGAAGTGTTAGAAAATGGTATTTGAGAACAAGTGGTAACATCAAACTAACAGGAAAGAAGCTTCCCTAGGATTCACAAGGAAGGATTTACTGGCCTTGCTCCACTCAAGCCTAAGAATAAGGGCAAGGCTCTCCACTCAGCAATTTTGCCATTCCTGTTAAATGACTGCTGGAGATCACTGAGCTGTGCATGCACAGAGGAACAGAAGCTTTGCACTGTGCCCTCAGCCTCTTTGTAAAGATAAACCTGCTCTGCAGCTGGCTTGAAGCTTGGAAATGAAGGAGAGAGAAAAATCCATGAAGAAGACAGAACTACAGTGGATTAAGTGCTTTTATCAACTTGAGCTGTTTAGAGGGACTGTATAAACCACAGGATGGAAAAACAGTTTGTCAGCATTTCACTGTCTATCCTACAGGAACTCAGCCACAACATCTGCCTCTCTACAGGTAAAACTGTCTCAGAAGTCAAGAAGTGTTCTTTTTACCTTGACTCCATCTTAGTCAAACATCACAATAACCTCCTTTCCCCAATCCCTCTCTCTTCTGCTGCATTTAAGGATTTTGCAAAGAATGAAATATTTTTTAGAAACTCAATTTCCACCCAAAAAATACCACAGAATCTCAAAATTGCCCATTATGCTCGTACTCTGTCTGAAGACATCCCCTCATCTCAACCATCAAAGAAAATTCTAGCATTCTTAGAATGCTTAAAAACAAATGGGAGAATCTCAGCAGTCAGATGTTACCACTGCAGCTAACTTAGTTTTTGCTATGGAGGGAAAAAAAAATCAAAACAAAGCACCATATACAGCCCAAACATCAGAAACCATCACAAAGAAAATATCAAAGAAAGTGGAAAAGGAAGGGGAAAGGCAGTGTTTTCAACTCAGGAGTAGGTGAATTCTCTTTTCAAGTCAAGTCCCCAGGGCTCAGGATTTGGTTTAATGTCTTTATCTATGATCTGGCCTGGGGGATGGAGAGCATCCTCCATCAGTTTGCAGACAACAGCAAACTGGGTGAGAGAATTGATTCTCCCAGGGAATAAGTGACAGGACAAGAGGAAATGACCTCAGGGCAGGTTTAGATTGGCTATTAGCAAACATTTTTTCATGGAAAGGGCTGTCAAGGGACAGGCTGCCCACAGGAGGGGCGCAGTCACCATCCCCAGAGGTATTTAAAAATGTGCAGATGAGGCATTTAGGGACAGCACTCAGTGCTGGACTGATGATCTTAAGAGGTCTTTTGCAACCTAAACGATTCTATGAAAGCCTGGTTTAGACCTCAGTTCCTAAGTCTTTGCATATACATTAAGATCACAGGTGGCATTTTTGTTTTCTAATTTAGAATGTAAATACTTACTCTAACCAGCTTTTATGACTGTCAAAGCAATTTGAAGCCTTCAGCCAGTGTAATTTGAATCGTTTTTATACACATTTTTTTAAAAGATCTAATGCTGTATTCAAAAGCTGTACCTCTAGCTGTCCCTGGGCCAGCAGAGAGCAACAGCAGCATATTTGCTGAATCAAACTTAAAAAACCAAAAAACCCACACCTAAATGTCTCATACAGGTAATAATTGGCAGCACAGGAATTCTTTTGAACATGAGTTCATTGACTGAATTTATGTCCAGAATTTCCCAAGAGGGAAGGAAAGCAGAAGAACAAGTTGTTAGCAGGCACTTAAATACCAGTGTAATGTGTTCTTATGCCCCTTCAGTAGTTGCATCATTTTTAACCCCATAGAGAAACCTTAAATCCTGCAAAGATATTGGATAGGTTGCTCATGAGTAAATTTAAAAATAATTTTTGTAAGTTACCTTTCATCTACATCCTGAAACAAACAGGTCGGTGTGTGCGTAGTTGTAAAAATCCTTTTGTCAGGAGGAATTCTGGGTGCTGAGAGAAAAATAAAAGCACATTAGCAACTGGGGGTTTTGCATACATAATCTTCAAGCTGCCACTCCAAAATTCTGGCCAAGACCATACAGGAAAGCAGCAAGGACAGAGAACACAAACAATTCTCTTTCATTTTAATAAAGCTTGAACATATCTTACTTTTAGGAAAGCAAGCTAGTCTTTGTGCACTCAAGGATTACCTTCATAACCAGAATGGACTTTTTCTGCAAGCAACACACAGCAAAGCTGGTCTTCTGCTATTTCTGGATCCTGCACTTTGATAAGGTAGGGAGTCATCCGGAATGGGTGATAGCAAATCTCATTTTCCCGCTCCTTTCCCGCACTAGAAATTACAGAGAGTTAATGATTTCAACAGATTCATCTTACAATGAACACAATTTAATTTATGCATTGTATTTCCCTCATGACACAAGAACTGCATGTTAGCTACTAAAATAGCACCCAAGATCTTAGCTTGACTTTTTTTTTTGGTGGAAGAGAATCTAATTCTGATGGTATCCTTTGCATACCAACTTCCATAAAGATTGTGCTGTTCTCTCTACTGCCTGAAACAATACCCACAACAGCATTACATAGAAGTCTGATAGAAAATCAGCTCACAAAATACATTAAGTTACTTTGTTCTCTTTCAGAGAGATGAATTTACAGGGCTTTTTTATGAAGACTGCTATATCCTCTGAGTTAACACAAAGGTCATCTTTTAATCAATATTTATTCCAGTTTAGAAGCAGTGAAGACTCAATATCTAGTAACAGGTGTTTGCTTAACCAGAATGCAAACACAGTAATGTAAACAACAACCATTTACACAGTGACCAAAGAAGAATCAGCTGTAATAAGTTTGTAACAGCAGAGCTAAATAAAAGTAAAGCTTTTGAAGGCAGTAGTTGGACAAAAAATCTCCAGTAACATCAGCAGTACTTCTACAGCACATCCAATGCAACACTCTGGAGCTCTGCATTACCTCCAATTCATTTCAAGTTTATTCATACCTCGATAATAAGTATTTATTTACTCCAGAAGTAATTAAATAATTGGATCCACTATTTTTGCTTCAGAAATGCTGGCAGAGAGGCAGTAAGCATCAAGAAATCAAAGTGCACAAGAAAGAACATGAACTAAGTTGCCAGCTTTTCCTAAATAAATTAAAAAAACCCCAAAACTAAAGAGGAGTGATTGGGGCAGGAAAAGAAGGAAGAAAAGCAAACCAAAGAATTGTGTCCTCTATTAACTAGAGTACAAAAGAGACAAGTCAAGTAACCCTTGAGTATCTTCCTAGGGGATACCTGAGATAAATCTGAGCCATTGGTTTTTAGAATGAAGGACACTGAAGCAGGTGCTGCACAGTTCTATTTACATGACCCAAAGGCTTTCCAGAGCAGGAGGAGATGCTGTACCACCTTCCTTTATGGCACAAAGGTCAATACTCACAGGGATTAACTCCCAAGATGGAACTTCCCAAAATCAGTTCAGTTTTCTCTATAGATGCTACAGTTCATCAACTCAAGGATGTGCATATGTTTTGCTTTACAATCACAGTATGAATAAGCATGAAATGTTCAAACCATATGGTTCTTATAAAAGTCAAATACTTATGTAATGCTTGGTTTCATAACACAACACTAAGCTTTACAACATTGCCTTACCTGATGCGACAGAAAAAAGATTTCTCTTCCATGCAATCCTGGGTGGAAGACTCTAGAAATATTAAACATATTTCATAACAAGTTACAAATTACTAGAAGATGATGATATGTAGTGTAAGAATTTTTTCTTAGGTAACACATTTTTTTAAAGTTTAAGTTTTCCCTGAACTCTCCATATGTATTGGTTAAACAATGTACATCATAAGCAACTAAATCTGAACATCACTCAGATTCTGAGGCTGGCATGTGAATCAGAGCTCCTGGTTTATCAAGTCTTTTTTTTAAACCTATCTAAACAGCTCTCCAGTTTGAGCTGCTTACTCTTATCAACATTTTCACAGTACTTTATACCAATGACCAAAAATGTTTGGTTTCCTAGGACCCCAAATCTGACCACCAAATGCACTTCCTAGCACCCCTCTTCTCTCTTTTTCCTGAAGACTTCTCACGTTTTAAGCTAATTTCCCTCCTTTTCCAGAGTAGCCACACACTGATTCCCAAGGGAAGCTCTGGCATTTCAAAGGCCCCCAGTGCACAATATTTTGGATATTATATTGTTTGGCAACTGCTACATGAGAGACTGTGCACACTTCTACTTGCTGCATTTTTTAAATTTGAAGCTGTACACAAACATAATAAAGCTACAGAAAATGCTTCAAGCAAGCAAAACCAAAAAAACTCCTGCCTAACTGAGTAATTAGGATTATATATAATTTACCACTGACCCTGTTTTGAGCCAGAGGTTGCACTGGAGACCTCACAAGGTCCCTTTTGACCTTCTTTATGTTTGCATTGCTTAGCACATGTTTGCTGCTGATTGTTTTTTCAGATTAAATATGGTTCACACCCTGGCTTTACTTCACAGATTTAGTATGCAATGCATTGGAATTTCAAACATTTAGAGCAGACCTTGAATTTCAAGTATTTAGTTGAAACAGTTGGCAGATATTTCTCAATTACTAACAGCTGCAGGTACATGAGTAAAACAATCCTACCACAAACAAATATCAAGTGCCCTGAGACATCTGATCCGTCACCATTAATTATCCTAATATAATTTTTCTAAGGCTAGAAGAAGAGAGTTGTGATTACACTTGGTGAGTGTCAGTGATGACAGCTGAAATACCTTTTTCTACACCATAATCAAGGTGTCCAGTACTCAAATCATCACTGTTTTAAAAGGAAGGAGTAAAGGAGTATTGTCCCCTTTACACTTGAGGAAGAGAAAATGTGAAGAAAAATTGTTTTCATTTGATTGCTAGTACAAGTGGAAAGTAAATTCACCATTCAGCATGAATTCCTACTTTGTTTTCATTCATCATCTGGCTAAAAGGGGAATGAGAACTGATAAATAATGACATTGAGAAGACTTTTAACCAAGAGACAAGTCTTGCTGATTTATAGAATAGATTTGTACACCTAGTGTTGTTCAGAGGTGTTCTAATAATGCCCCTGTGCTACACCCTCAAGAAGTGATGGGGAAGGATGGAAGGACATTCAAAATCAGTATTTGCATTTGTGTGACTGCAACAAGGTCAGAGAAGCATCTGCTGCTGAGCCCACTCACCAGCTCTGTTGCAGATATTCCATGATGGTAATCTGTATGGGGTGGTAGAAGTATAGAACACACTGACATCCTGAGGTGCCAAGAACTCCACAAATTTGGCATTTTTAAAATAGCCCCTCTTGCAGCGGAGAATAGAAGCAGCTTGATCAGAGATGTATAAAATTTTCCCAGTTATCAAAGAAACAGCTACAGCAAACATATCCTAAAAACAAACATCTCAAATTATTTACACTGTTTGAAACATTCTTCAGTGCAGCATATATTTCTGAGAAAAACGTTTATGATATAAAAACATTAGTAAGTTCAAAATGAGAATTAAGGAAATTTAATTTTATTACAGATATTGAACACAATGAATCTGCTCATTAAGCAGACACAGAATATTTTCAAATTATGCACTAAGAATAATACACTACTACTTACTGGGTTACAAGCCCTAAATATCATTGTCTACAGTTCTGTGATGCAGAATGAACTTACAAATTAAGAATTAATGACCTTCCAGCTATATAATTTCACATTTTCCCTGTGCTTGTTACAGACATGATTTACATGTATCAAATTCAGGCGTTTTTGAAAGGCTGTTTGTGTTAGCTGGTCCATCCACAAAAAGTGAAGAAAGGGCTCTAAACCACTTGGTAAAAAATAATGAGTACACAGGTGGGAAGAAGTGCCACACATTTGTATTGTTTCTCTTCCTGCCACAGAGGAGCTCCCTGCGTCACAACCTTGAGTGCTGCATTCACAAACACTGCACAGGAACTGAAGAGCTGCCAGCAGAACACAGCTTTCACAAAGAGATATTCACATTAATTGAACAATGTTTATGGTATTTGGCTAAATTTCTCAGTTGTACTCTACACTTCCTATTAATTTCACCTTGTGGGCAGTCTTTACTATTCATAGATTCAACAAAATCCACCTACTTCAAGCTATGGAACATCCTCCACCATGCTTTTGTTTTAGAGAGTTCAGACTTGATATATTCAATGAGGTTGCAGCCCAAAAAAACAGTAGAAGACAGTCTAATACATTTAGATGCCATTATTTTTTGAAGACTCCATAACTTATTCCTAAAATACTAGTAATATGGAAATAAATATAATTTAAAAAATCATTCAGGTTATCATTTCACTGCTAGAACTCCAGTGATGGTCCTAGCTGTTCCTGTCTCTATCAGAACACAGCATCACTGGACCCCACAGAAAGCCTGCACCAGTTGCAAGGACCAGAGAAATCCCACAGAAAAGGATAACAGTGATTCCAATAATTTGTCACTCTTCAGTCACACTAACACAAAACTGGTGAAACATCAAATAACCCCTAGTATAAGAATAAGCTGAAGTGCTTCACTGTGTGCCTCGACCAAAATTTGGAAAAATTTAACTCTCCAACTTTTGCAATTGCACTGAAATCAAACCTAATGATGTGTCTCAGTGCTCTGTATCACATGGACACAGAGATGTGTCACACCACCACCTCCAGGCACGAGGAACCATTCAGAGGATCAGGGAGGTCAAGCTTCTCATTTCCCACCTAACCAATAGGAACAAATTTGTAAAGTCTGAAAAGGCTCAGAGTTTCTTAACATCCCCTTAGGGCCAAAAGGCAGTTTCTTCAGCTTTGTGGCCTAGCTACCAACTGTTCCCTTGTAAGAAGGAGGCATGCCTGAGAATTCCAGCTCCAGGAAACATTTTCAATACACACTGAGACTCAGGGCAGCATACTCACCGCATTTTTCATGATGTATTCTGAGGTTATAGTCTCCACTTCTTCCACTGTGTAAGATGATACATTGAGACCAGCAGGTTGGGATTCATTAATCATCAACAACTGGTAATATTCCTCATTGGCTACATGAGAACAACAAACAATTTATAATCAAGATTATCAATAAACACCCAGCCCAGAAGCAGTAAATGGCAAAAATATTTTTTGGCATAAATGCAGAAGTTGTGAAGTTGGCAGTTGGGAAATCTAGGCACTATTCCAAATACATCATTTTCCCTGGTAGAGCTTCCTCATCAGTAACTCAAACAAAAGTACACATCTTAATCTACCCATATATGAATGGTCACATATTGTAGTCTGACAGCTCAAACAGTATGAAACTGTAAATTGTTTTCAAATCAATTTTCTAACTCAACCAAACAGCAGTAAAATATCAAGCCTCTAGAGAGCTGCTTCAACTCCCAAAGGAGCAAAAGTTAACAAAGCCAACAAATAGGAACAACATGAAAATATCTGGTTAGGTGGAAAGTATCTGGTTTTCAGCCATAGTACAGTTCTCTTTGTAGAGCTAGGTTTATTTGAACTCCTATTTTGAAAGTTTCACTTTAGCCAGGTTGGCATAATCTAGGCAGTATCACACTTTATTACCTTTAACTTGTTTAATGCTTTTAAGGGCATATTTCAATGTCGTTAGGACACTGGATTTGCCTTTGACTCTCTTCTCAGAAGGAAGGTGAGCTTTCAGCTCCTGCAGTGTTTTCAGCAATTCCTTTTGTGTTTTGGCTTTAGTGGACTGCTCACTACTGTAAGATGAAAAACAAAAACCACAACATCACTTGAATGCTTGAAGTGGCACATCACCTCAGAGCAGCCCAAACATACTCTGGCACTTGTCACCGACATCAATTTCTATCACCAGCCTCATTAACTTTACCAGTACTCACTCAGTATCACGTTCCAGAACTTAAGGAAATTCTTATGTGACCATTTAAAATGAAAGATTTACCACCACCTGGAATGTAATTGTAAAATGGACTCTGTATGTGCAACAGTACATATGTCCAAGCACCACGGAATTTTTTTTTTTTCTTTGCCACAGTCCCCCTCCTCCCTTTTTAGTGGTATTTTCCTTAGTTCCTTTCAAAATCAAACTCAGAAATGTTCATGGACTTCAAAGGAGAGAAGCAGGAGGTCCATTCAACTCTTCACCTCCTGTTCAAGCAGGTTCCCTTAAGAAAGGTCCCTGAAAAGGGAATGGCAGTGGGAGAGCATTAAGTTAACAAAACAAATGGAGAAATCCTTTGAACAACGTATCCCATCTAAGCATGGCAACACATTAAATAAGATGAGGAAACTCTGACTAAATTTGTAAGGGAAAGAATCAGAGGAGGTTGGAGACAGAAGCTGCATTCACAGGTCTCAGGTGCATGTTCAGAAGAGCTATCTCAGTGGAGAAGGACAAACTACAGACTCTCATTGCCAGCATCAGAAAGTTATCACCTTCCTTTCCAGTTCCTGGGATCTCTCCCCATTATTGAGAGGTGCTGATACAGTCACAAAGAAAGAGAAAAGGAGGTGAGGGAAGTGAGGGAGAGGGTAGCAAAGATGGATGCCAGATGGGTAGGAAGGAGTTAAAAATGATAAGTCAATTTGCCTTTCTCATTGGAGATTTTAAAAGCTGATCATTCACAAGGATCAAGAGGATTATAGAGTTGTTCTAAGATCTTCCTGAATTTTTTTCCCTTCCAAAGGAAGGTCTTTTCTTAACACCTGATTGTCCTGGCTGGCAATCTGTAAGAAGTTACCTTGAGCACTGCTGTGGAAACAACAGTCCTGGCAACTGCACTGCCTGACTGAAGTGGCCAGAAAAGCAGCTCTAGCTGCCAAGTAATTTTCAAGAGGATTTGTGAACATTTTTCTGAGAAGTTTTAAGAGCTTGAAAAGGTAGATAAATCATCTGACAGGTGTTGGGTGTATTTCACCAAAAATGCTTGCAAAGTGACAAAGCTGTACTAGAGAATGCACATTGTTCTTGCTTCCATCACAGAGCACTCTGAGACACACAGCGTTCATTTACTCACTGGTCATTCTGTACCAAGAAATAATGGCAAGGGATCAAACAAAAGACTGCAGCACTCCCTTGGGAAACATGATGCTCATGCTGTGTATTAAAATCATGTGTACAACGTGGCTTGACAGCTCAGACTGCTGCAATCAAACAGGGCTTTGTTAACAGAGTTTCATAGAAGAACCCTTCATGCTGGCAGTAGGGAAAAAGAGAGAGGAAAGATTATGAAATAACTGAGCATACTGCTGGTTTGTACTCTCAGAGTACAGACTGCTTCATGAGAGTGGTCAGATTCTTCTGCAAGGAAAAAAGCCTTTCCAAATTAGCCTACAGCAGCAGCAAACACAGAAGATGGACATGCTTGGAAAATAAGTTACACAACTCCAGAATGTTTTTCCAGAGAGCAGGAGCATCAGGCACAGCAGGCAGCCACAGGACAGAATAAGCAAGTTCATAAAGATAGGAGCTTTTCATTTTGCTTTTTGTGGACAGCAAATTGGAAAGGTACCTACAGATATTAAACTAGAGCTGCTGGTTGGCACTGATACTGAATGCAAACGCCAGTAGTCTGAATCAAAGATCAAGCCTACAAAGATAAGTAGCTTGCCAGACTACTTTAGTCTTCTCTTTGAAGATCATTCTCTAGATATCTTCAGTCTTCCATTCCCAAATGATCTGATTTTGCTACAGATTTTGCTCTGTAACCCTCTAGCACAGTACCTGATGGCTGGGGAGAACACACTACCATCTGGATTCTTAATTATTTCTGATCAGAGAGCTATTAATAAAATTTAGAACTGAAACACCAAAATAACTGTAGTAACTAAACCCTCCAAAATTTCACAGTGAAGAAAACTAAATCAATGGGAAATAAAGATTAAGAAATGCCTTTGGTTCACTCTTTCACACTAAGCAACATAAAGTCTGGATCACAATTTCCAGTTGAAAACACAGCATGGAACAAAATCTCCAGGTGCACGCAAGGCAGACACAGAAAATATGGTGAACACACACTAAATGGTGCATGGGAGTAATTTGAATTTGCCACTTTTCTAGGAACTGCATCAGGCAGAAACACATTCAGGTAGGCAGGTCTTAGATATGGATCTTAACATCAACACGCTCTAGCTAGATATCTTTGATCTGCTCAGGACCAAGCTTTGATCTCCTGATCTGACTTAAAAGTTGACTTAAAAAAGTCAACTTAGTTGACTTAGTCACCAAGTTGACTTAAAAAAAGTTGACTTAAAACAAGTGCAGCAGGGTACTCTGAAGTGTCTAAATATGAGCCTTCAAGCTAGCAGGCTCTTCAAGGCTATCAGGGACAAAAGCAGAGTTCATACAGAGGGATTTATTCCTGCAGCTGGGGTTTGTGTGTCATTTATCCTTACGCCCTGGGGCCTTGAATCCCAGCAAATGGAACCCAGGAGAGGCAGGTGATACGGTGCTGGACACCAGGAATAAAGCAGCTCAATGGTGGATTCTGATGTTAACACACCACCAAGTTCAGACTAAATTCTGAAGAACAAAACAAATTTCAAAGCTACAAAACTCCACCGTAACTAAAGCATTATTCAAAGGGACCCACAAAAAACCAAAATTACAGACTTAAGGCACCAAATCAAAACAAAGTAACACGACTTCAAAGATTACCACACAACTCACATGGAACAGCAACAAAAAGCTGTAATTTAATCAAGTGGTTAATGTGAGATGCTACTGATTACAGACAGGAAGAAATCAAAGACAGGATTTCTTGTGTAGTCATCCAGGTTGACGCAAAACAAAACAAAAAACCAAAATATGACATTATTTCGTTTTCAGCATTTAGCATATTACTGAAAAATAGATGCCCATTAATTTACCTGCATCCACTGCTGGACTGATTGTGTTCAGAGTTTGCAATCATCAGACTAAACGCATTTGAGCTTGAACTAGAATAAGGAAAAGAGAAAAAGATTAATATTTAAAAACCTAACAAAAAAACTTTTGTTCATTGTAGCTCTTTATTTTCCTATTAATGACTGGCTACCTCAAAAAAACCCCAAAACAACTGACCAAACCAAACATCAACCCCCTCCCCCCCAAAAAATCCAAGACAAAAACCCCAAAACCCCAACCCTAAGTTTTAAAAGCTTCTGCATGGTACAACAAATGGGCACTAAATCTGCAAACATTTATCTAACAGCACAGAACAGCTTGAGTGGGAAAGGACCCATAAGGATCACTGAGTCCCAACACCCTGGTCCTCACAGGACTACTAGAGAGATGGTTCTTAACATAGCTTTGCTCTGTCCAGTAAACTACTAATGAAAAGATTAAAATAGCACAGTTGCACCCTCACACATAAGAATTAACTGACAGGTTTTGACAAACAATTACAGAAGTTGGTTCACAAGAAAATAAATAAATAAGGCAAGTTAAATACTCAATGATGAGAAGAAAGATGCAAATTATGCTGGCAATGCAAACACCAACACCAGAGACCTTTTCTTTAAGAATTATACTACATAATTTACACCACATGAGTACAACTTAAGCAGCACACTCTGCTGAAGAGGCTTTATACCTTAGTTATTATTCAGAAATATTGATTCAAATGTAAAAAGTCTTTAGGGGCAAAAATAAAAGTGAAATGTATTTAATAACAGCTACTACCTTTTATGACAGTCTGAAGATTCCATGAGCATTGCTGAATCCTTCCCATTTTCATCAGATTCATGACCATGAGAATCATGCCCACTTGAATAGTTTTCATTTGTGTCATTCCCACTGGAGTCATTCCCACTGGAGTCATTCCCACTGGAGCCACTGCTCATTTCAATATCTTCCTGAAGAACTTCATGAGAGTGTTCAGGCTTTGCTTGAATTTCTGAGTCTTCAGCAATCATCTGGCTGTGGTCAGTGGGAAGTCCAGAATAGTCACTCATCTTGAGCTGCTCTTTTAAGGAGAAGGATGGAAAAGGTTTCCACTGATGCCAGGCTGCTGCTCAGGGCTCTGCTCCTCAGTGCTAGAGGGGAACCCTCAGAACTTGACAGAGTCCGTGGGTCACTCATCAGAAACGCTGCCAAGACCAAGAGCAAATCAAGCCATATTCAGAATTTTCCCTCTGTATAAACTCTGTTCGGAAGTACAGATGCACAAATCTGAGGAGGAAGGGAAGGAAGAAAAACAAATTATTTTCTTGTTTGTCTTGCTGACAAACTGGAATTTGCACTGACTAGAGGAAGTAAAAAACTACATGCATGGTTAATATATTCAGCATTTGCATGGTGAAATGTTTCAGTTAAATTGAAAAAATCTCACAATGCTTTATCATGGAAAAGGTATTTATTTTTAGTAAAACCGACACATAAGAAAGAAAGTTGAAGGGAAATGTGGAAAAACTCCTGAAAAGATCACATATTCCCTTGTTTTCTACTTTCTTACTTAATACTTGTCAGTACTGCTGCTTAGATTTGGATTATAGCTATTATGATTTTCAGTTAAACCATTCCACTGCCTTTCAGTTTATCTTGATAAAGGAAAAAAACTCTATTCAGACATCAGAGCATTGCTTATTTGGTTTGGAGGTAATTTGGGTTGGTCTTCTGTTTTATATTGGGGTTTGTTTTTTTTAAGATCAGTTGGGAAGGAACACTAATGTACTCTTCATTTCTTTCTTGATACAAAAGCCATGTAGGTGAGCAGATAGAATATGCAGCAGGAAAAGGGAAACTAATCACACAAACACACCTAATCACCACCACCAAAAATTCTAAGGCATGAATAAACCTGAGAAGAATTTTATCGACTAATTACCAATAATTTTGGGGGGTATGATAAAAATTGCTTGGAAAAGGAAGGTTAAAACAAAAAACACCCCATATCCCTGCTTTTAAACCAAATTCTGATGCACCAGGCTCAACAATCAGAGTGTATACAGAGGTGAAGCAAGGGCAGACCAATATTGAGGTATCGTCAAAAGAGAAGTACTGGAGAGCAGCTCAACTTTATTTATCTTTTAAAAAGATCGTATTTAATCTGACTCACATCCTCATCCATTTCAGCAACTCAGAGACAACAAGAATGTAAAACTATGAACTAAGATTCTTTGTTGAGAATCTCTGTAGTTTTCAAGACAACAGAACCATGTATGTTCCTTCCTCTTTGTTCCTTTAAAATATTCACCATTACAATTATTAACTAATAAACCTTTGACAGGAATGACAGTGAATAAAAAAAAAATAACAACCAAGTTTTGTTAATATTAACTACAGCAGTTTTGTCTTAAACACAAATAAATATTTAGGTATTTAAGAAAAGACTGTAATGGAAAACATTCACAACAGTAATTTAAAACACACCATGATTCAACTCCCTCCAAAGCAACACCACATGGAAGCTATTTTCTTACCCTTCTAATTGATGTTTTTCCAGGCATTTTACATTTATTTTGCATTTTCCAGAAAACACTACTTGTCTCCTCATTTGGTCAAAATAATATGCAAGATATCTGCTTTAATTTAAAGTATAGTTTAAGGACATTCACTTAAGCTATCAGTAATGGTATAGAGATATAAATAATTTTCTTTCCTTACAAGTTTATTCACAAGTAAATTATAGGTGAATAATTATAGGTGTATATAATTCACAAGTGAATGATATTATTATAATTCACTTGAAAAATTATATATTATATATCACATATATAAAAATATAATATATAACATATATTTTATATATTATATATTATATACATAATATATATTTTATATATTTTTTTCTAAGTGAATTATATTATAATTATAATTATACTATTATAATTCACTTAGAAAAATGCCTTTATGCCTACCTTATATATAAGATATATAATATATAATATATATTATATTTTATATATTATAGATTATGCATTTTTCTAGGGGAATTATATTATTATATTATTATAATTAATAATTATATTATTATAATTCACTTAGAAAAATGCCTTTCAGTAGAGTAAAATATACTTTTTCCTTCTGCAGGTATTCCCTTCAGGTATTTTAATACAGATAAAACAGGCCCCATGTGATGCTGCTATATCGAGGCACTGAATTACCCCTCAGGAGCTCTGGCAGTTTTTTCCTGGACTAAGGTTAACCACTTCTGTCTTGAGAATTACATAACCAGAGCATGCAATAAAAGAGTATTTACTCTGAGCTGAAACTGCAGGATTATGTCACAATGGCACATGCTCTGGTGGCCAATGATTAACCGGGTCAGATAGTTCATCTCTGAGCTAATCTCAGTGCCACAAGGAGCTGACACTTGCCCTGCCCTCTGGGGACACTGAGTGAAGCTCTTCGAGCCCAGGGCTGTCCCAGCAGTGCCACAGCTGAGCTCAGCCAGCCTGGCTGGGTGTGACAGGGACCAAACACAGCCCTGAGAGCCAGCATGGAACGTGGCACAGGAATTCCTGCATGGACAAACCTCCTGCTGCTGCACAGGGAGGAGTGCTCGAGAAATGTGTCAGATTAAGCTCTTTTCTGATCCAGAGATGGAGCAACTGAGAGGCATTTTAAACACTTTTATTCCAGTTTCAGTCTCATGTGAAGGGTGAGACAATACAGATGTTATAACTCATGCCATCACAATCAGAAGTCAACTATTTCTTAATTAAAATACACTATAAGCTTTTCTTGGCCTATCAGCTTTAGTCACACCATGCTGTAAATGTCTTAAAGCCAATAATCTGAAACTACTTCTCGTGAGTCCTACTACAATCATCTTTAATAGTTCTATTTGTGAAAAATGCATATTTTATGACTTTTGCAAACACTAAAATGAATATTATATGTGTTGTGTTAGAAAGTTATGCTGTGTTAATTTTCTTAAGTAGTGTGTTGAATACAGTTTTAGGTTATAACAAAATGTTAAAATAGAAACTGTGCTATGTAAGATACTTTTTTAAAAAAAAGACTTGCACCAGATAGCAGCCACAGGACACCTAAATCTTTCAGAGAAAAAGAATTTATTGCTCTATTATCAGAAGAAATGAACTTCTTCCTGCCTTGCTCAGCCCTGAAGATACCATCAGGATTCAGAGGAAGAAGTTGATGATGACCAGACAGAATCCTGTGTTTGAATGGAATTTATGCATCATGTATGAGCTGTATGAATATGCAACAGGCTGTTGCTTTTAAGGGTTAATCCTCTGTTAACGTGGGTCCTTTTTTGGGCTTATTTTGCCCAAAAAAAGGTACTGGGACATCTGTAACTCTTTGTTTTCATTGTCTCATATTGTCCTAATCCAAATTGTTCAAATTTTTATTACTCTAATTATATTGCTATTTTTATAACCATTTCATTACTGTTAAACTTTTAAAATTTTAAAAACAAGTGGTTGGCATTTTTCACATATTTCTCTAAAGTATTTAGTCCTATTTGTAAGGCCATCTTGTAGGATTCTCCACAAATTCATTTCACAGATAAATGTGTTGATCCATTTGCACCCCGGGGATGCTCTTCCCACTGTGTAAATCAGAGCATGTCTGCTTAGATAACTGCAGCCACTCTCCAAAGCCTCTTCCCAGTGTCATTTATCCTGTTATTTCTCAGAGGACACCCAGGCTGTAAAGCTCGATGGAGAGTTCCATGAATGAAGGTAATTAACCTCATCACAGTTCAAATGAAGCTTTAAGAAAAAATGCACTCACAGCATCACCTTAAAGGAGGCCTGAGGTGTACAAATGTAAGGCAAGATCTACAATTTCTCATCCTACAGTCTGTACCCAACTTTGGAGTTTCTTCCTGTTTTCCTGACAAAATGCTACTCAGAAAGAGCTTTAGATACATGAGAAAAAAATATTGCCATAATCAAAACACCACTGTATCTGTTAGGAAATGATGTTTTCTTTAGAGATAGGGGAAAAGAGCTCTCACAAAATAAAAAAACTAAAAAAACCCCAACTTTGGGCTGCTGTATTTACTCCTATAAAGAAAACTATGTAAATCACTACTGATAGGTTTATAAGCATGAACTACCAAAGACAGAGTCTCAGAATAGCCCTAAATTCTCTGAAGGTAATTAGCCCAATATAGCAGTAATGCAGTAAAATTGTGCTGTTTATAGGAAGAGCAATGATTGTGCCATAGCTTTCCTACTCTGATGTAAATATTTTGTGTTTTAGTCTTTAGGCACAAGAAACCTCTCCTGAATTCTGACGCCAGAGAGGATTACATGTGCTGTATTATTTCCAGCCATGAGAATTGTTCACAAATACTTTTTTGACACAACCTTTCCTTGGAAAATTATTTTCCCAAAGTATTTTCTGTGACCTTTGGAAGTCTAAGAGGCAATGAAAATGTGCCATAGCTAGCATGTAGAGTCTTACAGTTTCTGAGTTGTTAAACCACTGATGAGTAATTTTTTCCACCTCTAAATATCATCTATTGTGTCATCTCCTCCCTTCTTTCCATGACACCCAGGCTAGCTTCTGCCAGGTATTTGTAGGAAACTTCAGCAGTGTTTCCTTGGGCGGGAGAGAATTGTTCCCAAAATAAATAAATAAATCTGTATGCTATCCAATAACTTTTGAGAAATTTCCTGTAATTCCTGAAACAAGAGTTGATTGATTCAATGACAGTCAAGCTTTTAGGGTTTAAAAAAACATTTTTATTTTAAGCAATGAGTACAAATTAAGAGAGTCACCAATATAAAAGAAATAGATACTGACCCTTAGGAGACACTTTGTGAATTTTTTTCCTCTTGATACCTGGCAGAAATTTGTGTCATGAAGCAATTCAGTCGTGTCACTTCTGGTTCTAACTAACAACATGCCAGAACTTCTGCAGCTTTGTCCACACCTAATAACTACATTACAGTGACTACAATTTGGATCACAAAGACAATCAAACCAGAAAAGAAAAAAAAAACCAAAATAAAAAGAGTATTTGAGTAATGGAGAAAACAAAAGTTTGTCATCTTTAAAGGTATGTTTCAAAAAGAACTGGCTCAGCATGAGCTGGAATGGTTTTCTTAGCCAAGACTGGAAGATTAACGTCACTGAAAGTCAGTCTTGCACAAAATTTCTTCAGTTTCAAAATCTCAAAAGCCTCAGTGCCAGAGGCACATACCAGAGTAAGGAATACAGGAAGAGTAAAGAGGAAGGAACAAGAAAAATATTATGATAAACTTGCAAGAGCTTCTGCAGAAAGGGAAGCCTTTCTAAAACAAGACTTTACCTCTTTGGGAGAATGTTGGTGCTTTTTTAATTTATAATGTGATGTTAATATATGCCCAAACTTTGGAGACGTTGTCTTACAAAAGAGATAGGAATAACTGTGAAAAAAGCTCAGGCTGGCAATAACCCTCCACCATGCTCTGCAATTTAGATAAGAAGTGATGCAGCTGGCCAGACTTCACTGTGAGCACAGAAAGGCCTTTAAGTGGAACATCTGCATGCAGACACCAGCACTGTGTGAACACTTCAGGAGCACAGACGGTCAGACAGCACAGAGAGATTAATTATCTTTGAAACTAATCTCAGGGAAAATGACATAATAAATTGCACATATTCATCCCACTCATATGCTTGAATAAATGCCCAATCACTAACCAAACAACACTGGAAGGCCAAAGCTTGCATGTTTTCCCAGTGTGAGGTTCTCTCTTGTTACCAGTTTGAGGAAGGTAATTACATCCCATACCAAGTTCAGTAAGCATCTCAACATGGAAACACAAAGAGCTCTTTCAGGTTTGATATCAAAAGAAGCCAGTTTTTTTTTTTTATTTTCTGGTCTACCTTCTAAACTTTTAAGGGATGTCTATTTTGACTCTATAAATAAAAACTTATTTAAAACTAAACTGGCACCAGCTAAGCTTAATTTTACAGCAACTGGCTCACAAAAACCCATTCTATTACCTCTGGCAAAGACTAGAGCTCTCTAAGATCCTGATGCAGTGTGTGAAAGGCACCATAATTCCACTGAGCACTAAGGACAAATGTAGGCATTGATTTGCCAGGTTAGATATGCAGCAAAGGTCTTCTGGTTATTCATTACCTACAGTTGCTCCTTTATTCTGCAGCAAGACAAAGGAACCAGCCTGAACTTGGACATGACCAAAAAACCGCACCAAAATATGTATGGACAAATGCTGAAAGAAGTAATTGAGCTTGTTTTTGAAAAAACAACCTTGAGAAGGGTTGTAGAATACCAAGGAGGCAGATTTCTCCTGAAACAATAACTTTAAACCCAAAAATCTTGTTTCAGCCGAGATCTGGTTATATTCAGAGAACATTTTTCCAGATTTCCTTTCACACAAAAACTATCATGTTTAGTACTGGTATATAAAGGAAACTAACAATCCAGAGTCAAAATTATCCAATTCAAGAACTGAGTAAGGGGCAAACATCTCATGATTTGAGTCTAAAGTCGCAACTACCATCAACTTATTCCAAATATTCCCAAAAAAGCAAGAACCACACTACATTTTATGCCTAAAGACATGTAAATATTCAGGTACTCTTAACTGTACTAGAACCTATGGGAGACATTTTTAACAGTCAGGTTTAAATTTTACTGAAGATCTTGTCAACAACAAGGGCTTCCAAATGTCTTCTGGATTTTTGCTTTGCAAAATGATAAAAGTTTTCTTATTTAGATGACAAATAACTAGCAAGGGTTTAGCCAGATCATGCAATTCTAGATATGACTGAAAATTAACATCTGCAATGAATGCATTCTCTCTGTGCAATTAGACAATAATTAAATGCTTGAGAGTCAAAAAACGTTAAGAGAAAATGTTGGCAAACAAGCAATAATCCAAGAAGTGACTTGTTCAACTGTGCAACTTCAACATTGAGAGCTTTGTGTTTTCCTGGCAAGAACAATTAACAGAATACCTTCACTAGGACTTTTCTAGGAAGGGGAGAAAGAAAAGATGGCAATATTCTCAGATTATAGGAGAAAGTAAGAAAAATGCTCAGTAATTTCTTGCAAGATTTTTTAGTTAAAAGAAGAAAGGGAACTTTTTTAGTAGACTACTTAATTTACTCCAAGAAATCACAAACAAGTTTTGCTCTTTTTTTTAAACAAGCAATGAGATGTCAATGTCAATAAAATTATCAACATCTAGTATACCACAAAGGCTCCCATAAAATCTCAATTTCACAATATTCATTTCACAACTTTTTGATCAGGATTCACCTTTCAGCTCAAGAAAATCCTGAACACAAGACTCTTATTTGTATTATAAGAGTCATCTTCATCAACCACTGCTTTCAGCTGCCACTTTACAAAGGGAACTGATCAGGACACAGCCTTGTTCCAGAACCTTCCGAGTGCCACCCTGAATTTATAGCAGCACCTACACAGGAAGAAGTCAGCATCAGATCAGGGCCCTGGCATCCACAGTGAGGATGCTTCCAACCACATTGTTTCCTTGCTGAAGAAACTCAGACCTAAATTTAAGAATAAGTATGTTTTAAGGCTAAAAGATGTTTTAGCTTCAAATAAGACAACTCCCCATTTATACCCAAAATACTGCTCTGAATGAGTACTGTATGTATATGACTGAAAACCCAGTTTAAAGATAACAAACACAGAACAATATATTTTCTGCATAAGCTTTAGAGGAGCAGGAGGGGAAGCATCTTTCTACTAGCATGAATCATAATAATTATGTGTGTTTCTTACCTGTTTTTTCTATGAAAAGGTGGCAAAAGTGTATATCAAGCTCCCTCCCAGCTAGCATCAAAAGCATGAGGTGCCTAGGTCCAGAGTCTTCCACATGCATTTAATTCTTGTCTCATCCTCTTCTACTGGAAATCTTTGACCATTACAGAGTCCGGACACCTCTATAACTATAAAATATAAAAGAAATACCTGGGCCCCCCAACAGTGTCCTCTTCAAACAGATACCAGAGAGATGCTCACAGCTATGTCCCTCCTATGCAAATAAATGTTGGTTAAACATGAAACTGTCATACAGCAGAGGAAGAAGACACAAATTTACATTTTAAACACTTTTGCTCTGAAGTAAGGTCTTAAAGAATTTTAAAGTAATAGCATGTTCTGCACTAGATAAAATAACCCTTAGGATTCACAATCAGAGTGGTATCACACTGTGTACAGTCTGCATGGGCTGACACAGCCACTGGGAACACAGGGCTGGCCTCCCCAGCAGGGCACAGAGCCACATGCCTGATGTGGTCTGGTCAGCAGGAGCTGCAAGTGCTCATCAAGTTTGGCTGCAATATCATTTTATGGCTCTCTGTCACAGTAGGACTGGTAAGAGCATAAAGATTTTACCAGGCAGTTATCAAATTTCAGTTCACACAATGATTGAGATCAAAAGACCCTTCTGGAGGTTCCTTGTCCAACTCCCTGTTCAGGCAGAGTCACCTAGGAGCAGGCTGCTCAGGACCACCAACAGATGGCTTTTGGCTATCTCCAAAAATGGATATTCCATAGCCTCTCTGGGCAGTCTGTTCCAGGGCTCACTCCCTCTCACAGTAAAAAAAACTGTTTCTTTATGGTCAGAAGTCTGTACTAACAAACTCCATTAACATTATTATTCTTCCTAATAATAAGTTGCTCAAGAGAGACGCTGGGAATTTCGATGAAAAACAAAAAAAATGAAAGTTTTTCTAGGAAATCTAGGAAACTAAGTCTGTTGGTGCATGCCACTGCCATGTGGCATAAATAATGGTAGAATAAAAATGAGAAGTTCAGAAGACCAACATTTGCGTGGCAGACAATTACATCATTCTAAGTGCTTCATCTGAATACGCAGAAGAAATGTTTGGAACAGTGTTCAAATCCCAAGCTAAGCACTCTGGAAGGCAGCCCATGCTAGCATGCCTTAATTTAACATGCTGCAAACTGTTACAACTGTTGAAAGTACACTTGTGTTGGCCAGACTAAAGGAAGAATTTATTCACAACATTCTGTCCTGCATGACGTTGTGAAGCCAGTACAAGTTCTAAAATACTCAAATCATGATAGAAATCTGTATGCACTGGTTCTTGAAATGTTTTGCTTCTGTTTTTATCATAAACTGATAATACAGGATTTAAATTATAGGCTTTATCTCTGACCAGAAGAAGCATTAGAAATTGCTGTAGTCAGAACTACTTGCAGATTTCACAGTTTTTAGCCTGAACATTGAAAATGTGGAATGTCTTTCAGCACCAGTTAAATCCCTGCTTAAAGACAGCTCTTGCAATTCCTTTACACTAACTCAACTCCCTGTAAAATTTCAATTAAAAAAAAGTTAAAAAGGTTTTCAAAAGTCTAAATTTGAAGATACATTCACAGTGGCAGCATGTACCATTTTAATTGTGCATCATACTGGTTTCATGTATTTAACACATTTAAAGAAGACATTTAAACATCAAGAAAAATAGTCTTTGTAAACTACTAAAAATTCTCACAATAAGCCTTTCTGCAATTTAATGGAAAGTAGGCAAATCTACACAAAAATGATTTTTATCAGAAACAAAATGCCTGGTTTGAATGACTTGTACCTAAACAGTCTGAACAGAATTAGAGGCAGCCAAATTTACCTGTTTTCTATTATTTTTCAGAGGAAATGTACAGGTGATTGAGTATGCCCAAGTCCCAAAACACTAAAAGACTTCATCTACAGATGGCATCTCCAGCAAAGCGTTTTCCACAGAAAGAAATCTAATTTGTTCAGTTCCCAAGGAAGACAGAACTTGTGACATTTCCTCATTTCCTTCCACACTGACATATCTCTATTCTAAGCACAGAAGACTTCAGATACTAGAAAGGAGTGAAAACCCTGCTGTAGGAACACACCTGTGATATGGGAGGCAAACCAAGCTGAACCAGCTTCACTTTCTGCAGAGAACTGAAGTCACACCTGCAGCATTGAAAAGAGTCAGCTGTTAGAACCCATTCAGATCACATTTTCCAACCATAGAAAAACAGAACTGTTTGGGCTTTTTTCCTCAATCATTTAGACTGAACAGACATTGTAGTGTTAATCCTCAAAATCTCACTTACAATTCCATCTGTATTGCAATATTACAGTACTACCCACATCATCTATCTTTCCTGTCTAGGGCCAGTACTGTGATCTGGCATCATCAGATCACATTTAATGAAAGCACATTATAAATTTTCTTCACATCACAGATTACATTCCTCCACCATACTCCTTTAATTATGTTTCCTTTTTTTACTCCAATAACAATCAACATTTCTTTTTTTTCAAAGCAGAGCACAACTGACCAAAAATAATGTTGGAAGCTATGATTTGCTTTTTAAAATTCAAGTTTAGGAGCATAATATTTTCCCTTTTCTGCTTGAGCTATCATCCTTACTATCTAAGTAACAGTAGAGGTTTTGTGGACCCCAAAATTTTCCTCATAATTGAAAGTTCCTCACCACCTGCAAGAACAATCAAAAAAATGGAAGCTATTAATAAACACCTGCACAAACAATGCAGATGCAGCACTTGATACTGACATTACACTAAATTCCAGTTTCATAAAGATTTAGAGAAGCCACAGCATTTCCATGTACTTCATCATTTGTGCAACGGGTCTTTGGAAATGTAAAGCCCTGAAGATCCCTATTTTTGGGCATTCTGACACTACATTTTAAAGGAAGTACACAAAAGAGCAATAACAAAACCACAGAGACACCTCCCACCCTCCCAAATTCAGAGTCATTCAGAAAGAACTGGTATCACAAATCACTTTCTTAGGTACAGCATCAAACACTCACCTCAATGAATGTACTAATCATGGTCTTTCCAAATCTCAAAGTGTCATCAATATATTCCTATTAAAAAATGAAAAAAGAATATCAGGTTTTGTAAGCAAGACAAATTTTTTTTATAAAAGATAAATCCATTTCATAATGCAACAGAAGTCAAATCATGCAAAATATGTCTTCCATAGGTGAAGAACAATTATAAGGACTACAAATACAAGATAAGAGGAAATGCAACCACATTTTACTGATAAAAGTATTTATTATTGTAACCTACTTCTAAACTGGTTCCTTGAGCAATGCCCAGAATAACTACCCACTGAAGTCTGTTCCCTTTATAAATGTAAGAAACCACCCCAAATTCTCATTTCTGCCAGACCAGAAATAAAGCTCATTTTACCCTTTCAGGTAAGTAAGTATTCCTTGGGCTGTTAAACCCACCACCTGTGCCAAGACTCCATGGTGACTTTCAACTGATCATCCCTGAGAACAAATAGAAACTGCCTCTCAAATTTGTTCTTTCACCTTGAATAACAGACTTGGCCCAGAGCCAGGTTTAATTGCCAACAAGTTGGGTATTTGCTATTAAAAAGAAAAAAAACAGCCTGTGCTGAGACATCTTCTACAGACACTAAACACCACCTCCTTCACATGCCCCATGCTGATTTCTAGACATCCTTCTTTCCAGCTTCCAGTCTTAAAAAAAGGTGCCTTCTTAAAGGTATGGAAAATTATTTGTATGCAGTGTGAATTTCAAAAAACACCTTATTTCCTTCGTAACCAGAAAATGCCACTGTCTTCCCAAGTGGAACTGGAGAGACAATTAAGCACAACATCAATAATCAGAACTCTAAATTAGCATGTCAACTCTTGCTCCTTTTGAAAAAAATGAGAAAAATTAGACATTTGAGATTGCCAAGTGTTGTCACAGAAAAGGGAGAAAAACAATATCCCACCAGTCATATATTTCACCTTTATTCTAGCTGAAACTAGATTTAAAAGTATCTCAAAACCCTACATCAACTTTAGTATTTGCTGACATCCCCATTAAGCAGTGTATTTGCATATCTACTCCTCCTCTCCTTTAAGAAAAAGACATACTTTCACCACATTTACTGTAGTTCCAGGCTAATGCTGCTCTTCAGACATTGCTGTGGTTCACAGCCTGTTCAAAATTTCAGCCAGAATCAAAGTGCCCTTCTAGAAGATGCGGTGCCAAATAAGTTCTTGTCCCCATCACATCAATAATCCACTCCAAAAAGTGCAGCAACCTAACAAACACCATGTACTTGTCCTAGGAGTTGGATGTATTAGTACTGAAATGAGAGCTCAAGTCACAGGAGAACCATGGCAGAGATGTAACTGGAATCAAGTAAGTGCTTTTATACACTGAAGATCTTGGTACAATTAAAGAAACTAAGCAGAAACATAAAAGTACATGTAATAAGGTTAAGCACAAAAACCGTACTAAGATACAAAAGCTGCAAGGAACAAGGAGGATAGGAAGCGAAACCAAGAAAAAAGACAAGTACTAGAAATCCTCTCCACTTCATCTTGCCTCCCTAAGCTTCAATTACAATCAATTGCAGGTGTTATTTAACAGTGATTTGCCTCTGTTTCAGGACAGGACGTTAGAAAGGCAATGTAGCTTTGGTTCTACTTTTTAAAAATCAGTTCTACTTTAAAAAAAAAAACCATCTATACAAGGAAATCTCTGCCCATCTCTAACTATTATACCTATAAGAAAAATCAAGTGTTAAGAATTCCATGGTATGCTCAAAAACAGGTGGAAGAAAAACTAAAGTCTTTCCCAGACATTTCGGCATACAGATGAAGTTTCTTTCCCACCACCAAATCCTGTCAGGATCAACACTGGTACTGCTTGTACAGAACTTCTGCAGCCTGCTCAAACCATCTGCAGAATCTCCTCATCCTCTTGCCCCAAGAATTGCTTTCTGTGTATTTCAGTCCACTCATGTAAACTACATGTTGAGTCACTATCCCTTCAGCATCCTCAATAAAATTTTCCTTCCTACAGGGAGAAAATTAAGGAAATTATGGAAAATTAAGAAAATTAAGGAAAAATGAAAACCATATTCCATGCTCATATATGTTGAAGAAGATAAATTTAGCCTCACCTCTGCTTGTGTTCTACAAGCAAATCTGCCTACCAAAAAAATCAGAGAACTTAAAAGGCTCCTCTAGGACTACCACACACTACTTCAGCAGCAGATCCCCAGCAGCTGAGAACATCTGTACAAAAACTTCTTGACTTTACAAAAGCTTTCACACACACAAATTCTCCTAACCTCCCTTTCATACGAGGATAAGCAGGAAATCAGAACACAGCTGGGCAGCTCACTGAAACTCAGTGCATTGCTGCTGTCCCCTGGGAACTCCTCACAAGGGACAGAGGACCAAGGAAGAGGACTCCCTACTGGTGCAAGCCCAGTGCAGCTGTGAGATATGAAACCCTGGAAATGAGAGCTCTTTTTGGAGTAGTAATTGCTAGTTGATGTTAATGAAGTTGATAGTCTTAATTTGAAGTGTTGGTCCGTTGTTGAATATTGAACGTTAGAGTTCTAGGACTTGCCTTTAGTTGCTGCTATTAAGCGTTACTATTTTACCCTGTATTTGTATCTCTCTCCGTCATACTCTGTATTTGTATCCCTTCCCATCGGGAACCCTTCCCCTGCTCCCAGGAGGACTTGCACCCGGGCCGAATTTAAATGAGAGTCTGTGGGAACTATACGAACCATCTCAAAACAACAAACCAGCACAAACTATGATTTTAACCCAGCAGAACCACACTAAATCACCCATCCTTGACCAGAGCCAGATTCTGTCCTGCCACCATAACTTAATAGTACTCAGCTTGGAGGATACCCCTAAGCTACGAGCCAACATGTTCTACCTAAAGACTCTGGTGAGGATGGAAGCCCCAGCTCTGCTGAGAGACAAAGCTGCTCCTCCTCCTGAGAGAGACAAAGCTGCCCTCCTCCTCCTCCTCTTCAGTGTCGTCCTGTGGAAGCAGTTGCGGTGTGCACGACCCCTCAGGCTGCCCACCCAGAGCAGTCTTTAACAAAGGCCTTTTTAAAGGAGCTGGTCTCCTGGCCCTGTTTATCACAGCTACAGCCATTCAGACACAGACCCCATGTGCACTGGAAGGTACCCCTAGAACACAGAGCAGAGGCCCAGAGCCAGCCCGTGTCCTGTTGGAACTCAGTGCATCCCTCTGGGTGTCCAGAGCTGCTGGGACCCCTGCCAGGGGGCTCAGAGACCCTGGCACACAGCCCAGAACACCTGTGGGTTTGATTATGATCCCTGGAGCAAATTACCAGCTTTGTATCAAGACCTGAAAGCCACAGAAGTTTAAGTAGTGTAATAATAAAATTATCACTAGGTGAAGGGGTAGATTTTGGGGTTTTTAGAATAGGGGTTTTGGGGACAAGATGGAGGGACTTGGGCGTGTCCAGCCTTTCTTCTTCATCTTCTCTACCTCCATCTTCTGCTGTGATGTTGGCACTTTGGATTGGTTTAGAGTAGAAGCTCACTGTCTAACACAGGTGATAGGTATTGGAAAGTAATTGTAAACATGTTACACGTAGTTTGTAGCATAAAGAGATAACAGTGCCCTGGGGCAGTCAGAGTGCCTCTGTCTGTCCTGCTGAGCAGACCTCGGCTGGACAGGAGAAAAATTTTTATAGATAAGATTTAATAAACAACTTCAAGACCGAGAATAGAAGAACTCCGACTCATTCTTCACATGTGTGGGCCAAAACAGAGACTTTCCATGTGTCTCGGGGCTGCAATAAACTGCAAGCTCCTGAGAGTGTCCCAGCAGTGCTGGCAGCGCAGTAGGAGCAGGCTGCCCGAGCGTGCCCGCCGATGTGCTGAGCCACTTAGAGCAGCATATCCCGGCGTGGCCACCAGGCATGCGGGGTCCCATGTGCTCGCTGCTGCCTACTACACACAGAACGGGCTCAGAAGCACTGCAGACATCTCCACTCGCTTTACAGACACTCCAGTCCCACCTTTCTCCTTCTGGTCTTCTCTGCCACACTATTTCACAAAAGCAGCCTGGGGCCGCAAAAATCCAGCAAGAGACAGCAAACCTCTCACCCTCTGAACTGTGGTTTAGACTCTACCTTCTCTTTTCCCATGTCCTTTAAACATACTTGTGAAAAGTGCATATTATATGGCTCTACACAGATTTTTACCATATGTAATTTGATGTATTGATTAGTAGTGCTGTATTAACATTTTAATCATATGATAAACATAGCCTTGTAATTAAAAGGTAACTTTTGTAGTTAAAATAAGAACTGTGTTAGTGGGATTTTTTTTAAGAAAGGAACGAGGCACTCGCACCAGATAGCAGCCACAGGACACCTAAATCTTTCAGAGAAAAAGAATTTATTGCCCTCTTATCAGAAGAAACGAACTCCTTCCCGCCTCGAAGGCGCTGTCAGGATTCAGAGGAAGAAGTTGATGATGACTGGACAGAATCCTGTGTTTGAATGGAATTTATGCATCATGTATGAGGTGTATGAATATGCAACAGGTTATTGTTTTTAAGGGTTAATCCTTTGCTAACGTGGGTCCTTTTTCGGGCTTGTGCTGTCCAGAAAAGGTACCCGGACATCATAACTCTTTGTCTTTATTGTTTCATGTTGTCCTAATTCAAATTGTCCAAATTATTATTACTCTAATCGTATCACTATTTTTATAACCATTTTATTACTATTAAACTTTCAAAATTTTAAAAACAAGTGATTGGCGTTTTTCACAATACTTCACAGAGAGAAGTCTCAAAATAAACACCCCTATCCCCTCACAAACAAAGCTCTTAAGTGTCAGAAGGCAGAGCTCTACAAGCAAAGGCAATGTAGCTTTGGTTCTACTTTTAAAAAGTCAGTTCTACTTTAAAAAAGCCTTCTTTGCTAACCAACAATATTCCAGTCTGACCCCACGGCAAGGGTTAAGTTTAAGGCAGCAGTTCAAGCAGACAGACACTTCTCACACAGGACACAAAACAGCAGCAGCTTTACTTTCACGACCAACACTTTCTGCATTCAACTTCATCCATAATCAAAAGAACAAGTAAAAGTTCTTTAGAGTAATACAACAGTATCACAAAGAATAACAGGGATATTAATTGACTCCTTTGCTGTTCAGTGCTTGACAAGCTAAGTTAACACAATAAATATTTAAGCAATTTAAAACTTGCACTACAGGGATATAACTGAATGTGGAATGCAGTAAGACAATCCAGATAAAAATCCCAATAATCCACCATCCTTATAGAGGAATTCTAGGCCATGCAGTCAAAACTGGAGACAAAAATTCCTTTTCAGAAACACCTGATTATCTGGTAATTATGATGTGGTAATGTTATGAGTATAATACAGTGTCTACAGGACAGTCATGCCAGCTATTACACAAGGCCTTGCTAAGAACATGACGTTCCTTTTAACATAGGCCAACCATAGCAACCCTATGGAAAACACTACAGTTGATCTAGACTAGTGATAATTTACTTGTTCTACTGGCTACCAGTAATCTTCTTGCTTTTAAACCACAACAAATATACCTCATCCCATGGTAACTTGCTCATTTCCTTATTCTCTGAGGGGTGAAAAAAAGATTTTTTTTTTTAACGCAGCAAAAGATTTTTTTTTAATGCACTAAAGCATATTCTAATACTGTAAAGATGTTAGAGAAATAAGGGTGTGGCAAGAACCCAGGAAAAAAGAAAACTCTTTATCAGTCTGTATCTAAGTCAAACACTTCCTGGTCATAATAAACGTCTGAAGTAGAAGAAGAATCCAGAACTCTACTGCCAATCACTTTCCCCACTTCATTCTATCTTCATACTTTGAGACTAAACTCCATCAACATCTCAGTTTACTAGAAAAGCTTATTGACGTAAGAGCACACTGCTCAGGGAGAGGCTCAAGTAAGTTTATCAAGTAAACTGTGTTGTTACATACTTTAATCTTATGACTAGAGGAAGAAAAAGCAGACAAGGTATTATGCCAAGAGTATGCTGCCTCTTTAATGCCTCTCTGTGGAAATCCAAAATGAGTAACAGTAAATTGTAAAAATAAAAATTACTTGGATTTTCACCAACAGAATTTGTTCGCTAAAACGAATATAGGAAGTCTATAACAAGTCCCACCAACAGACAAATAAGGAAAAATTCCAGCAAAACCATGCATTCTTTGAATTATAAATGAAACAAAAAAAAAAAAACTTGCCAAATCTGAAGAAGTGCACAAAAGCCAAAAACCTGCTTTCCATGCCTTTGCCTTCTGAACTACATCAAGCCAAACCACTTTTTCATAGGACAGACCATCCTCTCTCACTGTGGTGTTTGACATTTGTAACACCCAACTACAATATCTTCCTTCTACCTTGAAACACACACTTGAAATGGCCAAAACCTCACCAAAACCTGAAAGTTTTGGTAGACTCTTTTCTTCTACTCCAAGCCAAAGGCCATCTCCTTTCCTCTATGTGTTACTAGTGAGGTGAGCAACCTGCACAGTCCAGAATCAGGACTGCACACCTCAGGACAGTGTCGTCATCACAAGACTAACATCTAGCTCTGCATGGAGCAAGGACACAGTCCAGTCCTACAGTGAAACTTCCTCATTTTGCAGAAACAACGCAAGTTTCAGAGACAAAGGCAAAACAGAAAGATCATAAAAGCACTCAAACACGTACAAGCATAAGCAAGAAGGAACTTGATGTTATAGTGCAACAATGTGGGCACTCTCCCTAACATCAATCAAACTGGGGCTGAAACAATACTGGCAACTTGGAAGGTTTTCTCACTACACTAATCAGGTTTTTTACTCTACTTCTGACTTGACAGATACTCTTACCACTAGAATCATTAGAGAATTTCCACTTCTTTCCCTTTACTTGTGAAAGCTATTCAATCTCAAATGTCCAAGACAATAAATCTCAAAGTCTTGCATTTGGGAAAGAAAGATATGAGTTTACAAGGAAGATGGAGAAAGACTTCTTATCAGGGCATATGGTGACAGGATGAAAGGCAGTGGTTTGAAACTGCAAGAGGGTAGATTTAGATTGGACATATGGATGAAACAGTTGGACTTAAGGATCTCAGAGGTCTTTTCCATACTTAATGGTTCTGTTTCTTTGATCCAAATCAATGCACTGCCTCAGCCAAGTTACTTTTTCACTGGACTACACTTACAAAGCACTGTAGTTTCCCAATACCTCATACCTCCTGGGAGGCCTTTTTAAGCTCCTATGGTACACCGAGAAATGCTGTCCCATTATGAAAATGCTTACCCTATTACGAAAAGTCAAATGTAAAGCGTCAGCTTGACTGTTACCATGCTGCTCACCTATTTGCATGAAACTGTACTTACATAAAGCGTTTTGTAATCATGCATGTAATACTATGCACCTAATGTGAACAGCAGCACAGCCACACCGTCTCAAGGAACAGACTGTCCTTACAACTACAGGCAGCTCAAAAAACAAATGGACAGCACCTGTTGCCTACTCTACCTGTAGCTCGCACATCTCAGCGGCGCTGAGATTCTGTTACTCGCTACCGCACGGTCCCTCCCGTGGATCAGCCCGCCCGCCCGGTGGGGCCCAGCTCGGTGCCCCCGCGGCGCCGCTCAGCGCCCCGGGACACGCGTGCTCTCCGCCGGTTTCCCCCGCACCCCCGGCACAGACGTGGCCACAGCCCGCGGCCGGCAGAGCGGAGCCCCGCCGGGGACCGGGTCCGGCCCCGCCGCCCCCTGCGCGCCCCTGCCCGGCCCCAGCGGCCGCCCCTCGGAGAGCCCAGCTGCCGTCCCGGCCCCGCTGGGGGTGTCTGTGCCCCCACGCCCGGACGCTCTCCCCGTTCAAGGCGGGCGGGGGCCGTGCCGCACTCAGCCCCGCACCCCGCCCCGGGGAGCGACTCACAGCCGGCCGCCGCTTCCCTCGCTGCGGTTTCACGGGCAGCGGGGGGGGGGCGTGTCACAGCCGCCCTTCGGAGGGAGCCCCGCGCGCCCCCTCCCCGGCGGCCCGGGGCCGGCAGCGGGACGGACCCTGCGGCACAAGAGGGACCCGAGCGCGCATCGTCCCGGCAACGGGAGAGCCCCGGCGCGAGGGTTACGTAACCTCGGCCCGGCGGGCGGGGGAGGCGGGAGAGCCCCTGTGCCCCCCGCGGCCGCCGCTCGCTGCCCCCTCCCGTCGCTCCCCCCGGGTCCCCCAGCCCCTTCAGGCCGCGGGGAGCGCGCCCGGCGGGCCCCCACTCACCGCGCGCAGCGCGTCCCGCCGGCCCCGCGCCTCCCGGCTCGGGCTTCATACGGGCAGAAACGTGACCGGCCGCCGCGCGCCCGCCCCGCCCGCGCTCCCATTGGCCGCGGCCGCGTGACGCCAGCGAGACGCGCGGGCGGGGGCGGGGCGCGCGCCGCTGCCATTGGCCGCGCGGGCCGCCGCTCACTTTACATAAGCCTCACGTGTGGCACCATGTTTCCACCGACAGCCGCGGCCGCTTCCCGAGCCTGCCCCGCCGCCGGCCCGCCCCTCCCCTCCCCCGCGCCGCCACCGCCACCGAGGAGCACTCACCGCCAGCCCCGCGCCGCCTCCCGCCGAAGCCGCGGTAGCTCCGCTCGCCTCCACCCGCCACCACCGCCGCTACGGGACCGCCGGGCCGGCGAGGATGGATTGGGGGGACGGCAGCGGAGAGCGGCTCCGGCCCCTCGGGCCGCGCGGCGTGTCGCCGCCCGCCGCGCGGCTCGAGACCGCGCGCGCGTGCGTGCGTGCGCGCGCGGCAGAGACCGTTGGTGCGCGCGCCGGGCCTGGCCCGGGCCCCTCAGCGCCGCTCGGCCCGGCCTGAGCGCCACGCCCGGGCCCCCTGAGCGCCCCACGGGCCCCCTGAACGTCCCGCCCGGGCCCCGCGCTCCCGGACAGCGCCCGGGCTCGCGCAGGCCGCGCCGCAGCCGCCGGGGTCACCCTGCCGCCGCTCGGTTCGCTTACATAAGGCAGCAGCGCCCGGATCCCATTTCCTGGTGCTGCCGCCCGCGCTGGGTGCACGCCCTGAAGTTTCGAAAGTGCCCCCGCGTATTGTTCAGGAGGCGCCGGGTCACAAAGCAAAGGGCAGCGCAGGAGAGCGTAGGGCTGCTGCTTTCTCCCGCACCGGCCCGCAGCATCAGCCTGAATATAACTACAGCAGTGATTAAACTAAGAATTTCTGAGCTCTTAAATGTACTGTTCTCGGCACATTACTATACGAGTGCTTTCAATTCTGACCGTTTAAAGAAATTTTTCATATTTATTAAAAGAATATTTCCTCCTTGTGTTCAAGCAAAATATTCAGAGACCATTGACATTTCCCATCTCACAGTAAGGAAGAATTTAATGAATTCTTGTACATTGGTCACACAGGTTTTCACTCAGGCCCCTGCACCATCCATCCTACACTGGTGAAAGGACCTGAGCAGTTCGGTGAGATAACCCCATAACCCATTGCTGAACACTTTGGCCTGCTCCAGCCTCCACATCTTCTAAGGCTGGGCAGAGCAATCAGTGGCTGAGAAATTAATGTTAGTGTATGTGTATTCTGAGCTTCCAGTGTCTCCAGTGTGGTAAATGGCTTTGCAAAGAGGAACAGAGTGTGCCAAAGCCACCTTCAGGCTGACAGCGTTTTACACTCACTGCATGCAGGCAGTTGCTCCATAGGATGAAACACAGGACAGCCATCAGGGCTTCCACTGTTTATCTGCAAAATGAGGTTAATGCCGCTTCCCTCCCTCACTGCGGTGTTAGGGATAAGTCCATTAGGTACACAGATATTTATGCTCTGACTGTTACAGAAACAGCCTGCGAGTAAAGGACTGTGGAGTATTTAACTGCTGGACAGGAGAGGGGGTGGGCAGCGGAAGCATTAGGACCAGATTCTGCAACTGGATTTGTTGCAATGCACAAGTCAGCTTACCAGGATACCATTCTTAGGTTGCACTCCTCTGAGGAGTCTAATTTTAGGATTAATCCTAATTAGGTAGTCTTTTTGTGGTTTGGTCAACCTGTTGTTGGTAGGCCTTCACATCCAGAATTTTACTGTCTTTTTGTAAATTCTCTGCTTTAGGGTTAAAGGGATGTAGAATAATATTCTTGGTTTCCATGGGATGTTGTTTCTCATGTTACGTGCCAAAAATACCTGTCCCTGACTCTGCTAAGGGATGTGGTCTCTTACCACGCACTCCAACTAAGGCACTTCAACCAAAGCAAAACCCTGAGATCCACACTGTCCCCCACCCCATCAGATTACAAGTATGAGAAGGATGGCAAAGCATGGCCCCGTGTTAGAGCTAAATGAGTTCCCAGGACACAGATTCCCCACTGCAGCAGGACGTGCCAGTCCTGGCAGAAGGGTAACCCCCACCACCACAAACAGCCAGTACCTTTCCCACCCTGGTAAGGACCAGAGGCATTACTTGAGTTCTGCTTATTTTAAAGGGATACTAATCAGTTGTTTCAGTCAAGCTTATGGGAATAATTTAAAAGTTCTATTCATAGCATCTTTTAGTAGTTACAGCTTTATATTTAATGTACCAAAAACGAGGGTAAACTGTGTTGCTCAGAATGTGATTATGCACCCTGAACAAGTTCAGTCCAAATTCTGCAACTTCCAGAAAATTGGCACAAGAGAAATGTGTGGAGATACTAATTATTCCAGACACTTCCAATCTGAAATAACAAGAGTGCAGGCACATGGCTTCTAAAGGAGTGAATGTTGCTATTGACTTATCTACTAAGGAACAAAGCAAAATAAAATTATTGCAAAATTTTATGGGCTCTACATGTTTGTTTTGAAGGTCACTTTGTCTGGTAGGCAGGAGTAAAATACGTATATGCACACACAAATTGTTCTACAGAACACAAAGCTTGTAAGAAAAGCATTAAAATGGTCGGGTTTTTTTTCCCAGCTTTGTTTATTTTGTGTGTGTGTGTGTGTGTGTTTGTGTTCAGTTGTAACTCTTGGAGCATGGCAGAACAAATCACTGCTATGTTCAGCAAGCTCTTTGTGTGCCTCGCACACCCGGTCCCCCAGTGGCGCTGCCCCAGGGCGGCTCTGCCCAGCGGGCTGGGGCACAGCTCCGGGCACTGCCCAGGGCCGGGGCACAGCTCCGGACACAGCTCCGGACACTGCCCAGGGCCGGGGCACAGCTCCGGGCACAGCCCAGGGCTGGGGCACAGCTCCGGGCACAGCTCCAGACACTGCCCAGGGCTGGGGCACAGCTCCGGACACTGCCCAGGGCCGGGGCACAGCTCCGGACACTGCCCAGGGCCGGGGCACAGCTCCGGACACTGCCCAGGGCCGGGGCACAGCTCCGGACACTGCCCAGGGCCGGGGCACAGCTCCGGGCACTGCCCAGGGCTTGGGCACAGCTCCGGACACTGCCCAGGGCCGGGGCACAGCTCCAGACACAGCTCCGGACACTGCCCAGGGCTGGGGCACAGCTCCGGGCACAGCTCCGGGCACAGTCCAGGGCTTGGGCACAGCTCCGGACACTGCCCAGGGCCGGGGCACAGCTCCGGACACTGCCCAGGGCCGGGGCACAGCTCCGGACACTGCCCAGGGCCGGGGCACAGCTCCGGACACAGCTCCGGACACTGCCCAGGGCCGGGGCACAGCTCCGGACACAGCTCCGGACACTGCCCAGGGCCGGGGCACAGCTCCGGACACAGCTCCGGACACTGCCCAGGGCCGGGGCACAGCTTCAGACACTGCTCAGGGCTGGGGCACAGCTCCGGGCACAGCCCAGGGCCGGGGCACAGCTTCGGACACTGCTCAGGGCTGGGGCACAGCTTCGGACACTGCCCCGGCAGGGGCACAGCTCCGGACACAGCCCAGGGCTGGGGCACAGCTCCGGGCACAGCTCCGGACACTGCTCAGTCTGGGGCACAGCTCCGGACACAGCCCAGGGCTGGGGCACAGCTCCGGGCACAGCTCCGGACACTGCTCAGTCTGGGGCACAGCTCCGGGCACTGCCCAGGGCCGGGGCACAGCTCCGGGCACAGCTCCGGACACTGCTCAGTCTGGGGCACAGCTCCGGGCACAGCTCCGGGCACAGCTCCGGGCACAGCCCAGGGCCGGGGCACAGCTCCGGACACAGCTCCGGGCACAGCTCCGGACACAGCTCCGGACTCTGCCCGGCTCCCTCGTGCGGCCCCGCCGGGAAAATGCTGCTCCTGTGGGTCTCCCTCTGGAATCCCGCTGCTTCTCACACTTATATCAGTATAATTTAGTCACATAAGCAAATGCCAAACCTTTTCCCAGCATTCATAAAAAGTAGAATTTTTGCTTAACTGAACCAATTCAGTCAGTTCTGATAAGCAGCGGCGTATTGACAGTCGTATCTACATTTTTAAAGGGGAAAAAATCCAGGTCTTTCAATATGGAAAAATAATAATTTGAGACCACTAGGAAAACTACCTGAGGACTGCTTGCTTGGATTTGCTAAGGAAATAAGGCTCCTCTTTTTGAAAAGCTTTGCTTCCCTATCCACTTGTCAAGGTCTCCTGTTCCAAGATACTCCACGGCACTGACGGAACTGTATATTATTAAAAAAAACAATCAATACTTTACAGCTGGAGCCCACGTCTAATTCTTCATTTCCTAGGTCTAATTACTCACCATTTACAGTGACGCTGACAGTCATTGATTCTTGCAAAGATCCGGAAAGGCTTTTTTTTGCTAATGAGCAAAAGTCGTCACTCTTACTCTCCATACAGACAAAGGAGGAGGAAAGGAAAAAACCCACTATGCCCATTACCAGTAAATATATGGACAGGTTTTTCTAAAAGAATTGGAGTGTGTAGGAACAAACTGTAACAAATAGACAGCAATATAATACAGTTTTGAAAATGCTTTGATTAAAATGCAAAGGAATGTGAAAAACCCAATAAGGAACTTCAACTCAAGCAGCAAGTTCCTGAAATATGCTGCAGTTCAAAAGTCCTTTGCACAAGTGTCTGCTTGTTGCCAGACCAAAAACCTTTGCTAACAACTTCTGGGGGATGTAGGTTTTCATTCTGTCCCTATTCTTACTGTTTTCTAACTATTCTTATTAAATTCAGTTTCTGTTGGCAAATGCAGTGCAATTTTATGTTCCAAATATCTTGAAAAGTGACACACGAAGGAGCCCTGAATTGTTCTTTTAGAAGGATACAAATGGAAGGGGTGTATCTCCCCACTGTACCTCCATGTGCTCGTCCCCAAGTTCATGAGCATGATTTTAGAAGCAGACAGCTCAGAGCATTCCAGGTCTGAGATCCTGCTGTTTAGTGTGTATTAGCAACTCATTTTCTGCAGTCAGCCTCACAGAAAGCTGAATGAAGAGGGCTTGAAATTGAATTCACAGTGCTGAAAAGGGGTTTAAAGTTTCCTGCGTAACTCAGAGAGTGATAGTTTGTGATTTCATGGTCTGCCTCAGGTGATCAAAGTCCTTACACATCCACCAAAAGGAACAGTCCTACCACCTCCACTGAGTTAAAAATCAGTGATTATGCAACGGTACTGTTAGTTAGGTTAGGAAACCAACTTGACTGAAAATATCCCATGAAAGAAGTTTTTGGTTGGATTACATCACAGCTGTGGGAGCACAAAAGCCAAACCAAAACAGGATCAAAGAACATATTTTGAGCTGGACGAGGATCCAAGACCAAGAGGAACATCAAATTACAGAGTTAGGCACTTAAAATGAAATATACATGTCATTAGATTAGCATAAGAGAGCTAATAAGAGGTGCCAAGCAGGAAAGTGCATCCATATTCTTGCCTACTGTGTTGGATTTATACATCCTCTTCTGCCCTGATAGAAAGTGATTACATCAGGTTGGGCTTCACCATTCAAAAGCATCCAGACATTTATGCCAAAGACAGCTTTCACAGCATTTCTGAGCTGATCTAACATCTCACTTCCATCAAGGGGTTGGCACCACTGCCACCAAGTACTCATGGCTATGTGGTCTTGACTGTTCCTTTTCCCACTCTGCTACTTCCTTGGCCCCTCAGTGAGCCAGTTCAATTTGTTAATCTCTCAGAAAGCTCCCTGGGTTTGTTTCCTGCCTGTAAGCTGCTGAATATTCCTTGGTGAGAAAGCACATTCCCAAGTCCAGGTATGCCATGGACAGGGCATTGAAAAACTCTTTTAAAGGCAATGAGACTGGAGAAAATATTTCCACAGCTTTTGATACCTGAGGCGCACTCCTTTCTGGATTAAATGTGCCCATATTTAGCAGGTGTTCTTGAGACACCCAAATTCTTCAACAGACACCTGAGCATCCAGGCCTAGGACATGGTGCTGGACCTGTACCGCAGTGTATTCCAACCCGTGCCTCCCCACAGGTTCCTAAGGCACCCTCTTTGCATTGATTTCAGTTCTGCATTTGCTGACCAGAGTCAGTTTCCTGCCCTCCATCGCGTTTGTGATCTGCTTTTGGGCTCACAGCTGCAGAGTGAAGTGTTGCCATCTCTTACAGGAGCATAGTGAGAGACATACCTGGCTTCACAAACAGAATAAGGGTAGAGAGAGGACGTGTGGGTACTGACTTCCCCACCAGTGAGCATTTATGCAATTTTTATTAAATAATCATTACATAATGTGTTGGATTAGGTCTTGGCATGGGATTGGAGCTGGACTTGCTCACAGGTAAACTGACAATCACCGTGCCAGGGAGTCATGCTACTGGGAATTGAGGCACCCTCCCTCCTTACTTTGTTTTCATTTTTAACAAATATGATAACATTAACAGATTATAACAGAAACATTTGTAAGAAACTGGATGTTAAGTGGCAAACGAGCTGGAGTGTGTTGCAGCACAGCCACTGCCCTCCCTGCCACAGTCCCAGGCCTGACCCCAGCCAGATCCTCAGCCATTCCTTCCACAACAGTGCTAATTATAGACCGGTGATTTGTACTTGTTGAGGAAGGAAGAGCCAAATTTTAAATGGGAAAGAGTGTCTTTCTGTATAATTCTGTAGAGTGTCTCTTAATTAAAACCACTTCATTTTCAGATTGGATTTCCCATTACTCCTCTGTGTCAATTAATTTTCCGGCTTTCGTTCACACTTGAGCTGTTTTGAGCTGCTCGTTGCTGCTACTGAAGTCAGAGGAAGCTTGGGTTTGTTTTCAGGACTTTTTGTGTTCAGTGACTGCCCAAGTTTGCTTCAGGAAGAAAACCTGATGTACCTGGCCACACTGCTGAAAACAAAGCAGGGGTTTTAATAATCAGGCATTGCAAAAGTCCCTTGTACTAAGCCAATCTGAGAGACTTCAGTAAACAAAGTTTTACAGATGGTATCAATAAATAGAAGTTTCTGATAAGCAATCAGAAATTGTTTTGGTTTAATTCTAATCAATTAGAAGGAAAAGAGAAAGGACAGCTCACTTTGCACACTGTCATTGAAACACAGAACCAGGGGATGAAGGATTGATACAAAGTGTGTTTGAATAAATCCCTTTGATATAAACAGCTTTGGCAATTGCTCAAGAGAGTAACTAAACCAAAGGGGGCAGAAATCTTTCCCATCTTTGTGGATTATCTGGTATTTAATTGGTATGAGCTTAACTACAGTCCTTTACTAAGTGCAGCTCTGGGGACAAAATCCTCAACCACCTCGTTTCCTGAGTGTAAAGTATCTTGAGAATTATGTGGCTGGAATTTCCTTGGGATTTCTTCCTGTCTGTCAGTAGACAATAAATTTAAAATTACCATGTGAATGGGGAGAAGCAAACAAGCGGACAAAATCAAAATGGTCACATGAGCCTTTTTTACACAGAAACCAACTAAAATATAGTACTCATTACCATAATGAGACATATTCTATCCACTTATAACATGTCATACTTCATTAGCAGTAGAAGAACTCTGGAATTCAATGCTTTTGTTGTGTGACTTCACAATAAAAAAAAAAATAAAGTAGTTTAAGTCAGTGAATAGAAAAAATAAAAACCTAAACCAAACTAAACCAAACCCTTACATTTCTTGAAGGAGAATGGTTAAAGGACATTTAAAAAAAGGCAGGAATTAGTAATTCTAAGTAGTATTAGTTATTTGTTGTTCCTTAGAGGAAAGGCTGCGCTACATGAAAGCAAAGAAACTATATTTGAGAAAAATGGAGTAGCCAGAACAAAACAGAAAGATGAAAGAAATCTTACCTTGCCAAAAAAGCCTAGTTGTGAGGAATGCCTTCCACACACATTTATAAAAATGCTGCTCATGGTTTCTTTGGGTCTGGATAGAGAACTAAGTGAGCATTGGGGTGTCTTTCTTTCCTGTGGGTCTAAAAAACTTATCCAGCCACCTTTCATTCCTTTTATTGATATGGGTAATTTACAATTATCATTTTGTTTCCCCAGCCCTGCTCTCCCACTGTGCATTACTCACCAGCTGTGGTTGGTAACAATGCTGGTAGCTTTTGCTGCCTTCATTTCACACTGCAGAAAGCAGTGCTTAGTTGGGAGACTGATTCCTCTCATGCAGTGATAGCATTCTTGGTCTTTGTAAAGTGAGCACAGTGCAAGGAAGACTTGGGGCAGCCTTAGAGCACATCTGCATTGTAGCGGCAGCCTGAGAGGGTATACCCAAGTCAGCTTTGAAGTAGTGGCACTCCCTGGCCAGGCACAGAGCCTGGTGGATGGAAAGCCCACCCAAGGACCCAAGGGGTGCTGAATCACAGAGCCTGTGGTGCCAGAGCCCTGCTGCAGCTGGGAGCACACAGCAGGGTGGGCAGGCTGCAGTCGTGCTGCTGCTGCCCCCCTAACTCTTGGGGCCTGGAAGTTTGCTGAAGTGTTTCCTCACGTGCTCCCCCACTCATGGCACTGCTAGAACAAGGAGAATTTTCCTCTGCAGAAAGACTTTGCACCCTCACTGTGCTGCTTTCCCTATAGCCCCATCTGGGATTCCCTATCAAGGGTTACCTAACTCATGTTCGAGGAGGGTTAAAAGCAAACAGATGTTTTGATGAAACTTCACAGCTTGTATTTAAAGACTGGGCTAATCTACTTCAGCTGTGCTTTGGCCTGTGGCTGGAATATCCTTGGGATTTCTTCCAACTCTTACAACTCCCCTCGACTCCTTGTTCTAGCCCTACTCTCCACTATTCTCATCCTGTTCCAAGGATGACATGACATTGTACAAGAGAGCACATTCCAAGGTCACCATAGTCAGAGAGGATGCTGTCCTACTCTTCAAGGCATTTCCAAAAGCAAACTGAAAAAGGGAATTTTTAAAATGACAGATGAATTTTCTAAATGACAGATTTTGGACTTCACTGGAACCTAATAACCAATGAATCAACTTTTATTGTCATACACTGGCTTACTACTGAGAAAACATCTCCTCAAGTTCTAAAATGCAATTAAAGCTCATGATGTCCCTATCTAAAAGCTATTACTTCACTATAAACCTGATCATTAGAACTTGGACTCAGGTCCCCAAAAGTACAAATCAGTGCCCAAGAGCAGAGACCTGGCTCTTGCCACATCATGAGGCCCTTACACCACACCTTGAATTGTGAGATGGAGAATCTTGCAATTCACACTGAGTTAATGTCAAATGTCAGTTACAGCAGCCAAATCAATCTGAATGAAGTTTTTCCCAGCCACACATTGGATGACAGTACAATGAATTTTATAGGGAGGCTATTAACAAAATATACTTGAAAATTGCCCTGGGCCCGTCCAAGCACAGCCACTGCTCCTGAGGTGAGTGCATTCCCTTGTTTCCCATTTGGGATGCCATGGCAATCCTGTACTGTCAGTCCACTACAATCAAAGTGAAACAGGAGAAGAACTAGTATGAGGACTTGTGTATTCCACATTCAAAAATTGTGCTACTATTTGCATACTTTAATAGCTTCATCTGAAACAAAGCCTCAGTTCCCCTTATAATCAAGATTTTATAATCATGATTTTTTCTCTGTTGTCAATGGCACTGGTGGAGCTCAGATTTTATAATACCAAAATTATTTTACAAATAAAGCTCTAATTTTCAAAGTTTACCCTGATATATTGTAATTTCTATTGTCTACTTTGTCAAAAGCTTTTATCAAAGTGATAATTGATTTACTGCAAGGTGGAAAGGCAAAAGCATACCAGGAATTAATTTCTTAGCTCATTGTTAAGAAAACTAAGTGTGAAAGTTGAACACTCTTGTATGTGACGCTACACAACCAAGCTTTGATGGTCAAATTAGACACAAATCTCCTTATTTTCAGAATCCTGTTCTCATCTCACCACCATCATTATCATAAACATGGATGATGGTTTCTGCAGCACACCAGCATTTAGTATTTTTGGAGCTTTTTGGTTTTAGATCCAGGACACAGAGCCATCCATTGCTGTTGTAAGTATTGGCATGTCCACATCTGCTGTGGAGGTGATTGCAGTGTGAGGGCTGGGACACCCCCAGAGAAGAGGGAATTGTTGTGGAGCTCTTGTTTCAAACATGCTCCTGCAGCACAGGAAGGGGTGTGTGAGAAGACTGTGCAGAGCTCCCTGGAGAACTCTCTGTTCTCCCTTCAGTTCTACTTTACTGACTCTGGAGAAACCAGTTATTAAAAAGGAAGGTAGGGAATGTTCTTCAATGAGTCATGTTTGTTCTGTGACTGTCAGACTGCATCCACAACTGGTTGAGTAGCTCCATTCAGCTGGTGAGCTCATTCCCATGCAGCACATGACACAGGGAGCCTTTGTACAGCTGCAGGCAACATGCTTCACATTGGCTCCTGACTTTGGAGGCTGTGAAAAATGCATGTATTTTATGATTGGCTTTTCGCAAATATTAAAAAGAATATTATATGTGTTGTGTTAGAAAGTAATGCTGTATTAATTCTCTTAAGTAGTGTGTTAAATATAGTTTTAGGTTATAAAATATGTTAATATAGAAACTATGCTATGTAGGATATTTTTTTTAAGGAAAGCACTCGCACCAGATGGCAGCCCCAGGACACCTGAATCTTTCAGAGAAAAAGAATTTATTGCTCTCTTATCAGAAGAAACAAACTTCTTCCCACCTTGAAGGCACTGTTAGGATTAGAAGGAAGAAGTTGATGATGACCAGACAGAATCCTGTGTTTGAATGGAATTTATGCATCATGTATGAGATGTATGAATATGCAACAGGCTGTTGCTTTTAAGGGTTGATCCTCTGTTAATGTGGGTCCTTTCTCGGGCTCATTTTGCCCTGACAAAGGTACCCGGACGTCCGTAACTCTTTGTCTCTATTGTCTCATATTGTCCTAATCCAAATTGTCCAAATTATTATTACTCTAATTGTATTACTATTTTTATAACCATTTTATTACTGTTAAACTTTTAAAATTTTAAAAACAAGTGATTGGCATTTTTCACAGTAGTGCTGATGGAGAGATCAACAGGTACTTCATGTCAATGCAGAGTTTTCTGATGCTTGCAAGAGCACAGGACAGGCCCAAAACACACAAGAAACTCACAGCCTTTCATTTGAAGACCAAGGTGCATTTATATTTTATACTTGTTTATGAACAAGAGTTTCAAGATTCTATTAATGGCAAACAAGACAACACGATCAGTCAACTTGAGCAATGCCAAAACAGAGAATGTCAATGTGTAAGAAGCAGCTCTGGAAGCATCAGGATAATGCAGAATTGGCTTAGGCAAAGTGTGGAACTTTTGTAGTTAGACACAAATCATCTGATTACTTTTTTTCCATAGAGAAAGTGGGGAATTTAAGAGTTAATGAACTTACTTGAGAAGTAATAGCTGTTGAAGACAAGAGGGAGAACAATATTTCATTCAGCACCATGAAACAGAGAACAGGTGGGATGAAGCAAAGAGGAAGAATGAGACAATGACAAACCCACAAAAATAATGCAGGTATGTTTGAAAACACTTGAGAAATTTGAAGCCTTGGCTAAAGAAACTGATGTACAAGAGATGAAAAGGAGTTCTGAAAAACTATTAAAATGAATGCCAGTTACAGCAGAATGGCTAACCCAAGGGGTGGACAATGCACTTTAATCTCATACAGACAAATTGTGACCAAATTTATTTTGCATTTGAGGTTGAGTCTGATCCTCTTGGCCTGTGTTGGCATTATTTGTGAAATAAATTCACTGGAGCAGTGAGCAGTGACTGACAGAGCCCCTGCTGTCACAGTGCAGAGCTGCCTGCACTGACTGCCCCTGTTTGACATTCCCAGGCTGGCACCATGGGGTGGTCATGGCTCTGCCCTCTGGATGCCTCCTGACACCAGCAGAATCACTTCAGGGAGCTGCAGCAGGCAGCTGGCTGCACTGCTGGACAGCTGAAACCAATAAACATGGGGCTTTTTGTTCTTTGGGGTTTTCCCCTCCATTGGGGCAGTTTTAAAATCAAGGCAGCATTTCTTTTTAAATATTTACTTATCTATCTATGGGGAAAGAAAGTTTAAAGACAGCCTGCTTTCTGGCATTGCAGATATATAGTGATGTGGCCACCCTTGTCAGGGAATTTTGAGGGCAGAGATGGTTCTGCAGATCCCTACAGAAGGCTCCCAAAAACTGTGCTGTGGGCTGCAAAGAGAAAACAATCAGGAATAGAAACTGCTGGTTTGAGTGGATTGAATTTTGACTCCTCCCTCATGTCTGGGCCAAATAGGAGCAGACAGGTTTTATGCTGACAAGGTCCTTTTTAATGATGATGTGCCTTTTGCTTCCTCTCCGTTCCAGGCTCACGCCATGATGTGTTCTACAAGGCTGGAGAAGTGTTCAGCTGCACTTAACTGGGCATTAATGATGTACCCAAAGGCCGTTTTGAATCGAGCCCAGACACAGGGATACCTTGTCTTAATTGCAGTACCATACATGAGAGCTGATAAATCTCCATATAGGCAAGGGAAGCCCATAATGGGCCCAGCACCACCACTTACACAGCCAGGCTTGGCTTTCTCACTCCATACAGTTTCAAATTCCAGGCTCAGCTGCAGAAGATGTGGGCTGGCTCTGTCTGTGCTCAAGACAGGCCTTGAGGATACTTGTGCTTACAGCTATCCAAAGATGCCTTTTCTCCTTAACAAAGACTGTGGTTTTTTTCATCTAGCTGCCAACCCTAGGCATCCTGAGAGAATAGTATTTTCAACAGGCACTCAAAGAGAACAGAGATGCCTGAGTAGTCAAGAAATGCCCAGCTAGTGAGTGCAGTGGGCAGGTTTTACTTTTGGTATAAAAAACGTCTCTGGGAAGAAAATGTCACGTAAGGTGTGAGACTTTTGAGTAAAACAAAACGAAATGAAATGAAATGAACTGAAATGAACTGTTAGGTGATTTGAAATGAAACTGTTAGGGATTTGATAGGCAGTGTCTCAGGTCACCTGGCTGGGCACTGCATCTATCAATAGGATTTGTTTTGGTGATAAAGGCAGGAGAATTTGGATCAAATTTCTTGTTGAGGCTATCACTTACTATTGATTCAACAATGATAATTTTGTTGGTCCTCAACTATAGAGGTAAGAAAAAGAGATTAAAAGATCCAGCAGGTGTAACAGGATGATGAGGGTGACTGCCATGGAGGCTGAAGGGTAAAGGCAGCTGGGAGGAATTCTATGGTGGTAGCAAGATATTTCAGGTTTTTTCAATGCAGACACCAGAACATTTGTTCCACCATGTACAGCATTTGGCAAACCTTTACTCAGGGCACAGAGCTGAGAACTGCAATGGTCAGAAGAGATGGAACTGGCAAATGTGCAGGGAGGGACTGTCAGGATGCTCAAGGAGGACATGGGCAGTTGAACTGAAGGAAAACAGCAAACAGAAGTGTAAGAACTATACATTGTGCCCAGATAGGATGCAGAACACTAAAAAGAGGTTTTGAGCCAGCTCAGATTGAGCTTTCTAGAGGACTGAAGCATGCCAAGAGCATGTGTGGTTATGAAATGATGGCTGATAAGCAGGTAAAAGGATAGCAAAACTAATCCAGACACTTCCTGGTGATAGCATGATTGAACTTTGCCACTGAAACTTGTAGATGTCTTCAGAGTCAGACATTAAAAGGAGATTAAAAGTATTCTTTGCCAGGGCAATGTGTGCATTGTAATTACTGGTTTATATTTCAATCACTATTAACCCCGTGTTCCTTGGGGCATGACAGTTTCAGGTGCTTCCTTTCTGCATCCTATCCAAAACTGAACTGACTTACTGGACAGTCTGATCTGAGAGAAGGAATTCCTTCTTGTCTCCCTGGCCGTTTGACTCAGACTAGTGAGAATTTTTGGTTTACTCTCTTCTGTACCTTTCTTGGATCATTAGAGAGGAAGTTCAACAAAACCTGGATTGGTGCAGGGCTGTATGGTGCTGGCAACAGCCCTGATCTAGGCAGCTCTTCCAGTGCACTGTCTAAATGGATTATTACAGATTATATCACGGGAGCATGCCCTGGATGGTACTGGGGAGCCTTTCCAGCTCCTGCTGTAACTGGGCTTTGGAACAGGCGTTTTCTAGGCTGAACCAGAGAAGGTGTAAATAGCTTGATGCTGTATTGTACATTTTCTGGAAAAAGAACAACCTGCCAGCCATTAGATAAGTACTAGAAATCAAATTATCTGATCCACTGACTGCATTCTACAGAGTAAATCTGCATTATGGCCAACAGGATGTAGAAACACCAGGCCTTGCTTGCCTTTGTAAAGCAGTCAGCCAACAGCTGTTAAATTCTAATTACACTGTTCAAATGATAAGGGAGAAGACAAGGGTGTTATTTCTGCAGAATAATTCCAAAAACTGCCCCTTAAAAGTGTAACAGCTCAGTGCCAGGAAATTCCCCTAGTAAAATGTACTGGTTATGGTTACCACAGCCTGGCAAGAGCTCTTGATGATAGCTGCCCAAGCACAGGCAGTGTCACAAGGTTTTGTTCCTCTAGATTAGAAACTCCTGGGAAAGAAAAAAAAGCTACCTCAGCTCTACAGTAGTTACCACTGTCTTGCCCTCTTTCTTATGGAACTTGAGCAGTTTACCAACATTTCTTCTCAGATTGCAGTTTTGACCATCTTTAGTCATGTGAGACTTTTTTTTGAAAAGATTTAAAACTGTCAGGAACACTTAGAAGCACTTATTCATTCACTTACCTTCAGGTACTTCAGCTTACCGAGCAAAGTGTGCAGGCAGCCACTTCAAGAATTGTTTTGTCTTTGAACTGTCTTGTATTGACTTTCCAAAGCATGTGCATCTCCCAAGAGCTCATCACCCCACACAATTTAATAATCCCTAGGAAGCAGTTCTTCTTTCTACTCCCCAAACTGCCATGAATTATGCAAATCTATCTGACCGTAATGAAAGATGGATTTTTCGTATAATCTTACTGATTCTTCCATATCCATCTAAATATCTCCATCATTTTAAACATAACTTCATTTTCACTTGGTTTTATCAGCTGCTAGAATTCTATGTAAGCTCATAAATCAGAAATTGGGATTTTTTTCAATAAAGCTGAGCTAATTACACAACCTTGCTGTAAGAGAGCTAGTGGAGCATCAGCCCATTGTAGTGCCTTAATGAGCCTCCCTTTGGCTTTGATCAGTTTCCTGTGTCCTTTAATATCGTGTTCACATGCACCAGTCAACATAATTCACTTTCTCTCTTCATCCTTATTTGCTATTTCACACAGACCAGAATGTGCAGTGTATGAAATCAGTGATTGCTTTGTCTCCTTTTAGACTCAAAAGGGTCCCCAGTTGATTGCCAGGTGCACTGAGTTACCAAGGACAAATCTATAGTTTTGCTAATAAAGAACCTTCATTTAAAAAGGCATCTTGACATTACCTGGGATTGGGGTGGGGAGAGACAATAATGTGCCTTTTATGTGTTCTGAGATCATTTGCAACAAAATTAGAGAAGTTATTGAACAAGGCCCCCAGTGCATTGAAGGTGTGGAGCTACCTGGGCGTTATTGTGATGCTTATGCAATTTAACATTTAGGTGTAGGTGCTAGGAAGGGGAGAAAAGCAGCTTCCAACCCTTGTCCCTTCAAAGGGCTTAATTGCTCATTAGGAATAACCATGGTAACAGTTACCATGCCCCATTAATCCATCACACAAGCGGCCAGCACCAGCTGCTTCAAGTTAAGGCAGCAGAGGACCCTGCAAGAGCCTCTATTCCCCTCGATCAAAATCCTTCTTTTTTCAACCAAAATCTGTCCAATGTAGACCAAATTGTGAACTATCAGTATTTCATAGCACTGAGTTCCCCAAGTTCACCATGCCCTGTTAAAATGAAAACCCATGTACCATTAAGAAAATTAAGAATATGGTCAAATGCACTAAACACATTTTCTCATCTCCTCCTATTCACCATTTGTTAATGTTTGTATATTTTTGTACAGGGTTCATTACTGTTTATACAACAGAAGAGCTTTTTTTTCTTTTCTGTTACATTGAACATGTAAAAACTCAGTGCGAATTAGAAAATCTTCATTTCTAGAAATCTCTAGTACTTAAACCAGAGAGGGAACGAAAGCTGCAGCTGCTTAACTGTCCTTAAACTGTGTGTATTGGGAACAGAATGATACAAACTCGAACTTCTTAAAACAAGATTTATTGGCACAAACATACATGTTACAAATGTCTACGATACTCTTGGAAAATATGTTCACCACCTCAAAAAAATCACTGTTCACAGAAAAAGTACAGTAATATCAAACTTTGTAAGTCATCACAATTTCAGCATCAAAATACATGCATTTCATTTATAAATGAAATTCCACTGACCTCCAGGTAAAGCACTTTAAGAAATGTCCTGGTCTCCACAAGGTTATTTTTTCCTCTCCAGATAGTTCCAATAAGGTGCAAATGGGTTGTTTTCTGTAGAGGCACGAATCACAGCTCCTTGCTCAGTACAGCTGAGTCTATGAGGTGAGAGATGCTGTTCTCAGCACAGACTTTCAGGCCCTTTCTGAGTGTGTTACTACAGAGCTTAACACCCCTGTGTGGCCTGTAAAAGAATGCAACTAGAGATTTGGTCTGGAGTTTGGGCATTTAAAAGGGCAACTGAAAACTTATTTCTGATTGTTCCCATTACAGGAAGTAAAGCTTGAAGAATCACAAGGAAAGAGGTAGAAGAAAGGTTTTCATTTTGCATTGCCATTCCATCAGCATTGTGTGGCATTGCCAAGGATACTTGTGAGGAGAAAGGGTAACCTCAGTAAATCCTCTTCTTTCTTTGGTGCCAGTCTAGGAACTTAGCAGCCACTCAAGATTTTGTCACTGACCTCAGACAAAACAGAACAAGACTTCAGCAGATGTCCTGACTCTGATTCTGTGCCTATTCCAGTTTCAGCGCCAGAGAAGGCCTCACACACACACACAGGGGAGAGAATGCTCTCATGTCCTCAGCATGATCACATCAGCTCCATCCAATGGCAACAAGAAAGAAAGAAAATTTCTTGATGTCAGTGGAAGTTCTTTGAAAAAAGGGGGGTTGCACTTAATTCCACTAGATCTGAATTTGATTCCAATCAGACCGGCGCACAACAGAAGAAAAAGGCAAACCCATAAACCACATGCACTCACAAAGGAGTTTCCTGCACCTTTGTCAGCCTTGGTAGGGCATTGAGCATAGGCAATGACAGAATGTGTTGTGGAGCCATGGGCCTTGGAGATTGTCACACCTCGTGGAGACAAAGCCCCTGCAACCTTCCCCAGCCCCAAAGGCAGCCCTGCCTCGAGCAGGACATGGGACCAGGCAACCCCAGCAACCCTTTTATCCCTCTTTTTTTATCATTCAAAGGAAAGGTTTTTCCTCCTCTGGATTGAAACATGGCACAGATTCCATGCCAGGCCTGGATTTAGCAAGGACAAATGAGGGTTTTTCACTGTGTTAAACAGAGAACAGAAATTCACTGTCTGCTTAGGCACATGTTGAAGTCACTTCCAGGCCTGGCCATGCCTCGCTCCTCACTCCAGGCAGGCAAGTGTGAGACACTGCAGTGCTGAACTGATGACACAAACCCCTCCAGAGGCTGCTCTTCTGTGCTAACACTCAAGCACAAGTCATTAAGGAAAATACTAATTAGCTGGCTATGAACTCATTTCCTGCAATGAGCATAACAAGTTTATAATAAGAGTTCATATATTGCCACTTAGAGGACTTTTTATGCTGCAAACCAAACTAAAGGCTGCTCACAGTAGACAGTGGCTGTTTCATCTCTTTCCTGCTTGGAAGGAGAACCTCTCAACCAAATGGCAAATGCCTGTCTACATATATAAGCACTTCCTTTGGAAAGGGGAAGGAAAAAAGAACAGGACTTGTCAAATAAAACTCTAACCTCTACACACTTGGTGCATCCCCCTCAGAGTGTATTTTTGCAACAGACAAAGCATGTTTTTAAATCCTGCTCTTGAGTAGGAGGTGCTAATTTCTAATCTTTCAGTGATGCTGATAAACCTCATAAAACCTCGTAATATCTTAGTAAAAGACTGAGTAATATCTTACCACGTTTGTGTTTGGGGGAGGGAGGATGTTTCATTTACAAAAATAATGATGTTTTTCATGGCAAGTAGTGAGCTATCTGTAACATTTTATTGTGCAGACCTGTGAGTGTGTCATAGCATTATTGGCATTTTATTGTCTGGGGAAAAAGTAGATGGAACATAGACTGAAGTTAGCTTTTCCAATGAGAAAAAAAAATATTCTTTCATCTATAGTTAAGCTTTGGAAACTAACTTTTTTACTATTTTTATAGCTGCTAATTGCTTAAATAATACGTAAATATGTAATTAGTAAACTTTATACTCATAGTCTTTACCATACATTTCTACTTCTATTCAGAATATTTTTTGCCTTTGGGTTTCATGAGAGGCTGAACTTGCATTATTTAGCAGCTTGCTAGTGGCATGGTAGTCACTCCCATCACTCCATTTTCAGTTCCAGCCAAGACTACTTTCATTAATAAAGAAATTTTAGCAAACTTTCAGATCAATACTATAAATATTAATAGCTAAACGTCAAAAAAAAAAAAAGCATTGTGCATGTATGAATTTGTAGGTCCATTATATGCACTATCTCAATCCTTGATCTTAGAAAGAAAATAATTGCAGCTGCCATTATTTAGTTTTAGTATAAACAAATCTGCAATGTATCAGGGGTAGAAACTGATTTAATTCTTTCAAACATTTCCTCACAAAAAGCTCAGACCGCCACCATATGTTCACATATATATGACAGGAAGGTAAAGGATTCAACAAAGGGATTTTTTATCCTCACCTTAGGCCATTTACAGGTGGACAAACACAGGTACTGGAGTGGATCAAGAGGAACCAAAATAATTGTGCTGTGCCAAAAAGATTCCATTGCTGAGCCCAAACTGCTCTAGGACAAAGTGGACATTCAGGCTGCATCTTTACTGCCCCAGGCACTCTGAAATCCTAATTTGACTGAAGTCCTTGAGCACTGCTGCACTGCCAGCAGCCCCATGTCTGGGGCTAGAACACCCCAAAAGGTGCTCTCTGCAAGGAATGCTGCACCATCCCTCCTGCCCTGTCCAGGAGAAACACTACCATCTGTCATAGTTCATTGTAAGGATTTGAATTTAACTGACAAGCACTGCTCAATTTTCATGTAAAAAAGGTTCTCTTAGGTGCAGCCACTTACAAAAAGGATTTTACTGAATGCTAGTGATATTTCACTTGCACCATTTCCCAATTTATGCTATTATGACTACCACAATATCCTTATTTATTGTTTCCTCTCTTTCAACAAAACGAATGAAATACTGTTACAAGAACTGTTAAATAAACTTCATTAAAATTCCAGTGTTACAATTTAAGGTAGTGTAGCAGCAATGCTGTTGTTTAGCCTTCTTTTGTATCCCCTGATTTTGAAGCAAATGGAGGCCCAGGAGCCACGTCCTGCCCCAGGTGTGGCTGGCCAGGGAGGGAGGTTTGAGGAGAGCTGGGTGCTGTGGGAGGAGGTTCTGCTTCAGCCAAGCCTCACCTGAGCTCTGGCTGAGGGCAGCAGTGGCAGCAGGCAGGGAGTCAGCCCAGAGGGCAGAACAGCCCCAAAATTCTGTGTTCCAAACACACTACACTCTAAAACCTCAACAGCTTTCTAAGAGACTTGAAAAGTAATGGATAAGCCAGGCACTGTGAGAAGAGCTAAAGAATGGAGAAGGGTTTTTTCCTAATTGTCTTTGTTGTTCTCTATATTTTCTCTTTGAGAACAAGTACTTTGCCCTTTTAAACTTCTAGTACATGGCTTTGGTTGAATGGAGTGTTACATGCAAACCACGAGGCTGTGTTCATGTTTTGAAGAGGTGCAGGTTCTGGTTTTTGCTTTGGAGAGTTAGCAGATGTGATACACTCACGACAGAATGAGGTTACTGCAGGAGTGACTCATTGTTGAATAATCAAGTGTTTACTCCACCAAAACTGCATGTAACCAGACTGCCACAGTTTTCCTGCTTTATTCCAAGATGTAGCTTTTAAATGTCAGTGCACCAGGAAGGAAGGTAAACTCCTTGGGTGGCTCAGATCTCTTTTTATGCATGTGTTTAAAGGCAGAGAGTCTTAGGGTTCTCAATGGAGAATAAAAACTACTGAGCACATCAATTGAGACACACATTAATCAACTGAGGAAGGGAAATTAACTGGAGAGGAAAACAAAATCCTTTCCTGAAGTATTTCTGAAGTAGACCAGATGGAGAAAAAATGACTGGTGTGAGGTTCTGGTTTGGTTGTTTCATACATCCCAATCTAGTATCCCTCCTGAAAATAATGTAACAGTTTGAGAAAGCTTCAGCCAATAATTTCTCTAAAATTCATTTTTCCTAACTACCTTCTTCAGCCTTTTGATTTTTCTTTTAAAGAAGCTAATTTGAGGGTGCTTGTGCTTTCTTTGGCTCAAATGTATCTTGTCTAGCAAGAGAGACCTAAATCAGATGAGGAAGAACTGGCTGGAAGAGCATCTCAGCCTTCTGACGAGATAGAGGGCCCAAAGGTTATGATCTATTACAGGTCCAAAGTTCAGGTCAGGATGCAAATCCAGACCAAAGAGACTTTGAGGCCTTTCTCTAATACTCACTGTGTACATTGGGAGGGAGCCCAGTGCCTTGTACGGCTGCTGGCTCAGCCCCTTCCCTGTTTAAAGGGCAGGAGGAGCAGGGCTGAGAGGCAAATCCTGGATCATACCCAAGTGCTCCCTAGGTTATTTGTGAAGGTCCCCCACCAACACGCAATCAAGGTGCTCTCTTAAAAAAAATAACAGATCATGCATATTCCCTCTGTGTGGATAATGTCCCACGGAATAGAGAAAATTCACTCTGTGAAAGCATGAAGGAGTTGAGATGGAGCTTCTGGAAGTTCCTCAAGTTTGAGTCTCCCACGGTCAATGCCCTTCTGGGAAACAGACATCACCATCTTGCAGGTATGCTCTAATATCAATGTCAAGTCAAGGACTTGGTCTTAAAAGCTAAAATCCATTGTATTCAGACAAGAAGTAGTGCAGCTGCTCATAAAATTAAAGTTAGGTGAAGCCTTGTCACAGGAGCAGTGACAGAAACTGTGGAATTTTGTCTTGCTACTCAGACAAAAGCACAGCAGATTTTTGAGGCTGTTCTAATTAATTCCTTGCAGTCAATAATGCACTGATCTTCTATCACTTTAAGTTACTTATTGCAGATCACTACATAAAAAGGAAAAAAGCCAAATATTTTACTAGCCCGAATTGTTCCTGGGGGTAACATCACGCAGGTTCCAACTGAATGAAAGTGCCAGCTTTAGAAGTCCAACTGGCTACATTTCTAAATCACCCCTTGTCTTACAGACCCTAGGTTACATTCAGAATCTTTATCAGATTCTCCCATCCTCCTTCTAATAGTATTGGATTAGGTTTGACTCTGTTGGATTGACTGTGCTGTTATGTAATGCTGTCAAGTGAAAATCAGGTCAAGTACCTGGTTAGGGCTTCCACACTACATTTTCCTGCCAAGTTCTGTGCTACACTGGTTTTGGGTTTAAAGCCACACCTGTGTTTTGGGTTTAAAGCCACACCTATGTTTTGGGTTTAAATCCACATCTGTGTCACTGCAACACGAGCTAAATTTGAAAGTGCAGTGCCCAAGCAGGACCTCAGTAGCCTGTTGATAGTGGGTGCAAGCAACACTTGTTCAAGATCAGAAGCTGATGTAGGATCATTGACAAGATGACTGAGAAGCCCAGCAGCAGCCATGGGGCAGGCACTGAGCAGCTGTTAACCCCTTCCTTTCAGCTGTGCTCTGTGTGAAGGGCATCTCCTGCTGTACAGCCTCCCTTATGTACAGCCGTGCTCCAGACAGCAGAGGAGGAGCTTCTGGAAAGGATGGAATGTGCAGGTCTCAAACAGTGTCTAATTCTGGATAAAGCTTTGCTTCCAGCCAAGAGAGGCCTCAGTTTGGTCCCCAGGGTGGCAGTCAGGAAGCCATGGCCCTGCAGGCCCCTGGGGGTGTGCCTGGGGTCACTGAAGGAAGCCCTTTTGTGACCTTTTGTTTTACCAGCCCAGGGGAAGAGCCCAGGCAGTATCAGGGCACAGAGCAGGAGCTGAAATTCTGATTGGTGGTGACCGAACAAGAATGACTTAACCATTTCATGGAAAATTCACAGGCAGGCAGCTGTAACTGCCCAGACATTTCAAACCTAGAGTGGAAGGCAATCAATCCTGGCTCCACCACAGCTGAGAGCTCCAATCAATCCTGGCTCCACCACAGCTGAGAGCTCCAACTGTGTTCATATAGATTGTGCCCTGCACCAGCCTGCATGGATGGGAGAGATGCTGTTGCACAGTCTATGACCTTGGACAGTTCTCCATTACCATGTTCTCCTTGATGAAGGTTTAACCCTGTGCAAGGGCAGCTGAGCTGTGTGCATCAGACACATTTGTTCATGCTCCCTGGGCAGAATTAGAAAGATTACACGGCTTATCTCACCAATGACAACCAACCACCACAGCACATGCAGTAGCAAACACTGAGCATTCAAGAGCACACCATGGGTCAATGACTTTGAAAAGTTAAACACATTGATTTACCATACTTCACCACCACGCAGGAGGAAATCGTCAGGAGGAAACATTCTACCACCCACTAGAAGGTAGGTTTCTTAACTCTTCCTTGCAAATTCTCACTTATATTTAGCAGTCATCCCCATGAGTTACAATTTTGAGAGAGAATAGGTCCACATTCCACAAAGAGCAGTTTCTGTTCTCCGCTCTCACCTAAAGGTGAGATTTGATTTTGATTATTAACTTGCTTGAACTACATTAGCTGGGAGAATGTGAGCTTTGCATCCTTGTAGCACTTCCACTGCAGTTTCATGTGGGAGCTTTGTGTGTTTGCAGCTAGAGGATTCAAACTCTTTAATGTGTGTTTGCACTCCTATCAGCTGAGTATCAGTTCAGCCTCCCAGAGGAGAAGGAACATCTGTATTAAGGCTCAGTATCAGCATTTCCCCTTCCTGATTGCACCACCTCCAGCAAAAGCTGTCCCCATCTCATGAGAGTGTTCAGCAGAGAAGCCCTGTGAGGACACCACACTCAATATCAATATTGATAACAATATTGATATTGATAATATCAATTATCAATATCAGTAACAGGTGTGGGTGGCAGGGTCTCACTCCCAGCAGATAATTCCTTCAGATCAGATATCAGATAACCTTAGCAGTTTAACAAGGCTCCTGAAATTGGATGGCTCATTCCTCTCCCAGTGAAAGCTCATTTATACACAGTTGTGTCACCTCAGAGAGTCAGGTCTTTCATCCCTGCTACATTTCTGTCTAGCCCAGGAGTATTTCTGAATTGTTTGGGTTCTCATTCAGTGAAGGACTGAATGATCAGGGCATACCAGGGAGCCCAGTATCACATTAGTAACTTTGAATATTCGGCTTCATTAAGACTGGGGCCACTTTTGACTTAATGATATAAAGCAGTACACATGACTAGAAAGTGATAAATATTTAGGGAAAAATGCAACTGGAACATTTCAATTGATCATTACTTATTCTCTCTGCAAATTCTACTTCAGCACAATTTATATGTAGATTCACAGCAACAAACTGGTCAGGCTCTCAATTTTTTTTTACTCTAAAACTATGTCAAGAGAAATACTCCTCAGTGGGAATATTTACACTACTATTATCACTGTTTCTATTCCCTAATTAAATTGCAGACAAAAAAACCCCAACCCATCAAATTATTTTTTTCTTTTAATTCTATGAATTCTTTTTAGAAATTCTGAAGGAGTTATCCTAAAAAGAGCTTTTCCTGAATTTCCTGGCTCAAAATTTGATTAATTCATTTTTAGTTTGGTTAAGGATGATTAAACTACTCACTGTTTTAAAAAGAAGAACAAGAAATTCACCAAAGCATAAAGAACTTTCTTTCAAGCCACAATATATAATTTCTTTTAATTACATCAAATGTTAGTTTAAATTAATTGAGTATAATAGGTATCTCAGCTGAGCACCTTACAAAGATGACACTATAGTCTATGAACTATCCACATGCACAAATTAAAATATATCTTTTTAAAGCCTATTAACACCCCTACTTTGAACAGTGTTTCTGTTCCTTCCTCTTCTCCAGGAAAGCTTTGCTAGGCACCCTTCCCTTTCTCAGCCTCTCCCCACTGCTCCCCCCTGCCTTCTTCCTGATTTTTGAACCATCCTGGCAGTGGGGACCATTTCTGCAAACTGCTGCAGAGGCAGCTTCCTCCCCAGAGCTGGGCAGCCACAGACATCACCAGGGCTGCTCATGGGCTTCGGGTCAGGGCCCAATTATTGGGGATTGGCATCCAAGAGATGTCCCATGGAACCTGACAAATGGGGCCTTGAGTTTTCAGCAAGAGACTGTACCTGAGCCATTTGTGATGCTTGCATCACCACTTCTGCATCTCCCTTGGCTTTTTCAGGACTGTGCTAGCTAATGCTTTTTGGCTGTCACACAGGGTTTTTTTCCTTTCTGGCTTTCATATTGAGGCCATCTTGGTTGTTCAGATCACCAAGAGGTGTTTTCCATGAGGAAAAAGATTAAATCCATAAAAGATGATAAACCAGTCTTTCTTTGTTTTCTGCGGACAAGGTTTTTAGACTTGGATTCTACATCTAACCTCAAAGAAATCTGTGTTTCGTTGGCTAAACTGAAATATGATATCTTACATGAATACTTAGAGGTATCACTCTCTTCAATGGGAGTAGCAGATACATCTGACAATGGATTTTGCCATCCAACTTTAGGAGCTCAGATTGAGAATTTTGGTCCTAATGTTTGCTGCAACCTTAGATTTGGGTCCAATCCACCTGGCAGTGTCCCTTTAAACAGGAGCTTCTCCACAGCTGCATTCTCTGATTCTGAGATGGTTTAGGATGCTTTTCATATACTACAGTTTCTGAAGGTCAGTGCGTACACATCTTAAGACACAGTGATTAGACAGTGTATGGAACTACTTGGCAGTATTTAGCTGGTACAGTTTCTTGTGGAAACAACAGAATTCCAAAATACACCACACTGAATGCTTATGGGTTATTACAAGCAAAAATCCCAAGACAGCGGGAATTAAAAAGCGGAGTTCAACAAAGGAACACTGATATCGTCGGTTGATATGAACAAAGGTGTGCCAAGTCTTCCTTCTCTGCTTTTTCAAGTGGAGAAATAAACTGGGAAACGAAGCAGAAGGAAAGAAAGGTTAAAAAAAAGACAAAACCCAGGAGGTATTACAGAGTTACCGTTGTGCTTTGTCTCACAGCAATGTGTGGTGTCAGAGGACTGCAAACGTCCTCAGCACATCCCAGCTGAAGGAGCGTGGTGTGTGGCACGCAGCATTCCTTCTGGCAGACACAGGAATGCTCCTCCTGTGCCCAAGGGAATTTAGAGGGGAAACTGGAGGAGAAAGCAGGGGAGACTGTGGCTCAGAAGGCAGAAAGGGCAAGGACTGGCAGCGGTGTTATCTGCTGTCCCCAGCACAGCAAAGCCGTGTGCTGTACTGCATCCTCCTGCAGGCAGCACCCATGGCAGCTGTGAGGGATGGCTGTTTGTCTGCCCCCACAGCCACCCCCGTGGAGGGCATGGCCTTGTTCCCACTCACATCAGACTGCAAAAGCCATGCAGGCCTTGTCTAACAGCACCTGGATGCTTGATGTCTATGGCATTTAAACATATACTGTAAATAAACACAGCATTGAGTTAAATACACAAGGTCCTTCCTGAAGTTGCAACTTTTAGCTGCAACTTATTACAGAGGAATCAGATAAACTGGGAAAATAATTTGAACAACAGGTACACTCAAATCTCACTGACCTGGTACTGGATCTCACTGTGGTGAGCCACAGCCTGGGTTGAACAATGTGACACTCACATTTGTGATTAAATACCCTAACTCAACCTAACCCACATCAAACCTGCACTGGCTTTTTTTTTTCTTTTTTTTTTTTTTTTTTTTTTTAATTTAGCAGAACAGGCATTCAGCATTTTAAACCAGGAGTGAAACAATGCTCTTACTTATACATGTTTCAGCCTAAACTTCCATGGAGGTTGATATGAGCTAGCCTGACCACATTTTACTTTCTTAAAACTCACATAATACTCAATGAGGAATATATACCCAGCAATTAGTTCAATGGCTGCACATCTTTTGTCTGGTTGCTGCACAAGGGCTGGTCTTTCTCTTGAGTACCCAGTTAATATAGTTAATTAATATCTAAGCATTTCCCATTCTTACTGTATCAGTGTTACAAAACCCTGGAATTATTCTGGGTCACTTTGGTGCCAGCATTCATAAGGCTAATAAACTGTCACATGTATCTCATTCCTTTTAGTCATGTTTACAGGTGATCCTGCAAGCTTTCTTTACCAGAGCAACAGAAGAAAATGGAAACATGCTGAGTATCAGGCATGTAACTTGAGAGCTGGGAATTAACTCACATCCACAGTCTGGCCTTCTGGTGAATCTCTTCTGGGTTACCACCTGCATTGTGTATCTGGAGAATCTCCCTTTTAGGAGTTAATGCCATATTACAGTTATGTCACCTAACAGCTGTTGCTAACACAGGGTTACATAAATGAAATGTTCAGTTCCTGTCCTTACAAGGTCCCTGAGTCCCAACCAGCAGGACTGCTATTATTCATTCATAGCTACCTTCCCTACACAACTGTGTGGAATGAGATGATCTTTTGGGAAGTCAGTGAGACTTTGGGCCATTTTTTAACAACATTTGGGCATTCGAGGTGCAAAAGGATCTTCCGAAACACTGACATCTCAAATTCTAGCTGATATGGCAGAAATCAGGCACCTACATGCTTTTAAAAAATTCATCAGATGCCTTTTTGCCTGTGTACCTTCACCCTCTTTTTATAGGCATGAGGTATTTCAAGAATTACTGTTCTTATTAGAAAACACTGGGACTGTGGCAGTCATCATCATCATACTGAAAGGAAGATCTCTGGGACTGCACCAAAATTTATTTAAAACATAAAAAGGGAGAGCTTTTAATCCTAGGGAAAGTTATGTAACATGCTAATGTTAAAAACATTAAATGTCAACAAATTCTGCCAATATGTATCCAGGGAGTTTGCAGTAATTATCACTATAAAAGCATAAGACTAGAAGGGAAATTTCACAAATTAATCAGTTTAAATATTTTATATCCATTTTTTTGTTGCTTTGTTTATTAATGTATCAGCCATTCTTAAGTCACAAGCTACTGAGAACATAAATAAAAGAGAAAATGAATTACTCACTTATAATTATAATGAGAATGACTGCACATACTACACCGAGGATGATCATCATCTATAAAAAGAGAAGATAAGAGAAAGAAAAAGAGAAAGTCAGGTTTTCATGTGAAACACATTAACCCCTCAATTTTTTTTTCTTTTACTTAATGACTCAATCCTCATACTTTTAACTCTGTAAAGACTTACTGCAACAGACTTGCTAAGGCCCCAAATTCATTGCTGGTTTTAAAATCAACAATGGGCAGAGCCTGTTGTCAGAGCTGGCCAGAAACAGCTGGGTGCAAAGCAGAGCAGAGGCAGCTGTGCACAGCCCAGAGCAGCAGGGAGCTGCCCAGAGCCCCCTGAGAGCTGAAGAGCCCTCCAGGGAGGCTGCAGCCCAGTGGCCATTTTTACCCCAGTGAGCAGAAAGAATGAAAAACAACATGGGAATGTCAAATCAAAGCCTTCATTCTTCCTAGCACGAGGACAGAGCCAGCCACTGGCTTGCAGGAGATCCTTTTTAAATTTCTTCCCTCTCTTTGCAGAGTTTGGGAGCCAGAGGAAGGACAGGGGGATTGTTTGTCAGGAGAAAGCAGGAAGGGACAATGAGGAAAGGAGAATGAGGGCAGGTTTGAAGGTAATGCAGGTCACTGTGGTGATGGCAGTCACACGGGTGAACCTGACTCAAAATCTGTGCTTGTAGCTCCCAAAAGCCCTGCTTCCTGCACTTCTGGACTTACCAGCTGGGCAACAGCTAAAAGAGGCCCAGAGGACCTGCTCTGCTAAATTTCTAATGTAGATCCTTTTATTTCTGGAGTGTTTTTACATGTATTTTACCCAGAATATTTTGTCTTGCTCTACATTTCATAGCACTGTGGATTGAAGAGACAAAGCAGACAACAGGCTAGTGAGGGACCCATGTGAGATGCCCCCTTGGGAACAGCTGGTTTTATTTGGGTGGACATAAGTGGTCAGCAGGAAAGTTGGTGTTGAGCAATGGAAATCAAGCTGAACTTTTGGCACAGTGTTTGTGGTGGTGGTGGTGGTGCATGAGCAGGAAGAAGCAAAGATGTGGGTCTTAGAAAAGTAAGAGGAGATGAAGTTTCTGGGTCCAAAATCCACAAATATTGGAGAAGGTCTGAAAAAGCAAAGGAGAGTGAGGCTCCCTCTGCTCTTGGGGAAGGATTAGACTTTGGAGACAGCAGAGAAAGCAGCTGGTTGATCAAAGTCCTGCTCTGTCCTAACCAGCCCCTCTTCATAAGAGACTGTCATTTTCTCCCTTCTCATAGCAGTTTGCAGAACCCAGTTTTGGGTATTTTTTATGGTTTACCATTCTGAAGAAAAATCAGAGTAATGATCCTCACAAGGAAAAAGCTTCTTTTCTCCCACTGCTAGAATTCACTGCACCTGATCAAGTTTCATTGTTCTCACAGAGAACTGACACAAATTGACATGGAATGGTTTCCCATCCCTATCTGAAGGCACTGGGGAAGCAACAAACATTGTATCTACATTTTATATACTGCAGAAGTTATGGGTTCTGGTAAAGATCAAAGTTGCTTGACTTCTGGAGCCTTGAGGTCAAGGCACCTCCTTCTCACCTTGACGAGAAGAGATGAGTCAGAGGTGCCATCCTGCAGGCAAAGTCCCACTAAATGCAAGTGAAAGCAATTCCTGCCATGAAGTGATTCCAAGCAAGGGTTTATATTCCTTACCTTGCAATTTTTCCACCAGTATTTCCTCTTCAGCTTGGCTGCACTGGTCTCAAACTGTGAGGCACCTGCTTGCAATGCATCTGCCCGGTTGTCGAGCTCTGACAGCTTCTGGTCCCTTTCCAGCACCTTGTCCACGTTCATCCTCATGATGTCCACCACCTGTGAAGGCACAGACACACCTGAGACCCCTCCCACAGGAAAGATGAGGGGCACCCATCTGGTCACACACTGGAGTGTCATACCTCATCCTAAACCCAGCTGTGGGAATTGGAAAAACAGAAACTTCCACAGACACAGGAGGGTTGGATCTGCAGCCTTGGGAGAAGCTTGGATTGATGTAAAAATACAATACATAAATATTAAGTAGAAAAATCATAAACTTATGTTTCTATAGTTGTAAGTAAGAATATGCCTTAAGTGAGAAACTGCATTGATAAGATGGTGAAGGGTTATAATACAGGGGTGTAATTGTGTAGAGCAGCTAAGAGTTTAGAGGTTATAGCAGAAGCATTTGTGTGCATGTGAGACAGAAGCCCATTGGGTAAAAGTATCCACAGTGCAGTAAAAGTGAGTAAAGGTGATGGGTTAGAAAAGCAAAATAAACCCTGTGGCAGCTGTCCATTGTCACAGACACATTTTATGAAAAATCCTTTCCTTAGGACTTTTTCTCCTGAGAAGCTGAGAGGCCTCAGGAACAAAATGTAACCAATGATTATCTGCTGCTGTGGAATGCAACAGGTGCATCTGTGATTGGTCTCATGTGGTTGTTTCTAATTAATGGCCAATCACAGTCAGCTGACTCAGACTCTCTGTCCAAGACACAAGCCTCTGTTTTTCATTCTTTATTTTCTATTCTTAGCCAGCCTTCTGATGAAATCCTTTCTTCTATTCGTTTAGTATAGTTTTAATATAATATATATCATAAAATAATAAATCAAGTCTTCTGAAACATGGAGTCAGATCCTCGTCTCTTCCCTCATCCTCAGACCCCTGTGAACACCATCACTGTCCATTGGATCAGAAGGTTCTATATTGCCTTGTAATGAAGAACTTGTGACTGCTTTGAGCTATGGCTGACTGCTTGCTCCCCTAAAATCTCACAGCCTCTGACACTGATGTTTATCTGAGCAATAAATTGTTCTCAGCCCCAAATAGTCCCACCCCTTCATTAAAAGCAGTGGCAGTGATGCCCAGCCTTTGGCCATGTGGTGTGTGATGGGATTCCCTGGGCACTGCCTCAGAACCCAGCCTGTGGAAATGCCCTCAGTGAGCTACACTGCGCTGGATGTCTTCAAGGGAGAAAATAAACAGACCTCATGAAACACCACAGTTATTTTGATTAAAGTTTTTGACTTCTTTTATACAAAGACCTGATGAAGATCTCTACAGCACAATTTGGTTGACATCACTGAGAACAAGCCATTGTTTTCCTTGAACATTTAATACCTTCCTTACCTGAGGCAGAGAAAGCAGACAGACAAAGGCCACTCAAAGGGAACTGTGTGCATTTCCTTACCAAAGCATTTCCTCAGTCTGCAGATCTTTTGGGCAAGATGACTTCTCAGCCATGATCTGAAGTCCTGCTTGGAAGTGGAGGAGGAGAACATTTCACCTGAGCAAATTCACCCAAAGAGCAGCAGAGAGCTCAGGCTCATTGCACAGCTGGGATGCAACAGGCGAGGGCTGCTCATGCATGGATTTTACACATTGGCTAAGGTGAAAATCCTCTTCTAGCGAGCCCATAACTAAATGGAAATCCTGCAGAAAGTCACCACTAATGCAAATGTCAGACAGTGTCACAATCGCTGTAAAGTTGGGTCAATTTTTCTAGCAGTGAACGAGGCTGATGGTCTGTTAATTCTCACACTCTAAAATAAGGAATTCCATGTTATACATATTTAATAAAATTTAACTATTACCTGCAAAAATCCAGAATTATTTCAAGGATACATTATTCAAATACAGCAAGAGGAAATTGATAGTGAAAGAATCTTTAACAGGACTGGAGAAGGTCTCAAAAGATTTATTTCACTTGTCTACCAAACCTAAACCAAAATGAAATATTTTGGTCAATCCAAATTTTCTTACTTGCTTTTCCAAAGCAAAACCTTCCAAGCACTTAACTTCATATAAAACATTGCTAATTTTTTAAATTATTGATTTCTCAGCTAGTAATTAGTTGCATTTTATCTTGCTACAATGATTTGTAGTGAAAATTATAAACTATTTGAAAATGCTGATATAAAAAACTCTACTATTTCCTACCCATTGCCTTCATTTTTGGGGGGTTTGTTTGGGTTTTTTTGTTTGTTTGCCGTTTTCTTGTATGCTTGGTTTTTTGGGGTTTTTGTTTTGTTTTGGTTGGTTGTTTGGTTTTTTGGTTGGTTTGGTTTTTTGTTGTTGGTTTTTTTTGTGTGTTTTTTGGTTTTTGGGTTGCTTTGTTTTGGTTTTTTTTTAGGTTTTTGTTTGGGTTTATTGGGGGGTTTCTTTTTTTTTTAGTTTTGCTGGGAGTTTGGGGGTTTTTATTTGTTTGTTTGTTTTGGTGGGTTTTTTTGTTGTTGTTGTTGTTTTGGGTTTTTTGTTTTATTTTTTTTTTTGCTTAGTTTTGTTTTTTGGTTTTGTGTTTGTTTGTTTGTTTGTTTGTTTGTTTCCCCAGAACTACTCATTGAATTTACCTGGCTGCAGTGAACACTTGCCCAGGTGAGATGTCATTTTTGTCAAAGAGATAAATGTTTGTCTGGGCCTTAGAAAATAAGCTCTACGGTGTCTATAGGAATCAGGGGGAAGCCTCGATAGAGGAACAGCTGAGCCGCTCCCCGGGCACCGGAGCAGCATCACCAACACCGGAGATTCCCGAGCCCGCAGCTCTGCCCGGGCTCTGCCGCCACCTGCGGGCGGCGCGGAGGGAAAAGAGCCGGGACGAAGCCTCTGGTGAGGGATAAAAGGGGTTTGACTTCGGTATTTAATAAATATCTTTCTTGTAGTTGTGAAAAATGCATGCATTTTATGATTAGCTTTTCGCAAATATTAAAATTAATATTATATGTGTTGTGTTAGAAAGTAATGCTGTGTTAATTTTCTTAGGTAGTGTGTTAAATATAGTTTTAGGTTATAACATAATGTTAAAATAGAAACTATGCTATGTAAGATACTTTTTTTAAAGAAAGGACTCATACGAGACAGCAGCCACAGACACCTAAATCTTTCACAGAAAGAGAATTTATTGCTGTCTTATCAGAAGAAACGAACTTCTTCCTGCCTTGCTTAGCCCTGAAGACACTGTCAGGATTCAGAGGAAGAAGCTGACACTGACCAGACAGAATCCTGTGTTTGAATGGAATTTATGCATCATGTATGAGGCGTATGAATATGTAACAGGTTATTGTTTTTAAGGGTTGATCCTCTGTTAATGTGGGTCCCCTCTCAGGCTTATGCTGCCCAGAAAAGGTACCCAGACGTCCATAACTCTTTGTTTTTATTGTCTCATATTGTCCTAATCCAAATTGTTCAAACTATTATTACTCTAATTATATTACTATTTTTATAACCATTTCATTACTATTAAACTTCTAAAATGTTAAAAACAAGTGATTGGCGTTTTTCACAGTAGTGATGCCTTAGGATTTCAGCTTTTTTGTTTTTCACATCCTGTACTGCAGCAGTGCATGACTCCAAGCTCACTATAAACTCCATAAGCTGTCAGCTGCTGTTCTCCCTTTTATTCAGACAAAACAATTCCTCTCCAGCCCTGAAACTTAAGGACACCTCACAGCCTCAGGCCCCAAAAAGTACAAACAAAAGTGAATTGGGGGAGCAAACTCGGGGTAAATGACTTCATTAGCTGAAGCTGTAATTGAAGGATTAACCCCTGATATGTAAATGGACCAAATTTATAATTCTCTGAAAAGCTGGTGCCCATTGTCCAGCTTGGGTGTAGCCTCTGGGAGGCTGTGACTGCCCAAGGTGTGGCTGTTGAAGGCCTTCAATAAATCTCCACTTTATTCTCTGAATCTTGTCTGGCCTCTGCTCTAGGCAGCCCCTCCAAGGCATCAGTACAAAAATTCATCAAGGTGCAATATGCCCAAATGCACGCACACAGTAGATCATGTATGTAAATGTATAAACCTTGCAAATTAACATATCTAACAAAAATGCCTCAATGAGAGGCTTAAATGAATGGCCTAACATCTCCCTACTCTAAAGTATTCCCCCCACAGAGGGGCCTAATTTTAGTTTACAAGATATTTTAGAGTTTTAGAGGGGGCCTTGGTATCTCAGGATAGTGTGAGGCTTTCCAGTGCCCAGCTGCAAGGCTTTTGAGATTTTTGGCCTTCTGGCCTAGCAAAATACCAGGACTATGTTAAGATACTAAGTTTAAAAAATTACAAATATGCTTGTTAAGAGTATTGAGAATGCATAAAAGGCATTTCAAAATAAAAAGTAAAAAAACCCATCATGGCATGTCACACTGGATCCCTTGGTGTTACAAACCAGCATCACCCCAGCAACCTCACAGTGCTGGAAGTGCCAGCTTGCCTCCCTTGGCTATTCTTATTTTGTGATTTCCCTGCTAAAAAGAACCTGCTGACCACGTGCTATCAGCTCCAAACCTGTGAAAAATTCTTCACAGAAAGAGTGATTGGGCACTGGAAGTGTCTGCCCGGGGAGGGGTGGTGTCACCATCCCTGGAGGTGTTTAACAAAGCCTGGATGGGGCACTCAGTGCCATGGTTTGGCTGGTGAGGAGGTGTTAGGGCAGCGTTGGACTAGATGACCTTAAAGGTCTTTTCCAACCCAGATCATTCTGTGGTTCTGTGACAGCAGCAGCCTCTCTCTCAAATGGCAGCAAATCCCCCACAAATCCTGGGTTTCACCAACATAACCCTCAAATCCAAGAACTACTCATTGTCCCCCCATACTGGGCAAGAGTAACTGCCAGAACTATCTCATCATCTCCACAAAAAGACAGATTTTCATGGGTCTGAGTGAAAAGAATCAGAATACAGAGTATCTTAAACACAAAGCAGGGGTTCACTACCCTCACTGATGCCATCTCTACTGATCTATTTGAAGAGCCCTATGTATCTGACAGGCATCACTCATTTTAAGATAGTAAAAGGCAATTTTTATCATCCTTTAGGGATAGTTCCTTTTGCTGTCATTCACATAAACAATTACAGGGCCTTCATGATATAACATGTTCAGGACAAGAAATTTTTTCATTATTCTGACCAAAGACAAAATGTAACATTCCTTTCCCCACTGGAAGAGGAAATAAAGAGATAAAGAGAGAACCTAGTCTAGACATTTCTGCAGGCATTTCTGCAGCCAGATGATGTTGTGAACACATCTGAGCGCCAACAATGGGAAGACCAGAAAGTCACTGTTCCAGATTTTCAACAAACAAAAGCTTCTCAAAAAGGCAAGGCCCATTTTGACAGGTGTATTTAACTCATCTTAAGAAATGCATTTGAGTTGGATATTTTGGAGGTCTTCTCTACTATCTTTAAAGCATGCCCAAAGCTTTTGAAAATAGAGGCTTTTAGGCATGTAAGTTATTGTATTTGCAGGGTGCCCCATGGCAGGAAGGAAATTATGAATCTGACTCCATGTTCTCAGAAGGCTAATTTATTATTTTATGGTACTATATTATATTAAAGAATGCTATACTCAACTATACTAAAGAATATAGAAAGGATACTTACAGAAGGCTAAAAAGATAATAATGAAATAATAATAAAAAATAAATAATATATAAAATAATAAATAAAAATTAATAATAATAAAAAACAATGAAAATAATGACTTTCCAGAGTCCTGACACAGCTTGGCCCTGATTGGCCAAAGAGTGAAAACAACTCACAGCAGAACCCAATGGAACAATCACCTGTGGGTAAACAATCTCCAAACACATTCCACATGAGCACAACACAGGAGAAGCAAATGAGATCAGAATTGTTTTCCTTTTCTCTGAGGCTTCTCAGCTTCCCAGGAGAAAATCCTGGGCGAAGGGATTTTTCAGAAAATATGAATACCACAGTAAGTACATATTTTCTAATGTCTATTTTATCAAATTGGCTTTTAAGAATCACACAAGCTCTGTGCACTTCACCACAGACAGAAGCAATGAGTTACTTCAGCCTCTGGAGGGGTTGAACAATATTCTTTCCTCAACAGCCAGCACATAAAGGCACCCAGCAGGTGTGTGAGGATGCCACAGCTGCTGCTTCCTCCTGGTGCACCCAGGAGCAGTGGTGTGCTCACTGTTCCCATTCCCACAGCAGCTGGAGGGACTCTGGCATTACAGCCAAGACAAGAATTTAAGAATGTGCTGGAACAGGCACATGGTTCCCCAAGATCAAGAAAAGGAGTGGGGATTTGTTAGAGATGTGTTATGACATCATGTGTGGGTGCCTTTCTTTGGGAGCAAATTGGGATGATTAATGAATAGAGATCCTGCTAATGAACACCGCCCTCAGTGGCTCAGTTCTGGTGGTTTTAATCTATCTGGGAGAAGCTGAAGCTCTTCTGTCTCTGTGACACAGTCTGAGAAATTAGCATCTAACCTTTAGGGGTGCAGAACACACTACAAGAGCTGCTTCCACTATGACATCTCCTCCTAAGCAGACTGACTGGGAGGAATTCCTGAACTGGCAGTGTTGGGGAAGATGAAACAGGAAAGCCTTATAAATATGATTGTCTGGCAAAAGATTTTGAGAATATAGAAACTATAAGTGAGATTGAAATAAAAGCAAGCTTTTTTTTTTGATTAAACAAGACCCTCTACTTGCAGACAGGTCTAAGGGTCAGAGCAGACCCTGCCAGCTCAGCAGAATGGGCCTAAAGAGGAGTTTTTAGGGTTTAAAATGTAACACAGTGTGGTAATGTAATGATTCTTATAGGCTGTATGTAAATGCTATAGGATTTGTATCTTGTACTAGATTGGTTAGTGAGAATTAGAATATTCAGCACAGACAAAGATTTATGGTATTGTAACAGGAACCTCGCTCTCTCATCCTCTTTTACTCTTCCTTGCTCTCTCATTTTCTCTTTACCACGCTCTTGCCTTCTCACTCTTTACCTCTCTCCCTCTCTGGGGCCTGCTCTGAGCTGTGGCTGGCAGCTCCCAGCAGGCCCCTGCACCCAGGCCCTTTGCAATAAACCCCAAATCCCAGCAGGGCCCTGCACCCAGGCCCTGTGCAATAAACCCCAAATCCCAGCAGGCCCCTGCACCCAGGCCCTTTGCAATAAACCCCAAATCCCAGCAGGGCCCTGCACCCAGGCCCTGTGCAATAAACCCCAAATCCCAGCAGGGCCCTGCACCCAGGCCCTTTGCAATAAACCCCAAATCCCAGCAGGGCCCTGCACCCAGGCCCTTTGCATAAACCCCAAATCCCAGCAGGCCCCTGCACCCAGGCCCTTTGCAATAAACCCCAAATCCCAGCAGGGCCTGCACCCAGGCCCTTTGCAATAAACCCCAAATCCCAGCAGGGCCCTGCACCCAGGCCCTCTGCAATAAACCCCAAATCCCAGCAGGGCCCTGCACCAGGCCCTCTGCAATAAACCCCAAATCCAGCAGGGCCCTGCACCCAGGCCCTCTGCAATAAACCCCAAATCCCAGCAGGGCCCTGCACCCAGGCCCTTTGCAATAAACCCCAAATCCCAGCAGGGCCCTGCACCCAGGCCTGTGCAATAAACCCCAAATCCCAGCAGGCCCTGCACCCAGGCCCTGTGCAATAACCCCAAATCCCAGCAGGGCCCTGCACCCAGGCCCTTTGCAATAAACCCCAAATCCCAGCAGGGCCCTGCACCCAGGCCCTTTGCAATAAACCCCAAATCCCAGCAGGGCCCTGCACCCAGGCCCTTTGCAATAAACCCCAAATCCCAGCAGGGCCCTGCACCCAGGCCCTTTGCAATAAACCCCAAATCCCAGCAGGGCCCTGCACCCAGGCCCTCTGCAATAAACCCCAAATCCCAGCAGGGCCCTGCACCCAGGCCCTGTGCAATAAACCCCAAGTTCCAGGACCTGGCTCCAGAGATCTCTGCTCTCCATCCATCCCCACCATCCTACCCTCGACACTCCTACATGGCATTAGTGCCCACATTTAATCTGCAGAGCTGTTCCTGGTGCAGGGATGTTTGTATCCAGGCTCTCTCTTTACTGTCTGCCTCCTCTGGTAAATCTCAAGTTCTGGGCCCTTCAGATGAGCAGGAGCTGCCCAAGGGGGAACCAAGCACAGCAGCCCCTGGTGCTGAGCACTCACCTCGTCCACCTGGGCTTGTGTCTGCTGCAGCCTCTTGTTGCTGGACACGTTGGTGGCAGGAGGGGGCCCTGCAGCCCCTGCAGCCCCTGCAGGACCCTGGGCAGATGCTGGAACAGACCTAGGGCAAAACCAGAGAACCTGAGTGACCAAACCAGCCCGACTTGCTCACAACCCCTTTTCTGAACTGGTAAAAAGTACCTTTCTCTTCAAAGAACTCTTGGAGTTTCAAAGCACTTTCTTTTTCTTCAAAGAGCTTTTCCATTCCTGGATCACAACCCTACTGTTCCATTCTGTCAGACAGCACTATTTTCTGACCCAGAGATGGGGCAACTGAGAGGCATTTTAAACACTTTTATTCCATTTTCAGTCTCATGGGAAGGGGGAGACAATACTGATGTTACAATTCACACCATCACAATCAGAAGCCAACTATTTTTTAATTACAAAACACTATAAGCCTTTCTTGGCTTATCAGCTTTTAGCCACACCATGCTGCAGATGCCTTAAAGCCAATCATTTAAAAAGCCCTCATGGGTCCTACTACAGTGCATCTTCCATAGTTCTATTTCTCCAAAGTATCCAGTCTTTTTCATAAGGCCATCCTTTGAGACTTGTTTCTAGTTCCATTTTTCTCTCAACAATTTCTGTCCTATTCCATGGCATTTCTAAATCAGCTTTCTTATCTCAAGGTTTGTATACAGAGGCATGCTATGTGAGCCTTCTGTCAAGTTTTCAAAATTTTCTAGAAATCTACTTCTCACAGTATCCCTTCTCATACCACAATCAGTTTTTACATTATTTCTTTATGGGACTTTATCAAACTCTTCCACCTCTCTTGCTGCTTTTTTAAATGGCAAACAATTCAAGTTATCTACCCTAAGTTAGGCCAATGGCCAAAGTGACCACAGGCCTGAATAGCAGGGCAGAGCTTCTGTCCCACAAGGGAACCCACTGTGCTCTGGACACTCTGTTAATGCAGGAGGGGCTGGGCTGTGACCCTCTCAGTGTGCTGATAAAGCTCTGCCCTGCTCCTCCTGTTTGGAGCTCACCAAGCAGAGAGAAACAGAAGGAAACAATCTGAAACAGGAGGAGATCACATCCACCACAAACAGAAGAGAGGAGAAACAGAGTGTCCTAACTCAGTGCATCCCTTGGGTGTCCAGAGCTGCTGGGACCCCTGCCAGGGGGCTCAGAGACCCTGGCACACAGCCCAGAACACCTGTGGGTTTGATTATAGCCCGTGGAACAAATTGCCAGCTTTGTATGAAGACCTGAAAGCCACAGAAGTTTAAACAGTGTAATAATAAAATTATCACTAGGTGAAAAGGTAGATTTTGGGTTTTTTAGAATAGAGGTTTTGGGGACAAGATGGAGGGACTTGGGCGTGTCCAGCCTTTCTTCTTCTTCTCTACCTCCATCTTCTGCTGTGATGTTGGCACTTTGGATTGGTTTAGAGTAGAAGCTCACTGTCTAACATAGGTGATAGGTATTGGAAAGTAATTGTAAACATGTTATACGTAGTTTGTAGTATAAAGAGATAACAGTGCCCTGGGGCAGTCAGAGTGCCTCTGTCTGTCCTGCTGAGCAGACCTCGGCTGGACAGGAGGAAAATTTTTATAGATAAGACACAATAAACAACCCTGAGACAGAGAACTGAAGAACTCCGACTCATTCTCCGGACGTGCGGGCTGAAACAGAGACTGTTCACGTGTCTCGGGGCTGCAATAAACTGCAACCTCCCAAGAACAGGGGAGGAAGTGGGGGTGAGAATTGCACACAGCATGGGGTCAGTCACTCTGGCACCTGCACTGCTGACCCTCCCCAGTGCTGGTCCCCAAATGCCCCCCAGAGCAGCTCCAGCATGTCCACAGCCCCTGGAGAAGGTCAGAGCCCCGACCCTGTGCACAGCAGCCCCCAGCCTCCAACACTGCCTTTCTCCAGTCTGCTCTGTAACAAAGGACAAAACAAATGCCCTGAAACCCCAACAGCAGATCTGCTCTGTCTCAGAGTGTGAGTTTGTGCAGACAAATCTCCCCACCAGCCTGAGCAGGGTTCCTGAGCCTCAGCCAGTCACACCCACACTCCACCCCGTGGAACCTCACCTGTCCTAGCAAGGGACCCTCACTGCTCCCCACAGGGAAATAAACCCTTCCTCAAGCTGCAGAGGAAATCCCTGAGCATGTGAACTGAGAAATATCACAAATCCCACTCATGCCTCATTACCAATGCCTTCCCACAGTGACAGACTGAGAGAACACAGTGTTTCTATGTGAATCATTCCCTTCTACATCCTGGGCTCTGATTAATGCTGCTGGGATTATGGCCTCATTAATGCACTGTGAAAAGGCCTGGGGCACTGAAGCTGGCTCCCCAAAGGTGCCTTTGGCTGCAAAATTCAGTTTGGCAGTGTTGCCTGAGGGCTGGGATCCCTGTGGACAGCAGGGGCCCCCAGAAACTCCCAGAGCTGTTTGCTGTGGCTCACACCTCACCCTTTCACTGGGGCTGGGAATGGCATTGGCAAGCCTGAGCTGAAAGAGCAGAAACTGAACCTTGTCCATCCTTTGAGGACCTCACAGCCACTACTGAAACCATTAAAACCAGAGGCTGCTGCCACCTGCCCTGATGGAGGGAGCCACTCCATCCATGGCCACATCCCAACAGCATTTATTTTGAGTTGTCACAAAGGATCAAAATCTGACTATAACGTACATCACACACGACACAAAACAAGATCTCCCTGGAGCATCAACAGCCTCAAAGGAGATCCTGGCACAACAACAGAGCTAAAATTAAAATTGTTAAACTTCTTTGCAGTTAAGGCAGTAAATAGGCATTTTCCCAATCAGCACAAGCAGAGTAATGAGTTATGCACTGTTGGAATCCCAGAGACCACAGAAGAGGAGTATGTGAGAAGAGTTTTTCCCTGCCACATGTTTTGCTGTAAGCAGAGCTTATAAATTCAGTGATGTTCTTGGTCAGAGCTATGAGATAACTGCAAATTTGGACCTCTGCCATGCACCTTTTCTGCCTAGTAATTCTCATCTGTTTTTTGCAGCTCCCAAGCTGTCCTTAAAATGACTTGACATACAGTAGATACTCTCAAGGTTGTTCTCTTCCAGCATTCTTGTTGCCATCTCATTTGGTTTCAGCTGCATTTTCTGGAGCTTCTGTGCTCCCTGCACAAGGCAGGAGATGATGGGAAGGATGGGTGTTTTTACAGCTGCAGGATGTGGTGTTGTGAGGGTCCCCAGGACAAGGTGAGAGATGAGAATCTGACTCCATGTTCTCAGAAGGCTGATATATTATATTATATTATATTATATTATATTATATTATATTATATTATATTATATTATATTATATTATATTATATTATATTATAACTATACTAAAGAAAGGATACATCAGGAGCCTTAACAAGAATGAATAATAAAGACCTGTGACTGACTCAGAGAGTCTGACACAGCCGGCTGTGATTGGTCATTAAAACAATTCACATGGAACCAATCAAACATTCACCTGTTGGTAAACAATGTCCAAGCCACATTGCAAAGCAGCAAACACAGGAGCAGCAATCAGATAATTATTGTTTTCATTCCTCTCTGAGGCTTCTCAGCTTCCCAGGAGAAAATCCTGGGCAAAGAGGATTTTTCAGAAAATATGACAGTGACAGCAGGAGTTCCTGCAGCCGCCAAGGAGAGGTGACAATCTTTATGCTCAGGCACAGCAAGCTCGTAATTAACATGCCCATCCTAATTAATTACCTAAAATCTAATCCAAGCTTTCTGGTAAAGAAGGGAACTGAAGGCCTGCATCACTTGAAAGCACAGACATTTTCTGCAATATCACAGAGCAAAAATTAAAGCTGGAATTAAAGTCCAGCCTACATTTACATCATTCTTCCTGCATTTACATCGTTCTTCTATTATTGCCTCTGGACCATGTCGTATCAGGTTCTAATTTCTCAGAAGTGTTATTCAAGAAATTTATGCAAAAATATTACCACTGTGTTGTAGAACTTCCTTTTGAAATACATTAAGAATCACAACTTTAAAATATAATTTCTCATGGTCTGGCATGATTTTGGGGAGCTACAAAGAATGCAAAATCCATATAAAAGCTCCATCACCAGGCCCCTAGCCATCAGACTCGTGTACTTTTTTTTAGGAAAAAGGTGCTGAGAACTGCCATGCCCAAGAACAAGTCAAATCAATTTTGAAAGAGGAACAAAATTCTGCTATTGTTGGTGAAAAAGGCTACGAATTCCTAGCAAATACTCTTAAATGGCAGCCCCCCTGTGCCATCAGAGACCAGGCAGGTGTGGATCAGTCAGCACAGGGGCAGCCCTGCAGGCTCTGTGTTTGCAGCCACCTTGGGAGAAACCTCCAGGGACTTTCTGAGTGATTCAGCAAAATGGGCTCAGCTGACTCAGACATCCTCAGCTCTCCCAGCTGGGCCTGGAACTGGGGGGTCAAATTCATGACTGAGAGATTTGTCATCTCCCTGAGATGTTTTGGAAACAACTTGCTGTTTAGATCTGACAGTGAAAGGCAGCTGCAGCTCTTAATTAAGAGAGAATTGGAGATATCCAGTGTTACTGTTTTGCATTTCAGCACTGGCTGAAAGAACACTAAGGATGATTGTGTATCTAATATTTTGGGAAACCATCTGACACACACTTTCATTTTTGTTCATATGTGTGAGCTACACAGCAGAATTTTTCCCTTAGCCAGGCTAGGGAAGGGAGAGGCAAACACCAGGAGGGTGCCAGGCCTTGGTACCACTGTGCCTTGGTACAGTTCACATGAGGACCTCCAAGGCTGCTTTCAGCATCTTCTTTTATCTATCCAAAGTGCTTCTTAAAGCCTCCGACTGCAGGACCTAATCTCTTCAAAGTCTTTATCCTAACAACAGGCACTGAGCTAAGGAGCAGCTGTTATCCCACATATGGCAGGGAACAGGTACAGGGGATGAAGGGGCTTCTCCCTGGCACAGAAAGCTGGGCCAGAGCAGCCTCCTCACCATCCTCCTCTGCTCCTCCCCACTCTGACTCCAGTCAGAGCTCACAACCTATTTCTAGCAGCAGGAGTTATTTTCTACCCCTCAGACTGAAGCAGTGAGAGAAGCTGAGGCTGTGCCCATGGGAAGTGAGAATCCCATCAGACAGCTCCAGGGGGTGTCAGCTGGCACAGCCCAGGGGAGGGGCGCTGACTGCGCATCAGTGCAGCACCCTGATTCATGATCCCTACCAAAAATGAAAAGAATTTTTAAAGAACCCCAGTCTGAGTCCTCTTTCCTCAAACTCTTTCCTTGTTGTTCAAAAAAGCAAAATTGCCCTGCCTCTCTCCCCTTTTTTATTACTTTTTTTTTTTTTTTAACTGTACAGGTATGATATTTGTGCAGTACATATTTATTCCTGTAACTTACACATATTTAAGACACTTTTTCTACATGGACCCCTTCAAAAGGCACCCACCCATCTGGGCTTTGCTGTGGGAGCAGAGTCTGACAGTCTGTGGTTTAAAAGACATTTGAAAAATACATCACAAACACCCCTTTGTTCAACTGTAAAGTAAATGAGAACACTTCCATAGCTTTGTACTCTTGAGATTTAACTCTAAAACAATTGCTAAAATGAGCTACAAGTGCACATTTATACACTATTTTAGTGCATGTCAGTGAAGGTTCTGGCCCAAGGAGCAGCTGCAGAAACAAACCCATCTCCCATTGTCCCTGGTGCAGGAATGCTCATCTGGGAATTGGGATGCTTTGAGGCACGAGGGTCTCTAAAGAAATGAAGGAGCTCCATAGCCCTGGGGGTTTGCTGTTAGTTTTGGGCTTGCCTTGTTTATCCCTATGCAGTAACAGCTAAACCAATTCTTCCACTGCTGGTTTGCAGGGAGGGGCTTGTACTGCCTGTGCTTGGAGATTTCTGCATCCTGGGGGAATTTGCAGGTTTCCAGCTTGTGTTAAACCCACATGGGATTTTATTTCTGCATGAGGTCAGTTTAGCCAAGCCTAGCTAAAAAAGCTTTCTTCCCAATCAGTGTGGCCACGTGAGGTTTGGCACAACCCCAACAAAACCCAGCCTGATAAAGACAGCAGACTTAAATTCTGTGCTCCTCTATTCAGGTGTCACCTCTCAAAGAATTGATATTTAAATTCCTTAAGATTCTGAGCCTTCAGACTCAGAACCAAACTCAACCACAGCTGTGGGAGGACGGTCGTGTTTCTCCTTGTGTCCAGGAAAGAGACATTCATTATCCACCCCAGCACCTCCCACCAATGAGTTTTTGTTTTCCCACAGTGGAATGGGATCGTGTCAAATGGCAGGTCCTGTTACTCTTTGAAAACCACACACTAATTCTGCCAGGAGAGGCGCAGAGAGACTTCTAGCACCCCATAAAATGAAGTGTTCTTCAGGTTCTCATTCCTCTTACAGGCAGTTAATGATGTCCTCTGCCTGCAGGGTGAGAGACTCCCCAAAGACAGCCCTGGCTGGAGACCATCACCTCCCACTTCTGATGCTCTCAGGGGGATAATTTGCTTTTCAGTTCAGCTCTCCACTAACTGTATGTATTTCAGATTTCTAGCTCATCTTCCCCCCCCTCCCCAGTTACTACCCAGCCTATTTTAATAAGCTGGGTTTTTCCTTGTTTGCATTCTACTCATCTCACTTCTGCAGGGGAGAAAACAAAAGCTGCTCAATGGGAGTAAAAAAGCCATGATATCATAAAACTGGTTAGGCTGAGGAGATAAGAGCTGCCAGAAGAGTATCACTGCTGGGCTAGTGGCCATCTGCAGGGATTTTCAGCCTACAGGAAGATGTTTTCAGCCCTCTGAGATCTCTAGAACTAGCACCCAACAAGAGTAAAGAGGCTCCCTTCACCTACAAGAGAACAGAGATTGCTCTTCATTGTCCTTTTTTTCTATCCAAGCCCTTCAGTATTTTCAGTAAAAATGTGACTATTGACAGGTAAATGCCTACAAGCTTAGACTAATTCCAGTCCAGGACTATCAAGTTTCAAATTATTCCTTGTTTTTTGTAATAACTGTGTCATGATTAATAGTGAATTGGTGGTAGAACAAAACCGCAGGTATAAATAATTAGCATTTGAGATGTCTTCATTTTGCAAAGAAAGTTCTGCTTTGAACACAGCTCTGTTCTCAAATGTGCTTTTCATGTATTACCAACAATATTCTACAAGGACTCTCCCTTTTTACCAAATATTTACTCTGATCACCAGCCAAAGGATAATGCTCTGCATTTTATGTCCTGGGAACACATTTAATTAAATATTCCCACTAGTTTATTCTGACTGCATTAACCATCTGGTGTACTAAATATGCACACAGATGAAAAGGAGAGGAATCCTAAGATACCATCTTTAGTTTGATCAACATTTTTTAGGTTAGTGATGACCAACAGAGTTATCTTCTCCAGTATCTTCTACTCAAGACAAATGAATGTTGCTTACTAACTCGAAGGATTAGAGGAAATTGTGATCTACAGTGATATTTTTAAGAACATTCTTTCATCATTTGAAGCCCTTGGATTTACATACCTGCACCTTGAAGATTTTTTCATAAACCCTATTTGCTATCTGTGTTATGACTGTGAGGTTTTTGTGTTCCCTTTCCTACCAAGAACATAGAAATATTTTTATTTGTCACATCTTTATTTCTAACATGTATGATGATGTATTAATTTAGAAACACTTCAATTTCTAGACACTTTGCTGCTGGACACAATAACAAGGCAGATCTCAGTCTCTGTCCACATGGTTTAGCAGTACAGAATTAATGCAGGTTACTGATGGGGACTTTCAGCCATGCCTTTAGCTCCCCCTTGACCAGTCCCATCTTCACATTGCAAATTTATATGCTCACATGCAGAACACTGAAAAAAATCCAAACCACCTCTAAAATAAATCTCTTTTTGTGGTAATTTCCACTTCAACCAATTTCAGTCCCATACTATGTGTTTTTTCTTAGAAAAGGGTTAATTCTCATTGGCTGGTATGAAACTAATTGTAATTTTTATACTAAATGAAATTTATTTTCATTAGGGAATGAAAAGCAAATACAGGTGCAAACAATAATAAAAAACCTTTCTCTTAATATTTATACAGATATTAACATTATATTGTAAAAGGAGACAAATGTCATTTACGGTTTTATACATTTTGCTTGTTTAAATTCATAATTTGCTTAATTTCCATCAGGCTGCTTTCAGATAGAAATTTGTTTAGTAAAACATATGGAAAATAATTTCTGTGATATGTTCATAATAGTTAATAATAAAATCTATCTTCAGTGCAATGTCTACACAGAAGAACACCAAAACACTGCATTGGACTGAAGTCAGCTTTCAGCAGGAAGTGTTATCTCTAGTTCCTAGGTAGTATTGATTGCACCTTCTATTAATTCTTACAAGGTTTCAGAATTGCCAGGTTGCAGGGTCCTGTAGTAATTTCTCTTCACCAGCTGAAAGAACACAAACTTCTTTTTTTTCCCTTTTTAATTTTTTGATGCTTTTCATCTTGTTAACCTTGAGTTATCTGGGTGAAGATGTGGGCTAAAGGCAATAAAACTGGCACAAAGATCAGCTCTGTGATCTCATTTTCCCTCAAAACTGTTACTATTTCAATACAGATGAAATCTAGTGTATGTAAATGGACACACAGTTACAAAAAAATACCAGAACTTTCTTTTACCAAGGTTTCTTATGCTCCATTAGCCCCATCAGTTATGTTAGTGGGGTTCATTTGAGCTGAAGTGGCCCTTAAATCCCTTTGGTACTTCAGCACCTTCAGCTCTGTCCTGCACACTGAGGTTACACCCCTGGAAAGAGAACCCAAAGTCTGACCATCACAGGAAGAGGGGCACTTTTCTCCCCAGCAAACTTTATTAAAGGAATTTTAGTTTATAAATAGGAAAGTGCTTTTACTGGGCATAAGAAGACACAACCCCCCTCAACTACAGTGACAAAACCCCAACAAACCAAAACAAAAAAGAGAATCAGTAGAGAAGTCAAATCCTGGATAACATTGGATAAATAAAAGTAATATAAAATAATAAAAGTAATATAAAATAATAAAATAAAATAAATCCTGGCTAACACAAAGACTTTCTTTTTCTTGCCCTAAGTTACTGATGTGAAATTAGGGAAAGAAAAAGCTGATTGCAAACACACAACACTGGATTGGAGCATAAATCACCAAAGTACAGCAGTACAGAGAGAGAGGAAGCCTAACAGAACAAAGATTTACTCAGAGCCTTGGTGAGACACATCTGAAACAAAGCAAGAATAAAACAATAAATGAGTCACTGTCATTGCTGCCATTTCTTACTGGAAGCTAAGAAATGCAATCTGCCTCCATAACAAACTATAGGGCAAAGACATAAATAGCAAACATGTTGCTAGAGAAACCTTTCCAAAATTCAGGACTCCAAAGCTGGAGCAGATTTGAAGAAGCCCAGCGAGGCTGAACACCCTGGTGTGATCTGGCAGAGTTCCAGACTCACAGACCTGGAAGGAGAAGCTTGTCCTGGATTGCCAAGCAAATTGTATTCTATTTGCCATCTGTATGGCAGTTGTCTTCTGTTCAGTGGGCAGTTTGCCTTATGCTGATAACAGCTATTGAATGTCCCTGCATGGCTGATAAGAACTACAGCATCCCATTGGGAGATGTGAGCCCAGAGGGAGGAGCCAAGCATTCCTACCTGGATACAATCTGGAGATTCTGGAACACCAGCACGGCTTCTCCACTGGATTTCCCAGAGGAACAGCAGCTGCCTCTTCCACTGGATCTTCAGAGGCAGAGACTGCACCTTTCTCCAGGATCCCTGCTCCAGCAGAACCACCCCTGACACTGCAGGAGGGCTGCAGCCACAATTCCACTGGGACTGCTGCCAACACCCTGACCCACAGGGTGTCAGGTTGGGTTCTGACTCTGTCAGGGTTGTTCTAGTGTACTGCATTGTTTATTTTATCCTTTCATTTTCTTCCCTATTAAAGAACCTGTTATTCCTGCTCCCATATTTTTGCCTGAGAGCCCCTTCATCTAAAATTTATAACAATTCAGAAAAGGTGGTGGTGGTGGGGGGGTGTTACATTTTCCATTTCAGGGGAGGCTCCTGCCCTCCTTAGCAAACACCTGTCTTTTGAAACCAAGTCAAAGCACCAGAGCAGTCCCAGACGACACAGGTCAGCTCTAAGCAAAGTTCCTGTTTCTGGGCAGGTGTTACAAATGTTACCTGCAAAGTTTCTCTTTCTGATGTGTCACCCCATGGCTGACATCACTTGTGCAGAGCAGTGAGAGCATCCCCTGCTTCCAGCTCCATGGGGGTTACTCCAAGGAGTACCCAAAGAGCAGCAGGGCAGGGCTGGAGGGAAGGAGCAGGGCAGCCTTGGCTCAGCACCCCTGCTCCTGACTCAGGGGCTGCTGCTGACATTTTTAAAAGAGCAGAAGCATAGAGGGAAAAGATTGGTCAAAACAGAATGATCCAGCTTGTGATGACAGTGTGCACACATGGAACAAGGCTCAGAGAATTGTGGTTGCAATATTCTCACCTCAGGCAGCATCAGGAGCAGCCTTGGCCCAGTTGGATCACATGGGTTGTTGGCAGAGCAAGCACACTCGTGCCACCTCTCTTGCTCTGAGCGACATCTTAACAGACATCAACAGTGTAAGATGAGCCACTCTTCAAAAGAGGGCAGCAATTGAATATTTATTGCTGGCACATGGGCACGGGTGTGAAGAGTTTGAGGGAATGGGCTGCATGAACTTGTCTGATCACCCTCAGTCAATTCATGAAAACATCAAGAAGTTACAAGAAGGTATAGCCAAACTTGGACAAGTTACTGGATCTTGGTTGAATGGTGTGTTTGATTTCTTTGACCTTTCACCATTGTGGAAGGAACTTTTGAAAACAGTATTTTTACATTTTAGTAGAGCTTGTAATTCTTCTGCTCCTTTTGCCATGAGTTTTTCAGTGCATGCAACGGGCCATGAACAGGGCTGCTAAGGAGGTGCTCTTGGTGCAAACAGGAGGGGAGATGTCAGAACCCAGAACATTCCTCTAGCTGCCCTGGAGGACTCCAGACCCTGGCAGGGGCTCAGAGACCTTGGCACAGAGTCACAAACACCTGTGCCTTGGATTTTATCCCATGGAAACAATTACCAGCCTTGTGTGAAGATTTACAAGACACAAGGGTTTGAGTAGAATGATAGTTAATTTGTCACAGGGTGGAAAAGTAGAATTTTGGGGTTTTTAGAATGGGGGTTCAAGAGGCAAGATGGAGGAATCTGGGTGTGTCCTGTCCTTCTCCTTCTTCTCATCTTCCATCTTCTGCTGTGATGGTGGCACTTCTAGATGGGTTTAGAGATAGACTGTCTAACATAGGTGATAGGTACTGGAAAATTATTGTAACCAATGTACACGTAGTTTTTAGTATAAAAAGCCAACACCACCCCAAGGGCAGTCAGTGTGCCACAAACCAACCTGCTGGACAGATCTCAGCAGGTCAGAGAAAGAATGGAACAGATAAGAGAAAATAAACAACCTTGAAAAGCAGAACCGAGGAATCTCGACTTCTTCTTTGGTCACAGGGCTGGGAAAAAGAGACTTTGTAATTCCTCGGGGGTCATCCCAACCACAGAAACCTGAGAGATGCAGCCAGGGAAAAAGGGAACTCTGACACAGCAAGGAAGGCTCTCAAAGCACTGTTGAGGCTGATAAGAAAATACTGCTTAAAAGCAAGGAAAGCTTAAGAGTGAAGGATGGTTTTTCTGCCTGTCTTTTAAGAGACTCAGATTAAAACCCAGAGAGACTTCTAGCATCCCCATAAAATTAAGTGTTCTTCAGGTTCTCATTCCTCTAACAAACAGGCAATGATGTTCTCTGCCTGCAGGGTGAGAGGACTCTCCAAAAGACAGCCCTGGCTGGAGACCATCACCTCCCACTTCTGATGCTCTCAGAGGGGTAATCTGCTTTTCAGTTCAGCTGCCCACTAACTGTATGTATCTCAGATCCCAACCCAGGAGGCTTTGGGGCTTCCCATTTTCCTGTACATCACTTCCCAGCATTGCTGATTTAGAAGTAAATTTTAGAATGAAAGAATTTTAGAATTTCCACATTTTAGAAGCAAATCAACTCTTAACATGTTTTTTGTTTATTTGTTTTTAAAGTCCCAGAAACAACAAAACAGCTGAAAGAAAGTCACATTTCCATCAGCAGTGAAGAGTTTTTGTAGCCTGTCTATGTATTTGCTATTCAGTGGCAGTTTCATCACAGCTAAACTTCACAGGGTAATTACCACCTCTACTTAAATCTTAATTATCAGGAGGCTTGTTAAGTTTAAATCTTGTCTAGCTACTTGGCCAAGAAAACTGCAGTGAATATTTTATCCCACCTATTCATTACTTAAATAGCAGCCTGTGCAAGTGTCAGAGAGCAGCACAGGGATCTGTACAGAGCCAAACTCTCACCCTCATTGCTCCCAAAAGGTCACACTCAGTTCCTGAAGAGCTTCTGTGAAGTGCAGCTGTCATTTACAAGTGCCTGTCACAGGGGCTGCACCTTCCCACAGGGTTATATTCACACACAATGTCCCTCCTTCCCAGTTTCAACATCCATCAATTCCTAATACTGGATTCTATTTAACCAATTAAATACATTGAACCAATTTTAATAAAGGGTAACATCTCACTTCAAGTTCTCATTGATTTAAAAAAAACTCTCCAAAACCACAGAATATTTTGAATAAAACAAAGCCAGAGCTTTAAAGATCTTTTAAAAAAAGATTTTTGAGATTATTTGGCCAAATAAATTGCTTGGTAAACTAATGCAAATTCATTAAATACAGAACACTATGAACTAGATTGAAACTTCAAATATGCCAAGTAAGATTGGTCTATAGCATTACAGCCACCTCTCCTGGGCTCCTCAAGAGCCTTGTGGTTTCTCCTTGGGCTAAGCTCCCACCTTTATTTTACCATCTCTCTTGCCCACCAACTCTGATTTTTAAAGAACTTCTTTGCATTACACAGAGCCCATGTTTAAATCCCATTTCCAGAGCCCTGGTGTGGTTTCTGGAGCTCACAGCCACACTGTGGATCAATGCTGTGAACATCTGCAAAGTGCCACAGGCCAGAAACTGAGCTTCAATTTTGCTTTTCTTCCCCAATAAATCTATAAACATCTACTAATTCAGTAGAGACCAGCTTACTCTGGTTGTGTCTTTCAGGTTTGGTACATTCAAGACTCTGCCTTTTGCTATTTGTGAAAATGCCCCAAAAATTAATGTCTGAAAATCCCTGGTGATTTGCAGCATTCCAAGCAGCCCCTGGGGCTCTCTGGGTAAATGGAAAGAGTCTCCTCCCTGTCTGCTGAGGGAGCATTTCTACTTTGCTTTCCATTCCACTTAAACTTGCCAGTTAATTACTTCTACAATACTTCGAAAGTAATCACTTGTTTCTCATGTCCTTCTTTGAAAATAAAAACTCCTTGGGATTGAGGAAGAACATTTGAGTTTAAATTTATGCTTTAAAAGTCAAAGACTCAACAAAAAATGGAATCGCCCGGGTTATTCAAGTGACAGCAGAACTCGTGACAATCATACTTGGGACAAAACAACACATTTCCAATCAACCATAAACTCCTGTTGATATAAATAGAGCAGAAGTCAGCTGACTGAAACATTCCCATGGTTGGCATTCCCTGCCCTCAAAGCTGCTCTTCAAGCTCCCTCAGTCTTTCCATCTGCTGCATCTCTTGAAGTGCAAAGGATTACCTGCTGCTATTACAATTCTGATACAGATACTTTAAAAGTTACAGCAACTTTAAAAGTTAATGTTATTAATGCATTTTATTTCCATAAAAATAAATAACTTTCTACTGCTAGCCCAGCTGAATATGGGAATTGCATCCACCTGTCCACAACAAATTCAGCCTACCTATAGCAAGATTCAATGCACTGATAGAGTTATTGCTTTTTTTATTACTATTTTTGGTCTCTGTGCCCTTGCGCAGGGCAGTCAGCACTCTGGGGCAGTGCTGGGCTGTGGGCTCCAGGCTCCCAGTGCTGCTGGAGGCCTGTGGAGGGGATGGATGCCTTTTAGAATGATGCCTCAGGATTTTAGCTGTCCTGCTTTTCAAATCCTGTGCTGCATTAGTGCATCACTCCAAACTTCATATAAAGTGTTAACTACTCTCTTCACATTTTGGTCAGACAAAACAATCCCTCTGGGCCTGAGATCCAAGGACACTTTACTGTCTCAGGCCCTGAAAGTACAAACAAATTGAATAGAGGGGAGCAAACTGGGGGTAAATGACTTCATTAGCTGAAGCTGTAATTCAGGGATTAACCCCTGATATGTAAATAGACCAAACTTATAATTGTCTGAAAAACTGGTGCCCATTGTCCAGCTTGGGTGTAGCCTCTGGGAGGCTTCTGCACTGCCCAAATTGTATTTATTGAAGGCCTTTAATAAACACCCACTTTATTCTCTGAACCTTGTCTATCCTGCTCTAGGCAGCCCCTCCAAGGCATCAGCTAGCACACCTGACAGGCAAACAGAGGAAGGAAGGTGCAGGGCTGGAGCCAGTTCCCTAGGTAACCAAGAGATGTTTTAAAAGGGAAAGTGGTGGTAAGTAAATAAATGCACACAATAAAGGCCCACACACATGACTAACTTTCCTAGATACCATGGACAATAGAGGGGTGGGACATGGAAATTCCTGGATCTGTAAAGAAACAAATTTCTCCCCAGTGAGTTGGTTACAAAATATCCTCATTCACAAGCTCTTTATGATTTCTGGAGGTGGCTCCCTAGAACAGAGGCTAGACAAGATTAAGAGAATAAAGTGGTTATTTATTAAAGGCCTTCAATAGTTGTTGTTGAGTAAGAAATGACACAGACTTATCAGAAGGCTGACTAGTATAACATGTTGTATATTTGGAATTGTTCTTTTTTATAAGTTGTTTTGATCTAGGTGGATGCAATTGGTTATTTAGTTAACACATTTTACTTGATTGGTTAATTAACAAGATGCTTTTCTTATAAAAACATCTTTGAGGAGAACAAGAAAATGGAGAGTAGGAAAACAACACCTGTGGGCTGTTTATAGTAATAAGCTGTTATCATATATATTAAGAGTTCTTATTATCATTACAGTGCAAGGGTACCATATCCTCAGAGTTTCATACCTCCTTGATGTTTCTCACAGGCAGCGCCTCTAAGCACTGACTCTTCCTTGTCCTCACAGCAGCCAACTGATCCCAGCTCCCACCAATCCACTCTTTTATAACACTCTTCCTATTGGCTACAGGTATGGCCTGTTAACATCAGGCCTGCTCCTAATCTTTAGCAACAGGGTCCAGCTGCAACTCGTTGGGGGATAAGATTGCATTCTATACCACCTTCATTTACCCATACTGCATCCCCCTACAATAAGCTATTATTGTTTATTTTTAACTCCTTAAAGTCTCTCAGGCCAATTCTGGGAAAACTTATTTGGTTTTCTCTCTCTCTGACCAGGCTGTCACATCCACATTCAACAGCCACACCTTGGGCAGCCACAGCCTCACAGAGGCTACACCCAAGCTGGAGAATGGGCACCAGTTTTTCAGACAAATATAAGTTTGGTCTATTTACATATCAGGGGTTAATCCCTGAATTACAGCTCCAGCTAATGAAGTCATTTACCCCCAGTTTGCTCCCCTCTATTCACTTTTGTTTGTACTTTTTGGGGCCTGAGGCTGTGGGGTGTCCTTGGATCTCAGGCCCAGAGGGATTGTTTTGCCTGACCAAAATGTGAGGACAGTAACTCACACTCTGCATGGAGTTTGGAGTGATGCACTGATGCAGCACAGATCTGAAAAATACAAAAGCTGAAATCCTGAGGCATCACTTGCAGGCAGGAGCTCTCTGCTCCCAGCCCCTCTCCCCTTCCTCACCATGAATTCACGAGCGGCTCCTGAGCAGCAGGAGCTTTGCAGAGCTGAGTCACTGCCCTGTGGCTGATTTGCTGTGTGTGGAGCTCAGTCACCTGTCAGTGCCCAGCCCAGTGCTCCCAGAAAGCCAACAGGGTCACTGAGTGCAGCAAAAGCTCAGAATCCAGCCCTGCTTAGAAGGATCCAGTTTTAAGCCCCACCCTGAGCTCTGTCAGCTCTGTCCCAGCCTGGGCAGGGACTGCTCCTTGCAGATTTGTGACACAGGACAGCAAGCATTTCACACCAATAAGGCACCTTGAAGTTCATTAAACAATGGGTTACTGTTGGAATAGCAAAAAAAAAAAAAAAACCTAGATTTTATTTAGATGACGATAGGAAATCATTAGGTTGTGGAATGATAGTAAAAATTTTGGGAACTGTCCACACAAGGTCAGTCAGTTCCCAATGTGAACAACTGATTTTGACACAAGTGGGAGTGTTTCTGGCAGGAAATTCCCTTCTCAATGAGGCTTTAATTCTGTTTTTTTGGAAATGAAAAAATTGATATGAAAAAGCACTGGAGAGGCCACCCTGACCACCCCCTTGTCTCCAGGGCTGACTGAGTGCTGCTTCAGAGCTGCCCCAGCTTTGCTGCCCCTGCCCTGTCTGTCCCCTCCCCAGCAGGGTTTGTGTTGGACGTTTTTGGCTCACTGAGCCCTTTTAACTCACCACAGACATTAACCCTTGCAGGGATGCTCTGCAGTGCCCAGGCTCCCCAAAATGCACCTGCAGCATTGCAGGCCCTGCAATCAGGAATCAGCTGGGAGACCACAGCACCCAGAAAAGGAAGCATTTTGACTTGTGAGTACAAGGAAATCTTGGTGCCTGCACGAAAACCTTAAAATCAAGCTCATTATTTTATCCATGAAGCCCTAGAGTGGCTGAATATCCATAGAGGAATTCAGTACAGAAAGGAATACAAGTAATTTTCTCTTCTAGAATTTCCTTGGATAATCTTTCCTTTCCTAATCTTCCCTGGATAAAGTTGTACCTTGATAGAAACCACACCTATTCTGGAGAATTGTCTATGAAATCACTGGCAAAGTACATTTTACCCTGTTCTGTGCCCCCTCTCTTTATAACTGCTTTGATTCAATTCCCTGGTCTTGATCAGAACTAACTTGTTAAAAATAATTTAATAATATACTCATCAAAATCTTGAAATTTGCAGTCTGTGACCTGCTGCCTGTGAATATTTAAATTATTTAACTAAGGCAAATGTTATCAGAAAGACAAACTACAGAGTTATTGGGAAAAAGATTTTGAAGTTGGATTCCAGCACTGAAATGGAGGAGAAAGTAACAGAACTAGTCCAGCCTAGATGAACAGACCACATTTCCATTCTTACAATGAGATTTTAAATAAAACCAACCAACAGCTTGTGAGTAAATCCACTTAATAAAGTTCCCAGAGATTACTTCCAAACGATCAAAAAAAAAAAAATTACATTATCAGACTTCTCATAGGCAATTCTGAATTGAAAAGCTAAATAATAAACTGTGAAGTACTCACTTCAAAACCACAGAAGTTACTAGCACAAGAGTTTGTTATGCTACTTAAGAACCTGAAGGAATCCCACAAATATGTAAGCATGGATATATGTGCATGTGTACCTCAAAACCAGAAACCACCAGAGCTCAGGGAGATGTCAGACGTTACATTATTCTCCAATCTAGCAAACAAAGCCACAATGATCCAGGATTAGTGGGTTATCAATTTAAATGGTTAAATGAAGGCTAAATTTCAATTTTAAAAAAATGAACATCAACACACTAGTCCCTGCTGTAATTCAAAAAAGCTGTAGTGGCTTAAAAAAACTAGACTGTGAAATAATCTATCTACACAACACAATAAATTAGGATTTAATGGCATTTTGGCCTTAGACTGTGTACTGTGTTCCAAGCTGCAGTTCCTTTGAAAAAAAAATCAATTTCTAGCTGAAACAATTTGATTTCTATCAATAGCTGTTAAATTAAATTCAGATGAAGTATATATTTGGTGATTATGCTAATCTCTCCACCTTGCTACGTCCAGGTTGTTCAAGTAAATGAAATGTAATCTGCAACTTGCAAAAAAACCCCAATTTTGTTAACAATCTCACCTTCTGGGGTGTTGCTGATTTTGAAGGCTTTGTTTTGCTCACACAATGTTTATCCAGTCACTGAGCACTCACAGAATCCTTCAGGAGTGAAAAGAGCAGCATTCCCTGTCCAGTAATGAGCCAATCATCCCCACAGTCTCACCAACACCATCCAGCCAAGCAGGGCTAAAGCAAATTATCTTTTACTCTGTGCTCACACAGGGAGCAAACACGAGGAGAAAAATTGGATCCAGCTTGTTTTTATCAATGGAAAATTCTGCAGTTTCCCACTCCTCTCCTGCACTCCCCTGTGACCTGCTCTGGATAAGGCTGTCCCAAACCCCCAGATTTCCCCCAGGCAATCTCCTGAGGAATCAGGACCTCACAAATATTGGAACAAATATTAGAAATATTAGAAGTGACTGCACAGCATCGCAGCTTTTCAACACCAAGGGCAAGTTTTTTCCAGTTGCACCAAATGATTTTGTTGCGCTCCACCCCAGCAGCACCAGGTGCAATGCACCCCCTGCCCACCTGGATTTATAGCAACACTTCCAGGAGCTTCCAACCAGCACAAAAGAACAGTTTGGAAGTGGGTTTTGATATTTTGACACCCCATAAGAACCTTTTATGGCAACTCCCCAGAGAACTGCAGCTTGCTTCCATGTACAGCCTTCCTGAGCAGCTCCAGAACAACAAAGAACCTTCTGACACCTTTTGCTAAACATTTTTAATGAAGATTTTTACTAACATTTAATGGGATCCGATAGATTTGAATGGCCCAGTTTTCTGAAAAAGATTCTTTTTCAGAAGTTTGTAGTACGCCACTTTGTACAGGGGTTTTTTGTTGCTGTTTTGGTGTTTTGTTTGGGGTTTTTTGAGTTGGTTTTTTTTTTCCTCTTTTGGATTTTTTTGTTTGTTTTTTTTTTTTTCTGGTTGTTTTGTTTTGAAAGAACTTCAACTCAGCCTCCAATCTTGAACTTGCAGAGTTTTACATCAGGGATTAATTACAGACATTATGCAACTCCCCACCTGATGGTTTGTGCAGGTAGTTCAGAGATTTTGCTTGAATTCAGCAGGATTACTGTCCTCCCATCATAGAGGGAAAGGGGCTAATCTGACACAGGCATTTTCCTGCTGAGAAATGCCTTGATGAATTGCTTTTAATCTGAAGAACTTTCCAGTCATGTAAATTCAGAGCATTCTGTCAGTGAGCCTGAATCACACATCTTTGGTTTAACTCATGAAGAAAAAGTGACAGCAATTTCAGCAGCCTGTCATCTCCTTAAGAAAGCAATTATAGTCAAATATTGCTGTCACAACTCCAAAGCCCATCAGGCAGTGTCCAAGGGGCTTTGAGCTCCATCTCAGCCCTTCAGCTTCCTCTGGTGCAACTGGAGACAACAGTCAGTGTGCAACAGGAAAGAATATTTCCATTTGATTATCATTTGTATGTTAGTTTGCTTGGAAATGAAATGCATCAAAGCAGGACAAATACTCCATCCACTGGCTTATTTATTTATAGAACAAACTCATGGTGTATTATCACATTTTTCCCTTTGCATCAATTTCTGCCTTTTTTTTTTTTTTTTTTTTGTGGTTAGGGTTATTGATACTGAGCCTTATCCCTTTTCCTGGTCTAAAACATGAGAATTACTCCATTTATCCACTGCTTTATGATGTTATAATTGCCAGCAAAAAGAACCTTTGTTGCTGTATTATGAACTGTTCCAGGAAGAACTAAACCAAGAAAGCCTGGCCACGTCCCCAAAACTCTACATCCCACCAAACACCTTTAGCTCACCTCTGTTACCACCTGGCAAGACTTGCTCACCTGCAATTCCTGCAGTTCCTGCCCCATCCCCAGCCCTGCTCCAGCCTCTCCCTGCAGGGAGCACCAGCACAGCTCAGGTGAGGTCCCAGCAAAACTGCAGCAGCACGGAGAGGCTCTGAGCTGCTCCTGCCCTCTCCTCCTCAGCTGCCACCACTCCCTGGGCCTCTCCTCCACCTGCCTACTGATTTCCACCTGCCTACTGATTTCCACCTGCCTACTGATTTCCACATGGCTACTGCTGATTTCCACCTGCCTACTGATTTCCACCTGGCTACTGCTGATTTTCACCTGGCTACTGCTTTTCCCACCTGGCTACTGATTTTCCACCTGCCTACTGATTTCCACCTGCCTACTGCTGATTTCCACCTGCCTACTGATTTTCCACCTGGCTACTGCTGATTTCCCACCTGGCTACTGATTTCCACCTGGCTACTGATTTCCACCTGGCTACTGCTGATTTCCACCTGGCTACTGATTTCCCACCTGGCTACTGATTTCCCACCTGCCTACTGACTTTCCACCTGGCTACTGCTGATTTCCATCTGCCTACTGATTTCCCACCTGGCTACTGCTGATTTCCACCTGGCTACTGACTTTCCACCTGGCTACTGCTGATTTCCATCTGCCTACTGATTTCCACATGGCTACTGCTGATTTCCCACCTGGCTACTGATTTTCCACCTGCCTACTGAATTTCCACCTGGCTACTGCTGATTTCCATCTGCCTACTGATTTCCACCTGGCTACTGCTGATTTCCACCTGGCTACTGATTTCCCACCTGGCTACTGATTTCCCTCCTGGCTACTGCTGATTTCCCACCTGGCTACTGAATTTCCATCTGGCTACTGACTTTCCACCTGGCTACTGCTGATTTCCCACAAGAATCTGGAATCTGGGTCTCTGCGCTTTTCCCCACTCCATGGAGTTCAGCAGAATGGTAAAAGGGCAATCACACAAAGTGTATTTCCCTGGAAAGGCTGGCCAAAGCCAGCGCCTTTTAAAACCCTTGCATGCATCTCTTTTTAGCCTCTGATGTTGCTTTTGCTCCTCAGTTTTCCACCTCAGCCGCACCAGTGGTTCCCAGGGAGGACACTACTGCTCATTTCACGTAAAAGGGGTGTAAGACATGAGCAGCCATCATTCAGCTTCCAAGGAATGCTGTTGCTCTGCTTTTCTTCTGCATTCAGTCACTCAGCTGCCCTGAATGAAGCAACATGAAAAAATGTGGGGTGCTTGGAAAGTACAAATCAAAGAAGCCACCACAAATGTTCGTATTGATCCCAGTTCAGAAGAAAATTAAAAATGCTTGCTTGAAAATCCAGATGGATGGCCACTGAATATGCAGTCCAAAGACATTTCCATTAAGAAAGATCCTACTGGAAAAGCACGATGGAACAATTCAATTCTAAATAAACAGTCCAAGTACTTTGAATCTCCTTACAGAAGTCAATGCCAAGGAGTTCCATTTCCACCACAGCCTCACACAGTACAACGGAGCCAAAAATGTTTATTGGTGAATATGTAGGCAAGTACATGCTCTTGTGAGCAGCTTGATGACAGGTTTTATGAGTTTAATTTTGAATTAATTTTCTAACAGCTCTTTAAAATCACACACTTGGGGGTACACATGAAAACATGTGCATTGATTACCATGATGGATCTTTAGTTTCTGTAATTTAGCATTAACTGATAACTGATCACTGATTGCCTTCCAACCTTATGCACATCAGTCACTATTGTACTTATTTCCATTGGTTTTTAAAATCTCTTAAGCATTTTAAAATCCCTAGGGGGAAAGGAAGTGGGCAGCTCATTAAGTCTTTCATTAGAAAAAAAATAAAAGCTGGGGCTTCAGTCACTTCTCTTTGTAGCAGCTGAAGATCTGCCTCAGAATTTATCCAGCAAAAATACCAATCTTCAAGCACTGTTATGAAGAGTTTTGTGTTTTTTGCAAAGCTTGCCATTGGGGGAAAGGTAAGTAACACGTGCCTTTTGTGACAAGTTTAGAGGTTTACAGACGAGTAAATTAGCTTTAAAAAATCAATTCAGGATTTCCTTTAAATTTTATCTATTACTGCCTGCTGGAGTCTGTTGTCTAAACTGAACAAATATTTCTGAGTTATTTATTAGAAAGAGTATTGGCAATGAAATCTGCCCCTTATTCAGCACTTGAGTATTTCACACGCTGCATTTTCTCCTGTTTCATTCCTGATCCAGACAGCCCAAATGTATTTTCCCCCACAATTCATTTATTATGAGGGGAAAACCCTCACCCTTACCCTTACTTGTGTAAGGCTTGCACATTACATTTTTAACTTGTAAATGTCTACTTCTCAACAAGATCAACCAGAGAGAAAATGTGCTTCTGCAATTAGTTCTTTAAAGGGAGATTTATAGTGAGATTCCCAGTATTGCTTGGTTTGTAATCTTTGCAATTACTGAATTCCCATTCAATTAGGCACAAGTTCTGAGCAATGAGCCACCCTGACTCAGAGTATCTAGAATGCAGATAAAAATCTCTTGTTTATTTAGCTCCTTGTAGGGACAGGGAGCATCTCCTCGGTATTTGCACATGATCAGGGAGAGCAGAGACTCTGAACTCCCCGGTTATACCAAACAATAACAGTTTTAATGTGGGTCTGATGCTCCTTTCAAGCAAATATGGAAATTAAAGGAACACCCAAAGCTCTATCTCAACCACACTAATCCTGTGAAAGCAGTGACTCACCTAGTAATGGCTTTCCATAAATTAGGCAGCTAAAAATGGGTAGGAAGCATGAAACCATTCACAGTTCCTATAGTGTAAATTCTCTCACTGCATGTGAAGAAAATCCATGGCAGTAAAAATAAGAGATGAAGGTGTCAGCACCCGTCATGTTTAAATATGCTGTTAATAATTCAGATTTTCCTCCCTTGGAGCCCATGGCTTCAGAATGAATCACTCTATTTCCTTCCTCAAATGAAAACTGAGCTGCTGTTGCTTTCTAATCCCATATGTTTTCTTCCCAGCTATGAGAAGAGAAGAAGCCAAGGTGGCCAAATGTGTTGTTCACAGTGGAACAACGATGTGAGATGGGAATGATGATTTTTCAATATGCCCACAGCTAATTCTTGCTTTTATCCCACCTTTATTTTATGATACCTCCTGCAGCAGCACTGTGTGTGCTGTCACCTTCCACCCTCCACACTGCCAAGGACGTGACTGATGGTAAAAGTGACAAAAGTGACCAAAAGTGACCCAAAAGCAAAGCCCCTCAGAGCTGAGTGAAACTGGAGGAGCTGCAGGAGGAGGAGTCACTGCATCTTTGGGAGCAGCACTGCCCTGTACCTGCTGCTCTGGGCCTGGCAGGGACACAGTGCCAAGGGCTGCCACTGTCACTGCTGCTCTGCACAGGGTGAAATAAGGGTTGAAAACTGAAATTTTAGGGCTGGTATCTAAGCTTAGCTGGGAATTAAGATAGCATAGTTATAAAAAAAAGCAAAAACAAACCCCAAAACACAGCCAAAAAGTGGTGCCAGACACAACAAAGTGCACAATTTTCTCATGACACAGGAAGGACTACAGAGCATCCCAGAAAAGGTGGGAACAGCATGGCTTCACATGGGGAGCTGGCAAAGGCCTCGACACTGTGACAGTTCCTGACATCCTGCCTCAGTCACTCTGTGGCCCTGGTCAATTACCTGTTTGAAATTCTGTTGGCATCCTGCTACCAGGAATTCTGAATATTAAATATTCACCTCAAGATCTCTTACCTTCTCATTTCCAGAGCAATAACATCTCTCATCAAAACCATTTGTTCTATCCAACCCAGTCTTGCTGCATCTACTTCCCATAACTTCTTGGGGTTTGTTTATACTTTGCCAAACTAAACAAGATCTTGAGAGAAGAGAAGATAGCAGTGCTTTGCTATTAAAGGCTGAATTTTGCACTCATGTTGCTCCATTCCTTCTGGACCATGCACCCACTGAGATCTATTCCTTTCTATAATTCCTTCTGATCATGGGGACAGATGAGAGATCGCTCTTGCAGTCGCTCTTGCTTTAACACAAGGGAAAATTGCTAGTTTAAAGTAAAACTGTCTAACCAAAAGAAAAGCTTAGGATTTTATTTTTAATTTAGTTAATTTTTTTTTCATTCCAGGTCACCTGTGAGCTGGAAGCAACAAATACTACATCAGTTTAGTCACTTCTTAGAAGAGCAGAGGAGCACCCACAAAGCACAGGCAGTGCTAAAGGGGAGCCAGGGCTGTGTGATGGATGAGTAATGCAATGACTGACTCTCACAATTAATAGACAATATCATGTAGGTAGGTTAAGAAAAGTTTTATGGAATTATAGTTATGTTTTACCCCCTTGTGTGGTTATCAAGGGACATCTGGTAGGGGTGGCTTGTCACTGTAGTGACACCTGACCTCCAATCGGGATTTGAGAAAGAGATCTCCACCACTGGACAGAGAAGAGGGGTTGATGGACAGAACTTTGGGAGGGGTTAAAGGGTTAAAAAGGGAAAACCTCCATTGTGAGGGGTCTGAGCACATGGTGGGGAAAATCTTTTGCTCCCAGTGCCATAACTTTTTTTCTTTATTCAGTCTTCTGTTGTATTTTTGATAAGGTTTAATAAACCTTCTTAAACTATGAAAAGTGAGGAGCTATTTCTCACAGCTGGGATTTTCCAGGGCCTCCATCTCCCTCTGTCTCCATCTGGTACCAACACCCACGGGGTGTGCTGATGAAGTGCACCCCAGGATTGCTCAGCTCTCCATCAGAGCAGCAACACAGAGGGGACACACATAAATAAATTTACAGTGACCTTTCCTTATGGTCCGTGAATAACGCCAATCACTTGTTTATAAAATTTTAAAAAGTTTAATAGTACTAAAATGGTTATAAAAATAGTTATATAATTAGAGTAAAAATAATTTGGACAATTTGAATTAGGACAATATGAGACAATAGAGACAAAGAGTTACTGACGTCTGGGTACCTTTTTCTGGGCAGCACGAGCCCAAAAAAGGACCCCCATTAACAAAGGATTAACCCTTAAAAACAACAGCCTGTTACATATTCATACACCTCATACATGATGCATAAATTCCATTCAAACACAGGATTCTGTCTGGGCAGTGTCAACTTCTTCCTCTGAATCCTAACAGCGCCCTCGAGGCAGGAAGAAGTTCGTTTCTTCTGATAATGGAGCAATAAATTCTCTTTCTCTGAAAGATTTAGGTGTCCTGTAGCTGCTATTTCACTGCGAGTCCTTTCTTTAAAGTATCCTACATAGCATAGTTTCTATTTTAACATATTTTATAACCTAAAACTATATTTAACACACTACTTAAGAGAATTAATACAGCATAACTTTCTAACATAACACATATAATATTCATTTTAATATTTGCAAAAAGCCAATCATAAAATACATGCATTTTTCACAGGTCACTATACAAATCTGCTGCCTTTACCCAAATGAACTTCTGCAAAGACAAGAGAGGCAGGTTGTTCCTTAAAAACTGAAAAGGCAAAGGAGCAAGTGACCCAAGAGAGAGGGCAGGCAGGCATTGCTGAGAGGCAGTGAGTGTTGTTTAGGCAGGATGGCAATAAAGGAAACAAACAGCAGGTTTGTGGGATGCTCCAACATTGCAGCAATAAACCAGAAGGGTGAGCAGCAACACCTGCAGGTGGCTCTGAGGGGCTCTGAGGACACCCAGCACTCTGTGCTCAGGGCAGCTGAACTCCTGGCTCAGGTGAAGCCTGGCACAAACCCTGGCACCACTGCTTTGTGCTGAGGCTCAGGCAAGGATGGGACAAGAACAGAACAATGAGGTGCAGCTCTGCTGGGCCCAGCCTTGGACAGAGTCACTGATCTCAGCTCCTGGAGGCATGGCAAAGCCTGATTCCCACTGATGTGCCACTGAGAGGGACATCCTTGAGACCGGTCTGTGCTGCTCAGCTCTAGCTCCTGGGGCTGTGTGGCTGTGACACAGGAGAGCTGCAGCGGTGAGCGAGGCTGGGCACCTCCAGCAGGGCAGGGGATCTGTAGGGGGACGCAGTATGGGTAAATGAAGGTGGTATAGAACGTAATCTTATCCCCCAATGAGTTGCAGCTGAACCAATTACTAAAGATTAGGAACAGGCCTGATCTTAACAGGCCACACCTGTAGCCAATAAGAACAGTGGCATAAATGAGTGGATTGGTGGGAACTGGAGTCAGATAGCTGCTGCAAGGACCAATAAGAGTTAGTGCTTAGAGGAGCTGCCCATGAGAAACACTGAGGAGGTATGAAACTCTGGCAATATGGAACCCTTGCGCTATAATGATGAGAGAACTCTTGATATATAAGAGAACAAATGGTGATCCCAATGTGATTCGGGACTATGCTATGTTGCCCCATGGATTCGTGGAAACTGGATCTGACCATGTAACCCCATGGATTCAGGGAAACTGGCTTTGAATACTAAACTATTGGCAAAATATATCAATTACAGCTATTAGTGTTTGTTAAATATGAGTGTAAAAGACCTTGAAGGTAAGTGCTTTGTAAACTGGGAAAAGCTATAAAACTGAACTAGCACTTAGAAAAATATATACGTGTATCTGTACTCTAATATGCTGTTTGAACCTTTGTGTAACTCTTCATTCTAAACGAAATACATTAATTTATTTGAATGTGTACTTCTAGAAATGCTGCAACTCTGTGGTTAAAAGAAAAAGGGGGAATTGCAGGGGGATACAGTATGGGTAAATGAAGGTGATATAGAGTGTAATCTTATCCCCTAAAGAGTTGCAGCCGAACCAGTTACGAAAAATTAGGAACAGGCCACACCTGTACCCGATAAGAAAAGTGGCATAAAAGAGCGGATTGGTGGGAACTGGAGTCAGATGACTGCTGCAAGGACCAGGAACAGTCAGTGTCTAGAGGAGCTGCCTGCGAGAAACATCAAGGAGGTATGAAACTCTGAGGATATGGAATTCTTGCACTATAATGATAATAGAGCTCTTGATATATAAGACAACAGGGATCCAGCAGGGCAGGGGATCTCTGCTGACATAACCTGAATCAAAGCTTTTTCCCAGAGCTCTCCACCCATGAACATTTCCTAGCTCACCAGATGCATTTCTGCCTTTCTTTCTGGGATAAGCTCCATGCTGTTTCTGACCCTGGCAGGACCTGCTCAGACTGTTAAAGTGACTTTTTTAAGAGTTATTACGATTATGTCAGTTTCTTGTCAGTCTGTTAGGATCTATTTGCAGAGCAGGGTGCATCAGGCTGCAGTCACCACACAGAGCACAGGGCACTGCAATAGGGCAGGAATTTAGAACTGCAGCTCCAAGGTTATTTTGACACCACAGAAGTGGAGGCTGCACCAGGCAAGAAAAAAGCCCCAATTCCCACTAATAACCCTTTAGCTACAACGTATAATCTCAAGCACTTAGCCAGCCATCTAACTACCCTTTATCTCCAACAAAAAACCCTACTCCTTCCTATTCTCCTCTTTTATGTTAGAACTAACTATTTTCTCCAGGTGTTTTTTTACCTTGTCATAATCCATTACCTTCATATGCTTTGATCTTTCCATAGGGAATTTATTTTCTCTTTTCAAAGATCTTTTCTAGTCAGAAGATATTTTCCCCAGTCCACAGGCTCTGTTCCATTCAGATATCCCAGCATGATGCTTATTTTTCCCTGCTTTTTAAATTTTTTTTTTTAATTTATGAACATTTAAGAACTCAAATTTGAAATTAGAACCAAGCCAGGCAAGTTTATTCCTGATGACACAAGATGTGGCCCCTGATGAAAAATCTAAAAGACACACATTGTGTACATACTGCTGGAGCAAATTCACAGAACGTTTTGTGAGGCAAAATAGTTACAGGAGAGCAAAGATATTCAAAGGTCAGTCCTAGACCAGCAGTTGTCATTCTGAAGGAAAATAATGCAGAAACTATATTCTATACAGCTACATTTGCCTTAGTTTTCCAAGGAGATTTTAATTCTTCTTTGGTTCATTTATCAATGTTTGTGTTGTGTAAGTCTGTGCAGTGCTGAGGTTGCCAGCATTGCAAGAATCAATTTGCTTTCCTAACATGTATGTGGCAGACTGGGGACAAACAGGCAAGAGAAAGATGCTGGATGCATCCTCTTCCACCTGGTGTGGTATTGCATTATTATAGCCCAGGATTTTCTTCTTCTATGAACAGGGCCAGTTCCTGTGCAGGCAGGGGTCACCTGTTGTCCTTCTGTGAAATAAACTCAATTTCTCTGATGCTGTAGGCACAAGCTTAAAATAATTGTTCCTGTTTTGTTGCCGCTAGACTTATTACAAATGATATCTCCACGTGGAGAGGGTGAGCACCAGCAGCACATCTGGGTACAGCAAAGTGCCCCTGACAAGAAACAAGAGCTCTGCAAAGCCAGATCCCCAGCCTGGACCGGAGCCACCCCAGTGCACTGGACCCCAAAAAACGAAATGTTAAATTCCAGCATTTAAATTTGGCATGTAGCTCCTCCATTGTAGATGTTCTGAACAACAAACAGAAAAAATTTCCCATCCCAAAACAAGGCACATAATGCACACACATAGAAAAACCACCAGCCTCTCAGGGCTTGATTTCTAAAGACAGAACATGCTTGAAATCATAATGTTCATATGTAAAATAGCTCTTGCACAGCATCATGGAAAATTCTGAATTGATCTTTCTTTATACACATTTGCACAAAGCAACTGTCTTTATAAATAGCAGCAATTTGGAAAAAAAAAAAAATCTGCATGCTCCCGGGCAGAGGTGTTTGTTCCTGTGCTGAGCACCTTCTCACCTTAAATCTCACCCTTCTTGTGGAGTGTTATTATCCTCTCTTAATCCTTGCAAGGTCAACTTGTCTTTGTGATGTCTGAGCTATGCACCCTGAGCGTTTATCTGGACACACCCAAGAGCAAGTTCTAAGTAAAATCTACGTAAAAAAAATCACATCGATATTTAGAAATACAAAATACACCGCAAGTAAAGTAAAGGCTTGAAGGAAAAGTAAAGGCCTCTCAAGAAGAACCCTGCTTTGGTTATGGCAGTACCTACAAGGAGTTCCCAGCTCCAAACAAGCCCCCACTCCTTGGGCAATGGTTTAATAATTGAAAATAATCAAAGTCCTTTTTCCTTCTTCTTCCCTTTGTTGTGCTTTGCAGACAGGAGGCAGAGACAGCAGTAATTTCATTCTCTGCACAGCAGAGAGGCAGAGTGATTTCTGGCCATCCCAGCCACGCTGCCCTTGTGTCCTCCTCACTTTGTCCATCATGACAATTCTCAGTTTTCTGTGCTGCTCCCAAAAGAAGAATTTACCAGGTAGGAGCTTGTCAGAACAGAAAATGCAAAGGCTTTACAGAAATTCAAAAGTTCTGTAAGAAAGAGTCGAGGCCCTCACCTCAATCCCTCACATATTCTAAATTAATTTTCTTCTGACCCCAGCCCACATCCAGTCTGTTCTCTTATGAAAGAAGAGCAGAGTTTGCCTGGTTTATTCTCTCCAAGAGACAGCCAAGAAGAATAAATGCAGATTATTCTACTTTGACCAAATTAAAGGAAATTGTAGCTCAGAGCAGAGGGATTCCCTTTGTTCATCTGACAACACAAAGAATTACTGCAATCCTGTCTCCTGTCACCGCTGACAGGCTGTTGGATGTGTTTCTGTTGCTAGTTCTTCCTCATTTACCTGCAAAATCCCTTCAGCAACCTGCACCATCGGTTTCAAAGCAAAGCAAAGACAACAGAAATCAACGTCAGCCACTGCAGAAAAATCCCTTCCAGTGGAGGGGTTTTACAAATGGTTACATGTGCCCAAACAGTGAACCACAAACACTCTGCTCCACTTTGAGGAAACAGCTGCCTTTGCTGTAAACACACAAGAAGCCAGAACAGACCCAGAGACAGGCACCAGCACCAAAGGACAAAAAAAAAAACCCCAAAAAACCAACCAAGAAAACCCCCCCCCCCAAAAAAAAAGAGTGAAGTTTTAAATTAAACAAACATTTGGCCAGTTACTGTTGAGGTTTTGTTAAATGTCTAATATTTCACTCAGCAAAGTAAATAGTGCTCACTTCATTGGGAGTTACCTTCTAAACTACTCTTGGCTACTTCTTTCACGTTTCCCTTCACACTGTGCAGTGCTCCTGCAGTGCCTCAGAGGGAAAGCAGCTGGTACAGAAGGATTTGGCTCTGAGCTGAGGCTGATCCACTCAGCAGCCATGTTCTGAGGGTTCTGGTTTGCCTTCCCACACAGATCTGACCTTCTGTATCCCTTTTCCCTTTGCTGCTTAGCACTTCCATCTCCTCAGGGGCTTCAGGCCTTGCAGCCCTCAGTGCCACCAGAGGTGTGAGTGCTGGAGTTCCTGCCCTGGATCAGGACCTGCAGATTCCTCCAGGAGCACAGAGAGTTTCTGAGAAACCCTGCTGCCCCTTGGTCCCTGCCAGCACACACCAACGGGGGGTTCCAGGCAGCAGCTCTGCTCTCTGGGGTCCCTGTTTCCTTTTCCAAGGTTTTTCAGGGGAATTTTGCTCTGTGGGTTCCCTGTTTTCCTCTCCATGGTTCCAGAGAGGAGCTCTGCTTTGTGGGTTCCTTGTTTCCCTCTCCAAGCTTTTTCAGAGGAGCTCTGCTCTGTGGGTTCCCTGTCTCCTTTTCCAAGTTTTTTCAGAGGAATTTTGCTCTGTTTCCCTCTCCAAGGTTCCAGAGAGGAGCTCTGTTCTGCAGGGTCCCTTTTCCTTTTCCAAGGTTTTACAGAAGAACTCTGCTCTGTGGGTTCCCTGTTTCTCTCTCCAGTGTTCCAGAGAGGGGCTCTGCTCTGTGAGTTCCTTGTTTCCTTTTCCAAGGTTTTTCAGAGGAGCTCTGCTCTGTGGGGTCCCTGTTTTCCTCTCCAAGGTTTTACAGAAGAACTCTTCTCTGTGGGTGCCTTATTTCCCTTTCCAGGGTTCCAGAGAGGAGCTCTGCTCTGTGGGTTCCTTATTTCCCTCTCCAAGGTTTTTCAGAGGAATTTTGCTCTGTGGGGTCCTTGTTTCCTTTTCCAAGGTTCCAGAGAGGAGCTCTGCTCTGTGCGTTCTGTATTTCCCTCTCCAAGGTTTTTCAGAGGAGCTCTGCTCTGTGGGTTCCCTGTTTCCTTTTCCAAGGTTTTTCAGAGGAATTTTGCTCTGTGGGCTCCCTGTCTCCTTTTCCAAGGTTTTTCAGAGGAATTTTGCTCTGTGGGTTCCCTGTTTCCCTCTCCAAGGTTTTTCAGAGCTCTGCTCCGTGGGGTCCCTGTTTCCCTCTCCAAGGGGCAGGCTCTCTCTTGATTCACACACAAACGCTCAGAGTTGTTCTTCCTTCTGCCCAAATATTTTGTGTTTGGCTCTAACTGTTATGTTTTAGTCCAAGTCCTCTCTGCATGGCAGGTTTCAGCATCCAGGCTGCTCCTGGAGCAGGAAGGGCTGCCCCAGGTACATCAGGACTGAGCAGGATTTGTTTCCAAAGCTGCGCTGGTGAAGGAGCTCTTGAGCAAACATCTCTCTGGGAGTCAGCACCAAGGAAAACACCAAATGCAGAGTGCCTGGCTGGCTTTGCCAGGTGGGGGTTCAACAAGAAAAGTACCTGTCAGCTGTGATTTCTGTTAGGAGATCATTCTACTGCTAAGACATCTCAGTCTGCACAGAAGTTAATCAAATCTGCTCATTGTCCCCTAGAGTCAAGTGCACGGCAGTGATTGTCACTGCAAGGGCAATGAAGATGGTGATGGAAAGGTCTGTGCTGTAACATTGCTGCTGCTGAGGCCACAGATCAGGCACAGAGATGAAACACAAGAGAGCACATCCCTTCATGTACATGCAGCAATGAGACTGATGTGGAAATGTCATTCCTGCCAGCATGCCAAGAGGCGTGGGGCATATTCTGCCTTCCCAGTCCCTCCCCCATCTCCCTAAAATGTTCAATGCAAAGTAAAAAGCATCAAGGTGTTAAGTGCCTTGAAATATTTTTGTGTTTGTATCATCTAGTAAACAAAGTTGCTGAAAAATGTCATTGTGTGATCTTCACATGCGTGTGGGAGACCAGCTCAGCTGTCAGGGGATGACTGTACAGCTCCCTGCTGGAAAGGAGAAGTCAAACATTGCACAAGCAGACTTTTATAGCCTGCTGGGATCTCTGCTGAGCACTTGGGATATCCAGGCTGTCAGTGGCTTCCAGGAGGATGGATATCTGCTGAACACTTGGCATATCCAGGCTGTCAGTGGCATCCAGGAGGATGGATCTCTGCTGAACACTTGGGATATCCAGGCTGTCAGTGGCTTCCAGGAGGATGGATCTCTGCTGAACACTTGGGACATCCAGGCTATCAGAGGCTTCCAGGAGGATGGATCTCTGCTGATTCATCCCGGCCCTGCCCACCCCCGAGTGAGCTGTCCCAGGTGCCAATCAGCAGAAACGCTGCAGCACAGCTCTGACACCAGCTCAGCAAATTCTGCCTTCAAGCCCTGGGGTGAGCCAGTGGACAGAGGTCACCCCCAAACCCCAAACCCCAAACCCCATCACCCTCTGAGGTGCAGGAAACAGCCCAGCACCCAGAGCCTGCTGGAAGGGCTGCTCTGTCACTCTGTGCCCTTGGGATGGTTTTGCTGCTACTGATGAAAGCTCTTTGCTCCTCTGCTTCCCTTCCCCTCTCCCCACCTGAGCTGTCACAGGGTGGCAGCTGCTGGCACCAGGTGTTGTCTCTGGGCACACCTGGAAGTGATTCTGCTGCAGATGTGTGAGGGGAATCTGTCAGAGCTATCAGCAAACCCAGCTGCAGCTCAGAAACAAGTTCAGCTCAGAAACAAGTTCAATTCAGTTCCCACAAGTCAGCCTAAAAAGAAGGAGGGGGAGAAGGGACGAGAGAGTTTTGTCTCTTCTTTTAGTGTTGCTCAGGATCACTGACAGCAGTAAGGAATGCACAGGCACAGAATCCCCCTCTAAACTCCAAAATAATGCAGAGAACACTGACCCATGCCCCAGTCTGTGCCACCAGCTGGTGGGGCCAGCAGAGCAGGTCTGTGCCCTCTGCCTTGCTGCAGCACACTGGAATTGAGGCCCTGCACAGGGCAGTCATCAGCAGATAGAGAGGAGCTATTCTGGTATGTGAATGCAAATGAACAAATGCAATTTCTAACCACTGACCTCCTGTAGTAGATAACAAGTGAGTTTAGGGATAATTTTCATAATTTCTAGGAAAGCTTTATCAGGATCCTTACATTTCTAAAATGCTGCGGCATCAGATGATCCCAGACCTCAGTGTGTGAAAAGCACTGAGTACATCACAGCACCCCAGCTCCCAGGGGCTTTCTGTGTGTGCAGGGGGTGCTGAGAAGCCCAGGCCAGGTCCCAAGGCCTTTCCCTCATGGATGCAGAGCTCCCCTCATACAGGCTCCATGCTGTGAGCTGAGCACTTTGGGGGGATCACTCCCTGTGAGGGTTCAGAGATTGATTCCAGCAAGAAATGCAGTTGGCATGGGAAACTCACTGCTCACCTCCTCCAGAGGTACACAAAATCTACAATGAGGAAGGAGATCTGGAGAGGCAGGGAAGGTGCTGGGCTAGGGATCCATCCAGCTTCTGATGATGCCTTAAGATTTCAGCTTTTTTATTTTCAGATCCTGTGCTGCATCAGTGCATCACTCCAAACTCCACACAGAGCGTGAGTTACTGTCCTCACATTTTGGTCAGACAAAACAATCCCTCTGGGCCTGGGAACCAAGGACGCCCTACAGCCTCAGGCCCCAAAAAGTACAAACAAAAGTGAATTGGGGGGAGCAAACTGGGGGTAAATGACTTCATTAGCTGAAGCTGTAATTGGAGGATTAACCCCTGATATGTAAATGGACCAAACTTATAATTGTCTGAGAAACTGGTGCCCATTGTCCAGCTTGGGTGTAGCCTCTGGGAGGCTGTGACTGCCCAAGGTGTGGCTGCTGAATGTGGATGTGACAGCCTGGTCAGAGACAGTGATTCCTTAGGATTTCAGCTTTTATATTTTTCACATCCTGTACTGCAGCAGTGCATGACTCCAAACTCACTATAAACTCCATAAGCTGTCAGCTGCTGTTCTCCCTTTTATTCAGACAAAACAATTCCTCTCCAGCCCTGAAACTTAAGGACACCTCACTGCCTCAGGCCCCAAAAAGTACAAACAAAAGTGAATTGGGGCAGCAAACTGGGGGTAAATGACTTCATTAGCTGAAGCTGCAATTGGAGAATTAACCCCTTGTATGTAAATGGACCAAACTTATAATTGTCTGAAAAACTCTCAACATTGTCCCCTTTGGGTGTAGCCTCTGGGAGGCTGTGGCTGCCCAAGGTGTGGCTGTTGAAGGCCTTTATAATAAATTCCCACTTTATTCTTTTAACTGTGTCCAGGGGAGCCCCCCAGGGCATCCATCCCCTCGTGCCCCGACCAGCAGCACTCCCTGCCTGCTGCGAGTGACCCCTCCAGGCCCTGCAGGTGACAGCAGGGACATTTCCCTCTCCTCTGCTGTGGCCTGAACACCCCCACGCAGTACAAACACATTTATTTGGTTTTATTGAGCTGACCCCTCTGCTCTGCTGAGGCAGCACTGCCAGGAGCAGCTCCGTGGCTTCCCGCAGGCCCCCAGGGCCTTGTGCCCCTCACAGGGAGCTGGGAGCTGGCACCAGGCCCGAGCAGCCTGCGCTGAAGGTGAGAGACGGGAAAGTTCACTTGCAGAGAATCTGGGGTTTCTTCTCGGTGGGAAGAACACAAACTTTTGCATCCAAGACTAATTTAATGATGCATTGCAGTGATCTGCATTTTCCCAAGCTCCTCCGTTCCCTCCCTTCCTGAACACCATATGTTTGCCCATTCTATCAGAGGCATTTCTGTGGCATCCACTGCCAATGGGTTGAAAATCAAAGTTTTCCAGGATGAAACGTCAGGATCTTGAATGTTTGGGAAACAGCCAAATGTTAGTTTAATTAACTCCAACATACTCAATTATGAGTGACCTTTCCAAACAGAACCAGAGAAGCACTGAGGCTGGAAGGAACCTCTGGAGATTATCTAGTGCAACCATCTGTTCAAAGCAGAGCCCATTAGATGGACTTGCTCAGGACACCATCCAGTCAGACCTTTCATTATCTCCCAAAACAATTTTCATAACATCTCTCCTCAACACAGGCACTGCAAGAAGTCCTTCAAGAAGTTACTTCAAACCAAATTTTCCAGCTTCATTTCCTTGAATGCAAAGAAGTGTTTTGATAATTTTGTAATGACACAGTTTCCAGAATAGAAAATAAGAAAAAAAAAACCACTTTTGCTACAATGACTGCATTTTTAATACTGTTTGCTTTTCAAATTTCAATTACTAATTAAAAATGTAAAATTTCAATATATAAATTCCTACCTGGATCTTGTGTAAGATCCCATCTTAAAAGAAAACCAGCACCTCTCCAGTACCAAGCACTGAGAAGAGCTCAATTCAACGCTTATCACTGTGTGTTTCCTCTCTCCAGCTCTTTTCCAGATCACCTGGGGAGTCCTGGGAGCTCTGTGGACACTTTTGTGCCTGCTCAGACTGCAGCCCATGGAGAGCACTGGACGGGGCAGGACCCATCAGAGCCTCTGGGGTGTTCCCACCCCGCAGCAGCTCTGCCTCTGCTTGCAAAGGCTGCTGCAGCTCTGTGTGCTTTCCACAGGTTCCAAAACAAAGAACCCCACCGAGGGTCACAGCACAGACCCCTCACAAACACAAACTTCCAGCTCTCTGGTGCTTCCAAACGTGCAGTGCTCACATTTTGGAAACCATGACCATACCTCTACTGGTTTATACTGGAAGTGCACTGCAATGCAGTGGGAGAGATGAGAAAGATGAGAATGTACTTAAAAAAAAACCAACAAAAACAAAAAAAACCCACCCCAAACTAAACAAAACACAACCCCTGAAATGTTATGGGGTTTATCTTCTAAAAGGTCATCATAGGAAAATCTCTGCTTTCCAGAAGAGTTGTCTTTTGATGCTGTGATACTGAGTCCAGGTGTAAGTTAAAACACAGATAAATTAAATTTTTCTCTCATTTATTCTGAAATATAAATGCTTTTATTTTACTTATTAAATTTTTCGTCCAAAAAGATCAACGAACTGGATCATGTAATTCAGATTATTTGGTCAGAAACCTCCATTCTAAATATATCACCCAGTACAGAAGCAGCAATATAACTGCAACCAACAAAACACATGCAAAGGTAGACAGCTCTATTTCAATGAGTTACTCAAAAATTTGCACTGAAAAAACATGAGGTTGTCATAGCTGAGCAGTTAAAAAACCCCACCTTGCAATCACTTGATGCTTCTGCAGTGAATAATGCAAAAGGGTTTCGAGTGCTCAGCCACAGGCAGGGAAAAGGAATTGCATCATTCCAGAAACCCAGGCCTGTTAATTGCAGGTAATGGCCATGAATAATGACAGCAGAGAGTGCTCAGTGACGTAGGAGAGGCAATATTCTCCCTCTGAGCCGGAACTGCTTCAAACAAACAGCTTGGTCAGCCGGGCAGGTTTGGCTGGCAGGGAGCAGCTCCAGGGGCTCTGCACCCACAGACTGCCAGAGGAGCACCGGGGGTCAGGATTTCTGATTTCTCTGTCTGGTGATTAATGACTCGAATGCACAGAGCTGATGCTTTGTTGCACTGGTTGCTCCCTCTTTGTCAGGACCCAGAACATCCCTCTGGCTGTCCAGGATGGCCAGGACCCCTGCCAGGGGGCTCAGAGACCCTGGCACAGAGCCCAAAACACCTGTGGGTTTGATTATGACCCATGGACCAATTACCAACCTTATATGAAGATCAGCAAGCCACAACAGTTTAGGCAGAATAATAGTGAAGTTATCACGGGGTGGAAAAGTAGATTTTGGGGTTTTGGTATGGGGGTTCAGGAGGCAAGATGGAGGGAACTGGGTGTGTCCAACCTTTCTCCTTCTTCTTCTTCTTCTTGGCCTCAATCTTTTGCTGTGATGTTGGCACTTTTGGATTGGTTTAGAGTAGAAGCTCACTGTCTAACATAGGTGATAGGGATTGGAAAGTAACTGTAAACATGTTACATGTAGTTTTTAGTATAAAGAGATAACAGTGCCCTGGGGCAGGCAGAGTGCCTGGAACTGTCCTGCTGGATGGACCTCGGCAGGACAGGAGAAAGAATTTTATAGATAAGGAACAATAAACAACCTTGAGACCGAGAAATGAAGAGCCCTGACTCCTTCTTCAAGCGCCAGGCTGGGAAAAGAGACTTTCTAACTTTTCTCATGGTCACTCTGACAAGCGAGAGATCCTGACACCTCTTTTTTCCTGCCTTCCACCCCTCTTCCCACTTGGTAGAAAGCCCAGTGGCAGCCAAGGAGAGGGAGAACATGGAACCCATTCCTCCCCTCAGCGCTGCCTGCTCATCCCGCACCCAGGAACACTCCCCACACACCTGCACACAGACATGGCTCTGCCTGGGGCTCTACAGCCTGATCACTGATCCTTCAGGAAGATATTAGTTATGGAAATAGTTCCTGAAGAAGGAGAAGTGTTCCTTTGCCAGACCAATTCATCTGCTGCTGCAGCCACTCTCAGTGTCCTGTGAGTCACTCCACAGCTGGAGCTGTCTGTGAAAAATGCTGGGAGTCAAGGGGAACAAGCTGTGGTGATGCACAGCACAACAAAGGAGAGCTAAGTCACAAGGAGAGGGATCTCCAATCTACATGGATTTGGGTTTCATCTATTTCATATCAGCCAGTTTGGAAGAATGTTTATTAGGACACAGTCTTTGCCTGCACTTGTCACATATCCTTCCCTTTCTGAGATTACTTCCTTGGCTGAGGCCCTCAAGACACCACACAGCTTGACCTCTACACTTTTAAACACTCATCACCCAAATATCCAAAAGATTTATGACCTACTTGGGCCACCCTTACTTCCAAGGGCAAGGTGAGTGTATGAGGAACAACACTTCATGTGAGCTGGAAGCGTTTATTTCGATTGCACCACATGAATCTGATCTGTGTGCATGATGCCACAGGAGAGCACGTCAGGGGAAGCCAACAGTGAATAAAACACACGAATCCCCCTGGTGATGTCTCCAGGCAGCAGATTAAACAGCAGCTCCTACTCCTTAAAGGCTCTTACTGAGAGCTGTGAGCCTCAGAACCAGCACAGGGGTCAGGACAGAGCTGTGCTGAAAATTGGCTGCTTCCCACTCCTCAACATCCTTTTCCCATGTACACAGCCTGAGAACAGCCTGGTTATTTCCACTACAAGCTCCATTACATGCCCCAGATGAGAAGAGCAGCTCCACAGCCATGGCTGTGTGAGACAGCCTGAAGCCATCACCTGCAGGAGGAGGCAGAATGGCAGCAAATGTCACTCCTGACCTTGGCCGGCTGGTCTGGGGCACTGGCCACCAGGGATGAAACCCTGAGAGCCCCAGGGGGCTCCCACCTTCCTGAGCACTGGATCTACAGAGCCCTTGTGGAACAGGTTTCTGAGGGAACACGGACACAGCTGCACCCCTCCGAACCTGTATCCCTGCATTTCCTGCTTGCTGGACCTTCCCAGGACACGCCCTGGCTGAATGCACTCCTGCCAGGCACTGAACTCCCTGCAAGCAGCGGATCAGGACTGTGAAGAGGATTATACTGAACTGTTTGTCTCTGCTGATTAGTACAAGAAAAGGGCAGGGAGATTTTTGACAAGTTTTACAAAATTATGCCCACAAAAGCAGGGCTAAGTACTGCTCTACAAACCACAGGAGACAATGGCCACGACATTCTTCTCAGAGAAACTGAACAGACTCTCAACCAGAACAGACTCATTCTACTGCTGGAATAATTTTAATCCCACCCATCCCCTCCTTGCTGCTCTAAAACAAGCACAAGGATAATTTTTTTAAGAAGCTCTAACTGCTGCCTGGGGAATGAGGTAGGACTTTGCCCCAGGTGCTTTTGCTGTCTCTCAGAAGGTGTCCCTGCCATGGAGCCCGTGGTGCTGCACTAATGCAGCCAGAGGCACCCTGCAGCCTGGCCACAGACCTGGCTGAGCAGCAGATGACACCTTGCCTCCAGCTGCTATTGTGTGGGACTGCCCACTGAGCTGTGTGAAAAATGCATGTATTTTATGATTGGCTTTTTGCAAATATTAAAATGAATATTATATGTGTTGTGTTAGAAAGTTATGCTGTATTAATTCTCTTAAGTAGTGTGTTAAATATAGTTTTAGGTTATAACAAAAGGTTAAAATAGAAACGATGCTATGTAGGATACTTTTCTTTAAAGAAAGGACTCACAGGGAGATAGCAGCCCCAGGACACCTGAATCTTTCAGAGGAAGAGAATTTATTGCCTTATTATCAGAAGAAACGAACTTCTTCCCACCTCAAAGGCACTGTCAGGATTCAGAGGAAGAAGTTGACAATGACCAGACAGAATCCTGTGTTTGAATGGAATTTATGCATCATGTATGAGGCGTATGAATATGCAACAGGTTATTGTTTTTAAGGGTTAATCCTTTGTTGATGGATGTCCGTTTTTGGGCTTGTGCTGCCCAGAAAAAGGTACCTGGACATCCATAACTCTTTGTCTCTATTGTCTCATATTGTCCTAATCCAAACTGTCCAAATTATTATTACTCTAATTGTATTACTATTTTTATAACCATTTTATTACTATCACACTTTTAAAATTTTAAAAACAAGTGATTGGCGTTTTTCACAAGCTGTGGCCATTGTAAAGGAGACAAAACCAGCACTTCACCTGCTGCTCTTGGCCTGTTTTCCAGCCAGGAACAAAGCCCAGGAGCACATCAACTCTGAGCACCATTTTGGCCTTCACCGCTTCTCACATCTCCTCCAAATGAGTTTGTGTGCTCTTCCTCACACCTGGAACAACTTTCCCAGATCTCCTGGCAGGTCTGACCTTTCCCTGTTCTTGCTTTAAACACCTTTTACGTCCTTCTCCTTTCATTTCATTTCATTGATGTCACAGCTTCCCCTGCTCTGCCTGCGTAGAGGTGAAAGTTCTGTTACCTGGATGGGTCTTACCTGCCCTGGGTTGTGCTCACTGTGAGAGGCCACAGGCACAGATTCCCACCTGATGTGGATCATGCAGCCCTGCTGGGGTGACACACAGCCACGGGTCACAGAAAACACGGGGAATAAGGAACGCTGTTCTCTGGTTTCCAAAACAAGAGCGGGATCAGGCAGAGCCTGCTCCATGTCAGCTCCAAACCCACAGGGAGCTGCTGCCACACACTGCAGAGCTCCTCACCCAGGACACCACAAACGGAGCAACTGACACCTTACTGAGAGAACAAAGCCCGCCAGGAGAAATGAAATACAAAGAAACACGAAATACAAAGAACTCCCCCGAGGTTCAGACACTCCTCAAGCTGGAGACCTTTTCCTGAGCTGGAAGCTGGGAAAGCATTCTGGGAATAGCTCAGCACAGCCCTGTACCCTCCTGAGCAAACCCTGCAAGCTGCTGCAGGGGACAGCACAGGGGCTGGCGGGGCTGGCACCTGGCCCAGGGCAGATCTGCATCCCAGCAGTGGAGTCAGAGCACCCTGAGTGTCAGCGCAGGTCTGGACAGGCACAGGAGGGGCCCAGCACTGCCACAGCTGGCACAGCAGGACAAGGCACCTCCGGAGAGCATTTGGTGGTCAGCAGCAGCTGGCTCTGATCAGGCAGCTCCAGCTGCTGCTGCAAGGCAGGAGCCAACCCACACTCGCCTCTGTGGCTCAGCAGCAGCGCAGCAGCTACAGGGACACGACACCCACGGAGATGTTCAAAGGAAAGGTTTCATTACAACATCTGCCAGTGAAACAGAAGCCAGCTGACACTGTCAATGACAAGGTGCTGGTTTGTCTTGGTTTTCTTTCATTATCAAACTGAAAGTCCATTTGGCTAAATTAGACAAAAACCGCTTTCCCATTTTCCTCTAATTTTTGTCAGAAGTCTGATGTAAAGCACCTACAGAAGAAGTATGACCAAGTTATATCAGTACCACCCTTTCTCTTAATTTACAAATACTCTCATGTAAACCTACATACACCAAGGCTGAAACACACACAGGTTATGTTAAACATCATCCGATTATTGCTTAGTGTCAGACCAGCTCAGATTGTACAAAACTGCACCAGCAAACTCATATATTAATCATTGAAGAACAGCTCACGTACAAATAAAAGTGTTTGATGTCATCATCTGGCTCAACAGAAACACAGCCAGGCAACAGGAGCCTACAATGAACTGGCTTTAACTGACAGGCTTTGGTGTTTGCAGAAGGAATCTTCTATTAGAAAGTGGGGTTTTTTGAATTCCAAGGAGTTCCTTGCTTTAGAAATATTTTGGACAACATGGACAAAATCTTCTTGTCTGAGATATTATATGGGAAACAGCATTAAAGACAAAAGCTAACATTTCAGAATATGCGATTGCAGACTCCACTTTGAAAATGCCTCCTGAAGAACAGGTGGTTATTGGAAATATTTTTAAAGCAATTTAATCACAGATTCCCAAGACAGTCTGCACTCCTCATGTTCTCTGAATCAACCAAGCTCCAGTCCTTACAGGATCACCCAGTACCAGCACAAATGACTGTTTGAGACATCTTCCTGGGCTCTCCCTTAAGGTCACTGGGAATGAGCAATGAATTGAGGCAATAGTAAAATGATGCATTCAGCTGCCTGAATCCTTTTGTGAATGAACAGGGGTCTGATCAATTCCTCTTTACCTCAGCACACTTCTGATTTCAGAATGGACTTTGGGGGTTTCATCACTGCCTAGCAGAGAACGCTAACGCTGCCATTAATTCTCCATGTAAAAACTTGGAGCAGGTATTTGGAGAGATGGGAACAAGAAGGACCAGATTACTACCAAGCACTGCTGACAGGAAGCCATTGGCACTGGAGAAGGTGAGGCTGGCCTGATCAGACAGCTCCGGTCTGCGAGAGAGCGTTTCATTAAACACGGAAAGCAAACAGGACCCGTGTGCGGGGAGCAGCAGCGCCGGTGACTCATGCTATTGAACCACCCTGACTGGAACCTGTTGAGGATCCTGGCCCAGCCTTCCCTTTTCAGCACGAATCCGACTAGAAACGTGCCAGTAACCCCCGGGCTGCTGGGTAAACACGGGGAGAGCCCATCCGTGCGCTCAGGTACAGCAGCAGCAGCAGCGGCGGGTCCGACGGGCGGTGCTGCCGCAGCTCCGAGCGCGGCACCTGCCGAGCCCCCGCCCTGGCAGCCGCCTCCAGCCCCGGCCGTGTGTCCATCCCCGGCCGTGTGTCCATCCCCGGTCCTTGTTCATCCCTGACCTGTGTCCATCCTTGCCATGTGTCCATCCCCGGCCGTGTGTCCATCCCCGGTCCTTGTTCATCCCTGACCTGTGTCCATCCTTGCCATGTGTCCATCCCCGGCCGTGTGTCCATCCCCGGTCCTTGTTCATCCCTGACCTGTGTCCATCCTTGCCATGTGTCCATCCCTGGCCGTGTCCATCCTTGCCATGTGTCCATCCCCGGCCGTGTGTCCATCCCCGACCCGTGTCCGTCCTTGCCGTGTGTCCATCCCCGGCCCCTGTCCATCCCCGGTCCTTGTCCATCCCTGCCATGTGTCCATCCCCGGCCCCTATCCATCTTTGCCATGTGTCCATCCCCGGCCCCTGTCCATCCTGGCCCCGTGCCCACCCCCGGCCCGTGTGCAGCCCCATGCGGTGCGGTGCCAGCCGTGTGCCCGGTACTCACATGGCGAGCGGGGGCTGCGGGCTGCGCTGCTCCCTCTCCAGCAAAGATGGCTTTCGGCTCCGCGCCTGCCGCCAGCCGGCTCCTACTGTTGCAGGCTGTGTTGTTGGGAGAGGAGGGGTAGGCAGCGGCTACTGAGCATGCCTGCGCCTCGCATCACAGCCTGGCAGCGGGGCGAGGCTCGGAGCGCCCCTCCACACCCTCCTGCCCGGAGCCGGCAGCGGGGACAGCGCCGGGTGTGGCACCGGGGGGGCTCGCTGCGGCCGGCGGCCTGGGGGTCAGATGGACACCGCTGGGTGTCTGTCTCACCACCCTCTCTCTGCCTCTCCTCGCCAGAAAGAAACATCCTTGAAAAGGAGAAGAATGACGGGAGGTGCTGCCGCTCGATCCCACGCTGTCGCGCGTGTCCTGTCGTCCAATTGTGGATGAAAAGCCACAGGGCAAGTCCAGAGACAGATAAGCTACCAGGTCAGGCGCTGATTGTGGAAAGGTTGGAAAGGCTGTGTCTCAGAGGAAGTACAGCCTGTGCTCCCACCCTCCATCCATCCAGCCTCACCCTCCGTGAGCACCAGCACCTCCCTGGCATGCCCATTCCCCTGTGCAGAACAGAAACGCTGAAGCAGCACAGGTTCCTCTGCATCCAAGCCAAGGCCTTCACATGCTCTAAACAGAGGTGAAGGAATAAGAAAGTCAGCATGGTTTTTCAAGAAGTGGCATTTAACACTGCTGCCCCAATGATGCCTTGTTCACTTATAAAAAGATGCTTCACCTGTTGCTGCCTTCTCTAATTTTCTGTGGGTCTCTGTGGCAAGCAGCACTGGCCATTCAAGCCAGGTGTTTGGGTAAGGCAAGTAGCTTTGCTAAGTACCTGGACCTCAAATCTTGGCGTGCCTGTTGGGAATAAAGGGCAACAGAGTCATCAGATCAAATCCATGTTTTCTGATGTGGAAATCTAAGAAAAGGTGAATTGTTCCTCAAAGCAATAGACAAAGGCAGCACAGCTACTGGGGGTGAGCAAGGCATCAATCCCCATTTCTCAGCTTGTTATTGGCCAGCTGAGTGTTTTCATGCAGAATGTAGGCAGGGAATGTGACATCACCCATCAGGACACTCAGCTATTGCCCAAATCCAGGCTCAGGTGTTACCACAGCCTGACTCAGATGTGAGCTGTGGGCTGCCAGCTCTGAAGGGATCCAGATCCTTGGGGAACTATGGAACTCTCCTAGTGACAGTCACAGGACCCCCTCTCCGTTCTCCTCTGCTGCCTGAGAGCTTGCTCACTGCACTGGAGACTCCTCATTCCTCCTGCCACTGCTCTCTTGTGCTGGAGCCAATTATCTGCATGAATGAATAAATGTCACTTGGGCAGCACTGCCAGCCTCAGGGTTTTGCTCACATATCACACTCATGAGAGCCTGGCCATAGAAACTTTTTTGTGATGGAAGTAGAAAACACTTCAAACTGTATTTTCTCTATGCAAAGGTGGAGTTTCAACCATTTGGCACGCCCTGATGACAATCAGGAGATTCCCAACTGCCACCCACAGATTACTTAGCTCAGCAGTTCTCATCTGGAATTCCTCCATAACTCTTCCCTCCCGAGGAGAGTTTACTTTTCAGATATCCTAGACAAAGATACATTTGTATCATACATTGCATAGATTATTGTTTATACGATACATTTATATGATTGTTTGTGTGATGCTGCAGCAGCGCCCACACTCAGGCTGGCACCAAACACAGGCACCTCCTGCCGCCAGGGACATCCTCACCTTCATCTTCAAACCCAAGCCACACCTGAATATTGAGAAAGTGACAAGTCATGCCTGGCTTGTGAGGCCAGGAGCTTCTGGGACAGAGAGACCTTCCACCAGACCTTTCTGCCCTTCCTGTGCTCTCACTTGCAGCCATTATTACATGCAGGGTAGAAAAAGTGCTGGTGCTAGACCAAAGCTCATAGGTGTCAAAAACCAAACAAAAAACCCCGAACCAAAAACCTGGAAGGCTCCAAACCCAACCTATTGAAATGTTTTATTATACAAACTATCCAGAGCAAATGGTGCAGTGTTTGTACTGACCCCATGGCAGCTTTATCCTGATTGAAGGGAACAGAAAATATCCACACAAGCATAAAGGTGAAATGGCAGTCAGGAAAATTAGAAATCAGAAATTAGCAGAAGTGTTCCACTGGAGGGAAAACACCTCAGCCCTTGTGAGCTCAGTGCAGAATCAGCTGAAGCTGCCAGTGCCCCACATCACTGGGCCGTGGCTTCCTCCAGAGCAGTACCAGAGAGTTCTCTAAACCAAATTCAACAACATCATTGCACTGCAGCTGCTAAAAATAGAATTTCCTACTAGCTAATGAAGGCATCACCATTCCAATCCAAGAAGGCTCATGATCCTGAGGAAAATCCCCAGCTGACCTGGGGGACATTTCCTTCAGCCCCACGTTCCCTGGAGCTTGCAGACTACATTAAAGGCCACCAAAGCCTCTGACGTTAGAAGAGACGCAGAGACACCCTGTGGTGGCAAAACCAATACCACCAGAATGAGTTCAAACAGCTTAAATTCCATTTAAGTCACAGAACTGAATCAGAAATTGTCCCCCAGTTGCTATTCAGGTACTTTCCTCTCTCCAGAGCTTCTTTCTTGTCTGGCATCTTTTGCTCTGTCTGTTTGCACTGCCACAAAGATTTTCCCTCTTATTCTGTTTGGTATGATAACAGCAGCAGGATCAGGGCTGGGGCAGTTGGAAGGATGGCTATGGAAATGCTCCACTTTTGGAAAATAACTTCACACATCTTCAACCTGCCCCTCCTGGGTATGGAAAACAACAAGTCTGCTTTGCAAACTGTTGGGGTTTTACCCCATCCTTAATTTGTATTTTGTCCTGAAGCATAATTTTGCCTATGAGGGCAGTTTCAGAGCCACCAATACACTGCTGAGGATGTTCCAGAATGAAAGTCACCAGCAACCATCATCACTGGAAATCAATTCTGCATCTGGAGTCCTGCAGCTGCTAGAGCTTGCTCCTAACTATCTAGGGACAGCCTGGAGGTAGAACACTGAGGCTCCTGAAAATGTTCTGTGCTGCTGTTACGTGATCTTCACCTGAGGGAAATGTATTTTCTCCTAGATCTGCAAGCAGGATCCCCAGTCAGAAGAGTCATCATGTAAAGGATTATGGAGTACCCATAAAATAGAGTAAATCTCAGGGCCAGCCACAGTAACACTGGTACTGGTTACTTTGGCTCACAAACCAAAACACCATTAGTGCCAAATAAGAAAGGTGAGAGCAGTTAATTGGTTTATAGAAAGCAATGGTAATTAAGTTTCACAAGATTTAAGCAGAGAAGAAAGGCAAGGCAAATAAATCAATTATTCAAATGCTGCATTTTTGCATCTTCTGATCTGGCAATGCACTTAAACAAAATGTAGGAGGAATTCCCCCTAAATCATCAAAACTTAGGACACTGGAAACTCAGCATAGTCGACAAATTCATCTTTAAAAGCGAAATGAAACACTACACATGTGCAAAGTACAATTTTCCAGAAACTATTGCCTGAAAGGATTAAGAAAGTATCTGTTCTAAGTCTCTCCAATCATTTGTCACCAAGTTCTACATGTTTATTTTAAATGGCTTGTTTTCTTCTCTTGACTTTTCTAAAAAGTAGAATTGCCAGTGAATGACCCAGCCCTTGCAGCTGTCCTCTCAGCAGTGAGGCAGATGGAGCCTGCCCAGCTGCTGCCTTTATCAGCCACAGGTGCTCTGTTCTGCAGAGCTTCACCTCAGCACCACTGCTTGCCTAAAATGGGTCTTGCATTTGCAGATTATTTTGTCACAAATTAAAACCTCAAGTCTGTGGGGTTGAGGTTTTAATTTGTGACAAATTTGTGGGGTGGGTAATTTTCTTTCACTCACAACTTCTATTCATTCCTTTACAGCAAACTAGTGCTGTAGTGATAGTTTCCTTTTACAGGTCAGTGAAGCATTTGTAATTTCTCTCATAAATTGTCTTTTCTGCCATTTCTCTCAGGGATCTAGGTCCAGCTTCCCTGGGCTCTGTTAAAACCCTGGGAGGCTCATTACCAAGCCTGAGTAGCAAGGTGTGATGCTCTGTGCTCCTTCAAGGGATCTACAGTTCCTTGTTAATGTGCATTAATGGATATTTTGGAAAACTTTGCAGCTGTGATCCTGCCTGGCATTTGCACAGTGAGGCCCAGTCCCTCCTGCCTGTGTGCGTCCCTATGGTAAAAAGTGGGTACAGGAACTCTGCTTAAAAGTCTGTGAGGGGCTGAGGGGGAGGAGAAGAGGAGTAAAAGGACAAAACTTAAAAATGGTTGCCAATTTTGTTTTTAAGCCTATGAGCTTTGTGTGGTTTGATTTAGAAGATTTGTGGGAAATATTTGTAGCAGGCAGGAACAAGACAACAGACAGAGGCGGGGGCGAGCATGACCCTCCAAGTCAAGCAACCAAAAGTTAATGCAATTACCAAATATCAAATGTGGAGCAGAGGCACTAATTCAATCAGAGAGGCCAAAGGGATAATTCTTGGAGACAAAGCATTGCAACACGGAAATGCGGGCTAATCAACTGCTTTATCAAAAGAAAAAGGAAACAATTTCCAAGCCTTAACTAAAATCCCCAGTTGGTTCTTCATCTTTTCAGGGGTCTGTTTTTTGCCTAGCAGCATTTGTTCCATCTCACATTTGTTTCACTGCTTCTGGTCCCTGCACAGAGCTGTTTCCCTGGCTCCTGCTCTTCAACCCGCCTCTGCTCTCGGTTTAAGGAACTCCTCAGTCATGAAAGAGAGCATGCAGAGGGAAATATTCATTCTATTTAATGTCCAAGCCTACTTTCCATAATTATCTGGAATAGAGCAAGACTATCCAGAGTCACTTTGTGCCTGCAGGATTTTCCAGAGCAGGTATTTGCTTCATCTGATGGAAAGCGGCTGCTCAGTGATCTCCGCTGAGCTCCTGCGTGCCCGGGACCCTCTCAGGTCTGTAGAGCAGCAGATCCAGACCTCACCAGGTACAACCCAGCAAAGCAGAGGTTTTCAGACTCAGATTTCTGCTTCCAGGTGCTGCTGGTATGCCAGATAAAATGAGCTGGCACAAAGGAAAGAAGGAACTGACAGAGGAAAGCACAGGAGAGGGGAAGCACGGCCGGAAAAAGCGAGAGCGGCTCTTCAAGAAGAGATTTTCTCGACTGAGCCTCTTCTCTGGGTCTCCCAAAAATAAATTGTAAGTACATCCAAGATTATATTTTGCATACATTTTCAAACAAGAAATTTTGAGAGTATTTCCAGAGCAGCTTTGGAAGAGCCACAGACACCTTGGCACCTCCGTTGGATTCACTGTTTCACAAACAAGGAAACAGAGGCTAATTGGACAACTTGAGCTAAAAACTATTAAGTCTCTGGCAGCACTAGAGATGAAATTAACTTCTCCAAGTCTTGTGTGTCTGTGTGTTTATCTAATATCCATTTCCCTATGCCTCGAGCAAGAGATTAGCAGGGGCAGCATCTCTGTTTCTCCAGGTAGACACACCAGCACTGCCACTGGGACAGCCCCACTGTTTCCAGCAGTAAATTAAAAAAAAATAATAAAATTATGTTGTTGCACCAGAGCGGTAACTCCGGGGTGCGGTGCAATGGAAAATGTCAATGCATAGGCAGCAGCAAAAATCACTGTTCAACAAAAGTAACGATACTAAATTTCTGAAAATTCATAATGAATGCCTGTGTTCCTGCAGTAGTGTTTTTATACTTACTCCTTCCAGTTAAAAGGAGAAAAAGGGAAACTAAATGAAAAGACAAATAATAACAATTAAATTTTTAACCAAAGTAAGCAAAGGCAAAAATTACTTAGAGCTTACTGTTTTGTGAATGTATTAGTTTTGAGCTATCATAATCATTTTATGGGATTTGAAATTCTTTTCTTGGGTCTTTCTCCCTGGTGTTATTCTTTCTTAACATGAAGCATACTGAGTGTATGCTAAGATCAAGGAGGGGTTTCCAAAAAGTGTCTTTTCTCATCCAAGAGCCATTTTCCCTACAGATCTCCTAAAAGGAGTCTGTCTTTGGTAATTATCATGAAATTACCGTCTTAGCAGGAAGTGCACGCAAGTCTCCACAATTACTCAGCTAACTGCATTAGCCTTGATAGCCACAGCAGCTGGTTGCAGGCTCCACAGAAGATTAAAATACACTAGCAAGAAATGAACCTGAGAGCCAGATTTTTCCCTCTGATCTAATTGCAGCACAATTAATACCAAGGGCTTGGTTTTGGGATTTTTCTGCTGAGGAACTGGACTAGAAACATAGTCAGACATCCAAGAAGTGAATTACTGCTGTGAAATGTTGTCTGCTGTTCATAATTTCACTGAAGAGCACATTCAGGAGGCAGACAAATACAACTGAAACAGTAAAATCCTGTTTTCTGAACATTCATCCTTATTTGTAGGTGATAAATATGGATCTTCCCCGGTTTGAGCTAAAAGAAAAATTAAAAATTGAGCAGTAATCTAGTAACCTCCCATGGTACTCCCATGTTAGTGAGAGTCAGCCTTCAGACTTTACTGGATCTGCTCCTACAGACACACTGCATGGCAGTGGGCTTGAAATGCATTCGAGCCATCAGGGCCTGCAGAGCTTTCACAGTGCTGCAGCCAAACCAGATCATCTCTGCAGCCAGCGCTGATTCATGAGCTCTGTCAGGGATTGTGTAGGTAGAACAGAAGGGTGTATAATTTGATCAGGAGAGCTTTCCTTTCAGCTCTTGCATCTCTGGCCAAGGCCAGTGCAATACTGGCCACATTGCTCTGTGTGCATTGCTGGTGCACACAAGTGGGACAAGAACCTTTGCAATGGTGTAGGGCAGCACGGGCTCAGACACAGAGCTCTGTGGAATTTGTCTTCATGCAAACACACGAGGCTCATGCCGCAATCATGCATAGAAGAATTGCATGTTGAAGCTCCTACCCCATTAGGAATACAGGTAGGCATCAGCTCCTACCCATAGCTGATGCTACTCTTTTATGGTTTTGTTTAAATGACGAAAATCTTTCAATAATTCTGTGCTCTAAAACTAATGGCTTGTCACTGCCACCACAGCACCAGAGCCAGACTCTCCTTTTTGCTGTCTATTCCTCCTTTTCCAGGCGGCCACGCACGGCACCCACTCGTAGGGTGTCACAGGTACAGCCTCTTGAAGGGTTGATAAATCTAATAATTTATGAACTCACGAATCCTTCTGCTGCCCGAATCCATGCACGGACCGATTTGTCACCTGTGTGTGTGCCGCTTGCAGCCCGCAGGGAAGGAGCCCGCTGGCAGAGGACACGCGGAGGTGCTGGCACAGGAGGGGCTGCCGGCGGCCGCAGGAGGAGCCGTGCCCGCTGCCGCAGCTCGGGGCCCCGCGGCGCTCCGGGAGGATGTGCCCGAGCTGCGAGATCCTGCTCTGCCGGCCCTGCGGGACCCTGCACTCGCAGCGCGCCTTCATCGCACACAGCCTGCTGGACCACTACGACGCGCAGCCCTGCCCTGCTGAGCGCCCTGCGGGATGCAGGCTCCGGGGGCCCTGAGCGCATCCCAAACCCGAGCTGGATCCATCGGGATGACAGATCCCTCTCGGGAGTTTTGTTGTTAATTGCAGCCCCGAGACACGTGAAAAGTCTCAGTTTCGGCCCGCGTGTCCGAAGAACGAGCCGGAGTTCTTCAGTTTTCGTTCTTAAAGTTGTTTATTAAATCTTATCTATAAAATTTTCCTCCTGCCCAGCTGAAATCCGCTGCGCTCTGACTGCCCCCGGGGAGGTGTTATCTCTTTATACTACAAACTACGTATAACATGTTTACAATCACTTTCCAATACCTATCACCTGTGTTAGACAGTGAACTATCCCAAAGTGCCAGCACCACAGCAGAACATGGAGGCAGAGAAGAAGGACTGGACACACCCAAGTCCCTCCATCTTGTCCCCAAAACCCCCATTCTAAAATCCCAAAATCTACCTTTTCACCCGATGATAATTTTATTATTACACTATTTAAACTTCTGTGACTTTCAGGTCCTCATACAAAGCTGGTAATTTGCTCCACGGGTCATAATCAAACCCACAGGTGTTCTGGGCTGTGTGCCAGGGTCTCTGAGCCCCCTGGCAGGGGTCCTGGAAACTCTGGACACCCAGAGGGATGCACTGAGTTCCGACAGATCCTGGCATGGAAGCTCTGGGGGCCCTGAGCGCATCCCAAACCCAGAGCTGGATCCATCGGGATGACGGCTCCATGCAGCCGCCCCGCAGTTCAGTCTGTACCCATCACTCATTTAACCAGCACAAACCCGGTAAACAGAGCTGTAACCTAAACATTTCTTAGCTGTTAAGGATAGGGGATTGTTTCAGAAATATTCTCCAGAGCCTTCATTCTCCTCTCAAGGAAACAAAGATTATCCCATTGAGCAGCAAACGCGAGTGTGACGATTATATGCAAAGCCACTTGAATGCCTTTGTTTGCTTCAGTGTTGTTTGTGATCTGGAATATTAAAAGTTTTATTTCTAAATTAACTACCTCTGAGAAGCAACTTTATGGGGGAAAGGGACTTCTAAAAGCTGTCCTGGCCACAGGGATTGCAGCTCACATCCCAGTTCCCTCCTAGAATTTCCAAACTTGCACAGGTTTTTGATATCTCACTTGTGATCCTGCACCTTGCCTTAAATAGGGCAACAACAATCACAACTCACAAAGTATTTAAGCCTTCTTTGAGCTCTTAAAGCCTGACCTGTATTTTTAAGCAGTTCTTCAAACAGTGCAGTACAGCTGCAGACACCAGGCCAAGGCTCTGGGGCAGGGGTGGGTGCCATTAAGCTCCAGGTGTACAAAGACTTTACCACTGCGGAATTCCCGAGCAGAGGTGAGGGGTGGAAGTAGCCTCGGGAACAGATGGACCCAAGTCCAGCAGCATGCACCTTTTCCTCCAGGGCACACAGCTATGTGCAGGATTAATTCCTTGCTCTTTGGTAGGGAACAGGCTAAACAGACTTAGTCTCCCACAGCCATTAATGCTAAGGGTTCTTTTATTTAGCCAAGCAGAAGAACAGAGGCTGGGACATTTGGACCTTCATTTCATCTCTCCTTTTCCTAAATTCCAAAGTAACAAGTCCATAGGGAAAAGGACTTTCTGTCCTTCCCACTCCTCTTCTGGAGCTGTTCATTTTTGTTCGAATGAATGTCTGGTAAGGTGACTGGAATGCAGATTTTTTTCCTATCCCTAGGGAATACTTGGACTGGGCTATGACATCTATTCTTGTGTTTTGTTTCCAGCCCCCCAGGAAAAGGGTTTCAGCAGGAGGAGTTCAGAGCCACATATACAACATTCTGTGCTCCAGAGTACCTTGAACAACAGTGCTCAGCTCCCTTGTGGAATGTCTGACACTCAATGCTCCTCATGCAAGAGTACAGAGATCATTTCAGAAACCAGACTGAGCTGCTGAAAGCTCCCAGGGCAAAGCCCATTAGGAATTCCATGTAGGAGAAAGCCTTAGGCAGGGCTCACAAACTGAAATGAAGCACTGCCAGGTTCCTCCTTTCTGCCCAGACTTCACTGGTTCTGCCCATTGCCAGCAAGTGCCCAGATTTCCTGCCCAAATTCAGACTTTTAAAGCCAGAAATTAGATCTTATGAACACCCTTGTGCTACAAGGGCCTTAATCCCTCCAAAACCACATTTCCATGGTGCTTGATTGCCACTGCTGTTCATTTTCAAAAGCCAACCAGGGCCTGGCAAACCAGAATTAACCTTTCACATTTCTTTGGGACTGCTATTCCTAAACTGGGACCCCTTACAGCTCTCCCAAGAGTAAGCCACACCATTACTTTAAGAAATATAAATTCAACCCCATTCCTCATCATCAAGCAATCCAGAGGAGACTTCTCCAGACAATCACCTGAGGAAGAGCAAGGTGACAGACTGAAAGGATGAAGGACTAGCTCACCACAACAGCATTATTTTAAATCCTTCAGTGCCATGCAGTGAAATCAGTTCAAATAGGTCACAACTGAGCCTTTATCCAAGTGTTCCAGAGGGGACAGAACAAGGGAAGTTCTCTCAGCATCTGCCTGGTAGGATTTCCTGTGTGGCTTGCTGAAGGATGCAAGCAGCTCCTCATGTGGGTCATGAGGCTGGAAAGGCACCCAAGCAGCAGCAGCAGCAGTGTACAAATGGAGCTCACTGAGCACAGCAGCTCTCTCCTGTCCCCATGGATGCTGCTGGGCTGTGCTGGGCTGGCTGAAGGACAGCTGCCAACACCAGGGTGAACAATGCTCCTGGCAGGAGCACCTCCCTCTCCTCCATCAGGCAGGCAGTCATGCTTGGGGAGAGTAACTGCAACATTTCTGTTATGCACTGAGGCAGCACCAACAGTTTTGTCCTTGATTCCTCAGAGCTGGAGAATTACTGCTCCTTGCCTGCACTGGCTACCAAAACCTGCTGCAGAGATCTGCTTGGTGCTGTGTTTGCTCCTACCATACCCAGCTTAATGTGTGTCCATTGAGGTCAGGCAATAGAACCACACCTTGAGTTTAGCCTGGCTTTAATTTCATCAGCCTCACCACAGCCAGCCCCTTCTGTCTCCAAAATCCCCAAAGCCCCATGCAAACAGTGAGGCCCAACAGCAGCAGGGCACTGAGCCCTCACATGGCAGCACCTACTGACACTTGTGCACCACAACAGCTCTGCTCCCTCAGCTCTTGGACTGTCATGCCAGACAAGTCAGTTTAAAAATTATTACATCTTAGCAGAGGATTTCAGGCTTAGATTTTAAAGCTGGCTCTGACACATAATTACACTAATACACTATATTGTGAAAGAATAATAATAGAAATACTGATTACACATTTAAAAGATGTAGGCTTGAGACCATCCTACAGAATAAAGCTACAATATAGCCTGACATACCAATTATTAAGAGCCTCTACTATTGAATTATCTGATTTCAATAGCTCTGGGAGATTAAAGAGGAATATTGGACTCTTTTATATGAAATACAGGAATGGGCTCTGTCCAGGGCATTTGCTGGAATGTGAGTGACCGACAACCAACACCCCACTGCCAAAACAACCAATACAAGCACGAGAGGGAAAGGAAGCAGCTCCACAGCTGATGGGCAAATCCATGGGAGCTCCTTCCCTGGAAATCCAAGACAGGACAAGCAGGAGTGTGAAAGCAGCAGTTGTCAGTCTGTCACAAAATAAAAGATTCAAGGTAGAAAGCAAACCCATCAAGTAATCATGCAATCAGTAATAAACCAGAACAAATAAAGATCATTTCCACACTGCATATACCCAATTTCAGCTGTGGTTTTTAAAGCAGCCCAGGCAGCTTTCCCCTCTGCCAGATACAATGAAGGCCTTGAGAAGGAAAAGTCATTTTTCCAGTGGACATATACGAAGAAAGGTAATTAACGAGACCATGTGAACTGAAGATTCAACACAAACTCTTTAAATTCTCTTATTATAATCTAACCATTTGATGTCTTGTGAATTCAGAAACTGATCTAAAATAGTATGTTCCAAATCAGCCCAAATTAACTTACCAATTTAGTATTAGAGCTGGATATTGTGAGTAAAGTACAGAAACAATCAATGGACTGATGTGCCAAAATCCAGTCTTCTCTTGGATGACAAAGTGTCAAAGTCTCCTTTGACTTTTCACAAAGTAGTTCATTTATTTATTTGTTTGTTTTCTGAATGAAAGTCTGTATGCCACAGGCTGTAGCAAGTATGATGAAAACCAGGGAAAGTGGTGATGTTTTTACTAATACAGTTCAGCACACCAGGACTCTGCTCAAAACTTAACATGAAGGTATCACAAAATCAGCCTTGGTGACCTGGTAAATGCTGCTTCCTGCCAGGTCCAGCCCTGAGAGGTCAGCCTGGGAAGCATTGCTGTGAGATGGGATCTCTTCTCAGCTATTTGAACATCAATTCACAGGGCGAAAACGCTTCATTGTCTTCGCTGCCAAACACAAAAATAGACCATTTAACTCGGCTCTTTCTTTTCCCATTCTTGTTAATTAATTGCCAAGAGTAAACATAGAGAAGGTAAAGACAAGCAAACACAACACAGCCATTGAAAGGCTATTAACCAACACAAACACTGAGCAGAAGCAGTATTTGCTAATCATCTCTAAATACTCCTCAAGGAACAGAGGCTATGGGATTTTCTCACCATCTCAAGTACTTTTATAACCTGCATTAAAGTCGCATCCAAAATCCTCTCTGGACTCAGTGCAGTGCCCCGGTGGTGCTGGTGGCAGGGAAGGTGCTCCTGCACCTGCAGCTCAGAGCTCTCACCTGCAGAGGTGCAGAGGGGAGCACAGGGGAGCCTGAGACACAGAGGGGAGCAGAGGGGAGCCTGAGGCACAGAGGGGAGCAGAGAGGAGCCTGAGCACAGAGGGGAGCAGAGCAGAGGGGAGCCTGAGACACAGAGGGGAGCAGAGCAGAGGGGAGCCTGAGGCATAGTCTGGAGCCACCTGCCCGAGTCCCACGGGACACCTGGGGTGGGACAGGAACCAGGCTGCCCTCAGAGCCAGGGAAATAAGGGAAATGGAGATGCCACTGTGCTCCCTCCTGCCAGAGCCCATCCACACCAGCCCCAGGCAGCCAACAAAGGGCATTTGCCAGCTTCACCTCACAGTCCTGGAAAAGCTGATGTCTCCCTCAGCAAGGCCAGAGATGTCCAAGGGCTCTGTCCAAGTGCTCTGTCCCACAGAAAAACAGAACGTGTCCAGGAATGGCTCCTTATGCACAGTCACATGAATTACCTGAAGATGCCATTACTTTTTTCAGAGCTGTCACCTGCAATGTAGTTTCTTTTTAACTTTCTTGCTATCTGCTGTAGAAATAATAATTTAAAAAAGGACATGGCACACTTGAAATGCTACTATGCTGTGTACTAAAAAAACCAGCCCTAAACCCAACAAAACCAACCCACGTAACACTTGTTACTTTTAGAATATTCTAAAAGTAGAAGTCTTTTCAGAGAGATAACCCATAGGGTGAGGAGAAGAGAATCAATGCCCTACACAGAACTGACTCCAAGTAAGTTCTTAACCTTTAAAATAAACATGGAAACCCCAAAACAACAAAAGCAAAACACTCTCAACAAAGTAAAACCTACTTTAATTAAATTCATACATCATCCAACATTTCTATGCAGAACAACTGTTTAGTCAAAAAGTAAATATATATGTTTAATCTCTTTCAAATGTCCACAAGAATCAAGAGCTACCAGTGTTCCTTGGAGAACAGGCAGTAGTTAAACCTCTCTTGCTGATGCTCAGGAACAGTTTGTTACATCTTTTAACCAGCAGTCCCCTATTGCACATAACAAATTTGCTCTCCATTTAAGCACCTAAAAGCCTGGTACCTCACTAAATAAATTAAAACAAATCCAGTTTCTTCAGCAACCATCTTCAACATATATATCTCAGTAAAGCAACATTCCTGCAAGCTTTTAATAAATAGAGAGAGAAGATCAGCGACTGCATTGGTGTTCTGTGGAATGACCTTTCCCCATCAACTCTTGCTTCTCCAACCAGCTGGGGTTTTTGGTATGTATGCTTTAAAAATCACTTTGTGTTGTTTATTTAATGAGAACATCCCTTACATAGGTCAGTACATTTCACAGGGAAGGACTGATCTGAGACAGGAATTTCAGTGTAAGGCTGGAAGGAGCTTCTTGCTGGAACCAAACCAAACTGTGCCTCTCTGGGAGCTGAAGGCAAAGCCCCAGAGGCTGAGTGGGAGACTGTAACCAACGAGGGATTCTCAGGCACGTCTGGAATTGGCCTAACCTTCCTCCTTCTGAAGGGCTTCTTTTGTGTGTTAAGTCAGAGGAACAAAGCTGTGCAACCCTGAACATCTGGAGGCTGCATCACATCTGTCAGGTCTCCCCCACCCTTCCTTCAGCAGCAGCACAGACACGAAGCAGCTCCCTGCAGTACAGTGATACCATGGTTGCTATTTACAGTAGAATTAATGCATCTGTGCCAGTAGGGCAGAGGTCATATGAAAAATATACACAATACACTCATTTTTAGCCAGATTAGGATATAAAAAAAAATTTACTCTTCAAGTCCTAACTTTAAATGAAGAACAGTTCTGCCAGAGGTCTTCAAACCTCCTGAGGATATGTTAGAGCACATTACCCTAACGTATAAAAACAAATATTTACACCTCCATGAAGTACCAAAGAATTTTTAAAAATGCCTAGTAGCTCTCAGCGTGCAAAGTCAGCAGGAACTGATTATCCAGGATGTTCACTAACTGTAGAGACAGTCTTGGAATCAAGCATTCAGAAGCAGAGTGCAAAAGACTCAGGAATTATTTCAGTCCATTTGTTTTCACTGTCGTTTCCTTTCTTGGTTTGGATCATTTCATAGAATCACAGAGTGTGCTGAGCTGGAAGGGACCCATCAGGATCAGAGTCCAACTGCTGGCCCTGTGTGGGGCTCCCCAAGAACCACCTTGTGCCTGAGAGCATTGTCCCAGTGCTTCCAGAAGTTTTGTTGGTCCATACCACAGAAACCCTTTACAAACACTTATCAAGGTAACCTTCAGCTTAGTGCAAATGCTAGAATCTCCTAGGACCTGTAATCCTTTCTGACAGTGTGAGCCATCCAGTTCACTTTAGTAGTCCAACTTTCCCGCAGAGCTTCATCAAACTTTTGCTTGAACTGTTTTAGTGCTTCTTCCTCACTCTTCCCTAAGGCCAGGGAGTCCTAAGGCAACAGGTAAACAAGGACTGTTAGGAATTTTAAAATACACAGTGAAAGGCTCCTTCACCTTTCAACACAAGCCACAGTGTGTTTCGTTCTCCTTTGACACTTTTTCTACTTACTACTCAATGAGCAATACATCAATTGGTTTAAATAATAAATCTTCCTGGGTTTAAAGATAAAATGAAAAGAGAATGAAGCAAATCATTTTCACCTTTCCAGGTCTATGCTTGTGCATGAGCCAAGATGTAAAATACCCTTGGGATGACTCCATTTAAGATGCACAGATCCTGAACTCATTCTCTGAGCACTAGGCCTGACTACAGACCTTGTCCTATAGAGCTGAAAAAGAAAACTTCAAGGACAGTGTGGAAATCTTCACAGAAATGAAAAACAATGAAAATGTATTAATCTTGGAATCAAAAAATCACATCCTGGAAAAATGCTGAGTCCTGCTGAGCTGTAGCTCTTACTGTACCTTGAGATACTGGATGTCCTTGACAGAGGTGAGCTCTGGCAGCCCTGCAGTCAGCATCAGTGCAAAGAGGGTAATAAATAGGTTGCCGTGCTTGCGCAGGATCAGGTAGGCTTCCTCACAGTACTGCCGGAACCTGGGCACAGGGCAGGGAGCGCAACAGGCCAGTCACACACTGCAAATGGCTGCAACTGCTAGCTGTTTATCTGTTATCTGCAATCTGGGATCTGTCTGATAAACACAGACTGTGGAACACAGCACAGAGAGACAGAGATGCCTGCAGAACCTGTTTGTGCATTCCCACAGTGTCCCGGGCTGACTAAATGATGCTTTTATCCCCAGTTGTCTGTTCTGTTTATGCTGAATAATAAGTTTTGCACCTTTAGGACTTGTTGCAGAGAGTGAAGGGGGGAGAGAAGAAGCAGCAGTTTGTTTTCAGACACTGCACTCACTCCTCCACATTCCTGCTCCTGGACTGTGTTGTCTGCGGATGGACAGACAGCAGGACAGAGCTCACCTCTGCTTTTAGTTAGTTTTAGCTTGCTGAGGCAAAGAAGTTCCCTGGACTGTGGGTTTTTTTTTCCTTTTCTTTGGAGCTGTTCAAACCTGCTCTGGACTGAACACCCAGGGGAGCACCAGCAGCTGCACCTGTGGCCACTGGGCCGGGCCTGGCCTGTGACATTTCCAGCACTGAGGGACTGATCAGAGCCTGAGTGAGCTGAGCTGCAACCCGGGGAGGGACTTTCTCAGTTTGTCATGTCTTTTGGAGCAGCAAGGGGTTTTATTGTTTAATATTGTTTAAGGTTTTATTGTTTAATAAACAGGGTTTTTCCACTCTTCTCCAAGGAGGTATTTTCTCTCGGACCAGCTGAGGGAGGGGCCAAATGAATCTGCTTTTCTAGAGGAGCCCCTTTGGGGGTCTCTCCAAAATCTGCCCTGAACCAGGACACACAGATACATCCCATATCTCCCCAGCGAGCCCTCAGTACAAAACACCACCAGCTGCTCTTCAGAAAGAACAAAAGTGCCAGAGGTCATGGTCCCACCTCCCTGAGAATTCGTTAGGTGAAATGCCTGATGATTATAGGGTGGGCTACAGTGGAAAAGCCTAAATTCTATTGCAATCCCTCTAATCTCTGCCATTTCTAATTCCTTCTGTGGTCAAAACTGAGCCAGCTTCCAGGGCTGGTGGATCAGGAGCTCCTCATGGCCAAGCATCCAAGCAGGGGCAGCATGGGGCAGCACAATGAACATGCCCTGATGGACAGGAAGGGCAGGAGGGAGCCTGTTCCTAAGGCAGTGCTTGAACAACAGCCTGGCAGCTCTGCCTGGAGCCCAGAGCTGCTGCAGGCAGAGCTGAGCCCAGCAGAACCTGCCACCTCCTGCTGTGGGAGGTCAACTGCAGAGCTGCAGCTTTGGTTCTGAAGTCATCTGTGGACATTCCAGCTCAGGGAGAGCAGCAGACAGCCCTGTAAATGCATGATGGCACACTTCCACACAAGTGCAAATGAGCAAACCAACCCCAGGTAAGTTCTGGTACGTTGGAAGTTATCTCAATTACAAATAGATCAAAATAACACTCACCGACCAAATTTTTCAGTGTTCCCTGTTTTTCCTTGTTGAATAACATGAATGAAATCATAGGTGAGTATGAAAGGTACCCGTTCCCTTTTAATTCCAAACTTGGACTTGAAGTTTCCAAGAATATGCCCAAAATCTATGTGAAATAGCTAAAAAAAAACCAAACCAAACAAACAAACAAACAAAAAAACAAGTGAAAAATAATCTCTCCAGTGAAATGTATCACTTTTCTAATATCTCTAAAGGATGCAGGTATCAAGAACAGTGAACTCCTAACGTGACTCTCCAAAACCTGTGGTTTCAACCCCTTTGGGAGATTTTGGTTCTAAACCACTATAAGATTTAAAGTCAGTAATAACATCCATACACTTCTGAGTGACCACTGCAGCAAAAGATTCTCTCAGGTTTAAGCTGCTGCTGCCACAGAGAGACAGCTTGGTGGCAGCATCAGACAAAAATGAGCCCAAGATGAGCCCACAAGGCTCAACATCATCACATGCAAGGCCTTTCCCACACAAGGACAGAGGCAAAGGGAGCAGAGCTGAGTTAATCTGAAGGACGCTGTGGCAGCTCCCCATGTTAGAATTGAGGTTAAGGGCATTCCAGCTTTCTTCCAGGAAGTACAAACTTGAAAAGAATACTGCAAATGTCTGTAAAGCTCTCAATTTTATAACCCTTGCTGATTTTCTAGAAGAATAATTTCAATTAAATCAGACAAGTTACATTACAGGGTAACAATTGAAAAAGCAGATGTCTAGGGTGCAATGCTGTGCACCCCAGGCTCTGAGTGCACAGCATTGTGCTGCTGCTGGGTTCCACACTGAGCATTTCTGCAGGGCTGAGCTGCACAGACTCACTTCAGGGAAACCACACTGCTCCAAAATGCACCTCATGGATTTTTAAGGGTGGTCTTTTGCAAGATACCCTAAGACCACTTTTATTCAATGAATCTAAACCACTATAAGGCCCCTTGCATGTTCTGTAAAAGCTCTGCAGAACAGCCTCTCTCGATACAGAATTGCTGATGGACCAGGGTGTGCTCTGTCCTTCCCCCAGCATTACATTTCCTTTCCTTGAAGCTCTCTCCAACCCTCAGTGAACCAGAGACATCAGTTCTAACCATTTGTGCCTTTCCTTTCATCATGGCACCAAAGAAATTACAAGTTCTCAAGGGAACTCTTGCACACCAAGGTCAGCAAAGGCATTCTGCCTACAGAAGGTTTTTTTACCTGCCCATTTTTCCTGACCATGATATTGTCACTGTGTCTGTCACCAATTCCCAGCACATATGTAGCTACACAGTAGCCAGCACAAGACAGAGTAAATTCTTCAATGGCTCGATCCAAGTCCTCTCTGCAACGACAGAGAAAATTGCATTAGTGCCCACTGATGGAATTCATGTCATGCTTTGGCCTCAAAAAAGATTTTTACTTGTTTAAACTAGAAGTCCATTAGGATGCTGCAAAACCAGAATTACTTGAGAAAAAAATACTGTAAAGGTAGCTGTGGAGAACAAGCAGTATGGAAGGCAACATCAAGGATTAAGACCCATGTAGTTTCCTTGGGTTTGTTTGTGCTGCCAAATTTAATATAACCTACTCAACAGCACACAGCCAAAACGCTGCAAATCCCAGGCCCAAGGGTACCATGAATCTCAGGCAGAATTTGACATGCTAGAAAAACAATTAGCAAGAAACCACATCTTCCTCCAGACTGGAAGAGAAATTTCAGAGGAATTTTGTAGCTTATACTATAGCTGAGAGAATAAGTGTAGAAATTACCCTAAATTGTACTCCTTCAGCCAGTTCAAGAGCGCATCCTTGTTGAAGGCAGCAGCTGCAGCAACATTGCTGCTGTTTAACTGAATGTCAGCAATGGTTTCTGAGCTAGAAACAGCCTCAATGAGGCCAGAGTGATCTCCAGTTGCCAAACAGCCATAGGGCAATATCCTGCAAGGAAACACAGAATCATGTCAGAACCTAAACCAGCAAAATGCTTCTTTAGTGTGTTCAATATTTGGAGATGGCTGAATGCTCATGTGAACAGTAAACTCTCAAGGGGCAATATACAGAATTGTTTGTAAAGGTTAAAGACCAGCAATACATTTAAAACATTCATTTTTCCTATTTTGTATATAGATGCAAAGAAGAGAAACACTTTAAAAAGCCTAATTTTTCCTTTTTACTGGAACCCAGTTTCTTGTAACTTCCCAGGATAAGCCACAGAGGGAGCCCTGTGCTTGCATTTGTGAATTCCTGCCCGGACAGACCCCGACCTGCTCCAGTTCATTACCCATAAATTATTGCTGGAAATGCAAAAGAGGATCTTATCCTTTCCATCATCTTCCTACTTCAAAGGAAAATGCTAGAAATCCTTCTGAATCTTAATAAAAAGAATGTTTTCCAGCTCATAGTAAACTGAAGCATAGAAACCCAATGGAAAACAGGAATACATCTCTTAACTGACCTGGTATCTCAGAACACACCTGTGCATTCACTCACTGTGACCAGTGAAAATATCTCTTACCATGTCACTGCATTACAGTGAGACACAGTTCAGGATGAAAATCAAGGACAGGTGTATATAAATAGGTAAGTGTATCTTTTCCCAATACATTTCCTCCCTTCAGATGCTTAAAAAGCTAAACAGAATGGCAACACCCCATGAGATGGGAGCTCAGCATTTGCAAGGTAAACTTACAGCAAACTTTTCAAAGGCAATGCATCACAAATTGAGGTGTCTGCTCTAGTGCCACGCAGCTCAGGACAAGAATATGATCTCAATTGTGGTCATGGTCCATGGGTAAGAGAACGAATACCAACAAAAATCTACACTGCAGCTCACAAGGTATAGACCAGCACTCACTGACTTACAGAGCTGTATAAAACAACTGCAGGACATGAAAATTGATGTGAAAATTTGATCAATTTTCAAATGAAAATTGATCATAAAAATTGATGTCTGAAGATACATACATACATACATACATACACATACAAATATATAAAGCTTCACTGCTGGTGAAGCTGTCATTAGTATTTATATATAAAACTATATATGTTTTTATATACGTATATAAAGTTTAATATAAGATATTAAATTTAATAGCTACAAAGCATAACCACATCTCTTAACTGACACAGTCTATTATCCCAAGCCATGGAAGAAAAATAAATAAAATTCCTTACAAAATTAAACACAACATTTTTGCCTTATAGCTATCGGGAACTGAGCAGTTCTCCACCAAAGGGATAACACAACTGAAGTGGTGCAAGTAGTGATGCCTTGGAGGGGCTACCTAGAACAGAGGCTGGACAAGATTTAGAGAATAAAGTGGGTATTTATTAAAGGCCTTCAACAGCCACACCTTGGGCAGTCAGAAGCCTCACAGAGGCTACACCCAAGCTGGACAATGGGCACCAGTTTTTCAGACAATTATAAGTTTGGTCCATTTACATATCAGGGGTTAATCCCTGAATTACAGCTTCAGGTAGTGAAGTCATTTACCCCCAGTTTGCTCCCCTCAATTCACTTTTGTTTGTACTTTCAGGGCCTGAGACAGTAAAGTGTCCTTGAGCTTCAGGCCCAGAGGGATTGTTTTGTCTGACCAAAATGTGAAGACAGTAACTCACACTCTGCATGGAGTTCAGAGTTGTGCACTAATGCAGTACAGGATCTGAAAAATATGAAAGCTAAAATCCTAAGGCATCAGAAACAGTAATGATATAGATTGGGATTCTTCCCTACTGGCAACAAAGTGCACTGAAAACCAGATTCAGCAGAGTATTTCAAGAGGACTCAACTTCAAAACAACAGCAGAAGTGCAGGCTTGGAACACTCTTCCCGTTTCTGTTCTGAGCCCTGCCCAGTCCCAGCCCTGCGTCCAGAGCAGGGCTCTCCAGGAGCAGGAGGGTGGCTGGGATTGCCCCTGGGCACGGGGAAGCTCTGCCCATCCTTATCAGCAGAGCACAAATGGCAGCCAAAGCTGGCCAGGTTAAAGTGCACGCTGGCCTCCTCCCACGGCACCCAACCCAGCCCGCCCGGGCTGAGCCGGGCACACGGCCAACAACTTCCCCTTCAAAAGCAGGCAATGATGAAAGCTGCAGCCCCTGGAGGGCTGTGTGCTTACAACTGCAGGAAAAAACATCCTTGTCAGAGAGACAGCTTGACAGAAGTCAAGTTAGGGACAAATCCTCTGGGCCCTTTCCATCTCATCCTGGTCTTTCTGACTTGAGCATCTGTCAGCAGGATATGCTCCCTGCTTTTTAAAGCCAGCAAAAGCCATGGACAGATCAATGCTGAAATCCTGGGTAGGACAGAAAATTCTCTTCACTCATTTAAAACTGTTCTTTATTTCAAGGGTTTAATTCACCAAACCAGCGCCCTTCCAAACACACACAAAATACTGGTGATTTATCAACATGTTCTCTGCTTCACGTCAAATAGTTTAAAAATGATGACATGTTAAAGAGTTGTAACAAATACATTTTCCAGTATGTGTGTGAACTCTGACTTCACTCATACACAGCCATGTAACCTCAGATCTCACACACATAAGGGAGACAAAAATGAGAGCCTACTATATACAGGCACTGAAACAAAAAAGGTTTTGGAGAATGTCCTGCATCTGGTCAAAAAGTAACCAAGTATTAAATACTTCTATGACAATTTCCCACAGCAAAGGAGACTTGGCATAGATCAAACTCCTCAAATACATGATTCTCTGTTGCTGTTGCTTTACTCGTCTCTCCACTAACACGATTTTGATGCTATAACAGAGCTAAAGCAGCACTTTCTGGCACAAGGATTTTCCTGAGAGGTGCAGCACCACAAACCCCACAGCATCCTTGGGAAGACAGATGTTGTGCTCCTCTGCTGTGACATGTATTTGTAATAGGCCATCTACTTCCTGCTCTGTGTTCAGGTACAAGTTTGTCTTAAAAATTAAGGCGTGGGGATTAACTAAAAAATATACTTTTTGCTTTGTTCATTTCTCTCTGCTACTTGGATGATGTTTGAGGTAGACTGACAAAGGCAGAGTCCTCTAAGTGTCAGCGTTTGTCTCAGTGCTGGTCCTGTTCTGGGAAGCAGATCCACTCTACACCCCAGGCTTTCCTCACTGTGCCCACACAGGGAGAGCCCAGGAAGAAGGACTTACAGGAGTACATGGTGCTCCTGGCCTCCTGCTCACAAGTGTCCCCTCTGATACGCCCCCTGCCCTGTTTGTCACCTACAAGACAAATTAGTTGGCAGTTAAACAAACAAACAAACAGTTCTCCTCCTTCAGCTCTCAAAATCAATATGTATTTGATGTTTCTAGAGCTGAGAAATCCCACTGGGAATATCATGCCTGCTTTAGACAGAGACTGAGCTTAGGTTTCATTTTCAATCACTGCTAGAGAACTGAGTGTGGACTGCAGTGCAATTAGAAGGGAACTGATCTTGTCCCCAGCTCAGTGGTGCACTGGCTGCCATTTGATCCATGCCTCATGGAAGCTGGACAATCTGCTTGTGGCAAAATACGACTGATGGGGAGGAGCAGCAGCCAGAGCTGCTCTGACACTGCTGGCACAGCTGATACCCTGCTTTTACTTGGATGGAGTTACCAGACTCTCCACAGTGGAAAAAAGTTGAAAAGTGCAAAATCCATTGTACATCCACAAATGGAAACAACTTCAGGGGAACGAAGGATGATACAGGGCAACAAGCAAGGACTGCACTCTTTGGTATGGGCATGTGGCACTGTATTTTTCAGGAAAGCAGCTCTTTGACACTACTTTTTCAGCTGAGACCATGCTTCTCACCCAAGCAAAAAGTAACCACTGACTCCTGACTCACAAACATGGCAAAGAACTCACTCCACCACTGCTGGCTCATGGATTCTGGAGTTGTCTCTTCTTGAGAGAGATGCAGGCTATAAACACAGAGATGCCAAAGCCTCACCCTGCTGGCTGTGCCCTCGTGCTCTGGGTGTTCTGAGTGCTGTTTTGGCCAATTCTGTTCTCAAGGAAGGTCATTTCAGAGCCCTCTCTTGGCAAGGGCCTGATTAATCTCTTTGACAGACACTGAACTGTAACCCTGCCTCAATCCCAGGATTTTATTTCATAATGGTAACTATGACAGGATGAATGGAAGGAAGATGCTCCCAGTTAAGCAAACAAATTGAAGAGCCCAAATATAGAACTTCAATTCTCACTAGGAACTTCCCCTTTTCTACTTTTTTTCTTTGCAGAGTTTTAAGAAAGATCTTGGACATCAGAGCTACTTTTTTGTTTTCCTTTGTTGTGTTAAAAAAAAAAAAAAGGCTTAGTCAGGAAAAGCATATTTGATGACTCTCATCACTATTCCTGTTTGCTAGGCATGGTGTGTGGCCCAGGCTGCAACCACAAACATCTTCTGGGAAGGCAGCTACTGAGGAATGCCTCATCTGGGATTCCACAGCTGCCAGAGGCTGTCCTTGCCCCAAAATGCTGGATCAGCCTCCTCAAAGTCAATTTATAATGACATAAATGACCTAAAGTTTCTTCAAGTCAGTGTACAACTTCACACACACTCAACCATCTCATCACATCTATACCTTTCCAGAAACAATTTGTAATTCACATTTCCACCTTTCCTTAAGCATTCTAAGCAACAAGTTGATAATTTTACTTACCTGTGCTGATGCTATGCGCCTTGTTTAGTTCCCAGAACTATACTCGAACAATAAAAATTTTAAAAGAGCTCCAAGAATCTAAATTAAGTACTTCAGGCATAAGTACTTCAAGACTTGTAAACAAAACTTAAACAGAGAGGATTACAGCTCTTGAAACAGGCATACAAAATTTAATTTATGGCTAAAAATGGTTTCTAATAATATGATACCTTCCTTAGGACTACTTTCTAAAGTGTAATTAGAATTTGTGAATTATGTTACCTAAAACTGGTTCATAAATTTGGGTGGAAAGGCTTCCCATGTACTAGAGGGTTGTGTGATAACACTGAGCAATGACTGATACTGTTGCTCTTAGGAACACTCCAGCATTCATTCAAAGAAATCACGTTGACCCTACCAAGGATACAAAAGCAAGAAAGCTACTTTGCAAGAGACTTTGGAAGATACAAAGATATTTCTGGCTGGAAAAATGCATTCTGGCATCCAAGCAGTGGTTTACCAACAAGAGAAAGTGACTCCAGAGTTGCAGATGTTCCCAGTGGCTGTAAGTGCTGGTGTGAGCAGCAATGAGAGCTCTGCTCCCAGCAGGAAGGAGCACAGGTAACACTTCCCACAGCCTGCTCACCTTGGCCAGGACAGCTGGAACCTCTGGGAAGCCTGACAGATGTGTGGAGAAAGGACAGTGGGGAAGGTGCTAAAAGCAGGAAAGCTTTATTTCTCAAAGCAGCCCGTCCATGCAAAGCAAGCAGCCCTCAGGAGCTCCTTACCGGAGATCCAGGCCAGCCTCCTTCCACAGAATGTCCATCAAGCGCAGAATCTGCAGCGTCAGCATGTCCTGCCGGAGATCTGCAATGACAGGTGACACCCCTGCTTCAGCTCCTCACACTTCCTCCAGCCCCCAAGGCCTTCAGAAAACGGGATCTAAAAATACTCACTCAGCCTAAGGGTTCAAGTGGTATTAATCATAATTACACCCTGACCAGCAGTGTCCGTGCTTTGAAACTCAGTCAGAAGATGCTTAATTTGTTTACTGATGTCAGAGTAATCCATGTTTACATGATGGCAATACAGAATAATACCAAATAACTCAAGTGCAAACATGCCAGTGAAAAAGGAAAAACTGAAAGTTTCTAGCATTGCTTACCATCACCATTTTTAAAGATGATCCCTACAAGATCTCCTCCAAACATTTTGTTGTTGTACACTATCCAGAGAGGCTTCATTTTAGAATCCATATATCTACACTTCTCAACACTGGAAGAAAACATGACAGAAGTCTTAGTCAAATAGGAATACTTCACCTGAAATGATCTAAACATGGTTCAGAACATAAAAGAACAGGTAGACTTCCAGTCTGGAAGTACTTAAATGCTCTGTCTGCTTTCATTCTGCTGCTATGTCATGAGCACTCACCAAGCTATGAACACATCTGCTACATGTGGAATGTATTTGATACTGACTGGTGAATGTATCTCTATTTAAATCCAGCACCCTCATTTTCAGAGAAAATAGTTTTCTTTATATCCTTTCCCATGAATTTTTAGACTTTATATTTCAGTGCTGTGGAAAGTTTTAGCGGCCTTTGTGCTCACTGTTAAAAACAGAAGTCAAGAATGCAGTCAAATTCACTTTTAGGCTTACATTTAAATATGTGTAGCCACGGTAATGCATTGACTAAGACAGTATTAAGTCTTCTAATGTAACTGATGCCTTAACCTCAGAAGATGCCCAGCAGAGCTTCTGTCACTACAGGACAAGTTTCCTGTGGCAGCATGTGCTGAACAATGCAGCCAGAGAAGTTCAGACACAAATGTGTTCCTGCTCTACTGTTTCCATGCAAAGCTATGATGAAATTGTGCTCATTCTCTACTTACTGCAGCTCTGAGAGTATAACAGAGGGATTCAGAGGAGACTGGAGGTCAGAAAGTGCTTCTCTGTAAGCATTCTGTTTCAAACAAGTATGCATTGCATCTTTGCCTTTTGCTTTGCTTTGCTTCATGGCATTCAGCTTAATTAGACTATTTAAAGTCTTCATTTTATTGAGGGCTTCCACCTGAAAGAGATATTTTATCATTAAGAATTACTGCTTTGATTTGAGATGTAAGATAATGTGAAATCCCATTTCACAACAAAACAAGTACTAAATAATTCTACAACTTTTTAAAAATAGAAATAATGGATGGAAATTAAGTTGCCCATGTTTCAGAAATACCATTTTCATAATTAAGAGAGACACTAATGAGAGGAAAGCTCCTAAGCTTTGAGTCACTTTTAAAAGCATGACTTAACATTTCCAAAAAATGAATGAGGCGTTTTAATATATGACACATTAACACAAATTCCTTCTTCAAAGTACAATTTTTAGTTCCCTATTTCAACAAAGCACATAGGTGCCCTCTAGACATACAGAAGTAACAGAAATACTGATTATTTCCTACTCTAACAAACTCAGACATTGCTGGAGATGAGCTGTGGATGCAGACACTTCACTGTTCACATTAAGCTGCATCCAGCAAGGAATGGCCATGTGACCACTTATAGACAATTTTCACAGAACAAAGTCTCAAATGTGTGTCATGAAAATCCTGCTGAAGTCAGGCAGAACACAAAAGTTTTAATTGGCTAAGGTGTTTAAAATCATAGCATTTCAACTAAGCTACGTTTTTACCTTAGAAGTGTGTAAAAAGTCAAGGCAATTATTTCCCTTCTGTTTTGGAAAGTTTTTTTACTGATCCAAAATCTATAAGGAAATTGGTGATGTAAATGTGTAACACTGACAGAGCAGAGCCCTTTGACAAACCTAGACAGCACATACAGCAAATCCAACTTCCACATCTAAGCAACTTTTTGACCAAATAGCTCTTCTAACAATCAGCTGTGCCTGCACCAGTAAGATGCTGAGCAATACACAGATTCTGTAGCAAACAGCAGCAATGTAACAATTATGAAAGCTCTTTTCTATACAAGGAAGCTTCAGGCTGACTTACAAGGTGCTGAGTCAGAACTCACCCCTCCCACAGCCTGAACCCTGCCAGGCAGGATGCTGTGGAAATTGTATGGAGTTTGATTATAAAACTGGGCAGTGGACAGCTGCCAGGTCAGCCATCTGTCAAAACCAAAAGGGCTCTGCTTTTCCACTATTCTAGGAGCTGTACAAACATCAGTGACAAGGGAACAAAATGGAACCTGTGTTGTACAAACAGGAACTTTTTGAAGTATTTCTACTTTGAATTTCTTCCGTGTTTGCACAGTTGGGAATTTTTTTGCCCCTTCTTTGATTGTACTGACATTTGCTTCCTGTAAAGTGCACAAAAACTTTACTGACCTTACATCTATTGCTTAAAGCATTTCACCACCTACTCTTTTTATGATTTTGACAATGCTAACGAGCACACATGGAAGAGATGGTCTTTTCCATGTCCTGTGAGCTGCAGCAATGAAGAGCACAACAGAACATCCCTGTTCCAAGTGCTCCCAAAGCAGTTTCAATGCAGACAAACACCACCATCAGTTACTCATCCACTGTGTGGATCTGAGGCCTGATACTGTAGAAACTTTAACTCCAAAGAGAGATGGATTTTCAAATATTTTTAAGATCACAATCTAAATTAACTCACTAAAACCACATTAGAGATTTTAAATATGATTTGTCAGTGTCCCTTAATGATCGGTGATATAATTATTAGTGCTTTCAAAAGCAAACCTCTAGTACTTATTAGGGTATTTAAAAGCAAACATACTTCTCCTTTGTTCTCTCTCTGTGTGTGTGTGTGTGTGTGTGTGTGTGTAAATGTGTATTAACACTAAAATGAGTACTTGGGTAATTTGCAATACCTTTTAACAAAAGCAAAAGCTTCAGGAAGTAGTCCTGAAATAATCTAGGTAAAATGTAGAACAAGCTACCCTTACAGAGAGAAAAACTTGAAATGCACAGATCTTCTTCAGTTAATCCAGAGTTTCTTGTGTCCAGAATACACAGACAGCGCTGAAAGTGTCTCACGGGTCTTAGAGCACTGTAAAACCAGCTCCCTAAGGCCCCACAGCCCTGGCTGCCTTCTGTGCCATGGAGGCTGCTCCATCACTCGGGCCCTTTTAATTCCCTGTCTCACTCATGCCTCCTTCTCCTCCACACTGCCCAACTTTGTCAAGGCAGCCAATACCCCCCCCAAGGAGCAATGGAGTAAGGATGGGAGTTCCAGGCTTGGCTGGGTCAGGATGACAGGAAAGGGAAGGGCAGTCCCTACCTGTTTAGCCAGCACCTTCATGTGAGCCACGCTGCCCCTGCAGTAAGCCTCCAGGATCAGCCCGAACTGCACCGACACGGCGGGGATGTGAACCTCCGACCTGCCAGGGGAAAAGTGGCTCAGCAGAGCACAGCACACACACAACTGCATCCTCCCAGCCACTCAAACACCCAGAACAAACAGTAAAACCCCTCACAGGCACATCAAACATTGAAACACCTCATGGTCATTAGCTGAAACTAGCCAGGTTTCCTGTGAGATGCTAGGAGCCCTCTGTGCGGGAGACAACAAGGACAGGCCAGTTTGGATGCAGGATCCTTGTTTCCAGCCCAGGACTGCTCTGGGGGCAGCAGGGCTCATGCCAAGAGGTGCTGACTGAATATCTGCTTCAGGACCCCCTTTTATTCAGAGCAGCTCTGAGAAGTCACTGAAGGGCTGACTTTAAACCACACATTCTCCAATCTTTGTAAGGGAAAAGCCCAATTTGCCTGAAGGAGAACACTTTGAAACAAACCACTGAACTCTGTATCAGAGCCAATTATCCTCCAAAACAATTTCATGTAACACTTGCTCTTTTTAGCTAGAAATATTAAAATTAATTGTGTTCTAAAGACAGAATCAACCTATCCAGCCTATTCCAGTCCATTCTAAAAGGCTTTTGCCATTCATGAAACTGCTCATCAAAAGTAGCAAGAATACACAGAACAGCTTTTACTTTCTGTTAGACTTGCAACAATAATAATTTTTCCCAACTGTGAGGTATAAATATTGTGCTTTTACTGCACCCACAGCCAAAATAAACACTAGGGGTATTTACAAACCTAACTCATCAGGTACTCAGAGCTGAATGCAGTTTGGAATACTTTCATCCAAGGGTACATTACAGACCACTCATTTATTTTTAATGAGAGGTCTGATAGATAGATGCCAAAAATAAATAAATGGAGTTGTGGGCATTATGATAATGGCTCATTTAGAAAAATCCTCAAGAAATCATATTTGAAAGCCCAATCAGGCTCAATATTTTCAGAAAGATGAAAGGAGAATCTCCTACCTCAGGTGCCAGAACAACATCTGTCCTATTCTCCGATTGCCGAGTGCTCTTTCCAGAAGAAACCTGGAGAGTGCACAATCCAGAAAAGGCTCATACTTCAGGACTTGCACAAGTTGGAGAAGATACTGAGAGAGCTCTTCATCACTAGAATGAGGTACATAAAAGCAGTTAGTAAGAGAGTAGCTGGATTAGTGGTATTTCAGAAATTCAGGTGCATATGACAGACAAAAGAATTACAGGATTTGGTTCAATACCAAGAGAGTCTCCCAATTTTTCCATCACACAGAGAAGGACAACACACAGCTTAGTGTAACTTCCAGATGGAAGTAATTCTAGATGCATTCTTAGGATAGAATTCTAAGCAGCCAAATTCCTTGTTTGGATTTGAAAGAAGTCAAAATAATTTATTTGTTTTACCCCAAATGTCTATCCTTGACCATTAGAAATTATTCACTAAACTATTCACCACAGAGAATTCAGAATTCAAGGACAGGAAATGTGCAGTAATGATAATGTTACACAAGTCCTGCCCTAGGTTACAGAGGAAAGCAAATGAAATGCAATAATGGAAGAACTGCAGAGAATGAAGAACTGTGAATCAAAACCAAATCAGTAATTCTCTGATTATTTACTGCATGCTGCAGCTCACATTCCTATTAAATGGTACAGCAGAGTGGAGGTGGCTGGGTGCCAGGTGTTACAGTACTTGACTCAGGAATATTTCTCCCTTTGTTATTAAAACTCTCAGAGTTTCTCGCTCCCCTTGCCCAAGAAAGGGATGAACACCCAGTCCTCTCTGGGACAAAGGTGCACTGGTGTTCTCTTCCAACATGGAAAATAACCATAATTCCCTACGAGGTGTCAGAATAAGGTGGTTTTATTTAGCCACCAGTGAGCCTACCCAGAAATCAGACTGCTTTATTTGGCCACCTATTCACGGCAGGCAGTGTGTTCACCTCCTTCCTCTTGGGCTTCTGTTGTCCTGTGAGCAAAAAGAATGAAGTTTGGTACCCCAGAAAGCCTCACCTACCTCATCTGCCTCAAACAGCCCACTGCATATTCCCTGACGTACTGGTCAGGGTAGTTGAAATCCAGCAGCTCCAAAGCCTCCCTGGGCAGCAGCTTGGGCCAGATCTGCAGGAGGGCCTGGAGCTGTTCCAAAAAAAGGTGACAGGTAAGGACACAGGTGGTCTCACTGCTCATAAAGGCACTCAAATGAACAGAAGATGGTGACCAGCTGCCATGGGATGATGAGGGTGTAAAAAGGAGAGAAATCATTTGAGGTAACTTGGCCCACTTTTGATTATGTTTCTTAATCTTTAAAATGATGCAGATTAGTTTTAGTCTGAAAAACCCATTTCTTCACATGTAGACACAATGCACAGTAAACAAAAATTAGGCAACACCTGGTATGTGTGGTTTAAAAACAGACATTCAATAAAAATAAGAGATGTTTTAAGTGCTCTCATAAATACATAACCATTTTGCTAACAGTGACAGTTTTCTACTAAGGATAAAAAAAGGGTTTTGTTGAGAGAGAGCTTTCTTTACCAAAAATATTTTACGACCTCAACTGATGGAGCCTTTTTGAACATTCACTGTGAATATTAATGAGCTTAAATTGAAAAAAAAAAAGTCAGGTTAGATATTAAAACAAATAAAGAATCTCTAGACTGATGCAATAATGTGCTGGAAAAAAATTACAGAATACAGTGATGCATAACTTTGGACTACCAAAAAGAACAACATTTCGAGGCCTCACAAAATAAACTGATTTTATTGCCTCGTTGTGAAGCTCACAGCTACCTGCTGAGAGCAATATGTATAGAGTTGTATCACTGAAACAGTGCACTATAGATACAAATAAACACTTTAATGCACATTAATATAAATGCATATTAGTATAAATTCAGTGTATCAACAGCACAAGATGTTTCTTTCTGTAGGAACAAGTCATGATAATAACACCATTCCCTACAAATTAGATAACACTGGTTATTTTATATTTCAATAGCAACTTATAAAAGCTGAATAACTGAGAAGATCTTGTTTTTCTCTTGATTTCATAATGACTTACAGCAGTGAAAAATCTTTATTTCTACTCTGTCACCCACTCTTGCTTCCAGTTCCAGTAGGACAAACACAAGTTCACATTCTCAGCCCACATTTAACAGGCATGTTCATAACACCATTTATACACCTTGGGGCAGATTCTGAACTGAGTCATCATTTTTGTGACATTCAGAAGGCAAGAAATGGGCATGAATCACATCACAAAGCCAGGGCTGTGCTGAAACTCCACAAGTGGAGGAAAGAACCAGCTAAGCCATGGGCAAATACAGGTACGGACACATGATGTAAAGTAAAATAAAGCTGTTTTAAACATAGATGTCATGTTCCCACAGAAAAATACACTCAAAAATACACTCAAAATTCTACTGACCCAGCAAGGATCAAGATGTCAGTCCTGACTGCAGCCACCAACATTTCCATAGCAGGAGCACTGGCACTGAAACTCTGCAGGCAATACTAACCCTGAGCACATATTAAATACACAAGGCAGACACTGAAAATGCAAACAGCAGCTCTGCTTGTCAGTCACAGACTCCAAAACAAAACTATCAGGATTTCTACACAATCTACTGTAAATCAGGTGCAGAACCAGCAAAAATATAGAGCTATTTTGTTAATACTAAATGATTGAAATGGAGAAACTGAAATAGCCTGAAAAGATGAGCTCACGTGGCCCCACATGGCTCATACATCAGGCAGTGAAAGTCATGGTCCACAGCATGTACATTTACTGGGAGAAGATCTGAAAATACAGAGCTCCTCCCTTTGCTGAAATCATTGCACAGGTGGTTACAATGAGAATGAACAATGCATGTTTTAGAGAAAACCTGAATTTGGCCTTGGTGTATCAGTATTTTCTTCTGTAAAGAAATAACCACAATTTCTTCCCTAAGAAGACTGTATGAGACAAAAAAATTAAGTACAAGCCAGTATTTTTATTCCAATTATTTTCAGTATTTCAGTTGTCCTTTCTCTACTTCTCATTAATGATGGTGTCATTTCACTAAAAGCAAGTGGATTTTTAAAAAGAAAATTATTTTAATTTTTTTGTTTTAATTCTGCTTTGAGAATAAATACTGCCTGAGAATTCTCATAACAAGTTTTGCCACTCTGCTACTCTGCTGAGCAGGGAGGTTATGGCAGCAGTAAGAGTAATTCCTGCAGTGCAACCATTCTGCTAAAATCCTGCAAATCCAACGAGGGCTTGGTAAATAATGGTAAATAATTCAAGAAAGCTGCTTGAATCCACTGAACATAACTTCAGGGACCACTGAACTAACAGATTAAAGATAATCTACAGTCAAATACGAGAGAGTCCACTTCTAAAAGAGCCTTACTATTTTTAAGCTGCATTAAATAAAAACAGGAATATAGTTATTAAGTCCATTTGCTTACAAACAGCTGGTGTTTGAGTGCTTTTTCTTATAAACAGCTGATGTTTGATTGCTTCTTTGAGTTTTATTGCTTTGTTCTATTGTGTTAGGGGTTTCTTGAACTTCTTTCTTGAAGTGTCAAGACTTACTGAAATACATCTAAAAATGGGCATTAAAACAACTTTTGGTACAACAGCGTGCGCATTGTAGCAGACAACTACAGCTAGTACAGCAAAAGTATTTAATTTTAAGGGGAAGTAAATTATAAATCCTGATCATTTTGAATTCCTAAAATGAATGAAGCTGCCTTGCCTTACCTGAAAAGCTAAATCATTAGGAGTACTGACATGTCTATGTATTACAGAAATATTCAGCATGTTTAAGGTAAGATCTCATTTTTCAGAGACTCTCCAAGCAGCCAAAACCAATATTATGATACAAACTGCACTATTGTCTATAGATAAGCAAACATTAATACTATATTCCTTCCAGAAAGTACACAGTAACAAAACATATTTTCAGCCATCTCTTTAAATAAACAGTTTTATGCAAATATAATATTTAATGTTTCCAAGTGTAAAGGACTTTGAGCTGCCAGTTAATATCCATACTCCAAGTAAGTTTTCAAAACTGCCACCAAGGGCCATATTTTAAAGCCCCAGAACTCAGAATGCCTTTTCCTTCAGATATTTTAAGGTACAAACAAGTGCCTGCTTGTATTTCTACAGCTTTGATTTCCAGATAACTTTGAATAATGAACAATAAATTCAGAAGTAATGGAACTACTAAGGAATGGGGTTCTTGCACAAGTGAGCAAGGAATGTGTGGGTGCTCCATTTTGTTAGTGTAGTGTTCATGGCACAGGAAAGGAGCTGGGATGAAATTCCATTTATTTTCAGAAGTTCACAAAACTTACACATATAGCTGGGAGGAAGGATGTAGCAGAAAATGAACTCTCTGCTGGAGCACACTAAGAGCCTGACTGGATAATCACAAAAATAATATAATGGATAGACAAAAGATGGATTTTCATGGAGTGGCTGCCTTTTCTTCCAAGAACACATAGCTTGTAACAGGTGAAGGTCAGAAAACTAAGGGGCAATAGAGTTTTCCACCATCAGTCATAATCCTTCACAGCAAATGCTTTTTAGCTCTAAGTTTATAAAAATCAAAAAAGGTAGTTGAAAATTTTAAAATGAGACTTGGGGAAAGACATGAACATCTCAGTGTAGTGGTCTGCAAGAAGGTGAGCATCATTTACATCTGAATTCTGTCAGGAAGACCAGAACAACATCAGTGCTTGGTAACTTGGGCCAGACTTCATAGTCTGGCTCAAACCTCACTGTACACAACCTGACTAAAACCTTTCAATTCCAATCCAGAAACCTGCTACTTTATTATTTTAAAACCAGTCTATCAAGCAGGGATGGTCTTACTATGAGCTCATATAATTTTTCCTGTATTAAAGTTCAACCTATTCTCAAAAAGTGCCCCAAGAGTTGGATTCTATTTGAGTAAATACAGAAAAAGGCAGCAACACCAACTTCTTTACAGTGTAGGAAATAACCTTGCACATCTGTGCAGCAAACAAATGAACCAATTTTACTGAAAATGTACCTTGTATCACAGCACCAGCCTCACATCCTTAAAAGTTATTTTAAAGAGACTATTTGGTCAAAGAGATAGGATGGGAATGATGTATTTTGTAGCACTGGTGGGTCTCATATGTCTTTGAAAAGCCATCTGTCTACTTTGGTGAGTTTTAATACCCAGTCCGAGATCTGGATTTTATAGTATTTGAGCAGCTTAACAATTTTCACAAGAAGTTTTATTTCAGATCTTGATTTACAAAGGTTTTTTTAGAATAGCCTTATAAAAAACATTCTTGCTGTGAGGGTGGTCAAGCACTGGACTTTTTTGCCCAGTCTGTGGAGTCTCCACTGGTAGAGGTACTCCTAACTCAACTGGACACAGCCCAGCTCAAGCTGACCATGCTGGAGCACGGGGCTGCACTGGATGGCTCTGGGAAATTCTTGCTTTTAGCATCAATTTTGAGCACAAGATTTTAACATCAGTGTGTGTAAATATCAAATGTGCTTTTCTTGTCATTCAGAGGACCCCTGAAATGCATTTTGGTTTTGGTTTATGGAGCTTTTTTTGAGATAATAAGTTCTTTATGTGTTGCAGAAGTTAGACAAAGAGCTCCAGCTTGCACAACACCACCATTTCAAACTGGCTACACTTGGAAAGAAATCCTATTTTCTGATGATTTAATTGAAGCTTTTTTCCCAACCATTGTTATCCTTTCCCTTACCTGAGCAACATCTTCAAGTTTGTTCCACTTTAAAGAGAGCAGCAGTTTTGGCAACGATTGTGGGAAATTTTCACGACAGTCATATCGCAAAGTCCAAATGAGATCCATTTCATTTTCACAAAGCTGAGATAAAGGATCTCTTTCCATTATATCTTTTAGCACAACATAAAACTTCTTACCACCTCGACCCTAGGAAATGAGACATGTATAATGTGATCAATTCAGTAAGAGTCTGGTATGGTACCTCAAATACCAGCAACCCTGTAGCAGAAAGAACATCAGATAAAAACTCATCAAACACAGGGAAATGACCACTGTGCCTTTCTTTCAGATTCCTTACTGTAGACACTGTAAGTAACAGATTCCAAATGCAGTGTGCAGAACTTTCCGAAAAAATAACTCAACTTTAGAGTTAAGGACGCTAGATGGCAATATTTCTGTTTTCCAACTCCAACATGGAGCATTCTCATTTAGGATGCATATACTTTCTTCTTCTATTTTTCAAATAAGCAAATTTAGATAAATATAATAATTTCTTCTCATTAGCAATAAAAAAATACTTTTGCAACAATCAAAAGAAAATACATTTGCCAAGTAGACATACATTTGTTTTGGTCTTCTAGCCCTAAACTGTTTTTCAGCTCTAATGTAAATCTTAGCTGTCTTCCAAATCCAGAGTATGTAAAGCTTTTTGACAAAATACAGACAAGTCCAAAATATACTGGGAAAAGCAGATATATATCTGAATTCTAAAGCAGTTCATCAAAGTGAATTATGTAAGAAAACAGAGCCAGTAGAATTGCTATTTGAGCAGTTGACTTATTTATTTCTAGACTGATGCAGAAGATAAGAACCAAATAAACCCAGGAAAATTAATTATAAAATAGTCTTTAGATGATGCTCACCGCCATTGCAGCATTGTCACTGTTTCTTGCAATCTCAGCTGCCTTTTCAAGTATCTGCAAGAAGTTGGTTTTAAATACATTAGATTTAACCCCAAATGTGACCACATTGCTAGAAAAAGCATTACAGAAACAAAGCAGATAAGGAAATGTTGCTATCTTTTAGGTAGTTTTGTATATCCAGTGGTATAACATGGACTTGTGTGCAGTGTCCTCTTTCTCACCTAGGGAGGTGAGCAGGACTAGGGAGATCAGGAACAGCAGTGCTTAGGATGACCTCCATTATTTCATTTTTCATCACTCCTGGGCTAAATTAAACAGCCTTCCTGATGACATCTTACTTTCTGTTTCTGCATTTCCTCCTTATTTTTCACCACAGCAAATCAGTTCCTCAGCTCTAAGTTACCCTTTGCTTTCTCACCTCTACTTGTGCAGTTTCCAAGGGCACTGTTTCCATGCCCATGGATCCATGCTTCTAGCCCTCAACCCCAGTAAGAACCCACAAGCCCAGTCCTTTCACCGTGCTCTCAGACTGCCCATATGATCTCAGTCAGTGTGTCCATGTACTTCTCTAGATCTTGGATCTCCTCTCCTTTTTTTTTTTCCTTTTGAACATTTAACTTGGTTTTTGAAGTTCAGACAATAACCCATAATGGAGAATTAAGTCTAGAAGTAAATGCAGTTCTTCAAAGTGCATTCTGCACATTACTGCTACCAAGCCAGGTGTTACAATGCTGAAATGGCCCGCTATGTCTGTCTACAGCTGTCAGATGCTGCTGCTTTGAGGAACAAATCATGAAATAAAATCTCAATAAAGAAAAAAGTCTAAAGAACTCCAGCATCTCATTTCCCTGAGAGCTCTGCCTCTCCTGTCACCCAGGAATACAACAGCACCCCAGCTGGTCTGGGAGTCACAGGTCCATCAAGATTTGTGCTGTTTTTACTCAGACAACATAAGAAACAACAAAAGACTGCAATAATCAGAGCACAAATACCCAGCAGCTAAAATCCCTAGAAAGGCATCCTAACTTGTTTTATTTCTTTTCTCTGTATGAAACTCTCATTAATATAATGTATTACTACTTGGCTACAAAGCTTATTTACATACTGTGTGTGAAAACATGCATAAACAAAACCACAGTGTCCTAATTCTATGTTTGATTCTCTCCTCCCCCTGCTTTGCAGAGTTTCTCTGTGAGCAAATAAATTTTCAAAGTCTTTGCAAGTCCAGCTTTGTTCACGTGAACCCGAGCCCCATGATGTGCCTGCAGCACTGGCCATGGCCCAGCCCCACACATGGCTCTTGTCTCAGACAAGTTTCTTATCCCTGCTCCAGGCTCTTTTGCTCCCTCAGCCCCTAAAAGTTCCTCATTGTGCAAGCAGCATTGCACAGCTCGCTGTGCAAGCAGGTTGATGAGATGATTGAAAAGATTCATCTATTTTTGCATCTATTTTTCATCTATTATGTTTCTCAAAACACAAATCTGGCATCTCATTCTTTGTTTTCTTGGCAGAAACCAGCAACAACACTGGGAAAATGAGAAGCAGCCATAGAACAAGCAAGTCTCAGCAGGAGCATTGTAAGACAGATCCTCAGCTGATGTAATTCCAGCAGCTGCAACATCACTCCTCATTCAACAGAACCTTCACCAAGAGGATCTTTAGGAGATTGAGTTGAATGAAGCTGAAAGTCACAAGGGATGAAGACCATTAGACCCAACCTTAATGTCACTACACTCTGTCTCACCCAGTAAAATCAGCCCAGGGTTTTAACTTCCTGAGAACTTGGTATTGCAGGGACAAAGAAAAGAAACACCAGAGCCAGAACAAATATGTGATTACTAAAGAGACACACTTTTACTTAGTCTGTCTAATTTGTACATTCTTTTTTTTTCTTTAAAAATTAAATACCCATAAGTGTAATAAGCAAAAAACTTAAAACAATACCAAAACTGGATAAAATATGTCCACTATGAAGCATTAACTGGTCAGCCATAAATAAACAGCAATTGGTCAGTACTGGTTTAGCTCTTACTGCATTTCCAATGCTGTTTGAATAAAAGAAAAAGCACTGTGATGACAAGGAAGGGGAAACACTATTAACCCCAACTGAAACAAAAGAAATGCTATCTTGTTATTTGATTTCATTTTTATGACGCTCAAATCCCAAATCTGCCTTTGAACAAGATGATAAAACTTGGTAATTTCAGTCTTTTTGTTCATGTCTCTTGAAGGTGCAAAATCCTCCAAAAACAAAAAGAAGCAATTTCTCTAGGTTGTTACTGACTTTCCCCAAACCAAAATTTAGACTAACATGTACATGAGTTAAGCCTGACTTTTATAATGTATAATTAGCAGTCTGTTTTAAGACTTATTTCATTACTTGTTTCCAGGACTCAGCCTTTTTTGCTAGTTTCTAAACAATTTTCCATCTATCCTTCACACTACAGAAATAACCATGTGTTATTCCAAATATACACTTCCTTTCTAGACAGATTCTTATCTTCATCTGTAGAAAACTGCAGGGCCACTTCAGTGGATTTAGTCCAAGAGCAGAACTTCAGAAATCCCTTTGCACACAGTGTCAAGAGTCCATTTATCCTTTAAAGGACTTGAGTTCACAGGGCAGTGTCCCAAAGAGAGCCTAACACACATTTGTACCAAGAGAAAACAGATCTTTATAGATCACAGACAAGAACAGTTTGAAGGTTTCCAGAACAGCTGATAAATTTAGCTTTTTGTAAAACCATTCATACGGGAAACTGATTTGCTTTTGACCTTCAAAAGACCATGTACAGACCACTTTTAAAGTGTACATCTTCAAAATAGACCCTGAAGTCAAGCACTGCCACTCATGCAGTGCAAGTTTAACAAACTGAAGTACAGTGACTAAAAGGCAGGAAAAGGGAAATTCACTGGAAAAGACAGTGTTGAAAGGAAAGAAAAACCAACTATTTCCACATAAGCATTCATGACTGCTCTTTAGGTCATCCCTTACCTTATCAAAGGGAGGGTAATTAATGGGCTGTTTTGAATATTCCTGAAATCTAATGTGCAAAGCTGTTGCATTTTCAGTGTAAGGGTTGGTCTGGACGGTTCCCATGGGATTCAACATTTCTTCAAGTTCATCTGAAACACAGACAGAACAGGCCAGCATGCAGTAAGAAATCACTTCCTTATGAAATGGACAAGCATGGTCTGCTGCACAGCACTTGTAGTGCAATGCTTGTATTTCCAACATAAACCACCTCCTGCATTCCCAAATGCTGGATTATCACCCCATGAGAAACTGATTTCCTTAAGGAAACATAATAGTCCAGGAAAGCTGAGCTATCCCTACACTAAAACAAATCCCAGTGAGATCTGCAGCTTCTGCAAAGCAGGACACACCCTCTGGATCAAATGGAGAGCAGAGCTTCAGGACAGCCAGGCTGGGACAGAGCTCCTCAGGATGGGATCAGAGTGACATGAGGCTCCACACACTCCCACTAATCGATCTCAATAGCAGGGAACAAGACACAATTCCAATTTACAACTTTTGCTGATGCAGATATTACCACTTACATTATAACTGATCTATTCAATTTGGGGTGCAAGGCACAGGGACCAAATGAAACCTAAACTGTACCTTAAAGGCAAGTAAGACCAGATATAAACATGCATCTATTTTATGTGGTTTTCCTTCCACAACAGATGAAACTTTTAGAACACTACTTCTTGCTTTTCCTCTTTCCTGCTAAACAATACTTTCAGGAAAGAGATTAAAATGTTGTATATATATCCACATAAAAATACAAGTATAAAGAGATTATTACAAGACATCTGAACATGCATACAGTAAATATTCTGTTATTACACCCACTCTTTCCCACAGCCAAAGTCCAAATCTGAAAAGCTGAGGTTTACCAGGAAATGATGACCAGCTGTGCAGTACCAGTTCTCCATTCCTCAAGTGTCCTTTATAATCAAACACCATGGTATTTACCCAGGCTACAGGATAATGCTGCCAAAGGAAAGAATTGTTATATGGAAATGAAGATGCCAGCAAATGTTACTATGCAGAAAACACTGCAAATACATAAAATTGAGAGGATGGCTTGGAGTTTTTTTCAAATGGTAATACATTTCAAAAAAGAAATTAATCACTGAGAAGTATCAAAAGTTTTCATACCAAGATGTGCAATTCTTAATACATACACTGCTTTTAACACCTTTTCATTTTGCATTCTTGAGCACAAGTGAGGACAAGGAAAGATTTCTGGATGCCCATTTTCATATAATTAGGAGGTCACTCAAGAAAAACAAATGAGATAATTACCACTTTTCCTGCTTTCCTAATGGTTTGGTATTTGGAAGGATTCATTGCCTTGGTGGACTTTTTAGTTTTCATCTTATCCATGACAGCATAAACAGCAAAGCAGAGCCTTGCCATCCTTGGCAGATCACAGACATTGATTTCAAACTCCAGCACTTCATTCCAAACGTGGTCACTTCTCCCAGATATTTCTGTGCTCACAACTGTTTTACAAAGGAGCTCTGTGCCATGGAAAAGACCAGCCCTAACATGAACCTGCCATAAAGAAATGAGAGATTTTAAGATTGTCACAGAACTCACAGAATTCTGCATAGAATAATATACAGAACATACACACCTATTAATTCCATCAAACAAACAACTAAGCACATTGAAGAAGTTAAGACTGATTTTCTGAATACAAATTAAAATCTCCAGGTAGAATCAATTTGTGCTTCTAAATGAGAAATGTCTGGGGTTTTTTTCAGCTTAAGAAAAAACTCACTTTTTACTTAAACTATTTCTAAAAATGTACAGAGGGAACACTGCTGACCCTAACATCAGGAGTCACCTGCAGTAATAATAACAATGCACAAGATTTCCAGGGTTTGTTTTGTCTTTAGTACCCAGAAAACAACAAAACCAGGTAGCTTGAACAATTAAAATAAGGATCAGGAAAGGAGAAGGACAACTAGACAAAGAAGCTGGAGTTACTGGCACTGAAATTAAACTCATTACATGTCAATGCTAAGATGTTTTTCTGTTCTTTCTTCATTTTTCTGTTTCATTTCTACATTTCTGTTCAATAACATATATACACAAAAAACTGCAGAGTGAAATGTGCCAACTTCTTTCAGGTGGCCTTCCAAAATATCAGTGAGAGAGAGACACAGAGAGAGAAAAACCCACAAATGTAATCTTTTGGCTCAACACCAAAATGAAATCCTCAAAGTTAAATGTGTAAAAGTGATCTGATGTTTCAGGCTCCCTCTGCTCCTGAATCAACCTTCCCCACATTCCTTTTAAGCTATCATATCTATGAGCACTGCAAGGCAAGGAGAGAGATATTAAATTTGATAGTGGTTTTGGGTAAAAAAATAATTCACCTCTTTAATTCTATGACTTCTGATCCTGTTAATGTAAGGATTTGAACCTCAGTTTTTTTCTTTTCATTCCAACATGTCCCTTTTTGGATGAAATTGTGTGTACTGATGGAGTGGCCGAAGACTAAAAGAAAAGCAATTTTCAATGTCATATATTTGGAAAATGGGGTGTTGGACTGCTGGGTGAGGTCACTTGTGCCCTAAGTGGATGTCCCCAACCCAGGTCACACTGGGGCAGTGCTACCCAGCTGACAAATGTCTTGTTCCCCACTACAAACACTGCATTTGTGAACCTTGGTGGTGGGTTCAGCAGAAATGGATGAATATTGGCTTATCCACAGCACAGTGGGGCTAAAGGAACAATGGCAGTGAATTAAACAGCCTTAGAATCAGGACTGGAAAACAAATACAAAATTGTCACTATTGAGAGTGCAACACTGTAGACAAACAAGGCAGGGAAGCACGCACAGGTTTGCAGGGTCACTGCATTTATTCCTATCCTAGGTTACCCACAGGACTTGTAAATTTTCAAGACTGAAAAGCATTCAAAATACTAAACAACATTTAGATGGCGCCCACAGGTGCCAGTATGAAAGAACTGCCTGTTTTTCCTGTTTCTTCTCAAGCTTAGAAAATACTTTGATTGTTTTTTCCCTAAAAGCATACTGAAATTAACCAAAAGTCACTTTTGTAAGCATGAAAAAACCCACCCTAGAAACTCTTGACAGCTATGTTCCTTCCAGAATCCACCAGCTCTTTTATCTTTCCTTTTAAAAACTTAAGGGTCTACAGAGGAGGTTTAAGAAGATATTGGAACTAGCTAAATAATGGTTTAGACAAAAAAGAGGAAAACATCTGGTTTTGTAGCCATCAGCTTCCACAATCATAGTGTCTCAGGTATTAAAATGTAACTATGGCTCATTTATCTGTAATGTACAACTTCTTTTTGGTGTTGACCAAAATGTAGGATTGTTAATTTACAAGGAGGTTGTAACAACAGTTTTGAAAGAAAAAAATGCACCAATACCCTGAATATAACATGAGAACAGAAAATATCAATGGTTAACTAGGTATCTTCCTTGTCTACAGGATTGGCTACACAATTCACTGACTTCTGAACAAAATAAAGGAGTTTACTGTTGTTCTACCTCACAGGCAAGTGTTTTGTATGGCATTAAAGTAGTTGAGCAATAAATTCCCACGTGTTAACAACTTGTGGTCTGTACAGCAGTCAGTAGCCCAGTCATGTATATTTTTACAGGAAATGATACTCCAGCTTTCTTTCTTTGTGTTCCTCATGTGTAGAAAATAAAAGACAGATTGTATAGAAGTACACAGTCCAAGTTTAGACATACAGAATATATTCAGGACTACAAAAATACCATGTTGCACTTTAAAACATTTAACATTTAATTTACTTGTGCAAGGTGTTTATGACAATCTATTTAAAATAAGCTCATTTCACACCACTATCAGCACTTTAGAGAAACCATGTTTTAAAAAAATCAAATACCAACGAACACTTATGTCATACTGCCACAATGATTACAATGTTCCAATGCACATATCCAGCTTCAGATAATAAAGGAATATTTTAGCAATAAAGCCAGATTTTGACCAATGCTACCAATGCAATTGGGAATAATTAAAAATACTGAAATCTGTATGATTTTGAGTTCACTTAGCATTAAAATCATTAAAACAATGAACAGAATGTCTTCTGACACTAGACACAGTTACTTACTTTGGCATTTTCTTCTGTGTTTAGTTTATTGCCCTTTAATAGAATAATCTTGAAAGGGTTGGAAATATCCCACACACTCTGAGAAGAGAAACAAAGATACAAGTTCACTCTTCACCACTGTTAACATTGAGACCGATTTTGTAAGCCAAGCATTTTAAGCAAAAATATCAAACACAAAGGAAAAAAAGTGCAGTTAAAAATATAAATCTGAAATCTTCAAAGATAAATTGGTCATCACAGCTACAAGAGGAGACGAAGTAAAAACTCAGCTAGAAGAGAGCTGGGGGTAAGAACATACATCATGTACTACATCCTGACAATTCCAAATTTATTGTTCATTCTGAGTAACTCCGGTGTGTAATAGAGCAAAGACCTGTCCACATTTATGTTTCTGAGGTAAATCTGCCAAGCAAGAGGAGGCTCTGAGTTGACCCAGGTGACCTTCACTGGAGCACAGTACAAACCCCAGGCACTGTGATTTATGTGCCACGAGTCATGCTCCCTTTGGGTATCAGACATTCTCCCCACCAACTCACAGTTGTTGCTCTTTTTTTTGGTGGCAGAGGAAGAGGAAGGCCAGAGGATTTTCGGTTTATGGCAGCTTCTATGGCAATCATCTCCTGCTCACACATCTTCTTTATGGTGCAGCACTCCACCAGGGTCAGCTGGGGAAGGGTCCTGCTCATCACACAGTTGCGGATATACTGAAAGCCCAGGGAAAGCAGCTGTTAGCAGCCAGCAGAATATTCCTACGGCAACTTCCAAACCACAGAAACAAAGAATTCATTCCAGAGCTACAAAGGGAATGGTGCTCATATGTTTTACTACTGCAGAGGGCTGCAGACACGAGAAGGGGGGTGTTGATGTTCAGTAATGGGATAGGAGGGATGGGAGAAAGCACCTTTGGCCAAGGCAGCAGGGAATTGTTACACCAAGTTCCAAAAACTCTGTGTACCTGGAACTGAATTAATGGGTGATCACCAAAGACATATTCCAGCCTTCCACTAACTTGCAGCACATAATCAGCAGGATCAACTTCCTCATCTTCCTTTCCATGGATAGTCAAACGTTTTCGGATTGCCAGCTCGTTCAGCTTGATGGGATTCATGTTAGGAGACACCTGGAAACTAAATACATCCTAACAAAACACAAGCAGGCATAATGAAGGTCAAACTCATCTTAGGCAGACAAACAAAGCTAAAATTGTAGCACATGTAAAAAACAGGTAGAAATATACCTGTTAAATCCAGACTATTTCAACAGTTAGAGTCTGTTTGTTTAGGGCAATCAAAATCACAAACATCCTAAAAGCTGTAAGATGTTAATTCCCAAAGTTTTATATTATCAGAAGTACTTTTAAAAACATAGGCCTTTATTTGATTTAGCAGTGAATTAAAGACTGCTAGAGCAATGTATTGATTTAGAAGGTTGTATTTTGGAGTGTTGAATGAGGGAGACAATAAGTCATGATGCATTTTGAAGTATTTAGCAGTACTAGAGGTGTTAATTTTTCATCTTTCTGGCCACTAGCAAGTTATCCTCTTTCTAAGGTCCACTGAACTCAGAAGAAAAAGCTTCAAGTAAGAAAGCAGAAGAAACTGTGAATGTAATTTATGCAGAAAACCACCACCACATTGGGAGGAGAGCAGAAAAGAGGAGTAGTGGCCAATACCTGTAGCACTCTGAACACAATATGAAAAGACTGCATTTTTTAAGAAAGTTCTAAATTAAAACCCTTAGAGGCTATCAACCTATTTCCAAAGTATCTCTACTTTTAATGTGTTCTAAAAAGATAAAGGTAAGAAGGTACTCCCTTTTGTAAATTAAAAAGGTTTAAATTAATTTCAAGTTCCTAAAGTACAAGATCTTCTGTGAAATCTCCCTTCATCTACCACATTATGCTTTATACAGGTTTATTTGCAAAGGTTGATTCAGGAGGCACTGGGGTTTTGTCGCTTTATTGTTTTCAAGTTTTTTTATTTTTTTATTTACACGCCCAATTCTGAAGATGTGAGCACCCTAAACCCAGTTATTGACAAATGTGCTGTCAGTGTTGTCTGCTTCGATTCTTTTGACTTGTGCTTTATTTATATGGACTGGTAAGGAGCCAAGCTGCCCCAATGGAACAAGCAAACTCTGCAGAGTCACAGCAAGTTAATTCTGTGTTTTCTCAGTTTCTGCCTGGTTCACAACAGCTTCCCCCTTTCAGAAAGCTGCCCCAATGTGAAGGCTTTCTCCTCCTGCCATAACTGCTAGCAGCAGACAGGGAATAACACTTTTTCTTCACAGGAAGCTGGTGCTCTCTGACAGCTGCCTTGCTCCCCAGATGATCTTAACAGACATGTCACAGAGATGGGGAGCAGTCTCTCCTGCTCCAGAGCCCTTACAGCTCACCCACACCTTCCAGACAAAAACTACTTCAATATTTCCTTCTCTCAATCTTGCAGCTGCAAGAATTGACAGAACAGTCCCCACACCTTCCTCTCTTACTCTCCTGGGATGACTCCAGTGCTCAGTGCAAGCAGTAAAGTCTGGAAGTTTACTGCTCTAAAAAGCAGCTCAGATTTGAACTGTTAATAGCTCTGAAGGTCAGAGCTGGCAGCAGAAGCATTTGAAACATTTGAAATGTCAGCAGCCTAAGCTATTATAGTGGCAGGCAAATACATTCTGCACCAGCAAGAACTTTTGCACTGCTTTTGTCCTGTCAGCATAGGCATATAGATGTAGTATTTAATCAAGGGCTGAAGATAATCTCACTCCTGGACAACACAAATTCTCTCTTAAGCTGAAGAGGACTGGAAAATGTTTTGTCATAAAACACCTATGCATCCAGCATCAGCTGGGGTTACTGGTGACCAAATTTACCTTTCGTCTCTACATTTAGTGTCTCCAGAGGCAGATGTGTGTACCACCTTAAACCTTTAAAGTTTAAAAGGTTAGTGCTAGAAATAATTCAGCTTTGTAACTAAAATAATCTGAATCATTAGAAAATCAGCCTCTTGCACCTGGGTCAAAATGGACACCAAATCCAGCCTGATGCATTTACACACTTGTAAGATTTTTAAGGTTTCCAATGCTGATCATTCATGGTTATCCAAAGGAACAGAGTGCAAAAAGGGTAATGGGAATACTGGATTCAAGCACAGTCAGAGCAACTGCAACATCATAAACACTCATGCTAAAACACTTCATGTTTTCCTGGTAGAAACTAAAGGGGGTTTTATTTTAAAAATAAACTATAGTTTTGCTAGCCTTAATGAAAAGCTAAGTCTCAGTGTTTTGGTTTTCTACATGCATTTCTAGTAAAGGAAATACTGATTCTCCTTTTTTAATTTTTTTAAAATTATTTCTCAATCTAATTAGCAGATCAACCTCAAAGATGTTCAGTGAGTCCCACACAGAGACAAGTGTGTTGAATATGGTGCTACCAATTACCAGCAATCTCTGATGAACTGAGCTTAAAACTGAATATAAGTGAAGCAACACAGGAACAGTTGGCAAAACAAGTCCTGACAACTTTGAACTATGTTTTACATTTAAACAAATGTGAAGTAATACAGAAGATACAATTGTACATTCTGCCTCTAGAAGTTGAACTGTAATTAGAAATTCAATTCCAGCTGTGGGCTCACATCCTCACTTTCTTTCAAGAGTCAAGGATCCTGCTGAAAGACTTTGCAAACACCATAATGTAAGTACTCCATTTCATTTATATCCTTGAGCAATCCATGCTAATTCAGACCTGGACCAAGAACAGCTCATGAAACATGAACAACCATTCCTACCTGGCAGTTATCAAAATGAACAGCCACTACAAGGTTTCCACTGTAGAGCTTATCTTGGAAGCTCTCTGGGATAACAGGCTCCTGCTCTGGTGGGTAAGTATGCTTCAACCAGTCCATCCAGGAGAGACCCACAAGTGACTGAATCTTTTCCTCACTGATTCTCCTCATTTTAGCCCGGAAGTCATTCACTTCAGGATCTTGTAAGGCATCAAACTCATGGAGACCTGAAAGAATTCAAGGAAGCAAAAGGATACACAACTTTAAAAATACTGCCCATCCCATTTAAACTGTTACTATCTTTAAGTTAAGGTGACACAGGGGGTTTCCTTCAGACATCCCATCCAAAATGGATGCTCAAAGCTGAGCTGGGTTCTACATTGTCCTGTACATCAGCGTTCCTCAAAGTTACTTGCACAACTCCCATGCAACCTGGCATGAGTGTTGATTTTAAACAAGAACCAATGTATCTCCTAGGTGCTATGAAGCAGAAAATCCAACCTTACCCTGAATTCAAGGTAGTTTGAAAGTTTTAAGTCTCTCCTCACAAGAGCAAATTTTAAAAAGCACAGTAAATGCATCGTAAAGACCACACAGCAGAAGTGCTTTCAAGCTATAAGGGTTTTTTAATTGCCCAGAAAGATTACATCATCCTTTTAAATTTTGTTTAAAAGTCAAAAAAGAAAATCCTCAACTCAAGTCAAAATGACATGACTGAAATTTCTACCAATCAAAGACCAGTAAATTTCCTTTTCCAAAACATGTAAAGAACAAATACACAGGGCAAGTCCTGCCTGACCAACTTGGTGGCCTTCTGTGATTGGGTGACAACAGAGGACAAGGCTGTGGATGTGGACTTGTGTAAGGCCTTGGACATGGGCCCCATAATGTCCTTGTCTCTAAACTGGAAAGTGATGTATTCGATGGGGGACTGCTCAGTGGGTGTGAAATTGGTCAGATGGGCACATCCAGAGGGTCACGGTCACCAGCTCAGAGTCCCAACAGACAGGAGTGACAAGCAGTGTCCTTCAGGGTGTACTGGCACCAGTGTAATTAACTAGCTTTATTAATGACATGGACAGAGGCACTGAGTGCACCCTCAGCAGAGCTGCAGATGACACTAAGCTGAGGGGTGTGGTGACACACTCAAAGGAGAGGACACCAGCCACAGCAGCCTGGACAAGCTCAAGAGGTGGGCACATGGGAATCTCACTGAGGTTCAACCAGACCAAATGCAAGGTCCTGCACCTTGGTCACAGCAACCCCCAGGATCAACACAGGCTGGAGGATGAGCAGATGGGGAGCAGCCCTACCCAGAAGGATTTGGGGGTGCTGGTGGATGAGCTGGACATGACCTGGCCATGAGCACTCAGAGCCCAGAAAGCCAAATGTGTCCTGGGCTGCATCACAAGCACTGAAAGCAGGTGTGCAGGGGAGGAGATTCTGCCCCTCTCTTCTGCTCTGCTGAGACCCCACCTGCAGTGGGGGCCCAGCACAGGGGCACAGGGACCTGCTGGAGAGACTCCAGATGAGGCCACAAAGAGGCTCAGAGGGCTGGAGCACCTCTGCAATGGAGATGGGCTGAGAGAGCCTGGAGAAAAGCAAGCTCTGGGGAGTTCTTAAATTAAAAGAGGGTAGATTTAGATTATATGTAAAGAAGGAATTTTTTACAAGGAGGGTAGTGAGACACTAGCACCAGTTGCCCAGAGAGGTGGTGGATGCCCCATCCTGGACATGGTCAAGGTCAGACTGGACAGGCTCTGAGCAACCTGTCCAGTTGAATGTGTCCCTGCCCACAGCAGGGTGGTGGAATGAGATGACCTTTAAAAGGTCCCTTTCAACCCAAACCATCCCATGTTCCTATGATACAATGGAAAGCTGTGACTTTTTGGTAATTCAGGGCACACAGAGCCTGCAAATGTCTTTATCTTTACTGGTGAACTTTGAAGGACATTGTCCAAACCACACAAAGCACCCAGCACCTTCTGAGAACAAAGCACTAAGTTTAGAAGCTCAGACAGGAACATGTTTTTTTCCTTGCTAAGGTACAGAATAGGGGCTGCCTAAGGCAGGATCTCACACAGCTCTGATAAACCAAATATTCAGTCACAGAATGCGAATCTCTCCGAATCTGTCAGGATCTGTCTGAATGGTTAAACTGACCAACTGTTCCCATTGTCAGCTCTAACAAATAGGCAGACAGTGTACTGCTGAAATCTAAACAAAACCTGCAGGCTTTATTAGAGACCTAACAATGGCTCATTGTTTTAAAACAAGAGGTATGACCTCATATGACCCTGTCAATCTTGATTGTATAACCATGCAGAGTAGATTTAAAAGCTGAAAATTCTGAAATAACATCAAGAATAAGTTACTGTGAAACCTTTAAAAATAGCATTTCATTGTTTGATGAAAATTAGTGTCACAATTGAGAGTAAAACAAAAAATCATTGTTAACCAACTCAGACACCATGTATAATAAAATCCTAATAATTTCTAGTTCCTTCTGAGTATGCAGTTTTCTGGTAGGTTATTTATGATAACACTGCTCAAGGATTATGCTGTTCTTCACTTAATAATAATAATATATATTTTCTCCTCATCTACAAAATAAAATTTGTTCCTGATTGATGTAGTAATACAATGCTGAAATGCAATACAGAAAGTAGCTTTAAATAACTTGCATGTGTTTCATGTTGAGTATTTAAATTCTTTCCAATTATATCAGTACTTGTTTGACAAAGGGAAATACTGAATTTTTAACAGTTTTTTCTTTAAATCCACTCCTACCTGCGCAATTAAGACCCTCATACACAACAAAGTTTAACCTCATTTCTCAAAAAAACAAATGAAATTACCTTTGCCTATAAGGACACCTATTTTGGAATCCAACTTTTCTCCTGGATCACAGTTCCTTGTCACTAGTTTAAGGACAGGAAGAAAGGGTCTAACATCACAAAGTCTCCGTGTTTCATCCTCTAATTCTTCATGTACAGCAGTCTGATTCACACATGAGAACATGTAAGAGTCAATCTCCATGAGGAGATGAAAGAGTGGGTAGGAATGTGCCTGCTTCCATAACAGCTGCAATGAAAACAAAGAAATAAATGAAAAAAAAAACCCAAAACCAGAATATAGGGACATATCTTAAAGTACTGAAGGTAACATTAATTTCCAATTATGTTCCCCAAAAAATACAAACAAATATGTTTGCTAACTTGTTTAAATTTTACCACTAGGAATCATTGTATGTTTACTTTGTCCCACTTGTAGTCTCTGTCCTGAGTGATTTCCAGGACAGACCTCTGGAGTTAGCATCAGCATTCCTTTTCTTTGGGAAACAGCTAAACATCAACAGTATATATTCATGGCATGTCAAGTTTCCATGTGCCACAAGCAGCAAGGCAACCAGACAGTTTAGTTCCAATCCCTTATTGCTGTCACTTACACATCTGTTTTCAAAATCTTTATCACCTGAAATCACTTGATATATTAGGAGCAGGTTAGTCTGTGTTGTAATTCATTCACTGGGAAAAGTTACTGAGGAATTAGGCAATGTCCTCACATGGCCATTATCTGATCAAAGGTCATTAGATTGCTTTTTAATGTCTGTGGTCACTTCCTTACATTCTCCCCTTCCCTTTGTTTGGACATTCCATCGTGTTTTAAGTGATGCTCCAATTTGTACAAAACCTTTAAGAAGAGGCAGACGCAGTTTTTAAAGCAATTATCTTTGGTGCCAGTCAACAGAAGCAGGAGCCCAATCTGTGACTTCTGCACTAAAAATCTAATCAAGGCAATGTTAGCTCAGCAAACAATGGACTGTCAATGTGTTAGAAAAAGGTTCAGAGTAGCAGGGCAGTATTAATATAGAGCTTAATTAGAATAACCTCTGCTGAAGTGTAACTATCAGCAAGAAACCACTTTCCAAACCTTCCCTTTGCCCAAATCCAGTGCTAACCCCCCCAGGCACACTTCTTTATCAGTCAATCTGCTGGGCACGTGCCTTCAGTACCTCATTTCTCTGCCTGCCAAAATTCATGACTCGATTTGCCAGAGGGCAGGTCAAAATCAGAACCAGCCCTCATTCCAAACCTCAGCTAACTGCCCATTTGGTGTTACCTGTTTAATCTGAGATATGGTGGCATCTCGAGGGACATCCAGGTTGATGTAGATTCCAGTGGGCAACAGGAAGTCCACAGATATTGAGCCATCAGCACCAATCTGTGAATCCACTGCCCAGATGTCAAGGCTGTCTGTCACGGCAGGAGGCATTATGGAATCTCAATAATATCATAACCACATGGCCTTAGGGGGAAAAAAAAAAACCCTAAAATTCAGTATACTTAACCTTCTATAATTAGACACACATTTTAAAGTCTTTGGAAGGTTTACATAAGCCTGCTTTGTACAGCTCAGCTTACAACTCTGAGGTCTCAAATGCCAGTACTGCAAACACATAAGCATATTTTTACTCATTAATGTTATTTAATATAATAAAAGTATTTGCCTAGCAAAGCACTATTGTTGAGATGTTTATATCATTAAAACTAAGTAATAAGAGAAAAAACTAATTAGAGGTTAGCTGAAACAAAGTTAGAAATTAATTTCAAGTTCTCTCTAAAACTTTACCTGCATAAAACACAACCAAAATAAACTTCATGGATGAAGAGCGGCAATATTTTATATGAAAACTCATGATCAGTTTCATTATTTTATTTTCTGCAAGTTTGCTCTTAGTTGTCCATGAATGTGGCCAGTGACATTCAACTTGAAAGTCTGTATTAACAGCAGGAAAAGTTTCTTTGACTCTACTACACACTACACTACTAGAAAGTGCCATTTTCCTCTGAAGACACTTATCTCAATTTGTTTTCACCCTTAGAGAACGATCACTGAACTCCACCCACGGTGGGAACGGCATCCCTGCAGGGTAGGAGGAAACCCTGCCCATGATCTCCTCTGGCTCACTCCTCTGCCTTCCTGCTGCCTGTCCTCTGTATTTCAGCACATTCCTATTTACTCTGAATGCTACCACTGGTTTTTCTGACATTCCAAGTCTTCTTTGGTGATTACCACTCTCTAAAGCTGAGTTTTCCCTTCAGCAATGGCTCACTGAGTCATTTACCTTCCTCCTCATCCAGACAATGCTCCTCGGCTGCCAAAGGGATGGGGAGCATTGGAAAACACTACAATACAGCACTTTAACAGGCAAGTTACCCCTGCATCTTTTGAATTCTTGTTGGACAGCACAAGATGTGGGGAATCACCCTTTGTAACAGAAAATGTCAGAATGCTGAACTCCACTCGCAGCTTTCCAGTATCTCAATTAGTCCTTCCCTTCCCCACAATGGGTAACAGATGATGCCAGCAGCACAAAAATCAACTTGCCAGTTCAAAGCTGCCTCAGGTATTTGACAACACACTCCATCCCACTCTAACTGCCACATAAACACACTGAAAAACAAAAGCCAGATCATTCCAACACCTTTCCACCTGGCCTTAGCAAAGCTGTGAGGACCAGCACAAGCTGCCAACACATCTTGTAACCACACTAATGCATGGATCACTTCACATTTCACTTGTACTAGATAAAATATAGCAGAGTTTTCATTAATGCCAAATAAAACACCTTTAAGTTTCAGAAAGCATAAGTACATAAGAAAAAAAATTTTTTTCTCAATAGAAGCAATAATTAGGGAGCTTCTACCATCATCGCTATCAAAAATAATTTTACCACCATTATGTCCACATTTTCATCCAAAAAAATCCACTACACTGAACAGATTTAACTAAAGCAGAAGTAATTAGAGGTGGTAGTATGGTAAAAATAACAACTCAGATATGTAGGTATTTTATTTAAATTACCACAGTTTACAAATCCATCCATTCATCCCTGGACATGCAAAGTTTAGCATGGTGTGTGAGCTCTAAGCTAAGAAATAAAATGTTACCCACCATTACACACAGCACAGACTATGTTATTGGAATAACACAACATCTACCCAAAAAACAAACCCAGACAAAATGTCTAATTCCTCATTACCAATCAGTATATTTTCCACAAGCTGCTATTTAATGGGATACTACTTGTTTTCCTCCATCCAGTTACTGGTAATCATAAAATGCTGGCTGCAATTCTGTTGGAATGAAATTAGCAGTCAGCAAAAAATACTAACACTGTACATTTTTTCATATTTGGATACACACATTTGCAGTTATTTTCTGTGGTCATGAGGGTTAAAATAAAGAGGTATTTCCATTACAAAGCATTACTTTGACAGGTACAGCAGCAAGAAAATCTGTTTTATGTAGTTATTTTGCATATAGTTCATTCCTGCTTTAATTCAGTGTATCTTTTCTATTTTCATCCTCTTTCAGATGTTTTCCACAGCTGCAGTTTTTGAAACCACTTTAGTGCATCAACAAGAGTTTTAAATCTTCAAAGAACCAACACTTAAAAATGCTGCTCCATATCCTGGAGCCCAAACACCACAACACAGAGTTATAAAGTTCTTGTAAGATACTTGTTTATAATTACAGATTTCCAGCATAGACACCAGAATCTTTTACAATTCCATTTGCATTTTCAGTTAAAAAGGGAAGAGAAGCCATCTGACCAATCTGAGCACGCTGAGGAGCTATTCTTGCCTGCAGGCACTTACTAAACATTTCCTTCCTCAAGGAAGCAGGTCAGTGTGTTTTGCAGGCAGCACCCCTTCTGCCCCAAGAGCTGACATCACAGGGTGAGAGAAGCAGGTTTTATCCTGAGAAACTCAAGACTGCCAACCCACAGCAGCTCTGGGGATGAGTCACGGCCCCAGCTGGGACACGTGTGGTGACTAACTCTCAGTATCACATCTACGAACTGAAACAAAGGCAAAAAGCCATCTGGATTGGGAGTAGCAGCACCAGAGACATTTTAAACAACTTCCAGCTAAAGGAAAAAAACAACAATTCAAATAATAATAAAAAGATATTTCAGGCTGTTAACCTCATAGCTGTTCCTGCCCACTGTCACAGTAACAACAACCTCACTTACAAAAGAAGGAAGTAATTAAACCAGCACTTAACCTTGGCTCCTCAAGTGTCTAATCAATGACTTTGAATTTCACAGGAGCAAAGCCCTGTGAAATACAAAATGCCTTTCTAAGGTACAGGTAGTACTGACAGACAGCATTCAAACCTTCCCATGAAAGTGTAAATTTTCTCTAAGCTTTAACCTGCACATTTCAGATTCATGTATTTGTGTGTGCCCACAAATGTGTCCCCCTCCTGATCAATTTGTATTTTAGTATACCAGCAGTTCTGCCAGAGCTGCTTATACTCTTGGAAAGAAATGGAACACAGATGAGTAGAATACCTGCAGAAGAAGGGAATTTATCACTCATTTATTTAATGTACACAAAGAAGAAGCCCTAAAACAGGATTTCTCAATTGGGTGTTGCTGTTGTGGTTTTTAAAGGACTTTCCATCTCTAGCAGACAAAATAATTTGCTCTGGTGCTAACAGCCTCATTCCAGAAGCCAGGAGACCTTACAGCTTTTCTCTCACCTCCCAACAAAAGTCCATCTCCTCATTTAATCAACAAGACCACTTGGAAAGGAAAAAAGGAAGAAAAAACAAACAAAGAAAAAAAAGAGCTACCAGAAGCAGGCTGCTTCTTCACTGATTTCTACAATACTTTAAGGACAGACACAGTCAAAAGTAAGCTGCAGATATTTTTATGTGCATTGCAGCCCCCTCATGTTTTCTCCCCAACCAAAACAGAACTAAAATCATATGTCCAGGTTATACAAAGCAGGTACAAAACTAGTTTGGAAAAAAAAAAAGTAGGCAACACTTCCAGCAAGTGTTGGCCACCAGCAGAACCACTGGAACATTGTACAGTACCAGTTAACAAAACCCAGGCATTCAGAACATCCCCAGGAGTTTCAGACTAATTCTTCAGACCAAAGGCTCAACAGGATTTCAGAGGCTGTGGTTACACATTGGGGCTGTGCTCTCTTTCTAAACCACCCACCCATTTTCCTGAAGGCAGGCAAGACTATCTTGTGCCAAACTCAAATCCATCGTGACTCCTTCAGGACATTGCTGACAGCCCAGGACCACCCAGCTCTGAGGGCTTCCCACCACTGCAGCCAGAGCTGGAGAAATCAACTGTACCTGGGCTGGGTAGTTAATTTGCACACGTACAGGAGTTAAATCAATTTAACCTGGGCTGGTTAGTTAACTTGCACATGTACAGGAATTAAATCAATTTAACCTGTGCTGGTTAGTTAACTTGCACATGTACAGGAGTTAAATCAATTTAACCTGTGCTGGGTAGTTAACTTGCACATGTACAGGAGTTAAATCAATCTAACCTGGGCTGGGTAGTTAACTTGCACATGTACAGGAGTTAAATCAATTTTACCCGGCTGGGTAGTTAACTTGCACATGTACAGGAGTTAAATCCAAGAAGTGCAAATATCAAAGAGTGGTGACCAAGGAGATACAAAGGACAAGCATGGGAGGGGGTTTGTAAGGCTACCCTGAAATTAAGAGCTGCCCAAGAAACATGCTCACAGTGAGCCTGTCTGGAGCGCTGCAAAAAATGAGACATGGAATAACAATGCAATGAACTCTCCTTTGAAAATAATTTATCATATCAGCAAAAGACTTAGACATTAAAAAGTACCAAATCCACTTTAATTGTCATCAACACTCAACATTTATCTGAGTCAGATAAGTTCTTCTAAAACCAACTTTTTGAAGAATGCAGCAATTATGAAAGCTCACACTGTGTCATTAAATCCTTTACTTCTGAACTCACCACAAATCCCCTATCACTCATCCTCTGAGATCTGTTTTTCTGTTGGTAAAAGAACGCCAACATAAAATCCAATGCAATGTTCAATGTTTTATCTTGAACTATAATCCAGAAGAATACTAATCAAACACAAGTAAAAGTAGCTGCAAAGAAGGTGGTAATTATAAGCACACATAAAATGCAGTGCCAGAGGAAAATTTTGATGCCCTGTTATCTCTCGTAGTATTTATTCTCCTGAGCACCAAGTCTTTGGAAAAGTCTTTAGAAGAGCTATCTTCCATCTGAAATGATGTCACCCAGCCCTGAAATGTGGTCAGTTCTCTCAGGATGAAATCAGTATGCTATCATCCCAAAGAGATGGCAAAAAGTTGGAGGAGAGAATCATTTATATATTGAAAAGTAACTTTCTGTAAGTTTCTTTTACACCACCTCTTCAAAACTCAGGTGCATTTTAAGGGCACATAAATATCTACAGCTCTTCAAGTTAAATATAAAGCTGGATTTACTCTTCTTTTTCACTAAACCTATGAATATTGACATAAAGGACGAGTATCAGAAGCAAACTTGATTTGGATATGCAAAAACTAAGGGCACTCTGCTTATCCAGATTTTTGCTTTATGTAATAAATTGTTACAACTGTTGAGCGCCACATCCAAGACAATCATCACTGTGATCAATGCAGCTCTTTATCTACTGCTTGCTCTGTCATGTGGCAGTCAAGGAGCTAAAAAAAACAGAAGTCTTGCATAGTGAAAAGGGCCACCCCATGCAGACACACAAGAACAGTGTTTGAACAGCATCTCACTGTCCAGAACAGACGAGATGACAATCTGACCACAGTCTTTTTCTAGGAAATGGCAGCAGCACATCACGTAGTCTAAGTAGGAGAAACACTAAGCACTTACACAATACAACCATTGTAATCGTTTTTCTAACCATGTAAACATCTAGTACTATAAAAGGATGAGCAAGCTATAAATGAAATATTTGAGAAGAAACAAGGGAAGAGAACCTAGTAGTACAATGGAAAAGAGTCTGACTATGCAGGAAGACTTATGTCCTATGAAACTTAGAAGGCCTTTAGAAAAAAATTTTTTTAAAATACTTAAGAAGTCTGATTTCTTCTGAGGACACTAAAGACAAATATATGCATTAGATGAGGGGCAGTTCACAGCTCTGTAGAACTACATTCTCCTCTGTTCCTCAGTCTGTACCAAATTTCCAGGAGCTGTTCTGCAGCCTAGGGCAGTGTCCGAGAACTGCCTGGGATGGCCACAGGCTGTGACAGGGGCACTTTGGGCACCCACTCCCCTCATCACTCCTGTTCCATGGCCTCATCACTCCTGTTCTATCCCCTCACCACTCCTGCTCCATGGCCTCATCACTCCTGTTCTATCCCCTCACCACTCCTGTTCCATGGCCTCATCACTCCTGTTCTATCCCCTCACCACTCCTCTTCCATGGCCTCACCACTCCTGCTCCATGGCCTCATCACTCCTGTTCTACCCCCCATCAGTTCTGTTCTATCCCCTCATCACTCCTGTTCCATCTCATCGCTCCTATCCCCTGTCCCCATCACTCCTGTTTCATGTCCTCATTCCACGCTCCTTTTCCACTCCCCTCATCACTCCCATTCCCTCTCCTCATTACCCCTGTTCCATCCTCTCATCAGTTCCATTCCCTCATCGCTCCGTTCCTTCTCCCCCATCACTCCCATTTCATCTCATCAGTTCTGTTCCCTCCCCTCATCCCTCCCGTTCCATCCCCTCATGGCTCCAGTTCTGTTCCCTCCCCTCACGGCTCCAGTCCCGTTCCATCCCCTCATCGCTCCAGTGCCGTTCGCTCGCCTCATGGCTCCCGTTCCATTCCCCCACCCCGAGGGCAGCTCTCCCTGAGGGCAGCCCGCAGCGCTGCTCAGCGTTCCCCGTTCCTGCCGTCCCCTCCCACCCGCCGCGGGCACACAATGTTAACACCGGGCACAGGCACGTCGCGTTCGGCACGGCCCGAGCGGCCTCGGCCTGCAGCGGCCGGCTGTGCGTGCAGCGGGGCGCGGTGAGAGCGCGGGCCTCACCCACGGAACGGGCACGGGGTGACACTGGGGGTAACGGGAATCACAGAATAACCAGGCTGGAAGAGACCATCAGACATCAAATCAGCCCCAACACCTCAACTAAACCCTGGCACTCAGTGCCACATCCAGGCTTGTTTTAAACACACCCAGGGATGGTGACTCCGCCACCTCCCCGGGCACGCCATTCCAGAGCTTTATCACTCTTTCTGTAAAAAACTTTTCCCTAACATCCAACCTGTATTTCCCTTGGCGCAGTTTGAGACTGTGACCTCTGGCTATTTGTCACCTGAGAAAGAGCCTGACCCCACCTGGGCACAGCCTCCTTTCAGGAGCTGCAGAGAGCGAGCTGCAGCCGAATTTAAAGGTTTAATGTGACAGGAGCAGCACCGCCTATTCCAGCCCAGAGTGAGCTGCTAAAAACTGTGTTTTCTGCTCTGGTCACACAGGATCAATAATGACCCTATAAAAACCAGAACACTGGTAACCCCAATGTGATCTGTGTGCCACTGCAGACCCTCCATGGCAATTCTCATTTAGCCCTAAGAGTGAACCCACTTCAGGTTCAGCTGCACAGGTGAATTTCCAGCCAAACTACTTCCAAATCTAAAAATAAAATACAATCAACTTGATGATAAATACAAATGCCTAAATCAGCAAAGCAGAGATATTTCCACTCCACAAATGTCACGGGTATCTACCTACAATAGCAAAGATTTTAAGAATTCAAGACATCTACAAAGTAGACTGGAAAGTTATTTTTAAAGATCATGTGGTACTATAAATATTTCCCAGCAGTTTAGTTCAACTGCCACATGAGCTGACCCTATGGAATGGAAAATTAAATGTCCATTTAGTCAGGGTTTCTCCAGAAATCAGAATAAAAATATCACCAATTGGTTTTCTAAAAATATCTATGTACAGAAAACATAAAAGGCCTTTCTCAAAGGCCTCCTTCCCTCACAGTGCTCACACTGGTACCAAGAGTGGTCTCTCAGCCATCAAGTCTAGATTGTCTCATTTTCCTCACAAAATACAGCTAATTTTCCACAAACAAAAATAATTTCATTTGAGTTTTTTTTTTATCCCAGGTCCCTGACTATTTTGCCTGCTCATCTCCTGTAGCCTTATTCCTCTGGTGTACCCATAACATTATGCACCAAGTTTTAAAAACTGAAGTCAGGATTTTAAACCCACAATGAATGCAGTTTCTACTCAAATATTAATGCCTCTACATAAAAGTGGCCCAGTTTTCAAGAAATGCTGAGCACCTACATTTGCAATTGACTTACACAGGACTCAGAGATATGAAAAAAATGCAAACATGTTAACTGGTTACAAATTAAAATTTAATTTAAGTAACTTCATTTGAATAGATGGTTAGATTAGATTACCTCTAGTCATCCCTTTTTACAATTCAATGACAGTATAGCTTAAAAACTAACTGTGAATAAGACTGTCTTCAGAACTTTTTTTCCTGGAAAACAAGTCTACATATAGAGAACAACACTACTAAAATGTTATTCCAGACTCAGAGGAACTCAAGGACTTGGCTTGCACAAGAAGGAAAATCTTACTTCCTGTTACTTTATACTCAGGCAAGCACACACGTCTGCTGCTCCCTCTGAAGAATATCCATGAGGAACTGAACAAGTGAATAAAACTTAAGTCCCATCTTTGGACAGACTTCTGCCAATGGCCAGGCAGCAGGTAATTCTGGAACAGCAAACAGGAACACAGCAGCTTCTCACAGCCACTTCACAGCCATCCTCTGCTCTACCCTGAAACCACTGCATAGTCACATCAGAATAGAAACAGTTTCAGGCCATCCTTTTGAATTGTGCGAGTAGACTGAGTTAACAGGGACAATAAAAACTCCTTGCACATTTCCATATTGCCGTGTGAAATTGTCTTTAGAAGCATCCAATCACTGGATCACACACTGGGGACACTATGGGAAAACATTCCCTTTCAGCCGGCTGGAATGCAGTTCTGCATGGCTGAGAAGGAAGGAGTATAAAGGAATGGAAGAAAACAGCAGCTCAGAAAAGCAGTCATATGAGGAACAGTTCATTTGACACCTTCACCAACAGAGTCAGATGGGGAAAAAGGGGAAAAGCTCAAAGGAAAAAAGCCCAGGCCAGTTATTCAGGATTCTATATCAACTGGGCTGTGAGAAAACATCTGGTAGAATCACCTTTAGAGGCATTTCTAACCAGCTCTCTTAGATATTTTGGAAAACTTCAACAGCAGCAGGCAGAGTGGGCCCTGACACAAGGGGCAATGCATCTGTAGATCCTGTTCCTGTGCAGAAAGGTGAGACTGAAGATCTGGGAACAGATCAGAGCTGGTGAGTTCTCAGCCCTTTTGACCCTGCACTGTAGATACTTCATGAACTAGAGGGAGTGTTGCCTTTTTCCCAGCCTGGAAATGAAACTCGAGATAATTTTAGTAAGGAGGTAACATAAGAGTAGATCTTTATTTGAAGGCCTTCAGGGGCAGTTATGGAGAGATCATGTTAAAAAAATAATGAAAAAAAAAAGGCAAAAAACCAAACAGCATCAGGAGGCCAGCATGAAATGTTAGGGCATGTTGAGTTCCAAGAATAGACTAAACATTGAAATGATGGCACACTCACTCACTCACTTGGATATTTTAAACAAACAAACAAAACCAAGCTTAACAAAACAGGTGAGTGGAGGGGGCACAAGGGCAGGAGAAGGACGGGACAGTCAGACTGAATGGGAAAGGAGGAGGAGGAGCTGAAGTAGAATAAAGACGTCATTTGAAGCCAGGCAGTCAGGTGTTTCTCTAAAGCTGCACCAGTGCTTGTGCCAGCACAGTGAGGGTGCAGGGAGAAGCAAGAGGAGTGGCACAGTGACAGCTCCTCGCAGCCTCAGGGCTGCCTGGCCACTTGACAGCTCTTAAGATCATTTCAAATTGTAGGCAAAACCACAGCCTAAGGACCTGGCTTTCTAACAGCCCAAGCTATTATTAAACTCCTATGCAGTGTCTGTCATGAATCTGAAAAGATGCATTAATAATCTGAGCTTTTATTACTTTATTGTACTAAATAAACTGTAAATAAAACTTTATTGTTAAGTAAAGTTTGGAGGCCCTGTCCTCCCATTGCTCAACAAGAATTGTACCTGACTTCTTAACAGTCCAACAACAAAACTAGGAAATAATAAACGAGGATTAGTTCTGCTCTCTGGGATTTCTTGCCTGTTCTACCACTCAAAATCATTTTTTATTGCACTTTAAACACAAAGGAAACATTCCACTTATAAGACATTTAAATATATAAATAGTTCATATTTCCTCTCCTTAGGAATTGTACAAATTAACCTAGGCCATCAAATCTCACCAGGAGCTGGCTATTAAGGTGTTACATCTAGAAAACATTCTACTGTAAAAAAAGTTAAAAACAGAAACTGAGGTTTTCCTGTAAGTAGATGGATACCTCTTCACACAGGGACTAAAAGATTCACCTTTTAGTTATTTTTGGTACTTTGATCAAAACCTCTAGGAAAAGGGATTATTCTCCAGCAGACAGATTGCATGTACCTACAGAGGGAGGTGAACCAGTGAAATAAAAAGCAGTTGAGTATCAAGGAGGAGTGAAATTTTCACCTGCAAGGAGGGCACACAGCCCAAAACAAACAGGCAGCTTGTGCTTAAGTCTCATACAGAGATGCCATGCATCCTACAAAGTAGAAAGATGACCTTTAATGGAAAAAAATATAGATTTTTACATGCTTCATCCGGCCAGGCATCCTTTCTGATGGGGTCTATTTCTTACATAATCTGGATTTTTGCAGTTATTTTTCTTCCAACACCAGTTTCAATGCCCCCATCACAGATTCAGAGGTGGCTGCTCACAGCCATTTGTTACATGGACAGGACTGGTCAAGGACTGAGCAAACACTGAAGGAAATCCAACAACTCAACTCTAATGCAAATATTTGGATATATTTTATATCTATTTTTCATAAAACTTATTTATAAAGACAATTGAAATACAATGCCATTTGGTAGAAAAACACAATCCTAGAAATCCTTTTTGTCATGAAGATAAAGGACCATCACAAGGACCAAAAAATATTTAAGATTAAGCAGGAATTACAGACTATTTAGCCTGAAAGGTACCCCTGGGAGTCAGCTGCTTCCAAGCTCAGCTCCAGCACTGAAGTTAAAGCACCTTGCTTAGGAGTCTGCACACATAATTTTGCAAGTCTCCATGGATGGAGGCTCAGTGTCCCAGAAATGCAGCAGCCCTTGGAGCCTTCAGCATCCCTTCAGCAGGGCCTGGCTGCTCCTGGGGTTACTTTTCCCCAGCTGTGAGAGTCAGCATCTGCTTCTAAGACTTCACAAGAACTCCACCTGGCTTTTTAACTGTGAATAGAGATGCTGAGAGGACTTTATTTTAATACTAATTGGAATTTTAAAATTCCAATTGCAAAATATCTTGTGATGATCCAAACACACACAAGCACACAAACTCCAACTAAAAACAAACAAAAAAACGGGTTGCAAAACATTTCACCAAAAAGGAAAAATCTGAATTAATTTTAAGTTGTAACAATGGAATTCTCTGAGTCTCTTAAAAAAAAAAGGGCGGGGAGGAGGGAAGAAACACAAGTTTACTGACTACGGAACACCTGAGCAAGTTTTGTGTCTGGCATAAGCCTAAGAACAATGATTTAAAATTACTAAAGCTGTCTCCAGTGGACATTCTTCATTTTTCTGTTTAGGGAGCTCAGCTGCAACTTTATTGTTTATCTGTTTTAGTAACTTGATTACCAGAGTCAAGAATTAACTTGTCAAACTAAGTGTGCAGGCAGCAAATAGGTTGGTTGGGTTTTTACTGGGACTTGTGAACAGGTGCCTGTATTTCCATTGTGTAATCTAATAAGGCAATAAAAGACAAATAACTCCACATAACACAGCTCCTGAACACTTCAGGGATCAGAATTCAGAATCAGATGCCACAAGAATGTTGCACATGAGTATTTACCAGTCACTTGACATTTGGCTTAGATCAGGAACTGATGAAAATTTAAATGTGCTGACTAAAAATTGTAGCATTTCTTTCAAGTACCTAGAGAAAGGGAACTAATGCACATCAACTTCTTTAAATCCACACTGAATTGAAAATTTTATAGAATTTTTTTCTTTAAGGCAGGAAATCGATCAATCCAAACATGTTATCCTGCCAGTTAAACACACCTTGTTAAAAACACCAAGTATGAAAAGCTTTTCTTGTCTGATTAGGTTCCACAGACATTGTTCTACCCAAATTATGACACCCTCTACACATCTGTGTTCAAAGAAGAAGCTAAGAGGAGTCATTTCCTCTTGGTAATAGAGTAATATGCTGAAATATACTTCTTGTAAAGTAAAATGACTTCTCACCCTTCTCAGTTCTAATGGCCAGATCTTTTTCACTCCCAACCAGGCATTCAGGACTATTTCCAGTGAATCCTGCAGAGTTACATTCACACAACCACACAGCAGGAGTAAAATGCATCAGACATATGCATTTTACAGATTACATTTTACATCAGACATGTGCATTTAAAATGCATCAGACAAATGCAGCTTTTTCCCAGTTTCTAAGGAGAATATGTTCAAACATCTGACAATCTGATGCAAAGTGGCAGAAAGACGATTACATTTCCCATCTCAAGCACATGAAGGATACAGAAATTAAGAATTACACTATCAGGATACAAATGTTTATTTATCTGGTAGCAAAAAGTGGCATTTACAGTCCCTGCATTAGGTAGAGAAGCTCCTTTTATCAGAAATGAGAGACACATGTGTCAGCCCAGAATTCACAAAAGCTGGATGTGAGCTACAAACAGTGAAGGAAAAATGTCTCTGATATTCATAAACTGAAAACCTAAGCAAGTTTGATGAATGATGGAACTGCAATGCAGGACAAATAATACAGCAAAAATAAAGTCAGTCACAAGGGCCATGACTGGAGAGTTACACACCCAAAAAACAAGTGTTTTTTCAAATTCCCTGGAAAATACAAGCAGCACCTTAACTTTTCCCAGCAAATAGAGGCTTGTATGTAATCACATCTATACCAGACAACACCCTGCTCAAAACCACAGGCAGCATACACAGCAGCCATAGAAAAACCTGAAACCCATCCCAATTTCACAAGATACAACTACTTCCAAGAGGGAAGATGGTTCAGTGAGAATCCATGAGTCCATTACCAGGTGATCAACTGAAATGAGTACAGTCACCCATTTATATTTTTAATGTAACTACAACAAAGTTAAATACAATAAAAGCCTAATAATCATGCTGACTTTACAAGCAAAAGACAACAGAAAACAACTCCAGAAAACCCCAGTCCTGTAATACTTACTCCAATGAACCTTCCCTGTTTCAGTGTGACTGTGTAGAGAAGACAATTTTATTAAACATTTTCTTCCTATTACTCTTGTTTTTTCAGAAGATTCCACGAGATGACCTCAATGTGATCTAAAAAAAGTAAAACACAATATAATGTTATTGATCAAATGAGAAAATCAGCAATTTGTATTTGGTGTAAAAGCTGCACCAATTTTCTGTGCAGAAATACCTAAATAATCACACAGTTTTTTACTGCCTTCAGTAGCACCACATTCCCACTGCACAATGTGATTAATCTAACAATTAAATTAATGTCAAATCCACAAACACCTTGCTAGCAGAAAGGAAAAAAAGGAAGTAATAATTTGAATATGCAATTTATTCTAATAAGTCTTATGATCATGAATTAGTCAAAAGCATTTTTAGCCGCTACAAATATTTTCAAATTTTTGTACACTCAATTTGAACCAGACTAGCAGATCTCCATTGCACTTAAAGCCAAAAAAAAGGGGAGACAGAGTTGCCTTCTTATCTTAAGCACATTTTCTCTTTTTCCTTTGGGCTGTAAGGTGATTTTGGTGGAGGTTTTTTGTTTGTTTGGGGGGATTTTGGTGGTTTTGGGTATTTTTAAGAGTGTAGTATCATCTGTAGTTCTACTATGGAGAAGCTGAGCTGATGACACAAGTGATCCCCTATTCCTATTCACAGTTCAATGTGTGACAGGTTCAGAAGGTCTCTGACCAACCAACACCCTGCAGATGTGCAGGGCAAAACATCTCCACAGAGCCAAGGCATCATCCTCCTCAGCTGTACCCTGCAAACTGAGCTCTCAGGAAAGAGAAGTGAACAAAAACCATTCAATCCCCCTGAGCAGCAAGCAGCGCTGGCAGCTTGCACCGATGCTATCTCCTGTTTGTAGGCCAAGCCACAAAGCACAAGACATGTAACTACCCTGCACTTCCCATAAACAATTCTTTTTCTAAACCACAGCAGGCAGGTCCCCTGTGCTCATGAGAACTCATCACAGTGACCAGGAGGGAGGGAGGGCGGGCTGCTACTGCCTCGTCCCACACAGAGCAGAATTCCTCTGGGAATTGGCACGTGGAGCCCTCTGAAGCAACACCAACTCTTCAGTGGCTTTGAGGGATAAATCCTTACTGCCTCATGTACTTAGGTCTAAAAAAAGTTAACTCACTGCTCCATGCACAACCTTTTGGCACATAAAGGTGTTGTCACAAAATGGGTTTTCACCTGGCGTCCAAGAAGCCAATCCACACACACTGAGTTATTTGATTTATTTACAGAGGCATGAGTTAGTCCAAAAACTTCTCATAATTAATGTTTAGGAGCCTACAGCAGGGAACACACACAAGAAAAAAAAAAAAAAGACTAGAGAAAAATGAAGACAGTATTATGAGATTTGGAAATTGCAAGGACAAAGCATCAGTGTGAATCTCACAGAACCAAGGCTGAACTACCAGCCTGGAATTCATGTTTTACAGCCATGTCAACATTTGTGCTTGTGGAATCAGAAAAATCCTAATCAAAGGCTACTGGCCAGCAGGCAGGATCTTAGGAGGGGCTGTGAAATGCATCCTGCTATAGCTTACAGGCATGACAACAGAACTTCCACCCAAGAAAGAAATCCTGCATGACCTGTGGCCCCTCACACAAGGGTCACAGTGTGTGACTGAACCATACCCCATGGCAGGAGCAGGACCCTGACTAAAAGTTGGATATTCCAAACTTCTAGAGGTCAATGGCTAACTACACACATGATGACCAATCAAATGGTGGGTGCCCAAAAATTACCCAGGGTCTATAAATGGTACAGCTTAAACAAACCACTACATTGTGAATAGCTCCTGTCACAGCTCTCTGTCCTGTTTCCCCTCTTTTCTCACAGCACTTTGTATCTCTGCAGCTCAGATATCACACTGACAACAGGCTGGTCCTCTACAACCAACTGTGGGGGATCAGCCAGCCCTTGAGGCCTTAAACCACTTCTAAAGTACACAAACAAAGCACCCATTGCTACATCCAAGCATGAGAAACAAACCCGTCACTAGGGGATTAGAGTGTGCAGCCTTGCTTTTCTCACCAAGCAAGCCCTCCCGTTCTGCAGAGCAGGGGTTAACAGAGGTGGTACCCAAGGGCTGCAGATCACGCATGGGCAGCCAGGACACTTCCCACCTTCACACCACGAGTGGAGAATTTTTCAAATTACACCCAGCAGACAGGGTACAAACCCTGCTGGCCTTTTACTGACTGTGAGCAGCCGCTGAGGACTCCAACCACGTCACAAACCTGCCAGCACCATCTTGGGGAGCTGCATGAGGACAGAGGGACTTGCAGGAACTGCCTCACAAACTGCACTCCCTGAGGACATCTCTTTTCCCCACTGCACCTCTCTGGAGAACCTGGGAAAAACAGAACTGGCCACTACAGACAGCCTCTCCTCTGGGTCTGCTGGGTGTGACCTCAGCCAGAAACACACCACCAAACCACCATGGGCCCACACCCATATGACTTCTGACAGCACCCACCAGGGACCCAACAGAAATTCTTTTCCTTTCCAGCTCGCAGCTTCTGCATGAGAAATTGCATTTGGCAAAATAATAACTTTTGTGAATCCTTTAATCACACCCTCATTACATAGATACTAATTTTATGTAAATCATAACTTGTTTTTTCTAAAACATTAACAATCTTATGAGGCAATTCAGCAATCATAGCACTGTGTGGTGGCAATCAAAATGCCTGAGACAATACAGTAAAACCTTTTAGAGCTCTTCACCTACACTCCCTATGTCCAAAGAAACACTTAGGAATGTATTACCAAAAAAAATTATATCACAAGGAAAGAAAGGGGGAAGACCTACAAGAAATTTTTGCCTAAAATTCCTGTGTGGCATAATGATCAAGTTAATTACAAGCCAAGAGAATAGGCCACTCACAAAGACAGAGAAAAGGAAAAAGAGAAGAGAGAAAAAAATAATTCATAAGCAATGTAAGGTGTCACATAGAAATTACTGGGCTAATTGTGGCCCTATTGTCTTCTGCTCTATAACAATTTCTAGGCCCATCAGACAGGCTGCTGCTCTGTTAATTCTTCCAGAGTATACAAAAAATCCATTTGTCAGAGAGGATGCTCCAGGTTTATTTCAGGATAAGGAACTCTGAGTGGGTTGAATGACATAACACAGCAGATTCCTGGGTATCTTCTCTGTGATTAAATCTCTCACTCTGGAAGAAAGCACTAAGGCAGACATCAGGAGAGACTAGCAGAAGTTTAGGAGAGTGATAAACAGCATTTTAGAGCTTTTGGTTCACAGCTCTGGTCCCCTCCAAGCTGCCTTGAGCATTTCATGCTCTCAGTAGTGCTGAAGACTGGACAAGTGAATATCAAAGTGATTTAGCTGCTGTAGCAATGAAGAAACTCACCATTTCACCAAGTCAGAGACAAAAAAGTATGAAGGATCAGTAAATATACCAAGTATCTTCAACTTTAAAAAATACTGAAACATATAAAGCAACTCAGTCTGAAGTTCCAACAATAACAGACACAAAATTCTTCAAGAGCATTCACTGCCAGTAACTAAGCCATCACGACTCAAGTGCAGGAACTAAAACAGTGAGCAGAAGAGAAGCTCACAGCAGTGCACATCTGCCTAAATGACAGCAACTTCCAGCTTCTGCACGCTGCACAGGCTGGAAATGCAGGTTCAATCCTAGCTCTGAAAGGAGCACTTCATGTCTGTTGTGTAGTGGTGTGTGCCAGCTGACCCAGGGAGCAGAGCTCAACACAAGCACTGCCCCAGCAATGCAGTGCCCAGAGCCCCTTCAGCAGCACAGACCAGCTCTGACCTCTAAAAGGTGGCACCTATTTCTGCAGGCACATCAAGAGACAAAACTGACAATGGACAGCACACTGTTACACACAGGACAGCATTCTTCTTTGTGTTCTACTTTCCCAGGTGTTGGTGCTTGGTCAGAAACCAGTAATATCCTTTGAAAAGCCTCAGACTTCTCTGAAATGTGAAACCCACGTATCTTGTACAAAATCTTTTAACCAAAACTGAACAGGCATAGAGCAACAAGTTCCCACTGCACAAGAACAGCCACAGAAAAAGAAAAAAAAGGCAGAGACAGAAATTGCAGAGCACCAAATGAGTTCAAAAGAGGTATCTATGTCAGATTGTAAGTCAGTTTATGTCCTTTCTTATTCCTGAAGCTGGGAAAGCAGAGACCACTTAGCATTTTCCAGTATTATTCTTTAAGTTAAACAGATAAAAACATAATTTGAAGCTAGATTCAGTTATGCCTTCATCAAGAAGTCGATCCCATAATTACATTTGTGCAGTGGGTGGCTGAGGGCAGGAGCCCTGTCTCCCACCACAGTGACTCACAGTCTGAGGGAGCCTTGTTCACTCCTCTCAGAGCTCTGCCTCACTGAGCCCTGGCCCACCTCTGAAATCCCCTTCAGTGCCCAACAGGCTCGGGTAAAACTCATTTATACCCACACAAGCACAGACTAATACAATGAATCATGTTTTTACTTGGTTACACGTGCTGCTGAGTTCCCTTCCAGTTTAGATCTGCAAGACAACATCAGAACGATCTTGCAAGTTTTCACCTTCATTTTGAACATAGTCTTTCTTGTGAACACAGTGATTCTTTAACAGGGTGTCAGTTACAGACATCTGAATTTATCTGGGAGGGTGGGAGGGTGTGTCCCTCCCTCCTGGTGATGTATCCTGCCTGATGGTGCTCAAGGCTCAGTAACCCAGTAACCCTCCCACTAATTCTATCTTAGAACTCAATCCCATTGGAGTTGGGAGGAAAATAATCTTCTTTCCTTACAATAAAGTCAAACTTAAGAGCAAAAGACTGTTGGCACTTACTGGCACTGGAAAATGAAGGACTTTCCATTAAAGCAGCAAGAACAGATAGTTCCAGATGGGAAGGAATCACCTGCACTATTTAGGACCAACAAACAGAATTAAACAAAAATAATTAATTTTTATTTTCCCAGAACGTTTCACTTGGTTTTTTCCTGCTCTGTCACCTTCAAAAGAAATGCCTCTGGGCAAAGCAGAAGGGGAACACATCACTATTAGACAAGCTTAACAAAAAGAGGCTCCTAGACCGCAAATTTTCCTCTCACACTGTGCCAGACATTCCCTGACCTGAGGGCAGAGCGCTGAGATGGAGATGGGCAAGGTCTCTGCTGAGGGAGACCCTGTGATGCCCCCAGCACTCAGGGCTGGCTGCCAGTGCTGATCACTTCTAATGCCAAGTGCAGAGGAAGAAAAGCTCCCAGGAGAGGCTCTGGCCTGGAGGATGTGCTCTGTCTGCTACTCCACAGTTCAAAAAGCACAAAGTTCAAGGCTGCTGTGACGGTTTTGTGAAAACAGCAGTGTGTTTGTTATTTCAGATGACTCACAAACAAGTGCTTAGATCTGCTTTATACTGCTCCACAAACACAGAATCAAGTGAGCAACACTTTCCAGCTGGTTTCCAGTTCCGCTGCAGCACGGGGCACAAGTGATGATGACCCAGCTGGCTCAGCAGCCCAGAGCTGGGACAAAGCCCTGGATGGCTCACCCTGAACAGACTCATCCATGTGAAGATGGAACTCCTCCCAGGGCCCACAGATCACTTCCACCTCCACGCCAGCCCTGCAGCTTCTCTACCTCTGGCTCACTCCATGCGGCTGAGAGCAGTGAAGAGCTGGAAGCTGTGGTCACAGAGCAGTGCTCCTCTTGTCAGAAATCCTCACCTACACGTGAAATGTGAGGCCCAAAGGCTTGAGCTGAGCCAGCCTAACCACTGAGCAGCAGTTTAGGCAGGTGCAGACAAAGCCAGCATCCTGGACAAGCCCTTGTGACACCTACAGAGGTGTTTGCAGGAGTCAATGAACCCCAAACCAGCCTGGCTGCCATCCCTGCACACCCAAATTCAGCTTTCCACATCCTACAACAGGCTGCAAGCAATAATAAAGTATTTGATTCTGCATGGATTTTCATTACATCTAAAACAGTATTTAAGGACAGAAGTCTCAGGGGCAAGGGCAGGGGCATTAACTGCCAGCAGCACAGCAATTCCTGTTCCTGTTTCTTTGGTCTTCTATCACAACACAATCACATCTCATACTTTGTTTTTTAAGCTGCTCCTGAATCTAGAGTTAATTACTGGGCAGAACACAAGGACTTGCTCTCGAACAAAATTACCCCTGCACCATTACTTTCAATAAAGAAACCTTGTATTTGTTTAATGAGATATTTTCAGCCATTCTAAAGTTTATGGTGTCCTTTTTCATGATTTCTCTCTGATTGCCTTAAACTCTGAAAGGCCAAGGTGCATAAGGACTGATGAAGCACTTCCTCTGAATTCAGGAACGCCTGAACCTAAATGGTCTTTATTGCTGATGCATTTTCTACTCACCAGTGTGTCACAGACATAAAAACACTGAAAAACACCAACTGGTTCCACCCAAAGTTACTACATGAATAAATATTTACCTGCACTTTAAAAAGAGAAATACAGCAGTGAGTCCTCATCCTGTTTCTGTGAAGATCCCACCACAATTACTGAGTTACTTGAAACGTAATTAGTAGCACCACTTGTGATTTGTGTTTCTTGTGATCTGTGTAGTTTGTTTTCTTCATTATTTGCACGTCCCCACGTTTCACTTCCCAATTACATTCTGTGAAATGCCTAATATGGTGAAACTACACAAATTTACTTCTATTTAGTTCCCAAATTCTGCTTTTTGTTGTGCTCATATTTGAACTTACAGAAATGAGAACACAGAATTCAAAAGCAAGACTGAACAATTTGTCAGTTATTAATTATTCTGAGGCATTTTATGAAGGTGCTGCCCACCCTGCTCCAGGCATCACTTGAAAGGCTTTGTTCTTTATGATTAAAACAAACTCCCAAGTGTGGATTGCAAGGGACTTATGAACCAACACAGAAGTACCTAATTTATTTTACAGACATGCTGCTGCAGTCCATCTTGCTCTTTGATTCCAAATATTACCACATAATAAATAATAACAGCATTCCATCACTAACAACATGCATACAGCAAATACTACCTGAAACTAGAATTAATCACTAAGAATAGTTCCTGTGCTGAAGAAGGAAAAATACAAGTATCTAATAAATGCAGTTTACCTCCAGCTACATCCAACACTCAAAAGGAGATCTATCAGCTCTTTTAGAGAATAAAAGTGTGCATTTTAATCTGCTCTTGCTCCCCACTCCCTCCTCTTCAGGTATTGAGGCCTCATAGAAAAAATATTTAAAATATGAAGCATAATTTCAGCATGATAATTTATAATACTACATAATTTAACAACTCAAAATCTGAACTAATCCCAGGCTAGAAGCAAGGGAGTGCTTGGTTTCAAAAACAAAAACAAAACAAAAAATAAAGAAGCAAACAAAATCCTAAACACACCAAAACCAAAAATACACCACAAAAGAAAAACAAATACAAAAGACAATCCTTCTGTCCTCAAACCAACAGTTTAAATCTGAATTTGGATCCAAAAGTCAGATTTGAATGGTATTCACATTTTTTACACTGCCTTTGGACATAGCACCTAACATTACAGAATACTTGATGTAAGAACAAACCAACCAACCCAAACCCTTCCATTTTCCTCAGCTGCAGGGCTCAGCTCACGAATTTAGACATTTTCTAGCTTCCTTCGTTAATGAAAGGTTTCAGTCCATTCACCAGCTACCTGTTCCACAGGCTCATTTCTAAGAGAAGCAGAAGCATTTTGTGGTGCCAGGAGCCCTCCAGAGAGAAATTCCCTTCCAGGTTCTGAGCAGGAGCAGAGGCTGAGCAGGGCTGGGGCTGTGACCTGCCCCAGAAATGGCACCTCCTCTGCCATTTTCACATGCAGCCTGTGGGAGGATGGAGCAGAGGCAGCAGATACATTATGGTCCATGTTTATTTTAGATTATATATTTTATATATTATTTTATATTGTATATTTTATATATTGTTATTTCATATTGTATATTTTATATATTGTTATTTCATATTGTATATTTCATATATTATTATTTTATTTATCCTGCTGTCACTCAGTCATGACAACAATATTACACCACTGTCTGCCAACAGGCATCTAAAACCCAGCCTCTCCCTGATAAATGAACCTGAGCTCCTTCTTCCCCCAGAGCTGATCACAGGAGGCTTTCATGTGACACCTTCGCTGCATTCTGCACCCCAGCCTGCTGCTTCACCTCCAAACTGCAGGAGCAGGAGGACAGCATCTGGATTTAGGAAAGCAATTATTAAAATATGACAAAATCAGACACCAAAAAAGAGACTCTTGCAACTGAAAGCAAAGGCTTTTCATTTTTCACACAAACAACGATGGCTTGATCAAGATAGAAATTTCTCGGCACCATACTGACAGCAGAAAAGCTCAAAAAATATTTCCCTAAACTCCTTTCTAATTTTCTCCCAAGATAAGTGAGAAAGAAAACAAAGCCCCTCTAAAATCCTATTTTACTTCTCACCTGTACATTGCAAGAAAAAAGTACATCACAGAACGACAGAAAGTTTAACAACAAATCATTTTTCATTTGCCACCACACCCCAACAAATCTTTCTTCAGCTTAACTGGGTCAGTTAATCACCAAACTGTAGGTGCTTGAGCCTAAGGTTTCAGGAATACTGCCACTTTGAAGAACCCTTCTTGTACAAGGGGTCTAGCCACTGCCTCTTTTTCAGGAAAATTGTCATTACACAGGTAGAAACGCTTTATCACTGCACAAATAGAGCTAAAAACCACCTGAAGAGTAGCGTGCTACTTTCCTGGCCAACAAGTCCCAGTTAAATCAGCAATGAAGAAGCAACTCAGGGCATCAAGAGAGTGGAAAACTTTCACAGAAATTGGTATATATTGTCTGGTTCTTTCAATCTTTTTAGTACAGCACACAGAGCCTGCACCTCTCATTCTCCTGAGGCAATAACCCCAGGAATTCACCCCTAAGCAGTGATATACCAGGATTTAAAAAACTGCCAAGGAGTGATGGGAAGACAAAAGGAGCCACCAAACGCTGAAGGCCTCTATAAATCCTGTACTTGTACATAATAAAAGCTGACAAGTTACCAAACTACAAATAAATCTGAAAATTCAGCCGTGGTTTGTGAAATTCACATTAAAAAGAAAGTAACTTGAGGACACTAAAATGATGAGCTGCAGAGATAGACTAAGGCAAGAATTGCTCTGCCTTCTCATGAAATTTACCTCGAAGTTAACTGGAACCAAAATAACTCAGAAAACAGCTATAAATAGAAAGGGGTTAATCATTGAAATTTCTATTCCCATGACAAGAATACACTAAAGATTCTAACTTTTTAATCTTATAATATGATGCTTTAAAAATACTTCAGCTGCTGCACTACAATCTGCCTCTACCTACTTTTTAAGAATAATTTCTCCTTTATTTTTTGAAACACAATAAAGGAGATTTTCTTTTGACAAAACCATTTTCACTGACGGTCACCAAAGTGAGCCTGTGCATCAGCTGGAACAACTGTATGTGATCACTTAAACGGATCTTTTTTTAATGGGGCCACTTAAAAATACATTTATCTTTTCCCCATCCTATTATAAAGCACATAAAACTTATTTGTCATCGATTTCAACTACCAGAGCTGCTACAAATTATTTTTCAATGAAGTGTTTGCATTTATCCTAAAAGCAGCAGAGAAACTTAGACTCATTAGGGTTGGAAAAGGCCTCTAAGGTGACGGAGTCCAACTTGTCCCAGCACTGCCAGGCCCATCCCCAAGCCCTGTCCCTCAGCATCACATCCATTGTATTTGTTCAAGGACATTAATTCAAGTTTACCATGCAAAGAAAGAAAACTGCCTCACCCTCGATGCACAGATAAAAACACCAGGATAAGCCAATGTCTCTGAACTCAGAGCCTGTGACACACTTGGAAATAGAATCTAATTATTACAAATCCCCAGCCAGTGCTTTACTCACAGTATTTCCCATCCAAGTAAATTAATGTGAAGCTTTTCAGTTAAACCAAATGGAGTATGAGAAATAATACACAGAGACAAGTTCTTTATTCAAAATGTAGAAACAGATAAAGACTTTTGTCATTTTGTGGTGCCCAGCAGGTTTACTAGAAAGTGAGTTGTAACCCAGCATATTTGCAGTGACAGAAATTAGGACAGCACCCAATATCTGCATTCAGCTGCTGCAGATCTCCATTCACTACTCATGCAAGAAATTGTGACCAAAAGACTTTATTATGGTCTTTACATTCTTTCCAACTTGTTAAGTTACATCCTCACATTCTTGCCAAACCTGCTTTTATTGAAGAACTCTACCAAACAGACAGCTTTTCCTTTTTATGCAGAACTGTTCCGCTCTTCCCTCTCACTGCAACTCTTCATGCACCAGATTTATTTACAGCACCCAGAGGAAACAGAAGCTCCCAGTTATCAAAACAGACTGCAGAATGTAAATAAACAATTGTTATGCATTTATGTCAGCTGGATTCTTAATTTGTGCAGAATGACACTGGGTATAAAAAAAATGGTATCCTAATGTCAATGTCATATTTTATGAAAAATCCTTTGCCAGGACTTTTCTCCTGAGAAACCTTAGAAAAGAAATGTAAACAATAATTATCTAATTGCTTGGAATGTGGTTTAGAAGTTACTTACCAACAGGTGCATCTTTAATCAGTTCCATGTGAGTTGCTTTTAATTAATGACCAATCCCAGTCCAGCTGTGTTGGGACTCTGCTCTGTCACAAGTTTTTTATTATCATTCTTTTCTGACCTTCTGATGTCTCCTTTCTCTTTCTTTAGCGTAATTTTAGTATATCATTTTGTTTTAATATAATATAATATCATAATATAATAAATCAACCTTCTAAGAACTTAAGAGTCAATTCTCATCTCTTACCTCATCGTAGAGACCCTCACAACAACACCACAACAATTAATAACCACCTCCTAATAGTTAAAGTAACAATTCAGTAAACAAAATGTCACTGCTGTTACTATTACTCAGACAAAAATTGAGTTAGGTCATTATTCTGAGCTTACTAAAATTTTCAGCATAGCTAGAGGTCACCTAATTCAAGTGTAAATAAACATTTATATTAAAAAAATATTACCTCCCTACATTACTAGCACTAGTAGGAGATGTAAAAAAGACCCTCTGAAGTGCTGGGGAAGTAAAACTGGCCTAGCATGAAGACTCTCAGTATTCTACACATCTGGAGAGTGATCTATCTCTAAACACATCGGAAATTTTGCAATTGTTTGCACACAGCTTGTAAAAGCTTATAACATAATAAAATTATTTCAAGTTAGATATGTAATCAGATGCAGATTATCAGTATATTATAAAGTGTTTTTTAATTTTTAATAAAATATAAAAGGACTTGTCAAAAGCATTGTATCTGTCTTACATGGATACTAAAAAGCAGAACAATATTAACTACTGAGCATAGATAATCAGTCTCTCCTCATTTTTATTTTTAACAATAGAAAGGAAAGTCTCTTTTTTTGCTAGCAAGTTTTGTGCCAAAAATTAATGTAGCATTTGCTGCTGACAATCTGTCAGACTAACGGTGTTTTCTTCACTCCGAGGGTTCAGACACTGCTGCTCACTTTCCAGTCAGCATTCATCACAGATTCCTCCCATGAAAAGAGAAATAAGGCAGCTCTTCTGCAGACACAGACACACCTCAGTCATTAGCACAAGCAAATAAACTTCAGCAGAAGCACACGAGTGCTCCTCACCTCCTGCTGTTGTGGCTCAATCCACAATTCCTCAATTTCACTTAAACCTGGCATAGGACAGAATAAAATCATAGAATCATTCAGGTTGGAAAAGACCCTTAACAGCAAGTTTAACCATTAACCCAGTGCTGCCAAGCCCAGCACTAAACCATACCCTGAGTGCCACATCTGCACACCTTTTACACACATCCAGGGAAGGTGAGTGCACCATTTCTCTGGCAGTTTCAATGCTAGATAATGCTTTTGGTGAAGAAATGTTTCCTAATATCCAACCTAAACCTCCCCTGGTGCAGCTGAGGCAGCTTCCTCTCATGCTGTCACTTGGTGCTTGGGTAAAGGCTGACCTTCCCCTGGCTGTAACCTCCTTTCAGGTTGTTGTACACTGCATTTGTGTAAAATTGTAAAGCAAGTTGTGGCTGCCCCAGCCCTGGAAGTGTCCCAGGCCAGGCTGGATGGGCTTGGAGCAACCTGGGATAGTGCAAGGTGTCCCTGCCATGGCAGTGAAGTGCAATCTTCAACCTTTCCACCCAAATAATTTTAAGATTCTACACTGCAAACTTTATTTCCTACTAGGTTTGGACTTGTTTCTGGGGATTCAGTCTTGTCCATCTCCATGAATTAGCAGCAGGAGCAACACTCTGCTGTGTCTGCTCCCATCCTGAGGCTGCCACTGCCCGTGCCCATAGGGACAGCACACACACCTGCACTGTCCCTGGCACTGCTGTCTGTACACCAAGCACCTTCCTTGTTTAGAGGAGCCCTGGTTAGGACTTGGACAATCTTCCTTAAACATCTTATGTCTTGAACTGCATCCTTAGCAGGGCATGCAGACAACCAAACAGTAAATTCAGAAATTCTTTCCCTGTATCAGAAACAAAGTAAGATGCTCAGCACTAAAGGTCAGAAGTACAAATAGCCCAAGACCCCCATGGGATTTTCAAACTCCAATACACAATGTGTGTGGTGGTATGAAAATCTCAAAGGCCTTGCCTTCCTCAGCAACACCTATTTAAGTCAAAAAGGGAACTGGAAAAAAAAAAAAAACAACAACAAAACCAAACCACAAAAAACCCCAAATGCAAAAAATCTCCCAACACCAGCAGAGAGTAAATAACATTGTCACGTATGGTTAACACACTTAAATTCTTTGGGGGTTGGGAGGGAAAAAATGGAGGATCTGGGGAGAAGGACTAACCCAAGAGTAGTGAACTTAGTGCCATACTGTACAAAGAAAAAAAAAAAGTAAAAAAGCTGGGTATACTGAAAGGTAGATGAAGTGGAAACAAGTACAGGCAAAAGGACCAAAGTACCCTTCAAAACCAGAAAAGGAATTTGAGAGATGAAGCCAAGCAGGAAGGGCATTCAGTGCCCAGTGCAATTTTCAAATAACATTTTATGTGCTTCTTTCTACCAGGTCAACTTTGTACTTAGCTTTTTGAGTTTCTGCTGGCAGCACTGGCCTTTGGTGACCTGGTTCTCCTTTGCAGCTGCGTCTGCACCAATGGTTTGTACATGCAAACTTCAGACCAACCTGCAGCCTTCTGGAGAAACAGCAATGACACCACTGACTGAAAACCATCCTTCTGCAGGACTCAAAAGCAGCTTTTTTTGGCTGCTACTTATAGTGACACAAATGTAATCGGTTTTTTAAATCATGTAGGCTTCATATTCTTCTGTTGTGAACATGCTATACTCATAAACATCCAATTGTTATGTGAAAATAACAGTTACCTTTGCTTCTTAGAAAATAAAATGATGCAACAACATCAAAATGCATCTCTCAAGAACTGTAGTCACCAAAGATAAAAAAAGGAATTGCTCCAGAGTAAGCTCCCATAAGAACCTTAAGCACTAAGAAACACTACCAGCTATTCTGTTTTCTAGAGATTTTGTACAATGCTCTCCAAACCACCTAACTGCCCTGATTTTTAAACTGCTTCTGATGCTCTGTAGCTGCACACCAGCACAGGTCTTCCACACTAAATCTGTCACAAAACCACCTGACAGCAGGACTGAGCCTCTGGCAGTGTCAGGGTAATGGTACAGACCACCAGTGATTGCCCACATGGCACCTTCCATAAACAACTGGCTATTCTTATGCTTATTTTTTAATTATTTCATTGCCCTGATACCTTCCTGCACACAAAGGACTTCCAGAAACACCAAGAGTTAGCAAACACCTCATAGCAACACTGCACCATAAAACTAAAGGCACAGAAGTATTTTTACAAATTCTTTTTAACAGATAACTCTCCCCACAGAGCCCCACATGAGTTCCACAGAACTCTTTATCTACCTCTGCCAGCCACACGAGCTCCTGCCCACATTCTGCCAGCTGAGGCCAACTCCAAACTTACATCCTCCAATTCACCTCTGCATTCTCTCACTGAGGTTTATGTTTTAAAATCCAGTGGATAGATGGTGCCTGGGGGCAAGGAGAGGACAGGAATGACCTAAAGGGTGAGCAAGCAGTGCAAGCTCTAATGGAGTACACATCACTTAGAACTGTCCCTTAGCTCCAAATTAATGCCTCTGCTTTCTGCTTTGCATACAACAAATATGGTGTGGAAAAGCCTCAGAAGAGCACTGTGAAAAGAAATTTAAAATCAACCTAAGCCTTTAGTAGCCTCTAAAAGTGAACCCAAAGAGACAGCAATGAGAAGGCACTGATTACTTGTGTCTCATAAAAAGAAATTAGGAGTAACAGTGCTGTCACTTCCTCCCCTTACAAGTAAATTCATGCAAAGACAAAACATAACATCACATATCAACACAAAAATTAAACCCCCAACACAGCCTTTACTCCAAATCATCACAGTTTCTGGAAAACAGGAACAAAATTTGTATTTATACAGCCAGAAGTGAAGTACTAAAACATTATTTATCAACCTAATATGGGAGGTAAAACGGTTCAGCTTTACAGCAGCATTTAAAGCTGAGCTACACAAGCATAAAACTAGACATCAATACCTCTGATGGAGTTCCTTAAAGATACTTGATGAATTCACAAAGCTGTTCTAAAAAATCAGAGTAACTACTGCTGCAAACAAAAGCAAGACAGTCTAGAAACAGAAAAGCACCCTTTGCAATTCAATTTCATAGCAAAAATTGCAATGCATATTGCAATTGTATGCAATACTACTTATGAAAAATGCACACGTTTAACAAGCTTGAAAAAAAACAACAGTAAGCTGTGAGTAGCAAATTTACATATTTTGTGTCAGAAGGAAGTTATAGTACTCCTAATTCTTATGCTCCTTTGAAAGTAAATACTAAACACACTTCTGTATACCTAGATGTAGCTCCAAAGACACGAAGTTACTCCCGAGTTCAGCTCACTGACAATTCCAAGTCAGGACACCGAAGGTAAGAAATGGATACAATTGCCCTTCTCCCTTTCCAGTGAACTGAAGAGGGCTTGGCCAAAAGCCAAAATAGGGATTAGCCAAGGTAGATGAGGACAGCCCGGATCCTCAGCTGTGTGCAGCCCTGGAGCAGGCTGGGATGAACCTCCAGCTGCAGAAAAGAAGCCAGAATCAAACCAGTAACAATGGCCACACACAAATGATCAGCGGGGAAGCAGAACTGCCCAATCCCACTTCTCAAAGGAAGCTGGTTTTGACACCTCGGTGTCACTCTTTGTTTCTTTAATCTTCTGAAGCAGTATGTAAATTCAATTATGTTGGTACCTACATATCCACGGGCATTTGCACATGAGGGCCTCCTCTGCAGCTCCTAATGTATGTAAATGAAACCACATTCCTGAATTTCCTTCCACCAAAGGCTGGGATAAAAAGATTTACCCGCGTAAATTTGATAGACTAACACAGATCGGTCGATGTTGCCAATAAAATACTTCAGGCATTATCCCGATCCAGGTTCCCTTCACCTTGAAGGTTCCCTGAATTGTGATTATTTCAAAGGTTACCTGCTGTTCATGCTGGCTTGTCAATACACACTTTACCAACTCAAAGCAAAACTGCTAGCTTACTTGCTTACTAAAATAATTCACACACAAAAAAAAAAGTTAAATTACTAACTACAAGATGATCTTTGCCCCCAAATCTGATTTAATCATTAAAACAAAACACATGGAAACTTTCACACATGAGTGACTAGAAGAACTAAGAGCACTGCCACAAAAGAAAGTGTTTCATGCACTCAGGCATTAGTATTTGAATGAATTAGTATGAACTTCTGGCCTCCCCCATTCAAAGTCCTCAAGGCAAACGATTTGAGATGTTATGTGTGTATCAGCCCAAGAGTATTGGTTTGAGGAAAACACACATTCACTAAAAATAACAAACAAACAAACAAAAACCAAACCCAGCAAAAACAAACAACCCCCCCACCAAAACAAACAAGCAAGCTTTTCTATGCAACTGTGTGAATTATGCTTATTTCAGATTGTTCTGTCCTGGACTGCTTCCACCGAAACTGCCAGTGGGGAAATGCTCCCAAGAGTGGCAAGTCAGAAAGTCCAGCAAACCCAAAGCATCCTTTGGATAAACACAGCATCACATTCTGCAGCCCAACAAACCCTGCATTTATTTTCAGGTAAGTTAACTGATGGCAACCCTTTAGAGAACCAAGGGCAACACTTCCATGTGTATCTTTAGATCTGTGAAAAAGCACTTCAGCTGTGTGCCCTGGTCACTGAAACACAACAGCAGCTTTCTAAGCAAACAGCCAAAGCATCAGCCTGCATTTCCACACAACTTCTAAATAACAACATTCCTTCCTCTGCACCCTCCTCCTGTATACAGCATCCTAACAGCTAGGGGTTTTACTGGATTTTGGGTTTAAATTATTTGCAAAATATAGCATATAACAGACATATACAAACTTTAAAGGGAAAAGAGTAGTGGAACGGGACATGTTCTCTCTTCACTACATCACAAGGTCAAAGAATGAATTTTTTTTTAAGAAGACTTTCCTACACTAGAATTTGAAGTTCTGCCAAAAGTCCATAGACAATTGGAGAACCAGTGAATTCATGACATCAGATATTCCAAGGAAGTGAAACCTGGCTGAACGGAAGTGATTTTTACTCAAGAAAAATAGATACTTAAATAGGCAAACAACCAAACTATTTTAAGACCACGTATAGAGGAGATCTCTTTTATTTAAAGGAGAAAAACACACAAAAGCCAAATAATCAAACACCCTCAAAATATTTAATCAATGTTAAAAACCCCACTAGAGCATGTTTCCAAGGCAATACACATCAAAACATTCCTGATGTGACCAACATCCCTGATATTATTTTTTAAAAGGCCAGTAAACCAATTACCAAAGAATTTTTGTTCAGTAATCCTTTCCTGAACCCCAACTCTCCTGAGAAGCACTGCTTGCTGCCATGAAACTCCCAAAGCCTGGAAGCCACCATCAGTCTGAAGGGAAGCTTCCAGATCAAAGTTTCCAGGTGACCTGATGATTGATTCCCAGCCACCTTAACACATTCCTGAGAATTCACAACCCTCTGCCAAGCATACGGATGTTCAATATTCCTTTATATGCAATTTTCCTAAAAGCAAACATGCACTAGAGTTTCATTCCGCCTTTTAATTAATCTTTGAAGGCACACAGCTGTGGGAGTCTCTAGCTAATACTGCAAAACACAGGCCAGTCAAATTTCTCCAACATCCTTCATACATTCATCTCACTTCAAACCCTGAACTATGATCCTGAGAACATAAATTATATATTGCTAAGGTTTCCAGCTTCAGGAGCTTCCTAAGCCTGAATGAAGCTCAATATCAACAGAACAATGACAGCACGGACTAAGTTAGTACCTAATATTTACAGTTTTGGCTACACTTGTCAATTCCAAATGAACAAAACTTCAGTGTACGCAGTGACAAGAAAAGACTGTAAATGCATAAAGTTCAGGGAAAAAAACACACACCTAAACCAAACCAAAACAAACAAAAACTCTGTACATCCCAAGAAGAAAAACTCAGTTTTCCGGAGCTTGGAAAGTGTCCAGCATGAGTCTAAGCACACATGTGTCGCAGCCAGACAAACCAGCGAGTCTGGCACGAGAGGTTTCCGTTTTTCTTTCAGGAACTCTTTGGGACTAATGAAGATTTATTCCCCCCTTGCAGAGAAGCCGCTCCCCGTCTGTGGCAGTGCGGCTGTCTGTCAGGAGAGCACACGATGACAGCAGAGCCAAAGCCACCGCTCTGTGCGCCGCCCTGCACAGCGCCAGCAGCTGACTGCAAACACATTTCCCAAATACTGCTTTGCCATACAAATTCCTGCGGTTCCCAAGGAAAACAACGCTCAGAAACCCAGCTGAAAACAACCGGGAGTATCGACTAATAGAAACGCCACTTAAAATTCACAGAGCAATCACCGAAAGTTCTCAGCATGGGAAAAAAAAAAAAAAAGAAAAATAAAGAAAAAACCTCCAGGCAGAGCGCAAAGCTTGTCCGGCGAACGCTCGGGGGGAGCAGGAGCCCAGGGACCGAGCGGGCTCTCCCGAGGGGGGAGCAGGAGCCCAGGGACCCAGCGGGCTCTCCCGAGGGGGGAGCAGGAGCCCAGGGACCCAGCGGGCTCTCCCGAGGGGGAAGCAGGAGCCCAGGGACCCAGCGGGCTCTCCGAGCCCCGGGCAGCGGGAGGGCTGACCCGCGCTGGAGCGGGGCCGCTCCGGGCACTTGTTGCGGGGCCGTTCCCGGCGCGGTCGGGCACAAAGGCGCCCGCCCGCCGCACCGAGCCCAGCCCGGCCCTGCCGGCCGCCCCGGGCCCCTTTCCGCCGCCAAACGGCCGCGTCCCGCCGGAACCTTCCCCCACGCGGGGAGGGCGCGGAGCCGCCCGCGCAGTTGAGCAACCGCGGTGTCGCAAGCGGAGCGGAGCGGAGCGGAGCCCTCTTCCTACGCAGCTCGGCGCCCGGGCCGGGGAGGCACGGCCAGCAGCGGGCTGGCAGCCCAGGGGAGCCCCGCCGCAGCCACACCGACACCGAGCCGTGCCGCCGCTCTGCCCCGTCCCGTCGTGCTCGGAGCGGAGCCCGGCCACGGCCAGCCCCGCACACCCAGCTGCTTGCCCCGCACACCCAGCTGCCCGGGCACGGCCAGCCCCGCACACCCAGCTGCTTGCCCCGCACACCCACCTGCCCGGGCAGCGGCCGCCGCCGTGTCCGCGCCGCCCCAGCCAGCGCGGCGGCGCTGGAGCCAGCGGGGAGCGCTCCCTCGGCCGCCACCGGCCCCGGCGCTGCGCTCCGCCGGGGTTACCAAGGCGATGGCTTCGCCCTCGGGCCGCCGCCGCCAACCCGGGCCGGGCTTTCGCTATGGAAGCGCGGCTGGCGGCCAATGGCGCGGCGCGTCCCGCCCCTGCGGCCGCTCCCTTCCCCGGAGGGCCGGAGCTGGCCGCGCCTCCGGCCGGCGCTGCGGGCCGGCGGCGGCCGGGCTGGGGGTCGCCTTTCCCCGCCGGGCCGCGGAGCCCCCGGTGAGCCGCCCCTGGCGCTCCGGGAGCGCTGCCCCGGCCCGCGGACGGACGCGCAGCTCCGCTCGCCCCGGGCCGGCGCTCCCCGGACCGCAGCGCCCCGGAAGCCGCTACCGCACCCCCAGGTCGGACTGCGAGCAGGGGCAGCCGCCCTGGGCACGCTGGAGAGGCTCATCCTAGAGCACCTTTCCCGAAGCGCCTTCTGGAAATCAGCAGGGAAGAGCTCATTATAGCAGCCTATTGCCTTGGCAATGAATTCCCCGCTCCGTCCTCATTTCAAAAGTCTTGGTGCTGAGCGGTCAGGAATAATTGCATGGGAACGAGTACCTAGAAAAGGGGGTTTTCTAAGGCTTGAAAGAAGCAACCAAAGGAAGGCAAGGTAGAATGTAACCGGTAAGGAAACAACTTTTGCATGCAGCGGGCCCGTCCCCACCCACTGAAATCAGCAGCAACATTCCTGCCGCCTTCAATGAACACAGGGCGAGGCGTAGCACATCCCTGTCCACAAAGAGTATGCTCATATTATGCATATTTTAACATCCCTATGCTAATAATCATGCTGTATCATTAAGCTTGTCTATTTTAGTCTGTTCATTTTTCCAGTTATTCCAGTTTTGAAAATGGATGGATGGATTTACTTCCTCAACTTCACTTGCCGATTCTCAAGGCACTAAAAATCCATAAATTTGGCTTAGAACACATCTAGGAAATGTTTTGTTGTTTTTTTACAAAGCACCCAACCAACCACAACATCTATTAACTGGAAATCTCTGGGAAGTACAATTATCTCCCCTATTACTTCAGCAAATGGGATTTTTGCATGAATGGTGATCATGCAATGCTACCTCTGGGCAAATCTCAGTGGAAGGGCAGAAGTTAATGAGAAATCTTGCCTACCGTGTGTCAGTTGCCTTCACAGCCTGTCTGTCCTGTGTCAATTAACAGCTCCCCTTCCTGCTTTGAACCAGTTCCTTAATCTGCTCAGTACCACAGGCATTGCTCCTGAACATCATGCTGCTACTTCACACCACAGAGTGTAGTAACTTCCCTTGACTTCCCTTCTTCCTGGAAAAAAAAAAAAGTACAGTTCAAATGAAACTGGTTTATCAGGCAAATGTGCCACTCATACAAATGGATCGTGTTCTACATAACAAAGTTTAGTTCAGCATGTTGAGCCACTTGTTTCTTCTGTTTAAAGTTTACATTGCAATTGAAATATATTTCTGAAGAAATAAGGTATTAATGAAATCCAGTAGTGTAAAAAGTCCCAGATCTGCAGTTTTTCAAATCATTCTGATACTTGTGGTTTTGACATTAAATATTCCAGATAGTCCTGGCTTAGACACTGAAACCTTGGCTCAGTAGTTGGCCTCACTGATGACAAATGGGTTTGTGACTGGAAAGGCTTGATAAGGTTTCTTTAAAAAGAGCTATTTACTCTGGATCTTGCAACATTAGTTGGTTGTTCTACAGGATCCAGTGCAGTCTCTGCAAAGCACAAGCCATGATGAGAATGACTTATGGACTGAGCAGAGGGCTACAATCCAGAGCCTTAAAAATCTCTTTACTCTACTGTTTACTGCCATTTTTTTCAATTGACTAAAGATGCCTTGAAGTGTCTATCACACAAAAAGCCCCAGGCACTTTAAAACTGTCTTGTACAGACAATTTCTGTGAATTGACTTCAGTGATACCTGACCACACCGAGTTTTTCTCCAGGGTTGTAATCCCCGATCAAATTTCCTTTCCATTGTCTGTTTTATGCCTCTAAATACAATATCAGTATTTAGCAGGGGGCATAAAGAGATCTCAGCCAGTAGTTATTAAGATATTTCAGATTCTAGTTGATCAGCTTGCATGATATTCATGCTCTTGTCACACAGAGATGTTACAGACAGTGTGTGTGACACGGATAAGGAACTTGCCTTGAAACATCTTCAAGAAACATTTTTATATCCTATGTGGCATGCAAAAAAAAAATCCACCAGACTTCAAATATCATTTTAATTTTCAATTTCCTTATCTTTAGATTGCCTTCCCACCCCCCTTCACAAAACAACAAATGTTCTATTATTCTGTCCCCCAGGCTATTGTTACATGTGTGCTCAGTATAATGAAAGGGCTTTGTCTGAAAAGGCTGGATCTGAGTCATGTCTTTGCATGTGAAACAGCTGTACACCTAGGGCACATTCTTGGTTGCTTGAAAATGTGTCATTTTCAGGTTTTTTGGGTTTACACTCTTTGAATCCTGTGTCACTGCAGTGATCAGAAGAAAGGAACTAAGTTGTCTCTGTATTTGCAAACATCACAGAACTGTGGCAGCAGACCCAGACATAAAAAAGGCAAGTGGAAATGCCATGTTAAGGATGTTTGGCCTAAAGCAGAAAAAGCCATTCTGAAAAAAAAAAAAAAGAATAAATCTAAAGGACAACGATCCAGAACACAGCAAAATACTGGGCAGGAGATGCTTAGAAACAATTAATTAGAAAATTTAAACACTTATAGAAACTTGCTACTGTCTGACATTGTGATACAATGGCAACATCTACAAACCAAATGAGCTTTGGGCAGTTAAAGCACAGGAATTTTTTCTGGCACATACAGAATGACACAAGAATCTCTCATCAGTAATTCTTTTCTTAAAAAAAAAAAAAAGTTATATTCAAAACTGTGAGCAATAGTAGAGAGAATAATGGCCACTGCACTGCAGGGTCATCCCTTTGCCAGCTTGCTGCTTACTGCTGTCCAAATAAAAGGCTTTAGAACATCTTGTGTATGACAAATAACATGTCACTCTCCTCAGCAGTCACTAGAGGAAAGCCAGTTTGCTTTGCAACATTCAAAAAATAGTTTGTCTGTTAACAAAACTTTATTCTCCCCTTTGAAGGCCCTTCTTCATCTAGGCAAGAAAAATATGTCCCCTATTCCCTAAAATAGCAGGTTGGTACCATTTGGAAGGTAGAGTCATTAGTCACTGAAATTTAAGAAGTGTTAATAAACAAGTGAATAATACTGGCTGTGACTATTTCAAAACACGTGTTTAGTACAATAAATCCCAAGAAACAGGTCTAACTGTCAAAGCCTATATTTAATCTCCTGTAGGGAAAATGCAAAGAGATTCCCAATACATGATTTTATGCCCTAGGTTGAAGTTCTGCAACACACAAAAACAATATGACAGAGAGGATAAGGTGTATGGGTAGCATGGTCCTGTACCAGCTCAGCTGATAAATGAAAGTTGGATAAGGTTGGATAAGAGGATAAGGTGTATGGGTAGCATGGTCCTGTACCAGCTCAGCTGATAAATGAAAGTTGGTCTCCTGGACCTCCCCCATCTCTGCAGCTGTTAGACAGCCCAGCCTGTAAAACCCAAGCTGGCCACTTCCACCAGGACCTCTGGGGGTTCATGGAGAAGTGCTAATGGCACGGTGAGGGACATGGTGTGACACGCCACCTCGATGCTGTGAGCAGGGCACAGCACCTCAGGGCTGTAAACAGGACACAGCACCTCAGGGCTGTGAGCAGGACACGCCATCTCGATGCTGTGAGCAGGATGCTCCCCCAGAGGTGCTGTGCTGTGGTCCCTGGTCCCATGCAACTCTAGCCTGGGTGTCTGTGAAAGCTGCCCTTGGTGTCTCAGCTGTCCCGGTGCAGGGGGGCAGCAGCAGCAGCAGCAGCAGAAGCAGCAAGAGAAGCAGCAGCAGCAGCAGCAGAAGCAGCAGGAGCAGCAGCAGCAGGAGAAGCAGCAGCAGCAGGAGGGAGCAGCAGCCGCAGCAGAAGCAGCAGCAGCCAGCCCAAGCAATACCAGACTGCTAACCACGTGTCAGACAAAAGGGATGCTGGCTTTGGCTAATGGAACACCAGTCTGCAGCCAGAACAAGCAGCTTTTAACAGTGCTTTGCTAAACCAAGTTATTGAACACGAGTAAAATTCAGTAGAAGAGTTCTCTGAGAACCTAGAGTGTACAGGAACCGAGAGGCAAACCCCTCTGCCAGCTGCAGCAGCCCCTCAGATCGAGCTGCAGCAGCCCAGGCACCATCCTGGCCCTTCAATGTTCTGTTCCCCCTGCTGAATTCCATATCTGAGACCTCTCATTTTAAAATTTTAAGCCTAGCTTAAATGACACGGAGCCACTTTAAATACAGGGCCTCTTCCTCGACCTCGCTGAGGTCCCAGGCTGCTGTGCCACACCAGAATCACCAGCAGTCAGCTGATGCATGCACCAGGGCAGACACAGCCCTGCTGTGAACTGCTGGGCTCGGCTCCCTCTGCTTTTCCCGGCTCAGACAAGCTGTGTGAGCCAGTGAGCAGCAGCAGGTCTGACCCCAGCAAGGCTCTCCTGGAGCACTGGCTGTGCTGGTGATCCCACAGAGCTCCCCAGACCTGGCTCCTGGTGGGGAACTGCAGAGTCCCTCTGCCCTGAGGCTGCAGCTGTGCCAGGAAGGGCTGGGAGCTGAAGCCCACAGCCAGAAGGCACTTGGTCCTACTGCTTCCAAAGCACAGAAGCCCCACGGGCACGAGCTCCTAGGCAGCCACTTTTAAATGGTGGCATTTTGATCACTTTATGCAAATTCCATTGTAATAAATCAGCAATTTTTTAATAGCACTAATCCGTAGACAAACTGACTGAAAATACTTATTGTCACTAATTCCATACCATAGCCAATGTATCTTTTTCTGCATCTGTTCTGGTCTCTGGGTATGGTCATACTTTACAAGACAGCTTTTTCATGAGGTATGTGGGCCTCCATCTGTACCAGCAAGTGAAGATTAAAAAACTACTCAGAATTAGGAAGAGTAAGGCCTTTACAACAATCAACAGCATCCTGAAGTGGCCAGCTGATTTTCCTGCTTCATTCTCCCTTTATACACAAATAACTCTACATAGTCTTTAATTTTTCCAGTTTCCTAACACAGACTTTATAAAAATAGTTCCATCAATACAAAACAAATTCTTTCATTCAAAAGGCCAATGCTTACTAGAGCAGGACTTCTGTCCACATGTAACTTCACAGCCCACACAGACAAGTCTCCCACCAGCTATTTCCTCTGCCTACTTTGTGGGCCTGAACTCATAACCAATATTAACATTTTATTAACATAACTGGATTGTTAGAAATGCCAGTTTTTAGATGAGGCACTGAGTTCCCCTGTGTTATTTCTACCGACTTTTCTAATCAAATACAAAGATCCCATGACACATTTTGACAAAAAGTAGGGCATAGCCAGCTTATTTATTCTTTTACTAAAAATAGGCTTCGATGTCCAGCAGGTTGTAATGTGTGAGACAGCACTTCAAGTGTAACAGCTGCTCCTCCTGCCTCAACACATCTGTGTCACCAGCCCCTCTTTGCAATCTGCTAATTACCAAAATCAAACATCAGCCTTCACAAGGAGTTCCCTTTTTCTGAAATGCTTCCTATGATTAGGCTAGCCAACAGTTGGAATAGCAATAAAATATCTTCTCATCCTTACAGGAGGAGTTTCTGACACCCTTCCAAGCACAGCACAGCATGTTTTACATCTCTTGGGTTAATGGCATATTACTATTCTCAGCCAGAGGCAAAGACTAGAAAGAGATTCATTACAGGAAATCCATCTCTTTCAGCCTCTTTGCATATTTATTTTCTAGCTGGCCTTCTTGTTAAGGCAATTCTGATAACAGAGCAGATGTGACAACTGTGAAAACCAGCAATGATCAGGAACACTATTGAGGCTGTCACACGTTTTAATGACTGTGGATATGAAACACTGTACAATTTCAGCATTTCACCTTGAGGAGACTTTCAACTCGTGTTTTGTCAAGTTTTCTTCGAAGACATCATTGTCCAGCCACAATGGTGTAAGTCACAGTTAGCAAGACTTTGTTTTGTCAGAACTGCCACAAGAGAGAAACCAGAGTCTTTGTCCCTCCAAGGACACTGATGTAGTTATCCTTTGGGTCAAACACACCTACTGACCTGAAGGGCACAGTGGGCATCACCTCAGAATTCGGCCATGTAACTCTGCAAACCAGGAAAGACTTGCTCCAACCCACCTTGTATGAGTTACACATGATGTGCAAACCAAAGAAAGAGATAAAAGCAAATGTGATATATTGCTGCTACCATAAGACACAGGTACTGCATTAACATTTCACTAGCCCATGGAAAACGTGATCAAAACAATAATTTCATTGCTTATCACCACTATACCTACACAGCAGGGCAAACTAAAAAAGTTGTTGTGAAATTTAAAAATTCCGTAAGCACTAGAAAAATGACAAAATGACAAATACTACATGCATCATCATTCCTCAAAAATACCAGTTCTACCTACAAATGGACTATTATTTTGAATCTCTATCTAAAATCTCAGATTCTAACTTCTTCCCTCTGGTGACTGTGTTGTAATTTTCATACTACTGATGAGTTTCTAGTTTTAAAAGGACTACCAAAAATACATATATATAGCAGATAGGCTTTCAAAAGGCATTTACAGATGTCTTATTAACAATGTTTCAAGTCTAATACTAATTCATGTACAACTAATTTCAATGTTTATTTTTCTATAAAACTGTCCTACACTAAATCAGTGCAAACAGAGTCACAAGCACACACTGAAATAGCTGAGAAGCAAGAATGTTCAGTTCCCTGCTGCAGCAGACAGAAATAATTTCATCCCACAGTTCTACTAAACTTCTGATAATACAGAGCCATGAGTCCCATCCTTGGAAAAAAGCACATTTCAGAGCAGAGTTATTAACGGGCAGTGCACAACCAGTGCAGGAGAGATTCCTGGAATACTCCTAAAATGCCAGTACATTTTTCGAATTCCTTTTTTCTAGCCTTTCATTGCTAGACCATCCAGTCATCCTGAATCAGGAAGACTCATGTTTATTTCTAGGAATTATATTTTCGACAGTTTCTTCAAGCTACAGATGCATAATCCTAATTTTTAGTCTATAAAAGTTAAAATTACTAAGTCTGGCAAGATGCCAACACAAAAAAATAATTAAAATTGTTGCAATGTAAGAGTACAAGTATATTATTATTTGTTTCAAAACTAGAAATTAAGCCTGCCTTACTATTTTGGAAACTCCAGGCTTTGTGCTGAATCACCTTTTACGGAGTTTCCAGGTACTGATTAACCAAATCAAAAACTGTGTGTTTCACCCCCTCTGCCTGGCAATCTATCACAACAAGTCAAAAGTTTCATTTATACGACTCCCACGCCTTCAGATTAAACAACTATGCAAATGATGCCAAGTCTTTGTTTATCACAGCTTTGTCAGCAAAACAAAATCATCCAGCAGGTGAATCATGCAATTGCTGTCTGTGTGGATGAGGGAAGCAGAGATGCCTGCTGAACTTCATGCTCCCCAATCCATTTCTCCTTCTCCTCTCCTTCCCTGCGTGCCTGCAGCCCTGCTCATGGGAGCAGAGCTCTCCCTGCCTCTTCCCCAGCAGAAAGGCACAGCTCACTTGGCTGCAGCTCACCAAGTCCTTCAGGCCCACCAGGAGAGCTCAGCCTAAGTGGCTGGCTCAGGAGAGTACCCTCGCTGCCTCCCCCTGCGAGGGAACATGAGCCTTGTCTCCACAAGGAGAAGTGCATCCATCTCAGTGCCCCCTCCCGTGCTTGCAGAGGGCTCGGGGGGGCTTTGGTTGCAGTTCTGCTCTGCTCTGGAGAAACACTGACAGGGTGGCAGCCATCTGGGCAAGGTTAGGTCTCCTTCACAAGAGGAGAGCACATTCCAGCAGCTCATAAAAATGTGGCTCAAGAACACTTTTTCTGTTCCTGGAATGTATCTCATTGCCAAAGAAGGTAGCTACGACCAGGAAAATATTCCATGGGGAGCAAACAAATTCTCCTGCCAAAGCCATTCCTCCCTGCTCCACCCCAGCTGATATTACACAAGTTGAATAATGCATGTCAAGGTATTAAGTAACATGTAAACACTTCCAGTAAATGTTTCTGCTGCAAGCCTTGCCTTAACTGATATTGCTTCCCCCCTGTGATAATGGAAAAACATCTTCCTCAGTTCTTCTGCACCTAAAGCTCATTATTAATGAGGCACTTCCCACCAAACATTGGCTGGTAATCTTCCTCTTGCCCCATCTCCAGGGCAGATTTTAAACCTCTTGCAAACTCAGCTCTCTCAGAGATGGCCTTCCCTGAAAGCCTCTATTGGCCCTGGGGAAGGCTGGTGTCCCAGGAGAACTGCACTTCTGGTAATCCTCTCAGGAACAGATGACAAATTCCAATGGAAGCAAGCTGGGGGTTTTCTCTCCCACCAAGGATGTTTTATAGGAGCCTTGTCTTCCCATCATTGCCCAACAGTGTTCTCCACCCCAATTTTGAGAATATGTGTTTTCACATCTTTTCCCAAGGGGAGCCACAGCTCTTTCCAATCTGGTAGAGGAAATCTCCTTGGAATTTAGTAGGCATGCCCACTGCTTGCACAGCATATGCCAATAATTCCTTCTGCTTTACTGGCTGGGACACTCCTCAGCAGGGGCAAAGGCAGTTCTGAGCCAACTGACCAAAAGAGGACATGGTTAATCACATCACTGGGATGAAGATGGCTCTTGAATCACCTCCATGAGACTGAGAATCATTAGTCCCAAGGGAGAACTGCCCAAGGAAATTTCTGGGATTTTCCACTGGCATTTGCACTTTCATGAGGGTTTTCTGTAGGAGAGACTGACCTAGGGTCAAGTATCCAAGGAACTCCCAGGGAACAACACCAAATGCCACTCTGAAAAATGCCTGGGCAGTAAGTTTGAGCAGAGCTGTTAAGTAAGAAGGTAACCTCATGCATTTTCTATAACTTTTCCCAAGTATAAATTATTTCCTTTGATGTCTGTTAACTGCACAGGGCCTAGAGCTGTGAATTGAGTTGGGTTGTTTCCTTTCCATAAGTGTTTTGGTGGCATTTGAACTTGCAGCCCAGCTGAGGATGTGACACCAGCAGCACTAAACACTACTTAGATCCAAGCCACTGCAATTGGTAAGAAATATGCTCCTGTTTGGGCAATACATGGAAAGCAGAAATGCCAGTGAACAACCTCCTCCAAGCCCTCTCTGTCCCTGCTTACAGCACAGCCTTTTGTGCCTGCTCTCGCACATCTGGGAGAGGAGTAATGGCAACATCTCAGCTCCCAGCTCTGTCTGACAACTGCACCATCAGCACAAAGAGCACAGAGAGCATGGGAACTGAAATTACACCCACCAGGGCAAAATCAGGTCACAGCTACACAACAACTGCTGGGCACTTCTCAGGAACTCACACAAGCTGATGGTTTTGTCTGGGCTCATCAGGACAGGCAGAAAGCAAACCCCATGCCAAAAGGAGCCTATCCTGCTCAGAAGATTGCTCAGGAGATGGATAATGACTGCATTACAGCTATCACGGGAATGCCAGTGCTCAGTAAGGAGTGATTTGAAGAAGGGTTTCCAAATGCTACTCCCTGCTGCTTTTAGTTCCCCCACAGAAGAACTTTTGGAAAGACCAAACCCTCCACAAATGCCTTTGGAGAAAGCTTTAGCCAGCCACGGCTGCTTTCCTAGGAAAGGGTAACTCACTGCAGCCTCAATTCTTCTTTATGCTGTGAAATAAACTTTTTTTGATGAAAGACTAATAAAATAACTGATTTCCAGACTTCTAAAAATGTTAGGGTAAGTGGACACTCAGAAAGATATTCAAAAAGTCTAGACTTCTCAAGACCTGAAAAGCTCACCTGAAAAGCTATTTATTTTTCATCCAGGGCACTGAGGGCACTGAAGCTCAGGTATAAATTCCTGGTGCAGAGAGGAACGTGATGACAGCAAAGGAAATGCTTTTGCACTGTCCTTTTCCCCCTCCACACACCCAAAGCAGAATTGTGCTGCCCAGCTCCTGCCTGGATCCCTGTCCACAGGGACAGGGGAACAAGCAGGACCTGCCTCAGCCCCCAGAGCAGCAGCACGTGGGATAAAGCAGGACACACAGAGCCAGGAGGGCTTTCCTGAGGGGGCTCTGGGGTGTGCACTCTGCACACACATACACATGTGTATAACCCACCCTCCTGCAACTTCACAGCAGTTTGCTCTCAGTACAGCAAGAAATGTGGTATTGTCACACACCATAAGCTTGTGTCACACACCACGAAGCAGTGTCTGGCAGCAGCAGCTCCCAGCCCTCTCTGCAGATATCCCACATGCCACCAGGAGCTGGGAGCACACCCATCCAGCAGGAGGGCCAGGACTGGACGGTGATGGCAGCCTGTACACGTTTGGCACATGGAAATGTTTACAGAGCTGACTGCACACAGATCTGCATCCTTATTGCTGTGTGCTCACCCACAGAGCTTGAAGCAGAGAGCTTTGGTAAACCTGTGCCAGCTCAGGGATCCACCCAGACCTCACCCTACAGAGAGCTGCTAAAGCTGAGCTCTGATGTGAGCCCATCGCAGGACAGCATCCCACACAAATCCTTCCTCGTGCCCCCACACAATGGACACCAACACTCAATCATTGGAACTGAAACTTCAAGGTCATCCTTACTGTGCCATTAAACTACATTTAGAATTCCTTTTGTCAAGTACAATTTTTGGTTAGGGTGACTCAGTTGCAGTGAGGACTACACGTGTTTCAAAACAGCAAAAAAAGTATCAATATCAGCTCTCAAGCACCTTTGTTCTCAAGCACCATTAACCACAGAGCAAATACCTGGAGCAATCACAATTCAGGAAAAGAGATCTCTACATCCCAGTGAAAGAAGTTTCAATTAATGAAATAGCACCTGTAAACTTCCAAACCATCCTATGCTAATTCCTTCATATAATAGATCCAAAATAACCTCTTAAAACACTATTGTTAAACATTAGTCTTTTCCTTTGATAATTTAACTTAAAGATGTTTATTTAACCTTTAAATCTTGACTCCATTGCTAAACATTCCTCAGAGAAAAAGTCTCAATAAAGTATTAGAGAGATGCATACTTCACCTCTTCTAATCTTAGTCACATCTTAAACTGCCATTATCACAGATATATGTTAAAAAGAAATACACTCAGATATGAAAAACAAAGTCCTGTTACAGCATGTCAGGTTTTCCATCAAAGAACATGCCATTACACTTTTTGGCTTAATAATTTTCAAACCTAAGAACCGATGATGCTCAGCTAAATTATCCATAAAATATGCCTTGAAAAACAGCATGGTTTTGTTTTGCTGTTTTCTCTCCTTCCCCCACAACAACAGCTGGGGGAACAGTCATGCAGTTCCATAGTGGCTTGGCCATATGAACTCTATTAAAAAACTGATTATTTCAAGTTGCTAAAGATCAGGTGATAACCTCCTTCAAAAGATGAAAAAATGTGAACAGACCCTAATTAGTATCTGATAGAAGTGGGGCTGTTGCACTGTGTAAACACTGAATTAGAATGGTAATGCAGGGAACACAACAAAAGCAGCTTTGTGTTCCTCCCTGCAGCCGGTGACAGCTCCTGCAGGGGCTGTCCCCTGCAGCATGTGGCACTCTGAGCACTGGCTTTTCCACACCCTGCTCTCACCTACCTGGCAGGGCTTCTACAGCTAGCTTCAGAGAACAAGCCCCTGTCCCATGCTGCACACCTTGTCTGGGGCAAAGACTTTTTAAATAAATCCTTCTGGGCTGACTGACTCACTCTTACCTCTCAAACACACCTGCCCATGCACCTGTGGCACTGCCTGCAGAAATCCCAGCTGAGCACCACTGCTGCTCCCTGGCCTCACCCAAAACCAGCCTCTGTCCCTGCATTTCGGGCTGATGCTGCTGCTCCAGGTGACACTGGAGTGGCACTCCATGGCAAACAGCTGCTCTGCACATCAGGGACAGGCTCTGCCTTCACCAGGGCTGGCACCCAAACACGCCAGGGGCTGCTGCAGGCCAGGGCTACAATGGACACTGCATGGCACCACTGCGTGGCATCACTGTGTGGCATCACTGCATTGGCATCACTGCATGGCATCATTGCATTGGCATCACTGTATAGCATCACTGCATGGCATCACAGCATTGGCATCACAGCACTGGCATCACTGCGTGGCATCACTGTGTGGCATCACTGCGTGGCATCACTGTGTGGCACCACTGCATGGCATCAGTGCATGGCATCACTGCATGGCACCACTGCATGGCATCACTGCATGGCATCACTGCGTGGCACCACTGCGTGGCATCACTGCGTGGCATCACAGCATTGGCATCACTGCATGGCATCACTGCATTGGCATCACTGCATGGCATCACAGCATTGGCATCACAGCATTGGCATCACAGCATTGGCATCACTGCGTGGCATCACTGTGTGGCATCATTGCATTGGCATCACTGCATGGCATCATTGCATGGCATCACAGCATTGGCATCACTGCGTGGCATCACTGCATGGCACCACTGCGTGGCACCATTGCGTGGCACCACTGCGTGGCATCACTGCGTGGCACCACTGCATTGGCATCACTGCATTGGCATCACTGCGTGGCATCACTGCATGGCATCACAGCATTGGCATCACTGCGTGGCATCACTGCATTGGCATCACTGCGTGGCATCACTGCATGGCATCATTGCACGGCATCACTGCATTGGCATCACTGCATGGCAGGTTTAGGCATTGTTGGAACCCTGGATGATGAGAATTTTAAACTTCCTGTGCTGAAAGGCACAAACCCACCAGAGAGCACTGCATTTGACCTGAGGCTGTGAAGGTTTCCAGAATGGAATGATAGCACTGGGATTGTGGGTGTGTAGTTGGTTAGAAGTGTGTAATATCACAGGGTGGAAAACTTAGAGTTTGGGGTCTTAGAATATAGAAATAAAGATGAAGCAAGATGGAGGTTTTAAGGTGGAGGCAGGTTGTTCTTCTTTACCTTCTTCTTCCTTCTTCTCCATGGGTTTGGGTGATGTTTTGTAATTGGGCAGCAAAGTCTGCACTGTGGGCTCTGTGGGATCAGTTATTGGGTTAAAAGGGAAAATAATCCAGGTGTCAGTTCTTAATTGGATAATTTAGTCTTAAAAGACCTTGTACCAAGAGATTGTTGGCCATTTTGTGCCTTCTAATGAAAAGCTGCTGAACTCACAGCAGTGAGACTGTTTTACTGCTAGGAAATAATAAACACCTGAGTGCCAACATGAAACTGCTGTCTGGAGTGCCTTCAGTGCAGAGCCAGAGAAACTGATAGTGCGTGTCAGGTTTATTGCCAGCTCCCAGTGACTGTGCTTGCCTCATGCAGGTTTCCTGACAGACACTGAGTGTCTTAATTAGCAACCTGCCTTTTTAATGCCCAGAAAATCACACTGTGTTTGGCACTCTGGGTCTGCAGTGGCTGCTCCCACACACCCCCACCTGTAACCTTACCCACACAGAAATCCTGCTGAGTCCAACCTTCTTTCCAAGCCAGTCTGCCCCCAGCATATGTCAGCTTCTGTACATTTTGCCCTTTTCCAATTCATCCCATCTGTTTATGGTCTATCTAGTTAAATACGATTTTCCAAGGTTTCCAAGTCATCTTTTTGCCTTTTTTTTCTATCTGATGCCCAGTTAATGATATTGAAGGGAAATTTATTAAAGAACTACCTTAATTTCTGTTTCTTTAAAGAACTATCTTAATTTGAAAATAGCTACTCAATTTCTTTCCACATTTTTTCTCCAAACTGGCTGAGTGTGACCTTTGTAAAGGTGTTTAGCAGATGCCTGTCATTTGTCAAATTATTTTTCCAGTTTTTGTCAGCAAGAATTTTGAAATCATTATCAAATTATTTTTGTTACATCAAATTTTAAAAAAATGTTCTCTAGCTAAGCTGACATATTTTAGTCTAATTCTTTAAAACTACATGAGATGAAGTACACAGTGGAAAAAACCCACAAAAGTCTGGTTTGTGGCCAAAATTGCACCTTGACGTAAAACAGAAGGGGGAGAAAAATTAAATCTCTTGAATAGTATTTCTCAAGTGTTTATTAAGAATTGCTTTCTTTCTTTGTCTCAAATCCACAGTAGTCTCAAGGCAACAGTGCCACATCTGGGTTTGATGGGCTCTGTTGAAAATGTGTTGGGCCAACCCCTCGTTCTGCTGCCCTGCCATCTCCAGTAGGTTCTGCAACCGTGGCACACGCAGCCCAAATTGTTTATTTCTCCAGCTCTCATTAACCTCTGACTGCTCTGTTGGAATCAGGAGACCAGTTCAAATATCTTCTTACAGTTGCTGCTAAATTGTAACTGTCTGAAAAGATTAAGTGTGACAGGTCAGAGAGAGGAACAAAGAGTTTTATTCATGGAGAATCTTACCAGCCTTCAAAGTGAGTCATATGAGAAATATATGAATACATAGGTTTTTATAGCTCGTGCCTAAATTAGAAACAAGATCAGAAACCTCAACGGCCCTCATGAACTCCTTCCTGTTTCCCCATGCTCTCCTATTCATTTTGGATGACACACTGTCCCCTTTTATTCCTCTTCCTCCTCTTGTCCCTCCTTGTCCCTTGTCACCCCTCTCTGCACATCCTGCTCCGTGACTCTGCACTCACTTGTGCTGCATTCAGAGGAGAACACCCCAAGATCTGCCACTCTGGAAATGTGGGAATTGCCAGCTGTCAATGTCCCATCTTGCCTCCCCCAAAGAAGCAAAGTGAGTATGAATCCAGACTCCAGCCCTCCTTAACAAGGGATGTTCAAATACACTTCACAGCAAGGTAAGAAACAAGCAATTTAATGTGGTATGTGACAAAAAAAACTGGCAAAGCAAAATTCCCGAGGAAAAAGGCCATTTCCTCACCCTCTGGCTTTGGAACTAGACCAGGATAAGCTAAGTGGGTGAGGCAGAAGTGCTGGCCATTTGACCACACCAACAGGGGGAAAGAAAAAAGGGGGAAAAAAGAAAGAGGAAAAAAAAAAGGCAGAAAACAAGTGAAAGCTGTTTGCACATGAATCCTTAGGGCCATCCAAATTGGGAAGGTATGCTAGAAACCAGCTCTGCTTCCAGGATTAAGGTTTTGAAGTCAACAAGGGCAGTCATTTCTGGAGATATAGTACAATACAGATAGTGCCTTTTGACTCAGAGAGAAGAGAGAGCAAGAGACAAACTTCTGGCTGGACAAAAAACTCTTCCTGCAAGAACAACCACCTCTGAAAGAGGTAAAGAGAGCAACAGCAGCTGCTTTGATTTGCACTGATGTCACAGAACAGAATTGGAACCAGCCAGTATCTCTAACTGGAATCAATTGCTACATCAGTGGATCTAAACAAGTTAACAGCCTCAGAAGACGGCAATCTCCCTTCTACACAGGAAAGGAAAACCATTTCTTTTAGAGGAACTCAGAATTTCTCAACCCTAATTAATCTTCTAAAACGGGAAATCCCTGCCAGCACAGGTGGAACTGTAACACACTGCCTGTGCAGCTGGGGAATGAAAAATGGGATTTCCGTGCTCCCAGCTCACCCACCAAAAACAGAGCAAGTAAAACAGGCAGCTGAAAAGCTGGAAAGAAGAATGCAAGTGAAAAAACTGAGAGGGGAATTTAAGAAGTCACTAGGTCATTCCTAAGAAAATTCCCTACAGTGTCAAGGGTAGTTTGAGCCCTTCTAAAGAAGCAGCCCACACTGAGAGCTGAGCATTAGGGCAAAGGAAACTCATTCAAATCTGTATTTCAGGAACCAAAGTCGAGAGGACACTCTGCTGCCTTCTGAAAGAGCCCTGTAATGTGCATGGACAAGTCCAGCTTTCCTCAGCCATCCCTTTGTTCTCTGTAATTGCTATGTTTAAATACAGTTTACACTGTTACTCACTGGACCACATCACAAAAGATGAATGCCAGCATAGACATTTCTTTGCCATTGAAATGTTACTTAGTTAAAAGTCAAGACAAGAAACAGCCACTTCTTTTTGATACTTACAGCATTATAATTGTGGAGGCATGTAGAAAAGAGGGATATAAGCAATTATTTACATTGCTACACATTTCTGTCTGTCTAATTGAAGCCAAAAGACTTAGAGACAGGTGAAGATAACACAGGTGCTTGTAGGGTATGCCCTGCACTCTGCTCTGAGCACTAGGGCTGTGCTTAAGTTCAACTTAGGATAAACAGTATTTTTCATGACAGCTTGTTTTTTTGTTTTTGTTTTTTTTTATTTTTTTGAACAACCTGGTCTAGTGGAAGTTGTCCCTGTGCATGGCTGGGGAGTCAGAACTAGGTGATCTCTAAGGTTCTGTAAGGTCCCTTCCATCCCAGGCCATGCTGTGATGCTGTGATTGGATGACATCAAGCAGCACAGAGCCACCTGTATCAGAAGACACGGGGCAGATTTCAGAGAAACTAAAAAAAAACATTGTGTCCGAAACAAAAACAACTAACACAAACAGTAGCACCCAAGCTTTGTTTAGACTAGGGGAAGTCCAGCAAGGCAGTGATAAAAGAGCAGTCAGGGTGGGGTACTGAAAGGTGTGTTTTCACCAGAAGAGCAGCACTCTCAGTGTAAAACAGCCTGAGTACTTCCAGCCATAGGAAGTGACCCTCACTCTCTGATGTGCCAGACCTAGTGGGTAACAAGCAAAACCAGATTAATTTACTTGAACTACAAGTACACCCTCAACACTTGCTCACTGGGGGAAAAGATAAATATACGTACTATTAATAAAAATAACACTAGGAGAGCATGACTTTTTTTTTCTTTCCTACACACACACAAGTTCTCTCTATTTGGACTATTAGAAGGCTAACTTTTCTCACACATGCATTTCAGTCAATATAACAGGTATTTGCATTGTTACTTCCCCATGAGTTTGTATTTCATTGCCCCATTTTGACAGGCCATTGAGCCCACAGGACACTGCTGGAGTCCATATGGTTTTGTACAGCACAGCAAAGCAGGCCATGCTTGGAAATGCCCTGAACACGTGCAGAGGAGGCAGAAAAACGAGCAAGGTCACTCAGCTGGGCTTTCATTTCAGCCTGGATGCCATGTTCCAGCAAGAAAGTCACACACGTTCTCCAGAGCAGGTGTCAGCCAGAGCCACAGTAGCTCAGCTGCTCACAATTCAGTGCCCCCATGTGCACTGGCAGTGCCACTCAGAGCTCTGAGTAACCTGCACAGGAGCTCCAGGTAGAGCAGCTGCTCCAAAACGTGCACGTGCCCTCCAGGAGCCCCACAGCCATCCCCAGGCTGACATCTGTGCTTCAGGCTGCTACACTCAATATTGAAGGTAAATGTATAGGAACTACCGAAAACAATTTTCCTCCTGGCCTACTAGTGAAGTGCTTAATTGAAGAAGACAAAGATTTAACAGACGTGTTCTTCCCCTTAAGATGGATTGGTAAAACACAGAATTTAACGTTAGGTAACTGCAGAAGTGAGATAATGTCATGATGTTTTGCTTTCTACAAGATAAAAGGAAAACCCTGGTTGCTATATTAAGAGAGGAAATGATTTTAAATAAATATCTTATCTTCCCGGCAAATTACAAGGTTTAGGTCAGCTCTAAAAGGAATTTGTGTCAGCTAGAATAAGACATCTATGTGAAAGATTAATGAGAATGAAAACCAACCTCTTAAAAAAGTAGAAGTAATGCTTGTTGAATTTATCATCACCTGTAAGACTGGTTATGTTAATAATCTTTCATGTTATGCCAGGTAGACTGAAAATAATTAATAGCTCACAACCTTCCCACAGAAGTTTCAGTGCCAATGTTGTTCTGACTGTTGACAATAAATACAAAGTATAATCCCAAATATTTAGGCCTTCAACATAAATTCCTTATATCTGAGCAACTTCCATGAAAAGTTAGTAAGAAATCCACCAGTCCAGCATTACCTGTGAGTTCCTGGATCACAGACTCAGAGGGGAATTTCAGCCTCACTGCTCACAGCTCTTCAATGAAGTTCACCGTGCTCACGACCTGGAGAAGCAGATCTGATGTTACACTCTGGGTTGCACAGCTGAGCTCTGCTGAGCCACCACCAACACTCAGGAGTCAGAGATGAGAACCAGGGTGCTGCCAAAGCCTGGCTGATTGTGTTGCTCTGGGGCTGCTGTGAAATCCTGAGGGCTCTTTGTCCCACTTGCAAGCCCTTTCACAGCTGTGAAACAATGCTCACCTCAAAGCAGCAACAAGGAACCTCTGTGAGGACACAGCACCGTGAGAGAGGATGGAGAGGAAGAGAAGGAAATGGAGAATAAAGCAAAAGATGTAAGGGAGGAAGGTTGTTTATACGCTTACAAAATCTCTAAAATAGTCACAGCCCAGAGAGATGCAGGTGGCAAACTGATCTCATTAGAGAAACCACAATGGTTCAGAGACAAGGTTCGTTTCTGCCAGGATCCTGTTTCCAGTACTGCTCACACCCAGATGCTGCACAGGAAGGTTCCCAGCCACACTGTTTGACAGACTTTAATGTGATTCCTGAAGGACAAGCCAGAAATATTTGGCTAAAATTCATTGCCAAGTTAGACAACCACTACATAAGGAAGAAATAAATTCCACTATGTAGAACAGGACACCCATGGTTATCAAGTTTAGAACCCACTCCTGGCATTTTTCCTTGGAAACAGCGCTTGGTGCAGCACACAGCATCCCTGCAGAACTTCCACAGCCAAAACACTCTGATACAGGCCTCAAAAGTGTGAGAAATAAACCTGTTAGCCTAGGAACTGGGCAACTGATGTGCAACCAGCACCAAATCCACCGAGGCGTGAAAGGACTGCAGTATGCACCTGCACCATGCAGACTTTTGGGGCAAAGCAGAAAGATTTACACATCCACGCACTCCTAGGGAAGGGAGTGCCCCATCAGGACAACGTGGCAGTCAGGGCTTCACTCATGGATGCTGTCGAGGCAAGAAATGGACAAGACTGGCTGCCTTCATTCCTCATCCCTCCATAAGTACTGGATCTTAGGAACTGCTGCTCAGGGCTAGTCAAAAAACTCCCTTCATGATGTTTTTCTATTGAAAATTGTGTGTTTGTCCTTGGGGGAAAAAAAAAAAGCTTCCCATTAAAGGCCCTCACTCTGTCTAGTATTTAATTTCTAAAAACACCAAGACCTACTATGTTTTTGTTTTCAACAAAACCTTGTTTTTGAAGTGGTGCCTCACCGGAGCTGTGGTTCAGTTGCCAGAGCACACCTCCCACGAGGTGTGAGATCACTCAGAGAGGAGGTGATGACACCACTTGGGAGATGCAGCAAGGCCAGGGAAGCCAGGCTGCAGCTGAGTCAAAGCTGTCAATCAAAAAGTACTCGCAATTTTAGAAAGTCTACTGCAAATTTTGACAAAAGCAACGTGCTTCACTTTAAATTTTTCTGCAAAATAATGTATTTGGTGATCATGTCTGTTCCTCACCATTTCCGGGCACTCCTGAAGTGCCACTCATAGAAGTGGAGTGAGCAGGACACTGGAGGCTCCAGCAACAGCAGCCATACCCACCACTGCCAGACTCCTTCCATGCTTGGGAATGGCAAGGGGATTCCTCCCCTCCTCAAGCATCTCAGCTCCAGTATCTGGCCACTCACTGCCCAGAGGGACTGGGCTCCAGGGAATGCTCTGACAACATCAAAGATTAACTCACTGACCCTCAGGTTTAATGTACAAAAATTCTTACAGGAACTCTGCATGTAAGCCTTTAACACAGACTCTGATCCGAGGGCAATGGACAGCCCTAACAGCAAATCCTGCTGCCTCGGCAGCTGCCTGAGCTCTCTGAGGGGATGTGAAGGCTCCGAGAAGCAACCCAAGAGCACACAGCCATTTGCAATCAAGATTATCAGACCCCTCCCAGTCTGCTCGAGCTTTATCAGATCACTGACCTCCCTCGTGTCACAATTGCCAGTAAAATACAAAAGCCTGAAACTGAAAACACCTCCGGTCTACCAAGAACCCACTCCGAAGGACAAAGTCACTGATAATGCTGAGCCCAGCTCACAGGATGAGACGCTGATTGTCTCAGTGCTCTAAGTGAGCAGCTTAATTGGAACAGAAAAACAGGGTGATGAATCACAGCTAAGGAAAGCACCTTGCTCAGGAAGACAGACAACATCAACGCTTGACATCATTAAAAAAAACTTGAGGTTACTCTTTAGGACAGCACACATGGAAAACATTTCAGGAAAAAAAGATGAAATGTTGTTTAATTGGTGAATTTTTGCCATTAACACCGTAACAGGTCTGACACATGCTGGCGGGCAGGAGATGCGAGCCTCAGACCCGCTGCCAGCCACACTTCCCGCTCCCTGCAGCTGCCAGACCTCGCTGAGGTTTGAAAGTTTCCCAGCGGGAGGCCCTGTTCCCTTTGCTTTCTGGTAAATTAGCCACTGTAGTTACATCTCCTTGGTGGGTTTGATTTCGTTTTTTATTCTTTCTTCTTTTTTTTTTTTTCCTAGTTTCTTTTTGATGCAGTAGCATCTGATCTCACTCAATCCTAACCCCTTTTCTCATCTCCTCACCCCGAAAAGGGAAAGAGACCCCAGAAGCACCCTCGGGAGTGAGGATTCACCTGGGACTGGGGAGATTGTCACGGCACGGGAAGCGCCAGCAGCGACAGGGAGGGGACGCGCCCGGGAGGAGTCCGGCCCCGGCAGCAGGCAGGAGCGGCGGGGGCTCCGGGCGGTGCCGGGCCCGGGGCAGGGCCGGGAGCGCTCCCGCTCCTGGGCAGGGGTCGGGGCAGGGCACAAAAGCAGCAAAGCAATAACGCGAGCCGCGCTCCTACCGGGCCGTGCCTCCCGCAGCCTCGCACCGACAGCGCGTCCCCGGCACTGCCGGCCCGGCGCGCCCCGCCCCGGGGCCGCCGCCTCTTCCTCCCGCCGTGCCTCGGCCCGGCCCGCCGCCTGCCTCGGCACGGCCCGGCCCCGAGCCGCCCTCAGCGACCCCGCGGGGCTCGGCACGGCCCGGGCCCGAGCCGCCCTCAGCGACCCCGCGGGGCTCGGCACGGCCGGCCCGGGGCAGGGCGGCTCGCACAGCCCGCTCCCCTCCCTCTGCCGCCCTCACAGCTCCTCCTCACCCTGGGCACGGGCATTTCCCAGGGCACCGCTGTCCACCGGCCACTGCCACCACTGCCACCGCCACCGCCACCGCCACACAGAGCCTGGCGGTGCCCCAGAGCCACGCTGTACCTTTGGCCTGGGCAGAGAAGCAGCCAGCCTCCTCAGTTTAAAAGCATAATCTTTTCAGCCATGACTTTGCGCTTGGTAGTGAAATACTGAGTCATGCCAAATGTTACCCAGCTGTTCCTTTATCTCCTTCTCCGGGGAAAGGTGATTACTGCAATAAAATCTGCTGGTTTCTTTCATGCCAGCCTCGGTCCCCTCAGAGGGAAAGCAGCAGGTGACATGGGGGATGCAGGGCCCGGCTCTGCCGCAGCCAGCCGAGGGCACAGCTTCCTTGCACCCCTCTCCTCCTCCTCCTCAGCCAGCTCCCAGCATGGCCTGCAGCCAGCCAGCCACCCACGGGCCTGCCTTCCTCACAAACACCACACCTGCCACAGAAACTGCTGTGGGAGCCCTGCAGGCTGACACGGGCATCCCACAGGCACACCCTGCATCACCAGGGATGCTCTGCCCTGCCCTGCCCTGCCCGAGCCAGCCCAGCTCAATGCACAGCAGAAACCAGCTGCCCACACAGGTGTCTGGCTGACCTCCAGATATCTGAAAAAGACCTTCACTCTCCTCACTTCAGCAGCACCTTGTGCCAGCCTTCCCCAGGTTCAGGCCACTGCTTGGGAGATGACATTCTGACAAATCAAAACCTGTAAATTCAGGTGCAGTGGTGACAGATGTGCAAACACAGTCATCACACCTGGCCACATGTCAGGGGGTGAAGCACAGAACTCTGCAGCTCGGATCTGGGGGGAGGGCCAGAGCATCTGCCAGCAGACATGGGGCAGATAAAAGCTAAAAGGAGGACAGGGAGCAGACCCTACAGGAGGAGTGGCTTCCACTGCTGAACCAAAGGCAAGCGTGGTCTCTAAGAAAAGCCTGAATCAAAAAATGTCCTAGTAGGAGACCTGGAACATCCCCCAGGGCAAGCTGATTGCATTCCTGTTTTATTGTCTGCCATAAGCAGCAAGCGTGGTGTTCAGCAGCAGAGGAACTTGAGTTAATGATCTCTTGTAAATTTTAGTACTTGCAAGAAAGGTTTAACGAGAATTTTCAAACCTGCAAAGTTGGAATATATGCTAAAAGCATGGCAACATTACATTTTTGAAGCCTAACATTCTTTTAATGCATGGTGTGGGCAATAACTTACAATGAACAGTAGCAACTCCAGACCCTCTCCTAAAGCTGTGCTAGCCACAAATAAAGTTCTGAGCAGGGCAGAAAAAACAATGTCACAGAACAAAGGAACCTGAAGTGCCCTCCCCTGGAATTTCCTTTTCTAGGCTCCTCTCTTTGCACATGAGTGTGCTTTGGGGATCCTCAGTGCCAGATCTCTTCCCTGCCCCTGTCCTTTGGAAGGAGCAGAGCTCTCCCTCCCAGTGACACAGAACAAAGCCCAGGTTGCAGCAGTTCCTTTTCATTTCTTGCAGGGTGCTGGTTCCCTCCCCTTGGACAAGCATCTGTGCCCACCAGTTACATCAGCACGTTGCAACCTCACCCTCGCCTGTGGAGGAGATCTTGGGGCACTCTGTGCACACAGCTTCCACCTGGAGTCACAGGAACTGGAAGTCAGAGTTCAGCCCCAATTTAACCTGGCACAAACCCACACCACAGGAAGACACCCCCTTCCCTTGCCCACTTGTGGTGCTCTCTGCATGGCCCCTGCCCTCCCACCACTGCCAGCTCCTTTCCCACTGCACATGTGGGATGAGTGAACTTAGCCAGGCTAAAACACAGTGTTGGCTTCTTTTCCCAATGTACTTGTGACTTCTTAACAACTGCTTCCTCAACAGAAAGGATATGTTCAGTTGGTTAGAAAGGATATGTTCAGAAGGTACAGTACTTAGTTCTGTATCTAGAAGTAGTGGTTCAATAATCTGAATTGAGGCATCCTCCAGGCACCTCTCCTAACACCCGTATGCATCAATGGCAGATGAAAACCCAAGCAGCTGAGAAGGAACGACTAGGAAAACCAGTCAGGACCTTAAGGAAGTGTTTTGCACCAGTAACTCTCTGTGGCTGTGGGTGCTTTTGAGTTTATATCTGCATCAGAATTTACAGATTTGGAAGCACAGTTCTCCACGACTGACTTTTGCCAGCACTTTATCAGTAGCTATAATGGCATGTGGAGGTCAAACCCTGTTTTGAAGGACTCTGCTTCCTTTGGACATTCTGGTATGACCATCTATGTCAAGGGAGCCAATGTGTCAAATTTCAGAGAACAACGAGCAGCAAGCCACTGCTGGCTCTAATTCTTCACTGAGTGTTCCTAAGATAGTTCCTTAATCCAAATTTCCAATTTCCTCCCACAGAGCATGGCCAACACTTTCCTTTTTCCACCCTCCACCAGCCATCCCTGTACAGATGATGCTGTCCAAGTCAGGCTGTTCCCCATGCACTGAACAGAGACAAATCCCACTTGCTCACTTTCTTGCCCTTGCCATGAAGGAATCCTGTTTGTATGTCCACTGCCATAGCTGGATTTTTCAGCCTGCAGACAGCTTGTCTGCCCAGCCTAACTTACAGACTCCTGACCAAGGCTTCATCTCACCTTATCAGTGTATTCAGCATTCTTCAGATCCTGACTACCCACGCCCCTCCGTCTCTGCTTCCCAGGATCCCTTTGTATTCTCGTCCTTATCTAGTGTTGCCTTTTATCCCTCTTGCTTTTTCTTTTTACTATCATTTCTCACCACACACCGTGAGAAGGGTGAGTTTCCTGGAAGAAGGCTTATGGAAAAGATCTTGCCTCCCTATCTGAGCAAGCAAGGGAGCCAGGAGCTATTTACATATTTTCTGATAAGCAGTGAGAATGTCCTGATGGTCCTGTGAAGTCCACAAGGAATTGGTTTCATGCTGTTCTGCATTTTCTGCTTGTCTATGCTTGTCCAATTCTAATGAACTAACAGTATTAAAGATATTTTACATATTGTTATAACATTATTTGGAGGAGAAAACAGTATCACCATCTTAAATTTAGTCATTGAAATCATATTGGCAACACTTAGCATTTAAATAATAAAAATAACTTTTAAAGTCTTATTTTTTTCTTTATTAATTATCAGTTAATTTCTGCCTACACTATTACATTACAGCTGCATCTAATTTCTAATTTTTTGTGCAACCATTAGAGCAAAAATTATATTTAATTATATATTATTAATTTAAATTCTTTACTTTTTTATACTGACCAAAACCAGGGGTGTATTGAGTTTTTTACAGTTGACATTTTCTTTTCTTAACATGACTTTAAAGATCTGGAGCCTCACAAGAAAACTCCCTTACAGTGAGTGAGCTCTGCATGCTGTGAATGTAGCAGATTTCTGAGTATTTCGTGCTCTGTAGCTAAGAAATAAGAAAGGCTGGGCTAGGAGGGAACTAACTACCAAGAGAGAGCTGCTTGCATGACCACTTCTGAAAACACAGCTGAAACTCTCCTGGGGGCAGATCCTGAGAGGGTAACTGTTTTTGCTCGGAATATTCAAATCAGCCTGTACTGACAACAAACAGAGTGAAAGCAAAGCCAAGCCGCAGTCTCGGAGGAGAGGAGAAGACACAAGCAGCTGTGAGAAGAGAGCACATGAGCTGCCCCTGCAAGGGCTGCCTGCTGCTCTCAGGGAGCCTCTCCTTGCCCTGGTGGGAACTCTCCTGTTCTCACTAATTTCATTCTTTCATTTTTCATTAGATACTCGACCTGTTATGACTTTCAAAGTGGTTAATTCAAAGTTTCATCTTACTCACAGCAGTTATCAAGCCCTAACACTTGACGAATACCTCAAACACACCTGCTTTGAACCTGGCTTTAGATTACAATATAAAAACTACCCATTTGGTCAACAAAAGTTGGTTGGTCACCTGTCAGTCCCTGAGAGCCACACCCCTCCTGTCTCTGACAGTCACCTGTTGCAGCATCTGCTGCAAGCAGGAAAAGGAATATCTATTAGTTTTCGCTTCTCTTAATCCTGTTATGGTCAAAATTCCTGACTTTTGAAAAGGCTTTTCTATAGGTGCAGTTTGGCACAACACTGACTTTTGAAGCAATACAGACACACCATTTGCAATAAAACCCCATCCACACAGGGAGAAATGAGGCAGCAGGCTTCGTTCCAAGGAGCCAATTCCATCATCCCAACCCAGATGAACTTGACCCTTACACAGCACCTTGAAAACACAAGTACAGGCCTAAAACACACAACTCCACACATCCATTTGCTACCATAGCAGCTCTCAGTCCAAATGCTTACAGGTGAGAATCCCTCTTAACTCTGTTTTTGAAAAGTTGCACTCATTCTCATTTTGGCAATCTGCTGATGGCAATAGCACAAGTTCCATGTGTGATACTTCATTCAGCTGAACGTTACTGAGCTGTTCCTCACCTTGCTGTGCCCGATGCTGGGGGACAGGCAGCAGGGCTCAGCCAAAGTCACATGAACCGTGCTGCTGCTAGGCAGGAGCAGCAAGCTGTGGGGAAAACATTGCCAGGTACAGGTACATTGCACAGGTGTATGGAATCCTGTACCACGGGCCCGGCCGTGAGCGGCAGCACCGCGCTCACAGCGCTCGCTGCCAGCAGCCTTGACCTTGGAACGCTCCCGAGAGCAGCGCTGCAGAGGAGGGAGCAGAGGACATGTGCAAATAGTGCACTCGGGCGGAAAGACAAGCCCGGGGCACGTCTGCCACGGGATCGCTGCCGCTGCACAATTCCGCCGTGCAGCCGAGCGCGAACCCCACGGGAGCCGCTCACCGGGCCTGGCTCCCCTCCTCACTGCCGGCACCGGGGCTGGCTCCCCTCCCTACGGCCCGCACCGGGGCTGGCTCCCCTTCTCACTGCCGCACCGGGGCTGGCTCCCCTCCCTTCGGCGGCACCGGGGCTGGCTCCCCTCCTCACTGCCGGCACCGGGGCTGGCTCCCTCCCTACGGCCTCGGGGCTGGCTCCCCTTCTCACTGCCCGCACCGGGGCTGGCTCCCCTCCTCACTGCCCGCACCGGGGCTGGCTCCCCCTGCGGCACCGGGGCTGGCCTCCTCACTGCCGGCACCGGGGCTGCTCCCTCCTCACTGCCGGCACCTGGCTCCCCTCCTCCTCGGCCGGGGCTGGCTCCCCTCCTCACTGCCGGCACCGGGGCTGGCTGCCGGCCGGGGCTGGCTCCCCTTCACTGCCGGCACCGGGGCTGGTCCCTGACCGGGGCTGGCTCCCCCCTACGGGGGCCCGGGGCTGTCCCTACGGTTCCGCTGGTTGCCGCGGCCCCCGGGGCCCGGGGCTGTCCGGAGTTCCGCAGTTGCCGCCCCCCTGCCCGGGGCTGTCCGGAGCTGCCGCTCCCCTGCCCACGGCCCGCGGCCCAGCCCCGGCTCTGCGGAGCGCTCTCTGCACACTCTGCCCTCGCTGCGCACAGCGCCAGCCGCGGCTCACCTGCGAGCCCTCGCTCTGCCGGATCAGAGCTTCCTTGAGGCACCATGGCATTCGTCCTGGTGGATGCTAAAAAGGTGTGTTGCCCTGGGAAAAAGCAAGGATGCTCGTGGAGCTTACTTTAAGAGCATCATTGTCTGCAAAGTCACTGCAATGCTTTCTAGAGTCCCTGGAATATTTTTATACTCGTTCATTATAAGATCTACCAACTGCTACAAAATAGCAAGGGCTGCAATAAGAGCCATTACACATTAAGGATGGCTTTAATTACATTCACAATATCTATGCAAATGCCAGATAGCATCTTCTGCATGAAAGGGTTGGTTGGTTTGCTTCTTATCCTCACAGTATGGAATCTCAGTGCTTCTTATGATGCAATATTAATTTGGTTAGACTTAATTTAATTACTTTGGTTGGTAATTAAATCAGCATGTCTTAAATTAAATAACCAGTATCATCATGAAGTATTTCTGTCACAGTGGCTTCTAAAATATTTCAGTCAGGACTAGATCCCTATTGTTCAAGAGGCTGTGAAAAAAAAAGCATTAGAGAAAGGGGCCAGACAAACTCTTAATGTGAGGAGGCCACTGCTGAATGGCAGGCACCTGGCACGCTACAGGTCCCTCTCTGGCACCAAAAGCAACATTTTTCTCCATCTCATCCTACTTTGAATACCTTGACCTGAGTGTCATGTCAACATTACACCATAAAGCACTAGAGCAGTGCTTGTTTCACCACTTTTCTTCAGCTGTTTCAGTGTGTTTGGTTAAACCCTGGAGCACCAGAGAGCAAGTTCACAGTGATGATCATCCTGTACACCCCAAGTCACTGAGAGGTGAAGTAACTTGACCAAGTTAGAGTTAACTCAGTGGCTTACCCTTATTTGTACTGCTGCTGTAACTGTGCTAGGAAGCTGGGCTCCTGTTTGAGCAGGACTAAACACATCAGGCCCTTGTTAAGTCACTGGCACAGGCAGAAGAACTCCAACATCCTGCCACTGGCAATGATGCTTCAGGCACAGCACGCCAGGCAATGGGGGTCTTTGACTTTCCTGCAGGAGCAGCTTCCCCTGATGTGGTCTGGCCAACCAGGTTTTGAGGTAAAAAGCAAGCATTTACTCCAGATTAACACAGCACATGTGGAACTACACTGTTTGTTTAACTATGACTATTGCAAAGTGTCATGAGCAAGGTACAGTTACAGGTACAGTGAAGAAACAGAACCAGCCCCACAGACTTTCAGGACAAAGGTTACCAACACAATTTCAGCTCAGTGCCCAGCAGGCCATGTGGCACAGTCTCGATTCCTTATTTCTCCTGCATTAATTCATCAGTGAAGCTCGAGCCCACTCTCTCCCTTGCAGCTCTCAGGAAGGGATTGCTTGCAGACTCTCTCAGCTGGATGACAAGGGAAACATTCAGCGTGGGCCAGGAGAGCACATTCCCAACAGTGAGTTACACAAGCAGTTGTGAGACAGTACTGGAATGTCAGCAAACAGGATCTTTGGGTCTAGCTGCAGCTCTGGAGGCAGAGAGCAGCCTAAGTCATCATGATCAAGAGGCCCCATCACAGCAGCAGGTAGATTTGCTTTGAGAGGTGACATGGCAATGCAGATGAGCCCCGCTGCTCTCCAGGCCAGGGCTCCATTCCCAGCTCTGTGCACAGACTGCACACTGCAGTTAGTCTGCAAAGCAGGTGCAGGACCCCTGCCTCCCACCAGGAGGGATGACTGCCTGGTGGAGTGCATGTGGGAACAGCAGCAGTGGGACATGTGGGATAACACATCACAGACTTCTGGGCAGCAGCAAACAGCATTGTGACCATGTCTAACTTCTCCCGCTGCCCTCGCCCTTCCCCTGTCATTGTGTGGGCTGGCAGGCTTGCCAAATGTGTCAGAGCCACATGAAATGGGTGACACTTGTGACCCTGCCCTCGTGGCCCCCAGGCTGACGGTCAAGCCTGAGACACAGACCAACCCGAAAGGAAATGAGGAAGGTCCTACCCATAACATAAAGACTGCACGCCCAGTCTCAATGTGTTTGTTTATTCTGCAAATTCTAAGATGGAAAAACCCCCTGTAATAACAACCAAGCTTGTGAATTCTGTGCTATGTATAGCAATTCTCCTGTATGTGAGCTCTGCATGTGCTTGTTGATGTCAGTGCCCTGTAACCAAGAGCCACTGCTGCCTATCACACACAAGTCCTCATTATGTTGCATAACAAATTACCTTTGTTGCCTCACAGAATGGCACAGTAGATTTTGTTGTTGCCTCGTGTAAACTTTAGTCCTGCGAGTTCCATTTTGCCCTGACGCACTGCTGCTGCCTGACAAGTGCTTCATTTCTGTTGTTCAGCAGCGAGCTCCACGGTGCAGGCGGCCACCGAGCCTGAAAAACAAGTTCAGAAATGCAGAAATACGCCACCACTGTGTCTGCAAAACAATCAGCCACGTGGATCCTGGCTGCTGGAACACTGGGCTTAGAGGCTGCAGCACACATCCTGGGAGGCAGCACCGCTGCACATTCAGCCCTCGTGGTCATCTGATGTTTTCAGCCACAAGGAAAAACAGCAGCGTAGAGGAACAAAGAAAGTGGCAGAACAGCAAAGGAATTTTAAACCGACAAAGAATTCATGGTGTTGGCATTTTGATTCTATATTACTGCCTTTTTAATGGATTTCTCCAACTGCATTGCACTGACTCTCATTTTCAGTGTTTAAGTACTGTTTCTAACTAAAACCCATTGGTTACAATGTTCATCTATTAAAGAAGAAAGTGTGAAAATGTTAACAAATTCATCCATATGATTACAGAATGTTAAACCTCACTAGACACCCCTGATTCTTCCTTCTTTATATATGTTCAGCACATATTTCAGGGGAAGGAAAACATTTACTGCCAGGCTTCAAACAGTGTTTCCTTTCTTAAAACGTTTTAGTTGGCAGCTTTTTCTGCTGGCACATGACCAATACTCTGGATAAGTGGGAAAATAGCAGTGATATCTACAGGCCAGATTTTGCCACTTCTTAAAATGAGTAATGCTATCTTATTTTCATATGTCCTGGCCATTCCCCCTACTCAGAGCACTACTGGAAGCTCACTGATAGCTGCTCCCTACTTTGCCTGGACAAAATCCAAAGAGGAAGAAAATCTAGGCATTACAAGGGCAAACTTCAATAAAATCTGAGAGTTGGCCTGTTGGGATAACCCTAAATAAGGGTAACAAAATCTGGATGCTAGCTTATTTAAAAATACATGTTTTGCCATCCCCTCCTAGTCTTTTGAGAAATGTATGTTCCAATCTCCAACACACACTCCTCTCCCATGCACTCTCCAATTTTTTAGCTGCTTCCTAGTTGAACCTGCCTTTCATCAGTGCTCCTGTCACCCCACTGCTCACTCCATCTCCTCCACAGCCAAGCAACACTCATCAAATAAATCACTGGAGACATTGCTGGACAATGGGTGAATGAACTACTGCTGAGGGATTGGGGTTTGCCTCTATTTACTGGCTCTAGTTAGAAACACTTGAAGCCAAATTTCAATTACAGGGATAAAATAAAGGCCAGCCCAGTCTGGGCATTTTAAGAGATAATTGTACTTCAGTAAAGCACTAAGGCATGGCTGTTGTCAGACACTGCTGCTCACAGCTAATGGTGCTGGTACAAATCTACCTGGGTATGACTGCAAACAGCTTTGGAGAGCCGTCATGGGAATGAGTGTGGCCAATGAAGGCAGCAGGGAGCCTGGATGCTTGAGGTACAGGACAGAGAAACAAAAAAATCTTTGTAGGAACCTCAGGTATGTGAGCACTGTACAGCTGTAATTATGTTGTTATTATAACAGCTACTCCTTAGCTTGTGGAAAAATATCGTGAGCAGTGCTAAGGGGAAGGGAGGGAGATCCCAGCCCTGCCTGCTTCAGAGTGAAACACCAGCCCTGAAGCTGCCACCTCCTTCGCCTTCTCAACATGCTGATGACACAGGGCCTGGGGAATTTCAGATGATGGCTGAAAGATGGGATTTCCCAGGAGAGAGAACTAGTGAGTCAAAGAAGACTTGATAGAAGCATTCAATACAGGAGACAGCAGCTTGGCTCTTTCCTGTCCTGGTGTTTGAACACAGGGCTATAGAAGGAAATGGAAAGGGTAGAAAACACAAATCTGAAGAAAAGTAATACCTTTTCACAGCAAAATTTAAAGTGAGTCCAGAGAAAGTTTGGACATTAACAATAGCAGGCAGTAACCCAACTCCTGTTTACGCTTCACACATTCGGGCACTAACAGCTATTGTATAAGTCCTGCTGTCAGCTCTGGGCTGACTGGTTACCCTCTTTTAAAAATACAAGAACAACATCACTTCAATGCAATTTGAAAGGCAACATTCTAAATTATAAAATTCTTTTCTACACAGCACATAATTAACCTATGGAACTCATTCCCACAAGATTTCACTTGAGCTGAGACTCCTCCAAAAAGGATTGTACATGTATTTATTAGCTGGCCCGATTCCACCCAGGGCAAGGGCAGTGAACATTCAATTGGGTATTTGTAAGTGATCCTTTTTAAGTCCCCGTGGAGAATGTGCCAGCAACCGTAAGGACGTCAGCCGTGGGAATGATACACCCAGGGCAGCAATTCTCCAGGGCTGCCCTTTAACACTTGATTTCTCCTCAACAAGAGATGGAGCTGAAAGTTCAGCTCCACTGCAGCTGGCAACAGCGCCCTCGGGGCTCGACCTGCAGCCTTGGCGGCGGGAGAGCACAGGTAAGAAATAATACAGTGACCACACACCTGCAGTGAGTGTGCACAGGTAATGGTGACAGTGACAGTGGGCGTGCACAGGTGACAGTGGGCGTGCACAGGTAATACAGTGACAGTGGGTGTGCACAGGCGACAGTAGGCGTGCACAGGTAATACAGTGACAGTGGGCGTGCACAGGTAATGCTCAGTGGCCGCACAGGTGAACACTGACCGCACCCCTGTGACGCTGAGGTCCCCACCTGCCGAGCTCACCGAGTGTTCGGATTCGCGGTGTTTTGTCGCTCAGCGCTCCAGCAGAGTCGGGGCCCCTGCAGAGCCGACACTTGACAAACACAGATCTGTGGCACCCAAATCCGACCACGCCGTGATTTCCGTGCGCAAAGCACAGCTCCGCCCGGCTGCGGCGGGGAGGACGGCACGGAGGCATCGGGCCGGCACACGGTGCAGCCTGTGCGCTTGGACAGGGCCCCTCGGAGCTCTCTGGGCTCCCCCGGGCTCCTCCGGTGCCCCCGGGCTCCTCGGAGCTTCTCCGGGCTCCTCCGGGCCCCCTGGGTCTCTCGGCCCCTCCGCCCGCCCCGGCCCCGGCCCGGCCGGCCCAGCGCCGCCACCGCCCGCAGCGGAACCCCGCGCCCCGCGGCGACACCTGGCGGCGGCGGCCGGGACTGCCGGCCCGGGCACACCGGGATGGGCTCGGGCACAGCAGGATGGGACAGCTCGGGCACACCGGGATGGGCTCGGGCACACCGGGGTGGGACAGCTCGGGCACACCGGGATGGGGCAGCTCGGGCACGCGGGATGGGACAGCTCGGGCACCGGATGGGCCGGGCACACGGATGGGGCAGCTCGGGCACACCGGATGGGGCACTCGGGCACCCGGGGTGGACAGCTCGGGCACACCGGGATGGGCTCGGGCACACGGGATGGGGCAGCTCGGGCACACCGGATGGGCGCTCCGGCCACCTGGGACTCTCGGGCCCGGGATGGGGCAGCTCGGGCCCCGGGATGGGGCAGCTCGGGCACAGCAGGATGGGACAGCTCGGGCACACCGGGATGGGCTCGGGCACACCGGGATGGGCTCGGGCACACCGGGATGGGGCAGCTCGGGCACACCGGGATGGGGCAGCTCGGGCACAGCAGGATGGGACAGCTCGGGCACACCGGGATGGGCTCGGGCACACCGGGATGGGCAGCTCGGGCACACCGGGATGGGACAGCTCGGGCACACCGGGATGGGGACAGCTCGGGCACACCCGGATGGGGCCAGCTCGGACACACCGGGATGGGCTCGGGCACACCGGGATGGGACAGCTCGGGCACACCGGGGTGGGACAGCTCGGGCACACCGGGATGGGCTCGGGCACACCGGGATGGGGACAGCTGGGGCACACCGGGATGGGCTCAGGCACACCGGGATGGGACAGCTCGGGCACACCGGGATGGGACAGTTCAGTCACACCAGTGGGGACAGCTCGGGCACACCGGGATGGGGACAGCTCGGGCACAGTGCGCCGGGCTCGGTCACACCGCGCTGGGGACGCGGGGCTCCGTTCTTCCCGCTGCCTTAAAGCCAACGCCCACCTGGGGAGGCCGGACTGGCTACAGCCCATGGGCAGCATTGTCCCAGTTTGCCTCTGCGTCTCAAGGACAGGGGCATTGGGATGGGACTGGACCTCAGGAGGGGACACATCCTCCTGCACCTTGGCCTGAGAAGTGGCTGAATTGCAGTGGAAAACCCCTGGAAGCTGTGGGCTTATTTAAGGTGCTCGTTTTAACTTCATTGATTCAAAAATGGAAGGGCCCTGTGGAAGGAGAAAAGCAGCTCAGTCTCGGAACCCTGCTAACTGCAAAGGCAGCCTGGGCTGGAAACGGCCCTGCCAGCACAGCACAGGGGCTGAGCGGGCAAAGACACCTGAACACTGATGTTACTCTTAAAAAAAAAAAAAACAAAGCAGAGCCTGGGCAGAAGAGAAATGAACCTAGAAAGGAAAGGTAGCATCCAAACAAGTCAATTGAGGAGAAATGCAGGAGAGGAGAGGAAGGATTTCAACAGTTTTGCCTCCGCAATTTTGTCTACGCTTTTTAGGGCACAAATCTACAAGGAAGGCACTTCTACACCTTTTGTAGAGGTGTCTCTTCACCTCTGGAGAGAGCTCAATTTCTCTTGGGGTGAGTTAAGCATTGGGCCCATCTCCCAAGACCCACCTTCCATGTCAAAATGCATTCGAGGCTGCTGGTTCCTCCCTGCTGCAGCCAGTGCCCTCCAGGTGTCCCAGGCAGACCCACAGGGACGGGGCAGGGCTGGGACCAGGCCACAGTGTCTGTCTGTGGCACAGCTGTGAGCATGGCTGGAGCTGTCCTGTAGCTCAGGTCAGCACTGAGGGCTCCAGGGTGAGCAGAAAGAGGCTCCTGGGCCATGGGCAGAGGTGGCTGGAGGGCCCAGGGGAGGCTGTTTGGGCTGATTGGAGCTTGTTGGTGCCCTCAGGCCCTGACACACAGAGACACACCTGTGCTGCCTGAAGGCTCCAGGGTGCTCCAGGGACCTCACTGCATGGGCAGGGAGGGATCCAAGAGCAAACTGCTGAAAGAGCATGGGGAGAGATCGTTCTGATGTGCAGTGGCTGTCCCAGAGCCCTGCCAGCTCTCAGCAGTAAAAGCCTCCCTGTTTTCCTAAAAACAGCCCTTCTGAAGGCACCAGCCAGCGGGACATCACCCACAGCTGAGGAGACAAGGAAGGAACAAGATATTTCAGAGTAACTGCAAAAATCAAACACGCTGTTTCAGTATTTTACAATGGCATCTGGGATCCCACAATTAAGCAGGGTTTGGAGAAGCAGCTACAAGTTTCTCCAGTTTTCAGTTCCATTTCAAAACTCTGACTCCATGCATTTGCAGCCTGAAGTCTCAAGACAGCTCAAGCTTCACTGTGCTGGGTTCCTCAGCCTCAACCCCTCTGGAAAACATCCATGTGCACATTGCATCTCTCCAGATTTTCTTCTCATTCCAAATCTGCAAGTACAAATATAGTAACATTCCATTCTCCTAATGCACACTCACAAGATGTGCTGAAATGTCAGATGCTAAACGGTACAAAAAAGCACTTTAGCACGTTCCTGTTGATGTGCACTGTAAGAGAGAAGGCAGAAATCGCTTTAACATCTGTTGATTTATTAGATCTGAGTACTGCCCTCCTTTCATCTGGCAGCAACAGAGCCATTAAGGCTGCAGCAGCTCCTTCAGAGCTTGCAGTAGAGCACAAGGGAACGGCCCCGTTGCCGCGGGGCTTGGAGCGGGGCTCGCTCTGTCCCGGGGGGAGCTGCGGGAGCGGGGGGATTGCAGGAAGGTGACCCCAGCAGAGAGGGGTGGGCAGGCAGGTAATGCCCCTGCTGGGGGAGGAAGTCGCGGGGAGGCTGGAAAGCTTCCTACCGCTGGAGCTATTGTGTGCCTGCTTCCTCTGCTGCACAGGCAGGGCCAGCAGCGCTGACGCAGCCGGGATGGAGCTCACAGCCCCGGGGATGGAGCTCACACCCTGGGGATGGAGCTCACACCCTGGGGATGGAGCTCACACACAGCCCGGGGATGGAGCTCACACCCTGGGGATGGAGCTCATAGCCCGGGGATGGAGCTCACACCCAGCCCGGGGATGGAGCTCACAGCCCGGGGATGGAGCTCACACCCAGCCCGGGGATGGAGCTCACAGCCCGGGGATGGAGCTCATAGCCCGGGGATGGAGCTCACACCCAGCCCGGGGATGGAGCTCACAGCCCGGGGATGGAGCTCCGAGCCCGGGGATGGAGCTCCGAGCCCGGGGATGGAGCTCACACCCCGGCACTGCGGGGCTCTCCTGCCCCATCAGAGCCGGCTCCTGACAGGAGCATCGCTGAGCCATTCCAGTGGGAGTGATACAGGCTCTTCTCCGTGGTTGGTATTGTTTCTCATGCTGCTAAAAACAGACAGTTGGCAATATTCCTTCTGCACATTTGAATTTACCCAGAAAACTCAGCCAAAAATGTTTAGATAACATGATTTTATCCTGCTTCTGGATGGGAAACTGAGTATTTTGACATATTAAGAAACTTCAAACTGAAAAAAAAAATCAAGGTTTTGTTCTGATATATTTGCATTTTCACAGGGAGCAGAGGGTCAGGGAATCACTTCATTTAAATTTCCCAGTCAGATTGAAGAATAAGGATATGACCTTGTAGAAGTGAACTGTGACATGAACATTTTCTCTTTAACAGAAGACACAACCACTACTTTCCTGTGGATCAAGCTGGGCTGTTGAACACTGTCCAAAGGAGAAAATGAATGTGTGTTCAAATGGGAGCATCTTGTCCACACCCAAAGCTCCATGTGAAGGAAGCACAGGTGAGAGCTCCATGTCCTCCCCGTCTCTGGTCCTGCCCTGTCCTTCCAAGAAGAGAATTGGAGCTTTCTGTGAGTTAGGGACACAGCCTCCCTCCCTCCTCTCAGGGAGAATTTAGGAGAGGAATTGTTAGCACAGCTGGCTGGTGTGCTGCCTTTTGTCAAACATCCTCCAAACTGGCCATTGCTCCCTTCCCTCCCAAGGCCATGGGCACAAATCCTCTCTGAGCATCGATCCAGCAGCTACAGCAGCTGTCAAAACCCTGAGGCCAAAGAGTTGTGAGGACAAATTTGCTTGGAATCAAATTCGAACTTCACTATGGGATAAGCATCAGGTTAAGCTGAGCCACCTCAGGAGCACCCTTTAAACAAGCAGTCCCTCCTGACTTCAGTGTATTACCTTACCCAAAGACACTCATATTCTCCTAATATTGAAATTATAAACTGCCAGAGAAGCTAAATATAGGAACAAAACTAACTGCAGGAGAAATAAAAGCTTATTTTGTGCCTCTTTTGATTTTGTTAGTAATATTTCTTTTCTTTTTCTAGAGTACCTTGCTGAGATGGAAAGAAAAAAAATCCTAGTTGCCAAATTGTATTACCTAATTGCCAAATCTGTATTTAATCTGATGTTTCTTTCTATACACTTGTTATATATTCTTTCCTTTTTTTTCAGTCACGGTTCCTATGTAAATGCAAATTCTCCACAGTGTCCTAGCCAAAATACCTGCTGCATTAGTGGGAACTAATCTCTTTGGTACTTAAGGAGTGAATCTCCAGGGATTTTTCTTCAGCAGGAGCTCTGCCATACCGTGAGCACTAACAAATACTGCAATTTGTGTCTCCACACTTGGTGTATAAAATTTAAACTTCTCACAGCTGCATTTCTGGCTGTGATCTCCATGGAGATGTCACTGCTGACCTGGAACTGGGGCACACAGCCCTGTAACATCTCCCTCCCTCTGCCTGTGTTAAGCCCAGCTAACTTTTGCCATCTTCTGGAGGAAGGGAATAAAATGAGGGTGCTCAGTTATTTCTGTGCTTTTTCAAACTTCAGACATTAAGTAATCTGGGGTTTTGCTGTTCTTACAAAGATCACTAAATTTGTAGAATTTTTAAGGAGCTTTTAACTATTTCATCCCCAGTTCTCCAATGGAGTTCTGATTCTGCCTCAGACTCCAGGGGCCTTATGTTCTTCAGAAACACTCCCAAGGTCCCCATATGTGGGGTTTCCTGACAAGTTCTTTCCAGCATTTCAGCCTGCTGTAAAGAACTGCTCAGCACCAGACCAGTGGTGCATTTCCCCTTGACTGAAACAAAAATCTCCTTTGCAGGAGAGCTGTGCTTTCCCATGGATAGTGAACTCACTTCCTTCTGTTTTGTTTATAGCCCTATGTGAGGTTTTTCCTCTTCCATTCCCTTTTCCAAAAGCAGTAAGACAATAAGACATTGTTAGGTGTTAAACATCCACGTTTCTGTTTCTTGTCTTCATAACAGGATTATTAGAATAATGAGAAATGAAACAGGGGAATGATAAGGGAGAATAGCAACATTTAGCTCAGATTGTTATACAAAACAGAAGAAAAGACATCCAGAATTGGTCCGGCATTGGCCAGAGGCCATTTTGGTTTTAGAAAAATTACAGATTGACCATGTGCTGTTAATGAACCTGGGATCCCCGCCTGAGTCAGAGCACTTTGTACCCTGGAAAAGGTGAGCAATGCCAGCTGTGAGAGGGCACGGGAATGAAGCACACAGGTTGCTGACAAAGTGCTGAAATGCCACTTCCAACAGCAGGGAAATAAAGTATCCATCACTGAACTAAAAAAAATCCTTGGACTCCTCAAAAATGAGCCCTCCCTGGAGGGATGAGGGGTAAACACACTCATGGGAGGACCTGAGGATACCTGTGGAGAAGAGGAAACTCTCCAGAGTGTGGGAGAAAGCTAAAGGAGTGTGACCTTCCTCATACCTTGGGGAGAACATCAAACAGATAGTTTCAATATCACTCAATGACTCTTTTAACCCTAAAAACCATGAAAAGTCGTGCTATTTTACTAGCAGCTTGCATGCACAGGAACAGACAAGGCAAAACCAATGGCACTAATTCAATTAATAACCAATTCAACAATGAAACATTTTATATATTTCAGATCAGTCAATGCAAAATGACAATATCAACAGGGGGAAACAGCAATTGCAAACAACCCAGGGGACAGCCCTGAAGTTAGGTGCTGCCAGAACCCCCATTTCCAGCTCTTGGAGGGCAGGACACAAACAAACAGCAAACTGAAACAGAAAGCCTGGCTCACAGCATGGCGTGGAAAAGGGCATTGCTGCCCTGGACATGTGGCAGGCTGGGAAAACTGATAGCGTGGGCAACAGTGGGGGATCCCCAGGAAGACTGAAATGTCTGTGTCATTTTATGTATATAATTACATGGACACACACACACATATATATATAAATACATATCTATAACACCATGAAAAAGTTCCAAACCCCTCCCATGTACTTTCAATATGTAAGTAGCAACCTTCATGCTGCAGGCTTAGTTTTTCTAAAGTCAAAGCTGACAGATTACACAATAAAGTGTCATTATTTTTCTTGATGCTCTCCTTCTCTTTCCTATCTCATATCACTCTTCTTTTTTTTTTTCTTTATCTTTAATTCCTCTTCTTTTTTCCCCCCTTCCATTCCTCACTCTCCCTACTCCCCCCATATTAGCATTTCATCCCTCCACTCATTCTTGTTCTTTCCCTGCTGCTTCTGCTCTTCTGTCTTCTTCCCAGTCATTCACTTCTTTCATACTGAATTAATTCTACCCCTGCTCTATGAATCCTGACAATCTGTCTGGTTTTAATTGTTGCATTAAACCTAGCTGGACATTTCAGAGAGCTGCGTACATTTAAACTGAGGACCTTTTCAAAGTCTTCATAATTCAAGTTGATTCCATGTATTTGATACAAGAGCCATATGTTTCTGTGGCTCACCTATTGATTGGCACATGTGAACACTTAGGGAGCAGACCTGGATTTGGGTACCCAGGGCTTTTGCTTTCTCAGCTGTCAAGTAATTTTGGGTCATGTAACAGCATTGATACTTTGAAACATGCAGAGATTTTCTCCACGCTTCTAAAAATGCTCTTTAAATGTAACAAATGAGAGCTCACAATGCTGACTGGGCTGTGCTTTCAGGGGTGAAAAAGGAGCCCTCCCATGCAGCTCCTGCTCAGGTCTAGCAGGGTGGGAGGGTTTGAGCAGCATGGAGACCACGATGCCTCTTCATCACCATCAGCCTTGCTAACACTGTCACAGGTGCCACCACTGCTTTGAAAGTTTTCTGATTCATCCCAGCAAACTCCCTAGAAATGATCAATTCACCTATTGCATCCTCAGAGCACACCCAGCGGCCTTTACTCAGACAGAGCTCCTGTGCCTCACCTGCTGAGTGCTGAGTCTGTAAAGAAGGGGAGAGAAGAGGGGGAACATCACAATGGATTCTGGCAAAGACATGTGAGAATTGACATTTCCTTCTTAGCACCTAACTCAGTAAACTGTACATTAAATCCTACCCTAGGTGTAGTGTCCCTGGCACATCTTTGTATCAAATGTGTGCATCTCCAGGGAAGAGTGGACAGAGACTAGGAATGATCTAAATGGAGGGGAAAAGTTCTCACACTGATTCAATTAGAGCAGTAGATGTTGTAATATAGCTTCAAGGGATAACTGAAACTTTTAGAGAGTGCTTCCTTTTTTTTTTCTTTCCCTTTTTCTTTCCTTTGGCTGCTGCCACATGGAGCTCATTTCACATTTCAACTATAATGTGAGTGATACAGGAAAACAGTTCTCACATTGTGTCAAATCCACTGGTGCCAGATCCACAGGCACCCTCCTTCAAGGAGCCTGAGAACACAGCCGTGCTCAGGGATTTGCCTTTTCCACCCTGCTCCTGCAGCACCTGGGCTCTTGAAGTGGATGAGTTTTATTTCTGACTGCCAGCCAGAAAATACTGAGTGACCACCAGAAAACAGTCCATCTCAGTCAGTTCTCTGGGAAAAAGCACAAAAGTTGAATCATGACAGGTGTTCTGTGCTACAGTGATGTGAGGCACAGGACAAAGGGAAAAGTGCTGTTAACTGGCCATGTCAATAGAGATCCCTCCTGGCACCATGAGGGTGCACTGGGTTCATTTCTGCTCTGCTGATTTGCACTGAGGCAGCATCAGCCCTGGGAGTTCCCGGGAGCAGGGCGCCCTTCAGTCTGGATGGCAACAGTCTGCAAACATCACAGGAGTATTTTGTCTGGGGGCTCTCAGGAGCTGGGGCTGCTCTGTGTGCTGTGGTATTGCAGAAACACCTCAGTCTTGCTTGAACAGTAAACAAATATAACCAGAGCTGCAAAGATAAACACACAAAAAAAATTCCCACTCCTGGAATTCCCAAAGCAAGGTGAGCACCTTCCTCCCAGAAACAGCCAGCTCCTCATCTTCCCACTCCACTAGCACAAGCTGTGGGTGCTCAGTGAGTCCAAAATTCAGCTGTGCTCTAGTCTTTGTCAGCTCAGAAATGAAAAGATTTGAGAAAAACCACCCTGGAAATCAAGGCAGCTAGGTTTGCTCCCTGAGGAGAGCTGCCCCAGCTCAGTCCTTGCCACTCAAACTCTCATCCTGCCATCAGAGCTGGCACACTGACCCTGCAGCACTGAGCGGGGCTGTGGCTTCACCACGGCCAGGCTGGGCAGCCAAGGGGGGATTCATTTGCAGTCTGTATTTCTGCGCTGGCAGGGGATATCACAGCTCATCCTCCCGTTGGCTGCCTGGCTGCTGAGACACAAGGACAGGAGCCTTCATGTGGGGACCCCCTCGCAGTCGCAGGCAGTCCCTGCCCAGCCCCGTGCAGAACTGAGACAGGGCAGGGCCGCTGGCAGCTCCCAGCCAGGGAGCAGCACGGGGAATCCAGGGCTTCCTGCTGACTGCAGCATCATTTCACTGCTCCTTACGTTCCCCAGCATCCACCACGCTCGAGTTTCCTCAGCAAACCCTGCTTCACTTAATACTTTATAAATAGTTCATTTTCAAATAAAGGGCAATAGCTGATCATATAAAGAATTTTAGAATTCATGTACGATCTAATAAATTGTGAACACCTTAAACTTGTGACGTTGGGAACTACAGAACTCGGTGATTTTTTTGCATGAATTACAAACCACTGCTATAAGCTAGCAACAATCCTGTGTCCGTGCATTAACAGATGCGAGTAATGTGTGGAAAGGGATATTTCCTTAGCCCATACCGTGTTCTTTTTTTTCTCACTTCACATTTTGCAATTACCAATGTCCCTTTGCTCAAGGTCAATGGACTACACAGTGACTTTTTTGGATCTCAGTAATATAAAATGAAGGTTTACTACCAAAAACGTCAGTAAGTGTGTATGCACACATTTTCTGTATTTGCAAAGTCTCAGTTGCCAAAAAAAGGATTGTATCCTGCATGTATTCACAGGAAAATTTGGCTGTGAAGATCACTTGACACCTTCTAGTTCTGCTAACCAAGTGCTGCTTTCCACAACACTTTATTAAAATTTGTACGGGGCCACGCTCCAAACGCAAGAACTCAGAACGATTTGTTACATGAAGGAAATTTTTCTTCAAGGAGAGATCGGTGGTTAAAAACATGGAACACCAGAACAATGGTAAAAGCCTGCTGTCAGGAACGAGGGCGAGAGAGGTAACAGCGAGAGAGGGCGAGCAGCAGCCAAGGAGAATCCGCGAGGGGAAGGGAGCCGGCAAAAGCAGAAATGTGCAACCGCGCGTTCCTAGAGCAGGAATTCCCCACGCTGCGAGACCGCACGGAGAGCGAACGGCCCGCGGGCCGGGAAACACCTCCCGGCCCCGGCTGGGCTGGGCGTGCTCGGCCGCGGCGCTGGGACGCGCGGAGCCCCGGGGGGGACACGGAGCGGCTCCCGGCGGAGCGGGGCCGGCAGAGGGCAGCGCCGGGCCGGGGCTCGGCCTCAGGCAGGACAGGGTCACAGCGCTGAACAGGGCTCGGCCTCAGGCAGAACAGGGTCACAGCGCTGAGCCGGGGCTCGGCCTCAGGCAGGACAGGGTCACAGCGCTGAGCAGGGCTCGGTCACAGCACCGGACAGGGCTCGGTCACAGCACCAGGCAGGGCTCGGTCACAGCACCGGACAGGGCTCGGTCACAGCGCCGGGCCGGGGCTCGGCCACAGCGCCGGACAGAGCTCGGTCACAGCGCCGGGCTCGGTCACAGCCACAGCACCAGGCAGGGCTCAGTCACAGCCACAGCTCCGGACAGGGCTCGGTCACAGCTTCGGACAGGGATCGGCCTTAGCGCCGGACAGGGCTCGGTCACAGCGCCGGGCTCGGTCACAGCCACAGCACCACGCAGGGCTCAGTCACAGCCACAGCTCCGGACCGGGCTCGGTCACAGCGCCGGGAGGGCTCGGTCACAGCTCCGGACCGGGCTCGGTCACAGCCACAGCTGCGGGATCGGCCCTGCCCCGGCCGCTGCCCCGCACCGGCCCAGCCGCAATGCTCAGGGCGTGCTCCTGCCTCAAAGCCCTGGGCAACAAACGCGTCATGTGCAACATCAGAAAGACGCACTGGTGAACTCCCCGCCTCTAATGGGAAACACTTGAGAGTTCTACCAAATCTGTCACTTTTTAAATGAAAACATGAAAAAGGGCCGAGATAAAACAAAACAACAGGGGAAAAAAAAGTTGGAATCATGCGCTTTGATTCAGATACTGAAAAATTTTCCTCAAGGACTGGAAAAACTGATGGGGGGGGGGGGGGGGGGGGAAGGCAAACCAAAATCTTCTGGTGCTTGCAGCAGCCGGAGCAGACATTCTTCCCTGTAATCCCCTCGCTCTCTTCTCGCTTCGGGAAGGGAACAAAAAACCCAAACCCTTCTGTGATGGCTCTTAGAGATTTTAGGACATTAAGATGTTTAAACAAATGGTTCCCATTTCTGTTCCAAGGCAACTGGTGACTGTCCCAGACACCACTGGCTGCTCCGGGCTGAACTAAACTGTGGTTTATCAAAAAAGGCGAGCCAAGAGACTTCCAAAGCAAACTCGTTGATTTGGGGAAAAGAGTAGGTTAAGAGGACTGTTCCCTGAGACTGGAACTACAACAGGCCGGGCAGGAGGCTGCCTTACAGGAGATATCATCACTGATGGGTATTTTAAAAAGCCGTACATCTAACTTTTAAAATCTCCTGGTTTATTGGGTTTTTGTTTGTTTGTTTGTTTGCTTTTGTTTTTTGTTTGTGGGGTTGGGGGGATTTTTGGGTTTTTGAGGTTGTTTTTTGGGTTTTGTTTTTTTTTTTTTTAACGTCCCTATATCTATATAACGTCCCTCCAAGATATAGGGACGTTTTTTAAACGTCCCTATATCTTGGAGGCTTCATAGGAAGCAGAAAAGCGACTTGTAAGTCTAGGGGCCCCTGCCCTTGCCTCTGCCCTGGCTGCCCGGCAGGGAACATTAGATCCATGGCAGGATCTAACGGAGACATGGACTGAAGCGCCTCGGAGCCCCTCTCCCGCTGGTACGAGCGGGGATCCCGGGGCCGTTCCGGTGCCTGCTGCCCCTCTGGGGCTGCTCTGAAGGCAGGAGGGGCTGGCAGCAGCTCCGCGCTGCCCGGCGGGCACGGCCCCGAAACCTCGGGGAGAACACATAAGGCAGAACTGCGGCTGCCCAAACCTCAGGCTCCTGCAACCCGCATCCCCCAAACCCCTCCCGGCCCGGGGGGCAGTTTCAGCAGCCCGGCGGCCAGCGGCGGAGAACATTTCTCGGCATTTCGTTGTTTGTTCTCTGCGAGCCGTTACTGGTGCCACTTCTGACTCTCCGCTGCGGCTGCCAGCAGCTCCTCGGCGGGGCTGGATGCGGGATTGGATGCGGGGTTGGATGCGGGGCTGGATGCGGGATTGGATGCGGGGTTGGATGGGGGCTGGATGCGGGGTTGGATGCGGGCTGGATGCGGGGTTGGATAGGGGCTGGATGCAGGGCTGGATGCGGGGTTGAATGCAGGGCTGGATGCGGGGCTGAATGCGGGGCTGGATGGGGGCTGGATGCGGGGCTGGATGGGGGCTGGATGCGGAGTTGGATGGGGCTGGATGCGGGGTTGGATGCAGGGTTGGATGAGGGGTTGGATGCAGGGCTGGATGCGGGGTTGGATGCGGGGCTGGATGGGGGCTGGATGCGGGGCTGGATGCAGGGTTGGATGAGGGGTTGGATGAGGGACTGGATGCGGGGTTGGATGCGGCGTTGGATGAGGGACTGGATGCAGGGTTGGATGCGGGGCTGGATGCAGGGTTGGATGAGGGGTTGGATGCAGGGTTGGATGAGGGGTTGGATGAGGGGTTGGATGCAGGGTTGGATGCGGGGTTGGATGCAGGGCTGGATGCAGGGCTGGATGCAGGGCTGGATGCGGGTTGGATGCGGGGTTGGATGCGGGGTTGGATGCAGGGCTGGATGCGGGGTTGGATGCAGGGTTGGATGCGGCGTTGGATGCGGGGGTCTACGCCGGGCAACCTTCGTGCCGCAAGAACCACTCGTACCCGAGCGCGGGGAGCAGTCAGGAGCCACGTACCAGATGCTTCAGACGTTGTGGCTGATAAGCACCTAGCGATATCGCCTCCAAAGCCAGGAGCAGAGGAAGCGCAGGTCAACAAGCGCCTGATATAATTTTTTCCTGAACATCTTGTTAAAAGCCACACCTGAAAAAAAAAAAAAGAGATCAGTAGCGAGTGACTCTTCTTTGTTTCCTCCCCGTTTTGATAACTGAGAACATTACGCCTCGTGTTGTGCCCAGCTTCGCCCTGCACTTTATTGATTGTTTGGGTTTTCGAGGAACAAAACGATAGTAACGAAAAGAATCAGTTATCGCTGGGCAGAAAACGGGGAAACGGGCGACATATCTTAAACAACAGGTCAGTAACTCTTGTGTGCGGCGGCGCCGGCAGCGAGCCTCCAAACCCGCGCCTTGGCTAGCCCTGCTTGCTCGAAGAAGAGGAGGCTACCCCGACAGCCCACAAACCACGAACCTTCTCCTCTCCCAGGGCCCATTTACTGAAGCCCCGCGGTTTTCCTTCCCCTGCCCCAGCCAAACGCCAGATGCCCATCAGCTGGCAGTGACATGTCCCTCGAGGGCCAGCCCGTGGCTCGGGGCCACTCCGTGCCCGCATTCACCCCGTGCTGCTTCATGTCTTCGAAAATGGTCACTGTGAACGACAAAAGTGAAATTCCGTCCCGTTATTTCGTGATCGCTCCGAATTTGTTATCCATGTAGGGTGTGGGGGGGGAAGTTACTTTTGGAAAGTAGAAAGAAAGAAATTAAAGAAAAGAGAAAGAAATTAAACGAAAGTAGGCGAATAATTTATCTGCCAGCAAAACCGTCGGGTTTGCAGGGACCAGCTGGGAAGACAGGAGCTTTCGCCGGTGTCAGGAGCCACCTGTGTGCCCGCACCTGTGTTTTTCCACAGGGAAAACGGAGTTTGGCACCTCCGGCAGGGCAGGGCAGGGCAGGGCAGGGTGCCGCTCCTCCTGCCGTCATTTTATAACGGGAAAAGGCCTTACACAGCTCGCAAACCCTCTCTCAAGGGCAGAGCAGGGGCAGCCGGTGTTTCACTTTCAAACAGCACCTGATGAGATTTCTCAGGCTTTTTGCTCGCTGTGCGACTTGAGGGAGAGCAGGGCTCTCCTTCCCTGCCCATGCGCTCCTGATCTGTGCTCCTCGCCTCTCTCTTTCCGGGACAGGGGCAGGTCCCCGCAGGACAGCGGGCGGGGTCCCGCGGGGCGCAGCCCTGCCCGGTGCCCGGCGCCGTGTGCCCGGGGCGGGAACAAGCGCGAGGTTTTGTCGAAAGCCGAATTCTTCTTCAGGAACCATGCAGCTGATTCTGAACGAATTCCCACCAGCCCACCAAATCCTGCAGCTGCTTGTTTGGGCAATAAAACCCCGTGTGGTTTCTAAACTCACGGAAAGAAAAAGGAAAAATATGTTAATCTAAGTAAACTATAAGTGAAAACTCATTGATTACCTCCGCCTTCCTGTCTCTGATTTGATTAATCATTTGCCATCATGCTTTCCGAGTCACTTCTGTGTTGGTTTCCCTCTGCCTGAATCCTGTAAGACTTTTCCAGAAGGGCGGCTGTGATGTTGAGACCGACATACTGTAAACAACCACAAGAAGCAGAGCGAATGTTTTCAATACAGCTCGAGGACTAAAATAAACTCATTGCATTAGGCCAGCCCGAGCGATTGTTTTGGTGAACGCTTCCCAGGCCCGCTGCTGAGCACATCCCCGAGGGCTACCTGGGGCGGGTGGCGGTGCCGCGGCGGCCCCGGGCTGCGGAGCGGGCGCCGGGAGGAGCCCCCTGCCCTCCCTCCCCCTGTCCTGTGCTGCGGGACACATGTTACAGTGCTCCAGAGCAGAGCCTGCCAGCGCGGAGATGCTCCGCAGACCCAGGCATGGGCTTCTGGTGGATTTCACATGGGTGGATGGAGAAGCCGCAGGGGAACGGCAGAACCGGGAGCCCCGTCTGAGTCCCCTCTCCCTGCGCCCGTCCCGGCCGCCTCGCTGTGCCCAGGGCTGCCGGCGCCGCTCCGGGGCTCAACACTGGGCTCTGCAGCGCTTCTCGGGGCTCTCCAGCCTCGCTATCCCGGCCCTGCCCGAGCCCGCTGCAGCGTCGAGCTTTTTAACCCTCGCAATAATTTTTTCGCCGTCTGGGGTTGACCAAAGCACCACGCCGGCTGCCCGTGCCCGCCTGCACGGAGCTGATCCCCCGCGTTTGAGGCCGGCCGGCCCCTCCTGCGAGCGGGCAGGAGCGGACCCCCAGGGCGGGGAACGGGGGGAACGGGGGTCCCCGGAGCCCGCCCGCCCCTTCGAGCCGCCCTCCGGCCGCACAGGCCGGGCCGGGGCCGCCGGACCTCACCGCGCTCCCGACCGTCACACACGCAGAGCGGAGATTTTTTAAGTAACAAATGTACTTTTTTTATTTTTGAAGCAAAAATATCGTTTTCGGCTTAACAATAGCCGGATCTCGCTGAATGAAGCCTTTGCATATTTTCCTGTTTTAATTGGTTGTATAATAAACAGTCCTGACCCCGCACTCTCTTTTCAATGAGTTCAGGGTGAAACGCAGACCATGGGACTGGAAATGACTTTTTCACCACTTAAAACACTGACAAGAATACCAGGAATCAGGCGGTACTAAACAGCCGCTCCGGCCGGGGCGGGAGGGAGGGCGCAAGGTAAGAGCTGTGTGTGTGTCTCCTCACGGAGCCTGCTCTGCCCTGCCCGCAGCCACCGCCCCCTGCCCGGTCCCGCTCCCAGCTCCACAAGAGGAGCCGGGACAGAGCCCACGGGGTCCCTCATTCAGCATCCCGCTGCCGGGCCGCTGTCCCCGCGCTCCCGCCGGCCCGCAGGCAGAGGGCAGCCGTGCCGTGCCGTGCCGTGCCGTGCCGTGCCGTGCCGTGCCGTGCCGTGCCGTGCCGTGCCGTGCCGTGCCGCCCAGGAGCGCTCCCGGCGCCCAGGGCTCTGCCACCCTCCGCGCCCGGCCAGGGCTTCAAAGGACCTTTGCGGCCTGCGCAAAGGACCGGAGAGGACGAGAAAGCTGCGGTGGCAAAACATCCCCCGGCGCTGGCACTGCCCCGGGGGCTGCAGCAGCAGAGGGGCGCTGGGAGTCCGCTCAGCCTCAGGGATCAAACTCTGTCCTTCCCCGACAGGGGCAGGCTGCTTCCACGGGCTGCTTCCACGTCCGCTCCGGGCAGGGAGAAAACACCCCTCGCTCTTCTGCTTTCATCTCTCGCCAGCGTTGCATAAACCCGGGGCCGCTCCGAAAGGGCAGCGGCGGCTCAGCAGCCCCGAGCCCCCCTTCCCTGGCTCTGGCCCCCGCAGCAGCCCCGCGGCGGGCGGCGGCCCCGGGAGCGGAGGAGGCTCCGCGCCAAGGTGCTGTCCCGGGGAGCGCGTCCCGCTCCGTGCGCATTCCTCCCGCCGTCATTTATATAACGGGGAAAGACCTTACACAACGCGCAAAGCCTGCGCTTGCCAAGAGTGCGGCGCTCGGACGCTCCATATTGTGAGGGACCCACGGGGCTGGGGCAGGTGGGAGCCGCGGGAGGAGGGAGCGAGGGAGCGTTGAGCCACCGCGGGCACTCCTCGGTCCTGTGCTGGTGTTGGTGCCCGCGGAGATGCCTGCGGAGGGGTCTGCACTGCTCCTGCTCCCGCTCAGCCCCTGCCGTCCCAAGTGCCGCTGTCCGGGCCGCGGCCCGGTCCCTGCACATCCCCCGGGCTGCGCAGCGGGCCCGTGGGCAGACACAGCCCCTCCGGGACACTCGGTCCCTGCACATCCCCCGGGCTGCCCAGCGGGCCCCCGGGCAGGCACAGCCCCTCCGGGACACTCGGTCCCTGCACATCCCCCGGGCTGCCCAGAGGGCCCCCGGGCAGGCACAGCTCCTCCGGGACACTCGGTCCCGGTGCCCGGCTGCTCGGTAGCGCGCAGCGCGGTTCGCGGCGGCTCCCCAGGGGCCGTGCCCGCTGCCGAGGCAAGCACCAGCACGCGGGGAGATGATGGCCACCCCCTCCCCAGGCCGGCGGCACCGCACGGGAGGCCCGTCAGTCCCCGGCAGCGGCAGAGGCCGGACTGCTGCCGGCAGGACCAGCCCTGCCTCGGGCCGCCGCCCGAGAGCAGCCAGCCACGGCGGCCGGGCTCTCCCCACGGTTTCCCTGCGAGTTTACATTCAATGCAGCCCCTGTAAAATACAGAAAACCATCGTAAAAACATCCTAAAGGCGCGACGGCCACTGCCGCCCGGGAGCGGCGCAGGAAGAACGAGAGCAGAGCCCCGGCCGGGCACAGGGAGCCCGGGCCGAAGGACAGCAGAGCCCGGCCAGGCACAGGGAGCCCGGGCTGAAGGACAGCAGAGCCCGGCCGGGCACACGGAGCCCGGGCTGAAGGACAGCAGAGCCCCGGCCGGGCACAGGGAGCCCGGGCCAAGGAGAGCAGAGCCCCGGCTGGGCACAGGGAGCCCGGGCCGAAGGACAGCAGAGCCCGGCCGGGCACACGGAGCCCGGGCCAAGGACAGCAGAGCCCGGCCGGGCACACGGAGCCCGGGCTGAAGGAGAGCAGAGCCCGGCCGGGCACAGGGAGCCCGGCAGACGAACGAGGCCCCTGGCCTGGCAGGAGAGCGGCGGCTCGGCCCGGCCCGCTTCTCTCCCAAACGCGCGGCTCCTGCCTTTCTCTATGGGCTCAATCGGCCGCTGGTCAAGCACAGCGGGACCTGGGTGGACACCACCTATTCCAGGAACTGGAATGCCCCCAGGGGCCGCACGTCCCTGCCCGGTCCCGGCCTGCCGCCTCCTCTCCCTGCACCTGGCACGGTCAGGTGTCGCTTCACTCAAAGCTGGCGAGCCCCAGCCATTCCCGGGGATGTGCCAGCGGTGCTTTCAGCCTTTGCCTCGGGCCGAACGACGGCACAGCCCAGGACGGAGCCCAGGGAGCGCCGGTGGGCCTGTGCGGGGGTCGGGGAGGTGCTCCCACCCTCCCTTCTCCCCGTGCCCACCTCGGGGTTTCCCTTTTGGCCTCAACATACCCCTGAGGGAAGCAGCGGTATTGACAGTACCTATCTAGTAAGGAACAAGCAGCCAAGGCCCTGAGCCTTCCGGTGCAAAGCTGCGATCCCCGGTGCGCTGGCAGCGGCGTGAGTCTCCGCCGCGTCCCGCGTGCGCCGGCATCCCCGCTTCGGCCTTGGGCCTCGCGTTACAGCGCTGTTCGTGCCGAGGCCAGGCTCTCTCCGTGCCGCCCGTACCAGGGCAGCCGCTCGGCCCAGCCGCACGGCCCTGTCGCCGTGACCCCGCTTTCCGCACCCCTTGTGCCTCTCTGTCCGCCCGGAGCGGAGCCCCTCGGCCGCATCAACGCTCGCAGCGCCCTCCCCGCCTGGGGAGCGCGGCCAGGGGGCACCGCAGGGCTCCGGGATGGCCGGGCGGGTTCCTCAGAGCCCCTCTGCCCTGGCCGTGCCCGCCGAGCGGCAGAGAGGCCGCCTGTCCCCGTGTCTCGCACTGCCTTCTGCGAGCGGGCTGCAGGCTGCCGCTTCCCGCCGTGCGGGCCAGCAGGCCCTGCCTGCAGAAAGGGAGAGCGCCAGGCAGCCGGGCAAAGGCGAGTGCCAGGCCCCTGGCTGCGGAATGCTCGGCCCCGTTACTGGTTCACCCCGGCAGCGCGCTGCCCGCGGGGCCCGTGAGGCGAGCAGCGCATCCCCGCCGCTGCCGCGGCACCGCGGGCCTGGCCAGGCCGGGGCTGAGCAGGACCCGCTGAGGGCCGGGCCCGCACCGGGCGGGGGCCGCCCCGCCGGCCTCGTCCTCTGCTGAGCCCCGGGCCCGGCAACGGCCCTGCCTGGGGGGACGGCAGGGTTAGAAGCGAGGCCCAGGCCGCTGCCGCAGCCTCGGGCCCGGCGAGGAAAGGGAGACCGCCTGCGGCTCCCGCATGGGGCTCGGGCCCCGTCGCAGTGCGGCCGGGCCGGGTTTGGGGCGGCACGGGACCGTTCCTTTCCTTCCAGGACCAGGGCCCCGAGCACGCGAGGAAGAAATGAAAGCGAAGCCAGGGTCCGGCACAGCCCCAGGCACAAACCCGAGGCCTCCGCCGCCCCAGGCCGGGCACACGGGCGAGGTGCCGGCGGCGGCCCGGAGCGGAGGCGCCGCACAGCGCGGAACCAACGCGACGCTCCCGCATATTGTCGGCCGCCGCCGAGACTGCCCCGGGGCCCGGCGGAGATGATGGAGCGCCCAGCACGGGTCCCGCAGCCGAGCTGCGGTGCACGGGGAGCGGTGCCCGTCGCCCGTCGCGGCCCCGGCACACAGCGCCCGCCCCGCTCCCCGCTGCCGCTTCCCGATCCCGAGCGCGGAGGAGCGAGTGAAATAAAACGATATGGAAAGAAGGAAAGGCATTTTATTGGAGACTTTACAATGCTAGAAAGTACAATGAAAGTGCTAGTTCATTCTAGAAAAGTTGGTCCCAAAATGGTACTATGCCACAGCATCTATCGGTTTACACAAACATTTACAAAATCGCTATGAACTGGCCCCTGTTTTAAAATCGCTATTTTTTTCTCCACATTAATCTATGTAAAATTGAAGGATCAAAACCTTTTAAGAAAAAGAGTAAGCATTCAAAAGCAGAACCTACCGGGAAATCCATTTTGGGCCAGGTTTGGGGGCAAAAAAAAAATGAAGATAGTTTAAACTTTCATTATTAATTATAATATGCACACGGAAAAATATCCCAATTTACAGGAAAGCGTCTCTTTTTTTTTTTAATAACATCAAAATATTTTTTTAGACCTGTATAAAATTACTTTTAATACCTCAGAGGACGTTGTCTCATTTAAAAATATATTTACCGCTGCCGAAACGTTTCACGAGTGACCCTGGCGCGTTTTGTTTGTTGGTTTCTATTAACCAGCAATATCGCACATCTGCTGTTACAGCAGTCCCCACGTTAAGTACTATTAACGAAAAGCCACAGCTCGGAAGAAGCGCAGTGCTTTGCAGAGCGAGGAAGAGGACAGAGGGGATGAAGAAGAGAACGAGCACCGCGGGCACACGATAGTGTCTAGGCCCCGCCAGCCCCGCACCGCACGCGTGAAAATGCCTCCGCTATTTACAACTCCGTTTTACTCTCCCCATGGCTGAGCCCGAAAAGATTACGGCCGAATTACAAAATAATTTTGAGGGCTGAACAACCAATTTTTAATTAGATGCTCCCCCCGTCGTCCCCCCATTAAAAAAAAAAACAAAACAAAAAACTAAACCAGCAAACCCCAACAAAACAAAACAAAACAAAACCAAAGCAAACAAACCCAAACCAAAAAACCCCACCGAACCCAACAACTCACACACACACACACACACAGAGCAGAGAAACTCCCGGTGAATCCCCGCTCGCCCGGAGAGGCGGCCCGGCCGCCGCTGCCGGCGCACCCCGCGGGGAACCCCCACACTTACACTGCTTTCTTCTCATGGAGGGACGCTCCTACACTGACACTACGCGCGGGGCAAAGCCGCTATTCCCCCACCGCGAGAGTTTGGGCACAGAGAGAGGGAAGTCCGTGACTAGAGACGAGGAGGAGAGACGCGGAGCGCGGGGGAACGCGGCGGGGTAGCAGCGGGGCCGGTGCATTGCCGTGACGGCGCTGGCCGGAGCCTCCCTAGATGTCTATGCGGGAGTGCAGGGCGCTGTGTTTGCTGTCGTGCTCCCAGTAAGAACAGTGCATCATGGACAGCTCGGCGGGCTGGCGGGCGCAGGCAAACTGGAGGCCGGCTCCGTTTGCCGCCGGGGCCGAGGGCGGCGCGGGGCTGGCCGGGCTGAGCTGCTGGGGGTGGTGGGCGTGCGGGTGGTGGTGGTGGTGGTGGCCCACGCCGTTGTAGGAGTTCACCATGCTGGGCAGCGCCATGCTCTGCACCCGCGAGTAGGGGCTGTAGGACGCCGGGCCCGAGAGTCCTTTCACATTGACGGGGCTGACGTTCCCACCAGACATCTGGCAGGACGTGTAGGGCATGGGCGCGGGGGGCTGCGCCAGCGGCCACGAGTTGTTCATGAAGGTGGACTGCAAGTACTTGGGCGGGGACAGGTAGCCGTAGCTGTCGGGGCTGAAGAGGGTCTTGCCCGGCTGGAAGTGGGTCGGAGGCGGCCGGAAAGGCCGTTTCATCCTTCGTCTTCTGCGGTAGTTGCCCTTCTCGAACATGTCCTCGCAGGCGGGGTCCAGGGTCCAGTAGTTGCCCTTGCGCTCGCCGCCGCCCTCCCGGGGCACCTTGATGAAGCACTCGTTGAGGCTGAGGTTGTGGCGGATGCTGTTCTGCCAGCCTTTCTTGTTCTTCTCGTAGAAAGGGAACTTGCTGATGATGTACTGGTAGATCCCAGACAACGTAAGCCTCTTCTCCGCACTCTCCCGAATGGCCATGGCGATCAGGGCCACGTAGGAATAGGGGGGCTTCTGCGAGGGGTCCGGCTTCTCGGGGCCCTTGTCCGCGCTCAGCTCCTCCTTGCCCCGATCCGGCTCCTTGCTGCCGCCGGTGTCATGCGCCAGCAGCGCCACCGTGTCCTCCTCTCCGTCCGGGTAGTTGCTCATCATGGTGCCCCGCGCCCGCCGCCCGGGGCGCCCAGCGGTGCGGAGCGCTGCCCGCTGCCCGGAGCCCGCTGCCGGCGGCCGTCCCGCTCCGCGCTCGCCGCGACGGGGCCGAAGCCGAAGTCGAAGCCGGGACCCGGCCGGAGATCGGGAGGCGCCTCTCGCGGCGCCGCTGGTCCGTGCAGCGCGGCGGCGGCGGCGTCCCTGCCCCCGCGGGCTCCGCTCCCCTCTGCCGCGGCGGCCGGGCTCTTTTCTGATTTGTATGGGCCCGGCCGAGTTCCGCTTTCGTCAGGAGCCCGCTCCCCTATCGCCGCCGAGCCGCTGGGCACGGCCGAGTTCACCCCGCAGTCACGGCGCCGCGCTCAGCCCCGCGCACACGCGGCCCGACGTGCCCCCGCGGAGCGGCGCGGAACCGCCGGGGGCGGGGGGAGCCGGGGGGCGGTGTCCGGGGGGCGCCGGGCGAGCCTCCGCCGCCCACCCCGGAGCCCGCCGGTCCCGCGGCGCCGCGCTCCCCTCCCGCCCGGCGCGGGGTCGCGCTGGAGGCGGTGGGTGCGAAGGGGTGTGCCCGCGGCGCTCGCCCTGCCACGGCGGCTTGTCACACTTCCAGCCGCACACGCGGTCGCGTTTATATGTCTTGGCCGCGGGCCCCGCCAACCGATCGCGCCCGGGGAGCACAAGGAGGCTGTTGCCGCTCCCTGCAAGTCGATTCTTGCAGCTCTTATTTGCCGAGGCAGAAAGCATAAGGTGTCGGGTCGCCCCTTCTCCCTCCCCGCAGAGTACACGCAGAGCCCCAGCGCGGCTGCGGGGCTGACAGGCGCCTCGAGGGCCGGGGCAGGGTGGCGAGACGGGGGATGACACACTGGGCAGCTTTCCTGCTCCTTCCCCTGGAGGGCTTCGGCTTATTTCACACGGTTCCTGAAGTAGCGTATGTAGCACCCACATTCCCCTTTCCTTCCCCTTTCCTGCCTTCAGGCAGAGCCTCCCCGAGCAGCAGACAGGCAGTGAGTGTCAGCTGGCCCGAGCACAAGAGATGTCGCGCTGTGACAAACCAGCGCCCCGGGGCACAGCAGCGGACACTTCGCACTGGTTTCTAACGAGCTCTCCAGTCCTGTCCCGGGAGCGGGGCAGACCCCGTTTGTTTCCCGAGCCTTTCCAGCACTCAAGGCACCGCCGGCAGCCGCAGGAGCCGGGCCGGGCTCCGCGGGGCCGGCACCACCGGCGCTCGCCGGCCGCGGCCTCGCCCGGCCCCGGGGCGCTGCAGCGAGCCCGCCGGCCGCGGCCTCTCCGCCCCTGCTCAAACACAACTCGCGCTGCCCAAAGCGGCCCTGGCAGCAGCTGCACGCTCACCTCGGAGTCCGCAGCTCTGCCCGCCGGCAGCTCATGGCCCTCAGACTCGCTCCTGCCTTCCTTGCACGCGAAACGCCTCTCACGATGTGCCCTGTCCCGATGATTTTAAGTGCGACATCAATTTTCGTAACCAAGCGTGAGCCCGGGGGGTGGTGGCAGCTCCCGAACGCCCATGCCCGGGACAACCGGCCTTTCCCATTGGGGCGCCCCGGGCTTCGGTGGCCCATGAGCGGATTTCTAGTTCCTCTGCCCGGCCACGGGTCCCTGCTCCCCTACCTGGGACAGACTAATTGCGGGTAAGGGCAGTCGAAGATGTAGAAATGTATTTTAACCGATATATGAATTAGCTCTTCGAATAACTATTAGATTTATATACATGCATATATGTGTATACATATATACAAAAAATTATAAAATTATATATTTCTATATGTCTCAGTTAGAACACGTTTCTGCATCTTCGCCTAGAGCCATATAACCAATCCTTTATCTCCCGTCGGCGGAGGAACGTATGGCCCAAAACCCGGGCTGTGTGATTTCCGTCACAGAAAGGAGGCCCGTCTATTTCCGCACCCAGGCGCGGAGCAGCTCACGCCGGCCCCGAGTTCTCTCCTAATGCGCACAAACGAAACGGCGAAGGGATGAGGCCCGCAGGAGAGACCCTCTCCAGAGTTCCCCTCCCTGGCCAGCTCCCGGCGCTCCCCGGCCGCTCGCTCCGCTCAGGGCGACGCAGCAGCCGAAGCCAGCTGTGCCCCGCCGTCGGGGCCGGGGCTGCCGGGCTCCCCAGGGCCGGGGCAGCTCCTTTTTTGCCGGCCACCCATGCTGCTCCCGGCGCTCCCCCTCGCAGCATTTCCGCGGCCAGGGCCGGTGCAGGTGTAGCAGCGCTGCCGCGTGTGTCATCACCTCCGCCAAATGGCACATTCCTCCCTTCTCATTCCTGAGCCGGGCGCGCAGCTCCTTGGCAGGGCTCGCTTGCTCGCAAAGGACATTTGACATCCGAGGGTCTTGTTTGGGTTTTTTTGACAGCCCCATCAAGGGGGATTTCGGATGAACACCAGGGCAGAAGCTTAGCCCAGCGCGGGGAGCGGCGGTCGGGCCGAGCAGCAAAGGTGAGCGCGCAGCCCCGTGTGCGGCTACTTGAACGCTTGACACAAGGGCAGGCAGGGGCTGTCGGGCTCTCCCCTCTCCCCTCTCTTAATTAAGCCCTTTTTGGGACATGAAACAACTACCTGAAAACGCAGGAACACGCCCCTGGCAGCTGAACGCTGTGGCTGCGGTTAAGCGGAAAGCTGAGGGCTTATCGGCACCCACAGAAAAGCCGCAACGAGGGGAATGCAATAACGGGGACGAGCAGAGAGCAGAGGAGCGCGGAGAGCCCTTTCGGGAGAAGGAGCGGGGAGCCCGGCACGGCCCCGGGGAGCGCCCGATCCGCCGGTGCCCCCGGGGCCGGGCAGCGGACGGACAAACCGGGACACGGCGGGAGCAGAAGGAGCCGGCGGAGCCGCTCCCAGGGCCGGGCAGCGGACGGACAAACCGGGACAAGGCGGGAGCAGAAGGAGCCGGCGGAGCCGCTCCCGGGCCGGTCCCGCAGCCGCTCGCCGGGGTAGGGAATACAAGAGGGGAATTAGAGTGGACGGGGCTCACGGCGCCGTGTCCTTGCCCCGGCCTGTTGCGGCGGGGAAGGGACTCTCACTTTCTGCACACGGGGGCAGAACAGCCCCGGACACTGCCCGGCCCCGGTGCCGGGAAGCCGGGAGGGAGGCGGGCACAGCGGGGCTCGATTCCGGCCGCGCAACCTCGCTGAGAGAGGAGACCCAAAAGATGCTGCAAACCGGGGCTTCGCCGCTACCGAGCCGGAGCGGGTTCCCCTTCCCGAACAGAGCACGGGAGCCCCGCCGCGGCCCCGGTGCGATTTCCCCGCTGCGCAGCGCTGGGGAAAGCGCCGAGCGGCGGGGTCTGCCGCGGGGACACGGGGCGCGGTGCCACCCCCATGTCTGGCCCCGGCAGCCCGGACGAGGATTCCCACGAAAGCCGTGCCTTAAGCTGAAGCGCTAATAAGACTCGAGTAGCCCGAGTGGTTTGGGTTTTCTTTTATACTCACCTTCTGCAGGCAGCAGGACCGGGAAGGTCTGGGGTCGGTTTGTTTGAAAATGCGGCAGCCTTCCTCTCCCTAAGTTGTTTTTTGGTTTTTTTTTTTTAACTTTTCTCTTGGCGAGAAAACGGAGAGCCGGTCCGCCCCTGGCTCGGAGAGCCCCGCTCCCGTTCGGCCAGCGCAGCCCGCCCGCAGGCACCGGGGCAGGGCTCTCACCGCCCGCACCGAGAGCCGGACGGGGACAGGCGACACAGCCCCGGGTCAGCCCCGCGGCTCTCACTCCGTTCTTCTGCCCCGCCGCGCCCCGGCTCCCGGGGACGGACACGCGGCCGGCGCGTCCACAGCACGCACGGTCTGGGGCCGTCCCGACATTATCCGCACTCGCTGGGTTCACGTAGCGGCCGCACGGACACGGATGTAAATGCGGCCCCAGGCGCGCCTCCTTCCAAGCCCCGTTTCCCCGAGGAACGGGATCCGCGGCGGCGCGGGGCTCCGGGGGCCGGGGAGGGCCGGGCGCTCTCGGTCCCCGCTCCGTCCCCCCAGCAGTTCTCCTTCCCTCGGCACACCCCGCAAAGTCACCATGCTGCCGTTTCAACTATTCCTAGTTTATTCCTTTCTTTTGATTTTTGTTTTCTTTTTTAAAATTTTTCTTAAAAATATTGTTTTCCCAGGTACTACTGGTTTTTAAGATCGTGTAGTATTTTTCCACATAACAAACCCAGAAAAAGTCGGGTCGGTGTTAAACGCGGCGTGTGCGGGTCTGTCTCGCACCACGGCGCTCATGAGAGTTAACGAAATGTACTGCGGGAAATAAAATATTCTGGCCTCCATGAAAATTCAGCCGATCTACTCTATGAAAAGGCTGTGACGGGAGCGTGTTCCCGCGGTACCGACGCGCGGAGCCCCGTGTCCCCCCGGGCGGAGGGAGCGGAGGTGCCCCCAGACGCCGCTGCTCCGGTGCCCGGAGTCTGCTCGGGCCGGGCCGGCCCCGCTTCCCTTCCAAAATCCGCTCGCTCCCTTTCTAAATGACACCTAGAGGCAGGGCTCGGACCTGGAGGTGCTTTTGTCGGCACAGCACCGACTACCAGGAATAAAACCTTCGTAACCTCAGCGTAACTATTATGTGAGACGAGACTGAGTGCGTGTCACTGCCTTTAGACCCTAAACGCTGCCTTGGAAAAGCTTGCATTATCAAAATTCCACCTCTCACTTGGCCTGCAAATCACCTCGCTCATGTAGGGACACCACAAACGCACACACAATCCCGCTTTCCCGTCTGTTCAGGATTCCCAGCAGCACAGTCCCGAACATTTCATAAACACTCTTTAATTACATTACTCAGAGTGTGACGCCAGAAGAAGGAAATATTCACCTGGAAAGTGTCTTCTTCTGCATGAATGAGTCGCATTGTCAAAACCTTGAGCCTATATGTTTTGCAGTGGAGAATTTAGTTTCTCATTTATACTGTACAGCTAAAAATTTTGGTAGCTTCAGGCTTGTTTTTACAAGCTCCCAGCTGTACAAAGATTTCTGTTTTTACAGGAAAAACTAAGCAATCCGTAGACCACGATGGCTGTACATCCAAAATGTGAGCTTCATGAGGAACAGAGCAACTTTATTATGATCTGGACTGAAATCACATTGAATAAAAGTCCATCTAACAGAGCCCGAGGGGAAGAGTCACAAATGGGCTCAATTCTCTACCGAATCCAATGCGAGTGAAAGGTTTTAGGATCCAGAGAGTAATTTCCCCCTTCAGCTGATACTCTGAAGATATTTTCATGATCCCATTTAGTTTTGAGCCTATTCCTGTTGCCTCGATATCAAAGAAATCTATCTCACAAGAAAAGAGCAGCCCCAGCCCTTTCCCCGTATCTATTCCTGCTTCCCATCTCTCCTCAGCTCTTCTTCTGTAGCCTGAGCCCGAGTCTTCACTACAGTGTATTTGTTTATGCTTAGAGAACAGACCAAGAGGAAAACAAACTCTGTATTTCACCCCAGCATTTGGTAGTTCCTTTCTTTCATCTGAAAACAGAGCTTGATCCAGGGAAGGTTCTTGAATTCACACAACCGGTTACATGATGAAACGCAAACAGTTTCTTGTGGTATTAAATGGCAGCCCGCAGCAGAGTTCAGGTTGGCTGTTATGGATTCACCAGGCAGGGCTCTGCAGGATAATCCTGTGTTGCTGCCATCCTGCAGTTCGTGGCCTACAGCAACGCTGCCGAATGCTGCAAATAAAAACAAACAAGGCAGCCTCTGCTTTTTAGACAGAGTAGAAATTATGTCTTTTTAGGAAGCTGGAAGCAAAGATCGTTTGTTTCAGTCTGACAGCCTCAAAAGCAAGCTGCTCTTTCTAGCACTTCAAAATTGATGCTTATTTTTCTACAAAGCATGGGAAGGGGGAAATAAAAGGAGGGATAAAAAACCCAAACCATACAAGTCCACTCATGTCCAGATCACCCCGAAGTTGTAAATTAATAACATTGTACAACAAAACTAGAGCCAAAGCAGGCGTCTCCCGTTGTTGCTGCAGAGATACATGGCTTAACAGATCATTTTTAGGTAAGAAAAAATTCTGAGTGCTTGTCTAGAACATTTGAAAATTGCTTTGTTAAATATTGAAGCAAGGAAAATTCTACAAACTTCAGATTTTTTGAAAAAGAGAGAATCCAAGAAAAATTCTTCCAACCAATGTACAGACATCAATGAAAATTTATTTTCTATTACTTTTTTTCAGAACCTGGGTTCAAAACTGTAGCCATGATGAATTTCTATAATCTCTGAATTTATATAATCACCCAAGTCTGTTTTCATAAAGGGTCTGTTGCTACATTGAAGCAACGACGTTTGAAAAGCTCATTCAGGGTAGAAGCCGAAATGCCTGAATTGAGGAGACAAAGATGCAGGGACACGGTGTAACAATGGAAGGGGATTGTTAGTGATGGGGAGAAGAGCAACGCCTCACCTGGCACAGCCTGGCTGCCCAAGGCCCTCTCACGGGCTGCTGCTGGCAGAGCTGCTCCAGCCTGGAGCCGGCGCCTCAGCCTTGGGCTGGAGGCAGCTCTGGCACCGGGAGAGCGCTGGCTCACCACGGGGAGCCCTTTGCTGTGGGAGCTTTTGGGGATGCTCCTGCTCAATCCCAGTCCCAGGGACACAGCTGGCCAGCTGGGGACAGGCTGGGACATGTCTGCAGCTCTGCAGCTTTCAGTCTGAGCCGGCAGCCCGTGCTGACTCACCCCCACCTCTGAATTCGGGCAGCGTCTGTGCACCGAGAATTCCAGTTTTGTCTTCAGCAGCTCCTTGAGAATTCGTGCCAGGCATGGTCAGGGCTTTCTTTCAGAGGAGGTGCTGACCTGGGAGAAAGCAGCCAGACACAGCCAGGTGCTGTCAAATCCACGTGTGCGCTCAGACTTTGCCATCTACACTACGACCACATAAGTCACGCTCCTCTCCCATCTCTGAGCAATGCAGGAACAGTTGAATTTGGTTAAAGCTAAGTAGCCATGTCCCAGGGTCTCCCAGAACTTGCAGAAGGGGCTGTATCAGCCAGGAACAGGGTGCTTTTGTTTTAAATAGTCTGTCCACATCTGGAATGTGTGTATATATTACCTACCCAAAGGATTTGTGAATAACTCTCTGTACACACAAGCTTCTCCCCACCTGCTTGCCGAACAGAAGCCCTGGCTGCAGCACCCAGGGAATGCCCTGCCACATCCAGAGGGCAGAGGATGTGAGGAAGGGCTGCCACGCCCTGCCAGGAGCACCCTCCTCCCCCTGAAAACCCGCAGGGCTCAGGAGGAGCCCGGGGCATGAGCTGCAGCTGTAACGCTGTTCTTTTCCCCAGTTCCCCAGTCAGGGCAGTGCACAAACCATTCCCCCCTAACTCCAGCTCTGCCTCTCCCAATACCTGCTGCACTTTAAAACAATTAGAAGTTTGTTTTTTTTTAAATGTAACTACTGTGCTTCTACAAAGATTGCAAGATCGCAAGATAAATAACTAGGTTTGATCTGACAACAAATCTGTTTTGTTGGATCAAACCACATGCCACCTCTAGAGAACCAAGTTAAAAGTGATGTGATGGAAGTAATTCTCTTCTATCTGGAGGAAAAGAGCTAAGCCTTAGCCAAAGTCAGCTTCAGATGACATAGAGTCTCCCCCAAAACCTGAATGAAGCACACAGTCCCTGGAGTGCCAGTGGAGGGTGGATCTGATCCTCAGACACCTCTTAGGTCCCTGCATGGTCCCAGCCAACCAGGGGGCTTGGAAGCACACTGTGAACCCAAAGGACTAAATTTCCATTCGTGGCAAGAACTGAAACTTTGAAGAAGCTTTCAGTTTAAGTGTGGCCACCTAAATCCTTGTTGATTTTTTGTCTGTGCAATCACCTTGAGGTCTTTTAGTTTATCTCCATCCTGTTCTGACTTCTGAGTATGCAAATCTGAACTGGGAATGCACCAAACATGGAATTTGCATGACATTTCCAGCTTGTCCTGCTTTTGACCTGGCCAGAAAGAGCAGATCAGAGCTGCTTGCAGTTTTCCAGCATTTCTCCTCTTGGTCACAATTGACAGCAAGGAAATGCAGAGCAGACCAAACAAAAAAAAATTAACCAAACTTTCTTAGACTCTCAGAAGGCACTTGGTTCAAATCCAGTGTAAATGTAGATGAAAGTTCAGCCTGCTCATTTTATTACAGCTTGTTTACTTACATATAATTTAATTTCAATTTGTTTTCCTTTTTTCATCCAGTTTGTAGCGATCCCTTGCAACAAATAAAAGAGAGACCCATTATGAGACTGGCTGTCGGGAGATGTTAAGCTCTGTATCAGTCTTCACCTGCCTGGTGCCATAGGTGTTTCATACAAAGCATGAAAGAACATTATTTCCACAGAAAAGCATGTGCCACGTGGCTGAATATTGTATTGAGCCAGTTCTGCTTGATGGCTTCATGTGGGGCTGAGCTCTGGCACTGAAGGTGGAAGCAGGTATTGCACTGAATGCATGTTAAAGTCTCCAGCAGGTATTTGGAATAATAACTGTTGGAAAAATTAAAATGTATTATTCTCCCGTGGCTCATTTTTAATGGGCAGGGCGCAGCAGTTGGGTGTTTTAAAACTCTGATTTTAGCTGACTTCAATCCATGGCAGAGGAAGTGAAGGGCTTTGGGTGCTCCTTTTGCCTTGAGTGATGTGTCAGCTTTAGTGCTTGGTGTGTCCCTGCAGAATCCAGAGAGGGCTCTGGGGATGTGCAGCGTGTGCCAGGGCACAAATGCACTGAAATGTTAATGAACCAACAGTTACAACTCTTCTTAGAGTTGATGCTATGACTGGAGTGTTACACAGCAGCATGTCACTCACCTTTTGGGCAATTCAAGTGTTTTACAAACAGCATCGTTGCTGGAAGGCATAAAACAAAGCTTTACTCGCCATTGGATCCTCCATCAGTCATTTCGTGTCATTTTATACATGTGGTTTCTCAGAATTAGGTAATACACATCTGGGAACTCCTGTTCTAAATCCTGGCTGTGATTGCTGATCTCAGACACCTCGCTTTGAAAATGTGATGGGCCTTGACAGTAAGAAGCATTAAAAACAATGAATGAAGGGCACTTCAGCAGAGATTTTTCAAGGGAGACATTGTGCCATTGAAACAAAAAAAAAAAAAAAAAACAACCTCTAAAAAGAAATAGAGAGGCAGCAGTCATTTAATGCTACAAGGCCTGGAGATGTTCCTGAGCAGGAGCCCAGGAACCGGCCCTGTAACCCTGATATAAAGTGTAAGGAGCTGTGTCCTTGTTCCCGAGTGTGGGGTGACTGCAAAGGGATGGAAATGCTTGGGCTTTTAAACAGGCTTTCAGAATAATGCAGAGCTACATTTTGGCTATTTTGAAACTGAAAAGGAATTTCCCTCTTGATCTCGAGGGGAGCAGGATTTCCCCTACTGTTTAAAACCCCTCATAATGAAAAGGTACTTTCCTGTTTCAGTTCTTGCTCTTGGTGAGGTGTTAATCCATGGCCTTGCAGCTATTTCGCACATTTGCTGGGAATGAAGAAAAGGAGAAACTACAGTTTATGACCTTTTAAAGCCTGTTTGTTCTAATAAAACATATATTTACAAACCAAGCTTTTACAGCCACTTCGGGGATAGAAAATGGAAAAACAAAAGCCATCTCTCCTTTCTTGCTCAAGTGTCTATGCATAGAGTCTTGCCTGCCTCAGAGACTTATTACCTTAAAAATACCTATATGGAGGGACTAATGTGAGGGATAACCCCAAAACTCATCGATTCATGAAGCTGGTGTAAATATATATTTTGAAAAACCATTTGTTAGGAGGCTCCCCCTTTTCAGAGACTCAGATTTTCCTGAAACCAGCAAAGAAATTTTTTGGAAGAAAAAAAACCCAAATTGTGGGTTTATAGGCAATTATTTTCATCTGAATAATGTATCAAAAAATCCCAGCCTGGCTTCAGTTTTTCATTAGAAATACTATCAATTTTTGGCAAAAATCAAAACTGCCTAACTACTCCTTTGGGCACAGGTCAGTTTCTCGTTCAAAACGGTTTTGATAAAAGATTTCTGATTAGTACTGCACTGGTTCTCTGAAACGCCCAACTGAAATGTACCTGGGGCAGAAGCTGGGGGCTGATTTTTGAGCACAGAGGCAGAGGCAGAGGAGGTTTGGTTGTCCCACACCACCAGGGAACACTTCTGCTGCTTCACATCCTTGTCAGAAACCAACCTCCACTGAAAGTGCTTCAGGGAAGCCTTCAATCAGCAGCAAGTTCTGCTGCAATCAAACTGAGAGAGTCTTTTCAGAGGTGGGGTTAGTGTTTTAAAAGTGATGCTGTTGTGCAGCAGCTCCTGCTGTGGTACCCACAGTTATTTGCTGGACGGGGGGAGGCTGCTCCTGTACTGCAGAGTTTGTAAATGTGAATGATCACAGTGTGGGTAGTGGCATTATTCAGCTGCACTGCTTCCTCTCAGTCTCAGTGTGCCTGAAAACTGGCACAAAAGCCCTTTATCAGGGCCATATGCCCACCACATGATGGCCACCACACCATCACAACCCTGATTAGATAAAAAAGAAAGGAAAAATGGAGCTAATATAGTTTTTTCTAAATGGTGATAACTATATCCATGGATAGAATTGCTGTTTGTATCACCGAAATCAGCTTTCTTTGCCATAAAAAAATTATAAAAGAAGATTCTTAAGGGCAGGGTGGCTTGTTCTCTCCTACCTCCTTGAATCAATAATGAGCCACCAGGTTCTCCCACCCTCTTTCCCCTTTCTCTCGGATTTGATTTCTCAAGCCCCATTCTGGCCGGGCTGCAGGGCCTGTTTCAGTTCTGGAGTGGCTGTGTTAGTCAAACACACAGCAGATGTCAGTGCGTTACAAAACTTGGTCTGAGAATAAAAAAAGAAGTTACAAGTGAGAAAGTTAAACGGGAAAGCAAAAATGCAGGAACTGCAAAGCTCTGGAGCTGTGGAGGAGGTCACCCCTGTGTGTTTGACACATCCTGGTAACCACTGGCACTGGCAGCATCACTGCAATTTTCCAGCCTCTCCTGTTGAACCTGTCTAAAGCTTTTAAATCTCTCACCCACCCAGGTTTCCCGGGAAGCACAGCTCAACCTTCCCAGCTGGGTTGGGAAAGTGATGCCTGGGGATTCTTTCCCCTTTTGCACAATTCAGCCCCTGGAAGTGCAGCAGAGAGTGGAACAAACTGAAAGCATCTCTGCTGCTCGCTGCTCCTGTAACCAGAGATTTTCTCCCTGCTTTAGGAAAGTCATCCCCAAGCAAAATATTTCCCTGGCCGGGGTGTCGGGACTGAAGCAGAGGTGGCTCATGGACAGTCAAGGCACGCATACCCTAAAGCAGCCCGGGAACAGAAGAGAGATCCCATTAAAGGCTCCCTTGTTTCCCCAGAAAGGAGAGCGCCCTGGAAAACAAACAGCGGCTCCCCGGGCCCGCAGAGAGAGCTGCGGAGTGTGAGGGACCCTTGGGCCATCGGGGCATTCTCAGGAAGCCCCGCACACACAGCTCAGCCTCGGCCGCCTCACTGCGCGCAGGGCGCAGCTCCCTGCAGGACGCGGAGCTTTGTGTGCGCGGAGAGCCGCGGCTCCGGCAGGGACAGACGGACACAGGGACACAGGGACACAGGGACAGAGCTCCGGCAGGGACAGACAGACACAGGGACACAGGGACACAGGGACAGAGCTCCGGCAGGGACAGACACAGGGACACAGGGACACAGGGACACAGGGACAGAGCTCCGGCAGGGACACAGCTCCGGCAGGGACAGAGGGACATAGGGACACGGGGACAGAGGGACACAGGGACAGAGCTCCGGCAGGGACAGAGGGACACCCAGACGGAGGGACAGAGCTCCGGCAGGGACAGAGCTCCGGCAAGGACACAGCTGCGGCAGGGACAGAGGGACACCGCTCCTGCAGGACAGAGGGACAGAGGGACAGAGCTCTAGCAGGACACAAGCACACAGCTCCTGCAGGACAGAGGGACAGAGCTCTAGCAGGACACAAGCACACAGCTCCTGCAGGACAGAGGGACAGAGGGACAGAGCTCTAGCAGGACACAAGCACACAGCTCCTGCAGGACAGAGGGACAGAGGGACAGAGCTCTAGCAGGACACAAGCACACAGCTCCTGCAGCTCCTATCCAGGAAACTGCCCAGGGCTGGCTTTGCTCCGGGACAAGTACAGCAGAATGTTTATCTTTCTTATCTCGGATAGGAAACCTATGGGAAATGCTGCGCCATATTCTCCACTGTTCTCCTGTCATATCATTATAATGCATTGCACGAAGCAAAACCTTTTGGAAAATCAGCGAGGCTAATGAGAAGACAATGCCCTACTAGAAGGCACTTTTCTTTCCAAATTCTGCAGGGCTGATGTGAGTAGCCATTGGTACAAAAACAAAAGATGAGCTAAATGTTTATGTCAGGAAAGCACAACGCACCCCGAGTGTCTCATGGCATTAGCAGAGTAATTGTTACACAAGACTAATCTCTTTTCCCCAAATAACAAACCTAGGCCAGATTTTTTTCAGACTTCAAAGAAAGAACACAGTAGGGCCTTTCCACTGCCAAACGGCTAAATGGAATAAAAAATTGTGATTTTGCCATTAAATACTTGATATCAATTCAAGAGGATTTTTTTTTTTTTAAACAGTGATGCTGTTGCATTCTATACTGGAAAAGGATAAATTAGAATTTCAAAGGCTGTGAGCGGTCACTGGACAAGGAACTGTGCACACCACAAGGTGCTGCACCACAATGCACAGTTTGCAGCATTTGCAGCATTTCCAATCCCAAACCCTATATATATATGTATACATATATATAGGATATATATATCATATATATATATATATATGTATATAACCTATAGGATATATATATATATATATATATATATATATATATATATATATATATATAATATATATATATTAACCTATATCTGGTTCAATATATACATAGAATATATTCTATGTGTTAGGAAGGTCAGCATAGATTATCTCGAGCCAGCATCTAATGCCTTCCATTCTGCCTACAGAATTTTTTCCCTTGAAGATTTACTACAAAGCTCACAGTATCCCTCTAAATTCCACTGCTTTAGATTTAAAAAGGGCTCTGAACTAGTTGGGAAGGCTGACACAAACGACATCTCTAAGGAACTTTCATTTTCTTAGGGAAATGCTCAATGAAAATTTGATGAAGGGGATACTGAGGCTATGCAAGAGGTTGGTAACAAGCCCGGGGCTCCAACAACACAGTCCCTGCAAAAACTTCAGATTTTGAGGAATAGTTACCAGACCTAGACCGGAACCAAAATCCTTTGGAGGAGAGTAAAATTCTCACTGGTTTCCATTTCTGCAGCACGTGTTCCTCAGAACTGCCTACAGACACACACTCAGGAAATTATACTGAATTAATGTTTAAAGTGGATTAATTAATTGGCCTCAGCCTCCAACTTATGCACAACCAAAAACTTTTGCGTTAACTAAGTTAAAAGCTGTTTAGAGTACTCAAATTCTGAAAGGAATTTCTACAGAGGATTTTAGTCCTGCTAAAGTAATTTGCTTTAAATTCACATCTTCACTTAATTTGTTGAGGTTTTTTTAAAGCCTTCCTATGTAAATGGGTGCTACAGCAACACAGAAAAAAGCAATTTGGATAAGTAAATTTGTCATTTTAAAAGTAAACAAAGAAAATGTTTAATCTCAGCAAGTGTTCCAGGATCATTTTATGAGAGTTCTATAAGCAATCTCTGAGAATATGCTGCTTTTTGAAGCCCAAGTCAGTACAGCAGCAGCAAACTTCTGACATCAGTGTTCTCTGCAGGTATTTGGCCCCCAGTTTAACACTTGGAACTGTTTGCAGGTATTCCAGGCTTTTCAGTAGATTAGCTCAATTATGTCACCCAAAGAATAAAAGTAATAATGAAATGATAGAGGATAAAAATGATAGGATAAAGTAAGGTGAGCCCTGCCCAGGCAGCCCACGGGGGCAAGGGGAGCAGGGTGGGTCAGCCCTGCCTGATGTCCACAGGGGCCATGCCATGGACATTTTCCTCCTGGCTGTCTGCAGCCAGTTTCATAGGAAAACCTTGTTGGTATGGATCCTTCAGCAGTCCCCAAAGTGTGCTAAATTCACTCTAATCAGCCAGCTTTGTTGTGGTTGAAATTTTTATTTTCTAGACAAATACATCTCTCATGTCTCCTTCTTCTAGTTACGTCAAAAGAAATTATTTGTGTTGATTTGTGTTCACTGCTTGTCAGCTGGCTTCAAGTTTGGGTGGTTTGCAACACCTCACTGTAACAGCAGCACCCTCAAGATGTGATTTGAACTTTATATTCCTTTTTGTGGAGCTGTTATCCATGTCTAGATAAAACTACCAAGAGAAAACAGCAGTGTAGGTGTTGCTGCCTAACTGAGCTCATTTCTCACCTTTCCCTACACAGCGAAGGTGCAGTGCCCTTCATTTGCTGTCACTGCTGGCCTGGGTGCTTGGGCCATCCTTCCTCTGGCACTCTGGGCCATAACCTGGTCAAAACCAGGACTTAGCACCCTACTCCCACTGGGAAACAACTTCCTCAAAAAGATGCACGATTTTGCTGTGAGTTTCTAACTTCATCGTTTATTACTTTGCAATGGTTAAAAGAGAAGAAAATCCAGATTTCCATTCTCTAGGAACAGGCACAGAAAAGGCAGCCAGCCCATGAGGGATACCCTGCTACACTGCCCTGCATTTACAGCACAGTTCAGGGAGCTGGAAAAGAAGAACCTCCATGCTATTATTAGATTTCAGCTACATATTAGGTTTCCTCTGCCTATTCCTTGTTTGAAAAAAGGGCTACAAACAGACACCCCAGCCCTGGAATAAATAACAACAACAGAAAAGGTCTGTCCCAGAGCATGAACTATCAGTTAGAAGAGCTGTAGTTACTACACTGTTTAGTACAGGAAGGAGGAACTTGAACACAGAAATCATCTTTAACTGGCTGTGCTTTCCAGCTGGATAAGCTTTTTAAAAAGAACATAAGCAGAACTAGAAGCCAGAAGAAAAGGTGTGCTACATTTCCTGGATATTCAGTATTTTATAGAAAGATTTCAGTATTTTATAGAAAGATTTCAGTATTTTATAGAAAGATTGCACCGGAGTCTTTAAAGCAGTATTAGGACAAATGAAAAGAAAACACGACTTTCTGTGGGTTAAACATCAATACAACATTTCTTTTATCTCAAATAAATTTAAACTGGTCAAAAAACTCTTTAAAATGCAATGGAAATTATTATGGAAATGTTATTTGTTGCTTATAACAAAAATAGCATTTGCTGCCTGTCAGTGCTATGTATACAACCTGAGATGAGGAATATGGAAAACAGAAGCACTGGATTTCTTTTCTGCCAGCTGAACTCCTACTCAAACAAGGGATTCATTACCAAGCTGTGTTCAGTGGGTGTTAAACGTGTGAGTGGAAGCAAGCAAATATTGCAATTTGTGTGCCCCTGGCAGTGCAGCACAGAACAGCACATGGGGGAAAGGCTGGAGAGCCTCTGTGACCCCAAACCCCCAGAGCAGGCTGTGTGCTCCATCTGAGGAGGGTTTGGAGCTCTGTGAGCTGGGTTTGGGGCTGACTGAAGCACACAGATCTCTGTGAGCTGGGTTTGGGGCTTTGTCAGGCACACACAGATCTCTGTGAGCTGGGTTTGCGGTTTTGTGAAGCACACAGATCTCTGTGAGCTGGGTTTGGGGTTTTGTCAGGCACACAGATCTCTGTAAAGTGGGTTTGGGGCTTTGTCAGGCCCAGCTCTTGCCCAGGCATGCCAGGAGCAGGACTGGCAGCACTGGGTACTGAAATGTCACTCACACTCCCTGTGGAACAGAAATTGCTTTGTAAGGACTGACACAGCTCCTGCTCACAGGGTTTCAGGTGAGGACAGGAGTTAAGAATGTTAAGATGAGGACAGGAGTTAGAACAAGCTCCCCTGCACACACACAGAGCTCCTGCAGCCCCTCCAGCAGCCAGCAGAGCTGGGAGCATAGCTCACCTGCACTCAGACCCTGGCACAGCACTTGGCTCCCCTGGCTTTTTACAAGGCTGAAGGACAAGTTTCTCTTTCCACCAAGAAAGAGGAAGCTCAACATCACGAAAGCAAGTAGAAATTTGCTGCTGGCTTCACAAGGTCTGGGTTTACCCAGGTCTTAGCAGCAACTAATATTAAATATTGAATATTAATATTAAATATTTAATATGAAAAGAAATTATCTACAAAAATTACAGCTCAGAATAATGTTCTGAAGTGCAGGAGTTCCATGCATGCAAGAGCCCAATTAGATACATACAAGGATGTATGACAGCTGTGCCTTTGTCCCACCCTTGCTATACCTCTCACTCTTCCAAAGTCCCTTCTCCTGCTGTGAAAAAGCTGTATTTTTAGTCTTGTTGGTTTTTCTTTTTAATAAATATCAATGCCACAAAACTGTTTCCTTCTGAAAAGTGTATTAAAAAAAATCTGAGTAAAATAGGTGCAGAGTACTATTTGGAGTAATTAAATTTATGCATAGTATATCAGTAAGACATTTAAAAGCCAAAATGATCAGATATTTCCTATTGGAAATACAATCTATAACTCTAAATTAAGACATATCTGACATTCACATGCATATAACAGAGGTATTCAGCACCAGTTTTTCTTGACTCCATTATTGCCAGAGGGAGAAACAAATCACTTCATTCTCCGTGTTTCAAGTGCAAAATTTACCCTCTTAGAAGTTTTAGAAAGCCACACAGGAGGGGCTGTCTGAGCAAACAGGGAGGAGCTACCTGTGGGTAATGCAGCTCCACTGAAGTGAGACAGGGAATTGCTGCAACTTCATCAGATCTTAAAGCTGTGCACGGTTTTGGGTTTGTCTGCAGCTGCCTTCTCCTGCTCTGGTGTTTCCACAAACGACCCAATCATCATCCCCCAATGAGTGCTGGAGGGAAAAAAGGGACTTCTGTCAAACAGAGCTCCTTAAACAAATTAGCACAGGTTTTGAACTGGGCTTTGCAACCTACTGCAATGATTAATGCATCAAATACAGTCAAATTTGTGAGTCAACAGGAGTGGAAAATGAATTAAATTTATTTACCCCTGAATATAGTGAGGTTTGTGAAAATATTGGCAGGAGAAGTGTATAGTAGAGATCCTTATCACAGCAGTTCAATCACAGGTGTTTCCCCATATTACTGGATTACCCTTATCCAGAATAAATATTTAATGTTAGTATTAACAAAGAAAAGCTGTAGCTCCAACAACAAGCTCTGTGTATTTAAAACTCAGCGATGATTATCCACTTTAAAATCAATTGAATCACGAGTATTAAACAATTTTACACCACACAGCAAAGAAAAGCCTTCCAGTCCCCAGAGGCTCCACGAGCCAAGGCTGCAGCCAGCACTCCCAGAGCTCCAGCCAATGCTCCTGGCTGCCTCTCCTGCCCCACAGGGGGATGTCCCCCCGCTCAAGGGATGTGTTCCTGGAGCACATCCACCCCTGCAAAGAGGGCAGGGCTGTGGCAGCAGCTTTCTGAGGCTGCTGGTGCCTCTCAGAGGTTGCTCTTCCCCTGGTGTGCCTCCTGTGGCAGCCCTGGCTGAGGGCAGTGCCTCTTCCCTGGGTGTGCCAAGTGCCCCTTTCCTGGAGGAGGGCAGAGCTGAACCACACTGGGATGGAGCCACAGGAACCCTCTGGCTGCTCTGGCAGCCATCAGTGCCCCAGCAGGTCCAGGGAGTCCAGCTTAGAGCAGAGCGGGGGCTGGGAAGGCTCAGGAGACCCCAGCCCAACACCCCCAGAGCCTGGGGCACCCCTGCTGCCTGTGGGGGTCCCAGCTGTGGGTTTCTCTGGCTCTGCACTGAAGGCACTCCAGACAGCAGTTTCATGTTGGCACTCAGGTGTTTATTATTTCCTATCAGTAAAACAGTCTCACTGCTGTGAGTTCTGCAGCTTTTCATTAGAAGGCACAAAATGGCCAACAATCTCTTGGTACAAGGACTCCTAAGACTAAACTATCAAATTAAGAGCTGACACCTGGATTATTTTCCCTTTTAACCCAATAACTGATCCCACAGAGCCCACAGTGCAGACTTTGCTGCCCAATTACAAAATGCCACCCAAACCCATGGAGAAGGAGGAAGAAGCAGCATGAAGAAGAAACCCAGGACAGCACCCTGTGCCCTCCATCTTGCTTCCATCCACAGCACACTAAAAACCCCAAACCCTCAATTTCTCACCAAGTGATCCACCTGCACTGCTCTCCATAATCTATTGCACACTTTTGTGGGTTCCAGTCTATCTTGAGGTCTGGGAAACTTTCTCCATGGATGAGGGTCAAAGTCAGTGCTGCCCTGGGGGTCAGGGCACCCAGAGCAGACACAGGAATATTCCCTGTGGTGCCCTGGGGTTGCACAGCTGCCAGTGACAATTCCAGGTTTTTTGAGGGGTTGCCCAGGAATCCTTCTCATTATGTAACAAAATCCCCAAAGTCCACTAAACACAAATTCAGCTCCCATACAAAGTTCCACATGTTTTCGTAATTCTCTGGAGAAAAGTAGCAAAAACCCATAGGCTAGCAGAAATACAGGCTTCTCCTGCAAAATTTTCTTGAAATTCTAACTTTCAAAGCTCTTAATAGCCTTCTCCTTTTCCTAACTTGGACATCTTTCTCATGAGTTTCTCCTGACAAGTCTTTCATCACCAGAATATTCAGGCTTGCTCTTCCACCTGTGCTTGGCCCCTTGGGAAGTTCTGCTGACCTGCACCCTTTTATTCACTCTCCTTTTTGCACAGTTCTTGTTCAGAATTTTGTGAGTGGTTTGGAGAGGATGAAAATTATCCCTCCCACTGGGACAACTTTGTTAGGGAGCTTGGGGCAGTAGAAGACAACAGAACTCAACTTTAAGAGCCACATGAAGCACCCTTGGGTCTCCCAGAGTGCCTTTGTCCCACCCTTGCTATGCCTCTCACTCTTCCTAAGTCCCTTTTCCTGCTTATTCTCTCACTGTTTCTTCTCTCCTAATAATTCCCATCCTTTTTTTTTTTTTTTTTTTAGGAGCTATCCTCCTTCCAAATAGTCAATTTCTGGAAAAACCTATCACAAATTGACTTTCCTTGCTCAAAGCTAAAGTACATCTGCCTGGATTTGGTTATTTCTTAGGGTGTTTTAGTCCTTTTTTTTTTTTCCTTGTTTGGGAGTAAAAAAGATGAAATTTTTTTGTATCTTTCACGCTATTTTGGCAAAATGAAATTCCCAAAAATCTAGGCAAGAGTTAAAGACTCTGAAGAAAATGAAGTATGTTTAACAGAACACCATTTTTGACCTGAACAAAGCTTTATCAGCATTTTCTTCTGAGCAGTTTGAGTTCATCTGCTGGGGGAGAAAAGAGGGGCCAAGAGTGTGACCAGGTGGTGTGGGAAGGATGGTGGGGATGGAGGTGGGGGCACCCTTGTGAGCAAAACCTGCACCTCGTGTCCTCCCTGGGCAGGCACAGCAGCAGCACAGGGTGAGACAGCAGAGCGGGATTCTGCACCGACCCTCCTTCAGCAGCAAGGGCTCCTGTGAATCTAATCACTTTATCTTGTGGTTGTCAATCCAGGCCTGCCTCCAAACAGCAGGAATCTTTATCAGAGAGAGCTCCTCGTGGCTAGCAGCAGTTGGTAAAGGTGACTGATGGCGGCTGTGCAATTAGCATTGAAATGATAATTTCTACACAACACACACACCAATATACAGCCTGCACAACTCTTACCTGCCTGTTTGCTCAGTTTGGAGGCGTTGAAGATTGCAAGGCAAGATGTTTTCTGTTACCATCTGTATGGCAGATTATCTTGTCAAGTGGGCAGTTTGCCTTATCTCTCTCTCTGAGTGACCACAATCACACCTCCCTGGGGAGGGGACATCTGCTGATAACAGCCATTGAATGTCCCTGCACGGCTGATAAGAACTACAGTGTCCCACTGGGAGATGTGAGCCCAGAGGGAGGAGCCAAGCATTCCTACCTGGATACAATCTGAGGTTTCAAGCATTGCTACCCAGATATAATCCAGAGGTTTTTGAGACACCAGCACGGCTTTCTCCACTGGATTTCCCAGAGGAACAGCAGCTGCCTCTTCTTCCACTGGATCTTCAGAGGAAGAATACATCCTTCTCTACAGATCCCCCTTGCTCCAGCAGAACCACCCCTGACACTGCAGGAGGGCTGAGCCACAATTCCAATGGGACTGCTGCCAACACCCTGACCCACAGGGTGTCAGGTTGGGTTCTGACTCTGTCACTGTTGTTCTAGTGTACTGCATTGTTTATTTTATCCTTTCATTTTCTTCCCTGTTAAAGAACTGTTATTTCCTGCTCCCATATTTTTGCCTGAGACCCCGTTAATTTAAAATTTATAGCAATTTGGAGGGGTGAGGAGGGTTTACATTCTCCATTTCAGGGGAGGCTCCTGCTTTCCTTAGCAGACTCCTGGCTTTCCAAACCAAGACAGGAGGCATCACTTTCCCCAGTGCTCCCTGGGGTGCAGAGGATGTGCAGCTCAGCTGTGGTGTCACCACAGCAGAGGCTCAGCCTGGGGCAGGGTGCCAGCTCAGCCCCAGCTGCCTCCAGCTGCTGCCCCTGCCTTTGCTCACCACATCTGCATTTCTCACAGCCCCCAGTGCTGCTCTGGGGCTCAGCACCACCCTGGGACATGGGCACACCACCATGATGATGCCTTAAGATTTGAGCTTTTGTATTTTTCAGATCCTGTGCTGCATCAGTGCATCACTCCAAACTCCATGCAGAGTGTGAGTTACTGTCCTCACATTTTGGTCAGACAAAACAATCCCTCTGGGCCTGAGATCCAAGGACACCCTACAGCCTCAGGCCCTGAAATATAAACAAAAAGTGATTTGGGTGGGAGCAAACTGGGGTAAATGACTTCATTAGCAGAAGCTGTAATTGCAGAATTAACCCCTAATATGTAAATGGACCAAACTTACAATTGTCTGAAAAACTCTCAACATTGTCCACCTTGGGTGTAGCCCCTTGGGAGGCTTTTGTCTGCCCTTAAAATACCTGAAGGCCCTTCATTAAATACATCTGCTTTTATCTTTTTAGCTTTGTCTGGCTCTGTTTCTAGGTAAGCCCAAAATAGGCATGCCCTGTTATCCTGGAGTAAACAGGGCAAAGAGAGGAAGCTCTCTGCAAAACCAAAACCCTGCAAAGTGCTTCCAGCCTTGGGCTGCTCCTCCTGGCAGGGGATTGAGATTAGGGCCCTAATTCCAGTGAGCATCCCTGTGTTCTGCAGGGGCTCCCGAGGCAGCTGAGGGAGTTATCCGTGCTCCATTTGATGGGACCAGCAGGGCTGTGTGTCCCCAGCAGGGCTGTGTGTCCCCAGCAGTGCTGTCTGTCCCCAGCAGTGCTGTCTATCCCCAGCAGGGCTGTCCCCAGCAGTGCTGTCTGTCCCCAGCAGGGCTGTCCCCAGCAGGGCTGTGCCCAGGGCACCCATGTCTCACCCATCTCTCCTCCCTGGCTCTGCCCTGCTGGGCTGGGTCCCACCCCATGGCCAGGGCCAGGCCAATTCCTTCCACACTGAGCCCAGCCAAAGCTGCTGTTCTGAGTTGGGATTATTTACAAATGCATTGGATTGCTTGGGCTCTTGTTTTAGTTGGTTCCAGGAGCTATGGGACTAGGTTCAAAATAATAAAAGGCTGTGGGACTTTTTGATTGGTTGGATCTTTTTTTTTGGATAAGAGAAACTGGGATATTAAAAGCATCTCCAAGCTTTCCATATGCTCATGGGAAGGATAATATCCATTAACACAATCAGGAACATTGCCTGATGGAATCAAAACTGTTTATACAAGGCACAGTTAGAGGATGGATATAGGTGGAAATAAATGGTGCTAAATTCAGCCCTCTTTAGGGGATGCACAGTGCTGTGTAATTTTCTGATGTTACTTAAAATCCAAAATCCACTTTGTCTTCATGCAAGGCATATCCCTGTTGTATTAAAAAAACCAAGTGTAAGGGAAATGGTACTTTCCCTATTGCCTCAGTGTACCTATGCTGGAGGGTTCCATAAGAGACTCCTCTCAAGCCTTGCACAAGTCAGGCTGTAAAGCTGTGCTTTATTTGTGCTGAGGAATGCAGCATTAAATCCAGGCTTCTCTGTGGGACATCTCTGGGGCACCCAGAGGAAGAACTGCAAAATGCTTCCTGCCTTGGGCTGCTCCCCCTGGGAGGGGATGGAGATCAGGGCCCTAATTCCAGTGAGCATCCTGGGGTTTTTGGCTGTGCACAGAACTGGCTTCCTGCAAAGAGCCTCATCCAATTCCCTCCCCTCTGGTGTTATGAAATCTGGATCTGCTGCCTGTTTTCCTTGTGCATAGCTGGGCTGGCTCTCCCTGCCGTGCCATCAGGGTGGCACTGGGAGCAGCATGTCTGCTCCAGGCACGCTGCCAGCAAATAGAGATGTTTCCTGTCCTTCCAGGGCTCCCTCACACTGTCTTCTCCAAAAGGCTGAACCTATTCTGCAGCTCTAATAACAAACACGGTAACCTTGCAAATAGCGATGCTTGGAGTTTTCTTTAATATTTATATTTTTTGACCCCAAAAGGGGAAAGAATTTACCATACTTAGGCTGGAAAAACAGCGTGCTAATTTCACTTATCAAAGGCGTTCAGACCAAAGAGCCTGCCACTAATAACACCACGGTAAAAAAATGTTCTGCAGCGCCTCATATGTTACTGGGTTTTAGCACATGCTGGTACCTAGCTCTAAATGTCAGTATTTTCACAGTGTAATTCATGTCAGCTCCCAGCTCTTATGACATCAGAAGATGAGTTCAAAGGGACACAGTTTTCTGCTTTATAAAAACAGTTTAAAGATAAAAGCCAGTTTCAACCAAAAAAAAAAAAAAAAAGAAAAAAGGAAAAAAAAAGAAAAAAGGAAAAGAGAAAATGAAAGTATTAAGCAGTGCATTAGCCAAACAATTCTCTGAGAGGCAAATGCCAATCAGAAGAAGATGACAGTATCCTATAGTGAAACCATATTAGCAGAAGTGATCAACTGCTGTTGTTTAATGCCTAGCACAACACTCAGAGTCTTCTAAACCACACAGCTGAGGAACGGATAAAAATCATATCAGCTATTGAGCAGAGAAGATGAAACCAGAATATTCTCCCTTACACCACTGGCAGCTTTTATTACATGTAATGTATCTACTATGCATAAATCAGCTTCTCTATCAGTGTGAACGGGCAGAGAAGAGAAAGTGACAGTATTATTTTCTATATTCATCATTAAAACAAATAAGTATCAATCACACAGCTTTAAGCATTTCGTTTTTTGCAGACCTTTCAAAACTTTTTTGACCCAGCACTCGGTGCTCTGGAGCTTATCAATGACACCAGGGGTCAAAAGTGTTAGTGCGACTAAAATTACTTGGACAAAGGCAGGACCAGGTCAGCTCGCCATGGGATAGTCCCACAAGGCCTCCTGGAGGCTGCTGCCACCAAGGAGTTCTAAGGAAAAGAAAGGAAAGACCATGAATCAAACATCCCAGAAAATTCACCAGCAAATGTGTTATTAATCAAGGAAAATAAAAACAAAGTTTATTAAAATGCCTTGTAATAGTACATTTCAAAACAACACAAAGATGTCTTATGTGATGACCATTTTATCACTGAGGCTCATTCCAATTGAGTTACATTCTTCAAACCCAAGGAGCCACAAGTGTGCCAGAAAAGAAAATAAACACTGGAACGATGTGTGCAGTCACACATCTAATTTGACGATTGATCTCACAATTTAAATAGACACTTTCCACCCCAAATAAATGCAGGAGTCTGTATCAATGGCACTTCTGCAAACTGAAACTAATGGTAGGACTGGTACAATTTACACATTTCTTTCCATATTTAGCTGAGAAGTTCAGACTAGGACCTGAAGGAAGCCAGAGGATAAGAAAACAAAGCAGAAGTTGTCTACTATGTCCTGCATGATTTGGAACACCACATTAAAATATTTTTAAATTGCTATAATTCTCTCATTTTTTGCATAAATATTTGTGAAGGGGATGAATCCTCATATGATGCAAACAGCCCCAAATTCATTGGTTTCACTGATACCACTACAGCCAAGGAAGTTATAACAATTTACATCAACCACGGATTTGCCCCAGCGTGTTTACACAGGAATTTCAAATCGCATTCTGTGTTGCTCCAGCTCTGGGGAATTGATGGAACTGTTACAGCACAAGATTCAGCTCTAAAGCGACATCAAAAGCTGGATCCTGTTTCTCCCCTCCCACAAGCCCTTGTTTACCCGATTATTGTCTGTGAAGTGGCTCCTGGGAGCAGGGATGGAGCTGCTGGGGCTGCCTTTGTGCTAACGAGCCCAGCGCACTGGGATATTTGAACTGCAGCGAGTTTTGGAGCTGGGGATGGAGGTCAAAGCTACAATTTTATCAGTTACATTTTGGAGCCCTTCACTTGATCACGACAATGCCATGTTCATAATACAATTATTGTAATCATATTTCCAGTGGTGCTTGCCTTCAGTGGAAACAGATTGTGTTAGACTCTGCCTGAAGTGGAATGTGAATTTCAAAGTCACACAGAGGTTATGGAACAGGACCTCTCAATTCATCTGCAGACGATAATCAGGACTTGATCACTCCAGATAGTTTGGAGGCTTTTGTGAACTTAGCAATTCATGCAAAAAACAGGCATTATGTCAGGAGAGGCAGAGTAGTTATCAGGTAGTGACCAGCCCAGTGATTGCACAGATCTTGGCAAGGCTGTGGGCAGAGCTGAGGGCTCTGTATGATGTTGGTGCTGCTTTGATTTATTCATGCACAGAATTTATTTGCTTGAAATCTGTACCAGGCAGCAGCTCACGTCCCTGCTGCTGCAGCAGAGAGCTCCCAAAATCTCCCTGGCTGCTCAGGGGGTGTGTGGACGATGGCTGCAGCCAGTGCCCACTCCTGCCAAGACAGAGCTCAGCCTGCATTCCTGTCTGAATTTCTATTTTAGTAACATTTATTAGTGAAAGCATTTGAAAAAAAAAAATCTACTTTGAAAAAAATAATCTACTCCTTCTATCCTTGCTTTCTGAAGAACTCTCCTTTTTAGTCTGTGCTATTGTTCATGATCTCCAGTCGGTAACAAATAATTGTATTAGAATTAATTACCTCCAGTCTTATAAATCCTGAAATAGCATTATGTAAAAGTGGAGCTATCATATTACCAGGAATATAATATACAGAAAATATGTCTTAATTATTTGAAGAGAACCTGGACAAAGATTTATCACCTCACTAGCTCAGGAGATCAATGTCTAGAACAAAATAAGTTTTGTTCACTGACTAAATCAGAGGTTTAAGAATGGATTTTTCACCTTTTATTTTTCAGCTCTTAGAAATTAATTTCTATTTCTATAGAAAATTTTAAAAAATTTTCTTTTAAAAATTTTAAAATCTTTTCTTTTAAAAATGTTTTTCCTGACTTAAATGAAATCTGGATTAAATTTTGTTGGTTTTCCCGGTCTATAGAATTATCTAAAGTAACATTTTAGATTTCTAAATAAAATTTTGAAATAAGAAACGTAAGCTTTATTTAAATACTGCAAGAGTTGTTTTTGTGTTTGACTTTTCTTAAAAAATAGATTCACTTATTCCTTAGAAGCTCTGAATTTAGTAAAGGATTTTAGAACTTGCATTTCTGGTGAATAACAACAGAGAGCTGCAAAACATCACCCAGCTCTGGTTATAGTGCTGCCCACAAACAGGGAAGAAACCCCAGACATCTCTGGAAGTGCAGAAAAAGCACTGGAGATGAAGTGAGACCAAACACTGAGCTTGTATGAGGGATAATTTGCTATATTAGAAGGTTGGGGTTTGGGTTTTTTTTCCTGTTATTTTAATGTATTAGGTTTTGTTCTTCTGAATGAAAAATTATCCAGCTGCAGGAACAGCTCAGAAAGCAAAGGTTTGGGAAGGAAAAAAAAGCAAAAGGTTGGGAAGGAAAGCAAAGGTTGGGAAGGAAAGCAAAGGCTGAGAATGAAACGAAAGCAAAGGTTTGGGAAGGAAAGCAAAGATTGGGAAGGAAAGCAAATGTTGGGAAGGAAAGCAAAGTTTGGGAATGAAACGAAAGCAAAGGTTTGGGAAGGAAAGCAAAGGTTGGGAAGGAAAGCAAAGGTTTGGGGAGAAAAGCAAAGGTTTGGGAAGGAAAGTGAAGGCTGGGAAGGAAAGCAAAGGTTTAGGGAGGAAAGCAAAGTCCTCGTGTCGTGGCTGTGAGGAGCTTCCCAAGGTTGTCCCCTCTCTGTCCCGTGTCCCCTCCCTGCCCTGTGTCCCCCATGCTCCAGAGCTGGTCCCAGCCCTGCATCTGGCACTCACAGGGTCCCCTCCCCTCAGTGCCATGAATAGGAATATTGCAGAGCCCTGAGGGGACAGCAGAGGTGACACTTGGGTACCAGGGAGGGGACAGCCCTCCACAAGGGCTGGACACTTCTCCACCCCCTGAGATGTGTGAGCAGGACCAGCCCCAGCACTTTATGGTTACAGATTGTGAGGTGATCGTGTAACAGGCAGCCTGATTTCCTAAATAACACGGGCCAGAATAACCTCTCCTGCTCTTTCCCCTCCATGAGCACAGGCTGTCTCCACCTTGGAGAGCATCAGGAGTGAGCAGGTGTCGGGATCTCTCACTGGTCACAGTGATCCCAAGAAAAGTTAGAAAGTCTCTTTTCCCAGCCTGACGCTTGAAGAAGGAGTCAGAGCTCTTCATTTCTCAGTCTCAAGGTTGTTTATTGTATCTTATCTACAAAATTCTTTCTCCTGCCCTGCCGAGGTCCATCCAGCAGGACAGTTCCAGGCACTCTGCCTGCCCCAGGGCACTGTTATGTCTTTATATTAAAAACTACGTACACAATGTTTACAATTACTTCCCAATACCTGTCACCTATGTTAGACACTGAGCTTCTACTCTAAACCAATCTGTAAGTGCCAACATCACAGCAGAAGATGGAGGCCAAGAAGAAGAGGGAGAAAGGTTGGACACACCCAGTTCCCTCCATCTTGCCTCCTGAACCCCCATACCAAAAACCCCAAAATCTACTTTTCCACCCCATGATAACTTCACTATTATTCTACCTAAACTGTTGTGGCTTGCAGATCTTCATACAAGGTTGGTAATTTGCTCCACGGGTCATAATCAAACCCACAGGTGTTTTGGGCTCTGTGCCAGGGTCTCTGAGCCCCCTGGCAGGGGTCCTGGCCGTCCTGGACAGCCAGAGGGATGCTCTGGGTTCCCACAAGCAGGTAGCAGAAGGAGCACGATGCTGTTCCCAGCACAAACCCTTCCCAGAGCTGGCTCCTGCTGCAGCCAGCACAGCCCTGGCATGGGCAGGGGGCAGATCCCAGTCTGCTGCTGGCAGGGAGCTTTGCAGAGCAGTGTGTTCCTCTGGAATGGAGGCTTTGGGGCTGTTTTCAGACACTCACAGCTCGGCTCTGGAGCCATGGAGTGTCCCCAGCTCCTGGCAGGCCATCCCCAGCTCCCTTGGGAGGGCTGGCGGCAGCATCCTGCAGTCCCAGGAATGAGGAACACTCCCAGGGTAGGAGGAGCAGAGCCTTGGAGGCCTCCTGGCCTTTCCAGCAGCCCAATCACAGCACTGGAGTCTTGGACTGCAGCTGCTCCAGGGCAGCCATCACAGCTTTGTCCTTTGCTTGTGAGCTACACAGCCCCACAGCTCAGCTCTGGCAGGATGAGAACACCAGCCAGGTGTCTGGACTGGGTCTGGCCACTTTTAAAGGGTCTCAGTCCTCTCTCCATGTGTCTGCTGTAGGAGTGTCAGGGGTAGGATGGTGGGGATGGACAGAGACCAGAGATCTGTGGAGCCAGGTCAGGAACTTGGGGTTTATTGCAAAGGGCCTGGGTGCAGGGCCCTGCTGGGATTTGGGGTTTATTGCAAAGGGCCTGGGTGCAGGGCCCTGCTGGGATTTGGGGTTTATTGCAAAGGGCCTGGGTGCAGGGCCCGGCTGGGAGCTGCCAGCCACAGCTCAGAGCAGGCCTGAGAGAAGAGAGGGGCAGAGGTAAAGAGAGAGAAGGCAAGAATGTGGTAAAGAGGATGAGAGAGTAAAAGAGGATGAGAGAGTAAAAGAGAGGATAAGAGAGTGAGAGAGTACCAAGTTCCTGTTACAATACCATAAATCTTCTGTGCTGAATATTCTAATTCTCACTAACCAGTCTAGTACAAGATACAAATCCTATAGCATTTACATACAGCTTATAAGAATCATTACATTACCATACTGTGTTACATTTTAAACCCTAAAACTACTCTTTAAACCTCTTCTGCCAAGCTGGCAGGGTCTGCTCTGTCCCTTGGACCTGTCTGCAAGCAGAGGGTGTTGTTTCATCAAAAAAAAATTACCTTCAACCAACCATACCATTGCTTTCCAGTTGTTGAGTAGCTAAAATATCTCAAAGCTTACTTTCATTTCAATCTCTCTTATAGTTTCCATATTCTCAAAATCTTTCACCAAACAATTATATTTATAAGGCTTTCCTGTTTCATCTTCCCCAACAGTCTTCCTGTGCAGGTCCACACCACCAAATCTTACTCCAGCAGGCAGAGCTGATCTGAAAATAGAACGCTGTGGAATCAAACCTCACCATGCACCTTTCCAAAATGCTGGCTGGACAGCCTGGCCAGAGCCTCCACGCCAGGCAAGCCCCAGAGGGAGCAGCTGGGAGCAGCTGGACCTCAGGTTCCCCTGGAAGGAAATGCCAGAGCTGTGTGTCACCCAGCGCTGAGTGGCTTCGCAGGTACCTGCTGCTGTGCCAGCCATGCCTGACTAACATGTTTGTAGTGCACATTTCCAAGTCATCAATACTGTTTCCTATGGTATAGAAAGCAAAAACAAAACAAAACAAAACAAAAAAACCCCCCAACCAAACAAAAAAACCCCAAACCCCAAAAACCAACCTCCCCAAAATAGCCACCCCCAAAAAAACCCAACAAAACAAAACAAAAACCCCCAAAACCACAAACAAACAAACAAGCAACAAAAAAAACAACAAAAAAGCACATACAAAAAAATGACAACAACAACAAACCACCAAAAATTATTGGACTGTTATAATTCTCAGTTCAGAACTGGGTACATGATAGAAGCCAGAATCCAAAGTGCTGGGCACAGCCTGGCATTCCTGGCATCCAGGAACACACTGCCCACAGTACCCAAGCTCACAAACCAGAAATTTGAAGATATTAGAATGCAGAAATTCCTAGATATTCAGAAAAGCTATTATCAACACAGATTTAGTTTATATCAGATGTAAGTAGGACTTTTCAAAAGTTTTTTTGCTTTGTTGCCAGTTTAATTCAAGAGACTGGAAAGAGAGTAAACAGTGTCTAAACTTGGCAAATATTTCCCATAAGTGCAAAGATTAAAGCAGAAATGAGTGGTGGTCTGTACTGCAACCTGAACCCCACTTAATAAACCAAAATATTCACTTACTTGAACATTTAATGAAGGTTAAATATAACCTTGAAAACAATTTCAAAAGTTTCCAAGAGCCTCTCAGCTGCACCCCCAACCCCACTCTCCTTAGATTTTGGAGCAGTGATGAGTGATATTTCTTAGCTGCTTCAGCTATTCCTCAATCTCTTACTGGAGATGCAGAAGGGAATTTTTCTGCAGCTCTCCTGCTTCATTAATGACTCTCAAGCTGGGCTTTTTCTAGCGTGAACTGAGATGACCATTTTCCCTGGAGCTTATTCAGGTGTCATTTGTATGAGCCTTCAGTGGTTTTACACAAATGATCACCCCGGGATTTTGAACAAAACCAGCCAAATGGCCTCCTTCCTTTAATATTTTATTTAAGCAATAACCTCACTCTAGCCTCAGGCTTCCAATGCAATAATTGGAACCAAACCAGCATTTACCCACAGAGAAGCAAGTGCTGTATTTAAATACAATAGCAGTGTGTCAGTAATTCTAATTCAGAGAAGAAGTAACTGAAGTGGCTGTAGAAAGCAGTGAGGAGATGTTAAGGACTTTTATCCTCATTAAGGTTAGTCAGAAGGTTAGACTGGCTCATATTAGGGTTAATAACATAAACAGCATAATGGTGTGGGAACAACTGTTCACATCAGCAGTTGCAATGCTCACAGTACTGAAAGAGAAAAGGAAGAGAACCAAACTTTGAATGACACTTACTGAAATTTAATCTGGACAAAGCTGCCCAGTCTGGTACAGAAAAATCTTCATTACTATGGGCAAACTTAATTTTATCACTCAGATTGATGGCGACTTTCTTCTCCCCCCTCACAGTTGACAATTTTTCCTCCTCATGTAAAATTTTAGGACAACACAATTTCCAGGGTCTAAGGGGAAAGCTGGAGTTGTATCAACCCTCATGAAGGAATTTCCTACCCATTGTGCATTCACACAGGGTAAAGAGCTACAAAAAGTTAGATGTAGAGGAACAGGGAACCTGCTCAAAGGTACAAGTCCTATTTTCTCGGGTTGCTGTTGATAACTGCGGCCCCGAGATGTGCAGGATGTCTCTGCTTCGGCCCGCACAACTGAAGAACGAGTCTGGACTCTTCACTTTTCGGTCTTGAGGTTGTTTATTAATTCTTATCTATAAAATTTTCTTTCTGCCCAGTGAGGTCCGCTCAGCAGGGCAGCCACAGGCACTCTGACCGCCCTCAGGGTGGTGTTGTCCTTTTGTACTACAAACTACGTATAACATATTTACACTTAATTCCCAATACCTATCACCTGTGTTAGACAGTGCACTTCTGCTCTAAACCAATCCCAAAGTGCCAACATCACTGCAGAAAATTGAGAACAAGAAGAAGGAGAAGAAAGAGAAAGGCTGGACACACCCAGATTCCTCCATCTTGTCCTCATAACCCCCGTACCAAAAATCCTAAAATCTACATTTTCACCCTGTGATCATTTTGTTATTACACTATTCAAACCTGTGTGACTTTCATGTCCTCATACAAAGTTGGCATCTTGCTCCAGGGGTCAAAATCAAATCCCCAGGTTCTGGGCAGCGTGCAAGCGTCTCCGAGCCCCCTGGTGGGGTCCTCAGCAACTCTGGACACCCAGAGGGATGTACTGAGTTCAGACACTATTTCACCATTTTGTTGTGTTTTATACAACAAGGTACCCTGCCAGGTGAGGCAGACACCCCTGGGTGCTCACACAAAGCACCTGGCCAGGCATGGAAAAGAAATCCTGAGTGGCCCCAGCAGCAGAAACAAGAGTTCATCTGGCTGGCTGTTTCTGGCTGAGCCACACCATGGCTATTTCCTGATTTTAGCCATTGCTACAGCCTTACCAAAGACAGCAGCTGTTTTAATCTATTTTAGCTATTCAAAGTTAACAACCCCCTTTTAAAAACAGCAACTGATTTGTATTAAGCTCAAGTCTTTTGAATCCCTTTAGCGAGACATCTAAACCACCTTTTTCCTAATGAAGACAAGATCTGTGTATCTGGTTCCAAGCACAGCAATCTCTTGAGCTTGACTAGGGACAGTAGGCTCCAACACAAATAAAGAACCCCAGAGGTGTTTCTCGTTAGGAGAGGCTCTGCAGGCAGCTTCCTTGCCTTGCTAATTAGAAGCAGGGTGCTGCCTTCCCCAGGCACAAGGCAGAAGGTGCTCCAGGCTGGCTGGGATGAGCATTCACAAGCAAAGCCACAAGCAGCAGTGAGAAAAAGACGTGAAGTTACAGGGAAAATGGGCCCTCAAGAACTTTAGAAAGAGAGCAAAACAGTGAGCAGTCAGTAAAAATAGTGCTGGAAGCAAACACTGAGGATGACTTTGTGATCTCCCTTCCTGCTCTGCTCCTCACAGCATTAGCAAGGACTTTGCTAGAAAGTGGCTCCCAAATGCTTTTTGCCTGCCACGTTAATTTTAATCAAACTTTCTTTTACTCTGCTGAAGCCTGGAAACCTGTCTGGTGCTGCCTTGTCCCTGGCCCTGCTACAGAGAGCAGGATGGAAAATTCCTCCTGTAAGAACTGAAGTGCATCCATCACCTGTGAGGATGCCCTGGAGAGAGTTTCACCAGCACAGGGCAGAGGCTCTAAAACAGGGAAGGTCTCAGCAGCACAGAATTGGGAATTGCTTTAAGTGAGTTCTTCCAATCATCCTGTTCTTGATGGGTATTTAACCTTATTTCTGCTTGAACAGTACACTCTGTCCTTACTACTGCTTAACATACACCTGTTCTGAAATGATTCTTAAGAACCAGGAGTTGATGGGAATATTACAGAGAAGCAAACAACAACAACAAAAAAATCAATATACCAATCTGTTTTATTTATATGGATAGACATTTTTTATTTTGTATTTTCCAGGCAGCAGAGAGAATTGTCAAGATTTTATTTTATTTTATATTTTACATTTTATATTTTATATTTTATATTATTTTTTATATTTTACTTTATTTTATATTTTATTTTATATTTTATTTTATTTTATTTTTTATATTTTACTTTATTTTATATTTTATTTTATATTTTATTTTATTTTATTCCTGTTACCTCTTGGATAAAAAGCCAGCCAATATGGATAACGTGTGTGGGGTCTTCCTCCTATTTGTTTTTGGTGGCCAACTTTTTTACTTTTAGGAGGGTTAGAGAAATAATTATTGAACCCTCTTTGGGTAACAGCCAGAGGTTGTTTTCCTTCAGCTGCTGCAGATTGTTCCAAGGCAAGGCTGAAGCTCTAGGCTTTCACATGGCATTTGGAATGTAGGTGGTGACTCAGAGGCAGCAGGCACAGGAAGGCTGCTCCAGGTGGCAGAGGCAGCAGGGTCAGAGGGAAGGCCACTTGTGGCTGAGCAGGGGAGAGCAGAGAGGGGAGGTTGTTTAGCAAGGCTGCAGCTCTCCCACGAATCCAGGGGAGAGGCCTGAAAACAAGCAGGGCAGTTTGGGATCCAGGGGATAATGGAGCTGTTTGAAGCCGGGGGCTCTGATGCTGTGCCTTTTATCCAGGAGGGAAAATCCTGCAGAGCAGCACAGAACTGAGAGGTGGCAGTCACCAGAAAAGTGCAGGTCCGGGCTGGGGGGGAGCAGCAGCTGATGCTCAGTGCCTTGGCTTTCAGCACACACAGCAAAAAACCCAGAAACCCAAGGAAAACCAGCACAGATTTGGATGGAGGCTCAAAACCTCCGCTGACACCAAGGAGAAGATAACGAGGGGAACTATGGAGAAAGGAAAATGGGAGAAGATCCCAGCCCTCCCCAAGGGAAGGCAGCACTGGTGTGCCAGACCAAAGCCCAGCTGAATGGGCAATGTACATATTTATCTTCTGTATGCTGAGGTTTCTGAATGGCCACACCTGCAGACGTTGCTGTAAATGATGCATTTCACACATTGAGGTTCTTGTGTGGCCCCCAAAGATCTGACAAATGTTCAATAAAAGCAATGAGCAGACACCTAATAGATTTGGGATTTTTTTTTAACACATGACATTGAAAGCCATGAAATAATATCAAGGTACTCAAATGTTTACAAGCATGGGAAAACCAAAAGCATTTTTCAGCTTGAAGGAACATTCTGAGAGTGTTTTATTGGACATCATCAGAAATATCATATGAAACAAGCAGATACCCCAGGAATTTCAGACATTCCACTAGACCACATAGCCAACACTAGTGGAATTAATTTATCTTTTAGAGATAATTAGAAAATTGAATTTTTTTAATGTTTCTTCCCTCGAGTGACATTCAAGGTGCACTTTACTCATGAGCATCTGCCTGAGCCTACAACCAGGGAGGGAAATTCAGTGTTTTTGTTATTCAACAGGATTAGCAGCCTAGATTCAGGTTAAAGTGATACAGAAGGGCCTTAACTAGTTCTAAATGACTTAATTCCCTGAAAACAGTATTTTTTAATGTGCTGCTAATTAAAATATTTAAGAGCTCACTGTAACAACATTTTGAAAACAAACCAGAAGAACCAATGTAAACAAAATATCATTTTACAAACCAAACGGAATCACTTAAAATCCAATGTAATTCTAGGTTCCAATAAAAATAAATATATATATACAGGTGTCAAGTTAAGATTGTCAAGCACACTCTCAAGATACCATCTAAGAATGAACTAAAAGTCAAAATTAACCACTCCTGTGCTTGTTCTTGCTTTTTGGGAGAGGCAATAGAACTTCACCCACCTGTGAAGCCCCTGGCAGCGCCCAGAACATTCCAAATGGAGGAGCAGGAGTCTCCAAGGAATTTTCTGGTGGAAGTTCACCACAAGCCTCTCTGCAGGACTGCAGTGCACTGTTACCCACATCCTGTGTTTTCAGGCTTTTACTCAACATTCTTAAAAGCTGCAGATTTTCTTCATAGTATTTGTCTTATATTTTGATAGTAATCTGAGTATGGCAAATACAGATTTAAGGAATATGAGACATGACAGTGCTCAGCAGCTTGGTTCTCTTAAAAATTAGCTTTTTTTGGCAAAAGATTATTCTTGCTCTTCCCCACTACATTGTACTAACACAAAATTACATGAAGATGAAATGCTTTACTGGTTACACATTTTTGTCTCATAAAATCAAACTTATTTTTCCACATTCATTAGTTTCCTTGTCCTGAGAATGTTTTAGGTGCTGCTTAACTGTGGTGTGGGCAGCATGACAGCAAAACATTGAGAAATGATCATTCAAGGCCAGCTGCAAGAAACAAACCTTGTGCCTCTGAACAGGCTGATCCCTGCACCTGGAAACTGTTTGTCTGCAGAACCTGGGATTTCAGACCTGTGTCTATTCTTGCATTCAGCTCTTTCAACAGAGCTAACTGACTAACTTCAGGAGAAAAAGAGGTGATAACAGCTTTTTCCCTTTTAATTTAGTGGTATTTCCATGTAATTTCTGAGTCTTCCGTTTCTGGGTTAGAAGACACCAGGAGCCCTTGGCCATCATTTGGCGGGGCCCAGCTCCATGCATCCCTTCCAATGTCACTCCTTGGGCCCATTTCAGACGAACCTTTCCCTGGTATTCTCTGTGCTGGACATGCTGTTGTTCTGGAAATACTTTCATCCATAAAAAAGCGATTACTAGCCTGCACAGTGTTATCTCCTAGAATAACATCTTATGCAGTGCAAAAAAATGCTCCACATCCAGATGACAGACAAGTGGGAACATCAGGTTGTAGCTGTAATGCTTCAATTTAGCCACTCTGTGCACAAGCCAGCATCAGGCTACTCACATTGTAGCTAAGCAATGATTTATTTTGGTTCCAAGTTTTAAAAATCTACATGGGATAGGTGCTGTTTCACAGCTGAAAAGATAATATTACATCAGAAGTCTATTTTGGCCATTAATAGAATACAGCTGGTAAGTTCAGACAGGAAAAAAAAAGTTGTCTTTTCCAAATAATCAGGTCAGCAGGTTCCCCACCCTTCAGGATGTTGGCAAGGGCCAGTGCTAGTACAGAAGACAGGAATATTTCCTAGGTGATCTAATAAAACCAGAAAAATCTCATATCAGCCAAATGGGGATTTTGCTGATAAGCTGTTGCCATAAGCTGTGGGCTCTTTCAAATGTCTCATCTTCCAGAGGCCGGGTTCTCATCTGTCTGTTCTCAAAAGCCAAAATACCTTGGCCATGTAGTCCTTAATGTGGTTAAATTCAGCACTGTATTATGGAGTTCATTAAATGTGAGAAATTTAAGGTGACCAAGGAGAAGGTTCTGCAGTTCAGTTACTTGCCTCTTCTCCAGTTCTTAGCTATTATCTTTGTTGATGAAAGGGCCCAGACAGGCCCTCCCTCTTCTCCTGAAGGCTGAAGGAAACATCTCCCAGGGCACTGGGGAGGAGGACTCCCCATGAACCTCTCCTCCTCTGGGCTTCCAGAGGGACACTGAGGTGAAAGAACAAGAGAGAACGCACAGCCTGAATTCCTCCTTGCATTTTTCTCCCCTCTACTGGGAAGTGTCTACAGCAAGCAGAGATATCAGGGATGCTGCCAGGGCAAGGCTGTGCAGTCATCTTCCCCTTCCCCACCCAAAGCAGCTCCTCAAGGCTTTTGCAGCAGGAAATTGGCCCCAAGTTTCCCTTGCAGGCACTGGCAATTCTCACACGGGTACAAGATCCTCCACAGACCAAAGGGTCAGCATGAAAAAATAATAGATTACCTTCATGAAAGGGTCTTGAAGAGCTTCTCAAAAGAAAATGAAACCCAAATATTATTTCATGTTCCTGGTGCAGAAATAAGCGCTGCAGTCACTGGATGCCAGCTCTTAACCAGCTGGGCAGCCAGCCAGAGGGCCAAGAGGGTGTCACATTTAGGAATTCAGGCCAGGCAGGCAGGAAGCACCAAGAGGAAACACCAGCAGCAGCTGTAGAAGCAAAGGAATGGGCAGAGGCTCTAAGACAAATAATAACAGGCAGAGCAGCAGCAGTAGCAGATGTCAGACTGTGCCTTTCTGGAGGGGGATGGGATGGCACTTGTGAAAAAAAAAAAGGATTTTTTTTTTTTAAACTACTTTGCATTAATTATCTCAAAAGGGATTCTTCCCCAAAATCTTTTGAAATGTTGTTATTTTGGGTTAGTTTGTGAAGAGAGACTCAAGTGAGCACCCCCTCAAGTTGTGCAGTGCCCAGGACAGGCACTGCTGCTGATCATGGTTCCATTCATGGGTTGGAATTCTCCCAATCTCTTGTGATTAAAAATAATTCTGGAAATAATTTTGATAAAGGAATCCCTTATTTCTAGACTGGTTTGACGGTAAGGTTTTCTGGACTTTGTTAGGAACTATCAGGGAGAAGGAGGAATTCCTGCTCTTTCAGAGGATGCTACAATGCTGCTTTTGTCAGGACTGTGATTTATAGGGAGGCTGATACATTTAAAACCTTTTGATCACATCCATGACTTGATTAATTGGCTAGGAAGGGAGAAGCAGCTCTTGCATCACGACAACTGGACTCTTCTGGAATGGCCATTCTGGGAATATCTGCACACAGGCTGCTCCTTATCCTGTGGGGCCTCTCCTCCCATGGTGTTCCAGGGAACTCCTGCTGCACAGAAAACAGAACTCCCAAAAAGGTGATTACTTCTGTTAGACACACCACAAGAGCAAAGACGGCAGGGGCTTGGGCAATAACAAATTAAAAAAACCAAACAAAACCCAAAAAACCCCAGCCTCTGTGTCATGGTGATGTCTGTCACGGTGTTCTGCCCCTCCTGAGGAACGTGTCCCCTTCCACACAACGTCAGGCACTCTGCAGAGAGGATTTTACACTGACTCAACCACTTCTCTCAGGCTACATTCAAAAGGTTGTAGATGAGAGAAGAACTAACCAATCTTTCTCCTCAAGCACCATCTGCTGGATTTTACCTTTTTCTGACTCAGAGATGGGGCAACTGAGTGGTGCTTTAAAAACTTTTATTCCATTTTCAGTCTCATGTGAAGGGTGAGACAATACACGGTATAATTCACGCCATCACAATCCCAAGCCAACTATTTCCTAATTACAATATATTATAAACATTTCTTGGCAGATCAGCTTTTGCCACACCATATTGCAACTGCCTTAAAACCAATAATCTAAAATTACCCCTCACAGGTCATACTACTGTGCATTTTTCATAGTTTTATTTCTCTAAACTATCTACTCTTATTTGCCAGGCCATTCTTTGAAACTTGTTTCTAGTTCCATTTCTCTCTCAACAATGTCTGTCCTATTCCATGACATTTCTAAATCAGCATTTCTTACCTCAAAGTTTACATACAGATACGCACTATGTGAACCTCTGTCAAGTTTTGAGAATTTTCTACAAATCTATTTCCTACAACCATCAAAAGGAGAGAAGCCACCAGCCCAGCTTCAAACCAGCAGAGCACCAGTTCAGCCAGGAGCTGGGGGACGGGACTGCAGAACCTTAGGAAATAAATGTGAAGAGAAAAACCTAAAGCAAATTAATCTCTGTTTCACTCAGGAGAAATGTCTATGTACAAATCAAAACAGCACAGGTCACAGCTCAAACAGAGCAATGAATTTAACAAAGGGGAAGCAAATCACTTTGCTTTGGGGAGCAAATCACCCCAAATGGGACAAACCCAAGGCTGAACCACAAGGGGCTGCTCAGTGGCACTGCTGGGACACAGCCAGACACAGCCACCAGCATGCACATGGGGTGGCTCAGCTGATCCTCTCTCAAGAAAATAAGTTCTTAACAAAGTATTACATCTCAGAAATTTTTAATAAAATATTTATGTTCAAATTGTCTGTTCATATCAAGATCACCTTCAATTTAATCTTCAAGGAGCAAATTCTTGACATGAAAATTAGCAATTTTTTTTCACGTAAGATTATTGTGTTGGGCTTTTGAGAAATCCATTTCAAGTTTTTATTTTCCTAAATAAAAATAAAATTTTAAAAAAATCAAGGTCTAACCAAGATGATTTTCTCACCCAGTTTTTCAGGACCCATGCTGAATATAATTTTAAAAGTCTAGTCACATTTTCAAGTTTTCCTGTAAATAATATTGTAATAAAAAGCCCAAACATCTCTTCCCCCCAAAAATTTACAAAGCACTTGGTCAGAATATACACAAGAGCAGAAATAATTCTTTAGTTGTTCCTGAGTTGTTCCTGGATCAAAATGTTCCTAACAGGAACACTTAACACATACCATGTTGCTGCTTGTAGGAGGAGAACATCCATCACAGCAGGGCTCTAACTACAGAGTTAGTTCTTGTTAGAAGAAAACAAAAATCAAAAGGTAAAACAGAAAATCTTCTATGTGAAGAGTACAGGAATATTTAAATATATCAAATGTTTAGGGGACAGAAAATGCACATTTATCAAAATAACCTCAAGCAAGACCAAGGAGATTGGAATGGCTAATGGCTGCCAGAATGTTAGAAATACTGATTTGCTCTGAAAGACAAACAAACAGATGTAGGCACCTTACTCATATACCTCACTTATATTCCCAGAGAGCTCATGATAAATTTTTCTCTCTCTGAGCTTTAAGTTCAAATGGGATAAAAAATATAGTAGGTGTTCATGTTCATAAATAAATCATTACCACTTCCTGATAAGTGGGGTAGGAGTCCTTGGCCACAGGAAACCGTGGAGCTCCACAAGAACCTGCACTGGAGCTTGGGGTGTCCAGTGTGTCCATGAGCGTCTCAGAGAAGTGGAGAGTGAGATGAGGTTTCCTCATGATGCATGCATTTAAAGTGAAGTGAAAACTAAGGTCAGCCATGGAGAATTACTATCATCTGTCATAAAATGGCATATGAAACTCGAGTATTTAGAAGTATGAAGCAATCTGCGAAGTAAAAAACAAGTCCTGATTTTATCAATGCAGTGAGGCTATCACTAAGCAATAGCAACACTTTGAAATAATGGGTTCCATAAAAGCTACCAGCTCAGGGAGCAGCAACAGACACAATGGAATTTTATGAAGAGTAAGAAATTTACCTGCAAACCTTCTCCTGTTGCTGTGTACACCCATGGCTCTTTCATATCCTCAATATAATGTGTTGCTTGGGCCCATCTCAGACAGGACAGCCTGGAGCAGGCACAGGCAGGGCAGAGAGAGCAATCCAAGGCACAGAGCATCTTTCACAAACAAAATCACAAAATAGACCTGGACTTTAAGGCAGAACAAAAGACTTCATTGAGCAGAACAGAACACGGAGCAAACAGAACCGAGCAGCACAGAGGTGATGGAAAAGGTGTGAATCAGGATCTTTGTGCCAATGCCTGTCTTCCTCGAGCCCCTGTCAATCTCTTTGTCCAGCTACTCCTGGTTTGGATGGCTAAGAATTCTACATTCAGTTTTCTCCTTCCTTATTCTGCTGGATCTTAACGTCTCTGCCCCCATCACTGGCTGCAGCACACCCCACCTTGCACACCCAGCCTAAGCTGCCACCTCATTATCATTTCTGATCACCTTGTCCATCCAAACGTTTGCCCTTCCTCAGAAACTGTGCACTAATCTCTGCCTTGTCCTCCAGCACAGCTCACAGCCTTTCTGAGTTCAGCACTACTTAACTTCTCTGTGCTGCCTGGGTGCAGGAAATTCCCTTTCTGCTCCTCAAGCTCTCCTGATGGACAGGGTGTCTCACAGGGTGAAGTGACCCAGAGCTGGTGTACCTGCACCCACACCTGCTGTCAGCCTGTGCAGTAACCAGGAGCCCAGAAACTCTGAGAGGTGAGGAACTCTGGAATCTGCTGACATCCATGTGCCTGGCAGAGGCCTCCCCAGCCACCTGCAGTGCCAGCTCTGTGTGCCTGGGCTGGCACAGGGGACATTCCCTGTCCCTCCTGTGCAGCTCTGAGCTCTTCCCCCAGCAGAGAGCTCCATCCCTGCTCTCCCTGCCTGCAGCCCTGGCCTGTGAACCATCTGTCAGCAGGAGCATCCTGCAGGGGCAGGGACAGGGCAGCCAGGGCCGTGGGCTCGGGGTCAGGGTCTGCACGGGCTGGGATCCTCTGCTGGCTCAGGAGGGATAAAAGGACAACAGCTCCTCTCACAGCCTGGGCCTGTTCCAGACCCGCTCTCAGGACACACCAGCAGCTCCCACCAGCTCTTCTGAAAGGATGAGCAGCCTCAGATGGGAAAGATAGTGAGCAGCCCACTGCAGGCAAGGTTTTCACTGATGTCAACCATTTCCTCTCCTCCAGGCAGGCCAGACTGATGCATTCAGCTGAGACAGACAGGGCCAGCAAACATCTGGCTGACACGAGAATCAGCAGGTCCCAGCCCACAGCTTTGTGTTTGTGCTTTTGTTATGTGATTTTAAATACAGAAACATGTCAATGCAACGGATGATTTTGATGCTTTCAGCCCATTTCTGTCCATCAGATGTGACTCATTGTATGGAGGCCCTTTGTCAGATACGTGACAGTGGCCTGGCCTTGTAGCATTCTGTGAGTTCTTTTCAACTTAATGTGCTCTTAGCCTTTTGTAGCACTCCAAGAGGACACAAGAGCCAGGGAATTTGGTTGTTGGCTGCATGTCAAAGAAGCATAAAAAGTTGTTAAATGAGCCAGTTGATACATACTGACAGAAAGCCTTCACTGAAGCAGTGATATAAATTTAATGCCCTTTTATTGTTCGTTGAATATTTACAACTGAAACAGCAGCAAGAAAAGAATAAGTTCTGAGAAACTATTTAAAACCACAGGCTACATTTTGGGATTTAAAAATTACCTATAATTTAAAATTAAATTTATTAAAAGTAAAGATGGAAGTACAGTGCACACTGTAGGATTTTTATTTCTTATGCATCTTGCTTCAAATGCGACAATAGAAGTGCTTCAGTAATTTTTTTGAAGCATAAAATTACAAATCTGAGCATTTGTTATATCACCTTCTATACAGCTTGATCTCCTGAGATCCCATGATGTAAACCAAGCAAATCTGGTGCCCTTCAAACACCTTCTTTTTCACTTTTAGTCTGCATAGATTTGCATTTATTAGCACAGAGCCACTTTATTTCTGTCTTGCCCATTTATCTAGCTTGGATAGCCAGGTGTGTTAGAGGTTGTATTTTCTGATTTGCCACATTCTATCATAACAGCCAAACTCCAAATGTGATTTTTTAATAAAATTTAATGAATGCAGATTTGCTGACTACCTGTGTTACCTCATACATAGAATCAAATTTCTCTCCAGATAAAGTAAATGACACTGCTGTTAACTGTACAGACATTTATTGAAGCATTTAAATATTACTGGCAGAGTGCTAAGTCAGAGATTCACACCAATTTAAGGACATTTGAGGACGTTAATTTGAAATTTACCTAAATCTTTTATAAATTAAGTTTTCCTGGACATCCTACTTGTCTCCAATCTTGCAAGAGCTAATATAGCTGTACTTTTTATAGTCATAAAATCCCACCAGTACTCTAAATTGCCTAATTTATGTATTATGCATTGTTCAGTTTTCCTAAGAGCCTCTATCTTGCACCAGTTTTGGCTGGTACATAACAAAGGCAGAACTAAAGCAAATATTTTGTGTAGCATGGTGGTTTCAGTGTAACTAATTTACTATTCTGATGGAATCTCAAAGGAAGTACAATGAGGTTCATGTCTTAGAGCTTTTTTTTCCCTCTCCCACAAGATTTTTGCACTTGTGATGGTTTAAACTCAAATATGACCATTTTAATGGAACGCATTCAACCTTATGTTTATTCTGGAAAATAGAGCAAATGAAATACACAAAAATCCACCACCCTCTTTTTCACTGGCACTTTGTGAAGTCCCTGACATAAAGAAATCCAGGTAACTGCTGAAGAAGGAGTTCAATTTCCTATAGAATCATGAAGCAGTTCCAGCACAATCCATCAGGTACACCCCATGTATCAGACCTGGAAGAGCCTCAGCTTTCTGAATTTGGACAGGCTAAGTCAAGCCCACATTGAAAGCATCTTGTCTATAAACTGCAAGCAAACATTTCCTTCCCTTTGAGGGGCACACAATGCCTCTTTTAAGGCACATGAAGCTAATGGCCAATTTGGAGTCAGTGATAGGCAGTTAGAAGAAACAAGAACACGGTACAGAACCTTCTGGTCCTTGACCATCCACCTGTTAATGACTCAGTCACTGAAGAAAACAAAAAATTAAGTGTTCTGTTTCCCAGATAATCCCCTCTCTCTCTCCACTCGAGAGAGGAAACTGATCATTCTGGCACTGCTGTGGATGAAACACTCCCAGTACTCCACGTTTTTTAGAGAATTACCTCACAAAGCATAATCTGAGTATAAAGCTTCCCTTTTATAGTGACTGTCATGACTTGCAACTGCCAAAACAACCTTATTCTCAAGAGCTAACAGCACAGACTTGGAATTTTTTTTTTTTTTAATAGTATTCATGAGGAAAGGAGAGGAAGGAGGGGGAAAGGCATTGCTCTCCCTCTAAGATGCAGTTTGAGCCCAGGTGGCTGGAGGGAAGCTTGGAGCACAGCTGTGCTCCCAGGGAGGGATGGGCTGCGGGCAAGAGCAGCCTGCAGCTCCCATGCAGGCCAGTGCTGAGTTTTTATCTGGCATCACCTTGGTGAGATGAAAGCTGCAGGCTGATAATGCTCCTGTCTGCTGCCTGCGGGATTAACAACATGAAATACTTTCAGCTGTGCTTTGCAGGAGCAGCAAATCACCCTTTTTAGGAGGTGGTGCCAACAGGGGAAGGCAGAGGTGATAAGAGAAGAAGGCAGCACTTCAGTGCAGGTACCCTGGGGAGCTCGGTGTGAAATGCAGGTGTCAGTGCAGAGTTTGCACAGGGCTGGGCAGCTGCACTGCAGCTCAGGAGCTTTTTTCCTGACAAATACCAAGAACTACCAAAAGGCTTTCCTGGTTCTTTCTTCCAGAGGATTTCTGAGATGAGAACTTGTTTCAAGGCAGTGACGCTATTAGAGATACCCTGAGTGACTTCTGTAATTTTTTTTAACCTCCATTTCCTGTACAGTATGCAATTACTAGGAGGGTGGAAACTCCTGAACTCCCTGTGAGAGTTTGCTATGTCTCTCATTTCAGCTTAATAAAATATAATCTGCATTGCAGCATCTGCAATTCAGAGTTGTTCCTTATCCAGCTGTTCTAACTCAGGTTATTCACAGGATGATGAAGAAAAAATATTTGCTGGAGGGATGCTGGATTTATTTGATATGAATAGCACAGCTAAATCTTTTATTTTAGTATTTTAGAAAATTTCCCCTTGTCAAAGTAGTTCAATAAGAAGGATTTGCCACTATTGTGCCGATCCAGTTATTCTTTTTCAGACTGTCTGCGTTTTTACATGAATTATGACTTTTCATTCACACAGTCTGTGTGTTCGTTGTCTTTCCAGGCTATCTCAGGACTTTCATGTTCCTAGAAAGAGGGTGTCTTCTGGAGCAGCACAACCACCAGGCAGGGCACTCATCAGGAGAGTTCATTACCAGGAAGCAAAGAGGGACAATATACTCTTCCTCTTGCCTGGACTGAACCCATTTACCTCCTAAAAAGAGAGATACTCATTGTTCATATACACTAAACAACAAAATCATGAGAGCTGTCTAGGTAATTAACAGGTCCACTTAATGAGACCCTTTAACGTGAGAGAAAGGGCAAAAGCAAGGACACAAAAGGAGGGAAATCAGAGAAAGCTGGAACAGAGTGATTGCTCAACTCAGAGTTTTTTCTTTTGCCAGTTACCTCCCCCAAGTTATTTGCTGTTGATTACTGACACGAAGGAGGCTGATCTGGCCCTGCACAGAGACACTGCAAGATTAGACCATTGAGAAGAGCTGAAGTTCAACTGCAAGACTTCTTAAATGATAAATTCCAGCTCCCTATCAGATAGCTCAAACCAGGGCTGAACAGACACTTCTTTTTTTCTTTTTTCTTGGAGTGAAACGCTAGAGGTGTCTTTCTTTTTGGCTAATATATAGCCCCACGAAATGGAAGTGAAACCTTATTGATTCCCTCTGAATTTATACCGTGAAACTTCTCTTAATTCTCATCCTTAAAAGAAAAATCCACTTAAGATCCTAAAAATTATGAAAGAAAAGAAAAAAAGAAAAAGAACTAGAACTAAAGCACTAAATAAAACATAACAGATTTCCACAGGGATACATTTGACCAAGAACATTTTCCTGGGACTTATTCTAATAAGTGCAGAACCAAACTCTGAAACTCTGAATAATTCAGTGAAAATGACTAATCAAACTTTGCCTCTGTTCAATATTTGCTTTTAAAAAGTGCTTAGGAAAGCTGCATATATTTACTTTGCCTACAATAAAGAGAAATTAATTAATATTCATCTGGCACACAATATATTTTCAGGAAAAAATACATGGTGGGATAGGAGATAGTTATGTATTTGCATGTCTGAAATGAGGTGAAAATCAGCTCCTAGGAAACAGCTACTTCATTGCTGTTTGTTCTGCTTTTGTCTAAACCAGATTCAACACTGGAATAACACATTGATAAAATGTACAGCGTTTATGAGCTTTCTGTATGTTATTTGCTTACATCTTTAGCCTTCTCCCCTCCCCAGATTTCACAGCTGCACATTAAACATGCTCCTGCAGCATGCCACACTGAGCTCTGTTTTCCTGCTGCTGCAGCCTGATCCAAGTCCATGGGTCCCCGAGAAGCCTTTGCACTCAGGAAATGTCTCTCAACTGCACAGGGTAAAAGAAAGGTCTCAGGCAGCAGAGAAATGGCTCTGGAGCTGGAGACAGGGACTCCTTTCTTTATTTCCTGCCGCACACTTCCTAAAGGCATTTGCTGACAAGGAATTTGCAAATCTCGTCTTGTTCAGGGCCGCAATGCTGCTCGGTGTGGCTGAGATAGAATCACGGTGTACCTGTCCAAGAGCAGCTGGCAGCTCCAGGAGTGGGGCTCAGAGTCCCCTGTCCCCCAGGCTGATCTGCAGGGACCTTTCCCAGAGCCAGCAGCTCCAGGAGTGGGGCTCAGAGTCCCCTGTCCCCTGCAGTGACCTTCCCCAGAGCCCGGCAGATGCCAGGAATGCAGCTCCGATCCCCCAGGCCGATCCAATGTCGGAGTTTCCTGCAGTGACCTTCCCCAGAGCCCGGCAGCTCCAGGCTTGCAGCCGAGAGTCCCCTGTCCCCCAGGCCCATGGAATGTCGGAGTTTGCTGCAGTGACTTTCCCCCGAGCTCGGCAGCTCCAGGCCTGGAGCTCAGAGTCCCCTGTCCCCCAGGCCGATGAAATGTCGGGGTTTCTCTGCAGTGACCTTCCCCAGAGCCCAGCAGCTCCAGGCCCGGAGCCGAGTCCCCTGTCCCACAGCCCTATCCAATGTCGGAGTTTCCCTGCGGTGACCTTCCCGAGAGCCCGGCAGATGCCAGGAGTGTGGGGCTGAGAGTCCCCGGTCCCCCAGGCCGATGGAATGTCGGGGTTTCTCTGCAGTGACCTTCCCCAGACCCCGGCAGATGCCAGGAGTGCAGCTCAGAGTCCCCTGTCCCACAGCCCCATCCAATGTCGGAGTTTCCTGCAGTGACCTTCCCCAGGGCCGGGCAGCTCCAGGAGTGCAGCTCAGAGTCCCCGGTCCCCCAGGCTGATCCAATGTCGGAGTTTCCTGCAGTGACCTTCCCCAGAGCCCGGCAGATGCTGCCGCCCCCTCCTCCCGAAGGCTGTCCCGGGGAGAACGCGGAGTTCCAGGGTGACTCATTCCCACACACATCCTCACTGACCCCAGCAGCTCCCCTAAAGGCAGGGAGCACAGCAGAGAATCTGTGCTCTCCTCTGGGATGGTCAGGCAGATCAGGACAGGGACAGGGATCCTCCCCGGGTGAAGGACAAAGCCCAGCAGGGACAATTCTGGGGTGCTGCTTCTCCACAGCACCCCTTATTCAAAGCGTTCACAAGCATTCATTCATTTCTACACCACAGAACCAGTGCAAAGATCTACAGCCCCTGCTCCCCAGCATGGCTGACATTTGCTATTTTGCTTGTTTACATTAAAATTCTTAAAAAAACCCCAAAACTCCATATACGTCCCCCAGTTCACTGTCTTTGAGGACACAGGTGAGTGCAGAGAACACTCAAGTTCCCCAGCTGCGGAGATTTATCACCAAAATGATAAACATAGATTTTAGCACAGCTTTAAATGATTTGGAAATTTGAGGCTTTATTTTCCATGCTTCAGTTCACTGAGAAGTCCAATACAGGGATAAAATACAGGGAAAAGTGCTTCTCAGGGATAAAATGCAAACCCACAGAATGTAAAGGGTGTGAAAGCAGCTGAGGAAACAGCCAGCAAGCCCTGAAACCCCTGTGCTCCTAAAGCTGGTTAGGAAACATCACAAAAGAGGGAAGCTCCAAGAGCAAGGCAGAAAAGGGAATCAGAGGGAATGGTGGCAAGGCTGGTGAAAGAGAATTCAAGGTGTCTGCACAGGAGCTGTTCTGGGCAGAGACCACCCCCATTATTTGGGGAGAGAAGTTCAGGGTATCCAGGGCAAGGATTGAGGCAGCAGAGCCAGGGGTGATTCTCAGGGCTGGCACTGTGAAACAGCCAAAACATCATGCAGATTCATACTTTTTTGGGGGGGCTTAATTCCCTGCAAAAAACGAGTTAGAAAATGAAGAGCACATTTTAATCGACTGCTGAAAAATGCATCTGAAATTTCCAGGAGGATCTTTGCATGGAGGATGCCGTGAGAGTCACACTGGTGTGCTCAGGAGAGGGAAGTGCAGGACATCCAGCCTTGCAAGCAGGCAGTTCTTAAAGGGTGGTTTTAAAGAAGACACAAAAGAACAGTTAATATTGGTGGAAGTTATCAGATAAATCTAAAATAAAGCAGAAAATGTCAGAGAAAAGGTGATTTGCTGAGAATTTTGCTCTTGCCAACATCCGGAGTGCTGCAAGATCCACAGTCACTCACAAGAAGTCAGGCCTAAAAATATTCCTTTCTCAAAGTAAACCTGCCATGCCAGTGCTGACAGTGCAGGCTCCTGGCCCCCCACCTTTGCATTTACAGCCAGAAGTGCAAGAGTTTTTTTTGTGCCTGGTTGTTATTCAGGCAGCTGGATACAGTGTTTGAAGGCACCTGAAAAGTAAAATAACAATTCTTTTCTAAGCCCAGAAGTGTTAATTTCCCAATAAGCTTGTTTGATTAACTAAGCAAACCCAGAGGACAGGCTGACTTTGTCTTGTTTCTCTTCCCCCAAGCGCATTTTTACAGAACTCCAGTGGAGTTCTAACCAAAACAATGTGCTGATAGGAGAAGCTGTCTGCATTCCTCTTTTGCATTTCACCTTACACTCTCCATGTTGCTCGAAGATAAGCTCTTCTAGATGCCAAAAAAACTCCAGCAAGAGGTGAAGGCTCCTCTGCAGCGGGTAGAATACCACACAAGTTATTCACTGCATTTTTGCCTGTGGATCCCCACCCTGAGTGAAATCCCTGCAGTCATTCCTCTTCCAAGTGACCCCAGGGGTGGGAAGAGCCTGTTTCAAATGTGACTATTAACTAATCAACATTAGGCACTGTTTTAGCTTCTTTATATTCACACTCACCCCTCTGGATGGAAAGCAGCACCCTATTTAACTTGGCACCTGCTCATTTCTTCCTGCAGGAAGGAATATCCACAGGGCTGGACTCATTTCCAGGGAAGGACCTTCACATCCTGGGATTTTTTTTTGAGTGGTCAAGGGAGAGGGAGGAACAATGCTTGTATTTGTATTATTTCAGCTTTGCTCTAGAGAGGTGCCCTCCATAAATAAAATATTTACTATATTAAAATATAAATAAAATAAAAATATTTTAAGAAGAGTAGAAGAGAAATGGTTTTTCCTGCGCATATTTACACACACACGCCTTTCAAAGAAACACAGAGATGCACTGAAATCTGCACTTCCAAATAGGTGCAAAAATGCAACAAATGCTGTAAACACCTTAAGTAGCTACAGATGAGGTGAAAAAGGAGAAAACTGGTATTTTGTGACACAATTCAACCTTCCTTTATGTCACACACATTTTATGACTTTTGTACATAGAAGGCAGGTTCCCATCATGTCCCTGTTTTCAGAGCTGATCATGTAACAAAGCAGAATTCAGTGGCCAGAAATGGTGTCAGCTGGAATCCTCAAACTCAGAACCAGCAGGAGAGGAGAAACCAATGAACCTCAGAAGAAAATCTGAAAAACCATTAGAAGGACAACTTATATTTAGTCCCAAAGCATCTCTTGGATGCCCCTGAAAGAAGGTCCCCTGTAACCTGGGTGAAGATGAAAAATGCAGCTCCTTAGGGTTATTTAGGCCCTGCTGAAACCCCCACCTGAGGCAATGTTGGAAGGTACTAAGGGAAGGATGAAAATATGTAAGTGTAGCAGACAGCAGAATCCTGAGTCTTTTCTGGAGCATATTGCAGTGTTATTAATAAATATCTCTCGTGGAATTAACTGTTCTTCTCTCAATTGTTCCTGTGAGCTGAGAACAGGCTTTGTGCTCTGTATTCAGAGAGAGCCAGCAGCAAAAGAAACAGATTTGAGGAAGAAGGTAAAGATGAGGTAAAAATGCATCAGTGGATGAACCAGAGTGAAGATTTGGCTGGACAAGAGTGTCCTGTGAAATGCAAGTCCTTTGAGTGCTGACATGGAATAACATTCCATTGCTTCTGCCTTTTTTCAGTGAATTCAGGTAACTGACAGGGGATGCAGATCACATCACTTGCAAAGTGGTTCTGAATTATAACCTGCTTCAATTACTCATCTGAGAAAAAGCGGAGTCATCAACTGATAATTAACTTGTGCAAATTTTCAGGGATGTGGAAATAGAAAAGGTGCATGGAAATTAAATTCAATTAAATGTTAAAGCTCTTGAAATCTATCACAATTTCTTCTACCCATTTCAGACCAACATTAATTCATAAAAAGAGCCCTCTCACCAAAAAACAGCCTCTTCTGCAGTGGAACCTAAAAGCTGCCAAGAAAACAAAGCCACACTGCAAATAATTTTTTTTTCTAATAGCACTAACGTTTTATCTACTTATTCAGCTGTTTTCTCTAGAAAAAGACTAAAATTTATCCAAACCACTTTAATATTGGAAAACAACTGTAAATCAAATAATTTCTTTTGGGTCAGTTCAAGGGCTGCTCCAGGAGAGCTGGGCAGCAGTCTGAAACTGAATTTGCTCATTTCCTCCTTTATTAACTCATGAAGTCAGCTTAAAAATATTACAAGTTCTGTGTTAGCAGAGTTTAATATCCCCTCCTTTTCTCATGTGGATGTGTTCCAAGAGTGTACAAAGCTTCTCATTAATAAATATTTTAAAATTTATATGACATAAGAGAAATATATCTATATGTCTGAAAGTTATGCTGGACAAGCTACCATTTTCCCTGTATTACTTGGGAACACAGAGCTGTTGAAAGCAGTATAACTGAAGTCACAAGGATAAAAAATGCAAATATTTACTAGATAAAGAGACTGAATGTCACACTTTTTTAATGCAAGAAGCAATGTGGCATTGCTCATTTAATCTGGGCTCTGCTAATTGGTCTATTACACAATGAAAAAATCTTTGGGAGTCCTTCTGGGAATGTCTCACATCATTCCCTATCAGCTGTTGACATACAAATACTCTGGTAATGAAAATATTTTCATTCCTTCATAACAGCATTCCCTGTCCTGTTTAATCTTATTTTCTCTCTTTCTAAAAACAAGCTTCTGTGTGGGGTTTCTGAACTAACAGACCTGATGCCATATATCAAAAATATCCCGTGCTCCTGTCAAACTTGCTAGGGGTCCACCCAAAAGAGAGCAAAAGGGAAAAAACCCAAGGATTTATACCAGTAACACAGGATTTTAAGCACCATTTGAAATTCATCTCTGTTCTGCATCATTTCAAAGGACTCTGAGTGCAGCTGGAGCTGCCCCCACTGGCCAGGGAACACCCAGCACAGGGCCCAGGGGTGTGCTGGAAAGGAGCAGGATCACAGATCCCCAGAAACACTGCAGAGCAGAGAATTTTAGCCATTTGTCACAATCCTGTCACTGGAATGAAAAAGGCCACTGAGGAGCAGAGGGCTGGAAAATGAGGGTGCCTGCTTGGCCTCCAAGCAGGCTCCTCTGGAGCCTGTGACCATGAGGATTTCAGGGACCTGGTACTGGAGATGGATAAAGTGGAGCTGGAAATCTTCCAGCAGCTCCCTCTGTGCATTGCTCCCATCCCCAGGGGGGTGCCAGCACCTCCAGGGCTGAGCCCTCTGTCCTGCTCTCCAATCTCACAGCAAACCCTGCTGGGGATGGTTTTTACTCTCAATATCCAACTCCTGACCAGTTGGATCCCCACTCTGTGCCCAGGCAATTGGCCTGGGAGATAAGATCACATTGTGCTGTGCATGAAATCCTCTCAGCAGAGTCAGTGCTGTGGTCTCCCTGCAATTGCTTTTGGAAATGAAGCTATTTCAAAAGTTGCTGCATTCCCATTGTGCAGGTCGATACTTCTCTTCCTCAGTAAACAGCGTACCTAAAAACGTCTCCTAAATTATTTTCTTTCTCTTAAATTATTGTCTTCGATATATCAAATTCTTCCAAATTCAAGGTCAGAAATACGATGCAAGCTTCTGCCTCTTCCTCCCCCACCCCACTCCCCCCTGGGACTCCAGCCTCCACCCACATCCTGCTGCCCAGGTTGTAACATTCCTTTCTGCACCCTATCAGTGTCACACTCCCTCCTGGAAACAGGTGCAAGAAGATTAAAACCCCACTCATTCAGCTGGGATTTTCATCTGTTTGCACCTTCCTCTCTGCCCCTCCTGTGTGTCAACATCCCGGGAGCCCAGGGTGCTGGGAAGGAGCTGCCTCTGCCAGTTCTCACTGCTGTTTACAGGGACGAGCGCAAGTTTCCATCTCAGGGACAGCTATATCAGCACACAGGAGAAAACTTCAGATACAAAGGCTTTACTTCAATTAGGTTGGTGTTTCTTTCCTTAAAAAACACAGGTGTTTTGTTAAAACCTAAGGTCAATTTAAATGTCAGCCTTAACTGGACCTAAGAGGGTTGTTTTCATGAATTTTTGAAAAATACGTGAATTCTGTGTTATTCTTTTTAATTCCTAAATTGTTCGTGATATGAGGGTTGAAATATTGGAGCATTTTTTCATTTTAGTAATGAAATCATTTTATGTCAAGCTGTCATTGCAATACAAACAAAAGAGTTTGACCTAGAAGAGAGATCATTCCATGCAATTGGTAACTGCACTTAATATTATAAAAACAAAGATAGTGCAGTGACTAAAACCTTCTTCCACTGTGGTTCTGTATCACTGCAGCTGATATTGGGAAACAGTGATACAATCTTTGCATTGCCTTGGAAAAAATCCAAAAACATTTCCACAGACACCTTTTTTTTTCCTAAAAGTCCCTAAAACTGAGGAATGCTTTGTGTCCTGTCTCTATGGCATTATTCTCTGTACTCCCTTTACATGCTGAATTAAAGCAGCCTATATCCTCTCATCTATATTTTGAATTGACAAGAGCTTCTGTTTTTTTGTTTTTTATTTTGGTTTTGTTTTTTTCTTTTTGTTTTGTTTTTTTTGATAGTTTGTTTTTTTTTTTTTTTTTTGGTTTTTTTTTTTTTTTTGCCCAAGCCCCTGCACTCTTTGCTCTTGTGGTGTGTGTTACAGAAGTAGTCACCTTTTTGGGAGCTCTGTTTTTCTGTGCAGCAGGAGCTCCCTGGAATACCATGGGGAGGAGAGGCCCCATGGGATAAGGAGCAGCCTGTGTGCAGATATTCCCAGAATGGCCATTCCAGGAGAGTCCCTGGAGTGCCACCTGCAATCAGCACCCACCCAGGGCTGCCAGCAGCTGAACCACTCCTGCACAGGTCTGTGGGGCAGGCAGACCTTCAGGGGAGAAGCTGTGCAAGGTCACAGCCCCACAGCAATTAAACTGAGACAGGGACTGGTTTCCCTCTCCTTCCCAGCACAGTGTGGGCTGCAGAAATGCACCCGAGTGGAACTGAGCCCCAGGGGCAGCAGCAGAGAGCAGGGAGCAGGGATCTGGGTGGTGCTCTCAGCTCTGTAACTGGATCTCTCTGGCAAGAATGGACAAGGGCATCCGGGAGCTGGGACACTCCCCTGGCTGCCACCAAAGTGTGGCACACAACCTGCCCTGCCTGCAGCAGCTGCCAGCATGGACAGGGGATGTGCACTGCTGGTCACCCCAAAGGGAGCATGGACAGGGGATGTGCACTGCTGGTCACCCCAAGGGAGCATGGACAGGGGATGTGCACTCCTGGTCACCCTAAAGGGGAGCATGGACAGGGGATGTGCCCTCCTGGTCACCCCAAAGGGAGCATGGACAGGGGATGTGCCCTCCTGGTCACCCCAAAGGGGAAATGGACAGGGGATGTGCACTCCTGGTCGCCCCAAAGGGGAGCATGGACAGGGGATGTGCCCTCCTGGTCACCCCAAAGGGGAGCATGGATAGGGGATAAACTGTTAATCTTTTTGTGAGGAGGAACAAATTTCTGGTATGATACTTTGGCTAAAAGCATGGACATGGGATGTGCACTGCTGGTCACCTGAAAGGGGAGATGGACAGGGGACGTGCACTGCTGGTCACCCAAAGGGGAGCATGGACACACATGTGCACTACTGGGTCATCCCAAAGACACACACACACAGGGATGTGCACTGCTGGTCACCCCAAGGGGAGCATGGACAGGGGATTCCTCGTGCATTCACAGGATGCATTTCTGACTTGCAGAAAAGGCACAAGACCAGACCAAATTTTTCAAAGAGCACAGGAATGGGGACAGCACAAAGTCTGGCATGTTCTTTGGCTAAGCCCGGAATGGGCACACACTGCTCAAACGAAAGCCAAGCTGTGCTGTGCCCAAGGAGGACACTCCTGCACCAAACACCACAGACACACAGATTTCTAATGGATGAAATTTTCCTTCACTCCTTCCCTCTGTACTCCTGTGCCCACAGGGCATTTCTGACTTGCAGAAAAGGCAAATGACCAATGATGAACGGGCTGAGAGCACAGGAATGGGGCACAGCACGGGAGTGGCCCAGCCCAGCCCGGGAATGGGGCACATTCCTGCTCAAACGCCTCCGGCTGTGCTGTGCCCAAGGAGGATTTTCTCTCACTCAAACCCCTCTGTTGAGCTGTGCCCAAGGAGGATTTTCCCTCACTCAAACCCCTCTGGCTGTGCTGTGCCCGAGGAGGATTTTCCCTCACTCAAACCCCTCTGTTGAGCCGTGCCCGAGGAGGATTTTCCCGTGGTGTGAGGCGAGGAGGGCAGAAGGGGGCATCAGTGAAACGGCGAGCGCTGGAGCAGCGCAGCGGAGCGCGGCTGAGCGCGCAGCCCGAGCATCCCCCGCGCCTCCCGAGACACTTCCCGGGGGTAAAACAAAGGGAAAGCGCCCAGAAAATGCTTTAAGTATAGCAGTTTATCTCCTAAACAGGACAAGGATCTAGAAAATCTGTTAGCATGCAGCAGAGGGAAAGAATATGCTCATAATGTTTAGAAAGATTTATATGCATTTAATATGCATTTATAAATGTAGGCACTGCTTTGGGAAAAAGGGTGTGTTATTTCCCCTGTCTAATCTTATATGCCAGGAAAAAAGTAATTTAAATTTCTAGTTAAAAATAAATTATTATTTCAAGGTTTAGTATTTCAAGAGATTTGGGAAGTGTAAAATATTGATGCTAGCAGATATCAATTCACAAGAAGTTCTGGCTTTGTCAGATAGGAGAGAGTGAGAAAACACAGCAGATAGGTGTCCACTGGCGTGTGCACACATTAAATGTAACATCATTATAAACAATCCAGTGGTGCTTCCAAATGAGTCACTTCAAAGCCTCCAAAGCCACTCTCAACATTTCTAAAGCATAGCAGGAGAATCACTAAGTCAAGGAAAAGCTGCACTGCTGGTACATTTGCAGCTCCTGGTGTGCAGCCCTGCAGTAGGGGAAGGTTCTCAGCTGACATTTGCTCTCCTCCCTGCCTCGGCTCCTGCTGGGCACCACGGCCTGGCCAGAGCTGCTGACCCTGCCCCTGCCTTGCTCTTTGGAACCCTTGCTTGTCTGCTTTGGGATTTTGGAATTCCAAACCAAATTTACCTCAAGTCTGGGAACAAGGAAACAACTCTGCTGCCTGCCCTCTGCTCAAGCACTCAGGTGCTTCCTTCAAATAAGAAAATTCAGTGAGAGCACTGTGCAAGGTAACTCTGAGCAGGACAGCACCGAGTGCCCCCCAGGTGCTGCTGCTGCTCCTGCCTGGGTGGCAATGGCACCTCAGCAGTGGCACCTCAGCAGTGGCACCTCAGCAGTGGCACCTCAGCAGTGGCACCTCAGCAGTGGCACCTGGCGCTGGAGCAGGAGCCAGCCACAGAGCTCCCTCTCTGTTCATTGAATGCCTGCCCCCTCCCACACCCCCTCCTCAGCTGTTGTCCTGTGTGTCCCAGTCTGGCTGCCTCTTTCTGCCCTCCAAAGCCACATGAGAGGCACAGCAGTCACGGGCTGCCCTGCAGGCAGACATTCCCTGGGCTGAAGAACTTCCCCACCTGCAGCCTCAGGCTGCCCCTCCTCACATCCCCCAGCTCTAACACCAGCAAAGTACAACCCTCACCCAGCCCAGGGGTACCTGTGTGTCACCAGCTCAGGCACAAAGCAAACAGGAGAGATTTCCCTTTTTCTCTTTAGCCCTACTCATGCACAGGGCCCTTAATCTGTTTATTAACCTGGTATTGCAGCAGAGCCACAGGATCCTCAGAGGTGAAACTTTTAGGAGGTTGGGTAGTACTTTAGGCTATAAAATCACAACAGTTTTAGTAAAAGGTGTGTGTCACTCAGCCTTCCACAGGCTGAAAATCTACTCCTGCTTTTTGCTGTCTCATTTTCCCTTTAAAGGAAAGAGGAAAAAAAACGTTTGCCCTTCACAATCCTTAGATATTTTTACTGATCTTTTGTTGACCATTTAGTGAACTCAGAAGTCTGATGTCAGTTACCCTATAGAAAGGATACAGGCTGTTCTGCCATATCTGGAATTATTTTTAAACACTTCCCCCTCACAAATGAAATCCTTGGAGGTTAAGGGGGAAGGCAGACCAGTGGGTTTATACTGAGAAGAGAACATCTTACAAGAATTTAGTTCAGGAAAAAATAAGGAAAGTGTGGTGAAAAAACACAGGTTCTACAAATCTGTGGTGGAGGTATTTTGACACTGTCAAGGGATAAAATCAACAACTTTTTCCTGGATACAAAAGCTCAGGTCAGACATTTCAATCAAGGGGCTTGTGTGTACATTTGTGTCCCAGGCAAACTGCTGTCAGATTGAGACATCCTCATCATTATGAATAATTGTGCTTCTGATGGAGTTTTCACAGCCATTGGAAATAACCACTCCAAGCCTTGCCAGCAGAAGTTTCACCCCAAAAATTTTCCTTTGCTTTGAAATTCCAGACAGAGCACCTCAAGAGGAAAAAAAAAAAAAACATAAGCAAACAAATCTTCATCTGCTTGAGTAGCTCAGCAATAACAAAGAACAGGGGAGAAAATTTACTGGAATGACTGAGGAAAAATCATAAGGATGCACAATCTGAAACTTCTGAAAAGCATGTACACAGAAGCATATAACACCAACAGAAACAGGCATGGAAAGGTTTATTTTTAATTGAAAAATGTTGATTTTTCAGCTGCTTTCCCTGTCTTCTCTTTTCCAGCTCCTACTGCCAGCTCGCTGCAGCCACTACTGCAAGGATTGCCTCACAGGTCCAGTTTCACCAAAGAATACCAGGCTGTACTCTACTTAACGCTAATTTTTTTTTGTTTGTTTGCTTTTGCAATTTCTGTCACTTTCAAGAAAGTCTCCACTCTTGGAGCCACAGAAGACTGCAATTTCTATGTTTCAAACAATCAATTATTTCACTTAAAGGTGAGGTTCTTGGCTCTTGTTAGAAGTAGAAAATGGGGAAAAAAAAAAGCAGTAAAACATATTGCAGTGAGATGCATTTTAGGTGAATATCATGATTTTGGGGACCTCTAAAAAAGTGGTAATTACAGAATAGAAATGCAGATGTACAAGCTACAATAAACATACCTACCCTGGAAAGCAGAAAAAGAGCAAAATCTAACAATATATGCTACACTTACCAAACTTCTCAGACTTTAAAGAACACAAATCTGTAATCCTTCACTGCTGCCAAGTAAGCAGTTAGCAAAATTCAAATAGCACCTAAATGTGCTGTGCTGCCTGCCCACTGCAGCACAAAGAAGGGAACCCCCAGTGGAGACAGAGCTGCACACTCATGATTTTAATCAAGTCATCTGAAATTTGTTAAAGACCTCAATAAACCAAAGCCATCACTGTACCTGACAGGGGCCCTGGGTCACTGGAACCAGGCCATCCACCAGATGTCACATCTTGCAGAACTTTGTCACATCCTTCCTCAGGACCCCTCTGAAATGTTGTGCTTTCCCAGAGGCTCCTCAGCAGTGGAGGATGTGTGCTCCAGAAACAAACACACACTTCTGTCAGAGCACAAATGCCAGCTCTTCAGCAAGGATTTGCCTTCAGTTATTGAATAATACTTCTGATGGACCTGGAAGCACAGCAGGGTTTATATTTCTCTCCCTTAACTGTGCAGATTTAGTCAGTACCACTTTTAATATGAAATCCTATCTAGCAAGTATTTTTTTTTTAAATACACTAGACTTTTTGTGCAACTCTTCAGCAGGATTGTTGAAGTATTAAAAGCTTTAAATTTACCCTGGGCTTTTGACAAAATTTGTGTTTCCCATTCACCCACTCAAATCAATAAAATGATGCTTTAACACAATTTTAAACAAGCACAGACGCTCTGTAGTGAATTCAGAAGTGTATTTCAAATTTACTGGTAGGCAATAAGACCTGAAAAACAAATCTGGGGATAAATACACCAAAAGCATCAGTGAGATAAATGTGCCTTATGCACTTCAGCCATGTCCAGAGCAGGATCTGTCCCTCTGGCCCCAGGGAGTGTGGCTGCAGACACTTTGCTGCAGCCAGTGCCAGAGTGAAGCGCAGGGCAGCCCAGCTGCTGGCAGGGAGCACAAGGAAAGTTATGCAGATTTTCACTGGAACTGAACTGGGGCTTGCACTGCTCAGCCCCTGGCACTCACACACGAGGTGAATTTCTTGGCATTCCTCTCGGTGTCTTGAGGATTAAAAGGAATAAAGGCCTTGTGTTCACACACCAAAGTAATGAAGCCAAGTATTGATACTAAATGGTGTAAGACAAGACAAAGACACATCAATCTCCATTATATTTTTTTTTCTGTGCATTGCAAAATAGGCTTCACTTGAGCCTAGTTTGTCATCAAGTGTGTGAGGCTCCAAATGGCCCCGAGGTTCTGATGCAGAGCTCTGCACAGAGCTAATCCACAGTCACAGCCTTGGAAGCACTTCCACTGCTTGCAACTGCAAGAAAACACTCAACTTATTCATCCTTTGAAAGAATTGATAGCTTTTAGGGGTCCAGCTGAGGGGAAGGTGGGATCCATGGGGATGTGATCACTTTGGATAGATCTCCACTAAGAACACTGGGGCTGGTGGTCTGGCCCACTGAACTGGCTTCTCTTTTTAGTTTAGGAATTATATAGGGACTAACTAGAACAGGAAACTTCTCCCTCCCCCCAGCTTATTAAATGATTTCCTGTCAGTCCTTAGGAAAAGCAGCTCATTGCTCAAAGCCTTAAGAAGTTATGAGTGGCTCACACCCAGGCTGGGAACAACAGGAAGGGAAGGATAAGCAGAGCTAATTGGCCTTTTCCCACTTTGCCAGGGTAGCCAGCAGTTGGAGATAAGCTTTCTCCACCAGAGATACCCTGCCAGTCCCTTCCCCTCCCTCAGTTTGCTTTGCCTTTAATGGTGACCGTGTCAGATGTGATCCTGGCCAACACCCACGGGTGACTGCATGAACTGCTCTGCACTCCAGCCCTCAGGGAAGCCACATCTCAATCTGCTCCCTCCACCATTTCCCAGGCACAAGAGAAAGGAGCCATTTTTCCAGTGGTCTTATTCATGTAATTTATAAAACCAGACCAGATCACCTAACGTGATTTCTCAGAATACACACTTCTCCAAGTGATCTTTCCAAAGCTGTGTCAGGTGTTTATATGTTTGTGCTGAAACAAGTACCACCAGCAGTGTGGGAAGACAACCCCACACACCAACAGTTTGGCATCCAGACCACAGAGAAGCTGGTGCTATTCACCAGGGTATGTCCTTACAGCCTCGATGCTCAGGCACATTTTTCTGGAGTTGGCCCTAAATGATCCATCAAAGAATTAAGGACAGTCCTTTGACCACAACTCCACAGCAAATATTCCTTTTTGTTTCCAAGTTCTGCTGCCAACATGCAAGCACTAAAAGGTGCATAATTACATTATTTTCTAATAAATCTGCTTTAAAAAAAAAACCCAAACCCCCACCTTTATCAGATTCTAGGAATTACTCTTAACAAGTAAATGAGCATCACTGCAGTGACTTAGGCCTTGAGTGACATTTCCAGACCTCAAACATCCTCAGCACTGAATCAGCCCCATTGGTGCTCTGTGAAACGCCCTGTGGAGGTCAGAGTGCTCCCTCACACTCATCCTCCTGGCCAGAGTCCTGCCACCTGCACATTTGAACCACGCTCTTCATTTTCCAATGGTGTGTTTGATGAATGAGCCAGAATCTCTGAAATCCCACTCAATATATCCACTCATCCCTTTGAAGGTGAATTGCAGATAACTGCTCCAGCAGGTTTTCCCTGTGCTTCTCACAGGTGTTCTTTGGGTGTTCCTTGAAGTTCTGAATTTTCTGTACTTTGTAGCCTCAAAAAACACCCTGAGTATGTTTTTAAAAATGGGGCAAAATTACCTTTTTTCTCTATTGAGTTGGCCTCTTACTTTTCCTTGTGGAAGAAACAAGGCCAAGCTGGGCAGCAAAACTCAAGATCCAGTTGCAACCCATCCTCTTTGCACCACTTTTACTTGGATTGAGCATTTATACTTCCTGTTCTGCACTGCATTTAGAGCAAAAGTCAATGGTATCTCTTGGAAACATGTACTCTTGGAGGTGATGAAAACACTGCCATAATTTATGGCAAGTAAAAAGATCTCAGTAGAATTTAAAAACCCCTGCCATTACTTTTACATGTAGAGTGTAAAAATAAAGATGAAAACACTGTTTTTTTTTTTTTTTTTTTACATTTGACACATCCTGCTTCTATCTCTAGTTATTTTAAAAACTTATTTGTTGTCCACCCCGAAGAAACACTCTGTGCAATGTGTGCAACTGGAAGAAGGAAAGGGAAACAAAAATAAAAATCCACATTTTTCCACTAATAATCAAACTTTTCAAGTAAAATGGTCCAATGACTCTGCTTCTTCTAACAGTTAAAGATGTTTCAATCTGTATAAAAGACAGGCACTTTTTTTTTTGTCTCCTAAAATATGTTTCTAATTTAAGTTTGAAAAAATATTTCCATTGTGCCATATATGCGGTAACTCAAAACCAAAATGAAAGGATTAAAATCAGGGCTGCACAGAACGGTTTAAATTAAATTCAGGTAGTGGGGAAGACTGCTGTATCTGGCACGCTCCCACTGCCTGGGCTCTCTGGCCAAGAGGCAAGATGAAGCATAACAACCCTTACCTGCCAAGTCTACAGCAATTTGGAGGCTTTCATTCATCTCTTAAAATAAAATGTTAATGCTCTTGGAAGTTTGCCCAGCCATGCAGTAGATCTCACCTGTCTTTTCCTTCTCCTCACACCAATGTACCATGGGAGGCTTGAGTAAGGACTGGAAATATTTCCAACTTTTTTTCCTTTTTCTGAACGCACCACGGTATTTAAACTTATCTAAGCCCATCACACCTCAGTGGAAAATGTGACTAAATCCTGCAGGTATTTTGAAAATCTCAGCTAACACATTACAAACAGTTGCTGAAGAGCTGAAGCATGCACTGTGGATGTCCTCCTCTGTCACTCTTTCACACCTATAAAGCCTTTGCAGTCCCCCAATGATTAAAAATTAAATCTGATTAAATCTGCCTCCCTCCCCAAGTGGCTCTGCTTATGATAAATCAGTTTGCACTATTTATGGTCCATATTATTACTACAGCCACAATGAAATGAGCCCCAAGGCTTCCCCAAACACAGCTATGTTTCTCAACAGATTACTCTTGGCCAAGCAAAGAAAGGATAAGCAGAGCTCTGCCTTTCAGAAAAGGCAGCAAAGTGGAAGAATTAAAGTTTTCATAGGATTCTTAGGAAATTACTCAAAACAGTAATACTAAACTCTTTTTACAATCATTTGGGAAGAAATGAAAATACATAAATAATACACAGATCTCTCCAGAGCTTTCTCCCACTTTGTATGAGGTTTAAAGACTTTCAGATGGCACCAGTAACAAAACAATTTACTGACAGCCTGGCTGCTAAGGCCACAGTTAATCTGTACAGACCATCTACCTCCAGGGAATTCTTTATTCCAAGCCAGGGAGTTCCCAAACTTTTTTCTGCTGCATGTACAACCATCAGTAACTGCAAACACCTCCACTGGCAGCGCCAGTCCTGTTTGTTTGCTGGGCTCTGGGCATTTTGAAGTGGTTTGTGCCCCTCCCAGCAGCACATTCATCATGTTGCCTAAGCTGCTGCCTTCTACAGCAATATCTAGAAATTATTATTTGCTGGAAAACCCAAAAATTTGCAGCAATGGCACACCAAGTCACAGACACGGCTGAAACTGCTCCCAAATCCAGTGTTTTAACAGCACTTTTCATCTCCTTTGAGAGGATTGTTTTAGGATATTTCTACTTGGAAGTTTGGACAACTTTGTCAAAAACCAAGTTTCTCATCTTTCTTTTTGGGACTGGAGGCACCATAATGCATCAAAACCAAAATAATGATTTTATTGCATATCAAGATCATGTCTTATGAAAAGCTGGGAGTTCTGAGCACCTTGGGGTGGACTGACAGCAAGTAATGGAACTTCTCCTCGCACTATGCATTCTGCAAAACAGAAATTACAGGGGAAAAAGGCCATAGAATCATTAGAGTTGGAAGAGGCATTAAAGATCAGTTTCATTCTTCATAACTTGTCAGGAAAAAAAGCAAGGCATGACTAAGCAAGGGAGTAATAAAGGCCATTTTGTTAATAATTTCTTCTTTCTCAAACCACATGTCATGAAACGGGTTAGTAATCCTTGGAAATGAGCACACACCGTTGCCACTGAAAGGAGAGGAGGCAAGGATGCCCCCAGGGAAAGAGGTGGTGCCCAGGCTGTCCCTCTGCAGGCTGCTCTCAGGCTGGTGGGACCCCAGGTGAGCAGAGCTCCGTGCTGGGGTCCTGCAGAGCCAGAGCTGCCCAATTCACTCTGCAGAGTTAACACAAAACCAGGGCTGAGAGACCAGGGCAAGAAAACTGCACTGTCAAACAGGAGGGAACTTTTCAGTTCTGCTTAAACTCATGTCCCAAGTGACTTATTTAATGATGATTTCAACTGCCACATCGGTGACCTCTGTGCTCAGAATGTGTTTCCAGCACTGCATGCAGAAAGCTTCCTTCTTAAATTACAGAGAGTTCAAATGAGTATAATCCTAACCGGGATCTCAGCTTCAGAACAGAACCAGAGTCACTCGTGCTATTATCAGATCATCTTCTCAGACAGCCCGAGGTCAGGCCAACCTAGGCAATTATTTATAGTCATCTGTGTGGAACTCGTGGCATTCCAGAGCCTCGGAAAAGCTCCTCGGGCTGCACAAACTCCAGAGGTCATTGCTGCTGCTCCTCATTACACCAGCTCTCAGCAGTGAGGGGGTTAGAAAACCTCCTTCAATTCTGGATGGCAATATTTGGCTCATTAAGGAAAACCAATGTAGCAGAGCCTGCGCTGGAGCGGAGATGAAGCCTCGTGCTGAGCTCTGGTGGCAAGGCTGATCTGTGACATGGGACATCCCAGAGCAGGCAGGGAACCCCTCTGAGAGGCACAGGCTGTGACAGCACCCATGTGCTGAGGGTAAAACCCTAGGGCTGCCAGCTTGCCCACATCAGGGTGTTTGAGAGGCCTTGACAGCCCAGCTGGGCTCCTGCAGGGGCCAGGGTCCCGCATCAGGGCACAGCCCAGCTGGATGTGCCAGGGTCCCACATCAGGGCACAGCCCAGCTGGCTGTGCCAGGGTCCCACATCAGGGCACAGCCCAGGTGGATGTGCCAGGGGCCCACATCAGGGCACAGCCCAGCTGGATGTGCCAGGGTCCCACATCAGGGCACAGCCCATCTGGATGTGCCAGGGTCCCACATCAGGGCACAGCTCAGCTGGATGTGCCAGGGTCCCACATCAGGGCACAGCCCAGCTCTGCTGGAGGGCTGGGACTTTGCACTGTTCTTCTCGCTCTTAGCAATCCTCTTTTGCTTTCCCAGACCTTGTTCTGCTTTGTAAGGAAAGCCACAGAAATCAGATAAGGACAATCACAGTGCATTTGGGAAGCCTACAGACCCCTCCTCCCCTTTACCAAAATACCGCTAATTATTCTGAAACAAAGATACCAAAAGGCATCGACGGAAGCAAAATATATCCTTCACATTAACCAGAGGTAAAAGTACTGCTGAACTCACTACACAAGAGGAATTTAGAGAATTTAAGCAATCTCTTCTTTTAGTAAGTGCCACGAACTGGATGCAGTGTTTTTTCCCTGCTGGCAAGAAAAAATAAATTAAAAATTTAGAAAATGAATTTAAATTTTAAAAATAAATTAAAAACCAAGCTGTATTATTGCCAGAGAGCTAGCATCCCATGTCCCAGCAAGGAGACACAGCCCCTTGACTCAATGCCCAGTTCTGAGCATTTCAGCACGAGCGCTGCAGCGGGGCAGAGCCCTTGGGCACTGCTGAGGGACAGCAGCAGGGCAGCACTGGCAGCACACAGGGGAACCCCATGGGCAGGCAGTGCCCAGGCTGCAGCAGGGCAGCACTGGCAGCACACAGGGGAACCCCACAGGAGCACAGGGAGCCACCCTGTGCCGTGTCCAACACTCACACAGGGTTGGAGCTGTCTCAGGAAATAGAAGTGCCATGCTTTCCACAGCCACTCACATCCAGATGTGTGTTTGTATCTAAACAATGGAAAGGAGATCTCAGTTCTGTTTAGCAGCCACCTTTCTACTCCCCTGATCCAGCTGCTGGGAGCTGCCCTTCACTGCTGCATAGACTTCATTTTTCATTTCTATTCTGCCTTTTTATACTCACTTCCCTGAAAATAATTCCCTTAATTAATGTGTGTATGTTCATTCTGTTTGGCTACTGCTCTTAATTATTACATTGGTGCTGTGTAAAAGAAAACATAATCAGCATGACCTGTCCACTCTCCTTCCCCAATCAGAATTTAGAGATATCTAATATTAACTGTTGTTTATACAGCCAAGCCTCTGACAGTGGAGTTGCTGCTTTGTAATTTTCACTTTGGGATACCTTTTAGAAACCAATTGTTGCTGCTCTGGTAGTGTTTTGCTTGAGCATTTACCAATGTGCTAAAAGGAAGATATGAAGTAGGACAGCGTGCATAGCTAGCACAGCATGTGCAACACGGCAGGTTTACACTGGAATTCACTATGGAGGGAAAGAAGGAGCAGCAAGAACTTCTGCCTGAGCTGATTCATTATTGTTCCACCTTGCATGTGCACTGCCTTGACAAGCAGAAGGTATAAAACTGGGATGTCTGTCCTTGTCAAAGGCCATAAGAGCCTGGACATATCACTGAAATATCACTGATATCACTGAAACATCACTGATATCACTGATATGAGGGCTAAAAACCATCTCCTAATGCAGGTGGTGTAGGAAGGGATTGATTTGTCCAGACTACAATATACCTGCTACTTAGAAATTGAAAAAGTATCAGATATTCCCACCTATATATCTATCTCTCAAATATTTTACTCTGTTCATGCCCAGGGAGCATTTTCTATCTAACTGATGTTCCACATTGCAAGGCAAGATGTATTCTATTGCCATTTGTATGGCATCTGTCTTTTGTCAAGTGGGCAGTTTGCCTCATCTCTCTCTCTGAGTGACCACAATCACTCCTCCCTCAGGAGGGGACATCTGCTGATAACAGCTATTGAATGTCCCTGCATGGCTGATAAGAGCTACAGCATCCCACTGGGAGATGTGAGCCCAGAGGGAGGAGCCAAGCATTCCTACCTGGATATAATCTGGAGATTCTGGAACACCAGCACGGCTTCTGCACTGGATTTCCCAGAGGAACAGCAGCTGCCTCTTCCACTGGATCTTCAGAGGCAGAGACTGCACCTTTCTCCAGGATCCCTGCTCCAGCAGAACCACCCCTGACACTGCAGGAGGGCTGAGCCACAATTCCAATGGGACTGCTGCCAACACCCTGACCCACAGGGTGTCAGGTTGGGTTCTGACTCTGTCAGGGTTGTTTTGGTTTACTGCATTGTTTATTTTATCCTTTTATTTTTCTTCCCTGTTAAAGAGCTGTTATTTCCTGCTCCCACATTTTTTTGCCTGAGAGCCCCTTAATTTAAAATTTATAGCAATTCGGAGGTGGGGGGTGGGGAGGAGGTTTACATTCTCCATTTGAGGGGAGGCTCCTGCCTTCCTTAGCAGGCACCTGTCTTTCCAAACCAAGAGACATTACCTCTGATTTCAGCAGCATGATTTCCCCATGGCAAGGCATACAACCTGCAGCTCCTACCCCAATCTTCACCATGCTGCTGGCAAGTTCCCTTTATGCCCTGTATTTATTGGTGTTTAACAGAAGTCTCACTTGGCCTGCCATATCAGAAGAGTTTTTTTCTCCAGGGGCTGCCAGTTCTGGTTCTGGAGCAGGAAGCAGTGGGGCTTTTCCCTGCTGAGGAGCAATGTCTGTGTTGGATTGCTACCACCTCCCCAAGGGGTTCCCTGAGTCTGCACCTGCCCGTCCTTGTGCCGCACCCAGTGCAAAATTCCACCCAGGACACAAAGAACCTGGGGCACTGCTGCACTCTGCCTCCTTACTCAGCTGCCCAGCCCAGCAGGTGCTGCCACAGCAGCCTCAGGGGCACAGGGACCTCTCTCTGCTGGTGCCAATATCCCTGAGATCACTTTCCCCTGAGCTTCACCCCTCTGGAGTGGACAGCTCACACCAGTGCTTTGGGGTGCAAGGTTGTAGTGTCCTCCAAGGTGTGATCAGCCCATCAATAGCTAAGGACTGGCAGCAGAAAACTAACCTGGGGCTTCCAAATAGATCCACACAAGGCTATAGGTACTGATAAAATTTGTCACCGTCTCAGATGATAGGTAAACAGGTAGTGAGAAATCAAATTCCAAACACAGGGGAAGAATTGATCTATGAGTGGATGTTGGTACCACTGAGTACATTTACCTGCAGAGCTCACTTCTCAGCATGAAGCAGGTGGGCTGGTATATCACAATTGGAGTGTTTTTAGGATCCCAAAAGAATGGTGACAGCTTCCCTTCTCTCTCTCTGGGACTGTGAGCTGTGAAGGAGACCTCAGAAATGTCACTAAGACCCACAAGTTAGTCTCAGGAAAGAAGGTGCTTGGTGGGGTATGTTCCTCACCCAAGGGAACCAAGGGAGTCGGTGTCTGCAGTGAGGTGGAAAACAGACTCCTCCACACACAGTTCAGCTTTTGAAGCCAACTGGAGAGGGCAAAGCCCCATGGAAATGACCCATTTATAAACAAACACACACCAGAGAATGGTCTTCCAGGGCTGGAGCCTGGGAAAACAGAAGGTAAGGGATAATTAGGAAGTTGTGATGCAGTTCAATTTAATGTAGAGGCAGAAGTTTCCCTTGGGCTCAGGCAGGCATTGAGGGAAGCTGGGAGAGAGGTGGCTCCTGTGCCCCTTTTCCTGCCCACACAGAAGGTGCAGAGACTGCAGAGCCCTGCAGAGCTGCTGGCAGAGCAGCATCCCTTCCCTCAGTGGGTCAGGCAGGAGTTCAGAGCCCTTGCAGGAGTGACTTTGAAAAATGCTGAAGCCATTGGGTATGTGCCTCTAAACCAGCTGTCTGCTATTAGGATTTCATTACTGCGCACTGCTCGTAATTTTGGCAGGGCTCTGTGACAATTAACATGAATTCTTCTGGGAGGGATGCAGTGCATGACATCATGTAGTAAATTTTCTGATATTAGAACCTTTCATTTGTGCCCTACTGTACTTGTTAGGGTAACAAATTCAAAATGAAAAATGTAATTACCCAACAGAGCTTTCAATTGTATAATATATTAACTTCTAATACTCTAAGTATTCATCTTCAAATCCAAATCTGGCACAAAACACTTTGGAAGATGAAACTTGACAGATCTAATCAGGCACTTAATCTGATTCTTTGACAGACACTGATTTAAGGGCATTTCATAATGGGAAATCTCAAGTAAAAAAACAGCAACACTTGAAGAACAATTACCCTTGTCTGCCTCAGTGCTGGACTCTGAAAACTCCCATGCTAACAAATGCTAAGCAAAATGCACCACCAAATAAAACTCCTGGAACAAGCAGCATTTTGCAGGTAAATATTTCTGGGAACAGCTTTCTGCAAATATTAATAATATTGGGAACCAGTGGTTTTCAAATCCTAATTTGTGCTCAAAAGCCCCCTTGGATAAAATGATTCTAAGTTTACAGGTAAGTAGTTTAGATGACGGTTAATAACTTGTTTTTCAAGAATAATCACCAGATATCTAAAAGGCCAGGATAGAATAGAGTCTGTAATTTGATCAATGAGACAAAAGTGAACACATTGAGTATTTACAGATCTTTTTGACAAACCACCTTAATCTCCTCTCTGCTCTGTTAGTGCAGTGAATTACTTGACAGGAAAAATAAACTGGTTTTCTGTACTTTTAGACTAAGTTACCAGGTTTTAGGACTTCATGTGTGTCCTGGTTTAGGGTCTATTACTAGAAGATTCATCAGAGCAGAAGATCTGAACAACCACAGGCCAGGCCTCCCCCAGCAGTCTGAGTCACACTGGGATTAACTACTCCTTCTTTTGTGATCTCTGACTTCTGGTTAACTGAGTAAACAAGACTGCTCATGTCCAGTTTTTACTTCCCCCTCAGTCAGTTACTCCCTCATGAGTGCAGGAGAGCAGGTCCCAGTGGCAGAGCTGTGTGCATTTAGGTTCACCAGCACAGGCAGAGGACAGAGCTCACACTGAGAGCTCTGACATTGCCCCTCACAAATACTGACTTCTCCTTGGACATGCACTTTCCTCAGACACCACACAAGAACATAACCCCACAGCATTCCAGAGATTTACTTTTCTGGGCAGTTACAGGGGGATGCTCAAAATTTCAAGTGGAAATCTGGTCACTGCTGGTAGAAACTGTTCAAGCTTCAGTAATTTCAACAGCATGAGGACTGAGTACATCTTCAGACAGCCTGGCACACAACCCTTACCAGGATCCTGATGCAATACTATTTTCTTTTCTAGGCAAAGATACAAACTTCCAAAGCAAATTTGAGATCTATAGTCTTCTAAGAGTCTTCTGTTAAGAGACTTTCCTATCCTTTTGCTGAAATTGTATTCTACTTATTACTATACAATGCTACATTGTCATAGAATTAGCAGCAATGAGAAAAATGGAAAGCATGCTTACTTTTTCTTAGGTAATGAATTCAACAGGACACAAAGCTGTTTTAAAGATATTCAGCCTTGTGTGTTGGTTTCTGAACAATTTCACCACTAGTTTGCAACAAAAGCCGAAAAGCACTGGAATTTCCATGAAGATTGAGAGAGCATCTTCTTTTAACTGTTTTGTGTTCTGCCAACATTATCTCTACCATCACAGAAAGATAAAAGTCAAAAGGATCCAAACAACCTACACAAGATATTGCAAATAAAGCTGTAAAATAGATCAAGGTGACTCCAAGGTATCTCAACCACAGAAGTGAAAATTCAGCGTGTGGTGTAGAGTTATAAAGAGGGAGGCCTCAGAATGCTCAGAGCATTGTATTTGTGGTATTACACTCAACCCACAAGATTTGACTAAATGATCTTCCCTATCTCTTTCATTTTCCCCCATACCCTCGTGTTTTACTTTCCAGTCTTTCCTTCTGCTCTCGTTTGCTCAGTTTCCTCAGAGCACACCCATCTTCCAGCTCCAAGGCAGGGATAGATGAGATCCATGTCAGTGCTTGTCTCCAGAGCTATCTTTTGATACTCACCCCAAAATACCCTCATCCTAAAGCCAAGGAGATGGCTGATTGCCTGGGATAATTTCTCCCAAATGGAAACAGTAAATAGCAAGTCCAGTCCATAACTGGATCCACCTCTCCTGCAGATCTTGCAGGAGAACTCTTTTGTCAATAGCAGACTACACCTGGAAAAAAACCCCTTTATTTACATCTGCTCTTCTTGTAAAAACAATAGTTACTCAAGCTGCCTATAAATGCCCAATATTCAAAACCCTGTGTTCTGATTATTAAAAGCTTTTCAAAAAAAATTTTGCTTCCCAGCATTTTACGTTATCATCACAGTTAACATTAGCTAGAGGCCTTCACTGTGTAAGATTCAAGTGCTCTTTAATGATTTTCATCAACATAGCCTGAGCTATACCATAAACCCAATATTGTTCATGTGCAGAGGTTCAGAGCCTGAAGTGCAGCAGGAGCAGATGTTCCTCGGGTGCATGGAAGGGCACACCCAACCTCCAGGAATGGATTGCATCCTGCACCCTCTTCTGCAGAGGAAATAAATCCAACTCTTCGCGTACTAAATGCAGAAAGCACCTTGGCAATGACAGCCCTAACTGGTGAGACTTAGCCAGTGCAATTTAATAGGAAAGGGAGTTACACTAATTTTAAATGAAGGGCAGAAACTGTGCTCCCTATGGAGCAGAGGTTCTGCTCCTTAGGCACTGATCACAAGTGCACAGAGAACCAGGACATTACAACAAAAATCCTCCCCACACTGCAGTGAGGAAAACATTTTGCTTTGCAACACAACTCTCCTGAAATTGCCTAAAAGCAGCAGAGGTTGTAGCAGTCAACCTTTACGTTTCCAATTCTGGATGTTTTATGCCTCATTTTCTCCCTCCAGGGAGAAACTGAGATCAAGTCTCTGAAATTACCTCCCTGTCCACACTGCTTTAACAACTAGGATAATTTTCCTACCAAGTGTTATTCACAAGCAGGAAGGCCATAAAAGCTAAGTTTAAATAAAAATGAAGTTTTCATTAGAATATTATAGGATTAGCAGCTGCATCCATTAATTTCCTCCCTCTAGCTACAGAAAGGTACCAGAGAATTTCCAGAACAGGCTACTGCAAGCTTATGAGCTTATGCTTCTTTTACACACTGGAAGAGCTGCTTCTATGGCAAACCAGGAGATTAAACCCTTGATGTTATTTTCTGAGACAGGTGTTGATAAAGAGGCAAGTTATGAAAAAAATCCCATTTTTGTGGGGTAAACTCTGCACCCTGTGGCCCTCTTTTCAGGAAAAGCAAGGAACTGCTCTAAGTGCTCTGCTATTATGTGACCTGAACTCCTTCCAGGGATCTGGCATTCTCTGCCTACCAAAACATCAGCTCTCTCTGCCTTCCAAACTTTATTCAAGGATCAGATCTTTCCTTGTCCAGTATCATCTGCTCTAGTGCCTTACACTTAAAACAAAAAAGGTTAAAACATCTATGACAAGACTCAATCTCTGGAGTTTCAAGTGTACCTATGTTTAAACATCTCAAACCTCTGTACAGGTGATTGTTCAGTGTTCCTGCCCATCTGAACAAGCTTTTAATGCTGTCTGTCAGTTGTGGGGTGGTCGCACCAGAGGGTGAACTGTCAGCTGAAACACAGCATCACACAGAGATCTTAGCTCAGGTGGGAACCAAGAAATTCCATCCTTTTCTTTTTTAGGGGGTTAGCACCCTCCAAATGCATCTGGGCTGCTCATGCAGCCTCTCCTCCCTGCACTGGGAAGTTCAGTGGGAGTGTGCTGTGAGCTCTCCTCTTCTCTACTCAGTCCAGATGTGAGAATCCACATCCAGAAATCTCCTGCCCCATTCAGCTCTGGATCCCAGGTGGTCTGGGCACTTTGTCACACATTTATGTTTGTAATACCAGCATGTGCCTCACCATTAGTAAAGAAAATGTTATAGAAAACATGTTCTGCAGCAATAAATGTATGTGAATTTTAAAAATGTCCTGAAGTTGATAGTGAAATTATGATTTTCTGTCTCCTTCCCCAGTAAAAGTCAATGGAATGCACTGACTGAAGCAAGAAATTTTGCGGAAAAACTCAATGGGCAATTGTGACATTGGAGGCTTCCATGATATGCAAACACAGGGGCTAGAATTCAGGTTACACAGCTATCTGGAATGTGAACACTTTGCTGTAATGCCTTTGCATTTCCTGTTCCCCTTGAGCTCTGCCTGCCCTTGCCAGTTTTGCTGAACCATGGGACAGGTCTGCAGGGTGCAGAGGCTGATGCAGGGGCACTGGGTGCCACTTCAGGCTGGCTCTGCTCTGCTCCCCTCAGCTGAACACCCCATCATGGCTGGAGCATTGCAGCTGCATTTCTGAAGCACATTTTTCTGTATTTGTTTGTGAGCTCCAGTTGAATCAATGCAGAGTGAGCAGGGATGAGGGGAGGCTGGCTCCAGAGATGCATTTCTGATCCCACTGAAATGGAATGTGTGGGGTGCCCAGCAGAGCAGCTCTGTGCAGGGGGTCCCCCAGCCATGTGCAGAACACATCTGGAGGGAGGTGCTGCTCAGCATTTGTGAGGGGGCCAGAATGTGGGGTCCTGTTAGGGTGGCTCCCTTAAAAATACAAAATACAAATCTCCTGGGGGAGATTCCAAACTTCAGTTCTGAATGGAGTCAGTCCATAAAATTGCTACAGGATGACAGAAGGAGCAGGTATATATTTATTATGGGTGATTTTTGAATAGAAAGAAATGTCAGTAAGTTAAATCAGGTAGCTTTATTTAAAATGAAGTATATGTAGCCCTACAGGTTCTTAAATGTCTGTTTTTGGAGTAATGTACCTAATATGAGGTTCTTAATGGAGTCAGTCCATGGAATTGCTACAGGAGGAGTTTTAAGACCCAGAAGGAGCAGGTATATATCTGAGTGATTTTTTAATAGAAAGAAAGAATGTCATAATCAAGTTAAATTAGGTAACTTTATTTAAAATTAAGTATATGTAGCCCTACAGCCTCTGAAATGTCTATTTTAGGGGTAATTTACCTAATATGAGGTTTAGTTTATGCATCTTGCCATAATGGTTGCTGTCTAGAATTATTGCACTATGAACCAATTGTTATTTATGTTACCACTGGAGACAAGGATTTTATTAGTGAAATTTAGCTCCCAGATTCATTTCATAATCCCTATGTCCATTACTTAAGAGAGAAGAAAAAAACACAAATCAAGATGACATTAAAAAAAAAAAAAGGAGCCCAGGCCGGACTTGTAGGAACATCTAAATCCTTTCCCATATTAAAAACCTTATCTCAGCAGCAGTGCAGCAGCCATTTAGGAAAATTAAAGAGGGAGATAGCACAAAAGAGACAGCAGATGCTAAAGCAGAGCAGTTTCTAGTCATGTAGATAACAAAGGGACTCGGCACATGGCCTTTCAGTTTATCCCTGCTTCAGCTTATCCTTCATCTGCTTAAATTCAAATGGATCAGGCATTATTAAAATCATTTTGAAATTAGCTGCTCCAGTTTCATGTGACTTTTAGGTAGATCCTCTAAAACTTGGTAACTCTTTGGGAAGACAGATGCTGTACACGTTTGCTGTTTTAATTTAGTTTGGAACACAATTTCTAAGCAGCAACTGGTAGCTAATGCTTAAATAAAATTAAATTTTACTCACTAATACTCACTGTGAGTAAAAAATATAGACTTCTTGCTGAAAAACTCCAAATTTTTTTTGCAAGGTGCTGTGGGCTTACAATGCTAAGAGATTGGAGGACTCTGGAAGTATATTTTCAACTCATTTTCTTTATTCTTGGATAAATATCCTTCTATCACCCTTGGAACTTTCTACTTGCTAATTCTGGGAAACACTATCTATAAGCATGAGTGCATAAAGAGATGACCAGCCACCCTGGCAAACGTTTAAAATCTCCTTCAAACAACTGCTGCAACAACTCTCCTGCAGTTCCAGACCCTGTCCAGCCTCACGTTGGCATCTCCTGGCACTGCCCCAAGCCATGTGCATGGCAGGGCTCCCCATGCTCAGCCTGTTTGCCTCCCCAGGGACAGCACTTACTGAGAATTCTGCACCCCCACTGATTTCTATAGAAACAAACACACGTTTTAACAGCAAACCCTGCAGGTTAGCACATACAGAGAGATTCTTCACGCTATTTATCTCAGTGGTTCATCATTTTTATGCCATCCAAAAACATGCCACTGGCTGATTTCACCATGGCCATCCATTTCCTCCTTCCCCTTCCTCCTACCCAATTTAAAATCTGGCAATGGGGATCTTTGGGGGGTTTCTGTCAACCTCCAGCACTTGAAGGGAACAGTGATGGTTCTTACCTTCCCATTTGGCCACGCAGCTCTCCTTCTGTGCCTCCTGGGGTATTAACAGCGGTCACATCCAGCATGCAGGTGCCACATGGAAGCAGCTGGCTGCTCTGAGCTCCTGTCAGAAGTTGCTTTATGGCTTCTCTGCCTTTTGGCTGTCAATAGTTCCTTGATGAGCAGCAGCTCCTTAGTGAGCTGTTCTGCAGAGAGCTTCACTGCCACATGGCTTCCCTGGCAGCACCTTGCTGAGCTCTGGTAACACAGTCCACAAGAATCAAGGATCTTGAACTATATTGTGCCTTGAAGCTCCTGCCGTTGAAGTCAGAGTTCTGCATTATTATTTTTTTAAACAAAATCATGTTACTCCAGTTTAAAAAGGCTTAGAGACTACAGAACACACATAAAGACAGTAGGAGTCTTAAAATCCTTGACTTGGGTTTTGATTTGGGAAATGAATTAACACATCTCCACCGTGCAGACTGTAAAAATATTTACAAAAATTAGCTTTGTAGCTGAGTTAACTCAAGTGCAGCTTTGTCTTTCATCAGGCAGAGCACCTCTTTGTTATTCTTGCACCAAGATGAAATGGATAGCTTTAACATCAAAACAACACAGCCTTACATTCTGCTTACATGCCTCTAACAATGCTCCCTCCCACCTGTAGGTCACCAGCTCAGAGGTGAGCAGGTCATTTCTGTCAGTTCTTCAAATCTAACACCAGAAATCCTGGGTGCTTAAAGGAGTTTTAGATCAGCTTTTCTGAGTCAAAGCTCCCCACCACAGGTGCGTGCCTCTATTGTCACTAATTGCTGTAAAGACGTGGATTTCTGCTTCCAGTGACAGTCTTTGAAGTTGGCTGGGGCACTTCCCTGCTACCTTCCTGCAAGTGTACACTGAGGATTAAAGAGTGACAACAGTGCTCCAGTGAATTCTCTGTGCCAATTGATCTGCCAGATGCAAAGAGAAGAAGGCAGAAGTCACTGGGAATAATCACTGCCTAAAGCACTCCGAAAGAAAAATGAAATTTCAGGAATTGTCTGTTTTTGAAAGAAAAAACTATTAAGGATGTTATCCCCTTGTTAATTAGAAATGAGTGCACTTCAGAAAGCCTTTTTCATTTTTACACAGTCCTAGGCTGAGCAAAAATTTTTTAAGGCACTCGATTAGAATAGGAGGTGTTGCCTTACTGAAGAAAGAAGGTTATAAAAGGTTCCAACATTGTAAAAGGTTCAAAGCTCTCTGCTGCAGGCTGACACTGAGCATTGTGTAAGGGGTGGTAGCCAGCTGCTGTGGCCCAGGAGGAGCCTTGGGAAGGAGCAGAGACTCTGCCAGTGCCCTCCCGATTTCCAGGGAAAGCAGCATGAGGCCACTGCTCACAGGTCACTGATGTCACAGGGCAATGGTGACACCAGGCTTTGCCACAAAGACCTTAAACTGGCATGGCCCAAGAGTGGCTGCTACAAATTGTGAGTTTAAATAGGAGAGTATTTTCTTATTTTTCCTTCCTGTTTTCTCTGCAGTGAAACTGTCAGTGAGTACAGTAAATACACTTCAGCTCTGTGAAGAGTTAAGAGCCAGTGTTGACACTTCTGTCTCCAGACTTCCCAGGGACAGGTTTGGACCTGACAGACCACGAGACATTTTTAGTAACCCCAACACCTCCATCCACCCTGTCTCCTCTCTGTCTTCTCTTTCACCCCCTGCACCAGGAGGCTTAGTGCCCTCAGCACCGTGCAAATGACTTCATAGGCATCACTTGAGATGAATGGAACTGTATTATGTTACAGCCCAAACAATGTGCTTTATAGCCAGCCTGATAGCAAACTGGAATATCACCTTTGGAACTGCATTTCAAAATTAGTAAGGCTAGGCCAGGTTCTGCCACCTTTCAGTTGTCTGTTTCTTTAGGATGTTCCAAGCTTTTCAAAAGGAATGATCTCAGGAGTACAGTATTTATAAAAATAAGTTATTATTTATGTGACAGCTGTTGCTTCAACACTGAATAAAAGGGAGCTTTAACACATGTTTAGACATACATTAGTGGGCTCCAGCTATGATAGGCTTCAAACAGCTCTTCTCAGTAGCTTCTGACATGGCCTTGCACAGCAAGTCGAGCTCTGGCAGCACCAGCGATGTTGGCTTTTATCAGCAGAGGATGTGTTCCCATCTCCGTAAATCAAACAGTCATATTACTGTTATTCTTCCTCTGACACTTTCAGGGCTGTAGTTCGAGATGCTATCAGCTCTCTTAAGCGCTGCAATTAACTCCTTAAGTTGTATGCTAATAGGAGCATGATCCTTATCTGCCCTCTGGACACAGGCTCCACCTCACCCTGGCAGAGCAGCACTTGTGCAGTTGGGACCCACTTTCCCCACTGCAGATGACAAGCTTTGTGTGCTGGGCCTTTGGGATTGATGCACAGAATGCCAGATGGAATTTTTTACTCTCAGAGACACAGGTTTGAAGCAGCTACAGTAATTAATTTTGGGTACATAATTATATATTCAGAAAATCTCCCCATAGTATAGTAGGTGGCCATAATATTTTTCATACAAAAAGGACTCAATATTTGAACAAAATAGTGTTTGTGAGATTCCCAAAAGGGGCGTTTCAGACTGGGGCACTGAGGTATAGACTGAGCCTTCAGTGTCACAATTCTCCTGAGCTGCCTGCTGGGTCCAGCAAGCTCTTACCCCTATGGATGGAGGGAAATAGGTTAAAAATAAGCCTGCTTTTCAACAGCAATGCGTCCAGAATTCATCCTCCAATTCAGCTGGGATGTTATCTCCTCTCTTATCTTTGCTTTGCTGTAAGCAAGGAATTTGTGTGCCATTTGTGCAGCCTTTTCCAAAACAAGTAAGACTAAGAGTCAGTAGGAATTTTTATTCAATATAGAGCACTCATTCATCAAATCCAGTAGGAAACACTCAGGAACATTCCTCAGGAGAAGGTGGAAGGACTGGATGGAGGCAGAACAGCAAGGATCCCTCACCTCCGTAGGGAACAGAGACCTGCTGCAGATCACAGCTTCTGACTGCTCCTTTGGGAGCCTGAGCTGCACTTCCAGTCCTCACCTGCATTTTAGACCCCAGCTGGGATTGGAACAACACAAAACCAGAGAGCAAAAAAGACTCCCAAAGTAATTTATTGCCCTTGTTCCTAATCACCTTCTGCAGAAGGGAAGAACTGGGGCTGCAGTTCCACCACAAAGTCAAAGTGGCTGCTGTGGCTCCCTGGCTCCACTGGGTCAGACCCACCAAACCTCCTGACACAAATCACCTTAGAACTCCCTCCTGACTCCCTCACTTCAACAAAAGTGACTTTTTCTAGAAATAATATCGCAAGACTAAAGCTCTCCACCAAAACTGTAATTTTGTAGCTGTTCTGTTCAATTGTTGTTTTGAAATTAAGACCCAGTTCTTCTGATCAACACTGCCTCAAAGATGCAGCACTTCAACCTGCCTGTGTTCCAAGCACGATTCTCAGTAAAGTTCTCGGTACCAACACAAAGAACTCTGAATATACAAGTTATGCTGTGTTACTGTCTTCACAGTCTTTTGAACTTTTATACTATACAAAGTAAATGAAAATTTTCATTCTAACCAGCTGAAAAAAAAATTATTTTCAAACTGATAAATAAATTCCTAAGAAATTTTGAATGAATTCTGAAAAATTTTTTCCTTATTTTGTAGTCTAGTTATGGACTAACTTGATTCTATGATGTTCAACTCATAATCCCTATTTCTAACACCTACACAGTGAAAAAATGAAATACCTTTTCCTTGTGGCAGCCCAATTATGAGCACATGTAAGAGAAGTGAGAACAGACAACAGCTACTGCAGTACCAAATCTGAGTGAATGAAATATGAATTCTTCATAACACAAGCACTCAACTGAGTATTCAAAGTCAATAAAAATGATTGGAAGGCCAAGGTATGGATTGCAGAAACAAACACATGGATGTTTACATGGAATGTAAATCTGTCCTGCATTCAAACTGCATCACCAAACAATTCCTCCTCCTGCATCTTGCAGTGACTCAGCCCAACACTGCCACTTTTTAGGAAATGTGAAACCATTAGTTGCCTTATCTGATGAACTAGAGTCCTGCTAATGACTTATCAATTATCACAAGGCTTATCTTTCAGCTTCTTATTAACCAAAGATGTTCTGGAACAGACTATCCTTGGAATTGCTTCACATACGGAGACCAGACTACTGTGGGGGAAAGGAAAACATTTTGTGTTCAAAACACCCAAACACCACAGCATTAACATTCCAGGGCAAAAAAAGAAAGCCAATGTGGATGTTTTTTAGCCACATGAAAACCACATTTGTGCTTAGTTCTGCATACCTCCTTCACTTTTGGGTTAACTGCTGGTAAGTGTGATTAGATACAGGAAAACAGGCCAGGTGTGTAGGACTAAATGGTCTCTTCTTAGCTCAGCCAGTGCCTCTGGAACAAACTGAGGGGCTCACTAAAACCCAGAGCCCTCTTCAGCAAAGCCTCTGGAACAAACTGAGGGGATCAGTAAAACCCAGAGACCTCTCCAGCAAAAGCTTCAAACGAAAATTTGTACTCCCTTGTGCAGCAGGGCAGTGGCAGGTGCTTTGGAACACCTCAAATTGACATCAGGTGATTCCTACCTCACAAAAATGAAGGCAACAGTGTTGGAATATTGGTTTCACTTACAAGCAAGAGCAGAAAGTGTCCCTCCATCAGGTGAGGGGACAGGCAATCCATGCAGCTGTGAGGTGCACACCTACAACTGCTTTGAGGAAGAGATGAAAAACCAACTCTAAAACAAAGCTTTGATGTTAAATGTTGGATGCATCATGCCAAGCACTGGTAAATGAGACACCAGAAAAGGTGGCTGCCCTGTCAGGAAAATCATCTGGCTGTTAGAGCAATTAATACATCTGAAATGCCTGGCTTTGGCCAGTGCTGAGGCACCAAGAGAGACTTCAGCTCTTCATGCTGCTGCTTCCACCAAGAGGGCTGCATGGATGAGCACAGGCAAGAGTAACAATAATATAAGGCCTCATTAGACTCTTGAAATTTAAGGTACACATAAATGATTCTCTAATGCAGTAAGCTATTGAGCACACAGCTATGCTTCTTTAGACCTCATGGTCATCAGGAAGTATTTGAGGACATACAGAAGACCTTTACCTATTCTGGGTGATCCATATCAATTCCTTTTTTCTCACAAGTCCTTTCTCTTTGCTAAAAACAAAACAAACAAAAAAAAAACCCCAAAACCTCCCAAAAAACTAAACAAAAACCCACCCTGTAAAATTCCAGACCACCATTGATGGGGACTACAGTTGTGATCTTTCAGATGAGACTTGATAGTTACATAAAAAGTCAGAAATCCACACTTGCAGGCCACTGATCCTGTGGCATTTAATCTAAACCAAAGCACAGTTAGCTGGGGATGTTTCCCCACGCGGGGTCCAAATGCAATCAGGGTCTCCAGAGTGTGCAGAGCTCTGGCTCACTTCAAGCAGTTTTGCTCCTTCCTAGACTCCAGCTGCAAACTACTAAACACATACTTTTTTGGGTCATTATGGCCTAATGTCTGTGGCGTTACATTATTTCAGTGACATAGCTTTGAACATACCATCATTCCAAAAACTTCAGGTCATCTCCTAGGCTAACTGGAGAGCAGGATTTTATATTAACTCCATCCTTTGTCTCTCTCTCCTTTTCTTAAAAAAGGCAAACAAAAAAAAAAAAAGAAAAAATTCCCACTGAAACTTCCTTTCCCATTATTCCCTTCATGGTAAGGAGCCTTCTGAGCTTGCCCTATTAGGAAAAACCATTGCTAGAGGCAAAAAGCACAGCACCACTGTGAACATCCTCCATCCTGAGAAATCCTGGCCCAGGACCAGGCACCAGGATAACTAAAGCACAACATTCCTAATCAGAGATTCTCAGACAAAGAAACCTTGCCAAAAAAGACTTCTACTCCTCCCCTTAAAAAACAAACAAAAAACTCCACACATGCACCCAGGCCAATAAAAGATGACAGCTGTCTTCAGAGTGATGCTTTTTATGGTCCTTTTCAAAAGGAATCAAGGAACCAATTTTTCATTTAATATCCTCAGGTCAATCCACTGTCCTTAGATACATATTTATCTACTTAAACTCTAATTAGCTATCAAATAAAATTTATCTGGGTGGTTTCTGTTGGAGAAAGGAATTCTCAGAAGAGCAGAACTTCTCTAAATCAGGTGCAGATTGTGTCGGGGCTGTGACAGAGCTCCATGAGCTGTCAGACTCACCCTCCCAGCTCTGGGTGACAAATTCAGTGAGAGTGCACACACTCCAGGCACAGAGTCTGAGTTAAGGTATGTCATTCCTTCCACTGGGCCAGTTTCACCTCAGTGGAAAGTGGGAATTCAGATGTTTTGTCAACATGAGCTCCTTGAGGTACCATTTCCTACGAGCAGAAAATCACTGGTATTTTGCACTGGCAGCAGAATAAAAAATCCTTTGAACTATGCATTGAAGGCTTCATATTTTGTACTCCTCCTGCAGTGAGGATTTTTTCCAGCAGCAAGCAGGCAAGCATGGCATGGGGAGTTTTGTCTCCACATCAGTTTTTCAGACCTCCATGGCCAGATTCTCCCAGACACAAAACTGAAGCTCCCTAGTTTTAGTAAGGAGAGGACATCAGCACTTCTTCCGTCTTCAGGCACCCAGCAAGGAGAAAAAAACAGAACCATCAAACCAGATCAGGGAAGAACCTCATCTGAGCAGGACTGGGAGGTAAAGAAAATTCCAGATTTTGTTCCCCACCATCCCTCTTCCATGCCCCCATGAACCTACACACATCTGAAAGGAAACTGAGGGCAAAGACCTGAAAATTTTCACTTTACTCCAAAACATAAATTTCTGCGTTACCACCAGAGCCCAAAGCCCTGCAGCAGCCTCAGGGCTGCAGCAGGAGAGGAGAGTGTGACAGGAGGGGACAGGAGGGTGTGCCAGGGGGGACAGAGGCCTCAGGAGGGTGTGACAGGGGGGGACAGTGGCCTCAGGAGGGACAGTGCCACAGGAGGCTGTGCCACAGTGGCCTCAGAGCCTCCTGCATGGCAGCAGGGTTGCAGTCGAGCTGTTCTCTCTGCATCAGCTGAGTTCTGATCAGTTGTGGAAAGCTGAGCTCTCGCCACACTTGCTCATTCCCAAAAGGCTCTGGCACAGCTCCTCGCTCCTTTCCCAGCACCCTGGCTGCTCTGGCGCTTCGGGCAGGGCTGCTCTGGCACTTTGGGCAGGGCTGTTCTGGCACTTTGGGCAGAGCTGTTTGGGCACTTTGGGCAGGGCTGTTCGGGCACTGGGCAGGGCTGTTCGGGCACTTTGGGCAGGGCTGTTTGGGCACTTTGGGCAGGGCTGCTCTGGCACTTTGGGCAGGGCTGTTTGGGCACTTTGGGCAGGGCTGCTCTGGCACATAGGGCAGGGCTGTTCGGGCACTTTGGGCAGAGCTGTTCGGGCACTTTGGGCAGGGCTGTTCGGGCACTTTGGGCAGGGCTGCTCTGGCACTTTGGGCAGAGCTGTTCGGGCACTTTTGGCAGGGCTGCTCTGGCACTTTGGGCAGGGCTGTTCGGGCACTTCGGGCAGGGCTTCTCTGGCACTTTGGGCAGGGCTGCTCCTTCCCCAGGCAGCTCCTGGTGCAGGGGGAGCAGCTCCAGCAGACTCGCAGGCTCTGGATGCGGATCCAAACCAAACCCAAACATCTCGAGATTCTTCCTTCCCTAACTCCAAACACATTTGATATGCTCTAACATGTATTGTGTTCTGTCAGGAACCAAATGGCTGCTTTACTGTTCCAAATAATCCAATCTCTTTTGCTGGATGATTAACAGAAATATTGCTCACCCAAAGCAATCAAACTTTCATTTCCATGTTTGAGAGCCTGATCTACAGTCTCTGGAGTCTCTGGGACTATTTCCAGTCACTCTGACAGATCTTGGATCTGGCTTTAAGCAATTTATTTTCCCCTAGATATGCTCATCCACTGAAGACTGAGCTCAGTACTGATTTTTTCACACTGTAGCTAAAGAATGAATGTGCTTCAAGCTTCTTGCAAGGCTGGATATCACAAGGTAAATTGAACACAGAGGCTTGTTTTCCTTACATTTGGTTTTGATGTTCTGTTCACTGAGCCTATGACTGCAAAGGTTATAGATGATGCAATTTATTTTCCTTCTGCTTTTTACCAGTAGAATACTGCTCCTCTTCCTAGATTAAACACAGGCTTTATTGCACATTTATCTCAAAATACATGTCTTTGAAAGGCCCCAAATCCAACAGCATGTTTCACATTTGCTAGCAGGCTCGTTTTGATGCTGGTTTTCTAAGGAGTCTGCTTCCAAACCAGTTTTTGCCTTTCTCATGGCAACGGTGTGTTAATCCAGAGTTTCACAGAACTAAATGCTGATCTCCAAACCTTTGGAAGGATCCTGATCCTCCAGTAAGCGCTGCAGACATCACCGTTCCAGCATAAACACGACACTAAAGACATGGCAACTATGTAAGATAATAAACTCTCTCCGTTTACAGTTGATTTTACTTTGTTTCTATTCAGAGTGAAGTTATGCACACTGGTCATTTCCAGGGTTTATTTTATAACTACCTGGGGCCACAAACCTGCTCATTTCCTACTGAGGACAGCAGAGTGTTGGATTAGCTGCAGAATGCTGACCCAATCTCACGTGCTGTGCTTGATTACATGGGAATTATCTTAAACACACAATCACACTGCTCCCTAAGTGTGTTGGGCTGCACCCACCACACAAACTGCACATCTTCATCTTCCCAGTGCCTTTTGTGCCTTTCTTGCTGTAAATACAAAACTGAAATCCAGCTCATGCTGACAATACCTGGGTGACCAGCAGTTTGCCCAAGGGTCTTGTAAACCAGACTTTTCTTCTGGTTTTGTATCCACCAAATGGTTTCCTTTAAAAAAGAGGCTATTATACCTCTTTTTTTTTTTCTGGGAAACTGAGATCTAGCCAGTAACAGGTAAGTTTATCTAATTTTGACAATAAAATGCAGTAGGATCTGCATTGGGAAATCTAATTGACACTGCTTTTACCTCAGAAGCTTTCCAGCTCTGTGATTTGACCTCAATTAGTGTCTAAAACTGAAGGTAGATCTCCTCCTTCATGGGTCTCACGTTGCAAGTCTGTTTTACAGTATTGCTCTGACACCAGGCAATTACAGGGACTAATTGAGAGCAAACCATTCCTGCAGTGCTGCTGGCTCAGCCAGCTCTGCAGAGCTTTCCATGGCTGGGTGCTACCCTCAGCCTTTAATTGGCTTTTGGCCAATTATCTCCCTCTTAACTGGCCTCAGTTACGTGCTGAGCACCTAATTATAAGTAAAATTTAACTTGTGTATCCAGCATATATTTATTAAATTTTTCAGTGTTCTTGTCAAGGGAATAAAGTTAATCGTGAGCAGTACAACAATCTAAACTAAGTTGTAATGGAAAGTATAATAAAATATTGGAATAATATTTTATTATATAATGTATTATATACATATATATATATAATATATAATATACATAATATAATATATAATATATATATATATAATATATAATATATAATATATAATATATATATATAATATATAATATATATATATATATATATAACGTATAATATATAATATACAATATATAATATACAATATATATTATAATTATATATTATAATACATTATAGTAACATAATATATAATAATATATATTATTATATATATTAATTATATAATATAGATAATATATATTACATAATATATATTAAGATATATTAATAGATATTATTATATATTATAAAATATATATTATATATATATAATAATAATATATATATAATCATATATATAAAATATATAATAAAATAATGGAAGTAACTGTGACATTTGTTCTAAGTAGTCTTCATCCAATGTATAGGACAACCCAGCTAGAACAGGGTTTTGTTTTCTGAAAAAAAAAAAGAAGGAAAATAATGGTAAGCAGTGTTCTTAATGTTTAATTACTCTTCCTGTTTAGAAAAAGCAGCAATAAAACAGTTACTGATGTGCTCCCCCTCTTGCTCAAGACACTGCTCAAGTTATCACTTCCAAGACTTCACTCTCTGATTAGTTTCACTGCAAAGCAAAGCTTGTCTACAAACTCACTATTTCCATGCAGGTAAGAAAGGAATATTCAGATGTTCAAAGAGGCCAGGACTGAGAGCAAGCTTTTCACATCCTTTATACCTTGACAACAACAAGCATTTCCAGTGGTTTTCATGAGACTCCCAGTTAGGATTTTCTCAGTTCAGTCTCACACACAATCAAGATTTGAAAGTCCTTTAGGTTCAGGGGAGGTGAAAACACAGGCTATGGGCTTGACTCAGTTCCTAAAGAAAGAGATGGAAAAGCTCTCCTGAACCTAACAGTGCCTAAGGAGCTCCTGAATTTTTGTCAAGCACTCTACAGAAACATTTACATCTCTAGAAATGGGCAAAATAATCAAGAGTTAACAAAACCCTGAAATAACACCATTTTTTTTGGCATTCAAAATGGAAATTAATAAATGTGTCCAAAATCTATTATTTCTATTTATCAAGGAGGAAAATGAGTTAAAACTTTAAACTACAGAAACACTTGGATGTGCTCTCAACACCAGAGAGTTAAGGACAATGGGCAGTGCCAGACACTCTGCAAGATGCAATGCATCCATTGTTTCTCCCACTGAACACAAGTCAGACATTGTTACAAAATTATTTTCACAAGCAGAGAGGGATACAAATTCACCTGAATCACTCAGTAACCTTTAAAAATTCATAGATGAATAGGCTTAGGGAAATTCAGATTCTTAAGGTGTTTTCCATAGAACATTGATAAGTACACGCATTTTCCTCCCAGTACTTTTGAAACACCTGCACATTTTTATAGAAAAGGAGAATTACCAGCAATAACCTCTCAAGGATTCCCTGCAATATGTAAGCAGTGTGTAATGAAGCTCAATTTAGCCCTCAGTGAAGTCTCAGTGAGAATTTATGGAGCAGACAGGATCTTTATGATTAGCCAAGGATCCCTCAGCAGGAGCAGAGTAAAAGACACCACTTGTTCTCTGGGGGGCTGGGGAAGGAAAGTGGGGAAAGGAAATAAATCTGCAGCCTCCCTGCTCTCTCTGAGACCACTGCCCTCCCAGGCTGACAGGGAGGAATTCCAGAGGAACCAAAACATTTGGCTGTTTTCTCTCTGCACTGCTCTCTTAGTAAATGTTATCCTAAGCACCTCTTTAGTAAACACTGCTGTAAATAGCCACCTGTTCACTGCAGTGACACTGGAAATCCAAGTTCCAGCTCACCTCCTTCAGTGGAGTTTACAGCATCTTCAAAGCAGTAAGATAGGCTTGACCCAATCTGCTTTGGCAAAGCTTCCTTTGCTAAAACACGGATTCGGTAAGTGCTAGACCAAAACAAAATTTACATCCTAATCATCACTTAAGTGGCATTTTGTTAAATGCCTTTCTGCATCTTAGTCCCGTATTTAAGAATGTCTGGTTTTTGTTTTTTGGGTGTTTTAGTCCAAGAGGACAGAGATGTCAGTAATACCAATCCTGACAAGAAGAGCAGCCAAAAGTTACTACAAGCCTCGGGGTCTGTGCTCTGTAAGGAAACATCCCAGGTTTAAGTTTTAGATGCATATTTTATGACAAAGAGCACAAAGTGCCTTCTGTCCTACACAATTCATCTCAATTAAGTGGAAACACCAAGACAGGGACTCCCATGGTACAAAACTGAGCTAATGCATTCAGCAAGCTGTGAGAAAAGTGACTTAAAGTTATTACAAACACCAGACTAACACCACCACCTAGCCAGTAACCACACACAATGCATGAACATCCTTTCCTGAAAAGGAGAATGGATCATTTCAGAGGAAGGCTCTCAGCAAACAGCCCTTGCTGGGCAGCACAGCTCAATTAGCACAGGCATCTCCCCGAGCAGTGGGAGCATTCACCGAGCACCCTCGGGATATTTCCTGATGAAAGAGCCTCCTGCTGCTGCCAGCAGCTCCCAGGGAATCCCAGAGCAGCATTACTGAGGGAACATCCAGGTGTTGCTGAGCTTGAACAGGAGAAGGGGCTGGGAATGAGAGGAATTCTGCTCCCTGCCCACCCCTTTTGTTTCCCTGCTTTTCTCTCAGCTGCAGCCACATCCCATTTCTGCAGCAGTGACAGACAGCTCCCAAAACTCGCCCACCTGGCCTTTATCAATGGGCATAACCAGAAAGCTCCCAGGACCTGGGCCAGATGGAAAGAAAGACTCAGCCACACTGGCAAACAAAAGCACTTACACACTAAACCCTTGCTGTTTAGCCTTGTTTATTGACAGGTCAGCACTCGGAGTAAATCAGCTCCTCCAGGAATTGGTGTCAGCGCTTCTCAGAGCACTGCTAATTGTTACTCTGTGTTTGTGTCACTTACAGACATCACCGCAGGAAAACACAGCCAGTAAATCACTGCACCTTCATGCAGCAGAGAAGCACCTGAAGCCAAGCTCAGTTTGCTCACTCAGCATCTCAGCAGCGCACAAAACATGATGCTCACGAGCCAGCCTGAAAAGATTCAAATGAAAACTGCATTTACCTCGTGATTAAGTGAGAACAAAGTCTGGGAGCTTTTCTGTTTGTTTTTGCATCTCAACCATGCCAGTTACCAACTCTGAGAGGAAACAAATTCAGAAACACTGAAGTGTTTCCACTGAATTTTGTCACTTTTTGTTTGCCAGTCTCCCGAGCTGCAGAGATTTCCTTTTTACCAAATGTTATTTACGGCTTTTTGATTATGACAAAAACTTTTGAATGCTCCTTGCAAACACAACATGTTAACAAATACCTTGTTTTGTGGAAAGGGGACTTGCAAAGAAATTTTTAATGCCCCTAAGAGGAGCAGAGCTCCAGTGCTTTGCAGGGGATCTGGGAGCAGGATGGCAGGAGATGGCAGCAAGGGCACAAGTCCAGGGAGATCCCTTCAGATTGGTGCTCATTCATTAAATACAACAAAAGTACACAAATGTGAAAGATTTCCATCATCTGTGAGAGGGATGGCCTCATTCCACAGAAATAGGAAATGCTGTTGTTTACTTCAAAGCTTTAAAATATCAGTGGGAGATATTTTATTTTAATTAAGACCAAGAAATTCAGGTTCCAAGCCAGCACACATTCCTATCCCTAATTTTTTTTTTTTTTAATTAAAAAAAGCATGGCCTTGGGAAGAATATATTGCACTTAAAATTAACCTAATGTGTAACTGTTTAACTTTCCCACCAAAAGATTAGTATAGGAACAAGCATGAGACAGCAATTCCACAAAACTTACAAATAAACATCTGCAGAATATATAATAAGTTAACTGTTATAATACTTGGGCTTTAGAAATCAAGACAAAATTAGACTGCATTCTTAAAAAGTGTTGATGCTCACTAATCAGACAGGTAATCTTATGCTGCACAGAATTTCAGACCCCAAAAACATTTCTCAATAACAAAGGACCAATCTAGATGTTATTCATGTAGTTTCAACAGGAATTTCATAAGGCCACTGTAAAGAGATAAAAGTAGATCATGTAAAACTACTCATGGACACCAATCCATCCTTGCTCACTTTCACTCTCAAAAATGTCATGATAATTAAAAAAAAACTCCAAAACAACTTTGTGTGAAACTGGCTTTTCTTATTTCTCACCATGCAGTTTTCCATCACTGGCAGCTTTTGTTTCCACCACGAAAGCTGTGAAGCTGTTAGCCCTGAGATTCTTTTACTCATCTTAAATTAGTGTAGGATCAGTAAACTTCACTTTAAGACGAAAAAACCCGGCGATAAATCCCAGGCTCAGGATGAATTCAGGAGCTGAAGGTGCCATGTGAGAGCCCCTGGCTGAGCTGTGGCAGAGGGGCCAAGGGTACCCAGAGTGAGCAGCTCTCTGCCTTCCTCCTGTGGGAAACAAAGGCACAGAGCCTTGAGGCTTTGGTGCGGCTGGGTCTGCGAGAGGTCACAAACTGCTCGCCAACTCCAAACTGCCACGTTTTTGTCTGTCTGTCTTTCCCTGTGCACCTTCAGAGTCAGGAACTGAGCATGGGGAGAGCAGCAGGGGCTGGAGGGGCAGAGCCAGCCCTGGGGACAGTGTGGGTGCCACACACGGAGAGAGAACCTGTGTCAGAGCAGGACAAGTCTCAGACAGCCCTGAGGCACCTCCTTGCCTTAAAAATAGGCAAACAGCACATACAGGAACAGACCCTTCTTTGGTTGAACTCCTGCTCTGAACACCTTGTAGATGGAATTAAGGCATTTTGTGGTGTGCTAGGTTAGAAGTGATTCACTGCAACAATCAAAGCCAGTTCTGAGATTCTTGCTGCCTTTCCTCCCTTGGGTGGGCCCATGATGACAAATTCCCTTCCTGGTCCTGTGGCATAACAGAGAAAGAGCTGGAGGGAAGAGGAGCTGCTTCACATTGCACTGCCAGAGCTGAAATCTATTTCACTCTCCTCGCTGGTTTGAAAAGTTGTATTAAACTTTCATTTGAACTTTGTGCAGTAGCAGGAGCATTAGTATAAAACTGAGGTGTACACCTTTTCACCAGAAATACTGTGATCATTTCTATAAAATAATTTCCACATTTCTTTAGCACTCAGCCTATCTGAAATTTGTTTTTTTGAGACCATCAGAGGTAACAATTGCCTGCTTTAGATAGACACAATGATGTGACAACCTCTTTTGTTTCAAAATACAGCACTTCAACTTATGTTACAGTGGAAGAAGCAGATCTTCTTTATTACCTGAAAAACAAATGTTATGAACACACAGAATTTTGCTAGTGAACTGAAGGTATAACCACAATAATAAAATAACTCTGCATACCTGGAAAGGCATCTTGAATGCTTATTGATGTTGCTTCCACATTATAAGGTTGGAAAACTCCCCAAACTATTTTTGTATTTTAGAATTTTTTCAGTTTGACAAGGGATAAATATTCTGATACATGAACGGGACTAATTCTGAAAACTAAAATGTCACCATAAAACTTCAGCTCACTCATTGTAAGCTATCAATAACTATTAACTGCTGAGCTCCCAGCTAGGCAGGTTAGGAGCTGAAGCCATTCTTCAGGCAGGACACACTTACATTGCCTTGGCTGGGCTGAGATGACACTGATTGTAATACAGAGATTTGCTGTAAGCTGAGGCTGAAATTGGGGAGCCAGCTCTGGTTTCAGTGCAGAACTGTTTGTAGCTCTGGTTTCAGTGCAGAGCTGCCCCTGAGGAGCTGCAGGACTCCCTGGGTCTCAGGAGAAAAGAGGATTTTGGCTGTGGAGTGGGAGCCTCGCTCTCTGCTGCCAGCCAGGGGTTCTGCTGGTTCTGGTTTTGGGTCTGCTGCGTGCAGGATCCTCCCAAAATCCATCCAGCCTTTGCCTCAGTGCACTTGAATCAAAGGGATTTTCCCCCCATGATCTGGGATGCTGAAGGTGCCACTGCCTCTCCTGTGCCTCCCTGCTCCTCAGAGATATCCCAGAGCTCAGCTCATTCCTCCTTCAGCTCACAACTCCCATTTCTACTTTTCTTTCTACTCCTGTGTCAAGTTAAATATGTTCCACATTGAAAGACACTGATAACAGTGACAGAGTGTGCTCTGCTGTTGCACCCAGCCAAGGCTTTGTCTGGACACAAACCTTTCCCCAGCAGGCAGAAGTGAAGGGCACTAATAGCAAATGGAAACACGGGGCTCTGTTTATTAGGGCTGGTGCTTTGAATGCCAAGTTCTCTGCACAGGATTAAGTGCATTTTGTATGCAGCTGGAATATGTCATAGATACATTTAGGTCTTTGAATTTTAACAGTCCCAGGTGATTTTTTTTCCCTTCTATCTTAGTCTTTCGTGCAGAAAGAACTCTGGATACATTTTAAGTTCTCCCACTGGGAAAAAAAAAGTTATTAAAATTAATGCAGTATTATTGAAAAGAACATATTTTCAAATTGAATTATTATGAAGCAACGTCAGCAAAAGAAATGCTAAAATTTCAGAATTTATGCACTTTTTTGAATGAAAACCTTTTGTCTTTAATATCTCTTTATCTATTCCCAATACAATATTTGGTCTTGTAACTATTTAAAGCAATGCTGAAGTTCACAAATCATTTTACTCATATATGCCCAGTTCCTCACAAGTATAATGAGGACACAACTTCACCCCTGCTTTAAAGCTTTGGAAGTTTTCTAAATAAAGAGGCAGCCATCTTCTTCCACGTGCTTTTGAAACAATACATTTGCTCCCCACAACGAAAGCAGGGTTTCTGCCTGCAGTAAATAACTAATATGTTTTATAAAATCTGTGGCTCACTTATGGCACAATGTAAATCTTCGTGAATCATAACAATATCCCCATTTCTGGGGACTCTGGATATAGTCCTTAGGCAAAATAATTTCTTACAGTTTTGTTAAAGTATACATTTGGGAATTGTGATGTTCTGCATGTTAACATCAAGGGTTATTTTATATGCATTCTGATTGAGTTGGTTTCAGATTTGTTTGGTGATTAAAATGAATAATGGTAATATAAGAATTTATTTTGAGTGCTGAAATTAGGAGATATAGAGAAAACTTTTGTAGGAATACAAACAAAAAAGAACTGAATAAATGAATTGGATGTTTCATACACATAAACAATTCCTAAGCTCATCCTCTGCCCTGCCACCACTCAGGACCAGCATGCTTTTATCAGCTATGATTTTGTAGGAGATTAATACATTTGGGAAGTAGATGAAGATACTCATTAGCATTTGATCATCATTCCAGTGTCTGAGAACTCATTTATCCAAAGAAATGCCCTGCATATTCTTTTCTTTTATATGCACCCTTGCCTGAGGATTTTTCGGCAGGAATGGTGGCTTGTTCTGCTCCTCCTCAGTGTGTAGCTGGTCAAAACCTGGAGGCCAGTGTGATAAGGACCTCAGCAGAGCTCCTCATGTCTCTGACACTTCCATGCTGGTTCACTGCCCTGGCTGCTATTTGAATCAGCCTTGGGGACCACCCAGAAGTACCAGCTGGGGGTGGCTCTGTGCTCACATTCCCAGCAGAAAGGAGCTGCTATCACCATAAAACAAGCTGTGCTCAGTGTTTGGCTCTGCCTGTCTCTAGCCTGGTGCTGCAGCCTGGGGAAGGCAGGCTGGGCTGCAGCCGATGCTCCAGGCTGCCCCTCCTGCTCCACCAGGGCTTGCTGCTCCCCAGCTCTTTGATAAACCTTCAGGACCAGAGGCAAGCCACATTGAGGGAAAGATCAAACTCTCCCCCTCAGGCAGTTTGTCAGCACGAGAGCTCGGTAGGGCGTAGTGCACATTTGTTATGGCAGGTTTTTAATGACATCTTTGATAGAGCAGTGATAGGATTCCATATGCGAGAGCAAGAGCTGCTGCATCAGAGGTGAAACAAATTCAGGTCAGATCCTCACCTGATGTAAATTAACTGTTTCACTGACTCAAAGGGAACCCTGTGTACTTCTCATGGCTCAGACAGTAAAGCATACTTTTCCTGGTGAGATTTTGCTAAAATGTTTCAGCCACAAAAATTACAAAACCAACAGTCATTTCACACAAATGCACTTTTCTCTCTCTCCGAACCCTGGAGCTGGCGATGTTTCTAAACTGTTGGTGAACTTTTAGGAGAAGCAGACCATGTGCTGACCTGTGTAAAACACATGAAACCTTGAAAATATTAGAAGGTTGTGGACTTTGGAACTGTGAACCTCAGCTGGAGCTTCCTGCCATCCGCTCTCCCGGGCAGGAGGCATCAGGTTGAGTTTGTGCCGTGCAGCGAGCAGCAGGTCTGATCACAGCTGACAGACTGCTCCCATCTGCTCCAGAGCAGGGCTCAAAAGGGTTCTGGCTAAGAAAATAAAGCCCAAAGGGGTAAGATGATTTGTTTATAATATAATGTTAGTGATTTATTATCCATAAATGACAACAGATTTGTGTATATGTGTGTGTCCGTGGCTTTGGGGAAACTGATCAGTTCAATTTCAGTAAAAGGCATCATTGAAAATAATTTACATTTCTAACTAGTGTTCTGCACCAATCTTTAATTACCTGAATTGTGTGCTCTTCATATTATGCACTCATTTATATTCAGTAAGTACCAATTGAATTTTATCCAGATAAAACATTAATAATAAAGCCATCCCACTGCAGCCTGCCCCCTGCACAGCCTGGAGTCACACCGCCGCCCCACAATCAGCTCCTGGGACTCAGCCCAGCTGGGCACAGCTTCCATCCCTGCCAAAGGCCCATGGCCAGGCCCCAACAGTTTAAAAGCCAGTGCTCACCAGTTTGGGCTGTCGCTGCTAATTTTAGGCTACAGAATGACTTCAGAGAAGGAGATCTTTACTTTGAATGTCCTTTAGAGTTCTCCTCTCCTCTTTCTTTCTCTACCCCACTTCCTTCCAATTATCTAAAGTTCAAATATTGAGGCTCTTTTCCAGTCATGCTGAACAAGATGTTTTTTACTGCCTGAAGAAGCCAGTTTCACTAACTGTCCCCAGAAGACAAGAGGACCATTGTCAGTGTAAGAGCAGAAGTGTAACTGGTGCAGGTGGAAGTGGTAGAAACCAAAGCAAGAGCTCCAAGTATTATTCCCTCTGACTTTGGTAGGTCCCAGTCTGGTGACAATGATGTGGACATCAAAGTATCTGTTCCACATTGCAAGGCAAGATGTTTTCAATCGCCATCTGTATGGCAGATTATCTTTTGTCAAAGTGGCCAGTTTGCCTTATCTCTCTCTCTCTGAGTGACCACAATCACTCCTCCCTCAGGAGGGGACACCTGCTGATAACAGCTATTGAATGTCCCTGCATGGCTACAGCATCCCATTGGGAGATGTGAGCCCAGAGGGAGGAGCCAAGCATTCCTACCTGGATATAATCTGGAGATTCTGGAACACCAGCACGGCTTCTCCACTGGATTTCCCAGAGGAACAGCAGCTGCCTCTTCCACTGGATCTCCAGAGGCAGAGACTGCACCTTTCTCCAGGATCCCTGCTCCAGCAGAACCACCCCTGACACTGCAGGAGGGCTGAGCCACAATTCCAATGGGACTGCTGCCAGCACCCTGACCCACAGGGTGTCAGGTTGGGTTCTGACTCTGGCAGTGTTGTTCTAGTGTACTGCATTGTTTATTTTATCCTTTTATTTTTCTCTTCCCTATTAAAGAACTGTTATTTCCTGCTCCCATATTTTTGCCTGAGAGCCCCTTAATTTAAAATTTACAGCAATTTGGAGGCGTTGGGAAGGTTTACCTTCTCCATTTCAGGGGAGGCTCCTGCCTTCCTCAGCAGACTCCTGTCTTTCCAAACCAAAACAGTATCCTTAAAGCCATGGGCTCTGTGGAAAAGTGATTGGAAATCAGGGTCCCATGGGAAGATTAAAATAGCAGGAAGGAGTTTCAGCTGCTACATTAATAAGATTCAGGTATGGGTCTCTTGCAGTTGCTGTTCCCACAGGAGTGGAGGGCTCAGTGTTCTCACAGAAGGGAGAGGAGCCCCCAGTGCAGGGCCAGTGCAGAGAGCAGCACACAGCCCTGCCCTGCCCTGCCCTTGCTTTGAACCTGGCTCCTCCTCACCCTCCTGCAGCCAGGGATCCACAGGGGACAAAGAACCCTTGGAAACTGACTCAGTTTTGCATCTCTCTTCTCTGGATGTCCAAATCTGGACAGGACCATGGCCAGAAGTTTGGAACAGATGGAGAGAGGGATGATGGCAAAGAGCATGCGACTGTTTTTGCTTGTCTGGCATTATCAAATATGGGAATTGGGAGGCATCTGAACCTCAACTCAGTCTTCTGTAGAAGACTGGAAGGGAGCAAAACAGCTGATGGGTGTTGGTCTTTTGCAGGGAGAGCCAGCGCACAAAAGCAGTGGGCACACTGTGAGACAAGGCAGGTAGGCAGAGGAGACAGAATGCCTGTCAGATTCATCCTCTCATTCTTCATCTGTGAGCTCAAGCCATGGCTTGGATGCCTCAAAACATGCTGAGATTTTAGCCCAAGGGAAGAAAATGGCAAGGCATTGACCCAAAAAGGGAATGTTCAAGTCTTATGAATACTTTTGTCCTGTTTATCAAACAGAATCTTCAGCTTTTCCAAACAGAGTATTTTCATTTCATGCTTCCATTTTCTATATCACACGCACAGAGAAAACAACTGAAAATGTCCTACAAGGATCAGCAGGATATTGCAGTAGGGAAACAATTCACTTTTCATGCTCTGATTTCCACCAGAGTCCCTCAGGTTTGCATGGACAGGCCTACCTGTCACCATGAGCGCCAGGAATTAGTGGCAGAAGTTGCCTCATAGCCATACTGCATTATTTTCAAACTGGAATCTCTTGGGTAATTTTCCCTGCCTGATTAAAGACCTCTCCCTGCCCCTGAATTTGTCACAATTCAGCTCTAGAAGGTAGAAGATAATAGCTGGGAAAAGGTAACTGTGACACAACAGAGCATGAGCTGCAGATTTTCAGAGAGCAACAGAACCCTTGGAATTTCATCTTCCAGTGAGAAAGTGAATCTGAACAGAAGCTGCTGCTCAAACAGCAACAACACATTTACTCAGTTTTCCCTAAACTGGGACTGAGGACGAAGGGGTGAAAATTTCCCAGGGAAACAAGATTGTTTCCTTTAGCTCTTATGGAAGTGGCAGCTACATGGACCTGAACTCCACGGCCAGACTCTCATGAACAGGGGCACAAAGAAAAACTGCTTTCTTAAATGAAGACAGAATAACCTACAGTGACTTCTCAAAAAACAAACAAACAAACAAACAAACAAAAAAACCCCAAAAAAACCCAAACCAAAAAAACCTCAAAAAAATCAAACCAAGAAAAAGCCAAAAAAACCTCCAAACCTCCCCCCAAAAAACCCAAACAAAAAAACCCCAACCCAACCCAACCACAAAAAAAAAAAAAAAAAAAAACCCAAAAAATCCCAAACAAACAAACAAACAAACAAAAAAACCCAACAAAAACCAAAAAAACCCCAAAACAACCCCAACACAGAAAACAAAACAAAACAATATAATCCTTGGGAGTATGCAGAGCAACTGCCAGCCCTGGAGCTGTCTGATGCATATGTGTAAATTGTACCTCCCTGTCCTTCCTGAGGTGCTAAGAACTGGCCACTCCTCACGATCCTCATCTTCCACTCGTCTTTTCTGTGCTATTCACCTGCTCAAAACTTCTCTTTATAAGGTGTTTGTCATCCTCTCCCTCCAAAGGAAGAGCCTGATCCAAGTGCTACAGGATCAGTGGCAAATGTCCCACTGCAGGGAGTTGGATGAAGTCTTTCATGTCTGTGAGCAGCTCCAAAGAGGGCAGAAGAGACAGAAAAGCACACTTTTCCAAAGCATCTGTGAATTTTGCTAAGATCACAGGCGAAGGAGCACTACTTTTTAAAAGTACAATATACCAAGTAACATCAAAGTTCTAACTTGCCATGTATAATTCACAATGTTACTAAACCATATAAACAAATTCCCAGCTTTCACAACTTCAACAAAGAAAGAAATCATCAGAAAAGAAACAATACAGGAACATTACAAAGCACAGGGGAGGGAAAAAAGTGTCTTAACCCAATGGCCCAAGGAGCACCATGTTAGTCAGGATGCAGGAGGGGAAGGGATTTCCACCTCCATTGAATTAGTTTGAATTAGTGGGGCTTTTGCTCTGTCCTTATTTCTTTAGAGGCTGTCAACTTAATATTTGGCCAATAAACATTATGATAATGATTATTCACCAGCCTATAAGGCCTCTTATGTGGATTTCATACTGTGAGAGAATGTGTCTTATTTCACAGCTTGTCAGTACAAAAAAATATGTCCAAAAAAGGGCTTATCCCAGCATTCTCTGAAGTATTCAGTACAATTTCCCACTATTTGCAACAACCATCACGTTTGCCTCTTAGTGGAAAAATTCTCCAGTGTCCTACAGTTTGAAATCCACAGGGAATGAACAATACCATTACTGTTATTATCAATACTAGCAGTATTAGAAATAATATCATAATAAAGTAATAAGTAACGCATAAACAAATGCACATTTGATCCCATGTATCTAAAACCTGGTCATGAAACGCCCCAACATTTGAAATTGAACAAGCTGTAAGATTGCCACTCTGAATAAAGCAAGGATTGGTGAAGTCATGCTGATTTATTGGCTCTCCCCAGTGCCACGGTGATACACAAGCAGCAGCTCAGCATAAAAGTCAATTCCTCTGTGGTGTCATAGAAGTGAAGTAAGGAGGTAGAAAGGATTAAATGAGATAGAAAACTGTCACCTACAAGCAGCAACTCTCATGACTGTAGAAGAGAGAAGGGCTACAAATGGGGCCTGTATTTGCCTCCAGATGAAAGGCTGCATGCTTTGGAAGGGTCTCCTTTTGGTCTGTAGGAAGGAAACAGGAGAAGGAGCCAGTCTTCATCTTCAATATTATCTCAGACAGGAAACGCAGCCTCTACAGAAAAGTCAAGGAGCCTCTCATCAAAGCTGAGCTGGAGACATAAATAAATAAATAAAAAGTCATTCCTTTGCTAGGATCCCTGTGAAAGGGCACTGAGCTCTTGCAGCAAGGTCTCTCCTGTCTTTGTTCTTGAAAGGGCTAAAGCTGTCCTGGTCAGTCCCCAGGGACAGGGCTGTGCTGGATGCAGCCTGGTATTTTCAACGGTTAAAATGACATTTTGTTCCTACCAGCAGATCCCAGATTGCCAAATGTGCTCCTGCTGTGCTCCATCCCCTCATGGCAAGAGCTTGTGCTGCCTGAGAGTGGTCAGGCTCAGCCTGCTCTGATTTAGGCTGACAGAGGGAAAAGGAGAGGCTGCAGCAGCTCCTGTCCTTGCCTGCTGGGATGCTGGGCCCCAGGGAGCAGCTGCAGCTCAAACCCAAAATGCATTTGCAGCCCCTGGGGAGATGCAGCTCACACCCCTACCAAGCCCCTTGCTGATAGAACTTTCCCAGTGCTGGGAACTAAACACATTCCATAAACTGGTTTTAGTCTTGTCTGCACTGCTTTGTTAAAGAGGGGAGGGAAGGATCAATGTCATGAACTGTTGGGAAGGATGGAAGTTTGACAAGAAAGTCTCACAGATATGTGTGCTTAGCAGAAAGATTTTTACATGTAGAGTCTGACGAAGGAATAGAGATGGAAGCAAGTTTTGATATAGAAGAATTGCTGAGCCAGTCTCACTGGATAACCAAGGAGGCAAAGGGTGTGTGAGTTAGAAGGGGTTTTTATGGCTTAGAGCAAAGGATAAACCCACCCCAAACAAGAAGATGTTTTTACCAAGCAGGAAGATGGCACAGGCAAACAAGTCAGCAAATGTGGCAAGTAGAAAAAAGGTCTCAGAATTTTCCACTACAAGAAAACTGAATAATAACTTCTAGCTTAAACTGTAATGTACTGACTTTTAGTGATTGGAGAACAGTAACATGAATATGGTAATTATAGCAGTTATGATAGGCTAGAGATAATAGTTAAGGTATAGATTGGTTCTACTGTATTAAGATGCTCAGCAAAGAAAAGTCTATAATGCATTGTAACCAAAACCAAAGGGTCTCCAGGGCTGCCTGCAGCTGGAGCTGACAGCTGTTGGCACAGCTCTGTCACCCAGGACCCTGGGCTGCTGTAACACCTTGGATACAATAAACTGAATTTTGGATACAATAAACTGCATTTTGGAGAACCCCTGGAGTCCCACATCTCTCATTTAGGCTCTTACAATGAACTGAGGGTAACCACCCAGAATTGCCTCTGAATTACCCCAAATTCAGCCAATAACTGGGGCTTCTATTCTGGACATCAACAACCACCATTGTGGTAGGAACTTAGCTGCTTATGTCCTGTGCATAATGAATAAATATCTCAAATGACAAATTTTAGATGATATTTCTCCAACACAGATTTCTCAGATTGTTTAACTAGAGGTGTTCCTCACATTTTCACCAGTGGCAGTTCCTAATCTAACCCTTCAGTGCTCAGTAGCATCTCTGTATTAAATAGTCCCAGTATGTAAAACATACCCAAAGAGCTAAAGGGATTTTTACTGCAGTTCATCTTTTCTCCCTAGTGTATACTGATCAGGTGAAAGCATATTTAGGAAGGTAATTCTCTGGATTAAATATTTTAAAATAAATCACCAAAATGTTTTCAAGAATCATAGGTAAGAGAAGAACAAAATCAACAGAGAGGCAAAGCACATGTCTGTAGTAAGTCAGCAGTAAAGTTAAATATAGAAATCCAGAGCAAAACAGCTTGAAGTCAAAGTTCCCAGGAGATCATGACCTTTGCCTCCTGTGATTTATCAAAATTATAAGTCTTTAATGGAATTATTACAGAAGACATGAATTTGCCCCACTGGCTCACAGCATTAAACACAGAATTACAACTGGCAACCCCCCAGCTGATGTGATCTGCTCTTCCAAAAGGCAGCAGTGAAGATTTGCTGTGCTCAGATCCAGTTTGTGCCTCATGTACTTGAGAAAATGAGCTACAGGTTCTTGGGAGCAAGTTGATAATTTTATTCCTAATTAATGAAAGACTCTCTTCACAGAACTCCCTCAGCACCTGCCTGCTGTGACTGTCCTGATTCAAGCTTAGCTCTTCTCTAAATAATTGTACAGAAATGATAGATATTACTGGGAAGTTTTGTGACTCTGTCTTAGACTGAAAGCTCCTTCCTGGACCTTGGAGGGATAATTTCAGCACAGTCCCTGTGTCAGACTCACACACAGGTGCTGAGTGCTCTCTCCTCAGTCTCTGGCCAGAGCATCCCCAGAGGAAGCTGCTGTGGCTGTTTTCATTTATTCTGCAGCCAGCTGAGCTCTCTGTAGCTGGCACACTGTGCAGGGACACTGGGATTGGAAAAATGACAGGGAAATAACTTCTTCCCTATTTATTCACCTTTATTCAACCAAAGATACACAGCAAAAGATCAAAAAACCCAAAGTTTAGGTGTAGATTGTGCTGAACCTGACCTTTGTTAATCTGCATTGCCTGCACTGAAGTTTCTGTGAAGATCCAAATTATTTTACTGTAGCATGCTCCTGGTGTTCCTTTCAGATATTCTTCATTTCTCCTCTTTCCTAGGCAGGGATCTTTGATGGTTTTGCCTTTTTTCTGCTCACAGACTCCAGTTTAGGCACCAGAATCCTCTGCTAGCTTGGTTGGACCCAGTTCCCCAGGCATAAAAGCAAAATTTCTGATGTGATCAATTCATTGCCACACTTTGTTTTCTCCTTCCCAGCCTTTCCTAATGCAACTCTATGAAGCTGACCAGCATAACATCACTTAAGTAAAATGAGATACATATAATATTTACTAAAAAGAATGTAAAGACCCAAACCTGCAGACATTTTCATTTCCTCACTAATAAATGGAATTTAAAAGGTCACTAGCTGAAAACAGTTTTTTAAAAAAAGGACAGATAAAATGACAGGACCTTGTCAGGTAAAATGGCAGGATCCTACCAAATTTCTGTATCTGCACACCTTAATTTTTATTTAGCCATGAAAGGAAAGCTCAAAAGGAAGCAGGAGGGCTCAGAAAAGCAATCCTCCTTTGAAGAAGAAGCTGAAAAAGGGACAAGTTTTTAGGAATGAGCAGAGAGAACAATTTCTAGATACAAAAGATGTGATGTTATCTCATGCACGCTTTAAAGCACACAGGGAGAAAAAGAAGCTTTCAGTGCTCTTGGGAGGTCTGGCAGATTTACATTTCTGGCTTCATTGGGATTTTAACTTCCCAGTGAAACACTGATATTGGATAGACCACAAGCACACAGAACTATTTTGCTTCCTCCAATATGAAATGGCATGTGAGAGTGGAAAGTAATCATGATGGCAGAATGAGTTGCCTGAAAGATTCACACCAGATGACCACACTTAAATGGGCTCCAGCTTGTTCCCTTTCATGTTTGTAGGGTTTATGCATTGCACAAGATAGAAACACACTGTAATTAAATGCAAATATATTTTAGCTTCTAAAAATAGATATTCCTCATATTTCTCTTCATTCTCTATGTTGTTTCTCAGTTATTTTTCTGATTCCAAACATGCTGCCTGGAGGCTGTAAACCCCTCTGCTGGTGTCTGGATATTTCTGTAGTAACAAGAAATTGAGCCATCACAGATAGGACATGCTGAATGTGGAAAGAGCAGGAAAATAGAAGTAAATTAAACCAGATGCACTTCACAGCATCCAAAGATATTCAGAAATCTGATCTAGATGGTTTTTGTGTCTATATAAACTAGGCACATCAGTTTAATAACCTGAAATTGCCTGGTAGCATTTACTCAGGGAGTTGAGGCCAGCTTCAGATGATTTTTGCTGTAGATACAGCTCTCGCAGCAGGTGTGCAGTCCAGGTCAGTGTTATCCATGGAGTAATAAACTGCAGGATTGTGAAGGCAGCAGTTTGCAGTCACAGTGCTAAATCAAACCCGTGTCTGTGTTTTGCCTCACCAACATCAAGTGATGCCACCAAGTTTTATTTCCTGATTTGCATCCAGTCAGAGGCTATCTCAAAAGTTCTAGTCAGAGACCCAAAACCAACAACAGCTGAGGGATCTTCCCTGTTTGCACCATTTCAATACATTTACATTTCAATACATTTTTTTTTCAGTCACACTGAACAAAAGACTCTAAATTATTCTGCAACAAAGCTAGCTGTTCAAACATAATAGATTCAAAGATAATTTAATTGTGCCTGTGTTAGAACTCTTTTAAATACTCTAAAGGTGTGCAGATACAGAAATTTGGTAGGATCCTGCCATTTTACCTGACAAGGTCTTGCAGAATATACATATTCTGAGCTATTTCTATTTCTATTTCTATTTCTATTTCTATTTCTATTTCTATTTCTATTATAGTTCTTTATTGCCTTGATATAAGCTGAGCCATTTTTATTTGAAAAGAACAGAAAAGCTTCCACTATGAGATGGGCTTTGTACGCTGATTTTTTCCTACATAATTTCTTGATATTATTAATACAAAAGTACACATTTCCTTCATGCTTTTCACCAAACTCTTAACTGGAAGGAAAATGTGGATATACACCCTAAGAGAGAATGTTTACCCTCTGTTTAAGAGCTCATGTCCATACTTAGTCACCTACAGAAATGCTAGACTTCAACAAGCTCCCAAAGACTGTTCTTAAGCTCTGAGTATCTTCAAACATGATTTGGCAGCGTCTCAGAAGACAAGAGAATCAGTTCAACCACAGAAGTTGCTTCCATTTTTCTCCTTTTTTTCCATAACAATTTCCACATTGATGCTGTTTCAATACTCAGTCTTTGCATCTGTATTAGGAATTCTGGGACTAGACAGGACTATTGCTTGATTTGAGTGTATCATAAGGCTCCTGTACTTAATTTATTGTGATAATTTTGACCGACACGAGATACCACAAAAGCAGATTCATGAATCTCTAAGGTAACTCCTGGAGATTATCCCTGTCAGTAATGCACACAAATTCTAAACGCTGTGCAGCTGCCAATGGAATGAAGTTGAGGGATGAGATTGGACTTTTTTATGATTTGTATAGACTCTCACTGTGATGAATTCCATCAGGGAGCCAGGGATGCACAGAGCAGCTGAGCCAGAGCCTGCTCAGACCAGGGCCAAGAGTTTGGGAACTGCAGCCCCACAGATGCCCTGTGCCTTTGGCTCAGCAGGGATCTTGCAGAAGATGAACAAAGATACCAAAGATAAATGTGGACTTGCTGTGTTCTCCTCCTTAGCCCAGGATTCCTGTGGTATTTCAGAGAGAAAAGTGGGCTGGGCAGTGTTTCCCATGGGGGTGGCACAGGCAGGCAGCATCAGGGACCAAAGGGGGTTGCTTGTCCCAGGTTTCTATAGTGAAATAGAATAAATGGGGTAAAGGGGTCCTGTGGCATCCTTGGGGTGAACCAAGCCCTCCAAAGCTCAGACAGGAATGGACACAGAATCCTCTGTGCCCCTTGGTTCCCAGACACTCTGAGCAAACAGCCTGGGGGGATCTCTCCCCTCTCTGCAGCACAGAAGGAAGGGGAGCCCTCACTGTGTTGAGATGTCTCCCACCTTGGAGCTGAGAGAAAGCACAGCTCAGAAAACACAGCTTGTACAAAGCATTGCCCTGAAATTGCAGAGTCAGGGGAGCTGCTCAAGAGATCCTGATCTCCAGATTTTTCTGAGGTCTGTGTCAGCTGCAGAACTCTATTGCTTCACAATCTCTGCAAAAGTCTTTTTCCTTTGTAAGGCTGCTCCCACTGACACTCTGAGGCATTTTCTGATGAAGGCAAAACACTGGAGGATCCAGAGACACTCAATAACCTTGCAGATTGTGAGAAGAAAAAGAAAATGATTTCAATAATAATGCCATGAAATATCCACTTTGCCTGGCAGGGTAAGGAAAACAGGCAAAGGAAAGAAATGACATCTCTGTTATAGGATAAAGAGGGGAATTTGTGGTACACTTGGATTTTAGATTTCTTCTCATCGTGCTAGTATATAAAAGGCCCTGCAGGTGCAGCAGCCTGACATGCTGAGCTGTGTGAGTGTTGTCACCTCCCCTGTGTGAGCAGGAATGTTACACTGGCAGAGCAGCTCAACCATCTGCCGCCTTTACTGAGCCCTCTCACAATTCTTTACTCATTAATATAGGTGACTAGATTTTACTGGATAATTTGGAATATAACCTGTGTGAGCAGAGCACACGATGTGCCAGGAGTTGTGTACATACATGAGTAACTAATGAGGGTGAGGACATCCCTGTCTGGGGTGTCAGGCAGTGGGTGGGAGGACCTGGGCTCCCCATCCTGGGCTTGCAGGGCCAGCATGGAAAGCTCATGCAGATTTTGGTGTTTTTCATAAATGGGGGTGATGTTGATTTTTTGGGATTGCAGGGAGGTGTAGCTCAAGGCCTCAGCCATCCCTGCAGTGTAGCCCACAGACATATCTAAGAGGAGCCTGTTAATATCCAACACACAATCTTCCAGAAAACAGCCCCAAATCCACTCATGGATTAGCCTGAAAATGGGTAAGACTGAAAAGACATATCCTTCATTTGGGGCCAAAACCCCTCTGTTTGTGTGCATGTGTGAGTAAGGTTCAGTCACACAAGCATTTTGAAGTTCCTAGGGTTTGGAACACTTTTTAGTTTTCCTTGGTTTTCAAACAGCTTTACAGTTGTTTATGAGCTCACAAGAAGACCAGGGGTAAAACTTTATCTTTAAATATTGATCACCATTACAGGCAATTTTTCCTCTTTGTTGACTGTATTAATAATCTGCTGACGAGCCCTTTGGGTGTTAATATGATGAAATATAGGGACACTTCTCCATTTTTCTATCCTCTGATTTCTTTTATCTCGACACCATTCCTTCTATGCCTTCCAGCTGAGGTATCAAAGAGAACCTAGAGACAAACTCCATTCTGATTCCTCAGCTGTGTCATGTCACACAGCTCCAGGCTCCCTCCTGAGCAGTGGAAGGGTCCTGTGGGAGGAACAGAATTGTCTCCTGCTCTGGAGGTACTAAAGCAGATTCCAGGTGAAGCTCCTTTAGCAGGGGGGTTGTACCAGATAATCCCCAGAGGTCCCTTCCAAGACCAACCAGGCTGTGACTTTGTGAAAATCATTGTGGCAGGCTTGATCCTGGCATTCCCCTACTCCTGAATGCCAGAATTTTAAAAAAATCATTTCTCTAACTCTGCTGCTTTATGTTTAGTAAGGATGCTGGATTCCCTGGCAGCAGGTGGGAGGGAAGGAGATGGATGAGAGCTTGTGAACAGCTGCAAGAGCTGAGTGTCAGCCCCTGGCCAGCTTTGTCCCTCAGCCCTGCAATCACCTGAGTGCAGCCCCAGGTTCCCCCTTCCACCTCTCCTGAAATGAAATTGGCATTTCACCGTGCCTGAAATGAAATGAAGTGAAATGCCAACTGCTGTGTCACCTACTGTGGAGACATTCTTGGTGGAACGAGCTTCAGGGCTGCTTTGAGTTACGGACAGGGCAGCTCTGAGCCTCTCTCTGTGCAGTAATTCCTGTGCAGTGCTATTTCAGGACAGTGGGCTTCGGATCCATGTAAGGGCACGTTGGGCAGGATGTTTGTTTGCCTTTTTATGCTTTGCCAGTGACTTCCATTCTTTCTCTGTCATTTCTCAGCAGTGAGGCATTTTCTGATGATGGCAAAACACTGGAGGATCCAGAGACACTCAATAACCATGCAGTATGTGAGAAGAAAAAGAGAATTATTTCAATAATAATGCCATGAAATATCCACTTGGCCTGGCAGGGTAAGAAAAACAGGCAAAGGAAAGAAATGACATCTCTGGTGTAGGATAAAGAGGAAAATTTGTGGTACACTTGGATTTTAGATTTCTTCTCATCATGCTAACATGTAAACAAACCACTGTGGTTATTAACTGGTGGTTTGTTTATGGGGTTGATTGATTTGTGTAAAGTCTGTGCTTTAGTTTCTGCACCATAAAGATTTTGCTTGTTTTTTGGACTAAATTCAAAGAGGTTTATCAAGTAAGGAACATCTTCTGGGGGAGATGCCCCACTGTTCCTCCAGGCAGAACTCTTACTAACCCGACAGGGATTATAGTAATGCTGGCTGATGCTTTAAGATTTCTTTATTTAAGCTTAAATGATTTTAAATTAATTATAATTAATTATAATTAATTATAACATACAATTATATTATTATATTATTATATTATATATTATAACTATAATTATAATATAATTATGTAATAGTTCATTACTTAGTATAGAATATCATATATTATTATAATATAATATCAATATTAATATTATGATTATATTATTATAATACATTATTTAAAAACTAATTTCTAAATTTTTTATAAGATTTCTTAATTTAAGATTAAATTTCTACACCCATTACTCAATCCTTACTCACTTTCACAGTGAGAGATTTCTGTTGTGCTGCTGGAAGAACTGGAGGTGGAGCACAGTGAGAAAAATATCAGTCCTGTCTGCCTGAACCTAGAAGGCAGCTGCCTGTACCCATCAACTCTTCAGTCTAAGAGGCTGAACAGATCCTGAAACCCTTTGGAGCAGGTGCTAAGCTCAGAGATGTATTTGTGCTAAGCAAGGAAGTTATTTGCTCCAGAAAATTTAATTCTTGATAAGGATGATAATGGTGTCCCAAAGCCAACTGTTTAAAGTAAACTCTGATACGTGTGTGATATATGCATTGAGTGAAATGAAAAGAAAATTGCATAAATATTATGTTAGTTAATTGTGTTTATGTTAGAAGTTACGGTTTTTTTTAATGTGTTTGCAAAATCTGTAAACTTGGCTTCTGGATACAGGCCTTCAGAGCCCTGTTTGGGGTTAAGGCCCATGTTCCTGTCACTCACTGCAGCACTCCTGCAAAACCCTGAGCCCGTTCCACTCTCAGGTACCCACTGAAGTTAATCCTGGCTGTCCCGAAACAGCCGCAGAAGCATTTCCTGCACTGACACAGAAAATCCAAACATGAGGGTGGCTTTCCTTCTCTGCCACTGAGAGCAGCACTTGGGGTTCTGAGCCTTTTATCCTGCCTTTATTTCTGTGTCTCCCCAAAGGGCTGCTTCTCTTTAAATGAAACAGAAACCTGAAACAGAAATGTTATTGATTCACAACCACACTCATTGGGCTCAGCTCTGCTGAAGAAAGGTCAGTTCTAGCACACTTGATGAAGCAAAGTTTTAATTGGAGTGTCATCAGAGTTTGGCCTTCAGTGCAGGGCACAGAGTCTGTTCAGACACGTTTGTTCACTGTTAGCCTCCAGTGGAACCCTGAATTAAGAGAGAGCTGGTTCAGCCCTCCTCCCTGCAGCGGGTACCACAAACATCAAACACCGTTTCCTTCAGCTCCCTGGGAATATCTGGCCCTGAACAGGTTTTACTTGGATCTTAAAAACCACTTCCTTTTTAGCTTTAAACCCAACTATGTGCAGCTCTCACGAGACTCACAACTGTGTTAGTAAAAAACATTTCATAAGATCAGCTGCTCTTGTAGGAGAGCCTCAGCCTGGACCTTCCAGCTTCTGCTTCTCACTGATACCCACCATTCAAAATTGCAAATCTCTGCTTCAGAGCAGCTGCAGACATTTGGGCACTGCCAGCAATGCTCTGCTTTGCCATCAGGAATGTCAGAGCCCGAGGTCCTGCCTGGAGAGCAGAGGCTGGGCTGGTACTGCAGGGTGGCTGTGCCATCAATGCACAGCAGAGCTCAGCACTCCCTGACTCCTCCACAGAGTTTTGTTCCCTGCTTGGCTGCAGCAGAGTGTAAGAGCTGAAATGAGAGATGTGGGACTCCAGGGGCTCTCCAAAATGCAGTTTATTGTATACAAAATGCAGTTTATTGTATCCAAAATGCAGTTTATTGTATACAAAATGCAGTTTATTGTGTACAAAATGCAGTTTATTGTATCCAAAATGCAGTTTATTGTATCCAAGATGTTACAGCAGCCCAGGGTTGTGGGTGACAGAGCTGTGCCTACAGCTGTCAGCTCCAGCTGCAGGCAGCCCTGGAGACCCTTTGGTTTTGGTTACAATGCATTATAGACTTTTCTTTGCTGAGCATCTTCATACAGCAGAACCAATCTATACCTTAACTTTTATCTACAGCCTGTCATAACTACTGTAATTACCATATTCATGTTACTGTTCTCCAATCACTAAAAGTCAGTACATTACAGTTTAAGCCAGAAGTTGTTTTTCAGTTTTCTTGCAGTGGAAAATTCTGAGACCTTTTTTCTACTTGCCACATCAGCAGGCTTGTTTGCCTGTGCTATCTTCTTGCTTGGTAAAAACATCTTCTTGTTTGAGGTGGGTTTATCCTTTGTTCTAAGCCATAAAAACCCCTTCTAACTAACACACCCTTTGCCTCCTTGGCTGCAAGACTGGCTCAGCAATTCTTTTCTTCTATATCAAAACTTGCTTCCATCTCTATTCCTTCGTCAGACTCCACATTTAAAAATCTTTCTATTAAGCACATATATCTGTGAGACTTTCTTGTCAAACTTTCATCCTTCCCACCAGCAGAGCACCTCAGTAGGTGTTTAGGATGGAGCAGGCAGTCCAGTGCTAAAACAAACCTATTCTAAGAGCATATTTGAAGGACTGCTGCCTTCTCCATCTGCCCAAACCTTGCTGGCACCAGAAAATTGTGCATTAATCACTTCCATCGAGTCACACAGGGATGCCAAGGAGGATTTGATGTGAATATACAAGCTCAAACACCTTCTGTATTTAAACTTCATATTGGTTTTCTCCCTATTTTTTTTCTTTTTTTGTTATTCACAATGTGAGGACATGCTGACATTGTTGAGGCTTGTCCTTAGCATGCAAGATAAATTTCAAATTCGTTCTCTTGGCTGTTTTTATAAGAAGTGTAAACAAGTAGGATCCCTTTGCAGTGTCCTCGAGCAGGATCTCCTGTTAATAGTGATAGGGTGCCTGGGATTCTCATTGCTGGGAAATCACAAACACTTTCCCACCAGGCTCTGCCATTTTCTGTGAAACACACAAGAGATTACGAAAGTTGATTTGATTTGTACTTCAGTGTCACTGATATTTAATCTTATTTTTCCCATAACAGAATTAAAAAAAAAAGGAAAAAAAAAAAAAGAACAAAAAAAAAAAAATAGTATTCAAAGGCTCCAGTCTATTGGCATTTGGGCTGAGCAGACCATGTTAAGTTTAGAGCTTCAGTTATTGATCCCAGAACTGATGCAGAGAACCATCAAGGAGAGTCTGTTTGTCTGTCTGTCAGCTCAGCATTTTAGAAAGTCACTGGAGATAACAGGTGAAAGTGTTTTAATGCTTCCAGATAATTTGGAGTTTCAGGTTTTTAAGTACAGACATGCACCCAAAGAAATTTTTAGCCATCTTTTGGGTTTTCCCATGAATTTACAAACAAAGATTAATGGCTGGTGATTTTTCTAAACAAAAAGGTAGGAGGGCTGTTCTACATCACTGCTGGCATGCCCAGTGCACTGGGACTTAGGGATGGTGTTAAACTTGGTTTCTGTCACTTCTAAACACTGCATTAATTTACAGCAGAGTGCAAAAAGCAGAGCAAAATTAAAGTCAAGTGCAGTGATAGCTTCCAAAAACTGAAAAACAGTCTTATAAAGATCAATAATGCAGTATTAGTACACTATAGAGCCAATCAAGTGTGTTAAGGGAAGAATTTGGCTTTCTGCATTATGTACAAAATATAAGGTGGTGCTAGGAGAAAACCCGTATTGGCAAAGTTAACTATGAAGCATCAGAATTAAAAAATAAAGTACTCCAAAATGAAAAGATAAAGGCTAAATGCATGCAAGAACCCCAGAATGATTATCAGAGACAAATACATGTGCAGCAGTTTTGTCAAAATCCTCCATGCAAAATGCTAAAAGTCTTCTCAAGCAGCCTTTTGTCTATTTGTTGGGTAAAGATAACAAAGTAATTATACTTGCAAAATTCAGGGGGTTTGAAGGGTCTTGCACATCAGGACTGAGCTCCACATCTGTCTGTCACAAAAGCATTGCAGCTGCCTCAGAAAAAAAAATATATTTTGGTGCAATGGAAAGGAGTTTTTCTAAAAGAATGGAAATGAAAAATTCTCCTTTATGATGAATCAATTCATTATTTTAGAGGGGGAAAAAGTCACCCACAAACCATCTCCCTGCACAGCACATGACCAAAAGTGTTGTCCAAGACTCCCATAGAGGCCAAGGGTTCAGGGGGGCTCAGCAGCAGGGGAAGGGCTGGGCTCTGTCCATGTGCTCAGTGCACCACTGGGGCAGGGAAAGGAGAGAGCTGGAATTCCCTTTGGTGGGGAATATTTGGTACCCCCATTGGGGCATGGAAAAGGAGAGAGCTGGAATTCCCTTTTGTGGGGAATATTGGCTGCTATAACTGGGGCAGGGAAAGGAGAGAGCTGGAATTCCCTTTTGTGGGGAATATTTGATACCCCCATTGGGGCATGGAAAAGGAGAGAGCTGGAATTCCCTTTTGTGGGGAATATTTGGTACCACCAATGGGGCAGGGAAAAGGAGAGAGCTGGAATTCCCTTTTGTGGGGAATATTTGGTACCACCAATGGGGCAGGGAAAAGGAGAGAGCTGGAATTCCCTTTCCTGGGGAGTATTTGATACCATAACAACATCTCACCTATCAATATCACAGTTATTACTGAATACAATGCTTTTATCACTGATTTGCTTCCTCAGGCTCTCAGAAAAATCACCTTAAGTATAAAAATATTTTACAGAAAAAAAGCCTTGAAGGATGAAAAGGCACAAATGTTTTTAAACCACTCCCATGGAATGCAAAAGTTTGGGAGGGCCCAGGAGCAGGGCTGAGCTGGCTCAGTCTGGGCAGGACTTGGGGACACAGCTCTGAGCCCTGGGGACAGGCAGAGCCCAGATGTGCTCCCAGATGTGCTCGCAGGCAGCAGCCCCAGGGAGAACAGGCAGAGCTGATCTGTGCTCCTGATTGCAGGAGCTTCAGCGCCGATCAAGGGGAGAGAGCTGGCCATTAGGTAATTGCATTAAAGAACCATGAGGGGACCTGAGCTGAGGGAGAGAAAGGAAAACAAAAAAAAAACAGAAAAAGATGGCAATAAAAGACTTCGTTAATCATAAATTAAGAAGCCAATTATGAGGAAGGGATGAGTCCTTGACAAAAGATCTCATAATTATTGACATTCAAGGCAAAACTTTTGGAAAGAGATATAAGAAAATCCAGAAACGAACATTTGCCAAATAATGAAATTCACACTGTTCAAGAATGGAGTTTATGGAAGCAGCCAGCTCTGATACAGTATCTCCCAAACAAAATTCAAAATATTTTAAGAACAGAGACAGAATACAGAGCTAACAAAAGCTAACCCAAACGTGTCAACAGCATTGCAGCAACCATCTCAAAGGGAGGCAATGACTGGCAGTAGGAAAGGAGACTGAAGAAATTCAGCAATTACATCATTTCAGAAATGCTCCTCAGCAGCAGCAGGTGATGTGCTACTGAGGGGAAAGGAGGAAAGCAAAGCAGCTTCTCTGGAGTAAAGGGCTGCAGTGCCAGTGGGTGAGACAGTGCCCCAGAGGCACCAAACACCGGCTCCATCCATCAGAGTGTCAGAGACTACAGCTCTGCTTCAACAGAAAACAAACAATGCAAGTATGAATAAACAGAAATAAAAGGGTCCTCAGATAAACCAGGTGATACACATTTTTAGATAAAAGTAGGGATGAGGAAGTAGCACCCAATGGACACCTTTGTATCCATTTACTCTTCTCTTTGGGGGACATAATCCCTTTTGGTGTTAGGCCACTTCTATTCAGTACCAGAAAAGAGGCATTTGAAAATACACTATAAATGTGAAAGGCCTAAAATATATACTTAATATAATATATAATATTATAGTATATATTATATAATAATATATAACATGAATTAATAATTAATATCATTAATATTAATTAATAGAATAGATAATAATTTATAATTAATAATATTATATTTAATGGTATATAATATTATATAATATTATTTAATATTAGGAAAGTTGATTTAATTTGTACTTCAGTGTCACTGATATTTAATAATCTTATTTTTCCCTTAATAATTAATAACAATATTATATATTATATAATAGTATAATAAATTATATAATAATATATAATATCTTAATAATAATATAATGTTAATATTAATAATAGTATGTAATAAAATATAATATATAATAATATATAATATTATACAATATATAATAATGATATAATGATAGAATAATATATATAATATATATAATATAGATAATATATATAATATATTATATAGATAATATATATAATATATTTTTATATATAATATAATATAGATAATATATATAATATATAATATAGATAATATATATAATGTATTTATATATATAATATAGATAATATATATAATATATATCTTATATATAATATATATAATATATATAAATATATATAATGTATAAGATATGTTATATAAATATAAATATAAATATAAATATAAATATAAATATAAATATAATGTAGTATATAATATACTTAATAATATATAATAAAATATATATACTTTAAGCCACAGGATGGAAGTGTGAGACCAGTCACTGCCTCATGTAGGGAGGGCTGGAGGAAAGTGTTGCCAAAATAACCATTTGCCTTAAATAGAGCCCTGTGGAGATCAGACCTGCACATGGTGCTGCCAAATTGTCAGCACAGAGCAGGGAGATGTTGCCTGTCACCAGCTCAGGCTTTTCTTCAGGAGGGAGAACCAAAATGGCAACATTTAGGACAAAAAATACAAAATCACTAAGGACTGGCCACCCACAGTTAAGAGGAAAACATAGCAATAATCTGCTTGATTTGAGGTTCTGAGATACTCCATGATCTTTTGTAAGTGCTGCTCTATGGCATGAAACAGGCTGGAAATGGAGATGGGAACCTCAGAATTGGCTCACACAGGTCTGTGAGTCCTGAGGAGCAAATACAATGGAGGAAAAGCTCCCACAGGTGCCAGAAAGAGAAGCTTAGGAGAGATGTGGTGCTTCTGGTGCTTTGCTTGGTGCCTCAGGCAAGAACCACCCTCCAAAGATGGACACATCAGGGGGTGAGGACACCAAACAACCACACCAACAGTCTGGCAGTGCTGGGCTTCAGATGAGCTCTGATGTCACAGACATTTTTTATGAAAAATCCTTTCCTTAAAATTTTTTCTCCTGAGAAGCTGAGAGGCCTCAGGAACAAAATGTAACCAATGGTTATCTGCTGCTGTGGGATGCAACAGGTGCATCTGTGATTGGTCTCATGGGGTTGTTTCTAATTAATGGCCAATCACAGTGTGCTGGCTTGGACTCTGTCTGAGACACAAGCTTTTGTTATTAATTCTTTTTTTTTCTATAGCTAGCCTTCTGATGAAATCCTTTCTTCTATTCTTTTAGTATAGTTTTAATATAATATATATCATAAAATAATAAATCAAGCCTTCTGAAGCATGGAGTCAGATCCTTGTCTCTTCCCTCATCCTCAGACCCCTGTGAACACGGTCACACCCTGGGCTGAAGAGCTGCTCAGGACAGACCCAGCACTGAGTGGACACTCCCAGGAGCTTTCTGAATCCTGCTCATGTTGTTATCTGCACTTGTACCTGGCAGTGGATGTGCTGCTGCAGCCAGGGACATTCAAGGCTGGGTTTTCCATGCACCAAACCCAGGAGCTGATTTCTTGTAACAAAAGTCAATGACCAAACAAAACAGTGTACTTACTAATTCTCAATAAATTTTGTAGACATGTAGCTGAAGATCCTTCCACTTTATAAAGCTGTTTAGAACTCAGTAAACCTCTACCAGGGAGTAAGGGGAGACAGGCACCTGAACTAACTCTCTCAACTTCAGTCATTGTGGGTGCTACCCTTTATCTTAAGTAGGATTTACCACCTATGCTTACATTCCCTTCCAGTTTTAGTCCAAATTCATCAAATATTTACATGCCTGGGTTGCTTGACTCACGTGAGTAATCTTATTGATCTCAGTGGAGTTGTACATATGGACAGAGCCATTTGCAGATGCAAACAGGATGCACGCTTAAGCCTGAATTTCAGCTAGTGGTTGGAAACTAAATGAGCATAGCAGCCTCTTGCAGCATTTGAAATTAGTAGATTGAATTTGATTTTTCATCAGTTCCATACACAAAGCACGGGACAAAAAAAAAAAAAGGAAGAAAATTTTATATTAGCAGCCTTATTGCATGGTGCACTGCCAAGAGGAGCAAGGTGCAGCATGAATTCAATCTCTCCCAAGTCCATTAGAGGCCAAACACAGCAGAACTCATAAAGCACAGCTAGATGAGAGGAAGGATCATGGCAGTGGCCACTCCAGTGGTGACACAGGGATGGAGATCCAGGACAAGGCTGCCTGGGGCCCAGCCCTGCAGAGCTGCCAGCAGCAAGGCCTTGAGGAAAGGCAGAAGCTGAGGCTGTGACCCAGGGGTACCCAGTGACACTTATGTTTTGCCTTAAATCTATTGTTAAAATCACCTGGCAGCATGTAAGTGTGATTTTGGGAGAAACAACGAATACACATTCCTAACTCTCCTCATTCATATTATTTACTTGATATTATTACGATTTTTCTATGAGCTTCTGTCATATCTAATGTCTGTCCACAGATTATCTCTTTCAGGAGAGAATTTTACTCTGTTTTGCCCCTCTTATGCCTTTGGTAATCCTTGTGGCACTATTCCACACCTTTTCTCAGTCTGCTACACATTTTTGAGCTGGAATGACCAGACCTGCATGACCTTATCAGATCAGTAAAATTTCTCTTTTGGTCATTATTTCCTTGCTTGGTTGGCAATTGTCCATTGAGTTCCAGCCCAGGCTTCTTTTCTCCCTCTTTAGTAAATAAGCACATCCTCCCTTCCCTCTGCTCCCATGGCAGGACAAAGCTTTTAATGCTATTTTTAAGTTAAAATGGTATCTGTATTTGCTACTTCAGTGCCCCAGCTCTCAAGATTATTCTAATACAGTTTATAATGTATTATAATGTAATCTCAAGATTATTTTAATACAATTTATAATGTCAAAGTGGGTGTAGGACTAACAGATTACAGAACTGAAACAAAAATGTATATGAAGGTAATGCTATAAAGGCTGCAAATCCCTCCTCTTTCCATAATCAGAAAGTTTAGAAAATGGTTAGAAGGGTTTTGCTACAGATTACTGTCTCTCCTACTCTAACTGCCCAGGATAGAAATTGGGAAAAAAAGCAAAATAAATATGAAAAAAGAAGTTATCTTGGACATTATTCCTGTTACTGGACTCAGTGGCACAAAAGAGCGACAAAAATATTTTGAAAATTCTGAAGATTTTTAAAGACAAATCATTTCTATTATAAAATAACACCAAGGGAAAGTTCAGTTGAGATTTAGTCTTTGTGTGGTAGAAGCAGCTCTGCAATTTAAAAGTGTTAGACTAAGGAACTGTTTACTGGTTTTAAGCACTTACATAACTGAGGGTGTTAGATGGGAGCCTCTTGTCTCTGAAAAAGTGGATGTAATGTAGGTAATAAAACACAAAATGGATGAAAAAATAACCACCTCTCACCCAAATAAATCATTCCTAATCCAATCTGAGCCACAGAATTCTTAAGTAATTCTAGGCAAATCACTTAAACCATAGATTTCCCAGAGGATCTCTTGTTTATAGTCTTGCACAAACTCTCTGTGGCTCAAGACAACAGAACAGTTATTGGAACCTGCTTTTCTCAAACTGAATGTTTTTCTTCTTTCTTAGTTGCTTTTTAAGTTTTCAAAGATCTGTAATTTCCTTCCGTCGTTCCTGGGCTTTTTAATCCAATTGGAGGGGAGCAGTCGGTGTAGGATTAACATCTTTACCTGCTTTTGAAGCCCAATTTTTCCAATCTGATAGAGACATAAAATTTGTCACTGAATACGCATGGTTCAGTAGACTCATGTATACATATTTAGTAGACTAATTCCTCCTTGACCAAAAATCATTTCAGACTTCTACTTCAAACAAACAAAAAATAAGTAAATCTGTCATATTAATTTGGTGCCCTGATGGATCCCTCAGGGAAAGGGCCAGCATTGCTTTTGTTTTAAAAGCTCATAAGATGTGTTTAATTTGGTTCTGTAGTTATTTGTTCAGTATGCAGTGCAAATTTTTCTGGCTGCAGACATGGGATATGGTAAACCTTTGCCTGGATAAATGTCCAACCTCTTTTAAGTTGGGGAGAAAGTTACTCTCTCATAAAGTTCAGACCTGCCAGACTCAATAACTCTACAAAAATGTTCAGATGAAAATTGCTTCAAGCAATCCTAGTAGAAAGCCAGCACCTCACCCCTAGTTTAAAGTTATGATCCTTATCATAATTAATTCAATAAAGAAGTAATGTACTTCAACCTAGGCATAGAGAATAATTTTCTGTCCTGACTGGTATAAACTTTCAGCTAGGGACATTTAAACTCTGGATCTGATCTTATAGAGCAAATAATAAATTACAGACCTAGAGCCTGCAGATTATAGCTGAAGTTGAACCATCACAAATATGTCACTCTCAAATGAAAAGGTACACTGGGTAGGAGTGATAAAAAGTATAATACTATTTATAAATATAAGAAAGATGTTCTTTTACTGACAAATTAAGCACTAATAATATTTTTGATCTGTGAAAATGCATTGAAGAGTAGGAATTTCTGTGTGATTCTTGTAAACTGACATACCTTGCATCTTAAATTTATAATAAACATTTTCCTGCTGGTGAAATACAGATCTAATTCTCTGTCAAACAAACCAAGATGTTTGAAACACCCAATCTCAAATGACTGAAGTGTTTAATGGATTCCCTGTACTTTTGCCTCTGTTACTGCTCCGCTGTCCCAGGGATTCCTTGCACTGCTGTCAGAGGCAGATCCTGCTGCAGAGAGGTGCTGGAACACCCCAGAACACCCCCAGAGCAGCCTTTCCTGCCTGCCCATGTGAACACCTCCATCCTTCATTCTGGAGAGGAACATGCCCTGGGCAGGGGTGCAGAGCTCAGTGAACACACCACGAGCATCCTGCCCGGTGCTCACCGCTGTTTTCACTTTCCACTGCTATTTCCACACGTGCATGCAGCAGCAAGGGAGCAGAGGCTGGCTTTGGACACTGCCCTGAGTGCTCTTTGCTGATTTCCTGGGATGTGTTAAAGCAAATGGCCATTTGTTTGAACAGCACAGATGCCATGGCAAAGCTGAGTGTGTACTTCTTTAAATGTTAGCTTTTATTTTATCAGCTCATCTCACATTCCACCCCAGCGCGTTCAGTCTGTGCTGCAGTGTGACACAACTGGCTGCAGTGTTAACAGTTCCAAAACACAGAAATTGCTTTTCCAAGACATCTTGTCCAAAACAAATATCCCCTTCTCACTAATTTAGTTTGATAGATAGATAATCTTTATGAGACATACTTAAAACACACATACTACTTTAATCCCATGTAAGAAATGTATTTTTATCCCAGTATGCGAGGATTTGTCTGCTGTTTCTACTGTTTGTTCTTACTGTTACCTATATCTATTTATATTCCATTCTCTCAGTTCTTATTGAATAGAGATTAACCATCTCTCTACCTTTGAAATAATGAGAGGTGCAAATTGCAGAACTACTAGGGAGCATTTTTGACCCAAGATTTCAATTATATTCAAGCACAAACACATTATAAATTACAACTGCATGTGTACAAGAGAATATGTGTGGTACTCTGACTTGCAAATGCTCACTGAGGTGAAAAATTCCCAGTGACTAGGAGGATTCATTTTGTTTAACTGAATGAGGGAGAGTTTGTGGCATTTTAACTCATAAAAACCTCTCTTAACTGTACCATCATATTAAAACAGAAAAAGGAAACAACAAAAATCTTTAAAAGATGCTTTGAGTAGAATTTAAATTAAATATTTTTTCACTGAAATTTTCTGACTCAAAACTGCTGCTGTGGGTCTGGCAGGATAAAACAAAACCACTTTATTCAGCTTTAAGAGCACTTTTCACTTCCATTCTCTGTCGCAGCAGAGAATGTTGCTTACTGTGTTGTAAGTTACCTTTCCTCCACTGAGTAGCCTTTACACTGTGTGAGTAGTTTCTGTCATAGAAATTACAACTCTCAAGCTTACTTGTGTGCAAGATCAGGCTTAGATAATGTCAGTAGGTGTTACCCTTTAGAAATAGATGTGTACGTTTTTGCCATGTTGAAAGTAACACCGTATGAGATTTCAGGTTCTTTTACGCTAAATTACCTCCACTCTGGAAGTGCCTTAGATAAATTCAAGCTCCCATTTGTGTACACACAGCCACATCTTCTACAGATTTAGCCAGCAATTAAAGCCCTGAGAGCAGCTGAACTGATTGATCAGTTATTTACAGCGTGCACAGACCCAGGGCTGGAGGAAGTAAGTCAACACACCAGAGATTGGTTGCTGTTACAACAAATCCCTTTTTGCCAGAATGTTTGACCAACACTTGCAACCCTGCACCCCCACCCCCTTGGAGTCCCCCTTGGATTGATTAAATTGGCTCAAGATGACACCAATAATTGGCTCAAGATGCCGCTTCGACAGACCCAATGATCCATATCTTTGCATTCCCTAAAATCAGCCCTTTCAGCTCTGTGTTAGATTTAGGATGGTTTACATTGGCTCTGTCACAAACATTTTAATAAAGTCCCAGAGAAACCTCAAACTGGTGACATCATTGGATGGTGTTAAAAAAAAGTTCCACTTTGCTGGTTAGTTGTTAGCCTTTATAATCCAATCAGAACCTTTTTTTCCACTATATTTTGTCATTCCTTTATAACTCTCTGCAATTAGGACCATGGTATTAAAAAGAAAAAAAATTAATATTAGCTATAAGGAGAAAACTATTATAAGTATTTTGACATCAAGTAGTAAAATGAAAAAAGCCAAGCTTAAACATTTACTGTATCTTAACGGCAGGAGCCTGAAACTGCTGGGTGTATTATTTTTGAAATATCAGATGAATTAATTACAATGAAACTATTGGCTGTTCTCATGAGACTGTTGTATAAAATAAATAATGTCATCAAGCTCACTGCAAAGGCTAATACTCATTTAAGTACTTCTAGAAAATAAGTTGCAAATTCTCCAGCGCGTCCCAAGACTGTGCATGTGCCTGGTTCAGAGAGCAGGGCTGACTCTGCTGTAATTTGTGTGCCTGGAAGGGCAGAGACATCTCACCTCCTTCACAGCAGCACTGCCAGGCTGGGGCCTGGGGCTGCTCAGAACTCTTCCCAAGCCTGTTGTCTGTATTTCCTGAATGCACAGGTTTTTAACAATTAGGGTTTTCCTCGTTAATTCCCGTCCGCCTCAAGAATGGAGCTGCACCACACAGCATTCCTGTTATCTGATAGCCAGGCTCCCTGAGCTCTCCAGTTCTTTGAGTTTAAACAGATGACAGTCCTTGTGTCATCAGATGTTATTACTTAATTACTTCTAGCAGTGGACTTTATATAAAAAGGATACTCTGAGTATTTTTTTCCACAACACGCTGGAAAATTTGACGTGCTTTTCCTTTTTGAACTCAAAGGCTGACTTCATGTCCTGAATTTCCATACAATTGTCCTTGAAAAGATGAAAATCCCAAATAAATGAGAACTGAAGTCTACACCCAATTTAAAGCACAGGAACAGCCTGCCTTGCTGTAATGCCAGGATTTCCTGTGAAATCTTATTTATAAACAGGACCCTAGAGCACAGTCTGACAGCCACTGATGCTAAAAGCTGTGCTGAGTTGTGGGTGATGCCCTGAGCCCTCATCCCAAAAAACTGAGTAAGCATGCCCTGATCCCAAAGGCTGTGCTGAGATGCCCTGAGCCTTCACAGGCTGTGCTGATGCCCTGAGCCAAAGGCTGTGCTGATTTGTGGGTGATGCCCTGAGCCTCATCCCAAAGGCTGTGCTGATTTGTGGGTGATGCCCTGAGCCCTCATCCCAAAGGCTGTGCTGAGCTGTGGGTGATGCCCCGAGCCCTCATCCCACCCTCCATAACTGGAACTCAAACCAGAGCAGGGCAGCAGAAGAGGGAGCAAAGGGACAGGAAATTACTGGTTTAAGGTCAGCAGCAGAGGCAGCATCTGAACCCTGGGCTCTCCTCTTTATGGTGAGGCATGATCAGCAAATTTCCTGCCCCACGTATGCCAGAGCTGGCTGTCCCTGCCATGGGCCAGGGGACACTCAGAGGGTCACAGGCACAGAGAGGAGCCCACAGCACTCCCTGAGCTCCTTCCTGTTTCTGGCCCCTTCACACACAAGGTGCAGAGCAGCAGGTCTGGGGCTTGCCTTGGTCCTTCCTAAAGCAAACCCTGTGTCCAGATGCTTGGCTGGTGGTCAGCACATCCTCATCCTCAGTTTCCACTCCTCACCCAGAACATCCTCATCCTCAGTTTCCACTCCTCACCCAGAACATCCTCATCCTCAGTTTCCACTCCTCACCCAGAACATCCTCATCCTCAATTTCCACTCCTCACCCAGCACATCCTCATCCTCAATTTCCACTTCTCACGGAGGAAAAGGCAGCCTGCCTGATTCCTGCAGCCACTCCAAGCTCCTTCAAAAGTCAAGCACAAGGAAAAGGGCTTTCCTATCAAAACACAGAAATATTTATTTTTAACACGTTGTTAAAAACTCGATGGCATGCTTTAGACATCTAAAAAATAAACTGGCTTTCAAAACTAAATCAGCTTGCCCAACAGATATAAAGCTTACAACCAGTGTAAGACCATCAGGATACTGCTACACAAATATTAGGGAATTACAATGTTTTTTCATTCTGTTCTTTTTCAGCATTCTTTACAACACTGAGGTAAAATACAAATACTTTTTAAAAAGTTTTTTTTCTAGAAATATTTCTAGTCAACCTGAAAAGCCTTACTCTTTTTTTCTTTTGGTTTTGGGGGGCTTTTTTTTTTTTTCTTGATAAGAAAAAACACACCAGGATAACTGCAAGCATATTTCCAAAATAAAACAAAAAAGGTGATTTTCCAGGTTTCAATATGTAACAGCTTTTTAAATTATCCAATACGCTGCCTTGATTCTGTACAAATGTTCCCTTCCTTCAAAGAGACAAAAAAGCTTGTACTGCCAGATCTGATTGTATGTCGAGAGTGGATCTGATCCCCTTGTCACTAAGGTTACTAATCAAATTTCCATCCAATATGCTCATGCAGGATTTCCTGATCAAACACTTAAATCTGCCCCCTCTGCACCCCCATTAGCTAACATGTTTTATATGTAGCGGGGTCATCAAAAGTGTAATTCCCTTAAAGAAACCTAATCCTGCCCCCTTGTCAACCAGCAGATAGCTAATAACACTCTCCATCCTACACTTTTTGAACATCAAGAGAGTACCAGAAATTAAAATCTTATTTTAATCTCACGGCAAATGCTCAAAACAAAGTTATTGCATACGTGCATTACCTGTATTTAAAAACCATCAGGTGAAGAAATAAGGAAGTTTCAAGTAAGACTAGCTGGGGGCTTGGCAGAAAAATACCAGGCAGGTTCTTTATTTCTGTTTGGGCTGGGTAAGTGTCCTGCAGAACCCCACAAAAGAAGGTTCCACGGCATAATTTCACTGGGGAAGTGACTCTCTGGGGAGCTGCGGAGGCTGTGTGGGGCTGCTCTGGTGGCACTCACAGCTCCCGTGCTCACCCTCACTTCCCATCCTGCCTGGATTCCTGCAACTTTCTCCTCTGAACACTGGAGGTGTGTTAGCTAGCGCTGCTTTTCTCTGCTATGAGGAAAAAACCCCAACCTGAAGCAAACTATGAAAACTCTCACATCAATTTCACTGCAGACAGGATTCAGTACTGTTAGTGAAGGCGGTTTTCATTCTCAAGACCACCTTTTAAATTGCTAATAATAAAATCAAACCTTGAAGACTTGGTTCAAGATTTTTCCTCTTGGTAATTCTTTTTTAGCAGGTTGAATAAGAATTTGCGCTAAAGAAATATAATTCCATGACAATCCTTTTGGAGGCCTGTGTGTGGGTGTATTTTTTCTTTTTTTCCTTTCTCTGTTTTTTTCTGAGCAATGGTCACAATCAGAGCAGAAGAAGTGGGTCAGGAAATTTAACCTGACTGGTCGAACTCTGGGCTGAATCTGTAAGGTCTGCAAGGCCTGGCTTTGTCAGAGCTCTGTGGATTACATACATCTGAGTGGCAAAACAGATTTAAAATGCTGTCCATTTCTACTTAACATTTGCCCCAGACATTGCTGCATTTCCATGAGCACCAACCCCGCTGCCTCAGCTCTCGCAGCCACCACCGCTGCTCTAAAATGAAATTGTTAATTGCGCAGTGAATTTTTTTTTCTCCGACGCACTCTTGTTTAACAAATCTTTTATTTGTGAAGAGAACAAGTGCAATGTAATCCTGGTGCTTTCAGTTTTAGTTAGTGGCATTTTATGAAGCCAATTTATGATGCTGACAGATCAGAATAATACTTCACAAGGAATTCCGTGGGACCCTTTAGAAATATTTTAAGTGTAACTGAATCATTTCAACTACTGTATATGGTAAGAAAATGTATTTTAAGCATGTAAATAGCATTTTGAAAAAAGTCTGTTGAGTTTCAGGACTTTATTGATTTTAAAATGACTTACTGAATAGAGTTAAAGAAAAAGAGCAGAAAGGGTTGATTTAATTTACTTCGTATTTTTCTGTACAATATCTCTAATGGAAAACAAGTGGATGGCTTTTGTTTTAAGTAGAACAAAATTTGATAAAGTAGCATGTGGGAACAAATTCAGCAGCAAAACCAGCACTTTAAAAAAGAAAATACTCGTTATGCTGAAAATTAATATTCTTTTCCCAAACAAGATTTTTTCAGGTTCTTCCTCTGACATTTCAGAATTATTTCTCTGATATGCATATTTTTAAACACTAAAATGATAATAATTTTCTGGGTGGTGTCTGAAGATGTTTAAATGAACTGCTAACATTTTAGTTCCAGAAACTTAAGAAAGGATTCAGAAAAGCTGTTTTAATAGAACAAATTAAATAGCAAGAAAATAAAGTGGGCACTGTAAATTCTTATTTTTATGTGTAGAAAAAGAATTTTTTTACTTGTCAACTCAGAATATTCAATTTGTGTCCTAGCCTGAAATCTTCCATTTGATACGAATAACACTCTAATCCAAAATCTATTATCATCTTCAGCTTCTTTTTTATTCCCAGCATATTAATATGCTTCAAAGTTTGAAAAGGAAAGAGCTGAGTAACTTTCCAAACAGTAACATGAGTCTGACCGAGAGGTTTCAAGTGAAACCAGCAATGAGTTACGCAAACGCAGCTGATCTTGCATCATTCTCTCAAATCTTCTCCAAATTATCTCCATGGCAGAGGATTCTGCTGGGAGAACGGGTTCTTGTGGCAGTGGGTCAGATTAAAAAACGTTACAATAATATCAGTTTACTGTAAAATCATTAAGTTTCATTGCAGTGAGCAAAGATTTTAAGTTCCTTTTTTGATTGTTTCATTTTCAAGCTGTAGCTCAATTTGATATATTACTTTTAAGAATCGCTTTCCCGATTTTTTCCAAGACAAAGCATTTTCTGAGTTTAGTGCACCATGAGCTATAGATTTAAGCAGGCCTTGCCCAAGTGGCAGACACTCGGAGTGCTCGCAGAAGGAGCAGTTCTTTCCTATGAGCTGCGTTAGAATTTCTGAAGTGATTCCAGTTTCTGCACAGGGACGGAGAGGGACGCCAGGCAAACATTGCGTGTCACCAAGAGTGTCTGTAACTGAATGGAAATACAACAGAGGGAAACACCACAGACGTTTGACAGAACAAATTGCAGCTCTTTGGAGTGTTCCTGCTCATAAACTGTTGGAAAATATCAAGAAGGTGAGTCCTCAGACTTAGTGCAAATTTTGGAATATGATTGTGCAGTCGAGAAGGCACCACTTGCCTAATGAAGCTCTGCAGTATTTAATCAGTTGCCAACACAACAGACTAGAAAAATCAGCCAAAATGATGAACATTAGCAAGAACTCAGTTATAACTCAGCTAGAGAACAGATCTAAAAGGTGCAGAAGAAAACCCCTCGCCAGGGGTTTGTGTGACATGTTATATATGGCTACAGCACTGCAGTGACTGAACTGAGGAGCAGGAATATGACTTGGATGTAACTGATACACACAGAGAGAGTATCAAATTCATGTTAGAAAAGTTGTGTGTGCATATGTATCTTTGCCTTACCTTTTTATGTTTCTATAGATGAGTTTCATAGGCAAAGAATGAATTTTAATTTATTCATGCAGCCTTTTAAATTATTTTGCAATAACAAAGACGCAGTAGTGCAATATAATTGTATAGAATATATAATTTAAATGATCTTCAGGAAAGCTTGCTGTGGTTATGCCCTGGTTTTCCCCCAGCAGCATGCTGAGCCTGGGAAGGTGTGCCCTGCTCCAGGCAGGAGGGACACTCATCCCCACAAACCACAGCAGGAAAAGATCACTGTTACTTCTCTCTAAGCCTTTCCTCCTCTGCCCACTTTAGTCTTTTAAAAAAAATAAATACTCAGCAAACCCCTGAGTATTTAAAGTACCTGTAACTCATCCTTACAGGCAGAGCAAGGAGCATTTATTCAGAAGGGCCATCTGCTTAAATGAAACTCAACCCAACTCTCAGGCTGCCTGAAAACTGAACTCAGGGTTTTCTGCTGCACCCTGAGGTGAAATAGAAGTTGCAGCCTCTGACTTTTCTTGTGGTGCTGCTATGTGTTCATTATTGGAGCTTTCCACAACCAGAAAAATCACCCGCTGGCAGAGGAGCAGGGCAGAAGGAGCAGGAAGGGCTGACCACAGCTCTGTGTGTCATTGGAACACTTTTTCTTTGGAAGAAAGCAAAGACTGAAAAAAAGCTGGCACTTAACAAGCACTTGTATCTCAAAATTCCTCGCTCTCTCCTCTTGCACATTGGACATATAGAGTACTTATGTTTCAAACCTCCTTCCTCCCACCCACAGGTACATCAGGCTAAAAAAGAGGCTTAAAATGCAAATATTCAAGAGTAAAATGCAAAGTGGTAAAATGCAAAGATTTCTTGGGAAAGCTGTGAAAAACTCAGTGTCAGAGTTCTGTATCTCCTACTCCAGGCCAAAAGGTAAATATTTCTTGTTTGTTGATTATGCTTAAAGAACTGAAGGCTTCATACCAGAAGTCTCACATGTTTGGTTTAGACAGGAATATTTTGATTGTGAAGAGGGAGGTTTTGGTACTTGCTGTTAATTGTTTAAAAACAGACAGGCGGTAGAGTCAGTAGAGAATAAAAACAAAGGAAATTTTCTTCTCTAAACAAGCTTTCCTTTATTTTCTACTTATTTTGTCCACTGCAAATGACAGGATTTATAATGGATTTTCTTTTCTTGTTTGGCTGTATCTTGATCAGAAATAGCTGCCTGGCTAATAAACTTTGAATAAAGTTAAAATAAAACCATCAAAACATCTTTAAGAAGTCTCCTATTTTATGTCTAAGGAAACAGACAATTTTTGTTAGTGTTTGTGGAGTAAGAATTTTAATATATTTGCTTAGGCATTTTCCTAAAAATTTATAAAAACCAAAAATTACCAAAATACAAATACAGCAGAAAAAAAGAGAGAAACCTAATCCTGAAATCTCTAATCAAAGAATAACTTTTTTTTTTTTTTTTTTTACATAGTGACACTTTGGCTTCAGGGAAAACATAATTTTTTTTTGTCAATTACTGCATTTTCCCCACATTTGCTTTTTTAATGGTTGAAATTAAATTAGTCAAATTAGACATTCTGTTACTCCACAAGAAACAAGGTAGAAAGCAGCCTAGCTTCAGTTACAAAATACACAACCAAATCTACTTGTTCTGCCTCATATCATAAATATGGCCACAGGGCACTACGAATGGGCTCTGTGTTAAAAAGAAAAAATAGTAGAAATACTGAGAAATGTGACTCTAGAAAAATAATAATATTCATGTTCCTTCTCAATGGGACTTTCATCGAAGTAAAATCTGTGAATTTCAGCCTTTGCTGCAGTCCTGCAGCATGTGAACATTCAGAGCACACTGAAAACTTGTAGGAGCGACGGGGGGTCTGCATGGTTGGGACGGACAGAGACGAGAGATCTCTGCAGCCAGGTCAGGAAGATTCTCTGCAGCCAGGTGCAGGAATTTGGGGTTTATTGCAAAGGGCCTGGGTGCAGGGGCCTGCTGGGATTTGGGGTTTATTGCAAAGGGCCTGGGTGCAGGGCCCTGGGATTTGGGTTTATTGCAAAGGGCCTGGTGCAGGCCCTGCTGGGATTTGGGGTTTATTGCAAAGGGCCTGGGTGCAGGGCCCTGCTGGGATTTGGGGTTTATTGCAAAGGGCCTGGGTGCAGGGCCCTGCTGGATTTGGGGTTTATTGCCTGGGTGCAGGGCCCTGCTGGATTTGGGGTTTATTGCAAAGGGCCTGGGTGCAGGGCCCTGCTGGGAGCTGCCAGCCACAGCTCAGAGCAGGCCCCAGAGAAGAGAGGGGGAGAGAGGATGAGAGGGTAAGAGAGGAAGAGGGTAAGAGAGTAAGAGTAAGTAAGTAAGAGTAAGAGCTAAGAGCTGAGAGTTGAGAGCTGAGAGTAAGTAAGAGTAAGAGAGACAAGAGTAAAAGAGCGAAGTTCCCGATACAATACAATAAATCATCTTCTGTGTTGAATATTCTGATTCTCACTAACCAATCTAGTACAAGATACAAATCCTACAGCATTTACATACAGCCTATAAGAATCATTACATTACCAGACTGCATTATATTTTAAACCCTAAAAACTCCTCTTAGGGCCCCTTCTGCCAAGCTGTAGGGTCTGCTCTGACCCTTGGACCTGCCTGCTTGCAGAGGGTATTGTTTCATCAAAAGGGGATTGCCTTCAGATGGCCACACCATTGTTTTCCAGTTGTTCAGTAACTAAAGGATCTCAAAGCTTGCTTTCATTTCAATCTCGCTTATAGTTTCTATATTCTCAAAATCTTTTGCCAGGCAATCATATTGATAAGGCTTTCCTGTTCCATCCTCCCCAGCAAAACCCATCCATAATACCATTGTCAGAAAACTTAAATTGAAATTAAAATGAAATGAGCAGGGCACCTTGGCTAATGAGGAATTGCAGGTTCCCTTCAGCAAACACCACCAAGGGTGTCAGTGACAATGAACAAATTCAAACCAGAGGAGTTCCCACTGGAAAATCTGCCGGGAAGCAAGGGGCACTCATGAAACCCAACACCATCTTTCAGTGACTGGCAGAATCATCTCTTGGAGAAAGACAGGAGGAGACAATTAAATATCAGAATCATCTCTTGGAGAAAGACAGGAGGAGACAATTAAACATCTGCCTGTGCAAACTGCACCTGGATTTGCTGAGGCTCCTTGCCTGGAGTGGAGGCACGGGGATGGCTCCAGCCCTTTGTGGTGCACAGAGCAATGGCTGAGCCTCACAGGTAGCCAGGGAAATTGTTTATGGATTATTTCACTGGCAACTGCTGGACACTGAGCTTTGGAAATGGGGCCCCTGTGCACACTGCTGCTACCAAAAGCACTGAGTCACTTCATGGTGATCCAGTTTCAGGCGTTTGCACAGACTGCTGCATGTGTGCTCTGTGCAACAGCAATACATTGCACACAGGGTGGGGGAGTTTTGCCAAATATTGTACTTTCCTGCCAAAAACTCTGACCCAGCAGTGGCAGAATGGAAATGAATAAACAAGTTACTGAAGAAAATTATTAATGTATGTCCTACAGCTTCACTTCCAATCCAAATTCCCTGAGTTTGGCAGGCAGAGAGTTGAAGTTTGGCTCTTTGCTCCAGAAAGACAATGTGCAACAAGCAGTGATCCTGTCACCAGTGCCCAGAGATGCTGCAAACGCACAGTAACTCTTTTTGGGTAATGCTTCCATCTGTGCCAATGCCAAAATGAGCTTTAATTTCAGCATTGTCACTTCCCAGCTGCACTGAAAATGTGGTGCAGGGACACGTCCAGGTCACAAGGGTGCTGAGGTGCTGTGCAATGAGGGATCCCAAACATTTTCATTTGAAGTGCACCAACCTGAGGCACACCCAGCTGAGAGATGGGATTTATATCATTATTTCTGCAGTAGCTGCTTAGCAGGATCCTAGCTACAAAGCATTCCAAAGAGAGAACACTGCTGCCTGTGCAGTGCAGGAACTGCTCAAGATGACAAAAGCTTGATCCTCACAGCTCCAGTCCCCAGGAATCATTACTGTGCTTCCTTTAATTCCCACTCTAGACAAGCTCTTACTCAATGAAGCCCAGGGGTCTCTCCTCTGTCTCTCATTTCACAGTCAGGGAGGTCCTCTCAATCTCTTCCACGAGCTGAGTGCCAAGGAAGGGCTCAGCCATTTGCTAAAATGTGTGGTTTAGTCATCACTCCCTGCTTTTTGCTTTCTGAAGAGGATTTGGGAGAAAGAAGGGCAGTGGAATAAGAACAGATTGGAAAAGGGAGCAGAGGAGAACAGGAGAGCAATCACTGAGCAGTTCTGGGAGGAAAGCGTTTCACGAGAGGGAACACCTGATGCGTATTACTCTCTGAAAAAAGTCAGATGAGTGGTTTTTAAATGGTATTTATAGTCAAGGAGAGGAAAGAAGATGAAGAAAAGCTGTTTGCCAGAAGACACTCTCTGAATTCCTCGCTGCAGGGGCTGCAAACCTGCTCCAGGGGATGGACAGGAGGCCAAACCCTGGTAACACTGGGTATGAAAGTCCTAATTAGGACAGCTCCATCATCCTGCCTTGTGAGAGGTTGGAGCCTTTTCCAATGTGCTCTGAAAACCAAGTCTGATGTACAACATAAAAATGGGGAGCACAGAGAGCAGCAGCTCTGACTGAGGAATGATCCTGCCCAGCCCTGGGAAATGGACCTTGGCAGTTCTGACACACATTACAGCAGCATCTTTCTAACAGCTATGAAAATCTATTTATTATTAGGTGTAGCCACAAAGAAACACGCAAATATCTTCCATGTTCCTGTATTAAATATTATTTATTGATTTGTTTTCCTCATTTAAGGCTTTGGTTTTGTTTTATGGCAGCTAACAGTATATTTTTCTTTTTAAAATGAGAACCACACCAAACAGAGTCATGCTGACTGTCAAAGACAATTTGCATATGCTATAAAAAAAGCAGAAACCCTTTTATTGATTAATCATAAACTTAACATAGTAGGTTTCTACTTAAAAAATATCTCAGCATACCCAGAGGTCGGAAAAAATCTGAAAAACAAAGTATGGAAAAAAGGCGTACATCTATCTATATCTATCTATTTATCTATATCTATATCTATATCTATATCTATATCTATATCTATATCTATATCTATATCTATGTCTATATATCTATATCTATATCTATATCTATATCTATATCTATATCTATATTTATATCTATCTATTTATATCTGTCTATAACTATATCTATATCTAGGTCTAGATCTAGGTCATCTATATTAATCTATATCTATCTATATTTACACCTATATCTATATCTATATCTATATCTATATCTATATCTATATCTATATATCTCTATATCTATATCTATATCTATATCCATATCCATATCTATATCTCTCCATAACTAGTTAGGAAATACAGTGGGTATTGGAAACCAATTCTCTATTAGAAAGCCAACCATTCATAATTCTGTAGAAATGTCCAAAATGGATCGTTGTTATGGGACCTTACAACAGTATTTGATCAAGTGTATTGTCTCAAATAACACCATCCTGAGCCTTTTTAAAGAACATTTATCTGGTCAGTAACACCTTAGGTCAAGCCCTGCAAAAGCACCAGGTTCCTAAAGGGCTCATCCCATTCTGACCCCAAGAAATTCTTGTAAGCTGAGATACGTTCCTGCTCAATTCCTTACTAGGAACATTCTGTGAAATGCCAGAACTGGGTCTGCTCAGTTCCCCACGCTGCCTCATCTGCCCTTGAGGTGCTGAAATGTATTTTATGGGTTAATTTCACACCACATAGAGCCACAGCACCTCTCTCATGTTCTGCCTGGCTCTAACTACTCTGCTGATGTTTCTTTCATACTTTAGCTGTAAGGCCTCTGGGACCAGGACCAGGGAATACTTTACTCATAATAATTTTGAGCAATGAATCATGAATGCTCTGCTCCTAAAAATAATTAGCATTTCTTGTAACAAATGAGTGATCTCCTATCAATTTCAGCAAAACCTGTCTCTGCCTCTCTTCAGCCTCACTCTGCATTTCTGACTGAACACCTGATTGACTGATGCTCCACACGTCCCTCCCACTGGCATTTCATAGCAGGAGAAAGAAACACAGATTTTCAAACAAAAACATGCAAATGAGAACAGCTTTGCCTCAGTCTGCTCAGATTTCTCGGGCCTCCTTTTTTTTTTGTGACAGCCTGTATTGTTATTTTTTTCTGGGGAGTGTAAAGCTGCAAAACCTCATTGCAGAACTATTGCAATAAAAACAAATAACGTGGCAATTGAGATAGCAATTCTGGCAGCAATCTCTCCTGCCCTGTTAAGTGCAGAATTAAGCACTTTGTGCTGCAAGTGGGACAGGCCTTCAAACGGGCAGATGGCAGAGAACCAAAATTATTCTTTCCTGCTTGACAAATTGTTTGCTTATACAGGCATAAGATGTTATGCTGGAAGCTCTTTAATGGTAGTGTTGAACAAGTGTCTGCTGCTCATCAAAGGCTGAGTGAGGCTGCATTCCACACTGGGGAAAAGCATTTGAATGTGTGCTTTGGTAGAACAGGCAGGGACACTTCCAGCCCTGTAAGCTGTGGTTCTGGGAAAGGATTTACCCACAAAGAAGCCTGTGGTATTCCAGAGGATCTCTCAGGTACATTCAAACAGGCTGAATTGCACTTCCACTTCCACCTTGGGAAGTTGTTCACTCGTTGCTGACAAGATCCAGATTTTCTGATCATCCCTTCCATACTATGTCCAGGTAAGCTTTGTGCATGATCATAAAACATCCTAGCAGAAACAAGTCAACCAATGAAAATACAGATCCCTTCTCCATCTAGGAGATCTTTATGTCAGCCCTTACAGACATGATGAAACTTGTAATTATTTAATGAATTTAGCCTATACAGTTCTTTACTGAGGCAGCCAATATTATTCTAATTGTTGAAGTAGTATTTATATCAGTCACACAGAAGAACAAGGGGATGTTTCCACATACGGGAACATCACAAACTGATATTTCAAATGGCCTAGAACCTGCATTTCCACTTCTAATAATCATGGGATTTCACTTTGGCAATTCAATATAAGCATAAAAGACCCTCTTTCTCTGAATTAAGCCTTATGTATGTACATAAACCCTCTACAGAAGTGCTCCTGTGACTAAAAAGCACACACAGCTTTAGGAGCTGCTTACACATTTAGTGAATTGCTGATATGAGTTTATTTTGGGGTGGAATTCTGGACTGCACAGTTCACAAGACAGAGTAGCAGAGGATGAAAAGGCTGCTTATGTCCTCCCTTTGCTCAGCTGAATTAGCAAACAAGAATTTGGTTGTATCAAACGTAGCTCATGACAGATATGCTTAAATTTTTTATAATTGTTACAATAAATTCCGCTATAAAAAGTTAGATTTATATAATTATTGAAAGTAACCTCAGTGAGGATCGAATTTGATTGAAAATACATGATCTTCGTTTCAATAGCCACCCTACCCATGAGAGTTGGAGCAAGAAAATCATTTGTGCAGCATAAATCCCACTTGTGAAGATACTTTAAGTCTTCAGGCCACTTGTGGATGGAAAGTGACTTTAATCCCTGGCTCCCAACATTGCTGAGAAGTGTGGTCCAGGAAGATGTCACGGTCACAGAGCAGCCAGCTGTGTTTGGTTGAATCCAAGTTCATAATTGAAATCTAAGCAGTTTGTTTGGAAAATGATCTTTAGAAAAGGGAGAACTTTTAAGAGAGGTTGGTAGACAGCAATGCTCAGTCTATCTGATCGGGGATAACCACATTTTGAAAATTTAATCTTTTGATTGTTTGCACTATAAAGAGGCATGGGAGACCTATGGAGAAGAAAAAAGTCTAAACTCCTGTCTGGAAATCCAGCATTGACATTAGACCTGTGGGATGGAGAAAAAACCTGTAATGTTCACCATACCCCATGCAGATGGAGAAGTTAAGATGTGCATGGGCTTCATTAAGTCAATAGGAAAGGATTGCAAAACTTTTTTTTCCATTTTTAAAGGATATAAGAAAACCTAATACCAAAGGCTGCTGATGGGAAAAAACAGATCCTGAAGTGCACATGCCAATTTTCTGAAGCCAAGAAGTAACAACATATTTCCTGGTCCAGCCCCTAAACAGCACCAGCATCAGCATGGGATCCTGTTCAAAAAGGTTGTTGGAGCCCAAAAAACATGAAAGTGATGATTTCCCTGACCCCAGCAGTGCAGTGCATTTCAGACTCCCTTCAATGCAGACATCACATAAATTCTGAGAACATCAAAATGGAATTCTCTGCGCACTGTTATGAAATGTGAGAATAGCAACAGGGAAGTGTTACATTTCTGTTGTGCAGTGCTTAAGTGAATGCTTATAAAATAAACCTGGAGTTTCTACTGTCACATGTCTGTGTACCAGCTTGCTGTTTCCATAAGGTTTCTTGCCTGCAGTTTGTGACAAGCTGTGCCTCTGATGCCACTTTAGGCATAAACATGAATATTTGTATCTAATTGCTTTCATTGCTTCTGCCCCACATCTGCTGGAATAATTTCATGGACTCATGGATGTGTAGTAATGAAAGGTCTTAAAGTTCTGTTCTATTTTTTTAACACTTTTGCTGTCAATGTGATTGTAGCTGCATACCTGTGCCTCATTCAGTACTGGATTAAGGAGTGCTCTGTGTCCACACACTGAGACAAGTTTCTTTATCAGAAATGTGGGGGGGTTAGAGGTTTTTAAAATGCAGAGAAATATCCTTCCTCCACAAATATCCTAAGTTTGCTCCTGAACCAGAACAGGTTTGGAAATGAAGCAATCATAATCAGACGTTTTTAGTCTCCAATTCCTCTCACCTGGGGTAGGTACATGCAACAGGTGAACTCCTCTGGCCATTTCCCTGCACTGATTGTAGGAAACCCCAGACATAAAAAGGAAGCACAGCCAAATGGATCAGCCATCCACATGCCCCATTCCTACATCCCCACAGTGCCCAGGTGACCCCCAGCTGCCACATCAGTAACTCCTCCTTTCCTTGAGGTGCAGAACTCTGCCTGAGGTGGATGTGGAGCTCAGCCAGTGCTGATGGAGAGGCTCAGGGGACCAATCTGAGTGTGCATTCACACTTTATTGCAGAACAGGCCCTGAGATGCCCAAAGTGAACACATGTCCTGGCTTGGGCAGAGGCTTTGGGACAGTGAAGTCTGAGATTATAATAGGAATATTTTAAAAAGTGATACAGGTATATGCAACTGGTTCCCATCCCTGAAGGATTTAAGACCTGATTCAGCCCTCCTGAAATTTTTTGTAGTCTTTGCATTAATTACAACAGGATTTCAGGGGGCGGGGGGACCAGCAAAACCATCCAAGGCATTGGTTTTGTACTTTTTATGTACTAACATACACATGTAAAAATCCATGTCTGAAAGAGCTTTACATGATTTGAAAATCCATGCCCTCTGCAGTCCTTCCAACCTGTTCTTCTTTACACTAGGTATTGCACAGATTTAGCATTAAGACCTAGAAATGATTCAAAAGAAGAAAATTGAAAAAAATTAAATCTGGAGAGAATGGCTCCACATCCCAAAGCAGTCTGTGTGGTCTTTGCTCTCAGAGAAGGCATTGCAGATAGAAACATGCAGCCCAACACATTTCTGAATTACATATTCCTGTGAATGCATTTTAAAAATACACCTTAAAGAGCCACTTGGAATGATTCTCTTTTTCTGTTTCACAATAACTTTGCAAACAGGGGAAAGAATTATTCATGACCAATTGTATTGCTAATTCTTCAGTGTCCAGCTGTTTATCTTTACTGCCCTTTGTTTCAGATGTAGTTAACTGCATGTTTTACAAATGAGTGGGTGGATTGGATTCAAGCAAATATTTTTATGTCTTGTTGCAAGTCATTTTTGCTTTCTCTTTTTTAATCCTGCATCTATTACTTTCCACAAGAAAGTCTTCACAGAAAGAAGAATTTCCTTATGATGAAAAAGATTTCTTTTATTTACTACACATTATTTTATTCTGCATGGCAAGAACAGGAGATTTCTGTCCTCCAAGGAAGCCAGTTGGAGTTGCACATTCCAGTTCATGAGGCAATTATGGCTAAGTGAAGAGGAAGTTAACAGCAATGTTATATTTGGGGTGGCTCCAAGCATGCTTTCACAACTTTGATAGCTGACACAGAGATGGCCATTTTATGCAAGACAAAATCCATTTACCACTGAGGTTCCCCTGCCAGATTTTTCACGCTGTCTCTGGTAATAAGCGAGCGTAGAAACGAACGCCGTTATTAAACGATAAGCCCTGGTTAACTCCGTGTCTTCTCCAACAGAAATCACATCATTCTGTGCTGTGCTGGTGCCTCCGAGACAGGGTCAGCTCAGGCACAGCTGCTCCTGCCCACAGGTGCCTGGAGTGCCCAGCTGAGCAGAGGGACAGCTCGGGGTGCTGCAGGGGCACCGTCCTTCCAGCCAGCCCTGCAGACCCCAGGCAGGCAGGATGGACTGGAATTGGGTACTGAGTGCTCTCGGGCTTTGGTTGATAATTGCGGCCCCGAGATGTGCAGGATGTCTCTGCTTCGGCCCATGCAACTGAAGAACGAGTCTGGACTCTTCACTTTTGGTCTTGAGGTTGTTTATTAATTCTTATCTATAAAATTTTCTTTCTGCCCAGTGAGGTCCGCTCAGCAGGGCAGCCACAGGCACTCTGACCGCCCTCAGGGTGGTGTTGTCCTTTTGTACCACAAACTACGTATAACATATTTACACTTAATTCCCAATACCTATCACCTGTGTTAGACAGTGCACTTCTGCTCTAAACCAATCCCAAAGTGCCAACATCACTGCAGAAAATGAAGAAGAAGAAGAAGAAGAAGAAGAAGAAGAAGAAGAAGAAGAAGAAGAAGAAGAAGAAGAAGAAGAAGAAGAAAGGCTGGACATGCCCAGATTCCTCCATCTTGTCCCCATAACCCCCATACCAAAAATCCTAAAATCTACATTTTCACCCCATAATAATTTTATTATTACACCATTCAAACCTGTGTGACTTTCATGTCCTCATACAAAGCTGGCATCTTGCTCCAGGGGTCAAAATCAAATCCCCAGGTGTTCTGGGCAGCATGCCAGGGTCTCTGAGCCCCCCGGAGGGGTCCTCGGCAACTCTGGACACCCAAGGGATGTGCTGAGCTCCGACAGAGTGGGATCACAAAGATTTGTAACTTAGAATACCTGGCAAAGCTGCAAGGCAAGAGGCCAAGCCTTGGTTCCGGGGTCGTTTTGTGGGGCTGGAATCTCTCACTGCAGTGAATCCTTACATATGGTTGCCTTTACTGCTCCTACTGATCCTCTTTCCCATGCACTCACTGACCCCTCTGACTTTCTGAATAAATCTAATAGTGGGACTGTCCAAAGATATCCTTGGAAACTTGCAATCTAGTGACACCAGAGGGATATGTTTCCAATATTGAGACAGTTATCCCTAAGGATACTTCCTATTCCAGGCCTGGCAAGTGTGGAAGCTGCTGTGGTCTTATTTTATGCTCAGAAAAAATGGCCAAGAAGTGAAGGAACTGGTGCCAAAAATATGCCTTAAAAATTAGAGAATGACAGAGCTAATAATAAGCTTTTGAGCTGGTGAAAAACCAGCTGAGATTCTGTTGCTCAGTGTGGTAGCTGGAATGCAGGTTGGTGGATCACAAGAAAATTTGAAAACACACCTGAAAGATTCTTCAATGTCCACCTAAATGCAGACTCTTGGTCACCATCAGAAACGAGTTTGACACACCAGGCATGAGAATTTCCCTAATTTTCTACATAAGACTAACTGTAGGAAAAAGTAATTTTAACTGGTAATATGCACTCCAAGCAAAGCAGTTTTGTTCTTCTTTCTCTAAGTTTCTAAATTTTCTCCTAACACAAGGTGTGGTGGATCAGTAGATGGAGAGGTGAAGGGAAACTGAGGCACAGAGCAGGGATGTGATTTCTCAGGAAGGCACAGGGAACCAGTGGCCAAGTATTTGTGCTGACCAGTTATCCACATTATCGCTAAGCGGGAGCATAATTTACACTGATTTATTATGGAAAATTATTTTCCAAAGTTAACATCTGTGGACTTGCATGACTTTTAACACCAGTGGGGCAAAAGATGTCAAACAAACTTGCAGCAAGATGTTGCAAGTTTAATAGAGTGCACTGAAAAGTGACACAGGCTGCAATGTCTAATCTGATTTTTCAGGCCACTTCACAACAACTCGTACAAAGACACAGAGCATTTGTCTCCCAGTTCCTGTCCTGTGAAATACCACACTGGAGCCAAGAATATTAAATAATTCCTAAGAACATGTCAAAAAGGATTGAGTTTTTGAGAAGGCATATTTCTGTAATTTGCAAGAACAGGGAGAGGATGAATCACTTTCTGACCAAAAATAAAGCCGAAGCTTTCCTCCAGTTCCACTTGTAAAGGGCTGATTTGTGTGTGGGTGCAGCCTGGGACCCCTTGGCATGCTCAGGTGGTTCTTCCTCTTCCCAGGTGTTCACCCCTGGGCCAATACCTCTGGTCTTTGGTCCCAAAGTTACCTGTGAGCAAGGATGTGCTCACACTGTGATGGGCAATCCTCAACACTGAGACAGCACTGCACAGCTGGGAGTCCTGAAGGTGACATTTCCATGGCAATGACATCCAAAGTGCAACTGCACACACTCAGAGCAGCTCAGATCCTGCTCCAGGGAAAAGATTACCAAAAAAATCTGTATATGAATGCAGTATTCCCCTTCAATGTAGTTTAAATGGCTTTGTTTCAGAGCAGGAACATGACATTTTCTTGTGCAAAAGTTACTTCTAGGAAACATATATCAGCTTTAGCCAGAGCCTGACCCGTTATTTCTAAGTTTATTTATTTATTTATTTGTTTGTTTGTTTCTAAGTTCACAGCACCACCTTTGTTCATGGACCACATCCCATGCTTGGAATGTGGTCCATCCATGCTCAAACAGGTATCCAAGCTGAGTCAGAGCTCTAGGCCTTACTTAATCACAACATTTCATAAATAAAATTTAAAAAGGAGAAATTTAATTTAAAAAAAGGAAGAAAAAAAATTGATCACTGTGATGTCCATAGCACAAGAAAACATAATATTTAAGGAATATCTGGTACTACCTGTATTTTCAGTAATTTGACATGTATAGTTTGGTCTAATAAGCCCACTCTTAAATGGGCAAGCTATGCTTCCTCTGAAAATCAGAAAATTGAAACTACCTTGCAGAAGTTTATGAAAAATAGAAACTGTTTTGACTCTGTTTCACAAGAAAAGAATTCATTGCACCAAGCTGTCAGTCACTAACACTGAGCCACTCAATTTTCCTGCAAAGAAATGCACAAATGGCTTTCATTATATTTAGCTGCAGCTTTAAGAAAATTTAATCAACTTAAACTGTTTAGTCTTTTTCCCTGATGAGAATCATAAAGTCAAATTCACATTTAAACCTGCTTAAACTGAAGCTCCTGTCAGCACCTCTGTTTATATTAAATCTATCGGCATGAAATGCATTAAAATAAGAATAATGATATAATGTCCTAAGTGTATAATGTTAACACAGGTCCCAGACAGAAAAGTGGGACAGACAGGCTGAACATTGTAAATTAATTTTTAATGTGTTATATTTATAGCTGTCAACTTTTTAAAATAGTTGCTCTTGTAGCTTTTACACGTTCTACTTGTCCATCTGTCTCTGTTAGTCAATGTCTGTCCTCTACCATCAGAATTTCAGCAGAAAATTGCTATTTCCATGTTTGCAGAGTGGGTTGGCACACTGCATATCGAGCTCTCATGTGCTTGCTCTCAGAAACAACAATACCAGTTACCCAGAATGGGAAACCTGAGATATCCCAAGCCCTAGAAAGAAATGCCAGTGCTCCTCCAACTCTTCAGCAGCTATGGGGCAATAAAAAGGGGAAAACTGCTGGGAAAATACTGGGATTTGTCTCTAACCTGTCTTTTTATGAGCTTCCATCTGATTGATCTCATGAATTTCCATGTGATCAGGCATAAACTACCCCAGAGGTCTCAAAAACTCAAAAGTTTGGGGTTTCTTTGGAGCATACTTAATGCTCCCTTAAAATAGTGTAGCATTAAAAACCAAAGTCCAGAAAACCCCAACTCTACCTTCCCAAGCCCCCAGAGGTGACGTTGGAGACCTTTTTTTTGAGCATTCCAGTCCCATTTTCAGTTCCTGGCTCAGTGGCTCGGGCTGGCTGGAGAGCTGCATGGACATGATGGCTCTGCCCAGCAGCTCCCAGGGTAACACAATCTCTGCTGGTGTGAATATTGCAGTGCTGCTGCTGGCATTGCCTAGGAACTGGGCTTAGCACATCACACTGAGCAACCCTAAGGGCTCTTTTTGCTTGAAAATTGAGGACAGAACAATGGACATCAATTGGCCAGCTAGTGCATTCCAGACATGTCCAGCTTTTGCAGTGACTTTGCAAAAAAAAAAAAAAAAAAGTTTTGGAAGATCAGGAATCCAGTTTTACACCTATATTGACAGGAGCACAGCAATGCTTTCTGAAATTTGGAGCCCTGAATGCTACCAAAGCTCAGTATTTTACAAGGCTTGTGATAAATGAGGCTGTATATGAGTTAAATAGTAGAGGTGCCCTTAAATCACGCTAAAGAAACCAAAAGCCTGTTTTCTCACTGGCTGTACATAACTAGAAGGGTCAAACATCAGGATCCATAGGAGAAAAGTTCATGATTCTCACACAGTCCATTTGTGGGAGCAAAAGATGCAAACAGTGCATCTATTTCCTTTCCCAATTAATCACTGGGCACAGTAGGTTTGCTGGATTCTGACGACTCCTCTGGTCTGAAAAGGAATTTGTATTTCTTTCTTGCAGAAGAAAAAATACACTGGATGTGGGCAAAGGGGCCTCTGGAGCAGGAAATATAAAGGAGTGACCAAGAAACCTGAGTTCTGTGCCTTGGTTTTGTTTTCAGGTACATTTGTGAGAGGTGCACTTTGAACTCCATACAGTGATACTCAGACTATCATGAATATTCTATGATTTAGCAAGGCTGACATTTAAATAAATTATCTCCCATAACATTGAAATTAAAGGAATTTTTGTCAAAGTCTTCGTAGCATAGCAAATCAGGACAACACTTCACACTACATTTAATAATTTCAAATTGGAAAGCCAAAAGTAGGTGGGGAACTTCTGTTATATGAACATGCTTGAGATTCCAGAAATCCTCCCACGTGAAACTGAGATAGAAATTTGAGTTATTATATGCAGATTTTAAAGAATTTTGATTGAATCGTTAGCTGTGAGAACAATTTCAGACTAAAAAGAATGCGACTGGGTTTAGAAAATATCAAAATAGGCCTTTACAAGGTTTTTCAATTGAAAAGCAAATTTACAATTTATTATTTCAGATGTGTGTGTGTGTAGGCAGACATGTGGTTGTTGATGTGCACATGCCAGTTTTGGTCTGAACATGTAAATTCACTCAGATTTCAAACACCTCTCCAGAACTAAAAGCAGCTGAACTGTTCTTTTCTGGATACACAGTGCTTATTACCAGAGCCTGGGAAGGTACAGGGTTTGTAATGAAGATTATAAAACCTCTCATACAAGAAAAATTGTGCTGAAAGTGAAATTCTCCTGGCTTTGCTTTTTGTTAAAATGCCTCCAATGAACTTCTGACTGAAAATCCAAAGTCAGATCTCTGAGGCCACAGAAACTGAGTGGTCAAAGAATCAGTCTCCAAAGAACTTTAGCATTGATGTTAAAGTGATGTGCTTATTTAAGCTTCGATGCTTGTTTACAAATGACTCATTATGATTGGAACTAACAAAAATTTCATTTTGCATTCTCTAGATACCTTCTGCTAACAAATGAAGTAGAAGTAAAGCCCAAATAAATTACACATTTGAATAACTTTAAAATGCAGCAAACTTAATTCTCCAATGACTGCAAAAGGCTTTGTTACTCCTATATCATGTCAGTAACTCCATGGCCATGGAATCAGCAATCACACACCCATTTGAATGACACTGTTATCACTCTGATGGTTTTCTGTGCTACACATACTATCTTTTTCCCTTTTTTCCTTTTTTTTGGCATTTATATTAGGAATAATATAATGGATTTGTCTTCCAAGCCATGCTACTTTCTCCTCTCTGTTGACAACACATTCTCTGGAAAAATCCCATTTTCTTACACAGCCTGCCAATCTGACCATTGATGTGCTTTAATGTCTTCAAGTACCAATTTTTTGTGCATGTTGAATTCCCTTCTCAATGGGATCAGATGTGACTCTTCAGTCAAATACTCCTGAAGCTCAGAATACACCTCTTGAGTGTCCTTTCCCATTTTACACTCTCCTTAGTCCCTGTGAATCTTGGATTGTTCTTCTGTACCCTTCAGTGACCACCACCTTAGTGACCAGGCTATCGACCACACATTCATATATTTAAATACATTTGAGCCAGTGGAGCTCCATGGAGGTCACTGGAGCAGGAGTGATTTTAGATTTAGATCTAAAATTGTGATTGAGATCCAGTGATTTACAGTTCAATGTACAAGGAGTGATTTTACCAGTGTTCCCAGATTTACAATTTAATGTACAAGGCACTTCATCCCAGCAGAACTACAGTGAAAAGAAAGAGAGAGAGAGAGATGAAGCAGAACCTTTTAGTATTGATTACTGTGACAGAGCCACAGCAATCAGTGATCTGCCACAGCTTGTGCAGTGACTTCACAAACTTGCAAAAACTTCAGCAAGTTCAGTGGAGGGTTTAAAAGAGTAAAAAGGCCCAATACTGAGGAAGCTGGTTTTTTCCTTCCGAACTCCCTGCTTATTTCCAAAAGAAGTAAACACTGCACACAGCACTAACTCAGCCAGCTCATCCTCCACATTCCACCACAGCATCTGCAATACAGTTCTCGAGTCTGTTTCGTTCCCCTTGCCTTGTAAATAGAAATTTCTTGTAAATAGAAAGGGAAAAAAAGCAGCAAAGCAGTTCAGCTTTCTGGAAGAGACAAAGAGGCAAGTCCATGCCCCATCAGTGGGATCAGAATTCCAAAGAAGAGAGTCATGTCCCTTTTTCCCACATTATCAGTTGCTAACTCATCCCTTTTAGATTCACACAGGACTTAGGTCCAGGTTTTGTGCTGTGAATCTGACCTGCCCTAACTGTAATTTAGTTATCTCTATTCAGTTTTTTTTTTCTTTTTTTTTTTTTCCCAATACAGTTTAATCTTCACTGTTTGCATTTTAATTGCCTGGCAGTGCCAAGTTGTTTTGGTTCAGTGGAACCATGGAGGCGACGTTTATCACAAGCCTCGCACTGGAACCAAGTTCAGTTCTCACCAAAAAGAACTGTCACTCCCCTCAGTGACTTTTTGTCCTGAAAACAAGGCTACTGATTTGGCTGAAGGAAACAAAACAGCCTTTCCCACCCTGAGATAGCTGCAAGATTCATCTCAGCAGTGAGATGGAGGGGAGGTGCCACAGAACCAAGGATATTGTGTTTCTGGAGGACCAGGTACTGATAGAGAGGCTAAATCACAGAGAAAGAAAGATGCTTCCTTTTTCAAGCACTCCTCGTGGATAAAAGATTCAAAGTAAACTTCATTCATGTGTTGGCCAGACTAAGCAAGTGTGAGAGAGAGATCCTGGTGTTTTTGAGAAGGCAAAATCAATCAATTCTCTGATCACCCTGTATTCCCTGTCCTGCCAGTGACACTGGAGCCATCAGCAGTTTGTCCTGCTCCTTAGACAGCACAGAGAGGCCAAAGCAGGCTCCAAATCACCACAGCTAATTCATCAAATACCTGGATTGCTTCAATAGGTGTTGAAGAGTTTCCTTCAGTTTCCTCTCACCTTAGAGAAAGGGGAAGCACAGCAGCTATGTGCTGATCCTTGGGGGTGCCCTGGCTGTGCTGGGATTCCATGTGTGAAGAGCTGCAGGAGGATTTCCTGGGATCACTCGTGTTCTGCCCCGAGGTATGGGCCCAAAACTGGGCGATTTTGGAACTGCAGCACTCCTTGATTAACATCATGGTATGCAAAGATGTGCCCCCATCTCTGAAAGGAACAGGGCTCTGCTAAGCAGCAGTGAACAATGGTTTAAAGCCAGCAGCTAAGGAACATCAGAGGAAACAATGTTGGAGGGGGATTAAAGGGAGGTAGCATGTAATTATCCCAGTTGGAACCCAGCCTAGAGCTGCATTTCAAACTGCCTTTCCTTTTTCAAGAATAATTATAATGAAAACACTTAACCAACGCTGTCAAAACAGATGTCAATATTCCATTCAAAATATGTAGGAGCTTTTCATTATTAAAGAGGAACAACTGAGAACACCAGAAGTTACAGATTTTACACATCTCTTGTCTGTCAGTTTGTCAACTGCAAGAAATAAAGTTAGTGCTCAGACCCAGCTGGTTAGAAGGAAGAGGTTAAAGTCAGCTGTGGATGAGCAGTAATTAAAAAAATCTGAATAATGTGTGTTTATTCCTAAACAGAGCTCTGTGGCACCACTCAAGGCCTGGCTGTGCCCTTTGACACAAGTGAGGGAGCAGGGATTGTAACAGAGCAAGCTGCTGGAGGTGGAGTGGGAGACGCTGACAATGCTGCGCTGGCCTGGACCACTGCTGCAGGCTCTGAAATCCCCACTGGTGCTGAAAAACAAAGAGATGGGAGCTTATAAGTGAGGTGCTCAGTCTCTTTCAGCTTGGGAGTAGCTGAGCATGCATACCACATTACAGACAGGAGGATTTTCTGAGAAGTTAGTGTCCTCTAAGAGTTTATAGGAACACTACAAAAGGTTTTTCATGTTCCTTTCAAGTAAAAGAGCAGCTCTGATAGCATCTACTCCTATTGAACTTTTTATTCACTCCAAACCTTCTTTTGTTCTCCAGGGTTGTTTTTTTTCTTGGCAAACACAGGGAATTTACTTGGGTACAGAAGTACATCTTGACCAAGTATTTTGCAGTTAAAACATTTCTCTCTTTGTTGGATGGAATTTAAAAACCCCACTGTGAAATTTCGCTATCCCAAAATTATTTCTGCCATCTCAAATGTTCTTCTATGCCAGGATAGGAAATAAAACATAATGGTTTTTGGGGCACAGAGGGGGAGATGCATTTTGTTTATATTTTTTTTTTAATTTTAAAGCAATGAGCTAAACATTAGTCACAGCAGCAAAATTTATCATAAACATCACCAGTGTCTGGGTGTCTGAAATAATAGGTGCTTTTATACTTTCAAGTAACCATTTGAACAGACCATTTCTGACCCACCTACTGGTGGGCTGGCACACACAAAGTCATTTATAAAGGGATAATGCAAAAGTTAGCTCAAATTTGCACCAGTGGATATTTCTTGCCATCAGCAGAGCTTGCCCCAGTACAAATTTGGCTTTAGAATCTGAGTTTTTCCAGAATCACTTTTCCAAACAGAGCTAAATGAAAGAGCTGGATGCAGAGTGAACTCTTGGAAAGCTGTCTTGATTATTAAAAGCTGAAACCAGAGAAGCAGCCCTCGCAATTAATGTAATACTGATCCAAAGGCAATTAATTTTAACTTTGAATGAATAAGAATGAAATTTGCCAGACTTTAAAAGCTTGCTTTTTCCCATCCTGCCTGCTTTCCTCTGTGTAACTGACACCACACAATTTGTCTCACACGAAAGCCTATATGGTTATTATGGCACATTAGGGGAAGTTTTACAGTTTGCTATCTGTGAGAGAAAAGAGAAAAGCTCTTCTTTGTCCTCCTCTGAATGAAATATGGCTGTTCTCAACTGCTGGATTCTGAATTCTTGACTCGAGAAGTCCCCAGCTCATTTCAGTGCTCAAACTGCTTGCCCGTGGTGAATGGATTTTTAAACCTCAGACTTCCTTCCTACATCATTAGAAAGTTCCTTTTAAATTGCCTGATGAGCCAGGTGTGAGTTGTGCATGCAAAAGAAGGAGCTGCAGGGAGCAGCTCCTGTGGGGAGTTGGGGGCAATAATGCAGTGCCCAGCCAACCTGGCAGTGCCAGCTGCAGCCTCACAACATCTCCAGAAATCAGCAATCCTAACTCGAGTTCAACAAGCAGGTATATTCTGGTTGCCTAAGCACAGGCTTCACTTTACACAAAAGGAAGTCATGTTTAAATGCAGCAATTCCCTTCACCTCTGCTCCAAAAGCAAGATTAGCTTTACATATCAAGGCACTTTCTTCTAGAATAAATGAAATTACTCTATTAACCTTACCTTCACCCTGTTCTGGAAAAAGGAAAAAATTCTTTTAAAACATTTGATAAGCAATTTTAGGGAATCACCAAGCAGCACTACCCACAGGCATGTCAATGAGTATATTTGTGTGCATCCTTAAATTGCCCCAAGCAGACCTGAACACTTGCTAAACTTTAATCTGATGACTGAAAAAAGGAGACTCAGTAACCACTTCCTTCTGCTGTGGGATTAAAACATTCAGCAAGCCTTAATTCCTTTTAGTTCAATTCTAAGCCTGTACAATTCAGCTGTTCTGGTGAATCTGAACTTGCCAACTTGTAGCCTTGCAGTTTTCAAGATCAGCAATAGCTGGAGGCCAGGCAGGCCCCAGTTCTTGAAACATGGGCAAAATTCCATTCTCTTATCAGTTTGCAAATGCATCATGCAAATGAGATAATGAAAATCAAAATATAGGGTGAGTCAGAGTTAGTGTTGGGAAGGTTATTTTGGATCTTCATTTTACTTAAGGGCGGCAGTTGTAAGAAGTATGCTCAATACCTGTTGATGAACCCTGACTTTATATATACTGTTTTTTAATAGAAAATTCTTTTTCTTTACACAGAATATTAGTACAAGGGGTATTATTGTATTAGCCTCATATGAGATGAACTTTTTATATCTTCATTTGCTTAAATAATTGATCGTCACTTTTTTTCACTTAACTGCTGTTTTTCCACTCAGTGAGAATAGAATTCAACTGATATTAAAGTGAAAAATTGTGTGTGAAAGCATATTATAGACCAGATTAGCAACTCTATGCAGTGATCCTATTTTTATATTGTAGTTAATCACTTCTTAAAAACTACAACTGCTTTCTTCTTCCTCTTACTTGTGTGACTGTCAATATTAGCAGTTAGAGAAGTTTTAGAATTTTACCTGTTGTGTCTCAACACCAGAAAGAGATAACCATGAAAAGTTTTTACTCTAGTAGTATTGTTTGATATGCTGACATTGAGTTTATATGACCTGAATCAAACTTGCTCTCACTGAAAGCTGTGGCAGATAATGTTTAAAAGTCTACCTGGGACACAGGATACTTATATTGTATCCAGACTGAAAATGTGGGAGTCACGTATTTTGCTTAATCACAGTTTAAGATCTTCCTTGTTTAATCCCTCTTACCAACTGCCAAACTAAGAAAAATTAAAAATAATGAAAGTAGAAATCTTGACTGAGTACTACTGACAAATCCTGTTACTAAATACTTCAGTACTGAAGGGAATCTTACAGGGAGTAAATATTAGGCAGGAATTCACTCTTCTCAGTTATCTGCTGAGGACTGTTCTCAGTACATTTGGTTCTCCAGTTGGCTCCTCTGCAGCCACAGAGATAGCAATTAATTGCTTCCCTTGATTAGAACTCACAGCTGCACCTACAGCAAGAAGGCTCCTTCTGAAATTAACTGAGCTATCAATCAGCAGAATAATTTGCTAGACTGAAAAGCAACTGGTCAGCTGTGCACTTATCAACAAAAGCAGCAAAGTTTCTCTGGGAAAACCTCTAATGTTTGATAAAACAATCATATGCTGCTCTCCAGCCTTAAACATCAATATAAACCATTGCCTTCTGCACTTTAACTTTCACAACACTTTTGCCAGCTTTCTTGTCTGTGTGCTACTGTGTTTACAGAAGAAATCCTTTCAGGTTTCTCTAATGGATTTTAATATGCAGCACCAATCATGTGCAAGGCATCCAGGGGCTGATGAGACTTTCTGATTCCATTTCTGAATGACTTACTCAATAGAACTTTATGATGTTCTCTTTGGAAATTAGGCAAACCTGAAGTTAACAAGGACCTTGCTGCATCTTACGCTAACTACTAACAAAGTTCAGGTTCCAAAGAAAGCAAGTATAGAAAATTACCTGCTCTGAATATTTTGGAAGAAAAAGTCACATGAAACAGGCTTACTACACTAATTGTTTCAGCCATTGCAGCCCACGGTGTACTTTGAGATTTTGTATCACCTGCCAGAGAGCACATGTAGTCATTGAGGCCAAAGTTATTTTTTAAGAGGAAACTCAAGCTTTTTTCTGCTATAGGAAGCCTTGGATCTAACTACATTGGCTGTGGTGACCCCTTTAGTTCAAATCCCAGCCTTCAGATAGATGTTCATCAGTTTTGCCTCATTTATATTTGTTAATTCTGAACTAAGCTTCTTGATGCTTAATTATGATCACTGACAGGCTCTTCTTCCCCCTCAACCTGTGCACAGAAAAAACAAGTAAATCTCTTTTCTACAGAAAAACAAGTACTCATTGCCTCTCATGTACCTTTCTGACCCTGGTGCCATAGGAGCAATTGCAAGAACATTTATCACAATTGTGCTTCTGCACATTTTCTAAAACCCATGCCTGTAATGGCTGCTATCCTCTGGGTTATGCCCAGCAGGTAGTAAGTTACAGGCTCTATTTCTGAAGTACTTGCATGGAGAGGATCAGCTGAGCTGTGCACCAAGACCTTTGCAAAGTGATGTCTGGAGCCAGGTTGCTGAAATTATTTCCCAAGCTCACAAAGCTGACAGAACACTTGCAACACAGAATCCATGCCAAAAGCTCTTCCCTCACATCTCACAGTCTCACATTTACAACTTTACCATCAATTCAAACCTTAAACTGGTATTATTAAAATACCTATAAGTATTCTACTGTTAGATTTATAAGCAAAAGAGCAAACACATAATAGCAAATGTTTTTGTCTAATTTTATCTGATGACTCAGTGGGATTACTAATATTTTCTATTTATGCACTTTGAAGGTATCCAGGACTTTGCACAAGAAAAATACTGCTATTCAAGGATTAAAAGGGCTAAATTTTGCCATTCAATAATATGTCAATAATTTCTCCATGTCATACTGCATAAATATTACTCAAGGTTTCAAGCTTTCACAGCAGAACAGGAGTTTGTCCAACAGGAGTTTGTAGTGATTTTTTGGAGTCCAGTATGTGGTTGGCAAGTGAAATTCCTGCAACAAAGACAGAATTTTCACTGGGTATCTCCTAAGTGTCAGGAGCTCCAGGTTCAGCCACAACCTCCTCAGCAGGAGCATCACTGCCCTTTGAGCTGTGGGAAGTGGGGCATTTTATTAAGTGCAATTAGAAGAGAGTTAAGCCAGAGATGAGCACATTATAAACCTCCCAAGTGTCTTTCTGTAAATAACTTGGACGTTTTTATGTCCCAGGCATATTTTATACATTATTTCTGGAGGTTACAAAGCACTTCCTGCCACACAAATGAATGCATACAATGCCATAGTGAGTATGCTTGCTATAAGTCATGACTGTCAATTAAGAACAAAAGATCAGTCATCAGATTAACTTGTTTTAGCAATTACAACTTCTGGTGTGTTGGAAGTCGTTGTCTACAGCAGTGACCTCCTTCAGGGTCTTCATGATGGAATTTAGAGTTCACAGAATAGACACTGGGCTAGAGCACTGAAATGCTGAAGTGCTTGTGCTTTGAGGAAATAAGAAAATGGAAGTGTAATTTCCTTTTTTTAGCGGAACATTAACACCATATTTCCAGCAGCTCAAAAGCCAGGCATCCTACAGGCAAATTTTGGCATTATTGGCTCATTCCAAGACATAGCAGTAAAACTGGACTACATTAAATGGGTGTAAGGTGGAGAGCAAGGTCAGCCTCATAGTTAAGATTATCAAGAATCAGAACCAATCACAGGGAAAATATCAGCTCAGTCTATTTTGTACTATTATTAGTATGTTTCAAATAAGTTTGTTAATTCTTTTGAACAAAGTGATTGGGTGATGTTATGAAATATAAAGGTATTTTAAATTTTAGTTTCCTAAATTGCTTTCTGATCTGTCTTTTCTGCCACAGGGCAAAAGGTTCTGGTGCTGCCATTCTCAGAAATATTTCTGTATTCCAGTTAAAGTAGACTGGAATAGGCAGATATTATAATTAGAAAGCCGCATGTGTATAGGCCTACATATTTTTGGACTGAAAATATACATATCAATCCACTCAAAATCCATTTTCAGAGGTAAGAGAACCAAAATAAATAAATGTTCTCTTTACAGAGCAACTGTAGCAGCAGTAAACTGATTTGAATGTCACTGCAAACTGTGTGTGCTGTATGTTTCAACATGCCCCTAAATCTGGAAGAACTTCCAAGGAGCTGCCTGACAGAGGGAAGCACTGCAGCAGCTCTAGGCTGGCAGGACAGGAATGACTGCAGCAAACGTGCTGTGCTGTGAGTTCCTTGTGATCAGACAGCCCACCAGGCTCTTCACGAGCCTTGCAGCACTACCAATATAAATTTTATTCCTAGGTATTTTTTAGAATCAGGAATTTTAACTGAAATCAATAAAGAAATACAGCGTTGGATAAAAGATGATGATCGCTTGCCTACAGCTCTGTCTAGATGTTCATCAGGTTGTTAGGGGTTTTAACTCTCATGGCTTTGATTTGCATTCATTTTATCCTGTGTTCCTTCACTAATTAAGGTTTTAGGAATGCTTTTTGGGAGCTCTGATCCAGCATCTCTGAGCACAGTACGAGTGAGCTTCCTGTAGGGTACTGACCCATAACTGTGAACAGATGTGCTGCTTTGAGGCAGACAGAGGTTACAGATGTTCTGCTGCCAGAAAAGCAACGCTGTTATTTCAGAGCAGCAAGAGCAGCTCAGAGCACCTTGACCCATCCAAGGAACACCTTACCCTTTGCTTTACTGTGCTGCCAGGTTTTGCTTCTTTTCATGCAATGTCGTGATGAAGTTTTAATGTGTGGGAGACAAGGCTATTGCTGTTTATCAGGCCCTTTGAAATGTCCAAAGGCATTGCCAGCACTGGGAAGCACAAGTTTTATTGAACTGACTCTGCAGTGAACTCTCTACACCAGGGTATTTTTGCTTCCCCCTCTCCAGCCCCCCCAGTTGGTTTTCTAATAAAGCAGCAGCTGACTCAGCAGGTATGCCCTGCTCTTTTCATTATCATTTTAGGAAGTTTAGAGGACAGGGATGCTGTAGAAAGCAGCTTTTCCAGTAAAGGGGAATGATGGTTTTGGGGGAAGAACATCTTAAAAATCACTTTTTAGTAGCTTTGACTTGCATTCACACTGAGGAGGCAGCAATGACAGGACCGAGGGCAGAAGGAGGATTAAAGGGTGAACCTCTCTCTTACTCACAACTCCCATTCCCATGGATATTCCCTGGGAATGCTGATTTTTAAGCCTACACAAATTCTGAGCTCGGTTCTAGACCAAGAAGGTTTCAGGAAGGTTTTTAAGATGGGGTGAGTCTGCTAGAAATAACAAATGAGAAAATATCCACTGGAATGAAACTAAAAATGCTTTTTATGATTCCAAAGCATCAAGGCAAGCACAACAGCATTTCTTTTAAAACTGCAAATTAGAAATTAAATAAAAAGAAGCCACAATTTTTTCTTACCTATTTCAGTGTAAGGGCTGCTACTTCCACGTGTGTGAAGATTAGAAAAAGCTTAGGTTAAAACGTTCTGCAAGAAAATTCATCTTCTGTTGTCTGTCTAAAGCATTTTGGGATACACCTGGTAACCTAAGCAGTTCTACTCCATTTTTTCCTGTCAAGTTCTACATTTATCTTTGCTCACTTTCTGAGAAAATGATGAAACTCCGTTTTCAAAGTGGCACAATAACAGATATTTCTAGGAGAGTGATTACCTTTCCAGAGAATACTGCACAATTGATTTTCAGCCTGCATTAAAGCACTGAATACAGATGCTTTGTAAATAATTCCTTATAAAATCATGTAAGCTCAATGGTTAAAAATTCAACTTTAAAAATTAGAAATTAATTATTAGAAAAAAAGAAATAAAAATGATCAGCAACTAAGGGATGTTAGTACATATTAGCTTTTAACTGAGTGAAACCCACTCATTTGAGGCAAAGCTATCCTACCATCAGCTTTGGATGATTGCTTTGCAGAGGTGCAGAACAGCCTGGATTATCTGGGGGGAAACATCACTGCAAGTCCATCCTGTCCATGCCATTAAGAATGTGAGCAATCTTAAACTGCAAGTGCTGACATATGAGCAACTTGGCAAACAAGTAACTCAGCAAGGGGTGGAATATCAAGCTTTCTGATAAGCACTGCAGCTGCACTGCCTCAGCTCCTGCCTCCCTTGCTGCCACCAGCACACCTTCTCCACCAGCTCAGAGATTGCATCCACCTGCAGGCAGCAGAGCCTCACCTGGGCACTGCTGCTCTTCCCCGGGAGAAAGCTGCTCTGGCAAAGTGGGCTGCCCTTGCTGGGGGTGGCTCTGCAGCCCCTGCTTGGTTTGTAAAGCTGGGCTAGGTTTGGGTACACAGCTCCTGGGGTGAGCGCTTCATTCTGCTTGGGAATGGGTTCGTGTTTACTGTGGGAACCTGGTATAAACCAGCTCCTTCTTGTCTGGCAGAATAGGATCTGTAAATCAGGAAGGTATTAAAGTAGGTCTGTTCTTATCCCTGAAATAGGCACTGAATGCACAAAAAGGACAAACAGGAATTAGGAGGCAAAAAGAGCCATTTTAGGCAGTAAATTGAGAGTGGCTGTTGTTGTTCATGGTGATCAGGTGCTGGGGTACCTCCACAGACAACTACAATGAGAATTGAAGGTGGATGTTCTTCACCACTCATATAAAATTGAAATCCTGTACCTGTGCTAAACATCACTGATTACATTTTTATTGTCTTAATTGCTACTATTTTATGATATGCATTATTAATGATTTATGTATATGCTCCATACAAAGCAGATAAGATTTGAGTTTTTCTCATATTTGTAAAGTGTGCATAGCTACATGATGGTTATAATTTTATCTTCAATCCTGAAAAGCATCAGTTAGGTTCCATTTGGGAAATTTAACTGAATTTAAAGAATTTATTTGCATCTCAGATCAATGTAGAAAGAAACAATAGGAACCAATGAATGTAACGAGATGAAGAAAGAAACTATGGCTACAGAACTCTCCAGATGCAGCCAGCTGTTACTAGGGATATTCTAATCTTGCAATCAATCCTTAGTCCCATAGAACTAAAGAGCTTTCTGACTTCAGAACTATGAGGTTTGTTGATTATGTCTTTGAACTCAGATAGTCCAAGTACAAAACAGCTGTTTTTCACAAAAAAATGAGACTTACTAAAAACAGCAGCATGAAGATGGTTTCTGCTAACACCACAACTGCATGTAGCCTCATTAACCAGGCAAAACCATTGTAAGCAACTAGATTAAATAGAGGGTAAATTATGAAATAGATAGACTATTCTGACTGAAGCTGCTTTATATTCTCTTTAACTTGTCTTAACTGCAATCAAAATAGTGACATGAATTGCTAATCACATCACCTTGGATTCATAAGGCATTACAGAAGTAAGAACAACACTACAGCTACAGAGACATGTAAGTATTTCTAAACTTCAAAGATAAAAGGGTGGCTAGAGACAACTATCAAATGAACACGGAGCAGTTCAGCCCTGCGCTAATTAAGAACCACAGCATACTCTTTCTTAAAAGCATGTTCAGACTGAAGTTTTATCTTTTGAGTGCTAACTCTCTTAATGCTTTGTAGCAGTCTAAGAATTTGATAACCACCTGGGTTAAGACCCTTCCCCTTTACACTGATTTAAGCTGGAGTTCAGTATCTGGATCTGTGCCATGCTGCTCTCATGTTCATTAAAGCTCTGTGAGGGAGATGTCATTCCCCTCACCATCATCCTCCAAATCTTCATCTTCATTATCCATCTGCCTTGTAATGGGCTCAAGTGAACGGTGCCATTCCTCAATTTGATGTTTTCTGTTTTATTTTGCAGGGCAATATGTGATATATGTACTGATTCAGAATCAGTACAGATGTTGCAGTGGTAGCACTCACCCCAAAGAGTAACTCTGCCCACAACAAAAAGTAATCAATCTTACATGAAAACAATTGTAATCCAGCTGGCTGTCCATTATCCACTGAACTGGGAAGGAGGACAGTAAAGGGAAAGCCATGGCTGAAGACGGAGCCAGGACAGCAAAGGGAAAGCAAGCATGGCTGAAATGGTTACCAGCCTGCATGGTGCACAGAGAGCTGTGTGGGGCCAGGATATTGGTGAGTGGGAAGGAACTCATCCTGCAGAGGAAAGGATTTCTGCACATTGCTGCTCACTGCTCTCGGCTGTAGAAGGAACCAGGGGATGTGGAAAAGCACCTGCCCTCTTGTGGACCCACATCTGCTCCATGGAAAAAGCTTCTTGGGCCCAAGAATGTTGGGGAGAGTGCACCAGGCAGGTCTTCTTGGGTGTCCCTCATGTCAGCACTGGTTGGGTTCCACTCAGAGCAGCTCCCTGCAGACTTGTGCATCAGTTCCTGTGCTGGAAGTTAGGCTTTGGTTTTAAACATCTGTATAGCACAAACCTTCAGCATCCTGCTTATGAAATTGCCCACTGGAGTCTACAAAGGTTTTGTATTCAAAACAATTACACCTTTAATAAGTGATCTAAATGTCATCTTATAAATTAAGAAGAGGGTGTTCACACATAAAACTCATTTGTTCCCATGTTTCTGTTCAGTTATTTAGCAACAAGAAGACAGAATGAAATTCCATAGCTGTACTGCATTAGAAATGCTGTCAAGGCTGGCTGAAGATTACTGATTCTGCTTCAGTTGGAATTTGTACAAGTAATGTTATCTAAAGAAGAACCATATGACGGCAAATTGAGAAGCACAGAACGAAAACTATTAAAGTTTAACCTAGCGGCAAAATAATTAAAAAAAAAAAAGAGAGAGACATTCAGCAATCCATGTGAACATCTAAGATACCCAAAGAGCAAACCAAATTCCTCCAACCTCTCTTTAGCAAGCCCTAGTAAAAGTCATAGTATGTTCAGAGCATCTCATTCAATTATAGATCCACTAGTTACTTTCCCTTGCTAATGCTGCATCTGTTGATTTATAATTCATTGAAGAGGACCGATGCTTGAGAGCAACAGAACACACCAATTTTACAAAGTGGCATATGCACAAAGGAAAATTACTTATTCAAATAATTTAACTCTATCAGTATGTATTATCTTAGCACAGGCAGTTATTATTTGATATGTACCAAACCTGCTTCTCTGAATTCTCTAATCTAATTCTATTTAGATTAGAAGTATGAGCAGTTTAGCTTGAAGAGGGTCTCAGACAATAAATTACCTTCACCTGCAAATACTCACTTTTATGGAGTTGTGCTTGTTTAAATGCTGGATATGTGGTACTCAGCATTACCACTGCTCACTGTACAACACCGATACATGTTCCATAAAATACAACAAAAAAAGAGTCATGGGGTGAACAGTCACAGCCCAACATATGGCAGCAACTTGTGCAGTGAACTGGAGCAACAGTAAACCAGAAAAAGAAAGATAATACTGGACAGCACTTTTCTCAGCTAAGAAATTCTGGGCCTTGTAGTTACAGCACAAGTGAAGGAGACAGGAAATCTGGGATTTATTCTGGGATCTGTCACAGATTTCCTGCATGGCTTTAAGAAAGTCCTGTGGGGTTAACTTCAGCCACGGGCTCTTGTTCCTGTGAGAGCAGCTCATACCCGTATCTCAACCCTCCTTTACAGTGTGAGCTAATTAACCAAGAGAGGTGATATTGGTGCAGCTTTTGTACAGAAGAAACAGCAGAGCCAGGTCTAATGCAGGTGAAACTGTAGATCACAAGCAGCCTGGGCAATAATAGTCCGAACACCAAGGCAGGCAACAACCCCCTCCCCAGGAGCTGCCAGGGAGGGAGTAAAGGGTGTGCACTACAGCCAGTGAGAGAGCAGTTGTGACACTGCTGGAATCAGGAAACAGACATTTATCTACACTGGAAGCCAAGACTTCATTTCCCTACTTTCTTCCAAGCCTAAAAACTAAAGGGGGACATAGAGGGCTTCTAATTTCTTGAATGACTCTTCCTTTCCAGTTGTCACACAGAGTGCATTCTCCTTGTGTAATCCAGCTGTGGGAAACCAAGACACTCATTCCCCTAAAAGACAGCTTCACATGCTCAGCTAAGTTAGCCCAGAGTTTTCAGCTACAGAAAACAGTATGATAATTTCAGCAGGTCAGCTTTATTCCTCAGGCCTGTGTGGCTTAATGTCTGAGATTTGAGCAAAACAGAATAAATCCCATGTGTTCCTGTTGGGAGCTGATACCCTTTTGGGTTCTTCTGGCTGGAGAGATGGTTCCACTTATTCTCTGAGGACTACCCCAAATTAAGACAACTAATCCACAATAAACCACTTCATGGTTTAGGTCACCTGCCTGGTGCTCCCAGATGATCCCTTTTTATCCCTTGTGTTCTGAGCTATTTTGTTTCTACTCAGTGTTGCTACCTGCAAGGGAAGTAAAACCTCTAGAAGACAGCTCGATGATGCGCTCACGTTCAGTTAACGAGGATCTGGAACCTCATTACCCAGTTGAATTTCCTACCCTCTAGCCAATAGGGTTATTGAATCACAGCAGGTGTTACTACTTGTTCCATGATGTTAATAGATGCTTGGATGCTAACCGAGTTTGTAATGCATTTGCAGCTTTTGGTTATTTATGGAAAATGCAGTCTAGAAAAGCCTTATTTTGACTTTGATCTGTGTGAAGAATTTATCACACTTCTGTTGTGATTTATCTTAGTATGTTCATCAAATCTTCAGCTGAAGAATGACTTGCTTGAACTTTCATTTTTCAGAGAAAGACAAGACTGGAATTGGACACTTGGGTCATAAAATAATATTGCATCACAATATATTAAATCATCCTCAAGAAGAAAGATGTGGCAACATAGAGCTGCATCCACATAACCCTAAATCACAGCTTTTGGTACAAATTGTCTTTATAGACAGTTGTGGGATTAAATTTCTAGGAGACCTGAAACCACATTTAACCACTGAAAATGAGGTATCTGGTTGCTCAAAGACATCCAGCTCAACTGGATCTGCTGGGCAATTGTGAGAAACCCATCACTGAAATCCTAACTGGAAACAAGTGACTAATGATCCTATTCAGACCCACAAGCAGCACAACTCTAGAAATAAAACAGGGAGCAGGATAACAGCTTGTGTCCTGAGCTTCAGGCTCAGCTTTGAATTCAGATTTAATTAGAGATGGAAATGTAAACATTAAAATCAAAGCTTTATAACAGCACAAAAAGTTCTGCATACAGGCCATAGCTTGCTTTTGTCCACTGTAAGTCTTCTCCTGGTGGGAGGCAAATCGCATCCCTACAAACCCTTGTCCTGCATTGAAATGGTTGTGTCCGTCTGCTCACACTCATCCTCTTCCTCCTCAGCCACATGTGCAGCTTCATCTCCCAAGCAGCGTGCAGGAAGCAGTCCTTGAGCAAATTCCAACATCATGCCAAGCACACGAACCTCCTCCTGATTTAGGGCCACTTATCAGCCCTCTTCTTCTTCACTAGCTCCTCCAGAGACCTCCAGGAGTATTCCCAGTAACAGGTCTAATCACCCATCACAAGCATCAAGCATTCCACAGATCCTAAAGAGGTGCAGTGTTAGACCACACCAAAATAACTGGCAATGGGCTTTCCCCTTCCTAAGGGCTCTAAGGACCCTGGAACAAAAATATTCTGGACATCATTTTTCTGTTTCAATCCACAGTGACTCTAGAGACATTGACAGTGAAAAGATTTCTGACCTGAGGTATAAAACCAACATCTTCCTAAAATCTACAGGTTTAAGTTCTATGACTCTTGGACATAGCATAGGCCATGCAAATGTCTGTCCTAGTGAAATGCATCTGATTGCCACTTCATGTTCCAATTATTTTTCCTCTGATGCTGTATCAGAATCTTTAAGAATCTCCTCAGAAAGTTGAAAATTTAAGTTTAGGGTAAAAATCTCTTCTACGGTGGAGTTTAAGATGCAAGACAGTCAAATCTGTTGAAAAATTCAAGATGATGAAATATTTCTTTGGCATGAGATGCATTTTGTGTAAGCTTTTATATTCTCTTTTCCAGAATTCACATCCATCTATCTAAACAAACCCTGCTCACCTGCATCCACGTTTTCTAGCATGAGTTTTGCTACTTGTCCCTATTGTTGAGTGTGTGTTAAATGCAGTTATAAATTACCTGGGGCTGCTCTTGTTGGCCTACAAGGGGGGTTCCCACAGCCCCACACTGTCAGGGCTCAGCTATTCCAGCTGACAGGGACACCATGGTGCTCCTCCTTTGGAGCAAACACTCCCTGCCTACAGTCCATTACTTCCCAGGAACACCAAAACCAGGCTCCAATTTGGAAATATAAAATGAAAAATACTTTTCACATCTTCATTTGAGACTAGAAAAACAAAAAGTCTTTATTTATTGTAGTTCTAAGAATGACTCAACTTTTGAAACAAAACATTGAGTACTGCTCTTTTACAGCCTTGGTCTGTCTAAAGCATCTTGGAAGGCTTCTCCACACTGTGCTAACAGAAACATCTGAAAAACCTCCCAGTTATGACTGTATCAAATTTGGGGCATGTCTTTTTCACTGTGTTTGTGGGCCTCTAATACTGACACCTTTCTGAGAATACAGGACAACAAAAACACAAAAGAGAGGCTGCTGATGATGCTGCAGTTATGGTTGGGTCATTCTAAGCATGGGTATGAGGTTCAGCTCATCCAGAAGGGATGGGCAGACCAGATTGTTTACTACATGAGAAAAAATTCAGAAAAATTTTAATAAATATTTTTTTCATGCTGTTACTGCATTTTGACAACAATCTAATTTAGTTAAAATATCATATTTTAATTCAGAGCATTCCTTCAAAATCTAAACTGAGTTCCACAGAACAGTTCCAGATAATTGACATCAGAACATGCTCATCTGTTTTTCTTCCTAGAAAAGTGGTACCTCAGAAATGAACTGAAATTAGCAATCACAAAGATTAAAAAAAGAGAAAAATCTCCTTCAAAAAAGGAAAATGTGTGAGCTAAAGACAACACAGCCAATGACTGGGTAATATGTGGATAATTTAGACAGAACCATAGTCTTGTCTAAATTACAGTATTGTAACTCTTTTATTCTCTTATATATTAACTTCCAGATAGTTTTGTGTTATAACAGACAGCATCTTTAGAATATTTTATTTTTCATTTACAATGTCTTTATTGCCATGAAACAGACCCTCAGTCAGAGTAGATTCTTGTATATAATAAACCTTAACAGTTTGTAATTTTGCCAGTATCTTACACTATGCATTTAGGAAATTACTGAAAATCTTACATAGATCTTCTAGGAAGCAGAGGAAGCATAATTATCCTTTCTAATTATTGCACTTTGGCTTCCTTGGATTATTGGTTTAGCATGAAGATTTGTTTATGTTCGCTGATACTTTGCTTAAGTTTATTCTTCATTTATTTTAATTTGCTGTTCCAAGGATATTTTACTGAACACTCCTTGTAAGACCTTCAACTGTGGCCACTCACATCCTGAAATTTTCTCTCTCCCTAATCCTGCCTTATGTCATTACACAGTATATATATATATATATATATATATATATATATATATATATATATGTATTTATTTATTTAATTATTTACACAGTATATATATATATATATATATATATATATATATATATAAAATATTGTATTTATAACACAAATTTCTTCCAGCAAAATATACTGAGTATTTTGTATGTTATTTTAAAAAGCTTATGGAGCATTGCACAGTGTGTGTGTATACATAAACATGTGCACTTGCTAACCCCCCTAAGAACATGCACAGAGCTATTGTTGAAAATTTTCATTAAAATGTGTAAAGGAAGTCCATCTGCCACAGCTCAGGATGTCCTGTTTCTCTGAGGGGCTTCAGCTATTGCTTCGCCATTTTCTCACTGAAAACACAAGTAGGAGACTTGAGGGCATTTAATCTGCTATTAAAACAAACTGATTTGGAATGGGTGTTGTGAAGAGTTTTCCCCCACCAGCTGAGAACCCTGAGGCAGGGACACCTCCCCAGACACAGCACACTCAGTTTTGTGTCCTCTGCACTGGTGCCATCAGTGGGAAGGGTGGGAGGAAAAATTCCTTCTGTAGGGAGGGCATATCACCTGGTCATTGAGAAAACCTCAAAGAACAGCTTTGTTCCCAAGTAAAATCTGTGCCCTGCTTGTCTTTCAAGGCAGACCACAGCAGGGCCCAGCCAGGCTCTGGGGGCTCCTGGAGTGGGCTGGGCTGCAGCTCCTGCCCTGCCCCAGCCCCTCGGCACAGGTGGCCTCCCTGGCAGAGGGAAGGCACAGAGACCCTTGGCTTTTAAAGCACTGGGGACACAGTTTGGAGTTAGCATGTGCTCATGGTATACATCTGCTTGCTCTGAGACTGATTGCTTTGCAAGAGGATGGGGACAGCTCTGCGGCCAGTTTGGATTCTGACTTTATTTTGAATCATTGGAAGAAAACCTCAAAATTTCAAACCTCAGGAAAATTCTTTCATGATTCATTGGGTGTATTTTGTTTTACTTTAGCACTGCTTTCCAAAATGTTCAGCTTTAATTTTACAGTTGATCAGTCTGCAGGAAGTCCCAAATCTTATTTCCACTAAACAAGGGCTTTCCTTGTTTGTGTTCCTCATTGAGAAATAAAAGATTGTAGCCATGAGAGGTTTACACTTACATATAGTTGTCATGAGTACCCAAACCAAAATGTTTTTGGTGGGGACTGGTGTCAGTCCCAACCAAACAAAACCAAATGCCACAGGGATACGCCCTATTACCAGGAAAAGAAGAGGAGGACAGAAAGAGACAATGGGTGGGAAAAAAGGAAGTGCACAAGGGGTCAAAAATGTCAAAATAAAGCACCAGTGGGGAACATGGAGCAGAGAGATCAACAGCAAAGAAGAGACTGGGGGCAGAGAAGGGTCATTAATAAAGGCCACAAATATCTTAGCTTTCCCATCCAAGCTCCCTTTCCCAATGGAATGACTGCTGCTGTTTATCACAAGACAGCTCTGGATGCTGCACCAAGATGGAGAAAGCAATAAGGAGACACTGGAAATCAAATGTCTGCTCTGGGCTCTGCCTCTCCTTTTGGGCATGGAAAGCAGCATTGCCTCTGAGAAGAGAAAGAATGAGACAGTGCTCCCTTCATCCTACATTCCAGCAGGAACCACAGGACATGGATGGCCCTTCAATTCCATCAGAGCACAGCTGAAAGAGCCTTTTCACCCTCCTGTCGCAGAGGCAGACACACCTGCAGGCACAAACCCTTCCTGCCCCACAGAAAGCACTGCAGTGCAGGGGCAATCAACCATTCTGGGATGCCTTAAGCAGAATGCCCACCCCTGATAGCCATGGTGGGCCCTCACCATTCCAAATTTCCCCCTTGTCTGAACAGCAATAATACACTCCATGCAAAATTCCTCAAGAAATTATTTCTGCCTGCCTGTCTGCAAAGTGAGATCATTGAGCCTGACAAACATAGGGCACCAGCTTATCTTGATAAAAAGTGACCCTCACAGGCTGGTCAGGAGGGAGACCTAAAGCAGAGGTAGGTTATGACATGGAAAAGTAGAAACACACCTCAAGGGGTTCAGCTTCATTCCCAAAACACACATAATATTTTCTAGACACCCCGTGCAGGATTGGGCCCTTCAACAATTGTCAGTTGTGTAAGGTCTGTGGTTTTGAAGCCACTTCTTTTGAAGTCATCCAAAAGCATTCAAACACTGACAGAGTAACAGCTGCTGCATTGGTTGTCCTCAGGATGGCTCTGTAGCTCGAAATAGGGGTATGAGTTTCCTATTGCCACCTAACACCTTTTGCTTTTACCTGAGTTTTTAAATGTCCATTTTCATCATTGCCCTGACACCAAGTAAAAGGTTATTTGAGGAGAGAGGGGAGGGCAACATCCTGTCATTCCTCCTTCTTCTTTCATGGTAAGGAACACGCTAATGATGCCAGGAACTGAAAATTCTGCCTTTTGATAGATTAATCAATCGGAGAGCTTTACAGTAGACCAAAAAACAGATAAATGTTGTACTCACCAGTCTAACTCATTAAGAAATGTTCCCCGTGTAGTCATAAAGCAGGAAAAAGGAAGTTTGCAAAGCTTTTAGACTGCAAAAGAAGGAGCATTTACACATTATAATTGTTTTCATAATAAGAAGGCAATATTACAAATATTTTTGAAACACGAGGATTCTCTTACGTGTCGAGACTTTTGCTGCTGCCGCTGCCTGGATGTCGCACAGCCACATTGCCATCTAGCGCCCGAGGCCACACCCGCAGCGACAGCTTGGAAAGGATATTCCAAATTCGTTCACAGTAACAAACACGGATCAGTTTTGTTTTTCACAAGTGCAGTACTATATGATAAAACAGATGTCAAATAAGATATTTTTTGGGTTTTTTTTTTTTTTTTTTTTAGTAGGATTGAGGAAACTATGAGGAGAAAGCAAAAGAATGGCTGACTATAAGCAATGTTGGAAAGGAAATATAATAATATTTAGAGAATATAGTAAATTGCACATATTGTATCAGCATTTAGAAGAAGTTTTATTGGTCTGCAATGAAAAAAAAGAGAGAATAAAGGAGTGGAGAAAAGAGTGAACAACTAATTCAAATTATGCTCTCTGCTTTAAGGGCAAATATTCAGTCCTTCAGGCAGAAATGTGCATAAAAATGGCACAGTTAAGTTTGGACTGTTACAAAAAACCCTCCAAGCAATACTCTGCTTAATTTGCATGTATCAATCGAAAACTCCCCTGCCTTCCTACAACAGCAAAATTGTCTCAGTGCTGCCAAACTCTCCTGTGAAATACCCTTGGCTTGACTGCCTCTCAGTAAAATACCTTGTAAGGTTTAGGAGAGGTCCGTGCTGTTGCAGAGACTCAAAAGGGATGGAATCCAGTTTGCTTTTCCATTTAAGCTCCCTTTCAGAGTCAGATCCTGAATTTCCGTGTCACAAACTACTGTGCTTTTAATCAAAATTCACAAAAAAGTTATTGACTGTTTAGTGACTGTTATGAAGAACAAAATGTTTTTAGGGAGGGCTTGAACAGAGGGAACAGGAGAAGTCTGAGATCAGTTTTGGGCAGATTTAAAACTGCATCTTGAGGTTGCAATTACCTGAAAAGCTGTAACCATCTGGAGGTTTGCTGCTAACAAAGTGGGAAGATTCTTCTTCCATTTTTTCCTTCAGAGGATCTGGAACTCCGTGGGTCCCTCTGTAACTCGACTCAGCTCAATAAGCAAAAAGAAAATTGATTGATTGTTTCCACTTGGATAATATACTGAAGGTGTTTATGAAAAGATATAATGTGTGTATTTGGAGTGGGTATAAAGGGAGGAATCAGAGACAGCCTGCCCAGAAATGGGTAAATAAAAGGGAAGACCAAGACATTCCCTTTTCCTGTGCATTGTAAAAAAATTAAATAAATAAAAAGATCTAACCAGACAAAACCACTTGGACTTCTAGCACTTTTCACTTTAATTTTCAGTCTACTTGCTTGCTGAAGGGTTGCTTTTTATCCCCTTCCCCAACAATGAAAGAATTCCCTGCTCTGTGTGTCCCACACTCATCCCTCTGACAATGGGGACACCCTGCACTGTGCACAGGGCAGTCAGGCCTGTGTTTTATGTTTCTATCACTAATATTTCCCCTGCCATGCTTGACTGTCTGCTGGCTTTTATTTCCCTTAAATAATTTAATAAAACCACTGCTAGATGCCTCCAGCTGCCCAGCTGCATTATTTATTAAGATATGAAATATGTGCCTTCCCAAAATGCCACTCCATTGCTGCGGAATGCTGTGGGCAGCAGGCAGGGCATGCAGGAGAAATCCCTGTGGAAATGCAGGGCTCTACCCAGAAACTCTCTCTGAAAACCCCCAGAAGCATAAATGCAATTGCTACCTCAGTTTACAGGCTTAAAACGATTTTTGAAGAGCATAGATATCTATTTTGGCCCAAATACAGCAGGGATAGCACCAGCTGAATCATTTTTTTGTTGTGGCTCTTCTGGAAATCATCTGGTGACATCTCATTCTCCAATCAGACAGTTTGTCCAAAAATGGATGGGAGCCTTTCTATTAGCTCCAGTGAGCTAATAAAATGTCAAGAGGTTTACTTGGAAATAAATGCAGAAAACAATCTGGTAACTATTTGACCAAATTAATTATATTTCTGTTTTGGTTTCTAGAATTTTCTTGCTTCCATTCTACTTAAGCAAATCAGTTAGAACAAACACAACTGGAAAGTGTTCTTGTGAGATTGGGTCTTTGCTAAAGAGCTGAATAACCATTTTTTCCTGGGCCTGGACACAACCTTCATATCAAACAGGTAAATAGGGCTAATTGATTAGCAAATGAAAATGCTTCTGCTTAAAATGAAAATGAAAAAAATGCTGGATTTTATGAGTCTAACAGGAATGGCTAAGATTTTAATGGACACAAAATTCTTTTAGCTCTGCTTCAGTGAGATAAAAATATCTTTTACTTTCTGAGGCTTTTCTTTCACTTATTTGATCCTGAAGAAAAGATAGTGTAGATTTATGTGTTGTTTGTCCTGGAGAGCACAGCTGGTTTAGCTTTTCTGTCAGACCCCCCAGGATCCTGTCTTTAAAATGACTTTTTAAAATCCACAGTGGGTTTGCCTAAGCAAATTTAACTTGTATTACAGTCTGGATCCAAACGAAAGGATAAGAAAAAAACAGAAGGAATAAAAACCAAACACACAAACAGATCTCCAGTGCCACCTTTAAAAGAGAGGTGATTTTATTTTAAATAGTGTGATATTGGTATGAAATAGTTAAAAATGTTGGCCCTGTCATGCAGGCTATTTATATATATGATAGCAAGCCAAAGGTACACATTGCCCTTATCAACAACAACAAAGTAAATGAAAAAGTGCAGACTGTTAAATAGCAAACTACAGGAGCTATTTCCACAAAAAATTCAGTTGGGGAAAGACAAAAGAAGAATCAAGGTGACAAAACAAATCGTAATAAACCCAAATGAATTTAAAGTAATATGAAAACAGGAAGGCTTAGGGGTACTATAAAGAACTATTAAGAGACTTAAAGAAAAATAATTGCATAAAAAGAGAAGTGAAATTGTAAAAGAATCCCAGACAGATGAGTCTCAGAGGGAAAAAGAACTTGAGAAGGGAATGGCATGCAGATAAGAGCAGTTTCTTGGCATCACTAAACAGCAAGATGGTTGGTGTTAAACTGGAAAAAAAATAAACAAACACAATTATAGAAATTGAACTGGTTTTGGAGAAAAAATTAATGTATTTAACTGTTACAACTCACAAGAAGAGAAATATATTCACCTTCTGAGGCAATTTAAGAGTGAAGTAGTTGCCTATTAATAAAATCAAGAACAGGCTGGAAGAAACAAAACTTGGCTGTTACCACTGAGTGGTATTAAACCAGTTTATAACTAGGAGGATGTGCTTCTTCGCCAGGTAAATTCATTGATAAAATAATTAAATAAAAAACCATAAAATGAGACAATAGCCCAGATGAAACTCAGATTAAAAAAAGCAGGAAAACCAGACCTCCAGGCTTCTTTGTAAGGATCACAAAACATAACCAAGTGTAACTAGCAGACACATGGGATTTAGATTTTTATGAAACCTTTGACAACAGACCAGGCAATACACACAACACACATCTAGGTTTAATTTGGACAGTTTTGGTTTCAGAAGATTCTGTCAGGTGTCAGGTTTCAGTGAAAACCAGATAAAAGTACAATTATGAGAACAAGGTATTGACTACTTGTGCTAGCAACAGGAGAGAAGGAAAATATTATAATTAACCTTTGAATTGGAAGGTGCCATCTTCTCCTAATTTTCCTGTGCCCAAAGAAAAAAACAAACCAACAAATCTGCTAGGATCATTGCTCTTCCTTCTCATGTGAAAACAAAGGGATCAGACACATCCCACCTGCCCACACATAACAGTTTGTGCTGCACACCAGATTTAGTTCACAGTGCCCTGGCAAGTGCTTGGATTCAGAAGGACAGGACTTGAAATAGTGATGGAATGTAGAGGGAATCTAAAAACTATTAAGATTGGGAAAAAAACCCAGTTACTGAAACCCTACCTTACTTTGAATAATACTGAATATGTACTATTATTTCTTTCCTTGATAACTATTTTTAAAAGGTAAGTATTACAAGAGGAGAAAGGAATAATAAAATTAATTTGAAAAATAGGGACTCCTAATTCAGAGCCCGCTGAAGTTAGGATAGGACTTTAATGGGCTTTGGCTCAAGCCCTTATAGTGTAGCAAAGAAAACAATATAAACTGAAGTGGGATTTATATCCCTACTATAAATAATGTATGTAATCTCAACTACTGGAGACGGTCTTTGTGTGTATCTAATTCATCATTATTAAAGTGAGATTATGGCAGCTTTATGTGAGACAGAGGCAAATGTGGGTCATTAATGAAAACAGTTTATTTACATTACTCGCTGCAGCTCCTCAGGCACTTCCCTTGCTCTAAGCCCTCGCTCCTGCCCCGCAGTGGCCCACAGGAACACAGCACAGAGCGTGGGACAAGCGTGCCTGAAACAAGGCTGAAAACTGGAAATAAAGGGCACGGATAATCCTTCCTGCTTTGCCATTTCCCCCTCGAATTGGAAACACAGCTGTCACATATTCACGGCACAAATAAAACCTCGACGGGCATTTGGTGTACAACCTCTGCTGACCAGGAGCACTTGCCAAAAGTGACAGCACCAAAGGAGTAGCTTTGGGAGCCTTTCCATCACATTTCTCAGGCCCTCTCCCTGGGGATGTCTGCAGCAGCAGAAGGCAGCTGGCACACAAGGTGAGAATGCTGCAGCTGAGCTCCAGCACCTGAGGTTCAGTGGGCAACTCTGAAAACAAGCAATCCTACTGAAAATGACAAGTCCAGCAATTTTAGCAAAAAATACCCACTCCCTCAAAGTACATGGTGAAACAAAACCAGCCATGTGTAGTATTTAATTCCTTTAAAAACTAATTTGATGATATAATAATATCATCAAATTTGTGTCATCTCTCTTATGTTAGCACTCTATGCCTTCTCTGGAAAAAATAATTTATCTTCAGACTAATCCATACAGGTTTAGTAAAAAGAGCTTCCAGCTTCGTCCATTGTGTCTTTCAGAAAAATATTCCACAGGATTGCCAGATTTTTTCTTATCAGGATGAAGAGGATGAAGAGAACCAGCTATTAACTCTAAAAAGGTCACATCATCAACTGTGAACACATGCACAGCCTGACTGGGTTCACTCCGTGTTCTTCACATAACAGTTGGATGTACAGTTACCAAACCTGACATTTTGTATTTTTCTCTGTATTTTTTCCAAGAAAGAATTCTTCCTTCCAAACAACTTTTCACTACTAATTTGACATATTTATGGCTCAGGAAGACTAGTAAACTGCAGCCCCTTATTTTATCAATTAAATAGGCAAAGCGGCGACACAAGCTCCTAAGCTCCTCATTTGTCTCCCCTTTCCCTGAGATGTCACTCTCAGCAGCCATCTGATCCTTCTGCTGTCCTGAAGCTGCCAACAAAAAGGAAATTAATGCCAACTGTGCAGGTGATTTTGTATGGACACTTTCCCTGCAGAATCCAGACTTGGGCCACCAATGGGCTTCACTGGGGACATCCACCCATCATCAGATGGTTGTAATTTTCCAACAGCCAACTGTCCTAGGATGCATTGAAAATAATAACAAAAGCTGAGAAAAAATCTTTATTTCAATATTGATTTTTACTCCACTGATTCTTCAAGCCGGTGTTACGTTTTTAACTACGTCAAAATAAAATATCCTACTTAAACCTCTTACTTCAGTACAAATTTAATCCACAATAAAATATAACCAATCTACCCATTATAAATGATCCTACTTTATAAGTATGTTAACCTACTATACTTCCATCTACAGTATAGTTAGTTAATATTTCCTTTCATCCCACCAGCCAAAAAGGTTAATCCTCCCAGCAGCTGTTACTACTCCAGTACAGACTGAATGTGAATTTAACCTCTCCTGGATATTGCCCAATAAATTCTGTTGTTTTTCTAAGCACTTCTGTGAATTAAAATGGACGTTGGCTTGCCATCCAAACTCATGAACAGGTCTGAAGTGGCTTTTAGGCATGTAGCCAAATAACTTCCCAATTCCCTAATAGGGTATAGCTCTCACTCCAGAGATCTTCCATGCAAGAACTGAGAAACAACACCTTCCCCATTTAATCAAAATTATTTTTCATTTTCTTAGCATTATTTAAATAAATTCTGCACAAAATTACATTAAAATAATATTAAGGGTTTCATTAGCCCTCTGCAATACCCAGTAATTTCAACTTAGTTGTAGCAAGGCAAATATGAGAAGAACATATCCTCCTGCAACCTTCCCGACAAGGCCAGGATATTGAAAAGCCTGAATAAGAAATTCAACCTAGAGCATGTGTTTGGATATAAGGCTGAGAAAAACATGAATACTCCCCAGTACAAAAAAAAAAAATCAATTATAAGAAACAATACACTTTTTAAACTTTATTTTAACTAAAACCAATATATGTTAAAAAGTCTTCATTTTCTCCCAAACTTCAATCATCATTTTCAAAAGTAGTATAACTTGGATCTGGCAAAGCAATGAACAACCCTCTAAAGTTTAAAACAATTGGAGATCTACAGAGCATAAGTATCCTGCTTGTGTTGCCCCTCCCGGAGATGAACTCTTTCCTGTCTCAATGGGAAGGCAGGAGCCCTTGCACTGATGGATGGCTTTGATTTTCTGGAACTTGAGGCGTTCCCAGCTCTTGGACAGAGACTTGCCTGCTGATAAGAGAATCATACAATAATCAAGACTGGAAGAGACCTTTAAGATCAAATTTTGTTTCACACCTCCCTAAGCACAGTCTGTAAGACTGAAATTCACAATAGAAGATACATAGATCAACTAGAATAAATAGACTTCAAGTCATAATAAACTTGCAAGTCCCTTAAACAGGCCCAGTTTTAAGAAGTCAGTATCCCCTCTTCACAGACATTAGAGCCGATATGTCATAATTATTGAGTATAAAGCTAATTCTGGTTTTATAGTTAAGTGCAGTTATGCATTTTCCTTCCTTTACAAAAGCGCTAAAGCTCCCTGAACATGAGGGCAGCAATTCCTCACTACCCGCGGCAGTGAAGCCGTGGCTGTGGCCGGGCTGACGAGGCCGGTGCCCCGCACAATACAGGAGCCTCGGGGCACCACGCAGGGCCGAACTGGCACAGCCAGAGCCAGGCGGGGTTTCATGGGCGAATTCCCAGCGTGTTCCTCCCTCTGGGGCAGCCTGTCCGGCCGCGGGGCCGGGAGCGGCGTGCCCCTCGCAGCGGGCAGCCGCCGGTGCAGCGCACCCACTGCCGCCCGCAGCCCTCCGGACCCGCGGGTCAACAGCGCTTTAATCCCGCACAGTGGCCTCAATTCCACCGTTTTTCCTACTACGGAGACTCCCCGCTAAGGAAGGAAACCCGCAGCCCTGCTCCATGCCCGGGGCGGCTGAGGGAGCCGGGCACCTCGCGCTCCTGCCGGGCTTGTGCTACAGCCGCAGAACGAGCTCCCCGCCCTCACCAGATCCTCAGCAGCGCCTTAATGGCACAAATGCGCTGGGATCGCTTGGAGCAACAACGTTCTTGCCCTTTGCCTCGGGGACAGTGCCGAGGGACCTCGTGTTTCCCCCACGCCGGGAGGAGACTTAAGAGACCTCATAACAATCTACATCTTCCTCATGAGGGGAAACGGAGGAGCAGGCACTGATCTCTGTTCCCTGGCGACCAGTGATAGGACCCGAGAGAGCGGCCTGAAGCTGTGTCAGGGGAGGTTTAGGTTGGATATCACGAAAAGGTTTTGCACCCAGAGTGGCTGGGCACTGCAACAGGTTCTGCAGGGCAGCGGTCACAGCAGCAAGCCTGTCTGAGTTCAAGAAGCATTTGGACAACGCTTTCAGGCACAGGGTGCGGGTCCTGGCACACGATGTGACTCTTGGCACAGGGCGTGACTGCTGTGCAAGGCCAGGAGGAGTCGGGCTCCCTGGTCCCACTGGGTCCCTGCCCGCCCGGGCCGCTCCGCGGCCCCGTGACTCCATTTCCCGGCGCGCCGCGGGGCGGGAAGGGGCGGGAGCGAAGATGGCGGCGCTGGCGGCGCGGGGCCCGGCGGCGCTCCCCGCGCGGCTGCGGCCGCTCTGGGCGCTCCCCGCTCGGCGGGCGCTGACGGCGGCTGCGGGCGGTACGCGAGGGGACCGGGGCACCCCCAGAGCGCCCCCGGCTGCCCCGGCCTCGGGGTCCAGCCGCCCCGCGTGTTGGTGTGCGGCTGCGGTCCTCTGGGGAGGGATGCGGGTCGGGGCGGGTGTGGGGCCGCGGAGGGTCCGGCGGGGCGGGAGGAGCCGTGAGGGCAGGGGGTGTCCCCTCGGTGACCGTGTCCGTCCCCTCAGCCCCCGGGTAACAGCGTGTGCCCTCTCTCGCAGAGGGAAAGGCCGCCCAGGCCAAGCCCGCCTTCACGGACGAAGCGGTTCAGACGCTGCTGTACAAAATGACGGGACTCGACCTGCACAAGGTGTTCCGGCCTGAGAAGAAGGGCCTCAAGCCGCCCCACTACAAGCTGATGACCGAAGCTCAGCTGGAAGAGGTAGGCTGCTCTGCTTCCTTCGGAAGTAAGTGTTGATTTTAGCAAAATACCTGTAAATAGCCCGTATTTCTGCCTTCCTTACTTTTGCGTTTGAAAACATTCTGGTTCCGTTTCTTTGGATTAATCCCTAAATCAGTGTAAATCAATGTTTCTTCATTTGTAATAGTTTGGTTTGTCCAGTTTTGTGCGATTTTGATGGAATATGGAAGGAAATCTGATTTTTTTTTTCTTGACTGACAGTTTCTCTTTATTAGCCTGTTATGCTTCCTAACTCTGTCAAATACCTTCATCTGATATTTAAGTTATAGCCCTGGGAATCCTTTGACTACTTTTTTCCCCTCCTCTCTCCTGGTTTGACTTCATTTAGGATGAAAAGGGGGCTTGACTTAAGCCAGTTCTGCTGTAGCCACAATTAAAGCGATATACAAACTCTTGCAGTTTGTGCTTTGGTGGGAAATTTACCGTGGAAAAACACCTGAAATAAACTTGTTGTTTGCAATAGTTTGTCCGTTGTAGTTTTGTAACTTCCTCCAGCATTTTGTCCAGGTTTTAGTAGTGGTAAATTGTTTACATGAAATTCACCTACCTAGAGGTGGAATTGGTGTCTCCTTTTTTCTCAGCTGCAGAAGAAAAAAACCAAGTTTGTCTAAATGAAAATATTTGTCCCCGAATTGTATATTATCTTTCCAATAGGATGATATTTTTAGTTGTAAAATTAAACTACTTTTTTTCCCCCTACAAGGCCACAAGAAAAGCCATTGAGGAAGCTAAAACAAAGCTAATCATGCCCCCTGTTTTAAATGAACGAGAGCCAATTGATGATGTCTTAGCAGAAGACAAAGTCCTTGAAGGAACTGAAACTGCAAAATATGTGTTTACAGATTTAAGTTACTCCATTCCACATCGTGTAAGTAATGTGATCAACATTATTAATTTGTTCTCAAAATAAGCTTTAATGTAAATATAGATGGGTCAGTTTGCAAAAGGGCTGAGGAGTCAGTCTGGTACAAGGCAGTAGAGAAAAATCTATTTCTAAATACCTGCTTCTAACTGATAATCATAAATTACATTCTGCTACTCAAAAGCAGGCATGGGAAAGCTGTGTGGTAGGTGGTTAATTATTTTATAAGCAAGTGCTTGTGATATGCTAGGAGTGCTGAGTTCTTCCATGCTCCTAGAAGGTTTTTGTAGGATTGGATTCCTTTGCAAGATGGAACTACTCCACACTTGCAAAGATCTGGAGGAGGTTTGGAAAGAGCTGTGGAAACAATGAGTGAGTTCCCAGGAAAGCTGTAAAGAAAGTCTAATGGAATTGGGGAGTATAAGGATAGTTTCCTTTGTGTAATGAAACATCTCAGTTGTCTTTAAGTATCAGTAATAAGTTCTTAACCACCTTCTGATTCCAAGAACCCCTGATGGTTCAAACGTGCATATATTGATGATCCTGTGAAATGAACTGCCCAGTCTTCCATCTATTACTCTGTCTGAGAGCTTTCTCCAGGAAACTGCTGTTTATTCTCCTGCTGCACCGTGGTCTTGGTTTGAAAGACAGGTGTCTGCTAGGGAAGGCAGGAGCCTCCCTTGGAATGGAGAATGTAAACACCCTCCCTCTGAATTACTGTAATTTTGAAATTAAGGGGCACTCAGGCGAAGATACGGGAATAGGTATAACAGTTCTTTACTAGTATGTGTAACAACGCAAGCAAAAACCAGTAACTGTGGCATTAACAACAAACAGAAGCAAGGACCCGGTAACTCCTCTCGACTGCAGGCCCTTCCTTCCCCCTTGGGTGCAGTTCCCGTCACAGCCGGCAGGAATGAGCGACATCCCTGGCTGGGGGTGCGGGGGAGCAGAGGTTTCACTGCAGGGGCTGCAACTGCGGGACGGGGCCGGCGGCTGCGCGGGGAGAGCCAGAGCAGGAGCAGAGAAACAGCGGGGCTGGGGCAGCGGGGCCCGGCTGCGAGCAGGGCAGGGAGAGCGAGGCTCGGCATTCCCAGAGAGCACTCGGGGTTCAGGATTCCTGGGGCACTTGGGGTTCGGCATTCCCAGAGAGCACTCGGGGTTCGGCATTCCCAGGGCACTTGGGGCTCGGCATTCCCAGAGAGCACTCGGGGTTCAGGGTTCCCAGAAGGCACTCGAGGTTCGGGGTTCCCAGAGGGCACTCGAGGTTCAGGATTCCCAGAGGGCACTCGAGGTTTGGGATCCCCAGAGGGCACTCGAGGTTCGGGGTTCCCGGGGCACTCCAGGCCCGGCATTCCCGGGCACTCGAGCAGACGCTGCTCGGTCCCTCAGGGCTCAGCTCCAGTGGTGCCGTGAATTGTCCCCACAGTGAGGGACAGCCTGGCTGCCCTCCCCAGCCCTGTCCATTACCTGCCTCTATTGTCACGGTATCTCTGTCCCCCCGAAAGAAAACTCCCAAAAACCAGAGGAGTTTCCCCTCCCCGCTGCCTCAAGCACCCAGCCACCAGTGCTTCTTACCAACTCATGGGAAAAAGTTCCACAAGTAACAAGGAAAGAAAAACCCAACTCCCAACAACCATACTGAAAACTTTCCTTTCCAAAAAACTCTCCCATTTGCCACCCTAAACCAGTTACGCTTGTGAACAGATCAGAGTATATTGTTTAATTTGTTGTATTTTTTGCCTTGCACTTGCTCTTACTTGATTCTAGCCTACCTCTTGAAAAAAGGTACAAAAGTGCACAATACTTGCATTCCTAATTTTGTATGTATTATTAAAAGATAAAATCAGGCTAAGTCCCTGTCTGGCTGTTAATCATGTTATCTCTAAACTTTTCACAGCCATGGCTTTCAGTGCTGGCACATGCACAGTCGTCAGACAGTAAAACCGAGGTGCAAAAGCAGCACTTACTCAGCAGGTAGTAAGGCAGAAATGATGAATCTGGCATATGGCCACAGTCAGCTAGAAACTGGTGTTATAAGGATGACTTTAGGAGCAGAAGGACTTTGACAAATGAGAGGTTTTTTGGGAGGGTTCTCACAAAAGAAGGCTTTGGATAATGTTTGGTTTTTACCTCATTTGCAGGAACGTTTCATTGTAGTTAGAGAACCAAACGGGGTGTTACGCAAAGCCACCTGGGAGGAACGAGACAGGATGATCCAGATATTCTTCCCAAAGGAAGGGCGCAGGGTGATTCCCCCAACATTATTCAAGGATGAGAACCTTGGGGTAAGCTCTTCTTGGCTTTGAAACTGAGCACTTTTACTTCATTGTAGTCTGATAGTGAAACTCTGCTCTCTGGGCAGAGTAACTCAGAATAAGGCATTCTGCGTGGGTGTGTTTAGCTGCTTGAATTCTGTTTTGAACAATTGCCTTTCATTGTAACTTGGTTAAAATACTTGAAACAAAGTTCCAGGTTAGGGCCCGGTAAATCCTGGGCAGGTGTAAATACTGTATCATACCAGAAACAATTGTACATTTAATCTGGAAATGTGAACTGGTGTTTCAGAATCATTATATTAATGTCATCAAGGCAGTGCTGTACTTCTGTCCATGTTGTCTTTTGATGAAGGGGTTTCTCATTGTGTTGTCCAGAACAGAGCTGTGGCTGCTGTTTTGATTTTGGAGAGTTGGGATGGTGGGATTACATGATCTACCCCTGAATCCAAACTGTTGTTTCAGACTGTATTTCAGCAAGACCGTCACGAAGATGTCCTGAACATGTGCATTGCTCAGTTTGAGCCAGATTCACCTGACTATATCAGAGTGAGTTCATTTCCATTTTTCTAGGGAAAAAAAAATCCTGTTTGTAAAATTGTGGGGTCTATTTTGTAAACATAAATATTTATCTGAGAGCAGAGGTGTTGGTCACATGTGCTCTAGTTTCTCCTACATAGATTATCCTTGTGATGAGTTTTGGGGTTTATTTTTATGCAGAACAGTAAAACAGGATTTTGCACAAGTAATTTTTACCAGCCTGGAAGGATATTGCAAATACAAAAATAGTCTTTATTCAGGTACTTTTGGTATCAAAGCAGAATTGATGGTAACATTTTTCAGGGGCTCTGAGTAGAGTTTTGCTGCTTAAGTCACACTGACTGCTGGCTTGGGAGCTGGCAGGACCAGCTAGGGAGCTGACAAAGTGCATTTTGAGAAACAGCACTGTGCACAAAGTATTATTTTTGACAAAGACCAGCTACAAAAATGTAGTTCTAGCAGAAAAAAATTGTAGCTATAGCTGCTGGTAAATGCAAGTCTACACGTGCTTTTAAAATGTTTACTTCTCTTTAAACTGTAATGTCACAGACATTTTTTATGAAAAATCCTTTCTTTAGGATTTTTCCTCTTGAGAAGCTGAGAGGCCTCAAGAACAAAATGAAAACAATGATTATCTGCTGCTGTAGAATGCAACAGGTGGATCTTTAATTAGCCTATGTTAGTTGTTTCTAATTAATGCCAATCACAGTCAGCTGGCTTGGACAGAGAGTCCGAGCCACAAGCCTTTGTTATCATTCTTTCCTTTTCTAATCTTAGCTAGCCTTCTGATGAAATCCTTTCTTCTATTCTTTTAGTGTAGTTTTAATGTAATATATATCATAAAATAATAAATCAGCCTTCTGAAACATGGAGTCAGATCCTCATCTCTTCCCTCATCCTCGGACCCCTGTTGAACACAGTCACACTGTAATGTTCTCAGTGATTTGAGAAATTGTAACTCGTATTAGGCTTAATAATAGGTTTAATTAAATTAGATTTTTCAAGTAACTTTTTTCCTAAGAAAAGTTTCACAGCTCTTTGCTCTAGGATTTTTCTCCTGAAAGAATAGATGCAGCTTGACAGCAGGGCAGTGAAGGTGCAGAGCTTATGTCCCCATCTCCCAAAAGCTCAGGAGAGACAGGATTTAGCTTCCTTTTACCATAAGGATGTCTATGCCGGAGTACCAAGGACTGGGCTAGCCTGGTGTTACTCTGAATTATAACAGGCATATGGTTCAGCATGTGGCTTACTCCTGCACCTTAGGGAAATGAAAAAGGTTGAAAACTCAGAGAGGCACAGGGGGCAAGCTGTCAGCAGGCTGCAGTTCTGCCATGAACAAGGCTGTGTGTGTGCAGGTTCACCACCGCACCTACGAGGACATCGAGAAGCACGGCAAGTACGACCTGCTGCGCTCCACCAGGCACTTCGGGGGCATGGTGTGGTACCTGCTCAGCAGGAAGAAGGCAGATGGCTTACTCATAGACATGATCAACAGAGACCTGTGAGTACAGCCTGCTGCTTGGTCATCCTGCCTTGCCTTAGAAAAGTACTGCTGTTTGACAATAAAAACAGCATTTCTGTCAGATGTAGGAAAGTTCTCATTTACCTGATGTTTCAGGCCAGCTCTAACAGTTAGCTGTGTAGGTGCTGTTAGCTGTACAGGAGCTACAGTCCATGAAGTTGTAGGGTGTATATATAGGTTTCTGCAGAAATTAGTCTTCTGTGGTTTTTGGGTTTTTATTTTTGTTTCCCATGTAATTGTCAGAACACTTCCAGCTCTGAGCACTTCTGATCTTAAAGCCTGGCATTTCCATACTGAGTTCAGTTTTGGCTTATAAAGTTGATACACTCTGGGTTTTAGAGCAATTCCTAAGTAGCTTAGGAACATGTAGATAAGGTTTCATTTTAAATGGGTGAATTTCTATAAAACATGGTGCTAAATTTATTCAAAGTTCCCTGAAGTGAACAATATTCAATAGTTCAAAATGCCACTAGAGCTGGGAGAAATTTGTACAATCAGAAGTCCAGGTTGCAGTGAGAGTGGCATTTATTTTCTGCTATTTCAGTTGGAAGCTTGCAACAGGTGGTCAGATCTTGCTTTTTAACCTGAGCATATGGAGAAATCAGGAAGGTTCCTGGTTTAGAATCAGATTGGTAAAAGGAAAATTCATGTTATATCATGAAAATTCATGTTTTAAACTCAGCTGAGAGCTCTCATAGGATTTCTAATGCTACTTCTGTAAAACATACTGGTCATTGCAGTCTGTGTTAGGAAGTTCCACTAAACACTCATTATTGATAATTAATTGTATTTTCAGCGGGATGTCAGCTGTATTACTGCTGAGCAGGCCCAGAGGGATAGATGTAGGTACTTGCTTGTGTATTCCAGGGACTGGATACTCAGTGGAACCAGCAGTTTGACAGCCTGTGCTGTGCAAAGTACATCACAAAATACACTCTCTGTAAGTACTCTGAGAGAGGAATTGCTAAAATGAGCCTTTATTTGTTTAGGCTGGACGATGCTACAAGTTTAATTACACTTTATCATATGCTTCACCCTGAATGTCAGTCAGCAAAGGAAGCTAAAGAACAGAAACTTCAAGGAGTTGATCTGATCAAGGTAAGCTTTTCTGAACCCCAGTGAGCAGTTACATTTCTCCTTACCTTAGGAAGCAGATACTTAACCAGAACTGTTGTACATGCCACGCTGGAGTTTCTGTTAAACTCTGTACCTACAGCTGCACCAGGATTGCAGTTGTGGCTGGCTGCTCTGCCACTGGCATGGTTACATGGCTGGCATGGTTAACTCTGCTGTTACATTAACCTCTCTCCTCCATGGCTGCAGGTATTTGTGAAAACTGAATCACAGAGAGAAGGTTACATCCAGCTGGCCCTGCAGGCTTATGAAGAAGCAATGGCTACTTCTTCAGCTTCATGAAGTAAACCTCAGCTCATCAGAAGTTTTAAGTCTGTTTATAAACGTTTTCTGTACAGGATTCCACAATAAATACTTAACAATGACTGCTGTAGAATGTATTTTTCTTTACTGAAATACATGTGCATCACTACAGCAGTTTATTTTGCAAAGTTCTATAAGTGAACTTAGAGCAGCCCTCATGACTTGTTTTCACAGACACTGTGTACCCCGAGTTCAATTTTTTTATTGTTGCATCTTGAATCTAAGGAATTGCCCACAATTCATTTTAGTTATTGAGGTAAGTGCAGGGTCTGGACAGCTTCATTTAGGGAAGGGTGTAACAAACACCACTTCTAACCCTTAAGCTGTATCACTGCTCTGTTGGAGCTTTTAGCTACAAGTGGTGTCTGAAAGAGTAACTGAGCTGATACTGATGGTTACCAGTGCTAGATGGCAGCACAGTGAAAGCATAACCACATATCTCACTGGAGGTGCTTAGAAAAGTCAGGTTAAAATACTATTTTTCAGCTACTGTGCTCCTATTTCACAGATTTGGAATATACACTATGGAAGCTGGGTTATTCTAAAGAATTTTACTATTCTTAGTAAATATTACTAGTAAATGGAGAACTGAGGAGCAGAATGTTTAAAAGGATTTATTGAATTGCTTGATAACTGAAAACATTTTTTAGTATGTTCTGGAGCCAGGCTTACATCTCAAATTTCAACATACTGGAAGCTGATTCTCTTTGTACAGTTGCTAGCGGTATGCTTCCTTCTACATGTACATGGTCCACTTGTGATACAAAAATCAAAATAACTTGGAGCACATAGTCCACAGAACTTCATTCCTCTGGGTTTTGACCAAATTATTTCCTGATTTGGTCATCTAAAAAAGGATGTTCACTCATCTAAGATCTCTTCATCCAGATTGATATCTGTGGTATCAATATCCTCCAGATCCAAGTTATCTAAGTCATCTTCCAAGTCCAGCAGTGTCTAGGGAGAGAAAAGACTGGATGAGGAGGATACCACTCTGGTTACATGTGATGCAGCTTGTGGGATGGATCTGCACTCTGCAAACCCCAGCCAAGGCCTCATAAGGAACACAATGCTAAAGGAGGCTGGAGAGCAGCTGCCTGCTTGGTGAGGAAGCCTCTTCCAGCAGTGCAGCTTTTTACCATGTGAGCAGCTGGGTTTGAACTCCCTTTGTCAGCCCTGCCTGCTGCAGTGGTCTGTTACTGTGTGCAGGGCTCTGAACACTGCTCTGGGACTGCCAGAGTCAGGTGTGCAGCTGCTTGAATCACACTCACTGAAGTCTTACTGTAAAATGAATTGAGTGCTTATACTTCACCTCATAAAACTGTTTGGGTACCTTTTGATCTCTTGCTGGAAGGTTATCAGAATTCTGCACAACTGTCTTCATCACTTCTTGTTTAGGAGAGGGAACTGGTTCTTCAGCCTTCTTCTAATGGCAAAGAAATTCCTTTAGGTTTTTTTTTCAATTTAAATTCTTTCAACAAAAGCAGGTAAACAACAGCAGACCTCTAATGCCCCTTGCCCAGTGGCTCTCTTTCAGTTTCCCTCAGTTACTCTTGAGCCAGATCTTCACTGTCAGAAAAGATTCTAGTCCTCACTCCACTGGAGGCTATTTCCCTTCCCAGTATATTTGAAGCAGTTGATAATGGAACTGATAAAATGAGAACCTTCAGAAATTATCAGTTCATTTTAAACACTGAAGTGCTGTTAGTGATCTTCAACATCCTCAGCAGGAGAGACTAAGTTAGTTGAGACTGACAGCAAACTTTAGTAGTTGCTGGGCTTAGTGTTCCAAATCCTATAATGGTTTAACACATTCTTCTTGCTTCACTGCTGCATAAATTTTATATTAAGATAATTCATCAGTCAGTAGTATTATTGAAGCAATGGTACTATTCAATTAACTGTACTTAATTATAGAATTAATCTATCTCTTACAAAATGTTCCCTATTCAGCCTCAGCTGTAAGAGACAACTGGGGTTTAGGGCTTCTATGAGAACATGAGCTGAATGCAAAGATACACTGAGGTCTTGTTTTCAGCTTCTATGGCAAGCTAGTTCTCAGTTCTTGCCATTTGTTTCCATAGGTAGCCCAGACAGTTTGTTTATCATCTTTAACAAACAAGCAGACAAGTTTGATTTTGCTTTAATAGTATTTCCTTTGATGCACAAGAGGCAAAGAGTCACTACAGAGGCTTGAGAGTAACCTAACCTCTCTGCTCTGCCAGGGATGTCCAAAACTATGTTCTGTAGTGCACCTCCTATGAGGAAAAACATACAGACAATGGAGAGCTGTAGCTTTTCTGTTTCTCCTTCAGTTTCCAGTGCAGTTTTGATTTTAGATGCTTATAGCCTCAAAGAGTTGTGCCAGTATCACTGCCTTTAAGAAACCCTCACATTATGATTTTCACATACAAATGTAAAGTGGATTTGACTTGAGCAAAATTAGAAGTTGTCATCTTCTCCTAAGGCTCTGAAAAGCTTTAAGTTTGTTTCAATCTCTATGCTTATACCTTATACTTGTCCTATTTTCTGCATAAGACTTGGACAACTGAGGTGGTAAAAAATTAGTTTGTTACTTCAGACATTGACTAGAATCTATGTTCAAGTACCCGAGTAGGATTCCTGGCCAGTTAGTTATGGAGCAGTGTTATTCCACAACCATGGAGCACACCAACAAAGAACACAGAGCATTTGTCACTGCTGTAATAGGCAAGAGTTTCCATTTCTAGCTACTGAGCTTTAGAAAACCAGGGCAGTCGAGGCAGTGTTTGTAAATGCAACTGGAGTTACTTTTCTGTAGGATGAATTCAATGGGAAGACTCTAGAACTACTCACACTACACAGGGTGACCCAAGGTAAGGAGGAAGCACACAATTTCACAGTAAAGAAGCTGTTAGTAAGTACAGATGTAGATGAAAAAGAATCTGAGGCAAAAGAACATGAAGCCAACTGCAGCACTTACAGTCAAGGGAATAAAAGCAACAATTTGTCCATTACTGGTGAAATATTCTCCAGGGTAGAAGTTAATGTAAGATAGCAAAGTTCTCCCTTAGATTCATCACTGACTGACCTGAGATGGCATTATTCCAGAGGGCTCAAATCCTTTTGCTTCTTCAAGTAAGTTTCTTTCTTCATTTGGCTAAAAGTAAAAAGAACCCCAGATACATTTAAGTGTTGCACTGAGTTGCTTAGGGCTGATTTTACATAGCACCAAATGTTACTCTTCTAGAGACAGTAAAACCTTCTACTTACAGTGACAAGGGGGTATTCCCTGGCTGGCCTCAAGTCAGCAAGACTTTGCTTAACATACTCTTCAGCAACAAAAGCTTCCTTTAATCCAGGGAAAAGATTTTCGTATTCTGTGGGATCAGCAAGGGACTCAGCAGCCTTCTGATTGACTTTAGAGAGGTTCTCCCGCCAGAGTTTAACAACCCTGGAGATGCAAACCAGATTTGTTAGAGACAGCTTATTGAGACAACACAGCTCATGCTCTGCATATGCTTAGAAATTACCTTGAAACTTGGCTTGGCAAATATGTCCGTGCAAGGAAAGCAGCTTCAGGGAGACGCCCAGTTTTGATCAGGAGTTCCAGACATGAATCAAGTCTAAAAAGATTTCAAAATATGATTTTAACCAGTAAACTTAAAGACAAATTTTTGTATTAGAACAGCTGTTTATGCCATTCCATTAATTTAAGGTGCTTTCATTTCAGACTTCAGATCTAGCAGCAATTATAAAATGAGCTTTTCTGAGAAGGACCTATGCTCATCTTTCTCCATGAAGTTTTCAGTTAGCTGAAGTTAACCACTTGAAGAACCTGAGGGTCTCTGCACTTGAGACAGCAGAACAGAACAATCAGAAGCTCATTTGCTACTTACTTTCCCTGCAGGAAGTAGCTCATAAATGCCACATTATTCTTGCCATCCTTCTCAGCACCTTCTGCCAACTTGTTCACCATGCTGGCATTCCCTGAAGCTGTGGCCAGAAGCAGCAGCCCTCCATAGTCCTGGGCATGGTGGAGACACTCCTGGGCTAAGCCAAACTGGCATTTACTGATGGCAAGCTCTGCAAGCTGTTTCCACTTCTGTTCTGACTGATTGTACAAAAAGGGGAGAGGGAGGGAAAGAAAAAAACAAAACCACTCACATTTCTGAACAGCATTTAAAGGTTTTCAGAGCACTCAGTATGAAAATAGGAGTTGACTTGTGAAGGTGCTGTATTCCATGACTACACTTGTCTTCCCCTTGAGGTACTGCAATTACTGCAGCTTCCCAGCATGGCACACTGAGTGCCAAGAGATCCCTACCTAGCTGTAACATTACATAAAATAAACAGCTTCTCAGTAAACATGGAGGGGGGAAGCAGGCAGAACTCTGGAAATTTAACTATAACAATCTCTTAAAGCTCCCAAGTTAACCCTCAGAATGCTGAAAGGCATCTGTGTCTGGAACTAAGTTAACATTCCTTCTAAATAACTGGATTATTTTACAGCAGGAACAAGGTGATCGACCCTCTGTGTAATAATGATGGGACAAATCAGGTTTTTTAGTGCAGCAGTCTAAGTTTGCTAAGGCTGGAACAAAGGTCTGACGGCTTCAACCCCATCTTTCCTCCTCTCCCTGTTAAGTACTGGAGATAAATGCTTGGTTCTGGGCTCAAGTTTTGTATTCTCCAGGAGTTCTGTGGCTTTCTGAGCAGACACCATTCTCTGGTGCTATCCCACAGCTTAGATTCCTTTGAATTACACGCAGCAGAACTTCACCAAAGGAGCTGGGAGTTGTATTGCATCCCCACACACCACTGCCTTTTCTTACAGGGCCTCTCAGACTCCCGCTAATACTCAGAATCCAGGATGAATCACCCAAATTTATATCATTACCTCTGCTTCCACTGCAAGCTGATAGGCTATTTTTAATTCTCCAAGTTGAAGAGCAAGTTCAAAACGATGCTCTGGATCTGTAGATACTGCAAGAGCTTGTTGTTTGAAGCCCTAAAATAAAAATCTGACAGTGAAGCTGGGACCTGTCAGGTCAATCATAATCCTAAATACTTTAACAAAAGCACTCTGAACAGAAGGTTACAGTGTCCTCAAACAAACAGGATAATTAACAAGAGTTAATGCTCACAAATAGTATCACTGGGTTTTGCTTAGCAAACTCCATTAAGAATGTGAATAAACTGATTTATTTAGTTGGATAACTAAGAAGTAGTTTTCTTGCCTGTTTTTCAAGAAAATGTGCGACCCTGGTTCTCTGTTCTTTTGGGATTGTGGGAAGAACTTTGTCAGCCATGCCGAAATCCCTCCTCATCACAGCAGTTTGATATTCGAGCACTGAGACCAGCAGAGAGTAACTAACAATGTTCAGCTCTTTATCACCCAAATACAGCCTGTTGTCCTTGGGGATATAGCCCAGGAGATACATTGTTCTGGAACAAAACAAAGAGCACTCAGCTTCAACAGATCCACACAAACAGTCTGTACAAAACCATTCCAGTAGCTCTTATGGTAGCAAGAATACTCCCATCAAACATCCTGCTTTTCCTGGATGTACTCTTTCACACAGCACTGTTCATCCCTCAGAACTGCACTGCTGCCTCACAACACCCCACTTGCTCCCACCCCTGGTGCTACAACAGGGCACAGCAGCAGCTGCCAGGGTGCATCTGAACCCCCTTCACTGAGAGAACCTTAAACACTTGAACTGAAGCAGCAACTCACCTGTCCAGGTGGGCAATGGTGACAATCTCTCCTCCAACATAGTAGTTGAGTCTGTTCACAGAACTGGTGTAAATAAAGCAGTCACCGACCCACAGACCTGTTTTCACAATCTCCTGGATCTCACCAAGAACCTGCAATGCAAATTTTGAGTAATTAGATACATAAGAAGGTACTTCTAGGTAGCAGAAAGACTACTGCCATTTAAAATATAATTCTATATTCTATACTTTAATTGTTGGGCAAGTTGCAAATATAAGTTTAGATATACAAGTACATAAATGATAATTTCATTCTACATGCATGCTACCCTAATTCTTAACTAAGCCAATTATTAAATTTGGGAAACAAACACCAAACTAAGCATTAAGCAAGACCATCAAAGGTAACTTTCCTTCTGAAATTTTGATTCACCACTGAGGTTTTTTCACTTCTCAAACTTGAATAACATTTCAAAACTTGAAAATTGTAGAAAAAAAAATAATCAATAACCCAAAAGTGTGTTTTAAAAAATATCTCTATAACTCCCTGACAATAGTGAACAGATGAAGAGAAATGTTGGCATCAAGATCAGTTATGCTGGGATTCAGACAGAGACACACTGCTCATGAATCCCAAAAAAATGATTTAAGTGTTCCTCAGGCAGGTGCACAATGTGCAATACTAAAAATGGTCTGGAAACTAACATTTAAATGGGACTATGTTAAGGACTAAGTTTGCTGCACTCTCTTGCTTTTACCATCTCTAATCTCATTCCACTTTTTAAATAGAAGGTACCTCAAAGGCATCTTCAATTCCATCTTCAGTGACACCTTCATGTGTTTCTTGGGCTGCTGCCACTTTTTCTGACAGGTACTTGAGAATGAAGAATGACTCTTCTGTAGCAATGCACACGAGCTCACCCGAGTCAGACCAGAAAATCTGTGAGAGCAGAATCAACAGTGGCAGTGTTACACACCCCAGGCTAAGAAGGATGATGTGGGAATTAAGGGTTAAACACCCCAACTCTAGAAGCTTTAGGACTGAGAAGTCAACACATACAGGAATTTTTCTGCTCTTTCTGCTACATGACCGAGATAAACTTGAATTGTTACTTTATTATTGACAGCTTTGCTTCATGCAAGAAAACCAGTTTAGTAAAAGAAATAAAAATCAGTAAATCAGACAGGTAAATATCTTCAGTGCCATGCAGAAACTCACATGTTTGGGCTGGATTTCAATCCTGCGAATCAGCTCTGTGTTCTCCCAGTCATAGAATGCCAGGCCATTAACAGATCTGACTCCCAAAAGAAAGCCACCATAGATGCCTACAAGAAAATAAAGGTGGAAGAAACCCACATTGTACAAAAACAATACCATCACATCTATTTTTAAAGTATTTACCTTCTGCTCCAAAATCAGGCTTGAACGACTTCTTCTCTTTGAAATTTTTAAATATCTTTACAACACTGTTGCTCTCCCTGATGGCATACCTAAACAGAGATTAAATTGTAAGTAAATAAAACAATTATTTCGTTTCCAAAGCAGTAAATTATTAAATTATAAGCTGCTACAAAACAACTGCATTTGACTTATCTTCTAAAACCAGCAGAGTCCTAAAAATCCAAAATTTTCAAGCAGGACAACTACTGAGAGTTCATTTTACATGCATGTTTCATGGCCTGAAAACTAAACTAAAGTAGCAGCTGCAAATGTAATACAAAGGAAAAAACTTGCAAGACTTACTCTGAAGAGTCATGTGCCCACACAAATTCCTGTGCAGAACCAAAACTCTTGTTCCTCAGAGCCATGGCTGTGTAGATGATGTATTCACCATCACCACACACCACCACAAACCTGGGCAGGAGAGAGAGGCACTTGTCAGATATCTGTGTCCAGGTCAACAGGCAGTAGCAAGAAGGCAGATTATCTGTAAAGGTAAAAGCTCTCCTGCCCAAGGTAACCACTGAAACACAGAGCATGAGCTTTATATATGCCTAAAATGTCATGGAACTCCATTTCCTTCCTGAGTCATGCTCCTTCTGGTCTCCACTGAGCACCTCTTGGACTCTGGATCCCTTTCATTTGAGCCTGTTAACAAAAAAAAACCCAACCAGTTCAAGAGAAGTGATGAAGGAATGTGTTACCGTCCATTAGGGTTGTGCTGGATTGTCTGAGGATAGATTTCACAGCTGCCCATATCCTTCACAGCCAGTGGCAACCTCTCTCCATCTTTGATTTCAGCATCTCCCATTGCTTTCAAGTTAGCCTGCTGGACTTCAGAATGTTTAGCCCAAATAATTTTTCCATTTGCATCCATGGACATGGCAGGTTCTTCACGACCAAGCTAGAAAGTAAGAAAGAAGTGAGGCTATGGAAAAAATACATTATTGATTTTCTTTTCAGTTGTAAATATCAAGTGAAATAGCCAATCTCTATCAAAAAATGCCAATTAAAATGCCAAAATGTTAGTATTTTACATATTATTCCAGAATCAGAAACCAGTTGTTGTGCACACAGGACAGGATGAATCACAATTTCTCACTCCAAACCATTAACTGTACCTTAACAATGATGCTGCCCTCATCATAGCCCAGAGCCACGTTGTTGGAGCCCCTGAGGCTGGCCACACACCACACCCTCTCCATGCCGTAGTTGAGGGTGCTCTCCAGGCGGTAAGTGCTGGAGTGCCAGATGCGCACCGTGCCTGGGGAAAAACACAGCCATGCATCCCTTCAGCTCAGTGTGAGGGCAGCAGGGGTGCAGCCACAGCACCACAAGAGCTCTGCCCTCAGTGCCTGTCCTGTCCTTTCTACACCAGAAAATCCAAAGTTACCATCTTCAGAGCCGGTGATGATGATGGGCAGCTCCGGATGGAAGCTGACACACGACACGTTCTGAGCGTGGCCTTCCAGTGTCTGGACACAAGTTTTATTCTGAAAGCAAGAGAGAACACAATGCCACATTTTAACCCTTATTTATTTAAAAAAAAAATTCCTCCAAATACAAAACAGATCTGAAAATTCTCTAGATTTCTTACATTTGCAAGGTGTTCAAACAACAGCACTAAGCTCTTAAAAATTGATTGTATTGAGCTGTACCTCCTGCCCAGAAGAAAGTATTTCCCCTGACAGAAGTGTTTTTCTCTATTTTCAGATGTGTTTATGGCTAGAAAATATGCTTTCTCAGAGCTGCATAACACAACACATTAAAGCATGATGGAAAGCTGAGTTCACTGGGAAAAAAAAATCATAACCAAATATTGCATTACAGGTGAAAACAGATCTAATTTGGGTCTTTGGTAAGAATGTCCATCCACACAGTTGTGAAAGACAGGCTGCTCTGCTTGAGGTAACTAAGACTGGAGCATGTACAGCGTCTCCAGCTGCACGTGGTGGCAAAATCCCAAGCACTGTTCTGTAACATTCATGACTGCATTGAATGTTTAAATTAACAGTGCCAGCTTCAGCTTCTGGGCTTGGATTTACTCCAGGGCAATAAGTTTTAGTGACCAGAAAGTACCACCTAACAACTTCTGTCTCATCCTTCTGGCCATTCAGACACTTGTAGACAGGAAGAACTCAGGAGCTCTAGACTCCAGCAACAGAGTGAATCCCTGGATTAGATCTCTCTTTCCTGAGGAGCATTCAAGCAGAGCATCACTCATCACTCCTGCCCTCTTTGGGGGTACAAGCACTGCATGGGTGTGCATGCAACACATGGGATGTGCCAATGTGCACAGGATGAAACAGGATGGGGGAAGCTATAAAGATTGATGAAAAAAAAGAGGAACAGCTTAATCCACAAACATGAGGCCTAAAAGGCAGGGAATCAATTTGTCACAGGAAAAAAATCTAACGACAGAAACTTTATACCAAATGTGGCAGCCTGCACAAAGGCTTCTGAAGAGCTGAGCACACACCTGGTAGTCCCAGATCTTCACCAGGCGGTCATCTGCCCCAGAAATGAGGTATGGCTTGTCCCCACCACTGTAATAGTCAATGCAGTTCACTCCTTTCTCATGGCCTTCCAAGGTGAAGTTGGGAGAGGATGATCCAAGCTGCCACACCTGACCAATGAAACACAGACACTTGCACCCAGCAACCTGCTGTGCCCAGGTCACCCCTGGCACACACAACAGGTGTCCAGAAGTACTTCACAAGTCCAATGAGAAATAACACAGAATTCCAAAGACACTGTTGTTTTCTTAGGTGAAAAACCTCAACAACTGCTCAGCAAACTACAGTCCTTCCCCCAATAAACAGAAATAACATGCTGAATTGCCCATGCTCTCTGCTTATAACTCTAAACATTGAAACTGGTTGCTTTAAACTTTTTTTAAGGACATGAAACCATATAAAGCACTGTTTTTAAGAAGTACTACGTGTTTATAGAATTAACTAGTAACTGATTGCTATTATACATGAGTTTCCTCCGTGTCCTGAATTTTAATTTTTCCAGCTACACTAAAGAATATTAAATCTCATGTTAAATGAGGATACAAAATGAAGCGAGTCAAGTGTAGATATACTAGTGTTTTCTCATGTTTATCACATCAAATCAACATTTCCATGCACCTGATCTCAACATCTGTGGCCATATGAAATCAGTGCTGGCTTTTTACAGCCAATATACTGATGATGTACAGGAAATGTGAGGAGGTGTCCCTGCTCAGTGACTGAAAATCTGTAGTCACAGATATTTAGTAACAGCTGCACAGCAGATGAGACTATGAGAAGGCTGAAGGCATCACTGGAAACAATTCCATGCACAGACAGCCAAGGACATGCAAGTAATGGGAGAGACACCTTTACCAGGGTTGTTTTTTCTTTTTAGTGCACAGTTAAAGTCTTTATCTGCTATACGGCTTCAATACTCCCAAATGACTCACTGACAGTAAAAGCATCACTCCTCTCCCATTACTCCTATCCCATATTTCTGTGCAGTCCAAATGGAGATACAGCACTTAGAAGAGTTTAAAGAACTACTTTCCAATTGTTAGAGACAACAGGTAATCTGGTAAATTTACTGAATTACTTAGCAGGTGCCTGGAGCAATGACCAGGTCTTTGTTCAGTCAAAATTCTATTACTGCACCTGCTTTTAAGAATATTGACCCATCATCCATACAGGATTATTTGCTCTGAGTACACTGATAATCACTTAATGACTAAAAACCCCAAATACAGCTTCTCTACCTTAATTGTCCTATCCAAAGAGGCACTGGCAAACTGGTTATTGTCTTTTGGGTTTATGACAATCTGCATGACGTAATGGGTGTGTCCTTCAAACACCTGAGAACAGGACCATTTCTTATCCCAGTCCCAGAGTTTGATCAGCATGTCATCTGGAAAAAAAACACAAACCACCAAGCTTCAGTGGGTGACAACAACCTCCTTAAAGTGCATAATCCTCCAGAAGTTCATGGTACAGGCTGGAAAGGAGGCACTGCTAATAATCTGTTTGCATCTATAGGATTACTAGTCCTTCAGAAGGACCAAAGGGAGATGAAAGCTGTCTGTTGCTTTCAAGTCAGATTCCCAGCTAAAAATTTACTCCAAACCAAAATGAAATTTTTTTAAAAACACAACCTGAGCTGTTATTTGAGAGTTTGCCACACTAACTGGCACACACACAAATGTCTCCTCTGGCAGATATTAAGAGAGAAAGCTCTTTTCTCTGACAAGAACACAAGCCATTATATTTTAAATTTTAAGTGCAAATGATATTCCATTAAAAAACCATGAATGCATCGACCAAGAAACAACAAAATGACAACTGGCTTATTGCTCGAGGACTCCTGAGTCTTCCCAGAGGGTGCAAGCCCTCAGCCCACAGAAAACAGGAGCCTGAGAAGAGCTGAACATGAAAAGATGCCAAAGGACTCTCACCACTGCTTGTGAGGATGAAGGGCTGTGTGGGGTGCACTGCAATGCACCGGATGTAGTCGGAATGGGCCTCAAACATGTGAACTCTTTCCAGGGTGTTGTAATTAAAAACTCTGATCTGCATGTCATCCTGGAAAAGGGAGGAAAAGCCATGTGAAAAGAAGTCTCTTGTGCAGTGCACCTTCTCTGCAATGCAGGGGAGCTAGGCAAAAACATTCCACCACTGAAGACAACAAAATGTTTAAGGAATTTTGCTTGCTAATGATACAAATTATACTTGGATTCAGAAAGCTATAAATTACTGCTGTTTCAAGTCATTTATGAAATGGAAAAACCAAATTTTCATTTTTACAAGTAACTGAGTCATAGCAGCATATGGTAATGAAATGAAAACACATTTTTACTCTGGGTACAGGGCAGAAGACTAGGAAATGAAAGTTGAGAAAAAAAACCAAACATTTAGGCATTGCCTTAATTTAGCTAAAAAGTATTCACTCCATAAAGAAAAATGTGCTAGCAAGATCAGAATACAATTATTCCTCTCAAGTTACATTCACTGAATAAAAGCAGGCATTTTTTTTCTAGTGATGAGCAAAACTAAAAATTATTTTTAATATAACCAAGAAAAAAAGTAGAAAGCAATTTCAAATTCATCTTACCTAGGACTGTCAATAGTTTCATCTTAGTAAAAGCAGCACCTATGGTACTGAGTCAGAACTCTGTGCTGAGTATGTTCCAGCTGGCAGTAACAGCTGAACTCCATCTACCTGGCATTACCTGCAGAGTCAGTCACCTTAGCAGGCTGCTCTTTTTTGAAATGAAAATTTAAGCTTCTAAGCTTCCTTAAAGGAGAAAACTTCAGGGAAACTGTAGTGAAGTATTTCCTTCTCTTCTACAAATTCAGATCAGATCAGATTATTACATGATGCAGAAAATAATGGCAAGAAAATTGATCAGAGAAAATGCAGCTGAACAGGAAATCACAAGAGGAAACAGCTTACAGCTCCAGTAACAACCCAGTTCTTCCTCGCCACGAACTTGGCAGCTCTCACAGGCAGGTCACACACTTCAAAATTCTTCACCAGAGTCTGCAAATAAAACAAGTTAAGTTTATAGCACTGGAGAAAAATACCAACTTTGAAATGAGCTCTATTTTCTTAACAGCATCCAATATGTCGCCTCCTTGTCTACTGATACAGTGACTCTTGCACTCAGCCAGAGGAGAGCAGCCAGCTAACAGCAGTGACTGAAGAGTCTGTACAAATCCCATTTCCAGCACCAGCTACACAGTTATGCACATTTCCCAGTAAGGCCCTCACCTGTGTCTCGTGGTTCCAGACACAGACACTGCCGTTGTAGAGGCTGGCCAGCATCCATGGCTCCGTGGGATGCAGGTCCACGCTCTTGACGCGGTCAGAGCGCGCCGTCAGCTTCCGCTTGATGTCCAGGCGCAGAGGCTGGGGGAACAACGGCAGCACCGGGTGACTGAACAGCAAACTGGCACAGGGAAAGCTGCAGTTCATCTTAGAATGAAAGGATCCAATCCTGCTGCCCGTGCAGACAGAAGGTTACTACTCTTTTCTATCTATCTGTGTATCTGTTTTTGTAGGAAGGCATCACATCCCCACCAATGGCAGTGGCTCTGCTTAATTTAATTCTGTGAAACTCCAGCAGAGCCAAAAAAAAACCCCAAAAAATGCACTGCACATCCTCCTGGTGTCCCTGAACTATGAAAGCAAAGCAAAGAGAATCTGCTCCTAATACAAATGTTAGAAAATAAATCTTCCTGCTACTTCACCTGACAAGCAGGAAGAAAAGTCAGTTACCACAACAGAGCACAACATTTGCCCATTGTGAATTTACTTCCATTCACAATCCCAAATGTTAGAAAATAAATCTTCCTGCTACTTCACCTGACGAGCAGGAAGAAAAGTCAGTTACCACAACAGAGCACAACATTTGTCCATTGTGAATTTACTTCCATTCACAATTCCAAAAAATATGGTTTAGAATGGAACACTGGTAAAAACTGAGAGCAGGGAAAAAGTTTAAGTCTTTCCCTTACAAAGAAGGCTCTGACCTTCCCTTTAATCACTGGCAATGTAAAAAGCTGTCACCACAGAGCAGATCACTCCTGGCCCCTTCCCCTCACGAGGATGCTGGAGATTGCTGTGAGCTCTCCCCGAGTCTCCTGCAGGCTGAACAGACCAAGCGCCCCAAACCGCTCACACGGTATTTAAAAGGCATGAAGTCTAGCAAAGTGATTTTTTTAATATATTCGAGGCATTGTGGATTCCTTTAGACACTCATTGGAGATCACTTAACGCTGCTTTTATCTCAGAGAACTCAGCGGATAATGGCTGACCAAAGAACACTACATGCATTAATAAAACCTGCAGTTACCTACGTTAGACACCGCAAGGAAAAAAACCCACCTGATTATCAGGTAGTACCTGAACCACGCCTATGACATGGGATGTGGAGATGAGTTTGGGTTCTCTTCTCCTGCTACAAACACCATCAAGGCAAGCATAGCTACGCCCGGCTCCGCGCTTATCCCGGGAAGGGCCGGGAAGTGCCGCTCCGAGGGCTGAGTGCGACACGCACCCGAGCCCCGGGACAGCCGCTCGCTGGGGCTGAGAACAGCACGGGCAGCACCGCGCTGCGGCCCCGGCCCCGGTCCTGGCCCCTCATGCGCCCGCTCCGCCGACTGCGGGGCTGCGCCGCCTCCCGGGGCCGGCTGGGATGGTCACCCTCCCGCAGCGGGGGCGAGGCGCCCCCCGGGACCCTGCGTGTCGCTCACCATGGCCGCGCTGTGCCGAGGTGCCGCCCGGTGTCCCGAGGTGCCGCCCGCAGTCCCCGGCCCCGCTCCGGCCCCGCTCCGCCCGGACTCGCTCCGAGCTCCGACGTGGAGCTTCCGGGCCCGCCGCTCTCGCGACAGCCCCGCACGGCGCCCCTCAGTCTCGCGAGAACGAGGCGCTCCCGTGGCATGCCGGGACGTGTAGTCGGCGGCGCGGAGCCGCGCGGCGCGGGGCAGCGTGGGAGTTGTAGTCGGCGCGCGCTGCCTCAGGCGCGGGGGCGGCTCGGGGCCGGGGAGGCACCGGCTGGGACCGGACCCACCGGGACCGTGGAACTCAGCCCGGGCGCTGGTACCGCACGCCAAGCGGCACTCCGTGTGTCTGAGAGCGCTTACGAAACCCCTGAACCCTGTCAGGCTCGGTGCTGTGCCCACCGCCCTGCGGAGCCTGTTCAGTGCCCAACCTCCGTGAGAACAGCCGTGAGAACTGTCTCCTGACCCGGCTCTCTGCCGTTCCCTCAGGTCCTGTCGCTGTCACCATGGAGCAGAGGTCCCTACCGGCCCCTCGCTTCCCCTCACGAGGGATGCTGGAGATTGCTGTGAGCTCTCCCCGAGTCACCTGCAGGCTGAACAGACCGAGTGTCCCAAACCGCTCACACGGCATCCCCGCCTTCACCTGCTCGTGGCCTCCTTTGGACACTCCCGAGTAGCTGAGTGTCTTTTTCTGCACTGTGATGCCCAAACTGTGTCTCCTCAGTGTCCCCTGCAGAGTCCCCGCTGTGACCCTGACCCCTCCGAGGAGGTGCGGTGATGATGTCCAGGAGTGCCCGGCTGTGCCCGGTGCTGTCCCCTCATCATGGTCTGGCTGTGCCCGGTGCTGTCCCCTCAGCCCGGTCTGGCTGTGCCCGGTGCTGTCCCCTCGGCGCTGCCTGGCTGTGCCCGGTGCTGTCCCCTGAGCACGTTCTGGCCGTGCCCGGTGCTGTCCCCTGAGCACGTTCTGGCCGTGCCCGGTGCTGTTCCCCCAGCGCGGTCTGGCCGTGCCCGGTGCTGCCCCCTCGGCGCTGTCTGGCCGTGCCCGGTGCTGTCCCCTCAGCGCGGTCTGGCTGTGCCCGGTGCTGTCCCCTCAGCGCGGTCTGGCTGTGCCCGGTGCTGCCCCCTCGGCGCTGTCTGGCTGTGCCCGGTGCTGTCCCCTCAGCCCGGTCTGGCTGTGCCCGGTGCTGTCCCCTCGGCGCTGTCTGGCCGTGCCCGGTGCTGTCCCCTCAGCGCTGTCTGGCCGTGCCCGGTGCTGTTCCCTGAGCACGTTCTGGCTGTGCCCGGTGCTGTCCCCTCAGCGCTGTCTGGCTGTGCCCGGTGCTGTCCCCTGAGCACGTTCTGGCTGTGCCCGGTGCTGTCCCCTCGGCGCTGTCTGGCCGTGCCCGGTGCTGTCCCCTGAGCACGTTCTGGCTGTGCCCGGTGCTGTCCCCTCAGCGCGGTCTGGCTGTGCCCGGTGCTGTCCCCTCGGCGCTGTCTGGCTGTGCCCGGTGCTGCCCCCTCGGCGCTGTCCCCTCAGCAGGGCCATGGTGGCACTGCCAGGGAGCTCGGCGTGCCCATCGCCCCCAAAGGCAAACACTGAGCCTGGCCAGTGCTGCGCACCCCGAGACAGACAATGGGGCACTTTCCTCAATCATTTTGCCAGCTAAAATTACTGCAAATCCAAACAGCATCTCACAGAAACATGGGGAATGCGAGGGTTTGGGAAGCACCAGAGCATGAGGAACTGCTCCTCAGGGAATTTCTCCTACCCCCACACACAGACTAAAGTTGTATCTCTAAAAATTGCATCTCCCACATTTTGTTGTATAAAGGAGAGGAATAACACAGATGATCTTTATATTTATTGGGGTCCAGTTAAAGAAAATTCTCCTTTTGAGACAAGTGTTCAGCTAGGGATTAGCAGCCCTGTGTCCTCTATCCCTCAACACTGCAAGAAGGATTACACCAGCCTGGAGTGTTTACAGTCTGAAGGACATAAACAAACAAAAGCCAGAGAGACAGAACACTTACTGCAATTCTTGTCATTTTCACTCCGAGGGAGAAAAGACAGTTAATTAAATCTTAAAAAAAACCCCACAAGTCTGATGAAAAGTGAGAAAAGAATCAAGAAAAGGGGCACAATATTGTTAACTGCTATGGATGAATTTAGACTTTCAGCTTCTTTTAAGTCTTGCTTTCCACTTTGAATTCATTACAGTGATGATTCTACAATGTAATGAATAACACTTAAAATGTTTAAGTACAGAATCTGAGGATGCAGAATCTGGATAACCCTGCCTAAAAGGAACAATTTGAGTAAAATGTATAAATTTTGAGTGTAGTTCAGGATTTTTAGGCTGAGGTGAAACACTGAAAGAAGACATGTAGAGGAAAGTGACCATAATAGAGAATGTAGGTGGTGGGGGATATACAGCACACACTGTGTGTTTTCCCTGAAAAACTCAATGAAGTCCTGTCCAGAGAGAGATAAGACTATTACAGGGCAATTAGAGATGGTCAGCAAGGTAAGGGAAAGATGAGGGAATAGAGCTTGTTAGTCAAGAAAATAACAGCAGAGAAAGGAAGACATTATTTTGCTGTTAGCTTCTCCTGGGAACTTGTAGTAATAGAGAAGGTAAGGGGGAAAGAAAAAGCAGAGGGTATAAGCCAAGACTGACCTTACAGGAGGAAAGAAGACATGAAAAAAAGCAATTAAATTCAAAATAAGAAATATCCCTCACAAGCTGTAAGAGGCAAGTTTACCAGCTGGGTATGAGTTCTGAGTCCAAACCGTGATCCATTGTGGAAATTAAATAGGTGTACAGAAGGAATATACTATGTATTGGTTTGCCTTTCCTGTGCTTTCCCCTGTATCCTGTACCGACCACTGTTTCACCAGGGGCTGCATACAAAACAGCTGGAACTGTGCTGTGTTCCTGAGAAGCCTTTCAGTGCAGGGATTACATGAGAACACAATCTCAGCTTCAGGTTTTTTTGTGTAAGCCAACAGCTATTCCTATGCTTGTTTACTGAAAGATATTTTTCAGGTAAAAAACCCCAACGCAGTGTTTTACTGCAGAGCAGTGAGAGAGGTAACTCTGTTCCTTGTGGGCATGGCCCTGAAGCTCCCCAGTGCCCCTGCCTCACCTCTGCCTGCCTGCCTCTGCAGTGGCACCTGCTGCAGCTTACCTGGAGCAGCACACCTGGCCTGGGCATTTGGCTCTTTCCTCCCAGGCCTGGAAGAAATCTGATATTTTCTTTACTCTGGAGGAAGGGCACAAACCTGAGTTTGCCTGTCTCCTGTAGCTATCAGATATCTGACAGACCACAGAGAGGGAAAGGGGAGAGGAGAGGGAATGCAGAGAAATGATGAGATGGCTGCAGATGAGAAGAGTGCAGCCACAGGCTTTCCTTCAAAAACCAGAATAAAGGTGTACAGGACATTTTCAGTGCAGTGGGACTGGCCATTCCACAACTGCCTTTTTGTTAGGAACACATTGTGTAAGTGTGGATATAGGTGTGTTACAGGTGTATAGCAGAGGAACTGCTAATAGGGTGTTGCAGGACACACTTCCTGTAGGTACAAAGCTACTTTTAAATCTCTTGAAAGTTCTCAGTGCAAAGCATTAAAAAGCATTTTTTTATTACCCAAATAATTGTCTCCACTCGGCGTTACTTTTCTGAGATTTCAGCTTAATTATTTTGGCTATAATATTATTGGTGGGTTTTGAATTTATTTGGCAATAAAAAGGGGTTTTTTTGGAAGTAGGATATAGCATTTTAAGGTTTATAAAAAAGGTACAGTATCATTATTTCAGAGAAAAAGATGAAAACAGCTTGGGATACCAACCACAAGCACTGATTGTTTATTTTTAGTGTATGAAATGAATTTTAACTGCTGTTTTAACAATAAAATACCAGACCAGTCCACTTTCTTTTTCTCTCAAGTAAAGACTAGAGGTCTGGAAAAAAGAGTCATGTCTATGGGGCACATCCTGTATGTGTGAGAATTCCTATTCAGCTCTGGAGTGCTGTCAGGTAGAGCCATACCTAAGAATAAATAATAAATGTAATTTATTATTAATATAATAATAGATGTAATAAATAGAATGTAATGCATATGTATTAGATGTAATATTTATATGCAATAAATATGTGTGCTGCTGCTTGCTGCAGTAGGCAGCTCAGTCCTGGGGTCCAGGGTTTCTTTGCCCTGATTGATCCACCCAGGACACAAATTCTTTCTCCAGGCACTGCTGGTTCTCCTCACAGGGTTCTGTGGCCCCTCCTGGGATCTCTGCATTTCACCTGGAGCTCAGCTCCCCAGGGCCTCGGGGCTTGGCTGACTGAGCTGCTCTTGGGGATTTCCAATTCCCTAAATGAGCTACCCTGTAGCCTGAAGTGCTCCACTGTTCTCATAAGGTCCTTGCTTTTAGGAGAAACAGAGGCACTCACCTCTTCAGGTCAGCTCTACAGGATTGTGAAGGGTTTATTTCATGTGGAATTAATGTGCTGCGCTGCTGATTGCCAGGAGTTAATACTTGCAGTGCAGTGAACTGGAGCAAACTCGTTGCAGCCTTAACTTGGCAGCCAGTGAAGATTGATGGAACGTGGTGGGTTTAAAGGAAAGGTGTTATTAACATGTAGGAGGCAGAGCTGTGAGACAAACCCTGCTGTAAATCTGAATTAAAGCCTCCCTTGTTAGGACAGCATTTCACTCTGTGGTGGCTCAGGGACAGTCAGTGGTGTGGAATGCACTTTGTCTCCTTTAGTCAGAGCTGCCCAGACTGTCTCTAACTCTCTAGGAAACATCCCAGCCTTAGATACAATCCTGACCCACACACCAAACATTAACCTGACTAGAATAATGAGGAATTTAAATGCCAGTAAATAAATAAAAAATGTCAAAAGGCTAGAGCTCAGATTAGAAAAAACATAACCCCATCCCCCAAAACCTGAAGCCTGTCTGTAGCAGCCTGATGGTGCATAAAATGATTGTTCCAAAAACGGTTGTTCCTTCAAATGCAATCATGTATGTGGTACATGCAGAGGAATGAGCTACTGCAATCAGTAAAGGAGAGACTGGAAGTTTTGTATTTTGTGTCATCTAAAATAGTATTGCCTGACACTTTCATTACAGACCTGCCTTTTCAACTCACAATTCTGCCAAACCTCACCCACATGGGTTTGGATTTTTTGTACTGGGTGTCTTCATCTCAACATGATAATTATTTCAGACTGTTTTCAAATTTCAGTAGAAAGGTTTACTATTTTTAAGGGGTTTTAAGTGAGCACAAATACCACCTTCTTTAAAATCAACAAAAGGATAATCAGCATACTTTCAGCAGCGTCTGATATGGATTTAATTTAAAGAGAAAATCTAAAGTATTAATTGTGGTAGCACTGTAGTATGTGATAATGCTAATAACAAGGAGAGATGTCTTTAAACAGACAACTCTGAGAAAAAAAAGTTGTCAGTAGGAGAGACCAAAGTGTTGTACATAATATAAAGACTCCAGTTCTTGACCTCTTGTGCTACAGCTTCTTTGGGCCCATTTGATTAATTAGATAAGTGCTATCTTTATGTCATTCATGTAATCACTTAGCAAGAACCATCCTGATTGACCCGTTAGTGCTCCTGATTTATTAACGCTTGCTTCTTGTTTTATTTCCTGGAGGCCACAGCTCCAATTCTGGCATGATTCCATTTCCATTAAGATTGGTGGCAATAGGGCAAGCCTTAAACCACAGAAGTGCTTTGGAAGGCAGTAGTTTATATTCTCCCAGGTATTCCAAGTTTGGAGCTTGTAATTTCTTTCTTTATCAGATTTACAATGCCTTCCACTATAGTAGAATGTTGGTGCTAATGTTCTTTTACTGAGTTTTGAGGCTTCAGATAAACTTATTCCATTTTCTCTGTTCATCTTCAAACCTGCCAAACTGTTCCTAAGATCTGATTCAGTGAGCAGTTTAGTTTGCCCTGAATATAGTCTTGAGATAACATGAACTAGAAATCCTAAAATGATTTCTTGTTGTCTGAGGAGTATCAGTCCAGTAGCTACTTAAAAATTTCTGTAATGACATTGATTTCAGGACAGAGAGATTCAGTGATTTCCATTTTTATTTGCTATTATATATTTTTAACTTATTGCTGCTGACTACAGAGTTGGAGCATTCTTGGGAAATGATTCAGCATCAGATTTTCCATAAGCTTGCAAAAATTGTTTATTGAATAGCATGGGTTGCCAGCACCCTGGAAAACTGAGAAAACTTTGTTTTCTATTAACATTACACAAAATTGACATAGAGTTATTTTTTATCCAGATACAAAGTGGTAATAAAAGGAAATTTAAGAGCAGCATTATGGACACTGAGTCAATGTGAAAGGTTTGTGGCCAGACTTTGATAATTGACTGTAGCTTGTGAAGGAAGGAATTAGGTTGTTTTCTCTTGATCTGGCAGGTTTGCATTTTCCAGATGCAGAGGTGAGGCTTCAGCTCCTACTGCAACGTCTGTACAATGTCCAGAGCAATCCAGAGTCTGAGGATCTCAATATCCTGTCCAACAGCCTACACGGTGACTGCCTCAAAGGAACAGCAATGATGGAAAAACTGCTTTTATGGCAGTGCAGTGATATCAGACAATACCTTCCACGTGTGCATTCCATCAGCAAACCAAGGAAAGGGTTTAAAGCACAGATGTCACTGTTGTCACTAAGATCCCAAGGCACAAAGTCTTTTCTCTTTATCATTTGATAGCAGTTGTTTCCCCATGGGCTCAAATGCAGCTCAGCCTTGTGGTGTGCTAGGCACAGAAAACCAAACCCTTGGTAATTTACACAGGGTGTCAGAAGAACCTTCTAGAAACCCCAAATGTGACCATAATCCAACACTATTCTCTCGAGATATGCCTGTCAAATGGAAGGTGGCTTTATCAACAGGTTTGGAACTTTTTTTTTTTTAATCTATTATTATTTTTAAATTAGTTTACAGCAGTGTAATATGTAGGTGTTTTTCTAGGAAAGGTCAAAGCCCTCTGTATTTATGATTGGAGCTGCATAGTTACATGGTTTATGAGTTTGCATTGTGTGCAGAAAACCAGCAGCATACAGGATTCTGTGGCATTTCTGCAGCACTGAATGTGTGTCTTTGTATCAGAGATTTTTCTTCACAATAACCCAGTAACAAGTTGTTTATGTAGGAGAGCAGGCTGTGATGAAAGCTATATTAAATTTTATCCTTGCTCTTTTACAATAATCACACATAAATAACATAGTGCCAGAGGCAAATGTAACAATATATTTATATGTACAAGTCTTATACAAGCATTGTTTTTTTGTTTGTCCATTTCTAGCAGAACCTGAATCATTAATTTTTTCAGAAATACAGTCATATTTTAAAAATTCAACAATATTAGTGTGTGGTGTGTACCTTCTTTGTGTAGTCTGAAGACTGCAAGTTATCTCAACAATCTCTGCCCATTGTTTGAATTTCTAAACTCAGACTATAGCAATGAATTCTTTTAGCTTTGAATACCTCTTTTTCAATCCTTGCTCAGTGTATTACATTCATAGAACCTGACATAGGATTTGCAGCATTCAGATCTGGACAAATTAATTCGCAAAGATGAAGTATAAAATCTGCTGATGAGTGAGGATCAGTACAGAATCTCAGTTTAGACTAAAACAGTTTAGGCTTTTAATGCTAGAGGTTTCTGGTTCAACTCTTATGCTGCTGTTCTTGCCATTCTGTAATGCAGTCAGCTTCCCCCTCCCTCCAAGCAGTGATAATAACCATCACCCACACACACTTTTATATCCTTTAGCAATTCTTCCATCGAAAATGGAGATGGATTATTTCTTATATGGCTTTCCAAATTAAAACTGAGGAGTTTTAACAACATGTACCCAGTATGTCATTGGAATTTCATCTCCCCAAAGTAAAAGTACTTGGAAAGTTGTGATGGGTTATGAGCAAAAAAAATATCTTAACAGTTCTGTTCTTGAAAATAAATGACAAGGATATTATTCAATTTCCCGCAGAGGTATGACAATAATGACTATTTTTGGTTTGAGGGAAGAGTGAGTACAAGATTCACCACTCGATGGCGCCTTGAATCTGTGCATCTCCAGTTCGTTTTCCTCTCTGATGTCTGGACACAAAATCCCAAAACTGGTTTTGTAGTAAATCTGTCTGGGAAAAAATATTTATCACACATCTCTAAGCGATAGTTTTTAATGTCTTCTGCAGAAGTAAATAAAATTATTTAATTTTTCACTGATGTCTTTTAACCCCTTCATTATCCATTACATCCACATCCATTAATTCTTTCAATGAAAAAAGGTGAATTCCCTGTTTCGGTTCAGCAGTTCTTCAGTGTAAATATATGTGGGCAGACAATGGCATTGGAATTGGCCATCCATGTTCCTGGCATCAAATTGGCCAACAAGGCTTTTTTCCTTTGTGATACCTTTTTCTGTGTCCAGGGCTGCACTACGCCTGTGACAAAACCCCCAAATAGAACAGATTTTAGGATTTTGCTCTGTTCTGTGCACACTTGTCTGTTTTGCTGACAAAATCAAGGCTTGCTGAATGGGTTTGTAACTGGAAGAGGTGCCATCCACCGTTTGAAACTTTTAAAAATTAGTTACAGAATTACTTGAATGAAAATGCTGTCTGATTTTTGATGTGAACTATTCCATGACAACTGATGAATATTGTACCATTCAATGTATTAGAAATTAGTGCTGGAGTTGTTTGAAAGCTCCTCTGAGATTGGATTCAGAAGATTGACTCTGGCTGCAAATAGAAGCTGGAAATGTTTATAAAATAACACTGGAGACAATGTCATTCTGCCAGCAGCATCATTAGTGATTGTGTGTTGGCTGAGAGTATTCTGCTGTTTGGGAAAGTAGATTTGATTTGCGCAAGACAAAAGCTGGGCTTCGCTGGCTGTCATCATGTTTGTGTTTATAGATTTGTGACAAAAGGAGGTTTTTGGCAATAAGCCTTTGCACTTTGAGGAAACTTTTGAGGAAAGTTTTTTATGTTGAAAGACTGAGGAAATTTTTCAATGCTGAAGGTAATAGTATAGAAAAAAGTCCTTATTGCACTACTCATATAAGTGCTCTTAAAAAACCAAATATCACTAAGTTAAGGCATTTATCTCCAGAGTAGATGCTGCAAATTCCTCTGTGGCACCAAGTAACTTCTAAAAGTTACAACCTTACACTTTACAGGGAATTACGGAAACCAAGATTCATTTCTTTTGCTCTCTAAATGCTGCCAGATAAGAAGACCTGACATTGAACTGGATATAGAAATTCTCACATGAAATCTTCTCCTACCAAAAGATGTTCTCTGGTGCTTTTTTTTTTTGTTGTTGTTGTTGTTTTTTTGGGGTTTTTTTGCTTTTTTGGGGGTTTTTTTTTGGCTATATAATCATTATAATGCAGGGGGGAAATGGTGATAAAATCACCTTTATGCTCCTCACTCAGTGGAGATTAATTACTGCTGAGGCAGCTGGCAGGGAAGGATAGGATAGTAATGGTTTAATGGTTTCATTACCAAAGCCTATGGAGTGGTCAGGGAAGAAGGATAAATTATAACCTTTTAACAAAGTGAGATCAATTGATAGAAATATTTTCATATTTTGGTCCTTAAGTCCAAGTGGAATCCAGAAAAGTAAACAAAACATGTCCCTCAAATGCTTTAGCCTTGACCTAATATTTGAGAAAATTACTTATTTAAGGGGAAACTGGCTGCTGGGTGTGAGGCTGTGAACACACTTGGCTGTAGAATTCTATCCAGAGTGGATGGACTGAGAATTCTTGGTTGTTTTATTGCTGGCCATCAAGGCAGAGGACTGCAAATATTTGGAATAAATTGCAAGCCCAGATGATTAGATAAATTGTTGCACTGTTGTGATACTGATTTATTCTATGAAATAATTTTGATCTGTGTCAATTCCATTAGGAAACAAATTTGCAGGCTGAGGTGAGATATTTGGGCCTTATTTAACCCATCCCAAGGTGCCAAGATGTGTTCAGTTTTTCACTGGAAGATTTCAAATGTGTTCTGGGTCTCTTTTTATTTAAATTATTTGCAGTAGGACAGGTACCAAGTTCTGTCACACACTTTATAAATAAAACCTGAGATCTGAGGAGCTATTATGTTGTTTTCATGTTTATATTGAGAGACACAGTAAGCAAAACAGGGTTTTTTGGTTTGGTTTTTTTTTTTTTTTTTGTGACCTCACAAAGGACTGACTTTCTTATTTGAAAGAGATGACAAAAACTGTATTAACAGCATCTAGAGATTTATCCTTGTGAAGAAACCAGTTATAAAAACCTGGAAAGCCAAGCTCAGGCAAAGCCGGGAGCTGTCTGGGCTTCCACTGGGACCACACTGATGTGGCCAAAGGTTCAGCTCCTCCTGCCACTGTCCCTTAGTCCCAGCCTCTGTCCTTTGCTCTGCTGCAGAACCTCTGTGCAATCAGCAGGGCCAGAGAAAACCTGGGGCTGCTTCTTGTTTTGGATGACACAAGTCCCCTAAACCAGAAATCCTCCAGTTCTGATCATCCAGGGCCTTGCTGTGGAAAACAGTTATTTTCATTTAGCAACTCTGGCTGTGCTAACATTTTAACTAAGTGCTCGTGTTTGCTGTGTATTCAGTTTATGCCATCAAGGAAAGCAATTTGCTGTAATGCTACACAAGGCACCCATTAGTAGCAAACAGCAATCTGTGTTTTCAGAGAACCAAGGCTGTTATTTCACAAAGGGAGCAATTCAACTCTGCCTTAATCCTCTAACCAGTAAAGCTCATCCTCCAGGTGTTTTTCCTGACTATTTGACTGCTTTTGGCTTCTCAAAAGTGTTTAGAAAATGAAAGTCTAATTTAAATTAAGTTGTACATGATTATTAGAGAACTACAATATGATACATGTGTATGCAAATAAATGTATATTCTCACGTTTTTTAAATGACAGAAAAAAATGCCATATGTCACATGCCTTTATTTTTAGCTGCTTCTTTTCAATATCTAAGCAAAAAGAAACATGTTTAACTTAAAACCCTGTCTCTAAACCTTCAGGAACTTCACTGTATTCATTTATTGTATCAACAACAGTGAATAGCAATACACACTTTTCTGACCCTGATACTTTGAATGCATGAAATTCAGCAGCTTCAGAGTCTACAGTCTGTTTTCAGTAGAGGCCTGATCAGGATCTGATCTGGCTGAACTGAATAAATACTCCCTGCAAGTGCTCTAACTTAAGTAGAACTACTTGCAAAACAAGCTCCAATATCTAGTTTGACGCCCTTATAATTATTTCAAAAGCTGAAAATTAACTAAAACCATATCAAGAAAAGATAAAATTGTGTATTTTGAGAACCTACTGTTGTCTCACTTGTTACACCAATGGACTTTTATTACAAGACTCACTTTTGTGCCAAAGCTCAATAACCTTTCTCTGCTCAAGCTGGAAAGCATGACAGAGGAGTGGGAGGATGTTCAGGCATTGTGTAGAAAAGGCACACTAAAGTCTTCAGCTGGCCTTTGGGACGGCTGCCCCGTTGGAAGAGCACTGCTTTAGTCTGATCATCAGGAAATTTAAGCAATCTTTGGCTTTATGGCACCTCAAGAGAAAACATATTCTTTCGTTATTAAATTCTTTTCCCCTACACGTGAGTAGGGAAAAATGAGCAAATTTTGAAAAAACAAATCAGGTCCTAGAGAGACAGCCAGAAAAAGACAAGTCATATCATTTAGTAAGCAGAAAAAATATTAAATATTTTTAAGAAGACAATGAAACAAGTACTACAGTGAGCAGCAGAACCACCGAAGCTTGGTTTCCAGGGGATTTTATCTCATGGGTGAGTTCATTGGCATCCAGCTGAAGGTTTTCCATGGTTACAGGCATTTATCCTACATTATTTTCTGGGACTTGATAAACATGAGCTCACCCTGTAGCTTTTCTTTTACTGGAGGCATTCTATCAGGCTATTAATTTTCACTCAATATTGTAGAAATATTACATTTAGAGACTTTATACTTTACAGTCAGCTTTGCTTGAGCAGTCTGCCCTGAGCAACTGGTTCAAAAGATGTGGGGGTGTAGGCAAACAAATATCGTGGGCACCTATGAAACTTTCTACCCTGGATGTGAATACATGTGTGTAAAAATGCATAAATATATATATATATATATATCCATGGATATGGTACATGTGTGTATCCAAAAGTGGATGAAATAGAGGTGACAGGGGAAGACAATTAAGAAATTACAGGAAAACAATGAACTTAGGGTGCAGTGACAAAGGCAGCAAGGGCACTGCACATTAAAAGTATGCCTGTTGCAGCTTTCACAGGGAGCCATCCCATTCAACTTCCATGCCATGATTTAATTCTGAAGTCATAACTAAGTTTACTGGAAAAGCCTTTGTGAAGGGTTTCTCAGACCTTCAGGAAGCTTTTCTTTGAAAGACTGTAACCCAAACCAAACCCTGCAGAAATCCAAAGTACAGTAGCATGAGAACAGGTAAAGAGAACTTCCAATGTTCCTGTTTCTGGGTCTTGCCATACATTAATAGCTGTTCTCTTACTGCAAGGACTCTATTTGACCCTTTTCTCCCATGAAAGCAGTCAGAATTGTAATATCTGTGGGATCTTCTTGCCAGTCCTTTTGCCAGCTGTTGCTGCAGGCACACTGATAGGTTTGCTGATGGAAGAAAGTTGATTCAGTGGTGGGAACACAGAGACTCTCCAGTCTCATCTGCCAGTCTCTTGCAGCCCTGCAGCTCTTTGCAGAGCACAGGCACTGTCTGATGGCCTCCTGCAGTTTCCATGCTGCAGTTCCAGGCTGCTCCTTCTCGTCCTGTTGATCTTTTCCTCTCCTGGAGCAGAGTGTGCCCCTATTCCTTCCATGTTTATATTCTTTCTCCAAGTGAAGCCATGTTTGCTCTCACATAAGACAAAGCTCCTCATCTTTCCATGGATTCCTTCACCTTGAAGAACTCTGGAATATCTACTGTCATCTATTGCATTCCCATTTCTATTTAATGGTGACTGAAGCACTGCAGTGTGAGATATAATTAAAGCAAATGTGCTATTTAGAGAATAACTGACAAAATTTTTGCAGCTATTAAAAAGCTTGTCTCGTTAGTATTATTTTAAATCTAATTTTCACAAAATGATTTCTTCTAATCCTCACAATCTGCATAAGAAAGATGTAATCAGCAAGCTGAAATTAAAGTATCTGCAGCCTCTGCCCTTTAAATCAGTCACAAATTAAAGAAAATAATCTCTTCTAGTGGGAAAAAAACTTGCTAAAGAAATCCCTTCTATCAATCTCTCCCCACTAAAGGAAAATATATACCCTTGCTTAGAAGAATACGAATAAATCTTACTAAGCAACATTTTTTGTTTAATTTTGTCTCCATCAGATCTTGAAGTAAATGCTGATTTAAAAACCTCAGACTTCTTGGCAGATGGCAGTGGAGTATCTTTGACAAGCAGCAGAGCATCCAGGATTATCCATGGCAAATTCAGAAGGCATTCTGTGCATGCCTGTGACCCTCCAGAGCTGCAGAGGAAGGCAGCACTGTGGGGCTTTGCCACAGAACACCACTGGTAGCAGCTTTAACAACATTATTCTACAGCCTCTGCCTGCAGTGTTGCTCTCTTCTTTTAGCAGCTGGCAATAAAATGCTTCAATTTTTGGAAGAAAAATTGGCTCAATGCAGAGCCAGTTGGCTCAATGCAGAGGTTTTTAGAAATTCCACCATAAAAATTTGTTCCGCACAGCTTTGTCATTGTCATTTGAAAAGCCCAGTGACAGGTAATGGTACTGGTTCTTTCCCCAGTACTGCACTCACAAGGAAGTGGGGTTGAGTTGCTCAGGCTTTTCTGTTCTGGATTTATTGGGTTTGCATGGGCAAGCTTTGGCAGGGTGGAGCTCCAGGGGTGGCTCCTGTGAGCAGCTGCTGGGAGGTTCCTCTGTGTCCAGCAGAGCCAGTCCTGGCACCTCCAGAGAAGGACGTGCTGCTGGCACTGGTCACTCAGAAATGGTGGGAACACCCCTGGGAGAACAGATCTGAGAAGGGAGAAAAAGGGAACTGCACAGCTGTGGCCAGGGAAGAGTGGGGTGAGAACGTGGGAGAGGAACAGCTCAGCAAGGGCAGGGAGGAACGGGGGCAGGAGGGCTCCAGGCACCAGAGCTGGGACCCCTCTGCAGCCTGAGGTGAGGCAGCCGTGCCCTGCAGCCCACGGAGGAGCCAGAGAGTCACCCACAGCCTGTGGAGATCCACCTGCAGCCCATGGGGATCCACCTGAAGCTCATGGAGGACATGGGGGAGGCAGAGATCCACCTGCAGCTTGTGGAGGAAGATCCACAGGGATGCACAGATCCACCCACAGCCCGTGGGGATCCACAGGGATACAGAGATCCACCCACAGCCCCTGGGGATCCACAGGGATGCAGAGATCCACCCGCAGCCCCTGGGGATCCACAGGGATGCAGAGATCCACCCGCAGCCCGTGTAGGAGCCCAGGCTGAGCAGGGGAATCCTGGAGGAGGCTGTGACCCCATGGGGGGCCTGTGGTGAGAGGGGCCCTGCTCCCAGGCTGGAGCAGCCTGTCCTTGGAGAGCTGACCCGTGGAGGAGTGACCCACACTGCAGCAGTTCTGGGAGGACTCTGAGCCTGTGGGATGGACTCACTCTGGAGAAGTTCCTGGAGAACTGTGTCCTGTGGGATGGACTCACTCTGGAGAAGTTCTGGAGAACTGTCTCCTGTGGGATGGACTCACATTGGAGAAGTTGAAGTTCCTGGAGAACTGTCTCCCGTGGGATGGACTCACATTGGAGAAGTTCTGGAGAACTGTGTCCCGTGGGATGGACTCACAATAGAGAAGTTGAGGTTCCTGGAGAACTGTGTCCCATGGGATGGACTCATGTTGAAGTTGAAGTTCCTGGAGAACCGTGTCCCATGGGATGGACTCATGTTGAAGTTGAAGTTCCTGGAGAACCGTGTCCCATGGGAGGGACCCCACGTGCAGCAGGGGAAGGACTCCCCTCCCTGAGCAGCAGGAGAAGCCACGGGTGAGGCACTGACCATAACCCCCATCCCTGTCTCCTTGCACCACCGGGGCAGGAGGTAGAGCTGGGGAGGAAGGAGGGGTGGGGGAAAGGGGTTTTCAAGGTCTTATTTTGCTTCTCATTATCCTGCTCTGTTTTGTTAGAGATAAAGTCAATTAATATCTCTAATTAGAGCCCATTTTGCCTGTGGTGGTATCTGGTGAGGGATCTCTCTCCCAGTCCTTATCTCAGCCATGAACCCTTTGTTGGTTTTTGTCTCCCCTGTGCAGCTGCAGAGAGGAGTCAGAGAGAGAGGCTCTGGTGGGTTCCAAGAATCCATCCAGGGTCATCCCACTACACTGGATCAGAAGGTTGCTGATAAATTCCCTTCCCGGGGCTGTATTTGAGCAATATTCTCTGTGAGGAAAAGAATAAAGAATCCATGCAAATGGTAATCCTTCAAAACACCTGAGACAGCACTGCGTGCCAGAGGGCTGAAAAAATGTGAATGAACATTCTTTGATTTACCAGCAAGGTCTGTTCCTCCAGCACAAGTATTTAATCTGCTGACAAGGAGATAAGGGACTTTGAACAGCTTAGAGACCAGCCTAACATCACAAATATGATGCAAACAAGGATAACTTTGGAAGGAATTATAATGCAACAGAATATCTCCTCTGTCTCCAGCACTGTGTGTGCAGTTGTAAAGGAGGCTGCAAGTTCTTGTGTATCAGTCTGTTTTAAAATAAAATGTTGTTTTGGAGAGTAAAAAAGCTTGCATATTTCCTCACTTCCTGTTAAAAAGTAAAAAATTTTCATTTTCGAGCTAGGCAAAAAAATAGGGTCAGATCCAGTTTCCTCCCAATCAAAGTCTACTTGTGCTCAATTGCCTGCTTCCCTTACTTCTGAACCATAACCATGAGACAGAACTAGTGAGCATAATAAGAAACCAGTTGAAGAATGTTTGCTTTCCCTCTTCAGACTCATCATTAGTGAATTGATAATAGTTCCTTATGATGAATGAAAGTTTTCTTTAGATTTATGATTTGGTGTGAATTTACAAACAGGCAAGAACCAACCAGGACAAATATCACAGATTATAACATGCACATTTTTTTTCCTAGTGATTACATCCTGATAATAATTTGAAAGCTTAATGAGCTGTGGTACTTTTTATCCTTCTAACTAGCAGAGACTTAGAACTATGAATTGAATGCATTTCTACTGAAAAGTCCAGGTCAGGGCTGAATAAGACAAAATAAGGAGTTTACTAACTCCAAGTGTAGTTTCTTCTGTGCAAGCTAACATGAAAGCATTGCCCAGGCAACGGACACAGGGAGTTTGATACCAAGTCAACTTTTATCAGGAGAAGCAAAGTCCAATTCATAAAAATATCCTGACATATGCACTTCTATGCCTGTCGTGATTTAATTCCAGCTGGCAACTAAGCACCACAGAGCCAATCCATGAGAAAACTCCAGGGCTGAGCCAATGACAGTTTAATGGGTGAAGAAAAAGCTGCATGCACAGGCAAAGCAGAACAAGGAGTTCATTCTCCATTTCCCACGTAGGTGTTCAGCCATGTCCAGGACAGTGGGGTCCATCTCGTGTAACAGCTCCTTGGGAAGACCAAGGAATTACTGGGGAAAGCCATCCCAAACACAACAGTTTTCCCCTTCCTTCTTGCAGATTTATATGCTCAGCATGGTGTTCTGTGGTGTGGAATATCCCCCTGGCCAGTTTGGGTCAGCTGTCCTGGTTCTGCTCCCTCCCAGCCTGTGTGCACCTCCTCACAGGCAGAACAGGGAACCTGGAGCCCTTGGCTTAGAGGAAGCACTAGTTAGCAACAACTAAACCACCAGTGTGATATCAACATTATTCTCACTCTAAATCCAAAACACAGCTCTGTATTAGCTGCTAAAATGAAATTTATCTCAATCCCAGCTGGAAGCAGGATAATGGCCGTGGCCATAGAAGTATAGGTGGTACATCAATCAGATTTTTTCAGATGTAACCTAGTTCAGCTGGGAGACTCCCTCCTTTCCTACCCTGAGCTATTGACAGTGAGTGGGCTGAGGAGCAGGTGGAGATGAGGAGAAAGCATATGCTCCTCCATTTCTGCCAAAGCTTTTTCACATATTTTCTGTACTTCCACTGAGCCACTGATCTGTTCAGTGGATTTTCACTCCTCCCATACTAAACAGAGGATGGGAGCCTATGGACAAGAGGGAACTTAACAGTGCTAAAGCTGATGTGGAAGTTTTTATATCTGAAAGGCAAGGTTGTAGGAAAGACAGTGTATTTTATTAGAATAATTCATGTCATTGGAAAAAGCAGATGAGCTTTTGGGCATACAAGCTCTTCTGGGGAAGGTGTGTACACATTTGTTGAATAATAAAAGTTTCTATCTACTGAAGTAGTGTTCATCATCCATGGTTAACTTAAACTTGCCTTTAGCAAAGAACATGAATTCTTTTGAAAAACCCTGAATAAAACTGAGAAGAATTGCATGGAAAAGATTTTCCTTTTTACAGTCTCTGAAAGGTGGTACAAGGTGAAGATTGCAGCATGCTGGGCACTCTTTCTGCACAGGGTACATGCACACTGTGTATAGTCTGCAGTTTTCCTCTCACAGGCGTAAGTGTGCCTCAGTTTTCACACCATGGAGCAACTCTTCAATGCAGGGTTTGCTTCAAAGAGCAGATTTCCCCACGGGGATGGTTATTAGGCTGCCAGTTCTAACTGGAAGTTACAGCATTGTCATTGATCCATGTTAGGATGGTACTGAGGAGCTGCAGCACTTCATAAAGGCCATGGGATATTGATCAGGTGATAATCAGCAGCAGCTTTAGACCTGGGCCAAATCCAAGGGAACAGTCCTGATGTGAAAGGACATGTACTGTGCTCAGTGAGGCATTCTGTTGCCTGAATGGACTGTGGACTTAGTGATCCAGGACTAAATTAAATAGAAACAGTCCAGTGAATATCCAGTGTTAATCAGTCACCCAGAGACATTATGATAATACAGCACTATGGAGACACAGACTGTGACTGAAATAATTGTGACTGTTAATTTTCAGCCTTGTTGCTAATGGACATTCCTCTGGAAGTCATTATAAAGATGTAGGGAAACATAATTTGAAAGACAAATACTTTTATTTAACTCAAGACTGAAAGGTAATTTATGAGCTATGTAACTCTTTGATGTTATTTCTATAAAATGTGTTTGTTTCCATAAACAGGCACATAATATCTTCACATAGAAGTGTCAAAGGAATGAAAATTTGGCTTCATTCTTCTCTTTAGACAAAACATAACAGCATAACATTGTGATGAAAATCTGGGAGGTTTTCTGCTCCATTTTAGTTCTTCTTCTTAAATGTCTGATGGCACACCTGGTCTTCACATGTCAGTTCCTACAGTATTGAAACAATTAGTAAGTATATAGTGGTAAAAGTTTTATTTTGCATGTATACCAGATCCCACCAGAAATTGCTACAACTGAGCCACTGCATTAAAAACTTATGCTCATGAAACAGAGAACAGTAAGAAAAGTGCATTATATGTAACCAAACAGCAGGTTTGCACTTCATGTTGCAGTAATTAGTTTTTGATACATGAATTGAACTCTAAGAAGAATAAACACGAACAATGCATTAAAATTTTGCTTTAATTCACGGCCTTTTCATGTTCTGTTATTAAAACAATATACTGTAATAGTTTATAATTCATGTTACCTCAAAATTCATGACATGCACTGAAACAAGGAAATAAATAAAAAGCCAGGAATGCTTTCAAAAGCCGATTTGCTTCAGAGGTGTGCCCAGCTGTTTCTCAGGGGCCAGAACAGGGTACCATTGCTGCCCAGGGCTGCAGTGCCCCTTTGAAGGCTGGCACATTGCAGCCAGTTTGGCTGGTGCCATCGGGCAGCATTCCTGAGCCAAACAGGGCTTACAAGGGACTGGAAAAGGTGGCCAGAGATGGGCCAAACCTGCAGGACAATTTCTGGGGACTGCTGTAAGGATCTGCTTGGTTTTGTTTCCACCAGCCTCAGCCCAAACCCCGGTGCCAGCACGCAGAACTTTCCAGGTCAGCTTTTGAATGCGTGTTCAGACAGAGCTGCAGAAGTGCCCTGGACGGGAGATTTTAGTCGGGTGGCACTTTGTGGTTTTGAATTCCTGTCCTTGCCCTTTCAGGCACAGAGATGGCAGCCACTGTGACTGCCCACACCAAGCATGTGTAAAGCAAACCTGTCAAGGGGCAGATTGCTTGCAGCAAAGCTTAGGACAGAGCAATGGGCTCTTCTCAAGAATCTCTCTCCATCCACCTGCTGTGCCACCCAGTGTTGTCATGCCCATTTCTTGATTGCCTTCCCAGGGAACTCTGCAATCATTATCTTTATGAAAAATGTTCAAAAATGAGTAGATGTGGCACTTTGTGATATGGGTGAATGGACATGGTGGTGTTCAGTCAAAGTTGGGACTTTCGTGATCTTGGAGGTCTTTTCCAACCTTAATGATTCTGTGAGTCTACAGTACTGTCATTTTGAAATCTTTCTGCACATCACTGATTGCTGATTTCCTGCACAGGCTTTTCTGGCTTCTCTTGGACTCACCACATCTGTCGCTGGGCTACAGCTTGCTACTTTAGGTGTTTGAATTTATTACTGAACTAAGACAAAATAATTGCAGTATAGGTTGTTTGTGGGATCCTCTTGAATATTCAGGGTTTCTGATCTCTATTACAGCGCTGTGTGCTAAAATTTCATATTGCTTTGCTCAGAAAAAAGAATAACATTTATCTTGCAATCTGATTGGGTGTTTTTTTTCTTCTTTACCAGTGATTATATATAAGATTATGTTAGAGGTACAACGTAACAGGAAGGGTTGAGGGCTGGAGGAAAGTGGACTGGAGCAAAAAAACCAATGCAGGGTTATGACTTAATTGGGAGCAGGTGGACAGAAACTGAGCATTCATGAGTTGAAACAGATGAGAAATTTCCTTAGAGTTCAGCGATCAGAACTGTCTAAAGACCTTTCTAACTAGAAAAAAACACCAAATCCTTTGAAATGGAAAACCTGAGCCTGTGCTGCAGCCTCAGTGATGTGCTGTGGGTCTGTGGAGCAGCCCTTACCAGATGCAGGATGTCTCCTTCAATCCAGTGCTTCCAGCCCCTCTTGTTCTTTTCACCTTTCTGAACACAGACCAGTTTGTCACCATCCCAGGTCACCAGGGACTGCATGAATCAGATCATTAACTCAGTTACATTAACCAGAAGTTTATGGACATATGAAAATAAGTTCAAACAACGTGAATACATAATTACAGTTGCTTCCTATCATTCTCCAATTTCCTCATTAAAAAAACCCCAAAGCGTTTAAACAAAACCCAAATGCATTCAGGATGACAGCAGTGTGGCAGAGGGAGGCTTTTGCAGTGCTTTGTTGTCATTTCCATGTGTTTCTTCACATACATGAGTAACAAGTGTTCACACTAACTGGTGAATTGTGTAGTGTATTTACAGCTACTGGTGCAATACATGCAAAATGCATTTTTTCCTTGCTGTTTAAAGCCATTAATGAATAAAAGTTATAGGGTTTCATGATTGAAGACTTGAAGGCTTGTACTGCAAAGTGCAGTGCTAACACATTTTCTAGCTCTGCATAAAGTAACAAGAGGAACAGCATGTTACTATCCTCTCATCCACTAAATTTGTTTGTATCTTTTAATGTACTTTCTGAAATGTCTGATGGCACACTTGGTCTTCACATGTCAGTTCCTACAGCATTAAAACAATTAGTAAGAAATTTAAAGAGATGTGCTCATAAGCCAGACAATGGGCTGTAGCTGACCCTGCCTGAGCAGACAGGTTGGACCTGGTGCCATCAGGAGATCCCTTCCATACTCAGCCATCTCCAGGTTGGACCTGGTGCCATCAGGAGATCCCTTCCATACTCAGCCATCTCCAGGTTGGACCTGGTGCCATCAGGAGGTCCCTTCCATACTCAACCATCTCCTGCTCTGCCACGATTCAGGCTAGCAGCAGCAGACAAGGTCCTGCATATGCTGATTCTTGTCCAGGAGCAGGAGAACCCTCAGCAAGGAAAAGTTCTCTTTACAGGCTGAATTATCTGTCTACAGATGTGCCAGGGTACATTCAAAGCAACTTTGTTGGAATTGTTCTGCATTTGAACCACCGTCCTTTAGGGGTGTATTTAACCATGTATCAGACAACTCCTTATTAGACACCAGTTAGAGTCCATGAAAGCTCAGTTATTATAAAGCTCCAAGCACATTGGGGGCTCAATTAATTTTCTAGTCCAGCACTGGATGATTTATTTCTCTTATGAAGGAGCTTTCCATTAATCATGAGACAAAACTCATTCCATTTCAGTTAATTTCTTTCTTATTTACGGAATTTTCAAGCTACATGCTCTTTAAATTATCCATGCCCTCTTTACATTTAAATGTTGCCTACCAATTTTATTACCTTCATCTAACTTTAATGTGTTTGAGGCATTGTTTTGTTAATGAAATGACCAGAAAATACTTTTAGAGCAATTCAGAAAGTAATAGCATGACATGCGTCCTTTTTCCTTCTCCCCTCTAGAAACAAAAAACATGATTTGTTTAGAAATTAGTATTGTAATTAAATCAAGTAGGGTTATAAATGCACAATTCCTTCCTTCCTTCCTTCCTTCCTTCCTTCCTTCCTTCCTTCCTTCCTTCCTTCCTTCCTTCCTTCCTTCCTTCCTTCCTTCCTTCCTTCCTTCCTTCCTTCCTTCCTTCCTTCCTTCCTTCCTTCCTTCCGCCACTTCCTTCCTTCCTTCCTTCCTTCCTTCCTTCCTTCCTTCCTTCCTTCCTTCCTTCCGCCACTTCCTTCCTTCCGCCACTTCCTTCCTTCCGCCACTTCCTTCCTTCCGCCACTTCCTTCCTTCCGCCACTTCCTTCCTTCCGCCACTTCCTTCCGCCACTTCCTTCCGCCACTTCCTTCCTTCCTTCCGCCACTTCCTTCCTTCCTTCCTTCCTTCCTTCCTTCCTTCCTTCCTTCCTTCCTTCCTTCCTTCCTTCCTTCCTTCCTTCCTTCCTTCCTTCCTTCCTTCCTTCCTTCCTTCCTTCCTTCCGCCCACTTCCTTCCGCCACTTCCTTCCGCCACTTCCTTCCGCCACTTCCTTCCTTCCGCCACTTCCTTCCGCCACTTCCTTCCTTCCGCCACTTCCTTCCGCCACTTCCTTCCTTCCGCCACTTCCTTCCTTTCCTTTCCTTTCCTTTCCTTTCCTTTCCTTTCCTTTCCTTCCTTTCCTTTCCTTCCTTTCCTTTCCTTCCTTTCCACTTCCTTTCCTTTTCCTTTCCTTTCCTTTCCTTTCCTTTCCTTCCTTTCCTTTCCTTTCCTTTCCTTTCCTTTCCTTTCCTTTCCTTCCTTCCTTCCCTTCCCTTCCCTTCCCTTCCTTCCCTTCCCTTCCCTTCCTCCCTTCCCTTCCCTTCCCTTCCCTTCCCTTCCCTTCCCTTTCCCTTCCCTTCCCTTCCTCCCTTCCCTTCCCTTCCCTCCCCTCCACTCCCCTCCCCTCCCCTCCCCTCCCCTCCCTCCCTTCCCTTCCTTCCTTCCCTTCCCTTCCTTCCCTTCCCTTCCTTCCCTTCCTCCCCTTCCTTTCCCTTCCCTTCCTTCCTTCTTCCTTCCCTTCCCTCCCTTCCCTTCCCTTCCCTCCCCTCCCCTCCCCTCCCCTCCCTTCCCCTCCCTCCCCTCCCCTCCCTTCCCTTCCCTTCCCTTCCCTTCCCTTCCCTTCCCTTCCCTTCCCTTCCCTTCCCTTCCCTTCCCTTCCCTTCCCTTCCCTTCCCTTCCCTTCCCTTCCCTTCCCTTCCCTTCCCTTCCCTTCCCTTCCCTTCCCTTCCCTTCCCTTCCCTTCCCTTCCCCTCCCCTCTTTGCAGAGCAAGGCTTTTTCAGTGGTGATGAGCACTCGAGGAGCACTAATTGATGGATTTAAGGAGTGATGAAACTAATGAGTCCTTAGATCCTTAGCAATGCCTTCAACTGATCTGAAGAGATGTGGGAGCAGTGTTTTTAAGCATAGACTGTGTCACAGGAATTAGTTCCACTCAGTGCCCACTGGAGAAGGAGACAGAAAGAAAATTTAGATATAGGGATGTTCAGGATAGGGAAAAAAAAATGGGGTCTTACTCTTTGATGGCTTGCAGTGCTGTGAATGAGAAATAATTTGGAAGAAATCATAGGAATTACACTGCACAAAGTCAGTTTGAGAATGAAAAGTGATCTGTGGTGAGCAAACCATGTCTTCTGCTAAATTTGTGCCTCTCCAGTGAGGGATGATGTGAGTTCAAATACAAACATGTCCTTTATGCTGCCACTTTTCCTGTGGCAATTGCCAAAACAAACGGGTCTTGTTGACAGAGAGTTTTGATCTCAGCTTCTCAGAGTTTGGCAGCTGGGAGCTGAGTGGCAGAACAGAGGTGTGGAGATGGAGGTGTGGAAATCAGCAGGGCTGATAACAGAGATTCAGTGAGTGATGATGACCAAGGGAGGAAGGGGATGCTGGATTAGCAAGGCTCCCACAGGGACAGCCAATGGAAATTTCACATCTACTGGCCTTTCTACATCTGAAAGTGTTGCTGAAGCTTTTAGGGTGAGGAGAAAGTAAAACAGAGGCAGTATTGATGCAGAAACATGAAGCTGCATTCAGGAGGTGAACTCTTGTGTGTATTGTTTTTCTCCCTGAGTTCTCTGAGAGAGCCTTGCTTGAATACCCCAGGAGCTGATTCTGCCACAGGAGGTGGGGCAGGGGCTACAACAAGACCTCAATCCAGGTGCTGGCCACAAATTCCCCTGAAAGGTGTCTGAACAAATGGCCCTGGGTTCCTGGGGCAGTGCTGAGCTCAGGTGACTCCAGCTATCCCCAGGGCAGTGTAGCACCCACTGCTGGCTCCCTGCCCTCCTGCCACCCTCCAAGCTTTGCCTCACACCTTTGTCTTGCCCCTTCCCGAAGCTCCCCTAAGAGTAAAGCTGAGTGCAGGTTTGCCTTCACAATGCCCAGCTGTTAAACCGCCCAGCTGAGAGCGATCAGTGCAAACCCAGCCATCCCAAAATGAAAAGTTCCATTGATGCACTCCTAAATTCACAGGGATCAACCCCCAGTTTCCTTAAGGAGGATGCATAGGTAAAAATACAATTTTGCTACTTTCTAGATACATAAGGTGTATCAGAAAAGCTGGAAAAATCCCCCACTAGAAAAACCTAATTAATGATTGTCCTCACATATCTCAGTAGCCATCCTGATTTGCATTTCTAATAAACGCTTGCAGCAGGAAAGAAAACTGTCTCAAGATGCAAATTACTTCTGCTTTATAAAAATCCTCTGATGTCTGTAAAATATTGGGGTTTGACTTAATATATTCAGCTGATTTTGGGAACTGCAGGCTCCTGGAGCTGCCTGTGGCATGAGCAGACAGCAGGCCCAGGTTTTTACCTTCAGCACTCTGTTATCCAGTCCTTTGGTGTGCTCCTCAAACTCCACTCCCACAGTGTAATCCAGATCGTAGTTTCTGAAAGTGCTGAGTGTTTTGGTTTTAAAATTGTCTCCATTTTGAACAATCTGCTTTGTTTGTTTCAAGTGTTTCGCTATCTTACGAGTTGCAAAATCAATACCTGTCAAAAACCAGAAAAGAGAGTGAAAATTCTGGTATTGGCAATGAAAATAAAACCCCACAGCATTTATATTTACACATTAAAAAATAAAGTAAGTCAAACATAAGTTCCGCAAATGGTGCTTTTACTGCAACATTTTTCAGAGAAAAACATTATTCCAAATAAAAATCATCTTGTGCTTTCAACTTGAGGCTCTTCCACTGATAATAAATTTATTTCTTAGTGGGATAGCTGTGGGAATATTGCGAGCATATAACATACAAGCAGGAGTGAATAGATGCTGGTGTGTTTCATCACCTGAATTTTTTTGAGAATGTGAAACAAGAGGGGCTATTAAGCCTGACAGGGCCTTTTTTGCCTCACTAAAGAAGGATCTCAGAATAATATTCCTTATCAGAGATTTAGTGTGTTAGGCTGGGTATGTAATCAAGGGAGAATAAGTATGTAATCAAGAGGACCTGGGCATGTTACTTAGTCTGGGAGTATACAAGAGGTTAATTAATAAGTGTAAAAGAATGAAATTAAAAAAGAAGCAATCAAATAAAAACGTGAAATCCATTATTGTTCAATAGCAGACAGACAAATAAATTGCAGTTCAAAAGGAGACAAATTCAAAGTCAAAAGTCAAAAAAGAGCATTTGTGTAGAGCATTTGACAGTTTCTGTTTCATATTCTGTCAACATTTCCTGCAGTGCTGATCTCCTTGGCACCCTTGTTTTGTTCCCAACAAGGACTAACGGGATGCTGCACCCACTGCTTGGCACTGTGAGCGCTGCTGTCCCCATGGGGAGAGCATCCCTGGCACCATCCCAGGCTGCCCAGCACCCCCAGTGCCAGCAGCATCCCCATCTGCAATAATCATTTCTGACCAGCTGCCAGGGGATCTGATTGTGCTGCTGTGTGCACGTGAAATCACCTCCCATGCTCCTGCAGTTCTGAGAGATGGGTTTGGTTTTGCTGGCCATCCATCCTCTGGTGGCTGTTAATCACTGCCAGCCCAGCAATGCCACTCACTAATGGAGCCCTTTTCTTCTGCTAGATTCATTAGCCTACTTGGGAAGTACTAATTGAGTTGAGTAAGAGGATAGGCTTGAAAAAAATGTGACTTTTAAACATGGGGAATAATGGCTTTGTTCAGTATTTATATGCAAGACTTCTTGGGTATATTTTATCTGCTGTGGTGGATTAAAGGTATCTCCAGGGCTGATTTATAGCCAAGCAACATAAAATTTAGTTCTCTCTGAGGGCAAAAATGTCTAGACCTCTAAAGAAATGCTATTTCTGACTAATATATTGGTCTTGTAGCTCCTGGAGAAAAATCACGGAGGTTTTATTAAAGCATGGTTTTCATAACTGCATTTTGAACAATATAAGCAATAAAAATGATTTGTAGTTCTACTATAGTATATTTAAATACTTTGTAACATGTTTATGATAAAATCAAACTTTCTGACTTAGAGGGCAAACCTAATCTATAATTAAAGTATAGAAATGTGTATGCATTAATTAAAAGGACAGATGAATTAAAAATACCCCTCAAAACCCGCGTGCTTTGAGTCTGAGCATATTAATACTTAAAATATCAGCAAAATGTAAAATTGAGAGAAAAAGAGCAGAAGAATATCTTTTCACCCTTTTCCTGCCATCTCTTTCTGAGACTCACCTACAACATTTGCATCTTTGCACTGGTTTTGGCATTGGGTTATTTTTGCTTATTCATTGGCAGTTTGAAATTATTCTAGCTGATTGTGTAGATATAACTTATAGTTTATATATGCACATATGCACAAAAATCACTTCAATTAATGTGTATCTTTCTTCTGAAATGCAAGACATTGTCCTAATCATTCTCATTTTCAAGCACTCTCTCTTTCTGTCCCTCACACGTGTATATACGTATTATTTACAGATGTCCCTGAAGTTATTGAGTTTTTTCCACAAATGCAAAAGCTAAAAACCATGAATAGTGAGACTTGCCTTTCTCTCTTAAGAGAGTTAAAGCTTTGGCAAAATTGCAACTGCTTTCAATTGTTGATAAATAATGATGAGAGTTTATTTTTATGTATTTATGCAATCAATTAGGATTAAGGTTCTTTGGTAAAACTAGTAGAAAATCAGTTAAAGCATCAAATTTTTCATCTCTGTACCGTAATTAATTCAAAGCACTAATTAAATAATGGCATTTTTGTTAATTAACTGCTGTAGAATATCTTTATTCTATAGCAGTAATATACATAGAATATAGAATATATTCCTCTTTAACCAACTTGTGGCTCCACTATTACATTAAGAATCTACCAGGAGTAAAAAGATCTTTTAGATCTGAAAACCTGTTGGTTTGGATCTTTTCCCCCCATCTGTATCTGTTTTTTCATTTATCTAAATAAAGGATAAAATCTTTGGCTACCAGTCTTCAATTGCTTATATATTTAGATCATTGCAATTTTGAAAACAATTACTTGATTTGTAATGTGATTGGCAGAAAACCCCTATGCCACAATGTATATTACAGAAAAAGCTCATTAATTTTTAGAAGGGTTTGACTTAGAATCGAACCATTTTCTCTTGATCTAATTAATATTTTGTCATTTACCTAAAGCAACCATGTAGCCTTCAAAGTTTCATTGGTCTCCATCTCCCAGGTCCCATTGTAGTCGGCAGGCATGGTAGCAGAGCCCAAAGGCAGCTTCAGCTCAGGAGCACAGCCTGGACACAGCCTCTGCTCAGGGAATCTTTTATAAACCTTCCCAGACCTTTTTTTCCACTCAGGTTTATGGTTTTGTAGATAATGCAGTTGAAGGGGCAGAGTGATAACCCTGGAAACTTTGCTTTCATTGGCAAAGTTCAGCTGAACAGCTGGCAGACAAGGAACAATTTCAGAAATATGGAGTAATACAGGGTATGATTTTACAGTGACCTTTGTAGAGAACTGCTGGCTATTATGGGATACCTTTGAAATATATTGAACTCCGTGGCAAATTGTACAAGCCAGTTAAAGTTTCCAAGGTGAATTGGTTTTTAGCTCCTTTCTACGTGTCACTTTTCCCTATGAATCTGAGTCTTACAGAGCTTGACCCGTACAGAACTCCCTCTTAAAGCTTAAGGAAGTCTTGAATGTGAAACAAATGTTAGGGCAGGAAAGAGAATACTCCTGTTCAAAATATTTTTGGCTTTTTTTGATTTTCAATATATCTGCCATACATCAATAGCTGTACTTATACCAACTACACTTTCATTTTTTTTGTTTTGGTTTGAGAGCAAGTTTAGCAAATGTAAACTAAATCAAAATCAATCATAATTAGTATTAATCCTGCCCTGAAAATGATTTTGTAATTCCTTTGAAACATATCAATTTTTATTGGAAATCTATTTTATACATAGTTGGGGAGAAAAACATGGATTTCTGTTGTGCAGATAAGCATATTCAGAATGTGTCAGAACAGAGAATGTGCAGTCAAATTTTATTGGAATTTAAACTAAGTAGTAAAAGCAAATTAATTTAAGATAAGGTTTTATGTTGTGGCTATAATGAGACAAGATAATGTACAGATGGCTCTATGGAGACAATAACTGAAGTGACCAAAGGTAAAACACTTGAACTCCTTGCCTTCCCCTCCTTTTTTATTTAAATGGGAATATTATTTAAAAATTTGCTAGAAAATGTATTAAGGTCTAGATCTTCAGTTCAGAAATAAATAAAGGGAAGAGTTACTTATCTTGTGATTTCTCTTCTATGCCTTTACTTTGTTTAAATTTAACCAAGTTAAAATTCCACAAATGCCTGAAAATTTGTACAGGGATTATAAAAACCCTCAAAACAAACCCAAAGAAAGTTGAGAGTTTCTGGGGGCTGAGTTCTTAAAATGCCTCAACTTAAGGAGCTAATTCAAGACAAGGAAAAGAAGTGTCCTGATGTGTGCTTGCAGGAGCCCTGAGGAGCGTTTTCAGTGGGGCAGAGGCAGGAGTGACTGGAAGCTGGAGCTGAATTCCTGTGGGAATGTCCCCAGGAAATGTCCTGCAGCCCTGGCTGGGGGTGCCCTGCCTGCAGAGCAGTTGATCCAGGGGAGCTGACACCTTTACACAGGATGAGAGCAGCTTTCTGAAACCTGCCCCATCCCCAGCACGGTTTACTGGGCTGACCTCATCTATTACTGATGTGTTTGTTTCCACTCTGAGAAATTCCAGATGGAACTCTGCAAGTGATGCCACACTGAAAGTGAAAATTAAACCCCTTTTGCTCTGTGGTGTATTATGTAATACCTCTGTAATAACTGGATTTTGAACATCTTTGTGTACTTGATTTCTTAGCTTCTGTGTCAATAATACATTATTACTATTTACATATTATATGTACATACAAAAAGGTCCTGTAAAAATAAGAATAGATCAGACTGTCTACAATCACCTCCTGGAATGAGAGCATGTGCTAGAAGCTCAGGGTGGGATATTTTAGATGCTCACTGATTTCAGTCCTGGCACAGTTTATTTCCTATGTAACACTCATTTTGGTGAGCTGGGGAAGAGACTAAAGCTGTATCAGCAATTAATATCCATTAACAACTAACAGACTAACAGAAGGCCCCATTGCTGTAGATATGCAGAGCTAGGCACATTCTGAGAGAATTAATTATGGCATGAATACATCCTTTGCACAAAATATCATAGCTAGTTAACTGCCTAGACATATATTTGTACACCTTGTCCCCACAGTGTTTTGGTTATGCTCATCCCTTATTAATTTTTTTTACATTTTTCCCCAATATATGTATTTTCTAAGCACATGTTTATCCATCAGACTAAATTAGCATTTTGAGCTCTTCAGGTAAAAATACAACTAGGAGGTTCGCAGACACTACATTTAACCAATCAGAGAACTGGCTAAGCAGGGAATTATTAAAACATGAAATATTGACTTGACAGAGTTCTGTGATGCTTCATGAGCTTTAAAAGAGTGTTGCACTAAGGTCCACAAAGAGAATATTCAGTTTATGAATCAATATCTTGAGAGACAGTAGAACCTCCAGCAGAGCCAAATGGCAGCCTGAATCACAGGGCACAGCACAGGGACTGCTCACACTGCTGCCTGAAAGCCCTGGGGGGACAGTTCCAGGTCTCAGCTCTGCCTTGCCAGTTAGACTGACCTGCCTCTCAACAAAGTTTTAAAATTTTGACTTATTATCCACTTGAAATCTTAGAAATTATTCTTTGCGCTTTGTATTTACTGTTTATGCACTTCACACGCAGAGACAAAATTTCAAAATGGCAAAACAGTATTACCTTCCCATGGAAAAAGTCTACATTTGGAGAAATGCAGGTAAGGTGCCCTCTCCTAATTGTCACGACTGTCTTGTTCTCAGCACCCTTTGCTTGCAAAACCACTGGCTAAAAATGAAACACTGAGCTCATATCTTTTTTTTTCAACACAGGTCTAAGATTTATGGCTGAATATTGAGTTCTTGGAAATAAAACAAAGTCAAAAAAGTCAACTTACTTCTGCTAAAAGCTTAAGTAACTTTTCCAGTCTTTATTTGTGTGTGAAAAAACAAAGATGGCATTGCTTGCCTCGTTCCTATGAGTCAGGATTGATTAGAGGCAGTTTGAAAGGAAAAGCTCTCATGGAAAACACCCAAATGCTGTTTGTGTGGAAGAGTCAGCTTCCAACAATTCCCGTTCCTCCCATTGTGTCTGAGACGTGCCCAGAGAGAAATTCTGTCTGGGTAGGTGAACAAAGTTCAGCCTTTCTTGCTGTCTGAAAGAGCTGCAAGTGCATTCCCCTTGGAAAAGTTGCTCTGTCAGAGCTCTGGCTAAAGCACAGAAGGACCAGTCAAATGGAATTTTCCCTGTAAGCTTTTGGGGATGGCGTTTTGAAGAGTCTGTAACATGCTTCCCACTCTGCCCTTGCCTCATTTAATTTTTCTTTTAAATTATCCAATTTGCAGATATAACAGAGGAGAGAAATGCCTGGTACTCCCCCAAGCAGCCCCTACACTCCTCATGTTTGACAGCTGGGACTTTTGCCTGTAGTGATTTGGTTGTTGTTTAACACATGGGAATATGGCAAACTGCATAAGTTGTTCTTAGCAACTGAATCCCCCTGAAGGATTCAGACAGAAGCAGCATGGTCACAGACACCTATTAGTATTTTTATCTTGTTAGCACATTGCACTCACTAGGTTTTTTTTTTTTTTTTTTTTAGAAAATTAATCCCTTGCAATGCATTCGGTGATGGCTGCTGCTGCAAAAGCTGTCAGAGGCGCTGTCCCACAGGCTCTGCTCTGCACAGACCCCAGGAGCCACGTTCTGAGCACCAGGAGGGCTCTGAAAGGAGGCAAGGGCTCCTTGTCCATGTGTGGGGTCCTGCAGCCTCAGCTGCTGCCAGCAGGATGGGCAGGAGCAGGAGGAGAGGTGTGTACAGCAGGAGGGGACAGAATCCAAGGGTTTGATTTGCAAAAGGGCTCAGCAGGTCCAGTTTGCTGGCCCATGTGGGGGTTGCCTGTCCCTGCTCTGCCTTGGCCATCCCTGGCTGATCCCAGCCTCTCTCAGTACAGGCAAACCCAGCCCAGTGCCTTGCAGCTGGAGGCTTGGCTGGGACTCCTGGGCTTTGCTGCTGTGTTCAGCCCTGCAGAGGGGAATGGAAGGATTCTGGCCAGTTGTACAGAGAGTTCTTGTTGCCCAAACACTTCCATTTGGTGTCCTGCCAGAGCACAGATCTGCAGGCACACACTTGTCTGACACCTGATGACAAAGCAGGGACGGGCTGTAGAGGCTGTGGGAGGATGAGGGTGTTGATGCCAGTTTGGGTTTTGCCTTTTTTTCTTTTCTATGTTCTCTGTATCCTTTGCACGTATATCTGTGGCTCTGTCACCTACTGTATTGGTGACAAGTTTTCCCAGTCCTTTTCCACGGCCTTTCCCTGGGCAGAAAGGAAAAACAAATCCCAGAGCTCCAAGCCCTGGGAGGTGCCAGGGCTGTCTTGGTTCTTGCTGGGAGCCTGGGCTGAGAGCATCTCCTGGAGATCCATGCCATGGGCAGAGCCCAGCCAGTGCCCAGGGGGCTCCAGAGAAGGGGCTCGACCTGGGGGGGATTGCATCACCACTTGTCCTCCTAATTGGTGCTTTTGTCAATTATGCTAATTTCCTAAAACCTGTAACTGTGTACTCATCTCTGTTGGGGGGGAGCTTTTGTGGACATCTTTCCATAGCTGCCCCTGAAGGTCTTCAAATAAAGATCTGCTCTTACATTACTAAAATTATTTTGTATTTCATTTCCAGGTTGGGAAAAAAGGCAACAGTGTACACAGGGCACACAGAGGTCAGTTATGCCACTTCAGCACATTTTGTGTTTACCTTCAACTTCAGCAAAGATGCATAAAATATGCTGCAAATCACTCTTAGAAATAAAGTAATTGGTTTTCAGCCATTGAGGTTCTGTCCTTTTTCAGTAATTTCCACCTCTTCTACTCCATCTGATTTTGCTGATGGAGTTGGGTGCAGATGTTACAAACATTACTAATCAAAATTAATCCCTCCTCTCTTAACTAAGGACTTTGGCTTAGCTTTTAGAGACTCCATAATGTCATTTGTGATTGTGTTACTGATAACATAAAAAATACAATCCAGTGGACTCTATTGTCTTGAGAACTCACTTTTATTAAGGTGGTTTACATTTTGAAATACTATGCTCTAGAGAACTATTAGCCAGTGGATAAAACTGACCGACCTTGATTTTCAAAATGCTGAAATGGGGAATGGGGAATACTGAATTTATTTGTTTATTGGTTCTCCTGAGCACTTATTCAAAGCTCTTTATTCAGGCTTCGAGGAAGCAGATGAAAATCATCAGCCTTTGTGAAATCAGAAAAACTGAGGAGACAACATGGTTTGGCCAAGGTCATGGAAGAAGCCACCAGGCAGAGCAATCATGAGCAGAACCCTTTACATTCTGCACTGAAGCTGCTTCCCCCTGGCCTAACTCCAGCACGGATGGAAAATCTGAACCCCTTCAAGTGCTTTGTCATTGCCATTAAGGCTTCTTCAATTTTCCCTTCAAAGATTTTTTCAGGACATGAATTCCCTGCATGAACGATGCATTAATACCTGTAACTGTAATCTATACCTTAATTGTATTTATTCTGTGGCAAAGTTTTGTAATTGCAACTGCCACTTCTTAGCTTTGTCAGATAAAGGTTGTGTTACTTAGACATTGAACTGGAATACTGATGATGGATTTTGAATTAGAAGAATCTATAGAAAGAAGTCTGAGGTTTTTTCTTTGATACTTCCACAACAATTTAGTATGTATGTATCTCCTTTGGCTTGTTCATGCCTGACATAAAAGCTGAAATGTCATTTTAATGCAGGGTCTCTCATCCATTAGAAGAATATTTTAAAGATTCAGTTTTGTCAGACAGAAACAATCCCCTTTACCTCATCTGAATAACACTTTTAGAGATACTTTCAAATACCTAAGACCTCAAATTTCCACATAACTCATTAAGTGATAGAATTCAATGATAGAAAGATTTTGCTTCCAGCTCTAGAATCCTGATGAAGAGAAGTGGTTGTATCAGCTGTTCCAATTAGTGCCCAATTTTGGGTTCACTGTAGCCATTTAGGAAAAGGTGAGAACCATTCTTGTGGTAACTCGAGGACTTGAGGGCAGTGTCCCAGGGGGCTGTAAGCTGGGTCCAGAGCTACTGATGGAAATCCCCAGCAACACTCAGCCCGTGTTCCTTCTGTGCTGCTCCCAGTGCAGAGCAGTTCAGAACTGTCACCCCTCTCCAGGAAAATTCCTGCATAGGTGGGTGTATCTGTTTCTGCTTTCTTTTTGCCATAAATCCCTTTTAGTGCTTCAGACAGAAAAAAATACCATCTCAAAGAGGCAGCAGCAAATCAGGGCGACTGTGAGTACCCTCATCCTGTGCTGCTGCACCTCTCAGAACTCAGGTCATTATTTCCTCTTGATTAGGGGATGCTCAGTGCAGTAAATCTCATTCATCTGCTCCTCTCACAGCACTCTATGGTTTATTCTTCTCTGCCTGCAGCTCCAGCCCCACAGCAGCATCCCTTCTGTGGGAAAGGCTCTGGCTCCCTTCTACCCCACCCTGTTTGAGGAATGAACAAAAGCAACTCTCCAAGGCATCCTGGAACATTGGAAAATATTTTTTTTTGTACTAACAGTGGCATGTAGATATCTGTCTGATCTTTTGGTGAATTCCTGGCTCTAAGTTGGCAATTATTTGATAGAAATAGTACTTAGGATGAAAATTGAATATTTTAAAAAAACCTTAAGTTGAAAAATCCTGATATTGTCTGCAGGAGTTCAGGGAGTTTGTGCACTCAGAGTTGTTAAAATGCAGCACATGTGACACTGCAAGCTGGCTCCTAAGGCATGTGTGCAATCCATCAGTTACTGGGGATGGGCCAAGCAAGACAATCCAAGACACATTGCTGAAGTTAAGATTTCTCCCAGACACATGACAGGATTGGTTCTTAACAGCAGGGATGCCAGGTAGTTTCAGTTACTGGATGCACATGCAGCAAAGCAGGGGAAGGAGCATTTATATCTGATTTATTGACATTGCCACTGGAAAACTGAATTGAAATAAGGAATTGATAAATATGGTAATTTCACCTTTCAGTAAAATGTACCAAGTATATTTAATATAGAAGAAGATAAAAGAGAAAGTAAAGTTTTTTAAATTCTGTATTTCAGATGAAAATTTACAGATTTAGATAAAGATTTACCTATACATATATCTCTCTATATATATATAAGAAAATGGCAAGCTGTGTTTCACTAAAAGAGTAAAAGAAAAGAGAAAAATGATTGAAACTTGAAAACCTGAGACTTAAATATAATCTCAGATGATGAAAGGATTCCCCAGAAGTTCAGAGTAATATTCATGATGTGTTTCTTCAGTTTATATGTGGAAAAAAAAAATCAATCAATCGATCAGGAGAGTTAATGTAATGTGGAGGGGGTGGGACACCCAAAGTCCACGTGGCACCAATTTACATTAAAAGCTTCAGAGAGAAACTGCAGAACTACACAAGTGAATTTTTATATAACAAGGAAAGAAAAGGAAGGAAGGAAGGAAATGGCGGAAGGAAAGGAAGGAAGGAAGGAAAGGAAGGAAGGAAGGAAGGGAAGGAAGGAAGGAAGGAAGGAAGGAAGGAAGGAAGGAAGGAAGGAAGGAAGGAAGGAAGGAAGGAAAACAGCTTGCTTAGAATAATTCCAAAAGGAATTTAAGAAAGCTGGATGGAGAAGGCAGAACAGCCATGTTTACCTCTGTCTTGCTAAAACTATTTGCTATTTAGTGCAACATGGAAGTGTCCACTCTGGCCTCTAGAGATTCTCCCCACCTGCCCCTTTTAGACTGCATTTGAAGTTATAGTTACTGTAGGTTTTGGCTCTATCATGATTTTATGGAAATTTCCAGGTGAAATGGGGTTTGATCAGAGCAAAACCCAATATGGATACAAGTGTCTCCTGGTGTGAGCACGGACACAGGCTCCAAGGGTGTGGGAACAGCACAAGTGAAGTGTCAGCTCTGACTTCTGCCATGAAAAAGGAGTTTGTGCTGGGCAGTATTTCTTCAGCACCATTAGCACCTCATGAGGAGTCTCCCTTCATGGCAGTGGGAAAACAAAGTCCCGTGCTGAAATGAAATGTGTTACTTGTAAAAATATAGATAACTGGGCAGTTTCTCCTAACTTGCCAAACATAAAGCACAGTCGTTGCAGTAAGCTATGTATCTGTGAGAGTGATGTTTATCATAGCCTTTGTTGCTGGTAAAACACAATCCTGTCAGGGAAAAGGAGTCTTGGTTATCAGGGTGCCATGCTCCATGGCCTGCCAGCTGAAAGATGGGGAGAACTTTTGGGGAGAGCACTGCTGCATGAATTAGCTCTGCTATCAGGAGATTGAAACCAGGGGCATTTTAAGGTAGAAAAAATGTCTGTTAGAACAATATTCAGCATGAGGGCAAAACATTTTTCCTTTTCCTCCTGGTGACTACTACAGCTGCATCTTGAGTGCAGTGCTAAGGGTTCAAGCAGTGTCACAGACATGTTTTATGAAAAATCCTTTCCTTAGGATTTTTCCTCCTGAGAAGCTCAGAGGCCTCAGGAACAAAATGTAACCAATGGTTATCTGCTGCTGTGGAATGCAACAGGTGCATCTGTGATTGGTCTCATGTGGTTGTTTCTAATTAATGGCCAATCACAGTCAGCTGGCTCGGACTCTCTGTCCAAAACACAAACCTTTGTTATCATTCTTTCCTATTCTTTATTCTTAGCCAGCCTTCTGATGAAATCCTTTCTTCTATTCTTTTAGTATAGTTTTAATATAATATATATCATAAAATAATAAATCAGCCTTCTGAAACATGGAGTCAGATCCTCATCTCTTCCCTCATGCTCAGACCCCTGTGAGCACTGTCACAAGGCAGCAGTGGCAGTGACAAGGGCAGTGTGGCTGGAAGGAGCCCTGGCAGCAGAGCTGGGAGCAGAGCCTGGTGCTGCCACCTTTGGAATGAGCTCCTGGTGGCCTCCCAAGGCTGATTTGCCTTCTCTGCCCAACAGATCCTTCCCTCACAGCTCAGGGCTCTGGGGCTGCCTGGCAATCAGGTGGAGCTGGAGTTTCAAAGAACACATCCCATCACCATCATCACAGCCTCTCCCTGGTGGCTGTTACACACACACTTCCCAGAGCCAGTCTCTAATTGGATGCTTTGGAAGTTCAATTTATCAAAAGCAGCCCAAGACTGTTCCTTTTCCCCCCATTAATACATTTTCATTAGTGTCTGACCAGCAGCTGCTGGCTAATCTCCCTTTTATCTCCTCAGCACATCAACACAACTTTTTTCTTCCTGTCAGTGATAGCACTGTGCTTTTATAGCTCCCATATCAAGGCAGAGATCTCAGTCCCTTGCAGAATCCATTCAAGGGCATTTGCAATGTAGGCAGTAGGTTGAAATTAGATATTTAAATAGGACAAGGAAACATATTTGCATTAATCTTAACATGAGAGTTAATTAATCTGTCTTAAACATGGAAATACTTACTTTTGAAATCCTTGACAAAATTACAGGTAGTTTTGTTGTCCTGTCAAAAGATAAAAAATAAATTAAAAAGTGTTATTTCAGAAAGTACTTTCATTGTGAAAAGGCAAAATTATAAGCAAATAAGCAAAAATGACCTGAGGTACATCTTTAAAAAACTGAATTTTATAAAATTAAGGAGTGCTTCCACTAAAAAGGGAATATGACAAAAGGAAAAAATCTTGTTCAGCCCAGCTGTTTCATCAACAATTACTTTTTGTCTGGTGGAACATATCTGCTGCACAACAAAACAAAATGCACTCAAAAAAAAAAAGTTGTAGTGAGTCCAGGAAGAGCTTTACCTCACAAAGAAATATCTTTTATGAAAAGGGCCCTTTTCTGTGCATGCCTAGTACATTTATTCTTTTCCTCATGATCCAGTGTCCTGACGCTTGATGTTTCAGAGATGAGCTGCAATGAGCCCTTGGTTATCTCTGTGATTGAAAGCTGTACTTACTTTGCTATTGATAATTTTGCTGTTGTGAGGCCTTTTTTTCCCTTTTCATTGTGCAGGGGGGACTTAAAAGTAGAACAATATTACTTGTCTGGGGATCTGTTCTACATTTACCTTCCCTTGACTAAGATTTGGACATTCCCTTTTCAAATTTCTAGTGTCTAATGGGTCCTGAAAACAAATCACTTCAGGGGAGTACATGACTGAGAAGGACCTAAATGTCCCTGAAGTTACACAAGCTGCAGTGGGAAGTACTGCATGACATTAATCAGATTTTCAAAGTATTGTTTTTGTGGCTGAAAAGGCAAAAAGGGTCTCCTAAAAATATCCACAGGATTTTCAGGCAAATTAGGTACTTTTTAACTGTTAATTTTAACTCAAAGTTAAGCACCTGGTAAGGTTTTTGAGTGACCTTCAGCAGTTTGAGTACATCCTTGTTTCTTTGGTTCCCAAAATACATTTGGAAAGACAGTCAAAAATAGATGGTTCCATGCTGAGAGGTGGAACCAGAAATGGAATTTTGTGTAATGTGGTAATTCAAATGTCTACAAGGTGGACTTGCTGTGAGAGAAAAATACATTCTAAAGGGTTGAACGTATGTGGAAAAAAAATATTATCTGAAATAATTCTGCATCTGTGTTTGGGAGACATTTTCCTTGTGTTCAATTGCACAAAAGATGACAAGGAACGCTTCTAGTGGAATTTTGGGGCTTTTAGTCCATAAGGAGGTGGAACTGGACTGTTCACAGGTTATTTTGCTAGGCAGCTCTGATGTTCTACTTCTTTTTTGTTTGGCTTGATAGGGAATGAATCATCAGTTTCTGCATCATGTTGAGGTGTGAAACCTCGTGTGCAGCTCTTGTTTGTCTGGCTCCTGCAGCCCCCGTGTCTCAGACTGGCTGAGCTGAGCTCAGGCAGAGCTGGGATGATGAGTTACTGCTGCAGAGCACTGGCACAGCCTGCTCTGTGCCTGTGGCTGCTTTTTTAGGTATAATAGGTCTAAAACTCCCAAGTAATTCTTTCAGAGTTAGAATTTATTACCAGTTGCAAAGAGGAACTGAGTGTCTGTGTTTGTAGCTGAAATAATGAACACATTCCAATAGTGTTGGAATGGAGCAGCAGTGATGGTTTGGCTTTCCAGCCAGGGCTTCTTCAGAGCATGTGCTGCCCTTAAGGACTGTCCTGAGTAATTAAGTGTCTCTGATGAGGATTGACATCAGTGTGGCAGTGCAGAGACTGCTTTACCTTGCTGTACCCAAAGCTGGGTGTGTGGAGGAGCTGCTCACTGCTGTGTCTGAGCAAGTTCTTTCTGCGTTGTTGTTACTCAAATAAAATGGCAATTTTCTCTCATTTTCCTCTGATGTTAGGAAGGATGCAAGTTTGACAAGAAAGTCTCACAGATATGTGTGCTTAGCAGAAAGATTTTTAAATGTGGAGTCTGATGAAGGAATAGAGATGGAAGCAAGTTTTGATATAGAAGAAAAGAATTGCTGAGCCAGTCTCACTGGATAACCAAGGAGGCAAAGGGTGTGTTAGTTAGAAGGGGTTTTTATGGCTTAGAACAAAGCATAAACCCACCCCAAACAAGAAAATGTTTTTACCAAGCAAGAAGATAGCACAGGCAAACAAGCCTGCTGATGTGGCAAGTAGAAAAAAGGTCTCAGAATTTTCCACTGCAAGAAAACCGAAAAACAACTTCTAGCCTAAACTGTAATGTACTGACTTTTAGTGATTGGAGAACAGTAACATGAATATGGTAATTACAGTAGTTATGATAGCCTAGAGATAAAAGTTAAGGTATAGATTGGTTCTACTGTATGAAGATGCTCAGCAAAGAAAAGTTTATAATGCATTGTAACCAAAACCAAAGGTTCTCCAGGGCTGCCTGCAGCTGGAGCTGACAGCTGTGGGCACAGCTCTGTCACCCAGGACCCTGGACTGCTGTAACTCTTGGATACAATAAACTGCATTTTGGATACAATAAACTGCATTTTGGAAACCCCTGGAGTCCCACATCTCTCATTTAGGCTCTTACAGCGGCACCCAACGTGCGGCACCATCAGTAAGAGCCTGAATGAGGGATGCAGGACTCCACGGCTGCCTGCAGCTGGAGCTGACAGCTGGAGGCACAGCTCTGTCACCCACGACCCTGGGCTGCTGTAACATCTTGGATACAATAAACTGCATTTTGGATACAATAAACTGCATTTTGGAGAGCCCCTGGAGTCCCACATCCCTCATTTCGGCTCTTACACTCTACAAAAATAACCTTGGAAATGCCAGCATCAAGAATGGCAACGTGTTTGGTGCCAGGATGGGTGAAGGATCACACGGTCACTTCACAGAAGTTCCATTGAGTTGTGTTAACCTCCTCTGCATGCCCTTAGCATGCCAGCTGGAGAGAAGTGTTGGCAATTGGAATGGTTATGGATGACAAGCATCAGTGCCTTGGTAAGAAAATGTAACTCAAGTCATGGTGATTTCAAGTTAGAGAAGGGGAGCAAGGAACTATTGTGAGTCTTGTTGCACTCGATGGAATGTTAAATTCCAGTGAGTTCTCCCCATGTGCTGTGGTTCTAAGCCTCACCAAATTACAATGGTGACTGCACTGTGTTATAAACTCTTTCTTTTTGCAGTAAATCCTGACTTGCACGTGAGAGAAATTCAGTGGGAACATGAGGAGGGAGAGAAACTTTTCCGCTTGACTCCAGGTTCCAGTACAATTCTGCATTAAGGCTTCATCAGTCCTCGTGCTTCACCTCTGCTCTTCTGCACTGCTGCCTTTTGCAGCTGGAAGGGGAGGGGAAAGAAAGGCACAACAAAGAGGCACAAGGAAGCTCTGGGAGTGAGGCTAAAAGCATTTAAAGGAGTGCTTATCTTTGCAGTGTGCTGCTGATAGCCATGGGCTGTGTAACCACATGTTCTGCACTTGCACACACAAGTTTTAAATGTTAGCTACTCTGTGATGCTGATGGACACATAAATAACTGCTTGTTCTTCTGCTCCAATCTGGAGACGCCAAATAGCTGAACATTTAAATAAAATATTTTAAATTTGGAGTGCTCTTGTCACAATATTGACCTTTTATTTGCTCAGCACTAGGATCGGGGTGTAACACAAGACAAATGGTCTCTTGTTGTGTAAATAAGTGTGGAGTCAATAATCACAGACTGTTTCCTATACTTTTTTCCTCCCTTTCTTTAATAAGGATCTTGCCATTGAAAGGGGGGATTTTATTTTGCCTCCATGGTGCAGAAACTTCATTGCCAGGCAGTCTTATTGAAGGGTTTGGTGAAGAACTGAAATATTATTTTGCTTAATTGTTCAGTGTGGATTCTTATTATTAACTACTAATATAGAGAAAAAGCTTGCCCTGGTAATAAAATACATGGTACTGAAGGGACTCTACTTTTGTGTGCACTTTTGCTAGACCAGGAGCAAATTATTTAAATAAACATTTGCTTTGAGGTGAAAAAAAACTTCTTAAAATAGAAATAGCTGTACCACCTAGGTAATAATCCAAGACAAATTAGAGGGTGAAAGGATGAATAGCTGGGAATCTGTTCTGTGGTTACAGATGAGGCTGTCCAATTGAGAATATAATACAAAATGATACATTCTAGGAAGTTTTATTAATGTTGCAGTGGTGAACTCTTGCTTTTTACTGTCAAATTTCCTAGAGGAGAGCCAAGCAAATGGCAGACATTGCTGGAAGTGGATGTACCCAGAGGGGCACATCCATGCCACACCAGGGCTCTGCTGTGCCCCAGAGCTCAGTCCCATGGGACGCCCTGGGAATCTGATGCTCCTTCTTGTTGGGAGGAATTTGCCATTCAGCCCTTGTTTATTTTACAATCAAAGTGTGACACAGATCATCCTAAGGAGCTCCTCCCCAGCCTTCAGAGCTGCACTGTTGCATAAATGTAGACTGGAGCCCCAATTCTTCTTTCACTTCTGGTTTCCATGGCTTGGCTTGTAAGAGATGGGACCAGCCAGGTTTATACACTGGAAGGGGTAAAGAAAACCTGAGTGGCATGGACAAAACAGAGAATGGCTGTTTGGTGGGAGGAATTACATTGCAGTGGACCTGTAGGTTGCAGGTTCACCTAAAGAAAAAGTGTTTTCTCAACAATGGGAAAAGTCTGCTTTGTTTACACTTCCATTCACACTGCTTCTGTAGGCACTAACAAAACATAAGATGTCCATTATCTGAAGGTATTGCAGTTCTGTAGAAGTACAGAGTGGATATTGGCAAACCATGGCTGAAATTCTGTTGAAGATCAGGAAAATCAATATGAAGCAAATCTGGATATGGATTCCCTGTGAAGATCTTGGTTACTAAGTAGTTATGAGATAGTCAGGGAGACAGATGTTTGTCAAATAATTGCTGAATGCTATACATTCAGTAAGTATCTATTTTATGGAGAAAGTTTTAAATTACATTTCATGATAACAGTTGTTAAAGGTTCATGGAAACAGCGTGGGTAATTTTACACACATTAATTGGAAAGCATTGTCGTGGAAGCAATGGATGAACATAATTTCCTTTTCCAAGGGAAAGGGTTGCTGCAGTGAGATAAGAGGTTACAATTATAATGACAAGCAATTGAGATGATTTGAAGAGAATCTATTGAAAGTTAAACATTTCTGAAGTTTCTGTATTTTCCATCCATGAGCTGTGGAAGTGCTTTGTGGGCTTGCCTTTCCCCCATAATTAGCAGCAGATTACATTCCTTCTGCTTGATAAGCCATTAGTTATTAGTATGGTGCTAAATTTGCCCTTGTACCAAATGACCCAAAGGGGAAAAGCTGTCTGTTTGATTGCAATAATAATAGCTTTTAACAATTGGATTTACTTAGCTAGATGTTAACTGATCCACTTACAACCTTTTGCAAAAAGAGTTTGTGAATGTTACACAAGACTGGAGAGAACTGCAGGCAAAAATTAGAAGACAGCTGGTGAATTAAGGGTTATGAACTGCCAAGTTCTGTTGAAGGAAAACTACATTTCCAAAAAGGTCTTTGTCAGTGCTGAGCATTAAAAAAAATCCTGTCAAGTTTGTCTGGGGATAGAGGTGTGAGCCATCACTTTATTACAGCTACTTGTTTGTTCTCTTGCTTTCCTTGGGGCTGAAGAGTGGAAAGACACTTGGAGGGTGTCCATGATAATGAAATCAATAATTAGAAACTTTAAGGGAAAAAGTTTCTGTGTCCAATAATGTTCCAAGAAAAACAAATGACTGATGTGCTGAAATTTGGCAACTGGGATAGCCTCAACCTTGTGTAAGATGATAAACAGCATTTTAAATAGGCAAGGATTTGCAATTTCCCTTAAGCAAAGCAGCATTTTAGCCCAAGATCCACAGGTTTCTGATCCTTTCCCTCTCTTACAACCTTTCTACTTTATTTAATTGTAACCAGTTTTGATCTGTCCCATTCCAAGTACAAGAAAACTCAATCCCCATGAACTGATGGTCTGTCTGTCTGTTGGGATATCCATTTAGCTATGGACACACATATGGCTGGCTAACACACTCTTCCAGGAGAGAAAAGCAGCTTCTGGCTGATCAGGCTCAAGTACATTTCCCTCCTTAGCCATAAGTATTACCAAGAAAAAATAATTACAGGGAACTTAAATAAATCATTTGATTGCATGTCTGTAATTCTGGGTGGTGTCATCCACAGCTGTTGCAATGATAGCACAAGAATGTACATGGACAGGGAGTTTTATTCACCTCTTTATCACATTGGGGTGCTTAAGTCTTCATGGGTAATGTCTTCTGGGTACTTTCTGAAGTAAAGCAAACCTCAAAATTTTATAAAATGGAATTAGATGTCCGTTACAGCACATCTGGTGCTACACCATTGAAATAACAGAGTTCAGAAAGTTTGCCATCCCTGCTGTGCTAACTTTAGACTCTACAATGGCTGTTTCTGAGCCTCCTTTTCTCCATACTGTGTCCCTGCCCATGGCAGGCAGGTTGGATCTCTGAGGGCCCTTCCATCCCTGGCCATTCTGTGAGTCTGGGATTCCATGTCAGACCAGGCTCCCAGCTTTCCTAAGCAGGATTAATAACAGTGCATGTTTTAAAAGAGGCTCTGGTTAGAGAGGATGGCAGCATTTGTTCTATTTACAGGTCTGAACTGTCCCAGTCAGCACTGAGTCTCTGGGGAAGGCAAAAGCAGGGCTAAGGAGAGGAGTTGCAGCAGAGCAGGGAAAGGGATGGTCCCAGTGCAGAGCTGGAAAGGGATGGTTCCAGTGCAGAGCAGGGAAAGGATGGTCCCAGTTCAGAGCAGGGAAAGGATGGTCCCAGTGCAGAGCAGGGAAAGGGATGGTCCCAGTTCAGAGCAGGAAAGGGATGGTCCCAGTGCAGAACAGGGAAAGGGATGGTCCCAGGTCAGAGCAGGAAAGGGATGGTCCCAGTGCAGAGCAGGAAAGGGATGGTCCCAGTTCAGAGCAGGGAAAGGGACGGCCCCAGTGCAGAGCAGCAGGGAAAGGATGGTCCCAATTCAGAGCAGGAAAGGGACGGTCCCAATTCAGAGCAGGAAAGGGATGGTCCCTGTTCAGAGCAGGGAAAGGGATGGTTCCAGTTCAGAGCAGGAAAGGGATGGTCCCAGTTCAGAGCAGGGAAAGGGATGGTCCCAGTGCAGAGCAGCAGGGAAAGGATGGTCCCAGTGCAGAGCAGGAAAGGGATGGCCCCAGTTCACAGCAGGGAAAGGATGGTCCCAGTTCAGAGCAGGGAAAGGGATGGTTCCAGTTCAGAGCAGGAAAGGGATGGTCCCAGTTCAGAGGAGGGAAAGGATGGTCCCAGTGCAGAGCAGGAAAGGGATGGTCCCAGTTCAGAGCAGGGAAAGGGTGGTCCCAGTGCAGAGCAGGGAAAGGATGGTCCCAGTGCAGAGCAGGCTCTGCTGTGGTGATTTCCCCACTGGCTGAGTCCCTGGAAATGGCCAATAACAGCTGTTACAGGAGACACCTGGAATTCCAGGTTACATTATGCTAAAGCTTTGTGAATTTAAACCTTTTAGAATTTCATGTGAGCTGATGGTGCTCACTGTATCCAGTGTGCTGATGGACTGAATATCTGGCAGTATTATTCCCCTCACTTGGGTTTAATCATTGTTCTGATTTCAACTGCCAGGCCAAGGCTCTCAGTCTGCACTAGAACATGGGACTGTGATGGGCATAAAATATCTGCAAATTACACAGTACAAAGCAATGCTGGTCTCATCTTCTGTGTGGTGTGTACAGTTACAGACAGTTTCTAGCTGTGACCTTACTCTCAGTGTCTCCAGAACAACAACAATACAAAAAAGGCATGGGCAGATATTGGCTAAAGCATTTGGAAAAGCATTGCCCCTTAGCCATGCTTTTGTAAGCATTGTTTTTTCCAAAATCTTGATCCATAAATTTACTAGTTTTGAGAAATCAGATTTTTATTTTTGATGGAACACTTCCAGCATAGATCTATTTCACCAGAGCTAATGGTAACATTCTTACTGACTTCAGTAAATTCAGGATTTAAGTGCAAGCTGCATCCTACAGCTCTCATTTGCTTCCTTAAAGCTGCAGTCCACCATTTAAAAACAAGGCTAAGGCTCTGAAAGGGTGATATCTACTGAGAGTAAAAAATTAGCTTACAAGCTCTAAACCTCCAGCATCTTGTTCTATACCTAACAGTCCTTTTTTGGCAGAGTCAAGAATTATGGTATTCACACATTTAGAGAGTTTAGTATCTTTAATTGGCATTTCTAAAAATAGCTTTATTTGCAGTCATTTTTTTCAGTTTCCTAAAACTATTTTATTCCAACGATATGGTTCTAATGTGATCTTCATTTCTGTGTTTGCTCTTGTTGCTGAGGGTGCTCAGTACCAACGTTTGGAGAGTTGCTGGCAAGTCAGTAAATTCTGTTGTTCTTCACTCCTGTAGCAGCAGGAGCTCACTGCACCTTCTTAAAGACCTGCTTACATGTGACTCCACACACTCTTATTTCCTAGGAGGAGAAAATAATTAGAAACCACAATTTTTACTTAGGACACAAACATTATGGATTCATGTGTACATCCAGCTGAAGTTGAATCCATGTTTTTCTATTAAATTAAATTGGGAGGCTTGTACATATTTTAGCCTATTTTTCATCCTAAAAGAAAACATCTGGTTTGGGTTTGTTTTCTGCTAAAAGGTGGAGCAAGGGAAGTTAAAGGGCCAAATACATTCCTGGCGCATCATTCTTGATTTGCAGTGGATAATATGCAACTGCTTTAGGCCCTTGGAATGGGCATTCTCTGTGTTGGGTGCATAAAGCAGTGGGGATGGATTTGCCTCGGCAGCTCTGAATCTCTGTGCTGACAGCTCGAGCCTGCACACTCAGACATCAGGGTCACTTCAGCAACACAGAGCTCCTGGCTGCCCAAGGCAGGGGACTGTACAGAAGATTTGCTCCAGGCCTCTCAACCAGCAGAGCACAGAGGGTTTGACTGAGCCTGAGCACCCTGGGTGCAAAAAGCTGATGCTCTGAGTTCCACAGGAGCTTTGGGAGTGATCTCTGCACCTCTGTGAGCTGGGCATGGGCAGGGGCAGAGTTCCCATCCTGGGCTGGGGTTGGTGAGGCTGCTGCTGCTGTTTGCCTCCCACCCATCCCCGTTCCTGAAACTCCTCAGGTTCCACCTGGGGAGTGCAGACAGGTGTGTGCCTGGGGCAAGGTTCAGGTGCCAGAAAAAAGAGTGTGGAATCTCTTAAGGGACATAAAGACGGTGTTCATGGATGACCTAGCAGAAGGGATACACTTTCCAGCTCAAGGTGAGACTTTTAATAAAGCTCCCAGAATATTTTGATGAAGTTATGCACATTTCTTATGGGGGACTTTGATAAAATGACTTAAAAAAACCTTGAACTAGGTCAACAATCTTAATTGACACATTATGGCTGCTCTGGGAACCCCGAAGAAGGGGAGAGAATGATGCATCTGACTCCATGGATATCATAAGGCTAATTAATTATTTTATTATACTATGTTATTCTATACATCTAAAACTGAATCTGCCAAGCACTCAACTCTGCACAGAACTGCTCCGAATCTCATGACTGTGAGCGGACAGACACACACACACACACACACACACACACACACACACCTGGCCCTGACAGGCCAAGGGAACAAAATCCCATCCCTGTGGGTAAACAATCTCCATATTGCATCTGCTTTGGCACAAACACAGGCACAGCAAATGATAAGAATTGTGTTTTCTTTCTCTGAGGTTCAAAGAATGTGAAACTCAGAAATATTCTTGGGAAGAATTGTGCCTTGCTTTTCCCTGTGAAGAGAAATGTGGGGCTACAACATAGCTCGACCCCAATAAGAGAAAATGCTTCATGCTGGGTTGGTGGGACACCAGACTGATGCAGGGACTTTGGCTGGGACCTGTTCTCTTCACTCCTGCAGAGGTAACCCAGAAGAAGGAGTGTGCAATAAGGGCTGAGAGATTTGCTGACAGTGACAAAAACTATGGAGCAGAAGCAATCAATACAATAGAAAAGGGCAATAAAACTCAAAAGGAAACAGGGAATGGTCAAATAAGTCACTCACATAAAATAAAATCCAAAAAGAACTACAAAGTACAGACCACAGAATGAAATAAGGAAATAGGAAGCGATAAACTACTAAAGGATGTGGTCCTACTTTCTGCAGAACTGTGAAAAGAATAAATTAACACTTGGCTCATTGTGTAAAGTCCAATAGGATCATAAAGGTATTGAAGTATCCATTCTTTAAAGGTAACTGCTCATTGCATTAAAGCTCTCTCAAAAGGACAGGACCTAGTAATCTTAGCTGGTCAAAAATAAGATACTAAAGGGGACTCTACTGTACTTTTAATGGAGAGAGCTGCATTAACAAGGATTAGAGAAATAAAGAGGACATCTTTTGAAATCCATGAAATAACAGAAGTGAGAAAATTGAAAGATGGAGGAGTGGGCTTTAAAACACTTGGTTACTTCTTTTGCATGAATTAATTTTGGAGTGACTTCTGCACACATGGGAGACAGATTGTGGTAAATTCTCCAAGTGCCAGTGAGTGAATGCATGAGCTGGCAGGTATGATCCAGAATTCCTCCCAGCCTTCTGAAAAGCAGCATCAGAGCAGTCAGGTTACCCTGAGCTACCTAAACTGGCACTAGACTCAAGAGCAACAGAATCTGAGTTTCTGCCTTCTAAAATCAACCTCCTGACAAGGATAAGTCCAGAAAGTGGGCATGGAGGGCCAGTGCCAGGAATCAGAATAAGGAGAACAGAAACCAGGGCTGAAGGAACTGGTGTTGGGGACAGAAGATGAGAAGAGATAATGCCTGGGAGCTAGCAGAAGCCAGAAAGCAGAGTGCCAGGCCGGAGAAATCCAAGAGCAGTGGGTGCCATGGTTTCTGTGTGCAGGGGAAGGCACAGATGTGCAGGGCTGAGGGCAGCCAGCTGTGAGCTGAACTCGGGGCAGGCACTGGATGGGTGCTGGAGCTGTCCCAGCAGAGCTGGGAGGGCCCTGCCTGCCGCTGGGAGGGAGCAGGGCGGTGTGGGAGCGTCAGGGGCAGGGCGGTGGGGATGGACGGAGAGCAGAGATCTCTGCAGCCAGGTCAGGAACTTGGGGTTTATTGCACAGGGCCTGGGTGCAGGGCCCTGCTGGGATTTGGGGTTTATTGCAAAGGGCCTGGGTGCAGGGCCCTGCTGGGATTTGGGGTTTATTGCAAAGGCCTGGGTGCAGGGCCCTGCTGGGATTTGGGGTTATTGCAAAGGGCCTGGGTGCAGGGCCCTGCTGGGATTTGGGGTTTATTGCAAAGGGCCTGGGGCAGGGCCCTGCTGGGTTGGGGCAAAGGGCTGGGAGGGCCTGCTGCTGGGGGGGCAAAGGGCAGGGCTGGGGATGCAGGTGCAGCCCTGCTGGGATTGGGGTTTATTGCAAAGGGCCTGGGTGCAGGGCCCTGCTGGGATTTGGGGTTTATGGCAAAGGGCCTGGGTGCAGGGCCCTGCTGGGATTTGGGGTTTATTGCACAGGGCCTGGGTGCAGGGCCCTGCTGGGATTTGGGGTTTATTGCAAAGGGCCTGGGTGCAGGGCCCTGCTGGGAGCTGCCAGACACAGCTCAGAGCAGGCCTGAGAGAAGAGAGGGGGAGAGAGGATGAGAGGGTAAGAGAGCAAAAGGGTAAGAGAGTGAGGTTCCCATTACAATACCATAAATCTTCTTCTGTGTTGAATATTCTGATTCTCACTAACCAATCTAGTACAAGATACAAATCCTATAGCATTTCCATACAGCCTATAAGAATCATTACATTACCATACTGTGTTACATTTTAAACCCTAAAAACTCCTCTTTAGGCCCATTCTGCTGAGCTGGCAGGGTCTGCTCTGTCCCTTGGACCTGTCTGCAAGCAGAGGGTGTTGTTCCATGAAAAGGGGATCACCTTCAGCCAGCCACACCGTTGTTTTCCAGTTGTTCAGTAACTAAGGGATCTCAAAGCTGCTTTCATTTCAATCTCGCTTCTAGTTTCTATATTCGCAGAGTCTTTTGCCAGGCAATCATATTTATAAGGCTTTCCTGTTTCATCTTCCCCAACAGTGTGGAAATACTGACAGGGGCTTCTCGGGGGAGTGTGCCTGCACAAGAAATTTGGGCATCTCCTTTTGCTGCTGCCTCCCCTCCTCCAGGTGAGGAGGGAACACTTTACTTTTCCCCTGGAAGGAGAATAATAATTGGCTGATTCTGCAGGCACTATTGCAGCTTCCAAAATCCAGGCATGTTGAATTTTTTCTGGTGCCCTGCTCCCACAGGTTAACATGGACTGCCCAGCCAGGTTTACTGGGTGCTGTGGAATCCCAATTAGACCAAAAACATATTGCAGAACCTAGTTTTGATGAACCAACATAGCAGACTTTATTTACAGTGATTTGTCATCTTGACCTAGTTTGATGTGGACATTTCTTTCCTAAAAATTAATTAAGGCAGAAAAATATTCTGCCTTTATTTTGCCCAGAGGACAGCATATTGTACACAGTTGTGACATTTGTCAGTATTTCTTAAACCAAGGCTTTTTGTTTGAATTGCCAACATACTGGACAATTTATTTCATTTACATGGTCGTGTTTCTGAGCCTCAGCTATGAAGTCCTCACTCACACAGCAACCTTCTCCTGCCTGTGCTGCACCAAGGCCAGGTGGGGAGATCTGTCATACCCATTCCTCTCCTCAGCTGCATTCTGGAACCACCAATACTTCCTCAAAATTATGTTTAATAATAAAGGGCTTGAGGTGCTTCTGCAAGGATTTGATAACTCTGCTACTGATTTGAACATTTAGAATATATCCATTTAGATTGCTGAATGCTAATAGCACTGCACAGTGAGGAGAAATGGAGGTTGGAGTTTATTATCCCAGCAGGAGCACTGCCTTTTACCCACACTGATGAGAGAGTGAGGATGCTATAAAGAGTTATAGGACAAAAGAACAGGCATCTTCTTTCAGGTCCTGTTAATTTAGAAAGATAAAAATGATGATCTGAAAAAACCATCAATTTCAAAAGCTTAATTGCCATTTTAGTTCTCTAGGCTATAATGCAGTGTGGCCTATAATTATTTTAAAAGAACAATTGTGCATTTTTCCCTTTCTTTTGGGTGCTCAGTTTCACAGCTCCCATACTGAGCATTTTACAGACTGTGAGGGACATTCTGGTAAATGTCTTCCTCATGTGAACATTTCAGCCTGGTGAGTCTGGACAGGCACTGAGCACAGAAAGAGCATTCAAAATGGTCAGGCTTTGAAAGGGACATAAAAACATAATGGCTCCAGATGAAATTGCTGCTTTAGAAACAAGTCAAGTGCTGCACCAATACCCAATTATGTCCAAGTAAGCCAAAATGACATAGCACATTCCCTGCTGTGTTGTATCTAACCATTTGAAGGGAGGGGCATTCCAAAGCTCTTGCATGATCTTACCAGGTGCATTTCATCTCCTTCAATCCACTGGGTCCAACCACGGCCCTCCTTCTCTCCATTCTGCACACAGAGCAGCTTATCTCCATCCCAAGACACAGTGGTCTAACAAAGCAGAGACATGTTTGGGATTACTGTCATATTCTCTGATATTATGATTAGTTTCTGTGAAACAAAACTTATCTCTAATGCTGAGTGTATATCTCATGAAAAGAATGATGGGATAGTGTTGTACCACTTAGGATAATTACCTAAGAAATGAGCTTGAATAGAAAGTTGCTGCCCAACTGCCTGCCATAAACTGGAGGGATGAGATAAAGTAAGAAAAAATACCATCAAAACCATTGTGTAAAACACACTCCTCTCTCCCTGCTGAAAAATGCAGCAGCAAAGGGCCCTTCAGTCTAACACTGCATGTGCAAAAGGAGCTGAAAACTTGAGATCCAGTCTGGTTTTTTCCACCCTAAGAATGATTCCCCAGCTGCTCTACCTGAGAACAATTCCCATTTCCTGTGGATGACCAAAGCTTTTGAACACTGAGCTGGCTTTTCCTCATTCTCAATCTGCCTTCCTTCACCCAGCAGAGTGGTTTGGAAGTGTCAGCAAGTTGGGAACTTTGCAGCATCCTGCAAAAAAAGGCTGGGGGACTTCTCGAGCCAGGACTGGCAGAGTAAGTCAAGAGTCAGGTGCAGTAATCAATACTGCACTTGTGTGAATATTGGTGCTGTCCTGGGGGTTCAGGAAAACCTGATTTATAAAATTCCTTCACTGTATGACAGTGCAGCCTGTTCCTCTGGTCAGCATTTACTGACTATTTGCCTTTCCCATCTCCCTGAGACAAAGAGAAGCAATGCTCTGTAAAACATTTAAAGAGGGAAGGGTGGTGGCAGTTTGTGCTCCATGAGGATAGTTTAACACTAATATTAGCACATGGCCTGTAAATCAGCTTGTTTGAAGGCACTCTGAGGACTAAACAGGGAATTGATGTCTATCTTGTAAAAGGCTTCAGCCACTACTTGCTTGAGCAGTCAGATATGGAGAGATGAAGAATTCAGATCTGTCATTAGAGGACACTTCCTGCATCCATCCTGTGTAGTTCCTAAGAGAAGAAGTCAGCCTACATTCTTCCTTCTGGTAATTAAGCCCAGTTCAACACTCAAAATCTATCCAGTCCTATTTATTTAATCTGTGTATGTCACAAACAATTAATTCTTAAATGATACCCGTGACAGGCACTGTCTTTGAATGAGTGCAGGCAGCAGCCTCCTCCCCTGGGAAGCTTTAGATTAAAGCAGCATGGAAAATGAATCACTCCAGAGTGCCAGGACAGATAATCATGGGCAAGGCAATGGGATTGATCCCATCAGTCTGTCTGCACCTCATGGGGGCTCTGAGAAACAAACTCACACGTCCTTGCTAAAAATCTCTCTAATTTAGAAAATGCATTCACAAATGCTTCTGTTCTCTTTTGTAAAGTGATGTATTTAAATCAAGCAGTAGATAACATTTTATGAAACCATATCCTTTTAATGCAAAAAATGCTAATGCAGGAAGGAATAACATATTTGGGTAAAACTGTAATTAATGTGGTCACCATAACCTAAATCCTCTCCCATGTCTGAATCTGCACACATCCACTGAAGAGACAGAAGATAACAAATAATAGGAGTCAAAGTGAATAACGTTTAATTTATAAGTTAACATAACTACAAATTTCTTATTCTAAAAAACAAATGTAACAATGAATGGTGAGTTGTAGATGTGAGGGATATTGTGGAATGAAGCATTTGTATGTGGAACTTTGCTCATAAGTAACTCCACTTATTTATATCCATTGAGTATTAGCATAGTTTTATCTTTATTCTAGGTTAATAGCAAAATTTGGTGGGTTTAGATGTGAATTCAGAGGCAAAACACCCTGATAAAGTAGGATCCAACTTTATTGGTCCTAATGTTCAAAGTCAGTTGAGAGTGTTACACTGACTTAGTACACTTGGGGGAAATAGAGAAATATTTGCAGCAGCACAAGGAAATGTTAACTTTTTAGCCTCCAAGGGTGACTGAAATTGTTTCATCTCAGAAAAAAACACACTTTTTTCCTCAGGATTTTTTTGTTTTTGTTTTTCCAGTCAAGATTAGAAATTGCTTTTTGCAATTTGGTGATAACCACAAAGAGTCTAAACCCACAGACATTAACCAAGCTGTCTTATCAGACAATATTCTCAGGTATCCTCTGCCTTCCCTTTGAGAAATATATAATACTGAGGGATTTGAGTAAACCACACAATTCCTGATTTCTGTATGTAGCTGTTTTGCTCTGAAGGTTAGAAAGGGTAGAATACATTGCAAGAGAACATAATGTAATTTTCTTTGTTAGCAGGAACAACCACTTTAATCAGTGGCATGTGTATCCTTTCTTTAGGTCAAACTGTAATGTCTCACTGTCTCTTTTATTAAACTAGTACACAAAATATAAAGTTCTCTTTTAACTCAGATTAAAACACATCCTGCCACCTCAAACACCTCTACTGAGACACACAGTGAGTGTTAGCTGAGGCTGAATTGCTCTGGCTGTTCCTGTGCACTGGCTGCTGCCAACATCCCACCCTCTACAACCTGAGCAACACTTGCTTTACAACATTCCCAAATATTGGAATCAGAACATAAAAGCAATACCCCAGAAATACTGTAGGGCCAATGTTGTATGTATAATCTCTCTTGCTGTATCACAGAGCAAGGATTTGTTTTTGAGGATTGGATCAGGACCTTGCCATGGTACAATCAGGAGCTTGCAGACTGCTAAGGCAGCTGTGTGTGACCCTCTGGTTCTTCCTGGCACACGCTCCCAAGACAAACAAACACTTTACCTTTTATGTAAAGCTACTTTTCCTAGCAAAGTGTGCCTTTGTAAGGAACCTTGTTTGCCCCCATTTTGGTAATAGCATTAGCTAAGGGCTGCCTGGTTACAGAGCTGCTGCCACCTGCCCAGAAGGACTGGAAATCCTGCCAGGGTGGGGGACAGGGCAGCCCAGGCACTCAGCTCCTGCTCCTCATGCTGCTCCACAGGAACCCAGGGGACACTGCAGAGCTGCAGCTTCCATAACAGAACTAACCAGCTGGAAATGGAGCATTTCTCTAAAACTGAGCTCTGCCTTTTTGAGCACCTTGTACTACTTTATAATAAATGGCAGCCATTGTTTATTCCTTTCAACTACATAGTGCATAATCTAGCTCACCATGAGCAAGCTTGACTCTTGCTTACTTTCCACCCGCTCATACTTAACCCTAAGATGAACACACCCTGGGTCATGTGTATGTAATTATGTAGAAAAATTCAACAGAGAATGGTGATGGGTGCAGTTAGTCAGCAGTTCTATCAATAATACTAAATGAATGCCAGAAAAGGGGATGGAGTGAGGTAAAAACCTGGGAGTCTTGCCTCGATTTAACTCTTCCCAAAAAATCCAACCACCAACACTGCACATTTTTCAGATTATGTACACTTTGTTCTTGAGGTGTAATACTAGAGAATGGAGCTCTTCTGGGGAGTGGAAAAGCCTCTGAAGCCTGAGAACACAAAAAATGTTCAAATTTTCTTTACTTTTGTGGTATGGTTTCTGGAGGGTTTCACTTTTTGTGTACTTTGATAGTCTCCTTTTATTACTTAGGCACCCACATACTTTTGTTAGTGATTTAATCTCTTTGTGTTAAGAAGTTTTAAATTCATATGCATAGCACTGCCTAAATCTTCCTGAATATTAAAGGTGGAGGAAATTATAATTAAAGTATTCTCATTACTGTTTCCAGTTATGAGACAAGGTAGATTTATTAAATGAAATATTTAGCAACCCCTAAACAAATTCTTGACTACATATCTGCTTTTTCTTTAGTAGCAGCGCCTGTAGTGAAATGTTGCACAATTTCAGCTTCCAGTGGCAAATCATCCTGATACACAGACAGAGACAGTGACTTTTGTAATTTACTGAAATAGTCATCAAACATGTGAGCAGAGTACTTTGCATTTCCCATTGAGGTCTAAGTGCAAAGACATTTGGTGCTGGCTCTGCACAATATTTCTCATTCCCCTGCTGGCAATTCCTGTGTGCCTGCCTGGCTCAGGGGCTGCAGCTGAGGGTGCAGAATGGATTTTACAGATGAATGGAAGAAAATAACCTTTATCCAAGTAGTTCATGAACATTTTTTGTTAATGCTACATAGATTTTTGACACGTTGCCTCTACAAGTATGAATTGCAGCTCCCACCTTTCATCAAAAATATGATATTGATTTCTATCTGTAGCACAAACACAGCAGCATCAGTTCTATTTTTCTCCTGCTTCCCTCAGTGCTGTCTCTACATTTGGAGCACCAAATGACTGCAAAGCCAGGCATGCACCACACTCCCTGCTCCTTCTTCAGCCAGTAAGTCTCTGCTTGGCAGAATGACAGCCCATTTTACAACTGTAATTATGATCTAAGAAGGATTAAAAAATGGAAAGTAATTTTTTTTAGGTCAGATGAAACAGAAAAATCCAAGTTGAGCTGTGTCTTGTAAATAACACCAAAGAAAATATCCTAGAACTTCTGGGCAAACACAGCCATATCTCCAGCAAGGTATTTAACAACTTCTCAAGATAAGCCATTTCATCTGTACTAAGTATCAAAGTGATACCAAAACCTCTTGTAAGCAGCTTTTTTTGGGGGGAAAAAATGAAGTGCTGATAGAATAAACTCATGTTGATGTCCCAGACAAAGTCCAATAGCAGTGAGAGGGAATTCTGCCAGGTGGTCACTCCCTATGGCCTCTGTGCAGGAGGCTGCTCCAGGGACTACAGCCTGAAACCCCTTTTGCCTCATCACATCTGCATCTGGAAGTTCAGCAACAGAAACTACTGAGAAAACAACCACAAACCCGACAGAACAATTCCTGGAAGGATTCCTGGAATCTTTTATCTCCAGATCCTGGTGCTGGCCAAAAGCTGAAGCTATTTAGCCACACTGTAGCTCAGCCATGGCAAAGTGTCTCTGCTTCTGTCACTGTCAGCATCACTGCTAGAAAAGGGGCTTAGGATTGGGCTGAAAAAAATCAGATGAAAAGTAAGCTGTAGTCAGGTAGGATCAGATCCTAAATGTTCCAATTCCTTGTTTTGAATCCTTGCTCATAAGAACAACAGAGCAAAGCAAAGCAGGGAGATGTTCCAGGGAGTAGGAAAGTGAAGGTGCAAAGCTCTGGGCTATGCAGCTGACAGTATGTGGGGGGAGGAGGAGAATCAATACTTTAGACAGTGCATACTGTTTTATTTCTTAGGAATGGTGGCTTTCTTTCTTACTGAAATAAAATTGTATACAAGTAATACAAAAATAGGAAAACTTGTGTATATCCCATGCCAGAAAAAAGAGTAAAACCCATCACATCCAATTCACTCTGTGCAACGATCAGAATCGATTCTAAGACACTTAATGTTTAAATTAATGGCTATAACTGATTTATCCCCTGTGTTATTTTGGCTAGATACAATTGTACATATCACTAATGGGTTGTCATTCAAAATTGGATTTGTTAAGTCTGGTTCTCAGCTTTTCAGCAGATTCTGATTGCTCTTTCTCCATTCATAGCTCTCAGAGCTTTTAGAGTTCACAAAAAGCTGAAATGCTAAACCTATCCAAACCCACTTTCCCTGCAGAGCTTGCTTGTGCTAGCAGCAGTTCTGTGAATAACTAGCTCCAAAGCTTCTAATCAGCCTCGTGGTTTAGACAGGAATCCAGCCCTGCAAAATGTGAAGTTTATGACATTTATATGGCCAAAGCTATCACCGTGCAAATGTGCTGAGCACATCACTTCCAGGCAGGGACTGATGGCCAAGGAGCAAGCAGGGTGGGACAAGGCAGGGGAAGGAAACTGCTCCTCCTCTCTGAGGCACACACAGAAGGGACCAGACTCAGTTCTGACAGAGCCTGAGATGGGCCCAGCATGGACTTCTGCTCTCTGGAGCCTCAGAGGGTTGGCTGGAGGACTTTTCTCCATCTTTTTTTTTGAGAGCAGTTTGTAAAGGGCCAGAAATACCAAAAGAAAACTATCATAAAGTCTACCTCTTTTAAATTACACCTCCCTCCCCCCCAAAAAAAAAAAAAAAAAAAAAAAATCAGGGATTATGCCAATGAGGAGCTGGGGACATTACAGTACTGCAAAGAGACAGGAGGCACTGAATCTGAGAGAAAACCAGCCCCAGCAACAGTAATTCTAAAATAATGCTTGTTCCACCAAAATATATGAGAAAATACTTATAAGCCCAAAAGGGCAGCACTGGAAGGTTAAAGAAATAAAATCAGCTAAGCTAAGCTAAGTCAGAGGGATCAAGTAAAGACATATTGTTGATCTGGCATCTTACTAGACAGGCACTATTTATTTTGAATCTTTTCACTCTATGGGAGATCCCTCCTGTAATTCCATGTACTGAAATGTTGTTTGTTGGTTGTTGTTTTTCTGGCAGCAAAGTCTTAATTCCCAAGCCTGCTCAGAACTAGATTAACAGCTGTGAATTCCATTTGTGTAACAGAGGAACCTGCCTAAATAGTTAAATAAGCTTCACAAACCATGTGATTTTGTAATAGGGCTTTATTCTGACCTTGCAGTGCTATAAATCAAATTATGGCCAGAACAACTACCTCCACTGCAGTTTTCTTGAGTACAAACCTGAGAGGAATCAGTGTCCCATTAGGCACGTTTGTTAATTAAAACAGAGCCATGATCAGGTTTGAACAACTTCCCTCCCTTCAGCAGGACACGGCACACTCAGGTGTCTGTGAACAGTCCTTGTGTGGCTGTTTCAAACACTAACTGACATTTCACATGGTAAGAAGTACTTTAGATCCGATGTGGGAATTCCACAGCTCCCAAATCCTCCTCACCCTACCCCACCCCAGCAAGTCTCAAGCAGGACTACAAGTTCTGTTAGTTCCAATATAGTTCCTAAACACCCACTTGATAACTTATTCATGGCTATATCCCACTTGTATTCAGGTTTAGATAACTAAATGGTTAAGATGTATTATTTCCCACATTCAGTTTAAAATTCTTGCAGTTTTCTCTGTTTCCCAATTCCCTGCCTTTGTCATTTCATTTCCTGCTTCAATGGAAGAAGAAAATTACTGTATCAGAGAGCACAAGGTTCTGTTACCAAAGCACCTCTCATATGCTTGGACAAATATTCAGACATAACACAACTCTTTTCAGTTATCCAAGAAATTCTGCTCTTCTATATTTAGGACATAAAATTCTGCTTTTCTATACTTAGAACATAAAATCTTTCTTGAATTTTTAACACATCATTTGCCCTTAGTTTCTGTCAAAAGAGATTGATTCTGCATAAAATAGATTAATTAATAGTCTAAGATAAAGCAATTCGGTGTTTCAAATGCCTGAACAGCAGAGAATAATTATAATGCAAAAGTTTTCTCTGACTTTAGCAGCAGAATCATTAGAAAACTAAAAATTTTAAGAAAGTGATTTTTGCATCTGAGCTATCCAATTTTCAACCTGCTTTGATTCACTGGATGCAAAGACTTGCAATGTGAAACCTCAGCCTTTGTTTCAGCACTTTAAGGTTTTTCAGTTAACTTTTTCATAATTTCTTTACTAAACACTAAGTAAATTACACTGTGAAGGTACAGAAGGCTTATGTGCCTTGTTCCTATGGGCTATATTCCTGTGTTCCTATATTTCACACTGTAGGGGTTTCACCAGCTTCACTGGTTATACTGACAGTGGAAAAAGGGAAGCACAACTGTCTGCTGATAAATGAGAGATACTTTCAGAGATAGTTTTGGATTAATTTTTTCAATAGGGTCTTCCTCTTGCATGCATAGTAAATTTTTTCCACAGTAATGTTTATATACAAGAAACAAAGTTTCATACTTAGAGCAACACCTGAGATGCTAAATTAATCACAACTTGAGATTGAAGAAATTCTCTTTAAAATTGAGATTTCATGATGAGACTGGAGCTTCACTGAGAATTAAGACAGCAGGATCAAAGACTCAGTGTGAGAAATACCAAAGCCAGAGCTCTCCACTTAACTTTAAATTTCTGTCTTGTACATTCTCCATCTGATAATATGTTGCCAATTAAAACTATGTGCAAACTCCTCAAAGCAGTAGAAGCTTAACTACATGCTCCAATTTACATCACGTGAGAAAAAATGTAACACAAATTAATGTTTTAAACTTCCTTCTACACCATCTCATGTACACCTTGGAACATTTGCAAGGAATGAAAGATGCTCCTGAACTTTCATTTACGTTTGTACTTGAAGCTGCCAAGTTTTTAACAACCCTGCATAGTTAAGTATGTTTAAAGCTGCAGAAAGATCTCTTTCACAAAACTGCCAAGTGAATAGATTTAACTTTTATCCAGGAGATCCAATCCTGGGTGAAAAGCCTGAGAAGCATTGATACCAACTGTCATTTGTGATCTCTCCTACGCTCGACTATCCCCATCTTTGGTTTTGCAGAACACAGAAACTGCATCTTTACCTAAACGGCAGGGCTTTAGTGGTTCCAAAGTCACAAATTTTCACTTTCCAACAGAAACAACATCCTAAAGGACCTGATGTCACCAGCTGCTGTTCCCTCTATCCCTGCAGTGAACAGTCACCCAAAAATATGTGCATGCAAGAAAGCCAGGCTGAGGGTCAGGAGCAGAACAAACTGAAATTGCTAAGGTTTATCCTTCTCAATTAACTCTCTGATCAAGAAAGTTCAGACAGGCTCCCAGGAGTGACCAACTACAAAAATGAAAAAAACCCTAACTGCAAAGGAGGAGAGGGCTTGTACTATCAAAGGACTGTCAAGTTCCTAATCTCAAAACTCCAACATTGAAAATAAGTATCAGCAAAACTTTTTAGAATTTCCTGCTCATGGACAGCATTGTTTTGGAATTACTGTAGTTACACTCTACCCTGACTGGCTCAGGGATATGTTTTACAACTGAGGTGAACACAATTTCAGTGAATTACACACAGGATCTAACCTGTCCACCGTGCTGATATTATTTTTACAGATATGTTAACTCTAGCTAGATGATATATTCCTCATTAAAAGAAAAAACAATCTATATGTCTAGGAAGGATTAATTCTGAGGTTATTCTTGTTAGTCTCCTGATGATTGCTCTGCTGTATAGACTAATGTTTAATGTGTAATTTGTCTTACCCACATTACTTTGTACTGCTCATGTATCGAGCTCCTTGCCCCATTGTCTGCTCAGTCCACAATATAAGTAACAATAATTGATTCACAACCTCTCCCATTACACAGGCTGACTATTAATGATTAAGCCTTTTATGGCATGCAGTTCCACAGGCTCTACATGAACAAATGGAACACCAAGAATGATATTTAACATGTGCTTTTATGGTGGTTTTCTTTGTAACACCACACAGGGAGTGGTCCAGTACCTTTTATAAGCTCCAGGACTCTTCTCTCACAAGACTCCTTCTGCACTGTTGGAGTCATTTTGCTGTTTAACAACTGCAAATTTTGCCTGACATTATGGTTATCAGATTTGGACTGAAGTCACTTCAGCAAGACAGCTTCCTGTACTGTTATTTCATGGACAAAACAGAGGTCCCATGTAGAAAAGAAATCTTTAATAGAAAATTGAACTATAAAGTGTGATATGCTGCGGCAAGGCAAATGGAGCACCAGTGGTCAGTGACCTGGACTGTCCAGCTACACCTGGAGACACAGACACACACAGAGATCTCTGGGGGGTTTTGTGGAATTACATCCCTAAATCCTTCTTAAAAAAAACCCAGTCAGAGACAGTGACTACCCATGGTTGTTTGGGGTTTTTGTCTGTTTGTTTGGAACAGGCAGGAAGCTGCTGATACCTTCTGCTTCCAAGGCTGAATAAGCATTTCCCACTAAACAGTAAACAGAGAAATGTTTGAGTAACCTTTGAAAGTAGGCTGAACTAGCTTCTCTGCCAAATCAATCAGCTGTTGTAGTGACTGAAATTCTCTCTCTCTAGCTTCTTCTTTCTGGTTTAACATTTTGAATCCTTCCCTTATCACTCAATTTAGCAAAATAGGGTAGAGAATTTTGGTTTGTTAAAAATAACAAAATATTACTTCTTTCCACCATGCAGAGGATGGTTTAGTTCTCCTTCAGATGGGAATTAATGGTATTCAAGTACAGATAATGCTTACACATGGACAGCTCTGTGCACACACAAACCTTTGGAGCAGATGTTTTGAACATTGCTATCTTTGATGGTAATTTAATCACCTCAGTCTTAAATCTTTTCTTGGCCCCCTAACTGTTCAGTGAATCTGGACCTCAATATCCTACTTAAGAGCATTCCAGGAACCAAAATCACAAGATGCCACTGGGGCACTTTCCTAAACACAAATGCAGCTGCTCCTCTCTTCTGTGAATGTTGGATTCTGCACTCTCATCAAACTTGTACCCCTTGGAACAAGGACCACAGAGGGCTTTGCTGAGGCACTCAGTAGCCAACCGTTCTTTTTCTCTGGTTTTCACATTTTTTCCCTTTCTTGCCACGATCAGAGCAAAAGCAAATTTGCAAATCTTAGCGTGAGACAAAAGTATTGTTTTTAAATAGCACTATATTTCTCAGAATGTAAACCTATTAATTCTCTTTTATGAGATTTCTCCTCTAGAGTCCCTTCTGAGATAATTTTCTTTTATTTGTCAACTTCCTAACTGTAGAATATTGCCAGTGTCATGCTGCCAAACTAATGGGTGAGAACTTGCTATTCTCAAGTTTTTCCTCTGTAAATTGATATTTATCAGTCCTAAATTAAGAAGCAAAAAGAGCTCATAAAAGAGAGCTATTGTAAAACAAAGTCCTCAGTGTTTGCTTATTCATTTCAGTAAGATTTGTTCCAGTGGGCTCATTAAGTGTGTACTCTAATAAGAACACCCAGGCGATCTGTAAGCACTTGGCCATTCTCACACAGGAGCAGTGCCTGACCTTGCAATCAGTGGATTTCCTCTACTGTAAAACCTTACTCATAAAAGAGGTTCTGGAAGTGACCCTAGATGTCTTTCTGTCTAACAAACGTCCCAGTATAAATGAGCACAGCTTCACTGAGGTTACTATTCACCGATTGATGAAATTGCTTTGTGCTCCTGATTAAAATTAGCATTCCTCTAATCTAAAGGCATGCTCCAAACTGTAGGTACCTCTTGGCAAACTGAGGAGTACAGAAATAATTTCAGGAATAGCCACCAGGATGGTTAAAAGATGTGTTCTGTGAAAGGCCTCAGGTTATCAATAATCATTTTGTCCATTGCTGAGGTTCTACTTCTTACCATGCACTTGCGATCATCCACCCCAGATAAATCCTCCTCAAACTCCTTTCCTACATCAAATTCCATGATGTAGTTTCTAAAAGTGCTTAGTGTTTTAATGATCATATGATCCCCATTCTGAAGGATTTCTTTGTCAGGCTTCAGCAAGTTTGCTATTTTTCTTACAGCAACATTTACATCTGAAAAAGAAAAAGAGTTATTTTTATTCAGAAAGTCTTCCACAAAAAGAAGCTTGTTGATTCTAGGGAGAACTGAAATGAACAAAGATAAATAGATGTCCAAATCTTTCAAACCAGACTTCCCATCCAGAAAAAGGATGTAACCTAATTCTTATAACTTAATGTTTCAATTTTCCAATTATGTGAAATCTATAAAAAATACCATTTGTATTTGACAGTTAATAAAGCCTCTAATATTTCTATAGAGATACTAACACAACATCAAATACAAACACAAAAATTGCATTAAGTACTACACTGAATCTTTATTAAATATGAAAATTTTACTGCTTTTCAAATTATAGGAGATTTTTTGTGTTTGGAATCCACCACATACCTTTTCAAGCTATGTAGTTTAATGTCTATTATGTAAGCTTCAAAATGCTAAAAGGTAGAGGCTGCTTAAGGCAAAACAATTTTGCTTAAGGCAATCCTTAAAGTGCATTTCTGAAAAAAAAATACTTTTCACAAAAATGACTTATGACTGTACAAGAAAAAATAGATTCATGTAAAGAATGAGAGGTGGCATTGATTATTCATTCAAGAAGTTTGAAGAGAACCTTACCCAGTGCTTTCAGATACTCCTCAAAATTGTCATTGCTGACCATTTTCCAGTACCCATTGAAGTCTGCAGGCATCCCTGCTGCAGGTGATGGTCAAAATCACTGGCTCAGAACTGTGGGTTGATTCTGCACCCCACAACTCTCTGCCTTAGGCTTTGTGGCAAGTTGGAACTCTGGTTTCTTTTATCTCTTTTTTATACCATGGAGCTATGCAAGTCCTTCTAATCCGATTATTGTTGAAGTGCTGCTTTTAAATCCTTCTACAAGGCTGAACCTTTGAGATTTCTAACATGACAGCAGGATGATTTGATTTAAAACAAATGAAATATTCACCTTTCATATCACTGTGTAAGAAAAACCCGTTTTAACCATATTACTCTTCATTCTTCCTGCCACTCAGAAAAAAAAAAAAAACCTTTCAAATAGTTTTCGTTTGGGATATTAGCCAAAGTTATAAAAGTTTGGAATATTAGCTAAAGCTACAAAAGGGCTTATCTTGTGTCTTTTTTGAGCCAAATTCTTCTTCTTGAATAGGTTTCAGCTACTTTATGCTTTCTTTCAAGAAAACAATCATACAGACCCTTTCAGTCAAAGCCATTTGTGTCTGGTATTCCTTTAAGTTGTTCCACAAACTCCTGAATCCTAAAGAACCACCCGTGGAAGCTGCTTGGCCAGCTGGGGGCTCAGAAGCACCACTTAGGTGGAACCTTGTATTGGGAAGCAGTGGTTACTCTGTACAGCAATAAATGCTGCATGAATGCTTTCAGCTGAGGAGCTCTGAAACACAGAGGGAGCACTTTATAGAGTTCTGGATTCTCTGAAAGTGACTCCATTCAGAAATGAGAGACACTCAATCAGCATAACAGGCAACCAGCAGAGAGGAGTACAAATTTTCCCCACTGACATCAGAGCCCAAGTACTGAGCCTCTCAGATGTTTGCATATGGTACAACTGAAACCCCTACTGGATATTTTGGGGCTTTGGCAAGCGCTTGCTCTTGAGAAGACTCTGGAACAGAGAAGAAAAGAAACCCACTTGTCTTAGGCTGCAATGCAAGATGTAACCAGAAGTGTGTATTCTATCACCATCTGTTAAAACCAGGTGGGGCAGGTTTTTTAATCTCTGCCACAACCAATCCTCCCTCCAGGAGATCTCTGCTGTCCATGGCCACTGAGTGTCCCTGCAGGGCTGATCCAATTCCAGCATCCCATGGGGAGATGCTGCGCCCAGGGGAGGAGCCAAGCATTCCTACCTGGATCCAATCTGAGCCTGGCACAGCACAGCAGCCTTTGCCCACTGCATTCCCAGAGGAGCAGCTTTCTGCTGCCCTGCATTCCCAGAGGGAGCCCAGGCCCATCTGCAGCAGCCCTGGAGCTGCAGAGGAAAACTCCCCCCTTGTGCAGGATCCCTGCTCCAGCAGAACCACAGCTGGCACTGCAGGAGGGCTGAGCCCCCATGGGATGGGGCTGTGCCACACCCTGACACACAGGGGGACAGGGACTGCTCTCACTCTGGCAGTGTTTTTGTACTACTACATTTTATTTTCATTTCCCTATTAAGTTGTAGTTTTTTGTTTGTTTTTTTTTTAATTTATTATTTACACATATTAGTAAAGAACTGTTATTGCTATCCTCATATCTTTGCCTGAGAGCCCCTTAATTTCAAATTTATAATAATTCAGAGGAAGGGGATTTACATTTTCCATTCCAAGGGAGGCTCCTGCCTTACTCAGCAGACACCTGTCTTTCAAACCAAGACACAGCTTTAAACATGGGGATGAGGACTGCCTGTCATTTGAGAACCCAGAGCCTTAGAAGAGTCAGAAGTAGCACGTGCATTTTTAAGTGCTTGCATGGAAGAAAGATTGATTTCCATGTCTTGGCCAGATCACCAAAAATCAAAAAAGTTATTCAGGGCCTTATAAAGTCAAAGTTTAGAAGTAATATATATTTAAACGTATCTCTCTCTCTCAAGTTATGGTTCATTGTATTTTGCTGGTTTAGAACAGTAAGGATTGCAGAATTACAAGTTAGGAAAATACTATATTTGACCCTTAAATAATATTTATTGACTTACTGAAATTATTGAATACTAAGAATATTTATTGTGAAGATCTCCTTGCTCTTATTTTCACAAAGAAGCTGTTCTTTGTGTATTTTAAGCTACACAGCTGAGCATCCCAATTTTCCTGAACACTACCACAGATTCATGGATTTAAAATACCACATGATATCAAGAAATTTTGGACTTTCCCTTCATTATTAATAAGAAACAACTTTCTCAAGAAATCTACACGACAAGGGTCATAGTCTGACACGGCACACAGTGCAGAAATCAGTCCCTCAGAGGGTTTATTGCTGTGTTTTGCAACCTGAGGGGCTGCAGCAGCTGCCCCTGGTTCCTGCGCTCGCTCTCCTCTGTGTAGACGTTGTGCTGTGCAATGTAGGCAATGACAGAGTCTGGGATCAGATACTTCACACTCAGCCCTCTGCACAGGGCAGAGCGGATCTGCGTCGCACTGACTTCATTCTGGATCCACTCTCTCACTAGAAAAATATTGTGCTGAAATTTAGATAAAAGGTCTGATTCCTGGATGAGCTGTGATGGATCAGAGCCAGCCCGGCTGATGCAGACCAAACCAAACTTCCCCACTATTTCTTTGATGTCTTCTTCCTTCCAGAGATTGGGTGTCTTAAATGTCTGTAGAAAATCAGCCCCACAGAGCAGCTTTAATTCTGGTAGAACTGGAAAGACAAAAGGAAATAACAGATGTCTTATCTTTTCTCAGTCTTCTAGGAAGTTTATACTTAGAATCAGTTTTAACTCATTACTTTAGATTTAAAAAAAAATATATTTTTTAAATCATTTACCTTTACTCCAGGCTTCTTTTTCAGAAAGTTGCAAGAAAAATTCAGTTTAGGTTTTTATGTGTCTGGTCACAATACTTTATCACCTACTTCATCATTATTCAAAGCATAATGAATATTATCTGTACACAGTTAAAGGAGAATTTTTACTCCACTCAAGCAATCCAAAAAGGGGAAGAAGGAAATAAAGAGAAATAATTTAGCATAAAGATTAGACTTGGTTGAACGTGGCTACTCCACACCATCCTGCCCTGCTGTTCTTTATTGTCTCTATTTCTTATTTGCTGTTCACTGCCTAAGCCCCAGCATAGAACTCTTTTCCTCAAACTTCTTCCACAGGACTCATCATTATTCCACTTGAGCATTGTACAAACATTGACCAGCTAGTTTCACACCCTTGTATTCATGTGAAATGAAGAGGAAAGGATTTTATGCTCGTTTGATGGTTAGCACATCTGCAAGTCTTCTACAAACACCTTAAAGGAGAGATTCAGAATGTAAGAAACATTCCAGTGATGATGTGTCAAAAGTGTGACTTCTTTCCTCCACCAACTGAAAAGATATGACTCCTTAACAACCAGGAACAACTGAAATTTATTATTGATGTCCAAGAGAAGCTACAACACTAGAGGAAAAAGGCAATGTATCAGAAATCCAGCAGCATCCTGGCAAGCCATAGGACTAGGGAAGATGATATAGATAGGGAACTGAAAACTGACATTGTTTCAAGAGCCTGCCATGCCTCTACTGCCAACGGGAGCTTTTCTGGCCAGCAAACATCCACATGGCAGCATCACTACTGTGCTATCCATACACTTTGTCCATTGTCTAACACTAGAAGTAGAATTCTAAGCAATCCCTGTATTTTTTATTAATGTATTCTGTGCTTTGCAAAACAAGCAGGGCCACAATGTGCATCTCTGACAAAGCTAAAGAATTGCTTATAAAATCAAGAATTAATACAACTCCAGGGTCTCTTATCTGTGTAGGAACTATTACAGAACAACTGCCCCAGCAGTTATGTTGGCCTTTGGCATGGCTTGGTTTTGGCACGCAGCTCCAACCCTCAAAACTCACCAGCTACTATGTTCAATTTTCTCACTACTAATCTGGTAAAGCTGTAGAGTTTTTAATGATAAACACAGCATCATGTTTACAGTCATGAACCAACCTGGTTGCTGGCAAGAAAGGGAGTCCCTCGTAGAACTTTCCGTGGGATGTTTGTTTCTTGTGAACTCCTTGGACTGGAAAGTTCTGAGTGCTTCATTATAATGGTGCCTGCATTTAAAATAAAGGCTCCCGTGTGAGGTAATTCTCAGACATGCAACAAAGTGATTACCTGGCACTTTCCCCTTCCAGAACACGGTCTACTTTCCTGCCCTTTGGATTGGAATACCATTTTTTGGGAATTTGGCACATTCGTGCTGCCATGAGATTAGTATCAATGTAGTTACATTTTGTGAATTCACATGTGATCTCCTTAATGGCATCCTGGTTTGTAAATTCTTTTTGAAATTATTCCCTTATGGCAATTTTGGTAGCTACTACATTTAAAACATAGAGGAGGTTTTTTTGCCTGAAACAGGATTAAATCTCACTTCAATCACTAGCTGTAATTTCTTGACTACATACAACCCCTCATGACAGCGTTTTTGTAACATGTGCTCTGTTTTGAAGAGGAGACATTCTTGTTCTCTCTCCTCCTCTTCTCCATAAAAAAATGTTCCCTGAGTTTTCACCTTGCTGTTTTCCTGTTTATTTTAATTAGAAGAATCACAATTCCAAGAAACTAAAAATTCTCATAAGACTTTTGACATCTGCTGTGCTTCTAATTTTACTGAGTCCAGATCCAGGAAGGCAGGCAAGGATCCCTTTGCATGTTTTTCCAGGTTTTTGCTACTTTATCCTTTATCACTCCTCATCCCTGGGCCCTCCTGCAATTGCTACCTCATGGCAGCGGCCTTTTCTTTCCAAATCAACACAACCTCTCTTGTTTAGAACAGTCCCTGCCTTGCACCATCCTGAGCCAGGCCTAATCATTGCTCACATTTGCACAAGCCAACATTGTTTCAAGGATACAAGCTCCTGGCCAGGCAGGACAAGCAGACACAGAATCAAGGCTGTGTCCAATTTCAGTGCAGCATGTATTGAGCCACAGTGACCATCAGCTCTTATCCAACTGCAGCAACACAAAGGTTCTGAGTTTCAAGGAACAGTCTGAATCCAGTGCATGTACAAAGCCCCAGCTGACCCTTGGAACATCTGCTGTAAGGCAGGAATTCACAGGTTAGTGATTTAAAAGTACACTCCTCTAATTGTGCAAACACTTTAGCCATAGGAATAAGCTGCATATGTGTCAGGAACCTACACCCAGGCAGGCTACAAAGCAGCCTCCAGTGATTTCTGGTGCTCAGCTACCGGCCAGGAAAACTGCACAGCCAAGAGGTGAGGCACATATGGCAGCAGAGAGTGGGTACCAGGAGCTTGGTCTGTGCCTTCCCACACACCTAATTTTAACCCTGCCTTGCTGTAAACAGGCTGCTGCTATGTATAGCCAAGCACACCGACTGTGTGTCGTGCTCTGACATTCTTGGGCCAGGATTCAAAAACAAGAACGTTTGGCAAAGAGCTCCCTGCAGGACCAACGTTACAAACACTGCAAAATCTGAGCTGCCCTGGGTCTGCTCAGCAGCTCAAGGGCTGGAGCAAGTGGGGCTGCATTACTTTAGACACAGCAAAAAAGACAAACCCATCTGCCAGCTTCTCAAGCGTTTTCTGAACTGTGTATGAAGCTTTGAGTAACTATAGAGCTAAATCACAAGCACAACTCAACAGAAGTTGGGTAATGCAGATCTTTGCCAATTTTTAATTACTGTGTGGTATAGCTGCATGCCAATCAAATCCACAGGAGCAATGACTGCAGTCCTTTGCCTACTGACAATACTTCTTCCTTGTCTAGGAATACTCATCAACAGCAGCTAAGTGGAAAACAGCTCTATTATGTTCCCTCCTCTGTCACCCTGGTTTTTTAAGATTTTCTAGGCCTTCTGGTGTTGACATTCTTGTGGTGAACTTTCTCAGACACTTTCTGTAAATAACTGATTGTTTTGTCTTCTTTTATGGAAGAGGAGAAAATTGATAGACTGTTAGTTTGTCCAGTGTCATTGGAGAGGTGTCACTGTCACCCTCCAATCCACTGTCACTTTTGGAAAACTATAAATGTTAGAGTCAGAAAATAAACTTCCTCTTTCTTCCTTCACCTTGAGAACGGTGGTGTGCTTGTGTTCCTTCTGTCCTATAGTGACACTCCTCCTCTCTAAGAAAAGCCTTATGAGAGTCTCAAGATTTCCATACTCATTTAATAGCACTGCCATAAGTGGGATTTGATCTTTGCTGCTTTAAATTCTTTTGTGTTACAGCTACTTGGGATGCTCTGCAAAATCCACAGGTTTTGATGAAATGTGACATTTTTATCGCACTCAGTTAAAACAAGTACTGTAGGAAAAGGCCATTCATGTGTTTCAGGACTAAATGTTCTACTGCAGGTAAGTGTACAACTCAAACTACTGATAAGAAGAGACACTTAGGTACAATAATGATTTCCTCTGCCTTGCAATGGGAAAATCTCTTTCTATTGGTAGTGAAGTTTCCTACCTGAGGGAGCTTATTGTGAAGGCAGCAGTTAGTCCTTGGTTTTTTGAGGAGTGAAGAACCTATAGATTAACTCTGAATGAATGTGAAGAACAACAACTCCACAATAAACCATTGCCTGTTTATACTTAGTAAGGATCTGCTCTTTTTTAATCTTTTTTTCACCTGTGAAAAGTGTAAAGCACAAACACCTGCATTTCATCAAAATGCTGCTTCCCCATTCAAGGGACAAGGTTCAGCACTGGATTATTGCACTGGTTCAGTTCATTAATACACATCAACATTTGTGGACAAAACAAGATTTAAGCTTGTTTCTCTCCTTAACAAGCATCCATTTTAATGTTTTGTGGATTTCCTAATATAACTAGAGGTTCACTTTTTAGGCAGATGGGAAGTTTGGCTGTTCATACCACATTGCCTGAGCAGAAAATTATTCAGATAGGTTTTACTTACTGGATTTCTTATCCTGAAGAACTCAGAAGTGGATTTATAATTGACGAACCCTGTCTTGCAAGCAGTACTCACTTCAGTTGGAGCTGTGCAAGACCAAAGTAGGATCACCTGATCTGTAAGATCTGAGACTGCTTCTCTGGAGGAAAATGGTTTGACTGAACTGAAGTTTAGGACAAAAGCCCCATAACCAGGCCATACTGTAGGACAGCATTTGGTGACTTCTCAAACTGGGACATACAGTTATGATTAGAGAAAGAATAGAGTTTTCTGCAAAAATAGAAAACCTCCCACCCTGATCCTGCTCTGCTGCCTGGAGGGAAGGGGCAAAAGGAGCAACTGGATGTCCGTGTTCCTTCAAGGAAGCAAATAAAAGCAGGTCTAAAAGGCTCTACTTTGTCTTGTAAGTTTCCAATGAATTCTTATGGATGCTTTTGTAAGGTAACAGGTCTGGCTTTTAACTGCTTTCACAAAGAGCTACAAGAGCTTTTGGGGCAGCTGTTGGAGAGCACAATTTAGAGCCTTGAACACCTAGAAAGTCACCTAGAAAATGGGGATAAAAATGAAGAATCAGTGATAGCTCTTACAGCATATTTGCTGTAGACTTCCATGAGGGTTTCCAGTTAATGGTATCCATTACCTTCTGTAGCACCTTTTCCAAAGAGCAGTTAGCACAAGAAGTTTGCGTTTTCACTCCCTGCCCCTTATGCATTTATTACCACATGGAAAGGACGTGTTTCAAGGTCCTTGCATCAAGTTTTGGACAACTTGTTTAATTTCTCCTCCCAGCACAAAATCAAAGAAAACTCCGAGATTTTGAAGAAAACATCAGCAGTTACGGGCTTGGGCTTAATTTACCAATAGTGTTAATAAGAAAACTTTACAAGGATGTGTGCACAGATAAACCTGGAGGCATAATACTGCTACCATAGCTAGCCTGGAACAGAGATGCTCCTGAAGAGCAGCATCATTTGTGAACTCACTTTCTGGTCACAAGCTCTCTATCACCTGCTTAGAAACTTACACCCAAGAAAGGTAACATGAGAGGCAGGAACTTTTCCTGCAGAACCCAGCAGTGGCCATCGTTTTGCAGAGGCTTTCCACATGCATCCACCTACTTGAAGGAGACGAGGGCAGGACCATGGTTATTGCACAGGTCTGGGGGAAGCAAATGAAAGATTCCTGGTGGGGAGTCCTGACTTGCCTGAGTGTTTTAGAGGAGCAAGTTCTGTGCATTGACATGGCAGAATTTTGGCAGTCAGTAATTTCATAAAGACAGGAAGAAGATAATGTAATCACCTTAATACTTTCACTGTCTCTGTCCAGGTGTCCTGCTGGCTCTCCCAGGGATCCACACGGATCCAGTCAGACGTCTCCAGGGCCAGTCTGGCCATCGCCACCCGGTGCCTTGCTGACACCAAGCCTTTCTTCCCATAGCTATCACTGACAGGAGACATTATGCCTTCAATCACCTGATATCTTCCTTTGGGAAAAAAGAAAAGAAAAATATGAAAATTAGGTCCTCTTCACAGAATCTTGAAAATTTAGGGTGGATAGGGCCTTGGGAGCTCACCTAGTCCAACCTCTTCAAAGGGTAACATCATGGTTAAGGGCAAAGGTTTGAGATGCTATGGACAACTTGATTTGGGTTTTGTTATTAATCCATTCCCAGCAATCAAAAAATTAAAATGCAAATGTTTTGTTCCTCTGTGAACTGCTCACAATTACTATCATGTTTATCCTAATAAATGACCCAAAAAGGAAAGCTGAGTAAACAGACAATTTTAAACCATGTAGACATAATAATAATTGATGTTGCACACTATCAAAATTGTTAGATGGAATTAATTTTCATAGTCCAGTTAGTACAGTTGGTATAGCCAGAGCAAAGAATGACTTAACTGACCAGTTCTTTGTTCTTAGATATATGATCATTGTTATTTATCAGAATCATTGTGCCTTCCTTTATGTTAAAGCAAGAATTACAGCATATTACTGCAGCTGTGATAGATGTGCTTCAGACAAATCAGAAGACTGAAGCACAAAGATGGGTCTAAAGGAGTCTAAAACAAGACTTGAAGCACTGTGCTCCACACATCAGCTCAGCAGCCACTAAATGCCTTTCTATCTGGCTGACCATGTTAAATACATTTGACAATATGCCCCTGATTTTCTACCCTTGTAACACAACATAACCATTAACACAACAGGCTGGTTAGACTTTGCAGTTCTGGCTCCAAACCAGGAAACAAAAATAAAGCACCACCACAAGCTGCAAGCCTTGAGAAATTGAGAGGAGAGGAAGAGTGTTTCAGCTGAACAGAAATGAACAAAATTATTTCTAATGAAGCACATGCATTTTAAATAACTATGATAAATATGCTACTGAGGAGGGAAAAAAATCCTTGTCCTTTTTTCTGATTCAATTATTTTAACAGAGAAACTTCAATGCAGCATGCTACCTTTATTGCTTTGTAAGGAAAACAGCACCCCTGACATTTCTGATACTGGTACATGACAATTTAATATTCCAACACGAAAATGTCACTCTAGCAATGTCACATTTATTTTGATGTAATAAAATTTTCAAAAGAACTTCACTGAATTGGACTTAAAAAACCAGCAGTAAGATTCAATGAGATTTACATCCTCTTAAGATGTCAGCTCAAACCATCCTCTGTTTTAAAATATTCTCATTACAGGCAAAATGAGCAAGATAAAATTTTCCAGCATCATGCAAAGATGTGTATATAATTAAGTCCATCTCTTGATTTGAAATTGGAAATAATTCCACTTGATTTATGAACAACAATTATTCTCTCGTACTCTGGTATTATACAGTGCTATAACAAGTTGTCATTTAAAGGGAAAGAAATTACAGTTTAAATTCATTTCTCGTTTAAAGGGAAGGAAACTTTTCTTCAAACTGCAGTTTGAATTCACTACTACGTTAACCTTATTAAAAGGTTTTTCCTACATGATGATTTTATTTGCCATGTTTCACTTTCTTTACATTTCTACAGATATAAGTTCTTCCCTTATAACTTAAATGAATATATTAAATGAAAAAAATCATATTTCTGTGAGCTCATGCTAACCAAGCATATGGGTCTGCCACATCCTTGTGAGATGGAAAGATTTCAGTCTCTAATCTGCCCTTGAGCTGCATAAATGAGATGGGATAAGAGCTTCTGGTGCCATATCAGCTTGTTCCCAAGCAGAAATGAAACCAACTGGAAGAGAAAAAGCAAGGTTGGTAACACTTCAAAGAGTCAAACACAGGAATAGCTTGAGAAGATTCACAACGGAGTAACCAGCACTGTGCAATCAGGATGCATGAGAGCTTTCCACATAGAAACACAAGCTTTAGCTGTCAAAATACAGGAAATAATTTTATTACTGGCTCTCAATAACTTCTTTCCAATTCAGTAATTTAGAAGTTCACTTGTTCAAATATGCCCCTCAGTTTTGGCAGGTGTGTGAAGACAAAATAATTAAATTCTGTCACCTCGGGCTTTTATTAATGTCCATTGCAATTCTCTTCTCTCTCCCATAAATTATTACAGGTTGTTTCATACCTTCCTTGGTCCAGAATTATCTTCAAATTCTATTTCTCTGGAATTCTATTTGTTTTCATCATGTAGTTTGTTATTATTACTTGTCCTAAATATGTGTAAAAGTCCTCCAGGCCCTCAAGTGGCTTTGTTTTTCAAAATATACCTACCAAAAGCAGCAAAAAAGTTCCTCTTGCTATGAACTTACATTATCTAAGAACTGTTTGGGAGAACTGGCTAGTGCTCAGAAAACTAAATATAACAAAAGGAATGAAACAAAGACTGTCCCTCAAACATGTTAAAGATTATTAAGGAAAATAGGTATTTAGTTTTCTGTTATCCAGGTCTCACTGTAAATTGTCACAAACACTAACACAAATTGTAATGCTTAATTAGCTTATTCATACTAAAGCAAATTTATCAAATGCCAATTCATACAAAATTGTTTGTGTATTTTGGTGGGGCTTCTAAAGATTAATTTCTTCTGGTAGTAAGTCTGTAATTCACTGGGAGAAATTATGCCAGAAGTCAATAACAAAAGTAAATAACCACTACAGAAAAGCAAATAAATGAAACACTTCCATGCATTTAACTCTTGCTCACTACTCGTTTTCCTCTCAGTGTCAAGGGAAAATCACCCAAGAGAAGCTCTGCAGCTTGCTGGTGTTACCCTACCCAGTGAACAGGAATGCATTTGACAGAAGCTGGAGGAATGCAGCCAGCTGAGATGAGCAGTGGTTTAGCCTCGTTAGCACATACAGGAGGCACCAACCTGAGATCAGGGGAAGTGGGACACTGAAAGGGAGATCCCTGGTCAGGTCATGGTGAGAAGAGTGTGCTCATGGGAGTCAGTATGCTAATGGCATGCTAATGGGATGCTAATGAACCTATTCTAGATTAGGTCATGTTTCTGGCTCTTGTTCTCGGTTTGTTTGGAACCTGTCACATTCAAGGTCATGCTCCGAGCTCGCGTTGGTGACTGGACCCTCACCCTCAGAAACCCCTGTATCTTGTGATGCTCCCCACGCCCCCCTGTCTTTGGATCTTGCCCCTCAGATGATGAGGTTTCTGCCTTTGTTATTTTGCTAATAAAGTTCTTTATTTTTGGGCAGGTCCATCATTCCTGTGCCTCTGTTTTTGCCACGTTCGCCCCAGCTGGACCAGACTTGGGGTTGCAGAGAGTCACACTGTGATAGCAACTCAGTAATGGTGTCCCATTTTCCCCAGTTTTCATAAGATAATAACTCATTATCCTCCACTTTCCCCTGGCATTTGTCTTGTCACAGATAAAACATCTTGTCTTTCACACCCTCCTCCTTTGACCTGCATCGCTTTTGGTCTCACCTGGAAACTTGGGAATGTGTGTATCCTCCACTGTCAACACTTGGGAAACAAGATTAAAAATATCTCAGATAGATTGATTCTAGTTCTGTTTCTTTGGTCTTTAAGGTCAAATGAGGAATACAGTCACAGAGAAGTAAAAGTACTTGATATTAAGTATTCGTAGACTCTAAAGGCATCTGCCACAGTCACTGCAAGTTTCAAAAAACAATTTTAAAACAGGGGACTGAATGTTGGAAAATTTTAGCTTTGTCTGAGGATGTGTAAAGTGCCAGATTCAAAAGAGTAGACAGAAAATCCAGGTAAAGAGAATGATTTGAGTCATTCAGGCACATACAGCTATGTGTGTTGTATTTAAAAGGCAGCATGACAAGATTTATTGGCTGATATTAACAGGAAAAGGATGAATTACTTGACATGTGGCAATAAAACTGCACTTAAAGAAACCCAATAAAATGTCTTAGTTTAAATAGGGATGTATGAAAAATAAGATTAGGCAGCATTAGAAATTGACGTGATGTACAAAAAGCTGGCAGACAGAATTACTGGAGATGTCAGTCAGGATGCACATCAGGGAAAGTCACATCATTCATGGCACTGAAACCTGCCTCTGAAGTCACAGAATCCTGGAACTGCTGACGTTGGAAAAGCCCTCTCAGATAACTGAGTCCAACCAGTAACTCAGCACTAGAGAACATGTCCCCAAGTGCCACATCCACACGTCCTTGGAACACTTCCAGGGTTGGTGACTGAACTCCAGCCAAGCCATGGCCCAACTCATCATTTCAGCCTGATTTGTGATGGAGCAGCGCTACTGAAGCAGCAGGAGGATGAAGCCCTTCCCAAGCCTAGGAAACACATCCCTCATGCGAATCAATTAATTCCTCACTTGTTTCATGCATCCAGTGTGGATGTCAGCTCCAAAGTGCACTGTTCCCTCTGAAAGGGAATCTCTGCTGCATCAAGTCAGACAACTCCTGTTCTCCAGCCCCTCCACCAGCTCCCAGGCTGCAGCTGCTGCTTCTTCTCAGCAAATAAGCTCCAATTTCTCCTCTCCTTCCCTGCTAACCCCAGAAGTGGAAACAGGGCTGAAACCATGAGAGAATGACCAATAAATTTGCTGGGTAGGAATGGTTCTGCTATAAAAGACACATCCAGAATCAGTCATTTTTATAGCATGCTGCCAACCCCTTCTGCTTGAGAAACTGCGTTCCCTGTCGAGGAGGGGCCACAGGTGGGGTTTGAGTACCCCCACATACAAACCACACACCCATGCACACAGCACAAACACATCCAGCTGCTCCTGGAGCTCCTGCAAGGGCAGCCACCTCTGCTTGGGATGGATAAAGATGCTGCAGGCAAACTGAGAGCTCTGACTTTGCTGCCACGCTGGGTGAAGCTTTCAGAAAGTGCAAAGACAATGCTGTAAGCAACCCAGACACCAAAGAAGGATTATCCAATGCAGAAAGTCCTTGTACTTGTAAGGCTTCACAAATTAAAATAAGAAGTCAAAAGGCAAGTTGCACCCTACCCAGAACTAGGCATTGACATCAGGTATAATATAATGCACAATTTCCATTTCAACCTTTAAAAATTTCATTTTTAATATGATTATTACTAGATTTTAAGCAACTACCCTGAGTAAGGGGTGGAATCTTTCTAAACTGACCCTGGGGCAGACCAGATATTAAATTGATTCAGACAGAATAATAATTAATTTCCCAGTTCAGTCCTTCTTTAAAGGCAAAGAGAAATGTTACTGGACTACAATTTATGACTTAAACAGAATTACCAGTTGGTCCCGTATTACCCTTCTACTCTTTGCATATCTGGGCAGCAGAATCAGTTATAAAACTACAGTGAAAAAAGTAAATTAAAATCTCTTTTCAACCGTTTATTTCTAGTCCTGCAGGAGCAACAAAATGTTTGTTCTAGGAAAACAGACTTGTAGAGGCTGCTCTCAGAGCCAGCTCTGTAACTCCTCCTCATGACAGTCAAAGTTTCCTCACAGGATATTCCGAGTGTGCAACTACTGCTTTTACTGCACACTGGTATCAGTGGGTTCCCAGGTTATCTCCCCCTGCTCAACTTGACAGCCAAATTCCTTTTACTATTATTTGCAGTTTAGGTTCCTACTGAACCACCTCCCTAGGATCTTCTCTGTCAGATTCCAATAAATAATGATTCCCTCCCAACCACTTGCAGAAACATAACTGCATATATTAGCTGCAGATGGAAAAAAAAAAATCCCTGAGCAACTAAGGAGCTGCTCAAGCTTAGAGTTCAAGGCTTTCCAGTGGCATTTCTGATGCTTTCTTAAGTTCCTGATGTTACCACCTTGCTCTTTTGTTGCCAAAACATTCTAGCCTGTGGCATCTCGCTTTTCTGATCTTTTTTAGGATAGATGAAGTGCCTCTTAGTGAAGACAGATAATGAACAATTAACATTTCATCTTTTCTCCAATTTCCCCCGGCTGTCAAAACTGCTACCTGAACCCTTCTTCATATTGAAACACATTGTATCAGAAAAGCACAGAATTAGAACATAAAAGATCTTCCTAAGTTTCAAAATTATTAACCATATTATTTCACAAGGTTCAGCCAGTGCCATGAGCAGGACCCTCAAACTGCTGATAAAACTTTTACTCTCTTTGCATGAGCACTCATTATACTTGCTTATACACTGAGGTAATGTCAGACTTTCTATATTGAATATCCCATGAAAGCTTTACATTAATATCAGAAAAGAATATTAAAATGAACCCAGCTGTGAAGTAAGAGCTGATCTAAGTGAGTATTAAAACTCTTTCTTGCTTTTCCCAGGCCTCACTGACCTGTCTGGTGCAGGTGGTCTCTGGCCAGCTCAAACAAACGCATGTGCATGTTGGTGGTGGGGTTAAAGGAGCCACAGGCCAGGAGGATGACAGGGATCCTGCTCCTCATCCTGACAGCAAAACATTACAGCTCCTCCCTGAAGAAAAAAAAATTAAAAGACAAACTTGAGAAAGAGGAGTCTGCCCTTAGTTCCTGAACTAAAAGGAGCTGTTTTCAGGACTGGGTGTTCCTGGAGCACCAGTGCAGTGTCCAGAGATCAGCCCTGTCCCAGCATTCAGCACCTGCTCAGGAACACAGCTGTTCCTGGATATTACTTAGGAAAACACCAATACATTCTGCTTCCCCACACACAGACATGGCTACAACACACTTTTAGATATTTACATTCCTATTACTAAATCCTGACAATTATTTTTTACTTCTTTTTAATTTTTAACTTGCTTTTATTAGAGTGAAAAGTTTTGTTCTGTCTTCGTGGCCATTGATAGCGTTGGAACCTGCAGGCCTGCTACAAAAGCAAAATTTATTTTTTTTTAAGTAACTTCTTTCAATGAACTTTGCAACATGTGACAAAACCTCAGGCGCAACACTCAGTCCTAAAGTGTGACTTCCTGGGAGCTGGGCAGGCAGCACCGGGGATCAGCCTGCTGGCAAACACTTCCTGCCAGATTATCAGCATTGGCATGGGTGGCTCCTCTTATGGACTGCAGAGCAATGCACAGTGCACCAACAACAGGGAGCAGCAGGGAAGAGGAAGCACAGCTGTGTCAGGAAATCCGCAGAGAATTAAAAAGCTGTGAGGAGCCTTGCAGGGGTGTTTACAAAAAACTCTGTCATAACTTGGCTAAACTGTCAGTCATCTACTAAAAATGTAGCAAAAATCAGTTTAAATCCACTGTGCTTGGAGGTATTTACTTGCATAACTCTTTTTAAAACTAATCCAGAATACAATTGGCATGATAAAAACAACTGTGTCCCACATCCATGTCTGCAAATCCAAAGTCTTTTCCTAGAATTTGAAATCTCTACATTGCTCACACCTGTGTATCATACAAACAGCACTCTCCTCCCTTCCCTGGCCTCCAGCCCCCCCATCAAGAACAGGCTTCCTGCAGGAGACACCTGCATCCCAAACTTCAGAACCCAGTCTTGGGATAACACACCAAACCCAGCAGAGATTGTGTGTTCTGATCAGCCAAATCTCATTCTCCTTCTGCACTGTAGCTGTAGCTCAGAGCCTACTTCTTGTAGTTACCAGTTCTTACAGTCCCTTTTTCCCTCTCCTCTTTCTCTGACTTAGAAAAAATTAATAATAATGGTTAAATCCATGTCAAGTCCGTGTTTTATAGCTGCCAACCCGATCATTTATGGAGGATTTACAACCTGAAGACTGGGAATGTACCATGGAACAGTGTTCATGTGCACCAAGTAACAAGTGTTAATATTGTCATTTGTGACTTTTTGAACCTTTGACATTTGAACCTTTCTACTGAGAAAATCCTTTGAAGTATTAAGTGCTATCTGTACCTCCAGCATCTAGTAATGAATACAATTGTTTTATAATGTTTTTATTCTACTTTCCTCATTTCTCATCATTCTAGGGGAGACATACTGGCAAGAAAACGCTTGCTGGCTGTAGAGCCACTGAAAGACAGCAACAGTTTTATGGTCTGTGATGGGAGCAGCTGGAGGAAGCTCCTTTAACTGCACCCTGCTCTCTCCTCTGGTTTATTGTCCCTGTGCAGACACAAAAACTCATACATGAAAACTGTATGTAAAATGTATAGCTTCTTTATTCAGAAAAAACCAAAACTGTTCTTTTGTTAAGTATCAACAATTCTGTAAATGTATCTCCACTGGATGGGGGGAGGTGTTTCTGCCCTGAAACTGAGCAAAACATCAGCATCCGGATGGAGCTCTCATTGCTGGCTCACGGTCCTCCCGTGCTCCCTCCTGTTCTGATCAAGTGCAGTTTATATCTCCATAGCTGTTCCTTTATTCGCCATCTCAACTGAATGATTGCTTTTGCTTTGCTTTTAATTCTACAAACTACTCCTCACCTGAAACAAAGGTGTTGGACAGTTTTGTTGCAGCTTTTACTCATTTATACCCTGGAAACTCCAAGGAAAGACTTCAACCTGTGACTTTTAGTGATAACTTGACATACTGACAATGGAAATTCAAAAATCAAACCACCACCACTACCAAAAAACCAAACAAAACCAAAAAAGAAAACAGAAAAAAAAACTCAACACAACAAACCAAGATTGTACTTATAGAAAATAAACACGTAATAAAAAAAGCATCTCACAAGGTATTATACATCTATAAACTCACAAACACCCCATATATATATTTTTTTTTTTTTTAAATCTGTGTTTTTATTTTTACTATCCACAAATATGCGCACCCTACACCTATTCAACAGGTCCAGGACAACTTTTAGTATTTGAAACAAAACTTTCTGATTCAGCTGCTATTCAGCTGGTATTAATTACCTGGGCTTCAAATCATTAGAACACCTAACTCAAAGTAACAGAAAAAAAGAGAGTAAACTGATTTTTCAGCTAAGCTCCCTTGAGAAATCAAACACTGGGGGAAGTTTAAACACAGAGTCTGTGTGCCCTGCTCTGGGCCCGTGTTCCAGCAGCCCTGGACAAGCAGTGCATTCCCAGAAAGGCCAGTCTGCAGCTTGGGAAGCTCCCAACAACAGGGACATCGTGTGGCAATGCAGAAAAGGGCAGTCACCTCCAGATGGGGAGGCCACACTCAAGCTATATAAAAAAAGTTTAATGATGGACAAAGCATCATGATTTTCATTAGACAGTTCCTGCAAGTTCTTTCCCTGGTGCATGTATTCCCACAATATGTCAATAACAGATGATGTTACAGATGACCACACTTAAGTTCTGCTGAAAGTCAGTAATTAGAGCCATATCTGATTAATTATCAGCAGCAGAATGGAGTGCTGAGCAGCACAGTCTAATTCACGAGCTGTTAAATTAGTAAATTGGAGAACAAGGCACTGATACGTGCATGCTATGAGTCACTCACTCTTGAGGGAAACATTTCTGCAAAAAGCAGAAATAAACCAAATCCTAGCACAGGATTAAAGCATTATCTCCTCCTGTGAGGGGGAATCTAGATTAATTTAGATGAAATTTAGATTTGAAGAAGTTCAAAGCTGCCTGATTCCATTCTTTTACTGGGCCACATCATCACTTCATATAAATTCATGCAGATGCAATGGGACGAACTGAGTTACACCAAGTGACACTAAAAGTATTAGAATTGTGAGATAGATTTTGAAAGGCAGAAAACAAAACTACATTAGTAGCTGACCCAAATCATAGCAAACCACAGTACACAAATATCCCTAAAAATATGATTGGATATGAGAGTTTCTCATGCTGTTAATAATAATAATAATTCTCTGCTGCCATAGAGAAGTTACTCCAGTCAGTAAGTTCCCAGTATTTGCTGTCACCAAAAGCAATCCTCCACAGCAGTGACAAATATTTACCTCTATATCCCCACCTTCCTTTTAATAATGAGATAAATATGTACCTGGGTGAGGAAAAATGGAAAATGCATAATCTGGGGCAGTATTTAATTTACTCATCAAGAAGTTACTCATTCCAGCCACAAATGATTTTACAAGGAGGACATATATATTACACACAGCCCAATATGATGCTGTAACCCTCCAAAACAGCTTGGTGAGTCATATTGTATTATTAAATTCCAGTGATTCAAGTGGATCCCATTTGTTTGACTTTCACTGAAAGCCATGACAGGATACATAATTTCCTATCAAATTCACTGTATCAGAACCATGCTGCTCCTTCCAATCCCCACACCAGACTTTTAGTCAGCGAACACAAGTCCCACTGCAGCTTCAGAGAAATCCCAAGATCTGCTCCCCTCCTCACTGCAGTTTTCACCAGAGCAGGAACTCATCCAAGCCTATAAAAATTATCTGGGCTTTTTCACATCTAACACAGAAAATGGCTCAAACCACAGCAAATGCTGCCTTTGACATGCACAGGGGGGTTTGTCTGAGACACACCTGCTCACTTTGGGGAGCAAATTTTCCCAACAAAACAAAAAGTTCTCTGTGAACAAGTCACCTCATAGAAAACTGCCTGTGGCCCATATTCCAAGTGCCCTGGTGGCAACCAGAGAAAGCAGCCTCAGCTGAAGTGTCTCCTCCTCCCCTGAGATTATAATTCTTCAAATCACAGCACACTTCACTCTTGCCATTCCTTTATTTCAGGCTGTATTCCCTTCCACAGAAGAACCAACAAAACCTCTCCATCAGTTACATCTCTAAAGCCTAAACATGACTTATGGCTCCATTTACTTGGAATGAGTTTTTTTTTCTGAATGAAACTACTTCTCTGTTTTCAGTTTCCAATCCCAACTCTTTCTGCTCCACTGCTACAGAGAATCGGCAGTCTAAAGGGTCTAAAGGAGAAAATTCACCACAAAAAGCACACACTGACAAAGCACAAGGAATATAAATAATAAATTGAGCACAGGACTCATGCAGTCTGAAATACATGCAAATATTGAACCTCCAGTTCATAATGAGCACAGCATTGCCTTCAACCAATTTTGTACTCTGAAAAATTTGAGCAGAATTATTGCTTAGCCCAAGGTTACAGAGATTATATTCTCAACACACACAAAACAGAGCCTGTGAATTCAAGTGACCAACACATTTTTTTAGCCTGTGAGTTGCTGCAAGTTTGTAACTAGAATTCCACAGTGGGGCACAAGAGTGTCTGGTCCCAGAGTCCAGCCACTGAATTATCCACAGAGATACTCCCATGATAATATCCTACATATTTTTCTGAGTATTCTTAAGAATATTATATGTTATTAACATTCTTAATCATCCTGCAAAATAATCATGCTTACAGGCTGCCCATTGCCTGAACAGTAACAAGGAATACAACAACTCAGCAACATGGAATTCTGCAACCACTATTCCTGCACATCAACAGTAAACTAGCATATTTTTAACATCCCTATTTGTGCATTTACTAAATATTCTGAGGTTATTTCAGATTTTCTGCTGTCCTTAAACAGCAAACATGTAGATACAACCACAGCATAACACCCTTAATGTCATTTTTCTGTATCAGGGAAAATAATGAAATAATCCCATTTTTTACAAAAGGCATTAATTATATTCTAACTGCTCATAAAACACTTGACAATACTTAGACATAGAGCTCTGCAGCAGTTTCATCTGGTGATATGGCCAGTGATGCTCCACAAACCCAGAACCATGCACAAAATAAGTAAAAAAGGACCAGACTGGCCAACATCTCATAGCCAGTGTTTGCTGGGTAGTGCAGGATCTCACTGGCCTCACACAACACCACTCCCTGCACAGTTTTGCAGCATTTCCACAACTCAAGAGAATATGATCATCTCCTGCATCTTGTATTTCCTGCAGTATGATCTTTATAATTACTGCTCCAATAATCCTAGTGATCACTCAACATCTGACACTCAACTCCCTTCCTATTCTTTGTGCCCATATCACACTAATAAATAAGATTTTTCTTCTTCTACAGAAGAATTGTCTGAACTATTCTAAGTCCTCTTTCTGTTTGCATGTACGAGTCAGTCATCCACAATGCACAATATATTGATTTACAGAAAAAGAGGATTCATGCAGAACTGCAGCTCTGGGAGCCTATTTTTAAGCAAACAAACTGCTGATTTAGTGAAAGCACCAACTTATCTGTCAAAACATACTCTTGCTAAAACTTCAAGAGTTCCTGTTGAGAAGCCATTTAGAGTGATTTTTTGTCTATCAACACTTCTGTAATTTTCTTTCAACTAGTAAAACACACTTAGCATATCCTAAGGCAAATTTCAGAAACTGAGCTCACACACAAATGGAAGATAAATTTAAGTAGCAAAGAAAACATCTTCAACCACGAAAATCAGCCCTTATAAAGCTGGTTTTACAAGGCAGCAAGCTAATGAAAACCCTAGCAGTGCTACTGCAGAACATTCAAATGTAAAATAATTATATATAGCACCCACGGCATGAGGCAGGATTTCCAGAACACAGATCAAGACCTGCCTGTGCCAGATCACTGGGCTGCATGGCATTTCTTACGTTTTTGAAGTTCCCCATTATACTTTGTGACCCCGCATGGCAAATTTCTTCATTTCAGCTAACTATTGTTCAGAAAAAGGCACAGTGCTTGGTGAGAGGGCGACATCCACACCAGCATTTGAGCAGTAATTGCACACCCTGTTATAAGTGAGAAGCTTGACTAGGCCAATATTCAAGCAGCAATCAATTTATTAATTAATATGGTAAAGTATGAGCAATACAGCGCTGGGTACAGTGGGGGAAGCTTTCCCTCCAACTGCACACCCATAGTTGGGGCTTACAGATATTTATAGGGGTACTCATAAGCTTTCTCAGCAGTTTCTATTCCCAATTTTTTCTGTTCCCAATTTTTACGTCACAATTCTATATCCTATTGTGATTTAGTTTTTCTCAGGATGTATCCCAAAAGGAGTATCCCCAGATGGTCAGGGTCCGGTTTCTGAAAGAAGAAAGACGAATCCCATCTGGTGAAGTCCAGCTCCCCAGATGTGGGGTCCACCTTTTAATTGCAAAGACTATAAATCTCATAACAGTGATGCCCAGCTTCCCTTGGTCGAAACTACAAATCCTGGAGTTGGTGTCCATCTTCCTTTCTCAAGCTGTTTTTCTCTGCTTTATTAAGGCGTGAGATAAGCATATTTCCTTTACGTATATTCCAAAGGTATAGTTTCAAGGATACAAGCAATATTCAAAAATTATACTTCAAAAGGTTCTTATTGCAGAACTCTTTAAGGCTTAGCTACAAGCAAAAAGCAACATCCTTAATGCTTTAATTCCAATGCTCCTAAATCAACTAAAGCTAATTGCAAACAAAAGACAGGTTAAAAGGCCTTCTTCCATGCTTTACTTTCCTCAATTATTATTAGAATTCGCAACTGTCCCATGGTCGGTCTCCACACATATCCTAATCACAAATACACACACTGCCTGTATGTACCTGACACGAAACACAGCTCTGTATTTCACAACCCTCAGCAGTGCGGTGGGGAGGGCACAGCGAGCCCGGCTGCTGGGACACACGCAGGGCTCCCGTGGCACCTGCTGGGCCAGGCCAGGCACCTGGGCCTTGACAGCTCCACCCGCCACTGAAACACTGCAGGAATTAAATCCTCAGAAATCATCCCTGCTATGAAACCCAGTTTGACTCATTAAATTATTTCAAAAGGCACAAGCTCAAATTCCCCTCTGATGGGACTGTCACCTGTTGTGTCCTTCGTGCTCCCCACACACAGCTCTGCACTTCTCAAAGGTGTTTGAGATCATCTCAATGCTAATTAGGTTGTCGCAGAAAGGCTAAATTCTGAAATTCACATTTCTGAAGTTAAAGGCACGAAGGCAGTTTACTGGTACACACAGTGGAACCAGACTTCAGTAGCAAATCAAACCTAGAAAATGAGCTCACACGGACTGTATTGCTACAAAGCTTAAAGAAAACAAACACCGTGCATTGTTTATAAAATCAAACAGCAGCTGCTGCACCCTCTTAAAGCCGGGGAAAAAAATGAGTAAACTGCGCGGCGAAAGCCAGATGTACTGAAATAAAAAAAATGTAACCATATGTGCAGTTGTCCTCTTTAACCCTCACTGCACTTGGCTAGGTGTTAGGGGAGGTAGGGGGGAGAAGGGAAAAAAAAAAGCATTCTGTTTTTAACACACGCACACAAACACACACACATATATATATAATATATATATATGTCTATATGGTCGTGGATAAGCCCTCATCGGGTGCGTGGCGTGGCCAGCCCAGCAACCGCGGCCGGGGCTTTGAGGCCTACCCGCAATGCCCTCAGCGCCCGCTCCGCGCCGCGCTCCCGCCCGCGCCCGCAGCCGCTCCCGACTCCCGCCGGGGTCCGGCCGGCTCCTCCCCTCCTCCCGTCCCTCCGTCCTTCCGTCCGTCCGTCCTTCCTTCCGTGCTTACCGCAGGACAAGCGGGGCCCCCGCGGTTGGCAGCGCTGCCCCCGGGTCCCGGGGCACGCTCGGGGCAGGCTCGGGGCAGGCCCCGCGCGGCCGGGCCTCAGCAGCGCGGGCCGGCCCGCAGCCTTGCCTCCTTGCACAGCAGTGCGTGTGTTTTTATTGTCACCTGAGGGTGACCTCCATAGCAGTGAGTGTGTTTTTATTGTCACCTGAGGGTGACCTCCACAGTAGTGAGTGTGTTTTTATTGTCACCTGAGGGTGACCTCCATAGCAGTGAGTGTGTTTTTATTGTCACCTGAGGGTGATCTACACAGTAGTGAGTGTGTTTTTATTGTCACCTGAGGGTGACCTCCACAGCGGCAGCCTTGCCTCGTTCCACAGCAGTGTGAAATACAAAGCTGTGTTTCGTGTCCAGTACATACAGGCAACGTGTGTATTTGTGATTGTAATATGTGTGGAAACCGACCATGGGACAGTTATAAAGACGAATTCCAATAACAACTGATAAAAATAAGGCATTGAAGAAGGCCTTTGAACCTATCCTTTGTTTGCAATTAACCTTTGTAAGTCTTAAGTTGATTTAGGAGCATTTGAATTAAAGCTTTAAGGATGTTGCTTTTTGACAGGAACTCTCTGCTTGTAAGCCTTAAAGAATTTTGCAATAATAACCTTTTGAAGTAAAATTTTAGAATATTGCTTGTAGTAAGGATCTTTTGAAACTATAGAATATATAAAAAGGAAACATGCAGCTTGAGAAAGGAAGATGAACATCAACTCAAGGACTAATAGGTTCGACCATGGGAAGCTGGACATCGCTGTTATGAGATTTATAGTCCTTGCAATCAAAAGGTGGACCCACATCTGGAATCTGGACCTCATTAGATGAAATACTCCTTCCTTCTTTCGGAAACCGGACCACCACCACCTGGGATACTCCTTTTGGGATGTACATCCTGAGCAAAACTAAATCACAATAGGGTATAGAATTGTGACGTAAAAATTTGGAATAGAAACTGCTGAGAAATCTTATGAGTACCCCTATAAATACTTGTAAGCCCCGACTATGGGTGTGCAGTTGGAGGGAAAGCTTCCCCCACTGTACCCAGCGCTGTATTGCTCATACTTTACCACATTAATTAATAAATTGATTGCTGCTTGAATATTGGCCTAGTCAAGCTTATTTATAACAGCAGTGAGTGTGTTTTTACTGTCACCTGAGGGTGACCTCCCAAACTTTCGGTTTCCTGCTGTTACCAAGGGTGAGGGCGCAGGATTGTGCTGGCAGCGTGGGGAAGGTCAGCTTGTGAGACACGGAGTAATGAACCTGTGGGAAAATGCACTGGAGGTTTGTGTCCAAAAGGAGACAGAGGAGTCCTGTAACTTTGTTGAAATGAAGGGAGAGGCCATGGGGCATTTCCCATGGGATCTTTCACATGGCTGGGGGACACAGCCCCATTTTTGCCCTAATTTCCCATCCTCATCACCCTCTTGGCTTTCCCCATTGGCCAGGGTTCTCACAAGCACTTCCTGCATCCCCTACTCTATGTCCCTCTCTACTATGTACCCCCTTTCTTTTGTTCTTTAATGTAACAAAACATTATTCATAACTCTGTAAGGCTTTGTTCTTTCTCTTTAAATTCAGGAATTTACCAGGGCCTTGGCTGAGCAGCAGTCTGTGCCAATTAGTACCATTTTCTAGAGCTGACAGTCTCTTCCATCACCTCCCCGTGTGTGAGTCCCTGGCCCTGCCTACAAGGAGTTTCACACGGCGTGTTTGCAAAGACACAGTCACCTTACTCTTCATGAAGCTCAGCTTTCTGTGTGTCCAATGGCCTCACAAAGTCATCTCCTTCTCCATCAGCTATGGAACGTTCTGCAAAATACGCCAATGTAATGAAAAGTGTGTTAAATAGATTTTGCAAAAAGTGAACTCCAGACAGTTTTCAATAATTTGCTTCTTTAATTTTTAGGCATATGAAATCCAGTTTCTTGAGATATCAAAATGTCAGCAGTTAGGTTTAGAGTCCACCACAAACATCCTGGTTTTCGTACTGATGAAAGGAAACACAAATTTTCCTCTGGTCTGGCATCATGGTAAATAATAAATAGAATTGTGGAACGCATGTTTAAGCTCTGTGTGAAATGCACATGCAAATGATGAAGCTTCACTCCTGCACAGAGGCCATGAGATGTACTTCAGATTTTTTGTTGCCCTTGGTGAAAGCTGACCAAGAGATGGTTTTGGCAATGGGGTTTGGTTTCAGACTGGGAACAGAGTTTGCACTTTTGAGGTTTAACTTCAGGGGAATAAAGTGGCAGTGTGGGAAATGCTGAAATTGAACTGAAATTGTGTGTGGCTGTGTATTTCTCCATGACATTTCCATGCTTGTCGTTGGTCCTGCTCTGTTCACATCAAGTTCCATTCTTCAACAACTTGCAATTTGAGATATTAGGGAACTATTATTGTTAGTGCCAGGGTGACTTTTGTCATTTTTTAAAACAGGGAGAGTGTTGGACAAAGACTACTCAAGCAATTTCTTATGGTATAAGGAGTCCAGACCATAGATGCTTAACTTTTAAAAACTGTGGGATTATATAATGATGAAAAATCAGATTAGCAGTTTTGAAATGAACTAATGTATATATAAATAATCTTTCTTACAAAAGGGTCTAGAACTGAGTAGAAAAAGCAATTCCCCAACTCCCTTTGACAGACAAAAGTCCATTTTAAAAAACTTTATGACACTGACATCCTGTGCATAATGGACCACTTATTTTGGCTGACCATGCTTACTAAATATATAAAGTTTTTCCTGAAAAGTAGTAGCTTCTCTTCCTAGAGTTTGAATTCCTGTTACATATTTTGTCAATATATAAGATTCCTTATAAAAGAAAACATTTCATTTATAGAAAAGACAACCAATCCAAAGGTTAAATTTTGTGTATCAGGTTGAAAAACTAAGATGACCTGGTGAGTGGGCACAAATTCATGAGGCTCCATTGGTGCCAGTGGGAGCTGTTCTGTGCTGGCTGAGGTTCTGTCCTTCACCAGTTTTGTTGTAAACTGCATCACAGGTGTGCACTTCTGGCTTGCTGCCTTTAAACATAAGGTTTCCACTTCACATTAGTTTTTAAGAAAATGTTTCATAAACAAAATGCTTTAGAACTGAGAATAATTTGCTGAAGGTAACAGAGAGCTGGGTGTGATCCTAAGCTGAGTTCTCCATAAGCCCTCTGGAAGTGGGTGAAATTGCCAACCATGCCTGAGGTATAGTGGTGTAAAGGGATGATGTGGGCACCAGACACGAAGGTGTACAAGAGCTGAAGCACTGAGATGCTTCTCTGCAAGGGAACAACAAATGACCAGAGAAAGTTCTCCAGCAACATGAAAGGTGGGTTAATTAAAACCTGTCTTCCAGCAACCAAATAAAGACAAGGTTACTGGTACAGAATCAGGTCATGTTCTGACAATCACCTAAAGAGAATGGTAATCACTGGACTGGCTTCTACTCTTTATCACAGAATTATTTTCGTGGGTTTCTGGATTAGTTTCAGGGGGAATTTGGAGCAAGATGTTATTCTGTTACTCTTATACTAGTATTAAGTAAAATGTAAATCAGAATACCCATGTCAAGGTGTGAAACTATAGGTATGGAATTCCAAACCAAAGTTGTTCCAGATGTTGTGAAGAAAATTTGGCATTTAATGCAGTTCTTGAGATGCAAAACTCCCAGGGTCTTACACAGTTTGTGCACACTGAGGCTGTAGAATTAGGGCTTGTAATTGTAAATGAATAAATAATCTTTTAGTTCTTGGCATCTGCTCTGTTCTGTTGTGTAGTTCAGATCTGAAGAAAATTCTGTTGGGACGAGATGGAGAAGAGAGACATGAGAGAAGTGTTCATTAACCTTTCCCCTCCATAGCAGCGTTGGAGAGCATTAACTTGAAGCTTTGCTGATATTCCCATGGCTTCATCTATAAACAAGTAAAGGAAATACACAACCTTTATCTTGAACTTACTTAAGTGCTGCAGTTACAGCTACTTTGAACATTACATCGAATATCACAAATACGGGTGGGCAAGAAAATGTCGACTTCCTGCAAATGAAAATCATTCAGTTGGCTGAGTGCTGTTGGCATTAAAGGCAAACATTAGCAAATCCAGTATTACAGAGGCAAGCAGGAGGAATCAGAAGGCTAAACTGCAGTACAGAAACAAAGCAAAGCAAGCTCCGGTGTGCAGATTCCTTTGAAGTCACAGACAATAAATGAGCTGAGGAGGTAGAGACGGGGCAGAATACAAAGCTTTGTCTGAAAGTCAAGAAATAAACCCAAACCGACTTAAAAAGGCTCAAAGAACAATCATAAAACTTTTTAACTTGGCTGCGAGGAAGGCTTATCTAGAAGATAAAATACAAACACAGAAAGGGAGATAAACAAAATTTTTCACTTGTTTTAGGTTCCATGACCATCAAAACAGTCTTTTTTTTTGGTCACCGGTGAACAGAATGAAATGTTTGGTTCATTTCTTTCTGTTTTTAGAGAGTATCTCAGACATGCATTTTAAATTGCTTTGGGTTCTTTTTTTTCTGCCTCTCCTTAATCCTCCCCTGTTTGTAAAGTTATGTCAATATGTATCAATTGTTTTTGTCATTTCGTTTACTTGCTTGTATTTTACATTTTAGTGGAGCTAAAATAGCTTGGTTTTTTTGTATAATGCTTCTGATGACATTCCATTTTATCTTTCCAGCACAGTAAGTGGCATTGCTGGCTGATAAAATCTTACAGTTGTTTGGTATTTTAATCACAATTTAAAACAATTTGCAGGGTTGTGTCTGGAGGTAGCAACAACAACAACAACATATAACAAGTCCAAGAGAAATTTTGTAAGATCATTTAAAAATCTATTTTTTAATATAAGAAATTTGATATTGTTTTTCCAGTGGATTTTATGAAAGTATTTGGCACCTTGCTTTTCATGCGTGCATTCTGTGGGATTTCTGTTAGTGACTATTAGCATGGTGCTGTGTTCTTCTGTAACCTACAGAATTTAACTGCAGGTATTTCTAATAATTGTACTGAAAACCACAGCACCATTTTTGTCAAATATCAGCTTTCCTATACCTAAAGCTTCTGTATCGTTGGAAGTTTGAGATGTAATAGTTCTGCTGAGCTGAAAGTGGGAGTAATCCCATTACCAAAAGGAAACCATTCTTGTTTTCTTGGTATGACTTTGTTCAAATTCAGAAAGGACCAAGACAAAAAAATTCTGCTACTGTAATCTGTAATACATTTGTGCAGTAAAGGTGCTGTAACATGCCCAGCTGGAACGTGGGTAGCCAGCAGAGTTAGAACTTCTCTCTGTGCTGTTGTCCAGCACTGGCACTTGCTGGATCTCCGTGTGCCCTGTGCTGGTGATTTAAATGAAATTGCATTAGATCAAATGTGGCAGGAGTCAATACGGAAATGTATCATGGTGGCATGTTTGTTTTGATAACTTTCTGACTGCAGAGTGCTCACTGATCCCTTGCGGAGGTAGGGCACAGAGAAAGGAGATGAGTCCAGGACTGGAAAGCATTTGGGTTTATATAAAATTTGGTGTCTGACACGTTTTTCTTTGGAAAAAAATACGGAGAGGATTTTGTGTTCTCTCAATGCAGACCAAAGACTAATTTCAAACCTTGAATGTTTGTTGTGAACCAGAGCTGGCATTTTTTGGAAGCTCTGTAAATTTAAGAATAGCTTCTCTATAACACTGAATTGTGTAATGTAGAAAAACTGAGTATAATATATGGCTTTCATTATTGCTTTTCTGAGAGGAATTGCTGTAAAGGCACATCATTTCCCCACTCTCAGGAATGGAGGTACTCCAGTCTGATTCTGCTGCCACAGCCACACAGGCTTGCTGAAATACTCAAGTTTATTGCTGTTTTCTGATAGCAAACCATACTTACAGGTTTCTTCCCCCACGTAACCTCCTTTTCCTCTCCTGGAGTTGTCAGGAAGAAATTGGGAGAATTTTTCCTGTCCTAGAACTGATCTCCAGTTAGTACAGTGGGATTTGTGTGGACAAACAAAGTGGTTAGGAGAGTGTGGGGTTTGTGTTTTGGGGAGGCACTGCAGGGTCACTGTTCCCACGAGGAATTCCCTGTGTGTCCCGCAGTGCTGGTGCTCTGGCTCTCAGCAATGTCACCAGGCCGTGGCAGGAGGTCCCTCACTGCCAGCCAGATGCCTGCCTTCCCTGGGTACCTGCTACTGCATCCTCCTCAAGGACTATTGAGGCACAACATGGCTTGAATTTCAAAAAGAAATAATTTTTTTTTGTTCATATTTTTACGCTTTTCAAAAGACATGTGATGTGGGAACCCAGAACATCCCTCTGGCTGTCCAGGACGGCCAGGACCCCTGCCAGGGGGCTCAGAGACCCTGGCACAGAGCCCAAAACACCTGTGGGTTTGATTATGACCCATGGACCAATTACCAACCTTGTATGAAGATCTGCAAGCCACAACAGTTTAGGTAGAATAATAGTGAAGTTATCACAGGGTGGAAAAGTAGATTTTGGGGTTTTTGGTATGGGGGTTCAGGAGGCAAGATGGAGGGAACTGGGTGTGTCCAACCTTTCTCCTTCTTCTTCTTGGCCTCCATCTTCTGCTGTGATGTTGGCACTGACAGATTGGTTTAGAGTAGAAGCTCACTGTCTGACACAGGTGATAGGTATTAAAAAGCAATTGTAAATATTGTATTGTAGATTTTAGTATAAAGACATAACACTGCCCTGGGGGCAGGCAGAGTGCCTGGAACTGTCCTGCTGGATGGACCTCAGCAGGGCAGGAGAAAATTTTTTATAGATAAGGAACAATAAACAACCTTGAGACCGAGAAATGAAGAGCCCTGACTCCTTCTTCAAGCACCGGGCTGGGAAAAGAGACTTTTAACATTCTCGGGGTCACAGTGACCCAGAAAGACCCCGAGAATGTGATATTGTACTTTAGAGAGTAAAAATTCAATGTGCCACAAAAATCACATTTTACCCATTTTTTTTACCAGTGTTTCTGTTTTCTTCGTCAGCTAGATTATTTCTTTCTCATCCCTCACCAGTTTAGTTTATAGTGACTTGGCTAGAAGATTATTTTATCTGTTTTATATAACTTTGAAATGATACAATGAGGCATAGTCATAATGCTTAAAATCTTGATTTCAGTATCAATTAATATACAGGATCTTTTATAAAGCCATATTGTGCAGTACAAAGCATCAAGGCTTCCATCCATCCATCTTTATTGTTCCTCATTTAGGCCCACATCCACGCTTGCATGCCAGATGGCAGCTGCAGAGGAGTTTCAAGTTCTAGCAGCAATGGATGGGAAGATAAGTGCCTCTTGAGAAGGGAAAGCCAGATTGCAGATTTCTTCCAATTGCACCTGATGACTTATTGCCAGTCACTAATTGGTTTGCCCATACACAGGCAATTCAGAATCCAGCAGCAGTGCCTGACTTTGTCTGGAGCTCTGTTCTTCCTGCAGAGATCACTGCTGAAATAAACCCTTGCAGAGAAAAATATTTTATATGAAGCTCTGAGAAAAGCAGACATAACGTTGGGGTATTTTTTAATATTTTGTTTGTTTTGTTTTTTGTGCGGTTTTGTTTGTTTGTTTTGGGGGGTTGTTTGGTTTTGTTTTTTGTTTGGTTGGTTTTGTTTTGTTTTTGTTTTCCTTTTCATAACTGCTGTTAGAAGATTTTTTCCTTCAGGACAGCCACAAAATCTTGTGTAACTGTCATTGTTACCTATTACTGCAAAATAGTGTAGCTGGTTGTGATGTGCTAACAGTTGACAATATGTGCATGTTTAAAAAAGAGAGAGAAATGATAAGCAGAGCTTGGTCTATTTTTCATTAAAGATGTTATTGTTTTCATAAAAATCTTCCTTTCCCACATATTTCTGAGTGCATTTTCATTTTTGTCCTGGATGGGGCATTTGACTTATTTTGACAGCATCCAGAGAACCAAGAGAGCCAGCTATGAAAACCACAGGATAACTCAGGAACAAGGAACTGCTGATTATTTTCACCACTTGGAGGCAGCTGAAGTGTCTCTGGGGCTGCAGAGCAGTGTTGGTGATTGCCATTGTTGTTGATGAAAGACAAAAGCTGTGTGCAATGGTACAGCCTACAGCCAAGCTTGGAATAAGCCCTTTAAAAGGTGAAGTATGCACTTAGGAAACAGCATTCCTCATGCAGTGAAATGTCAATAATTTTCCAGCTAATGCAGAACCAGCATTATCTCCTGAACTCATCAGTGGAAAGCATTTTCACTAGATGTGTTTTACTGAATGCAGTGACAACATAACAGTTATGTGGGAACAGAAAAAAACCCAGCTGTGTTATAAATTATTATTAGTTCTCCTGAATCAAAAAATAAGGAAGAACAGGCTCTGTAATTAAGATCTTCAGTGATCACAATCCCAACTAAACCAGAAGTGAAGCTGTGGGTGTGCAGCATGTCAGGGCTGTAACACCAGACAAGTGGGTAAAGAGCACATCTTGTTAAATAAACGTGAAGTAAATAAATCACTGGGAATCAATGGTACTTACCAAAGGTATTCTCAACAAAGAAGGGTGTGAAAGAGTGGAAATATTCCCAAGTACAGCACCACATTAAACATGTGGTGAGATCACTGGGGATCACCCAACACTTCAACTGGACCATGAACTGAATTCATATCTTGTAAGTTATTGTTTGCTTCAGAAAATCGCTAAATCGACTTTGCCTGTCAAGGGTCCCATCAGTAAAAGCTGAAATAAAATCACAGACCAGCATCCAATCACAAATGAAGTTGTTTAACACTTGGATAGCTGTGTAGTCAAACCCACAGTCCTCAGGGAAATGAAATTTAGACATTTCGAATGTGTTAGAAAGCAAAGAATGTAGATTCCTAAAAATCCTAGTTCAGGTCTTTTCAGTGTTTTACTTTGGTTTTGCTCCAGACCTAAAGTAGAATGGGGTACTTGCAGTGGCCCCACGTTTAGAGCTGAACCAATGGTTTGTAGCTGACATGACTTGAAATTCTTTCTCGAGATGGGAAGAAATTCTGTTGCTCATCAGCAGCCACAGGGTGGTTTTGTGAAAAAAGCACCTATTTAGCAGAACACTCACTTTTGGGTTTGATGGCAGCAAGGAAGAGTCATTTATCCAACACAAGGCGTGTCTGCAGCTATTTCCTCAAGCAGAATTTAACGAACGCTGGGGATCCCCTGGGTTTGTGTGAGGGACTGCTGTGATAGTCCACCCTCAGAATGGGGCCTTGGGAACAGTGCACTCATCTGGGATCTCTGCAGAGTGATCAGTGTAGTGGGGTCTGTCATGGCTGTGGCAAAACTCTGACCTTGTTTGATAAATGCCTCTCAAAACATAGCTGTGTATTGGTGGATAAAAATTTTGCGGTGCTTTGTGTTCTTAAACCCTCTGAAGGAAAACAACTGCCAAGTACAGGGAAAAGTCTGTTATGGTTTGAACACATTTAGAGATGAAACCCAAATATTTGGAGGAATGGCTGCAAAGACAGCAAAAATTAAAATAAGATGCAAAGAGGTGTCTGGAATGGTTTTCTACTTTGTAGGGATCTGAAGATAAACACTTCCTAAGAATAAGAATGGTGAAGTAATACCAGAGTCTGTATCTGAACTCTCTTAAAATGTTAAATTGAACATTATCAGGATTTTTCCATGACAAGATTTATGTCAGCCTGTATATGTTACAAGGTAGTGTAACAGGTAAGATTATCTGTGGAGCTGTGTCCAGCTGGGACTTTTGCCTCAGTAGCATTTACAGAGGGCACAAACCTCAGGCCATGGGAAACAGGGTACTGAAGGGAGAGCACCTAGTCAGGTCATGGTGAGAAGAACATGGTCGTGGGAGTCAGGATGTCAATGGAACTGTTCTGTATTAAGTCATGTTTCTGGCTCTTGTTCTCAGTTCAGAAGCTGTTACAAATCAGGTCGTGTTCATGACTGGACCCTTGCCTTCAGATACCCCTGGACCTGGCTGCATTTGCCATGCCCGCAGGTCTTTGGATCTTGCCCCTCAGATGATGAGGTTTCTTCATATGTTATTTTGCTATTAAAGATCTTTATTTTTTAGCAAGTTCATCATACCTGTTCCTCTGTTTTATGCTTCCCCTTCCAAGCATGATTTGGGGTCACAGCTAGTTGGACTTCAGTAATTATCAGATAGAAGCAACCCTTCACCAGATTTGGTTGGTGACAAACCTACATTTGTGACTTTACAAATCACTATAAAAGTAACAGATGCTTTACTTCAGGGCATTGCTGTTTCACTTGTGAGGGATTTGGCTTTGGTTATAGTCAGAGGAAATTCAGAGGCACTATTGGGCCAATAGTGCAGTTGTGTCAAAGTGACAAAAATAATTTGTATGGGAATTTATTGCTCTTGAAGATGCTGGCTTAAATGGCATAATATACAACAAATTCACCTTTAGACATGCAGCCTCCAAACATGGAAAAGTAGTTTGGTTACTGTACAGCTAGGAGAGGATGTTTACCAATGGAGAAAAATTACTGCTTTTTCTCCTTAAGATTGAATGCCATTTGTTGAAAATTCTAGAGATTGTTTTCTTCAGTCTTATTTTTCATTCTGGGCTGACTTCAATGGGGTTGTGAGACCTAGATCAGTGAGTTTGTGCTTGAAGCCACCCAGGCTGATTGACCTTCATTAGAAGTGTTTGGTGAGAATGGAGGTGCTGGAGGTGGTTATTTTTTGGTGAGATGAAACATCCTACATTTGAGAATAAGCCCTCTCTTCCTAAGCTGGCAGGGATGGGATGACAACTCTGCTTGAGCAGATGGGACCTTCCTGTGCTTACTATTCTGCCACAGAGACATTTGTGTGTGGATTTTTTAGGCTTTTGGCGGGTTTGTTAAACTTGGTTTTAAATTCTGTAACCACCAGGTTTATTTGTTAGTGTGACACGTCACACACATCTCTGCAAATACAGCAGTGAGTGATTTATTTGTGAGGTCAAACCTGCTACAGAAGGTGCTTGTCTCCCTGAGAGGTTCAAGGTGCTTTTCAATGAATCATTGCTCTAATAAATCATATTGTATATATACTGGCATATCCAAGTCAGGATATTAATTCCCAAGCAGTGCCTGTCATGAATATGGAGTTTAAAAGACCTGAGATGAATAAAGCATATGGCCTTTGCATTTCAAGACCGTATCTGTAATTCACTGTACTTTCTTCTTGATACACAGACAAAGGTGAATTAGTTCCAGACAAAAATGCACCAATGCTCTGTTGAATAGTCAATTATTAAACATGTAATGGGATCTCTGGTTATCAAGGCATGCTCAGTATGTGCACAGAGTACATAATTTGCCCCAGAATGGAGCAGAATTGTCTATTTTGAAAAAAAAAAAATCCAGGCAAAATTATATTAATATGGAATTAAAACAAGTTATTGCTTCTGCTGTGCAATAAATGGGCTTACTTGACTTCATTAACCATCCCAAAGAGCTAATTTCAGAGTCTTATTATATGTACAAACCTAGAAAAAATAGCAGTAAACAACATTATTTTCCTTGCCCTCAAGAAATAGTCTATCCAATTTACAGTGTTCTGTTTTGTGGAGAAATAATGTTTTTGACAAGCATACATGAAGGTAAATGTTCTCACAAAAATATCCTGGCAACACTGTGACTTGCTTGAATAAAATAAAAAAGGAAGTTATTGCTGAACAATGAGGAAAATACTTAATGCATGTCACCTGCATGAGGTTTTAAGTATTTTTCATTTCCCTGAATTTTGTTCAAGAGAAAAAGTATTTGGCTGTTTGATTGTTGACATTGTCATCAAACTAGAAACATTATTCAAGCTGTGGCTGTTTATTATTTTACTGCAATCATGTACCATGATTGCTGCATTGGACCATTCATCTATTGCATATTTTTGATTTGCATTAGGAAAGCTGCAGATTTATTGCAGTGTGTGAAAGGTACCATTTAAATCAACAGACAGGTGGGGTCTAGGAAAACTTCATTCTCAGTTGCATTAAAAGTAATTATGAATATAGTTGATTGCAATATTCCTGTATATATTTTCATGGTTTATTAAAAAAAAAGTATTTTCTGCTCTGTGACTTCCAAAAATATTTTTTACTAATATTTTTTGTGGCATAAGTAATTACAGTTATTTGCATGCTCTAATAAATTTGAAAAATCTCCCTTTAGTGAGATTCAACAGTTTGCCATTAATTTATTTTCAAAAAACACCTGGACAGTATGTGAGATGATACCCATTTATTACTGATACTTCATGTATATTAAACAGGAAATATGAGTGATGGAGACTTTATATGTCTAAACTGATATATCCAACATAAAGGAAAAAGCAGAAATTATATAAATGTAAGCTATTGTAGTGATTTCTTGGCTAATAAGATGACAAAGAAAAGTTAATTTTTCTGCATGAAAGGAGAGGCACAGAGAGGCAGAAATTCAGGAGTGAAAACTGTCTGTATGTTGCTTTCAGAGGTACCTTTTCATCTAGTAATTTGAATTTTTGTTGGAATTGGAATGCAAAAGATAGTTCTTGATTCTGCAATCCATAATTCTTTAGGGAATTCTTGTCAATTCTTACTGCAGGATTGTTCTTTTGTGAGAGATGCTTAAGACCAGAATGATTTTATGTGCAAAAAAATGTCTTAGCTGAATTACTTGATGCAGAAGGAAAGTTTGCAATGGAGGTGGGATAGCATTTCTCCATTTCAGCATAGGGTGTGTAAATGTATGTGAAGGTGGGTGATGCAGGTGGAGCTCTGCTGCAGTACAGCACAGGCAGCACAGGCTGGGACTGGAAAGATGTGTCTCGTGCTTCTCTGGGGGGCTCCAGTCACACTCAGCGTTTGGAAAGGGTTACCTGCAGTATCTGACACCTTGTGAGAACTTACTGAAGTTAATTCAAAGAGAGCAGACTTTAAGAAAAGATTTTAACAAGAATTTAGCAAATGAGTGCAGTTACAATTCCCGGTCCACATCCTCAACATGCAGCACCCCATCCTAACCCCATCAGTGCATCAGTGTCCCAGCAGAGCTCTGAGCAGAAATCTCTGTCACTGCCCATTGGCCCTGCTGGGATTCTGTGGGGGGAGCTGCCATTAACAGGGATCAGCTCTGTCAGAACTCAGTGCATCCCTCTGCGTGTCCAGAGCTGCCGGACCCCTGCCAGGGGGCTCAGAGACCCTGGCACACAGCCCAGAACACCTGTGGGTTTGATTATGACCCGTGGAGCAAATTACCAGCTTTGTATGAAGACCTGAAAGCCACAGAAGTTTAAGTAGTGTAATAATAAAATTATCACCGGGTGAAAAGGTAGATTTTGGGATTTTTAGAATGGGGGTTTTGGGGACAAGATGGAGGGACTTGGGCTTCTTCTTCTTCTTCTTCTTCTTCTTCTTCTTCTTCTTCTTCTTCTTCTTCTTCTTCTTCTCCCTCTTCTTCTTCTTCTTCTTCTTCTCTTCTTCTTCTTCTTCTTCTTCTTCTTCTTCTTCTTCTTCTCTTCTTCTTCTTCTTCTTCTTCTTCTTCTTCTTCTTCTTCTTCTTCTTCTTCTTCTTCTTCTTCTTCTTCTTTCTTCTTCTTCTTCTCTTCTTCTTCTCTTCTTCTTCTTCTTCTTCTTCTTCTTCTTCTTCTTCTTCTTCTTCTTCTTCTTCTTCTTCTTCTTCTTCTTCTCTTCTTCTTCTTCTTCCTCCTTTTCTTCTTCTTCTTCTTCTTCTTCTTCTTCTCTTCTTCTTCTTCTTTCCTCTTCTTCTTCTTCTTCCTCTTCTTCTCTCTTCTTTCTTCTCTTCTTTCTTCTTCTTCTTCTCTTCTTCCTCTTTCTTCTTCTTCTTCTTCCTCTTCTTCTTCTTCTTCTCCTTCTCCTTCTCCTTCTTCTTCTTCTTCTCCTTCTTCTCCTCCACCTCCATGTTCTGCTGTGATGTTGGCACTTACAGATTGGTTTAGAGTAGAAGTTCACTGTCTAACATAGGTGATAGGTATTGGAAAGTAATTGTAAACATGTTACACGTAGTTTGTAGTATAAAAAGACAACACCGCTCCAGGGCAGTGAGAGTGCCGCTGGCTGCCCCGCTGGGCAGACCTCGGCTGGGCAGAAAGAAAATTTTATAGATAAGATAGAATAAACAACTTCAAGGCCAAAAACTGAAGGACCGCGGCTCATTCCTCAAACGTGCGGGCTGAAACAGAGACTTTTCACATGTCTTGGGGCTGCAATTAACAGCAAAAACTCACAAGACAACTCCAGGCACCTGCAGCCAGGGCTTTGCCAGAGCTGTCGGTCACCTCCTTCATCCCCCTGCTGGTCTTCTGAGCACCTTGTTGATGCTGCAATAGGTGTAATTGCCTGCTGTTATGATTCATGCTGCTCCTTCTATCGACCTTTCAGGATTGTTTTGTACCTCTGGAGGAAGAGGATATTTTGTTAGCTATGGGGCCCTTATGGTTAACGATGTGATCAGAGTACAGGGGGAGCTGTCTGCAGTATGAAACCATCTGGGTATGATGGAGGGGCCCAGTCCCTGAGATTTTTTTGCTCGTATTTTTGTAGCTGCAAGTATAAACCTCAGAATAAGGCCACATCTGCCTAGTTGTACTTCAGGCTATGGCTGTCTCTTACATAAAAGCCATTCTGGAGGGAGACACTTTTCCTAAAGTTTTCTCATGGATATTCCGTCATATTCCGTTCTCTGAAAGAAAAGACACAATTCCACTCCCAAGTTCACAGAGTCCTTGGGGAAGTCCTGAGGTACTTCAGATGTTTGGGTACTTCAGATGTTTGCTGATGTACCTCAACTCAGGACCTCAGTTGAGAGTGGAAGATGTGACCTGTTACTTCTGCACCTTAATGTGGAATCTGTGTGCTTTTCCATTGCCCCTGTGGTTCTTGGGCAAAGTGCTTACTTGAGTTCTGCCCCTGCACAAAACTTTGTCTCCAGGGGACTCAAGAGAGTCTGAAAAGACATCTCAGCACCCCTCTTTAGCTCAGCTCTCACTGTGCTTGCAGTTTGCCCCCTTCTTTTCACTGAGCTTTATGGTTTTGCCAGTTGACATTACCTCTGCTGTTCTTTTCACGTTCACTTTCCTCCTGCTCTACTGAGCACTTTTACTGTTTCCTCTTACGTCTGCTTCTGCTAATCTAGGAGATGTTTATAATAAGAAGACTTCTCAAAATGTGCAATCATAATATGTGAGATTTTTAATGCAGCAAGACAGACACGAAAATCATGATTTGCATACATTGTTTGTTAGAATTAAAAGCTCAGCCTTGTGTTTGGCTAGTAGCTGTTTCAGCAGCAGGAGAAGGAAGTTCAGCCCACTGTAAAAGATTTTTCCTAAATACCTCTTGGGTTAGAAAAGAAGGGAAGAGGAAACAGTAATTCTGCTGAAAACATTCATGAAGTGCAGAGCAGACTTGTTTGCTTGTTTCTTTCTCCCCCTTAGGCATCTGTAATTCAAACAAACAAAAATCCAAAGCAGCGATTCTGTTTGTCCCCTCATCCCCTGAACTTTTCCAGGCTTCAGTGTCTCTACCTGAGCAGAGCTTCAGCGCAGTTGCTGCTGTCCATGACTAACCCTGGGCCACAAGGGCTGCAAGGACCACTTCTGCCTCTCCCTGGAGCCTGCAGAGTCAGGATTGCCTTGTGTAGAGTGATGCAAACTTTCCTGTGGTGTCGTTTCTTTGCGCTGCTCATTTTACAGAAAAAGCGGGGAACAGAATGTACAGAGCCAGCCCTTCATCTCTCTCCTGTCCTACCCAGACTTTTCTGCAGATGTGTTGAGACTCATCTCAAGCAGATATTTGTTTTTAAAGCTCCCACCCCTCTGTACTGCTGGAAGCTGGTGCTTGATTCCTTGCTGTTTTCAGTTTCTGTGCATTCCCCTCATAGTGGTGTTTGTTGGTAGCAGTGTGACTCCAACACAGAGCCCTTGGAGTTGCATAAGTGACCAGTTCAGTACCAGCTGCAAGACTGATAATTTTTTGCAATTTAATACTGTAAACCCCAGTGGAAACAATGAGAGATTTCTTTGCAAGATAAAAGTTATGAACCGTCAAGGTAAAGCATGGCACTGAATAAAGAACTGGTAAAAAATGTATGAGGAGAGCAGGGTGGAATCCTGCCTCTCTTTGGAGGAAGGATTACTTGCATGTGCAGAAAGGTTAAAACATTGCTGTCTTTAACCTCTAATAGTTGTTTATGAATACAAGATATACAGCTAAACAGAAAGGACTGGCCTCTTTCAGAAAGGAAGGGAAGTCAGACAGTAAACCAGCAGAAAAGAGGAGGAAAAATAACCCTGAAAACTTGAATGTATGTTGACACTGAAATGCAGGGAGTGAGTTTGGTACTGCCATTTTTAGAACGACTCAATTTCTTTGCAATTTGCAGGAAATGGCACAATGAGGTGAACAGGATTGAAGAAGGAAAAGCATGTCTGATGTTCTTACATAGCTAATGGACTTTACTTAAGAGAAGTATTAAACTCCAAGAAATACTCAGAAAAAAAATTACAAAGAAAGAATTAATAGCTAGGAAATGTAATACTTGACTTCAATCTTTTCACATCTGAAATAAAGCTTCTTAACCCAAGAACACTTCAACCATCTATGGATATGGTATTCCTAGAAACAGGTTTATTAAAGGAGGGTTAGGTTAAAAGAAAACATAATTAACATTTCCTTTCTTCTTCCTCAGCCCATGGGCAGCAGTTCTGAATTATGAGCAGGCAGTAACGGGTTCTCTTTTACAGTTCTCTGCAGCAAAGGTGCAGCTGCTCATATCTCTGAAATTGCTTCATGGAACTGAATTCACATTTCCTACTAATTTGGCTTTCCTTAATCACGAATAATTACATTCAAAGAAGTAGTAGGAAAGGTGGTTTTCTTTTTTGCCAAGACTTGCAATTCAGTGAGGTTAATGACATTGGCACTGCTTTATTCAAGAAATGAATTTGCCCTTAAGTTAGAATAGGAATTTTTCAAAAGACATGCTTCAAAAAATCTTTTTCTGCTATCAATCACTGGCATTAATTACAGAGAAACTGATGGTCTTAAAAATGTGTGTCAGCTTTCCATTCATATGGGATAAGGATTTACTTCTTGAAAACAAAGAGAAGGAGGAGGAAAAGGATACAGAGTCTATTAAGGTGGATTAGTCTAAAGGATCTAAATAAATTTAGAAGGCCTGAGTTTGGGTGATTTGGCCAAGGTAAAATAGGACATTTTTTAGAGAATAGAACCCCAAATTTATGTCTCAGGCCAAGCCTGTAGGACTTTTCATGCCCTGCAGAAGTTCTGTAGCTGTCTGGTATCAGGCTTCTCTGTAGGAATGTGACATTCTGGTGCCATCAGGATCAGGAAAAATGGGGTTTTTTCCACATTTTCCTCTGAAGAATTTCTTTAGCAAATGATATAAGTATTTCTGAACAGAATAACTATAATTTCTTATATTAATTCTGAAGAGGAATTTTTTAAATTCCTTCTGTAAAAGAAGCTGTGTCAGGATGGGCTTAGAAGCAGGAAGTAATCTCAGAAAAATATAATGCACCTATTGTAAAATGTGACTGTCCTTGTCTTGTCAAAGAAAGGGTTTAAATAGGTTTGATGAGCAGATCCAGAAGTACAGAACACAATGAAGAATAACTAAGTCATGTCATTCCTTTTAGCAGTAATAAGTCAATGAATTCTTGATCCATGCAATCCAATACTCTCCCTGAGCTGTGCCGTGCACCATACTTAAATCAATACTGAAAAGGGAGAGAAACTATGAGAAGTTAAAGCAACTGATATAAAAATTAGTAGGAAATTGTACCAGATTTGTAGGATGAAATTTATTGGTAGGTACTTCCTACAAATGTATCATTCTGCAGCTTTATCTACTGCCTACCAAAACGAACTGTCTAAAAAATGTAATTCTGTTCATGTATCTGTGACAATAAAAAAGAAACCAAAAAAAAATTCAAATATTATGAATGCCTCTGTAGAGTCTGTAATGGAATGTATGTCAATATAAATCAGTGAAATCCTTGTTAGCACTGAAATGGTGCCAGAAGTGTACCCTACAGTGAGTGATCATTTACTCCTCAGATACACTTACTGGATTAGCAGGGAAATGACAGCTTGATTTTTCACACTTTTAGAATAGAATTGGCTTTAGTGATATTTTAAATGAAACATTGGCACTGCTAATAAGAAATCCATACAATTGTTCCAAAAAGCCTGGAACTAAAGGAAATCCAAAGCGGGGAAAAGCCAGATTTCACACACTGGAGAACAGAGCACTAATAAGCTGCTTCTGAGAAAAGACTGAATAAATGAGAAATATAGGTTTGCAAAAATGCATTTACTTTGTAAGGAGGGAAGTGTTTATGTGGTGTGTAGCCTGCATTTCCCTGTCAAATAGAAAAGAGCTCAGCTGACATTCCTGCTGTGGGTTCCTGTGTCAGGGTCTGGGGCTTGGACCATTATGGCTCTGCTTTGGTGCTCCAAAAATGAAGTCCCCCGTGGGCCACTTAAGTGCTGTTCTCTAACCCAGTTCTGGTGTTTGCATTGGAAATACATTATATTAAAATTGAGCAAAAACCTGCTGTTGCCTAAGCAAGCGGGACAAAAAATAATGATAATTTTTTTTGTTGTATATTTGAATTTCACACTGATACTCAAGCAGCTCAGTGTGAGTGCAGGAGCTGGCCTTGCTGATATGCTGTGGTAATGTATGAAGAAGAAGGCAAAGTGAGAGGACAAGGTTAATCTGCCCTGAAAATAGAGAGAGCTCCTAAGATACCAGCAAACTTAGAGATTCTTTGTGTTCAATGTGTGGTCTTCTACTTTCTCTCTCCAGATCTGATGTCAGCAGCTGTTTTCTTGCACAAGAGTCACAGATGTACTTCTCCCTCGATCATAAGTTCCACCAGGCAGATAATATGTTGTGCTCCTAATAAATGTGTGTGATCGTGTGTGCTGTTAACGACTTCATATTCAGTTGACACTGGAAAGTTCCCATTCCTGCAACAAAGGAGTTGGCACAAGTGGCACAGTCATGCCACAAGAGCTGTAGCTATATTCATCTCTTCCTTTTTGAGCTATTTAATATAATTTCTCTCTCTGGATCTGAAAAGCTGGAATATGCTAATTTTCCTGCCTCATCCATCCAGATTCTCACTTTGCAGGTGTGCAACCTGGCCCAACAAGCGGCGTCACCTGGGGAAATTGCTTACCCCTCTTTTGTGTGCCCCCAGCCATTTCTGGCTGCAAATATTCCCTTTTGCCTCGAGTGTTTTCCTGCTGCACCTCCCTGAATGCTGCTCCACAGGCTGAGAGCCAGGATCAGTGGCTGGACTCGGGGGATGCACAGGGCCGAGCTCCCAGCGCTGCTCTGGCATTTGTCTGATCTCAGAATCAACTGCAGATCTTCTGCTTCAGTCTTGGAGCTTTTTGCAAGCTTTATTTCAAAGGCCATCCCTCAGCAATTTGCTGGAGCAGCTGTGATAAATGAGGGGAAGGACCTTTGTAGAACAAGGACTAGAAAAGTCTGTACTTAAAGTCTATTGCGAGGTTTTAAAGTCAGAATTTCTTCCCTACATAATGTGTTGCTTGGGTTATTTCTGGCTGAAAACATTCAGAATATCCTGAAAAATTACTCAAAAGTAAAAGAAAGGGTGGCATATGCTAACCTGTACTTTTGATTAATGTACGTGAAATTAAAATACTACAAATATTTAAATATGTTAGATTACTACAAAGATGGAGGCAAAAATTGTCTATTGTAATTCTAAGGATGTTCCTGCATTTAGTTATATTTGTCCATTCTAAATTTTGGAGATACTGTAAGAACCATGTTATTTTCTCGAATGAAGAAGTGCTACTCTGATCCATGGGAACTAATAATATTAATCATGGCATAAAAGGAAGAAGGACTTCACACCTGTATTTTGTCTTCTGCAAATAAAAGCTTATTTCAGCTTGCCTTTTGGGACCTTTGTTAAGATATTTTCCATTCTCTTTCTTTGAAAATACATATTGTTCTCAACTTCCTTCATGCATCACTGTGCCTTTCTCCCTCTCCCCGAGAGCTGTGTTGAGACTAAGTCCCTTCTGATACAAAGGAGATGAAGGAGAAGCAGACAAGGCACTCTCATAAATACATAATGAGGTGGCCTGCAGAAGGGAACAGCCTATGTTGGAAAACAAAAGAAATGTTCCAGCTTTACACCAAAAACAAATGAAACACAAAAGCTGCAGCAAATACTGCATTCAGTGGGTGTAGTTTTCAGTTTCTTGAGGAAATTCATATTATCTCAGTGGCACCAGTAAATTGCTGCAGCTTTGCTCCTCTGGTTCAGAGGAGCCAGTCCTGGCTCTTCCCTGAGCTCTCTGGATTTGGGGTGATTTGCATTGGCACAGTGGCTCAGGCCATTGGGCTGTGGCAGCAAATCTGATCTGTCATATCTCTGATGATGTCAAAATGAATCTGGCATCATCTCGCTTATGTGAGGCTGTCCAGCTGCAGCTGAAATCAGAAGTTGCTTCTTGTTTGCATATTGATTGGTTTTCATTGTATTGGGTGTACAGAGCTCTCTGTATGGCTTGTGCTGCTTTAGGGGAACAACACAATTAATATTAACACAATATTAACACGAAGCTGTGTACTTTAATGTACATAGCTCGTGTCTTACAGATTCTGAAATACTGCTAAATCAAAAACTACAGCACTTAGATTTTAAAAGGTTAAATTAGTTTCACAGAGGCAGGTTCTGCTCTCAGAAGTGCAACTCCCCTTCAGGTTAGAGCCTGGGTGCTCCAGAGCCACCTCAGCACACCCAGCTGCTCATCCCTGCTCTGTGCCCGGTCCCTGTCCTTCCCTCCCATCTCTTCTCTCATTCCTGTGCTCAGGTGAGGAGCACAGGTCACTGGGCCAGCCCTTCTGGGGAGAAGCTGGGGCTTTAATTTGCACTCTGTGTGTGCCACCTCTGCCATGCCAGGAAGGGTTTTCCCTCTGAACAGCTGGTGGCAGGGAACAGAGTTCCACTTACTGTAACATCAGGCATTTGTTTGCTGCTGCTTTTCACTAGGCTGTGTCAAAATACTCTGAATGGCAGAGAGATGGGAATGCTGAGCTCCAGCAGCTCCACGTGTAATAAACCCAGGGCTGGGTGGGAGGGTGGAGTGGGGACCCCAGAGTGCAGACTACAGCCTCAGGAGGCTGGAGCTCTCTGCAAGGGTCCTCACCAGAACTGTGGGGCTGCATTGGGACTTACAGTAAAATTTTATGATGCCTTAGGATTTTAGCTTTTGTATTTTTCATATATTTGTAACCCTGCAGTTCTTTAGTGTATAATTCTAAACTCCACACACAGTGTGAGCTGCTGCTTTCCCATTTTGGGCAGACACAACAATTCCTGTCCAGGGCTGGCAATCAAGGACACCTCACTGCCTCAGGGCCCCAGAGATGGAAACAAAAGTGAGTTGGGGGGAGCAAACTGGGGGTAAATGACTTCATTACCTGAAGCTGTAATTGGCAGATTAACCCCCAATATGCAAATGGACCAAACTTACAAAAGCGTGAAAACCTGTGAGCCATGGTCCATTTTTGGGTGTAGCCCCTGCGGGGCTTCATCTGCCCTAAATGTACCTGAAGGCCCTTCAATAAATAGAACTGCTTTTCATTCCCTCAGTTTTGTCTGGCCTCTGTTTTTAAGAAGCCCCAAGAAGGCATCACTTGAGGCAGGGAGATGGATCCCTGTTGCTGGTCCTACCAGTGCCCACACACCTACGGAACACAACGGAAACTTCCTGTCTTTGAGAACTGGGACAGAAAATTCTGGTACTTTGAGGTGATGCAACGTTGTCATTACAGTGCAAGTGTTCCAGATTGCTGGAGTTTTGTACCTCTTTGACATTTCTTGTAGGCAGCTCCTCTAAGCACTGACTCTTCCTTGTCCTCACAGCAGCCAACTGACTGCAGTTCTCACCAATCCACTCTTTTATAACACTCTTCCTATTGGCTACAGCTGTGACCTGTTAACATCAGGCCTGCTCCCAATCTCTAATAATTAACCCAGCTGCGACTCTTTAGGGGGTAAGATTACTTTCTATACTACCTTTGTTTACTTGTATTCTATCTCCCTAAGATGCAAGTGAAGTCTGACAGAGAAAACACACTCAAGTTGGAAATTAGGATCCTTAGCCGTGGAAAATAGTCTCTGGAGTTATCACAAACCCAGAAATAGATGCCTTTATTTTTATATCACTAAGTAACTCATGCCTCCTGTTCCTTTTGATAATTGTTGAGGATGTCTGTAACTCCTGATTCCTCTGACAGAAAAATGCTGAGGACCAGATGGGACTGATGAAAGCCATCCTCCAAATCACAGAGTATAATTCAGCAATTGGAGCTAAATGTTGATAATCCATAGGTGCTTTGTGTCAAATGAAAACCAATCAGCTTGTCATATCTGCCTTTGCTGGATGACATTGAAACTATCCATTTGCATTCTGGATTTTTTTTTAAATTTGGAAGGGGAGGAAGGTGATATGAAAGGCTAACAGGACAGATGACAGAATTTCCTGTAGCTGCCCTAAATAACTGTGAGTAAGAGAGACTTTGAATCCCTGTTCAGATTACCATTGTCTTCTCTATTCCCTCATGTGGGATGCAGCAGGATCAGTCCAACCCTAAATCTTGGTAGCTCTAAGGATCCTCAGGGTGCTTCTTCTACTGTCTAACTGTATATTTCACCTTCTCATGCCAGTCTGCCTTAGCATTCTCCCCCAGGTATACAGGATTTAACTTTTTCACCACCTCAAGAAAATCCCCACATTTTTGTGCTTGAAGAAATCTGTGGGGGAAAAAAAGCACAAATAAAGGGCAGCTAGACACAGAATCAGAATAGTTTGGGTTGAAAGGGACCCTTAAAGGTATATAGTTCATTCCCCTGCAGTGAACAGGGACATCTTAAATTAGACCAGGTTGTTCAGAGCCCTGGCTTGAATTCTGTCAGGGATTGGGTATCCATCATTTTTCTGGGTAACTTGTTCCCCTGTCTCACCAGCCTTATTGTAAAAATGTCTTCCTTGTATCAAGTCTAAATCTACCCTCCCTTAAGTTAAAAGCTCTCCTTTCTCCTGTTGCAGCAGGCCCTGCTAAGAAGTTTCTTGTTCCAGGTTTCTGCAGTAAGGTGTCCCAGAGCCTTCTGCTTTCAGGCTGAACACACCAGCCTCAGCCTTTCCCCACAGAGAGGGGCTCCAGCCCTCCAGCATTTTTATCCCTGCTCCAGGAGGTTCCTGTGGATCCCATGCTGAGGGCTCCACAGCTGGACACAGGATTCATCCAGAACACTAATAATGTCTAGAAGGAAGTCTTCTGCACACGCTGCCTTTTGTGCTTTATTCTCACTTGTTGCCAAAATTTACATTTTTTTTTTTTTTTGATAGAAGAGAGTTTCAGAATGTGGAAAAAGGTATTCCATGGTGGGGAGTGAATGAGAGAATATGAGAAATAAAGCCTGAGGTTGAGGCCCAGCAAACCCCTCGGTGCTGCTGGAGGGTTGAACTCCCCGGTGGATACCAGGAGAGGGAGCAGAACAAGAGGGCAGCAGTGAACCTGGCTCTCAGCCTCTTACAGCCTGCAAATTCTGTATTTTGCCAGCTCTGGTACATTTATGGCATGGCATGGGTAGCAAGATGTTTATTGTTTCTGTCAGTGAGCTGATCAGAAAGGGTTCAGATGCCCTGGAGAGCTGAGACAGTGGTGGTCAGAGGGGGAGCTGGTTTGGAGCTGAGGCCCCACAAGAAAAGGCTGCTGTCACTGTGGCTTTGTCCCCAGCTTCCTCTGGCACAGCTGCATTTGTTTGGATCGATTCACCCCTTCCAGAGTGTGGTTTTCTACCTGGCAATATGGCAGGCAAGACGGAAGGATCTGTGCCTGATGTGTTCATAAAGGTTGAAATATTCTCATTAGAGAGCAGATAACTGTTCAAAACTCCTTGTTATTTTACTGGAAAGGTTTGCTTGTTCCGGGTGCCTCTGGAGCAGTTCCTTCTGCAGCTAATGACTATAAGGATACTTCTTGGTAGCAATACTGTCTTCTCTCCATCCCCTACTACCCTCCCCAGTCCCAAGTGCAATCAATTAACTTCTAATTTGGAAGTGCTCTCTGGCTGGGTATATTTTGCAAGTCAGTGTAAAACAACTTATCCAAACCAATATGGAAAATTAAAGGTTCACTAGGAAAACATTTAAAATGTAAATAAATAATAAAAATAAAATAATAAAAATAAAACATTTCTAATGTTTCTGCTTATTGAACTGGTAGAAGTTGGGGGTTTTATGTGAAACATCAGCATGAAAGGTATTATGCTCATAACACATTCTCAAAAAGCTAGTAAACTTCCAGAGTTATCCAAAGCAACCTGATTTGAAAAATGTAAGTGATGAAAAACTAAAAGAAAATATAGATAGAAAGGGAGCCTGGCCAGGGTATCTCTGATTACCCTTTCCACATGTGGGAATTGGATGAATTAAGTGTGTCATCAGCAGGATTACTTCGTCCACTTGGGCTTGCTTTGTGCCCTCTAATCTTTTCTCAGATGGTTGTAAGCCATCAACACATCAGCTTTGAACTGGTCATTGGTTCAATTTTACCTTTGAAATGTATCAAAGACCAGTTAATAATGAACAGGCTGAAGTCAAGAAGTATCTCAAGTCTTCCTATCTTTCAAAAATCTCTCTCCTTCCTCACTCACCTCTCTGTGCTTAGTGATTCAAACTGACAATGACAGGAATTGAAATAACTCAAACCTTGCTATTGCTGTAGCATTCCAAGCCCGACTTAAATGGTTTTACTGTGTTTCTTGCTGAGATGGGCTCTCTTGAAAGAATTAGGGTAGTGTTCTTTTGAATGTCAAATCAATACCAATAACCTGTAGAGCTCTTGAGCTCATGCAGGCTATGACAAAATCTGGTTTATTCTTAGTGACTTGTTCTTAACAATTCATAGTTCATAAAGAATCTCTGTCCTGAGCACACAGAATTTTTCATAGGTGGAACCTACTCATTATATGTTTTAGAGTGGTTAGATGTTCCCATATAGCTCTGGATGTTAGAGTATCTATAGCAAGTGATTGCATTTTAAGTTTAGCAGTGGCTTTTCCTTTCAAGTCACTTTATCACAGAGCACTTCCTACAGCAAAGTCATGGGTACACTGGTGATGAAACTGCTATGGCTGGCTGTGGGTAGTGTCAGCTGAATATGCTGGGAGAAGAAAATTACTGAGGAAAAAAATTAGTGGTATTTCAAAACTCAATTTAAGTGGGGCCCTGTTCATTCAAAAAATAATTTAGGTGATAAAACTTAACATCAATAGGTACGATTGTATCAAGATAAATCATAACAACACCTTATTTGAGTGATCTTACAAATATCTCCATGGTGTTTCTGCAGCTTCAGAAAATCTGCAGGCGGATCATTGTGAGGGTGAACTAGAAGCTGCAGGATTATTTTTGTAGAAGTGTCTGTTCCCCATGCAGTTACGTGTGCTGCTTTCTGTACTGGAGTAGAGGCAGTTCCTTTGACATCTGGATTGGAAAAGTGTGGTCATTTGTGGGTGCTTTGCTGGATCACTGTGTAAACAGTAGAACAGTGTCGGGATCTTTAGTTTGTCAGTGACCCCGAGAGGAGTTCCAAAGTCTCTTTTCCCAGCCCGGGGCTTGAAGAAGCAGTCAGGGCTATTCACTTCTTGGTCTCAAGGTTGTTTATTGTTCCTTATCTATAAAATTCTTTCTCCTGCCCTGCCGAGGTCCATCCAGCAGGACAGTTCCAGGCACTCTGCCTGCCCCAGGGCACTGTTATGTCTTTACACTAAAATCTACATATACAATATTTACAATTACTTTCCAATACCTATCACCTATGTTAGACAGTGAGCTTCTACTCTAAACCAATCTGTAAGTGCCAACATCACAGCAGAAGATGGAGGCCAAGAAGAAGAAGGAGAAACGCTGGACACACCCAGTTCCGTCCATCTTGCCTCCTGAACCCCCATACCAAAAACCCCAAAATCTACTTTTCCACCCTGTGATAACTTCACTATTATTCTACCTAAACTGTTGTGGCTTGCTGATCTTCATACAAGGTTGGTAATTTGCTCCACGGGTCATAATCAAACCCACAGGTGTTTTGGGCTCCGTGCCAGGGTCTCTGAGCCCCCTGGCAGGGGTCCTGGCCATCCTGGACTGCCAGAGGGATGTTCTGGGCTCCCACAGAACAGGTTTGTTTTTGCAATAAAGATGGCACTTAAATTTGCAGTTCTGACCCTGGAAACCATGATGTGTGTGCAGCATTGTGTCAGATACTCCTCACTGGTTGGGATCAGATCCTGCCTGTGGTGGTGTTCACCAGCCTCACTGTTCTTCCCATCTTTAAGCAATTCTTCCACATGGATGAAGCTGACAAGCTTCTGCCTTTGCAGTGCTGCACTTTCACGTACACCGAGGTTCAGTGATGTTAAAGGCAGCTCACGCTCTGCCACAGTGTGCACTGGGGTTATTGGGCAGTCACTCGTGTTAATGTCCAGCTCTCTGAGGTTGAGGACTGTGCTTAAATCTCTGCCTTGATCCTGCCTGGAATCTGTCTCTTGTTACTGCTGCTGTGTCCCCCTACTACTGTTAAGGTGGAGAATAACCAAAAAGATATGGTCACAAAAGTTAGAGTTATAAGCAATGCATGAAATCATGACTTTGGCCCTGATGATATGCAAAATCTCTAGGTTTTGAATGAAAGAACAATCAAAGCTTCAGAGGTAAATGGAATAACTCAATATATAGTTCCATCGAGCGCAGGTTTTATCAGACTGATTTAATATATTGATAAGATAGCTGACTTCTTAAACAAGGGGAATACAATGAACCTAATCTGTCTAAATTTAAGCAAAGTTTTGGACATAGTTCCTCAAGGGAAATTATTCTTAAGGAATGAGAATGTGGGGATGAATTAAAAAACGATGAGGTGGATAATAAGCTTGGTCAAGTAGAAGTTTGGTGAATTCTATGGAAGGAAAAGTTCTGGAATGAAGAGAAGTTACCAGTGCTGCTTCTCAAGGTTTGGTCTGGAGAGCAGCCCTGGCTAATATTTCAATTAGTGACCTTGTTACAAGAACAAAGTAGGTACAATTATAAAATTTGTGTCTGACACGAAGTCAGAAAGTGTTACCAATTTTGCAAGAGGACTGGGTCATAATTTAGGAAGGATTAGATAGCCTTAAGGGAATAATTATTTCTGAATTATGATGCAGTCTTCCTCTAGGACTGGCAATATTTCCTCATTTTGTCATCCACAAATTTTATATGGCCTTGTAGACTTGACTAATGGGAATGGAATGAAGTTTAATTGCACAAAGTCAATCACATAGAGACAAATTACAATATTTTTTGCTATGAGATGGAACCTTATTGTTTGGAGTTGGCTATTTCCTGGTTTTTATATTCTGGAGAGAGATGTACCAGACTGTAGGATGGATTACATGTGCTGTGCTTGGGGTCTGGAGTGGATAAAGTAAATTTTCATCTAGTCCTTTACACCAGCATAGGCGAGGGACTGTCATGCAGAAAATGACTATAAAGTTGTGTTTCTGTGATGGCCAATGGCTGCTCTTCCTTGACTGGGCTGTAACTGGGGTGGTTCCTTCAAAGAGTGCCTTATTCTGAGTTCTCTTTTTAGGAAACACGAAGAAGTTGCAGCTCAATTATACTGTAACTCAGACTCATAATAACTGTAACATCATAAATTATTTAAACTTTCCTTCCAAGGATGATATTCTTGGGGTCTTTTATGATCTACAGATCCATTTCAGGCCCTTCCCTCCAAGACATTGAGGAGCTGGATGTCACAGACATCTTTTATGAAAAATAATTTCCTTAGGATTTTTTCTCCTGAGAAGCTGAGAGGCCTCAGGAACAAAATGTAACCAATGGTTATCTGCTGCTGTGGAATGCAACAGGTGCATCTGGGATTGGTCTCATGTGGTTGTTTCTAATTAATGGCCAATCACATTCAGCTGGCTCAGACTCTCTGTCTGAGACACAAACCTTTGTTATCATTCCTTCTTTTTCTATTCTTAGCTAGCCTTCTGATGAAATCCTTTCTTCTATTCTTTTAGATGATTTAATATAATATATATCATAAAATAATAAATCAGCCTTCTGAAACATGGAGTCAGATCCTCATCTCTTCCCTCATCCTCGGACCCCTGTGAACACCATCACAGCTGCAGTGTGTCCAGAGCAGGGCAGCAGAGCTGGGGAAGGGACTGGAGCACCAGTCCTACCAGGAGCAGCTGAGGGAGCTGGGAAAGGGGCTCAGCCTGGAGGAAAGGAGGCTCAGGGGGGACCTTGTGGCTCTGCACAGAGAGAGAGGTGTAGAGGATGGCGCAGCCAGGTGGGGGTCAGGCTCTGCTCCCAGATAGCAAGTGACAGGACCAGCAGGAACAGCCTTGGTTTAGAGTGAATATTAGGAGAAACTTCTTCACAGAAAGGTGGCCACACCTTGGAAGAGGTTGCCCAGGAGCCCCCATGCCTGGAGGGATTTAAAAGATGTGTAAATGTGCCACTGAGGGAGATGATTTAACTGCAGACTTGGCAGTGCTGGAAATGGTTGGACTGTGTGATCTTGGAGGTTTTTTCCAACCCTAATGATACTATGATCTCTTGTACTTGGTATAATTCTGAAGGGATGAAATTTATTCATTTGGGAGTACTTGAAGTGATGTGAAATCACTTTTGAAGATGAAGCACGTGGTGAGTCAGTAATTTGTTGTTTCTCAGGTCGTAACATTCATCATATTGCTTAGAATAGTTTCAAAACTGCTATTAATATGATGATTTTTTTGTCTGTTTGCTGTATCATTATAGATATCTAAAAGCCAATGCTTTATATCCTATAAGAATTCTGTGCTGATGTTTATTTTTCTGGATTATGAAGTCACAGTGAGACACACAGACATTGACCATCAGCAGTTCTGGGAAGGGTTGAGCCTGGAGAAGGTCAAATTGCAATGAAGTTTGCCAGTAAATGCTGTCCCTAACAAACACCAGCACTACTGAGTACTATTGAATTCTTTTGATAGTTCACAATATGTAGAAAGGAACCAGTGTCTATATAATCCTCACAAAATTCTCACTGAATTCTAAGTTTATTGCCAGACATTGAATATTCGTGGCCAAGCACCCTAATAAACCCCAGAAGTTGGACACTGGGAATAAGAAAATGCCACACCTGAGTAGAATCAGAGCATATATAAACTGAGGTGTGTCTAAAGGTAAAAAATATGATCAAATACACTGTTTTTCGTGTGACTTGATACCAGAAATCCCATCTTGCTTTCATTCTGTGCTCCAAATAATAGAACTGCTCAGGATCCTCCAACAGAATGCTTACAAGCAAAAAAAACCACAAACAAACAAAAAGAAAACAAAAAACTAACCTGTAAATTTTCCAGAACATGGTCACAGAAATGACAAGACCATGTTTGATTTGACCTTTAAAGGAAAACCTCCCAAAACCCAAAGAAAATTTCAGATATGGAGAATTTAACCTTAAGGAGACCACTGGAAATCAGAACATCAGAAGGAAGATGGCTGAGGAATCTTTGCCAGAGTTATCTGAAACATCTCTAATGGTCAATACAGACCATTAGCACTGCTGTGAGCATTGTGGTGGGCACTGCTCTAAATGCTAACTGGTCACATAAAGGTTTTTGTAAGGCCATAAATTAGACCATTATCTGAATATGTATATTAAGAAGTGGGTATTCAGTTGGGTACATTGCATTTCTACGTCATAAATTTTTATTCATCACATCTTCATGCACAGTGCTGACAAATGTAAGGTTTCTCAGAGCTTTTTGAGATCCTCAGTCAGATTATGGTCTGGTAAATCATTCCCACAGGCAATTCCACTGACCTGAACAGAGCTATTTCAGTCAGAAGCTCTTCATTGGGATTAATAACGTGATCACAATGGAGCTCATCAATTACAAGAGTTTTGGTATTGCTGGGGTAGGAAATGCAGATTTTAATAGTGAAGATCACTGCAAGTATTCAGAAATGAAGTATGTTTTGGATTGTTTTCTTCAAAAGAACAGAGAAAGTAGGAGTTTGAGTTGATGCCTTCTAGAAATTATTATGGAATAATGGTGGCTTTGAACACTTGTGTTAGACAACAGTCATGGAATTTCTGAGGCTCTGAGAAGCTGAAGCCATGCTTTTATTTTCTAACTTATGATTCTGTGTTTCTTTATTTCTTTGTTTCTATATCTCTCTAGGAGATAAAAATAAAATTACTGTGTTATTGAAGTAGTATATCAAATAGGGGAACATTTAGAAATATATAATAATTTATTTTCTTTGACTCTTATGGTCCAGAAGAAATTAAATAATAAATAATAACAATACAGAGGTAATCAGAGTTTTGAGCTAAAATAGATTCAACCTACTTCACTTCTGAGTTTGGCTAATACAATCTAAGCTACTACTGAGGTGAAAAATCTGTTCCTTAGGAATGAGGCTCTGCATCTGAAGTGTGAAGGTAGCTAACCTGCTGGGTTAGCTCTCTGCTTTTTGAGACAATCACAGATAATACCGAAATTAAAATCTTGCTGTTGGTGATATTAAAATCTTTCCTCCAGTAAATACCTCCTGCCTTGTACTCTAAGCCAGTGACCATGTCAGGCTGATTTTTATATAAAGCTCAGGCTATTCTTGGTGCTGATTTCCTGCAGCCTGAGTTGATTCACCCTACAGCCTCCTTGGAGGCTCTCTGCATGCATTTCTCTCAAGTTCAAGAGTTTTGAAAGCAGACGGAGTTTGGAGTGCCTACAGTCCCAGTGATTTCTCATACTTAATTATTACTAAAGCTGAAACCTATTAAAATAAGCAGTAACAAGTGTAGGAGAGAAATCTTCATTCCAGTTCCAAACATGAAAATAGAATATTTCCTTTGGCATAACTACATTCAAACTCATGACTGTGTATTTCAGATCTAATTATCAGCAATGAAATAGTGAACTATTATTTATGTGTAAGATGCAAAGCATTTAAACATGGTTTTCTGTAAGGATGGTGACTCAAGCTGTCAGGAGTCAGGACACTTTATGTAGCTAAGCTTAGAACCAAAGGGAAGATTTGGATATTGGGAATTCTGGAAGAAAACCTGGAAGGATTTATTTTTTCCCATGTATTGTTTTGCACACGGTTCATTATGATCCCAGTGATGATCCCAAAATGATGATCCCATGATCCCAAAAAGAACCCTTGGCCTTGAGTTCCCTCAGACACTGAGAACCTCAAATTGTTTGGAATCAGGTGGGCTTCCACCCAGGCAGGTCCCTCCTGTTTTGGGCTTTTTGAGATCTTGGAGGATTTTGTTATAAGAAATTCCACTAACACCTCTATTGTCAAGCAAACCCAAAGTTCCCAGGAGGGCCTGTGGCAGTTCCAGCCCAGGCAGTGACTCCTCAGTGCTGTGGGGAGCTCCCTCAGCCCCTGTGTCACCGGCCTGGGGGACACCCTGCACGGCCTCCTGGGCAGCAGACGCAGACTTGGCCTAGGCTGGACCTGCGGCCCGGCCCAGCTCTGTCCAGCCCCGTCCGGCTCAGCCCGGCCCAGCCCAGCCCGACCCAGCTAAGCCCTGTCTGGCTCAGCCCGGCCCATCCCACTCCAGCCCAGCTTAGCCCAGGCCAGCTCAGCCTGGCCCAGCCCAGCCCAGACCTGCCCACCCCCAGCTCGGCCCAGCTGAGCCCTGCCCGGCTCAGCTCAGCCCAGCCCATCCCAGTCCAGCCCAGACCAACCTAGCCCAACTCAGCCCAGCCAAGTCTAGCCCAGTCTAGTCCAGTCTGGCTCAGCTGAGCCCCACTCAGTCCAGCAAGCCCAGCCTGGCCTGGCCCGGCCCAGCCCAGCCCGGCCCGGCCCAGCCCTGTCTGGCTCAGCCCATCCCAGCCCAGCCCAGCCCAGCCCAGCCTGTGCCCCCTCAGGCTGAGCTGCTCAGGGTATCAGTAACTCCCTGATTTACAGGGACTGTCTGCTTAGAATCACTGCAGTGATTAATTTTGATTTTCAAGCTTTCCTCTCCCTGCCCACAGGGACCAATCCAGTGACCTCAGAGTTAAAAAATAAGGGCCTTTAATTGCTATTAGGATGAGGTTGTGCTGTCCTATAGGACAGTGACTTAAATGGCTTTTCAGATTTATTTCAGGTGGATCATACACTACTCGGCACTGTTTAAGTGTCCCCTTAGTTTCAGAACACTTAAATATCACTCTCCTTTGAATATTGATATACCTTTCCCTTTTTAGAAAAGTTGTTACAGCCAAGGAAAAATGGTTCCAAAATGGCCGGTAGTTACCAGTTCCTTTAGGAATAGAACAGCATGTGGATCTCCTTGCTTATATATGAATGTATTTTATGGAAAAAGGCTAGAATTGAGCTGGAAAGTGGAGTGTTGTCAATGTAATTCATAGCTGGGCCATTGCAAGTTGCCAAGGAAGGAGGAAGCAGTGGGCTCAGTGTATGACTGAGCACAGGACTGCCAAGGGATGGTGACACCCTCCTGTCAGGACCCAGGACCCTCTGGCTGTCCTGAGCAGCCAAGACCCCTGCCAGGGGTCTCAGAGACCCTGGCACAGAGCCCAAAACACCTGTGGTTCTGATTATGACCCGTGGAGCAAATTACCAACCTTAGATGAAGATCTGCAAGCCATGACAAATTATGTAGAATGATAGTGAATTTATCACAAGGTGAAAAAGTAGATTTTGGGATTTTTAGAATGGGGATTCAGAGGGCAAGATGGAGGGAACTGGGTGTGCCAGTCTTTCTCCTTCTTCTTCTTGGCCTCCATCTTCTGCTGTGATGTTGGCACTTTTGGATTGGTTTAGAGTAGAAGCTCAGTGTCTAACATAGGTGATAGGTATTGGAAAGTAATTGTAAACATGTTACACGTAGTTTTTAGTATAAAGACATAACACTGCCCTGGGGGCAGGCAGAGTGCCTGGAACTGTCCTGCTGGATGGACCTCGGCAGGGCAGGAGAAAGAATTTTATAGATAAGATACAATAAACAACCTTGAGACTGAGAAATGAAGAGCTCTGACTCCTTCTTCGACCGCTGGGCTGGGGAAAGAGACTTTCTAACTCTTCCCAGGGTCACTGACAAGCGAGATATGCCAACACCCTCCCTCCTGCTCCCTGAATGCGGGTGCCTGGCAGAACTGGCACAGCAGGCAAGAGGAGCCTCACCTGGGCTGGCCACAGCTGGGCTGGCATCAGACTGGATTTGGCTCGTGTGTAGCAGACCTTCATTCCCATAGTGCCTAACAACAGGAACACGTTTTAGGGGTCTGGCCCCAGTCCTGTGAGCTGCCCAGGTGTCCGAGGGTGACATTGTGATGCTTGTACCCCCATTTGTGTGTTCTGTTTATGCTGGATACCATGTTCTGTGCCTTCAGGACTGGCTCTGAAGAGCAAATATTTTGTTTTGGTTTTGCTATCAGGTGCTCCCCCACGGCTGGTGGGACACACAGACAGGGCAGTACGTGCTTTTTGCTTTTGCTCATTAGTTAGTTTAGCTAAGCAGCCTGATTTTTCCCTGGACTGTTTCTCCTTTCCCTTTTTTGGACCTACTCGAACCTGCTCCGGACTGGGACCTGGGAACGCCGAGAGTTTGCACCTTGTGGCTGCAGCAGCTGCCCCAGCACCGGAGGGACTGATAACAGAGCGACCATCCCCAGAGAGACTTTCTGAATTTGTCATCTTTTTCAGAGCGGTGACAGAGTGGTGTCACCTGGTATTGTTCATTCTGTGTGCTGGGGGTGCTGTGCCTGTTAAATAAACAGGTTCTTTCCACTTCTCTCCGAGGAATCCTTCCCGACCCGGTTGTAGGGAGGGGCCGTGTGGGTTTGCTTTCTGGAGGGGCCTCTTTGGAGGTTTTCTCCCAAATTTGCCTTAAACCAGGACACTGGGTTTAATTAGAGTTTATACCTGGGTTGATCAAGTCGGTTTTCATCTGTGTGCTGGTGTAGAGAACGGTGCAGTCTGATCAGCAGAGCAAGGTGCAGTAAGAAGGAGCCCCCTGTGCCCTGGTTTTGGCAGCTGTTGTTTAAGGCAGCAACAACATTGTTTGTCTGTGACTTCTTTAAGCTTTTAAAGTTAAAAATACAATTTTCATGATAATATATGATTGTTTTAAGCCAGTTAAGCTATTTGTTCATGTTAAAGGGTTCATTTTGGAGTCTGCCTTCACCTTACAAACAACGTTTACCTTTTCAAGTCCTTCTCTTGCTCTCTTGCTAATGTTGAGAGCATTTGTGGCTCAAATAGTTTGAAATATTTACTGGAGACACCATAGGCTTGCACATTCACATTGTATTGCATATACTTCAAATATGACTTTAAAATAAGATTCTGTATTTCTGCTTTGAAGTGCTGAGAGTGGTGTCCTTGTTTAATCATGGAACTCCGATAGAACATTTTGTTATTACTATAGGTAGTTCCAAAACCTCTGTGTGAGAATAAAGAAAAAATTTATTTCCTTAAGCCTGGTAAACCTAACAAAAAATCAGTTAACCTAGGAGGCAAAAAGATGTATTTATGTTCTCAAGTTGCTTTATCTTATATGTATCTCACATGTATTAAGGCATGTAGTTAATCCTCTGAAAGTTTGTACTGAGGATAATGCCCATTACCTGTGAACTGTCAAAATCACACAAAGGACTGGCAACTTCTAAACTTTCTATAAAACAAATTGCTCTGGCATTTTGCCACCTAGTTATTAATCCAAAAGTAAAGATTTATGCTGTCAAATTTTGATCCACCAAAACCCTTTTGTAGCAACACTGGGGGGGAAATGTGCTTTATCAACCAGCAAAGGAATAAAGATGTTTCTCTTGAACAAAGATATAAATTTAAAAAAATTAGTTCTCTTTATAGAGCTATATGAGCTTATATTTGTGAGAAGCAGGTTGTCCTGTCTCTGCTGCCGTAGCTCCTTTCAGTATTTTCCTGGAGGGAATGAGGAAGTGCTCTTGGGCTCTAATGGATACACAAGCAGCTTTGTACTTTGGAAATAGCAGTTCATAATTGGATGGTTTCACACTTAGAATTGCCTTACCTGAAATTTGTGTTTGTCACTTGGAAACTGGCACAGCTGTCAGGTTTTGCTGGGGGCAGCAGCAACATCTCTCCTACAAAGTGTGGGGCACGTGGAGTGGAGTTCCCACGTCTGGGCACTGTGTTTTGCTCGAGGTCAGTAATACTGGTCTCACTTTTATAAGAGCAAAGGTCCTAATGGTAAAAAGGGAATTAATTCTTGTCAGTAGAAATGGAAAAACTTCAGTGAGCTAGATCTCATAGAAGTCTAGCTCAGTACAGGCACACACTTGCATGAGTATCTGGCCTGGGACCGTTTTTCTTTGCAGTTACTTACACTAACATCTGGCAGGAGATGTCTTCCTGCAAGATTGCTACACAATTGTCTGTCCATCATGAATGTAGCAGGAAAACCAAGAATTTAGGAGCTCTGGGTTCTAGTACTATGTCTTCTCTAGACTCAGTGTGGTACTGGGCACTTTACCAGTGCAGGTTTCTTCACAGGCAAATTAAAGGGCATTGGCACAGGGATGTGATTTTGTTTCCTTATTGAGTGAAAAAAAAAAAAAGACAGCTCAAGGTATGACTAAGCAATTCCTCAGCAAGTTAGGAACATACATTTTAATTCTTGTTTTATTGATTTGCACCTGATACTAAGTGCCAGATTAGGCCTGAAGGCTCAAAGCTCTTGCGGTTCTGGGAGGAGTATCCAGGCAGCAGGCAGCACCCAGTTCCTTTAATCTCAGCCCAGAAGAGCTGCAGGGAAATACAAAAGGCATCATTTCTGTGGCTGTCAAGAGTCTGGCTCTGTGAATGGGCCTGGCAGGGCAGGTGTTAGCTGTGATGAGGACATTTGGGAGGGGAACACCTGTGACAGTGTTCGCAGGGGTCTGAGGATGAGGGAAGAGACCAGGATCTGACTCCATGTTTCAGAAGGCTTGATTTATTATTTTATGATATATATTATATTAAAATTATACTAAAAGAATAGAAGAAAGGATTTCATCAGAAGGCTGGCTAAGAATAGAAAAAGAAGGAAAGAAAAACAAAGGCTTGTGTCTCGGACAGAGTCTGAGCCAGCTGACTGTGATTGGCCATTAATTAGAAACAACTGCATGAGACCAGTCACAGATCTACTTGTTGCATTCCACAGCAGCAGATAACCATTGGTTACATTTTGTTCCTGAGGCTTCTCAGCTTCTCAGGAGGAAAAAATCCTAAGGAAAGGATTTTTCATAAAAGATGTCTGTGACAGACACCCTCTGGCTGGAGCTGCAGTTTGCCCAAACTCTGCTCACACTGGCAGTGAATAGCCAACCAAACTGGAGTGGGCAGCTGCAGGAGTGTGCCACCAGACCTCCTTTGGGCTGGGAACCAGTGTTTAATGAAATATATGGCACCAGCCACTCCTCCTGTGAATCAGCTGTTTCTACAGCTGATGCTGGTGTTGGTGAGTGTAATATTTAAACTATGGTTTCAAATACATTGATCTGACTTCTTGTGAAGTATTACCATGTTATTAAGGCTGATGCTGAAAGACGCTGGCTAGACTGGGAGCTTCATTTCATGTATGACACCTGAAAATCCAAACAGTAAAGCTACTGTGCAAAAGAGATCTGCTCCATAGAAAACTAAATGTTTGCAAATATGTCTCTCCCTTAAGAGCTGAAAGCCTTTAACTTCATCTTTTAACCAGCAAGAACCTGAAAGCTTGCACCCTCTAATGGAAAACATCTTTCAGCACTAATAACATAATAAGAACAAATTGGGCAATGATCACACATAAACCAGGATGGATTGCACCCGGGAATACCATCTCCAACAGATTGTTAAAGGTGAGGTTGTTTCCTGATTGCTAAAGAAATGCTATTTCAGAGGTGGCAGCTGCAGCCTCTGCAGGGGATGCTGCTGGCTTCACATTCAAATGCTGGATTTGTGCTAGTTAGAAGGGGATTAGGTAGAAAAAGAATAATCCATATACAGGCAAGAATATGTCTTTGAAAGAAAAGGCTGAGTGCTGTTAGACATGGCATAGCACTAGTTTCAGTTTCTCTCTGTTGCTGATAGCCTTTTCCTGTTAAATACAGTCACAAGTATACTTTCTTATTTAAAATGATCTTTAGAATATTGTTACAGGCATTTGCCTGTATTTTTTCTCTCATTTATCAAAATTTCTGAAGCTGCAACCACAGGTATGCTGTACTCATCACAGTCAGTTTGAAAGGTAGTTCTGGTGTAGTTTTTCCAACAATATTTCTCCTCTACTTCAAAAGCATGGCTAAACTGGCTAAAAGGAAATTGAAAGGAAGAAAAAGTTCAGTGAACTTGAAGCATATTTTTTCCTGACAGATTAAATTTCACTGACTATTATATTCCAGGTGAGGTGAACCTAAGATGGAGAATTAAAAAAAATACAGTCAGATGACCTGCTTCATTTCCAAAACTACTCCGTTTAAAATGATTGAGCAACTACCAAAATGCTGTTGCCTGCACCATTAAATCTCCCAGTTTATGCTCATAGGTGATTTCTTCTTTTTTTGTCTTGTTTAATAGTTAGTGTGCAGCTTTACTGGTCCTTTAAAAACCATATTTGAGTTGCTGTGATGGAAATGGGGTGTTCCTGCTGCTGGAGGATGCCACATGCATTGGGTCACATTGATGATATATCAGTCCTCTGGTGTCTGTAGACACCTGCCTGGAAAAATTTGCCTCCAATCACTTGATAAATGAGGAAAATTAGTTTATGTCCCCCTCATGGCCTTCACAGCTGAATCCTGCTTTACTGAGAGAGTCTGATTCTTTTTATTTTTTGTGTGGGAGTAGGAACGCATATGTGTTTAGGGCAGTGGAAGGGAGATAAATTATGAGAGGTGTGAAATGGGCAGCTTGGGGCAAAGCCTGGGGTCAGACCCATGTCCCTGAACAGTTTGATTGAGGCATTTCCAGACCCACTGCAGCAGGGGAAGCCTCCCTGGTGGCACTGGGGTGGTCACAACCACAGCTCTGCCCCCTTTCCATTTAGGCTGAGCTTCTCCCCAAACCCACCTGAGCCAATTAGCAGCACTTTGCTGAGCTGAGCTCAGGTTCCTCTCAGCACAAATTCCACCTAAGTCCCTGTGAATGGCAGTTCCCACTCTGGTTCTGTCTTGCCTGCAGGAAATTCAGACCTCAAAGGTTTAAGAGTGGGGAGGGAGGGAAGGATTTTCTGGGTTTCCTCTGTTAGAGCCAGCTCTTCAAAAGGAAATTAATGGAAAAATCGGTTCCTAGTCTCTCATGCTTGTTATGATTTGTAAACCAGGGGCAACTATTAGGAACAGCCTTTATTATGCCAGAGAGTGAAATTAAATGGGCAGGTTGACCAGCAGGAGGAACCAAATGTTTGTAAGAAAAAAGCTGGCTAAGGAGTAAATACACTGCACTGTCTTACCCTGTGCCAGTGAACAGTGTACTCAGATATCAAGTTGGTTTGTGTAGTAAACACATGAATTTCTCACTCTCATTTTAGTTTGGTAGAGAGCTACAGCCTCTTTTTCCCATTCTAGTGTGTAAACTGAGAATTCACATCTTCATCCTTTATGTCCTGATAAACCCACTAAAAGGTTATATTTGAAGCTTTCCTGGTTTTCTTCATTTGATGCCCATTTATGAGATGAAAATATTGCTACTGTTATTTTATTGTAGTGCTAAAATTTTGCATTTCCATTATGATAATATCTCCTGTCACCACAGGTTTGAATTTTTGAGATTTATACTTTGGACATGGCATAGTTTGTCCTTGCTGAATTTTGGCAAAGAAATTCTTCAGTCTTGAGGGATTTAAAGCTTGTGTACCTGTTAAAAACCACAAAAGCCAAACCCCAAACATCTCACAGCTCCAGTTTTTCTTTCACTAAAAAAGAAAAATAATTTAAAAATCAAACCATATGCTGAAATTTCTGTTTCCTCTTGCCTGTAACTTAAAAAGAACAAGGAAAATGGTTTAAAAAGGCCCCTTTCTAGTGGCCTTAGGAATTTGTCAGCTGTCTCAGTGATGAATCTTCCTGAAACTGAAATGATTCCACAAAATATGAACATTTTTGGTGCCAGCTGGTTACAGTGACAGTCTTTAGAAGAAGAAAATTTGTGTTTTAACTCAAAGTCATATGTCTGAATTCTGTAAAGTGTTCTCGGAGTTGTACTTATTTGGATATTGGAAAAAAATTATTGGATAAAAAATAATGGATAAAGAAATATAGGTAGACGGCCAGCTGTCAGAAGAATATTATTTGTCATCACATCTCAAGTAATAATAAGTGAAACTCCAACTTTCTGTAGCACTTTCATGTTATTATTATTACTATACTATTATTATATTATTATATTAATATATAATATTATATTATATATTATATATGTTATATATATAATAATAATGATATTATATTATTATAATATTATCATGTTATTATTGTTATTATTTTATGCTAGATGAGTGGTAGTCTCGTGGGTCAGCAGACTTGGTCCTTGAGGCTTTTCTTATTTCCTTCCTTAACAAAAAGGTCCAATTTTTTCTTTATTTTTGTCTTTCACCTAAACATCTGTTCTAAAAGTTATGTATGATAGTTTCTTCAAGTTGGACATGGTACTTCTAATTTTCAAAAAATTTGCTTTATAGACGCAGCTTACTGTCTGCGCAGATTCATAGCGTGTAACTTGGGGATAAATCGAAATACTGGGGAGTTTCCACTGCTGGCTAATTTGCTGCTCTTCATGAACTCTGATCTCACTCATTTTAGTAATTGCCTCTCTTCTAAAGCAGATCTAAATCTTGGTTGTTGGAAAATCCAACACGATCGATATTCTGTTGGTCCTCCTGCCAACAAGATTTAAGTTCAGTTTGCTGAAGGATCTGATTTATGTCTCTGCTAAGTCCAACTCTACACGCACATTTTTGCCTGCCCTGCCTCCAGACTGGTTCCCTGCCCTCCACAGAGCTCCTGGGATGTGGGGAAGTCCTGGAGCACTGAAGGGAGAGAAGCAATGCCTGTCCCATCCCTGTCCAAGGGCTGAATGCACTGAGTGCCCCAGTACTGAATTCCAGCACAGCTGAGATGGCCCTGCTCGTTCCATGTCTGCCAAATACAACCACTGCAAACCTACAGATACATAAACCTATTTATGGATAGCTTCACAAACTGTTATAAATGCCCACAAAGACCCTGAAACCTGAGAGGTGGTCAGTATGAGAGCAAAGATGATCAATATTAAAGGAATAACTGGAAATGCTTTCTGGAAATAACTGGAAATGCTTTCTCTTCTGTGTACCAAGCCATGTGTAATTTTTTGGTTGCCAGAATAACTGAGGTGGATGTTCAGTGGGGAACTTCTCACTTTCAAACAAATGTTGTAGGGTTTTGAAAGGATTTAAGAATACTTTGATGGACTGTTACTCAAGACTAAATATAAAGATTAAGCTCCAGTGATCTCGGGCTGAAATTAGGAGTGGCATTTTTAACCTAAAAGAGGACAACTCACTAGCTTTTTTTATCTTCTCCTGAAATATTTGGTGCTTCTGGCTTCTAAGGGCAAACATTTAGACTTGCCAGAATAATGGCCTGATCCAGGATGGATGCTTCAAGCTGCCAGATTGGCTGGGAGTGCTTCAAGCAGCCTGGCTGCGTGCCCCAGTTGGAGGCTATTATTCTCCTATGTCATCTGCCTCTCCTGTATCTGGCACTGTGCTGCCTTGTTTTCATTGCAAAGCAACAAAACAGAATTACTTTTTTTAGCAGCTGATGATGTGGGAAAAATCCCCAGCTCACTGAGAGCAAGAGGATTTGGAGAAGTGTTCCTTCAGCCAAGCAGGCAGAGAGGCTCATGATTTTATAGAGAGGGAACTGAGACAGACTTTGTTGACTCCAGTGGCCAAGAGTCCCCATAATTCTGGTGTCAAGGTGCACATCTTGCCATTTCCACCCCACACTTTGATTTCCCAGCAAAGTGAAATGACTTTCTTGCTGTCAATAGAGAGGCTGATAGAGCCAAGCACAGGCCCCAAGGAGCTGATTAAAGCCATTTTTCACCTTGGTGAAAAGTCAATGCAGAGCACAGAGGTGCAGCTGAGCAGAGCAGCCTCCCTTTGTTCCATCAGAGTTCTTGCTTGTTTGCTGCCTCCCCACATCAATTTTCTCTGTGTTGTTTTCTGTCAGCTCTCCATGCAAGCTTTGATGTTTGTGGACTTCTTTGCACGTGTTGTTTTAATGATCCATTTCTGTGGAGCTTCTTAGCATCAGTGAATGTGACGTGCTATGGCAGGGTGTCAGAGGTTCATGCTTGGCATGAGGAATGGCAGCTGAAGTGCACCAATGTGGTCTTGGCCCTGAGAAGATATGTTCTTAAGAAATACTATATGTGTGTAGGTTGCCTTTCATTTCTCCCTTCTGTTAATCAACAATATTTCCTAGCAGGTAGTAATGACTCCTGATTATCCCTCCTCTCATAACCTAAAAGAAACAAAGAAAAATTACCAGCCTCACTGATGCTCAATACAGCCAAACTCATAAATTAACAACACAATATTTTCTCAACAAACATGGCTTCTTTTGAATCTGGTAATAGTCAATTGAATTATTATTTTATCAAAATCTCACCCAGATAGCTTTAAGAATTTTTTTTTTTCATTCTTCTTGTATCTCTTTCTTTTCATTGCCTTTTCTTTTCCCTCTTAGTTTAACTGTAGACAATTATTTTCCAGTTCTTTCCAGTACCCAAAATTTGACCAGGAGCTGTTCTGGTGGCTGGTCATTGAGCACTGATGCTGAGTGAGTGAATTGCACAAGGCAGAGGGTTCTGAGCTGCTGCTGAAGGTGGCTGGGCCAGAGCTGAAGGCGTTGCCCTCTCGTCAGACCTCTTGCACAGTGGATTCGTTTGACAAAATCCTGCCCAAGGTCATGCAGAGCACACACCTCAGTGAACCAGGGACTTGGGGAACACAGAGATGGAAAATTTAAGTAGCAGCCCTAAATAAGAAGACTTTTCTGTCACAGACATCTTTTATGAAAAATCCTTTCCTTAGGATTTTTCCTCCTGAGAAGCTGAGAGGCCTCAGGAACAAAATGTAACCAATGGTTATCTGCTGCTGTGGAATGCAACAGGGGCATCTGTGATTGGTCTCATGTGGTTGTTTCTAATTAATGGCCAATCACAGTCAGCTGGCTCAGACTCCCTGTCTGAGCCACAAGCCTTTATCATTCTTTCTTTTGCTATTCTTAGCTAGACTTCTGATTAAATAATTTCTTCTATTCTTTTAGTATAGTTTTAATGTAATATATATCATAAAATAACAATATATATTGTTTCCTTAATAAAATAATGATATATAATGTTTCCTTCTGAAACATGGACTCAGATCCTCGTCTCTTCCCTCATCCTAAGACCCCTGTGAACACAGTCACACTTTTCCTTCCCATTTATGTGTGGTCTGTTCTGATCAGGAGCTCCTTGAGGCTGGAGAATGCCTGTGCTGTGTCTGTGCAGCACAAGACCCATCCTCTGTTAGAACCTGTTGAAATCACCAGGTGTAAGCAGCACCACAAAACGCTTTGGGGCCAGATAAGCAGGAGGAGGTAAGGAAATTGTACAGCCAGTCTGGGATGGAGAAGGCAGTTGTCCATGGCAGAGCTCCCAGCAGGAGCATTCCCAGCAGCATTGTGTAAGAGCGCAGTGCCAGACAGCCACACTCACACACCCACGGCCGGGCTGCTGGGCCAGACACGGTTGGAGAGCTCCTATTACACACCAAAAAAAGAACAGTTGCCTTCCTCTTTCTGGTCAGTAGCTGAGCTGAAGGAGTAGGGGCTAATAGAGCCTATTTGGTTTCTAATTGTTACTTACTTTGTTCAGATTGTGAGCTGCAGGAAAGTTCCTGCCCTTCAAGATTTCCAATTAAAATAGCTTTGATGTGGGGACAGTTGGATACCACAACAATCTGTGAGACAATATTTTTTTTCCCTCTATGGAGACGATTAATTTATTTAGTTGCCTGCTAAGAAAATAGTGTGGGGGTTTTTTTGTTTCCATCAGGTAATCTCACCCTGCAGAGATAAATATGATTTTGCAGGGCCATGGGGAAAGGCTGGCTTTTCCAGTGCCACTCAGCAAAAGGACTTTAGGAAAGAATGGAACTCCAGTCTCCTGCACCATCCCAGGGCTGTATTTACTGAGCCAGGCTTGTGGTTGGTGGGTGCAGAATGGCACAGAAAATAAGATGACACATCAGAAGTGCCCCTTGAAGGGACAGTCTCAGGCTGGAGGGATTCAGGGACAAAGGACAATCTGGGTATCTCTCTGTGCCACAATGAAGGTGTGGGTGAGTGGACTGTTCTTGCTGCGAACTCCCATTGCTACGTGGCATTCCTCATCCTTGGCATTATTCAGTGGCTGCCAAATGGACTTGCTGACTTCTGGGCTGACCCACTAGACTTCATGTTTTATTGATGTCTTATGGTTTCCATTAATTCAGAATTCTCCATTCACTCTAATTAGTTGAACTTGAGTTCACAAACTCAGAGACCTTTCAAAGCATTTGGCAAGCTGCATGAAAGTAACACAGCCAAAGTCTCTGAAGTGCACAATGCAATCCATGTTGAAAATGCAGGGAGGCTATACAGGTGCTTTTTGAAATCTTGAATATCAAGAGAAAAAAATACTTGAGAAAAAAAAAAAAGCTACTTTTCTGCTGAGCATCCCCAAAAGAAACTCAGGATGAGCTTTCCCTGAGTACTTACTGTGGACTTAACATAGGTCTCAGTGCTTAAAATTAGAATGGAAATAGCCTGATTACCAAAAGTGTCTCCCCAACCAGGAAGTTTCTTGGTGTCCTCTCCAAAGTTATTCCCGGTGCAGAATGAAAGTGTGATGTTGATGTTACATGGACAATCTGTTGTTCAAGTAGCAGCTGGTGCCCCAAGGATAATTTTCAATCTGTTTGAAGTGTGTGCATCATTTTCGCAATCCAATTGTGTATTGGTTCTCCAAATAACAGCCATTAAGAAAATCACCATCATCCCTGAGCCTTGTGGATTTTACCTCTGGTATTGCTGGTCTGAGTCAGCACTGTGATAGCTGAACACTGAAAGTGTAGGCAAAAATCTCTTGAGGCTTTATGGAAATACAGTGACAAAAATAAAAGGTTGTGATCAAAAGACCAGAATAATTGCTGTAGTATAGAATTTAAAATATTTAAGATTTACTCAATGAATATTTAAATGTATTAAAATCTCTGATAGTGAAGTGGTTGTGCTTAGCAGAAAGTGTTCCAGGGCTGGTATCTGAATTTCAGCTCTGACTCCAGACTGCTCCTTTGCACTCTGGGTAGCTGCATCTGTTCCCTTTCCTGCTGAGCATGACAGTGCTCATCCCTTGCTGTCTTAAGAGCTGCCTGGGTCTGTTGGCTCAGCTCTGTTTCTGTCTTGTTCAGATCCTAATGATGAAAAGAAGCAGCTGAGTGCTTGTAGGGTTGCAAGTAGAGTGAACTGTGCAAGGGGAAATCCCCACTGGAGGCAGGAGCTCTTCCACCCCTTGGAGGAGATGGTGGCTGTGCTGAAGCTGTTAGATGGCTTGTGTTAACACACACCTGGAAATTCAGTCATGCAAATTGGGACTGGAAGCCCAGCTTTAAAATTAGAAGCAGTTTTTTAGCTCAGTTTTACTTCATGAGTAAGTATTAAGTTCTGGATTCTTGTTGAAGGTGAAATAGAGAGGTCACTTCTTGAAAATTGTTATCAGTGTGATGGGAGCTGGAAGAATCCTGGAATCTCTGGGTCAGATTGTATCCCTGCTGTTCTGCACTCCAACTGTTTCCATGGCAATGGATGTCAGTCTGCTGAAAATGGAGAAAATGAGAGTTTGGAAACAATTATTGGTTTAAATCTCTTTGTTTTTGTTGTCTCACAAGGGTTCCTGTGGCGCTAGCAGCAGGTACAGAACAGTTTGGTTGTCAGGTTCACATCCAGCTACTAAGTTGACAGCTGAAAGAGCTCATTTTGCTAAGAGCAAAAAAAAAACCCCAAACCCTAAAGCACCTAGGTTTATGGATGTGAGAATTAGGAAATGGTTTTAAACTGTTTATTAGACAAAAAGGTGTAATATGCCTGCTCCTAGGACTATACAGAAGGGGAATGTTAAGAAAAAACTGGGTATTTGAATACTTATATTTCTTGGTGGAGAGAGCAGAGCTGGTCTTCACACACATGAAACTTCCTATCACCATATGTTCAGCTCTTGTAAAACTAACTGTGGATTTCAAATACACTCACCCTTGAGGTTTCAAAGATAAGAACTTAATGCTAGGGTTTTTTCTGGATTCCTTTTATGTCTTGGTGAATCTGTAGGGAGTGGGAGAAGGAGGAGAAGAGGTTTAAAAATACAGAAGATGTGCATAAACAACATAGAAAGGGGGATCTGTCACAGCATCCAGCTCAAATTTAATTAAAGGGAAATAAATGCTGGCAACACTTCCAAGTGTTTGGGAAAGGAAGCTGCAGAATTTGCCTATATTTATAGCTCTTAATTCTGCAAAACTGGGTTCCAGGTATATGTTTGCTTTACCTGTGGACTGAAACCTCTTCTGGTGTAAGTTAATCCAAGAGAGATCACATTTGATTCAGTCTCTAGATGGCTGGAGAAGTTTTGGGCTGACCAGGAGCTGTGGTGTGGCATTTCATAGGAAGTAAGTGTAAGGCCAAAACTCTCTGCAGGGGTGTTAAGGCCACATGATCTCTGTAATTTTAGAAATGTGATATTTACATTGTGTATAAACAATTATTGATCTTCAGAACTTGTAATGTTCTGAAAAGTGAGGGCATGTTGAAAAATAACACGAGGTTTCTTTTCACTGGTTCTGGATTTTGAAGTGTGATTCAGGAGCTTAAGTCCTGTGGCAAACCAACATGTATTAGATTCCAGACTCATTAGGTGCAGTACCTATTGCCAGATACACTATTCTCATTTAAATCCTTCTTTAAAATCTCCTTCTGTCAGAAAGCTTGAGAAAAGGTAAACTAATTAAAATGTTACAGTGAAGTAATTTTGCTTACCAAACAGCCTTTGATTTTAGAGAGGCAGGAAACTCTTGTCAGTAAGGTCCATCTGTGTTTTAAGTCTGTCATCTCAGCCTTGAGTCCTGGTGTACAGAGCTCACAAGTCTCACATGCCTTGTGAGATACCTGGGGCATCTGTGGGCAAGAAGGGACCAGTAGTGGTAAGTAATAAAAATTTCAGTAGGCATTTCAAATGTGGTTTTGTCTTTATTAATGTTAATTAATGTCATTCTTATACTATCTGTAAATTCTCTAGGATTTTTTTGTTCTAATTTACTATATAAAGACCAGTGTTTCTTCTTTTCTCTGTCTCTCAGCTCTCAATCTGCTATTCTGCTTGTGAATCTTTTTGCTTTCCCTTTTCTCTGTCAATTCTTTGATCTTTGCTCTGTTTTGCAATTCAGAAAGTTTTTCTTTCCCTAGATAATGTGCAGTGTTACCATTTTCCCCCAGAGATACGTAGAATTCCTTTTACAGGCACGAAGAATCTGACAACTCTGTGGAAATGCCTCACCTTACGCTTGCACATCATAGGATTCCCTCAATTTTGTATCCTTGCTGTCTCACATTCATGCTGCAGCAACACCTGTGCAAACAGCAAAGTTAAAATGCAGAAGTCAAACCAAATAACTGCTGTGCTAGAAACTCCTCCCAGCCAGAATCAGCCTTAACTGAGCTCCTCAGTGGTTGAAAAGGATAGAAACAAACATAAAGGTATTTGTGGCAAGATTCGAGTTTGTTAAAACTCGAACTAAAAAAAAAATAAAATTAAAACTCAAAAAAAAAATTAAATAAAATTTAAAATTAAAAATTGAAAATGAAGTCTCCCAAATGAGTAGGGGGCAGGCTGATCTGCATTTGGAGAAGCCTACAGCCATCTGACAGCTGTTCAAGTGAAACAACCAAACCTTGAACACCAGTGTATTTACCCACCCTGATCTGGGATGGGTCTGCTTATTGGACATCGGCAGAATTTAATTCTTCTTGGGTTGGTTGTGGTTTTTAGTGGGTTTTTTAGTGACAGGTAGCATTAGTGTGCCATAGCTTCTCTCAGCCAGTAAAGCTGCTGTTCATGCAGAAGACAGAGGCCTGGAACAACAAGAGCATGCTCTAGGTATAAAGCCCATTGATTTGGCTTTCTCTCTCCTCACTATTCAGGCTTGGTGTTAAGCTCTTGATGCAAAAGGGTTTCAGGTGGATGATGCCTTGGTTCCAGAAATGGATTTCATAAAGAATGGGATATTTCTGTAATTGCAGCACTGCGAGGAAATAAATGTTCCACTTAATGGCCTCCTATAAAAACCCCCTCATATTTGCTGGGAATTTGTTGCTGTGCTAGAAACTGTTCCTCCTCTTTGCACTGCTTTATTCACTCTCTTTGCTGTCATAATCTTAAACTTGATAGAAGCTATGTTTTGCTAAAAGTAAAGAAAAAATAAAACAACCCCGTTTGAGGTAGGTTTCTAAACCATTAACAGTGGTGGTTTCTAGAACAAACACTCAGTAAATGATGAAAGAAACTGATTAATATCTCTGAATATTTGAAGTGAGGACTGATAGCCAAGAGCTGACAGAGAGTGATTTAAAAATGAAAATGAAGCTGTAATATATTCAAAGGGTGAAATGGATATTACTTGGAGGGAGGGGGGGAGGTGTGCTGATGTATTAATTTTGATTTCCAAATTAAAGGAAAAAAACTTGGGAGCCAATTATTTCCCAATTGCTCCGGGCTGGATTTCCAAGATGATGTACAAAAATGGCAATTATACAACATTATACCCCGAGAAAAACAGCACTAATCAAAGATCACTTCTGCAAGTGCCTGCAAGTTCTGACTGGCTGGATCCCAAGTTCAACATCCACCAGGAAGGAGGAGGGAGGGGAGGATTTATGCACTGCCTTAGCACAATCAAAGATACAGGGAAACAGAGACTCAGTTCCAAACTAAAATTATGAATTGCATTTAATTTCATGGCTTACAAAAGGTGACGCTTTAGCAGCATGTCAGGGACAAAAAAATCTGGAATTTTTATTGGGGAACCAAAGGGAAATGACCCATCCAGTAGGGCTCTGGTGGGAAGGAAAGATGAAGGAATGAAAAGCCACACCAGGTGATCTTCCTGAGAGGTGTGATCCAACTGAGAAACACTTGTTTGTTCTTTGGTTGCATGATTTTGATAAATCTTTGTCAAGTCGCTGACCAGTTTCCACTGGAAGTATTGTTCTAGCACATTATCTGGGAGATAGCTCAGGAGTCAGAGCTTCTGTGAGCTGCTCCTGCAGCCAGGTCCTGCCATGTGAAGCATTGCAGAGCCTGCCACCTCCCCTCTGGGCAGCTGGCAGGAGGTGCTGCTGCTCCCCTCTTCCTCAGAAATCCTGAGGAACTTGATTTATTAAAAATATGGATATTGATCTAGTACCGATATCCAACTGTGATGGACAAAATCTCTCTAACAGTTTAAAGTTAGAAAGCTTGTGTTTATTGTGGGATAGCTCCCACATACACACTGTGATTTACAGGTGACTCCAGCATCCTTTTATCTATACAAGTATTGAATACCCAAATTACAAATGCATATTGATAACTTTGGTACATCCCATTCCCAATATGGATATTGATCTAGTACCGATACCCAACTGTGACGGACAAAAACTCTCTGACAGTTTAAAGTTAGAAAGTGTGTGTTTATTGTGGGATAGCTCCCAAATACACACTGTGATTTACAGGTGATTACAGAGCCCTTTTATCTGTACAAGTACTGAATACCCAAAATACAAATGCACATTCATATCTTTGGTACATCCCAGTCCCCCGCTCCATATGGTAATTAGTTCAAAAGCCATTAAGCATGCATCGTTTGTTCCTTGAAATGGGCTGGTGGTCCCTTTCATGGGGAGGGATCCCAAAATGGGGAAGTAAATGAAGTCTTCCTCATTCTGACCTTTCTACTTTTTCAATGCAAATATGACAAATGAACCCATTGGTAGAACTCCCATTCTCGTCTTCAATTGGTTTCAGAACAGAGGAGGCCTACAATTGTCTTATGTTCCTAAAAACTATTTATCAGTTTCTATATTCTTCATTATAAACCCAGCTAAACAAACATTATGTTTGACAAGCAATCAATTATTAGTTCACTACTAACTCTTAACTTCATCAAGGCCTACCCATTTATTTTGATTAACTCCAATAAAGCTTATCTCAAACTAAAACCTCAGCTCCTATAAAATCCCTAAATTATTTAAAGTTTACGTCTCAAACTTGTATTTACACCAGGTACATATATGTGTGTATATATGTGTGTGTATGTGTTTGTGTGTGTGTGTGTGTTGTGTGTTTTTATACCTGCTTTATTACAGCAGATGTGTGCCATGCAAAGTCAGGCTCCACAAAAGTTACTTTTTTTTCTACTGGTGCACTTAGTGCTTGTAGTGCTAAGAAATTACCCTGTCCGGGTTCCACTGTAAGAAGAAATTCTATTGTTGATGTGCTGCTCATCACAATTGATGTTTAATCCCCTCCTTTCCCTGCTCTCCCCTGGTTCCCAAGTGTGACCGTGTTCACAGGGGTCCGAGAATGAGGGAAGAGACGAGGATCTGACTCCATGTCCATCAAAAGGCTTGATTTATTATTTTATGATATATATTATATTAAAACTGTACTAAAAGAATAGAAGAAAGGATTTCATCACAAGGCTGGCTAAGTATAGAATAGAATGAATGATAACAAAGGCTTGTATCTAGGACAGAGAGTCCGAGCCAGCTGAGTGTGATTGGTCATTAATTAGAAACAACCAACATGGGCCAATCACGGATGTCCCTGCTGCATTCCAAGCAGCAGATAATCAGTGTTTACATTTTGTTCCTGAGGCCTCTCAGCTTCTCAGGAGAAAAAACCCTAAGGAAAGGATTTTTTATAAAAGATGTCTGTGACACCCAAGATCCGTGCCTCACCCCGGCAGTGCTCAGGGCAGGCTGCACGGGGCTCTGAGCAGCCTGCTCTGGTGGAAGGTGTCCATGGCTGGGCATTGGAATGAGATGATCTTTGAGGTCCCTTCCAGCCCAAAGCATTCCCTGACAGCAGGCAGTGTCCATGGAAAACTCTCCCTGATCATGCCAAATGAGTTTCCGCTGCTGGTACTACCCACGCACCAGTAACTTTATAACCTGTGTGCATATCTGTAGATAGCTGTGGTAAAGGACACACTTGGGGAGCCACGAGAGCAGGATTTGAGCTTTTTTACTGAGGGCAGTAGGTTGGGCTGTTTTTACCAGGCCTTCTAAATCAGTCAAACTTTGGAAAATGGATTTGTTTTCTTTTGGCTGGTCCAGAATATCCAATTAACATTTCAGTGACTTAAGTGCATCTTGTAATAATCCATCTCCTAGGGCTGCTTTAATTGCTCGTAGAAAAATACGTTTCTGCCATAAAAAACGTATTTTTGGGCTGGAAGAAGATGCGGCTGGCAGTTCAGAATGCTGAACAGATGGTGGTGCAGAGTCCTGGACTGCCAATTCAGCAGTGCTTTGGGGTGCCTTTGGTGATCAGGCCACCCCTTTGGAATGCTGCAGAGCCAACAAGGATCCATCCAGGACCCTTTATTATAGCTGCTGCTGTGTCCTATGTTGAGCCACTGAAAGAGCTGTTGTTATTTTCATTTTCACATAATAACCATGCCCCATAAACTGCTGGATCTGCTTTCTAGCTGGGAGTGCAGTAATCAGATGCTACCTGGCAGCTGTGCTTCAGAGGAAGTTATTGCAAATATCTCAATTAAGTATTTCCATTCTTTGCACTAGTGCTTGTTGAAAAAATGCTAAAATAGAAAAGTTTCATGTTCTTAAACTGAAGCAAACTCCGATATTTCACTAATTGTATACAAATGTATTCTTCTAAAGCAACATTGCAGTTTATGTTAAATAGCTTCTTTGGACTTTGTGGAATTACTGTAAGTGTTCAATACCTGGAGATATTTCAATCCAGTGGTGTATAATAAAAATTAACATCTGCAGCTGTACTGTTCACACAGATGTGATTCTCCCACCAAAGATCACTTCAAATTGCATTTTCCTCGACAGGGCAGAGAAGGAAAAGTTTGGGGACACTACAGTATATTCTGAGCATTAATATGATTAGCTTGTTTCATGCAACCCAGCAGCAAGGATGGAACAAGTGTGTGTCAAAAAAATCTTTCAGGAGAATATTATCATTACATCCTGCATCCTGTTCATGTAATGAAAAGAGCACTGAGATTTTTTGTTTTGTTTTGTTTTTTGTTTTGTTTTGTTTTTTTGTGGCTCAGAACTACAGTCCTTGAAAGGAAAGGAGTATTTCTTAGTTTGAACACTGCACTGTATCCTCTGTACCCACAAAATCTGACAAGTGGTCAAAATCACTGCTGTAACACGATTTTGGTATGTCTCAGTTTGAACACGGGGACGGTAGTCTTGCCTTGATTGTAAGTCACACCTAAGGAGAAATTCCCTAAGCAAAAATGATGTAAATACTGCCTCTAAGGAATGTTTTTATGATATATATGCCCATATAGGTTCACACATTCTAATTACAAAGATGAATAAGTCACAAACTCCAAGCTGGAGTTGGAGTTCTGTAAGCAAATACAGCAACATCCTCTCCTCTTTCTACAGTGGTGTCTGACAGTTTGAATTTAAGGAGAATGACTTTCAGGAACAGGTATTTCCTCACAGTTGGCAACTGGCTGGAGGACTCAATGCTCTTGGAATTGCCTGAGGTCATTAAATGATAGGGATTGTCTGATCTGGAAGTAGCTATTGCCATTATAAATAAGAAGAATGAAATATTACATCACCATAGATGTAGATGTCTGTAGATAGTTTTGGGCACTTTTTGCTAGTAATTAAAGAGCATAAATGCCACGTGAAGCCAGATGGTCTTTTCTGGAGCCTTTTAAATACTTGTACTTCGGTACAGAATTTGCCTCCCCAGGTTCAGCAGTGGTAAGGAGAAGAGCAGCTCCATCAGGCTGCATTCCCTGCTCAGTCACTTGCTGCTGACCTTGCTCTCACCTTTCCAGTTCAGGCAGGTCTGTTTTGTGCAGTTCCCTCCTTTCAGCACTGATCAACCAGAACTGCCAAGGGAAGCTTGGCTGTGTCTCCAGTGCTGCTGACACCAGCAGAGCTCTCCTCATTCCAGGGGGGAATCTCCACAGCAGGAGGATGTGAGCAGCAGAGAACACGAGTTCTGCATCACTGAGGTACCCAGGAAAACAAATTAAAGCCACTAAACAAGCCTGGGGCTGGTGTGATCAAGTGGAGGTTTATTATAAATTGGAGAGTTTTAACTCCAGAAAGAATGGAAAGAAAGCTCTTGACTCTGATCACTGCTGAGGTGTAGAATAATAAAAAGGTGCGGCAAAATTTCAGTTCTGAATTTCATCTTGTGGACCAGAGGGAGTCTTTCCTTTCACTTTGTGGATGATATTGCAAAAAAAAAATTGAAAACACTGGCTTTGTATTTGTGTTTTGTGTCTGAGTATTTTGTGAGAGACTGTGGGTGCTGTGGTCCTCAGTTCTCCCCAGAGCAGAAGCCTTGGAAAAGTGTGTCCAGAGAGAAGAGAGAGACCAGAAAGGAAGAGATGAAGAGAAATTACTCGGGCAGCAATACAGACACACAGCTGGGAGTCTGATTCAAATCAGCTCAATCCCTGTCTTTTCCACTGATGCGTATTCCTTACAGTTTTGAGAGCTTGCATCTTTGCTGAGGAAAGGAAAAAAAAGGGGATTTTGAAATTAATTACTTTACTCATTAAAATAGAGAGAAATGTTAAAAGAGAACTATGATAAACTGGGCAATCAAATACACAGGAAAAGACCTCAAAAATAACAGAGATGTGCCTCGTGCAGTTGTGTGCATACAGCAAACACAAGGTAAAACATCATATACATATGCAGATTTCTTATCCAGAGGCTTTTTCTTTGAAGAGCAATAGTAGGTATTCATCACCTGAGGTTCATGCAAGCAGATTTCTTTTAACTGAACTCTAATCTGATGCCCAGGGTTGCATGTGCCTATTATCCAGATTACACTGCAGATTTAGGTATGTGATCAGATTTAGAGCTTTACTGGAGAACGCAGTTTAAGAGAAATATCATTAAATGTGCCCAATCTGCAGATGGACTGAGGGGTTCACCTTCACATTTTTGACAGCTGATGAAACTCGGTGACCTCTTGAAGGAACTGATGTTTCAGGCTGATATTGGCACAAGAAAAGGTACTACCAAATGTAACATCATTTTAACATGTTCATTTCAAATTCACACAAAACCACAGTTCACATGTAAATTATAGATTGAGCCAGGGCTTTGATCATCTGTTTTAAAATATATCTGTTTCTCAGAGCTACATCACAATGAGTAAAAGAATGTGAGGCAATACAAATCCTGAGAGACACAAAGATCTTGGTCAGTGTGCTGTGTGATTTTGCATTATTCACATAAATGTGCTGTGATACTGATGGATTAAATCAGTTTATTAGAGCTCCGTGCTTCAAGTTTTAAAGTCAGGATCTTTAAGCTGAATGTGATTAACTAGAATTGGTTAAATAACTCTCTCTGTTGCAGTGTCCAACAAATTATCATTCCTCCAGTACAAATCTCTCAAATAGAACATTTTAACCTTATTTATTGTGTGCATACACAGCAGGAAAGAGTCCACCTTCTACAACACTTTACAGGCAGATGTAGTTCATTTCAGTCTAAAGGGATTGTGCTATTCTTGGTATTTCGCAAAACATTTTCTAAAAAATACAATTGACAGAGTTAACTGATAAAAACAAGACATTAATGTGAAAGAAAATGAATATTTTTTCTTGCCTGAATTCAATGACAGAAGTATTTGAATACTTGTAACCACTAAACAGGTGGGGCTGTCACTTGAAAAATCTGCATGATCTAAATATATCAATCCTCTGACTATATTGGGTCATATTAAAAAGCAAACACGAAAGCCTCCCTGTCTGTATAAAGAAAAATCTGTGGACTTCCTAGCACTCAACACCTCTGGGGAAGCAGGGAGGAGAAATGCTGTGCACCACTGTTCCAGGCTAAACATCCCCCCTGAGCACCCCTTTGGGGACCACAGGACCGTATTTCAGAGTGGCAGTCAAGCCTCATGAGGGCGAAGCAGGTTTTGCTATGAGTATAGAGCAAAAGTACAAAATTATTCCAAGAACTCAGCAAAAGAAGACAGCAGATGAAAAGGCTCCACAATCAGTGGACTGACTTAGAGTATCTGAGCGCTTGATGCTGGCAATTCTTCATTTTCAGTCATAATTAGCCTATCATTTGCTCATTTTGTGCTCTTCTCAGCTACTCGTTATTTTAGTGGCCATAGCTTCATTTGCACCCTGCTTCAGGTTCTGTTTCAGTACCTTTTATCCTGCAGGAAATCTTTCTTTTTGGTTCTTCATTGGCCTTGTGCTCTGAGGAGGCCCTGGACCCGCAGGTGATGCCTTTATCTGAAGCAGAAACTGGGTCACTGCTTTTCATAAAACTGGGGATGCTGCCTCCTTAGATTCTATCTTCACCTGCTGCTCCTGCATTTTTAAAACCGTCAGACACATCCCAGCTCCCTGGGAGACTCTTGCACATTGCTCCCCTCCAGCAGGCCTCAGCTGGCTCTCCTCCTGCAGCTGGGAGAGCACAAAAAGCCTTTCCCCACAGGTCTGGCAATGCAATCCTTTAATTAGGCCAGAGGAATCCCTCCTGCAGCAGTGCAGAGCTCCCCATCCCCTGGGGGCAGCCCATGCTTGTGAAAAACGCGTATTTTATGATTGGCTTTTTGCAAATATTAAAATGAATATTTTATGTGTTATGTTAGAAAGTTATGCTGTATTAATTCTCTTAAGTAGTGTGTCAAATATAGTTTTAGGTTGTAACATAATGTTAAAATAGAAACTATGCTGTGTAAGATACTTTTTTAAAAGAAAGAACTCACAACAAGATAGCAGCCACAGGACACCTGAATCTTTCAGAGAAAAAGAATGTATTGCTGTCTTATCAGAAGAAACGAACTTCTTCCTGCCTTGCTTAGCCCTGAAGACAGTGTCAGGATTCAGAGGAAGAAGCTGACACTGACCAGACAGAATCCTGTGTTTGAATGGAATTTATGCATCATGTATGAGGTGTATGAATATGCAACAGGTTACTGTTTTTAAGGGTTAATTCTCTGTTAATGTGGGTCCTTTTTTGGGCTTATTTTGCCCAGAAAAAGGTACCCGGACTGTCTGTAGCTCTTTGTTTTTATTATCTCATATTGTCCTAATCCAAATTGTCCAAAATATTATTACTCTAATTATATTGCTATTTTTATAACCATTTTATTATCATTAAACTTTTAAAATTTTAAAAACAAGTGACTGGCATTTTTCACATGCTGCCTTGCCCGGCTTCAGCTGCTGCTTGGGGACTTGGCCTTGGGGTAATGCATCCTGCTCGCTCAGGCACTGCACCTTGGCCTTTACTGCAGCTCTGAAACACCCAGCCCTGCTCCCTGCTGAAGTAAACACGGGCAGGAGACCTCTCTCCTTGTTAATGCCTTTATTAAAAGCCATCAGCTCAGGTGGGGAGAACTGACAGGTCTGCGTGTAGTGACTCGGAGGAGGAGGAGGAGGAAGAGTGCAGCTGTGTGCACTGGTCTGTGTGCAGAGCTGGGGGTTCCATCCTCATGAGAGCATCGGGGCTTTTGGATCAACATTGAGATCCTCTGCTAGACATAGGGTGAGGGGTAAAAAGGGTCTTGGTGGCTACTAGATTCTGTTCCTCACATCTAGACATTGCTTTGATTCATCAATTTTATGTTGGCTCATAGTTTTTAGGAGTTTTTGGCTAAGTTTGGTGAGGGGTCCCTCCCGTTGCATGCTGGATCCGATGTCATTTACATGTCAACTCGATGTCCCTTCCCTTTCACCTTTAGGGTGCCATCCTCCAACTCCGAGGTCTCCTCCCCTTCACAGTCCGGGTGCCATCCTCCAGGAAGCAGCAGGGTGCCACTCAACAAAAGGGGGAATTCTTAACCATCAACGACAGGTAGTTAATAAAAACGACAGGTGATTACAGTAACAAACAGTTAGAACTCCACCCTGGCAGCAACTGGCCCAACCTGTGAACTCTGCAACCTTTTAAAAAAATGGGCAGCTGTTCTACTCACAACACCTGCCCCGTGTGCCCAGGCCTTGCCCGTGGCTGTGCATGGCAGGAGGGCAGTGCTGGCACTCTCTGCTCTGTCACTCGCCTCATTTGCCAAGGCAAAGGGAGCCCCTGCTGTAGCCGAAAACAAACATGACCAAGGTTTTTCTGTGTGGCCCAAACAGGATACACATGTGAGAAACAACTGCTCACTTTGAAAATTACAAAAGGTTTATTAAACCTTAACAAAACTACAACAAAGGACTACATAAGGAAAAAGCTGCAGCACTGGGAACTGCCCCTCATGCACACCACATGGCCAGTTCATCTTCAAGCTGGATGTTCAGTCTTTTATACCCCTGGGGGTTGCATCAGCCAGCCCTGGCCCCTCCCAAAGTCTGTCAGTCAGCTCTTCTTTGCCATTTATCAGTGCAAACTGCTTTCTTGTAACTGGATTGGAGCTCAGGTGTTGCCATGCCTCACCCCCTAAGCACCCCCAAGCTTTTCCATTCCCACCTGCCCCATGCAAGGGACACCTGTGCAGCTTCTTTGTACCTGTCCCAGACAGCCCAGGCTGTCTGATGGCAACAATACAGGGGGAAAGGGAACTGTGGGGAGAGCAGAGGCCATCTAAACTACAATAACATAACTGTACATCACTAAAGCTTTTCTTAATATTCACACCATAGTTATCTTTTAATTGCAAGAGCCAATCATCTCATTATCCATCTATAACACACATTAAGTGTATTCAGAGCTCAGGGTCTTTTCAGAAGACAGCCAAACAATTCAGAAAAAACATGTAGCTAAAGCACTCATGGAGTTTAGTTTGTGCTGTCGTGACATTGTAGAAGAGCTGTGATTATGATGGGGGAGGTTAAATGTTTGTAGTGCTAGACAGTCTGAAACTGGCTCTTGACTACACAGAGGTTATGTCTTCCTATTAATTTTTTCCTGCTTATGGTGTTCTTAAATAGCACAGTTTATATTCTCTGGCTGTGCACTTCTTTCCCTACAGTTTCACTGAGACCAAAGAAATTTTGAGAGATCTTATATATTTAACAGTACAGACTTTAATAAACGCAGAGGTAACAGAAAAATCCTTCCCTATTCAAAGTTAACTTTAGACAATAAATTCCCATTTGTTTATATAAGATAAAATTTTGATTTAAGAAAAAATACATCCATGCCAAAGTGATGGAATCGAGGACGCTTATCTGCTGTAGATACACTGGGAGAAGGGCAAATCCATATTTTTTCTGACTACAGGAACTCCACTCACAGGCTTAGATCTTGTCTTAGAAACAGCCTGTTAGTGAGAGTAAGGTTTGTTGCACCTTTTGTTTGGTTTTAATTTATTGATGAACTTATTTGAATAATGGCAGTTGTGGTGATGGGCTATTTGTCGCTATTGATGCTCTACAGAGCTGGACTGAAGCAATCAGCAGAATTAACCCAGGCAGCTGAGCTGCCATTCTCATTGACCTGAGCTGGATTCACAGCAGTGACCCAGTGCTAAAAGACCCCATTACCAGTCCCCAGAGCCTCCTGCTCTTCCACAGTGCACAAAAAAATCGGCCACTGGAATTTCAATACTGAAAACCCTGTGATCTGCCGAAGTAGAATTATGATTCCCTTATCCTGATTTTAGCCCTTTTTTTTTTTTTCAGACTGAGTGGTGAAATGAAAGGCAAAACTTATTCTCTGCCAAGGAAGTGAAGCAGAAGCACAGCTCAGCGAGCAGTACAAGCTGTCACTCAAGGGAGAGGACTCAATTCTTCCCCACTGTCACTCGCAGGGTAAGCACGGCTGAATGGTGATTTAGGGAGTGCAGAAGCAGTTCGGATTTGCCCTACCCACCCCAGTGCCCACAGCCCTGAGGTGAGCACACAGCCTGCACTGCACTCCTGGGAAAGCTGGATGCCCCAAATGCTGTGGGGTGGGAATACAGGCAGGACACACCAGAGGCGCTCCTGTGCAGGGGGAGGTATTTAGGAACTCAGGGCTGGCTTCTTCTCGGGTTGCTGTTGATAACTGCGGCCCCGAGATGTGCAGGATGTCTCTGCTTCGGCCTGCACAACTGAAGAACGAGTCTGGACTCTTCACTTTTCGATCTTGAGGTTGTTTATTAATTCTTATCTATAAAATTTTCTTTCTGCCCAGTGAGGTCCGCTCAGCAGGGCAGCCACAGGCACTCTGACCGCCCCTGAGGCGGTGTTGTCCTTTTGTACTACAAACTACGTATAACATATTTACACTTAATTCCCAACACCTATCACCTGTGTTAGACAGTGCACTTCTGCTCTAAACCAATCCCAAAGTGCCAACATCACTGCAGAAAATGGAGAACAAGAAGAAGAAGAAAGGCTGGACACACCCAAGTTCCTCCATCTTGTTCTCATAACCCCCATACCAAAAATCCTAAAATCTACATTTTCACCCTGTGATCATTTTGTTATTACACTATTCAAACCTGTGTGACATTCAGGTACTCATACAAAGCTGGCAACTTGCTCCAGGGGTCAAAATCAAATCCCCAGGTGTTCTGGGCAGCGTGCCAGGGTCTCCGAGCCCCCCAGTGGGGTCTTCGGCAACTCTGGACACCCAGAGGGATGCACTGAGTTCTGACAACTTCTGAGCCTGCTTGAAGGCTGAGGAGCTTCTGCAATGAAGCTGGAGTGAGTCAGGAAGCAGAAAAGGACATAACAGATTGTAAGGTTTGCGTGTGCGGGAGTACCGGGATGTCTGTGTGGAGCCAGCATTGTAGGAGAGCAGTAAGAACAGTTATTCCCAAAGGGAAATCAAACAGTAGGAACACAGTCATTCTCAAAGGGAAATCCAGCATTTTAGAAAGGTAGGAACACAGTCATTCCCAAAGGGAAATCCAGCATTTTAGAAAGGTAGAAACACAGTTATTCCCAAAGGGAGGCCCAGCAGGGAGCCAAGGAGAGCCAGAGATACCTGCAGGACAAGGGCTGGACCCAAGCAGGGACAGCACCACACAAGGCAAAACAACCAGTCGGTGTCAGATTAAGATACCGAAAGAACAGGAGAAGAAGCAAGAATCTACAAATGGCTTTAAACTGAGGCTGAAAGCCAAGGCTGGAGTTTATGTGCTGCTCCTGGGCACGGATGGGATCCTGGGTGAGGCTGCTTAGAGCAATTAGTGGCTGTTAATGACCTCTACAATGCGAGATTAAGGCCACTGAAGCCACCTGCGGTGATTAATCACAGGATGAGCCTTACAGCACTTCCTTACTCTCTATTAGTATTCTGAGAATAGGTAAATCAGCCTGAGCAACTCAGCAATTACAGCATGGGAACCTGCAGGAGCAACTTAATTTGGGGTTGGATAGGATGGATTTTCATGAAAGAAAATTGACAATTAAGAAAATTCATCTGTGCTTGATTGGAATGAGTGCTTAAATTATATCTAATTTTACAGAAACCAAAAATAAAATAGGTTATTTAATAGAAACTTCTTTTTTTTTTTTCCTAACTCCAGTTAGGGAAAAATTGATATTAGTACTTTTTGATGAAGAATTTCCAGTTGACTGCACTGTTGAATAGGGTACACTTAAACTGAGTGCAGCAAAACCTTTTCTTCAACGACTTACTCTTTTGACAAAAAGTACAATAAACAGAAGCATGTTTGACCAGCTGAGCTTTTATAGAGGTTTTGGGTGCAGATTATATAATAGGCTCTTAAAATATGGATGCAGTGACTGGTTTTTCCTTCCCTTTTTGGGAAACTCAATATGCCTTTCTGGTGCCTGATTTTTCCCATTTATTGGGTTTGCCGTTCTAGGCTAAAGCATCAAACTGAGCTCAGAGTGTGCTTTGAGGCTGGAGTTTTAATTTATTCAGTTCCTTACACCTTGCACGAACACACTGCCTGCAAAGAGGAGCACTTGAGATTTATCTGTGTCATCATTAAAGTAGAGAGAATGCATTAAGAAAAGCTGATAGACAGTAAAATTTGCTGTCTCTTTGCTTTTTGTTGGCACTGACTGTGAGTTTGGCTTCTTTCTTTACTCATGAAGTCTTAGGAGATAAAAAAGCTACAATTCCTCATTATTTATAACTACCCACCTGATTTTGTGCTGTTATTAGGACTTTTTTATATTGGATTTAGGGATGATAATGGCCATTTAATTCTGGGGTTTGAGATGTGACAGGTCAGTCATGTGGCAGGAGTTCTTTTTAGCGTGAAAGGAGTAAGTGGAGGTGGTTTTGATTAAGGGGGGGCTTTAAAATGTGGCCTGGAGAGCAGAGAAAGAATGGTTGTCACAGATTTGTAAGGTATCTTCTGTGCCTTTCCCTTCCTTGATTGCCAAGGGATTCTCTGGGCACTTTTACCACAGAGCAAGGGAGGCTTTTGCACCTGAAAGTGGAAAGAGGAGTGGGACCTTTTGCCTGTGAGAGGGAAGATGCGTGCTAGTGTTGGTACAAATAATTTGATAGGTGTTAACGTCATTGAAATGGGTCTGGATGTCTTAGAAATGGGTCTGGATGTCTCTCCTACTTTGGGCAGGAGGTTCCTCACCAGTCCCAGACAGTTTGGCTCCCGAGATAGACAATGGTTTGCACAACCCCAGTCATTCCTAAAAGTAGTTCAGAGTTAGAACTCTGATACAGTTCAATTGCACCAATTGCATCTATCATTTCAGTGTATTTTCATCACTCAATTTCAATGGAAAATGAAAACAGAATGAAAAGATATAATGATGACAGAATGAGGAACGTGCATCATTTATTATCAAGGTCTGTGTTGTCCCAATTCTTGATTGGTTTCTTTTTCTCTAAGGGAATGGTTAATGTGTGATATTCTGATTTTTAATGATGACTAATATAGAGTTGAGGGTCTGGAGTAAAGCTGTTATTTAAACTGTTGTAATTTATTATGAATATATAAAATAAATAAAGTACTTGATTTGCACTGTATCATTAGAATTTGTGCCTAACCCTTTTAAATCTGATTAGTTATTTTGTGAGAGTAGAATTAGATGTTTGCAGCAGAAATGCCAAGAGGTAAATTTGATGTCTCTATTTAAGAGGGACATCACAACCCCAGGGCTAATTCTGCATATCCCCACCTCCTCATAGTCATGTGGATCAAATGCACTTTATAACAGGGGATCCATCGTTTTCCCTCTTTCTATTAATTCTAAAATTCAGGTATTGTTACCATGCTAATTCTAGGTTAGAACATAATTCTAGATTAGAACCATAATTCTAGATTAGAACAAAACCGAGGGTTGGAAGCTGGGATATCATTTATACCTTTATTTGTTCCAAATATGCTTCCTTATATTAATGTTTAGAACACCCCAAAATCTCATGCTCTCTGAATGTTACTAAATGCTACTGTGCAGTTGATTAATTCAGCTTTATCATGTTATCCAAGAGTTCCTTGGCCTACTTAAAAATGTCCACTTGGAAAGTGCCCTTGAATCCAGCAGACAGCATGTGATGTATGAGACAGAGTCCAGTCAAACAAACTTTCTGAGCAGAAGTGGAGAGGATTTATGACTCCAGCTTCCTCCTGTAGGAGTGCATGATTGGTGGATTTGGGCTGCTGTGGGTTATTTGTGTGGCAGTGAAAGCTGGGAGTCTCAGGAGATTCTGTATTCAGAGCCAGCTCTTTCACTGGGTACATTAGGAAGGTGAGCAGAGAGCTGAGGTTCCTCCAGTTCTCACAATAAATGAATGGCCAAGGTGGCATTTTGGGTGCCTGGCTTGTTAGAGAGGGTCTGGGGAAAAGACAAATCAAAATGTAAAGCCTGAAAACTGTCCCAGTGGAAGATGCCCAGGAAATTTGGAGGAAAACAAATAATGTGGAAGAAAGAGAGCAGCTAGAAAATTGTGATTTTAGGTATATTGATTATTTGTTTGTTTGTTTATTTGAGCTGTTAGTAGGGAAATTGGAAAGGTTCATATGTTTTGCCCATAGGTTGATATAATACAGAGAGGCTTCAACTGTAAAATGAAAATCCATGTTCAGTTTTATATGCCAGCTCCTCTCAAATTGGATATTTGTGTTCCAGTTTCTAGTTCAAGCCTATTTCTAATCCATTTTGATAGTAAAACACAGAGGTTCTGGTGGCTGAAGTGGTTACACATCAGGTCATATTTTGGTTAACTCCTACCTTAAATAATTTTTCCCTTTATCCATTTCCACACCCCCCCACCCCAGATTTAATTAGAGAATCTTAATATTAAACCATTCTGGGCTGCTGAAACATTTGATTAATTTTGTGTGGATGCAGCTCTGTGATGAAACCCTGCAAGCAGTCAAGCAGCTTTCCACAGCTCCATGAACACAGCTGTGAATTATGGCTGTGCTAACACTCCAAGGAAATAAGTGCAGCATTCAGTCTCAGTGGAAGCTTTCCATCTGATTGGATTTCCAGTCACAGCTTCTTCCCCTTGTGCTGCAAGGCTGGGACTCCTGGGAAGGTGCTGGGCTCTGTCTTGGAGAAGGGCAAATATTTACAGTGTCCAGACAGCTTTCTAGTCAGCCATAAAGATGGGTGACCATGGCCCAGGGCTTTGAGAGAAGATTTAAGTGAAGGAGAAAATACAAATGAATCTGACTAACTCAGAGCAGAGTAAATGGTGAAATTTGCGGACAAAAAGACAGCTTTGGAAAACATCATATTAAATTATGGGGAAGGTTTGTCTTGAAAAAACCCCAAGACACCATCTAGTTTATACTTTTTCACAAGGCAAGATAACTTCTACCAAGCTTTTCCTGATAAATGTTCCTGTAATGTGTTCTCCAAAAGCCTTCAGTGCTAAAGCAATGCATCACAGCTCTCCACTGTCCTCACCACACGAGTTTCCTTAGTGCCTTGCCCAAATCTTTCCTGCTGAATGCTGAGCCCATCACTTTTTCTTTTGCCCACAGAGGATAAACAATTTATTAACTCCTTCTCTTCCCCTCTGTGTTGTGTAGGTACAGATTTAGACTCAGAAGCACAAAAACGTGAGTTTTGAAAGAGCACACAATCCCATTTCAGTCCTTCCCTCAGGAATTTCAACAGAGTTATGATCCTGTGACACCAATTTGGGTCTTGGGTGGTTGTTCTTGTTCTCCTACGGGCAGTCTGTGGTGGATGTGAACCTTCAGTGCAGGGCTCAGATGATCCATTCCAACAGAGCCACTGGCAGGCTGGACACAGGAATGACTTCTGGATCTTAATGACACTTTGTGTTAGTTTGGTATGGAGCAGTGATCTGATAATGCTGTTTTCAATTTGTGATCTACCAAACTCTGGTATCCTTATCTGGAAAACTGGTGCTTCTTGCATTTTTCCTCCATTGTGTTTTGTGGGGATTTTTCTTGTATCTTTGTTGTTGTTGGGGTTTTTTTTTGTTTGTTTGTTTTGGAGGGGATTAGTCCTCACTGCAGTGCTTTGCATTTATCCATACTGACTTGCACCTGTGTATTTCAGACCTTTTCTTCAATTTCTCACGATCATTCCCAGAGCACTAAGAGCTTTTTGTGTTATCACATTCTGTTTCTACTTAATCAATCAACAGCCATTTAAATTTTCTTCTTGAATTTTGGTTTGCTTGGTTATTTACATGGAAAACCAGGAGCAGCCTGCTAAAAATATATGTGCATGCATTTGCACATGCTGTTTCATTTAAAATACTGCCTTGTGTCTGGCAATATTTAGTATGAATGGGAATGTTCAGAAAAATATGTAGGAGCAGATGGAAAACCAGTTTGGAAGACTCTGAGGGGAAGAGTGAGCCAGTAGAGGCTTTGAGTCTGAAAATGTCCCACGGGGAGCAGCCTGGAGGAAGAGTTGAGCTTTCTTGTGAAAGAAGCCAAGAGGCTTGGGGAGCTCACTCAGGGCTCACTCAGAGCTCACCTGCTCTTTGCAGGTGCCACAAGGCACAAAAGGAAAAGAACAATCAGAAACATCAGTTTTCTTGGTCTTGGCACAATGGAAGGATGGCACATTTCCGTAAAATATGTTCACCTTTATTACTGAGCTGCTGCTCTGGAGCTTCCTTTCTGTGCAAGGCATTTGAGGTGTTCTGGGAGGAGTGAGGGTTCTCTCTCTCTCTCTCTGTCTCTCGCCAGGAGCACTTGGTGCTGCCTTCACTGGCTCAGTTGTTGGTATCTGTGAGGCAGAGGGGACAGCAGGGATTGTTCCTGAAGGACAATTCCCAGAGAGAATCCTCCCCAGTGTCATTCTGGGGTAGCACTGGGAGGGAGCTCCTGCTCTGCTCACATGCCATGCCTGGCATTTGGCAATTCTTGTTCCAAAATAGGAATGCCAAATAAAGTTGGATTCCAAAACGCTTCAGCTCCCCTGAGCAAAGCAGTATTTACAAGGACAGAAATAGATTTAGCATCGTAGCAGCAGCCCTTTAATGCATGTTTTAAATACTAGGCACTCCTCTGGGGGAAGCAGTAGGGAGAGTTGTAGCTGTGTATAAATAAAAGGCCGAAGCTGTAAATAGCAGAGGAGATCAGAGGTGGAAAATGAGGCCTTTTGGAGAGCTTGTGACTGGACCTTAAAAATTCCTCGAAAGTGTGATTTGAAAAAGCAGATTTTCCATTCCCCTTTTAATTTCAACAGTTTTAAGATGGAATGCTTAACTGAGATCAGGTTGCCAGTGGTAAAGTTATGCTTTTTAATTATCTGCTGTCGCTTCTAGATGACCTTGGGATTTATTGATGTGGAATTACCAGCCCCTGGTGTTTCCATCTTTTACATTTTTGCAGCACCAGGAAATTTTTTCTCCTCCAGACAGATCCACCTGGCATCTCCTCCATGACCACAAATCAATTAAATGGTCTTGCCAGAATTGCAAAATTTTACAGATTGAAATCCAGCAGTTGTCCTTTACTGTAGGCTGTGGAGAAAACTTTGTAAAGTGTGATAGAATAGTAAACAACACCCTTTTGGGGTCGGGCCAGGCTGCATGAGAGCTGGAAAATCATTGTGAGAATGAGGAGAATTGAGGAAAAGAACCTGGGAATGGAGTGTGTGTGTCTATGGACAAGAGTGGTGGAAGAATTTCAACTGACCAGCTCTAGAAATCACTAAAAAGTCCGAAAAAAGGAAAATATTTTAGATATTGAAAAAATTCTTCGTTTCTGTTTGAAGCTATTTTGAAACTTGAAAGTGTTTTCTATTATGTGGCGCAAGGGAAAAGCTCCCAAACACTGAAGATGATGCTGCCATTCCTGTTTTAAGCAGAGAGCTCTTGCAATCTGGAAGGTTCCCCCTGTCTGTCTGAGGAAGAGCAAGGGCCAGAACCTCAGAGCCTGGGCCACAGGAAAAGTCTTCACCCAGAGATTCTGGATTTCCTTGGGAGCTTTCTCCTTGTCTGTAAATCTAAGGTTGAGTTGGTCATTCCAGGATCACAGCACAGCTTCTAATTCTGCAGGTTTGAATTTAATCATGAACCTCAGAAGCCTTTTCTGATAAAATTTTCATGAAAATTTAGTAAGAATCTGTTTCAACAAAGTAATATTTCTTTATCTAATCCCTAAACATTTTTATTAATCTACTACTGAAACAGAACTTTTATCCTTTGTGCTATCAAAAAGCTTCATCCTCTGATCCAAAGTATTTATGCAACGATTTCTCAGAAGCAAGCAAAGAACACCAAGACTCACCAAAAGAGAAATGCCAGAATTTCTTGAAACTCATCAAATATATGTGCTAGGGAATTTGTGTCAAATAACCTTAACAACTGTAGTCTTTTCAGAAATCAGGCTTTATAAAATTCAGGGTAATGCCCTTTTACACGGACTTGAAAGGAACTTGGTGGAACAAGTACTAGAAGTGTTACTGATTCCTTTTTCTTCTTTCAATATCTGTCAGCCCCAAATTTCCACTGGTGTGGGCTCCCTCCTTCATTGCAGCAGTTGCTCCTGCTTTGTTTTCCCAGGAATTGCCAATGCAGGTTTTGGAAGGAGATGCCAGCCAAGAGGGAATTGCCAACGTCAGGGACTGACATGGCTTCTGACAAGCAGTTGCTAGAAGAGCAGGGAAGAGAAACTTCTCAAGTGACAAATACTAAAATGGGTGAAACAAATGCTTTCAGAGTGGGGTTGGATGGGAATGTTCTTGTGTGGAAGAACCAAGTGACAGAAATATACAGATATATATACACACACATCTTTGGGTAGTGCTGGGAGCAGAGCCATGCAGGATTCTGACAATTCCAGCAGAAAATGTGCCTGGGAGCAGTAACCACAGCCGAGCTGCTCGTTCCCTGAAGGGGAATTTGCTAACTCTGGCAGCAGCAGAGCTGAGCCTGTGCATCCTTTCATTCCTCTGCTCTCAGATCTCCCTGGCCCTCGGGACTGTGCAAGGCTTGTGCACTTGCTTTAGTCTTCCTCAAAATCCCCTTCTCCCTGACAGTTTCTGTAAGTTGCTGGTGGCATCCAGCAGAGATTGTTGTTTTCATGAGCTGATGGTGCTTGTAATAATTCCTGCCTGTTAACTTCTGTGTACTCCCACAGCCATCAGCACTTTCTAAGGGAGTCAGCTAATAAACGTGTAAAATTCCTTGCAGAACATTTTAGGACTGCTTCATCTGGACCTTCAGAAGGTTAAAAACTCCAGTTATAGTTTACAGCATGGGGAACAGCAACTGTCTGAAATCTAGAAAACCTGGTAGCCTATGGAAATAATTAAAAGTAACATTTAAGGCATCTTTTTTTAAGCAGAGGTTGTGTATTGAGAGCACTCTCTAATACTGACAGGGACAGCTGGCACTAGCCAGCTAAAGCCTATCCTTCCTTTATTCCCAAGAATAAGAGATGAATTGTTCTTATTTAGACAAATGCAGCTGAGTTGTCTGTTCATTTTATATAGAAACTTTTTTCTCATTTAGATTAGGTTTTCCTTGGGTCTTTAGTAATTTTTCTGAAGTTATCACGTGTAGCTGCGAGTTCTGACAAAACCAGATCTCAAAAATTGCATTTACATTGTTGTTTAATGTTTGCAATATTAGGGCTTGCACGGACCACAAAGCTGATTCATAAGCTTTATTAAAAAAAAAAAAAAAAGGAAGGGGTTGAAGGGTGTTTTTTTTCAGCTCTTGGGTTTTTTGGGTTTTTGTGGTTTGGTGTTGGGGTGCTGTTTTTTTGTGGGTTTTTGGTTGTTTGTGTTTGTTTGTTTGGTTTGGTTTTTATGCTGGGATTACTGGTTCTAGTCCAGTTTGAATTCTGACACTGGAAATGAAAAAAACTGAACTCCTGTAATATTTGTTGTGTTACAGAATAATGAAAGCACAATTCAGTACCAGGCAGCAGTCTGGGGAGATCTGGTGATAGTGGGATGTGGGAGTGTGGCATTTTTGTGTGACATTGGTGACATCAGGATTACTTTTGGCTACCTGGGCAGAAGCTTCCAGCTGCACTCTCACTGAATTTTCACGGTTACCCCTTGCTGCTCAAAACCAACTTGGGAAGCCTGCCTCGTTTCTGGAAAACAACCCCAAATTTCTTACAAAAAATAAGAGTCAGATTTGAAACACTTGTGCTACAAAGAGACAGAAACCCCTGTTTGTAGAGAAACCCTTTGCTATTCCAAAGAGCCTGGCTCCAGGTCTGCCTGCAGAATGCTCCAGAAAATCCTTGCCAGGACTTTTCTCCTCCCACCCCTGTGTAGGCACAGAGGATGTGAGGGTAGCCCAGTGTTTGTCTGGGTGCAGAGCACACAGCTCCAGCTCCTGAGCAGAACCTGCCTGTGCCCAGGGCAGCTTGCTGCAGAGCCTTTCTGTAGAGCCAGAAAACGCAGGAGAAAGCTGAGCCATTTAAAAAACCAAATATTTGGCACCTCCAGTCTCACTGCTGCTCCTCCACAGCCATGATGGCTTTTAGCTTCCTCTTTTTATTAAACTATTAAATTGGGAGTTTTTATTACTCCCGATTTAGCACTTCTAATAAAAAGTCACTGTTAAAAGCCTCTGTGGGTACTGAAACGTGCAGCTGTGATTTCTCTTGATGAAAATAAAGACAACCCCTGCTTTTAAAGCTCGCCTCTGTCAGGGGGTGGCTCCAAATCAGAGGGAGCTGGGTGGGATAGCAGCTGAGAAGGAATTACAGCAGCAGGAAGGGGTGAGGAGAAAGGAGAGAAGATGGCAGAAGAAGAGAAATATTAATTAGGTGTTCACAGGGCAGCTGCAGTATGAAAATACTTCAAAGTCTAGAAATAGTCCAAAGCCCCTCACTGCTTTAATACAGGACTTATTTAAACATGACATCAGTGTACAGCAGCAGGGCCTGGAACCTCACTGGAGAGGCTGATTTTACCATTCATGGAAAGTTCTGTCCTGTGCAGTGGTCCTGACCATTGTCTGTCCCAGAAAAATTGTGGCAGCAGGGTGAGGGAGCACATCACTACAAACCCTGCAAAGTGGCTGCTTGAGACTCTGACTGCCTGTAAAGGGCACCTTGACGCCTTTGTCACAGACATCTTTTATGGAAAATCCTTTCCTTAGGATTTTTCCTCTTGAGAAGCTGAGAGGCCTCAGGAACAAAATGTAACCAATGGTTATCTGCTGCTGTGGAATGCAACAGGGGCATCTATGATTGGTCTCATGGGGTTGTTTCTAATTAATGGCCAATCACACTCAGCTGGCTCAGACTCTCTGTCCAAGCCACAAGCCTTTGTTATCATTCCTTCTTTCTCTATTCTTAGCCAGCCTTCTGATGAAATACTTTCTTCTATTCTTTTAGTATAGTTTTAATATAATATATATCATAAAATAATAAATCAAGCCTTCTGAAACATGGAGTCAGATCCTCATCTCTTCCCTCATCCTCACACCCTTGTGAACATGGTCACACACCTTGACCTGGGGATTCAAAGCAACAATAAAAGAAATTTTAGTACAGAGAAAATTCTTTTCTGTCTAACTTCTTAAATTGACATAATTACCTTTACTGGAAAAAAAAAAAAGAAGAAAAAAAAAAAGAAGAAATATTTTAGAAGTGCAAGAATGTATTTTTAAACTGTGTTTCTGCTGGAAATAAATCTTTTCATTAAGAAAAAGCACTGAGATGAAAACTCTGATGTATAACAATTTAAAGTTTTCTATCTTAAGGTAAAGATTTTTATGGTCCTTGATGGAGAAAGATAGAACATTTTAGATTACTGAAGTTGAATTCAAAGGTACCTGACTGGACTGCAGGAGTCAGTTGTGGGAAGAGGGGAATCTTGAAGGCATGAACAATGTCTCCTGCAGAGCCTTGGAGATCTCTAGGAGTGCTGCTCTTCTCTGCTTTTCCCTCAGCTGAGGAAATGAGGCCACTTCCCCAGAGGGAGCTTGTGTGGCTCCTAACTCGGTTTGTGTTCTGTTCCAAAGCAGGCCCTACAACTGCAGACCTCTGAACTACAAAGGATAAGAGCATAAACCTGCCCCCTCTTTCATGATCTGTTTGATGAGCAGAGCTGTAGCAGCTGCACAGCTGCTCAGATGTCTCAGCGTTTACAAAGCACTGCTGAAGGCTCAGGGGGGAAATTGTCTTTCCTTGAAGAGAGAGCTCCCTTTGATTCCTGCTGGAGCTGTGTTTCAGCCCTACGATCTGATGGTGCACTCAGTTATGTCAGAAAAGAGGTCAGCCCATCCAGACCCATCTTCAGAAACATTCTTCAGGTTGCACCTTTCTGCAACGTGACCAGGTTAAATTTATTTCCACTGATTTTGTTGAAATTTCCTTGTGCTGCAATTGGATGATAAACTGTGGGGGTTGCTGGGTGTCTTGGTTTGGACAGACAGGTGTCTGCTAAGGAAGGCAGGAACCTCCCCTGAAATGGAAAATGTAAACCTCTTCCCTCCAAATTATTATAATTTTGAAATTAAGGGGCTCTCAGGCAAAGATATGGGAATAGGAATAACAGTTCTTTACTAGGAAAATTAAAAATACAAATGCAATAGTACAAAAAACCTTCAACCACTGCCAGAGTCAGAGCAGGAGCTGTGTGTCAGGGTGGTGGCACAGCCCCATCCCATGGGGGCTCAGCCCTCCTGCAGTGCCAGCTGTGGTTCTGCTGCAGCAGGGATCCTGCACAAGGGGGGAGTTTTCCTCTGCAGCTCCAGGGCTGCTGCAGATGGGCCTGGGCTCCCTCTGGCAATGCAGGGCAGCAGAAAGCTGCTCCTCTGGGAATGCAGTGGGCAAAGGCTGCTGTGCTGGGCCAGGCTCAGATTGGATCCAGGTAGGAATGCTTGGCTCCTCCCCTGGGCGGAGCATCTCCCCATGGGATGCTGGAATTGGATCAGCCCTGCAGGGACACTCAGTGGCCATGGACAGCAGAGATCTCCTGGAGGGAGGATTGGCTGTGGGAGAGATAAAGAAAACTGCCCCATGAACAGCAGAGAACTGCCCCAGCTCTGACAGATGGGAATAGAATACACACCCTTAACTACATATTGCAGCTTAAGATACTGGGTCTGAATCACCTTTGGTGCTGTCTGTCCCTCCTCAGCTCTGCCATCTCCTCATCATATTCTGTGAGTGAGGCAGTGGTTTTTAACCTGCTGAAAGTGTCCCTGAAGCCAAAGCCAAGATGTGTTTGGGTGACAGGATGCCCCTTAGGACAGCACATTTTAAGGGATGGCAGTTCTCAGTTTTTGGCAGCAGTGCACACCTGGGGCAGCTCAGGAACGACCTCCCTGCTCTTGGAGGCCATTGCCACACCTGGCTGTGGGAGAAATGGTGTCCACGGACCTGTCCCAGTTCTGTCCTGGGACTAATGCATCCCTTCCTGCCTGTGCTGTGTCCAGGGCATTTCTCAGCCTTGGGCAGTGTTTGTGTCTCTGGGAGCCTCCATTGGGGCATTTCTCAGCCTTGGGCAGTGTTTGTGTCTCTGGGAGCCTCCCCTGGGGCATTTCTCAGCCTTGGGCAGTGTTTGTGCCTCTGGGAGCCTCCATTGGGGCATTTCTCAGCCTTGGGCAGTGTTTGTGTCCCTCCCTTGAGCTCCCATCCCTTCTGGGTAGTTCCTGAGTAACTCCTGCTCAGGGAGGAGGCATATCAGCCAGAAGAAGTTGTTTTGCTCCACTGCCACCCCATCAGCTGCCCTGATGTCACCACACCCTCCCCAGGGTTGCAGCAGGCAGAGCAAGGGGTGGCACCGTGGCCCAGGACACAGCAATGTCACCAGGACCCAGCAGTGTCACCAGGACCCAGCAGTGTCACCATGGCTCAGGACCCAGCAGTGTCACCATGGCTCAGGACCCAGCAGTGTCACCAGCACCCAGCAGTGTGAGCATGTCACAGGACCCAGCAGTGTCACCAGGACCCAGCAGTGTCACCAGGACCCAGCAGCGTGGCTGCCTGGGCTGACAACAGAGGCTCAGCTTCTGGGCAGTGTGGAAGGGACAGTGGCCATGGGGACACCAGTGCAGAAGTGCACAAATATTTGGAAATGACGCAGTGAAAAGTGGAACACAGTGATTCTGATGCAGGAAGAAGAAGAGAGGAATCTGCCTTTGTGCTTGCACTAATCAAGCAGACTGACTGTTTGTATTTCTCCAGGACGGGAATTGGGGCAGGGGGCGCACAAAACGGACTCTCATGAATAATTAATATATATATTTTTTAAATGTTTCATCAACTCAGTGAATTAAAGAGATCTGCAATGAACAGATGAAGTATTAGACTGTGTGGAGTGAAGACAAGCATTTAAATTAAGAAAACAGCACGATAGGATTGTGCATGCTGAGTCCAAGAACCCTTGATCTAGACATTTAATGGATGGAAAGGAAGACAAGCAGGAATATATAAAAAGATGCTATTAGTGCCCTGGGGTTGTCTGAGGAAAAAGGGCTTTTCAGTGTGAGAAATTAATTTGAAAATGTTGGCTTTTTGTCCAGATATTTTATGAGGAACCCTATGGCAAAGTACAGAAAGAATGGGAAACATAAAAACAAAAGTAAGGAAGGAAGGTACAATATTTTAGAGGCTCTTTTCCAGGATGTTTTTCACATTTTTGTACAGTGGAGCAGTCTGCCTTTTGTAAAGGAGATCAAAGCTGTAGGAGAAGCAAAATCTAATGAAAAGCATCTGGGCCTAGTGATAAAAGGAGGAAGTGTCTGCAAGGAGATGACAAGTGTATAGTTGTTCCTCCTGTCAGATCTAACATGAAATTGGAGAAACAAAACACAACCTGCACCAATCCAGCTCTTCCCATCAGGAGTGGCGGGCTGAGGAGCTGGAAGGACACACACACAGAGATTGTTAAACTCAGGGGAACAGAAAAGCTGATGTGCTACAACTGAAAGGAAATGGCAGAAATTTCCAACACGTGCACTGCTTAAGAACAAACATGATCAAGTTCTTAATTGAAAACTAATTGAAATTCAGTCAGAAAGTGGTGGAAGGCAAAAGCTTTTTCATTTTTGTCTGTCTTGAAACATAAGGTTTGGATTCACTTTCTCAATTTCTTTGTGTGGTAGAGACCAAAACTTGAGGAGAAAGGTGGAGAGAAGCCTCCAGCTCTTGCAATGGCCCAGATGCATTCCACATTCCATATTTCCTAGTCCACATTCCATATTTCCTAGTCCACATTCCATATTTCCTAGTACACATTCTGTATTTCCTATTTCTTATTTCCTGTTCCACATTCCATATTCCTTATTCCACATTCCATATTCTATATTCCACAGTCCATATTCTATATTCCACAGTCCATATTCCACAGTCCATATTTCCCATTCCACATTCCATATTTCCTAGTCTATATTCCGTATTTCCATATTCCTTCTTCTATATTCCCCATTCCATATTCCACAGTCCATATTTCCCATTCCTATTCCATATTCCACAGTCCATATTTCATATTCCATATTTCCCATTCCACATTCCATATTTCATCTTCCATATTTCCCATTCCACATTCCATATTTCATATTCCCCACTCCATATTCCACATTCCATATTCCACAGTCCATATTTCCTATTCCATATTTCCCATTCCACACTCCATATTCCCCATTCTATATTCCACATTCCATATTCCACAGTCCATATTTCGTATTCCGTATTTCCCATTCCACATTCCATATTTCATATTCCATATTTCATATTCCCCATTCCATATTCCACAGTCCATATTTCCTATTCCATATTTCCCATTCCACATTCCATATTCCCCATTCCATATTCCACAGTCCATATTTCCTATTCCTATTCCATATTCCACATTCCACATTCCACATTCCACAGTCCATATTTCCTATTCCATATTTCCCATTCCATATTCCATATTCCATATTCCACATTCCACATTCCCTGAGCTCTGCTGCTGAAGCAGCCCCATATTTCTGCCCACATGTGAGCCACTGCAGGGCTGTGTTGCAGGGTCCCATCTCCCCCAGGCTCTTCTTTTTAGAACAAGCAACAGGGTATATGAGTGAGGTGGGAAATTATTTGCTATGTGGATGGCCCTGTATATTCTTTAATCTAAATCTCACCTGCTCTTTTGTGCCCTGATCCCTCTCTGTTAAGCTGGTGTGGAATTTCTTATGCTATCTGTACTGGAAATATGATAAAATTATTTCGATCCTTTCAAATACTTTGTTTAAACATGCCTAAAGTTCTCTAATGAGTAACTTAAATAATTGGTATACTTGATGAACATATAAAAAGTTATGTTTTTAAACAGCTCATATGCCTCAACACTAAATTTTCGTTCTTTCTTTGCTGTCTTTTACACTGTTTTCTGTGTGAGGGGGGTGGTTGGGTAAAGCAGAATCTGCACAAGCAACATGGTTGCTCTCCATGAGCCCCTTCTGTGCATGAGATGAAATGTCAGAGGAGCATATCAGGGATCCCTGATGGCTCCAATGCTTGTGCCAGAGCTCACAGAATGCATTCTGAATTTGCAGCCACATCTCTGGATGAATTCACTTTCCTTCTGTTGCTCACCTTTCTTTGTTTGCTCTCTGCAAACTTCTTGTAAGTGATGGGATGCTCACTGCAGAATATTTCCAGAAAGTCATCTTTTCCCCTTGTAACCATTAAATCTTGGAAGTATCTCATGCTCTTTGCTTGTCCAAGGGAATTTCTGAGGCAGTGATCTCCCTCTGGCAACTGGGTACAATTTATCTGTGGACCTTTGGAACAAAGACAGAACACAAACTTTATGATACTCCCTTAGAGATTCTTACTCAAACATTTACCTTTTTGAGGGAGAAGCAAAAGAGATTTTGGAGACGTTGAAGGATCAATTTTAGTCCTGTTGTCCTCCAGGCTGGTGTCTCTGTTCCCTTCCCCTGGTCTCTAATCTCACTTTGGATGCCCTGGACACAGCAGCACAGTCAGAATTTGAGGACTTTGAGGAACAGGCTGTTGGAAGTCTCAGGCCCAGCAGACAGGTCCCTGCTTCTCCCTTCCCTCCTGGGACAAGAAGAGCTGGAAAACTCCCATCTCCAGCTTTGCTGCCTTGCTGCAGGGAGCTGGAAAACTCCCATCTCCAGCTTTGCTGCCTTGCTGCAGGGATGCCTTACCTGCAGCAGATTCCTGCACTGCTCTGATGCCTTCCTGGCCAAAACTGCCCCAGCTCTGACAGCACGTGGTGGCAGCGATTGCTGTGTGCATTCCCAGACAGCTCTTTAAGGGGAACATGACTGTGTTTGTGCATAGATTTTTACTGGAAAAAATTGAAGAGGTCCAGGGAGCTCTGAAATACAGTCCTTTTGTGGTTTTGCAGGTCCTTCTGTCTGAAAACACTTCTCTGGCTGCTGCTGACTTTCCTGGGGTCATCCTCTGAGGGAAGGAGGGGAGCTGCAGAGCAGGGTGACCCCCATGTACAGCTGCTGTTATCATTTAGTTGCTCTTTTAAATTGAAAATTTTTTAAATTGAAAAATTTGAGAGACATTTTTTTACAGGGTCTTCCTTTCTTCCTTCCTTCCTCCCTTTCTTTCTTTTTCCTTTTTCCTTTCTTCCTTTCTTCCTTCATTGCCTTTTTCTTTTTTCCTTTTTAGAGGAAGAGGAAGACATTTCATAACAATGTAAGCACAGAGAGTGGGATATTACAAACCCACTATGGCTGGATTAAGCAACTAAGCACTTGGCTGGAATGCCTGGAAAATTAAGAAACAAACAGCCTATGTAAGAAAATAGAAAAATCTTTTCTTGCCCCAGAAAAAGTTCCCCTAATCTTAAGTTGCAATGCTCTTATCTCCATCACTGCCTGTAACTCATTTGTGTTATGTAACTGCTCCATTTTGTTGACCATTTAAAAATCCAGAGGAAATTGCTCAGGTCCATCCCTGTTTTGTTGCACACTTACTCTTCTTTACTACCTTTGTTCCAGTGTAATCTCTGGATAACACCTTTGGCTTCAGATGTATTTTTCCCTTCTCTCTTTTATATATTTCTCGTTGTTTTGGTTGATGCTTTTTTTTTTGTTCCCTGGATCATGAAGGAGATAAGCTGTTCCTAAGAAGCTGTTTTGGGCCTCAAGCTGAGACATCTGGGTCTAACAAAAGAGATCAAAAACCCCAAAAATGGCATGGGATAATGAACCATCCCCAAGACAGTCCTGCAGGGTAAAAGCAGCCTTTGGAGGTAGCTGGAAAGGCACAATTTGCTCAACTGGCAATGGAAAGCTATTTTCATCTAACATTCTTTTCTGGTTTGGTTGGTTTGGGGGTTTTTCTTTTGGAGGTGTTTGTCTGGCTTTTCACTGGGTTTTTGTTGGGGTGTTTCTGTTTTATTTTGTTTAGTTTTCTGGTTTTGTTGTGTGGGAGATTTTTTTGGTTTTGGTTTTTTTTTTTTTTTTGTTGGTTTGTTTGTTTGTTTTTTCTTGTTTTTGGTTTTTTGGGGGTTTTTTTGTTGTTTTTTTGGGGTTTTTTTAAGTAGCAATATAGCCTGTTCTTGTAAGGAGCTTTGCTACTAAATTGTCCCACCAGCCTCCTACTTTTCCAAATTTTCTCCAGTACATTTGGGGTTTTCTTATCTGCTTCCACTCCCTCCTTTCACCTTTCTTCCTCCAATTCCAATATGATAAAATGGATGATAACTTAAAGTCCTCCTCAGAATGAAAAAAAAAAAATCATAAAATTAAAATGTATACTAATAACTCTGACCTGGACTCTTTCTCTCTTAGGGAGTTTGAATTAGTTTGATGTAATTGATTAACACAAACCAGAGAACTGTAGGTGGATCTAAGTCAGGAGCTGAAGTTATTGATGACACAACCAGGTCCCTTGGTCTCCAGGTGTGAGAGGAGTTGCTGAGGCTTGGAAGGAAAGGCAAAGTGCTCAGCAGTCACATTTGACCAGGTAAGTGGTGTGAAGCTGTGAAACATTCATGTTGAAGATCTTTAATTCATAATCACAGGTGCCACTTGAAATCCATTGTATTTCTTACCACATATTGTATAGAATTGGAAAAACAAACTGGATGCTATAAAAACACAGCACTGTTTTTGTGAACACAGAGCAGTCTCCAACTCTTGGTTCACTTTCCTCTCTAATCCTGACCAAGGTTTCCTGTGAGATGCCCATTTTCACCAGGAGATATCAGGTGCTTGTAGATGATGGCAGTAACCATTGTAAAACCATCAGTTCTAACATCACTCTGATAGAGCTGCTTCTTTGCAAGCAGTGGAATTTATATGATTGATTTTGACCTTTTCTCCCCTCTGGAAGCCTGTGCTCTTGACATGCTGAGGTCTTTGCTCTGCTGTAGCATTGTTTAATACAGGTTTAGCTATCACTAAATGAGTATGAAATAGGACTCCCATGAAAGGGAGACATGCTCGCTGCTCAGAATGTCACTGTCTTGCACGTGCTTGTTTAAATTCTCACATGTGAGAGACTAGAAGGCCTTTGAGATCAATAAAGGCATGCAGAAAAAGAAAAAAGAGAAATATATTTGAGAAAAAAAATATTTGTGTTTCTCAAGAAAAGCCTTGAGGATTTTCCATCAAGTTATCAGACAACAGTCTTATAAAAACAAAATATCTTTCAAAAAGTTACAGTGAATCAATAGGGATTGTTAACACCATTATGTCCGTGTGAATTTTATCTCAAAACAGCTGCTTTTGTTTAAGGCTGGAACCCACAAGAATACGTTTTCCTGGGTTTATATTTTTCCTGAATCATCTCTTAGAGCAATCCAGCTCCTTGGCCATGAAGGGGCCCTGTGTGGGCTGTGTGAGCTGGTGTGATGAGCTGAGCCACTGCTGTGTTCTCTCTGTGCTCTGCTCCTGTGCCCAGGCTGGGTCTGAAGTGAGGGGCTGCAGCTCCTCGGGTGAGTCCCTCCCCAGCAGCGCCTTGGGGTGGCAACCAGGGCTTTGGGAGGTGCTGGGGAAGGTGAAACAGAAAAGCCTTATCAATATGATTGCCTGGCAAAAGATTTTGAGAATATAGAAACTAGAAGCGAGATTGAAATGAAAGCAAGCTTTGAGATCCTTTAGTTACTGAACAACGGGAAAACAATGATGTGACTGGCTGAAGGTAATCCCTTTTGATGGAACAACACCCTCTGCTTGCAGACAGGCCCAAGGGTCAGAGCAGACCCTACAGCTTGGCAGAAGGGGCCCAAAGAGGAGTTTTTAGGGTTTAAAATGTAGCACAGTATAGTAATGTAATGATTCTTATAGGCTGTATGGAAATGCTATAGGATTTGTATCTTGTACTAGATTGGTTAGTGAGAATCAGAATATTCAACACAGAAGAAGATTTATGATATTGGAACCTCACTCTCTTACCCCTTTTACTCTCTATGCTTTTGCTCTCTTACCCTCTCATCCTCTCTCCCTCTCTCTTCTCTCAGGCCTGCTCTGAGCTGTGGCTGGCAGCTCCCAGCAGGGCCCTGCACCCAGGCCCTTTGCAATAAACCCCAAATCCCAGCAGGGCCCTGCACCCAGGCCCTTTGCAATAAACCCCAAATCCCAGCAGGGCCCTGCACCCAGGCCCTTTGCAATAAACCCCAAATCCCAGCAGGGCCCTGCACCCAGGCCCTTTGCAATAAACCCCAAATCCCAGCAGGGCCCTGCACCCAGGCCCTTTGCAATAAACCCCAAATCCCAGCAGGGCCCTGCACCCAGGACCTGTGCAATAAACCCCAAATCCCAGCAGGCCCCTGCACCCAGGCCCTTTGCAATAAACCACAAATCCCAGCAGGCCCCTGCACCCAGGCCCTGTGCAATAACCCACAAGTTCCTGACCTGGCTGCAGAGATCTCTCGTCTCCGTCCGTCCCGACCGTGCTCCCCCTGACACTCCTACAGGGAGGAGGCTGTGGAGAGGTTTTGTGCTTGGAATTCTGCATCCAGAGGCGGGCAGAGCTCCTGTTGTATCGGGGCTCACTCCAGCACCTTTGAGTGGCTTCTATCCATGCTTAGAATGTTTAACAGCTTAAAAATCATTGTTACAAATAAAGAAAGCTGCTCTTGAAGCAGTACATAAGCTTTGACCCTTTCTTTGACTGCAGTTATTTTAGCTTTCATCCAATTCTACTGGAACTGCAACTTCAATCTTTGGCTTCTGATTTAATAGACCCCTGTCAAAGCCAGCATAAAACTGATTTAAAATAACCATAGAAACAGACAGAGTGTATTGTCTTTATCTTTTAGACTGATGTTTTGTTTCTCTTAGATCTTTGTAAAAATTCAGTAGAGGGACTTGAAATGCTGCATTTAAATACAAGAAAATCTAATATACAGGAGGAAAAAGCCAAGCCCAAATTGCTCTGTGCTGAAGGTCTGTTTTATGCAATACAGTTTAGCTAAAACCCATTGAAGGAGAAACTTCAGCAGCTTGCCAGGGCTATCTCCATCAGCTGTGGCTGCTGTTAGGGCCTGCTGTAAATATTCTGCTGGTTTACAGCTGCCAACTGATGGACTTGGCACCACCCATGTGAAATGTTTAGATAAAAAAATAAATATTTCTCTTCTCTCCCTTCAGAGGTAATCCTGGCAATAAATAGCAAGAAGGACAAACCATCAAATTAGTGGTGAGGATTCATTTTAAATGCTGTTATCTCACTCGTTTCATTCATAAAGCTGCACCAGCCAGGTGCTTGGAAACCAAGCAGGTTTCACCTTTAACAGCAAATCTACTAAACTGCAGTGGGTCTGTCTTTATTTAGACACAGCTTTATTTACATTTACTGAGGGAAAGGGGGTGTTCTTGGCACTTTCAGCAGATGGTCTGGGCTCTCCAGTTCTGATCAGAAGTTTATTTGTAAGTAATGCAATATTTGTAATATCATTCATGTATTTCTAATTTTTTAAAGTGAACTGTTTTATAAAGAAGCTTCTGAAAGTGAGGAGCGACCTTTCTGAATCTCATCTGTAGAATATTTTACAACTTGAGACTAAAGAAGATATTTTTTTCATCTATTTATAAACCATATTTTTACCATATTTTATGGTTTAGACTCCTGACCTCTCCTTCCAAATGTTTCACAGATCATGTACTTGTTATATTGGGCCTGTGCTATAGAAGTAAAAGAATTAATGGTTTCTTGTAGCCCCACATTTCTCTTCACTGAGAAAAGCAAGGCACAATTCTTCCCAAGAATATTTCTGGGTTTTACATTCTCTGAACATCAGAGAAAGAAAACACAATTCTTTTAATTTGCTGTGCCTGTGTGTGTGCCAAAGCAGAATGCAATATGGAGATTGTTTACCCACAGTGATGGGGTTTTGTTCCCTTGACCTGTCAGGGCCAGGTGTGTGTGTGTGTGTGTGTTGGGACTGCCAGGTCATGGTCACGACATTCTGGGCAGTTCTGTGCAGGGTTAAGTGCTTGGCAGATTCAGATTAGATGTATAGAATAATATAGTATAATAAAGTAATTAATTAGCCTTCTGATATCAATGGAGCCCTCCTCATCATTCCTCCTTCATCAGGCCCTCACAGCACAGTGATCGTTTCTCTTTAGAGGTTACCTCACTTAAAAGACAGTTGGGGTATAGCTATGATATTTTCTGAAAAATTCTTTCCTTAGGATTTTTCCTCCTGAGAAGCTGAGAGACCTCAGGAACAAAATGTAACCAATGGTTATCTGCTGCTGTGGAATGCAACAGGTGCATCTGTGATTGGTCTCATGTGGTTGTTTCTAATTAATGGCCAAGCACAGTCAGCTGGCTCAGACTCTCTGTCCGAGCCACAAGCCTTTGTTATCATTCCTTCTTTTTCTGTTCTTAGCCAGCCTTCTGATGAAATCCTTTCTTCTATTCTTTTAGTATAGTTTTAATATAATATATATCATAAAATAATAAATCAAGCCTTCTGAAACATGGAGTCAGATCCTTGTCTCTTCCCTCAGACCCCTGTGAACACGGTCACATTGGGGGAATATGGTACCTGTAGTTGATGAAGCAGGATGGAAAATTTTGTCTTAGTCGCTGTTTCCACTTTATTGTCATTAATTCTGAAGCATTTTTATCTGCATTAGCAGTTTAGCATTATGTTACTGTGTTCTTCAAATCCCCCATGTTCAGTGGCCAAAGGGTTGGAGCCCTGTAGGCCAGTGAGCACAGCCCATGCCCTGAGCCAGGTCCTGGGGGAGCACTCAGGTTTGAGCCCCAGCACTGGTTCCAGAAGTGTCCCCTGGGCTTCTCACCACCCCAGCTGTGCCTCTGCTGTGTCAGTGTGGATCCAGAAACTGTCCCCTCTATCCAGGTCTGCCTCTCAGTCTGTCCTAAACAGCCTCTTGTTCATATTAGCACCTTAAGGAGCTACTCCAAGAAGCAAAAGTTCTTCAGCCCCAACAGTGAGGAATACAATTTGATTTTTCCTTTTAAATTTCATTTTTTTCCCATGTCATCCTCCAGGCTGTTGGCTCTCAGCCTAGGAGTTCTATGATTTTTATGGGAGGTCTAGGTGCCCAACTGCTCTAAGTGTTATCTCCTTGGCTTGAAAAAAGCTCAGCAGCATTCTCGCTTCAAGTATGGCAGTAATTTGAGGGACACGAAGCCAGACTGAAGTGGTGATATTTATGTGTGAAACAGAGATGCCTCAGTGCTCCAAGAGTAGATTTCAGTGGTGAGTGTCTACCCAAAGAAATCCATAGCTGAGAAGAGGCAGATTCCCAGCACATATCAATTACCCCAGCCTTGTTCACTTGAGTGGAGCTGCCAGTTTACTGCAGGATTTGCTGCTGGAACCTGGCACAGAAATAGGGAATATCAGCAAGGACATCAATCACTGGTTGCACAGCAGTTTGCTTGGCATGTGGCTGCTTGCTACAAATTGCCCTCAAAAGCTTTACATCTTCTTGGAGCATGGAACTATTTAGCATGTTAGACTTCCTGCAATTTGGGGATCTGATAGAATTCCCTTTGTGGGCAATGGTCTGGCTGGCAATGCTTTAAAATACATATACATGTACATAAAATCAGGTGTCAAGGACCAAACAAGGTGAAATTGGGTTCTAGTGTGAAAATGTCACGTTTTCAGCATTCTTTGCAGCCACAGAAAAGCCAAGAAGCCATGTGGGGCTGGAAGCTTCTTCAGGGAAGACACAAAGAGGGAGAGAGATGAGTTTCTCCTGTCTCAAGATTTTTGCTCTATCAGCAGTGCCCATCAGATGTCATATCAAAAAGGCTTTTCACATTGAACATGAGACTGGTTAATATTTCAAAACTTTCAATTCCACATCCTCTGTAGCTGTCCAAGTCTCCTTACCTGTTGCCTGTTTGTGCTTTTGACTTCAAAACGTTGCCAGATTGGAAATTTCAGACTGAGCCTCTCATTAGCTGTGGGTGTCATGAACTCAGAGAAAGATAATGAGCAAAACCAACACCAGTTCTCAGTCTTCAGGTCTGGCTGTCAATTTGCAGTTTGGTTAATTTTTCTTGCTCTTTGGACAACTTGTTCTTACATTTATTAACACTATTGTGCTTCAGAGTATCACATTTTCTTCCCTGGCAGCATCTCCTCCATTTTGCATTGTTTAAATGAGGACACATTTCCAGTTTCCCTTTCTCATCAGGCATCAATAGGAGTTTCCATTCAACTCCACAAGAACAGACCCCTGGCAAGGTCTGATCTCAATCCCCTTTCTTTACAGAGTTTGTCATAGTTGGTCATCCAGTGAGAGTCAGAGTTCAGGGATGAGAAAAGGACAATATCCAATTTTTGTGTTTAGAGACTAGAAACTCCAACACTCCAATCATATGATGTTCACAAGGCTGTTTGTATCGATTTTCAGTATCTTGAAATATTCAAAAACACAGTTTGATTAGCTTTTTTTATTAGGAAAACTAACAAAATCAGAAGAAAACCAGATGTTGTCTGGTTTGATTTTTTTTTGTTTGTATTTTTTGTATTGTTTTGTTTTTTTTAAATAAAGAAACCAAATTCCTCTATTTACAGTCTTTGACAAAACTGATATAAACAAGCAAACTGGGGGTTTTTTTGAGCTTTAACAGCAACTTTGGGGGAAGTAAGGTTTCCAGAGCTGGAGTCTGACATAATCATAAAAATAAACGTCAAAGAGTTGTGACATGCAGAGACTCTTCCAACAAACTGGAAAACTCATTAAGTCAGACATGTAACTCAGGTAACTTTTCACATTGAACATGAGTTCATTGTGAACAAGAATGTGAACAAGCTCACATTGAACATGAGTTCATTGTGAACAAGAACATCACATTGAATACTCAGGTAACTCCACTGAATCCAAGCCTCTTATTTGTTGCTTTTGGAATCTTGAAATCTTCGGATAAGGAAGTTTTGGAGGACACTTTTCTGTTCTGCTTCATCCCACCCAAAGCAGTGACATTGATGCCCACTGTTTCCTCCCACCTTCCAAGCCCACCCCTCACTTGGCACCCGCTGCTTCCCGACCTTCCTGTGTGTTTCTGTGCTCCTGCTCCTCCAGACCATGCTCAGGTCCCAAACTGCTGATTTCCCTCAATGCTCTGGACCATGCTCTCAGATCCCAAACTGCTGATTTCCCTCAATGCTCTGGACCATGCTCTCAGATCCCAAACTGCTGATTTCCCTCAATGCTCTGGACCATGCTCAGGTCCCAAACTGCTGATTTCCCTCAATGCTCCAGACCATGTTCAGGTCCCAAACTGCTGATTTCCCTCAATGCTCCAGACCATGCTCTCAGATCCCAAACTGCTGATTTCCCTCAATGCTCTGGACCATGCTCTCAGATCCCAAACTGCTGATTTCCCTCAATGCTCTGGACCATGCTCTCAGATCCCAAACTGCTGATTTCCCTCAATGCTCCAGACCATGCTCAGGTCCCAAACTGCTGATTTCCCTCAATGCTCCGGACCACGCTCAGGTCCCAAACTGCTGATTTCCCTCAATGCTCCGGACCATGCTCAGGTCCCAAGCTGCTGATTTCCTTCACTTCCAAGTTCAGAGTGGCCCCGTTTTGTGCCATGAACTGCAGTTACAGGAGATGTCAGAAGAACGTGAAAGGACAAAAGGGAATTTAGGGAGACAGCTGAAAATAGCCATGGCCATATGGATTTCATTGGGTGTGTGTGATATGCTGATGCCATCTCTTTTTTGGTAGCAATTATATGCTGTTTCCCAGTCTTCTAAGTCTTGTTTTGCATTTAGCATTTCTCCAAAGCCATTTTGGAGAAACAAACTCTGAGTATCATTACTGCACAAATTGGTAAACTGGGTGTAAACATTTTATAAGCAACATGTTCGGTTTTAGTTTTTTATGGTGGGATTTGTTGGGGTTTGGGTTTTTTGCTTTACTTTTTTAAGTGAACGCATTATTTCACAGCTGCTGGCTTACTGGGTCACAAGTTAATAGCATCTCTGCCTGGCACTGAGTTGGAGTTATTACTGACTCTCATCATGAGTTAGGCCACCGTAGATTTTTTCATTTCTAGCAGTTATTATAAATGCTGTATCATCACTGCATTTCTCTGATCTTATAGCATAAAGCTTATTTGATATATCCTGAATCTGTCTGTTTTCTGATGGAATATCATCTAGAAGTAATTAGAAATAGCAATGAGCATCATATTTATGGAATGGAATGTTTAGAATGATAGCTATATTCTTCAACTAGCTCAATGTTTGAATTTCCTGGATTCATAGGAAAAAATGGAAAATGTCGTTCTCTCTGTAATAATGTTTTAGGAGAAGCTTCAGGGATATGACCTGAGTGATCTATTGCTGCCTTGAGCTAAAGCAACAAGAAGAGGAACTTCAAGAAGCTCACTAGGATTTCACCTGTGACTTTCTTGGGTGCTGTCACAAGAGGGGAGATAACATAATCCATGTATCTGCAAGTCCAGGGGACAACTATCTTGTGTAAAGTTCCCATTTCCAGCAAGCATTCAAGGTGTAGGACAGATGCTCATGGAACATGGTAGGCAAAGTGTTGGAAGGTTTATTAGCACCCTTGTAAAGCCAGGACAGCTGTTCACAGACCCAGTCCTGCTTTCTGCAGAAGCCATTACCACAGGCTTTAGCTCCCTGCCAGCAGCACCCTTTGTGTTACAGGCTGCTGCTTCTGCACCTCTCAGAGCTGTCTCTGGTTTGCTCTATGGTGTGTTCTATAAATCATGCTTTGGCAGGAAACACTGGAGGGTGCTTTCTTTAGAGGTAATAACCCTTGGCATTGACAGGGCACATCAGGGAATCACACAGAACTTTGCTGAGCTTCATAACAACTCTCTGGAGCAAGCAAGCATCATCACTCCCATTTTTTCAAATATGAATTCTGACCTTTTACTGTACCTTATGGGATGTTCTGCTTAGCCTTCATATTCCCATCTTAAACTTTTGACTGAGTGGAATCCTCAGGTGTTTCACATGGTAAAACCCTCATGTGATGCTTCTGGTTCATACTGCTCCCCCCAGTGAATCACAGGCAGCCTGAGATTGGCTGCCTGGAGTTGCCTCTGAGGGATCTTTCCTGAATGAGGCTGGTGGCAGGTTGCATTCTCTTCTCTGCTGCTCCCTGGGCAGCTGTCAGACATGTCTGCTTAGTTCCATATCATTGTCCCCATCCTGAGGAGGTGAGTCCTGCAGCCCAGAGTGCCCACTGGAGGCTGGTGAAGCAGCTGAAGCAGAGGCTTCACTGTTGTCATTATAGCACAAAGGTTCTATTGTCATTACATTGCAAGGGTTCCATATTGCTGGAATTTTGTACCTCCTCAATGTTTCTTGTAGGCAGCTCCTCTAGGCACTGACTCTTCCTTGTCCTCACAGCAGCCAACTGACACCAGTTCCCCCCTCAACCAACCAATCCACTCTTTTATAACACTCTTCTTATTGGCTACAGCTGTGGCCTGTTAACATCAGGCCTGCTCCTGATCTTTAATAATTAACCCAGCTGCAACTCTTTAGGGGGGTAAGATTACTTTCTATACCACCTTCATTTACCCATACTGTATCCCTCTAGAACTCCCCCTTTTTCTTTTAATTACAGAGTTGCAGCATTTCTAGAAGGATATGTTCAAATATATTAACATTATGACACATTCATATATTTCATTCAGAACTAATAGTTATACAAATGCTCAGACAACATATTATAGTACATATATATATATTTCTAAGCGTTGGTTCAGTTTTGCAGCTTTTCTCAGTTTACAAAGTCCTTACCTTCAAAATCTTTTATATTCATATTTAACAAACAATAATAATTGCAACTAATATAGTTCACCAATAGTTTAGTATTCAAGTCCTTTTCCCCGAATCCACGGGCTCATATAGTCGAATCCTGTTTCCCTGAATTCACGGGGCTGCCCGAATCCACAGGGTTATATAGTTTAGTATTTGAGTCCTTTCTCCCAAATCACATCAGGGCCACTATTTGTTGTCATTATATTGCAAGAGTTCTATTGTCATTACATTGCAAGGGTTCCATATTGCTGGAGTTTTGTACCTCCTTGATGTTTCTCATAGGCAGCTCCTCTGGGCACTGACTCTTCCTCATCCTCACAGCAGCCAACTGACTGCAGTTCCCACCAATCCACTCTTTTATAACACTCTTCCTATTGGCTACAGCTGTGGCCTGTTAACATCAGGCCTGCTCCTAATCCTTAATAATTGGCTCAGCTGCAACTCTTTAGGGGGGTAAGATTGCATTTGATACCACCTTCATTTACCCATGAATCTGTATCCCCCTACACTTCACAGCTGGATGAACCTGGCTGGGTTTGTACCAAGGCTCATGAGACACACAGAGCTGGTGTATCTCTCTGTGCTTCTGGGGAGAAATGCTGTATGTGGGGTTTTGAGGTCACAGAAACCCGGAGCACTCAGCTTCACGTTTGTATCTCTAGGTAGCAGAGAAGTGGGAAACAGGAGCTCTAAGGGAAAAATGTTCCTGTGCTCCTGGTTCAGCAACACCAGATGGGTAAATGTGATGAAGAGCCACCCAGTTTTGTGTCAGTTCAGGAAGCTGGACAAATGGAAGTGGGGAAGGATTTGGACAACTAATCCTGACCTGAGATCATAATCACAAGTTTCTTTACAGGAAAATAAGTGGAGGGGAAAACGCACAAGAACCCACTACAAAACCCAACATCTGGTCTTTTTTCCTGAGCCTTACCTGTAGGTGAGGTGGATATGTGAACAATATCTTTTCCCATAAAGGGCAATTCATGATGTCATGAACAACAGGGAAAATCAGCTGTGCTCTGTCACTGTCCCAGGGACTCAACAGCTCTTGAGTCATATCTGGGAGGGATAAAAACTGAGGATGTAAAGCCCTGGCCTTCAAGAAGAGATGGGAGTACACTTGAGGATGCACTACTGGGGAATATCAAAGAATAAATGACCAAAACTGTACAAGAGACAAAACAAGCCAAGGTAGGAAACTGCCCTTGTTTCACTCAAGTGCCTTGTGAAAACATGCATTAGTTGAACTGCTGGCTAGAAAGATTAAAGGGTCTGGATGAAATTGTGCCAGAGCCCAGGCTCACATTAAATGGCACAACTCTGTTAACTTTACTAGAGCCTCAGAGATTTGCAGCAGGTTAGGATTTGACTTCTTGCCAAGTTATTACTTTGGAAAACTCCCATTGACATCTGTCAGGTTAAGGACAACTGTATTCTCTATCTATGGACAAGACTGAAGACCATAATCTTGGCTTTAAACAGTGACACAAGCAGTACATGAAATTTTTTCAGAATTTCTTTTATTGAGCTAGAATGTTCCATATTTTAGTATTTGTGAAGGAAAATACAAAAAACTGTAGGTATCACAGAGAAGCAATTACCTTTGAACTCAATGTTCTTTTTGCTCAGCTTTGCCTCCTTTTCTCCTGCTCAATGTATTTCACAATATTATGTCCTAACTAGTTTAATATGAAGTGTTTGTGGAAGACAAATATAGTGTGCATATAGTCATTATGGCTGAAACATGTGCTTTTAGTACTGAAGAGAAAAGATGTTGCCATAATTTGATAGTTATTCAAAAGAAATGGAAAGGCTTCTAACACAGAGAATGGTCTGGGCTGTTGAAAAAAGATCTAAGGGTAATTTTTGTTTCACTACTAAAAAGAGTTCATGATAATGAGGCTGACATTTGCCAGTTGTTCTTCTCTATTTTTTACTCAGAAGGAATCCTAACTAGCCTTATGGCTGTAGTTATGGATAAGGTCATTTCTGCCTCATTCTTTTTTTGCTCCTTTGCTTCACGGTAGATTTGAAATGGAGTTTGGTTTGTTTTAACAGTTGTTACTCATTGCTTCCAAAAGTCACTGACTTCTTAAAGCACAAGGGCTTTCATTCCATTTCAAATGGGGGGAGGGGGTGTTTTTGTGAGCATGGGGCAGGAGGGTGAGCAACTAAACCTCACTGTGTGGGGCAAATTGTGTTTATGCACAGGGTGAATCCCACACTCTGTAAATAATGGAGTGCAACTGGCTGCATCTCCTGACAGGGAAGGGCAGGCCAAAGCTGGCAGTGTGCTCTGTGTTCTCATCCTGGTGTTGGCAGGGCAGGGCCTGTGCTCTGCAGCACTCTGGTGTGCACAGGCAGCACCAGTCTTGGGGACAAGTCTTTGGTCTGTGTGCCTGTAACACGATGCAAGTGGAACATGGGTACTGGAGTTTGCAGGGAGAGCACAGCATTTTCCTTCTTTTGGCCCAAAATATTTCTGAGTCCACTTTTTGGAGTGGAGCTGAGGTTACTGGCAGTTCCCCCTATCCTTCCAATGGCTGGCAAATTCAAGCAGATGTGTACTTTTTCTTTATTTGTCAGCTGATGTTTCAGAATGGACATAAAAGACTGAAGTCCTTACTGTGGTACTCCTCAGTTAAACATTCCCCTTGTTCCACCACTTTCCAAATAGGCACTCTCACTAAACAACAGAGATTTGGTAATTGGTTGCATGTGAATAAATTATGATCAGGTATGTTTAATTATGAATGGGGATGTGTATGTAAGAGAGCAGAAGACATCTAAAGGAAGTGTGATATACACAAGGGACAGGAAATAAAAGTAACTTTCCTTAGTGCTAAAAGCCATAAACTGTCAGGCATTCCAGTGATTTGTCACCTCTGCATTAACCACTGACTCAAGCTATTAATGATAAAAGCAGGTAATTACAGTGTCATCCTCTAACAAAGAAGCTGTTATAGCTGGGTAAATAACAGGCCCTATAAAATTGTCTTAAATTTGTGTTTGCACAGTACACAGCATTCAGTAAGCTCCTGTTAGCTCTGGAGATGTTTGGGAAAGGGAACTTATTCTTTTGTGTGTTTTCTGCTGTAATATCAGGAGAAGAAACAAAAGGTAAAAAAGCCCCAGGTTCTATGACAGGTTTTAAAGTGTCTGCTGCAGAGGGATAAAGCCAAAAAGGCCTTCTCAAAGCCAAAGGCAGGTCTGTGGGATTGCCATGGAGCTTGCAATAGTTTAGCTGCATTTTCTTCCACTGAAGTGAAGTATGGCAGTGCATTTTTATAGTCATACTGCACTTCATTCCTTATTCTTTTCCTGGCAGCAACAAAGTCCTGACAGCTACAGGAGTGGGGAGTGAGCAGTGAGAGCATCCTGCTGGAGCTGTTCTGGGGGCCACAACCCCCTGAGACTGTTGTCTTATATATTACAACAGTTCTATTATCATTATAGTGCAAGGATTCCATATCACCAGAGTTTTATACCACCTCGATGTTTGTTGTAGGCAGCTCCTCTATGCACTGACTGTTCCTGCTCCTTGCAGCAGTCATCTAACTCCAGTTCCCACCAATTCACTCTTTTGTACCACTAGTCCTTATTTGCTACAGGTATGGCCTGTTAACATCTGGCCTGTTCCTAATCTTTAGCAATAGGGTCCAGTGCACCTCGTTGGGGGATAAGATTACATTCTATATCACCTTCATATAGGATGCTCTCACAGGGAGTGAGCAGTGAGAGCATCCTGCTGGAGCTGTTCTAGGGGCCACAGCCACCTGAGACAGGTTATTAGGGACAGCAAACACCAGCCTAGCATGGGCAAACAGAGCCACCCTTGCCACAGGAGCTGTCCAGTTAGAGATACCTGACCCCTCCTGCCAGGAGGGGTGGTGGGTGCAGCTGTGCTGCCTCTCACATCTGGGCTCTGCTGGAACAGCACAGGGAGTGTTGGATGGCTGGTAAAAAGCAACATCACAGCAGGACAGGCTGAGGTACAGCCCAGGAGTGCTCCATCCCTGGCTCAGGAGGTACAGCCCAGGAGTGCTCCATCCCTGGCTCAGGAGGGACAGCCCAGGAGTGCTCCATCCCTGACTCAGGAGGTGCAGGAGTGCTCCATCCCTGACTCAGGAGGTGCAGGAGTGCTCCATCTCTGACTCAGGAGAGACAGCCCAGGAGTGCTTCATTGTGACCATGTTCACAGGGGTCTTAGGATGAGGGAAGAGATGAGGATCTGCCTCCGTGTTTCAGAAGGCTTGATTTATTATTTTATGATATATATTATATTAAAACTATACTAAAGGAATAGAAGAAAGGATTTCATCAGAAGGCTGGCTAAAGAATAGAAAAAGAAGGAATGATGACAAAAGCTTGTGGCTCGGACTCTCTGTCTGAGCCAGCTGACTGTGATTGGCCATTAATTAGAAACAACCCCATGAGACCAATCCAGATGCACCTGTTGCATTCCACAGCAGCAGATAACCATTGGTTACATTTTGCTCCTGAGGCCTCTCAGCTTCTCAGGAGGAAAAATCCTAAGGAAAGGATTTTTCATAAAACATGTCTGTGACACTCCATCCCTGGCTCAGGAGGTGCAGCCCGTTGTGCTGGCTCTGGGAACAGCTCCCTCTTGGTTGCAGTGAGCAGTTGGAGGTGACAGTGCCCATGCTCAGCCAGGCTCCCAGATAACACGGGACAAGGTACACCTCTTCCAGGAAAGACATTTCCCCTAATAAATACAGACAGGAAAAAGATGATGAGAATAGACTGATTTTCTGATTCCACTTAGTGCTTCACACTTAGAATATTGTGAGCATAAAACATCTCGCAGAATAAAAAATTATCAGGACAACAGCAGTCATCAGTTCAAGTAATAAAAAAACCCTTAGGTATTAAAAAAAGGATCTAGAAATAGACTTATTTAATGGGGCTTTTTTTCCTAGAGAAAGTTTAGCATTTCCTGCTGTACTAATGTTTATGTGAGATAAATATAAAGTATATCAGTGGAACAGCATTATTTGCCACTGAAAGCCTCCATCTCCTTCAGCTCAATCTGCTTACCATGAGCAAAGCAACTGAGTGATACACCTGCTTAGATGCCAATTCAATTTAGGGAAAGGTTAGAAATGAAATTGCTCTTGGCCTTGATCAGTGTTGAAAATATTGATCAAACTGCTTATCTATCAAAAATGAAAGGCTTGTGAGTGTTCTTTGAAGATAGAGCATTGGTAGGGATCTGAGGGGATGATTCTAATAAGTTGTTTTTAAGGGATTTTTTTTTTATATGGAGACCAGTGTTTGCTAGAGAAGACGAAAGGCTTTACTAAAAAAAAAATATATATATTTTTAAATTTTTTTTCTTGTGTACACACACATGTCTATGTATTGGTGTCTGTGTTAGTTGGCAGAGCCCATTCAAGGTATAAATTATGTCCAAAGGGTGACAGGGACAGTTCTGGGAGCTCAGTGCCTGCCCTGGCACCCTTTTCTTGCCCAGCTGCAGTACCTGCCTCTGTGGGCACTTCCTTCTGACAAACACTGCACATGGCTAGCCAAAATAAACGCCCCCAAATGTTCTTATTTGAACAGTTCCTTCCAGATTCTTTCCCCATGACTGAACTTCTGGTCTCTGGCCTCCTTTGCTCCTTATGCTGTGGCTCCTTGTCCCAGTTTTCCTGCCTTCCTCTCTCCCTCCTGCTGATCCCACTGTGTATCTGTGATTTGGCTGTGCTGATTGCATTTCCTCTTTTTTTGTTCTTGTTGGCCTTTATTGCAATAAGCACAACACTGATTGTTTCTTTGTTGACATATGTGAGATGAGATATGACAATACATTATTTCACTGAAAATTTCCCTCAAAGGATTATCCCTCCAGGGTGAAATGATTGTTTCCTCTGTTTCAGATTACCCATGCTAGCAAGGAAATATTTCATGCTTCATTACTACCATTAATCTTTCAAGGTGCCCCTCTGAATGAAAATCCATTGTTTTCTTTAACAGAGAGGGACAGCAGTACAAGTTATCCTGTGTAATTACACTTCTAACAGATGTATCTGTCATGTTGCTCAGGGTTTGGTAACACAACATCACTGAATATTACATTGCAATGCAAAACACACTCTCACCTAGGTATGTAGACCTGCAGTTTTTCTCTTAACTCTAATAAAATGTGATGGTGCTTGTGACAGTGTTCACAGGGGTCTTAGGATGAGGGAAGAGACGAGGATCTGACTCCATGTTTCAGAAGGTTTGATTTATTATTTTATATATATTATATATTAAATTATATAATTATATTAAATACACTAAAAGAATATTATATTATATTAAAACTACACTAAAAGAATAGAAGAAAGGATTTCATCAGAAGGCTAGCTAAGAGTAGAAAAAGAAGGAATGATGACAAAAGCTTGTGGCTCAGACAGAGAGTCTGAGCCAGCTGGGCTGTGATTGGCCATTAATTAGAAACAACCACATGAGACCAATCACAGATGCACCTGTTGCATTCCACAGCAGCAGATAACCATTGGTTACATTTTGTTCCTGAGGCCTCTCAGCCTCTCAGGAGGAAAAATCCTAAGGAAAGGATTTTTCATAAAAGATGTCTGTGACAGGTGCTTCATCTGCTGGAGCGCACAGGAAGCGTATTCACCTTGCAGACAGAGGGGGACTCACCTTTGATGCTGTGGCAAGAACACCTGAGGTAATGGAATGAGACTGGAGAGCAGGAGAGAGAGGTGAAGTTCAGAACCCTTTGGACTTGGGAGCAAAAATCCAAATTTCTGTGGAGATAGGATCAGGATCGGCCAGTGTTCCCTCTGGCTTTGCTCTCTGGCTGCTGCTGCAGTCAGAGTGGCTGCAGCTTCACCTGAGGCAGTCAGAGACCTGATGTTCTTCCTGCATCCTGCCCCTTCAGCACTCAGTGCCTCTGCAAGGCAGCATTGCACGTTCTGCAGCAAAAGGAAAAATAATTTTGTGCTGCTCACTCATTTCTTTAGGTACTCAGGTAGTTCTGTGAAAGCTTTGCATGAATTAATGTGTAGGATGTGCCAAAGTCATTGTGTTGCTAGCTATGATTTATGATTTCATCCTTTTCTTCTCCAGCCAGGAATACTCAGGTGTAGGAGAGCACTGCAAGGCAGAGGAGCTCTGAAGGCAATGAGCCAGTGTGTTTGATTAGCTGTGTGTGCTGTCCTCTGAGGATTGCAGAGTCTTGTCAGTCCTGCTGCATCTTCCAGGCTTTTGTGTTATTTATTGCCCATAAAGCAAATCAAAGCACTCCTTTGCCACTGACACAGAAGGGAGGGCTTTGAACTAAGTGCTTTGCCTTTTACAGCTTTCCTTGTGATATGTTTTGAGATTTCTAAATGCTTATACAGGAATTGTCACTTACACTGAGGTTTTACAGTGCTTAGCAACTTTCAGACTGATCTGAGGATTGCTAAATAATAATTATATCATTCCTTTCTCTTCTGTTCTCTTTCTGTTCCTTTTGATCCCACATGTACCCATCATGCTCCTACAGTTTCCAAGTCAAATATTAATGTGCTCACACATACTGGAATTAAGTTTGCCTGTAGTTAATTTGGTTTCATTATGTATTACAGCTTAGCTAGCAGGCATCGAGGTCTCTCTGCACCACAACTGCCTCAGCCTCTGCTCCCAGCCAGCTCAGGATTCTCCTCCTTTTTCTTCCTATGAGTGGAGGCTGCAGACTGGGGGGCACAGAATGGATCCCTGCTCTCATGTTCCAGGTACTGACCCTGGCAGTAAAGGGAAAAATGAGGCAAAATCTTTGAAATGCTGTGATCAACATTCTCAAAATACACAGAGCTTAAGCTCCAAACCTTTTTTCAGGAACTCCAAAACGGAGATGTAATTAAGACTTTCAAAAATACAGCTATGAAAACATATTTGAAAATGTCCTTAAGGATAGGAATCCCTACTGTTATTTAGAAAGAAAGATTTGTATTTCTAAGCAAATGCTTTTTCTGAAGCTGATTATTTGCAACCTATTGGATTTTAGTCCTTGGAATCAGAGGTTTACATATCCACAGATTTATCACACTGCTTGAAATGACCACGATTATAATAAATCATGAAAAAATTAAACTTGAAGATTATTTTGACAAATTGGTTAGACTCCTGCTTCCTCTACTCTGCACACTCAGGAAAATGGATTCTGGTGCTCATGGAGAGATGAATTCTAAATTAGTGTGAATGCCTGAGTTCATAAGGAACTGTGCATCAATTTTAACTCTCAGCTGGAAAGCAGAATGCAAGTTAGTAATTTTTGTCTCTGATATAAAAAAAAAAATTAATCCCTTTCAAGTATCTTTCTTTTTCTGTATTTAGAAAGCAGGTTACCTTTTCCAAATATTTTGAGACAGGTTAGCATTAGTTACTGTAAAGAGGGGAAAATCCCACTGATTTATTTTTATTTTTCAATGTATCCCACCCTTCTCTCCAGTAGTGGTCTCATAGCACAAAGCAAAATTTGGAGATCCTTAAGAGGCCTGAATGTAAGTAATGATTTCTAATAATGACTACAGGATTGTCTTTATTGGAGTTTTAATGGGGATCAATGAGGTTAGACTGGAGAATACAAATCAAGAAGGGAAATTCAGGAGATTTACTCCTTCACTCTGTAAGACTTTGTTAGGGAAGATGAGGAAACCTGCACTGTCAGTCAACAGCCCAGCACTGGGAAAAGGGAAGATCAAAAGTGCTCAATCTCAAGACATGGTCCCTTTTCCTCGGTGAACAGAACTCCCCTGGATTTCAGGAAGTTCTACCCCCATCACCAAAGTGCATCTCTGGATCAGTCTCGTCTGGGCATTGAGGGGTTTCCCCTGGGGCTATGGAGGATATTTTTCTCTTGCAGCATTAGGTGAGGGGCCAAGGGTTCTGTGGGGTCGGGCTCAGAGGAGGGACAGCATACACACCTGTCCTAGGGTGACGTTACGATGCTTGTATCCCCATTCATGTGTTCTGTTTATGCTGGATATGATGTTCTGTGCCTTTGAGACTGGCTCTGAAGAGTGAAAGTTTTGTTTGGGTTTTCTTATCAGCCTGGCGGGACACAGACAGGGCAGTAGCTTGTGCTGCTTTTGCTTTTTTGCTTTGGCTTTTCGCTTTGCTCTCTCGCTCTTGCTTCTGCTTTGCTTCTGCTTGCTCTTGCTTCTGCTCATTAGCTGGTTTAGCTAAACAGTTCAAATTTCTTCCTGGACTGTTTCTCCTTCTCTTTTTCTCGACCAACTCGAACCTGCTCTGGACTGGGACCTGGGAACGCCGAGAGTTTGCACCTTGTGGCTGCAGCAGCTGCCCCAGCACCCGAGGGACTGATAACAGAGCGACCACCCCCAGAGAGACTTTCTGAAGTTGTCATCTTTTTCAGAGCGGTGACAGAGTGGTGTCACCTGGTATTGTTCATTCTGTGTGCTGGGGGTGCTGTGCCTGTTAAATAAACAGGTTCTTCCCACTTCTCTCCGAGGAATCCTTCCCTGCCTGGTTGTAGGGAGGGGCTGTGTGGGTTTGCTCTCTGGAGGGGCCCCTTTGGAGATTCTCTACCAAATTTGCCCTAAACCAGGACAACACCTCAGAGCTCCATGTGACAGCAGCATTTCATTGCTGAGAAACATCCCTGCTCACCCAGGGAGCTCAGAATGCTGCTTGGGCTGATCCCTCCAGCCCAGCTCCTGGCCAGGGAGGTGCCTGCAGCCCAGGACAGGTGAAGCCCTGTGTGGATTTGGATCCAACCCACCCCTGCCCACCCAGGGACTGTAATGCTGCATTGCTGTGCTCACTAATTGCAATCATTAATTGGTTTCTGAACTTGCTGATCATTTCTCCAGGGAGATGTGGGGTTTGGCTGTGCCTGAAAGTAGGGTACTGCTACCCTCTGTTCTAACAAACTGGAAATAAAATGGAAAGAGAAACCATAAAATGTTACTGCTGGAGTTCCATGGCCCCCACACACTCAGCACCCACAGATTGTGGAGGCAGATTCTGTTCTTTTGCAATCTCCAAATCTCCAAGATGCTCCTGAACTGACCACAGAAAGCAAAGTGTTATTTTCTTCTTTGTAAAGGTTGAGGAAAAGGCTAAGAAACAAAATTCTTATCTTTCTCACCCAAGAAAAAAATATTCAGGTCTTCCAGTGACAATTGCAGAAAACATTGCCCATGATTGTAACACAAAGAGCAGAATGGAAAGTCCCAGCACTGTTGCAAGACTCACGTGATCATTGTTGCTCCTGCTGGAGAACTCTGCTGGTGTGTTTTACAGCAGTGTTTTAAAAAATATTTCCACTTTTATTTATTTAAAATGAATGTTCTTTTATGTAAAAAATAAGGTTTCTGAATTCAAAGAATTCAAGTCTTCTGTTCAAGTCTAGACTTAGTCCTTACTGCATAAATTTTCAATTTTCCTTCTGAGTATTATGCAAAGGCTTAGACACTTTGCTCTTACACTGAAGTTCCTGGGCAGTATCACCTGTATGCTGTGTATTTGACAGGAATACAAATAAATTGGAAGAACTACAATTATTCCTTCTTCTCAAGGTAATTTCTAAGTAGATTCATTCAGAAATGGAAAATGGAAAGCAAGCATTTAAATTATTTCATGTAGCTTGGTTTAGGATATTCCTTTGCAATCATTTTAGATTTGTAACACCTGTATTTTATTTCAAAGAAAGTTGACTCTGGATGATCATATTAATTAAAGCAGAGAGAATAAAAATGTGCTTGTGACATCCCTGCAGCACAAAAGTCTAATGTTGCCACATGGACAAGTTAAACATGAAATTGAAATCTTTTGTCAAAGCCCTGAATAAAGTCACTCATTAATTATCATCAGTTCAACTCTTTTAGAATGGCAGATTTGGAGAGCCCAAACCAGCACAAACATTAAACTAGTTTTTATTCCTTCTATTATTTTTACATTGTTCTGCAGAGACACTGTGCATAACAAAATGTGGTTTGTTGCATTTACCTATCTTTTAAACTAATTTCAGGCTTTCTTCTTTCTCCCATTCCTTTAATTTCCTGCTGATTGTACCCATGAGCCCATGACTGCCTCTCTGGATGCCCAGGAGGGTTATCCATGTGACAAGGCTGCAGCTCTCACCAAATGCAAACCTGGACCTTCAAAATACTCCCTGCAAATGGCAAAAAATGCAGTTTTTTCTTTCTGTTCACCCGACTGCACTGTCTGACAGCAGGATCCACCTCAAGCTGAGGTTGATGGCAGCTCACAGGGGTTTTGGTGGAAGGGATCCTGTGTGGAGAGCAGGGAATGGGCTCAGCTGAGCATTGTGGGCACCAAAGTCCTGCCCAGCAGTGCAGGGAGTCAGATGAGAAAAAATAATTGACTTTTTTAAATGCATTTCAATGTCATAATCTCTCCTTGGCACTCTATGTGCTGACACACATATCCATATTTTTGCTTCTCACAATGGGGTAGCATTTACATATATTTTTCATATATTAACTTTCTAATTCTTACTCTTCTGTGAGTTATCAGTTTTATGCACCTTTAAATAATTCAGTTGTTCCATATACAGTAATTTTATAATTGGCTGTGCTGGGGCACTGAGGGGGGGACAGCAGAGCACAGCCCTTCTCAGAGCCCTGGGAGCAAAGCACGAGGCTGGGACCCCATTCTGGCCCCATTCCAGTGGGAATTCCTGCTCCTGCCCCTCCAGGAGGGCAGAAGGTGACAGTGGCACTGCCCAGGGAAGGAGGAGCCAGGGCTGCTCCTGGTGCCAGCAATGTCCTGCCCTCCCTGGTGTCACCTCATGTGGCTTTTGCTGCCACCGTGCATGAAAGATTCTGCCCTGCACTGTTGGCAGGTCTGGAACTGCTGCTAGAAAATCTGGCAAAACTTGTCTTTTAAAAAAATGAAAGTGAAACACCGCCCAAAGGGAAGAGAGGAAAAGGATTGCTCATGGCCTGGCTTGTCCATCCACCTGCCAGGACCTGGGCTGGACAGACAGTGGCAGGTTTAGACCATGATTTTCATCAGTGGCACCTTCTAAACCATATGGATCTGACTGAAAACTGCTCCCTCCATTTTTATTTACCAAGCTTTCCTATTCCCAGATTATGCAGATAGTGGTATGCAATGGCAACTAAGAAGTTAATCCTTTTCTTGGTAAGTCTGAAAGCTAAGAGCTGTGATTAACAAAATTACTAATGGAGTAGCTCTATTTAATTATTTTTTTTAAGAGAAAGCAATTCTTGTGGAAAGAAATGAAAGAAATCATAGACTAGAAATTTCTGCCTTTTCACTAATGTGAAATCACTTTCTCCTGATGCATTCCCTGAAATGTTGGGGTTTTTTTTGTTTGGTTTTTTTTTTAGGTATGTGACTTTTGAAAAGGCAGGAAAACTTGACCAAATAACTAAATCACCTTAACATTTTCATGATTGGGAAGGATCTGCACAGAAATCACGTGCTTCATAGCAATTTGGTGCCTTTAAGGTCACACCAAATCCTCTGTAGTCATAAAGCTGACCTAAACTGCTGCTCTCAGCTTCCAGTCAGCTGTCCCTTTTTCTGAAATGCAGCTGGCCTCACTTTAGAGGTGTTGGCTGTTGGAAAATTCATCAGTTTTGTTGCTAATCTATTCCAATAGGTGATTAATTATTTATGAAAAAAGATTCAATTTGTAGTGTCACCTTTTGGGGTGTTTATTTTTTCCTCATTTTGTCACCTGAATTAAATGGCCTCATAATTTACAAATTCTACTATCTATTTGAAGTATTCTACGTTATCTGCTTCCTGACTTATTTAACACATTATGCCAAAACACATAGGTTGAATTTCCTGCTTGACGTGTGCAAAGCATATTTTTCAGGTCTCTGGACATCTTTGTAGCTGTTTCACCATCCCTCTGCAGGTGTCCCATGGTTTTTCCTGACATGGACATGAGCCCTGGGACAGCAGAGTGCCAAGGCAGCATCACTGCAATGTTCCACAGGGGTGGAAGCCCTTCCTTAACACCCTTTGCTTGAAAGGACCCCTTTATCCCTCAGGGATCCTGGGAGCTGTGTTGCCCTGGTTTTTTAGAGTTTTTTGCCCTTCTGATGTCTACATTCTTGTAATGAACTTTCTCACACGCTTTATGTAAATAACTTATTGGTTTGCATTCTTTTATAGAGGAAGAGAAATTTGATGGACTGTTGGTTTGTCCAGTGTCATTGGAGAGGTGTCACTTTCACCCTCCAATCCACTGTCACTTTTAGAAATCTATAAATGTCAGAGCCGGAAATTAAACACCCTCTTTTTTACCTTGGAGAGTCCTGTGTCTGTCTTATTTTGTGCCCTAAAGCGACAGAGCTGTGCCAACCAGAGCATCGGAGAGGGAACTCCTCCTCCTCATTTTGCCCAAGCCCACACCATTTCTGTAAGATCCAAGAGCTGCTCGCTGCTGGCAGTGGGAGGAGTTCAGGAGGGATCCATCTGTCCGCTTGTGTTGGGGAAGATGAAACAGGAAAGCCTTATAAATACGATTGCTGGCAAAAGATTTTGAGAATATGGAAACTATAAGTGAGATTGAAATGAAAGCAAGCTTTGAGATCCTTTAGTTACTGAACAACTGGAAAACAATGGTGTGGCTGGCTGAAGGTGATCCCCTTTTGATGGAACAACACCCTCTGCTTGCAGACAGCTCCAAGGGCCAGAGCAGACCCTACAGCTTGGCAGAAGAGGTTTAAAGAGGAGTTTTTAGGGTTTAAAATGTAACATAGTATGGTAATGTAGTGATTCTGATAGGCTGTATGTAAATGCTATAGGATTTGTATCTTGTACTAGATTGGTTAGTGAGAATCAGAATATTCAACACAGAAAAAGATTTATGGTATTGTAATGGGAACTTTGCTCTCTTACCCCTTTTACTCTCTATGCTTTTGCTCTCTTACCCTTTTGCTCTCTTACCCTCTCATCCTCTCTCCCCCTCTCTTCTCTCAGGCCTGCTCTGAGCTGTGGCTGGCAGTTCCCAGCAGGGCCCTGCACCCAGGCCCTTTGCCCAAATCCCAGCAGGGCCTGCACCCAGGCCCTTTGCAATAAACCCCAAATCCAGCAGGGCCCTGCACCCAGGCCTTTGCAATGAACCCCAAATCCCAGCAGGGCCCTGCACCCAGGCCCTTTGCAATAAACCCCAAATCCCAGCAGGGCCCTGCACCCAGGCCCTTTGCAATAAACCCCAAATCCCAGCAGGGCCCTGCACCCAGGCCCTTTGCAATGAACCCCAAATCCCAGCAGGGCCCTGCACCCAGGCCCTTTGCAATAAACCCCAAATCCCAGCAGGGCCCTGCACCCAGGCCCTTTGCAATAAACCCCAAATCCCAGCAGGGCCCTGCACCCAGGCCCTTTGCAATAAACCCCAAATCCCAGCAGGGCCCTGCACCCAGGCCCTTTGCAATAAACCCAAATCCAGCAGGGCCCTGCACCCAGGCCCTTTGCAATGAACCCCAAATCCCAGCAGGGCCCTGCACCCAGGCCCTTTGCAATAAACCCCAAATCCCAGCAGGGCCCTGCACCCAGGCCCTTTGCAATAAACCCCAAATCCCAGCAGGCCCCTGCACCCAGGCCCTTTGCAATAAACCCCAAATCCCAGCAGGGCCCTGCACCCAGGCCCTTTGCAATAAACCACAAGTTTCTGACCTGGCTCCAGAGATCTCTGCTCTCCTTCCGTCCCGACCGTGCTACCCCTGACACTCCTACACCCTTGCAGTGCTCAGAGTGTTTTGGGGATGGCTCCTGCCTGTCCTCCTTCTCCTCTCCCTTTTGAGAGCAGTTTCTCAGCTCCATGATGACTTTGCCTTGCAGAAACCTCTCCTTCCTGAAAAACCTTCTGTGAGAAGGGACCAGAACCCTTTGGAAGCAAGGCTGTGAGATGTAATTAAATGTTTGATGAGATGCTTTGAAGTCCTTCTCAAGGAGCTGCCTTTGTCTAATTAATAAACAGTATGGTTCCTGTTCTCCTGCATCTTTAGAGATTCTGTGGAAACAGGTACAAAAGGGCAAGAAATGGAGGAGGATTTCCTTATAGAATTTCTCTATTGTTTAATATATCTCTTATTTTAGACAATTGACTGCACCAAGTTCCTCATTAAAAGTCTACGAGCAGGCCCAGTCTGTCTGCCTTGTACCTTGGCTGCACTGTGATCACTGATTTTTCCAACTCTGCTGATTCTATGTTGGATTTCTGTTAAGACAATTTAGATTTCTTCCTTCTTCAAGCTCATTTTTGTTCTTGTTTTGAGCTGGCTTTCTTACATTGCTTTCTGACAAACATGACTCAGAATGTAGGCAATGTTTTTGATGTAAAGATTGGTCAGATGAGAAGAAATAATTGACTTTTAAAAATGCATTTCAAATTCACAATCTCTTTTTGGCAGTCTACGTGCTGACATACATATCCATATTTTTGCTTCTCATAATGAGATAGCAATTTACATATATTTTTCATGTATTAGTTTCCTAATTCTTACTCTTCTGTGAGTTATCAGTTTTATGCACCTTTAAGCAGTTGTTACATATACAGCAATTAGCTTTGTAAAACATCTACATTCATGGAACTGCAGAAGTTTTAAGACAATGTACTGTTTGCAATGCAAGCAGGTGTAGGAGGAAAAAATTACAAGCAGCAGACAAAAGTGGAACACAGGAAAGAGATTTGATAGCTGCAGTAAGAGTAGCAAACAGCAGTAAATAGTAAAAGATTCAAAATTTCAAATTAGTAAAGCTTGCTTTGAATTCAAAGAGACCAGCAGATCAGGTGGAATACAGAGAAATAACCCCAAAACCTTTTAAGATGGATCACAGCAGAAGAGAGCAGCTTGTAATGCAATCTTTTGTTCGAGAAAAGCCGGGTGAGCTGCTCAGCTTTGCTCCCCAAAGGAGCAGTGACAAACCCCAGCTCCCTGCTGCAGTCCAGGGACACTCTGGCTCTCCTCTTAACTTCCAGAATGAGTCAAAAACAAACAAAAACCCACAACCAAAGTCAAACAAAACCACAGGGAGCAGTGTTGAAAAATAAGCTTTGGACTTAATTCTTCTGTATTTCACATGTGATTTATTTCAGAATGCATTAGAAACATGACTTCTTGGCCTCACTGAAGTCACTGCAAGTTTTGCTCAGAGACTTTGGATATCAATTTTTTAAGGCAAAACTTGGAGGAATCAGTGGTGGTTGATCCCATGGAGTCCATGGCTCTGAAATGAGCCTTCCCCCCAGCTTTTTATAACTACCAATAATGCTGTAATAAATGACTTGTGCAGTTTCAATATTTGTGTTACAATAGAGCTTTTCTTTTTTTCAAACAGTGAGGAACAATCTAGGATGAAATATTATTGTTTTTATGTTAGCAATTAGAGAGCAAAATCAGGATTTTAACTGGTGGGAGGGTAGGATTACACCATTCATTTTTTTGTCCTGCTCTTCCTGTTGGTATAGGGTTCTATGGGAATTAAAGTCTAAAACAGAGTTATATTTTCTCATATGAGAAACAATTTAACAGCTTTTTTTCTCAGAAGTCTTAAGTGATCAATACTTGATTATATGGAATATGATTTGTCATTTGAAAGCCCTACAAGTTAATCAGGCTTCCCCTCCACCTCTGAGTTGAAATATTCTCTATTCTGCAGTAGTAGTTGGAACATGGACTCAGTGAAAACAGCATCACTTCTGGACAGTATCTCCTGATAATTCTGAGATTGGTTTGGTACTCCTGCAGAAGTTCCCTTATTTCAATAGCTTTGGAGCTCTCATATCTGCTAATGATGGAGGACCTGAGCCTCTTCTGCTACTTTTCCTTAAATATCACACCAGAAGGTTTACAGGGGAGGTGTGTGTAGACAATTCAGTAGCAATAGGAGAACACAGTGAAAAAGCAACCTGTATTTGACAACTCTGGTAGCACCCAGCATTAGATCACCTCTTTTTTTTTTTTTCAAAACCTCATGTATTGCTATTATCTTCAGGGCCAAATGTTGTAGTTCTTTCACATGTAAAACTGTCTCTGATCTGGAAAGATGAATAACAGCTGCAATATATCTTCACCTCTGATTTCCTTGGCTTCGGTTTTCCTAACTTTTTTCCCTCAGTCCTTTCTACTTTGTCATTCCCAAGAGTTATCTCATAATGTGCTGCTTCATCAGATGCCTTTTTATGTATGCTAATCTACAAAAGCACAACTATAAAATGTTATGGCAGGGTGCTGCATTTACCAGCCACTAATTACCTCATGTTCAAGACTGAGCACAGACAGTTTTTGCATGGAACTTTTTTCCATGGCACAGTATGGAGATGCTAGAGGACAACAATATGAAATTAAAAAAAAAAAAAAGGAGAAAAATTCAAAGAAAAAAAAATTAGCACTGAACTGTGGGGGAGAAAGTTGTGTTTTGTTTTCCTTGGAATTCATTTAGGCACAAACACATTCCTGGGAAATTGAGCATCCCAGTGAGAACAAGACAGTGCCCTGAGCAGGGAAGGTCCTGCCCAGGTTCCCATCTCACAGCAGGCTGAGTGAGAAGGGAAAGGACAGCTGAGCAGGGAATGGGTATCTGAAATTTCCAGGGAAGTGCTGACATGGCTGGAATTACAATCTGGCCCCGAGGCTTGCTTTTTTCATGGAGATTACAGAACTAAGTATACCTTATGTAGGTCTCAGTTCTGTTAATTAACAGTTTTATTACACATCTGAGGGACCACAGGCTGGCAGAATTTCCTAGCTCACTTCCATTTGTGCAGAAGCATATTGGTATTTCAGATTAATGATCCAGAAGTAGTAATCATGGTTTTATAATAGTTTTTGATGAGATATCAGCTTTCTGTAAAGAGTCATTTGAATGACTAGATAGAAACAAGACAGTGGCTTTTGAATTTCCCAAACAAAGGCCACAGTACTGCTCTGCTCACTGCAACCTCTGTTGTATTTACCATGCCTATCTTTTGTTCTTAATGAATTCAGTCTGGGGCCTTTTGGTTTTGTTTTCTTTTCTCAAGAGATTAATTTTTCTGAAAATGCACTGAAAACCATACAAAATCTTTTACATTTATTTAGGACATGAAAATATATACAATAAATTGGTAGCAGACTTGTTGCCTACATGCTGTACTGTTGATGTTCACTAAGGCAAAATGGCAAAAATTAAAAATTACCACTATAAAAATACTTCTACCATTGTTCTTCTGGATGGAATATGTAGTACAAGTTGGCTTTGTTTAACTCCTACAAACATTTGGAAATTACATTTTAATCACTTTAAGGTTTGCAGAATCTGAACTTCAAATATTCACATTTAAAATGTCCAGGGGCTTGGATGATATTCAAGCTACATAGAATGCAGAAATACTTGTCAGCATGGGATTAGTATATTGCTGTGCCAGAGCAAAGCTACAAGACCAATGAAATGGATCAGATCAATACCTGACAGCCCCTTGTACACCTTGAGAGATTACAGGACAAAGGGTAATGGCTTCAAACAGGGTGGGTTCGTATGAAATATTAGGAAAAAAATCCTTCCCTGGGAGGGTGCTGAGGCCCTGGCAGTGGATGGGCTTCAAGGGCCCTTCCAACCCAAACCATCCCGGGATTTTGGGAACATGCACAAGTGTTCCTCAATGTAAGGAGAGAAATGTAAGTGCAAACTCTGCAAAGGAAGTTCTTCTGTACATTAGCTCTAGAAAAAACTTATCAGATAAGAAAAATGGGGGAGGAGGGGCTATAGGCTGTAACACCAATTATTATAGAATAGATGTAAAGATGTACACCTATTACAGAATAGGTGTAAAGACACCTAGATATCCATTGTCCATCTGTCAATTTCCAGTGTTTTGAAATGTTTGATTGCAAAATAAAAATAACTTTTTTTTTTTTTTTCAGATTGCTATTTGTTTTTGGAGAGAAATATTTGGAATTAACTCCATGTCACTAATTCCCACTTCAGCTCAGTGTGCTCTGCTGATGTGCAATAGGAGGAGATGGAATGACTGCAGCCCTGATGCTGAGAGCCCTTTACCCACACTGCCCCATGTCATGAATTTAGCTCCAGTCTTCAGTTTGAGCTGAGTCTGGTCCCCTGCACTGAGCCACAGTGAAGAGCTGGAGGACACCAGGTGTGGACAGGGACCACATTTGCTGCTTTGATGTCGCTTGACAGGAATCCAGTTCATGCATTCTGTGTTTGCTCCACAGTGTAAAAAGGCTGTAAGAGACGCTCTGAAGTTTCCTTCATTTGCTGATTCTGGGAGCTCAAGGACCCTGAAGACCCCTGACAGGAGCTCTGGCCTGGCTGAGGTGGATGTTTTCAGGATGTTATGCCGAGTGATTGTTTGCAGGTGTGCTCGCTGTGCTTTCACAGAACACTGCTTTGAACAGGTTCTGATTAATGGTGGCTTGTCCTTGCACACTCACACCTGCCCCACAGACCAAGGGGTCTCCACACAATGGCCCATGAATCTTCCCCACCTTTTGGTCAGATGCCACTCACACAAGAATATCTCATAGCCCTACATATAATCCCCATAATGCCCCTAATCCTCAAACCTAAACTAATCTCTGGTATCCCCATATGCAAGTATAGTTTCAACCAAAACATTAGACCGTGACTCTAAAAATAGAAGTTAAACCCTTCTTACCTGCTGAGGAGAGGTAAAACCAATGAGAACTGCTAACTCTTGTATCTGAGTATAAAACCTCAGTCTCCTTACTTTCAAAGTATAATAGTAATCCAATGGTTTTAGGAGTCACTCATTTTGGTGCAAGTCTAAGTGAAAGCAATGAACCTCTCACTAGTCCTAAACACATTCATACTCTTAACCCTAGTAACCCTCTCCACACCCATCCTATTTCCACTTCTATCCAAGAACCTCAAGAACAGGCACAACACAATTACAAACACAGTCAAAACCTCGTTCTTATATACAGACTGTATAAACTGTAACTTTTGAGATGACTTTGGTGAACCCCCACGGATGACGGCGAATCTGTGTGGCTGGACCATGAGGATCCCGTCTCACTGGCAGCTATATTCCTCTCTTTTCCTTTCCATCCTTTATTTCCTTTTCTGATCCCTCTATCGCACTTGCTGTTGGCCCTCAATAAAGGTGCATTTGTTGTGATTAAACTGACAGTCCCCTGCTGTTTGCCTTTTGCAATTTTGGGATCTGGTAACGAGCCATCACGACTCACTTGCCCTAGTGGATCGTGACAAAGGGGCATGGTGGGCTGGGACTGTTTGTTTTGTTTGCAAAGTGAGTCAAACCAAAGTAGCAACATGTTCATTCTCAGCTGTCTTTTATCAAAATCTTCGCTTCTGACCTAGTTTGCTGCTGATCCTGTGCTTATATTAAAAAAAAAAAAAAAACCAAAAGGAAATTGTGATGGTGTTCACAGGGGTCTTAGGATGAGGGAAGAGATGAAGATCTGACTCCATGATTCAGAAGGCTTGATTGATTATTTTATTATCTATATTACATTAAAACTATACTAAAGGAATAGAAGAAAAGGTTTCATCAGAAGGCTGGCTTAGAATAGAATAGCAAAGAATGATAACAAAGGTTTGTGGCTCGGACTCTCTGTCCGAGCCAGCTCACTGTGATTGGCCATTAATTAGAAACAACCACGTGAGACCAATCACAGATGCACCTGTTGCATTCCACAGCAGCAGATAACCATTGGTTACATTTTGTTCCTGAGGCCTCTCAGCTTCTCAGGAGGAAAAATCCTAAGGAAAGGATTTTTCAGAAAAGATGTCTGTGACAGGAAATCTTACATTTTTGATGTGCTTAATTTACAATATAATCACACTTCTTATGATTGATTTAGTAAGGTGGGAACAGGCTTCAGAGAGAAGGAAAGCTTGTTTTGAATGTTCTGAACAACCTATCAATCAATTTGCTTGGCAAGGGGCAATGTGATATCACTTAAACCAAATGATGATCTGGGGGTGTTTTGTCTGAGCTGCTGTGTCCCAGACTCCGTGTGTGGCCAGGAGCTGTGTCCACACCCAGCATTCCCAGCTCAGAGTGCTCCTGGGAGGAAGGCAGAGCCTCCTCTCCCTCCCAGCCCATCCTGCTGTGACGGAGCTTTGGTGGCTGGGTGCTTCTTCCATGGCTCAGAGGCAGGAATTCCCTTCCCACTCAGCATTCCTGGAGCTCCATGGAGGAGATGGTCCTGCCTGAAGTGTCCTGGTGCTGCTTTGGAGACTCCTGTGGGATGAGCCCCATGGGTGGGAAGGAGCTGGAGGCCCTCTTGGAACGGGGATGGGAATTTGCTTTCTCTTTTACTTTGGAGTTGTCAGAACTCAGTACATCCCTCTGGGTGTCCAGAGTTGCTGAGGACCCCACCAGGGGGCTCAGAGACCCTGGCATGCTGCCCAGAACACCTGGGGATTTGATTTTGACCCTTGGAGCAAGATGCCAACTTTGTATGAGGACGTGAAAGTCACGCACGTTTGAATAGTGTAATAACAAAATGATCACAGGGTGAAAATGAAGATTTTGGGATTTTTGGTATGGGGGTTATGGGGACAAGATGGAGGAATCTGGGCATGTCCAGCCTTTCTTCTTCTTCTTCTTCTTGTTCTCAATTTTCTGCAGTGATGTTGGCACTTTGGGATTGGTTTAGAGCAGAAGTGCACTGTCTAACACAGGTGATAGGTATTGGGAATTAAGTGTAAATATGTTATACGTAGTTTGTAGTACAAAAGGACAACACCGCCTCAGGGGCGGTCAGAGTGCCTGTGGCTGCCCTGCTGAGCGGACCTCACTGGGCAGAAAGAAAATTTTATAGATAAGAATTAATAAACAACCTCAAGACGGAAAAGTGAAGAGTCCAGACTCGTCCTTCAGTTGCGCAGGCCGAAGCAGAGACGTCCTGCACATCTCGGGGCCGCAGTTATCAACAGCAACCCGAGATGGAGTTACATTCCTCTCCCATTCAGAGCACGGCTACCAGCAACTGTATTGACTCTGCAAACCTCCAAACAAAGCAGGCAAAATAATGATGTGCTCACTGAAAACATTTTTGGAAAAGTAAACATTCCTCTTGATTAATGGACAATTTTAACCTGCTCAGGAAACAGGCCATTCCTTATTGATCCATGGGCAGCTGAAACAATATCATACTGCTTGAATGGTTTTGCATTTTAATCATAATAATTTTGCTTTTCCTATTAATTGGTCCCTATCAGATTCTAGGAGATTTTAGAAGCTAATGATATTTTTTGTATTACAATAACAGCTTTTTGTATTAACACATCTAAATTGCAACCTTTCTAAACTTAAGTAACTAAAACATAGAAGTTACTTTGTTGTTGCCAAAGACAGATGAAATGCAAATGTCAATCACTTGTGGGCAGCTGCTAAACAATCCTTGCCTACTTAGCATTGAGGATAAGAAATTTCACTGGGAAATTTGCAGTCTGTGCAGCAAGGCTCTGCTCTGTGAAAAAACTCTGCTTCTTCTCCTTTTTATTTTCTTAGTCAATTTACAGTAGAATTTGAGTCACTTAGTGGGCAAATAAGTTCATTCTAAATTCATTGCCTACCACAAGTTTTGCTGAAGTTTACAGTCCTCAAAAAAGTCCATTCTCAATTATTTGGAAGACCAGCACTGTCCTTGGAAGTGTAGCAAGATGTAATTTTCCAAACCAGAGCAGTTTCACTAATGATATTCTATACAAAAAATTAAATAAATATACTTAATCAGGAGTCTAGTGCTGTGTTGCTAGAAAGTGAGGGTGTGGGAAGGGCACAGCAAAGGTAACCCCGTTCAGGCAGCAGCCAAAATATTTTTTGATTTTTAGAGAATGGGGTAGGATACCTTGTGTTCCAAGGAACTATTTCTGCAAGTTACTGTTGGTCATGGCCACTCCACGTGTCCTGGGGCTGTAAACAAGGCAGGAGAGTTTGGAGGAATACTTCAAATTTGGCTCACTGAATGCACTTAGGAGAATCCTTTTTGCCTCCCTTGCAAAGTTTGGCTCTGAACCATTTCATGTGGAAAAAGGTTCCTTGGTCACATTTTATTTATATACCTAAACTTATCATTTGGGGAAATTGAGAGCTGTCGCGGACATCTTTTATGAAAAATTCTTTCCTTAGGATTTTTTCTCCTGAGAAGCTGAGAGGCCTCAGGAACAAAATGTAACCAATGGTTATCTGCTGCTGTGGAATGCAACAGGTGCATCTGTGATTGGTCTCATGTGGTTGTTTCTAATTAATGGCCAAACACAGTCAGCTGGCTCGGACAGAGAATCCGAGACACAAGCCTTTGTTATCATTCCTTCTTTTTCTATTCTTAGCCAGCCTTCTGATGAAATCCTTTCTTCTATTCCTTTAGTATAGTTTTAATATAATATATATCATAAAATAATCAATCAAGCCTTCTGAAACATGGAGTCAGATCCTCGTCTCTTCCCTCATCCTCAGACCCCTGTGAACATCCTCAGACCCCTGTGAACATCCTCAGACCCCTGTGAACACCGTCACAGAGAGCAATTGCAGCATTTATCACCTTCACAATTAAAGGATTAGTGATTCTGGGAACTCAAGCCCTGCAGTGAGGCAGGACAGCAGCAAGTGGGATATTGCAGCAGCTCCTGGGTCAGCGGTGACACTGTGGGTTTGGAAATATCTTCTGGGACTAAAGCAGGAGTTATTTGTCCTTGGCTCTATTTGAGTTTCCCATAAGAAATTTGCTGTTTTGTGGAAATCTATGCTGAAGAGATAGCACTTTGGAATGGTTCTAGGACATGAACTCTGCTGGTTTTATTTCCTTTAGTTCACAAGTCCAACAAAAGAGGTTATATTTTTAAGAATTCATCTTGGCTCCCGGAATGATGAATCTGCTATCTCTGCCCTGTGTATGTAATTCCTCTCTGAAGTCACTCTGGGTTTCTCAGACTCATTTTTTAGAAGGACTTGACTGCAATTCCTTTCTTTGGTTTCAGATGAATTTTGCTGAAATTCAGAGATTCATGGATAGCAATGTGGATGCATTTCAGCACTGAATCTCTCTGCTGAAATATTTCCTTTATTTATCATCCTTGGAAACACTGTCTTTCAGTAACAGCCTTTCTGACTGGTTTCCAAACCACATTTTTACTCATCTGGGAGCGATACAGTGACCCACAAAAATCACAGTAGTTTCTCTTCTACAGAGAAGGGCTCAGCTTTGCAAAGGAAACAGGCACAGCTGGAGCAGCAGAAGTTGTGTGCTAACAACAGCACAATGTGAGGTGCTGCTGAGGACGCAGGAACTTTGATTTCCTGTGATACTGATCCAACCTGTGTGAGTCTTTAACCCAAAGTGATCCACACTGCACTGTGTTTCTCTAAGTGGGCAGAAAGGCCCCAGTGCTGTGACCCAGAGGGGTTTCCCCCATTTCCCATTTCCCTGGAGCTCTGTGTGGCTCTGGATGTGGCCCAGACAGATTTCCCCCATTTCCCTGGAGCCCTGTGTGGCTCTGGATGTGACCCAGACAGATTTTCCCCATTTCCCTGGAGCCCTGTGTGGCTCTGGATGTGGCTCAGGCAGGATTCTCTCATTTCCCATTTCCCTGGGGCTCTGTGTGGCTCTGGATGTGACCCAGACAGGTTTTCCCCATTTCCCTGGAGCCCTGTGTGGCTCTGGATGTGGCTCAGGCAGGTTTCCCCCATTTCCCATTTCCCTGGGGCTCTGGATGTGGCTCAAGCAGGATTCTCTCATTTCCCATTTCCCTGGAGCCCTGTGTGCTCTGGATGTGGCTCAGACAGATTTTCCCCATTTCCCTGGAGCTCTGTGTGGCTCTGGATGTGACCCAGACAGGTTTTCCCCATTTCCCATTTCCCTGGAGCTCTGTGTGGCTCTGGATGTGACCCAGACAGGTTTTCCCCATTTCCCATTTCTCTGGAGCTCTGTGTGGCTCTGGATGTGACCCAGACAGATTTTCCCCATTTCCCATTTCCCTGTAGCTCTGTGTGCTCTGGATATGGCCCAGACAGGTTTTCCCCATTTCCCTGGAGCCCTGTGTGGCTCTGGATGTGGCTCAGGCAGGTTTCCCCCATTTCCCATTTCCCTGGGGCTCTGGATGTGGCTCAAGCAGGATTCTCTCATTTCCCATTTCCCTGGAGCCCTGTGTGGCTCTGGATGTGGCTCAGGCAGGTTTTCCCCATTTCCCTGTAGCTCTGTGTGGCTCTGGATGTGACCCAGACAGATTTTCCCCATTTTCCTGTAGCTCTGTGTGCTCTGGTTGTGCCCCAGACAGATTTTCCCCATTTCCCAGTGCCTGGAGCTCTGTGTGGCTCTGGATGGCACTCTTTACCTATATTCCCTCTGAAATGTTGAGCTCCTGGAAATATCAGCTCTTGCTGAGTGATCAGGCAAAACAGAGCAACTCAGATCAAACAGCACTAAACCTGAAGTGGTTACTTTCAAAAATATGCCTCAGAAGAAAGCAAAATAGATCCAGTATAGGGTTATATTATTATAATAATCAACAGAAATCAGACATGGGGGAAAAGGTAGGAAATTACAAGGAATTACCATCAATCAAAAAAAATGAGCAGCAATTGAAAGTTAACTGGCTCAAATTTAGCTTGAGGAAGAAATTTTACAGTGAGTGCAAAATCTTTACTTGCATCAAGGTTTTTTTGACATTCAGCCTGATGTAATAATGGTAATTAAACTCCAGGAAAGGTAGCACTACAGCAATGTTAATAGCCATGTAGAGATTCCAAGCTTTGACTACATTTTTGTATCAGAATATCCTTTTCCTGCAAAGGTGTGTTTTTTCATTTTGAAGTCTATGAGATGCCAAAGGGAGGCTGTGCTTTGCCAAATAAATAGAAGCTCTCTAATTGTTAGTTTGGAATAACTTGTGTTTGTTATAAATATAATGCAAAAACCTCATAGATTTTAGGCTACTTTACCCTAACTTATAATCTCACACTTTGTTCATGAGCTTCAGGAAGTATTGAGAAAACTTACAAAAATTAGAAGAAAGTAGGCACAGCAAATATTGATTAACTGAAAGGTTAATATGTAAAATATTGAGGATGAAGTAAAATAATGTTGATTTAAAAGTTTTAGAACATGCAGAAAGGTATAAGAGCTGAGAAAGTTCTGAAGAAGGCATGGAGCAGGAAAAACATTCTACGGAAATTTTGTTGTGCTGTCTGATGGGAGCCATGAAAGGCACTACCATGAAGGGTAGATAGAAATGCTGTAATTTTTCTCTTCAGTGCCATTAAAATTTTGTCAAATCACATTTTTAGTTGGGCTTCAAAGGTCATCTTGGATATTTATTGTTATTCCCCCTCCACCCATTCAAATATGTCCCTACATGGATTCACATCTTCCCTAAAGTCTGTACAAAGCAAAAAGGAGAATACAATGAGTGAACATGGGCTATAAACCTTGCAATGGAGTTCCAATTTACAACTCCAACTTTACTGTGCTGTTTACAGGCTGTTCTGCATGTAGGACAGAAAGGTTGGTTTGAAGGCAGGAAATATGAGGAAGGAGAAATAAATGTTTTAAAGGAACACTAGAGAGTTCAATGAGTTGAAGAATTTGCTTGCTGTTCCTTCAGGTGACAGCTCTTCTTCCCAAGGACTAAGACTACTGGAGTGATGTGGATGTTCTCATTTCCTCCGGATATTTGAAGGCACCCAAAGTGCTGCCATCAAAGTTCAGCAAGCCATGAAGTCCATCCTGTGAAGAGCTGACTCTGTGTTCCACAAGGCCACGTTTTCGGCTCTCTGAGTGCAGGAAAAATGGTCCCAAAGAAAGGCCCTGGTTCAGCAGGTTGAACAGCAGCACCAATTTCATGATCTAATAATCTGCAAAGAGCATTATCCACCTGTGCCAGGCACCCCCTGTGCACTTCTCTGTTGTCTGGTGCAAGCCCCAGGGCAGGTGCTGATCTGTCTCATGCTCTGATTCTGGTCCTGTGTCCTGCTAGGGCAGCTCTGACTCTCCTGTGTCTGACCAGTAACCAAATGAAAACTCATTTATTGCTGCTGGGGCCCAATTGCTAATGCCAAATAGGGGAGATGAGAAAGGTTGTCACTTTTCACAGCAGGAATGACACTGAGAGCGCTCACAAATGAAAGAGGGGAGAATTTGAGGGGTTTTGAAATCATGCTGCTATGATTCATTACTTTTCCACTGAAATCTTTCTCAAAAGTATAAAAATATTAACTGGGGGTGACCCCAGAGGTAAAACATAGTGACTTACTTGAAATCAACAGCCACCAGTTTAAATGTACATATGAGACTGCATTGCTCAGACTTTCAGAAGGGGAAGGAATTTCTGGTGAGTGGATGTGGGAAGCTGCAGTTGTAGCTCTGCTGGAGGCATTAATCTCTGTGTCTGGCTAGCCAGGATCTGAGACAGTGCCCTAGCTGTGACTTACACCCAGTGGTTTTGATACCTTTGGATAGAGGCATCAACAACTAATTCTAAGTCAGACTTCCCACAGTTTAAAAAAAATATTTATTCAGTGTGTTCCTAGTTTAATTTTCTTGAAATTACATCTTGACTATAGGCAAAATACCTATTCACTTTCAATTTTAAATTTTAACTGTATCTTTCCCCTTTTGGATCCAATGTTAAGGTTGAAATCCTGTGTTACCTTCATTAAAAATTTCCCACAGATTTGCTAATTTTCTTGTTCTCTGCTGACAATCTCATTAATGCTATTAAAAATATGTTATCTCTGCTTCCAGATTCTATTTTATTTACATAAAATGCAAAACATCTTAAATGAAAAATACAAATTGGATAACACAAAAGAAGGGTAATAGCACCCACTAATTAATCTTGCCCTGAAAAGACAAACAAGTGTTTTACACAGGTGTCCATCAAAGGCCTGCTTGGATGGGATTGAGCAAGATTAACTTTTAGCATAAAACATGATTTTATTTAGTGATCTCTCACAATAAAAACCCAGGAAGTTTCATAATTCGTTAAGAACAAAACCAGCTTTGGAAATAACAATTAAACCCACGTGCCCCTTACGCAGCCCAAACCAGGATGGATGTCTTTGAAGCTGAGGAGTGTGACAGGAGCAGAGTTTGAAGGCAGCAGGGTTCAGTGTTGAGGATTCAAATACCAGAGCTGAGGAACTGAGGGCACATTTCCATTATTCTGATTAGCCACTGCAGGGTTAAATACACTTTCAGAGCTCCCATCTGTATTCTCAAACAGGAATTGCAGCACTGTGCACAAAGTGTAGGGGACAATGCAAGGGCCTGTCAGCAGTATTAATTCCCACCATTACAGCTGGTTGGCTTTGCTTGGATTCTTAATGGTATTTAAACAAATACAGTTCTCTCCCCACCTTTCATGTGATTTTTCCTTCTGCAATAGGCCCTTTTGTTTAAAAACCTTTCTGATGGTTATAGAACACACATATTTATTATTCAGATGGTTCATTTATTAAGAATAAATAATTTAGGTACATTTTCTTCTGTTTAATTAACACATTAGCAGTTGCAGCGTATATGGTAACTAATGTTTATATTTATACTCATTTCTCAGGCTGTTTTGTTCTGCTTGATGGCCACCGTGCTTATTTATGGAAAGTTCCTGAGCTGCAGAAGTCTGCAGAAATGTTTGCAAATCCCTACACAGGCAATGGCCACTGTGGTAGCAGCAGGAAAATGCTGCTTCATTCTCTTCATGTCCTCTGATGTCCAAGGCAAGTTTAAATCCATGCAGCAAGAGCAAGTAATCAGGATGGCCCTAGGCCTGCTTCATGCTTGTTGGGAGGAAACATAAATTACATCATTGCTATTGCTGCTGCATTTGGCACACAGCAAACCCATTACTTTATATTCACCAGCAACCCCAAAATTTACTGCCATTCTATTGGAAACTTATTTTTCTATCCTGTGACTGCAATGGCAAATTCCCATGTATCAGAGAAAATGCATGCTCTATAATGCTGTACTTTAAATCCATTTTCTTCTTTAAAATTACACTTATGCTCCTTTCCCTTTTTTTTTTTCCTCCAACATGAAAATATGCTGCCATTTTCTTGGGTAATACATAAACATCTTCTAAATGTGATCAAATCTAGATTATTGTACCTTAGCTGGTTGGTAATTTCTAACTATACATTAAAATTTTTGGGATCATGGCTATAGGAACCCAATCAGATTATGTGCTTCCCATTTTTGGTGTTACACAAACATGTCTTAAAACAAAATTGTGAAGAACTTTAAACCTTAGACCCTGATCCTACAACCAATGCTGCACTGGGGCTTGCTGTAGGATCTGAATTATGGGTATTTACATACTGAATTCTTTTCTGTGGATGATTAAATTACTTTTATAATGTTAAAATAGATTATTCTTTTATGATTTCCTTTATTTTGTTGTTTCTGTTCTTTTTTAACTAATGGAGTCAAATGTACTTAACAGTAGAGTAACCCCACTTTATACCTGAGTATTACTGCTACATTCTCTCTTTGTTTCTCTCTAAAATCTAATATTCACCTTGATATTAAAGACTTTTATTCAGAAAACACGAACATCCCAATAGTTAAAGCTCCCAGCTAAATGTCCTGATATATGATGAGGTAGGATCGACCACAACCTTGGAGCAACCCAGATTTCTTCAGCAAATTCTGCCTGTCAGGGTTAAATCCTGGCCTCCAGCACTATCTTGAATCCATGCTAGGGAAATTATGATAAAAATAATCTTTACATCTCCAGACTCAAATGGATCTTTCGGAGTGACTGCCTCTGGTGCCAGGTCCGTGTCAATAATTCTCAGGGAATGCATGGCTGTGACCTTTTCCCCCTTGTTTTAGAATTTCTATTTTACAGGACCAATAAACCATGTCAGGAGAAAGTGGCGGTTCTAGACATGTGAATGGATGGATCTCAGGTCAGAGGTAATCCTTCAGCACGCTCCTGTTTGGGACTAAAGAATACATCTCCCTGCTGCAATGGTTCTGTCAAAAATGCATGCAAGGAAAAATTGAAGGACACACTCTTTCAGTTAAGCAATGATTAGAAAGAAAGAATAAAATGACTGAAGGATTTTCCACTTGCTTTCTCCAGCCCCGATGAAGGCTGTAGGAGTTAATGGACACACTGGGTTTCAAGTCAGCATTAAACAGAAGAGGTAATGGCAATTATCTATTATAAATTCCTGCACAGTGCCATATCATCATTACTGTTTGTAAACCTTTCTATCCATCTACATCCATCTCCTGCATGAGACACCAGCAGAAGACTGCAGAACACCCAGGTTGTCACATCAATAAACAAACACAGGCAGGTTAAAAGGAGGAGAGTTTTTCATTAAGGTACCAGAGCTGAAATTAGATTCTGACACCACTGTAATGTTATCTATTGGTGAGCCCTCTTCTTTTGTGCTTCAGCTCCCTCCCCATGGAATGGAGCAGCATTTATCCCTTTTTATTTCTGTTATCTGGCTTATTTATTTAGACTGTAAGTTGGCTGAGGAGATGCTTCTTGCTGTACAACATCTGCCTTGCAAACCTGCGCTCTACATCCCACCACCAAATCAGTTTTATTTGGGATTGTTAATAACAGGCTTATACTAAAAATGCAATATTTTCCAATTTTATCTCCCTCAAAGTCTTGCTGGTTGCCTGTAGGAAAATATCCTCTTCAGAATGATGATGCTGTGTTTATATATATATTTATATATATTGCTGAGTGTTAGGTCGAATTTCTCACCTTTCACAAAGTGGATGTTGTGTTAAAAAATGCTTATGCCGTTTGCCACTATTTTCATTTATTTATTTATTTGTAAATTAATAGTCCTATAGATTTTAAAGTTTTTAAAAGAAGTGAATGGTGGCAAAATTTTTATTTTTCTGTATAGTTTTCTGGCATTTAAAGTTACTTTACTTCTGATTTTTCCCTGTTTGTTCTATACATATTCTACTCAAGCTCACAACAGAGATTGCAGGAAAGCAGATTCCATAACCAATTAGACAAGCAGCCAAAAAGAACTTTAAAAGTTTGTCCCAACAGTTTTAATTTGGACTTTATTTTTTGTCTGAATGCAATATAACAGTAAATGTGTATTTCCATCTGTCTTCCTTAGCAGATGAAGCATTACATCTCTGGTTTGGAAAAGGGCTTGGGTTCTTCTCTCTGTATCCCATCCCAATTTTTCTATGTGTGTGGACAGGAGGAGGATAGAATCCTGCATTCCATCTACTCAATGCATTTTGCTCAATGATTCATGCTTCTAGCACCACATATAGGGAAAAATAATGGAGAGGAACAGTGATAGAAACCTAAACCCAAATGATTTTATGCAATGACGGTGTTGTCTGTGGTGCCAGGGTTACAGTGCACCCTGTGGGACGGCCCTGGGGTTGCTCTCAGGTACGAGGTGCTCAGGGAACATTTCAGGAGAGCATCCTGACACTGCTCTGACAGAATGACCGCGCTCCCACAGCCCAGGGACCAACAAGAATCCCTTGGAGTGGTGATTCTGTTAGAGGTACTGGCTTCTCCAGAGCCAGGTGGCTTTGATAAGCAATTTATGGGACAGAGCACAGATGAGGGAGCGTTTGAAGCAGGGAGGGAGCTTTGAAGGGTACAGTAATTCCTTGCGGCTCTCACAGTTTACACGGAGTTTGCAGTGTAATGTGTAATCTTAATTTGTAATCTTTGTGCATCGCTCCAAGCCTTGCCAGGGCAGTCTCTGTGTCTAAGGTTTGTCCATTCCTCGTTCATTTCTTCCCTTTACCAAAACCTTTGCGATTTGTCCTTTTCCTCCAACAAAATCATTTCATGTCCGACCCACCTTGGGTTTCCAAGGTCTTCTGTTTCCCTCCAACTTTACTGAATTGTTATTTTATCTTTTCTCCTCCGTTCCTTTCTTCCAGCCACCACCTTTGTGTCTCCCTTTCCGGTGCCTTCCGCATCCTTCACCAAAGCCTCATTTTCCTCCTCTCCGTTCCCTCTCCACCGCTCTGCCGTGTCCTTGCTCCCGGCTCGCCGCGCCCTCCCCGCGTCCCCAGCCCGGGCCCTCCCTGCCCCGCGGGGCTGCGGGGACACCTGCGGGGGGCTCGGGGACACCTGCGGGGACACCTGCGGGGGGTGCGGGGACAGCTGCGGGGGGTGCGGGGACACCTGCGGGGGTTGCGGGGACACCTGCGCGGGCAGGTGCGGGGCCGGCGCCGGCCGCTGCCCCGGCTCATGAATATTCGGGCCTGCCCTCGCCGTGACGTCGCCGCGGTCCCGGGCGGGGGCCGGAGCCGCCCCGGCGCTGGCAGCGAGGGCGAGTGACGGCGCGGCGGCAGCAGCCTCCGCCCGCCGGCTCGCCCGCAGCGCAGCGCACACAGCCGGGCCGGGCCGGGCCGGCGGCCGCCACCAGGGCCGGGGATGCGGAGGCGCCGCTGCTGCTGCTGCTGGGGCCCGGCGGCTCTGCTGCTGCTCCCGCTGGGGCTGGGCAGCCTGCTCGCCGCCAAAGGCAGGTACCGGGGCGCGGGCCGGGCGCGGCTCCTCGCCCTGAGCGGGGCAGAGCCGCCGCTGCCCGCAGGGAGGGGCACAAAGTTGGGGCGGGGGTCTCGGCGGTGCCCGCAGCTCAGCGGCCGCGGCTGTCCCGGGGCCGGGCGGGAGGCGCCGCTGCCGCCGCCGCCGCGGTGCTGCGGGGCCGCTCGCGTCGGGCACGGGCCGGGGCTGCGCGGAGGGAGCGCAGCAGAAGCGCTGGAGCTGCCCAGGCCGGCAGCGGAGGCAGGAGAAGCGCTGTCGCTCCGCCAGGCCGGGATGGGACTGCCCGCGGTGCCGCAGGTGCGGCGGGGCTCTCGCTGCTCCGCAGCGCTCCCGTCTCCCAGCCAGCCGTGCCCCTGCCGAGCGTTCCGGTCGCGCAGATGTCGGCGATTTCTTGCCTCTATTTGTTTTCTTTTCCCTTGCGTTGTTTCCATGCGGTTTAGGACTGGCTTTGGAGCCCCAAGTTTTAGAAACTTAGTTTTGAGAACTCTGTCTCGGTCTTTTTTATATTCTTTTCAAACGTTTCAGTTGCTCTTATTTTTGTACGGGGCTTTGGTGTGTATTTTATTTGTAAGCATGTGTGTGAGAGAGGAAGAAAAAACTTCAGTGTTTGTTTGGCGTTTGTTTTCTTAACAAAACCCCAACCAACTGTTTGAGCCGTAACTTTGTGAGAAAATTGATTCTTCCCAGCAAATGTTACTTGACTTTGTTTACATGTACGTGTATGAATAGCAGAAAGTGACTGTAGGAAATTTTTTGCTCTTTCTGGTACTGACCCAACGTGCCTTGATGTCCTGGTGGGAATGCCGTGTTTTCTGGGCAGATTAACATACAACACATTTTGATGGAGGGGAGTTAGTTTCCTCCTCTTTACTTTCTAATGTAATTCAAGGTAATTGTCTCCTTTAAAAGGATCTTTTCTTTAGACAAGCGTGGGAGGTTTTATTTCGTGGGAGATGTCTTTTAACCTGCTGTCAGTTCGTCAGACAAAACGGGGTCGTTCTCGCTGGGCTCTGCTGTGCCTTTGACCACTGGAGGGCTGCAGAGAACATTTTTGTTCAGAGAACAGAAGCCACAAGCTCCCAGTAGTTGGTGGTTAAAAATAGGTATTTTAATGTTATTTATATTGATATTCGAGTGCTTAAGTTTTCGCTTATTACTTTATATACCTTGTTTCTTAATATTGGGTAGTTTCGAAGACTATGAGGCAGTGTTTATAAATGAGGTTAAGATGTCTTGGCGCTGTATGCAGTTAATATCTGATATGCTTTTTCTTCCTCCACCTGGTCGGTAGAGGGAAGAAAAAAAGGGTTTATTTCAGCAGGAACCTCGTGCCGCTTTCTCCTTGCTCTCTGTTTTTCTATGGTAAGCAAGTTTTAAGTTAAAAAGCATTTTGTGGGTATCTCGTGCACGCAATTGCAAAGCTTGGTGCTGTAACCACAACTTGGACTTGTGTTGTGAAGGTGCATTCTGGTGGGAGATGGAGGTAGGGTACAGGAGGTGTGTACAAAGCTCCCCAGGTGCCCTTAGCATCCTGTTATTTATAGGATCAAAGGCAACCAAAGATAATGATTTCAGTTCTCATCTTACCTCATCTATTTCACTCTGCTCTGCTGCTTCTCATTTTAAAAACAAAACCAAGCCCCCTCCACCCCCACTCCTTTTCCCCACATGTTTGTGAGGAAGGGGAGAAAGATTACAGGAGCAGTTCTGGTTCTCGCTTTTCACTCAGTAGAAAATAACAATTTCTTTCACTAAATTGTTTACTCTGAATAGAAGGGGGAACCTACCCTGCCCCCCAAAAAAACAAACTCCCCAAAGTTTTCCAAGGAAAAAGAAATATGAGGCAACATCAGAGTGTTTAGGAGGTTGTTAGTTACAGAACTCAATGTGTGTATTAAATATGCATACACAATTTGTTAGCTTTGCAGCAGCTTGTTCACACTGAGATGTCTATCATAGGGTATGATAAAAATCACCATTTTGGACAGAAAAATGTTTGCTTTTAAGTATTTTCAAATAGCTTTGCTCCGTAAGACAGAGAGGCACACTTTCTGGTTTATTGGAATTGCGTTAATGATGTCTGGAAATTTTATGAACTGTCTCTTGTTGTCTTCAGTTATGGAAAATAGAATATGCTGAAGGATAAGGTTTGGGTTTTTTCCCCATCATATTCAAAATTCATAGGTCCATGTGGTCACAGACAGGGAGTATTACAACCTGCAGCACTTTTTGTTTCCCCAAATCTCTGCGTAATGCTTATCTCTTAAGTAATTTATTACCTTATTCTAGTATGTACTACTAAACTACTCAATGAAGTCCTAAAAGGGCTGTCATATCCAAATTTCTTGTAAGACCCAATTAATTAGCCTCTTAAATGTTACTGTATTTGAACTTCATCCTTACCATAAACAACATTTTACTCTTCATTTTTAAGTATGGCCAAAAGCCTCTCAATGATCTGAATAACTAAGCATATTTGATTCCAGTTAAATTAATTACATGGGCGAAACTTGAAGTCTTAGCCATTGCAGACATTTCCAAACCAGTGGAACATTGAGTCCCACTTGGCAGGTCTGTGATGCGAGTGCATCAGATCTGACTCTCAGCAGCAGAGGAGCAGCTGACCCAGGGAGACAGAGCCAGCGACTTCTATGTGAGAGAAACCTTGCAGCCAGGGGGAAGGACAGTGAGGAAGAAGCTTTGAGAGCACACTGGACAGATCCTAGACTCTGAAATTTTCTGCATCGCTCGGTGTTTCCTTGTATTCCTTTGTATCGTAAATAATAATGAAATACTTCTCATTATCAGTCCATAGGAGACATTAAAAAAAAAAAGAGCCTTCTTTCCAACCTCATTTAAAATACATCAGGAGCAATGTTTGGCAAGTGCTTAAGTCAGAAGATGGGAGGTGAAGCAACTGTGCTTTCTTTTGCTGGTGCTTCCTGTAGCTCACCAATAAACCCCAATAAAGACACGTAAATGATGTAATCTTTCTGTTTCTTTTCATCAATAAATGGAGTTAGGAATCCTTTTTTTTTCTAGAGTGTTTTGATTGAAAAGCAGTTCATAAAGACTGACTCTTGTGTCTCGCAGGATAAAAGATTCATCTGATTATGAAGTCTGGGTGTCAAGATAATGAAATGATTTAGACGTCTCAAAGACAGAAGCCAGTATTTGATAGCAGCTTTAGTATTCAGGTATTTCAGCATAGAAGACTGACAACTATATTTAAATTGTCATTATGAAGTTGGAGAGTGTTTGCCAGTCAGAATCATATTGTTACCAATTTTAATTGCATTACTTGGAAGACTACCAAGACTGGGAACTTAGGAGATTCCAAAGCATATTTTAATTGTAAGCAGTGTGTGTGCCACTGAAAGAACACCCTCCAAGGTGCGTTTTTGTCACCTCCCATTAAGTGGCTTGTGAGCAGAGTTGGATCCTATTTTTCCCCTTTGAAGTGACTGGTTTTGAACTCAGAGCTGTATCTGCATCTGGACAGGCTAACATGTCACAGGCTATTTTCTTAGTAGTTACAACTTATCTCTAAAAACAAGAAACTATTTAACCCTTAGAACTATTAGGGAAAAACCAAACTACTAGAAAAACAATCTGTAAACAGAAAAAAAACCAGTTTGTAAACAGGAAAAAATAAATTGTCAACAAATTAGGTTCTTATATGAGGTGTCACTTCAGGAGTCCCAGATTTCCATGGAGCAGGTGAACAGCTGTTGTATTTACTGCTCCATACATGGCTCTGTGATGTCTGTTGAGGGATCATCAGGAGGATGCTGCCTGTGGTTCCAAGCAGGACATAGAGCAGGCTGGACACATCTGTCAGGTATCCAGCATGTTCCAATGTCCCTTGAAATGCAAGTATATCCCCATTCCCAGGTAATAAGATCCCAAGGACCCCTGTGTGTATTGGTGAGGAGGTCTCTCACCATTACCTTGGGTTTGGGCAGCTGAACACCACAGGATGATTGTAGTGATAAGAAGTGAATTAAAATAAATGGGTTCTGGGACTTCTCTAATGCTGTTAAATGATTTAGTGTCTATATAGCTTTAGCTACCCTGCTCTGTGGGGTCTCACCACACATTCTTCCCTTTTGTTTTTCAAGTTTATGTTTTAAAGTGCCATGTGCTCTTTCCACAGTGGCCGGTCCAGTTGCTAAATGGGTGATATGAGTTTGATGTGACACAACCCAGAGCTGTAGAAATTGTCTAGTTTTCTGTGAATTGTATGCATTGTCTGTTTTGATGGTGTGAGGGATGCCCAAAGTTGCAAAAGCTGACTGCCAGTGTGCGATGGCATCCTGACCTTTTTCTCCTGTGCACACGGTAGCCCATATTGCTGATGAAGACTATCAGTCGAGACATCTGCATATATAAAATGGCCAGATTCAGGGATGTGTGTGACATCAGTTTGCCAGATTTGCAAAGCATGCAGTCCGCGGGGGTGTGCCCCCATCTGCAGTGGTGCAGTGTGGCCTTGGCAGTCAGCACAGGTGCCAACAATATTATGAGCCTCTGTGTTTGACAGCTGAAATTGCCACTGTAAGACTCAAACACCTTGGTGGAATAAACCATGTGATGCCTTTGCTTGTGCAAGCATGTCTGGCTGTGGTGCCGTCCAAGCAAGGCTAGCTAGCATATCTGCTCTGGTGCTGCCCTCTGTGATAAAACCTGGTAAATTTGTGTGACTCCTGATGTGTAGGATATAATAAGGGCAAGTTCTGGCTTGGATAGTAAGGCATAGGGTTTTTACTAAATTAAATAGCAGTGCATTATCAATTTCCTTTAGTAGTGCTCGGTCTAATCTTTGTGTGATGTCAGCTACATATGCAGAACCAGTTACAGCATTTAGAGGAGTGTGGGGGAAACTTTGGAAAGCCACAGCTACAGCCCGTAGCTCTACCATTTGAGGTGATCCACTCTCCTGTCACTCCAACATTTGCCACTCATCTTCCTCTTGCCATGTCACAATGGCCTTTCCTGTTTTCCCAGAGCCTTCAGTAAGCACTGTAACACTTTTTAAGGGTATTCTGCTATTTAGTGGTTTCAGAGGTAGTGCAGTTTCCCCACTTAACTTCAGCAATCTATGGCTTGGTAAGTGGTAAATGATTTGTCCAGAAAAATGTTGCAAAGCACTTTGCAAGGCCGTACAATCAGCAAAACACCATTCAACCTGCTCTTGTGTCACAGGAATAATAATTTGTGAAGGATCTCTAGCATTCAGTTGTAAACACCTGTCATGACATTTGATGATTAACTGTGGAATTAGCTCAAAGACAATGGGTGCCATCTTTTTTGGTTGGTGAGGCAAAAACACCCTCTCTGGAATGTGCAAATGGTCAGGCCAGTGTGTGTTCCACTGCCCAATAATACCAGTAGAATAAGAATTAACGATGAGAATGAACACAGTGATACACACCTCTGGGTATATCCGGTGGACCTGTCTGTTTGTGACAGCTTGCTCTACTGTTTCAAGAGGAGCTTTTGCCTCTGGGGTTAATTTTCTGGGAGAAGTTAATTCAGGATTGCCTTTTAGAAGGTCTGATAAGGATGCAATTGTAAATTGGTTAATTCTAGATGCAATCTGACCCAATTCATAGTACCAAAAAGTTTTTGTGCATCATGTAGAGTCTGAATTTTGGTTGAAAATTGAATTGCTTGTGGCTATACAGTTTGATTCATTATTTTGAGTCCCAAATATTCCCAGGGTGCTTGCTGCTGTACCTTCTCTGGTGCTACCTACAGCCCAAATGTTTTTAATGCTTGCAGCAGGTTTGGCTGAATCGTGGAAGTTCCTTTTTTGTTTGGGTTGCAATCAAAATGTCATACATGTAATGATAACAGTATGCCCCTGGAAGCTGTTCTCTCACTGATGAGAGTGCTTGTACAATGTGCCATTGACAGACTGTGGGGCTGTTTCTCAGGCCTCGGGGAAGAACTTGCCATGGATAATGTTCCACTGGTGCAGCGTTATTAATGGACGGCACTGTGAAAGCAAACTTTGGGGTGTTGTCTGGGTGCAGTGGAACCATGGAAAAACAATCCTTCAGGTCCACAATCAGGATGTCCCAGGAGGCAGGCATCATTGTAGGAGAAGGCATACCAGCTTGCAAAGTGCCCATGCCCTCCAGCCCCAAACCGATTTTTCTTATTATTGGTTCAACCCCTCTTTATAAGGGGGGTTTGACTGGATAGCTCATTGGTGTGATCTTCTAACACTCCCAGCTCCCGGACCAGTGAGATATCTGCAGCTGAGGATGGAACGTAATTGGTTGAGGCTCCTGTCAGTCAGCCCAGGGGCTGCTTTGTGGAACCTGCTGGGTGTTTTATTTGTAGCGAGTTAATTGCCCAGTACAAGCCAGCTTGTACTGTGATGTACTGTTACAAAAAGGGACCTCAGTTTTCTTTAACTGGTTTTTAAACACCCGGCAGCTGTACCCAGTAGATGAGAGTTGTGCACGCTCACTGGGGGCTTTCAACTCAAAATTCAGGATGCCTGTAATGCTTCAGTGTTTTGTTTCCTTTTATGAGCTGCAAATTTACCCTGTCAAGAAGGTTAATGAGTGGATCTAACTATTTAAAATGTGCAAGTGTCGATTTCTAAGGTGCACTTTAAGACAGTACACTCTAAATGCCTATAAATTCTTTGCTGTGTGCATTTCAATACAAATGGATATGTTGATTGGTTATACCTATAAGAGCAAGGGAGTGAGTTACCTGGAGTAAGTTGATAGAACATTATGCATTATAATATGGCATCAAAGTTCAAGTGGCTTCTTGATAAAAGTAGCCTAAAGGCTCTGGATGTGCATCAGTTAATTTGGTACTTGTTCTTAATAAGTGATATTAAAAAAATTAAAAATCAGCATTTAAGACATATTAAATCTAAGTGGGTTTTACCCCAAATCCTGCTTGATGTGGAAGATGGATGATTCTGAGAATCCATCTTTTAAGAAATTATTTGGGTTTGTGTAAATCTTTTGTGGTGCTTGGTGGTGCAGTATCCCTGATGCTGCTGGCTTTGTGGTACAGGTTGGGTGTGTACAAGATGTTCAAGCTTGGCAAAAATTAAAGAGATTGGAAAAATGGTTCAGGTTTTTTGGGGCCCTTATGGGTCTGAGTATCCTCAAGATACAGATGGAGTGTGAGTTGACCAATAGATTGTTAAAGAGTATTGGGCTAGGAAAGATGATTTTTGCAGTTTACCTAAAATCACATTGTGGAATAGAAGAGAAGTGTATGTGCTGAATTACAATTCTTTTTAATGTGGCTTCTCTCGGTATTGATTTTAAAGATGGCTCTGCATGGATTTGCAGTTTTCCAGCAGTTAATGCTGTTATTTAGATGTTCGGTTTTTGTATGTGTAATCTTGACCCTTGTTAAATCAATGCGAGATTTGCAGTGTATCTTGGTAAAATCGGAGTTTCATCCTTTGTGTGTTTTCCTATAAATGTAAACATTTATTTCAAAGCTTTAATATTGTTCTGCTAATAGTTGCCTTTATCCAAACAGGAGGAATGTTTGATTTATCTTTCCTTTTACAGCTTCCTGTGGTATAACTGCTTTCACTGAGCCAATAGAACCATTCTTGGTGGCTTTTGTTTGTTTGGTTTGAGGTTTTTGTTTGTTTTGTTTGGGTTTTTTTTTGTTCTTTTCAAAGTATTTTTTATTCAACATCAAGCTATCAAGTGACGTGTTGGCCAGAATGGGTTTCCTGCAGGTTTAAGTGTGGTTATTCTTCCCTGTGCTGCCCGTCAGAAGAGCTGTGTTGAAGCAGGCTGTTTGCTCCTTGTCTGTATTCCAGCCCCATGATTCCTGTCTCGTACTGGGTTAAACACTGGGAGTGCAGTAAACTCAAGCAGTGCTGCACTCTCACAAAGTTTCACTTGTGCTCATTTTGTGGAGCTGTTTCTTGTTGCTGTTATAAATCAGACCAATCACTTGAAGTTGCATATCCCAAATATGGATAGTACTTGGCTGTTTTTCTAATAGCAATGATTAAGAATGACATTTAATTTACTACTACTGTACTTTGCGTGTCTTAGGACAGTTAAAATGAAGTGGGACACCTTTTATTTCATTTGATGAAAATTGCAATCAAATACAAATATTAAGATTCTGCTTTTTGATCAGCATTCATCTGTCACTCACTTGCTAGCCGACTGTAGTAAGTAAAGTAGGTGAGAAAAATAAACTCTGCTCATTTTGGGACTGATTCCTAATTTTTTCTCGTGTAGATTCTCTTCCTACTGAATATGCACGTCATTATCAACACTGTGTATGTGTTTATATATGTACTGCATGTGTCTCATCATTATCAGCTTACAAGGATTTCATGACTTTTCAGACACTTGGGTTTTTTCCTCCCTAAACTCCGAGTTTCTGAAATAAGCAACAAAGAAAATTTAGTCTTTTATCCTTAAAAAAAATAATAAATCCTACCTTGAATGTGAGGGAGAAGCACAAAGGTCAGGCAGGTAAATCACAAAAACTGACAAAGGAAGTAATGAGGTTTCCCTCATAACTTGGTGGGTCATTTTTGTCTCACACCTGGCTCTTGGAAATGCAATCAAAGCCTGACTGTGGCTGGAAATTATTACACCCCTTGCCTATACCAGGCTGCACATTTGCAGTAATTGGGTTGAATTTTTTTGGTTGTGAGAGGAGCTTGTAAAATACGAGTTGGTGGAACTAAGTTAAAATCATTTGTGAACTCTCTCTCACAATTTACTGTGTGATTGATACGGCTGGTTTCTGATATTTGATTTGGAGTTAGTTTCACAAAGGTTACTAGCACAGGTCAGTCTGTGACAGAATGCATTGGCAGGTATATTTGAGGCATTTCTGAAAAAACTGTACAGCAATCGTGTTTGAAGGGTGATTTTCCCTTTTCCTTATGAGAGCTACTTTAAAAATTCCTGAGCTATAGCTGAACAGATGGTATTTGCCATTATTGTCAGGCTTAGATCTTAAAAGTTCATTTTTTCTTCCTTAGTTAACAGAATTTTAAATTTGTGTTGAAAAAGGAAAGCTAGAAAAATGTTAAATGTCTGATTTATACTGAACTGCCTTAAAAAGTCAGCCTTTTGATAGTGGTCTTTAAACCTGGCAAACCTGGACTAAAACTCTTGCTTTGGTGTCATAAAGGGAAAAGCATTGGTAACTGAAGCCAGTTGTAGTTGGTTTCTGTCTTTTTCTTGCTCAAAAAAAGCATAAAGACTGTGTGTATAAAATTATAAAAGTGCAATTATTTCAGTGTTCTGCTGACATGAAAGGCACAAGATTAGGCAGAGTTATTGAGATGAAATAATCTGAAGAGAAACATTTTGAGGTTTATTTTGGGAAACTAAAATAATTTCCTTTTTTTTTTGCTTCCTCTGCACTCCTCCTTTAACGGTGGTCTTTGGTGTCATGGGATCTGTGGGACTGTTCCAATGGCTGCAAAAAATAATCGAGAAAAACACGTCTATTTTCAGTAGGCTGGTATTACCATTCAGCTGTCCATCTAAATTTGTAGGGATTCACAAATCAAAAAGAGCTGGAGCTGCTTGTGAAGATCAGCAAAAATATCTGAGAGAGGATATTTTTGGTGGAAACAACACGACCTCAAAAAATGTCAGGCTGTTTGTTGGATGTTTGACTTTCTAATAATAAAAAATGTTAAGATATTTTTGTCCAATGAGTTTTCTTTTTAATAACTTAAATCTGTGTAGATTTGACTATGATGCCTTTAGTTAGAAAGTACTTCAATTTGAGATGTCTTAAAAGAGGCAGTTCCCTTCTAAGTTCAGGGGAATATTTACTTTTCTCCCCCTCCATTCTGCAAAATACAAACTTGTCTTGTTTTCCAGTCTCAAAGAGTATACATTCTTTAATGTAGAGTGGAATTTACTAGGGGATAAATCCTAAAATGCTGTAATGATTTCTTAAACTTTCCATTTGAATGTGAAGAGCTAAATCCATGCATGATTTGGCTTAACCTTCTTTGCAAATACTTGAACCTGAACAATAGAAATGCTTTCTATACAGAATGAGGCTGTGTACTTATCTTACACAATAGAGAGCATTTATTTACAGCAAGATCAAGAGAGGAGGAAAAGTAGTTTCATGTTTTGATAAGCAAAGCAGTTGGCAAATAAAGTTTTGAGGTTTTAAGGCTTCAGTGCTTTCAGCACTGCAAACCCAACAGGGGGACACAAGCTCTGAGCCATGAGCCTTCTCCAAAGAATTCAGATTGGTGGGAAAACATTGAAATTCTGTAAACTTTTGGGTATGTGGCCTTGACTGTGTTTCAGGAAGCAGTTCTCATTGAGACCACAAATTCTAAAAATAAGTTAGGGCAAGGGAATAAGGTCTGTTATAGAAATTTAATTATAGACCAGCTTCTGTTTCTTTGGAAGCTAATAAAACCCAATATATTTTTGCAAGACTTGCCAATATTGGCGGAATAGTGGATTGAAGGGTGAACTGGGACATAGCAGGAAAATTAATTTTAGTCTGTGTTTAAGTTCACTTTCCACACTAAAATACCTTCTACAAAGTGCTGACTGTAGCATAATTGTAAAGGATTTTTGAGATTTTTGAGTTTATCTTTGCAAAATGTTTCCTGGGTATCTTTTTGCAGATCTTATCTAACCCAGTTCCTTTAGGCTGAATGCACATCAGAGAATTATTTTATATTCCCCATAAGCAATTACTATGATATAATTTATGACCTGCTGACCTTTTCACTTTTCTGCTGCAATGATTATAATGAGTGTGTTGAACAAGGAGGAAATTGAAGGCCAAATACACAGGGGAGTTGAATCACCCAGGAGCTGGAGAAGTCTGGTGTAATCTGTGGGCAGGGAGCTGATTGCAGTCTTTTCCTGGGGATAACGTGCAGATCTCTTTCTCAGCTATTGTTGCAAGCACAGGAGGAGAAATTTGATGATGGGGATCGAGGCAAGCAAGGAAATACACAGCGGGAACTCCTGGAAAAACAGTGGGATGCTACTTAAAGATTATTCTGCATTATTCTGGGCAGCACTAACAGCTGTGTCAGTCCCTCCTCACTAGGGAGGGAAGGGACAGGAGCCTGTCGGACATCACGAACTACTCTTGGTTTGTTCTCTGCCTCCTAAGAGATGAATTACTTATAAGGCTCCGGAGGCTGGGGGACTGAACTGAAGAGCTCTGGTTACAGAAAAACTGTGGTTTTGGTTTTTTTTTTCCTGGTTGGCTTGTAATACTTCAGCTGCTTTCATGCTTTTTATTAAAAGACAATTTCAAGTCTTAGATCTAAATGTAAAATTTAGTAAGAACTCTGTAAACTTGGCAGTATTTTTGTGATGCATATTGTTATAAATGATCGGCCAGAAATCCAAATTAATAAATGCGAAAGATTTTATTTTCGCGACCAAAATTCGGTCCCCAAAAACCCACAGCCAAAGAGACAGGGTCGAGATCAGCGCTGGGTGAACCTGGATCCGACCTCTATTGCCTCAGATCCCTCTCTGTTCACCAATGCCGTTTCCAGCAGGGCTGTTTTGTACACTTTTTATGCCTGAGGCAGAGGTGCCCCAATTTCCTTTGTAACCCTGCACATGTATGAAAGTTTCTGTTGGAACTCAGTGCATCCCTCTGGGTGTCCAGAGTCACCAGGACCCCTGCCAGGGGGCTCAGAGACCCTGGCACACAGCCCAGAACACCTGTGGGTTTGATTATGACCCCTGGAGCAAATTGCCAGCTTTGTATCAAGACCTGAAAGCCACAGAAGTTTAAATAGTGTAATAATAAAATTATCACTAGGTGAAAAAGTAGATTTTGGAGTTTTTAGAATAGGGGTTTTGGGGACAAGATGGAGGGACTTGGGCATGTCCAGCCTTTCTTCTTCTTCTCTACCTCCATCTTCTGCTGTGATGTTGGCACTTTTGGATTTGTTTAGAATAGAAGCTCACTGTCTAACATAGGTGATAGGTATTGGAAAGTAATTGTAAACACGTTATACGTAGTTTGTAGTATAAAGAGATAACAGTGCCCTGGGGCAGTCAGAGTGCCTCTGTCTGTCCTGCTGAGCAGACCTCGGCTGGACAGGAGGAAAATTTTTATAGATAAGATACAGTAAACAACTCTGAAACTGAGAACTGAAGAACTCCGACTCATTCTTCGAGCGTGCGGGCGGAAACAGAGACTGTTCACGTGTCTCGGGGCTGCAATAAACTGCAACCTCCCGAGAAGTTTCTTTCACTGTGCAGGGCTGGACAGTCGCTGTTTCCTGGCCAGTGGCAGGCGCTGATCATGTCAGGGGAAGTCGCATATTCAGATGTATGATCCTTGGCAACTTAGATTATCTTGATTGATGGTATCTATCTAATGATCACCTTGGGTGTCCCTGATAGCTCCGGAAGCAGGGAAAGGATCATTTGATAATCTCGCTGTCCATGTCTATTCATGGGTAATCAGGGCATTGTTCTCCTGTTGTCTTCAGGAATTTTGAAATTCCAAAGGAGTTTTCTGTTCCTGGGCTGCTTGTGGTCAGAGACTCGTTTGGATTTTACGATTTTTATAATATACATTTTCTCCTTAAGCATGTAATATGTATTATGAAATAATTCATGCTTAAAGAGAGAATGTATTTTTTAACATTATAAAAATCCAAACGAGTCTCTGACCACAAGCAGCCCGAGGACAGATGTCTGCTTTGGAATGTCGAAATTCCTGAAGGCAGCAGGAGAACAATACCCCCGTTTACCTATGAATAGACGTGGCCAGCGCGATGTGATGATTTGTCCTCTGGGGTAATCAGGAGACACTCAAGAGTGATCACTGCTTGACTGATACCATCAATCGGGATAACAGAAGTCGCCAAGAAAGATACATCTGAACGACTTCCCCTGACATGATCAGCGCCTGCCACTGCTCAGGAAACAGCGATTGTCCAGCCCTGCACAGTGAAAGAAGCTCTCATGCATATGCGGGGTTACAAAAGAAATGGGGGCACCTCTGCCTCAGGCATAAAAACTGTACAAAACAGCCCTGCTGGAAACGGCATTCGTGAACAGAGGCGGATCCAATGCAATAGAGGTCGGATCCAGGTTCACCCACTGCCAACCCCGGGCTCGACGCTGTCTCTTTGGCTGTGGTGGTTTTGAGGACCGTATATTGGTCATGGAAGAAGATAAATAAAATCTTTTCGCATTTTTGATAATTTGGCTTTTCGATTGATCATATATAACAAGCATGAATTACTTTATAACATATATTACACATATCAGTGTGTGTAGTGAGTCTGTCAAAATTCAGCACTCTGTGATCTCTGAGAAATCTGGAAAGCAGAAAGAAAATGAAATAGAACCTGTATGCTTTCACATTCTTAGGCATGTAGAAATTAATGTCTTATGTGTTAGGGCTTTGCTCCTAACTTAGTGGTTGTTGTTGTTGTTGCAGGGAGTTGATCTAAATGTAGAAGAACTGATATTTAATTTCTGTAGTAATAAGTGCTGTTTCACTTGGTGTCCCCATTATTGAGTGGAACTAATTGCCAGCAGCTTTGTCTGACCTGTCAGGTGGGGAACTCGCTTTGGCACAACTTTGGAGTGCAGCAAATCTGAGAGTGACTCCTACCCTTCAAAGGGAAGGTTCATTATAGCATTTCCAAAATTCCTGGCCCAGAACAACAATTGCCCCTGCCTTGCGAGGATCATGAGTTCCCCTGTGGTCCTCAAAAATTACGGGCTGCTCAAATAGCTCAAATCTGCAGCATCCTGTGCTCACACTGGTGTTTTGTCTCCAAGATGTGTTTGGTGGGGAGGCCCATGATCTCATTGGAGAAAGGGAATGGAGATATCATTGCCAGTTTACAGATCCAAACAGGCTGAGTGAGAGTGTGACCCTGAAAAGCTGCTGCACTCTTCACTGCAGTGATTCAGCTGGAGACACTTTGGCTGCAGGGGAATTTCCATGCTGTACTTATTTGACAAAAATCGAAGAAAAAGTGTGTGCTGGTTTTACTGAAGTGTTATTCTGAAGCATTCTTGTATTTCAGTGGCACATCAGCTCACATGGAAATCAATGGCTCATTCTCCTAACCATGGGGAAGCTGGGTCATTCCCTGTGTGCAGACCCTTGGTAATCTGCAAGTTTGCACGCAGGAGTTCAGAGTGTCTGACAGAAATTGTGTTGAGCGTGTTTGATAGCCTTTATGTGAAATAACGCTCCACATTGTCATGACCTGAAACAGAAACATAGTAGGTAGTATGCTGGAAAACCCAACAAACCATGTGGGATTGTGCTCCTTTGTGCTGGCAGAAATTGTGGAGATTTTCCGGTGATTTGCAATATCTGGGTGTGATAAAGTGAGACTTCTGTGTGAAACACCTGGCTGCTGCTGAGATTAACATGTTCTGTTAACACTACAGACTTGGTCTGGGCAGGAGAAAAATCAAGAGAGCTTTTGATTTTAAAATAAGTTCTCATCAGCTGCTGAGTGGATTAACTAGGTATTACATATGAATTGCTGTCTAGGCTATGTTGGCCATGCAGCTGCAGATATGTTATTTTCAAATATCATTCTGATATTTGGACACAGCTGCTGAAAATAACATTCCAAGGGAAAATTTGTGTCTTGTCATCCTAGCTTTCATAGCAGGAATTACATGAAGTTTGACCATTCCTCCTCTGCTTTCAGACCAGGCTTCAGTGTGACTGGTACCAGTGGTTTGTTTGGGTTTTCTTTTTCTTTCTTTTTCATTCAGAGTGGACATATTGACTTTGTTCTCACTATACTAAGGCTATAAACTTCTACATGTGGTAATGGCTCACCTTTTCTGCTGTAATTCTCGAACAACTGTCTTTTGTGAGTTTGGGCTTGGTATTTCAAAAGCATCTACGTATCAAAACCTTCTTCAAATTGAGAGAATTGTTCTGGAATGTAAACAGGTAGTAACTTTGTGGAACTAGCTCAAATTCCAGGGAAGTTCTCTGAGTTCTTTCTTTTATTTGCCTTTATAATAAGGGCAAATAGATTTTAATTTTTTTTTTGAGTTTTTGTTAAGGGTATTAACTTTTGGATGAGATAATCTGCTGAAGTGCTTCATTTGCATAACAAATTACTAGAATGCACTATTGATTGCTATTCATGAGCACCAACATTCACTGAATAGCTTGGAAAGCTAATTAAAAATTATAATTGACTTTATTCTGCCTTCTCGTGTTAATGTTTCCCTTTCCTGTCAAATTGTAAAGCTGGTTTTTGTCTTCAGTGTTTTAAAACTAACCTGTCTTCAGCACAGTCAAGAGACTTTTGCAGCCTGTTCTGAATTGTTCAGGTGCAAAGTTATGGGTGAGTGGGCTGAAGTTTCCTGGGGATTCTTGATACCCTCTTTGTAACTCTGGTAAGTTTAAAGACAGATTGTTTGCATATTTCACAGCCTCTTAAGATGAAAGAGTAAGATTTTTGTTTAGCAATTTTAGAGAGCTAGAAAAGAACCAAAATGTTGATTTATTTTAAAAAAAATCTTTACATATGTCAGTATTGTAAATATCTTTAAAAATCTTGTCTTGAGCAAATTGCTGCCTGACCAAGTGATGTGGTTACTGTTGATGTGCTGAAAAGTGTCTTTATTGCATCAGTTTTAGCCACCGGTTAGTTTAACTAATGTTCTGTAACAGGAGAAGATGACAGAAATGATGATATTGTCCCTGTTTCTGAAGTCTTTGAGGTGAATATTGAGTGAGTCTGGGGTGGTGTACCAGAAAGTTTTGCTTTGTGCTTGCGGCTCAAATTTTCCCTGTTTCTGGAAAATGCTGTTTAGCCCACCCTGACCTTTTGACCTTCTCTTTTTCCCGAGGTGACCACCTGGGCAGGTTATCTGTTCAGCTGCAAGTCCTTTCAGTCAGGGACATCATTCCTGAGTCTGCAGTTCGGAGAAACTCAGCACAGTATTTTGCACAGGGCACCACTGTTGCCATTCCTAACTCATGCCAGGGGATTTTTGATTGTATCCTATGAGAAATATCAAATATCATGGAGCAATTGATAAGGATATTAAAACAAAGGGGAATATGTTAAAATAGCTTTTGCAGATAGAAAAAAAATGTTATTAAAAGACTAAGAAGGCATTTGATTTGCTCAACACTGAGCATAAGATGCACACTATTGGGTGGACAGGGCTGTTTCTTAGCATGGTGCTTCTGAGGAGAAGATGGGTTTTAAAAAGTCTCATCACCAACACATCTGAATGCAGCTGGTAACAGGATAAAGTTCATTTTATGTCCTTTTTGTAGTTCCTTGTGTTGTACTCAAGCATCTCGTACAAAATGTTATGCCAGCAGCTGAGGGAAATGAGTTAGTTCAAGGTTAGGCTTACTTTAAGTGTATATATTGCTGCTTAGGATTTAAATTTATTTGTCGAGTAATTTGTAGAAACTCTACCCTAAAGAAGGATTTTTCATGCTTTTAGCTCTTTTTAAATGCATTTGGCACACTGATCCATGAAAAAGTTTACCATTTTAAGTCGACTTCCTGAAGAGAACTGTAATATGATATGAGCACTTCAGGAAATTGTAAAAACAGCTTTAAAAATATTGTATATCCTTGCTGCATGCCTTGTATCATTTATGTGTACGTACCCTGCATATTCTGAAGAAATTATTGTATGTGGAATCCATTTCCATTTTGTAGAGCAATTGATTGATTAGCTTTATGCCGCTGTTCCTGTGAATGAGAATGGTGCATTTGTTAACTTCTTAAATATTAATTTGTAATTTTTGCAGGCAAGATCTGTAAACAGTTAAAGCACAAAAAATACAAATATGTTTTATGCATTTCTTAATGACTTGGTGAAAAGACACGCTTTTTGACTTAAGTTTAATGTCTGTCTATTTGTTATACATTACTTATGGTTTGTTCTGTAATCAGCTGGCTTTTGGGGATTAATATGCATCAGATTCTAATCCTTTTAATTATAGCTAGCTAATGTATTTTCCTATTTTTTCTCCTTCATTGAAGTCAGCAGGGTGGCTTGTAAATGAATGTGAAAGTAAAGAGATCAAAACTGGGCTTTCAGTTGGGAAATAATAACAGTGCATATCCTGCCAATCAGGAGTAATGTCCAAGGCAGTACAAAACTATGTACTCTGTCTTTTTCATAAACCCGTATTTCACAATGAGATGACTTTGTATGGGGATTTGCCTCCAAATGTGGCACTGGAAGGAAAGAAGGCTCCGGGCTAAGACATTGCTCATGAGACATCACGGATTTGCTCCTCATGCTTCCTTCGTGGCTCTGTGGGGAGGGATAGAATGTAAGAAATAAAGATGGTGCAGAAGGTAATCTCACCCCTGAAGAGCTGCAGCTGTGCTAATCACCAAAGATTAGGAACAGGCCTGCCCTAACAGGCCACAGCTGTGTCCAGTGAGGATGAGGGCTATAGAGGAGTGGGTTAGCTGGTTGAGAGAGGGCTGGAGTTTGTTGGCTGTGCTGTGAAGAAGAAGGAGTCAGTGCTGTGAGGAGCTGCCCGTGAGAAATCACCAAGAAGGTATGGGAGCTTTCCAATAAGATGACAACAGCTCTGTGAGATTCCATGGGCAGGATTTGTCTTGAAGTTTGTTTTACTTTGCTGCTTATTCTTCATGGAAGACGAGTGATGTCTTTTCTACTTGAAATGCTGTTCTTTGTTGAGAGGTGAGCCACGTGCTGTGACAGTGACCTTGTCCCCTGTTCTGTGCTCCCAAGCCAGAGCTCTCCACTCTGTGCAGCCGAGTGAGGAACAAGGTGGAGTGCAAGGAGAGCAAGCAGTGCATGCTGTGTGTGGAGCCAGAGCACAGCTTTATTGGGCTCCTTTTTGTGACATACAGAGCTGTGTTTCGTGTCAGGTACGTACAGGCAATGTGTGTATTTGTGATTAGGATATGTGTGGAGACCGACCATGGGACAGTTGTGAATTCTAATAATAACTGAGGAAAGTAAAGCATAGAAGAAGGCCTTTGAACCTATCTTTTGTTTGCAATTAACTTTAGTTGATTTAGGAGCATTGGAATTAAAGCATTAAGGATGTTGCTTTTTGCTTGTAGCTAAGCCTTAAAGAGTTCTGCAATAAGAACCTTTTGAAGTATAATTTTAGAATATTGCTTGTATCCTTGAAACTATAGCTTTGGAATATACATAAAGGAAATATGCTTATCTCATGCCTTAATAAAGCAGAGAAAAACAGCTTGAGAAAGGAAGATGGACACCAACTCCAGGATTTATAGTTTCGACCAAGGAATCTGGACATCACTGTTAGGAGATTTACAGTCCTTGCAATTAAAAGGTGGACCCCACATCTGGGGAGCTGGACTTCACCAGATGGGATTCGTCTTCCTTCTTTTGGAAACTGGACCCCCACCACCTGGGGATACTGCTTTTGGGATACATCCTGAGAAAAACTAAATCACAATAGGGTATAGAATTGTGATGTAAAAATTGGGAACAGAAACTGCTGATGAGTAAAAATTGGGAATAGAAACTGCTGAGAAAGCTTATGAGTACCCCTATAAATACCTGTAAGCCCCAACTATGGGTGTGCAGTTGGAGGGAAAACTTCCCCCACTGTACCCAGTGCTGCATTGCTCATACTTTACCATATTAATTAATAAATTGATTGCTGCTTGAATATTGGCCTAGTCAAGCTTCTCATTTATAACATTTTGTTCTGTGAATGGGCACAATCATCTCTGAATTCTCTCATGAACCAGCTGCATCTGTAGTAGAAGCACCACTCTGTTTCTGCTCTGCTGTTAAAGCAAAACAACTCCCTTGCTTTTGAGTAGTGTGCTGAAAATGTGTTTCCCCCTAAAACTTCAGAAGAAAATGTCTTCCACAGCCCAAATGTCCTGTCCCAAAAGGTTTAGTTAGCTTGGAGGTACTCAGACTAGCTGGTTCTTTTCTTGCTTTCACTATTCTCTCCTCTTGCTGTTTTACAACCTCTAGCTGTCCTTAATGGCACACACTGCATTTCAAAGGCATTAAAGTAACACAACTGCGCTTTTACCCAGGATGTAGAGACTGAGCTGCAATACTGGCACTGTGGGCTTCTAAGTTCCAGGTTACAGTTCTTCCTTTCCTTTCCCTCAGAGTTATGTACTATTCCTGCGAAACACTTTGTGACTTCTTCATTTTTTTCCCCAATATTTTGGTTGTTTGGCTTGTGGTGGGGGTTTTTTGTGGGTTTTGTTTTGGTTTTTCATGGATTTTGTTTCTTTTTTGGGAGGATTGTTTGGTTTTGTGCATGTTTGGTTTTGGGTTTGTTTGGAATTTTTTCTCGTTTTTTACCTTTGCTGACTCTGGTAGCTCTTAAAGAATTCTTTTCCCCTTGCATTATGTTTTATTGTTCAGGGCATTACAAATATTTTTCTTCAGGTGTTGCTAATTTTCCTATCACCCCAACTTATCTGTAAGTTTCTCCTCCAGCAAAAGCACTGAAGGAGCCTCAGAAAACAGATGGGAGAAAATTTTTAAACTTTTTTTTTCCCCTGGCAGAACGCTTTGGCCCTTATCTCTCGTTTCCATTTGCATAGGTTTTTATTTTAGCATTTCTACCTACTGTAAAATAAGGATGTTATTTTTAATAGGTGTGAAGTTATAGATAAGAATGGTTAGAAAGGGGGAAAAAAACCACCCACCAAACCCCCCAAAGCAAGCCTATATTGTAATACAGATACTACTTATATTTGCATTTGGTGTATTTAGGCATAACAGCCAGACTCTTAGACTTAATTCTGAATGAAACATAGTTTTCTTTTACTTTATTGGCTAGGGAAAGTTAAGAATTGTTTGTTTGGGTTTTTTTAATTCTTCTCCTTAGAAATTTTATATGAATTACGTTTTAGACTGCATAAAATGTGTAACTACTCTTACTGATTTTTCTCACTGATGGAATAATGGTCATCTCTCTTCTTAGCTGGTCTCCTGAGATTCTGTAGGTGACCCAGTAACATAATAAAATCAAACACAGACACATTATCTGTTAAACTATACACCATGAATAGAAAATGAGCTCTGAAGTGACTCTTTGGTCTCTTTTGTATTTTATTTTACTGCTGGCTCTGTTCTTGTGGTTTTTGTGGGTTTTTTAAAATATCATGGAGTATTAATATAGAAAAAACTGTGTGTGACAGAAACTACTGCTCAGATGGAAGTTATATTAGGATTAGCTGACAGATAAAACATTAATTATAATCTAATTGTTTTCACTCATGTACAAAAAAAAGGAATCAGGATAATGTCTCCAATGTTTTTACCTCCTTTTGTGAAATCAAGATTCGTGGGGAAATTTCATGAGGTGAAAAAGGGGACCTAAGATGATGTGTGGGCCATTAAAGCACTAATTTCTTATATTCATTTTTTACTTCATAAAATTCAAGGGGGAATAATAAAGCCATGAGTGTAACAGCAGGGACTCCTCCTTATTTGAGAAGAGGTCTCAGAACAAAATTAGGACAAAGCTTTATTTTAGCCTTCATAAGAATAAAATTAAGTCAATTAATACTTTTAATAATTTAGAAGTTGGTCCCCCAGATTGGCTGTTTATTCTTGTCAAAATGTATTTTAAATTTCATTTGAAAATAAGTCTCTTTTAATGTGATGCAGCTTTACCTTGCAGGAGGAAGCATCTCTCTGCAGCACATTCCTTTGTTTTTTTTTTTTTTGTCTAAGTCTGTGAACAGACCATTTTAACCTTAAATTACACCTCATATCCCTGGTTGGTTTCTTTGTAGGTTCTCCTGTGCCATTTAGTGTGCAGGGTTTCATACACCACCAGTTAGGGGACACAGTGGAGAAGGTTGTGTTTCTTTTCAGGCTGATACAGGGCATCTCTTCTATCCTACATTGATATCTGCAGAGTAGTATTTCTCTGTTTCATTCAATTATTCTGCAGTCAGAATGCTACTGTTGAATTTAACTTTCATTAACTAGGAATAAATAGTACTCAACAAAAAGCCAAGGTAATTTTGAAGAACCTTCTGATACTATAAATACAATCCAGACTGGCAGTGGTTTAACCAGTGGGTATCATGTTTATGTGGGCCTTCTTTTAGATGACTTTTTAAATGGTATGATGGATTCTGGGAGGAGCTTCCTATATTTCTGACAGTTTTCTGTCAAATAAATGCCATCACAGTTCAAATAACTATTCAAGAGGCCTAAATTGTAACAAAAAACCAAAGTCAGCCAACTTGAGCGCAGTATATAAATTAAAAGTGAAAGCTGCTGTTCCTCTTTCCAGTGATTTGCCCATACCCCCCCCTCCCCTTTGTTTTAGGCCCTGTAAAATGGGCTCGTTTTGATTAAACTGGCTGTGGTGTGGTTATGTTGGTTTTTAATTGCAGTCAGCAAAGAAGTTTTACTGCTGAGTAAATTAGTCATTTGCAAAAGCATGAAAAAGCAAATTCAGTCAAGAATAAATGTACAGGTGCTAATGCTGGGCTAGAATTAGATTCACTCTGAGCCACCACTACGAGGCAATAAGGCTGTGGTGATACTCAACAGCAATTGAATGCTTAATCAACAAAGCCTCCTGTCTGAGCATTAATATAAATGCAGTGAGAAGTCTGGTGCTCTTAAATGTAAAGATCTGAATCGAAGACTGCATTTAATCTGTAGGAAAGATAATTCTTCCTCTGTGAAAAAATGACTTCGCGAAGGTTTTAATTCCCTGTTTTTTCTGCTTTGTGTGTTTGTACCTGTGGAGCAAGAGGCTGGGGGCTTCACAATGGTGTTGTCCATGCTGGATGTAAAAACAATTTGCATGTCAGAGAGGAGTATAGGTGGGTATTTGTTCTCCTGGCAGGCCCTGCAGCTGTTCCTTGCAGAGGTGCTGCACAGGTTTATTTTCACTGACTATCCTGCTCTGCTGGTGTCCACACTCCAGTGCTGCTGACACAAAGCCACTGCATCTGGGGCTGCTTTCAGATGAGTTTTGTGGGATGGCTTTCCTGTGGATCTCCTCTTTCCATTGTCCTTTTTCCATCGTGCCATGGGTGCTTTCAGTGTCGTGGGGGCAGCCTGTGAGCACTGTGCCCCTGAGATGAGAGCTCCCTTTGTTGGTCACAACTGGCCATAGCTCAGTGTTCAACAGCACCTGTGTGCTCCTGTGGAGGGATAGAATGTGAGAAAATGAAGATGGTGCAGAAGGTAATCTCACCCCTGAGGAGTTGCAGCTGTGCTAATCACCAAAGATTAAGAACAGGCCTGCCCTTAACAGGCCACAGCTGTGTCCAATAAGAAGAAGAGTGCTACAAATGAGTAGGTGAGCTGGTTGAGGAGAGTGTTGGAGTTTGTTGGTTGTGCTGTGAGGGGAGCTGCAGTTTGTTGGCTGTGCTGTGAAGAAGAAGGATTCAGGGCTGAGAGGAGCTGCCCATGAGAAATCACCAAGAAGGTATGGGAACTTTTGCATTAAGATGACAACATGTTCCCAGGGCACATTTCATGGAATACCTTTTCTGTTTATTCTTTCAGCAGTCTAAATGTACTCACTAGGGAAGGGATCTTCCTTTCCTCCTTTCAGATGTCTGGTAAAATTCTGCACAAAGCTCTTTTTGCACGGGCTCAGAGTGTGAGTTGTTGGTCTGGGTGTTGTCAGGGCTCTCCAGGCAGCTCTGTGGAGTTGCCCATCATGTCAGCTGGGGCACTCTGCAACGCTAAGGATCAAACACAGATATTTTTCCCTCTGGCCAGGATCCTGAAGGGAGGACAGGAGCTAAGTAATACCCAATTGATTTCTGCCAGGGCAGCTCTGTCTTTCGCATGCTGACATTGCTCATTGCCTGAGAATTTGTGGTGACACCTGGAGCTTGATGCAGATATTGATGTTAATGCAGCAGCTTCTGGGGCGTTATTAGGATGATAAATGGGATAATTCCATGGTTAGATTCTTCTGCCACATGCTGTGCCATGGAGCTGCAGCTTAGCTTGCAGCCCACCGGGAGGGGAAGCGTTGCTGTTGGCTGAACGCAGTGTGAACCGTTCAGTCCGTGTTCAAATCTGAATAATGTTTTTAATAAAAGTAAATGCATTTGGTAATCAATATCCCCATGTAATTGTTTAGCTGCTTTCCCAGTATGAATCTGTGTGCTTTAGGTGCTCTTGCTTAACAAGCTGCAGTCAGTGAAACGTTTCTTGCGGTATAAGAGGTTTTTGAGGAGGGGTGGGGGCAGAGAACTGCAATTGAGTTTTGACAAATAGAAGCTTTAGGAGTAAGAGCAAAGCACATGATATTGGATGCTTCTCTCCCTAAATTGTGAAAATCTCTCGGTGCCTTAGTGAATATATACTATTTCACTTAGATTGAAAATCGGTATTGATGCTGTTAAGCTTTTACAGTCTTGTGGAATTTGATGGTATAATTTAAACCTGCAGCTGTTGTTTGCCTCATGTCAGAGTGGAAAGGATTAATCTTCATTTGTATCCTGCCCTGCAATAATCTAGAGGTACCCTGTGCCCTATATGATATAATCTGATACAGCAGAGGATTTCTTGTAGTCTTCATTCAAGCAAAACTCGCAGCTTCCGAAGGGAGAATTTAATTTTGGGAAGGATGGTTGTCATGAATCAGAACAGAAAGTTCTGTATCAGAAACGCTCCTCAATTTCATGCCTGTAGTTCAAGCACTGCTGTAAAATTGCAACAGAATATCATTGTCCTCCATCTGGAGATGAGCTAAGGTGTAAATACAAAGTATGCAGGGGTGCTAAGACACTGAAGATAGTGGAAAAGAGAAATGTGTGGGAGTGTGGTTACATAATAGGAAGGAAAAAATAAATTTGCTCTCTCCACTGTATGTATTTCCACTCTGTAGTTAGTCCAGATGACTTGCACTTGAATTTAAATGGTTTAAGTAGAACAGGCAATGTCTGAGCAGCGGTGTGCTGCATGTCTGTGCTTTCTGTCATTTTATGCTTATTTCTTGGAGCTCAGGCCTTCTGGATATGCCAGTCTTAGTTCAAGAAACTGTAAATTGCCTCGCTGTTTTTCAAGGGGTTATTTCTGCTTTTGGCTGGTCCTTGTGCAGCACCCAACGTAGCTGGATCTTCATTCTTCCAAAATACATTTTTCTGGCAGTGGCATTAAGCAAACATTTGCTCCTGTTACTCGTGTTCTGCAGCTGTGAGCCAGCACTGCCAAAAAGCATTGATGCAGTGGTGCTCTGGGTGTCCATGTCTGTCCAGGCAGAATTCAGGAGTCCAAGTCCATGGGACAAAGGAAGAAAGGATGAGCTCAGTTGGGTGCAGTGGCAGTGTGGGTCAATCCCTCACGTGAGAGTTGGGCTCTGTGATCTTTGGGCTTCCCCTCCAGCTCAGAATATTCTGTCAGACACAGCTCTTCTGTGGAATGAGGCTGTTACTGGGAGAAAGTAAAAATCTTGATAATGGTAACAATCAGTGACTAAATCAGTAAGGAAGTTTTCCAGTGAGTTAAAAGTTCCTATTAAGTGGATATGAGTAATTACAAGTTTAAGATTTTGGTGTGAATTCTAAAAGCAGGAGCAGGGATGCTGTTGTTGTACATGAATACACAGCCAAAGGAAAGCATATGTCTATCTTTTCAACATCTGGAAAACTCAAACTGTTGCTGTCTGACATTTTTGTTAGGCCTGGTTTACTAATCCAAACTAACTGGGGTTTTTTTGGTACCAAATAATTTATTTCTTTATATTGTAAAAAGCCATTTCAGCCTGTTTCAGGAGGAGTTGAAGAATCAAAATTTAATTGTGGTATTGAAGCGGGGTGTGCAGATTTCCAGTTTGCTTCTGAAAAGCTGTACATACACATCAGCTTGTAAGTCATAACATAAATAGATTTCTACAGAAATGCTGAGGACACTGAGGTGCTGTGCAGACCTGCAGTTTTTCATAATGCCGTATTTTATTTAGTATTATGGAATTTTACAGAGCCTCAGGTAACAGCTACAACTCTAAGTGACTTTTTTTGGAGACTTAAAGAAGTTCATAAAGGCTGAAACTAATGTGGTTATTTCAGCGTTTCTCCTTCTGTCTCATTGCTCTCCTTTTCTCAATAATGAACTGGCATGAGCTACTCTTTCCCTCCCCAGGTCAGACAGTTGTTGGAAAGGGTGAGCACTGTTCTTAAAACCTGAAGAGAAGGGTAACCACAAAAGACTTAAAATTTAATCATCTCCAAATAATGTTCATGAAATTAAATACTGTTTCTAATCATGTGAAATAATGTAGGCCAGCTGTGGTCAGTTGTAGTAGGAAAAGCCCCCAAGAAAGTATTGAGAAGTAATTAATTAACTTTAAGGACTAAGGGATTTTTTTGACTTTTCATCCAGCTCTTCTGGCTTTATCTCTGCTTTGTGAGTAGAACAGTACTTACTTCTGAGGATTAATTAATAATAGCACATGGTAGCTGCAAGTTACCCATTGACTGGAGTTCTTTTGACCTCTTGGCAATCTATTGATCTGAAATGACTTTGCCATTATGTGATCAAAAGGAATAGAAGAACATAAGAACTAAAGTTAATGAAAACTCTACAAAGTTACTGTAATGTGAGCAGAGCAAAGCCTTACATCTGAAAACATCAAGGTAAGGTTTTATTCCAGTGAAGAGTGACTGTCTTGTCTTTTCAGGTCAGTCTAAGGTTTTGGAAGCTTTTGCCCAGCACGGTTGCTTTAGAGGGAATGCTATAGTGGAAAGAGGGAATGGAAATAGTTCTGTGCACACAGTTCTATGTCCTCTTGCAGATGTAATCTCATAGTCTACGTTTACAGTATATTTCTGTACATGTGTGCACACCATCAGCACTTCCATCTCGTATCGCCAGCCAGGGGCTCTGTACAAATCACAAACGGGACAGGACTGCTGGGAATGTGCCTTGAGCTGTTTGATTTTCCAGCATCACTCTCATTACATGGTTATGACAATGGGAAGATGCCACCAGCTCACATCCCAGGCAGCAGACCAAGAACTTAATGTTACAACTTACTTTAAAAGTTTTTTGACCAATCACACAAAGCAAAAGCACACTGACAGTAGTTCTATCCAACCACTATAAGCACACATACCTTTGGTTAAACAATGCTTGCTTATTTCAAATACAATACCTGCTTGTAAGCCTTAAAACACAATGCACAGAGCTCCATTATTAAGCTTCAAACTTCCTAATATCTTGCTAGATAAACTTTCTGCAGCTTAGGGAGTTATTCTAGACAAGTGTTAATACACAGATCATTGTTCTATTTGTCCTTGCTTTTCTACTTTTTAAATAATTTTTCTGCTGACCTATCTCATGGCTGCTGCTTAGCTCCAATCACAGTTCTGCTGCCTCTGAGGCCTGCCTTTTGCAGCTTTCCCAAAACCCTGTGATTTTTTGGATTCCCACATTTCGAACTGAGTCAATGCAGAGGCTGCTGCAGTTGCCTGGGATGGCTCACACCTCATTTGTGGACCAGCTTTCTGACTGGCACTCACCTTCCACCATGTTCTTGCAGCTGCTTTTAAGATCCATGAAACTGAAACTGAAATGCTGGAAAAGTGGAGAGGTGTTCTGTCCAGTACCATGTTATGTCTGGGGCATTGATAACCATAGCCTCAGGATCAATCCTCTTGACTTTCATGAGGAGAAGGCCCTAAGACATTTAGGCTTTGTATTTCTGGTTCCCATCTAGGAAAATGGATGCAGGATCAAGTGAAATTGTGGTGTTCAAGTCCATCAATATACAAACCAAAATGTAGATCTATTATTTCTGAAGTGCTGTAAGTGAGAGGTCATTTAAATCTCTTTTTAAGTTTCCCTGCTGCTGCAGGTATGCTGCATGTCCCTGTTCCCATGGCTGATGTCCCACAGGTGCTTGGCTGGGAATGCGATCCATGGCAGGAAACATTGCTCTGGCCAGGGGAGAGGGTGTGGGATCTCAGGAATACACCTGGACTCTCCAATCCGACTCACACTAAATGCTTTCCCTTGTTAAAGGAGGAAGTTGGGTGCCTTCTTTGATTTCTGTGGTGTGGGTAAGGGGGACAGATAATTTCTCTCCTGCATCTGGAGCCCTGTGGATGTGCTGCCATCCCAGCCAGAGGGGGTGTGTGTAGCCCAAGAGCCCAAAGCACTGTCACCCAGGTGGGTCATCCCCTCTGGGAATGGAGGGGTACAGAAGCTCAGGCCTTAATCTCTGCCCCACAAGTGCTCATGCTGTCCAAGGGATTCAGCTGCAATGCACAGGTGTGGCTTTCTTCCTGCATGAGCCTTTACAGGAAGGTTCAGCTCTCTTTCCCTTAATATCACACTTTTATATAAGTGTGGTCATACACAGCTGTGCGTGTGACACTGTGGCATGGATATTTGTACAGAATTAATGTTTTCCTTGCTATAAGGATTATTCTTTACTGCTCTGGTGTATCACGAGTAAATAAATTTAAATAGGATAGGAAGCTTTTTAACCAGTTGGTCAGTGGAAGTAACTAACTTTATATGAGGTCGAAATAAGCTCAGGGTTATAATAGAGGAAGAGTGTAACTGTAACTCTTAGCTGCTGATTTGTATGTCAAATCTCTCACTTTCCAATGCTCAGTGTAGCATATTCCTCTCTGTCTCATGCCAGAGGATCAAATGGGCGCTTTTCTCAGCAGTTCCCTTTCTCCCTGGCAAAACAGTGGCCGGGTAAGAGGTGAACGATTATCTGAATTCCTTTCTTTCAGAGGATGGAGTTAGTTGGAAAGGTTTAACTCTGTGTTTGAGCCTGGCAGTGCTGATACACCAGAGTTTGACAGCCCTGCTCCTGTGGGCTGGGTGCTGGCTGGGTTTGCCCATGGAATCCAGCATTTCTTGAGGGACCAGGTCTGTGCAGCTGAGAACTTCAGTGCTGTAGTCAGTGCTGCTCTCCTGCCCTTCCACCAGTGGCTTTTCTTGCAGATCCTGGCCGTGCCTGCTGAGCCTTGTGCAGCCAAAGCTGCGTATGGCATGCAGTCCCAGGCAGCACACACTGCAGCAGGAACCCATTTTATGGGCTTGAGCTGGCTAGAAATTGTCTCTAAGCTACTTCTCTAATCAATATTTATAAAGAGAGAAAGGCTCATCTAGAGAAGATGGAACAAATCATTCTTTTTGACAGCTACAGTAAGTAGAGTTGGATTCTGGCTTGAGTCTAGATTATGAAATAGTGAGTTTGAAAAATTTTGAATTTTCCCAGTCTGTTACTGCTGCACATACAACTGGGTAGGTTTTCAGTAATTAATTGCTCAGGTTGATCTTCTCTGAGAAGGAAGGAGAACTTAGTTCACATGAACTGCTTTTTTGTAATTTATAATCAAGGGCAAACAAATTGAAGTGCTCCAGGTAACAGATTGTGTGAGAGACCACATGAACTACAATGTGGAAATATTTTCATATAATGTTGATAAATATTTTCTTTAAATGAGAAAAATTTCAGTTTATTCCAGCATTGTTGATGTGGCATAAGAAGGTAACTCGATTCAGAATATTTCTTTACCACCAGAAACGATCTTTGGGAAGAGAGGTGAATGTCACATTTTGTAAAGTGCTACTGTTTGCTATTTGTCCTCCTGGTACTGCTGCCAGTGGTGAAATTAACTGGTTCTCATCCTTTCATGAGAGGAAACTTTTCTGTCCTTGATTTGCAATATAAGAGCAGCAAGAGTGACCTGAGCTGGAGAGACACAGTTTTGACCTTTGGAGCCACATTTGTGAGTGCAGCTTTGATAGCTGAGCTGAATAAACAACTTCAGATGTGAGAGGCAGAAGCATTCCCTGGGAGGAAAGGGCAGAAGGAGCCTGTTCAAAGCCTGGATGAGTGTTGGAGATCACTCCAGCAGGAGAAGAGCCTGTGGGCCAACACCACTGATCTCACCTCCCAGTTTATTTACAACCAGCCCATATAATTTTTTGCTGTTTCATTTTCTGTATTCCATCAACAGTTTTAAGTGTTAATAAGAGTATAATTTACAAATCTTGGCTGTTATAATTACTCAGCAGAACAGGAGACTGAAATAAGCCTTCAGAGTGCTTCTGGCTTTTTGTGGCAGAATTCAGTCATTGAGGCAGAATCAAGGTCTCATTCTGCAAAGATGCCAGCAGAAATTATTTCTGTAATTTTGATTAAAATTTTAAAACATAATCTTCTAAATTAATTCTGTTCATTTTAAGAATATTCTTAAGAATGTGATTACATTTTCTCTAAGGGGCTGAACATCAGTGCTGTTGTTTGGGTATATCTGACCTATTATTTCATCTCACAATGCTGCAAGTGTGAAGGGGCTATAACCAGGTCATGGCAAACAAATGATGAGTATTAATCTGCAAAATTTTATTTAAAAAGAGATGGAGTTAACTTTTGTGTAGATGGCCAAGGTGTCCTATAGATTTCTTTTCTGGTTTTGAGGTTCTTTAAGGAAGAAGCATAAATACTATTATGTAAGTTGCAGGAGGGAAAATGAGCTTTTTGGAAGATTGCTGGATTAGTCCTTACAGACACTGTCACCATGAAACTCCCATGCTAGGAAAAAACCTTTAGTTCTGATACTTGTACAGCATCACTGATAGTTACACCACAACCCTTGTTCTATCCAGTATCTTTTGTTGCTTTTACTGGGTGATGCAGTAGGAAAACCTCAAACAGCTTTCTTGATGTCACAGGCACATTTTTATGAAAAATCCTTTCCTTAGGATTTTTCCTCCTGAGAAGCTGAGAGGCCTCAGGAACAAAATGTAACCAATGGTTATCTGCTGCTGTGGAATGCAACAGGTGCATCTGTGATTGGTCTCATGTGGTTGTTTCTAATTAATGGCCAATCACACTCAGCTGGCTCAGACTCTCTGTCTGAGACACAAACCTTTGCTATCATTCCTTCTTTTTCTATTCTTAGCCAGCCTTCTGATGAAATCCTTTCTTCTATTCTTTTAGCATAATTTTAATATAATATATATCATAATAAATCAAGCCTTCTGAAGCATAAAGTCAGATCCTCGTCTCTTCCCTCATCCTAAGATCCCTGGGAACACTGTCACGCTTGACTCAAGGGAAAAAGCACAACTATTACGTCTCTTAATGTTACCAGGATGAATTGTATAAAGTTGCATTCAGTCTCTAATTTAGATTGGTCTATAATTTAGGTGTTGATGATCATTGGGGTGGGAGGGATGCTAGCAGAAGTGACTCTGCAGCTCCTTGGCTGCAAGATGGGGATTTATCAGGAGCTGGCCCTGGGTGCCCTTTGGTTTCATGAATGGCTCCCTAGCCAAGCTGGGGAGGCCATCCCTAATCTTGGCACTGAGTACTTTTTTAGGAGAACATTCCTTTCACTAAGTTGTTGGAGTTTAACTTCAATAAAGAGTTGTATTGCCAAGGACTTAGAAATAACAATTTAATACTTCTGTACCTACTGTTCTTCTGATAAACATTGGTGGTGGAGCATTGTGACAAGTGGCCTGAAGAGGAAGAGAGTCCCAACAACTGAACAGTGTGAAGCAGCACTGGCACCAGGGACTGTTCTTTTGAATTTGCCCAAGGTGTTTTGCTTTTAAATATGTTTAGATGGTGTTTGGATTTCAATTACAGGGATTTGGGAATTGAAACTCGAATCTGAAGTGATCTGAAGAACTTGCTTTTGTTTCTCAAGTGTTTGATTTCAGTGTTAGTTGACACCTGGTGTGATTGATCTCATGAGGGAGTGGGGTCGTTGTTATAGTCTTCTCTACGTCCTGGGCACTGTGTGATTAAACTGATTCTTTTAAAACCTAGAACAGGCAAGGGCCAAATGAAAATGTGATGGCAATTGTGGAATATTGGATCTTCAGGGAGCCAGGTCTGTTGGGATAGACACTGAATTGCAAGGAGAACTTGCCTAGATGAGGAAGAGACTGCTAGGTGACCCTGCCCTGATTTATTTTACTGATCTAGAGAGGTTCACAGCAGCTCTGTTTCTGTTTGGTCAGCTTAAGGTAGGCATGAGTGGGAGATAGGGTCAAAACCTGAAGTTAAGTTGAATTAGATTTTGTTCCCCTGTATATACAGTGTTGGAAAGGTTATGGACCTTCTGTTTCCCTTCCTAGAGCAGGAATGAGCCCTTCCCTCTGCTCAGAGCTGAAGCCACTCTGTGTTTCAGAAAGAAGTGGTGTCATATCTTACAGTGGCAGGGATTGATGGGGGAGGAGGACAAAGAAGGGTGGAAATAAATCCTGTGTATACAAACCTTGCACTGAACACACTGGCAGTGTACAGCTACTGAAACTGTGACAAATCCTTTCTCACTTCTTGGTCTCTAGGAAAACACGTGGCTTATGTGTTTTTAATTCTGAATGCAAGAGCTGCATTTCTGAGGGCAAAAATGCTTTATTTAAAATAATCTGCCAGTGTTCAGTTAAGACCTTCATTTACTCCCCAAATGAAAAGTTTTCTAAATTACTAATTAGTAATATTTGTTTCTAATTTGAATGGATTTTGAAACAAATCAGTCTTTCTTAAAGATTTTTGTGTCTGTGTTTTGCTTCAGTATGTGACCTTAACTTCTAGGTGTTAATGCCTTTTGCATGATGAAAGATTTAACAGAGGTGAAAGAGAAATGTTCGCTACAAGTTTTCTTCTTTATTATATGGCATCAAAAAAAAAAAAGTATTTTCATAAGGTTAGCTCTGCCTATGGAGTTTGGTTAATGTTGAGTGTGGGCTCATTAGGAATTCTTTTGAAATGTATCATCAAACTGCATATTAACTATGCTTATTTGCTGTTCCTGCCAGGGTGCTGTGGAAAAGTATAATGGATTTATTATAATTCACCTTTACCTGTGTGTTAGTTGCTAGACACTGAAACCCCTGTTCACAAATGGCTCCCTGAGCTCTTTGTTAAAGGTTATTTTGCCGGCGTAAATTTCCGACTTTCATCATTATTTAATACCTGAGGTGTCTCCCTGTCTGTGGGAAAATTACTGATGAGGTATGTCAGTAGCTGGGAAATGTAGTGTATAAAAACCCCAGAAATGAAAAGAAATAACAGGCATAGCTGTCACACAGCTGTGCCCAGCTGTGCAGCCCTGGCATTGAGAGGATCAGTAGTTTTGGGAACTTTTGGCTGCTCAGCTATAGCATGGACAGGTCCAGCTGAGGCCAAACAGGGAGGAGCTCCCAGGGACTCGGTCAGTGGCAATTCCAGCAGTGTTTGGGCTGCAGCTCCTGGTGAGCAATCGAGGGATGAGGCCTCCCCCAGCAGCAGTTCAGAGACAGAAAAGGAACTCAGACCACTGAATGAAGACTGGTTTTTGGGCTTTAAATCTTTCCAAGAACTCATTATCAAAAAGAGCCTAAAACATTAAATTTGAGATTACTGAGAGTTTATCATAAAGCAAAATTGTATCTCTCAAATCTGTATAACTTGCAGGCACAATAACAGTCTGGAACATAAATCCAGTGTGACAGTGTGTTCCTAAATCTGCTTTGGAAGGGACAGTTCCCACTTTTTTTCCTTGTTTAAAAAGTTTTAATCAATTTTATTTTAATCAGCTCCAATGCAGGGCATGATGTTTGAATTGCTCCGTTGGGTTTGGATATTTCCTGCAAACAAATAGTGGAATTCTGGAATTTGTTTTGATTGTCATAACATTTGGGCTGACACCAGCAGCTGACATTACGAAGTTGGTGTCTTCAAGGCTACCTTCCCTTCTGAAATGACCATGACTCTGAGGACTCTGTACCATGAGAATAAAAAAACAATAGAGGTAAAGTTGTGAAATGAAATCCCCGAGTAAAGTGAAATTTCGCTAATTGGTAGAGCTTGTATCAGTAATATATTTACCATATTTTGAACTGAAGTTATTATTACTAGCTATTAATAGCTATTTTGTTCTATTATGGAATGGTACATTCTGTTGCTGTTTCTTTTTCTGCTAGAGAAGCATGAGACAATAATGAGAAGTGAATGTCTTGCACTTGAATTCTAATTTAGATATGGAAACAAACCTAAATTCTTTGTGAGTTTAGGGAGGCTAATAAAGGGAACACAGTCATTTCACACTTTGAAATGGTGTTATGGCATTTGCCAAATTAGCTTTAATTACCTTCATAAAGAAAGCTTTTTCTGAAGTGCAGATTTGAGTCTTTTTAAGAGTAATTGGAATCAGTTTGGCTGGATTTTATTTTGGTGCTGTTCAGTCAAGTTACACTTTCTTCAAGAACAACATCCCTCAAGTTCATTAGGTGACCTGATAAAGAAGTTTTTTCTGGTGCTGCCTTGTATAATATGGATATTTTTTAAAATCCCTTGAGACTGAAGTCAAGTAGAGTACCCTCAGATAACTGATGGAGAGATTTGTAACCAAAATGAGCATTTGCTTTAGCAGTCGGTCAGCAGAGTGAAAAATGAGTCTGGGTGGGACATGTGCAGTGACTACAGAGGCTGGCAAGGCTGCAGTGGACAGGCATTTCTCTGCATGTGGTCTGATCATGTAATTGGAAGGTTTTTATTACTCTGCCAGCCGCTGCAATCCAGTTTTGCTGCAGCAATCAGACTTGTTCTAATTTTTTAACACACACAGTTGCAGAGGAAGCCCCTCATTCATTTGGTTGCTGCGGAAGTGAACACAGGACAGGTTCCTTTCCGAATTCCTGTGTGAGCTCTGTGTGCACGGTGCAGCTCCTGTTGTGTCTGGAGAGAAACATTCTCCTAGAGCACCTCTTGGAAGAGATACCCAGGATACAGATACAAACTCTACCTTTTTTATTCCTGGTTTGGTTTGGGAGTTTTTTGTGTGTGTGTTTTTGTTGTTGTTGATGTTTTTGATTTTTTGTCCCCCCCTCACCCCCAGTTCTTGTTTTTTGGTTGGTGATGAAATACCAACACCAGAGTTGTGAGTTCCTTCTCGTAGGGAAGATTCCTGTAGTGATGCTGCTTGATGGCTTGCCAATTTTTCTACACTTTCATATAGGTTATGTATATATGTTATGTATTCTGTCATACAGTTGTGTAAATATTTTTTTTTCTCCCCATTTTATCTCATTTCTGTGAGTGTGGGCATTTGAAGTGTAGTAGCTTGCTATAGAAATGATTACAGGTGTCCACAATAGGTTGATTTCTTTTGTGATTATTCATTTCTGAATGTCGATGTGAAATGTGAAATATCCATTGTTTCAGTTGTAAAAAACCCCAAACTCTGTGTTTCCCATTTTAATGTGATATCTTTTCCTCTAAAACAATTCCTCAAATTCAGTTTTTTAAGAGCTGGAATTTACATCAGTCAGTTTGGAGATCCCATCATAGTTTCTTCTGCAGCTTTCCCTGAACTGTGCATGGGATCTGTGGTTTGCACAGGCCAGAGGTAATTCCTGGTGCACAGCACCAGTGAACTCAGGGGATAATAAATGCATCCCTACATGCTGCTACACTCTCTTGCCACCTACCAGTTTGTCTGGTAGAAGCAGTGTTATGAACCCTGCTGGACTGTCGCAGAAGAATTGGGAGCAATTTTTTCCTAGAGGCTGTTTACCTTCAGATAAAATCATTTAACAGTGTTTATTTAATACTAGCACAAGAGATCATCAACGTTTTATAATTGTTTGCAAACACCAATAACCAGTGGTGAACAAAGCGTTGTTAGGTGTGGGCTTTAAATCTCTTTGTTTACTCTGTTGTAGAATTAGGAGTAAACGTAAATGAAGTGCATTATTTCAGAATCAATAATACTGTGTACAAGGCATGAAAAATGAATAGTATCTGACTGCCAAGTGTTGGATGTAGGACTGGAGCATCAGATGCAGGAAGAAACAACAGGAATTCACTGTGTGTGCTCTGTGTGTGTCTATAATTCTAAAAGGTGTTTTAGATGAAACCTGAAACTAGAGTTTTGATAAATTAGGTTAATTGTGAGACTTGCAGTCTATTTTCACAGCTGCAAACTTGTCATGTGCAAATTCAGGTCAGATTGTTAAATTCCTTCTGTTTTGGGAAATACCCTTTCTGACTTAGTCCATCAGTGGTTCTGAAAAGCTTTTTGTTCTCCTGGAAAAGAGGATATTTTGTAATGAAATCTGAGATGGGACAGAATTGTAGTAGTAGATGAGAGGATCCTCTACACTAAAAAAATTTAGTACTTGATGCTTTTTTTCTTTCCTTAAATATCATTGGAGTTGGAAACGGATCCTTTGATGAAGCAATCAGTTTTAAAGCAGGGATAAAACATGACTGATGTGGACAGGTGACACAAAAAATGAAGAACTCTCACTTATGAGGACAGAAAAGTAAAGGTACAGTTTTGTAAGTTGTGTAAGACAGCAATAATTTGTGTGTTATCTGTAATGTCACATTTCATTGCATTGCGGAATTCATAAGAAAAGGCTATTTTGGAAAAATTATAAAATATGTTTGCAGAGTTGTAAAAGAACTAAAGAGGGGTGCACAGACTGATTAAATTCTCAGAGTGCATTCAGTGTTCCTGAGCAGTCTTGTATACACAAAACAAAGCAATTAACATTTGACAGATTTCTTAAAGCAAAAAAGCTGGGAGAATGTATTAAGGAAAAATTACTTTGCACATTCCCCAACCCTATTTAAATAATGGGATGTACTTGCTAATTAATGGTACTTTGAACTGTGAGCACGAGTAGGTTTTGAAAAATCTCAACCTTGTGTAATGTATTATTGGATTTGCATAGTGATTCTAATGAATGGTTAATTAACAGTTGAGATTAAGTCATCCTATAATGAGGCATCCTCCTTACTGTTGAAATGTATCAAGTAATAAAGATTATATGCAATAGACACTTTTAGCCTTCTTAGAGCATGAATCTCTTGGTAAGCCAGGGTGGTTCCTGAGGAGCTGGGGACAGAACATCCCATGAAGAACATCCTGTGAGGAGCTGGGACCAGAATATCCCATGAAGAACATCCCGTGAGGAGCTGGGACCAGAACATCCCATGAAGAACATCCCATGAGGAGCTGGGACAGAACATCCCATGAAGAACATCCTGTGAGGAGCTGGGAACAGACCATCCATGAAGAACAGACCATCCGTGAGGAGGAGCTGGGACCAGAACATCCCATGAAGAACATCCCGTGAGGAGCTGGGACCAGAATACCCATGAAGAACATCCCATGAGGAGCTGGGACCAGAACACCCCATGAAGAACATCCCATGAGGAGCTGGGACAGAACATCCCATGAAGAACATCCCGTGAGGAGCTGGGACCAGAACATCTGATGAAGGACATCCCATGAGGAGCTGGGAACAGAACATCCCATGAAGAACCTCCCATGGGGAACTGGGACAGAACATCCCGTGAGGAGCAGCAGATGCTGCTCTGACCCAGGACCTTCTCACCTGTGGTGTTTGGATACAGGGCACTGTCTGTACCTGAACCTGACCCCAAGCAAGCAGAAACAACAAACCCTTCTGTTTCCTTAGCCAGATTTGGACATATTTTCATTCAGTACTGTTGCAGTTTCTGTGTCGGGGAGGTAAGACTCTCATTCTGTTATTCATTGTCTCCAGAAGGGGAAATCTTGCATGGTTTGGGATTTCCTCAGGTGACCAACAGTGGCAGAAATTGAATAGCAGTAGTTAAATAAAAAAAAGCTTTATAATCCATGTCCTTAGAGAGCTTAGTCATTGAGCTGGTTTTGGTTGAAACAACACAATTAGATTGCTCTTGGCTTGTCCTTGCAAATTTATCACTGTCTTTACTGCATTTGCAATATTCTGCTACTAGAGTCCCTGAACATGCACATGAAAAGAAGCTTTTCCACACAGAATGAGAAATGTTAGCTTGGATTTTCAGAGAAAATATGCCAGCAAAGCCTTTTTTCCCCTTAATGTGCTCTAAGTTAGTCTTATTTCTGCCTAATTAGCTTTATTAATATTAAAGACTACAAGCTGTTGTTCCCTTAATTCAGGGATCTTTAATACTTATCTGGGGATGCAGAGAAAATGTACATTATAACGTTCTGTCAATGCAAAGCAAAAGACCTGAAGTCCTGTATTTATCTCAGTCTTAGTAAGGCTTAAGAAAACAAGTTACCCAAGTTGTAAACCAGCTGAGAAATAAACATCTGAAACTAGATCTGGTTTTGTGGAAAGGGAAATTAACAGGTGACGGGGAAAAATGACTTCACATAGCTTTATCTTGTTTTTCTTTTGGCTCTTTGACATTTCTTGTGAGCAGAACATTAGCTGGACAAGTCAGCTCCCTTCCCAGGCTGGTGAGAGGTGAGGAAGACCTGCTGTGGGATGGGGAGATGCTGTTTCCTTTTGCAGCAGCAGTGGGGATTTGGAGATGCTGTTTCCTTTAGCAGCAGCAGTGGGGATTTGGAGATGCTGTTTCCTGTAGGAGCAGCAGTGGGGATTTGGAGATGCTGTTTCCTGCAGCAGCAGTGATTTGGAGATGCTGTTTCCTTTAGCAGCAGCAGTGGGGATTTGGAGATGCTGTTTCCTGCAGCAGCAGCAGCAGTGGGGATTTGGAGATGCTGTTTCCTGCAGCAGCAGTGGGGATTTGGAGATGCTGTTTCCTGCAGCAGCAGTGGGGATTTGGAGATGCTGTTTCCTGCAGGAGCAGCAGTGGGGATTTGGAGATGCTGTTTCCTGCAGGAGCAGCAGTGGGGATTTGGAGATGCTGTTTCCTGCAGGAGCAGCAGTGGGGATTTGGAGATGCTGTTTCCTGCAGGAGCAGCAGTGGGGATTTGGAGATGCTGTTTCCTGCAGCAGCAGTGGGGATTTGGAGATGCTGTTTCCTGCAGGAGAGCAGTGGGGATTTGAGATGCTGTTTCCGCAGCAGCAGTGATTTGGAGATGCTGTTTCCTTTAGCAGCAGCAGTGGGATTTGGAGATGCTGTTTCCTTTAGCAGCAGCAGGGGGGATTTGGAGATGCTGTTTCCTTTAGCAGCAGCAGGGGGGATTTGGAGATGCTGTTTCCTTTAGCAGCAGCAGGGGGGATTTGGAGATGCTGTTTCCTTTAGCAGCCTCTGGCTCTGTGTCCCTGCCCTGTGCTGCCCCGGGGCTCTGTGCTCTGTGCTGTGCCTTTTGTTGCTGCAGCTCCTGCAGGATGTGGGCAGTGTCTGTGAGCTGTGGTGCAGCTCCAAACTCAGCAGGATAACTGCCCAAACAAGGACCTGAACCCTACATCCACCTTTGCAGCTGAGATGAGCTCTCAGTGCTTGCCCTGTGTGTGGAAGCTGGTTTGGGTGTTTCAGGCCAGGACTGTGCTGTGCTCAGTCTCTTCTTTGCTGCTGCCATTCTCCCTGGATCCATTCCCTGTCTGCAGCTCCCTGAGGGCTCCTGGGATGCTGCAGGGCAGCTCAGCAGCACTGGGTGCCTGCTCTGGAGCTGCTCCACCAGGCTGCAAGTGCCTGTTCTGGAGTGAGGTTGGGAATTCCCAGCTGAGCTGCAATCCTTGCAGTGACAAACGCTGAGTTCTCCCCTGGCTGTGCTGCTTACACACTACATGCAGTTATTATTCACGGACATGTTCTCATAGGCGTTATATTCCTATATTTTATAGGCTATACATTCAAATGAGTGAGTTATTTGTTTCTGTAAGGTCTGTCTGAGTAACTAAGATACAGCATATGGGGGATTTATATTGCAGAATACCTTCCAAGGTACTATAGAGCAATTGTTTTTTTAAAATCTCTTCTTAAATCAGAAAAATAAAAAGTAATGCAAAGTATTATGTAGAGGGCTCATAACGGACATACAGCTATTGAGTATTTCACACATATTTTGGAAGATTAATGCTTCGTTTACAGTTCTCAACTAAAATTTATTTTATTCCCTGGATGAAGAAAGAGAGGGGCTGCACATCTTTGATGCCGCTTGGACAAAAAAAAAAAAATCTGGATAAGAAAAGCAAGGTCACTGAAAGCCCTTTTCCTGAATTTATGGTAGTTGATGGTTTGTGTTTTGCACAAATTGTCTGTCACAAGGAAATGGCTCCAGGCTGAGCCAGGGGAGGTTTAGACTGGCTGTTGGATATGGCACAGGAGCCACCCCCATCTGGGGAATAACATGCAGTGACTCCAGTGATCTCAGCAGGCTGAAGAAATGCTTTATTAAGCTATACTATATTGCATTAATACTATTTTATACTAAATTAAATTTTACTAAGGAAAAACCTGTGACCTTTCCGACTGTCACGACACAGCTTTGACCCAATTGGTCAGTCAGTCCAAACAACCACCCTCTTTGGTAAACAATCCCCACAACACATTCCACGTGTGCCAAACAACAGGGGCAACAAGTAAGAGATAAGAATTGTTTTCTTCTCTCTCTGAGCTTTCTCACTGCCTTCCCCAGGAAAAAATCCTGGGAGAGAGAATTGTGTCTGTTCAGAGAATGTGAGTGCCGCGGTTAGGGACGATTCCGCACAGTTAGGGACAATTCCGCACAGTTAGGGACAATTCCGCACAGTTAGGGACAATTCTGCACAGTTAGGGACAATTCCCTCACTGGAAGGGAGGCAGTGGTGAGTCCCCAGCCCTGGAGGGGTTTAAAAGCCATGTGGATGTGGCACCTGGGGGACAATGGGCCAGGGGGGGTTGGCAGAGCTGGGGCAACAGCTGGACTCAGTGATCTTTTTCCCAACTGAAGCAATTGTCTGAGCCTTGCTGTCTTCTCACTCACAGAAGGAAATCATTCCTCTATTTGAGAGGTCACTCCTGCATTTTCCAGGCTGCTGCTGTTTCTCCTGTTCCCTGTCTCCCTCTCAGTGTCTTTGGAATGGCCACTGACCTGAGGCACCCAAATTGAATAGTAAAGACTGAATAGAGAAATCTTACAGGGTTTTTTTCCTACAGCCCATGGGGAAGATATAAATGGATAGGTGTGTTGCTCAGTTACTTGAATTTCTTCCCACTAATCCCCTTAATTTTATTATTTTATTATTATTATGACAGTTTTATTTAGAAGGTTGTTTCATGCTCTCATAGGCAGCATCCTGTCAGCTGCCAGTGTCTTCAAGGTCATGTCAGGTATTTCTGGTATCTTTTCCTGGCTTACACTGTGCATCTGCCAACCTTTTTCCAGCCACTCCTCTAAAATGCATTCTTTTTTTTTTTTTTACCTATTTTTTTTCTTTAATTTGCAATACATAGCATATGAAATTAAAATGCCAAGTTTTGAAAAAAGCTTAATTAAGCAGTGGCAGAAAGGTGGACTAGAACTTGAGGTTTTGGCAAATAACCACTTTCCTGAGCATGCCAGGTTTCATTGAACTTGAATACCCAGTCAGGTTGCTGTTGTTTTGTTCTGAAATATTGCTTAGTTTTTTCCCCATTGTTTTAAATTTGTTTCTGCAATGAAATCTCACACACAGATCTGTGCAACTGTACTTGGCTCTATTAGAACTTTTAACCATAGGGAAGTGTAATTCAGTGTATACTTCTTGTTTTTTACAACTCCTGAGGGTTGTGCCTGTGTTTGGGTCATAGCTGGATTAAACACTCCCTGTCCTCAGCCCCAAATGAGTGAGTTATTTTTTAATGCAAACCACAGAGGCTGAATGAGATCTGAATGACCCAAGGACCAGAGCTTGCAGTTGTCCTGTGGCTGGTGAGAAGAAACATCATTTGAGCTGTGACTGCAGCAGAATCTCTCCAACCCAGCATAGTCCACAGGCAGTATGTACACCCTTCTTCCACTAAAGAAGAATTGATGCATTTTTTTCCTTATGTGGAAGTGATTTTATCCATTTGAGATGCCTATGTCCAGCTCAGTATTACTTGTTCTGTGCAAATCTTGTCTTTTACTCTGTGAAATTTTATCTATACATCTGTTGCTAAGCCTCTCTTTAAGCTTGATGGACAATCCTTTTACTGTTTTTTCTCCTTCAGAAAGTAAACCATCATTTTATGTATTATTTTATTCCAGCTGAAATGTCAGGCATTCTCTTGATTATTGACTGAACATTTGCCAGTCTTTTTATTGTGTTTTAGTAAGGACAGTGATTAGAATGGAGAAGCAGCCATGTCTTAGCTGGCTTTCCAACTCCCATGAATAAATCTTCAAAACCACCTCAGTGGATCTGTGGTGGAAGTGGTTTTTTCCAGACACACAGCCAGGACAAAGCTCAAAGCTGTGCCTCTGCTGTAGGGATGGCACATCTTTTCTGAGAGCTGCAGCTTCTGGTGGAGCTGGGAGGGTTTTAAAGAGTGGAGAGAATTCAATAAAAACATTGAGAAAGGTTATGTGCCTTTGCTTTCCCCCCAGCCAGGTCTAGGATTTTCAGAGTTTGGTTATTGCTACCCCACTGCTCAGGTCAGTGCTTGTTAACTCCAGTGGAAATAAAGTTGGGATAATGTTTGGCTCTGCTGAAAAAGTCCTGTGCTCCTTAGGAATGCCTGGGATGCTGAATGGGAATGAATCACAGTGCTCTGAGGGCTGGGCAGAATTTTTTTCCTGGGCTGCATGAGAGCTTTATGCTAATTCTGGGTGCTGGAGCATGATTTCATCTCCCAGGAAACACTTGTTTCCATTTTTCTTTTTTGTCCTTTCTCATCATGTTTGTGCTTTAGATATTTTAAGTGATCCAGCTGCAAAATTACAAGATTTTAACTTCTGCTTTCTGTTGAAATTGTTCAAGCTTTCCTTTGGGTGACTTTCTTTAACTGGCTTGCCCATCCATTGTCTTCTCAAGATAGATGATTTTAATTTTTCTGTCTCTTGCTTTTTTTTTTAAAATCAGAGAATTGTACTGGGTATATGATCTCTCTTGCCATCTGTGTGTAAACAAAGCACTTAATTTTTAATGTTAGCTTTATTAAATTGAAAGTAGTTAAGGTTCCTATCCTAGGGTTTGGATAGGGCTTTTTTTTTTTTTTTTTTTTTTTACCCAGAAGTGTTATTCCAGGAATTCCAAAGTGCACTTTAATGAACAAATGGTCTGTCAATAGAGATGTTTTGGTAGCCCAAGTGAGGGCAGAGTGAAGTGTGGCAGTGTTTGCTCTCTGTGAGCAGGCTGCTCAGAGGATGCTGAGATCAGAGGGGAGATCCCCTTGGCTGGGGATCTCCCCTCAATCACTGCATGTCCTGAGCACTGTTTCAGTCAAATCTGAGAAGCTTTCATTCCAAATTTGAATTCTCACTCATTTATATGATCTAGACGAGGCTTTAAAATAACTTCATCTGTTTTGTTTATGACTTGACAGCTGAAATTAAAGAAGATAGTAGTTCCTGGTTAGATGATTTGTTCCAAAGATGAAGCTTTGTACCTCGGCTAAGAGAACTTTGCAAGATAGGTCTCTATGCATTGGGTGTTTTGGTAGTGATATTGATAGTGATCCCCTGCATACTTCAGTGTGTGCGACAAATGATGAACAAAACTGTCAAAGAAGTTTTTATCATACAAGAGAGAGAGGTAAGAAATAGGTTCACAGAGAGTGCTCGAAATCTCACAGAGATGGTAGATGAAAGTATAGACATGGAGGGAAGTTTGAATTAAGACCTTGGAATCGACAGGAGTTTTTTGAACAATGACTTGTAACTATTGCCAGGTGTAATTCATGCCCTTTCCACTGACTGGACTTTCACAGCATTAAATTGCTGTGTTGTAATGTAGCAATGCTTAGTGCAAGCAAGAACATGCTTTAAGCAAGCAATAAGCAGAAATATTATAGTAAGGCTACGCAACACAAGTAATAAACGACACGATTATGAAGGTTTCGTTTTAGGTGAACAGAGAGGGGGAATTGTGGATTCCCACATTTATGAGCATGTGCAAGAGGCATTTTCCCTACTGTGTTTTCATTGTAAACAGAAGTGCCTCTTTCAGTTTGAAGTTTTGTGTGGAGGGGATGGAGGAGGGGTAAGTATTCAATATAGATTTTTTTTTTTTTTTTTTGTTATACTTGAAGAAAAAAAGAATGCTAGAAACAAGCCCTAACCCACGTAATTTAATGCTTTTTGCAAAGAATAATAGAATGCTATGTTCCTAATTGCATTGAAGCCTTGTATTTACACTTTTATCACTTGACTGTAAATGCATTACCTCCTTTGGTATGCATATTATCCTTGTATTTTATTTAAAATTTTATTAACCAAGGGCTCTGTAGTTGTTATAGTGTAAGGAGCATTTCCTACATGGTTCTCTGTATTAAGAACCTGTTTTTAATATCAGTGATAGTTCTGAACATAAAGCAGTGTTTCTTCTATGACATAAGTAGTCTTTTGTATTAATGTTTGCCTCTGTGGCCTCCTGGTGTTTTACTGATTTTATGGACTTCAGTCATTATTCATCTTTTAAAGAATGGATTACAAAAATGGGTGTAGTGACTTCCAAGCCAGCCCTTCAATATCAGCTGTCTTGTCCTGAGCACTCCCCAACCTGGTCTGCTCCCAGCCATCATGGGTGCCCTTAAACAGGGAGAGAAACATCCTGCACAAGCCTCTTAAAGGCTAATTAATCTATTAACTTTGTCAGGTACCCTGAGATTACTGTGCTCTCTAGGCAACTTCAGTCTTTCTTAAATTATTCTAAGATTTCTGATGTTTCATCTGCTGCACTTGACACTTACATTTTTATATTTCCATTTTTATTTGACAGTCTGATGGTTCTGTATTAAGTTCTTAGTGGCTTCCTTACATTATCTCCATTCCTATTTCCCTGTGCCATGGGCTGTAGAACTTATATACCTTACTTTTGTTTTAGCTGCTTGAGTCTTACCTGCACACTTAGGATAAAAAGTTGAGCACTCATTTGCATTTTTCTGCACTTTAGTTTTCTTCTGTGCCTGCTCTTTCCTCTTTTTCAGCTCTATCCCACTATTGTACTCTGAGGCTTGGAGCAGATATCAATTTTTTAAGCCTTTTGAAAGCTTTCACATTAATTTTGGAGAACGAAAGGATATAATTTGCTCTTCAAGTGTTTAAATGCCTTCCTGCTCCCTCTGAGGAGTTGAGGTGAGTTTTTCTGAATGGGCCTCAGGATCTGCCAGGGGGGCTCCAGTTCCATGGGGGACAGTTGTCAGAGAAGTGTTGGGTTTTGCAGCCTCCCTCTCTCTCTCCATTAAACTTGTCCAGGCAGTTAAAGGAGCTCACCATGCTCATGAGGATTCAGCATCAATTCCTCTGTCCTTAAATTCAGTTTGAGTTCTCAGCTGCCCCACTCTATCTAAGAGACCTACTCCAAAATATATCTTTTTTCTTTACTCAGGCGTATTGGGCCTCTCTGTCCTAGCTGCCTGGGAAAAACTTTCTGTTTTCTCAGTTAAAGAAGGCATCTAAATATCCCTTCATTAGAAAAACTCATCTCTCTCTTCCTCTCCCAGAGAGGGGCCGAGGAAATGGAACTTGAGAGCATCTTCTCCACTCTGACATCACCATTAATACAAAACCACTGAGGGTTAAAGAATGATGCCTCTTTGGAGGCCTATTTCAAAATTGATTTTTTGAGCCTGCATGGATTCCAAAATAAAGTTTCTTCATGTGGAAATAAAAAGGCATAAATATGTATTTTTCCTTAAAATGTCATTACGAAATCCATCATAACTTTTGGTGCTCAAAAATCCTACCTTTAATTGCATTTGTGAAAATCCAACAGAGTAAACAAAAATTTAATTTACTTGTGCAATAGGAACGTGATTAATGTGTATTATGATGGTACCTGGGGCAGAACAAAACCCATTTTTTTTTCCCCCTCAAATTAAATTGATTCTTGATCAAGAGGATCTGAAAAATACAAATAAACTGTTTCATCACCGAAAGGAGAAAGCTGTGAAGGATTCTGTTGGATAAAATGATGTGATGTTAAGTCATTTTTGAGACTGTAGCTATCTTTCCAGCATTGCTGGATAAGGAATTTGTAAATCATGGCTGATGGCTACTGATTTCTGTTAGTTTCTAGCAAAAGAACTTTGTCTGGTTTGGTATATGTTCCTTCTTATAAATAAGTAGGTGCAGTTCTTTCAGAAGCTTTGGTAATTTGGGGATATGAAAATATCAAAAGGCCTTTCATGAGGTATTTTCTTTACAGATTTTCCTTCTCTTTTGCCAGAAGATAACAAGATTGAGTAAGCAAATGCGTTCAGTTGTTTTGTACAACTATAAAAAGCATATTCTTATATTTTCAAATACCTTTTCATAAGGTATTTACAGAAATTAGACTTGAAATGATAAAAGGATTTAGGAAGCAGTAATGCTCTTTAAAGATTAAGGTTTGTGATTTTTTTTTCTTCATAATTCTGCCTTCATCCAATCGGGATCTCATTCTCAATACTGCTAAAAAGGCATTTGACATGTAAAGGCATTGTGTGCTTAGCACAAAATATGAATTAATTGAGGGTAATCCTTATTTTGCTACTGAGGATTATGATAATTTCCTGTCTATAAAAATAGTTGTTCCCTGAGTTTGGTTCATTTGAGTTTCAGTTCATGAAAAGTTCATCTGGTGAATATGAGCACTTGGTGGATGCTTTATTTTGCTGTGGTACCTGGGGCTTGCAGTGGGGAGCCCAGAGGGCTGTGCTGGAGGGAACAGTGTGCATCCAGAGCTGTTGTCTTACATATCAAGAGTTCTATTATCATTATAGTGCAAGAATTTCATATGGCCAGAGCTTCATACCTCCTTGATGTTTCTCGCAGGCAACTCCTCTAAGCACTGACTGTTCCTGGTCCTTGCAGTAGTCTTCTGACTCCAGTTCCCACCAATCCACTCTTTCATGCCACTGTTCTCATTGGCTACAGGTGTGGCCTGTTAACATTAGGCCTGCTTCTAATTTTTAGTAATTGGTTCAGCTGCAACTCTTTGAGGGATAAGATTGCTTCATACTGTATCCCCCTACACAGAGCAGTGGGAGTTGTCAAATATGCCATTCAGTTGGTTTGCCAGGAACTCAGAATCTCTCTGGAGTGGTTGGGTGTGAAGTTGGGTCTGTGATTTGGTGCAAAGAAAGAAGTTAAAGATGGGAGCAAGCTGTGCAGTGTGGCTGTGCAAGGAAAACTGGGAGCTGCCTGGGGGGCAGCAGGTGGGGAAGGGCTTTTCTCTTCAAACTGGAAATGTTACTTGCACTTTTGTTTCTTGTTCTGCTCATTTCCTTGTTGGAATGGAGCCTTTGTGTGTCACTGTGATGATTCCTCCAGTGTAGGGGGATAGAATACAAGTAAATAAAGGAAGTATAGAAAGTAATCTTACCCCCTAAAGAGTTAAAGATGGGAGCAAGCTGTGCAGTGTGGCTGTGCAAGGAAAACTGGGAGCTGCCTGGGCTCCCAGTTGCAACAGCTAATTATCAAAGATTAGGAGCAGGCCTGACTATATCAGGCCACAGCTGTAGCCAATAAGAAGAAGAGTGTTGTAGAAGAGTGGATTGGTAGGAACTGGAGTCAGTTGGCTGTTGTGAGAAGAAGAAAGAGTCAGTGCCTAGAGGAGCTGCCTACGAGAAACATCAAGGAGGTACAAAACTCCAGCAATATGGAACCTTTGCAATGTAAGGACAATAGAACACTCCAGTGCTCTGTCCATCCCCTTTGGGTGCAGGGCTGTGCTTTGCCCTCTGCAGTGTAGGCACACTGAGCACAGATCATTCATGGATCTTTGGCCTTTCTGTGGGCTACCCTTGGAAATTGCACTGGGACTTGTCCACTCCCAGGCTCTGAAAAAGATAAGGGGGTGACAGAGCTGATAGGAAAAGACCTGGAAGCAGGTGTGCTCTTGTATCCCTATCATTTCTTGCTCCAGTGACTGCCAGGTCCTTCAGTTTGCTAAAATCAAGCACAAATATCTACAGAAGATAAGGGCAGGACCTCATTTGAGGATACCAGCTTTTCTTAAGGAGGAGGATTTAGGGTGATTGGGAATAAGGAGAGATTCAGGCTGTGTCAGGGGGAAAGTTTCTGTGTTTCTGGGAGAGAGGAGACTGTGTAATTGGAAGGACTGGAAGTGAGGCAGAATTGCCAGCTGGGGGCTCTGTACAAATCACGAACGGGACAGGACTGCTGGGAATGTGCCTTGAGCTGTTTTATTTTCCAGCATCACTCTCATTACATGGTGATGACAATGGGAAGATGCCAGCAGCTCACATCCCAGGCAGCAGACCAAGAACTTAATGTTACGACTTACTTTAAAAGTTTTTTCACCAATCACACCAGGCAAAAGCACATTGACAGTAGTTCTGTCCAACCACTATAAGCACACGTACCTTTGGTTAAACAATGCTTGCTTATTTCAAATACAATACCTGCTTGTAAGCCTTAAAACACAATGCACAAAGCTCCATTATTAAGCTTCAAACTTCCTAATATCTTGCTAGATAAACTTTTCTGCAGCTTAGGGAGTTATTCTAGACAAGCATTATTACACAGACCATTGTTCTATTTGTCCTTGCTTTTCTACTGTTTTAAATAATTTTTCTGCTGACCAATCTCATGGCTGCTGCTTAGCTCCAATCACAGTTCTGCTGTATTTGAGGCTTGCCTTTTGCAGCTTTCCCAAAATCCTGTGATTTTGTGGATTCCCACAAGGCAGCAGTGGGAAGCCAGCAGGAGAAGAGCTCTTTGTAGCTGAAGAAATGTGTAAAGAAAAAATATTAGTGGAACAGATGGACCTCTGTCTTACAGAGTGGGAAGACTAAAGAATGGACACAATTTGAGGAGGCATTAAATGTCTGTGGAGTCTTTCAGGTGTATGACATGAAGCCACAAATAAAGCTGGACAGAAAGATTTATTTGCTGTACAGATGTGTTGGAAAGGTAGACCTTTAGCTGGTCATTTGGAAGATACCAAGATCAGTGACAGCAACAGACTGACTTGAACTGGCTTTAATTCTAGCAGCTGTTTTGCAAGGTTTTGTATTTAGTATTGGCATTAAAATTAGACTTTGTATAATTATGAGAAGAATTTTTTCTGCTGCTACCAATTAACTAGAGAAACACAATTACATTAATGCTTTTAAGCATCTTTATTTGATACTATTTCATTTCTAGAAGGATGAAACCTGCTGTCAGCAGTGGAACAGTCAACAAGAGGCTTCCATTTTCTATTTAGTAGACAGAAATTACATAGTGAGTCAGTTTTTACATGGGCTACTGTGACTTGTGCAATATGTTGAGAGGAATACACGTGAACTTCCTGGAGACGTGGCTTCTTTAGGCTGTTATTTATTGATCAGAAGGGTGAGACAAAAGCAGCCAAGAACCACCATGCAGAGCACTGCAATAACAGCCTCTGTATTTAAGAGCCTGCAGGAATGTAGTAAAATCCCTGCAGAGTTCTGCTCTGAGAGCCTTTGTGACTCTGGGGAGGTGAAATTCGTGACATTCCAGAGTGAACGTTCTGGTTTGTTCCTTTTCTCAGTTTATCCCATTTTCTGTCTATTAATATTGAGTTACTGATTCTGTTGGTCTTTTTGACCAATCATGGCAATGATAACTTTTGTTTTACAGCATTAGCCTTGTAGAAATAATGACCTGCACTCCTGTAATCTAACCTAATGATCCCAAGACAATGGACAATGTGCTTGTCTGAAACTTGCTTATAAACGTTTTAAGGTCTCCTGTTCATTCTAGCATTTAAAATTCAGCCTTTATTTGGCAGATGGACTTCTTGGCTCTGACATTCATAGCACTGCTAGCTGTGAACAACTTCCAGCCCCAAGTTAAGGCTTGTACAAAAGACATAGACCAGTTTTAAAAATTGATATTATTTTGCTTACATGTGAGTGACATGGGGCCCTGGACACTCAGTCTATGTATTTCTGGTATTTTCTTATATGCCTCATGACAGTTTCTAGAAAGACTTTCAAATTATTATCTTTCTGGAGGGACAACATAGATATAATGCCTGGTTTTATTTCTCAGAGTGGATGTTCTCAACCAAACAGTTTATGATGTTCTTCAGTACGGAAGAGGAGAGAGGATGTGTATTTCTGGTATTTTCTTATATGCCTCATGACAGTCTCTAGAAAGACTTTCAAATTATTATCTTTCTGGAGGGACAACATAGATATAATGCCAATTATTATCTTTCTGGAGGGACAACATAGATATAATGCCAATTATTATCTTTCTGGAGGGACAACATAGATATAATGCCATTAATAGAGAGCCTGGTTTTATTTCTCAGAGTGGATGTTCTTAACAGTTTATGATGTTCTTCAGTACAGAAGAGGATAGCATGAGTATAGTCAGGTGTTTCAGGAGACCTCTTGAGCCAAGACACAGACTCTCATTTAACAACATGAAAAGGGTCCTGGTTTGCTCTTCTGTACAGCTTGGCCATCCTGACTGACTGCAGCAAGCTCCTGCTGCTGGCTTCTCTGACAGACCCTGATTGCTGGCTGTTCCTGCTGGAACGGGACTGCCAGTCACACCCAGCTCAAACACCCCTGCAGCTCCAGCCCCATCAGAGCCAGACTGAGCTCACAGCACGTCTGCAGCAGCAGCAGCAACTCTCTGCTTTGTCTTGTTCTTTGTCTCTCTCTAGCTCCATCCTTCTTCCTCAGGGCCCCTCCAGATCCTCTTCCTGCAGGCTCGCCCTGCCAGGCCAATCCACCCCTTTCATCACCCTTATCTGGATCAGTCACAGCTGTGACCCATTAAGGGCAAGGCTGTTCTTCTTCTTTGGTAATTAGTACAACTGTGATTTAGCAGGGGTGAGGTCACTTGTAATCTCTCCTTCTACACCTACAGTCAGGAATGGTATTTGGAGTAGAATTTGTAGCATTTCTTTGGCAATGGCGCTGAGACTGCTGTGGAAGGAACCCTGAGCAGCAGTGATGGTGCCCCAGGCTGTCTCTGCAGAGCTCACTCAGCCCTGTGTGCAGGAGAGATGTGCTTGTCTGGATTCCTCACTGTCAGCTGCACCACTCAGATGCTGGCAGCAGCTCCTGGAGCAGACTGTACACCTAGAATGGACTGAAAGTAACCTTCCTTAACAGTTCAGTCATGAGTATTCAGAGAAGTAAATGCTTGTTTGTTTGTTTGTTTTGTTTTGTTGTTGTTTTGTTTTGCTTTGGTTTTTTGGTTTGTGTTTTTTTTTTGTCCCTACTGCAGCATTAATTCTCAGCACTAGCACAGTGAAGTCGCAAACCTTTAAGACTGAGTTCATTTGAAGAGAAGTGTTTGGATAGGTGACGGATCTAAACTAAACTGAGCTAAACTAAAGAAATTTAGCTTGTGCCCAGTTTAATTCTGGGGTTTGCAGGAGTGTGTGTGGAGCTGCTGCCCAGATAAAGCCCAGGCTGTTGGGATGTGTGTGCTGTGTCCTGAAGTGCCAGAGGATTTCTTTCCTTGCATCTGATGTGGAGTGCTGCACCGGACACCAGTGAGATTAATTGAACGTGTACCTTAATTAACTCATTATACTCTGTGTTTATTCACAGAAAAAGGTCATTAATCAGCAGGAATTTGGGTCTCTTACTTTACACAGATGTCTGCTAAGACCCCCGGTGTCAGCACTGGCAGGTTCAGCCCAAGAAGAAAACTGCTGTGAGGAGCACAGCCTGACTGCAGAGGGCTGTGCTACTGAGAATGAATCCTGACAAATGCTCCCTCTGGCCATCTGCATCCTGGCAGAAAAATGGGGAGAGATCAGGTGTAGCCAAGGACATCAGACAAAGGTGGCCTGGCAAAATAGCTGTTTCAAAAAAGTATTGGAAGTCCTTCTTTAGTGGTAAGTTTTGCACAAGAAAAAGTAGTTTATCAGTGATAAAGGCTGGATAGAGAAATTAAGGGAAGGGCCTTTATTTGGTATTTTTTACTACAAGCCTCTTAGTCCACTCAGTCCTGCTGTGTGTAAACACAGGGCCCACATGTCCTCTGCCAGAACTTCATTTTGCTCCTCTGTTCTTCTGGGCTGTGCAGTTTCTAGATAGGAAAATGCATTTCATTCAAGTGGTAGGACTGGTTTTATAAAGCAGCTTGGGAATCTGTGGGATGGAAAGGTGTGATCCCTCTTCATCATTATTTTTCCTCTGTGTGTTGGATTTTTGAGATGTAACTGTGACCGTGTTCACAGGGGTCTCAGGTTGAGGGAAGAGACGAGGATCTGACTCCATGTTTCAGAAGGCTTGCTTTATTATTTTATGATATATATTACATTAAAACTATACTAAAAGAATAGAAGAAAGGATTTCATCAGAAGGCTAGCTAAGAACAGAAAAAGAAGGAATGATAACAAAGGCTCTGTCTCGGACTCTGTCCGAGCCAGCTGGGCTGTGATTAAGGGAAAAGGGCCTTAATTAGAAACATCCAACATGGGCCAATCAAAAGATCCACCTGTTGCATTCCACAGCAGCAGATAATCAATGGTTACATTTTGTTCTTGAGGCCTCTCAGCTTCTCAGGACGAAAAATCCTAAGGAAAGGATTTTTCATAAAAGATGTCTGTGACAATGTAACTGTACTTTAAAGATGTTGCTTTCCAGAAAACAGCTTAGTGGAAAGACAGAAATGATTTTGGCTGCTGCTCAAATGAGCGACTTCTCATCTAATACTTAGTAGCTGATTGGTTTTTCTCCTCTAAATCTGTGTTTTCCATTTGCAGTACATATTGCCTAATTAAATGTTGTCAGCTACTGTCTGACCTGTGGTGGTGGAAAACCTTAGGCTCAATTTATAAAGGAAGAAACTGTGCTGCAGTGTCAGTTGAGATTAGTGGTTCAGAAAATGCCATTATTGTTTAGACCAGAAAAAATGGAAAAACAATGTGCATGTATGTGGACCGCAGGAAAAGGTTTTCTGACTCAAAATTCTAAGAATTTCAGCCTTTATGAGTGTCTTGGGCTTTTTTCTTAGAAACAATTTCAAGTAGTTTCCTTTTTTTATTGTTGTTTCCTCATTCTCATTGACATTTGAGATAATGTTTTCCTGGCTCTTTGAGTGAGACTTGAGGGAGCTGTCACCACCTGACAGAGAGCTGTTATTCAGTTGTATCCTGATTTGAGAGTAGCCTTTCCTAATGCACTGTACAAGGGGCACCCTGTGACCCTGACTGAAACCAGCTGTAAAGCAGCCAAGGAGGAAGGGGGGTGGCACTGCTTGTGGATTTTATTGCTAGTGAGTGGTGCTAAGTTGTTGAATTCAGCCATGCAGAGGCAGAAAGTGATGCACAAAATATGATTTGCCTGCTAGGAACGTACTTTTCTCTTTTAAACTAGCAGGAATGTCAGTAACAACTGTGCTGTAGCATCAGGTCTGATTTAGTGGGCACTTATTCTGTAATTAGTGCTCTCAATTTAGCATCTGTTTTTGAGATAGCACAGCAGGTCCCAAGGTAATCACAATTGCATATGCTCTTTTGGAGTATTTTGAAGAATTAAGTTCTAAAATCAAAGTTCTGTTTGACTGTATCTATGAATCTTTCTACTTTTCCACCAGACTGTGGAAGCTCCATGCTCATCTTTAGTCAGGGGAAACAAAGACTTAAATGCCTCTGTTTATATCTCCTAATGAGCATTGCTAAAATCATCCTGTGACTGCCTTGCTGTACCCAGGTATCCTCAATTCCATGAGGTGATGGGGTGTGCTTAGAGCTCCAAAGGAAGGACAAAAAGTGCAGTGAGATCCGCCTCATCCTAATTTTAATGCCTTCATATGTGGTGAAAATAATAATTCGAAGGGTCATAGTATTTCAGAGAAATAGATCCAAGGGAAGTAAAAATGCAGGTATTTTATAAGATGCAATAGGTAGCTGATGTTTAAGAATGTAAATAAATGTTTGTCCAGTTGATCAGGGCCTCTCTCTGTTGGCTTGTCGGTAGCACCTCTGCATGCAAGAGAAATGACTGTAGACTGCTGTAATAAACTGCACTGTCATCCTTAAAAGAAAACTCCTTGCTTATTTAACTCTAAGGGCAACTTTTTCATTTTTTTTCCCTATATAACATAACAAATACTTCCTTAAAACAATCTCTTCTGTTGTGATTGTAATTGTTGTATGGATGTTTATTATGGAAATATCTCTTTATTAGAAGTACAAAGTGATTTTCTGAAATATTGCTTTCCTTGGCTTTAGGAAAGTTCTAGCATAGGAGTGAGGGAGTAATTTTTAAATGATTGCATAAATATAAATAATGCATTGAAATATTCAGATTAAAATTCAGAATTGTTTGTTCAAAAATACACAGCCATTAATCTCAGAATGGAAGAGTCATTTTGTTTTTCATATTTTCAGCTGAAAAACATGTCTAAAAGAAAGATTTTTTCCTAATAAGCAGAAAACAATAAAAAACAAAGCTGTGATTGTCATATGAACTTTCCTACAGCAATATAGCAGCAAGCACTCTTCTGGGTTGCACTAATACCCCTCGAATCACATAATAAAACATTGCATCATAAATAATTACCTGGCAATTGTCGATTTTCTTCCATGGTGGAATTACCGTATCCCGGCTGATGCCTTTCAATTCTTCCAGACACAGGACACTTAAATGTTTAAGCCATTTTAACAACAGCTGTTTCTCTGCTTCTTGGAAATGGAGGGAAGGGTTTTTCTTTCCTAGTGCTCCTATAGAGGTTTCAGGTGTTTTAATGCTCTCAGGGAAAGTTTTGTATGCTCAGAAGGCTTCCCCTGGCTGCAGTGGTTTCTGAGGATCAGAATGCACAGTTTGAGTTCCAGGTGCAGGAACTGGAGTGAGGTGTGAGAGCTCAGGTCAGGGATCTGTGGCAGGAGCTGGATGTGTGTCCTTTACACATGGTGCAGTGCAATATGGGTGTTGTGCTCTGTGCTTCAGAAATCACTTCTTCCCTGTTTTTTCTAAACAAAAATTCAAGTCCAAATCTGGTCCAAATCTCCTTCCTGATGAGGGCCTACTAAACAAGTGCAGAACCCCAGCTCCTCCATGAGCAGCAAAGTTACTGTCATTTGTTTACAAACTGCTGAGCACAAAATGTGAAAAACGCCAAGCACTTGTTTTTAACATTTTAAAAGTTTAATAGTAATAAAATGGTTGTAAAAATAGTAATGCAGTTAGAGTAATAATAATTTGGACGATTTGAATTAGGACAATATGAGACAATAAAGACAAAGAGTTGCAGACGTCCGGGTACCTTTTTCTGGGCAGCACAAGCCTGACAAAGGACCCACGTTAACAAAGGATTAACCCTTAAAAACAGTAACCTGTTACATATTCATACATGATGCATAAATTCCATTCAAACACAGGATTCTGTCTGGTCATCCTCAACTTCTTCCTTCTAATACTAACAGCACCTTCGAGGCAGGAAGAAGTTTGTTTCTTCTGATGAGAGGGCAATAAATTCTCTTTCTCTAAAAGATTCGGGTGTCCTGTGGCTGCTATCTCGCTGCAAGTCCTTTCTTTAAAGAAAAGTATCCTACATAGCATAGTTTCTATTTTAACATATTTTATAACCTAAAACTATATTTAACACACTACTTAATAGAATTGATACAGCATCACTTTCTAACACAACACATATAATATTCATTTTAAAATTTGCGAAAAGCCAATCATAAAATACATGCGTTTTTCACAAAAAACAAAAGCTGTTCCAGCTGATTGAAATGGGTGGTGTAGTCATTCTTTGTTGTGCCTAGTCCCTTCACAAAGGATAATTCCTGGGTTTGGCTGTCTGCTGCCTCGGACCTGCCCAACAGGACCCGAAGGAGCGCGAGGTTGCTGCGCCCCTGGTGCTGCTCGTGGCTCCCTTGATGGCACAGCTCCTGCCAGGCTTGTGTGCTTGTCCAGGGAGCATCTGCTTCTTCCACTCAGAATTTCCACATCTCTTGCTGCTCCTATCAAGAAACTGCCGGGCTGGACAGTTCCCTCAGCTGCAACTACCATGTTTTAACAAAAAAGTAGCTTTCTGTACTAGTGCTCATGTAGAACTTCCTCAAACCACTGCTGATTTATTCCTTTCACATCAACTTCTCCAGGCCATGCTTTGTTATTAGATTTCCCACAGAGCTCAGCCTTAAAGGTAGCTTTAGCTTTTTTTATCTCACTATATGATTATATTTAATCACAGCAAAGTTAGGAGACTTAAGGAAGGGATTGAATGTGGAACTTCCTGGGACTTTCTTTGGAGTGAATAGGATCACATCAGTCCCCATTTCTTAGGCAATATAAAATGAATTTCTTTTGAGTTTTGGAATCATTCCGGTTGTGGAAGATCTTCAAAGAAGTTATGGAAACCATTGCAACTTTCAAACTGTGTTGGAAACCTTTTACTTTTTCAAAGGTGCTTTAATGTCTTACTGTTGCCTTCCAGCAAATTCGTGTACTTTCTTCACTTATGAAAATTAAGTTATTGTAATACTTAGGGTAAGATAATATCAACAGGAATCCTGTGGGAAAATTTTATTACCAGCATTTGCCTTGGGTAATATCTTATTTCATATAATGATGAAACAGGTATTTTTGTATTCTCCGGGGTGATTCAAAAACATCTGCTTCACATTAGCTCCTCCAAGTACTTTGTTTAAAAGAAATGTATTAAAGAAGCCTTCACAGCTTTTAGTAGAGCAACTGTCTCTTATTTAGTCTTGGGCTAAGTGCTTTCCAATATGAATGATTGCTCTGGCAGCAAGGACAATTAGAACAGCAGCCTGCAATAAAACAGCACCCAGTCCTATTTGGAGAGTATTAATGGTGTGCTTTCCCAGCAGGTTATGATCCAGATAATGCAAAATGAGCTGCTACTAAAAGTTCCAAAGTTCCTAGAATTTTATAATGCGCCTTTTTTTTTTTTTTTTTTTTTTTTTTTTTTTTTTTTTTTGCGGCACCAGCTACTGTAAGTGAACAAGTTAGAGACCATTGGGTGAAATTTTGCAAAGGTGTGGGATGATCCTCAGATTCGTGGTTCTTCGCTCCTGAGTTAATAGGAATGTTGTTGTCTATCACTGCTTTGTTGTCTTCTTTGTTTTCCAGTCAGAAAAGCATTTGAATTTTTATTCAATGATTTTCATTATTTAATCTGAAACCATCTTCAGAAGAGAACACTCAGAGCTATTTTTAGTAACCTTCCTGTCTGGTCTTACTCCATCACCACCATTCCATTATTATTCAGTCCTGTTTTTCTCTCTTGCATCTATCCCATATTTCTTGTTTTCAGGCAGAACTAAATTTATAGCTGCCTTTTTACCCTCTGATCCTGGACTGATTCCTTGTCTAGAGAATTCTCTCCGCATTACAGTGTGGGAGCCTGTGCCCCACAGCTGCCTGTGGTTCCTTGGGGATGTGGAGCCTCAGCAGCCTCTGCCTCAGCCATTCCCACTCTGCAGTGACCAACAATAACAAATTATTCACTCGTACATGTACGTCACTGCTTTGCCCCGTGTCCTTTCCCTGCTTGTGCAGTAACATTACTGTGCTGCACATTTCATAGCTTGCTGCTGAACTGATTCATGTGAAGTTTGAACTCTCTGAAATATTAGAAATAACTATATCATTTTTTATTCCTACAGCTGCTTTCCATGTAAATGCACAGAACTTGGCTTTTTCTGTGTGTATAACTGTAATACTTAGTTTCATGTAATTTTATGTTTCTATTTTTTAAGTAAGTAAGCAGGTGGTTCAATTGTATAGTTTTTTTCCCACTTGTTGATTTAACTTAAGTGTCCAGGGGATTTTTTTTAATTTGAGGCAGACTTTTTTTCTGCTCTATTTTTTTATCTTTCTAATAATGCTGGTAGGCCAAAATGGTGCCACAGCTGATTATCAGTAATTAAATTTTGAATGGTTATTGCACATCCAAAAGACACCTAATCTTTTGTGGTATTGGCCAGTATTTAATGATGACTCGCCCAGCTTTTCCAAATTGTTGTGTGCTTCCATTTCATGCACCATGGAATTGGTGGAAGCCTCTTCATGAACCTCAATGTGCTTTGTTTCAAGTATGTGACATAAATAAATATGTCCATGGATGTCATGCTGTGTGTTTTATGGTAAGAGTTATGGATTTAGGGAAAAATTTGCTAGTTTGCTTTAGTAGCATGATTGTAAGGGAATTCATGTTGTCATTGCTGCAGGCAGGTTCTGATTTTGTCTTTTTAATAGGTGTGCACGCTTCAGTTGGTCTCATAGCATCTTAGTGGTTGAAATTCATGATTGTTTTGTATTTGTAAAGCAATTGCACTAATTTACTTCCTCCTTGTTTCACGTTCTCCTGGAAAAATTACTAACTCTTCTCAGCCTTGCAAATCATAGATGATTGCAAAGGTACAAATAAAACAAAATATAATTATATATATATATATATATATCAGTATATATATATTATATGCATCAGTATATAATGCAAAATATATTTGTTATAAATATATATAGATATATATATTATATATATAAATATATAATATATATATGTATAATATATATGTATATATATTTATTATATATATAATATATATATTTTGCGTTATCTACTGATGCATATAATGCATCAGTAATGCGCCAACCTTTGTTTCTCTGTAACATCTGTCAGCTCCTAATCAGAGGACAGTGCAGGATGGGACATTCCTGTGTGTGTAATTTCTTTCCAGAACCTGAGGGTGCTAACAGTGCTAAATATCCATGTATTGCATCTGTAGCACTGCTGCAGACTCATTTCTGTGAGCGCTGCTTTGAGGCTTCTCGGGCACCCAATACACGAGTGGATTGTGAGACATGAGGGCTCTGAAATACCAAGGCACTAAACGAGTTTTCTGGATAACTCTGACAGAAAAGCCAAGTGAATTATTCCTTTCTCTGCTGTAATTGTGCTCCATCCTTTCTTTGCTGGATTGAGAGCTCCAGTCTGACCTGTGCACAGCCTTGCTGTCGCTGAGCACGAGTGGGAAACATTTACCAGTGTCTTCTGTGCTACCCATGCTGGATTTGTAGCTGTTTCTTATCCCAAATTCAGAAGCAGTGTCTGTGTTGATGCTTCTAAAAGCCAGCCAAGGGGACAGGAGGTGGCTCTGCACAGCACTAGTTTTTTTAACCACCTTCAATAAGCAAATGGCAAAATATGTGCAGCCCCCCAAGCAGTTCTGTTTCTACAAAGTGATTTGTAGCTAGCTGGCAGGATCACAGTGCCACAGATGCTCATGCTAGCTAAATCTTGCTTTGATTTGAGGTTTGCTCAAATAGGAGATGAATGACTGGTCTTGAAGCACAGCAAAATGCACTTCTTTTGAGAGGTTGAAATTATTTCAACGTCACCAAAAAATACACTGATTTTTCAAACTCATCTTAAAATACAAAATGCTCAGCCCTATCCTATTCCATTTCTTTGACCTTTCTGAAATGGATTTTATGGAATTTTACATGTAAGCAACAGATAACGAACTCAGACTATAATGTGAAAATTATTAGTATCTGAATTGCTAAATCTTTAATGCAATCATGGCTGACTCAGCAACGCTTAAAGCCTTCAGCTTCAGCCCTTGTGGTATGTGAGAATGCCAGTAAGTCATGGCCCATTTGCCATGCAACATTTGGAGATTTCTTGAAATTTCAGGGAAGGCAAAGGAAATTTTTGTCTATTACTGATTTCCAGCCCACTGGTGAGGCAATAAATTTAGAAAAGTGTGGTTCAAAGAAGATTGAAAAGTTAAAGCTTAAATAAAGAAAAATAGTTTAAAGTGGAAAGGATTAATATTTGGGAACATTATTTGTCTACTGAAAAACATTTAGAAAAAGAAGCCTTTTCCCCCCTAAATTTTACTGCATGTGTAGTTAAATTTAGTGAGAGCACAGTGTGTGAACTGCCCTTGTCTTACTGAGCCAGCAAGATAAATCCTGCACATTCAGGGCTCTCACTGAAATCCCATCATTAATGATAGCTCTCGTGAGAATTAGGTGTTAGTATAAACCATTGGGGCTTTTTGGAATAATGAAATCATACCTGCTGCATGGAACTGATTTATTCTAAACAACCACTGGGGATTAAATCACTGGCATTTATTTACATCTTAGTTGAGAAGTAAATCTGGTCATCTTAGCACTGTGCCTCAAAGCCAGGCCTCATTGAAATATGCTGCTGAGCTTTCTCCTGTTATTGAGAACATTTCCCTGTGCATATTGCCCTCAGGTAGATAACCAAAATAACCATTAATCCTATGGCTCTCTCTGTTTTAAGGGGCCACTTAACAAGATAAAGTAGAAATACAAGAGCATTTTTCAAGCTGCCAAAATCCCAGGCTGAGGATAGCCTGAATAATGCTCAGCTGTTTCCTTATGTGGAGAGGCTGTCTCAGATGAGTAAGTGCTGCTTGCTGGGTGGGTATTCCCTGGAATATTGCTTGCTTCATCACAGGCTTTCCTAAAAGCAGCAGGTGGCTTTATTGTTGTTTTCCCACTCTTTGATGCTGTGGCTGTGGCCCACATTGTCTGGGCATTTGGGAATTTGTCTCAGCACTTCCAGTTAGCAGCAGCCTGTGCTGGTGATAGAAATACAGTTACAGGAGCCTGTTTTCATAATGCAGAAAGTTGCTCTGCACCATTTTCCCTGAAAACAGCGGTGATTCTCATTAGATGAAGATCTGTGGATCACACAGCCATTTAGATGGGAAAAGGCCTTTAAGGTCATCAAGTCCAGCTGTTAATGTAGCACTGCACATGAGAACGTGGGACATGTTTTATCAACCAGTCTGTGAATCTTGTAGCTGAGTGCTGATGCAGTGCTTTCATAGGCTCACAGGGGAAGCAGGACAAGTGTGAATCTTCAGCTCCTACCAGCACACAAAAAGTTCATTCCGTGTTGAAGCAACTGAATGTGTAATTTTTGACTATGCTGAAGTCTTACTCTGTTTTCCTACGGACAACAAAATAAATGGCTTATTCACCCAGCTGAACTCCTTTTCCATCTCTGTTCAGCAGATGCAGAAAATAAATTAGATTTCTGGCCTTGGTGCTGTATTTGATGAGCTCAAGTTGCACATCCTTATTTTGGACATGAAACTATATGGCCATAAACCATTGGCTGAGTGAAGTATTGCAATTAAGGGTTTCCCCCAGTCACATTCTTGAACACAGATGAGCAAGGAAGGGTTTTGTTGTGCTGAACACACTTCAAGGAAGATCTTTTCCAGACAGAAATTATATCTTGCTGCCAAAAGAGTAAAAGTCTATAGAAAAGCATGATAATACCTTTTTTTTAGTCCATTTATGTATTGCCCAATGCATTGAGTTTTGTGTGCCTGAAAAATAGTGAGATAAATACACCTTAACTGCAGCATCTTTTTATAACAATAATAGCAATATGGCATCATCAGAGAAATTAAATGCCTGTATGTTTTGGAAGTGTAGAGATATATCTGAAGTCTGTTTTTCAGTATTAACTTTGACTCCTTGCTGTTTAGGCTGCAGTCCCTTAAGTTCACTTACAAGGAGAAAGCACCTGGCTTTTACAGTGATTCAGGCTTCATTTGATTCTCTGTATGTTCACCATCCCCAAATACTTCTTGAGAGTATAGCTTTGTGAATGTGTTTATTTTCTTGTACTCTGGTCCTTTGGATTGCACACATTCTTGCTGTCTCAGTTCTGTTTCTCTCGGCAAGGAAAGGGAACAATGCCTATTGTGCCCAGCAGAGCAGGTGAGAAGGTCAGGGAGTCTTTGGGGCTGTGAAGAGACAGTGTTTTATGCTTGAGTTTTAAACTAAAGTTTGTCTAAAAGGGTTGGGATTATTAAAGGTGATGTGTTTGTAATTGGCTTAGGTTAATCTGTGATTGATTAAAAAAAAAAAAAAAGAGAGAGAAAGAAAGCATGGAGATTAAAAAGAAAAAGGGTATGTTTTGTAGAGCCCAATGCTTTTAGCTGTTTACTTAAAACCTTCATATGTGTGGCTTTTGTACCTCATTTTAAAGCCAGCACATCTTGGGAATTGATTTTTGAATGATGGACAGATCATTAGAGTGCTGACGAGCTGTGCATGGGATGATTGCCCCCAATCCTGTGCTCCCATGTTGTGTTGCTTTCAATTCAGGCACTCGTAGGAAAATAAAAGCTGCTGCCCTTGCAATGTCAAAGATCACAAGGAGCCGCTGATTTGGATGGAGAGCCTGTGTCAGCAGAAGGAAATAACACTGGCTGTGAGGAGCCTTTGCTGAGAGCCATCAGCAGCCATTAGCACAAGTGGGATGCCAGGTGTCAGCTGGCTGGGGATGCTGCTGGTCCCAGTGGTTTGTGTGCCACGTTACTGGTGACAGCTCCTGGGAGCTGCTGCTGGAAGCACTCCTTGAGCTGCTGCTGGAAAGCACTCCTTGAGCTGATGGTGTGCAAGGAAGGGTCTAAAAATGGGACACAGCAGATTTCAGAGCATGTCGGGATCTCTGGCTTGTCAGAGTGACCCCGAGAAGAGTTCAAAAGTCTCTTTTCCCAGCCCAGCGCTTGAAGAAGGAGTCAGAGCTCTTCATTTCTCGGTCTCAAGGTTGTTTATTGTGTCTTATCTACAAAATTCTTTCTCCTGCCCTGCCGAGGTCCATCCAGCAGGACAGTTCCAGGCACTCTGCCTGCCCCCAGGGCAGTGTTATGTCTTCATACGATAAACTACGTATAACATGTTTACAATTACTTTCCAATACCTATCACCTATGTTAGACAGTGAGCTTCTACTCTAAACCAATCTGTAAGTGCCAACATCACAGCAGAAGATGGAGGCCAAGAAGAAGAAGGAGAAAGGCTGGACACACCCAGTTCCCTCCATCTTGCCCCCTGAACCCCCATACCAAAACCCTAAAATCGACTTTTTCACCCTGTGATAACTTCACTATTATTCTACCTAAACTGTTGTGGCTTGCTGATCTTCATATAAGGTTGGTAATTTGCTCCACGGGTCATAATCAAACCCACAGTGTTTTGGGCTCCATGCCAGGGTCTCTGAGCCCCCTGGCAGGGGTCCTGGCCATCCTGGACAGCCAGAGGGATGTTCTGGGTTCCCACAAGAGCAGAGGAGGCACGTTCAGACTTCAGTAGATATGGAGCTTGAAATTTTAGTTAGTCTCGAATGCAAACCAAAGTACTTTCAGGTTATGATGAATTATTTCTAAAACCTGAATTTTATGTACCACTATTAAACTATTGTTAGGAAGCTATACATCTGAACCCTGAAAATAGGGTGATAAATCATTCCTGTTACCTTTTTGAAATGCTCCACTGATTTATGTAGCTGGAGAGCAAGACCTCCATTCAGTATCCACTCAGTGTGCTGAAACAGGATTGTGCTGCCAGTGTGTAATTCAAATATTCAGGGCATGGAGTGGTCTCTGAGAGCTGTGACGGGTAGTGGTGAGCAAAGCTGTTGGGAAGAGTTAACAGTAACAATTATCAATACTACAAGAGCTACACAAAAACCATGAAGTGAGTTTTGAAAGTATGAAATGCATTGCTAGGAATAAGGTGGAAGGCTTCCATTTAGCAATGGAGCTGCATAAATTGGTGCTTAGTGGTCTTTGAGGCTCCTGTAACTTTGTAGGCAGACAAACCTTGGCTTAGGGTTTGTCAGATTGGAAATAAGGTAGAAATAATAACTTGAGCCTGCCTTTGTTCCAAAGACGTGATGAAAAGATAATTTTGTCACTCACAATCCCTGGATCCCAGACACCAGGGAGCAGCTGGGATAACTTCAGGCGAGCAGGAGGTGTGTGGAGCCTTGTGCAGTTTGTATTGCCTAACTCTGTTTGTTCTGCAAAGCTGAGGGACAGCTCTTTGTGCAGCACTTCCACGGGGTCTCATGAGCTCTCAGTAACCACACACCAGATTTCTTTGACATGAATGGAGGGCACACTGCTAATTTCTCTAGCGTATTTTCCAGTGCTGGGAGGAGCAGCAAAGCTGTCATGATTAATCTTAAAATAAAAGTCTAAGAGCAAAATCCTAGGACTTGTGGACTGTGAGTATTTACATAGTAGCATGAGTGTATTTAAATAAATGAACCTTAAAAATCAGTTTAAGACACTGGAGTGTACTAACAGAAAACAATGCTTTTCAGTCATGGCAGTGAGAATAGAGCTGTTTATGGTATGTTGTGTGAGCTGATACAGGACTCTGCTCAGAGGTTACACTGATAGGTTATTTTTCCATGTAGGAACAAGCAAACCTTCCCTTAACTGAAGCACTTTGTGGTGAGCCATAGAGATCTAAAAAAGCACTGTTTGGCTTGTGGTGGTAATTCTCCACCGTGCTCTGGAGCATTGCTGGGCCATGGCCCTGTCACAGCAGACACCACAGGAATTGTTTACTGCACCTAGTGCTTGTCCAGCACTGGGATTGCAGGGCTCCAGGGACACAGCCCCTGCTCAGGCTGCTCAGAACCTGTTATTCCTTCTGGCATTGTTATAAATAAGAAGCTTGACTCGGCCAATATTCAAGCAGCAATCAATTTATTAATTAATATGGTAAAGTATGAGCAATGCAGCGCTGGGTACAGTGGGGAAAGTTTTCCCTCCAACTGCACACCCATAGTTGAGGCTTACAGGTATTTATAGGGGTACTCATAAGCTTTCTCAGCAGTTTCTGTTCTCAATTTTTGCTCATCAGCAGCTTCTATTCCCAATTTTTACGTCACAATTCTATCCACTATTGTGATTTAGTTTTTCTCAGGATGTATCCCAAAAGGAGTATCCCCAGATGGTGGGGGTCCAGTTTCCAAAAGAAGGAAGACGAATCCCATCTGGTGAAGTCCAGCTCCCCAGATGTGGGTCCACCTTTTATTGCAAGAACTGTAAATCTCATAACAGTGATCTCCAGCTCCCCTTGGTCGAAACTATAAATCCTGGAGTTGGTGTCCATCTTCCTTTCTCAAGCTGTTTTTCTCTGCTTTATTAAGGCATGAGATAAGCATATTTCCTTTTTATATATTCCAAAGCTATAGTTTCAAGGATACAAGCAATATTCTAAAATTATACTTCAAAAGGTTATTATTGCAGAACTCTTTAAGGCTTAGCTACAAGCAAAAAGCAACATCCTTAACTCTTTAATTCCAATGCTCCTAAATCAACTAAGGTTAATTGCAAACAAAAGATAGGTTCAAAGGCCTTCTTCCATGCTTTACTTTCCTCAGTTCTTATTAGAATTCACAGCTGTCCCATGGTTGGTCTCCACTCATATCCTAATCACAAGTACACACATTGCCTGTATGTTCCTGACACGAAACACAGCTCTGTATTTCACAGCATGCACCTTCACCCAGCTGTGCTCATGGCTGGGCTTACCTGGCTTACTGTGACCAGGCTGCCCTGCAAGTGCTCCTTAAGGGAAATGTTGGGAATGTGATGTCAGGCTGCTCTGGCCACAGTGTAGAATGATTCTTATTTCAACAGCTGTTTTCAGCTCATACTTCTTAAAACATGGTAAAAGAACAATTTCAAGCTATGCTTTCAGGTTTGAATAAGTTAAGAAAAATATAATTGATGTTTTTAGTATTGTGCTTAGCCTTGAAATCCAGATTGCAGAGGTTGCTTTATAATTTTGTGGTCTGTCATTTTTAACATCTCAGATGATGTGTTTTTATGAGGGTTTATTTAGAGCCCTCTTTTGGAGGCAGGAGACCTGTGGGTATTTATTTCTGAGGTGTTAGAAGGGGTGTAGGAAAGTATTTAAACACTCTGTGACTTCTAGAGGGTCCCTTAATTTTAAACTCTGTTCAATGCAAACTGTATGTGGTGGTTTGACAGGAAATGGGTTTTCTGGGAATGGAGTGGCAGAGGCCAATGGGTGCTCAGATTCTGAGATTGGCACTGATTTGGCCATTGGGGTATGTTACCTCTGAGAACACAGGGGTTAAAAGCAGAGCTGTCCCCTGGGAACTTCCTTTTGGTTTCTAGCTGGGACTGGTCAGACCTCCCCCGTCCAGCCCTGCAGCTGGGCGGGGGAGGGGACTGCGCCTTGAGGTAAGCTGTTTTGGGACAGAGAGGGGCTTGAAGGCCCCCGGATGGAAGGGTGGAGTGCAACCAGGAGCCTTGTGCCCCTCCCAGCAGAGAAGCCCCGCTGAGGAATTGGGCAGCCCCCCCCCCCCGGGGACGAGAGACAGAAACCGCGCTCAGTGTATGGTGCTGTGGCCTTGAAGCCTCGGAGTTGGCGGCATGCCCGGCTCGTGGAAAGGGGAGGAAGGTGCCGCGGAGAAAGAACCTGGCCGCCTTAGAAGCTTTTAACCCCTGTTTGGACAATGAAATCTTGCAGAGCATGACCCTTTCTGGAGTAGGAAATAGGCAGTGTGTTGTGAATGCGGGTTGTGAGAGAACCCCAGATGACAAGAGATAAGAAGTGGCTGTTGCTGGACACTTTTTGTCAGCCATGGACAGAACCATGCTTCCTTGTGACCAGAGGCTGCATCCAGGGGGAGGCGGTGGCTCGGACCGAGAGGGTTCAGTTGGAGACCCCCCGCCCCAGGGGGTAGAGAAATATGGGGGGACAAAGGATGTCCCGAAGTGAGACTGTGCTTTTTTTGGAAAGGACAAGCATCCTTAAAAAGACAACCTGGAAGCCTCTAGTCCATGTTCATGTGGTGAGAGCACTGGACATGAAAAGGAAGAGGTCACCATGGCCAAGAAGCTTCTGCTCTTGATAGACTGAGATTGAGTATTTACAGAGTGATGATGGACTGAGAGTTTGACTTTGAGAGATGTATTGGGAGAATCTGTTGGGGGGGGGGGAGGAGGAAATGCTTTTGTGAAGTTTTCATTGTCTGTCTGTGTGTGTCTGCGTGTGTATGTGTCTTGTTTGTAGTGTAGTTAATAAACTTTTTGTTCCCTCTTCATAGCTAGGAGCCTGCTGCTTATTCCTGTCCCATCTCACAGCAGACACCAGGGAAGAGGTATCTTTTCATGGGGGGCGCTGGCATTGTGCATTGTGCCAGTGTCTAACCATGACACTGTAGTATTGTCATGTAACTTTTGACAGCGTTAAAATATTTCTCACTGTCTCACTGAGCATTTAAGGATTGCTGCAGATGTGCACAGATTCTGTGGAAGGAAGGAGAGCAGAATGTTCCAGGATACTTTCCTGCACAGTGCTCATGGTACTTCTGTCAATGTGTAGATTTACATATTTAGTGCAGATGTGGAACCTGTGAAGGAAAGCTGAGTGTGTCTTGTACCTTGACTGTCCTAAATGCAGTTTGAGTGAAATGAACTTTCAGTTCTGTAAATTAAGTAATTTGTTACTTTATTTTACTTTATTGTGAGCTCTTTCAGTATATCTCAGGAAAGGTCAAACCACTGTATTTTGACTTTTCCTATAATCTGCTATCCCACTTATTGTCTAGCTACAAAGAGAATTCATTTTGCAACATCTACGAAGCACCAAGTGCTTGAAAGACTTTCTTTTCCCTGGTGCATTCATTACTTTCGAGAAATGTTTTTGCTCAACCTGAGCCACAGCAGCTCACCTGGAAATCAGAAATTTAGAAAGCTGATGTATTTTGTGTTTTAGTTACTTTGCCTTGCTTATGATAATTAATGCTTGGAAGCACATGTGGACATTGCTGTGGGGGATCGCATCTCACATGAGAATCACTGGTACCAGACTGTCCTGGAAGCAGTGTCTGGCCTACCTCAGCTGTATGTATTTTTCTTGTCCATGACCTCTGTTACATCCAAAAATAAATCCTGTCACTGAAAGGATAGGATTTGGCACCAAAGCTTGCCAAAATTGATCCCCGTTGAAGGCCAAAACAGAAAAGAAGGACTTACAAACACTCTGGAATGGAGATACCATCAAAGGAATTGCAATTGGAAGAGAAAAAAAAGAAAATTGGGAATTTAGTGACTACAAGAAAATGGACCGGGGTTATATCAGGTGCAGTGCTTCGGGCCAAAACATGCCAAAAGTAACCTCAAAGGTGTTGCAAAAGCAGGGGGAAAAGTCAAGGAGGAAGACACAACTTGGAGGGGAAGATATGAGGGACATGGCATGGATACTTAAAAATAAAAAGAAAAAAATCTTTCCAAAATCAAAGCCATCCAAAGGCATGGCATGCCATCAAGTGCAGGGACATGCACAAAGATTCCCCTATTGGCCCCATTGAAATCCCAAGATTCGTTTCCCTTCCCGAAAGGAATTCCTTTTGGGAAGGGAAATGGAATCTTGCGAACCCGAAAAGGAAGACTTACAAACACCCCAGAAAGGAGATGGGATCAAATGAGATGCAATTGAAAAAAGCCAAAAAACCCCCTAAAATCGGGAGATTTAGTGTCTTCAAAAAATGCTCTGGGAGGGAATGAGCTGCAGTGCAAAGACCAAAGATCACAAAACTCCCTGCAGTTCGCTGGGCAGTTCAGCTGCAGAGGAGAGCAGAGCCTTGCACGTGTTCCATGGGAGCTGTGGACAGTCACCTCTTCCTTACGCTGATGGATGCTGGAGCTTCACCTGAGTGGAAAATGTAATCAGAACACCTTTTCTGGGGTAATTTGGATTTGTACAGCACTAAAGATCTGAGAGCTGTAACCACAGTGAAGGTCCTTGTCTGTCTCTTTCTTGCATAGTTTTTATTTAGTTAAGACTTGTTTTAAACAATTTGAGATGCACTTCAAGACAGACCTAGATCTGTTTTCTTGGCTCTTGATTACAAATTACATTTTCTGTTTTCCCAGCCTCTTCCAAAGTAACTTTTCAGCCATTTCCATTGATTATTCCCCCAGGAAATGTCAGATGACTTAGCTCCTTGGTTTTAGTCTTGTCTGTATGTTCTCACAATGGGTCCAGCTGATGCCAGTTTGGTCTTCTCTCTGTATGGTTCCTGGTTTGGTCCGCACAGCTGCCAGTCTTGCTGTTGAGTCTGTGATAGGTAAAGCTGATGAAGTATTTAATATCTCTGACATATCCAGGCCAAGTTGCCCTGTAGAACAGACTGTTTTCAGCTGTTTGCTCTGTGAGAGCTAAGGAGGTGTCTGAAATTATCTTAAAGGGACATTCTATTTTTATCTTGGGATAACCTAGGAAAGGGAGGTTAAAAATGCTGTGGTGTAGAATAGGATCCCTGGCATTATCACAGATGTTGTTAAAAATGTTGGAAAGTATGAAGAGCTAAATCAATTTTAGAAGTTCCCTGAAGAAATTAGTTGCTGATAATGGAACTATTTAAAAAGTGATACCTGGTTATGGAATTTTGAAGTAAACAAACTCCTAATCAAGAGTTAACTCCTTTCTTTATTCTCAGAATTGGTGCTGATATCATTTCATATCCTCAGTGGAATCAGCTGAGAAAGGAGGAAGAGGCTTAGTCTGAAAATCAAAGAGCAAAGTGTGTGAGGTGATCAATTGCTGTCTTTTCAGGTGATTGTATCTTACACTTTTTGTTCCTTATCTTTGCAAATATTCCACGGAAGGCAGTAGGGAACAGATCTGCTCTTTGTGCCACACCATCCAGAAGTAAAGTCTTGCCCTGGTGCTCAAGAAAGAACGCCAGTACTTCATTCTGCTACTTCCCCACATTTATCTATTATGCTGACTGTTTTTAAGGAAAATCCTCTCACTGCTGCTCGGCCAGCCTCTGGAACATGAGATGTGTCACGGCGTCCTTGGCTATCTTCAATCTTCGCTGCAATGCAAAATTAATCTGCTGCCAATTCAGCCAAGTGTATCATCAATGAATGGTACTTAGTAAATAAAAACCCGCTCCAGACTATTGGACCTAAAGTACTCTTTCCATGGTTGTTTTTTTTTTTTTTTAAGGTACCATCTTGTATTTACAGATTGGTTGCTGTCATTTTCATAGACCTCTTTCTCTGCCTTGTCACTTTTGCTTTTTCCCCACAGATGAAACAATCTTGATCCGGCTCTGACTTAAGGGGCTCTTTTTTTCCCTCTTTTTCTGCCAATGAAAAATTCAGTACCAGCTTTTGTAACTACTTGCTGCCATTGTTATTTCAGCCTTTTGCACAACTTGGTTTTGGTAAGGTTATACCAAGAGGTATTCCACTGGAGACAAGCCATGGCAATGTGGCCTTGGTGGTTCTGCTCTGGTGCAAGGTCCTTCTTGACAGAAAGTGTTGGGCTCTGTAGCCTCAGAGAGAGTGGCAAGTGTGTCCCTCTCTGTGACAAGGTGACAGTGGCACCTGCTGTCTGTGTATTTTGTCACTCTGGTTTTAAACCATGCCAAAGACATTGAAAAGCTGTTGCAGAAATGTGTTTGTAGGAGCGTCGGGGGGCAGCACAGTCAGGACAGACAGAGACGAGAGATCTCGGAGCCAGGTCAGGAACTTGGGGTTTATTGCAAAGGGCCTGGGTGCAGGGCCCTGCTGGGATTGGGGTTTATTGCAAAGGGCCTGGGTGCAGGGCCCTGCTGGGATTTGGGGTTTATTGCAAAGGCCTGGGTGCAGGGCCCTGCTGGGAGCTGCCAGCCACAGCTCAGAGCAGGCCGAGAGAAGAGGGGGGCAGAGAGGATGAGAGGTAGAGGGCAAGAGAGCAAAGAAACAAGCATAAGAGAGTAAAAGGGATAAGAGAATAAACGGGGTAAGAGCTAAGAGAGCAAAGTTCCTGTTACTATACAATAAATCTTCTCTGTGTTGAATATTCTGATTCTCACTAAACAATCTAGTACAAGATACAAATCCTATAGCATTTACATACAGCCTATCAGAATCACTACATCACCATACTGTGCTACATTTTAAACCCTTAAAACTCCTCTTTGGGCCCCTTCTGCCAAGCTGTAGGGTCTGCTCTGACCCTTGGACCTGCCTGCAAGCAGAGGGTATTGTTTCATCAAAAGGGGATTGCCTTCAGATGCCACACCATTGTTTTCCAGTTGTTCAGTAACTGAGGGATCTCAAAGCTTGCTTTCATTTCAATCTCGGTTGTAGTTTTTATATTCTCAAAATCTTTTGCCAGGCAATCATATTTATAGGCTTTCCTGTTTCATCTTCCCCAACAGTGTTTCCTTTCTGTGATCTAGGGAAAGGTTGGTAATGATCAGTGTCTTCTAGTGATGGGTATATCTGCATCTTATTATTAGGAGGAAGTGAAAATGTATGCACCCTAGAAGGTTTGAAATCTCTAACCAGCCTTGGGACCTTCCCTAAAGCTTCCCTTCTGTTAATCCACGGCGATCTTTACAGTGCACACTGCTGTGTCACAGACATGTTTTATGAAAAATCCTTTCCTTAGGATTTTTCCTCCTGAGAAGCTGAGAGGCCTCAGGAACAAAATGTAACCAATGGTTATCTGCTGCTGGAATGCAACAGGTGCATCTGGGATTGGTCTCATGTGGTTGTTTCTAATTAATGGCCAATCACAGTCAGCTGGCTCAGACTCTGTCTGAGCCACAAGCCTTTGTTATCATTCTTTCTTTTTCTCTTCTTAGCTAGCCTTCTGATGAAATCCTTTCTTCTATTCTTTTAGTATAGTTTTAATATAATATATCATAAAATAATAAATCAAGCCTTCTGAAACATGGAGTCAGATCCTCATCTCTTCCCTCATCCTAAGACTCCTGTGAACACTGTCACACTGCTGCATGCAAAGGAGCCTTGATTGACTTGTTAGTTTGGGTACTGACTGCACTGGCTGGTGCTTCCACTGCCTCCTTCCTCCTCAGGGAGATCCTGGACAGATCCCCAACACTGCCTTCACCTCTGCTGTGGTACAGACACATCACAGCAGCTGTGCCAAAAATGACAGCCAGCAGTTCCTGGCAAAATAGCTTAAACGCTTGATAGATTTAACTGTAATAATACATATATCATATACATATATAATAATATATAATTCCAGGCAAAATAGAATATCCACTAATGATAACATCTGCTAGGTTTTATTACCTGCAGTCTCCCTTGTAAAAGGAACAAAAATGCTGCATCAAACTGCCTATAACTGTGTTTCATTATCAGACTTCTGGTTTTTCTCTCTCAGAGCTTTTAAAATTATTGTTGGCTTTGACTAACTATCAACAGCTCATTTAACCGAGATTAGCCAATTCCCAAGAAAATAGATTTGCTGAAAATATGAGCTGATAAAAATGAGTATTTGATGTGTGTGTGGTCAGGTGTCCCTGGCAGTACATGGTGAGCATCTGAAAAGCTTCTTCCTGTGTGTGCCAGGACAAATGTGGGGCTCTGCAGGAGCTCCTGCAGACAGGTGGGACAGGCAGTCCTGCAGCAGAGAGAACAGGAGGGCATGGAGAGGAACAGATTTCAGGTTTTAGCTTTTGGATGGTGGGGGGGGTTTGTTTTTTGGTTTTTGGGTTTTTTTTCCCTGTTTTTTGGGGTTTTGGTTTTGTTTTTGGTTTTGTTTTTTTAGTTTTTGTTTTAAGTTTTTGTGGTTTTTCTTCATTTGCTTTGACTAGAATCTCAGAATTTGGAAGATTTCTGAGGATCCCCAGTGCTTGGTTCCTAGCCATTTCTAGTAACTAGGGGCCTGTTGAGAACTATGGTTAAGATAAAGCTTTTGCCAATCCAAGTCAATTGAAATGTGATTGCTTTAATCTGTCACTTCTATCTGTTCACCACAATTATCCCCATCCTGCCCTATCAGAAGTGCCTGAGAACCTGTTGCAATACTTTGACAAAACACCTTGACACCTTGCTTTGAAGGCTTGCTGAGTTCTGTTGGGGCACATTTCTGCAAAGTCAAAAGCCAGGTCCAATCCTACTTAGCACTTATGTGTAACATTTCAGCCCTTTAATGGGTATTTCCTGCATTTGGCAGCTCTTGTATGTCAGAATCCCCAGTGACAGCTTAGCAAGATGAGCAGGTATTGAAACCAGGGGCAGGCTGCTAAAGCATGTGTAGAATTATGGTTTTGTCCAGAGTTTGATTGCTTTGCTAAAGCTGCAGTGAGCACTTGTTCATTAGGATCTTCCTTTAGGAAAATGCCGTGTGAATTTTCTCTCAGAGGGTGAGATGGGCTGTGGAGAGAGCCAGGGCTGGCAGCCCCAGGAGGGCTTGGAGCACTCAGCTTAGGGCTGCTGTCCTTTGGCTTCATTCCTCCCTTCTGGGAAGGCTGTGTGTGGCCTTGCAGGCATAAAGGAGATGTGGGTTTTGTCACCTTTGTTTCAGACTCCTTACCCAAGACTATTAACAGCCTGGAGCAGTGGTTCAGCCTAATTGCTCCCTGTTCCTCTGGAATACCTTGGAATTTCTCAAGGCTGACTCTCAGCCTGTCTGCCTCCAGCTGCCTGCTCTTCAAGTCCTTTACTCTGCCAAGGTATCAGATGAATTTCTGCACTTGTGACTAATGTATAAGGTGAAGGAGGTTCAGTAATATTTAGAGAAGTGATTAAATCTCTCAATAGGATGTAATTCTTTTGAATAATTGCCAAGTCACCTTCTGCTGTGAAACTCAGGCTTTCTGTTGTGGCGTGCAATCTGTAGCCTCCTCTCCAGGCAAGGGCATGCGTGCTTGTCTGCTTTTTTTTTTTACATTTTGTCTTTGCATGCCTTTTGCCACCGAAGGATCCTTGTGCTTGAAAACATGGCAGATCTGCTGCAAGGCAGGATACTACTCAGAGTGTTTTCTGCACTTATATAATGCATTTTCAAAGAGAAGTATTAAAACGGCATATTTAAAAAATCCAGAAAACCAGATTTGAACTGATTTCCCAGTTGGACTATAAGATGAAATGCTTTGCAGGATCACTCTCTCCTACTTCTCCTCCCATGTCTCTGGGTTATGGACCACATCATTCCGTGGCTTCAAAGCAGTGATGTTGAGCACCTTTGTTCTCATAGCTGGTGTTGGACTGGTGGGGTACACATCTGACCCAGAACTTATTCATGCAGCATATTCACATCTTCATCCAGCTGCTTCAGCCACAGCAGTTAAAATAGTTCATCTAATCAATAAAAACACCTGAAGGAACAGGGAAAAACTAAATAAATGTTTTGCCAGAAATACTGTTCAAATTATGGGTTTTTTTGTCTATTTGTATTGTGTCAGAACCTATTTCAGTGTAGATCTGTTAAATGACAGATAAATGAGTTGTGAAGTAGTCTGTAATCATGCTCTGGTCTCTGGAGAAAATTAATCAAAACTATTTTGAAGGCACCGTTTAAAGAACTCCAGTATTTGTAACACATTTCATGTGAATGTGAAAACGAGATTGGTGCTCCCTCTGCAAGGGATCAGCATTCTTGTGCAGGAACAGCTGCCCAGACAAATACACAGACAGATAAATAAAGAAAATCTTTTATCGCCAACACAAATCAAATTTAATAACTAAAAAAAGAACCTTGATATTAATTCAAGAGACACTGTCTTATTGCTGTCATTTGTGGACTGTTTTTTTTTTCACACTTCCAATAAGGATTGAAAAATGGGTGTTCATTTCTCAGAAGAGAAGAAAATGCCCTTGGATTTGCATACCTGCAATGTTTTCTGTTGAAGTCTCAGTGTATCTATCAGCTGCTTTGGAAAATATACAGTTTGTTGTGAAGTGACAGATCATTGGAAAAAGAGGAATAAGAATGAGATGCTTTCACCTACTAAAGGGGTCACAAGTCTTCTGTTCAGGCTGCAGAGGTCAGGAAATGATGATGTTGCTGTCAGTTTGAGCTCACAGGTGAGAGATCCCTGGGTTTCAGCTGCACATTGCAGGGATACTGCACCGCGTTTTCATTTGGGGGTTTTAACGACTACATTACTCATATTTACATTTCTTTCTTAATTGGACATTTGGAGGAAAATTTATTTGGTAGTCTCCTATGTTACAGTTTTTCATCTTGAGCAATTTTTTTTTTAAAGAGCACTGTCTTGGTCAGAATGTGCTCAAAGCACTTCGCATTTTTACAAAATTATCTGTACAAGGATAATGAAGGGTCTAATTATCACTGCAATTACAAACTAATTCTCAAATGTGAAATATACCTCCCATATAATTACTGAGATCAAAACTGGATTTTCAAATCATTTATCTGGGTAACTGGAATGCCTTCTAAAATTAACCTGTCTCAACACTATAGGAGGCAATGTATTCCACTTTTATTGTTCTTCTGGCTTTACTGTTCACTGGGAGTCTTTTTATTTTTTCTTTTTTTTTTTAAGATACTGTGTGAGTATTACTCTAACCCAGAAATCAGTGTTATACTGGATTTGTGCAAACATACTCCTGACAAACATACTTGCAGGAAGACACTGAGAGAAACAAAAAACCACATTGAAATGTTTTCTTTAGGATCCACTAAAAGAAATGGCCAGGTAGTTACAGCTCTGTGTTAGGATTATTGTTACGTGAGTGGTGGTTGGGCAAGATGTACTGGTTTATCTTAGAATTAAAAATATGGACATGAAACTTAGCTTGGTTTTCCTATTGATTTTGTCTTGGTTTTCCCCTTTCTCTGGCTTCATATTCCCTCTTTTTCCAAGTGCCTTGATATTTTAAGCCAAGGTCCTTATGTATCTGATTATTTACTGGTTGTAGTAATAATTTCTGCTGCAGTGATGGTCCGGATCAGGGACTAATGCAATTACCAGACAGAATAATAGGCTCCAGATTCCTGCAGGTACTTAAAACTTGTTTTGCAGTGTATTAATGTTCCATTCATTCTCCCTCATTACCATGTCTGCAGTCTGTCCTGGGCTCGCTTGCCCATTTTCTTTGGGCACCTCAAAGGCATCTCTTCCACACAGAGAAGACTCTGAATTAAAGAAGAATATTCCCTCCTCTGGGTCTTTGTCTTCTTTAAGCAGTCTGGGGAAAGGGAAAAGCAAACATGCCTGATCACATTCTGGCCATCTCAGGTCAGCCAGTTCCTCCTCCACTTTGGGAAGTCTGGGAATAAATCACAGCTTCCTAAATTCCCTTTGAAATGAGTCAGGGATCAGTGGATACCAACAGCTGACCTCCAAATCCAAGATGATGGGGAGAAAATCTATGTTCATAGAACCTTGATATATTGGTAATAATTTTTGGCTTAGTCTGACCTTTTTTTTTTTTTTTAATGCAGAAAAAAATAATTCTGGGATTCAGAAATTAAATGCTTTCTGAGCTGATGCAAAATAATAAAAAACCCGTCGTGGTATAATGGCCTTGGCAGGATGTAGATACACCACTTAAACAAGAGGATCTCTTCTAGTGATTTGGGCTTAGACTTTAGTGGTGTCAGAGCCTCTGAAGCCTCAGAGGAGCTCCAGGCCAGGGATTTTTGGAAGTTGCAGCTTTATTGTGCCGTGACTCTTCTGTCCAGGCTGAGTGTCCAGGGAAAGAGGCTTTTGCTCCTGGTTAGAAGGACTTTGTCCAGCAGCAGCTTCCCGCAGGAAGGGGAACTGGGAGCCTGAACAGGGACAGGCCTTGGCCTCACCCAGGGGCAAAATCAGGGAGTTGGAAATAAAATTTGATGCACAGCACTTCCTAAAACAAATATTTCATTATTTCTTTAAAATGGAACAATACAAAAATGTACCTTGAAAGCCCTAGTGGTAGAAAAAGTGTTTGAAGTACTTAGCAGATCCAGAATTGCATGCTTAGTATGTATGGGAGTTGGTTTTTTGGGTTTTTTTTTTGGTTTTTTTGTTGTTTTTTGTCTTGTTTTGGTTTGTTTGTTTGTTTGTTTTTTATTTTTTATTTTTAATTCTTTCTGTAAATTATACTGATGTTTCTCTCTTGGAGATTATACCTCTGCTCATTTTAAGTTCTGTGTCTAAGAATGTGCGAAGTCATTACAAAAAACTTTCAAGTTATTGTAATCTGTGCTCTATCTTTTGAAATCTGCAAATAGCAATCTCTTCAACAAAACATATTTGCAGATTACTTTATCTAAGAAAGAAGTTCTACATCAAGCTCCGAAAGCCAAGTTACTGCAAATTCAAATTAAAAGTTTTATTCCAGTGGGGAAGTTAGTGGTTGGAAAGGTCCTATAGTATAATCTACCAAGTATTTATGGAAGTTACTGTAATACCAAGATACAACTTGGTGTTAAAGACAATATGAACCTGAAAATCCTTTCTGATGTTGTTGAGTCAAAACCAGTTGGGTCTTTGAACTCAAGAGAGGGTTTGGCTCTTGGCTTTACTGAGAAGTAGAACATCATCTATGTTTGGGGTGAGTTCCTGCTTGGTGGAGAGGGAGGAGGGAGACAGCTCAGTGCAGTCACTAATTCCCATTCTCTTCTGCTCCTGAAACTACCAGAAAAAGGACTTCACTTGTGCTGCAGACAAAGGGAAAGAAAAAATAAGTGATAAAGATCCTGTACTTGTGGGCTGCTGAGGGACAAAATCTTTCTTCCTGCCCCTGTCTTTAAGAGGAAAGTGCAGGGTTGCAGAACAGGCTGTCTTCTGAGACTTTTTTTATCCCCTTTTCTTCTTTTAAACCTCTCTGTAAAGTGAGACTGCACCAGTGTTGAGGACTGCTCTGAAAGACTTCGAGCTGATCTTTCTTTTCATGCCTTTTGTCACTGCTGTGGTGGCTGTCTCAGCGTTCTCCAGCAGGCAGCCCCCCAGGAACTGCTCCCTGGGGAAATTCTGCCTTTTCCAGCATGGTGGCTGGAATGGGTCGCTCAGTCTGGCCACCCTGACCTGAAGGTGTGACAGGTCTTGGTTTGTCACAAGCCTTGGTTCGTGAAGCCTTGGTTTGGACTGGAACCTTCTCCATGGCTGTGTTTGTCTGTGCATTGTCACAGACACATTTTATGAAAAATCCTTTCCTTAGGATTTTTTTCTCCTGAGAAGCTGAGAGGCCTCAGGAACAAAATGTAAAACAATGATTATCTGCTGCTGTGGAATGCAACAGGTGCATCTGTGATTGGTCTCATGTGGTTGTTTCTAATTAATGGCAATCACAGTCAGCTGGCTCAGACTCTCTGTCTGAGACACAAGCCTTTGTTATTCATTCTTTCTTTTTCTATTCTTAGCTAGCTTTGTGATGAAATCCTTTCTTCTATTCTTTTAGTTTCGTTTTAATATAATATATATCATAAAAATAAAATCAGCCTTCTGAAACATGGAGTCAGATCCTTGTCTCTTCCCTCATAACACAGTCACAGTGCATGGCACAGGTGCAGCGGGTAGAGCTAAACAGGTAATTTGAATTTTGTAATCAGTGTGACCAGGTCCTATCCAGGCTGCTCGGGGGCAGAGTGGGGGAAAAGGAAAAAAGCCTTGTGGATGTGCAAGGACTGCTCAGCTACAGCCAAAACTCTGTTGTGTTTTCATGCTGGTTTAGTCACAAGCCAGACACAGCACCAGGCTCACCAGCAAGGAGCACAACGAACTCCATCCCTGCCAGACTGAGAAGGATAATTAGCTGAGATATCTGTCTCTAATGGTAAAAATGCCATTGAGCCTGAACATCAAAGATCTGTAATTCCAGAGTGTGCCAGAGCTCTTCAGAACTGAGTTTGTCTTCTGGAACAAGAAATATGTAGGTGATGGTTAGATACCATAAATGAAAGCATAAAGCATAATGCAGCACTTAACTGACTGCTGGGCATGTAAGTGTACAGCTTATGCATGATCCAGCAATGGGTATTTTTGAACAACAAAATACCATCATTTTAAACCCCTTTACATTTCTTCATCCAGAAGACAATACTTCTAGTTCTAGTAAGTTAAATTTCTTGTTTTCTTATAGAAGTCTTTTAGACCTTGCATCTTTTAGTGTTCCAAAAAACACCACACAGAGTATTAGGCATGGATTAAACCAAGCTCTCCTTCTTTCACCCCAAATCTCATCTTATGTCTACTGCCAAAATAGTTCTTGGCCTTAAGGAAGCTAAAAATGGGCAGTGAGGTGGCAGATCTCTCTCTTCCTCCATAGAATCCCTGGTAGTGTTTTCAATGAGGTTTCTTGTAGAGGAGTACTAGATAAGCAAGATGAAGTGGTAACTAAAGATACAGGAAAGCTAAAAAAGATAATCATGTAATTTCTCACTTGTGCTTTCATATGATGTGATTTCTCACACCTAGGAGTGGGGGAAAAACCAGATGATTTCTCTTCTGTGGAGGTCAGTGGGCCCAAACCAGGGATGGGATCTCTTGTGTTGGGGATGGAGGTGGAGATAGCCATGGAGATGGTCCTCTGTTCCATGGATATCGGGAATCCTCTCTGATTTCACATTGGCTGAAGAGTCTGTGCTATCTCAAACTTCTGCTCTCCCACATCTGTCTGGTGCTCAGCCGCCACAAAGATAAAGCTGCAAATATTGCTGCCTGCTGTGTGTGTATTTATCATCTTGACTGCAAAACCCCCTCACATAATTTTTAGTCTGCAAGGGCAAATAAACTGCATTTATTACACACCTGACATTAATTTTAATAAGTAGAAATCTGGCTTTTCTTCTAAAATGTCAGTTTAGAGGCAAGTAAACTGACCCTGTGGGTTTTAATCCAAACATTTTTCATTGGGAGCACTTGACAGAGTCAACAAAGAAGTAAGACTTGCTCTTTTAAATCTTGGCTTTTGCCAAAAAACATAACTGCAGTAATGTTGAAAAAAACGCTAAGAAAAACGTCCAATGAATGCCTGATATTTGAATTTTCGGGAAGTTTGAATCAGTGCTGCAGATGTTACCTGCCTGCTACCAGCTCTGAGTGGTTCCTGGACCAATTTAAACAAAAAGAAAAATTATCTATCTTAGACATCGCCCTTTGCACTTGAAGAATTGTGTAATTAGTCATTTTCCTCATTTTCAAAGGCTGGAGGAATGCTATTATGACAAACCCTGATCATAAACACTTCATAAAGTCTTTTGTTTAAGGTGTATGTTTTTGATTTTGGGTTTTTTTGTCTGTTTTCTTTTTTGTCTGCATCTCCAGGCTCTCCCCAGATGAAATGTTGGAAGATGATGTTCTGTGTGGTATTTCCATAGCCAAACAAAGCACAGTGTTTGGGATTTAGGAGTCATTAATTAATGTTTTGATTTCCTGTTGTGTCTTTGGATATGTGAACAGGAATAATGAAGACTTTCTGAATGAAATTACATAAAGGCAAACATCAATATAAATTTTCTTAAGTTTCTCTTAAATATTTAATTTTCTAAATTTCAAACCACTTGGATTGAAAGAGACTCTTCTGGCCACTGTTGTGCAAATACAAAACTGATATAAATTAAGGTGTCCAAACATAATGAGATTCTGATGGTCTGAGGACATTTGTAGAACAGATTTCAAGCAGACTTTGTTCCCTTTCTCCTGAATGATTCTGCTACACTTGTCTTGACACAGAGGAGGCTATTTGGAGAGCATATGGCCTGGAAAAGTATTTCTAAGCAGGTGTAACAGGAATTCTTCTCATAAGGCTGCAAATAATTCAGATAAATATGTCATGGATGGTTGTTCCTGACAGGAGGGAGTATATAATGTATAGAAATGATAACTTGAGGGAGACTGACTTTGAAGAACCTCATTCTTTGCAATAAACGAGCTCCAAATGTATGAAATCCTGGTACAACTGCATAATGAAGGTGATTCACTTATGTTCCAAGGTTTTTTCAAGCTATAAACTGCATCAGGTGAGAGTTTTGTGATTTTATTATCATGCCAGTCTACACCTAAACAGTCGTTGAAGGAGGATTTAAGTATTTTTATGTTGTTTTTTTTTTTTCTTCTGTTACTTAGAATTTTAGAAATAATTCTTTGTGGAAAAAGAAAAAATAACTTTTATAATGTAACCCTCTATTAGCATCCATCTGAAAACGTTCATCTGGTTCTGGTGCTGACAAGACAGAAGGAAATGGTTTATTGCCTTTTTAAATCTAAAATGATTCATGTGAAGAATTCAAGTGATTTTATTTCATGTGTTTGAATGGAATGATGGCTTTACAAATGAATTTTAGGTGCTGTTTGCTGCTGCTGTTTTACTGAGAAATACTCACAAATTTATTTTTACAATTTATTTTTTGATTTCTTGCTAACTGTAATGAAGTGTAGGTGTAATGAAGGAAGCTACTGGCTTTACATGTAATTACTAAAAGTTTTATTTTGGTGGAATTGTGATCCAGATCCTGGAATTTTATACATGAAGAAGTAGTTAAAAAAGGTTGAGTGTCTGTGGTTGAATATAAAACTTCAGCTGTGATCAATCAACCTGTAGGCTGGTTATAATGTATATATACATTTTTAGTTTTGTTTTAGATGAGCTAGATTGTTTTGAAAAGTAAAAAGGGACAATATTCATCTCAGAACTAAAAATCACAAGGATTCTGATTTGTTTGCCATCTGTTCATTAAACATGAGCATTTGAATTGGCATTTAATCTTAGTGTCTGCTGACACCTTCATAGATATAAAATGAAATTAGAACTTGATTCCACCCTTCCTCAGTCCAACCAGTCCTGATCCAATTATCTCATCCTTCGCCTCCAAATCATCCAAAGGGTCTGAGTGAAATTGTAAATTCAGAATGTGGCACAGCATAAACTGACCTCATGCACGTGCCTCAGGTGTTGTGAGCTCCTGTTGGGATCTCTAGCTTGTCAGAATGACCCAGAGAAGAGTTCCAAAGTCTCTTTTCCCAGCCCGGCGCTTGAAGAAGCAGTCAGGGCTCTTCATTTCTCGGTCTCAAGGTTGTTTATTGTTCCTTATCTATAAAATTCTTTCTCCTGCCCTGCCGAGGTCCATCCAGCAGGACAGTTCCAGGCACTCTGCCTGCCCCCAGGGCAGTGTTATGTCTTTATACTAAAATCTACATATACAATGTTTACAATTACTTTCCAATACCTGTCATCCATGTCAGACAGTGAGCTTCTACTCTAAACCAATCTGTAAGTGCCAACATCACAGCAGAAGATGGAGGCCAAGAAGAAGAAGGAGAAAGGCTGGACATGCCCAGTTCCCTCCATCTTGCCTCCTGAACCCCCATACCAAAACCCCAAAATCTACTTTTCCACCCTGTGATAACTTCACTATTATTCTACCTAAACTGTTGTGGCTTGCTGATCTTCATCTAAGGTTGGTAATTTGCTCCACGGGTCATAATCAAACCCACAGGTGTTTTGGGCTCTGTGCCAGGGTCTCTGAGCCCCCTGGCAGGGGTATGGCCATCCTGGACAGCCAGAGGGATGTCCTGGGTTCCCACAAGCTCCCACAGGGCCAGGAGGAGCAGGACACTGGAAGAACAGCAAGCCCTGTGGAGGAGCTGCTCTGGAGAGACCTGGTGGGCTCAGGTGGGTGCTGGAGCCTTGCTGTGGAGGATGGCATTTTCTCCATCACACCCTCGAGGACAGAAGGGGTTTCTGGAGCAGAGAGAACAACCCAGATTTCCTCACTGATCTGATATGAGCTGCCCATGAAGTTGAGATGGGAGGAAGGGGGATGCATGCTTTCTCTTGAGAAGAGAAAGAAAGAAGTGAAGACCAGTGCAGTTCTCTTGTCCTTTGCTTGGAAACTTTTTTTTACTTCAGTATCATTCACAAAAAGGTCCAGTTTCTGCATCTCAGACTGTTACATCATCTGTAAATATAAATCTGCTATATAGATTTTTTAAAAAATAAAATTTAATGCAGCTGAATTAGCAGGTGCCATAAAATTAAGTTCATGAATGTGGTAGGAATAAGGTGGGATTGCTACCTGATACAGGCTTGTCTTAATCACAGTGGGTGCGTTTTTAGTTTTTGAGATTCTGTTCTCAAGCTTCTGGAATCAATAACACCAAAAAAAAAGACTGTGTCTGGATTAAGTGGGGATTTAAAATTTGTTTTAGGATTTATAATCCCAGATATTGACTGCATACTCCGTCCCTGTGGGTTACTTTCCTCCATACATCCATTCCTGGGAGGAAATGTTCCACCTGATGGCACTGAGAGATGAGAAGGTGCCAGAGCCTCAATCTTGTCCTTCCACAGCCACAATACAGTGTTTTGATTGTTGGGAGATGATCAGGCATAGGAAAGGTGTGGACAGAATTGCATCTGTATCTGTTTTCCAGCCATCTCAGCCCATTGGCATAAGGAATGGAAACCCCTGCTGAATGTAAAGTGACTTTTGGAAGTAGTTTCATACCTCTCATGAGTTTCTAACATGTGGCTCTAGGCCAAATACCCAAATGGAGTACCCAATCATGTATTTGTCAGGTCTAAATCAAATATAAAATTGGAAAGGAAAGCCCAAGGGGGGATGCACATGGAGATTCCTTGAGATTTTCCCTACAGGAGAGATGAGGGAAAAGAGAGGCTGTGGAATCTCCATCCTTGCACATAGTGAAAAGAGGGTGTGTAAGGCCCTGAGCAAGTGCTTTAGCTTCAGAGTTGGCCCTGATTTGAGGAGGTGGCTGCAGCAGATGGCCTTGAAGTGTTCTTTGACTTAATTTATTCTATGGCTCCATTTTCCTGTGTATAAAAATACCACCAGTAGCAAGTGTATATTTTATTTTCAAAACTGGCTTGAATGCAAAATGTTGCATTGTTGTACCTTGCCATTTACATTGAAAACTGACAAGATCAAATTTTTAACACTGGTTAGTGAAACCACAAAAACAGTTTTATTAGCTGAGCTGGTTTGATGGTTTTGAAAGACCAAATGCTTTTGGGAACTGCCCTCACTGTATTTGGTCTGGGCTGATAAGAGCGGGAAAACAGAAAATATGTACAAGCTAGTATTCTTTTTGGGGTGAACAGTAAATTTGATACAGAAGTGACAAAAGGATGCTAAATAATTATATAGCTCACATATTTCCTAGCAGAATAAATAAAGATGGGTAAAACTCCCTAAAATGCTGAGAAGGCGTGAAGGACTTAATCATCAGAATATTGTAATTGCAGCACTGCAGTTTGCTGAGGCATTTGCTAGAGAGAGCAGTTGCAGTAAAACATAATCAGCCCTTCGTGTGGTAATTGTGCAGAATGTTCAGAGCTGCTGGAAGTGCTGCAGGGCCATGTGTGCACGTTTGGCATGCTGCAAAGAGTGTCACTTAACAGGGAAATGCTTGCAAATCATGAGCAGAAGTAGCAGCAACTGTGTGGTGGTGAGTTCTGGGGAATAACTGTTTTTTCATGGTTAAAACTTGAGATTAGAAATCCAGGCTCTGTTTTTCTGTGAAGAGGCACTACACAGAGCAGTGTAATAAAGCTTCTGTCGAGAAGGAAAAGTGTGGAATAAACCTTGTCTCTTTCAGGAAATATTGTCAAGGCTTTACTTCCGCAGTTTGCGCCGTTGTGTGTGGCTGAACGTGGAATGATTCTGAGGGAATGCTGTTGCCTGGAATTCAGCCAGGGATACCCTTCCTGAGCAGGAGGGGATGTGGGAAGGGGAGGAAGGAGGCTAGGAGCAGAGTCCATCTTATTGCAGGGGTAAAGGTGAAGGAGGAGATCCACTCAGGGACTCTGGAAAAGCTCAGGTGACTTTGGCATTGGAGATGGATTTGCTGGAATCCTCAGGAACTCCGTGTGGCTGTGATGTCTGAGCACAGTCCGAAGGCTCCTTGGTGTTAAATCCACTCTGGCACTCGTGTTCTTAGACCAAGAGCTCTAAAATCCATGTGGGCAGAGGCTGTTGAGCTAGACATCATCATTAAATAAGAATGTAAGTATTGGAGCTTGTTCCTGTAACCACTAGCTGCAAGTATCCTGCTCCCTACTCAGTGAAGTGGGGCAAACACGCACAGATCTTTGTCAAAGCATGGATCACAGCAAGTGCAGGTGCCTAAAATTAAATACCTAAATAAGCCATCTGGATTTGAGAACCCCCAAAGCTCCCATTGAAGAAATTAATGCCAAAGGAGAGCAAATTCTACTAAAGATTGGGAGGGTGAAGTCGCTTAAATTGCTGTTGTCAATAATTTTGATTTTAGTTGTAAAGCTCAGGCTGATACTCTGCTGACCAGTAAATATTGTCTATTGATTCTGTCACCTGAGTTCATGTCTCTGAACTGGATCCTGCTGCTTCCCCTTAATGCTTGCGTTCTTAGTATCAGATGCAAGAGGCAGAAGCAATGTGAAATTATAATTTATTGTTTGAAAACATCAGTTTGGGCTGCATAAAACTTGACCAAATGTGTATAACCCGTGTGAATACTTCATTGTGGTGGTTAATACAGGGCCATTGCATTTGTGTTGGGAGGAGATGGAATATTGCATGGCTTGGGGGTGTGCCTGGTTCGCTTGTACTGCACCGTGCTGTTCTGATTGGAATATTTTAGTAGCCTTTTATTCTTTTTCACCCAAAGAAAACCAGGCACAAGTAAAATTGCTTTGTTAAAGTAAGAATGAGATGAGTTTTACTTCTGAAGAAGTAGTGTTGTCATAAAAGCATGTCCCCCAAAGGCAATGTTTTCCATTAAGAGTGGAAGTTTAGTGAATGTCCATTAGAATGGGATATCTTCTGGTAATAGGTAGTCCCAGGAGCACTTTCTCTCCCAAGCTTTGTACAGAGCAAATCCTTGAGGATTGTTTGTGTTTTTATACCATACAAATTCTAGTCTGTCTCTTACGACATGTGTTGTATAATTCTTTTTTTGTTGTTCTGCTTTACCTTCTACCCTTAGCTTCTTGGCAATTTATTCAACTCCTGATAAATCTTTTAACATCTACAACTTTTTCCCTTCAAATAATAGCAAACTGCTGTTTCTGACAAAGCTCAAGTTCTGATTTTTTGGTTAAGTTGAAACAAGTCTTTTCCCCATTGTTAAATTTTAACATTTCACATTTTTGAGTATTTGGCTACTAACACAGCTTTACTTTTAATGAGAAAACTCACATCAGATTTCTTGCCAGCTATCACAATGAGATGCTGGGCATTAAAAGTTTTCAGAGAGAGAAGCTGCAAAATGACATCAATGGTAAAATAAAGGGTTTGTCATGGAATGTGTAAAAATTACATGTTTATAATTTCAAAGACAATTAATTACAAATGGGCTGTTTTTTTAACCTATCTTTCAATATTTTAAAATGCCTCACAGTCATATTAAAAATACGATATTTCTTTGATTTTTCTGGGCCTTGTTTCCAGTTCTCTTTTCCTTCCTGTTACACAACTCACTCACTTTGCATTATTTACTGATTCGTATTTTAGGATGAGACATGGTTAAATGTGGAGAAATGCTGAGTTTCAGGGTTTGTACTTTAGGTCTCCTCTCAGTTCTTTGAAATGCAATTTCCAGAGGGGATAGTTCAGCAAAAAATTCAGTTGAGCACAGTATTTAGGAACTTTCCAGGAGATTGTTTTTTCTTCTTTTTCTTCTTCAGGGTGCTGGTCTGTTTTTCTCTTGAGTCCTGTTGCTAGAATGGGTGGAATGTAATGCTTAACTGATGCAATCTCTGATGTATTATCAAGAAAAAACACGTATTTACTGCATAGTAGATGAACACCCTCTAATATAACACATAATATGTATGATATTGTGGGTGCAGTTTGTTCCCTGATGTGAATGAGGGAAGAATGTCCCAAGCTGTGGATGTGAAATGAGGACAGAGCGTTTGTGTCTCAGGGCTCAGGGCGGGCTTTGCCCTCCTCAACTACTGCAGAAAGCTTTATTTATTGATACAAAATATTGATTTATTTTATTTATTCCATTATTTATTTATTGAGGGCCCTGGGCTCTTGCCCTGTGGTGCTCAACATTTCCCTCCTGTGCTCCCATTTGTGGCATTTCCCTGTAGAAGCATTCTTGTTCCAGAGAGGAATCCGAGCTTTCCTGGGCTCGTGGAGGAGCCGGAGCTTTCGGCATTGTCCAGCTCCACGTTCTGCTGCGCTTACAGCTGGGGCAGAGCCTTCCCACAGCCTGTTCAGCTACAAACCAGAGGAAATAAATAAAGCAGGTCCCTGCAGACCTCCTGTGTCCCCTCCCTGCTCCAGACCCTCCCAGTTCCCTCCTGCTCTCAGGCTGGCACTGCCTGCTGAGGCTGCCTCAGGTGCCTCTTCTGGCAGCCTGCATTTCCAGCTGCAGGACCCTGGGCAGGAAGATTTTTAGGACAGAAGCATTTAGTGTTGTTTGAGCACTCTGGGTGCTGGTGGCACCCCCAGGCAGAATGAAATATTCATTGCTCGGCGTGACAAATCATAAGACCTGCACTGGAGACTGATTATTTTGTGGCTGATCTGACCTCTCTTAGCTCTCTGCTGGAAACTTTTTCTTGCTCTTGTCAGACTACTTCAACATCTGAAAGAGCAGTCTTTTTCTTGGCAATTAATCCCTGCTTCACATGAAGTTCTGCATTCAAGCAGATGATGAGCTGTTGTCTGATCTTCTCAAGGAAGGGTTGAGGCTTTAAAAACAAAACAAAAAACTTGCTGAAAAGCAGCATTTTAGAAGTGGGACTGACAGAAGATACCATTCCCTTTGACATTACAGGCAGTAAAAAGTCCAGAAACGGAACAGTCAAGACCTTTGCTTTTTTTCTTCTTTCTGTGGAAGTCATGTAGGGATATCACAAAACTGAATAGCAGGTCGTTCCACACTGTTGGTGGAACCTTTGAAGTTTGTTCTGGAATTAGGTAACACCTCATCAGCAGCTGATTTTTTCCCACCAAACCCGCTGTGGTGTTGGTGCTCTTGCACTTTTGTGATGGCATATGATGGCGGGGCAGTTCAGGTCCTGTGCTTTCTCTGGCACCACCAGTATATCGCAGATGTCATCTGAGCTCAAAGCTCTGATAAACTTCTGTTGGCAGAGCAGGGACAGGGAAAGTTATTACTGTTAGAACTCTGATGCTTCAGTAAGATCAGGATGTACTGCAAATCTTGTATTTGATGTGTAATCTCATTTATATGGATTTGATTTTAATTTGAAGTTTTCCAGTTCTGTAAAAAAGAATAAAAAAATCCTTGAAGCATATTTGCAATTTTTGTTTTCTCCCCCCAAAGTTAGACAGTGCTATTCCAGTATAAGTTAGAAGAGAGTTAGTATATAGTTAGAAGAGTATTCCAGTATAAGTTAGAATATAAGTTAGTATATAGTTAGAAGAGAGTTTTCAAATCTCAAGTATTCATAACCTGAACTAATTTTGTCCAGAAAATGATGGGTGGAATTGCCAGCTACTAATGATAAAGAAGGATGCTTCTGAAAGGGCAGATTCTCTAAAAACTGAAGCTAGAGCATTGTTTTAAAGTCCCCTCAGACTGGTATTTTTACATGATTCTGTACTACTTGTGCGTCGTAGAGGTTGTAGCAGTCCTTTGAAATTTCCAATTATTCGAGACCTTCCAATTATGTCTCGTATTGATCAGCATGCTGGAGACTGGTCTAGGCAGAACCAATGATCTGTGACCCTCTGGGAGGCCTCTCATGTGCTAATTCAAAGCTTGTGGATAATTCAGAAACAATAGCAATAAGCCTTTGTGGGCTTAGGATGTTTGCAGTGGAATTAATGCACTCACTAGTTCAAAGGCTTTGCAAGCCAAATGTCAGCTCAGCTCCCCATTAAACTCCTTCCTTGGATGTGTCACTGGGAACCTGTGAAATTACACTGATCATCTTCATCAAATTCCAAATACAAACCCAGATGTATTTGTTAATAATGTAAAAAAGCCTTGAACAGAAAAGCCTTTCTGTGCTGCAGCATTTTCTCCATTTCATAAATGGAGAGAATAAATACAGCTTGGTCATTTCATGACTACTTCAGTGCTCTCAAGGCCATAATTTACTGAAATGTAATGAATTATTCTTTGTGAGAGGGCAAAACATGGTTGATTATTTTTTCCTTGAAGCTTCTTTCTTTTTCTTGTGGTGGTTTTTTGTTGTTGTTATTTTGGTTTGGTTTGTTTGGGGTTTTGGTTGTTTATTTTGTTTGTTTGTTTTTGTGATCTGGGTTTTTATTCGGGGTTTTTTGTTTTGTTTTGGATTTGTTTTTGTTTGGTCTTTGTTTGTTTGTTTAGGGTGGGGGTTTTTTTTTTTTTTTAATTGATTTTGCGTTTTGGTTTTTTTTTTCACCTTGGAGAATAAATTGCACTGGAATGCCTAAAGATGGAGATGATATAGCATCATTCCTTCTCCCAGAAATAAAAAATCTGCTACATGATTAGTTTGTGAAGGAAACATTGAAATTAAAACTTCTCTGCTATGATAATTTAGTGTTGATTCTGCTCTGCCTTTGGTTCTGCCCCCATTGGTGTTTGTCTGAGTGCAGGACACCTGATCACAGACAACTGGCATGGTTTTTCTCCTAGCCCCTATGGGTACACTCAGTAAGTTCAGAAAATTCCCAATTCAAGCTGCACAATATAAGGAAACTCAGCTTTCTGTTCACCTTTCTGGGGCTGTACTTCAAAGATATTGCTGCAAGAGTCAATAAAAATGAGGATTTGTAGGAGTAATAGGGATTCTGTTACACTGCTAGCTTCTGAAATTTCTTCAGGGCTTTTTTTTTTTTTTTGTGGTCATTGACAGACAGTGTATTATTAGCCTTGAGTGAAACAAAAGCATTTAACTTTCCTCAACATATTAAATTTTTGGTTTTTAAAGATTAGAAAAATGGATGTAAATATTTTTCATTTTTAAATTGCGTTTTCCTCAAGTCCACATTTTAGCTGTCAGGATGTTTTAGCACATCTGGAGCTGGGTGAAAGCACTAAGTTCTGTTGATGAAAATGTCTATAATATTTTAAAATCTATTTTTTCACAAAGGGATTCTGGATTCTGTCATTTCTGTCCAGAACTGTGTCTGTGCTGAAGCGAACCCAGCCAGCTCCAAAGTTGTTCAGTTTCTTCAGTGTTCCTTTTCTATAAATGGTGCTTTGGTGGAAGTTAAAGCAGCGCAGAGGAAGGCGAGTTAGTGCAGTGTGCTCTGGGCTCTGGCAATGGCCATGTGCAGTCAGTCAGCTGCAATCTCTCAGCTTTGCTTCGTGAGAGCCCCTCTGGTGTGATAAATTAGGCCAGGAGAGCAGCTCCTTTAAAAAGGCCTTTATTAAAGACAGCTCTGTATGGGGAAGCCAAGGGGTCGCACACAGCGCCGCTGCTCCCGCAGGATGACACTGAGGAGGAGGAGGAGGAGGAGGGCAGCTTTGTCTCTCTCAGGAGGAGGAGCAGCTTAATCTCTCAGCAGAGCTGGGGCTTCCCTCCTCACCAGAGTCCTTAGGAGGACAAGGTTGGCTCGTAGCTTAGGGGTATCCTCCAAGCTGAGTACTATTAAGTTATGGTGGCAGGACGGAATCCGGCTCTGGTCAAGGATGGGTGATTTAGTGTGGTTCTGCTGGGTTAAAATCATAGTTTGTGCTGGTTTGTTGTTTTGAGATGGTTCGTATAGTTCCTACAGACTCTCATTTAAATTCAGCCCGGGTGCAAGTCCTCCTGGGAGCAGGGGAGCAGGGGAAGGGTTCCCGATGGGAAGGGATACAAATACAGAGTATGATGGAGAGAGATACAAATACAGGGTAAAATAGCGGCAACTAAAGGCAAGTCCTAGAACTCTAACTATTCAATGTTTAACAACAGACCAACACTTCAAATTAAGACCCTATCAACTTCATTAATATCAATTAGCAATTACTACTCTGAAAAAGAGCTCTCATCTCCAGGGTTTCATTTCTCACATCTCGCACCACCAGGGCTCAGCCTGCAAAATTCCCTCTGAGCCCTGCTCCTGGGGAGCAGAGGGGCCTGGCAGAGCAGATCAGAGTGTCTGCAGCTCTGCTCTGTCCTGTGAGTCCCCAGGGAACTGCAGTAACTCGAAAAGGTGGGCTAGCTCAGCTCTGCTCCTGGCTGTGGGCAGTGTGGCACTGGGTTCTGTCCCTGGAGATGCCTCCCTTCAGGAGCAGCAGGGGCTGGAGAACAGCGCTGTGCTAGCAGTTCGCATGTGCCAGTGCTCTGTGGGGATCAGCAAATCCTGGGGCAGTGTTGCAATGCATTTCTTTAGGTTTTGTTGGCTTGCCCACTGTTTGATTTGTGATTTTACAATCGCTTTGTATTGCCCTCCCCCACAGTTTCCCCATTTTGTAACCCATGTTTCTAAAATTAGACTGGCACCCTCATTGTTATTGGGTTCTGTTCAGTGTCAGTCCTTCTGTTGGTTACCCGGCCACTCCCTGCCAAATTTCAAACCCCTCCCTTTCCCAGTTGTCAATCCCCCCCATCCATACCTGCAGCAGGCTCCATGGAATTGGCTAGGGCCCCATGGAGGGCCGAGTCATGATGAGATAGCAAAATAAGCTCCTGCCTTCCGCCTCTCGGACCCCAGCTTATCTCTGTAACCCCATAGGTCACTTTCCCCTAACCCCTACTATTGGACAAGTTTGGATCCCTTTATACCCTATAAAAAGGGGCTGGTTTAGCCCATTCGGGAGAAGAAGAGCAGTTGCTGGAACCCTTCACAGACCCCTCAGTAAAACCATCACTGTGGACCCCAGGACGATTTTCTTCTCCTCTCTCATCTGCTTCCCATCTAGCCTGCCAGGTGCCTTAGCAAGCAAAAAGCTGGAATCCTAGGAGAGCTGATAATCACTAAAGAGCTGATATCCACTAAGCTTGCTTAAGGTAGCCACAGCTATGAGCAGCCTGGGTATTCGGGCACTCTGTCCCCAGGAGGGACTGAGCTATCCGGCCCGTGCTGCCTGCTCGGGGGCAAAGCCAGCCCTGAGGGCTGAGGGGCACACCTACCCTTTCACCAGAACCTTCCTTACTCCTCCCCTCACCAGCTGTCAATCCTTCCCCGAACCTGCCCTTTCCTCTAGAAAGTTCCCTGTCAATTTTTTATCCATGAGAGCCCTCTTGGTCTACTCAGGTTATTCCCCTCCCTAGTGCTCCTCCATTGGTTTGAGTATGAAATACCCCGCCTCAGACCCCTCCCCAACCATATCCCTATTGGATTGTCGCCCCAAACCCCCCCTCCCAAGGCATGTTATTATCGCCCCTCAGTCACAGGGCTGGCTTTGCCCCCGAGCAAGGCAGCACAGGCCGAATCGCTCAGTCCCTCCTAGGGACAGAGTGCCTGAATATCCAGGCCGCTTGTAGCTGTGGCCACCTTAGCAAGCCCAAAGGATATCAGCTCTTTAGTGATTATCAGCTCTCCTAGGATTCCAGCTCTTTGTTCGCTAAGGCGCCTGGCAGGCTATTGGGGAAGCAGACGAGAGACGAGAAGAAAATATCCCGGGGTTCCACAGCAATGGTTTTATTGAGGGGTCTGTGAAGGGTTCCAGTGACGGCTCTTCTTCTGCCGAGTGGGCTAAAACAGCCCCTTTTTATAGGGTATAGGGGGATCCAAACTTGTCCAACAGTAGGGGTTAGGGGAAAGTGACCTATGGGGTTACAGAGATAAGCTGGGGTCCAAAAGGTGGAGGACAGGAGCTTATTTTGCTATCTCATCATGCCTCAGCAATTCCTATCATTCAAACCTCCGCCCTCCATGGGGCCCTAGCCAATTCCATGGAGCCTGCTACATATTATAAAAACCTTTGTAAGCCTCGAGTCGAGGTCTTGGGTGTTTGGAGTTGTGAGCTTGAAGGGAAACTGGTACCAAATAAAGCTTCCCCAGTTCCACCTCAGGACCCAGACTGCTGCTTCTTTGCTCCTGTGCTGGCCCATCCCTGGTTGGGCACCTGCAGAGCGTGCAGGGTGTCTGTCACACCCCTGGTGTCACCGGGCCGGGCCACCCTGATTGTAGCACACGGTGACAGGGCAGGAGTGGGGATCAGCTGATATTGATGTGCCCAGCTGATCAGCAGGCCACAGCTTGCACAGGATCATGGCATGTTTGTGATGGAGCTGCGTGTTCAGCCGTGGGCACTGAAGGATCCCCTCTGTGGTCACCAATTGTTGCGGTGTTGTGAGGGTCCCCAGGACGAGGTGAGAGATGAGACTCTAACTCCAAGTTCTTAGAAGGCTGATTTATTATATTATGACATTATATTAAAAAATTATATATTAAAACTATACTAAAGAAAAAGAAAGGAGACATCAGAAGGCTGGACAAGAATGATACTAAAACTCGAGGTGAGAATCTGACTCCGAGTTCTTAGAAGGCTGATTTATTATATTATGACGTTATATTAAAAAATTGATATACTAAAAGTATACTAAAGAAAGAGAAAGGAGACAGCAGAAGGCTAGACAAGAACGATACTAAAAACTCGTGACTGACCAGAGTCCTGACATAGCTGGACTGGGATTGGTCATTAATTAAGAACAATTCACATGGAACCAATCAAAGATGCGCCTGTTGTTAAGCAATCTCCAAACCACATTCCAAGCAATCAGGTAATTATTGTTTACGTTTCGTTTCTGAGGCTTCTCAGGAGAAAAATTGTGGTGAAGGAATTTTTCATAAAATATCAGTGACACCCCTGCTCTGGCAGTCTGCAGCCCATGGCTGGGATAGAAGGGTCATGGCAGAGAAATGGGGACTGCCTGGGCAAAAAAGGAGAAAAAGCTGTCAGGGCTTATTTACCTTCTCTCTTCCTCTGCTACCCTTTGGTTCGTTTATAAATCAATTTACTGTGCATTTAACTCAATAAGCAGGAAGCTTTATGAGGAAAGTGGATGATCTGAGATCGTCTTTGCTTTTGTAGAGTTCTTAATTTTTTATTAAGGACAAGTGGAGATCACGTTTACATATACACACATACACATTTTTTTCTATGCTGGATTGTTCCCTTGGCATTTAAATGTCCTCTGCAGTTGTAGGAGACACACAGCCCTTTAAAGAGTTAGAAACCATTTTACAGCGTTTGTGTCAGATCATTCAGGAGCGCAGAAAAGGGAGAAAACCCACTGAAAAAGTCATGATGTGTTGCAACCAAAGGCTGTGTATGTTTTGTCAAAATCTTGTGTCCTGTGTCCACCAGCAAGAAGCTGCTGTGATCCACAGTAAAGACACCTGTTAATTAGCTAATAGTTTATCTGTCATACCAGCTGCTTGAGCTATTCTTGTTTGTTGTGTGCAATTAAATTTATGATGGCCACTTCCTTTTTATTTCCTACAAATAAAAACACAGCCATCTTTCCTCCTGAAAGCCTTGGGATTCTCATTTCAGTGGGAAGTACTGCAAGTGTTTTTTTGTCCACCAGGTTACCAGTGTAGGATTTTCAGGTGCAGTCCTGAATCTGGCACAACGTGAGCTCAATTCCTTCCCTCTCTGGGCTCTGCAGTTGTGGTCACTGGGGCTGTTCCCCAACTTTTTTCCTGTTCCAGGAGCAGGAGCTGCATGGAAGCTCAGCAGTACAAGATGCTGTAATGTCACCTGTTTCTACCCACGTGCATTTCATTGTAGCAGCTGCTCATTTGATCAACGTAGATGTCAAATAGTTCTTGGTAATACAGGCATAGCAAATTAGAAAAAAAAGAGAACTTTTGAAAGGCTTTTATGTTTAATCATTTTTCTATCTCTTTAAAGCTATAGAGAGTCAAGATTCAATGGAAGTTTCCTCATTTGCTCCTATAATAATATGGAGCTACAAAAAAGCCAGACGTGTTTGTTCCTTAGGTGTGAGTTAGCTCTGTGTCCACTTCTGTGGCCTCCCTGATGAATTATCCTGGAGTGTTTGTTAAGTAATAGGTTCAGAAAGACCTTTACAAGGTCACCCTGACAGGTGAAGTCTAATTTCATGCATCACAGACTGATTAGTTCAACAGGAGTGGATACTTAGGGTATAGAAAAATCTCTCTCCCCCCGAGAAGAAGAGATTGCAACATTTTTTGGAGACAGAGCAATTTCCACAGTTAGAAACACCTTATTAGCTTTCATGAAATATGTATTTCTCTTTGCAAATTAAGCTTTCCTTGCAATCAAGCTTTGTCTTAATTGCTCTACAGAAAATAACTGCCAATAAAGAAAAAGAAGAATCCTATTTAAATACTTCTGTCAATAATGCTTGTTGATCTTCAGAAAAGAGTAAACAGTTCCCTACCAAGAGCTTGGTTTTGCCACAATTGCTCTGTGAGAGTAACTAATTGTTGGTTTGGGTTTTTTTTTCCAAGATGCATGCTAAAAGTTTCATCTAATTCCATGTACTTTCAGTTGCTTGTTTAATATATAATAAATCAGTTTATTATGTCAGCTTAAACTTGACTTGGATGTGGCCCAGCACACCCATGCCTGTCATAGTGCACTCTGCTGGCTACAGAGGTTTAGTGAAGTTAAAATGGATTGTTCCCAATGGATTGAGAAGAGCTTTCTCAAGTCATGAATTATTTCCTTTTTTTTATTTTTTTGGTGGGTGAAGGAAGGAAAAGGGATTAAAATAGTCTTGATATGACCCAAGAAGCAAGTAATAGATGGTATTCTTGATGTGTATCCTGCTTTGTGGTGAGGGTTTTCAGGTGAGGTGAGAGACGAGATCCTTGACTCCATTATGAGAAGGCTTGATTTATTATTTTATGTTATATACATCTATTATAACTATACTAAAAAGAAAAAGCAGGGAGAGTTTCCAGAAGCTGCTACCTAAAAGAATAGAAAGTAAAGAATGATAACTCACGAGCTGGCCTTGACAAACTCCGAGAGCCAGCTCTGCTGTGACTGGTCACAGAACCAAAACATCTACACTAGACTAATCACAGATCCACCTGTTGCATTCCACAGCAGCAGACAATCTATTGTTTGTGTCTTGTTGCTGAACTTCTCCAGCTTCAGCAGGAAAAATCCTGAGAGAGGATTTTTCATAAAGAAATGTCTGTGACACTGCTTAGTTGTGCTGTTGGGAATGCCTATGCTGGGTGGCAGCTGGGGGATTGTGGAACTGAGCATGGGAAAGGTTCAGAGCTGCAGGAGCCACTGAGATAATTGATGTGTGTGTGACCTGCAGCCTGTAGTGCCTCTTTTTCAGGCACCTCTAGTAAGCAGATGTGTTCTTGATGCATGGAGTGTCTTTCCCTGGAGACACTTGAAAAGAGAAGTGTCTCTCAGGTCACTAATCAGCCTTTGTCTGGTAGTGTAGTTCCTGAAGGCAGGAGGATCCATCAGGATTACTCTGAGAGCTGAAGCACTGCTCAGTTCCAGGGCAAGGATTGCTGAAGCTGTGGCTCCAGGTGCTGTTGTGCTGTGTTCCAGACAGCTCTCTAGAGGTGTTAGGTGTAGGGGGACACAGCATGGGTAAATGAAGGTGGTATAGAATGTAATCTTATCCTCTAAAGAGTTGCAGCTGAACCAATTACTGAAGATTAGGAGCAGGCCTGATGTTAACAGGCCACACCTGTAGCCAATAAGAACAGTGTTATAAAAGAGTGGATTGGTGAGAACTGCAGCTAGTTGGCTGCTGTGAGGATGAGGAAGCGTTGGTGATTAGAGGAGCTGCCTGTGAGAAACATCAAGGAGGTACGAAACTCTAGCAACGTGGAACCTTTGTAATACAATGACAATAGAACTCTTGCAATATATGACAACAGGTGTGGGCTCTGAGAGGTTGTTTTGTGACAATTTTCTGCTCGTGGTCTGTGGCTCTGTGCTCTGAAAGTGAGGGTAACATCCCAGGGCAGCTGCCCGAGCAGGGATAGGGACGCTGAGCGCTCCTGGGCTGCTCTGCACCTCCTGCCTTGCATTGGGCATCCTCTCTGAAAAAGGACACTCTTGAGATAAAAAAATGCTGTGTTCAGCCTTTTCTTCCAAGTTTCTCTAAAGAGGCAGAATGGAGGTAAGGCAGGGACGAGGAACAGCGATGTATTCCAGGTAGCTGAGTGAAGGTGTGGCTCAGCTGACCTGTCCAAATAAACAGTTTCTTGGGATATCAGTCCTCCCAGTCAGGAGGGAGGGGTAGGAAAAGGCCTTTGTGATGAGACTTCCAATCTATGGCCTAGAAAAAAAAGGAGTCACTTGATTATAGAACTTGCCAACATAGCAGGGAGAGAGAGATTCATGATAGCAGCTCTCGAATCTACCAAAAACCCCAGAAGCAGTAATGGGATCCAATTATGACAATTTGAAGTTGAATTATAAATTGCAATGAGGGGATATTAGAAGCAGTTAATAGAATTAAGTGGACTCTTTCTACTGTAATGCTTTTCAGTGGACATGCCAAGCCAGCATCCTGTCAGGGTTTATTCATACAAAAATGGTTTTTCCTCCCTGGCTGACAGAGCTGGGCAGTCAAGGATTTTAGGTTCCTTTCTACTTTAAATTTGAAACTCTGAAACTGAAATACTTAAAACAAGTGCACATTTTAAATTTCAATATTGAACAGTTCAAGCTGAACTTTTGTTTTATGGAATTCAAAGCTTTTTGTGCTCCTCTAAAAACAATATTTTAGTTGTGTCTGTGATTGTTCCAGAATAGTGATTGTGAAGATGGTGAGTTTTTAACATGAAAAAAAGCACAATTAAATTTAGAGGAAGTAGTTAATTCTCTTTTTCTTCTTACACAGTTTATAATTTCAATAGATCAGAAGTCATAAGATTACAGAGTATATTAGAAAAAGAAAAAAGAAAATAATAATTCTGGTAGCTGGCTAAGAAAATATTGCAAAAGGTCACGGAGTTAAGTGCTTTTTCTTGCAAAGGGTTGAAGAATTCCCTTAGGAAACTCCTTCCCACTGCCTGGGATCAGTTTCTAAGTGAGCAGCTGGATTTTAGTATGACATTACCAATGGTAAATACTAAGGGACTGTATTTGCAAGCAGCACATTTTGCTGTTGACTAACAAGCAGCTGAGCTATCTCATGTTGGACACGAGGTTTTCCATGTTTGGGAGGGAAGGTTTCTGGTCTGTGTGGGATGGCTGCTGTGTGAATTGAAGCATTTTGTGTGCCTCGATTTAAATGTGCTTTTAAATCCAATATTTTCAAACCTACCTGCCTAGTGAGACATTGATGCTCTTTCCTTAGTCATGTAAATCTGTGGAAGGTGCCAATAGTCTAAATGGAAAGATTTCAAATTGATAATGCCGATTTGTAATAGTTTAGCACAGGCACCTGGTTTGTAGGTTCTGAAAGCAAAATGTGTATTTTATGATTAACCATCTTATAAATCATCTTCAGTGTTACAAAACATGGCACTTTTGGAAAGCTCTCTTCCCCTTTTAAGTGTTCTCTCCTCTTTTAACAGCAGCAGCAACAAAAAAAACCAAACCCAGGTAAGTTGCTTAGTTATCTTTGAAAAGAGCCAAGCAAATATTCTTTGATAATATACTATGAAAGTTTCAGCATAAAGGTTATGCAGCCCCAAAAAGTAAGTTATTTTCACAAAGCATGTAGATAATGATTACACTTATTATAAGCTCTACAAAAAAAACCCCACCACGAATTAGTTAGGAACTATGCAAATGATTTTCATTTTTGTGGAATAATTAATGCCTATGAAACTTTTCAACATTTATCATCACTTCAATGTACTGTCAGAAGAATGGATAACAAATGCACTGCCTTAAAGGAGGAAAGTTATTATAAATCGTCTGAGAAGTTAAAGCCAGGCATGAACCAAGATGCTTGTGCGATACATTTATTTAAAAATAAAATGTGATGTCTTCAACTTGGTCCTGTCAAAAACATATACAGTATCAATTTGAATAAAAATAATTGTGCTTTCAGTAATCCTGTCTTTCCTAATATTTGGAGGGGGTTTCCTCTTGCTCATCGGGTTGTGTTCATTTTTTACTGACACATTATCACAATTATAACAACTATAACAATTTTCAGGACAGGGAAACTGGAAGGACATAATGGAGGAAGTGATCAGTCTAGAATAATGTTTTTTAATTTAAATTTTTTCCCAAAGCACACGCCACCTTGCCAGGTCTTTGGAGTGACCCTGTAAAGTCTCATTCCAGAACAGAGCAAGAAATTTACCCTAAGGAAGGACAGGAAGCTCAGGCTGCTGTGCTTCACCTGAGCTCCAAGCCTGGAGTAGGAGCAGACTTCAAGGGAGAGAAGAGAAAAAATATTCAGCCTAAAGCTGAGAGGGGAAAGTTCAGCTCTAGCAAAGGCTCAGGAGGATCATCTCTTCCCTGGATTAACTGTGTGAGAAATCAGCTGCAGATGGAAAATTAACTTTTATAGGCAAAGTCACCACACAGACTCTGATGTAAAATATTACAGAGCAAATAGGGGCCCTTGTCAAAGGCACACACTGTATTAGCTGTTTTTTAACTCCTAGGATTTCACATGCAAATTACTGTCAAGAACCTACCTTGATTCATTCAAGTCCCTTCATTTAAGAATACATGCTAGACATAAAATAGCAGCCAAATTAATCAGTTGTAAGACTTCCTGCTGTTAATCCATACAACATTAATTATCAAGAATAAAATTTGACCCTACATTTATTTCTGTGGCAAAGTGAGGACTGCTGAGGCCAGGAAACTTGTTTGGTTATATGAACTTTGATTACCGTCTCATGCAAATGGTGCCTAAGATATTGCCTGCAACCAGCTTTGTGGAGAACAAAACCAAAACACAAACTACTGATTATTTCAGAAAAGTAGAAACAGAATTTTACTCATTGAATTCTTCTGAATTTTTTTTAATAATAGATTTAGTATATCAGGAATTGTTCCTTGTTCTCTCACTACCCACTGCTGAAAAGGGCAGATGCTCAGGGTAACTGAGCCCTGAGTGACAGATGACTACTTGGGCAGTGTTCCATCCAGGAGGATGTCCCAGCACTGCACTCCTGCTTGTCCTACCTGTCCCCTCTGCCATGGCCCCAGCAGAGAAAACTCCCCCAGGACCAAGGCAACCCCTGATGAGCAGAGATGGGAGAGGACAAGGAGGCATCCAGAACACAATGGCCAAAATCCCTCACCCTGTCCCCTCCTCCACTGGCCCTTTTAGGCCAAGATCACTTTTTAATTTCTTATTTTGATTTGTAGGGCTTTGTTAGCATCTAAATAATGTTGTTAAGTGGTGTAGGATTCCTAATTTCTACTGATTCTTAAAACAAGTACTAGGAAAATCACAGTGGTCATTTTGGCATATATTTTACTTGTGAAATGTATTTTCAGGTAGGAAACACAGTAACCTATTCAACAGCTTTCATCTCCTATGGAACAAGGTGTTGATGAAAAGCAGTTTAGCAGCTTTGATAAAAGAGAACACAAAAAGTTGCTCATTGTGACTCATGTTATGCAAATGGCAACGTGAGATGGGCGGACCTTCCAGCCTGGGAGCTGGGACAGTAACATTCTGCTTGGGAAATCCTCAACGCGTTTGCAGGTCCAGAAAAACAGAAATGGGGCATTAACAGTATAAATTGCTTGGGATTCTGTTGGGATTTTTTCACATGCTTTGTGAAAATAACTTACTTTTTGGGGCTGCATAATCTTTCAGACTCTTTATCATGCTGAAACGTTCATAGTATATTATCAAAGAATGTTTGCTTGGCTCTTTTCAAAGATGAACTAAGCAACTTACCTGGGTGCTAGGAGACTAGAGAGATGGCCAAACAGAGACTAAATTGATATTGAGCAAAATTAACTTATTTTTCCACGGATCCAAACTGTAAAATCTTTATCAAAGAAAACAACTCCATAATCTCTTTCTGACCACCTCTTAATCTCCCTGAGATTCTGAGAGAGCCGTGTGTGTGTCAGTGGCTTCTATCTAAATGTCCTGGAGGTATATGACACTTTATCCGTTACAGGAAATGGAGCTTTCACACCTCTGTGTTTTTTTCCTGCAGCCCAGGATGCTCCTGTGAGCTGGGATCCTTCCCAGCTCCCTGCCTTTGTCACCTGGGGTGTTTCAAATTGCCACCAGCAGCGAAGCATAACTGGCTGCAAACTGGACAAACCTCAAAGTTTAGGCATTCCAAAAGGATGGTATTCAACTCCAGAGCCATTTTAGGTTTCATTCTGTGTTTTACTGAAGGAAAATAGCCTGAGGCAGCTGCTGACACCTGAACTGGTTATCTGAGAATGCAGGTGGAAAAAATCTCTTGAAAGGAGTGCAGGTTTTGGGTGAAATCTGAATGTTCATTTTCCTACACAGGTGGACTTCCCTTTCCAGAAGGTTCAGCAGTGGGATGCTCAGGCAATGGGTACATATTCAATTATTTCCAGCTAGTACACATTGTTCTCCTGTGCAGGTGCAAACCAAGGTCTGCTGGACTATCAGAGGCCCATTTCCATAGCTGGTAGTTGGGACTGGATGCAGTTAATTGATAGAGGTGTTGCTTTAAGGCTACCTGGCCAAGCTGTGAGTGTACAAATGAGCAGCATTCCTCTGAGAGTCTTCAAAGTTCAAACTCATCTTGTATATTTCCCTTGTTAGTTAAGTATTGTTTTAAATTTTGAGAAAGAAATGCTTGAGGAGGTACAGGACAGGGTTCCTTATCTGTCATGAGAGAGGCACATAGAGGGAAAATACAATTGTTTTATTTGAGTACATAATAATAACAAACCTTCCAGGTTGTTTTTTTTTTATTATTTCTTTGTAATTTGTGTTCTTACTTTCCATAAAGAACTGTTTTATCATTATCAATACATCTTGCAGATGATGCCTTGTCATTTGATGACTCTTACCTGAGAAAGTAGATGTTTGGGTTTTTTTAAAATTTTATTAAAATTTTCGCAGTACAAGCACATTTTATGACCAACTAAATTTTACCACTTTTTAGAAGAATGTTACCATCACAGACAAGTTCATATTTTACATTCTAGTAATTCAGGTCAATAAACCCAATTATAGAACTGGAGATACAAGATCACACCAGAGAAAGGAAAAGCAAATTTTAAATTTTTTTTAATTTTTAAATTTAAAATAAAATCCCAAATTTGGAATTGACTTTTGAATCTGTAAAGGATTCATTGTTTTATTAGTTTTATACCTCAAATCAGTGAGACTGTTCACTTACACTGAAAAGGTGTTACATCTTTACAGCCTCTAATGTGGAGGCTTTAAAAATAGAAATGGGTCACATAGATTGTTTTGAAGCACAGCTTTGTTAAGGCATTCTGTAATTTCAGACTTTCATCCTGATGAGCTGAATGACAAGACCTCCATGGCATTAATAGTAAATCAGATTTAGTTTATCTCTGCTTTCTGGCCTAATGAGCATGTTGCTGATCACAGCAGAAAATTCCAGCCCAGGGACTGAGATTGGGAATTTTGGGGGTGTATCCTGGAGTACCCTGCTCCACCCCACACTGGCACTGCTCTTGTCTGGCTTGTGAGAAACAACTGCTCACTTGAAAAATTTTAAAAGGTTTATTAAACCTTAACAAAAATTACTACAGAAGGATGAAATAAAGAAAAATAGCAGTGCTGGGAGCAGAGCCCCCAGTGGCTGGTACCCACCTGGCTGGCTCATCTGCAGAATGGCCGCTCCACCTTTTATAGCTGTGGTGTTGCACCAGGTAACCCTGGCCCCTCCCAAGGTCTGTCTGTGCACTCTCCCTTGCTGTCCATCTGTCCGAGATGCAGATGCTTTCCTGCACCTTGCTTGGAGGGCAGGTGCTGCCGTGCCATGCCTCTAACCAGCCTGCCCTTCCACAGTGCCCAGACTACCCAGACCATCCCGGGATAACAATGCAATAACATAACTGCACATTTATAAAACTTCTCTTGACATATCAAAAATATTCATCCCTTAATTGTGAGAGCCTCTCAGGTTTGTTCTTGCTGGAATGGATCCCGAGGTATTAAAAGGTCTTTTTTCCCAGCCCCGTGCTGAAGAAGAAGTTGGGATTCCTTGGCTCTGCTTTTCAAGGTTGTTTATTTTCTCTGATCTATTCCATTCTTTCTCTGACCTGCTGAGGTCTGTCCAGCAGGTTGGTTTGTGGCACACTGGCTGCCCTTGGGGTGGTGTTGGCTTTTTATACTAAAAACCATGCGTACTTAATTACAATAATTTTCCAATACCTATCCCCTATGTTAGACGATCTGTCTCTACCCTAAACCAATCCAGAAGTGTCACCATCACAACAGAAGATGGAGGACAAGAAGAAGGACAGGACGTGCCCAGATTCCTCCATCTTGCCTCTTGAACCCCCATTCTAAAAACCCCAAAATTCTACTTTTTCACCCTGTGATAAATTCACCATCATTCTACTCAAATTCTTGTGGCTTGTAAGTCCTCACACAAGGCTGGTAATTGTTTCCATGGGCTAAGATCGAAGGCACAGGTGTTTTTGACTCTGTGCCGAGATATCTGAGCCCCCTGCCAGGGTCTGGAATCACCCAGGGCGGCCAGAGGAATGTCCAGGGTTCTGACAAGAGCCAACCATCTCATTACTCATCTATAACAGGCTCCAGGGAGGCGTGAGGCCAACCAGGCAGCGCTGCCTGCAGTGATGCTCTGTTTTTTCCAGCTACAGCAGAGACAATCATCAGAGAGCCCTGCCCAGCCAGGGGTCACAGCCCAGTTCCTCACTGCACCCCTCCAGCTTTTACTGGGATCACTTACTCCTCCCACTGTCATAAATGTCTTATATGAAAAATCCTTTCCTTAGGATTTTTTCTCCTGAGAAGCTGAGAGGCCTCAGGAACAAAATGTAAACATTGATTATCTGCTGCTGTGGAATGCAACAGGTGCATCTGTGATTGGCCCATGTTGGATGTTTCTAATTAATGACCAATCACAGCCCAGCTAGCTCGGACAGAGAGTCTGAGACAGAGCCTTTGTTATCATTCCTTCTTTTTCTATCCTTAGCTAGCCTTCTGATGAAATCCTTTCTTCTATTCTTTTAGTATAGTTTTAATGTAATATATATCATAAAATAATAAATCAAGCCTTCTGAAACATGGAGTCAGATCCTCATCTCTTCCCTCATCCAAAAACCCCTGTGAACACGGTCACATCTCACGGTGACAGTTGGCTATAATTGCTCTAATTGCTGCGATAATTGAGGATGAGGTTTTATTGTAAGTTCCTCTCTACTTCTGCTGGTTTTCCAGCAACTTGTAAACACAGAGTGAATCCATTGGAGAAGGAGTAGCAATTTTAAGCTGTAAAGTCCACTTAAAAGTCCTTCTTACTCACAGGATGAAAGAGAAGGAAAACTTAGTTGTTGCTGCATCAGAAGTAAAAGTCACTTCAAAAAAAAATTATTCCCTTGTCTATCGCATTGTTTTTTTCCACATTTAAAAATACATGGAAAATCTGTGCTTTTTTGGTGAACCTGACATTATTTGCCTCTGATTCTCTACTAGTCACAAAACCAGTCTTTTTGCTGCCTTTGGTCTGTGAATGTCTCGAGGCTGTGGGTGTGCTTTTTTCTTTTATTCTCATCCGATACTTGGCAGCTTCAGTTTTGGAAAACCAGATGACAGCTCACAGACAGAATAAAGCAGTTTGGTGGGGTTTCATGGATGTCTTCTGAGGTGCTGAATGAGGTGATTTCTCACTCCATAACTTTTATCTGGAAGAAGGAAAGTGTGTTCACAGCACAAATCTTTCAGTGACTGTAAATGAGAAGCTGTATCTATGTTACAGGAGTAAAGATAAAAATTACTTGCTTCTTGGAAAATTATGGTACCAAATTCATCTGTGGAAAATCTGGGGGGAAAGATGAGTGTTGGGTAAGTACAAGGCCTGAAGGGTTACATGTGTGACTAGGTAGGACAGAAGAAAGGGAAAGGTGGGGGTTTTGAAAAAAAAAACCTGGAAGAAACCAGTAGGTTTCACACACACTGTGAGTTAAGAGAGGAGATTGTAGACAGTTCTGATTGGACAGCCAATGCTACATTCATTCCAGATATCTACAGCAAAACTAAGTGAAACTTTACAGAAAATTGAATAAAGGAAGAGATAAATTTTGAGGACTAGAGGGGAAGGAACTCTGAAAAGCAGAACATGTGTAAGATCATTAATCTAATTGTCAACATATGATTTCTATGTAAGCACAGATAAAAAATTCAATTTTTGTTTCATGTTCAGCATGAGGAGGGCAGTATAGGGATATCCTTAATACAAATACGAAGAGGAAAAAAGAGTTGTAAATAGATGCTGTTAGTGCTGCTGAGGAGTTTCTCAGTGTTACCACCAGAAACATTCCAGCTGAAGTTGGGAAATGTGCTGTAAGAAAGGACCCTTTGTACAGCAGATATAGCTGAACACTGTGATGTGGGATGTCATCTAGACGGGTGGGAAGAGGGGAAAGGCAGTGGGGGACCAAACTGGCTTATCTGGGTCTCTGAACATGCTGTGTTTATCTCAGACCTGCATTAGCCCAAGGCAGAGCAGCCTGTCCCAGTGCTGCTCATGGATGTGCCACTGAGGAGTTGTTTCCATGCTTTGCAAACCAGGCTGGCCACTGAGGTGGTCTGGTTTGAACTTGGGAACAACAAAATGCTTATCATGATGGTGTCCAGCACCTGTGCAAACCAAAGGCAGCCCTCCAGGGGGCAAAAAGGCACTGAGCTTTTCCACCCCTGCTCAGAAGAACAGGCAATACTGTACTTTTCTGCCATTCCTTTTTCAACACTGGCGTAACTGCTCAGTCTGCATGGTATAAATACTTGAAGTTTTCTGTGGGATTAGGGATTTAAATGAGAAATATGATGGCTGCAGTGGGAAGTAACCAGATTATGGCAGAATTGTGTGGGAAGAAACAGGATCAGTACTGGTCTAATTGAAGTCAGTGAAGAGGCTTTAATTGAATGAGGGCTTCGGTATGAGTTTGGGAATGATGGATTTCAAATTGAAAAAACAAATTGGCAGAACATTCATGTGACATTCTGCTGTGGACTGTGAATTTAGGGAAGTAAATTCTGCTGAGTGGTGACAAAAATACTTCCTTCTGAAAGAGTATGAAAACAGCAATAGCAGCTCAAAACCAAGCCATCACCTTTGGGGTGTGAGGGAGAATATAGAAACAGAAGATTGGCAGGTGGAGGTGTTTGGGGGCTTCATTTTGGTGTTGGGTTTATGGAGGTTAAGTTTTTGAGTTTTTTTCTTCTTTTTTTTTTTTAGGATTGGAAGGGAGGGAGTTTTTAAAAAAACGAAACTAAAACAAAAATTAAAGAGACGTCAAGCTATAACCTAACCTGGGAAGCAGGAAGAGAGGAAGGTTGTTGAGATGGATATGAGGGTAGAAATCCATCAGTCACAAACATCCTGGGTTGGAGGACTGATGAGTGACCCAATCTCTGTGGGAGCTCAGGGCAGCATCAGCCCAGAAGGGATGGAGGAGAACCTGACCTCCTTCCAGAGCAGCCCTTGGTGGTGGGGAAGGGATGAAGGAAGTGTCTGCAGCACTCCCTGAAAGCCCAGCTCCTGTGACCTCGCACTGTTTGGGTGGCTGCAGCTAGAGGGTTGTTCTTACTGTGAGTTTTTCATGTATCATGAGCATTTCCTTTAGACAAATGTCAGGAATTGTCAGGTTTTTAGGTCTTGAAGGACCAGTACTATACTGATTTTATGTTTCTGTGGATACCTGGGCTAAGTGCCCTTCATTAATGCAAATAAACCAAGCCTCACTTAGAAAAGCAGTAGAGGCTGTCATGCTTTTCCTTCCCTTAGTCTGCCATTTGAATGCCAGTAGTTTTTAAGGTCCCTTTGATATTCAGAGGTCTCAGAAGACTTCAGGCTTGTTTTACTCAAATCTGTATAATTGTAGCCACTCCTGAGGTGACCAATGTAAGCAATGTAAGGGAAGTATTGAATGTGCTCTGCAAATACTGCTTGGACCAAGCTTTCAGAATTGCACTAAATCCCAGCAAGAAGCTTCACAGCTACAAGAACTGCTGTGATTTGGGCCACATCCAGAGCACACCTGAGATCTACACTGACGTGGCAGTGGAATGCAGTAGGAACCTGTATTAAGTAAAATCTGTTCAGGGAGAGATCTTTCCCCCAAACTCTGAAGGCTGTTGATTCTCTGGTAAACTCAGCACTCCCTATACAAGTGTGACAGTCTCCCACCGAGCTGACATGATGTCTGGAGCAATCAGACCATTGAAGGGCTTTGCATACCTTCAGTTGTGTTGCAGGTTCTTATTGTCACAATAAGAAATAAAGCCAGGCTTACACCAAAGTATTTCTGGGAAGGAAAATAAGCCAGTAATTACATTTTATTTTACTTTTTGGAGCACTCACTCCTTTCCTCCTACTTATAATTATTGCAAGAGACTTGCAAGGTAAATATTTTACCTCGGTGCACATAGCACTGTTTTCTATAAATTATTTTTTCCTGTTAATTATTTGCAATTTTTACCTCAAAGGAAAGAAGAGTAGTATGCCAAGGAAGCTGAGGAACCTTGGACAAAGTATAGGAGATTCATGAGAAAGTGTAGCACCCACTATAACTTTCTTCTTTTAAATAGGTATTAACCTCACCATGATCCTTATTAAATTAAATGAAGTTAAGAACTAATTTTGCAACTCAAATTTAGACACCCAATTTGCTGATATTAGGAAATCTGATGTAATACCTATTAGAAAATAAACTAGCAACACTGTTAATTTGACTTTGGTTTTAATTAACCCAAGTGTGTTTTGACATCCAAGCCTCCCAGGGCATCACACAATCTAAAGGATACTGCATAAAAGCTGCTTGCCTTGCATTGCAACTCAGTGCAGATTTTGGAGCTGATCAGTTATTTTTACCTTAAGGCAACATTGATCTGCTCTGCACAAAGTTAGCAGCAATTGCTTAGTGTACTGAAATCATAATGCTTTGTAAAAGCTAATTAGCGATGGAACTTGTACAGGCATGTGCTTCTGTTTGCTGTGCTTTTGTGAGAATAGCTGTCCTAAAACAATTTCAGAAATGGAAGATTAAAGATTAGAAAAGAAATGGAAATTATCTAATTATTCCCTACAGAGGAATCTGGTACTGAGGTGGGTAAACTTCCCCATCCTTGTGAATATCCATATTGCATAACTCCTTCTTCCTTCTGTACTTGGAGTTTTGTGCCTGAGATCCCTCACTTAGAATGCATTTGCTAACGATAACTCATTAGTGGTGATTACCCTGTACTAATAACTCTTCACAGGCTTCTTTATTCTTGGTATCCTTTAAATTCTAATCAATATAAAAGGTTCTCTGATCTTGTGGTAACTTTCATTTCTGCCCACCTCCTCTTTAAATGGAGTAATCATTGTACATGCTGCTTTCTTTTCTGTTTTTGAGCTGAGCCTCCGTGCAAATCACAGACGAATTTTGTGACTGGCACACTGTGCATGGTTTGCATTGTAAAGGGTTAGAGATTTAGAAGTGTGTATTTGGACTCCTTGGGAGTTAGAAACACAAAAAGAGAATGGGAGAAGAAACTTGAATAACTGAGACTTTGGAGAACTAAATTTTGTGTATTTTAAGTAAATGTTAAACTCTTATATAAATTGTAGACCTGTAAATATTAGTGTCTGAAATAAAACCCAGGCAATTTCAAGATAATAGGACTTAACTGTGACCTGTTCCCCAGTAGAGCAGGGGACTAAAACTCCTTGGTGGCAGGGGACTATATTTGCAGTTTAACTTCCCAGTTTGGCTCAGCTTGGTTTTGTTCCATCTGGGACTGAATTTGGCAGATTTAGGCCAGCACTTTGAGACTTGAGTGCTCTGAAATCCAAACCATCTCCTTTTGGTAGATTATTGCTACCTGGGGAAATCAGGGCTGCAGAAGGTGACGTGGTCCCTCTGCACCAGGTAGGATTAACTAAAAAAACACTTGAGGAACAGAAAGAGGCTTTTGAACAAGGACTTGCTCAAAGCACATGGAGCTGCTGCTCAGGAGTAAACTTGTGCTGAGTGCTGAAGCAGTAACAGCAGCTTTGCAGAATGTTTCGAAGGTGATTGCCATTGCCAGGCAAAGTTTCACAGGAGGCACAATCTTCCAGTGGCTGCTTTTTCCCTGGATGGTTGCAGGGTATGCAAAGGCCAACATCTTTCATTTGATGAGGGTGGGATACCTCCCACGTGCCTGGTGTTTTGGGGGAAAAGGCTCCTTACATGGCTGGGTAGGGATTTCCCCCTTTGTTTTTCCTTCTTTGCATCTTCCCTTCAACAACACTCTAAAAAGTGAGAGGTGGTTGAGAATAGGTTGTTGTGATTCACATTGTTTTACGTGTTTCTTCCTGTGCCACGTGACTCAAATTTTTCTGTATTTCTTAGCTTCATTTGCTGGTTTGGGATTACAGTTGGGGATGAGGTTAATTAATGTGGAGAGGTGATGATGCTCTTTTAGAAAACAAAGTATTTGACAGACTTAATGTTTTAGTGCTTCATTGATCAGGGCACTCAGAATGATCAAATTAATTCTTTTTCTTCCCAGAGTAGTGTCACAGACATCTTTTATGAAAAATCCTTTCCTTAGGATTTTTCCTCCTGAGAAGCTGAGAGGCCTCAGGAACAAAATGTAACCAATGGTTATCTGCTGCTGTGGAATGCAACAGGTGCATCTGTGATTGGTCTCATGTGGTTGTTTCTAATTAATGGCCAATCACAGTCAGCTGGCTCAGACAGAGAGTCCAAGCCACAAACCTTTGTTATCATTCTTTCCTATTCTATTCTTAGCCAGACTTCTGATGAAATCCTTTCTTCTATTCTTTTAGTATAGTTTTAATATAATATAAATCATAAAATAATAAATCAGCCTTCTGAAGCATGGAGTCAGATCCTCATCTCTTCCCTCGTCCTGAGACCCCTGTGAACACTGTCACAGAGTAAAATGACTGGGGGTAGTGCAGAAGAAAGAGGAGGACTGGCAAGTCCAAATCTACTGTTCTGCATGTGTATCCTTCTATTTTCAGGGAAAAACCCCTGAAATGCTTGGGGTTTTAAACTTTTTTGGCATGGCATTATGTACCCATCTTCTCTGACTATGAGATTGCAGAACCACCCTGTAAACATTCTGGAATTTTTGCAGAGTTACCATCTGGATCCTTGCTGATGCTTTGCTTGTTTCTGGTATTTTGGTTAATACGATGTTCCTGCACTGATCAGTGGAGGGACAGCTCATGCGTCTCGTGTTCTGTGTGACTGCTGCTCCCCACCCCTGCCTGTGAGCAGTGGGATGTGATTCCTGAGTTTGCAGAAATCTGTGAAGGAGCTCTGTGAGAGCTCAGTGTTGCCAGCTGCAGTGGTGGTGAAGACTGCTGGCAGTTATCATCCAGACAGAACTGATTAAAAATGGACAAACTCTTCCTGTTGTTGTACCAGTGGTGTTTTCAGGGTGTGGTTTTGAAACATTTGAACTTGCCAGTTTGGATCAAAAGCTCAAGCTTTCTACTGAAAGCTTTCAGTTGGGCTTTGTAGGCATCCTTGTAGCACACCACAGGATAAAAACCTGCTAATGTAGCACTGTGTTGTTCTCTTTGAACTTCCTGCATGGATTAACTGTAGCAAAGAGTAAATAATTTACAGATAATTGTGAACATAAAGAAGTTTTAAAGATTATTTGAATATGCTATTTTATACTGGTGGAGTGCAGTCTGCTGAGAAATGATGTGCAGAGAGAGGATGAAGAGTTGCTCTTGGTTCTTGCAGTGGTGCAGTTGACTCATCTGCAGAGTTCTGCACTGGCCAGTGCTGCTCCTTGTGCCTCACACAGAGCACATCAAGTTACTTTTCCTGACAAATTCAGGCTCATATACTGGTAAAACTGATAAAGGGATGGAGAGAATTGCATTTTCTTGCATTGCCAAAAAGTTAATTATCCAATTTAAGACAATCTTTGCTTTAATTCATTAAATACTTAATTTCTTGTTGAACCAATTGTTATTTCTGCTGTTAATTTTTTTCTTTGGAAAAGGCTAAGGAGAAGTCTTGGAGGCATATGAAGGGTTTGTTCTCTTGGCATAGTGAAAATGGGAGCACTGAATGGGGATGTGGAATCTGCTGCTCTGTAGACTCTCATTCTCTGTTGCATTTGCAGAAATAGCAGGCTCAGATTTTTGTATTCCTCTGTCATTTCACTTGTTGCAAGCTGAACTACAAAACACTTTAGAAAGACGATTTAATATAGCAAAAACCACATGCAATTCTTTCCTTTCCCAGTTATTAATCATTTATGTATCTATAAAAGTGGCCGGTATGCCCTTGGGTTTTGGTCATAGGTCATTATGATTTGCAATCCAGTATAGATTCTGTTGTGGCTTGATACAGGGCAGAAAAAGAGAGCCTGAGGTATGAATAAATCATTCAGCCCACTGTGGTAATGCACAGCAGTTTGTGTCACCACTGCTCTGAGAGGCCAACAGTCTGACTTGCCAGAAGCAGAAAGTTTTAAAGAACACAGCATCCCTGCATTTTGGTCTGCAAAAGGTAGCAATGACGATTAAATGTCTGAAGGTTCTTTTTAAAGATAATGAGAATCTGAAGTTTGGGGAGCCTTTCAGTAGTGGTTCAGCACATACAAATCATCAGCCTTTCAGATCATCAGTGAAACCAGGAACTAATCAGCAAACTGGACATTTCCTCTGATCAGCTTGACAGAGGCTGTATCTAAAATGTCAAGATTGCTATTGTGTCTGCTTCAAAGAAAAAGTGTGCTTGAAAAACCCCACTATCTAATCTCCTTGTTATCAGTTAACAAGGAGATAGCAGAGTTTTCAGAGTGGCATTTATACCTCTATGCTGTCTGTTGATACTGCTGAAACGAAGATGTTCATTGGACTTGCTCACTGGAATTAGTTTTGGAAAAAACCCTGGGTTGTAAACTACATTTCTCTGGGTTTTGCTTAGGCCACGTTCTGTTTTAATTAATCTATGCACATTTTCAAAACTCAAGCTATCAGTGCCTCCAGAGCAGAAACTTAGTGTTTCAGACTTGGAGCTTTCAAAGTTGTTTGAAGCAGTGTGGAAGCATCTTTTGTGGTATTTTTCCATTCTCTCCAATATTCAGTTCCTGATCTTATTATTCTGTAAAATGCATGGGAAATATGATTAGTTTTAGTTCAAATACAAAGAAGTAGGTCATGAGCAGACTGTGAAATGTGGATAAAATCCTTTAAATTAAATTGTTTTATTGGCGAAAATTATCTCAGTGCCACTACGATGGAAAGGCTGAACATGAAAGAGATGTTTACTGAAAAAATGTCTTGATAGCAGTTTATTTTTGTGGTAATGAAAATTATTTCAGTATATTCTGCATTGGCTATTGAAATTACAGCATTATTTTTACTTATACAGCAAAACTGATATAAGACAGACCTGTATCCTGAAGTCTTTGAAATGACATCCTAACCCTAACTCACATGGGCTCTCCAACCTGTATTTAGCAGTGTTGACTTTCAATGGGTACACTGATCACATTTTTTCCATGTTTAAAATAGCACAGTAAAGCTTACTTAATTTTTTAAATATAATAGGAAGATTAAAAGACCTGGCCTTGTTATGATTGCTGTGGTTCTATGCAAAAAAAATGGCTTTTTCAGTGGGGAACAGCAGGACTATGAGAGGAAATTCAATTTTTATCATCTTTCCTGTATCTGGTTCAATAGTGACCTGATTACTGGGCAACTCTCTATTGCACCTATGTGAGACACTGAGATTCTGTTGTCTGTTAAAATTATGGTTTGGGTTACCATTAATAGCATTTTTCAGGGAATTTTGATTTTTTTAAATTACAAATTACAGTCAAGTAGTTTTTTCATACCTGATGGTGAAATTCTTGTGCAGTTGATTCTGAGAAACATATTATTATTTCTAAGTTATCTTTTTTATTCTACTGAATGACGAAAGCCATTACAATGTCCTTTTATCTCTGTTGAGTTTAATATATAGAAAAAATCATGCTTAAAAACAAAAAGTGGGAGACTGAAATAATTAGGTGTATCTTTATCTGAAGTTAGAGTTGTACCTGAGTATTTGCTACCTGTGCTAGCCATGGTATTAAAACAATGACTTTTTTTGTAGTCTTGATTGAATTAGAAAAGGTCAAATGCCTGGAACATCCCAGTGCTGTGCTCTGCAAGAACTGAGTAAAGGGGCTTTTTCAGGGAAGTCTGTCTGTCTGCAAACCTTTTTTGTGCTGTGAGGCAGCGTCCTGCTGGACCAAAATATGCTATTTGTACTGGGACAGAGTGCTGTGACCCTCATAATTTAAGCTGTGCTTCAGGATCCTGGAAGGTGAGATGTGGCCTTGGAGGGGACCAAGCAGGAAACGCGATGTTGGATGGGATCCAGGGGTGGGCTGGCAGAAAGCTGTGCTGCTGTTGCTGAGGGGGATGGGGATGGACTGAGAGCTGCTGAACAGGTTCCTGGGCAGCAGGAAATGTGTCTGGAGGGGGGTGTGCCTAATTTGGGATGATGATCAGTGCACATTTAAAGTGAATTTTGTTTGTCCTTTTCCCAGCTCCTGCCCGAGGTGATTTCTGTTTTCTCTAGACAAGGAGACAAGGTGTAGCTGATCCGAACAGCTTTGTTCTCCTCCTCCTTGGCTCAGTTTGTTCCCTTACACCTGCCCACTGCCTTTGGTACTGGCCCAGACTTCTCAGCTCTTTGATTTGTCTCTGCTGGGCTCTCAGGAGGTCCTCTGGGTGTGAGTGTGTGCTGCCAAAACTGATAGTGAATGAATTTGTGTTATTATTGTAACTTTCCTGGGTGAGCTTTTTTCCCAGACTGAGTGATTGCCTCAAAGGCATGAAAATAGTCATTATGTAAAATAAATACATTTCTAACAAAAATTATGCCAAAATTCCCTGTCCTATGAAAAATCACTAATACAGTAGGTAGTGAATAGTATGCAGAGCAGTGGTCTCTAAGCATTTATGGGATTTTCATTATGAATATCATTACTACTGTTCATTTCTAAATTCAGCACTATTGAAGGAGCGAGCAATTACCCACCACTCAAGGAATTCCATCTTGAGCTTCCATAAGTACATTTTGTAAAGTGATTGAAACACTTGATTATTGGCAATCTTGTGTCTCTGTCACAGCAGTCTATGTAATATATGTGTATGTAGAGAGATGTATAGAGTTACATTTTTAATCTCTTACTATAAATATTTTAAGTGTGAGGGGAATTTACTATTCATAAACTAAGACCTTGCTAACTGGGATTAGACCTACTGCAGACAAATGCTTTGCAAGCTCTTTGTGTCGTTCCAACAGTTCTTGATGATCTTACCTGTGTGATTTCTTGCTCTGCGTATTTTTCATCTCACTTCTCTCATCTTTATAAAAGCGATTTTCAGTCTGCATCACAAGGTGCTTTGTATCGTGTGGCTTAGTGATGAAATGTTGGGGGAAAGCACAGCCACTGAGTTCTGCCAATTCTTGTGAGTTAACAGAATGATTACCCAAGCTATTGGATTCCTGTGATTGATCTTGTCACACTGAAGTGTTACTGGCATTGGCTTGATTATAGCCTACTATCTGTCTGTATAAAATGTTCTACATATAGAATAGCTTTAAAATGCCAACAGAAATGCCATTATTGGTAGTAATTCTCTGCATTAATGCAGAGCATTTGAAATTGCTTTTTGTGAGTGTATCATTCCACTGAGAATTCTTACATACTTTCCATCGTGTTCTCTTCAGGATCCAACTTTCTTATGGCCTTGGAGTTTTAGCATGATACAAATGCTGAATTTATTTTTGCATCATCCCTCTGATAAGAAGAAAGATTTTCTGACATGTAGGTTCAAATCTGAGGGGGTGATTAGGGTGCCAGTCTGAAGGGTCAAGAAAAAAGTATCAGAGACTGATGTCAAAATGTGGTTTGAATCTGAGTATGAGATGTTTCTGAGGAAAAAAAAAGGTGCTTTGGCATAACTTGAAAGACATGGATGCTGTTAGGAGTTTGTTGACCCATACAAGGAAGATTAAACTCTGATGTGCTGTGTGCCAGCCATCCCTGATCAGGAGGAGAAAGCTCCCTGCTGTGGTTAGCCCTCAACAGTGCCAGTTCCTTGCCTCATTCTTCACCTGGGGATGGCAGCAAGACTCCTTTAGGGCCAGCTCCCTTCACAGATGAGTGCCTGGACTTCCTAACTGTTGATACATTTACAAACCTTGCAGAATTGCTGTGCCACTTCTCAGACAGCAGATGCTACCCTAAATTCCTAATGACATAAAGGCTGGTCAGGTAACTGGTAGGGTTTTGTCTGGCAACTCACAGATTCATTGTTAAATTAATTATGTGTTTCTGAAAAGTGCTACTTTTTGAACAGGTTTTGGTGTTTTTAAGGTGTTTTTGAGAAACACAACTCTTTGTTCTAGCCAGATGAAATCTGCTCTTTATTTCTTTATACCCATAGAATACACTGTGATCCACAGACTATCCTGATACCAACAGCACTGCCTTATCAGAAAACTTGTATTGTCCTTCCCTACTGCTGCATTTGATAACTGTCTCCACTGATACTGACAAAACTCTCAGGAGAAAAAACAAAATAAAGGAAAAGGAAAAACTAGTCCATATTAGGTGTAAGCATATTTAATTGCCTGTGAAAGAGGAGAACTCTGTGGGAGTGGTGAGCACCAAGTGCCCCTTTCTGAAAAAGTGGATGTGTGTCCTCTGGAGCCGTGTGCACTATCTGTATGATTCACCTTTCTTCACTGGAAATGGAACATCTGCATCTGACTGGATGTGCTTGAAATTAGGGCATTTGAATAGAGTTAGGTGCTTTACATTTAAAATGGATCTGCTGTGCTGCCAGGCGTGGGCTGGATTCCGTTCCTCCAGACAGGCAAATTCTGGGCAGCAGGAGTTTGAACCCACCTTCTGTCTTGCAAGACTCAGATCAGCTCTTTTTTCCTTCTCCTGCTTTCTTTTTATTGTTAGCCAGCAGAAGCTTTAATCATCCCCTTCTATCCTTATCTGCCCTGCAAGAGAACAGTTGTGGAGATGACTCTGTGCTTCTAAACTGGTTTCTCGTTCAAAGGGACCTGATAGTGGACAGATGGCCAAAGCCTGGAAAATAGGAAATGACAGCAAGGAGAAAATTCCCTCTGCCAAATATCTCTGCAGCTCATTGGGTGAAGGGAGCAGGGGAGAATATTCTATTCCTATCTCTTAACGTGAATGAATCTGGCAGAATTTCATTTTGTTTGGGTCAGATTCTCTGCTCAGTGTAAGATTTGGAGCATTATCTTCTTTATCTCTTTCATCTCTTGGATTGCTTAGCCAGGCATTTTGATGAAAATGTGCCCTAGGTGTTCTTTGAGTTCAGGCTGCAGCCACATGAACGAGAAGTGACAGATGGGGCCATTTGAGTGAAATCCATCTGCTATGATAAGAATCCTAAGGGCAGCCTTTGAAGGCTTGTTGGAAGCACCCGAGCAGTCCAGAATTCCAGAGGGTTGCCATTTTTCTGTTAATTCATTTGAGATTTAGAAAACTTCTGAGAGGAAATACTCTCAGATGAAACTCTTGCAGCTCTGTGAGGGTGAGATATCCCTGCTATTTTGTGACTTGAACCACCCAGCAGCGTTTCTTAGGATGAACTTTTTCTCATTTTCCAAGATAAGTATTTCAAAATGTACTGTTTTAAAGCAGCCCAAAGCTTCACATTTATAGAAATTTGCCAAAAAAAATTGTTGAAATTTTCATTCATGAGCAACTCTGATATCATGTGAGATCATTATGCATGCACTTGATTTGGATGTCATTTTGCAATATGCTCATGAGATCAACAGAGATGGTTTTCCCCCTGTTTTTTCTATAATTGAAAGAGAGAGAGAGGGAAGGATGAGAAAAAGACTTGCATCACGACTGGGTGACCAAACCTCCACACAAGTTAAAGGTGAGGATGCACTACTGCACTATGTTAAAGTGTTTAATATGTTGTGCCTCCACAGTGCTGAATGCCTTAGCTCAAGTGAAAAATGCAGTTGTTGCTGCTTCTTCCATATCCCTGTCCTGGTTTTGCTTGAAGTTCAAATGGAAAGAAATCTCCAGAACTTAATAATTTGAGTATTGAGGTGTCGTTGTCTAGGTTCAAGCATTTCTGTCTTTGTTTTGATCCCAGACAATTGATACCTACCAGTAGAACAACTTGTTTCTTAGTGTGATGATGAATGAAGTCTTGGAGTCACATGAACTTTCTTGTTCTGGTTTGTTTAGTGTTTTGATAGTTTATATATGTGGATGAAACTGGTGGAAAAATGGGATGTGAAGATAATGCCAGATCATTGTGGCAATGACAATGAGAATTCATTTGGGACTTGTGCAGATCCACAGAAGGAGTTTACCTGCACCTGCTTTATGGAAGGAGAGCAGCACACTTGCATAAGAAATTCTTCTCAAAGTATTTAGCAATGAAAGTAACAGAAAGTGAGCTGGCTTACAGAGCTATAATTTTCCTTGCAGTTACTCATTACTTTGTGGTAAATCTTAATTTGGGTCTATAAGAAATATTTTTTTCATTTTAGTGTATTCATTTAGAAAAAGCAAGGAGTTACTTAATATGCAGCTTCCATATATTGAAACGTTCTTTGCATTCCTCTTTGTTCCTTCAAGACTTGAAGTGTGTTTCAGCATAATCAGCCTCCCAGTGAATTTTAGCATGAAAACAAATCTCACTTTAATTTCACAAACTTCAGTTTACCAAGCAGCGCAAGGAAATTAAATTACCTGTTTGCAAACACAGCCTCCTTTCTTAGGAAACATTTTTACTATCACTTACAATTTTCATGTACCTCTTTCCATTGTGGGTTTTTAACTGTTGTGGTTGTGCCACTAATCAAGAGCACAGGCAGGGGAGCAATAAGTCAGACAGGTTTTCTGCTTTGGGACTTTGTGATGTATTGTGGGCTCAAGGAAAGGTGAGGATGATATCAAAGAGTGTAGTGGTGACACTGGGGGAGCTAGCAGGTTGATTTATACGTTGTTGTGGGCCTTGAAAACCATATTCTCTCTGTCATGTGCTTAAATAATTTCATACGTATTTTGGGTTTGAATATTCAGAATTTTGAGTATGTTGTTTCTCAGGTCATGACCCTTAAGCTGCTTTTGTGTTATGCCAATGGTAGGCACGATACCTTATAGCTTTTTAGCGCCTTTCAGGCACTGTTGGAAACAAGTTTTAATGAAACTGCTCACCCTTTCAAAGCTAGCCCATTACTGTAGAAACAAATTATCCTTTAGAAGGATATAGGAGAAGGTGATAATTTTTTCATCACAGGGTGCTTTATCAGAAACACTGATTTATTGACTATGAAATTTCACAGGAATATATGCCAGCCTTGATGAGCCTTTTGTGGAGTATTTCCTCAGGTCTCTGATGAAAGTGATAACTTGAAAGAGAAATCCCCTAGAGAAACCCATAGACTAGAAATTAATATATTAGCCTCATATGTGGGATCTGGAGTCTCATGTGACTTGTTCCTTTCCCAGCTGATTACTTTGGAGCTGCCTTCATGCTAAAACTGTCTGCCTGGTGTCATCGACACATCATGGATCATCGTTGTTGTCTTGTTTTCTAGTTTTGTTTGGTGGGTTTTTTTGGTTTTTTTTGTTTGTTTGGTTTTTTTTAACCAAATCTTGAAATGCTTTGGTTTCCTAGTGTTATAAAATAGAAGATATTTTTTGATCTTTTCCTTAACCTCTTAACTATTTCTTTGCCATCCTTATATGGCTCTTGTATCATTTGCTGCCTGGATTGTCCCCCTGCCACCCCAGAGAAGGGGCTTGTCTGACACTCCAATCTCCACACAGCAAACAATCAAACAAGGATGCAGATGAATCTTCATGGTAAACATGAAGCATGGGAAGCAGTGCCTCAAACGTGAGGGGAGTAAATCTCTCTCCCCTCAGATTAAGTGCTTCTCTGAATGACGGTTCTTTATAGATTTTTCATTGGGATGATGTACAGCATCCATTATTTTGAAGTACTGCTCTTAGATAGAGGTAATCCCATGGCACTGGATATTTGTGGCTTTGGCATGTAGGCATTAAGTCTTAGCAATATGAACACAGGCACAGAATTTTATGGGCTGTAGGGGTGTCTGGGATGGCAAATTACATCTCAGCCAGGCTGAGAAAGGGCATCATAGTTGATATTTTACAGAAAATTATTCGTTTACAGTAAAGGAGTGGGGGTTGGAGAGGGAGGTGTTTGCCCTCTGACTGATCAACCAAAGGCATTTTCATTAAATTTCCTGTAGGTAGGTGCATGTACAAGGTATTTATGAGGTGTGGGAGTCTGCAACTACAGGCTTGGATCTCTGGCTAATCCTTTGACTAAAAACATCTCTTGCATGAACTTAGTTATGAAATTGTAACTGATCAAGTTTATTATTACCTCACACTAATGCATGGGGTGTACATCGAAATTAGAAATTCTAGAATCACTTGTGGTTCTCTATTCTGAAGCTTACTTGTAACTGTAAAGTAGATCTGTATTTTCATTCTTTCTTTTTGAAGAGAGAAGGGAATCATGTCAGCAGCCTTCAGCAGGGTGCTGAAATAGGACTGCAAGAAGGTGAAGATTTCTGTGTTTGTGTCAATGCAGTGTCAGGCTGAGTGTGCAGAGGGGGCACTGGGACCCCTGTGGCACAGAGTCTACAGCCAGGGTGAGCTTAAACAGCTTCAGGCTGTAGCAATCTGCACTTGTCAGACTGAATATAAATGGGGCCTCGGGGTAGGGGAAAGGCCGCAACAGGCACTCTCAGGAAATAATTCTCTGTGTTTGTGTCAGGAGGAAAGCTTAAAAAAGTTTTGTGTTGTGAAGAAGTGCTTACTGCCTCTGCATTTTGTTCCTGTACTGTCCTCATTTTGCTGTGTAACAATGCTGGACTGGTTTTGAAATTTTTTCTGCCCAGCTTTGTTTAGTAGTCATTTTTCTTGAACTATCTAGTCTGCATTTCACAAATTCCATGGATAAAATTGTACTATGTGTTTTCAAAGTCCTGTGGGTAAAAAATGACGCTTTTTTTCTCAGTCTTCTATTTTTTTTTTTTTAAATGAAGAATTATTTTGGTCCTGAAGAAATTTAAATTATCCTATTACAGTGTGACCTCACAGCATGATGCAGTGATGGTTCCCTGCAGGGGTAAGCAAGCAGTAAGTGCCATATGTACCCAATTCTGTCCCTGTGGAAAATATGTGTGAATTTGGGGTAGATTTAGTCAAAGTTAACACCCCTCTGCTTGAGGAAAAATAGCAAAGTGTGACTGTGACTAACTGAATAATTGAATGGATAATTGAATTCATTTCTAAAGGTGACTGCTGTGAGAGGGGTAGCTATGAGAGTTAGTGGAGAGAAAATAACTTCCTTCTTAAAATTAAGTCTTTTCTGTAAACCTACTTAGATAAGAATGCATGGAAATGGATTTTAATGTGGCTGTGGTCACTTTTTGTATTGGTACATCATTAAAATCATGTCTAGTATGTTGAGATCAGAGCAGTTCAGTAATGCTAACAGGGGGAGGACTGAAGTAACCAATGCATAGATCATATTGTGAGTTTTTATTTCTGACTACTTTTTTTGTTTGTTTTTATACAAACAAAAATATTTTTGTTTGTTTTGTTTTACTTGGCCAGCTGCAGGTGTGTGGTGTGACTGCCCATAACTTAGCAGTTAAAGAAGAATTACTGAATTACTTTGATTTTTGCAGCATCCTGCCTGCAGCTGAAATCTGAGCTCAGTGCCTCTGGATTTGTATGCACACCTCTTCTCCATGTGAGAGGTTATCCCAGTGTAGTCTGTGCAGAGTTTTGGATAGAAACAAAGCAAGACACAATCCAGCAGCCAGTCTGAAGGACTCAGTACAAATGTTATCTCTGCACCTACTCTTGATGCAAGAAGAGCTGCTTCTGACAGGCTTCTCTTCTGCATTTGGCACTTTGGCACTTGACATGGCAGATAATCTATGCAGATACTGATCCAGCAGATTTCTCTGTCTCAATATGCTGGAAACACACAGGTGTAGTCAAGTCAGTTAACTCATCTTGAAAACTTCAGACTGGAACTTGCACTGCTGAGTTCTGCCCTCTTTGGCCAGCACTATTTAAACATGCTTCTCTTTTATTAACTGTGTCTAATCCATATTGGATGAAATCTGGGTAAGATCTGATATTCTCTTTACTTTACCTCTAACTGTTGCTGTTTTGTCACTTCAGTTGGGAATGAGTACCAGAGATGGAACCTGTCCTGTTGTCTTACTACTCCACGTGGCATGGATCTAATTTCCAAAGTATTAGTTTTAAGCTAAAAAGCATCCCAAAATAATTAAAATGTTGTTGCTTTTAATAATTTGGAATGATTGGGACTGTTACATTTGTTACATTAGTTTCTGTATATAGTAGATCCTGTGGTCATCTTTTCCTCTGGCTGAATTGTTTCCTCTGTTACAAAAGGGAAGTCAGATCTTTTTGTCAGATCAACGTTTCATTCTACTTCAGTTCTATTTCCTAAAGAAAGATGTAGCTTCGAGGCTGATAAAACCTAACACTGACAGACTGCTATCCTTGCCCCTTAATGTCAATTACAAAGTTCCTGCAAGTGCAAGTTACTGCTTTTATTTGTCATTCACCCATTTAAAAAATGCTAATATAATGAGACTAAAAGAGATAATAGTATTTATACACTTGTGGATTGCATAATCCTGTTCGTTTTGAAAGCAGACACTTACTGCCAGTACTTTCATGTGGCTGTCACTTTGCATATCAAAAAGTTTAATTCCTCCACCTGAAAATCAGCTGGAAAGAGAGAACTTGCACTGTCAGCCAGAAGTTATTACACCTGAGTCCTCAGTGTGTGGTGCTACCTAGAAACATTTTCTTCTTCAGGGGCAATGTGTCTGTACTGCAATAGGAGCAAATGTGCGCTGTGGGTCTGGCTCCTCTGTGTTCCCCTGCCACAGAGGGAGTGGAACCACCCCCATCTGCAGTAGGAAATGGCCCAGGAAGCCACAAGGCAGATCTTTGTCCATAGCAGAATGGAAGCAGGCAGATTCTTCATCTGCTGGCAAAGCAGAGGTCACAGAAGGGCCCCTGCTCCTCTCTGGGTTTGTTTGTCACGTATGTACAGTCTCTGTCTAGAGAGGAGATTTCATCCCTCTGCTCATTTGCATCTCCATGTTCTTTCATTCCATGCTAATTGCTATTCTGTATTTCACTTCTGTGCCTTATCTGTCACTTTTGGAGCTTGCAGTTGTTACACATTATTAAGGCAAATTATATAATAAATGACATTTTAATATATATTTTCCTCATAGTGACACAACTCTACTCTTTCATATTGGTAAAAAAACCATATGAGTGGACAAGTCTCTATACTCTTAATCTTCCACATCTCAGAGAAAGCAAATTAATGCCACTGTTACAACAAATAGTGATAGAATTAGTTTTTCCTGCTGCTTAACTAACAAAGCAGTCAATTAAAAGAATAATTTATAAACACCATATATTTCCATAGAATGAAAACTTATGGGTCTTATGAAGCTGATTTGCATTGTACTCCTAATTTTTATAAACCTCGTTTGTTAACACTTTCAGGCAAATCAAGGAGGTGATGCTACTAAAAGGAACAGAATTATTGCTACAAATAAGAGGTGTAAAAAATATGCTGTCTGAATAAAATAATTTTAAAGGAATATTTGAGGGCTATTGAGTGCACACTTCACCATGTTGCTCAGAATTCCGTTTTCAGGGTGTGATATTTAAATTATAAGGAGGTGAGGAGATCTGCAGATTTCTGAGGAGAATGGCAGGAGCTACGAACAGCCACAAAGCTATTTGTGATCTTTTTGAACAAAAGAATAAGCACAGTGTGATTGTACTGAAGTAGGCTGGCTATATAGAGAGAGAATAATAAAAAATGGATTTATATTTTCAATTTGCTTACTTTAAACTCTTTTACAATGACAAAACAAAGCTGTTACTGTGTCCAGCCCAGGGCAGCCCCACAGCCAAACACTCCCAAAGTCTACTAGTACCTGCCTTTTTATCATTTATTGGTAATGGAAAAAGAACATTCAGCTCTCCCAGGGATTACAGTGGATGCATCTGCCAGTCATGTTTGGAAAAACGGGAGTCTAAATTGGGAGAGAGAAGAGGAGGAAGAGCCTTTCCTCTGGGGAAAGAGGAGAAGTTCACTTTATGAAGGAAACTGTGTAGTAATGAATTGTGATGGATTAATTTTGATTTAATCTTTTTCTTATTATTCATTAAAGTGCTGCTGTGGAGGGTATTTCTTTAGAGGTTAAACACCAGCTGAGACTTGGAAGTGGAGCACATGGAGCAATGTGGGGAATGGGTTGGTTCTTGATGTTTGCTTTGTAAGTGGAAATGCCAAAGTTTAATCTCCAGTCACCGCTCAGCCAAAATATTTGTATCATGCCGCTGAAAGACAATTTGTACATTTTTCATGTTTCTTTGGAATTTGGAGAGGTGTGTTCTCAGGCTTTGAGTCCAGCTGTGAGTGATTAAATAGTTTTAAAAACAAGACCAAACCAAAGGCAGGCATCTGGGCACATGTGTGGGCTGTGACAGCTGCCTCAGGCTGCCCTCAGCTGAGGGCTCTGGGACACCTCTGCTTTGCTTTTCTTGCAGATTTTTTTGTATCTTGTCCAGATTTTACCTATTTGGCAACAGAAATAGGTGAAATCTGCAGCCACATTAAGAATTGCACTCATGTTTCAGGGCTGGGGTTGGGCTGCCAAATTTTGTTCTGTGGTCAGATCCTCACATCAGACAGAGTCATTTGGTGTGGTCGCTTTACACTGGTGTCTGCTGAGTTCAGAGATATCACCTTCTTCTGATGGGTTTGAGTCTGTGCTAGCTCTGTCAGCTGCTAGAACTGGGTCTCTGAAAGCTGGAATGTGGCTCAGACCCTTCTCCTTTCACTCATGGCTGCAGTTCCCTGCTGAGGCAGGAGTGACCCCGTGAGCACTCGTGATTTCATAAAGCTTTGGCTCTGCACTGGAATGACTTTGGGCATTCATAAATTCACAGCTCAAGGGATTTCTTCAAAACATTGAGAACTGTGTATTGTGGTCTGAAGATTGCTATATACTCTTAATTTTCATAATTTAGAAGCTTTTCTATTCATAAATGGTCTGTTCACTTCATCATTGCCATGAGACTCCTTGGTGTGTTGGATCTGCAGTGCAAACTTGATGTAATAAATGGTTATAATCCTGCCTTCTGAGAAATGTCCTGAAGGAAATGATGAGGAGAAAGGTCTGGTCTGTCGGCATGTGAGCCCTTATAGTAACTCCTGGCTCAGATGAGGATTCATAAAAGGTATTTTAAAAGCTTAAACATGTACTCATTGCCCATCCATTTTCTTTTTCAGTGGACCCTGAATGTGCTTTAGCCTTTGAATGTGCATCTTCCCCTTGGGAAGGAGAAATTTGTATTGTTATACTTTGTTATATAAAAGGATGCTAAAATCGAAATGAAAAAAAAAGTAAATAACTGGAAATATTGATGTAAAAAGGAAGAAAGAAAAAAAGTAAATACACTGCGATCAATACCAGAAACAGACAAGGATAAGTGAATCCAAACACTGACAGATGTACAGGAATAAAGTTTACTGTCTTTACCATCTAGAAAACAGAAAAAATACCTAAATCTAAAACCTCTAATACAGAAAGAAAAAAAAAAAAAAAAAACAAGCAAAAAGCACCCCAAGCTGTGAGCCTTACTGGGTTTTGAACTTGCTGTGGAATTGTCCTGTGTCCGCACTGAGGAGTAGCAAAGGTGCTTGTGGCTGTGCACTGCACCCTCAGTCCTGCAAGGCTCACTGTGGTGGGGACATTCTCCTGTGTCCTGATCTCTCTGCTGGCAGTGTTCTGCTCTAAGTGACATTGTGAACACTTGTGATGTTCCTTGGAGCTGAACCCTGTCCTGGCCATGTGCCATCACCCATAATCTCTTGTGTAAAAAGAGCTTTCATTTTAACCTTGTTTGGTTCAGACAGAAAACCAGTTGTACATGTTTATGCTGAGGCTGTCATGGGAGGAGTTTGAAACCACTGCATTTGAAACTGAACCTTTGTTTTTCACAATGATCTTTCAATTGCAAACAGCACAACATGATCACAGAATAAACCCAAAAGCAGGATCAGGAGCTGGAAGAATATGCATTGAAAAGTTAATTTATTTATACACTTTGGGTCTTACTGGGATTAATTCACAAAAGATTCTTCAATCCTTCAATCCTATCTCCTAGCTGTGTGCAAACATGACCAAGGCAGGTTATTGGCCTAAAACTGGAATAATCTCATTGATGTCTGTGATACTATTTCAGATTGCTCTGCTACATTATGATGTGGAATTTTGTGACACTGTTTGTTGCACGGAAGCTTTCTGCATCTGCACAATTCACCGGATATTTCTTACATCCTCCAAAAGAAATCAATTTCCCAACAGATGCCTTTGCAAGGGAAGGTGTGGGGTGTGGGAGGTTGGTGCTGTTGTACATTGTTTTGGGTATCTTTGGGGGTGATGCTGGTATGAGATAGTGGCTACACAAACCCAGGATCCAGTAAAGCTGTTGGGAGTAGAGCTGACTTACATTGATTTCAGTGTCCATCAAATTATGACTTGTGTAGGTTGTTGTCCTTCTGATAAAAAAGCTTTAGTAATGAACCTGGCAACAGCATTTCTCTATAGAATATGACTGATTTTAAAAAAACTAAACAAATGAAACAACCGATAAAAGTATTTTTACAGACAAATACTTCCTCCCCTTCCTAAAATTCAATGGTTATAATATATTTGATGTGACATTCACTTTCTGTCTCTAAAGTGATTTTTTGGACAGAGTCCTTCATTCAGTGGCAAAGACTAGAAGCTACCAAGGCAGAGATGAGCTGCCTTTTCCCTCAGCCCTTTGTTCTCAGATTTTGCAGGTAACTGGCAGATCTGTCCCCCGCAGAAAGACAGGACCTCTGCACATACAAATGCTGGCATTGCATTGTACTGTTACAAAAGCAGAAAACTTTCCTCTGGCAATGCTTCTCCTGCAAAGCCTGGAGACTGCTCAAGTTGCTTCTGCTTTGCTAAGCTTTCTGAATAGACTCTATCCTAAAAGCTGTGCTTAACAAAACAAACCACTACAGCTTTGACCCATGGAGAGGGAAAAGAAAAAGTCTCAACCAGCTCCCTCCTCCTTCACTGCAGTGGTAGACTGCAGAATGTTGGTGGGCTCTGGACTGCAGTGATGGGTTGTGGTCCAGGGCAGGAAATGAGTAAAGCAGCTGCGACTTTGTGGGGAGGTCTTGTCAAAACTGATGCACTGAGCTGAAGGTCTGGACTAGTTCAGGAGCTGATTCCCAGTGGGATGCCAAGGCCCAGCCTCAGGGGAGCAGAGTTATTTGTCAAAAACATGGGGCAAAAGGCAATGCAGAGGGCTTTCAGCTATGCAGTTCTACTCTAGCCCTGAAGTATGGCAAACCATGGAGCTCGTAGTGATTATATGCTTGTTACTTTTAATTCAGCTGCTTAAATTCTTGTTTAACTTGTTATACCAGGGAGAATACGACCTGCGTGATAATTGTAACATTTTCTTTTTTATTCAGTTTTAATTTTAGCAAGGAACAGTGAAAGGAAGACTTGCTGCTGGTGTGAGGTAGGAGGGAGCAGATAAAATATTCGGTTAGCATGACTCTTATTTGTGATATTGCTTAACTAATAAGAGCCATCCCAAGCAAATTCAGTGACTTTTTGCCCGTGTTGCCCCTCACAATGATACAAGCACGTTTTTACACTTTGTTATGCAAATGTGCAGTGTAGCATCAATGGTAAGACGGATGAAAGTATGTGCAGCATTTGTTAGGGCAGCTTGCTTGTCATCATTTCCCTCTGTCATCTGCATCCCATTAAAATGTATGAACACGTTAAGCACATTGGGATAACAGTGGGTTTGTGTCTGGGAGGGGCAGTGGCTCCCAGGCCATGTTCTGCACAGCTCCATGTGTGTGATGTGTGTGTGGCAGTGGCTCCCAGGCCATGTTCTGCACAGCTCCATGTGTGTGGCAGTGGCTCCCAGGCCATGTTCAGCACAGCTCCATGTGTGTGGTATGTGTGTGGCAGTGGCTCCCAGGCCATGTTCTGCACAGCCCCATGTGTGTGATGTGTGTGTGGCAGTGGCTCCCAGGCCATGTTCTGCACAGCTCCATGTGTGATGTGTGTGTGGCAGTGGCTCCCAGGCCATGTTCTGCACAGCTCCATGTGTGTGATGGGTGTGTGGCAGTGGCTCCCAGGCCATGTTCAGCACAGCTCCATGTGTGTGATGTGTGTGTGGCAGTGGCTCCCAGGCCATGTTCAGCACAGCTCCATGTGTGTGTGGCAGTGGCTCCCAGGCCATGTTCTGCACAGCTCCATGTGTGTGGCAGTGGCTCCCAGGCCATGTTCTGCACAGCTCCATGTGTGATGTATGTGTGGCAGTGGCTCCCAGGCCATGTTCTGCACAGCTCCATGTGTGATGTGTGTGTGGCAGTGGCTCCCAGGCCATGTTCTGCACAGCTCCATGTGTGTGGCAGTGGCTCCCAGGCCATGTTCAGCACAGCTCCATGTGTGTGTGGCAGTGGCTCCCAGGCCATGTTCAGCACAGCTCCATGTGTGTGTGGCAGTGGCTCCCAGGCCATGTTCTGCACAGCTCCATGTGTGTGATGTGTGTGTGGCAGTGGCTCCCAGGCCATGTTCTGCACAGCTCCATGTGTGTGATGTGTGTGTGGCAGTGGCTCCCAGGCCATGTTCAGCACAGCTCCATGTGTGATGTATGTGTGGCAGTGGCTCCCAGGCCATGTTCTGCACAGCCCCATGTGTGTGATGTGTGTGTGGCAGTGGCTCCCAGGCCATGTTCTGCACAGCTCCATGTGTGTGGCAGTGGCTCCCAGGCCATGTTCAGCACAGCTCCATGTGTGTGATGTGTGTGTGGCAGTGGCTCCCAGGCCATGTTCAGCACAGCTCCATGTGTGTGTGGCAGTGGCTCCCAGGCCATGTTCTGCACAGCTCCATGTGTGTGGCAGTGGCTCCCAGGCCATGTTCTGCACAGCTCCATGTGTGATGTATGTGTGGCAGTGGCTCCCAGGCCATGTTCTGCACAGCTCCATGTGTGATGTGTGTGTGGCAGTGGCTCCCAGGCCATGTTCTGCACAGCTCCATGTGTGTGGCAGTGGCTCCCAGGCCATGTTCAGCACAGCTCCATGTGTGTGTGGCAGTGGCTCCCAGGCCATGTTCAGCACAGCTCCATGTGTGTGTGGCAGTGGCTCCCAGGCCATGTTCTGCACAGCTCCATGTGTGTGATGTGTGTGTGGCAGTGGCTCCCAGGCCATGTTCTGCACAGCTCCATGTGTGTGATGTGTGTGTGGCAGTGGCTCCCAGGCCATGTTCAGCACAGCTCCATGTGTGTGATGTGTGTGTGGCAGTGGCTCCCAGGCCATGTTCTGCACAGCTCCATGTGTGTGATGTGTGTGTGGCAGTGGCTCCCAGGCCATGTTCTGCACAGCTCCATGTGTGTGATGTGTGTGTGGCAGTGGCTCCCAGGCCATGTTCTGCACAGCTCCATGTGTGTGGCAGTGGCTCCCAGGCCATGTTCTGCACAGCTCCATGTGTGATATGGGTGTGGCAGTGGCTCCCAGGCCATGTTCAGCACAGCTCCACGTGTGTGATGTGTGTGTGGCAGTGGCTCCCAGGCCATGTTCTGCACAGCTCCATGTGTGTGGCAGTGGCTCCCAGGCCATGTTCTGCACAGCTCCATGTGTGATATGGGTGTGGCAGTGGCTCCCAGGCCATGTTCAGCACAGCTCCATGTGTGTGATGTGTGTGTGTGGCAGTGGCTCCCAGGCCATGTTCTGCACAGCTCCATGTGTGTGATATGTGTGTGGCAGTGGCTCCCAGGCCATGTTCTGCACAGCTCCATGTGTGATATGGGTGTGGCAGTGGCTCCCAGGCCATGTTCAGCACAGCTCCATGTGTGTGATGTGTGTGTGTGGCAGTGGCTCCCAGGCCATGTTCAGCACAGCTCCATGTGTGTGTGGCAGTGGCTCCCAGGCCATGTTCTGCAAGCTCCATGTGTGTGATGTGTGTGTGGCAGTGGCTCCCAGGCCATGTTCTGCAAGCTCCATGTGTGTGATGTGTGTGTGGCAGTGGCTCCCAGGCCATGTTCAGCAGAACCTTTCAGCTCCCCCCCGTGTGGGCCCTGCTGTTCCCCCTGCGCTGTCCGAGCTCGGATCAGGCCCCAGCTGCTGCTGCTGGGGCAGCTTCAGGGGCATCCTCGATGTAAAGGCACTCAAAGTGCTGCTTTGAAAGGGAAGGTGCTTTTGAAGGGTTGCCAAGCCCTGCTCAATTCCATGTCCCTTCTGACAGCAGGGCTTTTCCTCCTCTGTGTGTGGGGACTGGCCATATATGAGAGCAGTCAAACACAGTTGGCTCTGCCTGTTCCTGCTGAACCAGGGCAGGCCTCTGACCCTTGCCAGGCAGGTGACTTTAGTTAATGGAGCTTGTAGATCTTATTACTGACACAAATAACGGAAAATACTTTTTTTTTCTCCCCCAAAGGCAAGTTAGTCTGGATTTTTAGGTGTTGTTTTTTTTTTTTTTTTTTTGCATCCCTGCCTCTTTAATCTCTACCATAGCAGTAAAGGTTGATAAGCAATGTTGAAGATGTGCTGATGTAAACTCAGCCAATTGCCAAATCGCTGCATCAGCCTTGTTAAATTCATGTTTACATGATTATGGGGTGTCAGTTTTGCATTTATGTCGCTGCAGGCACTTTCCTGGGCTCCCAAGTGTGATCAAAACATTGAAGGAGTTCTGCTGTTTCTTGTTGCATTTTAATATATAACAATTTTAGTGTTTTTAAGTGTGATCTTGAATGAATGAAGTTTCAAAGTCACAAAAAACCTGGAGTTGTGTGGGATTATGTTGGGTTTTATCCAGAACAGGCTCTGGGCAGTTACAAGTGTGCTTTTAGGTCAGATAAAACTTGTGAATGTTGTACAGTTCAGATGAGGACATGACTGGTCCAGACCTTTTTGCTATTGCACAGGGGGTCATAAATGCAAGGTGAGGTCTTTAGAACTTTCATTTATTTGCAAAATGCAAATAAATAAATAAAGCCTATAACTGTGATTTAATTAATTCCTTCTATCGTCCGTTCAAGCATTGGTCTCTCCAAATCAGGCAATAAGCAACTGTCAATGTTGACTCCTGAAAAATACTTTTTTTTTTCACCTTACCACTTACAATATCATGTAATTTCTGCATTTAAATAACTTCAGGCAGTTTTGTCTGTGTCCTGGCTGACTTGTTTTGTGGAGATCTTTGCTCTTGTCAGGAAAGCCTGAGTGGTCTGGTGTGCCCCCACAGTTTGGGTTCTGCCACAGCTGCCTGGGCTGCACAGACTGATGGAGAAGGTTCTCACCAGGCTGGGACTGAACAGATTGTCTCATCTTGGTCCCTTTTGGTGTCACCAGAGTAGATGCTTGGTCACTGATGTGGTGCAGCTGGGGTCGTCAAAGCTTGGCTTGTACTGAGGTGTATCTGGTTTGGTGTTTTATGTGTGCCTGCTCTCCAACTGTACTCATTCCTTCCATGTATTTTCTGTTTAACATGCCATGTTTCTTACATCATAACCTCCAGTTTTGGAGCCAGAACCTCTTCTTGGAGATGTCAAAAGGAAGAGCAGAACAATTTTCTATTAGCAACTCGAATTTTGTGAGGGCCAAATGTCCTTTGAAAATACCATGGAATATATCCAGTTCAATCAATGGATGAAGAGATTCTGATTATCAGCAATTATTTCTGGTGAAGGGAGCCTCAAAATCAGAGTATCCAGAGAGCTCTTACTTAAAATTGGAACATAGAAATTGGCTGGAGTATTTCCTTTAGGAAGCACAGAAAAAAAGTTCTCCTTCATGTTACACACATTTTCAAATAATCCCTGGCTATCACCAGGGTGACTTTTTGCAATACAAAAATAATTATTTTTTTGTGAGATCTGAAATACTAGGAAAAATTGAAGTCCAAGTTCATTTCTTGAAAATATGTCCAGGAGCTTTAACCTTTTCTTCAGATTTCATAGGAATGATTTATATAGTTGTATATTTTTATGCCCAAAACTAGTTTTTTTAACCAGGTTGTGAAAAATATCAGAAATGTGACTTTAGCCAGCTATTTCTTTGACAGCAGCCCCAAAAATTAATGTCACAAGATAGCAGAGCCTTTTTGAATTTTAGTGGGGTTTTTTAAAATGGAAACTTGGTTGCAATCTCCTTTCAAAATTCGGTTGCTTGCTCAAATGCAGATATTATGTGCATAATGAGGGGTAAAACTGACAGGACATGTCTGTCACTGGAGTAATGAATATTAAATGATCAGTTTGAAATGAATGAACTGTAAAATATATAATTATCATTCAGTGTTCCATACCTTTCACAATAAAAAGCATGAAATGAAATTTGCAATAAAATGTGTCCCATCTGCAGTACTGTAGGACAAAAGCTGAGATGTCACAGGCCAAAATGACTCATATTAGCAATTCATAGAGGTGGTTGGTAATTAGGGACTGAGTGATGAGGGGAAATAGTGTTTGATATTTAGTCACAAGACTTAACCAATTAACTAAAAAAACCCAAATGGGTGGAAGATGCAATTTCATTTTTCTTCCATCAGTCAGACTTTTGTTTGACAGACAAGTTTTTCTGCACTCGCCAGAGCCCTGGAAACTCTTTTTACAGCAGACAGCAGTAATTAGGAAAAGATCAATTTAATTATCAGGGAATACTAATAAGCAAGGAATGGAACCTTAGCTGTTTATGAGATTGGACAGACAGAAATTAATTAATTTGTATACATAAAGAATGTATCTTATGCAAGTACTATTATCTAGCTCTTGTGAGCAATTAATTATTCCAGTATTATATAGTACCTGTTTTGGAGGAAAATGTACTGGTTGCATACAGTGTTCCAGTGTTTCTCAAGAGAGATGTTTTCAACAAATGTGTATTTTCATTTTTGGAGAAGAAACGCAGCTAAGTTGTCACCTCCTAAGCAGTGAGCATTCCTTGGGATTGTGCTGCCCGAGGGCAGGAGCTGCTGTCTGGCTGAGCAGCCATTCTTTCACTGTTGTGTGAGTGCCTGCTGGCCTGTAACACAGCAGAATGTTTTTCACCAAGAGCCAGAGCAGCCGTTCTCCATCATCTTCTGATTTTCCTTCATTCCCTCAGTGCTGTTTGGGCCCCAGTGGCTGCCCACACCTCACGAGCCTGGTGGGCTCAGGGCCCCATTTCCCAGGTTGGCAGTGTCACCTGGCAGGCAGCAGGGCTGGGAATGTCACTGGACTGGCAGCAGAGCTGGGCTGGAAGGGAGGAGCTGGTGGGGTCAGCTGCCAGGCAGGAATTGCTGCAGCACATGTCCCTTGGATGCCATGAGTGAATATCCCATCCCACAGAACCTGCTGCCTCGTCACCTCCCACGGGTAACCCAGCTGTAGGCCTGATGAGGTTTTTAATGAGGAGGAGGAGGAGGTTTTACTGTGTGGTTTGGTACAGGCAGGAAGATTGGTCAGCCTTGCCCCAGTTCTTTGTTTCCTGTGGGGTCCCCTGTGTGAAAAATGCCAATCACTTGTTTTTTAAAATGCTTAAAGTTTAATAGTAATAAAATGGTTATAAAAATAGTAATACAATTAGAGTAATAATAATTTGGACTATTTGAATTAGGACAGTATGAGACAATAGAGACAGAGAGTTACAGACAGTCCAGGTACCTTTTTCTGGGCAGCACAAGCCTGAAAAAGGACACCCGTTAACAAAGGATTAACCCTTAAAAGCAACAGCCTGTTGCATATTCATACACTTCATACATGATGCATAAATTCCATTCAAACACAGGATTCTGTCTGGACATCATCAGCTTCTTCCTCTGAATCCTAACAGCGCCTTCGAGGCGGGAAGAAGTTCGTTTCTTCTGATAAGAGGGCAATAAATTCTTTCTCTCTGAAAGATTTAGGTGTCCTGTGGCTGCTATCTCGCTGTGAGTCCTTTCTTTTAAAAAAAGTATCCTACATAGCATAGTTTCTATTTTAACTTTTTTTTTATAACTTAAAACTATATTTAACACATTACTTAAGAGAATTAATACAGCTTAACTTTCTAGCATAACACATATAATATTAATTTTAATATTTGGGAAAAGCCAATTATAAAATAAATGCATTTTTCACACCTGTATGGTGTGCCCCAATTCTAAAAGTCTTTTTGCTATTGCCCGAGGAGGGCAGAAACGCAAGCAGAAATTACAAAATTTTGAAGAAGGAGAAACCCTAAAAGAAACCTTGGAATGATACTTATCTTGGCATCTGATGAAAGGCTGTGCAGACCCCAGAACGCTGCCTTCAGTTATGTTTTAACTGAAACAGAGGGAGGGGAAAAGGTAACCCACACATTCAGGTGGTCTCTAGGTTTACCTTCCTCTACTTGGACATCTCCTTCCTCACCTGTTTATACCATCAGGCTAACATGAGAGAGACAGTTGTACAGGGAGGTTCCCTGGAGTCAAGATTCAGATCCAGAGTCAAGATTTAAGAGAGCTGGAAAGCTGTCTTACGTTTTTGTGGAATTTGATAGTTTGTTCTCATGCCTAAAGAGGCTATAACACAGTAAAACATCTTGGTGCTGTCATTGGATCCACATGGAGACAAGAATGTGTTATTGTTGGTGCAAGGACATGGTCCAGCTCTGACTGGAGCTCTGGGAACTCTGACTCCTAATGCAGGCAAATTGTGCCACACTTTCACCCCAAGCTCCACCTGTACTCAGCATTTGTTATTTAAATGCATAAATGTGGGTAGGAGGAAAGAGTACTTGCTAATGTAAGAATTGCGTTTTAAAACTTAGCTGTTGGCAGTGTAATTTCTACGTAAATAGACTGATATGTTTCAAAACACTCAGGAATTAGGAGACACTTGAGGATGTTAAGGGAAGAAAGAAAAATTAGAGCCTGTTTCCAGGTTGAAATGCAAAAAAAAAGAGGTTGAGGGAGTTTTGAGGGAAGAGTAAACCATTCAAATAGGATTAGTGATAATTTTAGGTTTAAATCTATAGAAAATGTACTGAGAGAAAAGACTGCCTTGGAAAAAATAAAGACTTCATTGATAATGAGAAGGTGCATAAAAATAAATTAAATTAAGCATTTTGTTATAAAGTCAGAGCTATTTATAATCAGAAACAGCATCAAAGCTTAAAAACATATTTCTTTCAGGCAGTTCCTAGGTCTAGACTCAGCTGTTAAAAGAAAACAAATGCAGTGGAAAAAATTAAAGTGTAGGTAGAATATGTCTGAAGAATGCAGAATAGTTGTGAAAAGCAGGGTGGCAAAGTGTTCACTGTATGGATTCCATAGCCCATGGAATTAAGGCATTCTCTGCCTTGGAGACCTGAAACACAGAGGTCTTGACTCTTAAAATGTCTGGAACAGCCACATTCACATTGATTTTGGGGGATAGACAAATCATTATTTGTTTTGGAGTGCATAGAAACTTCAGTCAGGACTACAAACTAATAAGGGCTGTTGTATGAAAGTGCAAAGCAGTTGGGCTCTGTCCCAAAAACCAAGAACAGCAGTTCTTCAGGACACAACAGAGAGTCTGTCAGAAATGACCACCCTGGATAGAGCTGCACAGAATGGTACCAAAGCAGGAGACACTCCAGCGTTACCTTTGTCCTGCCTGTGTGTCATTTACTGCATTCCTGCTTTCTGCTGGGACTGAGAAGGGCAACACTGTGACAGTGCTCACAGGGGTCTGAGGATGAGGGAAGAGATGAGGATCTGACTCCATGCTTCAGAAGGCTTGATTTATTATTTTATTATATATATTATATTAAAACTATACTAAAAGAATAGAAGAAAGGATTTCATCAGAAGGCTGGCTAAGCATAGAATAGCAAAGAATGATAACAAAGGCTTGTGGCTCGGACAGAGAGTCCGAGCCAGCTGACTGTGATTGGACATTAATTAGAAACAGCCAACATGGGCCAATCAATGATCCACCTGTTGCATTCCACAGCAGCAGATAATCAATGTTTGCATTTTGGTTTTGAGGCCTCTCAGCTTCTCAGGAGAAAAAATCCTAAGGAAAGGATTTTTCATAAAAGATGTCTGTGACACAACACCATCAGCTGACCCCTGCCTTTTGCACTGATGGTAGGAAAACTTATGCAATCCTTGTTTTATTAATGTGTGGGACCGTGTGACAAATGCCATTTAAAGCTATATTCTGAGGGGTGTGGAGTGAGGATGGAAAGTCAGTTAATAGATTTATTTTGAGGTACACTATGACTTGCGACATCTGAACACAAAAGAAATACTTGCAAATGGACTTCCTGTCGTGTTTCTCTGTGGTGCCCTTCTGCCTGCATTACTGGTTGACACTTTGGTTTATCTGTGGGCTTGGTCCATGGCTGTTGGACAGGTTGTGATGACCCTGTGCCTGGCATGGAACAGAGCTGTGCCACCCTACCTGAGCACAGCCTGCAGCAGAACAGTGGATGTGACACCTGCAGTCCTCCTGTGCTCTGCCCATAATGCACAAATGGTGCAAGACTGTCAGAGGATAGGCGCTCAAAAGGGTTCTCATGCTCCCAGCTCTGGATTTCTGTGCATTTTCACATCTCTCCCTTGACCTTTCAGCTTCATGAGCCTTTGCCCACACAAACGTGCCTAGAATTTATCAATCTCTCTCAGTTTCTTGCACTCTTCCTATTATTCCCTCATAAAGAATTGGAGTTTGTTGGTTTTCATCAAGGAATAAAGCATCTCTTCTGTAGTGCAGTCGCAGTTTCAAAATCAACATAGTTCATTTGGAAGGAGTGGTGGCCATATGGAAAAAAAAAAGATGAGTAGCTTCTTTCAAGATCTGCTGGATGAAGTAGAGGACAGGTAATTTGCAGCAACACCTGTCCTTTACATGATCAGCTTCTCTCCACTGCAATATCCTTCAGCCCCCGCTGTATTTCCATACATTTCCATCTGTAATTTTAAACAAATAATGAAAAGATAAACATCAATACTTTCTTCTGTTTTTTTTTTTTAAAGAAACTACTGACTCCTTTAAAATCCATGGCATTAGGATTTATCTCAATTCCCAAGATTTCCAAATGTGTAGGCTCATATGTAGGAGCATAGGATTTCAGTGAGATTTAATTTGTATACTGAGATAGCACTCAAATCTGTGCTATCAAAATAGTGTGGCATGAAATTTTATAAAGGCTACCATTTTTTGAGATTTTTTTCATTTATTTTAGCCTCATAATATAATAGGGGTTTTAACTTGGAACTTTTCAAAATACTGTTCTCAGCTACAGAGTATTGCTGAAACTCTTGAGACATAATTGCATAAAGCCTAAGGTACCTTGATATCCTTTTTTAAAACTTCAACTCAAGGTACTATTTACAAAGGAAAACGTGCTAATCTGAATTATAAGGTGTAGAAAAACCTATGCAAATCTGCTCAGCCAGTGTTAAAATGTCTTGAGTTCATTAGCATCTGCAGTGTTCACTTTAGAGATGTCATAATCGAGACATTCATAGGAGAAATAGCAGCAATTGGAAGGCCCTGGTTTTGGTATTTCAGGCAGTAAGGGGGGTGTTAGAGATGCAAATTAGTTCTTCAGTTAAACAGGGCATCCTGCAGCTCCTCAGTGAGGTCTATCTTTGGTGCTTTTAGGGGATTGCTCTTGCTTTTCTGCACAACCACTGTATTTGATTTCTTTTGCTTCCTATGAAAACACACTCATGATAAAAATGGTCACTGGGGATCTGTGTGTTCCTCAGAATTACGTGAAATATTGGAATATTTGCAATGCACTGATGTCTAGTCAGTGAAGCAGTGCTGGGAGCCCTGGTCAGCTCTGACAGAACCCTTCAGAGCTCACTCCATTATTGCTTATTTAAGGAATAAGGACAAGAGTCAGGTTGAGTTAAAATGCCTGCTGTTAATGCTCATAATGGAAAAATAAATCCATGTTCTGAACAGCTTTCAGCCCAAATGAAAGACATAATGTCTGTAAGACTGGGGCAGTTTCATACAGTGAGCATGGAGTTATTAAATAGCAAAAGAAGTTAAATGATAGAAGGATTAAATATTGGGCATCTCAAGCTTTTTTTTTTCTTTTTAAATGAGAATGAAGATGTTCATGAGGAATCCATGTTGAATTGAAGATCAGCATTGATAAGCAAGATAAGTGAAATGCTTTTTCAGTGCAAGTAAATACACAGGAAAACACCTGGTTTGTGACTTTTTTGTGCCCTTGAAACATCAACGAAAACATTTTTAAATCATTGGATACTTTCCCAAGATTTTTAAGTGTGTTATTTTCATGTCTGAGGATGCAATCAATGAGTGCTGTTAAAGTTTCTGTGTACAGCTGTGGGACAGACTCATCCCCTAATTCCCATTTTGTTCCTTAGATATGGGACATGAACAGCTTCCTGCTCTTAATGCTGAGGCATGGAGACTGGGAGCTCAGAATTCAGGTTTGCATTCTCTGAAGTCTGTTATGGCAACTATCAGTAGATAATTTATAAGGCCATGTTGATGAAGGAGTTGAAATGTCTGTTGTGTTAATTAAAATAACTTTGAAAACTTAAAGGGACTTCAAAGCCCAGAGACCACAACTATGTGATCCATTTCCTAAAAGAGGGCAATGAGACAGGGTGTCAAAAAGACTAATTCCTGTATGGATATGAAAATTCAATATGTGCTATTCAGAAATAAGGATCAGAAGTAAAACATGCTGCTGGAAGTTTTATATCTCAGTATTGTAAGTGGAGTTCTACAAAATTTGTGGCTAGATTGTTTTTTCCTGAACAGCACAGGTTTGGGTTGAGCAAAGCATTCACGAAGTTCCTGTTAAATGTGTAATATTAATTTCCTCAGTGTTAAGAAGTTTCTCTCCCCCACTCACAAAAACCCCCAAACAAACAGATTTACAAGAGAATTAATCGTATTTATGGCTATATAAGCATCTCAACATGTCAGAATAAGTACAGAGTATGTTATCTTACTTTAGAAATAGCCAATAGCAGTGTAATTACTGATGTTATCAAGTCTATTAGGCAAGGCACTTGGTGCTTTTGGTCAAATTAGTTTGTAATAAGAATTAGCTACTAACAAAAGAGTCTTCCTTTTCAAATGTTGCCCCTTTTTTAATAAAAGAACAAATTTTGTTGATGGGAACTGTCATTGTTGAAAGGCCTCCTCTTGGAGGCCAGAAAATGTGTTTATGGCAGAAAACTTGGTGCAGAATAGGTTTTGCTGTGCAGCACAATCAAAGCACTGCCAAGGTATCCACAGGAGCTCCACTGAGTAATTTCATGTTGCTGAGATGCACTGCCCATAATGTATTGCTCAGTTAAAATGTTCTCCAAAGAGTTCACATCTCATAATCACCCATCATAAGTCATATAAATTCTGCTTTAACTGATCTTAATGTCAAAACTCCCGTTGCCTTAATTGGGGCAGGATTTTCATGTTATTATTTTATGTGAAAGCACACAAAGCATTATAGTTTAAAGTTGTCTATCTAAAATTAAAGCCAGAAAATAACTACTGGAATTTCAGTAATTCATGCAATGGCATCACAGGGAGAACAAAGTGTGTGGGACAGAATAAATTTCTTCTCTACAATTTGTCTTTGGCAAAGCATATAAAATGTGTTTTATATCAGAACCTTTCTGGAAAGTTTTCAGGGTTTTTGTAGGTAGGGAAACACAGTTCCTCCTGATAAAGCTACTTAATTTTTTTTTCCTAATGCTGAGATAGATTTAGTCCTGTAAAATGCAAACATTTATTTACTTCTCCTACTTCACAGCCATTTTCAGTTTCTACCTTTTACTTAGTTTCTTTTTCCTCAAAAATGCATGCAAAAATCCATGTTCTTGTTTTCTCTGCCTTCCAGAGGAAGTCTTAAATTCTTTCTCAAGTTCCAATCCTCATTTCTTTAGTGACCTAAGCCCCCAAATCTGCCTATCTTCTGAACATTTTTGTTTTTAGCTGCTACTTTATGAGATCTGGGATTTTGCTGCTGTCTTTGGTTTCTATTCCTGGCTCATTCTGGAAATCCAGGTTTCTGTCTCAAGACATACCTTGGGGGAATTAAGGTCTCCTCTGTTAGAAAGCTACACGTGCACAATACAGTCACATGTATGACCCATGTGAGGAGGATTTGCTTAGTAAAACACAATCTCTGAAACACTTCAGTGTAGTGACATCCAGCTACCAGAAACTGGAGCTGCTGGAGACTCCAGTGAATTTCTCTTCAAGGATATGAAATTTCAAAACTTCTCGCTTGTTAATCAAAGAATGACCATAGCACGAGCCGCACTTGCGAGTCAAAATCATCTTCTGACCTCACCCTCTTTCAAGTTTCTCCTTCTTGGTCCAGAGCCCAGGGCTGTTAAAGCTCTCCAGAGGACAGCTCACAGAAACTCAACAATGGACAAGTCATGGTTTTAGTTGCCATTTCCTTTGGAACACCTGAAAAGCAAGTCTGAGCTGTGTCCCTTGCTGACCCCACAGGTGTCACTGTGGTGTTTCCCCAGGAAACCACTGTCCCCAGGGAGGAGTGACCACAGGGTCAGTGCTGTCCAGGTCCAGGGGCTCTTCCAGCCAGGAGCATTGTGCCTTGCAGCTGTTCCTGTGGCAGCTGCATCCCTTGGGAATGGGATCCCCCTGCAGGGCTGGAGCAGCATGCCTTGCTGTTCAAGGAGAGGGCTTGCAGCATGCACAGGGAGCAGGTTCAGTCTGGCATTCTGCAAGAATTCATGGGATTTCCTGCATGCCTCAAAGGCTTCCTGGGCATCCTCAGTTTGGGTGTTCTGAGGGGAAGGCTTTTGACACCTACACAGGATTTCAGCAGGCTGAGCTGAAGATCATTAAGTCAGCAGATGAAAAGACTTAGAGCTGAAAGAGGTGGTAAGAAAGCCTAAATTTTCTGCCAATTTTTCTGGAATTGACAACCTCTTTAAGCTAGAGATGGGAGAACATGTTATGAACACAATTAAATGGAAAATAAATCCATCGTGCTATTTAGAGGAGAAAAAGAAAGAGAACATTTGTTTTCATAAAGCAATTCTTAACCATTACAATTTGCTACCTCAGGTTTTAGCTGCCTGAAGTTTAGAAGGCATCAGTTAAATCAACTGACAATATTGAATCTGCCCTGGTGTCAGGAGTTCAACCTTCTAATAGTCACTTTTTTTCTTTTGTAATGTGTTATTTTTAGATCAGTGACATTTTCTAACTGATTTGAGTGAGGAACCATCTGAATTTTGCAAATACCATTGTAATGTGTCCCTTGTACACGTGCTGCTTCCCACCACTCCTCCTCTCCCCACGCCCTAAGCAGTGTCTGTCTCAGCATAGAGAAAAGATGGCTTTGCTCATAAGATGATGGCCTCATGCATTTTGTTCTTATTGTACTCCTGTTACTATAATGCTTCTGCACTGACAAATCACAGCTCTGCTGTTCACAGGCTTTGGGACTTGGAAGATTTAATGCACAGCCTGTGATTGCCTTTGGGAAGTGCTGTGCATGTCTTGCAGTCTTGAATACCCTGCACGAGCTCAGCAAGGTTTGGGCGTTCTAAACATCATCTGGGCCTGTCTCTGTGTTATCTCTGTGTTATCTCTGTGTTATCTCTGTGTTATCTCTGTGTTTCCTGTGTGGGCTGTCCTTAGGCTGACTTTCAGGACAGCAGTCCTGGGCCACAAAGTTCCCTCAGACCCTCAGACCGGGGTTGGTTCCTCGGCCGTGTTCTGCTCAGGCTCTTGAGCCCAGGGTGCTTGCAGGGGGAACACAGAGGGGCCCTTTCCTGGCCCAGGAAAGTGACATCCAGTTACACCTGCATCCCCAGGCCCTTTCCTGGCCCAGGAAAGTGACATCCAGTTACACCTGCATCCCCAGGCCCTTCCCTGGCACGGGGGTTCCACTGCATCCTCAGACCCTCTCCTGTGACAGTGTTCACAGGGGCCCAACGATGAGGGAAGAGATGAGGATCTGACTCCATGCTTCAGAAGGCTTGATTTATTATTTTATTATATATATTATATTAAAACTATACTAAAAGAATAGAAGAAAGGATTTCATCAGAAGGCTAAGAATAGAAAAAGAAGGAATGATAACAAAAGCTTGTGGCTTGGATAGAGAGTCTGAGTCAGCTGACTGTGATTGGCCATTAATTAGAAACAACCACATGAGACCAATCACAGATGCACCTGTTGCATTGCACAGCAGCAGATAATCAATGTTTACATTTTGTTCCTGAGGCCTCTCAGCTTCTTAGGAGGAAAAATCCTAAGGAAAGGATTTTTCATAAAAGATGTCTGGGACACATTGGTTCCACTTCATCCCAAGGCTTGTGATCACAGCGTTCATGGGACAGACCAGGAAATGCCCTGTGCACAGTGCAGACAAATTTTAATGGATCAACCTCGAGCTGTAATAAAGGAAGATTAATTGCCTGATCATAGAGGGTACAAATTATTTATAGTATGGATTTATATAAATGACTAATAAATTATAGGAAGGTAGGCAAGTTTGAAAAAGACAAACAACCCACAGCATGGGTATCTTTATGTCTTAACTAAATATGTTTGAATTCATACGAGCCTTGTACTGATTCCAGCTTCCAATAAATGCTTCCAAAGATCTTTTGTGAGGAAGACAAAACCTTTTTTTTTCCCCTAGATTTAGAGTTAATATCAGTGTACTACAATTTAATATGCCTTAAGAGGGAAAAGTTTTCTTGTGTAACTCTTGATGCTGATGATCCAGCTTGTTTGCTCATTTGAGATTGACTGGCTGTGTAGTGCTCTGCCTTTTTAGTTCCTGAAACTTCACATACAAATCTATGTATAGATCTCTTCCATCATCTTTAGCAAATGCAAACCAAAGAAAAGTAGCTTGCCTGTCACTTTACTTTATAGAATGCTGTGAATTGGTAAGCATTGTTGAGAAGCATTTTTAAACCATTCCTGCCTTTTCCATTTTAAAGATAAAATTAAAAAATCACATCTTATCTAAAACTTTAAAGAATTCCAAAAAGGATACATGTTAATCTTTAAAATATCCTAATAAGTACTGTATATAATCAAAATTATGGAACTTTTTAAATAATGTGATTTTTTTTTTCTTTTCTAGTTAAACATACTGTTTCATGTAGCCTGAAATAGACAGCATGGTAAAATGTTTTTGTTGTGGTGTTTAAATAAATGCAGTGTGGCACTACTATGTTTTTGGGAACCTAAAATCCAAGTCACATATTCCAAAGTAGAATCAATAGCTCAAATAAAGCAAGACAAAACACTTTTGAGTTTTGAAAATCCTCCTCTTCTGAAGACACTGCTTAAGGATAGGAAAATAGCAGAGATTTAAGAGCCGTGTTAACCTGTGGATAAACACTGCCTTGAACCAGTCTAATATTTTGTAGTTGTCCTTTTGTCTCTAAAGTATTTATTGATCATGTTGCATATGAAGGTTTTTCCTTCATAATCTCTTATTTTATGAAAGCCTGTAGAGTAGTTTCTGCAGTTAGTTGGTATGGTATGGTAACATTTTACCAGCCTTTAGCAGGGAAAATATAAACAGCCCCCCAGGCAGAACACCAGCTGCTCATCTCAGGATTAGAGATTTCTTAAATTAAAGCAAGTATCCAAAACAGTGCAAAAGGATCAATAATTTTCATTATGTGAAAATATTTGAAGAAACATCATCTGATGCAAAAGAATTGCTTTGCATTCCCAAAGAGCATGGATGTTTTCCATTTGTAAAATTTCCACATCACAGGTCACACAAAGCTTATATAGCCATAGTTTTTACATTTGGGGATGTATCTCTGAAATTCATCTCCAAGACAAGAGCTTGCAAATAATTTGATATATTATTTTTTTGCTTTTGCTTTATTGTTCTTTTCTCTTCCCAATACCAGTCTCAAGGTCTAAACTGTAGCATTTGTTCATAATGTACTTTTCTTCCCCCAATATAATTTAAGGAATGATGTTGCTGCCACTCATTTGACTGCTGTTATTGCTCATTGGACACCAACTGGAGAAAGCTAAGGCTGGTAGAATTGCACTCACTGTATTTTGAGAGTTCCTTAAGTAAAAGTGCCATCAAAAGTATTCCCTAGGAATCAGTAAGAAGAAAGTTTTGGTGGTTTTTTTGTTTTATTTGCTTGTTTGGGTTTTTTGTTTGATTGGTTTTTTTAAGAGCTCCGACCCTTAACAGAATCAGGAGGAATGAAAAGCATTTGGTGCTTGAAATTTGAGCTGCATAAGGAGTGCCCTTTTGATGTGAGCTCCTGTTCACTGTCTCATTATGGTTCAATTGCATCTGCCTGCAGTCAAGGGATGCCCTTTGGCTCAGTGCAGTCTGTGTCCCTCCGAGCCTGTGAGCCACACCTGAGTGCCACTGGAGCACGCTGGTGTGTCTGCGTGCTCAGGCAATTCACATATTCCATTAACAAATACAGAATACTTCAAGTGCCCTGCAAACCAGAATCCCAAATGCCATAAAAAGCTCTGAAATTGCATCCATCACTTCTCATTTTTCAACATCGACAAGACTTTTGGCCTTCATCTATTACATAAACTCACCAATCTCTCCTCTGGATGTACAGTCATTACAAGATAGAGATTTGAGATCCCTGTTTTCCATTTCACCTTTCCCTGGCACATCCCCAGTTTAATCTTCCTGCTGCTTAGTTATTGCAGAAATGGGCAAAACCAACTACTGTGAAGATAAGTAGGTTTTCTTCTGAAAGAAGATCTGTTGCAACATAGGAATGAACTCAAAGCTCCGATTAGTGCTAGAATATAAAATAATTCAGCTTTAGAAGGATCAGTCTCCCAAGTCCACAGTTTCCTAATGGTTAAACAAAGAAGCAACAAAAGAACAGAATGAACTTCAATTTGCTGTAAATATATTTGTATGCTTTCCCAAATAGCCAGTGAAAAAATAATTTGCTAATTGCCCATGTTTGCCTGTGGCTAGAGCCCTGTGTTGTCTTGGTGGTTTTGCTGCTTTCTCCACAAAGGGAGAAACTTGAATCTCATTGATGTCTGGGGGTTTTACAGAAGACAAGACAGGAAAGAGTTTAGGGCTATATCTGAAGATTTTGTTTGGTTTCATAATGATTTTATTTATTTGTTTTTAAATTTGTTTTCACTCTAAGTGTCAACTCTTCATCGTTGAGGTGATTTCTGTTAACTCACCAGGTATTTTACTCAGCATCTGAGTAAAATACCTATATAATACACACAGCTATATAATAACTATAGAAATTACCTTGCATCTGAGTTTGCTGCAAATGGGGTAAATATTCCTTGGTGCAGTGTCCCTCTTGCCTGGGGGAGTACATTCCTCAAACTGAAATTCATTTAGCTGTCACCATTGTATTCCTTATGTAGGAGTTCCAGTGACATAACATTCAGATTGTGCCTGCAGGAAGAAAGCTCAATTTATAACCACAGCAAAGCTAAGCCTCTTACATTTTCCCCTTCCTTTTCACTTTGTGTCTTCATCCTTTCAAGTCAATAGGAGATGGATGGTGAGAGGGGTGTAAATGGAGAGGGTTCAGCAATAAGACAATCTGATGGTGTAGTGTAGTCTCTCCTTAAAGTGTCTTTTTGTGTGATCTTCCTGTGTGCTTCAAGACCAGATACTCAAATGTTCAACAGCTGGATTTGAAGGACAGGTTTTTCCAGAAAAACTTCAGATCCCCTGGTTAAATTGTGAAGAAGTGCAGACTTTTATCAGTAATTAAAATGCAGATGTTTGTTTTCTCTACAATGTACAAAACACAGAAGTAACTGTAGGTATTGTTCCAAAAATACAAAGTGAGAAGCTGACCAATAGTTGAGTGTTCTCACCCACCCTTCTGCTTTGTGTCTTGTCAAGTTGGGTTTCTCAGGATGCCCTTTCTCTTGTACCAGGGCTTTGCAACTGAAAGTAATTCCTGCAAAACTCTCTGAACCTAGTTAGGCTGACAGCTGAGAACAGACTAAAAATATTTTGCAAATTGCCTTTTTATTTCAGTGTCTTATTTGGAGGGATGTCTGCAAGTGTTGGTTTTCTCATCAGTGCAGTACAACGTGCATGTCATTTTTCTTGTATATTTGAATATTTATTGCAGGGAATTTTTTAGTGGCTTTTGAGTATACCATTAATATTGGAAGTATATTAAATAATTTCTCTTTATAGATAAAATGAGCTGAATGGATATGAAACACAAACCAAATTAATTAGGCATGGTTTCTTCTTTTCTAGTGAATAAACACAAACCTTGGATTGAGACATCGTACCATGGAATCATAACTGAAAACAACGACACTGTGATTTTGGACCCTCCCCTAGTTGCTTTGGATAAAGATGCACCTGTTCCTTTTGCAGGTAGGAATGTACATGAGCAGCAGCATTTGAGCCTGTGGACTGCATTTTGAATTTATTGGCATTTGTAAGGAAGGAATTCCCAGTGTAATTTGAAGGGCACATGTAAAGGTTGTGTCTGAGTACTCAGGACCTGACTGTTGGCCCATAGATCCTGAAATGAGGTGTTTCCTACACTGAACTTGTTGTGAAGCAGAACAGAATAAAGAGAATAATACAGCAGGCACCCACTATCAATATATTTTAATGAAAACACAATAATGACACAATTACACTTGAATTTGCTTTTATAGAAATTAATCATTGCAATTGCCTGAAGTAATAATACATAATTAATTTGTTCAACAGTGAAAGCCCCTGCTTTCTCTCTTCCTGTTCTGCTCCCTGGCTATGGACAAAATGTGTGACAAACACTTAAAGTTACTCAAGTCATATCTTACTGTGTAAGTACTTCTCGCTGAGACTTTGACAGAAAATTTAATGGAGGTTTTGAACATTTTTGCTCGGTTGCTGTATGATAGATGTATGTCAGATACAAGTTTGCATTTATATAAGTCTATTTTACCTGACACTTTTTCTGTCCTGAGTCCCTTAAACAGAATATGGGACTTCTTCATGTTGAGCAAGTTGTGTCCTAAATTCCCTCTTTCATTAAAAATAATTTTTGAAGAAAAGAGAGAATAGTAAAGCTTGATAGCTGTAAGATGGTGCTGTTGTTAAAAAGATGGTATTGCTTAAGAATCTTCACCTTTTCTAAGGAAAGGAACTGGTAAAGGTGAGTGTCCTTGTTCTCGGGGAGTTGTCATGTTCAGGAAGCAGAAGTCCAGGTGCTTGTCCCAAACAGCATTTTACAGCATCCTGGAAGAATGGTTCTCAGTCACTTTTCCCAAAGCTTACACTGGCATCAGCTCCTACCCTGCCAAGCCAGGGTTCCCAAATGGTTTTTATATATTGACCCCCATTTTAATATCAAGATTGTTTGTTGCTCATGGTGCCCAGTGATTCTTGGCTGCATGAAGATCAGTTCCTAGTGAAAAGATGCCCTTGTCATTTTTTCCCTCTATTACTCTGTGTGTTCCATCTTAGATTTGGTTCTTTTGCTTGCATTCCCTTAGGATCCTTCCAGGGATGTTAATCACGTGCTGTTGTCACTGACACTGCAAACTCTGCTGACTGGGAATTTGTTAGCCTAATTATTTTCTTCAGCTTTTACACTGGGAGAATCAACACATTTTTCATTAAATAGTGGTTTACTTTTTGTGTAGAAAATCATCCTTTGAAATACTGAACTTACACAGACAGACTGGCTTTTGTGATAAAGGTTACATTAGACAGTAGTTTTAATCTAGCTTCTCAATTTATTAATTTGAAGTATTTATATTGTGAGAAGTATCTACTTTTTACAAGGGTAAATACTTTCTGTGTATTCCCTGATACTAATAGTTTATTTCCTGATAATATTTGGCCTCATGATTTGCAGTCCAGGCATAATATTGTAGTATTGATGAAACCCTTCATTCCCTTGAAGGGCCTGCATTCCCTATGTTTTTGGAAAAACCTCTATGCACTTTTAAAAAAACTCCTGTCTTTTTAAATTGTTGGAGGAACTTGCTATTTCTGTTGTAGTTTTTGATTTAATATAATGTACTTTTATTTGGTTTCATAATATCATTAATTTATTAAAGGTTTTTATGGAAAATTAAATTTACATCATGTATTTAGTAGGAGAAAACTGAAACAGATACAAGTACAACATTAACAATATTCAGTAGCTGTACGTGTAATAGTGTGGTAATGTGAAATGTCTTTTATGGCCATATTTTATTTGATTGTGGAAATTGCAGTTATATATCAGTCTTCAAGTGTAACAGAGAATCAGAGTTCCAACAGTTCCTTGATCATCATCCTGTTAATAATTTCAGTATTTTGTGCAACTGTTGGAGAAGAAAATAATTATAGTGCTTGGAAAGTTCTCCATGTTTTTTGGTTGGTTCAAGAATAAATCAGGGCAGTTTCTGATCTGTGCTGAAATGTCTGCTAAGATCTCCTTGAGCAAAGTGTAGTAAGACTAAATTTATGTGAATCCTTCCTCTGCAGCAACCCCTGCAATGGTTTACAGGCAGATGGTTGGCTCTTCCATCAGGATTTGTATTACCTTTTAAAATAAACTTTTTTTTTTCAGTAGTACCAGTGTGCATTTGACTTTAAAAACACACAGAAAACCTATTGACAAAAGATCCCCTCCAACAAACCAAACCAAAACCCAAATCTCAAACCAAACCAAAAAGACAGCAACCCAGCTGCCATGTAGCGTTTGACTGCAGATGGGCAGGACTCCTACAGGACCAGAACTGAACCAGAACAGAAGGCACAGGGTCAGTGACCCCCAGGCTGATGTTCCCAGGGCATGCCTGTACAGAGCTGGATGGTATCTGAACTGTGAAATCTTCCTGCTCTTCTCAGTGCCTTCCCTTTGAAGTGCTCGTCTTCCTTCAGTGACAGCCTTAGGGAAATGTCTGGGATTTACCACTGGGACAGGTCATAGTAGGGGCAACACCTATTTATTGAATTGAATTTTATCTACTAACTTATACTTACTTATTCCATATTTATATGTTGTTAGTGAGGATGTAGCTCTTTTGGACATGTGCTTAACTTAGTCCTTGTGTTTGCTCCTTGCTGCTTGCCCTGGTGCACAGGTTGTTCATGCATTTCATATTTTTCACCTGGGCAAATAATTTTTCACCAGGTAAATACTTTGTTACTAAGAAGAATGCTTAACTCTGTAAAGAGGCATTTGCTATTCAGTGATTCTTATCTGCCCTTAGTGCTTTGATATGTTTTCTGTACCCATTCCTATTATCTCATTTTTTTAGTTTAAATGTTACTTGTGGCACAGGCCTACTCCAGACTGCAAACGGTGTTTTGGTTTTCACTTATGGAAACTTTAACTTTTTTCCTGATACCTCTGCCTTTTTTCATCACCATGCCTACTAAGATAAGTCTGTCTACCCCTTCTAGGAGTGCACACATTATGGTGCACGTCAAACCTGAGCGGTCACAGGAGAAAATTACTGTAATCTGTACTTTTTTTTCACCTTTATCTAATGTTAAAAATCAAGGGTGATGACAGGAGAAATAGGAATCTTCTGTGCATTTACCTTCCTGACAGGTCTGTGTTTCCAGGAAGGACTAAGGAGAGACTAAAAGGACTAAATGTGCCTGTGAAAATGCTGGCTGTCAAATGTGATCAGCATTTTTCATAACTGGAGCACAAAGACTTTCACAAGATTGCAATGAATGGCTTTTCGTGTCTCCTTAGCTAATGAATTTATTGTGAATAATTCAAGTATATGTAAAGTCCTGGTTCTTAAAATTATCATGGTGTAAGCATACCTCACTTTGTCTTTTTTATGCAATTGTATTTTTTGTCTCCTAGTTTGGAAGGAAAGCTTGAAAATACCAGTATAAGCTTCTAAGTGTGAGCAGTTTCAGGATCAGCAGTTTTCCATATTTCAGTTTTTCAGGTCCTGGCCCAAAAAAGATTTTCACAGACTGGTGTTGAAATACAACTGACCTTTAAAATAACTAAACTCACCATGGCATCCTGGAGCCTTTTGCAGGGTATCAGAGACATTCCCTGACCCTCCTTCCCTCCCCTTGGCCAAAAAATAACCCCCCCAAAAAATGAACCCCTACAAAACCCACAAAGAAATTGTAACAGTTCAGGCTTAGGGGTAGTTTGGCTAGAAACAAGGTGGGATCTACTGAATCAGCTTGTCAGGATTCTGTCCCTCACAGAATGCTGTGAGATGATGGATGGCTTTTGGAAGAGACATCTACCTGCATTCTAACAACAGCATCTACATTTCATCAGCAATGCTGTGCAGAAACAGATCTGAAAGGAACTTCAGGATGTTGTCAGTCCATGCTCCTGCCCAAGGCAGGCCCCTTGTCATTCCTGAGAAGCAGTTTGAAAGTTTTCTGTCCTAATCTTACAGATCTGGAGTGGCAGAGATCCAACAGCTTCCCACGGCGATCTGTTGCACACTTCACCTTGTTCCTGGTTTTTCATGAAACTTGGTCTGAACTTTCTCTACAGTGGTTTTAGCCCACTCCTTTTAGTTCTATCCACAAGGCAAAGCAGATTATTCTTTTTGTGCAGAAGCCTTTTATGTTACTCCCTAAAAGCACTGTGAGCATCCTAAACAGCCTGGTGTGGAGGGGGTTTCTGCTGCTCGTGGTGTTTTCTGAAGCAGAAAAACAGGAGGTAACATTCAGGGCAGTGAGGTGATGGAAGTCCCTTCTCTCCCTGAAAGAGAAAAATCAAACTTGTCACTGTGCCCCCGTTTCTGGGCTGATTAAGTCACATTTGAGTGCCTTGTGTCCCAGCAAGGCTGAGCTAGGTAATTGTACTAGGGTGAGCTGAGCCCTTTACATCTTCAGCTACTTTTATGCTCTTGATAAATTTATAGAGAGCCTTTCTTAGCAAGAGGAGAGCTCTGGCTCCCCCCAGACAAGCAGTGTGTGTCTCAGAAGCAGTTCCAGTTCACACCTCCTGGGCACATGGATTCTCAGTCTCTGACTGTGTTTTGGCTGTGCTAAAAGCACTGTAAAGAATAAGGAAACAACAAAACCAGCCAGGAAGGATGCCTGAATATTCACTAAACTGCAAGATGCTACCACAAACTCTCCAAATCTTCTTTGTTATTTTAGCAGCTCAGAGGAGTGTGTATTCTCAGCTACACCACAGCAAATCCAGCACTTGTCAGCCCACTTACACCCAGGGACTGAACACAAAATCCCATTTCTCTGTTTCAGACTGTGAAGCTGTCCAGCCTCCTTGTTGTTTGTTTGTATTGAAAAGCAGTGGCATTAGTAACAGCAACTATCCTTTTGCTACAACATTGAAAATACAGAAGTTAATCTAAAATTGTCATTCTGAGTATTATTATTTCTACTCACTGTCAGCCAGACTTAGAACACAAATCAGTTTAGGATGCCCAGAATTCATTGGTGTTAAATATTTCACTGTGAAAATGAGGCATGATCAAAAAAAATATGACATGCAAGCTAAGCCATGGAGTGTTGCAGCTGTTTATAACAATTTTTTAATGATTTTTAATTTCTAGCTTTGAAGCTTACATTTATTACTGTAGCTTAATTAGTTAAGGCTTTAGGCTTCAAAGGCAAAATCCCAATCTCTTCACGGTGATCCTAATCTAAGGTAAAATAAAAGATTGGTAATAGCACAATTAATGCTGGGGATGCTGGTTTTGACACAATGGATGCTGCTTATCATCCAGTAAAGTTAAGAGTGATAAACATGCCCAGGTTTCAGATTTAGAATGCACTAAAAATCCAGTCAGTCTCACAGTGACCTCTGCTAGTCCCTGAAGCTCAGAGATCAGGGGTTTGAAGGCTTTTAAGTTTGGTTATTTTCTGTGATTGCCTTTCCTAGTCATTTTTACAGCTGGGAAGTAATAGTAGGTGACATCAGTGTGTCCAAAGAAGACTAAAGGGTCAGGGTTCAGCTGTTCTGATGGAGCTTTTAGTGGCTGCTGAGGGGTCTTCATTGCAGGAGGAAGGGGCTAGGGAGAAAATGAGAATTACATGCTTGGGTTGGGAGTGAATGCAAGTTCCTCCTGACAGATAAAATCAATAATGAATGGGAATGTTGAGATACTTTGTTACACCTAAATATGCTAAATGACTTGAAACTAGAAAGAATCAATGAAAATAACCAAGGAATTCCAGTCTGATGACATCCACTTGGACTTTTAAAACTAGTTATGGAAAATAGTGATTTGTGATACATTTGAACTAACTGGTTTTGAGTAGTTTTCTTTATGTACAAGACTTGATCTTTAGAAAAATAGGGCAGGATATTACAGTGGATTGCAACCCTAGACAATAAAACAGGGACAGAATCTGTCATTTTATAGTCCTGATGTGTACTAAATAACCATTTAAGTAAAAAATTGTTAAGTTAAAACAGATTGTCACTGAAGGTGCCAGGAAAATAGTGAGAGTTTTTAAACTCTTGGGCTATTCAGAACACAAGAGAGAAACTTGAGTGGGGAGTACTGGAATTGCTAAGCCTGTAGGTCCAAAAATGTCTTGGCTGCTGTTATGCTCTGAGGATGGATGTAGATTTTGTGTCACACTCCTTTGAAACTAATGAAACCTTGCTGTATGAGAGCCGTGCAATGTGCCTGCTTCTGCAGCTGAAATATGAAGTCATTTATTTCAATGAACTATAAATCCTTTTATTTTCAACAAAATATTTTAAAAGCTCCAGAAAGTATTTATTTTGTTGAGGTACTATTTTGACAATTTTTTTTTCCTGCAATGAAACATTTTAGTGTGAATTAAGATGTAATTTGCTTTTGAGATGTGATTTTCGCTGTGGAGTTAAGTGTGGTATCTACAATTTTTAGACATTCTCTAAAATCAGAGGTGGTTCCTCAAGGATTTCAAAATTCTGAAAGTCACAGGAAGGACAGCATAGGAAACTCATCTGTTTGGGGGTAAAAAAGGATGAGGACTCGTCATCTTCTTATGGTTTGAGTGATACATGGAGGGTTACCTGAGGTCTGAACAGGCTCATGTATTAAAAGAAGTGTGAGCAGCTGAAAAATGTAAAACTGCTCTAGTTATTCCTCATCATTAAGATTGCAGTGGAAATCATAACTGCTTATCTTCTTACCATTTCAGTTAGAAATGGATGTTTTCTAACATGTATTGATATAAATTAAATTCTTTCAAATAACTCTGCTAGCAAGCATAACTCCAAGCTATGAAGACTTATGGTGAGCCAGTTGAAGCAAACAAGAATGATACCCTGGAACATTTTCTCTTCTTGTGTAGTTTGATTCTCTTCATTATTTGATATTCGAGAAGTGGTAAACTTGAGCTGCCCACTTCTGCTCTCCAGTGTGTGTGAGCCCGAGAATCCAAAATCTGCACCCATCTTTACTTCCAGTGCTGCAATAACAGGAGAGACCCTCAGAGGGAGGGCTGAAGGAGCAGAGTGAGGACTCGAAGGAACAAACTGAGTCAAATAATGGAAATTCCACTCTAATAACTTTCTTCACACTTTCATTCCATCTGTGATCCACCCATTAATTCAATTACATCTCTCTCCTTTACATAAATAATTTCCTTTTATGTGTGAGTTCCTGTGTTGTCATGTTCCTAGGTGAATGATGATGAAAACCTAAAAGGACTGCTTGTAAAAGCATGCAGCATTCTTTATACAGACTTAGAAAAATAATTTATAATGCCAGGAAGTGTTAGTAATGCAACAAGTAGAATGGGAATATTCACCACTTAAAAGTTTACTGCAACAGAATTGGCACTGCAGGATTGCAGCTTGCTTTAAAAATAAAATCAAGAGGCTTTAAAATGCGTTCCTCAGAATGGAACTACTTGAGTTAGTGTAAAGCAGCAGGGACAAGCCTCTTGCTTTTAATGGTTTCTAAATATTAAAAACGTTTTAAAAGAACAACCTGAATAGGTAATTATTTATTCTTTAGAGCTCCTTGTGCTTATTGGTCAACAATTATCTTGTGGAAAGAATAGATAAGAGCCCCACTTTTCTTTAAACCTGCTTCTTTCCACTCAGCTGAAAAAAAAATATTTTTCTGGACAAGAATAAACACTCCCAATAGCCTGAAACTGCTGTTGATCCCTTTTCTTGCTAGGGCTACCTAAAAAATGCATGTGATGCTACTTTTATGAAGCAAGAAGGGGAAGGACAATATAAAGAATTCAAACTCTGGACAGGTGGTTTAGGTCATTGATTTTCTGCTCAATTCTCCTGTTTCTGGCTGTGTGAAATGCATCCAACCAATTTGTTCTCCTGGCTTGTGGTTTCCTCCACTGTCCTTTTTTCTGTCTGTTTAGATTATAAAAAAACCTCTCCCAGTGCTTTTATCTCAGTGACTGTGGAGCACTGAGCATCTCTGAGTGCAGCCCCAGCACAAGGAGGATTTGCTATTCTCAGCTGTTTTCTGTTCCATACCCATTTATGGCATGGGTGTGTTTATAGGGGATGTAACAGTGCCACCAGACTGACACATAACAATTTTGTTCAGTAATTTGGAAACAACCTCTCCCTTTATAAATGAAGTCCAGTGCTTCTGTGTTAAATGGACCAAGTCTTTATATTATTTTAAATGTTGTCAGATGTCAGGGTAACTCTTGTATCTCAGACTGAAAGGCAGTTTAAAAAGGACTTAGATTTTTTGTTTGTTTGTTGCCTCCATCGTAGTGGTGCTGAACATAAACATAGTCGAGTTCAGAATGTTTTGAGAAAACAATATATAATTTGTGTTAGATTTTTGCAGTATCACACACTCTGCCAGTCCCAGGCTCAACAGAGACTCTGCTCCTGCCCTGGTGGCAGTCACTGGAGCTGCCCAGCTAATTGGCTCAGGCCAGTTCCATCAAGGAGGGCATGCTGGGCTGGTCAAGTGATGGAAAATGGGCACCCAATCCCATCCCCACAGCTCCAGTCATCTCCTGGGTGCTGTGATCCTTTCCTTGGAGAGCTGTGTGGTCCCACTCTGGGATTCTTGCTCTTTGCCTCCCCGCCAATGCCTTGTGTCAGTCTCAAGGATTTCATTGATTTGTTTGTCACCCCATTGCACAACCCTGAGCCCGAGACATTCTGTGCTTAGTGAAAACACAGGAGGGCATGAACAGACAATACTGATAGGTGTGAAGTATAGACAGATGTGTTGCAAAACTTCTGTGGTGCAACAGCAGCTTTTGGACACAATTAACCAGCGTATGCACTTTGTATCCACACAAACACTTGCCTTACACTGAGTTTGTAATAAAGTATTTCACATCATAGGTCAGCTTCCCTCACCTACAGCACTGTCTCTTATGTGAAAATTATGCAAAGATTGAGAGAAAAAGAACTAGTTCCTGGAAGTGATTGGTTTTTAGTTACTTCACGGACTGTGACTCCAGTTTGGTGTGCAATTACCATGGTGATATAGACGGACTGCAAAAGAAACCTACGTTACGTTTAAAAATGTAATTTTTAAATTTCTGATTTTTTGTTTGTTTTTTAAAAATCATCATGTACTCTAACTTACTTGCCCTTTATATAAAGTTTAAAAGAACAGAAAAATAATTCAGGTTTACAAGGGAAAGCAATTGCCAGCCTGTTGTAAGAATCCATCTCCATAAAAAACTGTATTTAAATTTAACTAATTTCCTTTAAAAAATTATTTAGTTAATTAAATTTAAATTTAGTTCAAGCATTCCTGTCACATGACAAAGAAATTTAAGTAACTGTGATTCTGTGGATATGATAACACAACATGTCAGGCCCAGTGTGTTTTGTTGTTGCTGAAAAGTTTTCAAGTCAGGTGGGTCCCTTTTTAACCAGCTGCTCAAAACATTTCTGAAAGGCTCATTGGTACTTGATTGATTTGTTAGTGCCTGTGACAGATTTAATGGATATTTCTGACAAGACTTCTGCTCCTTACTGCTGCCTGCTTGGAGAGCTTCCAGGTGTGCTAATGAAAAAAAGTCATGAATGAAGGCAGGAACAGTGAGTGTTGTATTCGGTGTGGCATCCAGAGGACAGAAATGAAATATAACACTGTAATTAATAGGTGTGCTAGAATTGAAAGGATGACAGCAATTTAACATCAGCTTTCAGATGCTTTTGGACTAGAATACATTATTTAGGACAGCAAAGTTTCTACATCCGCCCCTAGCAGCTTCCCTGGAGCTGGGAGCTGTTTCTGCATGGCCTCTTCTCCCAGGGCTTCACCTCTGCAGTGCTTCCCTAAAACTGGACAGAGCAAAGGGCAAAATCCTGCAGCTCTGTCAGCTCCAATGGATGTTTGCCCACCTCTGCCTCAGTGCTGTCCCTGTGTGTGGGAGCTGCCTGCTAGAGCAGCAGCATGAAAGGCAGTGGGAATCATGCAATGAAAGAGAAATCATGTGCAATAAAAAACCCATATGCTTTGTATAAAATTTTTGATTAAAAAGTGCTTCCTTGAGTGGAATTTGCCCCAGCTGTTGCCATCTGTCAGTTTTTCAGTGCCCTTTAGAAAACACAACAGTGTTGATTTTGGTGCATCTCTCTGGGGGTGCTGCTATAGGATGTGCCACATATGGCAGATTATCAGTGGCACTGCAGGAGCCAAGGGCTGCTGGATGTGGGGCTGAGCTGATGGACTGAAAACAAAACAGTCCTTTGCTTTAATCTGCAAGATTGAAGTAGCAGGCCCTGCCTGCTGTTTACTGCAAAGTGCTTTTCTATGCAGCATGTGAAAGCACAGCAGAGAAATCACAGCTTTCTCCAGAGTCCCCACATAATTCGTTTGCTTGGTGTGCTTTTACATACAGGGAAAAGTTAATTTGGTTAGAACGTTTCTTGCCAATGACTGTGGCTTTATGGAGCAGAATTATATATATAGGAATAATCCCCCTTATGCTGATTTATTTTTAAGTTTTTATTTCAGTATCATGTTATCTTCATAGAAGAGAGGGAATGAACACTCAGGAACAAACACTTTAATGTGTGTCTGTCCTAATGCTGTGACTGCAGGTGTAGAGGTGGTGGCCTGACTTCCTGAGAGGTGAAAAACAAACAGAAAGGACAGTTCCTCAGACAGCAAGGAGTAAAAAACTTTTTGAAGTAAAAAACTCCAAAATACAGAATTCTGAAAATGTATTTATTGTATTTAAATGTATTAAATAAACCCTTAAGTCAGAAAGCTACAGACCATCCTAAAATACGTTCATTCTTTTGCCATGTCTGAAGCTGCCTCAGCATATGGAGGTTTGCTGAGGTTTGAAATAACACTGGAGGAGGGGCATTAGATAAACAGGTGAGGCATCTGGAGCCACAGGCTGGGTACATTTTGGGGTTTTCAGCATCACTTTGTGGAAGGACAACACTGTCATGGTGCAGCTAAGGTAATGCTTAAATTTGCAATGTCGTTAAACTTAATCTGAATTTTCAGTAACATTTTGCCCACAGTGCAATTTCTGTATGAATTGGTCTGTGACCCAGAATAAGGGATTGAAGTACAGCTACTTTGCTTAAATAACATACATTGTTTAAAATAACATACAACTTCCTAGGAGTTTTTTAAATTGCTGTACTGAAGATGAAGTTAGTTCCTACACTCAGCCTTGAAACTGACTCTTAATTGTAGGAGATACTGACTTATCTTCAGATTGCAAGTCTAAATCATATATAAATAACATCAAATATTTATTAGTTCATTCTGGGATACTTTTATTATGAAAATGGAAGAATTTTAACTCTGTTCCTGTGATAAGGATGTAAAAATCGAAACATCAGAGGAGAAGTGAATGTAGATTTAAAACATGAAAGTTCAGCTTTGAATGAAAAAAGAGAAAGCTCAGTCATTGTTTCCTAAAACGAATGAGAAGTAATTTAAGGTGCTGAAATAAGCAGCTGAAAAAAGCAGATGTTGGCTCATAATTAACTTTGGAGATTGATTAATCAGTAGATAAGCTCTAGGAAACCAAAGCCTGAATACACAGAAGGAGAGACATGCTGAGCATTCCAGGTAGTTCTGTGATTCCTACAGCCACAATATTTATTCTGAGTTTGTATTCATCTCGAGAAATGTTCAGACTCAATAGTATTTTGCATATGAAGAAGGAACTGCTATCTTTCACTATGATTTATTGAAAACTCTGTTGAGTGTGTGATACTGCACTGTGGTTTTCTGCTTTTGGACTGCACAAAAGCTGCTCTTGTTGTGCTGGCTCTTTAGTTGCCACTTGAGTAAAACCAGGCTTTTTAAGAGGTTTGCACTGGTCAGAATCAATCAATTTTTTATCTGGAAACCAAAAGTAACTTATCACACTTCAGGAAGGTGCACAGAGCACAAAACTAGGGCAAAGGAATGAATATTTCAGTGTTCTGCACTTAAGCCACTACGTGCTTCGCTGAAAACACTGCGTGTTTTGCTGATGACAATGGAAACACCTGAGAAAAGGAGGGAAAGAGAGGAGTGTTCCCATTCTTCCATTAGTTGTCAGCAAATACCTGAATTGACCAAGGCTGTGATCTGATAGCTGGTGTTTCCACCTCACCTGGCAGCCAGTTTTCCCACACACTCAGTTTATTTTGTTCTTATTTAAGAATTATAAATTCATATAATTTCTTCTTTGAGCCAGGGTATGTATCTGTAATTGTTCTTAGAAGGAATTAGAGCCCAGAGGACTTCAGAAATCAGAATTTAATTCTTTCATCTGGCACAGATTTTGGGCAGTCAGTTAAGAAGTGCCCAGATTGATTACCATTCATCATTGGGTGTCCATCAACATCAGTGAACATCACAGGAGGAATCTGTTGAAATAAATGGCTGACATTCATATAATTGCTGCTGTTCGTGTTCCCTGTACAACTCTGATGACTGTAATGTGTACAATACTTCCTCTTTCCTATTCCAACATTCATCTGAACTTCTTCTGCCTTCATTTCCTTTTGGTTTGGAAAGGTGGATTCTCCCATTTTCCAAAAGCATGCTTGCTTCAGTTTCAGGGCCCTGTCCAAACTGGTCAAAGTACAGGACGTATGTGTTTATTCATCTCCTTGAAGGAAAAATTCTTAGCAACTTAAAACCCCCAGAGAGTTTAATTTTATTGACAGTGGACATTCAAATGATGTAGGTCAGTCCTGAGAGAGGGCTTTTTGCCTCTCATGGCTTATTGCAAATTCTTTAATAGTCTCACTTGATAAACATTTAATTTTAGATTTCTTGCCATTTTGTTTATCACAGTCTGTACTTCAAATAGAACTTAAAGACAAAATTCTCATGTGCTTTTGTCTCTCAAATTATTGCAGGTAATCAGTGGATTAGGTCAAGAAAATGCAAACTGCAGTGCTGGGCCTGAGCCCTTCCTGTAGGGGACAGAGAATTCTCAGCTATTCATTATTTGTGCACTTCAACAGAGATTATACACAAGAGATAATACACAAAGGTTTTGTCTATCTCTCTCTAAGTGGTCTTAAATCACAGGCAATGGAAATATAGTTTTAATTTATCTGTAGGCTTTTAAAGTTAAATGGAGGTTGCCTTTTCTGCTGCGCCACAAATAAATATGTGTGTATTTATGGTCTGGTTCCTGTCTCTTACTTCCCCTGCCACACAGTACTGCAATTGTCACAGGAATTCTGATCTAATAATGATCTCATCACTGACACATCAGCACCTTTGACTTGCACTGACACACATCCGAAGAGGGTGACTTGTGTCAGGGCTGCACCTATTGGCAGCTTCTGCTGCTGCTTCCTGCTTCCCAATATTTTTCAGAAGGGAAAAATAAAAAGCTTTTCATTAAGACACTCTGTTTATTCTTGGCATTGGAATAGTCCAGTTGCCATTTGTGCACTTAATAGATTAGCTCTGGTTTATTAAGACAATGGACACCATTAGTTGGAAATAAGTCAGATTTTCATCTACAATGAGTTATCAGTGCTCTGCTAAAAGACTGAAGGTGATATGAGTCTGGGCACACATGGGTCTGGCCCAACAATTCTTTTCTCATTTACTCTCCCTTCCAATCAGGAAAGTAGCTTTGTTTTTAAAAGCCCTTTTGAAGGTATTTGTGGTAGTCAGAAAATTATTTAATGGCTCCATATTTACTATACGATTGACAAGTTTAATAGGCTACATTCTGTGATGTTAGTGAATCCTTTATTTTTTCAGAGACAAGTGTAGGAAATGTGTATTTTAAAATTTATTCTTGTTAATCGATCTGATTGCTTGAAAGAGTGGACAGCTGCAAAAGCTCAGTTCTGAGGCTAATTAAATAATGTATCTCTTGGTTTCCAATGGGAAGCAATTGCTTCCCTGATAAATAAAACAGTTTTCGTGTTTTAGATGCTAATGAGGAAAAGCTGATAATAATAAAATATGTCAGTGTTCGTTTTTGGTCTGTGTGAACTGTGTGACACAAAATAGTGCTGTTTGGGGAAAACTGACTATCACCTGCTACAGAGAAACAGAAAAAGCCAAGAATTCCATCTGAGCTGAAATTCCCAACCACCTTCCCTCCCTCTTTGGTTTTCTTGGAATAGCACTGCATCTTTTATTTCATGATTATGGCCATGTTATTGCAGCAAATAAATGACTGTTAGATCTGCAAATATCAAAAGCATAATGGATTTCAAATTATACATACAGAATTAAATATTAAAGAGCTGTTTGAACCCACTGCTCTGTTAATGATGACTCGAGTTGTGGATCTGCTTTTCATTTCTTTCAGTGAAATGCTGACAGCAGTTCCTTGGCTTTTTTCCCAGTCTTCCCAGTAAAAATATAATTCTATTTGCTGAGCACAGGAAAGATATGCTATAATTCTAATGCATACCCTTCCTGTGCTCAGCAAATAAGGACTAACCTTACTGCTGGACCTTATCTTCCTAATTTCTAGCTCTTGAAGAATTGAAAAATTTGCTATCATACAAAATCCAGTTACCTATAAAGTAAAATGAATCAGCTGCTGCAGAAAAACAGCCAATCTTTATCATTGCCAGGAGACCACAATCTTCAGTGTGGCTGAAAATGAGCAAAAGTAACAGCAAAAGAGAAACAACCTCTCTTTTCCCACCCCTCTCCCCCCCACTCTGTATTTTCTTCTCATGACTAATTACTAATTCTAAGTGTGCAACCATCTGCTGCAGCCAGCAGTAATATCCAATAAAGTCTGAGCTGGGATTTGCATCAGGATGAGTGGCAACTGCATGGCATGGCAATCCTGGGCACTGTAAAAGAAGTAGTTCTCCTGGTTTGGAAATTCATTGTTCACTACAAGCCAGATTTAAGTGCTCAGCTCAGCCTTCTGGAGCACACAGGGACAGAGTTCCCAGCTCTTCCCAAAGACTCAGCTTGTACAAAAAGTTCATTTGTACATCAGAGTCCTCCAAGACACTTGGGCCTGAAATTTGCAGGAGGGGTAGATGCTCTTCCCTGCTACCCCAATGTTGAGGAACAGCTTTGGGTAGAAGTTCAAAACTACAGTACCAAAGTACCTGAGGGAATCAGAAAAAATACTTATTCTAAGGTATGAAATCTGGGGAAGAACAGGAGAAGAAGGAGCTGTAGAACAGGTGTTTTCCCAGGGTTTTGAAGGGGATGGGGTAGTGAAACTTCTGGGTGTTTTTTCCCTTTACAAATATCTTCTTGTAGACCTATTGAGCCAGCTGTGAGGGATTACTCAAGAGTCAAATAGTCTTTTACATGTATCCTGGGATGCTTCTGTGGGAGTTTGACTTATGTTAGGGAATCAGTAGCTGTAAATTTAAGAAGCACATCTCTATTACATCCCTAAAGAAACTGTGTTTTCACAGTGGAAATGCCATGCCACTGCTGGTTCTTTCTCTTGGATTCTTCTTGGTACTGAAACCAACTGCAATGATGTTTGATTGCTTTGTTGGTGGTGGTGATGATCCTTCTACCAATCCAAAAGGAAGTGATTTTGGAAGTGCTGTCCCTCCCAGCTCTCAGGCTGAGAGCCCCCTTAGTCCTTGGGTGGGGAAGAGCAGCAGGATTTCACTGGAGAGCAGAGGTTTGTGCCACAGGCCCTTGAGGGGGCAGCAATAACTCAGTGCAGGGAGGGGAATTGTCCCAGTGGAGGACTCCGAGCATCATCAGAGGAAAGTGCAGCAGCCTCTGCTTATGTGCAGCTGCTGCTTTCTGTTTCTCCTCTGTTTAAACTCTAAAGGGCTTCACTGTTCCCTTTTAGGATGAAAAGTTCCCTGAGTTCCTCATACCATGTTTTTTAATTTCCTTCAGCAGTCCTGTGAACTTGGATGTGAATCTGGAATGTCCAGGATGCTTCCCATTCCTCTCACTGCTTCAAAGAACCTATTTCTATTAGCTATTGTATCATTTCTGTCTGAACATAAAACCACTTATTTGGTTTGTAATGTTCTTTATCTCCATTAGTTTTCATAAGTATAAAATATTTCCCCAAGCATTATGAAAAGATTAAAATTCAATTTGAGTGCTGAATTATGCATAGTTTTCAATTTGGCAATACTCTAAGAATTTTTTGTTTCCCAGCCTTTTAGTGTTATGAGAAAGTATCTACTATCAAATGTATTTTTAATAGATATTTCCTGGTATTAGATGACACAGTTGGCATTTAATCCATTCTACGAAGATATCTAAATATTTAATTTTACAATTCATAGCGGCCAATCTTTTTGATAAATGGAATGCTTCCATTTATGGCTACAATTTGGGGGGAGCAAGCATATAAACAAAATTACTTCAGAGGGGAAGAAAATCAGTTCAGTTAATTATTTTACTTAACTGTGCATGGCAATATCTATCAAGCTGCTAACATAGGAAAATAACCATCAGCAGAATAAACCCTGAAAAGCACTAATCAAAATTCAGTATGATTAGCATTCTTAATTTAAATAAGGAGTAGGATCCTGCAGATATCCCGTGCTGCTGGAAATAACTGAATAATGGATAATAATAAAAGCCTTAAAACAGAAGAGAAGCTTTAAACAGTCAGAGTTCCTCTCTACCATGTTTTATCTTTTAGTGTCTGGATTGAAATTACAGACATTTTATATTTCTACTTCGTTGTAGCCTTGGTCTTTCTTTTCTAAATATTCATGTAGATATAGAAATGAATGTCCAGAACACATTGGAACCACTTTGCAGGAATTAAAAAATACCAATGCTTAAGAGGCTGATTTCTTTGCTTTTATTCTTAGATCTTCATAGTTTTTTACCTGGAGACCTTTCAGGGGTTAGCAAGGTAAGGTTCCTTATTTCTTGAAAGGTACCAAGGAGACTTCTTTGAACATACTGTTTTTCTTTCTCTTTTGTTTTAAAGTGCCATTTGCACACAGCCAATAAACTTTGTACCTTCATATAATCTTATGTAATCTTATCTTGACCTTCTCAGGCATGCAGAGAATCAAATGAATTTCACTTACTTGAACTTGGTTCTCTAGGTACTCTCAGCATTAGCTCTTTATATACCTATTTGCTTAAAATGCTTCCAGGAATTATTAGTGTTTAAATGTGTGTATTCATTCTTGCTAGAAATTTCACAGAGCAAATTTTATTGACTTTATTGGTTCATAATTTTAGCTTTATGTATGGAATGTGTGAAGCAATGCAGATGGATTTACAACTAAACACATTCATCTTCATGAAATGTGTAGCTGAGGTCCTTAACTCTAGGATATTTCTGAACATTCACATAAATGCTTTCATTAAGTAATCAATAGCATTGAGTATTTTTACATAAACCATATGGATGAGAGATGTCAAAAAGTAATAGGGATTATAAATCCATTTTGTCAGTTCTCAGAGTGCCTCAATACAAAATAAAGGAATATAACTGTGCATGTTTAAGAACTGATAGCTGTAATATTAATGCACTCTAGACATGTTTTAGTAATGCAGAAATATTTTTTTGTTTATTGAGTTTAGTTAGAAACCTGCAGGTTTTGACCCACTATTGGCAATTTTATATCATACCTAATAAAAATACTTTTAATAAGTCAGCTCCTTTATACTTATACAAAAATAATTTTTCCCTTTTGTATTAAACAAAGGTTTCGTTTTGTAATTGTTTTGTTGAGTAAAGGTCTAAAACATTGAATTAAAATGTTTAGTGTTGTAGTTCAATCAAAAATATGCTGGTTGCAGAGGATTTCAGAGTTGGCCACAAATGAGCAGGTTATAAAATAATCAGTTACAGTAATCTGTGAAAATGGTACTTTGTTGTTATTGGAAAATAAAAGCCAATTCCAAATTTTATACAGTTCTTTCAGAGTTAATGTTTTTTCAACAGCTGCATAAATTAGGAATTGCTCAGCTGCTTAAGTTACGAGCAAAAGCCAGTGCATAAAAATCCTCCTTTAAACTTGTCTCTGAAATGAATTTGTGGGAGTGGAAAAGTAATGAAGTCAAAAGCAGGCGAGCGGATTGTGATGAGGATTGTTGTGTTGTTGTTATCACAAGGTTTTATTGATGAATACATCTTCCCACAGACAGTTCTGGGCATGCAGTGAGTTGTTCACAGGATAAAATGCTCGCCAGAAGTGGCAAAGGTTCTCCTTTGTTGTGCATGTCCTTGGTGGCACTTGGCTGAAACACCAACGTGTCCAAAGAAAACAGAATCCAGCATGCTCGTGTTTGGAATCAGGGAAATCTTTTCGTAAAGACAGGCAAATAGAACCAATCAAGAATTCCTGAATCCACCAATCTCATTTAATTACCAGAACTTTAATTGAGAGGAGTGTACAGAACACGACCTGGAGGTGCAAGCATCCTGTTGAAATTCCCACTGGACTTGAATCTCAGGGATAACTTTGCTCCTTCTTGCCATGCAACTCTTGTCTAACTTTCATATGCCTGAAAATTAACTCTGATTTCAAGAGTTAAGATCATAAATTATCAAATGCCTGTGCTGCTCCTCATGCAGGCCGCTGGTTCCACTGGCTGAACCTTCCTTGGCCCCATCCTTGTCTGTTATTAGATGATCTTAGGCCAAGAAAAAGTCCATTGGCTGCTGTTCAAAGGGGCTTTAAATGAATTAAATGTGGCTTGGCTTGTAGAATCAAATCTCACTTTTGACTCTCTCCAAATAATTTTCACCAAGAAGATAATACATGAAAAGACTACTTTTAATAATTGGATTTTACATTTGTTACACCTTTCCTTGTGTGTTGTAAGCATGGGGATTCCTGGCTTCTTGCTGTGCCCATTATTTATTTGCAGCTCTTTTCTGTGTACATGCACAGAATCATGCTACACTGTCGGAAGCATGGGCAGAGATCCCAAGGAGGGACCTTAGAAGGAATTTGGGTTTTTTATCTTTTGAAGAGAGGACTGCTGGAACGAAGGAGTTTTGAGGTGCATGAAAGGGTTGATAAGAGGAAGGTAGGAATGTCCTTCTCTGCTTGTCAGGACTAAAACAAAGAGTAGTAATTTGGAGTTGCAGCAAGAGAACTTCTGATCCATTGCTATTTATTTTTATTTTATTAGATCCTGTGGTGTGCTAACAATCATTAACTATTAGACTAGTGGAGTGTGGCATTTCTATCATTAGAAACTTTAAAATAGATGTTGAAAAAGGTTTGGGTTAAAAATATATTCACTTAGAGATACAGTTGGAGTAAATAGTTCCTTATTACCCCTTTCAGCCAGCTTGTGGTTATTTTATGAAGGATTTTAAATCCACCCTGTTAAAGGGTTAAAAGCATATGGCAGGGAGTCTCCAGTGTGGTGTCAAGCAATGCAGTTTCCATGACAAGAACAGAAATAGCATTTTGAAGTCTCGCTGTTTTAACAAGTTTTTTTTCCATGGAAAATGTTGTCAGTACATCACAAGAATATAAATACTGCATCCTTCTCTCAGTTTTGTTTCCAGTTTCCCAGATAACACACAGCCTAAAATGTAAAGCATTAAGAAAGACTGTTTGGATATTTTAACATCTAATTGATTGTCCTTAAGATGGATAATATTCTTCTGGTTTAGAAATTTATAAAATGTCATTCATGTCTCCACCTACACTGTTTTTCTCTGGTGGGTAATCTAATTTTAATGTAACTGTCTTCTGTTTTGTTTGTTGTGTTGGTCCTGTTTTGTCATTCTGTAAGAGGAGCTGTTAAGCTGTCTTTTTGAGGAGCCCATGTTTTGAAGACAAACTGCCCAGAATACTTTAGCCAAATAGAAATGTAAATAGGAAAGAAAAGCTGTGACAGTGTTACAGGTCTCAGCTTGAGGGAAGAGATGAGGATTTGACTCCATGTTTCAGAAGGCTTGATTTATTATTTTATGATATATATTACATTAAAACTATACTAAAAAAATAGAAGAAAGGATTTCATCAGGAGGCTGGCTAAGAATAGAAAAGGAAAGAATGATAACAAAGGCTTGTGGCTCGGACTCTCTGTCTGAGCCAGCTGACTGTGACTGGCCATTAATTAGAAACAACCAACATGAGACCAATCACAGATCCACCTGTTGCATTCCACAGCAGCAGATAATCAATGTTTACATTTTGTTCCTGAGGCCTCTCAGCTTCTCAGGAAGAAAAATCCCAAGGAAAGGATTTTCATAAAAGATGTCTGCGACAAAAAGCCACATCGGTATTTTCTTTGCAACTTAGAAGTTAAAATCTCTTAACCTGCATAAGCATATTCAGTAACACTGTACACATTTTGAACATTAAGTTTTGCCTGGGCATTCCTATAGTAAATATTGTGGTTACAGGTATTTTGCTGTTTAATGCCCTGATACTAAAACTATGGCTGGTGAGCGCTCTGTGTGCAAGGGAAAGCCCAGGTATATGCACCCAAATTCTTGACTGTGACTGAGATATAGTTTTCCCTGGTAGCTTTGGGTCCTTCTCAGGTATAGTCAGTTAAATCTGTTGAGGTCTTTGCAGATGAGAAAGCTCTGGAGTTTATCAGTATTCAGAAAGAGGCTTTGGCAGCAGAAATCTTTGGCATGGTGTGCTCTCAGTGCCTCGTGGAACCGAGCACATCAGCTTCACTGGGCTTATTTTTCAAGTGTCAGAATCTTTAAATGTCTTTATTTTTATGTCTTCCAGAGTGAGAACACCTTGGTATCCTGTTTCAAAGGTGTTGTATTTGCTGCTGGTCCACTGAGTCTCCACATGTCGTTCAGGATGAGTCTTTTCTGAGGGGTACAATGACAGTTCTCTGCCAAAGGAGGCACTGGGTTACAGCACTGGGTGTGAGCACTGCAGCTTGACAAGTCAATTCATGATTGGCATTTATTCTGCAAAGCTTTTTTTTTTTCCCTTTCCTTTTTGTGCAATAAAGAATGATGCTCCATGTAAAGGCAAGAATTTCTGCCAGTAGCAAAGAACTCAGCCTGACATCAGAGCATCTGTATGTCTGCCTGATTTCTGATTTACTCTTACATTTTCTCTCTTAGTTTCAGCAGGGATTGTAGTACAGGTGACCAAAATGTCCATCATTTGATGACAAAATGGATTGCATTTGCAACTCCTGCTCTGAGAAGTAGAATTTTCAGGAAATGAGAGGAGGGGTAGGGAGGTGCAGGAAATGTCCAGCCACATGTACATGGAAATGTTGATCTCTTTCTGCAGTATCAGTTTGCATTTCAATCAGCTCTTTTGAAAACTGGTAGTTGTTGAGGGCTGAGGGTTTTGGTTTTTTTTTCAAGACACAAACCAATTTTTTGTGTGTTGTTGAAAATTTCTGTGCTGCAAAGAGGAGGATGATATGCTGAGACTTGGTGAGGAACAGAGCAAGGTTCAAACAGATCCTGCCAGAATCACAAGTGGTTACCCTGCAGGATTTAAGGAGTAATAAGACAAAAGACTATAGGCTCTGTAACAGGGATGTTGTCCTTAGGATGTACCTTAATTAGTGCCTGGCAATTCTGGAATTTCTCACATTTATGTGGTCTTGAGAGAATGGGATTTGCATTACTGCATTTGATTAGAAGCAGTTTCTGAATTATATGTTGTGTTTACTTTGGACATCTTTCCCTAAGAGCTAGACCACGTGTAAGTGGAGGTGGCTGACAGAAGAGGAGAAATGCACAGGGAGTGATGAATTAGGGCTGGCTGGATGTTGCACTGAGCTGCTGTTGGAAGGTGAACACTGAGCAATTAAAGAGCTCATGCAGTATGGTAGGAAACTGAGTCCTTTTAAGAACAGGGCTCAGTGTAAGGCATGCAGAGGGAGCACAGCAGTGAATTGCAGGTGCCATGAGGAGCCCTGTAAACCACTCCATGAGGCACAAACTTTCAGGTTCAGGTCCAGGTTCAGAACCCATCAGGATATTTTCCTGACCTTTTCAGTGGCTGTAGCTAAGTATCACAGTCTCAGGCTTTGTTAGTGTGACTTGAATAGGTGTGCTTTATTCAGACATGTAATTACCTCTTAACTGTAGCTAAAGTAATTTCACATGAATAGACTTAAATAAGTCCTTTCATAATGTTCTATTTTCTATTCTTTTATGTTGTCTTATACTTTAGATATATTTTTTTTTGTTAACCTTTACATTTTTTTTAACTCTTCCTGAAATTAATTGATACTAGTTGGGGAATTGATTAGATTTTCATTATGATTATGCAAGTGTCTAATCTTTCTGACAGCTGTTAGCCAACCCAGTTGCTTGTAAATTATAATGCATTAGAAATCCCTGGCTCAGAAACCTTTACATATTTTATACAAGGGGAAAAAAGAGCAGCATTTCTTCTGTATATAGTAAAGAGCAAGGCTACTTTCCCCTGGGGGCTCCCACTTACATGATAGTGCTTGGCTGAATATTCATATCTGATTTAGTAAATAGGTGGATGATAGCAATCAGGATGCTGCCTGCTTGAGTAATGAGATTCTGATGACTACCAGCTCCCTGATGAGAAATATTCAGAACTGTTAAGTGCTGTAAGATTCATGACATGGAAAGAGTGTAGTGAGCCCTTAGTATTTAAAAATTGTAGTAATTGTTTTTAATAGATTTTTTTTTTTTTATTCCAATAAATAAAGCTTATTTGCTTTGTCTGTTGTTGTGCAGTTTTAAAATTTCTGAGTTTAAGGATTTGGCTTTTTGTGTTCTTGTTATCATTGGTAAAGAGATAAGCCATAGGGTTTCTGTATGGATGCAGGGGGATCATGGCAAGGGTGTTTGGCCTTGGCCAGCCCTGCAGCAGATCCTAAAATCCACACATCACAGCAGCTTCAGCAGTTCCACACATTCCCTGAGCTTTCTGTTTCTCCTAGTGACCTTTCTGCAGAGAGTAGGTACATTCATATAAACATTTCCATAGAAGCATACTTTCCAATGTTACCAAAATTAAATATTTGATTCTGTGCACTCAGCAATAGTGCTTGATTTAGCTGTTCCTTCTTCATCAAAGCTGTTTATTCAATGAATACCCAGTTTTAAAATACCTTTTTAAAGAATAAATGGTAGAGATTGTGATTGTTCTTTATTCTGTTTATCTATAATTTATCATTAGAATGCTGTATTGTAACTATTGAGATCTAATCCTTTGTAATCTATTTTTAGGCTTGCCACTGAATTTTTTACTACATTCTTCATATCTGCAAAGCCAAATATTTTAATATCACATCTCTTGAATGTCAGGATCCTCCTTAATTTGCTAGACACTCTGTAAGAACAGAAACAAGTCAAGTGAGAGAGTCCAATTGTAGAAAAAATGTTGGCATGATAATTCTGTTTAAATAATAACTTTTGTCATTAAAATTATTTAATGCTTCCTAATTTGCTGGAATAGAGAGCTTAATGTGGTCTTATGAGGAACAGCAATTGTTTACAAGGACTGTCAGCTGCTTTTATGAATTTTTGAAGCCTTGCTGATATGGCAGCAGATGAGTTCAGTGGGGTTTAATTAATTTGGAAAAAGTATTCAATTCCTTTTTATGAGATCATTAAATTAATATGAGTATTTAATTCATTTTGAATTCAAAAATTAATAAAAATACAAGTGAGAAGATTGATGTATTCTGCCATATTTTTAGACTTCATGACTTTACATTAGGTTGGGCAGTGGACACTGAATGATAGAATACTTGAAATTAAAGCAGGAAAAAGGATTAACTACTCTGCTTTAGAAAAATTAGGCATATCAGCCTTTCTTTATTTAGTGGAGACATTTTAGAGTCCCAGAAATAAGTTGCATCACTGGACTGCTCACAGCTGTGGGGGCTCCCGCAATGGTATCTTGTTGTTTAGGTGAGAGATTTCTGTGTGACCTCAGCAAAATATTGTCCTGTGCTGCAGGAGGGGAAGAGAAACACTTCTGGGTTCTTTTCCCAGGGCTCTGGTAAGCATCACCATGGGTACAACTCTAAATCTGCTGTAGTCTGGTGCTGGAGACAGGAGCTGCAGTTAGTAACTAATCTGGTGCTTTCCAGCCTGTCAGATGTTCCTGGACACAATCAAACTTCTTGGGCAGAGCTATTAGTTTGTGCTTCAGAGAAACGAAGAACCAGAACACAGCATCCTCATGCCAACGGCAGTGACTCTGCCTGGATGCCCTATTCCTCTCCTTTTTGTGGAGACAAAATTATCTTTAAATAAAGCCACTGAAAAACTCTCCAACTGCTCAGTGTTCTCTAAGCTGTGTTACTGAATGGATAATCCTTTATTATCAGCAAAATCAAGGGATGAAGGCCAAACACATGCAATGTGATATTCAGGGATAAAAGTTTTCTGTATCCCACCTAAAGTCCATGGCAGGAGACTTGGAGCTATTGGCTGGTTCAGCTCGGAAGCATTACAGGAGATTTTTCCTCACTGGAACATCTTTCAGAAAAGCTTCTGCTGGCAATGCCCTGTATCATTTGAGAGACTCAGAGACTTCACTCTTAAGTCTAACTTGTATGCTTTTCCTGTCCTATTTTGCATTGAATACAGAGGATAAAGTCAAAAAACCCTGTAAAAATAAAGAAAACTTGACTTGTTGACTGCATGTCTCATATAGCTCAGATAATTTTATGTCTGAATTCTGGTTCTTAGTGTGTAACCTTTAAGGACATTGTCCTATTTCCAGTTAGTTTTATCACCATACTAATATTGTCAATCATCACATGTGATAATTTTTTTAATGTAACATTTAGAGCTCACTAAAACACAGACAGTGTTTCATACATTTTCTTACAGGCTTTGACATGGCCTATTAGCCTAAAATTTTCATGATAAATCTTCTGCCTGATATTGTTATTATACTCCTTCCCCTTCTCTTATGATTTCTAATACTAAACCTGCCAGAAGAGAATCAAGAAAGGCAAAGAAATTGTGCTTCTGGAATGAAAGATTGTAAATTATAGATGTAGCTGAAAGATAAAACAGAAAATAAATTTAATGGGAGAAAAAATCAAGCAGAAAATAGAAAGATGCAATAAAATGGTTAAGTGAAAATTATAGAGGGAAGAGATAAAACATCGATACCATTCTAATTAGAGTAGTGAAAACCATCACCTTCCTTTTTTTTCTGTTGATTTGAAGTGGAGGATTTTTTCCTGTAGTTTCTATTGATAGAGATCTCATTGAATATTACAGTACTGTGCTCTTGTTCAGGCTGACATTTACAAGAGGACATTACTTGAAAGCAAAGAAGAATAACAGAACATGTAGGAACTTCAGCAGGAAGGCCATTTAAGAGGTATTAATACTCTTGACTAGTTTTCAGGTGGCTAGAAGGCTTTCAGGTAGACCATGAATTAGGGCCTGAATCTAAATTCCCATTTGCTTTTATGCAGTGGAAGGTTTCAGTGTCCTAGTGTGTTGTGGTGTTGTTGTGAGGGTCCCCAGGACGAGGTGAGAGATGAGAATCTGACTCCAAGTTCTCAGAAGGCTGATTTATTATTTTATGATATTATATTAAAAGAAATTATATACTAAAACTATACTAAAGAAAGAGAAAGGAGACATCATAAGGCCAGACAAGAATGAATACTAAAAACCCCTGACTGACCAGAGTCCCGACACAGCTGGACTGGGATTGGTCATTAATTAAAAACAATTCACATGGAACCAAACAAAGATGCACCTGTTGGTAAGCAACCTCCAAACCACATCCCAAGCAATCAGATAATTATTGTTTATATTTCTTTTCTGAGGCTTCTCAGCTTCTCAGGAGAAAAATCCTGGCGAAGGGATTTTTCAGAAAATATCATGGTGACACTAGTGGAATTTTTGTGAAGCAGCTTTTCCCTGACACTAGTAGTTGCACATGGAACAGATTTTTAGGATAAACCATTGTTTTCTAACATGTCCCACTTCCCAGTGAACGTTTGAAATACACCGTAGGAAACTGGCTGAAGTACCACCCTCCCCCAAATAATAACAATAGCAATAACACTAATAAATTACTTTGGTGGAATAAAAAGGAGATGGAATGAAAAAAGGTTTAAAAAATCTGATAAGACCATTTCCCCTCCTCTTTTTCACGTGTAAAAAGCCTTCTAGCATCATATGATGAAGATAATTGGATTCCAGAACACTATCCCCATGGCCCTGCACCCCTCACTGACAAATGGCACTGTATTTTAAGGGTACTGGATTAGATCTATTTTCTCAAGTTTTGGCTATGCTGCTTCTCTTCTAAGACAAACCACAGAATCGTCCTAATTTCTAGGCTGCATCACTGTTTCCCAAGGAACAACACAGGAAATCACAACTCTGGAGCCTGTGACAAACAGCCAAATCACCTTAAACACCATCTTTTTCAAACTAGAGCATCACTGATGCACAGGTACAAACCAAGCAGAATCAGCAGATGACAAAACAGAAGTCCCCATATCCAGGCCTCTCAGACAACATCTCCTGCTTCCTGTAGCATTTTCTTCGAGCTCCTGAAGAGATTCATTTCCAAGCATCTCTACCCGCTCATTACTCTACACAGGGATCTCTAGCAGATTTTTATTTGTTTTTATAAAGGTATATCCTTGGGAAGAGTCCAGTTTTCTGCCTGAATAGGCAGTCCAATTAACCAATTTATCTGCCCTTATTTAAGGTACCACTTTGTTAGTCTTGGGATTATTATTTGTATCTTCTAGCAGACCCTTTTGAATTAATTGCGCACTGACAGGCAGAACTGAAATGCACATTTAGTGTCATTAAAAATGCAGATATCTGCTTTCATTTCCTGAAACTTTTTAATCACAATAATATGAAATATGTATTACATTTAATGCATGATAAAAAGGTCAGTTAACCTACTCATTATAAATAGAACTACTAAAGGTTTTTAGTGTTTGTGCCATCTTAGGTTATGTTTCTTGTCATGAAATCAAGTCATTGTTAGTATGACCATCTTAGGCCAGAAATCACAAAATCTTATGGGTTTAAATGAAATTTCACCATTTTAACATGAAGGAGTAGTAACGTAGCCAGAGGCAGTTAAGTGCATTAAAACTCTTGTTGGCTTCCTGAAAGAATTTTACCCTGAGAAACAGTAAGTAGCTTTAAAATATTCAATCCAGGTTTCTGTATGGCTTTGGAAATTTCAGCCTTTGTATTTACAGTGTTGTTTCTACCAAAACAATGCTTGACAGGCATCAAACTGAAAAGTTCCTCTAACTGGTCACAGGAATGAATCCAAGTTAAACAAATGCTACAAAAGATGGGCTGGACCTTTTGAAGTGACTGTGTGGCATCTCTACTATGACTTTTAGAAACAGATTTGAAGAATGGGAGTTTTTTTCCCCACATCCCGTTTTCAGTTTAAAGGTGTTAGTTTGGTTGCCTCAACCAAATTAAAATAATGAGAATGTTTATTTTAAGTTGTAAGTGCATGAAAAGGCAGGAGTCTTTAGGTACAGAGGAATCTCACATCACATAGTTCCCCACAATACCTGTGGTTTTTTCCCTTTTCAACACATAGCAGATAAGGGAGATAGCCCTTAGCAAAGGGTGTGGAAAATCCTAAATTAGTGGAGTGTATTGGCATGGCCTGATCTAGGCTGTGTAGCTGCCACAGTGCCCAGGACATTAATTTAGGCAGGCAGAACCTAGAAAGGTAAAGTCTGGGGCATGTGTTCAGCACAGCATTATTTCCCACTAAATGAACTGCAGTAAGGGTTAAAATAAAATCAATAGTTTCCTATCAGCTTTTCCACTCACACTGGGGAGTGTGTATATGTTTTATTAGACCAAGGTAGGGATAGACCCTGATCAGAGCTGGACTGAACGATGAAGTCACAAAAGCGCAGTGTTAACAGCTCAGAGCGGATGAATTGCTGTCAGATCGTTCTGGAAGTCCTGTCAGCACCCTGCCACAGCCATGCTCTGGTGATCCTTCAAATGCAAACGTGCCTCAGGCAGGCAGAGCTCAGGGCCTTGCGTGGAGGAGAGCGCGGTGTCCTGCGACACGCAGCTCCTGCAATGCTGCCACGAGGCCACAGAACTAACACAGAACACTAATATTTATTTATTTATTTATTCCAGCTAGGAATTGGCTCCTTCTATATCTTCCACAACACATGGAAATAATGACTGTCAACAAAGGATTGCTTAACTTTTCATGTTAGATGGCCAGGTTGGACTCCAGCACTCAGGTTCTGCTTGAGCACTCTGTCCTATGTGCCAAGGCATTCCTGGTGTGGGAGCAAAGTTCTTCATCCTGCCCTGTGTTGCAGCATTGCTGGGTCCCCAGAATGAGGTGAGAGATGAGAATTTGACTCTCAAGTTCTCAGAAGGCTGATTTATTATTTCATGATCTACGAAATTATATTATATTATATTATATTATATTATATTATATTATATTACATTATATTACATTATATTACATTATATTATATTTATTATATTATATTATATTATATTATATTATATTATATCCTAAAACTATACTAAAGAAAGAAAGAAGATGCATCAGAAGGCCAGACAAGAATGAATAATAAAAACTCGTGACAGACCAGCGTCCCGACACAGCTGGACTGGGATTGGTCATTAATTAAAAACAATTCATATGGAACCAATCAAAGATGCACCTGTTGATAAGCAACCTCCAGATCACATTCCAAGCAATCAGATAATTATTGTTTACATTTCTTTTCTGAGGCTTCTCAGCTTCTCAGGAGAAAAATCCTGGCGAAGGGATTTTTCAGAAAATATCATGGTGACAGCCCTGACATTCAACATGTGACAATCACTGATGACATCACTGATGGAGCAAGTAATATTTTAAGGAGACTGCTAACAGTCTTGTCAGCTATTCCGTGATTTCATGCCTGAATTTAGGCAGGTGCAAAAGTGAGAAGTTTTTCCATGCTGTGAAAAGGCACCTGCCCTTTTTATGCCACACAGAAAAAAGCTACCTAGTCTTTGCATAAGGAATTGTGAGGAAGGACTGTCCATATAGATGAGGTAATCTGGTGTCATAGGTGCCAAAAGGCTTGATTTTTTCCTCAATAGAATATTTCTGAGTGTGGGATAAATCATTGCTATGAAATTGAGATAGCAGTAAGCAAAAGTAAATTAAGCTCCATCACAGACCGAGGCCTGTTCCTTCATACGTGCCAGAACTGTCTGCTCTAGAGGCAGTTCATTGGAAATTGCTGCCTTTCTACACCGCTTTATTTGTCATCTGAAGGACACCATGTCTGTTTTGGAGGTAATTTATTTTAACCTGACGTTCAAGCTAAATTCCTTTAGCCGGTGTACACAATGAGTGCAGAGACATTAACACACCTTCCTTTAAACCATCATTAAAGGTGGAGCTGCAGTGAGAGATACACATTGTATCTGTACAAAATTGCTCTCAGGATAAAAGCACAGATTTGTTACACAAGAGTATTTTTTAGGGCTGTGGTACAAAGATGTAGGAGAACTGTCTTTCCTCCCTTGGCTACATTCAGACTGACACAAGGAGGAAGGGGCACGCAAGCATTAACAAATCTGTATGCGTTGCTTTATTCACCAAAGAGCCTTTCCTACAAATGGCCCCTTGTTGCCTACAGATAACCCTGTGTACATGCTGGAGATTCCCCCAGCCTGCTCACACAGGTGATTATAGCTGTAAGGAAGCTGGAGAGGGCTGTGAGCAATTTGTTGTGGAGGCACTGCAAAACCTGTCCTGTGCCACAGCCACAAAACTGCACTTAAGTCTGTGTGCTAAAGGCCAAGCATGCAGGAAGAGCAGATGAAAAAAAAGAACAACATCTACACTTTAGAGTCATTTGTACAGCAATAGCCTAGCTTGGTCAGCCAGCCATCTAAGCCCTGTTAATACTGCCCCACTGCCCACCCCATTCACTGGCATTTAACAAAGTGTTGCTGGGATGATGCAAAATGATTCCAGCTGTGATCACTTTGTGGGGTTCTCTCCTCTCATGCAACAAATTTCACTGAGGTGTAAGAATTTAAAAATACTAAACCCATGAAGACTATTTAGAATATTCAGGCTTCTTTTCAGTTTATGTTTGCTCATTGCAGTTCTAAAAATGAAATAAAGATTCCAGTGTGTGTCCTTTCTGGAAGCTGTAAAGTATACTTGGGTCTTTTCAGAGTAGACCAAAGGTATGTGACACATGGATATTTGAGGAGTAAGAAATTAATTTAATCTTCCAGGAAGCTGTTAAGTATTTGTAGCAATATATGAAATCATTCTCACTTAAGAGTTGGAGAACCTCAACATTCACAAACTATGTTGACCTCCCTATTGTAAAATCACTGTTTCAGAGGGCTCAAGCCATATCTTCAGTTCTGATTTGTTTCTAAAGCAAATGGGATCATTCTGCTTGGTTCATCCATGCAGAAATATAAATCAGTTAAAGAATCTTTATGTTACATTTCCAGGACAGCACCTGGGACCTTTTCAGAAGCTGGTGCATGGCAGAGTGCCCACAGCAGGCTGGCTGTGGGGACAGAGTCAGCACAGTGCTGGTGGCATTGGGCCTGTCCTGCATGGCTTCCATCATGCACAGCAGTGACATAAGGCACCCCTGCCTTGCCATTTCATGCTATCAAATCATATTGTATAAATGATGGATATTGCAAAATGTACAGGCTGAATTCTTAGTTCCCATTCATTTGGGGGGAAAAAAAAAAAATTTAACCCCCTGCCCACTTGGAAATGACAACCAGGTTCATCTCTGTTTCCTGAAGAACCATCTTTGGCTTTGCTGTAAAGCACTAACGTAGCACATGAAGCAAACAGAATTTTTATGCTGATTCAATTGACTTGCTTTCTGAGAATTTCTTCTCAACTGTTTTCTGGGTGGGCTGTTACTAAGTCACAGGTGTTTGCAGTGGAAATAACTGTGCCACACATTGTTGAGTCTGGAGGTTTTGCAGGCAGGGGTACAGGTGTGACTGGGTAGTGCCAAGTGGTGGCAATTACCCAATTACAATTATCCAATTACCCACAGCCGGGCTCCAGTCCCTGGGTGGGGCAGAGTTTCCTTGCACACAATGGATGAGGAAGCTCAGGAACCTGGACTTCTCTGAAGCATTTTGGGAGTAGGGGAGAGTTTATCAGTTCTGTGTGAAGGTAAAGCTCAGGAGGAGTGTTTGCCCCTCAGCATTTCCCCTGAACAGTTCTTAAAATCTACTCTCTTACTAGATTGTTTCCCCATTAAAATGTGGGAGAAATCAGATCTGTATTATTTTAGCTGTATGAATGTAAGAGAAAAATTATTGTTGTGTTTTTGGGGAGCTTTAAATAGAACTTAATTATTACACAGTCAGTTTAAGGACAGAATGCTGTTCTTAGATGAGAAAGTAGCTAGTAGTAATGTGTTAAGCACAAAGGGAGTCAAAGGATAAAAGTGAGTGAAATTTAATGTGTGTTAGTTTTCTGTTTTCTTTTTCATCCTTATTTTTGGTTTTATTTAGGTTGATGAAAAGGAGGAAAGGCAGTGGTTCTTGGAAAAAGCAGCACAGCTGTTTCATAGTAATGTTTTGAAGGTTATGAGAGAGTTCAATTTTAAAAGTTGCACAGGTTTTTTTACATTTACTTCAATTTCCTAAAGCTGTTATTAAAATGGATGAAGTGCTATATTTGAACCTTTAAATGGCTGCGCAGGGAAATGTGTCATAACTTTGCACTTTCTTCAGGCTTTTCTTCATCTCACCAGCCCTAGGTTACAGATGAACATAGTTTAAGGAGAAGAGCTGTGCGGTAGATTTTTAAATACTTTCATCTTTAATGGAAGGAGGAGGGAGACCTGTTTAAAATTATCATAAAATTTTGAATGCAATTTGCAGACCATTTGGTATGTTGATTTAGGCAAGAGCAGAAGCAGAAATTCAGCTATGTGGGGTGCTAAGAGACTTGAGTTTCTACACTGTGTTGAACCAGAGGCCTTTTGTGCATGCTGGAAAATTTGGCTTTTACATCCACCATGAGAAATTCGGTCTGGGATTTCATGTGACCCTAATTTTGGTGTGCTTGTGATACTGAAAATGTGTAACAAAATTAATGTTGAAATAATTCTATGCACTAGACAGGAAGGTACCCTGGAGTGCTCTGTAATAATTCTTGTGTATGTATTGAATGTATGTATTGACTTCATGGGATGCTGCAATTGTTTGTGAAGAATTGATTGACAGCTTTGGACCTTGTTGGTGTTTTTCTTCACTGACAAAATTCAAATCTGGGAGGTTCATTTATGAACATTCTTAGTGTAAAGCATTCTTTGATCAACACTTAACTGATGTTCAGGTAAATACATTTCACAGTCTGAACTCTTTAATGTGTTCTGGGGGTGGTGGGGTTTTGTTTTTTGGGTTTTTTTAGAAAAAACTTGTAACCACCTGCAGTGATGGCATGAGTAAATACCACTATTTAATGTAACAGTAGAAAGTAGACAGAGATTTAATATTTAAGTCAGCAGTCCTTGTCTCTCTGCTAATTGCAGTGTTTGTTGGACATCTCACATTCCCAGTTCCGTAGCTTGGTTTACATGACTGCATCTGGCATTTGAGATTCTGTCTCTCATCTCTCCACGTCAGTGATGAAAACTGATAACTTCAGAAGAGCAAGCTCTTGCTGCTTTGCTCTTTGATGTTCCTTTTGACTATTTGTTTCAGTCTTGCTTGTACTGAGATATTTTTGCTGGAATGTGATGGCCTGCTACGTCTGTGGAGGTTTGTGCAGAACAAATATAAAAGACACGCTCTGCTACATCCTCTGAATAATCTGACAACTTCTAGTGTTTTTTGAACGTTAGAAACTTTGCAGCCCATGGTGTTGAACAGAAAAATGTACGTGTTGATTTAAATGAAGTATATCCAGTGCAGTGTTTCCCTTTGGAATCTGCAGTCAAACAGTACCACAGTAGCTCATTGGTTTTTTTCAAGATGCAGCATGGCTGAAGTTAGAGCCATCCCAGGATCCTTCAAAACTGTCACAAAATTGAATTTTGCAGCTTTTCTGAGGAGATTCTTTATCCTGGAAAATAGAAGGAGCTGAAAGCCAGGACCATGGGAGAGTATGGATGGTGTTGTGCCCCTGCCCAGGACGGCGTAGCCTGTGTGCAAGGTGCTGGGTCCCAAACACCCACCATGGTGAGTCTGCTGGGATGTGGGAAGGCCACCATGGGCTGAGCAAGCTCTGCTCAGCACTGCTTTGTTTTGCCTGTGTTTAAGTTTTCTATGGTTAAAATCCACAACATGCCCCTTAGAAACTTTGGTAAACATGAGTAAACCTGGCAGAGATCGCTGGTGTTCCCTGGCACAATCCTGTCTGTGAGGGCATTTGTGTCACAGATGCATTTTATGAAAAATCCTGTCTTTAGGATTTTTCCTCCTGAGAAGCTGAGAGGCCTCAGGAACAAAATGTAACCAATGATTATCTGCTGCTGTGGAATGCAACAGGTGCATCTGGGATTGGCCCATGTGGTTGTTTCTAATTAATGGCCAATCACAGTCAGCTGGCTCAGACTCTCTGTCCGAGACACAAGACTTTGTTATCATTCCTTCTTCTTCTATTCTTAGCCAGCCTTCTGATGAAATCCTTTCTTCTATTCTTTTAGTATCATTTTAATATAATATATATCATAAAATAATAAATCAAGCCTTCTGAAACATGGAGTCAGATCCTTGTCTCTTCCCTCATCCTAAGACCCCTGTGAACACGGTCACAAGTGTGCCCCATTTTCTTTTTTTTTTTTTTTTTCACATTTGCTGTTGGCTAACTATGGGAAGAGATGGGACAGAGTGGGGCTGTAGGCTGAGCCTGCAGAAGCACACGGCAGCAGAGAGGGGCAGAGAAGGGCACATTGTTATCATTCTTTCTTTTTCTATTCTTAGCTAGCCTTCTGATGAAATCCTTTCTTCTATTCTTTTAGTATAGTTTTAATGTAATATATATCATAAAATAATAAATCAAGCCTTCTGAAACATGGAGTCAGATCCTCATCTCTTCCCTCATCCTCAGACCCCTGTGAACACTGTCACAATTTGTCAGCTGAGCTGGAGGACTTGGAAGAGAGGAGGCTTCCCTCTCCCCCAACCACAGCAGCAAGAAGGGTGGGGAAGGAAAACAGGAAGGAAATATTTGTGTGTTGTCAGTTGGCAATTAGGGAGATTTACATCAGCAGTACTTCAGGGATGGTATCTCAAACAAGGCCCAAAGGCTTCTTCTAAGAAACCTGAGTTTCAGCAGCATGTGGCTCATCATGTCACTCACTGACTGCCAAAAAACCTCTTCAGGTGCTGGCTTTAGGCAGCAGGTGAAGAGCTGCTTTGCTTCCCTGCCATGAGCTGGGTGTTGGGTGGACAGAACATCCCAGTGAGCCAGGAGTGGCAGGAACTCTGCAGCTGCAGCCACAAACACAGCAAATTTCCTGTACTGAGGATCTGACTGCCTGCAGTGTGAGTTAAAGCTCAATAAAAATCACTGAAAGGAAAGCATACCCAGATTGCTGTAAGCAAATACATAATATGAGCTGGGGAAGAATAAAAGTTGGAATCTTTAGGATGAGAAGAAGCAAAACAACAAAACATATGAGGCTGCTGAGTTCTTAGATCATACTTAGTGGCAATTTTTTACTTTTATAATGCGGAAAAATGGTGGTAATGATCGTGGTTGCAGGAGCTGTGGAGAATTTGAGCACACCAGGTGTGGGAACAAATGTCTGGGGTTTTTTAGGGGTATCTTCCTCTTGAGTCCTGTTCTGTAAATTAATTCTGGCACTAATTTAAAAAAAATAACCTTGAAAAATAGGAAGGTTGACACAGAATGGAGTTTTAGGTTTAGTTCAGCTGTACATCAGTGTGCTTTATGGAATCCTAATGGAATATGTAACTGAACAATTAAAATTATTAATTGTAATGATTTTATTTGTAGCCTACCCCTTTTAATACACTTCTCTGCTAAAAGTATACTGCTAATATTAGGAAGCAGTGTAAGGGGTATTATTTATCTATACATTTTTAATCCTATTGATTTTAATGCTTTACTCTTCATCTCAGAGAATAAATGTTGGACATGAAATTAAGATACTTCTATGGCAGTTCAGAAAATACTTCATTAAAAAGAAAATACATCTGTATGGGCAAATTATACATATCTTAAACACTTTAGATTATTTTCCAAAGAATGGATCATCAATTATTAATTTTGGACTTGTGAGAGCCATTACAAATGTTAAATATATAACAAAACAATTAACAAGCATCCTAGATTTGTAATAATTTGTCTATTGTATGTCTAAATTAGGTGCAAAGGCAGTTCCTCAATAGTAAAAGTAGGTTCCCTGAAGTCTCTTTATGTCTTTATGGGCTTAGTTATTATTCAAGCCTTATTGATCTGAACAGAATTATGCAAACACATTGTCTATTCTCCTTGAGCTATAGCCCAGATTAACCTGTATAATTCACAGTGCTGCTGCGTAGTACTTTTAAAATTAGGGAGGAACATTTACAAATTATCTTACAATTTGCATTCTTTGAATTTCTAATGAAGTTTTATATAAATATTTAGTGTGATGGTGTGCCAGGAGTTGAGTGCTGGTGGTTTCTCAGTGTAGCAGAGGAGAACGGGGTTACAAGGGCCACCTTTGGGTTTTTAGGGTAATGATACATACAATACCTATTTCCAGCCCTAGTATTTCTGCACATACCTCTGTACTTTTGTGCCCTGGACATGCTTCAGGTGTCTGATGCAGACAATCATAGATTCATTCTATTCCTAAGTCCTGGGGCAAAGTTTCCCCAGGCAAACTACACACAACTGATAATATACATATTCTATTTTATATATATATATACACACATTATATAATATATATTAATTATAATATAATTAATATATATCATTATATAGTATAATAATAAATATATAATTCTTATAATTATACATAATATATAATTATATATGTTATATAATATATGTATTATTTATATATTATATATATATATCTAAAAATTATCATCCCCTCACTGGGTGTGACCTGGAACACCTGGGTGTGACAGCTGGAGGTGCTCAGGGCTTTCAGTCCTTCCTGGGTTCAGAGATGTTCCTGTCCCCCTGGTTTATGACACAGCCACAACTAAATCCCATAATTCAGTTCCTTTCTGCTGTCCCAGGAATCTGCCCAATAAAAACAAATTTATCACACATAATCAGTGCTGAGGCTTGTAAGGATGTACATGGTAGGCCAAATAAGCTCAGTTTGCTGCTGTGTCGCTGCAATTTTGGAAACTTCTTTTAACTACTTTGCAGAGGATGTACTCTTTAAATTGATGTTTGTGTTTATCCCAGAGGTGAGTGCATTTCAGTGAAATGTAGCATGATGCTGACTTAATCCTTAATGATCTCTTAGAAGTACTTTGCTGTAGAATCTTAACTTGTTTAGGGTGATGTGAAAGGTGCCTTAGGTTAAAGCATCCTGTTGCCCTTACTTGTATTTACTTACTGTGTCCTTCTTCTGCACCTTAGTTTTACTGTTTTAAATTCTAAAACTTTGTAGCTTAAAGAAAAAAAAAAAACAACGAAAAAAAACAGGTATGCAAGCTTGGATCTTTGTATTCTTTTTAAAAATGTGTTGCTGTTTTCTTCAAAGACACTTTACTGCATGCTCTTGATGTTACGACTTAACAGTTGTGGCTGTATGTTTTCAAAATAGCTTGGAAATAAAATAAATACTGTTAATGTCAGGGAAAATAAGCAAGTGTTATGGACAGATCTGACTTCTAAAGTAGAAAGTATCTGCACACTGTCCATCCAGCAAATATAATGTATCAGTGATGAGGTTGTTAAAGTTCTTTTAGTAATTCTTGTAGATCTCTTCAGGTGCAGACTTACTTGTGGGGCAAGCATTGGTGAGCAAAGTTGAAATGACAGTAAGCACTGTGAGTTTAGAAGCACAACAGAAATCCTAAGGAAGAAAGCAGCACTTCATAACTGTTTTGTAAATCTTATAAAGGATGTTGACACAGAAGAGCAGGTTTTGAAATGTCAGAATCTCCAGTGATTTTCTGGTGACATGAATGCTGCATATTTCAGGACACGGAGCACAGGGTGTGGCCTCTCCTCTCCAGCTGGCTTGTCATGTAGCACTCGGAAAATCACTTTGATCTTGGTGTTCTATGCAGCAGCCCAGTTCTTTTTTGGTTTGGGCCCTTCTTTTCTTTTGACAACATCAATACTTTGGGTGACATTTTCTTATTTTTGCAAAACTATAGTTCTTGAGGACTTCCCCTGCCAAATGCAGAAAGAGGAATGTAAACATTTTCCTGTGTGTCCAGAAACCTAGAAGTGGCTCCAAGTTTGATATTAACTTTAAAGAGATTCTGTGGAACCAAAAATACTTCAATGCTCACATCAAATGCAGTGTGTATGTTTAAAATACTTCTAGGTCAGGCAAAAACCTTGATATTGCTTTGAGAGGCAGCATCTTTTTATGGTTTAGTCTGGTTTTCCTGGGTTTTTTTTTTTCCCCACTGGTCTTTTGTGAATATGAAGTTCACATTATGATTTTATTTTTAATTGGAAATTATGTCCAGGTTGACTGTCTTAAAAATGTATGAAACTAAGTAACTGGAAGCATCTAGAGACTGAAACTCCATTGGTGTAGGAACTCCTGTTGAATGTTAGTTAAACCTTAAAAATAAAGTCTTCACTATGGTATAGATGTATTGTGGAATGCTTTAAAAGCCGAATTTTTCAACTAAGGAAGCTTCAACCCCAAAGTAGGACCAGAGAAAAAAAGGCTCAAAGTGGTTTGAGAGCTTGTTTTCAATTAAACCTAAAGAGAGAAGACATCTACTCTACCCTTCCATGATACTGGACATGGAAGAGTAGAATTCACAGTGGAGAAAAGAATGGGGAAAATTCCCTGAGGTTCAAAACACTGGGAGATGAAGATATTGTTCCTAATATTCTCTGTTAGTATTTAATTTGTATGTTTCTAAATAGATGTAGACTCCCATATCTTCATTTTACTAGTGACTTAGCTGGGAACCTAATTTGTGTTTCCTGTTTCCAAGTTCTGCATGAATAAATAAATCTGCATGGCTTCAGTGGTGAGAAAACCATGATGAGGCAGTGCACATCCAGGATGCTGCCATGTCCTTTGTGTGACAAAAACCATCCACTTGCATTCCTGATGCTATTTGGTAATAAGCCCTAAGCAGAATCGACAGATTTCCTTCAAGGAGATGCCGCATATTTTTCTTGCAGTATCTGGTGGAATAAAGGTTTTTTGGTTTTTTTTTCTGTCAACTGTATCTATGTGACCCTGATCCTGCAGCCAGTCTGAATAGGTGGGGTCAGAAGAACGTTTAGGCCAATTTCTCTGCATCTGGAAGGGACAGCTGTGAAAGAGAAGGTCAGAGGCCGTTTTTGAAGCTGAAATGCTGATGTTATTGTACACCCTGAGGATACTTTCAGTATTCTGGGCTTAGTTATATTCTGTATCGGAGGAAAGCATTCAGCTAAATGCTTCATTCTACAAAAGGCTTGCATTTTTGCTTATATCTAGGCAGGTGGGAGTGCAATTATAAGTTCACAGAATGGTTATCTGAGCTGAAATGCCTAAAATCACTAAAATTAATTAATAAATTTTTATATTCAAGACCTTAAAGTGAGCACAATCATAAGCCTTCAAAAATGAAATTTACCAAACTGATTAAAAATTTGCTGTTGGCTCTTATTTGAATCAAACATTAAAAACATAAGTGTATGTCACAGACATCTTTTATGAAAATCCTTTCCTTAGGATTTTTTCTCCTGAGAAGCTGAGAGGCCTCAGGAACAAAATGTAACCAATGGTTATCTGCTGCTGTGGAATGCAACAGGGGCATCTGTGATTGGTCTCATGGGTTGTTTCTAATTAATGGCCAATCACAGTCAGCTGGCTCGGACTCTGAGACACAAGCTTTTGTTATCATTCTTCCTTTTTCTATTCTTAGCTAGCCTTCTGATGAGATCCTTTCTTCTATTCTTTTATAGTATAGTATAGTTTTAATATAATATATATCATAAAATAATCAATCAAGCCTTCTGAAACATGGAGTCAGATCCTCATCTCTTCCCTCATCCTCAGACCCCTGTGAACACGGTCACAAATGTGCCCCGTTTTTTTTTTTTTTTTCACATTTGCTGTTGGCTAACTGTGGGAAGAGATGGGACAGAGTGGGGCTGTAGGATGAGCCTGCAGATGCAGAGAGGGGCAGAGAAGGGCACATGGCAGCAGAGAGCAGTTGTCTCTGCCTCACCCTGCGGGCAGGAGGTGGCACATGACAGAGCCCTGAACAGTGCATGATCACCCCACAGAAGGACATTTAGAGAGCAGGTTGTGACATGGGGGCATGGGATAGATCTCATAGTGAGAATGTGAAAAATTCATATATTTTATGATTGGCTTTATGCAAATATTCAAATGAATATTATATGTGTTGTGTTAGAAAGTAATGCTGTATTAATTTCTTAAGTAGTGTGTTAAATAGAGTTTTAGGTTATTAAAAATGTTAAAATAGAAACTATGCTATGTAGGATACTTTTTTTAAAAGAAAGGACTCACAGCGAGATAGCAGCCACAGGACACCTAAATCTTTTAGAGAAAGAGAATTTATTGCCCTCTTATCAGAAGAAACGAACTTCTTCCCACCTTGAAGGCGCTGTTTGGATTCAGAGGAAGAAGCTGATGATGCCCGACAGAATCTGTGTTTGAATGGAATTTATGCATCATGTATGAAGTGTATGAATATGCAACAGGCTGTTGCTTTTAAGGGTTAATCCTTTGTTAACGTGGGTCCTTTTCTGGGCTTGTGCTGCCCAGAAAAAGGTAGCTGGACATCTGTAACTCTTTGTCTCTATTGTCTCATATAGTCCTAATTCAAATTGTCCAAATTATTATTACTCTAATTGTATTACTATTTTTATAACCATTTTATTAAACTTTTAAAATTTTAAATTTTAAAAACAAGTGATTGGTGTTTTTCACAAGAACTACCATATAAGGAAATCCTGTGCCTTGAAAAAGTGTTTAACACCCTCTCGTTTCTTTGAATAAATGATTCAGATTCCCTGCTGGGCTCAGTGAGTGTCTCAGAGCTAAGGACAGAAGGCCACAAAAAAGTAAAACCTTTTTCAAGGTTCTCTAAAAGGCCCCATCATGTGAGTATCTTCCAGGATTGGTCCCAGTGTACACGGTACACATACAAAGATGAAGCTTTGTAGATCTGGGATGTTGATAATAAACCTTGGATTATTTAGGAGAGAATATCAGAACAGAACATTGCAATGGGATAATGTCCTCCCACTGCTGGATGAATGTCTCAGCATCCTTTGGCACTCATAGGAAATAAACACTGAGGTGAAGCAGGGACATTTATTTTCAAAGTGAGAGTCATTTATCCTTCTAGAACATTGTATTTCAGGGGCTCTGTTTCCATTATAACAAACAGTTGATAATGGAAGACATTGTCATTTGATGGATGTTGATATTGTAGAATGACAGGTAATCTTCATGTGACTTATATGCAAAATGCACATAAGTAGTTAGAATAAGAGAAATATTTCCTAATTGTCTTGGATGACAGATTTGCATTTTGCTTTTAGCCATTCCAAAGGACCTTATCATAATACAGTCAATTTAAATTTTATATACTTGTCACACTGATTGAAGTATAGTTACAAGAATCAAAATTTTGTCATTCAGATAAGAAAAATATTTAATGTAGCTACAGCAGGTAATAAAGATGTCCTGTCACTTAATGCAGTAGCAGCTTTCATTAGTTCTCACAAATGGCTTGAGTACTCACTTCATCCAAAAGTGAACTTTGGCCTTTGTGAGTTTTGAATCTGATTTCAGAGCTGGATAGGCCATGTTCAGCTATAATATATAAATATAATATGTATATTATTAAATGATCTCCTAGGGGAAGTGTGGCCTAAGTGCTGTTGTCCCAAGGTAGCAGAAGATAACTCCCTGCAGGGTCTGTCCCAGGGTAAATCATAAGCTGAGTCCTTTCAGAGCAGCATTTCTGGGCACTTGAAAGAGAAGAGGCGATTGTGCACAGTCAGTGGGGGTTTATCAAGAGTAACTCCTGCCTTGCCACCTTCCCTAGTGTGAAATTACTTGGTTTGAGGGCAGGCAGAGAGCAGTGGCTGCCCTTTACCTGGCCTTTGGCAGGCACGCTCCAGCCTTTCTCCCAACACACGTGCATGCAGGGTATGTGCAGGCTGGGGCCGTGGGCACCCTGGCCGGGTCAGGGATGTAGTGCCACGTAGCCATGATATTTTCTGAAAAATCCTTTCCTTAGGATTTTTTCTCCTGAGAAGCTGAGAGGCCTCAGGAACAAAATGTAAAGAATGATTATCTGCTGCTTGGAATGCAACAGGTGCATCTGTGATTGGTCTCATGTGGTTGTTTCTAATTAATGGCCAATCACAGTCAGCTGGCTCGGACTCTCTGTCTGAGCCACAAGCCTTTGTTATCATTCTTCCTTTTTCTATTCTTAGCCTTCTGATGAAATCCTTTCTTCTATTCTTTTAGTATAGTTTTAATATAATATATATCATAAAATAATAAATCAAGCCTTCTGAAACATGGAGTCAGATCCTCGTCTCTTCCCTCATGCTCAGACCCCTGTGAACACGGTCACAGTGCCACGTGTGACCTGGGACATGTCCCCAGCCCCAGAGCAGCGTGGGGCACTCCCTGGGTGCACTCACACACCCAAACTGAGGGAGGGCAGGGCTGTTTCAGAGCAACCAAGGCAGATTACATTTTCATACAGGGATAACTCTCAAGATTTCAACACTGATTAAATATTGAGCCTGTGAAAATTCTTTTCATTTTAAAAAGCTTCAGATATTGCATAAGTTTGATAGCATGCAAGTTGCTTGCAAGAAAGGCTACTTTTCAAGATTGTGTGTAATATACTGAAGGCAAGATAACTTCACAAAATAATTTTTCACTGAAAGCATATGGTACTGCTTACCTTGTAATGCTCTCCTAATTAACATAACCATAAAAAGATGACTGTTGAAATTTAGATAGTATCTCTGATTGTTAAAATCCTAATTACAGTTCTGTTAACAATTGTAGTTTCAGTAACACTCATTATTACTAGTTCCACATCTGAGAATCAGAGAATCAGTTCGTTCACATTAATTTCCATGAACTTTGGAAGTGAATGTGTGTATTGACTAATGAGCCTGCTAAAGCATTTCATGCAAGATAACTTGACATTGGACTATGCATTCCTGCTTTCAGTCTGTGGAATATGGTGAGTTTAGGAAAATAAACCAGGTTACCTGGTTTAAACGTGTAGATGTTGCAAATTAATTTCCACAGTGTTGCATTAGAGAAACAGCATTGTTTTGGAGGGAGAAACACTGAATACAAATACAGAGCAAGACAGTTGCAGGTAGCCTGTGCCACTGGCCAGCAAAAAGCAGGGCTTGCAGTTTGAAGTGTACAGTGGCCACTTCAATCCCAAGGGCAGTGCATGAGTGCAGGTCTTTTAAATGTATTCCAAAGATTCAGGAGAAAAGGGAACTGATGTTTGTAACAACAACTGACACAATCTATTTTGAGATAATAAAAAATGTTCCTTGTAGGGATGGTTGGCTAAGAGAGAGTTAATAGAGTTATTTGAGAAGGGCAAAAGCTATTACTGAAGTCAAGCCTACTTCTTTTATGTGAAAAGGAGACAAATGCAGGGAAGAGGAAACCAATAATAAAAGTGGGGAAAAAAAGTCCTTTTTGTTTGTTTTTCATTCAGCCTTTTGCTGTTGTACTGCCTCTGCAGAAACACGGGCTCAGCTCAAAGTCTTACCAGGAATTTTGTGACCTGACAAACTTGAATGAACATTGAACTGTTTAGGTCAATGCTCTTGACTGCCTCATTGGTCACAAGCTCAGTGAAAAATGGTCTTGTCTGGATAAACCCAATACTTGCTAAGCAAAAGGCAACTAAAAAATAAAGGGAAAGAGACTAGATAGAGAAAGAAAATGAGCAAAAAAAGGGAAGCTAAACCAAACCAATATTTTTAAGTCTGACTTAAAATTGTGATGAATATCTAATATATTCACACAAGCAGTTTTGATCAGGGAAATAAAAATTCAGGGGCATTATGAAGCACCCAACAAGACTAAGGGACTGGCAGCTATGCTGATAAGGGTTTCCAAATGATGCAGAAAGAATTAATGTGTAAATTGCTATGTGCCATCTTTGCAGATTGTGGTCCAGTGTCAGGCCTAAATCATAGATGCCAATTTCAGATTTCCTGCTCTTTTGTTTAATATTGCTTTTGGGTTTCATCTATGCAATATGTTTTTGCTTCCATTTGACATAGTAACATATGTGAATTTTGATCATTTTGTGGTAATTATTGTGATAAAATTCCATAGTATAAGATACCAGAAAGAAACATGACTGAATTGGTTGAAATGAAAATATCAGTTTGTTTGTTAGCAGTTTTTAAAATTTGAAATTAAGCTACAGGTACATAGTGATGCTAGAGAAGGACAGCTGGCAGAAAAGATTAATTTTGTTTTGGAATTTTGGGTCATGAATTCCTATACTGTGTAAGGATCTGCATCACTGGGATAGCACCCAGGTACTCAGTGGATATAATCAGGGATTATGGATTAATAAAGAGGATGTCCCTTTTGTAAATCTATTCAGTGCCCCCTCCTGAGCAGAAACTTTTCCTTTCCCTTCATCCTCTCAATCTCGGTGATTGTCACTTTGTAAGATCCTTTATTCTCGGCTCCAGTGCCACTGAAAAGCAGACAGTATTTAATGACCTTCTGCATCAGTGGTTTCATCTCCTGAAAAATTAGAATTGATTTGTTTTGTCTTTGATATTGAAAATCTAAAGCAGACCTTTTCTTCCTAACTTGTATAATAGCTGCAGCTGTATTGAGGAAAGATGGGGGAAGAGGACAAAAGTTCACAGAAGGTGCATTGAGAATTAAGACTACTTTTAAATAAACTTTGTTAACTAACATGGTCTAAAAAAAGCCTTGTCACTAGGCAGTTTAACATGTGTCCCTGAGAAGAATGAATGTTTTGTATAATCTCTGTATTATTACAGGAAGTTCAGTCTGTGTAAAGAAAAAAAATGGCTTAATATGACCAATTGTTTCCCTGTGTATTCCACATGACATTATTCCTATTTATTTTTCTCATCCTATCTTGGAAAGCTGCCAGGTTAACCTATATATGGTTTAGGAAACCCTATACCCTCCTCCTTTAAAAGGTAAATTAGTGTTTGACCTCAAATACCTTACTCTTTTTTGTGACAGACTGTGAGTTTTAGTTTATTATTTTAACAGATCAATAGGTACATTAATTCTAACAGGAAGCTCAGACTCTGCCTGAAGTTAAATTTGCTGGGTTTTTAAATTACTTTTATTCTCCCACAAGGTTGAAATTTCTTTAGGAGAATCAAAGACAGGAAAGTAATTCACTGGAGAAACAGCAAATGATGCTGAAAATGCCAATATCAATTTCCTCAACAAGTCATAACTGGAATGCCACGAGTCTTGTTTCTGGCTCTAACAATAATCATATGAGTAATCTAAGGCCCTGATTGGGAGGCACATTTGACAAACCTGTGACTTAACTTAAAAGATGACTGAGATAAATTAAACCCTGCAGGGCTGTGTGAGGTAATGTCTTGAAGAGAACCCTAGAGGAACTAATGTTTGTTGTATCATGATTTATATTTTAAAGGCATTATCAACACTGTAGATGGCCAAGTGCTGAAGATTTGTTTAGGAACATTCCCAGTTGTATTTTCTGTACTGTGTGGTATATTTGAAGTTGGGTGGAATCTGAAAACAGGCCTTTAAAGGGAAGAAACCAGTTAGAATTCCATTGTGTCTTTGACCTTAGTCAGTTCATACATTTTTCACCTTAGCATCACATTTTGCGGATCTACCTAGAAATTGGGTTGCCGTAATAACCTGTGGCTCAGTGTTAGAAGCAGTATAAAAATTCTGGTTATTGTTGATTTCCTTAAAGACACACAGAGACAGGACATGAAGACAAATGTAAGGTTCCAGGTTAGCCTAAACCAATTTTTTGTCTTCCTATCTTCCACACTCTTCACTTCTCTGTACCTTAGAAAATGTGGGAAATTAAACTTGTGTTGGGGGCTAATCCTGTGGAAAAGTGTCAGCAGTACTTAGCCCGGACTGACTTCAGCTCAGAATGACCAGGGCCTTCTTCTGAGGCTCTGTGACAACACTGAGATGTAAAATGTTCTGCTGGTGCTCCCTAAAGGGGTGAAATGGCTTTGAGGAAGATTAAGATACCAACAGAAACAAATTGATGATATAATTAATGAAAAGGAGGAATATCCAGGTGTTAAAAGCAGTTGAGGGGGAAAGTGATTTTCTTCTTTTTTTTTTTTTTTTTTCCTTGGAGCTTTAGTGCATTATCAGGCATGGATAAAACTTCCAACAACACAACTTGGTGTCTGCCTTTTCCCCACCATGAATTCCTGCACTGTTCAGTCCTACCCACAGCTTCCTGGCCTTTCACTGAAATCCAGGACATGAGAAACATGGCACATGAAGAAGTTGTTTCTCATTTTAATTTTTTGATCACCACCTTCCACAAAGTGCAGTTTTACCTCTTGTGTGTGGACAATGTCTTAAGGGAAGACCAGTTGTCCCTGAAAGTCAGATGATTCTGATCCAGTCAAATTCTCATCCACACTGGTATTAGGAACTATGCTAAAGATAGATATAATCTGAATAACAAATTCTAAGCTTTTTTGGTTGCTAGAGTCTATTATCCTGGTCTGCTCCTTCAGTCTGGGCTGTATTTTGGCCAAAGTAGCTGCCTGGCTCCCTCCCAGGAGAGCAGGTAGTCTAGAGCTGACTGCACCAGCTCTAGGAGAATAAACCTTTATTTCCTAAGACACATGGACATTGTGCAGTGCAAATGTTTCATATGAGCAAACCTTGCTGTGATCTCAGGGTGACATGTGCTGAAGAATGGCAGTTAATTTTTTTAGGACTTCATATTTTAAGAGTGCGCAACAGACATAGTAGAATGTGTAGATCAGCCTTTCCTGGATTAGCCATCCAGACACTGTCTTCATTTCTCATTCAAATTACCCAGAGCAGAATTTAGGAGACCTTTTGCTTACATTTGTAGTATTTCGGACTCAAGGGATTCTTCTGTGTTCTAGAAATGTCGACTTGCTATCAAAGGCTTGCTGTTTAGGTACTATTTTTCTAGGGTTGCTTTCCAATCAGTTTTTGTCTTCAATTCCTGCTTGATAGTTTTTCTCTCTATAGCAAAGGGCCATCGTATTCTGTAACACAAATAGATGTTTAAAGCCTTCTGCTTTTAGAATACTTCTGTATTTCGATGCAGAGGATCTTTATTCTCTGATAAAAGTGGCAAAGTCTTTTTGGGTTATGCTAATCCTTAAGAGTGAGAGAAACAATCCTTTGCTATGAGAATCTGTTAAATACTGTTTTATTTTTCAGTCATGGCTTCCTCTGGACACTCTTAGAGTTTTTTGTCTTTTTGGCTTCCAGGAGGGCTCGCAGCACTTGAGGTGTGGCTGCAGCAGTGCAGATTGTGGCAGTCATGTCCCCTGACCAGCTGGCAGCACAAGATGGCTTGGCCCTTTTGTGTCAGGGCCCACTGGTGACTTGTGTTCAACAGATCTTTTACATGGCACTGCTCTCTAGCAGTGTCCCCCAGTTTGTACCTATAACTGGAAGTATCCCGTCCCAGGTAGAGAGATCTGCACTTGCTCTTGTTAAATTTATTATGGTTGGTGATTGCCCAGCTCTCATCTACCCAGATATGTGTCCATTAGTAACTTTCAAATTAATATTCTTCCCTTCTGTTTACCACAGTTCTAATGGCACTGAATCAGTGCAATGACAGATGTCAGTTGCTGCTGGGGAATATTCAGTGCAGTATCTAGAAGCACCAAGAAACCCTTTCAGGAATTTATCAGAGCTTAGTGAAGCACTGGATACAGGCTGCTCATGATTTATTGTTGGAGACCTGACATAAAGGGCTTACAGCTGAAAATGACAAAGTTTTGCCCAGAACTGAGATACTGGCATAGTGAATGTCCTTATTTTTCTCTGAAGAGAGTAGTCTCATGTGCTGCTTGTTTTCTTTTCAAATTTTTCACTTACTTTTGAAGCATCTGATGTAATTTGTCAGAGGGAAACTTAAGTTCATTATAACCCTTTTTTTCCTCTTCAAGTTTGTGAATGCTTCTGTTGTCCCCTCTGAGCTCAGCGTACAAACAGAACAGCAAGGTCTCCACCCTGTATGATTTACACCTGGAAGTTCATCTCTTTCTTGACCAAATATGGGCATTAGTACAATTTTCTGTCTATACAAATACTATGTACAGGCAAATCTCTTGGAGGCAGGTTCAGCCATGCTTGTGCAAGGCAACATTTAACGTGGCATCGCAATGCTCACCATCTAATGCAGTGAACCCAGAGCAAAACTACTGTCCAATAAAGTAGCTTTAAAATGCTTTTCTAGTCCTTTCTTTCCTACTTTCTTTCTCCTGGAAATTAATGCTTTTGATAGGCCTACTCTTCCTTCAGTAAATCCTGTCTTCTTTAGTAGCCTTCCATAAAAAAAATCTTTTCAGAAGGACCCATAGCTAAAGCCACAAATTAAGGAGGAAATGGGTCCAATGTGTTTGTATTTACAGGAAAAGATATTTTAGAAATTATTTTGTATGTCTTGTGCCATTGCAAGATCTAACATGAGTGAAAAAAAATTCTGAGAAATCTAAAACCAAAAAGTGACTTTTTTTGGTATTAGCTTATAAATTTTGCCATCAGACTTCTGAATGTTTGCAATAAGGAAAAGAGAAACTGCTTTGTTCTGTTTGCAGTTTTGGACTGTGTCTTAAAGTTTAATCATATTTCAATTTTAAAATATATTGTCTTGATATATTATCTTGAAGAGTCTGTATGTTGGATCTTTACTTTGAAGAGGAAACCATTTATAGATGGCTTCATTATTTTATCATCCAAGCAAAATGCCTGTAGGTATCTAATGATAACTATTTCTTTTTTATTACATTATAATTATTGCAAATTAAGTTTTATTACAAAATGGTGTTCAAGATGCTAACTGCTCAACATTATAAGGGCAACCATCCTATTGGAACTAGATTAGGTGTGATTTATAAAAAAGAAAACATTAATCGGCTTTTGGAAAATAACCCTGGTTATATATGTGCAGCAACAAATAAAGTTCAGGACTATAAGTATTCATCCCACAGGAATGAAACAGGACAAAAGGCAGCTAATTGGAAGAATTTCTAAGGTGTGCTAGTGGAAATGAATTTTCATTACTTTATGGGTGAAATTCAAATCATGTTGACAGAAGCTTCGGTTATTGACTTGCAGCTAATTAGCAGATAGCAGACTAGACAATTAGCTGGAATAGAATGGGGCTTGAGAAACAAAATTTAAAAGTTTATAGCACTTATTAAAAGCAAGTTTCTGTTTCTAGAAATACACCAGCTTAATTGCCAGCATGATGAGAGTGGTCTATGCATCTAGTCTGAAGTCTTTTTTACTGTATGTATAGGTATTTAAACCTGTGGTGCAGCTAAGATTTACAAAGCCTGCAACACACCTTCTATACATGCAGCAGAAAAAGTTAGAAGTAACAGAAGTATTCCTTGGGAGGCAGGAATGCAGGCAGTGTCAAAAAGGACAATCCTGGTTAGAACAGATATGCTAGCTTTAAAATAATTAGGACAAAGCCAATTAATAATATTTTTCCAAGGAGGTTTTGATTGTGTCCTGTGGTGGTGTTCGCAGGGGTCCCAGGATGAGGGAAGAGATGAGAATCTTGACTCCATCTTTCAGAAGGCTGATTTATTATTTTATGATATATATTATATAAAAAGAAAATTATGTATTAAAACTCTACTAAAAGAATAGAAGAGAGGAGACATCAGAAGGCTTGAAAGGAATAGAAAGGAATGATAATAAAATCTTGTGACTGGACAGAGAGTCCGAGACAGCTGGACTGTGATTGGCCATTAATTAAAAACAACCACATGAGACAAATCAAAGATGCACCTGTTGCATTCCACAGCAGCAGATAATCATTGTTTACATTTTGTTTCTGAGGCATCTCAGCTTCTCAGGAGAAAAGATCCTAACGAAAGGATTTTTCATAAAATATGTCTGTGACAGTGTCTGGTGTGTGCAATGTTATTAAATGTTAGAGATTGTAGGAGAACTGTTTTGTATTTTTTCTTAATGTTAAGCAGGATTTACTGCGAAGTTCAAAAAATACTGTATTGACATGTACATTTTAAGTCATGGTGTTACAAAAGCTCTCTTTCCAGCTTCTGGTAAAAGTCTGCCTGCTTGCAGTGAGAAACAGTTTTTTTCCCAATTTTATTATACTTGGATGCAAAACATGTTGTTTTGTTACATTTACAGCTTCCTGGAGTTGCAGAATTAACCCAAATATTTTTCCCAGCACACCTCTCATATGTACCACTGGGACCTTATCTCCATCTGCTGTTCCAAAGGGATCAGACTGGGCAGGGCCTGCTTGGTTAGTGGAACCTCCAGTGTTCACTAACCATGTGGCCTTTGCTAAATTAATCTCCCAGTTCTTGAAAGTCCCCCCACCCAGTGCCTTCAAGTTGGGCCAGTCACAACAGGATGTTTCTGCCACTCCTTCCCAGTCAGGCTCACCCTGGCTTCCAGCAGGGTCAATTGCTGTGATCCCCCCGTCACCCCAGCAATGGAAACAGGTTCTGCCCCCACATGTCCTGATGGTATCAGGGTACACTGCACACCAGTATCAACTAAGGCATTGTATTTGTGTGGTTCTGCTGTGCCAGGCCGTCAGATCCACACCCTCCAGAAGATCTGGTTTTCCCGTGCCTCTCCCTGGCTAGAGGCAGGGCCCCTCTGACCCTGGCTATACATGGTAGAGGTACCTTCCAGGGGATCCGACAGATGGATCTCAGCAGTTCGGTCTTTGGGAGGTTGAATCTACCTTCGCTTTACTGGAGTTCCCTCAATTAGCGTTTCCCTCCTTGAGCTGACACACCCGTGCTGCCACGACAGAAGTGGGTTTTCCATCCCACCTTCCCATGTCTTCTCCATGGTCTCACAGAAAAAACCACAGGTCAGCCCGTGGGGTGTACCCTCTCTCTAGCTAGGGAATGTTGGGCTCTGACTCTGGGGCCTGTGACTCGCACTGGTGCCATATGGGAACTGTTCCTCCTCACCTCCTCCCTCATCTCCTCTTTGAGGTGGAGACATGAGCCTGCATCAGGCCATTGATCACACTCTCGTAATTTCGGAGCTTGTTGGCCACAGAACCCACTGTCTCTCGGCTGGTATCGGCATTAATCGTTGCAATGAAGGTGGTGTATTGGGATGGCCCCAGATTTGCCAGACACCACAGCATTTGCCCTGTGCACCTGACCTTGCTGGGGTCATTATCATGCTGTCCATCCCTCCCAAAGAGTACCTCCAATACTGGCACTTCTCTCAGCTGTTGGATCCCTTCCTCGAGGTTTGGGATCCCCAGAGAGCACTCGAGGTTCGGCATTCCCAGAGGGCACTCGAGGTTCGGGGTTCCCAGAGAGCACTCGGGGTTCGGGATCCCCAAAGAACACTCGGGGTTCGGGGTTCCCAGAGAGCACTCGGGGTTCGGGATTCCCAGAGAGCACTCGGGGTTCAGGGTTCCTAGAAGGCACTCGAGGTTCGGGGTTCCCAGAGAGCACTCGAGGTTCGGCATTCCCGGGGCACTCGAGGTTCGGCATTCCCAGAGAGCACTCGGGGTTCGGGGTTCCCAGAGGGCACTCGAGGTTCAGGATTCCCAGAGAGCACTCAGGGTTTGGCATTCCCGGAGGGCACTCGAGGTTCGGGATCCCAGAGGGCACTCGAGGTTCGGCATTCCCAGAGGGCACTCGGGGTTCGGGGTTCCCAGAGGGCACTCGAGGTTCGGCATTCCCAGAGGGCACTCGGGGTTCGGGATCCCCAGAGGGCACTCGAGGTTCGGCATTCCCAGAGGGCACTCGGGGTTCGGGATCCCCAGAGGGCACTCGAGGTTCGGGATTCCCAGAGAGCACTCGGGGTTTGGGATTCCCAGAGGGCACTCGAGGTTCGGCATTCCCGGGGCACTCGAGGTTCAGCATTCCCAGAGGGCACTCGGGGTTCGGGGTTCCCCAGAGGGCACTCGGGGTTCGGGATTCCCGGGGCACTCGGGGTTCGGCATTCCCAGAGGGGCACTCGAGGTTCGGGGTTCCCAGAGAGCACTCGGGGTTCGGGGTTCCCGGGGCAATCCAGGCCCGGCATTCCCGGGCACTCGAGCAGACGCTGCTCGCTCCCTCAGTGCTGAGCTCCAGCGGTGCCGTGAATTGTCCCCGCAGTGAGGGACAGCCTGGCCGCCCTCCCCAGCCCTGTCCATTACCTGCCTCTATTGTCACGGTATCTCTGTCCCCCCGAAAGAAAACTCCCAAAAACCAGAGGAGTTTCCCCTCCCCGCTGTCTCCAGCACCCAGCCACCAGTGCTTCTTACCAACTCAGTGGGAAAAAGTTCCACAAGTAACAAGAAAAGAAGAGAAAAGAAAAAGCCCCAACCCCCAATAATTTTTAAAACTACATTTCTCAGAGAGCTGCTATCAGAAGTGTACATTAATAAGCATCTAAATTACAGCTCTTGCCATGTAGAACAAATTAGACTTCTTTTCATTAATATCAAAGAAGCAGAAAACAAGCTGAATCCCAAGTGAATTAAATGAACATAATTATTTGCCATTTCTTTTTCTACTACAAGCCAGTCTTTATTCAATTAAACAACTCACAATCATGTACCCACTATTTCAGTGGTGTTCAAAACAGCTGGTGTCAAAATTAAGTAGTTTCCCTATATCTTGTATACAGGACTTTGGACTCTGTTACCTTATTCATGGCAATGCTTTGGTGCTTTTCTTTAAGCTAAACAAAACTGCTGAGGGCTCTGCAGAGTTTTTTTTCTATGCAGGTCTTTGAAATACTGTGGTAAAAATCTTTAAGACATGAGTGTTTCTATGTTTTGTTGAACTTGATTCCAGTTCTAGATTCGGCTGCTAGGAAATAAATTATTTTTTCCCTGAATGTGTTTTTGTGTGTGCATGTTTGTTTTTGTTTGAGGAGCTTGATGGAGGGAAAAAAATATCTTCATCCCCAAAATCCTTAATTACTAACTGTGCCAATGTTTCATTCAGAGCTTTATTACTTCCATGGTGTCTTTAGCGGTCTAATCAGGGCTGAAATGATGAGATATTTTACAAAATGCAGAGCAAAAACCTCTAATATTTAATTCTCAAAGGTGTTTTCTCCCTCTACTTCCAATGATATATTTCTCAATGGGTAAAGTTCTATTTCATGGGAGACCAGAGAAAAACCTCTCGTTTCTGCTGCTTCAATCAATATAAATGGATTTGTTAATTTTTTTGGGGACTGTTCTCCCAGAACTTCTCATTTCTGCCTCATATCTAAACGTTTCTAGCTGGTAGTTAATTGTTTGTTCCTTTCAGTATCACTCCAGAGATCCTCAATGGATTAGAACTTCAGTGCAAAACATTAACATAATAAGATAATTCTCATAATGATACAAAAGAAAGTGCCCTGAAGTGATAAAAGCAATTTTCCCTTGATGTTGTTATATTCAGAGGCAATTTCTGTTATAGCTTTTTAAAAACATATTCTGCTACCTGTGCCACAGAATCAGAGTTAATTTAAAACGAGCAGACACGGCGTTAGGTGAGAGTGAAAGCTTGAGCCACAAGGTGCAAGAGATGAGAAATCTTCCTGTGCCTGGGAGCCCTCCTGAGCAGCTGAGGAACAGGAGATACCAGAAATTCTGCCATTCTCTGTAGGGGTAGATGGGAGACTCCTCACTCTGAGTGCTTAGAAGGGAGAGAGAAAAAGTGGCTCAATCCTCTTATATCAAATCCCTGAATATTGCAGCCTTTGGATGGAATATAATTTCTTTTTCTTTACAGGCACAATTGGTATAAAATATTATTGCTGTTGAGGTGATGTTCATTGTTCTTAGAAGTTAGGTTATTGCCTTCACAACTGAATTTATGGAATAATTCAAAGAAGTTTGTTTGGATAGTCTTAGACTCTTGTACAGACCAATGTTTGGGCTTTTTTGTTTTGTTTTGTTTGGGTATTTTTGTTTGTTGCTTTTGGTGTTTGTTTTGTTTGTTTGGAGGGGGTTTGTTTGTTTGTTTGTTTGTGGGGTTTTGGTTTTTTTTTTTGGTTTGGGGGTTTTTTTCCCTTTTGAAACAGTTTTTTTATTTAAGAGTAGCTGTATGTCAAAGACTATGGTGAAATATACTTCTGTGATGGTTACCTTGAAAGGACACTTGGAACAATATAAATTATATCTGTATATGTACCAATCTTTAAAATCAACACTAGAACAACTTAAGGTTCCAGAGTAAAGCCAGACACTGATCTAGATTTTAACTTTGCAGTTCACATAATCTGCCTTATTGTCATCTGTTCTCTTTCCTAAATTCTTATTTTTGGATTTTTTTTCCACTGCTCTGGCTTCCAGTTAGGTTCAGAAACAAAACAACATCCTGGGGCATGTGCCATCATCAATTTTTACCATCTACTATAAATTACCTCTCTCTGAGATTTAGTACAGTGTCATATAATGAAGATTCTTTTTATGTGTGAAGGGATAATTAACTCTTGACTGGAGTTGTTTTCTTACATGGACAGAAATGGAATACAAAGCCATCACTGCAGACTGGTTGTCTGCTTTTGAATTCTGCCTTTTCCATAAGGGAAATGCATATTATTTTTTAGGATGAAAGATAAAATAACCTGAAACGGAGTGTGCAGCATTTGATCTGTGTTGCAGACAAGTGCTCTGGGATACACTTGCTTAATTTACAAGTAAAGCACCTCAGGATTTCTTGTTATTTTTTTGTCAATGCCATGAGCTCAGCTTGATGTAAATCAAGCTGTCTTCATCCTGGTTCATGCTCCATTGCCAATAAATTGGTTTGGGAAGTGAAACTTAGCTGGCATATTCTGGGTATTTGAAGATGGAATACAACTCGCATTTCCATAATAGTCCAGATTCTTCAGAGCTATTGCAGTACATAGTAAATATACTTTTTTGCTGTTTGTTCTCTTTTGAGGACTTTGGGAGGACTCTTGGGCTGACTAATCAGTATTTTCAAGATCACAAACAGCAAACGTGCACACACATGAAACTACGCAACAATGGGGGCTAATTTTATGAAATAAAATAATAAAGTTATTAAAATAATAAGTCTAATAAAATTAATAGATGGTTTTATGAAAGCATTTTATCAATAACTTAGCAGGTATATTTTTCATTAGTCAGAATAAACTAGTTTCTCCAGTGCCTTTGTGAAATTCTCAAATGAACACTGTATAGGATCCTCAGCATTAAACAGCTTTTGGTTTTTATTTTTTTAAATACCTATAGTTTTATCTTTTATGATTATTCATAAATTCAAAATTCAAAACTGTTTAAAATCACTTCAAAATCTTGCATAAAGCTAACCCCAAGTTTCTTGTAAGCTCATATCTGTTTTGGATGAAGGAATATGGCACTGTACTGGTTTTTCTGTGCTTGGGAATAATTTTCTTCTATTTAAATTTGCTCCAGTGGCACCCTGGAATTTACTTTATTGTATGAAATTAAAGTACCACTCAACCATCATCTCAGAGTACCTTTTCAATGAATGATGCTATAAATCAACATCATCAATGTTTTATAATATCAAGAAAACTGAACCATAGTTCTGTGTAGACAATTAATTTATATGTAATACATGGACAGTCAATTGAAATACTCAGATGAAAACAGAATAAAGTTAACAGGGAGTAACGAGGAGCTGTTACTTGTACCTGCCTCTGTTCAAAGCACACAGGCTGATAAATGCCCTCTCCCACCAAACCGCAGCGCAGCTGGATCCAAACATGCTTCACTTGTGGTCGCAGAATCAACTCCTAAATAACAGCTTGTCAGATGAGGTTAATTTTCAGATCTGATACTCATGACTAGACTGTTAAGCATCAATTTAAATGTCCAAACATGTAAAACAGTTTGCCCTAGAAATTAAAATTAGCATGTTAGCTGACAGAATATGTGCTGACATCTAATTACGGTGCATAATAGGGTTTTGTTCTACTGTACTAACACCTCTCTTATTTTAATTTTTTCTAATCTTATTAATCTGGACATGTAGGCTTATTTTCTCTTTTGGGCTCTCATTTACTAAGATTCTGATTCAAAATCCTGTTATGGCTGATTAGCAATTTTTGCTGGAAACGGTTTTCTAGTAGATTAAGTAAGAATGTTATTCAGATTCTGTCTTGTCTGCATTTAAACATCTAAGCCTGAGAGGAATCTTGAAGCCAAGTCTCTGCCATATCCTGTACCATGCCTCTTTAGCTGCTTTACTCTCTGCTATAATAAGATTTCAATAATAAGAGCTTTATGGTGTCATCTTTTGGTTCTGTTCTTTTCTGAATTTCTGATTGATGGCATTCATAGGAGTATTGACTGCATTTAGTAAGACATCTGCCGTGCTGCTGGGGGTATGGCAGTGTGCTGTGCAGTCTCATTGTCACCTGGGGAGTGTCTGAGCCCTGGTGACAGAGGTGTGGTGTCCTGAGCTCGCAGGGGGTGCCTGCTGCACATCATCCCCTGGCAGCTTCTGGGGAGAGGGAAGGGTTGCTGGGAACTCCATGCTATCCTAAAGGTCTGTACCAATGTGTTCGTTTGCTTTTTACCCTGCTTGGCTAACAGAAACATTGTTGGGCACATGTGGGAACCCAGAGCATCCCTCTGGCTGTCCAGCATGGCCAGGACCCCTGCCAGGGGGCTCAGAGACCCTGGCACGGAGCCCAAAACACCTGTGGGTTTGATTATGACCCGTGGAGCAAATTACCAACCTTGTATGAAGACCAGCAAGCCACAACAGTTTAGGTAGAATAATAGTGAAGTTATCATGGGGTGGGAAAGTAGATTTTGGGGTTTTTGGTATGGGGGTTCAGGAGGCAAGATGGAGGGAACTGGGTGTGCCAGTCTTTCTCCTTCTTTTTCTTGGCCTCCATCTTCTGCTGTGATGTTGGCACTTACAGATTGGTTTAGAGTAGAAGCTCACTGTCTGACATAGGTGATAGGGATTGGAAAGTAATTGTAAACATGTTATACGTAGTTTTTAGTATAAAGACATAACACCGCCCTGAGGCAGGCAGAGTGCCTGGAACTGTCCTGCTGGATGGACCTCGGCTGGGCAGGAGAAATTTTTTTTAATGATAAGGAACAATAAACAACCTTGAGACCAAGAACTGAAGAGCCCTGACTCCTTCTTCAAGCACCAGGCTGGGAAAAGAGACTTTCTAACTTTTCTTGGGGTCACTCTGATAAGCCAAAGATCCCGACAGGCACATGCAGATAACCACACCCATCATGATTCTGAGCACAGAGCAGGGGCCCATCAGCGTCTTGGAAGATGAACACCAGGGCTGCTGCTGAAATCCATAAGGATGGATGTATCTTCTTAGAGGCTTCCAGGGAAGTAGAGTTTAATGTCCAGTGGGGTATATGACTTGATCTATCACTTGGTATGCATGGCTTGAACACTGAAGGAGCTTGAACAGAAGGGCAAGCAACACCACACAGGTTGGGAATAAAATCTCAGGAAAACATCATAGACAGGAGCGTGTCTGATAGTTTCATTTTATAGATTACACAACAACAGCAACCAAACAAAATACCAAACACAAAAGAAAGGCCAATTCAGATATGAAAAAATTAAATTGGCCATTCAAAAGTGATTCCAAGGAAGTGAAGTGCAGCGTAGTGTTGGCCAACTGGGGCAGATTTGATTTGGCTTGCACTTGGAAATGGACACAGGTTTCAGGTGCAGTTTGCTCTGTGTTCAAAGATGAGTAAAGAGGACGTTTCCAAATGTAATTCAGGAGCTGTAATATCTGTGATTACTGATAGAAATGCAGTTGTACCAAACTTTTTTTTTCTGTTGACTTCAAGTAACAGTGGGCTGACTTGTCATTGTGTTGGCTGAAATACTTGCAGTAAATACATGCCATCCAGGTGCCTGGGGCAAAATAAATTAGAAAACAGTAAAGAAAAAGACCCAACCAGCAATTCAAAGATTATTAAGTTACTGTAGAAGGAACTTCTCATTCTTCTACATATTATCCGTGAAAAAGAATATATTACTATAGGACCATATTTTATGAAGTGTCTCCTAAAACTTCTGAACTTGCATAGTCCTAAATGTGTGTATTAGAGATGTTCCCATTGTGTTGGATATTTCTAGACTTCATTATATACCAGTCGCTCTGTAGCTGAGAACTTGAAAGGTAATTCAAGGTGCTAAATGTTTCTGAGGAACTGCACCAAATTACAGTCAGTAAAACTGATGCTGGTTATTTGATAGTTGGAGCAAATCCTCTGCAGCCCCCATCCTCCACATGACTGTTTATGGCTTTCATTTTTTGTTGGGATATAATCCAGTGAACTCACAAGCAACACCAGCTAGAAAAATCTACATGATACTGGGATGTATCAATACAGCTCCCCTGTGCTGGGTCCTTAAAAATTGCATTCATTGAACCACAATTTTTACTTTGATATTGGTCGTTCTGTTGTTTATTTCTATTTTTGTTCGGTTTCTCATAGGAAAATGTTATTAACAGCTCCTACTTTTTTTTTCTATTCTGTTGTTTCCTAGGGTTATGTCTTAAATACAGATTAAATGACAATATTTACAGTGTCTGATGGGGCTTGTAAAGCTGAAGTTTATCATCTTTTATTAAGACTTCTGTTTGTCTGTAAAACTGGAAAGAAAAGAGGAAAAATAGGAAATCTTCCCAGAATCCCACTTGGGGTCTCAGAATTAGGTTTCCTTTACACTATTTTTAGCTGCTAACATTTGCACTTTTAACTCACTTGAAAACATTTTTTTCTGATGTATTTCTGGACCACAGCTTTGATACAGAAAAAGATCGGTCTTCTGTAGAAAGATTGTTATTAGGTTTACTTGGTTTTCTTATGTGTTTTTGTTTAAAAAAAAAAAAGAAAAGATAGGGAGACTAAGGGTGGTCCAGATCTTTTTTATTGATACAGAGTTTTCTCATAATCCTTTGAAAAATGAACATATAAACCTGATAACTGAAAATGAATGTACATATCCATACATTCTTGTATATATCCACATATTCTCTTCCTTTTTTGATTTAATAGGATTATATATTTTTCTGTGTTTTATATCATACAATGACAATTTTTCCTTTAATCTGTTGCCCTTACAAAGGAAGTGCAGCACAGATGTGACCTGGAAGTCTATAAAAGAGGATGTAGAATAAATGAATAGAATAAATGAATGTTGCCTTCTCTTTTGTGAGGTGCCTGTAAAGCAGACTCAGTGCAAGGAAATGTTTGCATTGCAAAGTTCTGCTTTAATTATCCTTAATCTTCACTGAGTGGCCTTTTCCAATTCAGAACTGTCCCCTGACAGAGCTGACGACTCTAATTTTATTATCTATTTATTATTTTCTTTGCTTTGGTAATTTATATTCTCAAGGCATTTTACCAGATTTTGCCAAATTCCTAATGTTCATTGACACTTGATTGTTTACTGGATGTTAGTGAAATGGACAGAAACCATTATTTTTTTAAATTATCCTGTTCTGCCTACCTCTAGAAATAATTTAGAGCAGGCAGTCTAAGGCTGTTGTAATTCAGTACTTAGACATAATTTGAGAATAGATGATGTGTATATCCTGTATTTAGAATTTTTACACATGGGAAAAATGACAAAAAAATCGTTAGAATATTTTTTCAGGTCCTGTGAAAGCAGGTGTGTTCTGTACTGTGGATAGGAGGGGAAAAATAGCCTGTAGCTCTCTTATCAATCAGATTGAGGCTGATATGGTTGATGTAGAAGCAAATCAATGTAGATTACGGAATTCTACAGAGTTTTCCAGACTGTGGGATGCATTCAAAGTCTAATCCATATGTATCTAATTGTCCAGTAGCTCTAGATTATTTTATGCAGATTCATTCTGTGATGGCAATTTTCTACTTTAAATGCAATAGTTCCATCAATCTTGAGTTGTCCTTCCTGCTCCCCAGAGGACAAAGCTGTGGCACGAGGGACAGGGCAGGGATGAGCCCAGGCTGTGGGCAGGCAGGAGGATCAGGATCAGGAGCCTTCCTGGCTGGGCAGGGCTCAGGTGAGGTCTACAGTGTCCAAGACAAGCACTGATGCCGAATTTTGCGCCAAAAGGCGAAAATAACTGCTCAGAGACTAGGTTTCCAAGTCTATAAGCAGGAGGTATTTATTGGTAACACGTTGGAGAAAACCCCAGCTCTAGCTGGAAAGTGGTTTTCTGACTTACTAGCAACAAAAGCAGGTTTTTATACAATATCGAACAAGGATTACATCATTATTATATGCATATTCATAGGTAGGCAGGAGTATAGGTGGAGTCTTCCGGGAATTCTTAGTTTCTCTTAGTTAAATTTTAAACTTTTCCTAATTTGGGCAGTTTCCTGTGGTACTTGGCTTGGTCTTGGTCACTTGTCAGGTCGCGTTGACTTGTTGGCTTTCATTTCTGCTTTGGGGCATCACTTTTCTTGTCCTAATTCCAAAGTTTTCTCTTGTCAGTGTGTTTTAGATCATTTATTAACTTGTCCAAATATTTGGATTCCAAAGTTCTTCCTGACAGTGTATTTTGTCTTTTAATTCTTTTATTTCTCAAAGAAATGTTTTATTATGGTTTCAGCACACTGCTCAAGAAGGGGTTTTTGATCACTTTCTTCCCTTGCTGTATTTTGTAAAAATATTGAAATAGTTGTTGGGATGGGAAATTTAATACTTTTCTTCTATCCCAAGCAAATGCCTTCACTAGTGGACCGTAGAGTGTATTTATCTTTCTCTTTTCCCCCAGAATCAGCCAAATAAAATTAACTTTCGCAGAAGAATTTATAAGAAAAAAAGAATTACCCTGAGCATAGTGTTGAGAGACTTCACTTGGAGTGCAGGAAACAGAGTTCAAAGTTTTTCATCTGAGTCAGAGGTGAAATATGAGATTGAGTTATTTATGCCAACAATTAATATGATGCTTTTTACTACTTCCCCTATCTCTGTGGGGTTTTTTTGTTCGGTTTTTTTGGTTGTTTGTTTTTTGGGTTTTGGGGTTTTTGTTTGTTTGTTTGTTTTGTTTTGTGTTTTGTTTTTTTTTGTTTTGTTTTGTTTTGTTTTGTTTTCCCCAAAGCATCTTTTTGGTCACCGTTTCATCCCTTTGCAAGATAAAGAAAAGTTTGCAATGTCCAGGACTCCTTCCTCTTAAAGCCCCTTCTGACAGGTTAGTTGTTATTTTAATAGGCAGCACACATACAGCAGAGAATTTTCGACGAATACAGATTTGCCAGAGGAAAAGCTAAAAGATAGGAAGTAGTATTGCAGCCATCAGCTTGCTAGAATTTATTTAATTGCACATGCTTAAAAATGGTTCTTTTTAGATTGAGCTGTGAGTGATAGATGATGATTATTTGTGTCTCCATGGGATCTTTTCATTCTTGAGAACCTCAGCAGCTGGGAAGGTGGAAACTGGAGTACAGTTAATATTCCTTGCCATTCCATCTATTTGAAAATAGAGAGCTATAAGTGAAAAATATCCTGTGTGTATGATGTCATTGTTCAGGTCTCAAGATAGTGTGAGAATATACCTTTATTTATAAAACACAGCAGAGTTCACAGAATCTTTATTCAGATTTTTCAGCCTGATTTGAAGAATTAAATAAAAGATGATAAGAAAGGAAGTTAATATTTTTAAAAGTAGTTTTTTCCTAGAAAAGTGTTTTCATTTCTGGATGGACTTTAAGAGACTATTTCATAGAACTTCTGTTCCTGATGGATATAAGCACCTTCCTTCTCTCCTGTGCTGTCAGAGCTGTGATACTGATTTAGAAGAGCGTTCTAGAACAGTATTTACAGGTTTTACTCTTGCAGTCAGCTTTGAATTGAGTAAAAAGATGCCACCATTTTTTGGAAATGAATGCTTAGCCTAGCCAACTTTTTAACCAGATATGATCACAAGTGTCCCATAAAATGAATAATTCCAGTATTATAAGGAATTAGTATATTGTGGAAAACCCTTGTGCTGCATAATAGTTTGTATATTAAGCCATCTGTTCTTTCTTTGATACGAGCACATTTTGGACACTTTACTCGTCATTCCAGCATCCATCACTGCATGGCTACTCCACTGCACTAATTAAAGATCAGCTTTATAAAATAAAATATCTAACACACAAATCAGGAGCCCCGCCCTCCCTTTGCCATGAAGGACCACATGGCAAGAAATTTTTTAATGGATTTCAGTGCAGATTTTCCTTCCCACTTGTTCTTTAAAGTGTCGAGGTGGTCATGAGTAAAGGCTCTCAAAGACACAAGAGCAGTTGTTGGTTGTAGTAAAGTTGTTTATTGCATGAAAATTTTTTAAATTGTCTTGAAGGCAAGGAGTTCACAGTATTAAAGTCCATGCTAAAAACTTTCTGGCATAAAGCCCCGATGCTCAATTAGCAGCAGCAGCTCCCATACCTTCTTTCTTCTTGTTTTTTTTTCTCTTCTTTCTCCGTACACCCCAGTACAGAGGGATTTTATTCATAAATCATCCAATCAGCTAAAACCACGATTCTAAAACATTCTTCCTAAACCTATCCCAGCTTAATTCTAATGTGAGAAAGTAGCGTCAGCTCTTACACAAAACCTACACATATAATGTTATCTATTTACACAGATAGTTCTATCTACTCTATCTAGAAACACAAGCAATGTTTTGCTATAGTTTTGTTATGTCTGGAGCTAAATTAATTTTTTGAAAGGTAACACTACTGACTTTAAACTAGGCTTTAGGGCCTTTTACTAACACAGTCTCCTAGGACACTTAAGATATATTTCTACTTACTTAAGCATCCCCTCAGAGCAGCAATAGGATGTCAGAGATCACAGCCCCATATGGCCCCGTGGCACTCCCCTCTGAGCAGCAATAGGATGTCAGAGATCACAGCCATATGGCCCCATGGCACTCCCCTCTGAGCAGCAATGGGATGTCAGAGATCACAGCCATGGCCCCGTGGCACTCCCCTCTGAGCAGCAATAGGATGTCAGAGATCACAGCCCCATATGGCCCCATGGCACTCCCCTCTGAGCAGCAATAGGATGTCAGAGATCACAGCCCCATGGCCCCGTGGCACTCCCCTCTCCCTGCCCAGCAGCCGATGTGTGGGGGGATGCCCCAGGAAGGGGCCCAGCCCAGCCTGGCTGAGACGGGGTGCTGGCCCAAAGGGAAAGAGGAAGTTCCCGGTTTTCTTATGCCTTTAACATGTGTTTTTCATAGAGGCGTGTACAGCTTTCCAGTGGCTGGACACTTTGCATCACTTCCGTAAATGCCTCCCCATAAAACCACCATAAAAATGAAGATCATTCTTCCTGGAATGACAGTTTAGTTTTGTATCCTTCGAGATTACACCAGTGAAAAATGGGTCACCTGAGCTATCTCTGTTCTGCAGCTTTCTAGAATTAGAAGCGGTTCTGGACTTTGTGCTGTGCACGTTTGTGGGGCAGTTCTGAGCCCCAACTAAAAGAAACAAGCTATAAAAGAGTTACAGTGAGAGTCCCAGAGGAAATGACAAAGTGATTCTGAGGGGTGGGAAGTGGCACCATGGAACACAACTTGGATTTTGGCACCAGGATTGAACCCGCTGTGTAATGGGAGCTGAAGCATGAGGAAGATGGGAACATTGGGAAATTTCTGTCTAACACAGGCTCCTGATGGGAAATGAAATGCTAATATGAACCTAAATTGTGCATTTTGAAAAATAATTCCTGTAGCATAACATTTCTCTTTCTAGAATGATCCAGGAAATTTATTAGAGAATTTTGGTTATTTAATGCTCTTAGGGTACATTTTTATCTATTAAGCTTCTCAGACACAGTTGACTAATTGATACTAAATCTTGCTAAAAGCCAAGATTTATCCTCATTTCCTGATAATTTCAAGGTAGTTGAAAAGAGGCAGCTAAGTAGCTAAAGATAACAAACACCTTTTTCCATCTAGTCTTCTGTGAAAATTACATGATAAAACCAAAGTTTTCATTGCTCTGCAGACTCTTCATATGGTGTGCTTGAGATACATATTTTTTTTAATTTTAAACTTCAAACAAAATTAATTAACTTAACTGAAAGGCTTTGATGAAAAAAATCCTCATTTTGATACGAGCAAAGTTATGTGGACATATTGTAAAAATGCTAACATCAGAATGTTCATTGTATTAAAGAAAATTGATCAAATATAGCGTGAATCCCATCTTTTGGCAGCTGTTATATTTTATTGGCTCAATGACCCTGAGGAATGTTTATTGCTTAAGTACTCTTTAGCTGCCCCTCTCATTCTTCCTGTTATTCTTCCACATTGCTGGGGGAGAGAAACCCTACAAAATTTGAAGTGTTATTATCATGGTGCAGCAAAGACAGTTTCATGGCAGCAGTGAAATGAATGCTATTCTTATTAATGAATGCTGTTTAAATCATTTTACTCAGTAATCATTAGAACACACAATTACATCATTCCAATTTGGAAAAATGTGGTAGGGGCTCACTGGTAAAAGCAATAATGTGCCATCCATAAAAAGGGATAAAGGCTTGTGCAGGGAGCTTGCAGGGAGGTTACAGGGAGGTTGTACAGTTCCCCTTGGATCTCACCTGGCAGGATTTTACAATGCTATGGAGGGGTTTAGGTGTGGCATTCAGGATGATGTGTGTGTGCTGCTTGGCGTGGCTCAGGGCTCACAGGAGTTACTGCTGGGAGAGAAGGGTTTGCTTTGAGCAGAGGCATTCACTGGGAGCACTGCTCCAGCAGGGATATTCCATATTCCCCTGGAAGCTGGACGGAATTTCTGGGAAACTGCACAAGGATGAACATCCAGTGACACAGACAGGTGCAGGACTTTGCCACCTTTTGAACTTTAGCAGCAGAGCACTGACTGCAAAGAAACTTCATGCTCTCAGCACTTTGCTCTGATGTTCTATCCAATAATGCAGAGTTCTGGGGACAAAAGGAAGTCTCTCTTTCTCTGAACATCAGTTGTGTTGTCACCTTTTCTTCCTGGCCCAGGAGTGTTCAGGTGCAAAAGCACCCTCCAGTACAACCTGATCATTAGCAGTTATGGAAACCAAACACTGAAGAGGGCCCAGGACTTGGGTATTCAGAAGGTACTGCTCAGCTATCACTGCACTACCACAAAACCATTTTAATTAATGAGGATAATACAAGAAACTCAAATGAAGAGGCACAGCTAAGTGGAATACAGAGGAGCCTTAAATCAATAGCAGTCAGGCTGCATTATGAGGGAGTTGTGAGGTGCTGTTGTTGAAGGTCTGTCAAAGTTTCCTTAGCCAACTTCTGTTTTCAAGGATTTAAAACTATGTGTAACATCAACTTTAAAACTTGCAGCTTGAATATGGAGATTTAACTTACCACATCTGGGAAAATACAAGGATACTCAAGGAAGCAAGTGTTTTTTCAGATTTCATTTTATTTCGAGCCTGCCTCATTGTCTCTAGCCTTGATTTTGTAGGAAATGTAAGTCAACCAAGACCTACAACTGAGAAAACATACCTCATAGTCTAAGAAAGAACTGATTTTCAGAATCAGATTTTGCAACTGACGTGCCTTATACAACTCTGTAAGAATTTGACTTTGCCTAAGTGGGAATATATACTATTTAGTTAAGGGACAAATAATTTTAAATACTTTGTTACCAGCTTTTAAATGTCAAATTTTGTAACACCTCACAGGGATAAGGTCACGTACTCAGATATTTCCAGATCATTTGAAATACTGAACAATGAATCAGAGCATTTATTTTAAAAGATGGAGAAAATGAAAAAGAAACCCACCTGTTTTCAGTGGGGGTGTTTTGCTTTTGTTTGTTTGTTTGTTTGTTTTAAAGAAAAAACACATAATTCTTTGTTGAATTCATTAAGCATAAACTTGAATTTCAATTCAACTACTTACTCTTAGATTTGCATTCCCACTCCAATTAATATTTGCCTCAGTATAAAACACACACTAGCACAAGATTTTCAGTGGGGCCTGTGTCAGATATAGAAGTGTCTGCTCATTAAGGTGATCTGAAGGGAGCAATGTCTGGAACTGCTTCTCTGATGAAATCCATAATGCTCTTTCAAGACTGATGTAACAGTGTCTGGATCACCTGAACAGTTGGAGTTTCTGCAGTTATGTGCTCTGAGTCAGCAGCTTTTGCCTTTATAGTAAGGGTGAGCTAAAAGAAGTTAACAAGCACTAATATTAAAGTATGTTTAAAGAATAGATTCCTTCATACTCTGTTTTACCACAGTGAACCAAGCTTTACTTGTTGGCTGCCTATTTATCAAGGTATTTATTTTAATAACACTAAATAAAAGATGACAAAGGCTTATTTGTTTATAAATAGTGGTGGAGCTTCAGAAATCTGTCTCTAGTGTGAAGGAGTCCTGAGAGCAGTGCTGCTTATGTTACGTTCATGTGCACTTCACAAATAGCAGTCTGGCTTCAAACAGATCCCACCTGCACAGGATGGGAGGGCAGCTCTGTTCTGTGGGGAGAAGAGTATCAGATTAAACATCGAGTGGCTTTTGTGATTTGCTTGAACAAACTAGGTGACTCAGGCTAGTCACCCAGCTGATTCACAGAGGAAATTAAAAGTTCGTTCATGTTTGCCCAACTGAGAGGAAGGTGATTGGAACAGAACATCTCTCCTGTGCTTTCTTTGAGAACCCTTTTCCACTTCCTGGAAACCAGTGTCATACATTTCCCCTTGGAAAGGCACTTTGGAATACACTGACACAGTAATGTTCATAAAGCAATATCAAGTTCTGACCATAGTAAACATCTCTAATCATTTACAGTTTTTGGAGGGTTTTTTTGATCCTTATACTAAAAAATGAGGAGAAAAAAAAAATGCATTTATGTTTTGTGGACTTACTAGGAACTTTGTGACTTACTGGGCCAGGGAACAGCTCCCTAAATCCGCATCATGTCTGTCCACCCACAGTCTGCTTTCAGCCTGTAAACTGAAGCTGAAAGTGATGTGTATGTGTTTCCACAGCCTCCCACTGGCCAGCAGACCTGGCAAAAACCATTCAGAGGGTTTTTGCAAGATCACTGCTTCGGGGTATAGAGAAATTGTACTAATCTGTCAAAACATTTTGGCTTATATAATTGCCTTTTTTTTTTTTTTTTTTTCTCTTTCTGAACTTGTCCCAGCAGAGAGCATGTGCTTCAGTCCCCTCTTGATTTTTCTTTTTATAGAAAAAATGTCAGCAGGACACCATTTGCAATTCCCCTTGGTGGCAAAGACAACTTCTGGGCATCAAAGTCATTTTCTTACACATGGATTAACATGACATTGTGTTTCTGATGCATTTGCAATATATTTTAATGTGTGGTGGCTCTTTGTGTTGAGATGGTTGTCTCTTCGCATTTGTGTATGTAACTGTGACCTCAGTGACAGCTCCTGGGTCCCCTGCTGTGGTAAATGCTGGATCACAGAATGGACACAGCTTCCAATCGCCTGCTTTCTGGATATTACCCTTGAAATTTCTAACAACTTTCAGATAAACAATGAATTAATTATTACACTGATCTAGTTCTCTGCTCTCAAGTATAACATATCCATTTGAATACTCCTCTGAACTTGAAAGGCAGCCAGCAGCTCTGTTTTCTGTCTCAGCTCATTAGTGACCTTGCTTGTTTACAGCTGCAGTTTAATTCCCCCAGAGCTCATTTAGGGTGCCACCTGCTGTTAGTGCCCCTGTAGTTACTGGAGTTTGAAGTGCATTTCAGATGTGGCATTTAAGATTTAACACCATTATATATATATATATATGAATATATAGAATAGATTTCCCTAAGGCAAATTATTGAAAGTCTGCCCTTGCTACACTGACAACAACTGGGAAAATGCTGATTGGGTTTATAGAGGAAAATCTAATGTTTCAAACTCCAAGAGGGCACTGTGCATGCTACAGAGCCTTTACTGTTTGAGATCTGTCAGAACAAGAGAGGATTACATCCTTTGTACCTCTACAAACTGATGAGAGCTGGATAACCTAGATAAGATGTTCACCTTTTAATTTGGCTGAAAGGAATTATTTAGTTTGCATTTCTGGCTCCAGATTTTAAATCTGTCTCTCCTTTTTGATATAAAACTGAAGAATAAAGCAAACATATTTTTAATGGACCACATCCATAAGCTGCTTACTGCTCCAAGCTACAGAGATAAGCAAACTGCAGGGAATGCCTACAAGATGATATTACATGAGGAATAATCCAAGTATACCTCATTCTTCCATGCTGAGGGATGCACTGCTGAAGCAACTGCATGTTAATTTGGTTAAGTGTGGTGAATTCCACCTTTGTACTAAGGTGCCTAACAAAAATTAGGCCTAAGCTTTATTAATGGCAAATGTTTTGTTTTACAGACTTCCTAAATAAGTTGGCCTTGCTGTGAAAAAAAAGTACTCTGTAAGCAGAGCAAAAAGATAGAGACCCTCATGGAAGCTGTTAAACAACTTTTCCATCCTGCATCAATGAGTGCTCTCATACATGAGTGCTCTCTTTTTATTGTAGTAATCACTTACTGAACAAAACTCCTTTTTCCACAGGATCACTTCTTTCTGCATTTTTCTCAATTTTGGTCTGTTTGCCACTAGTAATTTGTGATGCTCAGGTTTGGGAAGAAATTGTACTCATCAGTTAGATTTTCTCAAAGTTCAAAACTGAAATGTACAAAGCAGCTCCTTAAAATTACAAAGAAAAAAATACCTTATTTTTTACTGCCATAAATAACAGGTTTTAACAGGTACTTTAAGAGTACACAATATTTTCTCTAGTCGAGCTTGGTTATTCTGTTGTCTTCAACTGTGGGGAGTTGCCTTTTAGATAAAGAAATAAAATAATAAACCGAGGTGCAGCAAATTAGCTTTTGGAAGCCAAAACTCCGTGTATTATAACAGTAGTAGCAGAAAAAGATAAAAGCAAAATTTTTACCAAGAGGGTTTTGTATACAAGTAGTGGAGCCTCTGTTTGTGAGTCTTTATAATCAGTACTGCTTGGTGACTCCATGTATTCAGAACAGCAAAATCACACAAAAAAAAAAAAAAAAAAAAAAAAAAAAAAACCACCAAACCAAACAGTTTGTTACAGCGTTGTGATAGTTTATCCCTGTCAAGTCTCAGAATGTGATGGAATAAATGGATTTCAGATAGCTCATGAAGCCTGCAGCATCCCAGGACAGTGGGTTAATTAGCTCGTGTGGGAGAAGCCAGACTGACCAGACAAAAATATTTGTGGTTCATTCCTTATAATAACTTTGTTATGTTTTGCCAGCCTGGCTTAACACCACGGCACTGGTGAATTGCAGCTCAGCTCGGGAAAGGTGTTTCTGTTTGTTTTGTCCTCAAGCAGAGAAATCCCCAGTCCCTACTTGAATCACTCCAGAATTTGATGGCATTTCAGATGGCTGTGAGAAGGGGATGATGAAAGGCTGACAGAAGTATGTGGAGCATTCAGCTGTACAACTCTCAGTGACAGGATGCATAAACAGACAGAAAGGGGTTTGGGAGAATACAATTACCCAGAGGATTCTGTTTGGAACATACTGCCTTATTCCATCTCACTTAGGGTTTACTTCTTTTCTGTCCAAATACATGTGCAAAATATCTGAAGCTCAGCTTCTGTTTTTCCTTCCTGTTCTTAGCGTGTGCTGTTTAACACAGAGGGGGGCAGGCTGGGGAACAGCAGCAGGGTGTTTTCCCTGAGAAAAGTGGAGACACATTCCATTGTTCTGGGCTCACTCAGGCATGAGAGTCACTTCTGCTGGCATCCACTGTCCCAGGAAGCCCAGACGCATTAGGCATGGATGCAGGGTAGGAAGTTCAGAAAGCAGAATCGGGAGTATTGTTGTCATGGTACTTATATTCTTTAATTTCTAGCCTGAATCATTAAACTTAGGAATTGCACAAAATGGCAGAGGGATAAAAGGTTGATAGGGGCCGTGTCTATTCTTGGGTTGCATTAGTATCTTCAGATAAATGGCCCTGGTGAGTAGGAAATAAAGGACAGACTAATGCTGGGCACTTGTAAACACTGAGGGCTTCAAGGCAATTGCCTTTCTTTGTGATACCAAGTGATGTCTGCTAAACTCTGCAGCTGAGGCTGTCTCTGCCTGGAGAAGAGGGAAAAATTCTCCCCCAGACTCCCCTTTCCTTTTCAGATGCAGTAACTATTAGAATTCTGGTGGGGCTGGAGAAAACTCTTTAATTTGGGTGTTCAGATGCCAGTTTGAGAGAGATACATCCCTCTGTCTTTGAACCTCTTCATTCTCTGTGTTCCATGCAGCTGATGTCTTTGCTCTGGAAAATCCCTTTGTCAGCGTTGTAGAGCATGTTCTGAGGAATGTTCTGTCATTCCTGCAGCTCATTAAATCCTTTACTCTGCAGTAACCCCAGCCTGGTCCTGATACCAAAATTTGACCAAACTGCGTTTGTAATCCAGATACATTCCTTGAACAGAACCCTAAGTGCAGAAAATTTGCATACAAAATCTTGTCTTCTGTCTCTGTAGCTAAGGCACCCATCTATCAGGATTTTCCTGCATGAATTAGGGCAGATAAAGAAACCTGAAATATTGAATGAAGAATTTACACTTTGTAAAGAAAAAAGCAAAATAAATACGTTCATAGCACAGTGAGCTACCATACACCTGCTTGATATAAAACATGTCTAATCTGGAGATGAAATATGATTGAATCTCCCTAGTGTGTGGAAAATATCTGGCCTCATTTAAGAACTTCTCTCAGCTGTTGCTGTTTCTAACTGCACTATCGGACTCTCTAATGGCCAGTCACCCTCTCTCTGCAAGGGGGAATTCTGATGCTGTTAGCTCCAGATATAGCCTGTGAATATTCTATCCTCTGATTTCCTATGCCTGAAGGAACAGAAGTATTGTCTTGCCATTTTCAAACCTGTTCTGTTGTCTTGCCATGTTCAAACCTTTCTTGTTATTTGTTTTTGTCATGGACACATATTGCAAACTTGCTGTTGTAAACAGTAATTCACAAACTGCTTTGTTTGCTTTTAAGTGGGTTTGTCTGACCTCTACTTTGCTTGGAGGCTTGGACAGCTTGGGATTCTTCTAAAGTAATTTTTAAAAATAAAAGTGCTTCAGTCTCTATTGAATTAACACAGATTGGCTAAGACAGTTAAACTATTTATTTTCTTTTTAATTGAAAAGCTCTCATTTTGTTCAAGAGTTTAAAAAATAGGTTCTGTTGTATTTGGTGTGATTTACAGTAAGTTTATTCAGGCTGTAAAATATACCTTTCTATTCCCTCTATCGCTGGTGCTTTTTCTTCCCCTTAATGCAAGATAAAAATTCTATTACTTTTCTCCGTGTCTATAAAACTCATAATCTGTGTAACCTTGGTGGGTTTTGCTGTTTCACTCCCAGCTCTTCCCCTTGTTCTGTTGTAGATTGTTTTCAGTCAAGGAAACGTCCTTTCTAAAATGGCCCTGGATTAAACCAGGCTTCAGCAATGCTAAAATATAAAGGAAAATATGGATTTTATTCCCAGGAGCTTTTCAGCAGACCTGTACTTCTACACTGCATGATGTTAAAGACTGAAGGAACATCTCCTTTGGAATTAAAGGTCATCTGTTATTCGCACACTGCTGCCAGAATTTCCAAATGGTCAGAAGATCACGAGGAAGCCCTAGCTGAGCGTGGCTCTGTTGATCCTTTAAGTAATCGTGGTGTCAAAGAAACAAGATACATTTTGAGTGTCTAAATTCTCTGTTACCATCCTGGTTTTCTTTTCCCCTGAAATGCTGCCACCTTCTGTTTTGTGGTTTTGGGAAAGGGCGTGTGAATAAATCAGACAAAATCTCTCACTATCTCAGGACATAACTGAAAAGAAAAAAATCTAAATTAACACCTGCCCAAACACAGCCTAATTTTTTTCATTTTAATTACATTCCTCCAGCTTGACATGATACAAATGGAAAACATTGAAAATTTCACGTGGAAATTTCAAATGTTGAGGTTGTCTTTTCTTTCTGCAGTATATAATGAAATTAAGGGGTTGCATTTTGAGCATCTGTTTCCAAAGCATACATCTGTAGTCTGAATGAAAAGAAAAAATACTACAAAAGTTACTGAAAGAGAAAATAGTGCTTTGTGTTTGGTGTCAGGGATGAATGAGCAACATCTAAAGTTCTGCCTTTGAGGGAGTACAGATGGATGCTGTGAGGACCTTTTTGATGTTGTTGGAGTTGGGGTTTTTTGTGTTCTTTCCTTGTTACTTGTGGAACTTTTTCCCGCTGAGTTGGCAAGAAGCACTGGTGGCTGGGTGCTTGAGACAGCGGGGAGGGGAAACTCCTCTGGTTTTTGGGAGTTCTCTTTCAGGGGACAGAGATACCGTGACAATAGAGGCAGGTAATGGACAGGGCTGGGGAGGGCGGCCAGGCTGTCCCTCGCTGTGGGGACAATTCACGGCACCACTGGAGCTGAGCCCTGAGGGACCGAGCACCGTCTGCTCGAGTGCCCGGGAATGCCGGGCCTGGATTGCCCCGGGAACCCCGAACCTCGAGTGCCCTCTGGGGATCCCAAACCTCGAGTGCCCTCTGGGAATCCTGAACCTCGAGTGCCCTCTGGGGATCCCGAACCTCGAGTGCCCTCTGGGAATCCCGAACCTCGAGTGCCCTCTGGGAACCCCGAACCTCGAGTGCCCTCTGGGAACCCCGAACCTCGAGTGCCCTCTGGGAACCCCAAACCCCGAGTGCCCTCTGGGAATCCCGAACCTCGAGTGCCTTCTGGGAACCCCGAACCTCGAGTGCCCTTCTGGGAATCCTGAACCTCGAGTGCCCTCTGGGAACCCCGAACCTCAAGTGCTCTCTGGGAATGCTGAACCTCAAGTGCCTTAATTTCAAAATTATAATTATTTGGAGGGAAGGGATTTACATTCTGCATTCCAAAGGAGACTCCTGCCTTCCCTAGCAGACACCTGTTTTGTAAACCGAGACAAAATGATAACATGGTTTAATATTCATTCATTCATTCATTCATTCATTCATTCATTCATTCATTCATTCATTCATCTTATTGCTAGAAACTCTACCCTGGATGTTTTTTCTTTCCTAGTTTGAGGTTTGTTCCAACCTCCTCCTACTCTGCACCTTAAAGCCTTTGCAGCCCAGTTTCACAGACTGATCTTGCTTCTTTCATTTTTTTACTTCCTTCTTCATCACCTCTGCCTGAGAAATAATTCTCTGCCTCATGTCAAAGCTCCATTGTCTGTATTGCAGACTATGGTATTATATTGTATTTTATCTTTCTCATGCACAAAAAAATTTTCTTTCTTGCTTTAACGCCGTTCAGCTTTACCTGTCAGGGATATGGATCAAGTGCTACTCAGATTAAATTTAGCACTCTCAGGAATGAGTTGTCCTCTCAAATCTGCTGCCAGCAAAACATCTTGTGTTGCAATCCTACCATCCTGTAATTCAAGTATTGTTTTATTAGACATTAACACTTCTCAAGCAAGTAAGGCTGATTCATCAAGAGTTATCTTGAGCAAATACTGCAGAAGGCAAGCCTGTAGTAAATAATAATACAGAAGAAAAACTGTTCTCCAGTCAACATGATTAAAGTTACAAATAACTGTTACTGAGGCTCCATAACTAAGGATCTCCCCTCCTCCCCTCTGTTCCAGTACATCCTTACAGGAACATGGCAATTTGGATCCTGCTTCAGCACATAAATAAATATCTGAAATACATCTCTGCTCACTATTGCCTGCAGTCAATCACTGTATTCTGCATGTTCACCCATTATTTAATTTGATTACCTTTTTAATAGCCTCTCTATGCAGAAAGAGGAAATTACACTATCAAAGGAAAAACAAAAGCCTACTTGAACATAAGTAATTATCTAATGAAGAAAAAAGTGTATCAAGCTGAAACAAAAGCAGTCCTAGACACTTCTGTTTGGGAGATGCAGGAGAAAATAAACCAGGTTTTGTGGAGACTCCCTATGCTTACACTTCATTTAGCACTAGAGAACCATCCACAATCAATGACAGCAACAACTGAGGAGGGAGCAAGCCAGTTTACCATTGAGTAAATAAAGCAAACAAATCCCCGATTCACTGAAAAACAAAGGGAACTATAAATTGTGTATCTAAAACACTGATCTGAGGCAGGATGTAATCTCTTGCTTCCAGGACTCCTATCAGCAGCACAGAGTTCAAAGTCAAGTCTCTTCTCCATAATATGGTTTAGTATGGTCACATTCCAGTTCCTCATGCAGGAAAGGTGCTGGGAGCTTTGCAAGCCCTGTGCAACACTAAAGGAGGAGCTATAACCTTCTCCCATCAAATGTCTAAGAGTTACATATTGCATTTTCCAGGTCTAAGAGCTGAGATAGGTAGACAAACACCATTTTAAAGGCTTGTGTCTATCTTCCAGAATTGCCCAGTGTCAAATAAAGCCTTTTGTATGCCTTTACTAACAATGGCAAAATCTGTCAGCTGTCTTCATTACAGACTTACAAAATTTTTATCTTGAGCAGAATCAAAAGATTATCAAAAGTATATCCAGAAAGTGATGAGCATAAAATCTTTCTGAATGGAAATTCATTCTTTATAAATCCATAGAATGTTCAGACACTGGAGTGCAGAGATTGAGAGAGAGCAGTGTCTTGCTTTCACACACTCGAACAGACCCTGCTTGAAACCAGAGTGGGAAGATAACATTGTCACACAGCAGGAAACAGGATGTTCCAGTAGAGATGAGTGAATGAAAGGGGGGAAAAGGCATGTACTGACAGCTGACCTCAGACACCATAATCTCAATAGGGTAATGAGTAAATGCTATGTTAGCAGACCAGTGGAGAATCTGAAGGAATCAAACAGAATGAATCCACCAACATGCTGTGGTTATTTTCTGAACAAACCCAACCATCATTAAGGTGCTCTTCAGGACTTAGAGGTAAAAAGGGATGTTTTTTTTCTGACAGCAGCAGCAGAGAAGCTAATAGCTGAACTGTTTATAAACACAGCTTCTTTCATATCCACCATGGCCTTAGATAGTGTTCCAGTGTTTTAGACACGATTTCCCCATGTGCAGTATTTTCCTGGAAGTGCAGCAGACTGTGCTCAGCTGGCAGGGGGCTGTGATCTTGCTCAGGGATGGTGCAGGACCAGCCTGGGCACAGGTTAAGCCAGAGGTGACACTCCACACACTCAGCTGTGCTATTTCTCCACGCTCACCCCATTCCGAGGGCCTCTCCCTGACATCCTAAGGTGGGTGGTTGTGTTGGGCAGAGGCCTCCTGGCAGGGAAATAAAGAGGGGCCATGAAGTTAAACCAGAGAGGAAACAGTGGCAGCAGGAGAGGAGCAATGCTCAGCTCATGCTTTGGGACTGTGTGGGGTGTTCAGTCACCTACCTGTGCTCTGCAGGTGAGTGCACCACAGAGACCAAACACACCTTTACACTAAATGACATTATCACTTATGTGGGGAACACAGCATTTGTGGCCCTTAGTTAAAACAGTGTGAAAATACTCTAGATTAGTACTTCAAAAGATAAAACTCCGCAGACAGACATTGTACAAGACAAATTATATAGACAAAAACTATCAAGAGCTATTAGAATAAACACACAAGCATTCTTTTGGTATTCCAAGAGTTTTAAAGACCCAAAAGCTCTGGGAAAGAGGTCTCCTGCACACAATGGCAGCACAACATTTATTTCTAAACCTGAGGATGAGAGCTGCATTCAGGGTTACTCAGAAAGTGACAAATTAGGATTAGAAAGATAATACATGTAATTCTTCCCACTGAAGTGGCAGTAACAGCTATATTTAAGGCCAGGAAGACTGAAATGGATACAGTAGCTGGAAAGTGCTTTTGTTGTGAATATTGTCTGCTGGGGAGACAAACTTAAGGCTTAGTACCTCTAATGCTGCAAAATTTATCCTGAAAGGGTATAGGTTCCTCCATAAAAGCTACATTTTCAGACTCTGATCAAAGTGTTTTACACAAGTTTTAGCTCATATATGTAAGTAATCCCATAGGTGTCATCTATTTGAAAAGAAAATGAAAATAGTACTAGATTTAGTTCCTTTATAAATATTATTTTCTTAACATCTAAATGAAACAGAATCTTATCCTATATCTCTACACAAAGGAACAGTGACACAATTTCCAAGCATGTATAAAGATGATTTCCAGCTGTTTCTCATGTGCTATTTAAAGTCAAACCACTAATCCCCTAGGTACAACTGATAAACTTAGTAAAAAAAGCTAAGGCTTGAAATCCAGGATATGGTGCAATGCTAGAACTAGGTTTGAAAAAAAGGCAGATTTTCCATGTAAATCAAAAATAAGGGAATCAAAGATATTTAAAGGAAATGTGTCAGATATGTAAATTCCCTGAAATTAGCAGAAAACTCAAATGAGCAGGAAATCAGTAGGCTGATTAGTAAACTTGCTTAGTGAATTAAGTTGTGTTTTCTTATTTACTTTTTCTAATTAAGGCTAAAATAGTAACTTGCATTCTGTGAATTTCTAGTTGTATAATTACTAGGAAATAATAATTGAATCTTTAAAAAAATTGTAGAACAAAGAATTTTTGAGAAAAATTGTACCAATTCTTTAGTTACACAGAATGAAAATCACTTTCTATTAGAATTATCCTACAATTACTTCTGAATCTTTCTTCCTCTTAAATGTGTAAGAAAGGGAAGTACTCCAAAAGAATATCTTACCAAAACTATGTGCTATGTCCAAGATGATGAAAAAGTTACTGAGTGTTGCTACACTTATGTGCCACTTCAGTTCATCAGTAATTCAAATGCTTCCATCAGTGTCAAAGGACCAATTAAGCCAACTTCAGACAGTGTAATTGACCCACTCACACACTCCTGTGGAAGAAAAGGACACATCCAAACATCTGAGCAGGAGTTAAGAAGCAGAGTCCCCAACGAGCCTTTGTGCTGAGGGACACCCAGTTAATGGTTCCAGGAGGGCAATAATTACTCTTTATTAACTATGAAGAGAAATTGATGGTAAATCTATACATGGATGGCAGCAGTTGAGTCCAGCACACTCAGCAGGTGCAGTCAATAGCATCCAACTCCTGGCTGATGGCTGCTTGTTGGAGCATGAGGCCACTCTGCCCATGAGTGAATAAATACACAGCCAGCCTCTCCAAGCTGAACATCATGGAACTTCTGCTTTGGATGGGGAGGCTTGTGCAGGGACCCAGCTGCTACCATGTATTTCGGAGAACAGCAATTACAGGTGAACAATCACCTCAGGCACCCCCAAATATGTCCAAAATGCACATAATGTCCCCAGAGCTGCTTGTGACTGAGGCTGAGAGATGAGTGGCAGCAAAGGCTGCTGAACATGATGCACACAGCACGGACAAAGATAAATTATCTTCAGCAAAATTAGGGATGCACCCAAGCTCAGCAGTTATCAGTATAATCCTGCATATAAATACACCAACTCTTTCACTGCATGCTGCTATAGCAATCAATAAAACCACCCTGGAAGTACTTTTTCGTTCTTACTTGTCGCAGACAACTTTTATGAAAAATCCTTTCCCTAGGATTTTTCCTCCTGAGAAGCTGAGAGGCCTCAGGAACAAAATGTAACCAATGATTATCTGCTGGTGTGGAATGCAACAGGTGCATCTGGGATTGGTCTCATGTGGTTGTTTCTAATTAATGGCCAATCACAGTCAGCTGGCTCAGACTCTCTGTCTGAGACACAAGCCTTTGTTATCATTCTTTCCTATTCTATTCTTAGCCAGCCTTCTGGTGAAACCTTTTCATCTATTCTTTTAGTATAGTTTTAATATAATATATATCATAAAATAATCAATCAAGCCTTCTGAAGCATGGAGTCAGATCCTCATCTCTTCCCTCATCTAAGAACCCCTATGAACACCGTCACACTTACTAGATATTTATATGGGCAAAAACTGGACTTTACTATTCCATCACTACCGCCTTCATATTGTTTTTAAACATCCTCACGACAACTAGTGAGAAAAGAATGGATTTTTACAGACCAATTCACAAAGACCCTGAAACTCTTCAATTATTTAAACTATCAGAGAAGTGACCTTAAGCTGTAGTCCCAAAGTGAAACGCTTATTTTATAAAGTCTATGTATGTGCACCCCCTAAAAAGTGTCTGATAACCAAAAAAATAAATTGATAAAAGGAGCAAGATAAAAAAAAAAAAACTGATTTTTATAATATTACAGTTTAGATTGAAATCCTCAGTGTAAGGAAATTGATGGAAAAGATTGACATTGCTGCTTCAGATCTGCTGATCTGAAAGTTCTTTTTTTTTTTTTTTTTTTTTTTTTTTTTTGTTAAGATATTTTGGGAATTCAGCCAGCTGAGATGAGCAGTGGTTTAGCCTCGTTAGCACATACAGGAGGCACCAACCTGAGATCAGGGGAAGTGGGACACTGAAAGGGAGATCCCTGGTCAGGTCATGGTGAGAAGAGTGTGCTCATGGGAGTCAGTATGCTAATGGCATGCTAATGGGATGCTAATGAACCTATTCTAGATTAGGTCATGTTTCTGGCCCTTGTTCTCGGTTTGTTTGGAACCTGTCACGTTCAAGGTCATGCTCCGAGCTCACGTTGGTGACTGGACCCTCACCCTCAGAAAACCCCTGTATCTTGTGATGCTCCCCACGCCCCCCTGTCTTTGGATCTTGCCCCTCAGATTATGAAGTTTCTGCCTTTGTTATTTTGCTCTTAAATTTCTTTATTTTTGGGCAAGTCCATCACACCCATTCCTCTATCTTATGCTGTGCTTGCCCCGCCCGAGCCGGACTAGGGATCGCAGCGAGCTGGACTACAACAGAATATTTTTACCTATTGGTGCAGACAAGATAAACCTCACATATTAGGTTCTTTTTCCATTCTGATGCTTCAGGTCCCAGTTGGAGTTAGGAAACCTGTGAGGTATTGATGTGTGGCAATTTCTACCCTGTGCCAAAGGTTACCAAGGATGTGGAGCTCTTGGATAGCATGGAATTCAGAAATGTGGCCTGAAAGGCAAATCTGAGGAAACTCTGATTGTTTTAACTTATCTCATTGGAGCACAGCATTTCTCACAGAATCCCCATTAACAAAATCTCCATAACAGCATGAAACACAACATGTCACGCTGCTGGGAATGCTCTCCCAGCTTCCTGCATGTACAGGCTGTAAAACTCCTTGGATCCTTGCAACCAAACTCCCCCTTCATCTTTTCCATGTGGATACCAGAAGATGAGAAAGATGACTGGCTACTTTGGACTGGGAATTCGTTTTATGACTTTTTTCCCTACAGTTATTTCTGTACTAAATTCTGCTCTTAATAAAAAGCCACATCAGAGACACCTTACACACTGTGAAGGCTCTAAAGAAGGTGAATGGAAACGGATCAGGTGTGCAGAGAGCTGGGCAGGAAATCTGACTTTACCCTCTTGGGCAGCTCTTGAAGCATCCAGTGAGGGAACTGCATAGAATTCCTGCAGGAGAAGAGTCAGGCATGTCTCAGTGTATAGGCTATCCCAGATCCAAAATTTCTCTGGCAGCTCTTCGCTTTGTCTGCAAGAATCAGTTTCAAAAGTCAAATATTTGAGCTTTGTGCAGGCAGTAATGATATTGCAGGCAATATGAATTTACACAACCTGCTTTATCATCAGGGTTTTAACTCCTACGTATTTTAAAAAAAACAACATAAAAATGCTGCGCATTTAATAAAAATCAAGTTCGGCAGATTTTTAAGTAGTCTGGTGAAAATTGAGGCCAAGATGCCATCTGATAGCAATTTGTACATCTGATAGCAATTTATTTATTCTGCCTAATTCCCTGATTGTAATGCATGGAATTTATTCTGCTTTCTACCATGAACTGGCCAGGGCAAGACTGACCGGAAGAGCAATTCTAGTCTTTTGTTATAAGTAGTGAATTGAGGCAAGAAAACTAAGTCTAGAGGTTTGGTTCAGGCTAAAAGACAATACTTCCTTCTCTTGCCTAAAGGGAGAGACGTAATTGTCAGGAAAAGACAAAAATAGACAACAAGCCATCCTTTTGAAAAGCACTGATAATAAAGCAAGTGAGAGTCCCACGGGGAGCTGTGCACCAAGAGAGAAGGGAAGATGCATGGCCATGTGCCTTGCTTTGCCCCCAGGGCATGAGGAGAACATTCTTCATCTTCTCTTTGCCTGCCTGAGACCAATGTCTCCTATAAGCTTCCAAATGAAGATGAATTAGAGAGGTCCTGAGTCTGTGAGTTTGTGTTCCAACAGTTTCATCTCTGTTTTTTCTGGTTCGAGTCAAAGCTCACCAATTCTGTCCCTTCACCAAATCCTGTGACATTCCGACAGATTTTTGTCTGTTTGCAGATATTTCTTATAGTTGTGTGTTTATACACCCCACCCATGAGCCAAAAGCAGCAATCTCCCACTTGATTTAAATCTAGTCCCAGTGGTATAAACCAGAAAATCATCCAATGGAGCTGCACCAATGAACTCCCCTGGGAGTAATCCTGATGTGTTTCTACAGATCAGACCGGACAAGAGTTCACCTGCACTGGAAAGGGGGAACAGGCAATAAGGGCACAGCTGGACCCACCACCTGGCAGGGCTTCTAATCCAGAAGCTGACCAGCACTCTGGAGTTAATTACTTCTGCTTCTGAAGCTGAGTCTTTCTTCTCAAAAGCAAAAAAATCCTCTGGAAGTGACTGAAGGACATTTATCAAGTTATTTATGAGCATGAGAGAAAGCTGCCTTGTTGCTACTGCCTCTTTGTTTGCCAGTGTCATTTTGGGGAGTGCTCTAGGCCTTTGCAGCAACCTGGCTCAGAAGTAAATATATAAATATGGAGGGGCTCTCCCTGTGTGTGAGAAGCTGCATGTCTTTGAAAGACACTGATATTTCAATATAATAAATTGCTGGTTCACATTTATAGAGTGTTTGGTACCATGTATATGCTGACTGTGCATTACAGAAGTGTCTAAGCTTGCAGACTTACAGCCTAGCAGCATATTCATGTTTAAGGGTAGGCAGAAAGGAGACACCTCTTTGGTGGCTGAAAACATGAAGGCTCTCCTCCATTTCCAAGCTTTCTAGAGAGGAAAAGACCAAGCCCATGTGTATACACCCATGGCATGAAAAGTGTTGGTTGCTGGCTCTGTGCCTTGTAGGGTAGTAGATTAAAAATGCATCACCATCACTGTTTTACTGGAGATAGCACACAATAAAAGGTCAGAGAGAATAAAGCTGGGAGTTTCCAGCAGCCAGTTGATTTTTCCTGCACTCTAAAATATTTGCATACTGTCAAATACTAAATGAAGTGACACCTTATGAACAAGGTGACAGAATTTTTGAAATGTTCATAACACCACAGTAGAAAGCTGTGTAATCTTTTTATAGTAGTTTCATGGTGCATGTTAATTCTTTAGCAGAATGAGTTCCCTGCCTAACAGAAATACTTAAATAAAGAGATAACAAAGAAAAAAGGAGCACAGCAGTATCTTCAAAATATATTTTGCAAAATGTTTTCTAAGCATATTTTTGATAGAAAAAAGTAAAAGCAGGCCCTGTGTTTTTCCTGCAGCACGTTTGAAAAAAACCACATAACCTATAGTTTAGCCTCTCTGCAGAGATCCAGGAGAGACAATTGCCAGATAACTACAGACAATATCTTGTTCCATACACAGTGTTCACCACTGCTGAACAGAGCACTTTGAAATCCCTCATTAGCGGCGGGGCCTCTGTTGTTTCTCAGTCTAATATCTCACTTGTTTTGCACAAGCTTTTTCAGTGTCATTCCAAATGGCTTCTGACTCCCCAAAGCACAATCTCCAATACCCCTCCTTCTGGAAAATGAATGCTCTCCTACCTCAGAGAGCAGTGACAAAGAGACAAGAACGTGCTTTCATCAGGACTTTTGATAACTCCATTCTGTAGTGTCTGCCTTAATTTTCTTTCATTATGGTATTCATCAGAGCTCTGGGAAACCACTCAAAATGATTCTTTGAGGCTTTTCCCCCCACAAAAGTGGTTGCTATTTCACGCAATTTTACCTCTCCTCAGATCCACTTTTCCATAAGATTTGACAAAATTGCTTTTTGTTTTTTGTGACAAAACCAGCAAAATCAGATTGTTTCTCTTGGTTTGGAATGAATAGATGTTGGTCTAATTCTACTGGAAAACAACCATTCTACTACTAACATAACAATTTAAATACATAAAACCTCATAGAATTTCTTAATAACATGGAGATCCTTTGTCCTCTGGTACATCCTTTAAAACAGTAAATATTTTTTGCCTCTTTAGGAAAATATTTTTGTGTTTTAAGAGATGTTGAGTCACTCTTTTTTCTTAGTTTCAGAATTTCTAGTTCCACATAATTTGTGTAAGATATAAATTGCAGTACAGCCTGGTATAATCCAAGTCCAAGAAGGCACGTTGCATATTCCAACTAAAATGCCTTTCCAAGGAATTATGTTTTTAAATAATAAACATGCTCACATCACACCTTGCTGCACAGCATTGCAATATATGTTTTCTCTGAATCCTTTGCTCAGCTCTGCATTATTCCCCACTGTCTTAGTTTGGAAAGACAGGTGCCTGCTAAGGAAGGCAAGAGCCTCCCCCGAAATGGAAAATGTAAACCTCTCCCTCTGAACTGTTATAAATTTGAAATTATGGAAGCAGGAATAACAGTTCTCTTTTAGGAAAGAAAATAAAAAGATAAAATAAACAATTAAGAAGATCAAAACAAAACTGCCAGAGTCAGAACCCAACCCGACACCCTGTGGGTCAGGGTGCTGGCAGCAGTCCCATTGGAATTGTGGCTCAGCCCTCCTGCAGTGTCAGGGGTGGTTCTGCTGGAGCAGGGATCCTGGAGAAAGGTGCAGTCTCTTCCTCTGAAGATCCAGTGGAAGAGGCAGCTGCTGTTCCTCTGGGAAATCCAGTGGAGAAGCCGTGCTGGTGTTCCAGAATCTCCAGATTATATCCAGGTAGGAATGCTTGGCTCCTCCCTCTGGGCTCACATCTCCCAATGGGATGCTGTAGCTCTTATCAGCCATGCAGGGACATTCAGTGTCCTATTATCAGCGGATGTCCCCTGGAATTATTGGGTGTGGGAGAGATAAGGAAAATTGCCCACTGAACAGAAGACAACTGCCATACAGTTGTCTTCTGTTACAGTAGAATACAATAGAATACAATTTGCTTGGCAATCCAGGAGACCCCCCAGTTTCCTATTAATTATTTCTGCCCTGATAGTGAGGTGAGTCTTGTCAACACATCTGAAAATTTGATTATCCTCTCTCAGTTCTCAGTGTCTGTAAAGTGCTGTAATATTCCTCTTCTAAGTTGAGATGTTTCCTCCCAGTGATGTAAAATGTCAGCCAAATGTGCGTGGAGGATGAATCCCAGGTTAAAAGTGGCCACTTCAAGCATTTGCATGTCAGATGCTGCAATCTTAAGGTTTTATATACCTCACTGTCTACTTACCTGGGCTGAACTTCCTCAGTTTGTCAGTGAGGATGTTACAGAGACACTGTGGAAAACCTTCCTGAAGTCAAGAGGAACAATGTCCACTGCTCTCCTCTTGCCTGCACTTAGGGAATGAGAGATGTGACCTTGCAGGGAAGGCTCGAGTGCCTTCTGTGACCTAGGAAATACCTCAAGTCTTGAATATTGATTGGAATGTTCATTAGTCCTTCCTTTCTTCCTTGAATGAATTGCATCTGGCTAATGAATGGTGGTGGTGTGTGTTTGTTTATTAAAATTAGTTCATTTTTCCCATGCAATGTTGATATTTTAAACCAAGGACTGATACTCAAAAGTCTGGCTTTAAGCCAGCCCTAAATATTTTTATTGTGTAACCACTGTGTGTACAGTCTGTGTGAAAACTTGAGGCATTTTTTAAGAAGCTGAAAAAAGGGGTTGAGAGAACCACATTTGGTTCATAATTTGAGTAAAATTCTGTGTAGTAAGTAGGATGAAAGGCCAGATGAAAGTCTAACAGCTGCTTTCTGTACTGTAGAACAACACTCATTTGCCAAACTTTGGTCTGCATTTCTGTTAGCTTTTCCTTTTTCCCTTCATCTGTATTTTCTGTTGACTTGCACAGCAGATGACTGTGGCAGCCTTTTCTGTTTCATTTACCCTGAACACTTGCATCCTGCACAACCAGCAGGGGCAAGTTTTCTGGTCCACAGTCACAGTACATCCTCATACGAAATTTTGTGCCTTGCTGGGGTTACCATTACTGCATTCCTGGTCTGCAGACTGCATGCTTGTCTCTTGAAGGATGGTGAGGCTGTTCTGAACAAGAGCTGCACCCCCAGACCTGTCCCACTGCTCCTGCGGTGCCACCGCTGTGTCAGCAGAGCAGTGGCAGGCTGGGACTGACACAGCCCTGCAGCCTCACACAGGAGCAAGAGCTGCTTCTGTGGACTCAAGAACCTCACCTCTTTCCAGGCTGGCTCCAAAGCAGGCTGAGAATTGGATTGTCTTGCTTTTGTTATGAATAAGAAGCTTTACTAGGCCAATATTCAAGCAGCAATCAATTTATTAATTAATATGGTAAAGTATGAGCAATACAGCGCTGGGTACAGTGGGGGAAGTTTTCCCTCCAACTGCACACCCATAGTTGAGGCTTACAGGTATTTATAGGGGTACTCATAAGCTTTCTCAGCAGTTTCTATTCCAATTTTTACTCATCAGCAGTTTCTATTCCCAATTTTACATCACAATTCTATACACTATTGTGATTTAGTTTTTCTCAGGATGTATCCCAAAAGGAGTATCCCCAGATGGGGAGGGTCTGGTTTCCACAAGAAGAAAGATGAATCCCCTCTGGTAAAGTCCAGCTCCCCAGATGTGGGGTCCACCTTTTAATTACAAGAACTATAAATCTCCTAACAGTGATGTCCAGATTCCTTGGTCGAAACTATAAATCCTTGAGTTGGTGTCCATCTTCCTTTCTCAAGCTGTTTTTCTCTGCTTTATTAAGGCATGAGATAAGCATATTTCCTTTATATATATATTCCAAAGCTATAGTTTCAAGGATACAAGCAATATTCTAAAATTATATTTCAAAAGGTTATTATTGCAGAATCTTTAAGGATTAACTGCAAGCGAAGAGCAACATCCTTAACGCTTTAATTCCAATGCTCCTAAATCAACTAAAGCTAATTGCAAACAAAAGATAGGTTCAAAGGCCTTCTTCCATGCTTTACTTTCCTCAGTTATTATTAGAATTCACAACTGTCCCATGGTCGGTCTCCACACATATCCTAATCACAAATACACACACTGCTTGTATGTACCTGACACGAAACACAGCTTTGTATTTCACACTTTCCCCCCACAAATCCACTTCAAGTTACAGGTGCAACAGTGGTAACCAGAGGGGGAGAAACACTACAGAGGGTATGAAGAATGTGCTGGAGGCACTGGAGTCCCTTTGTGCTGTGCAGCTGCAAGGCTGGAACAGTGCTAAGCTTGTGACCAGCCCCTTTAATACACAGCCACTTCAGCTGTATTATTGAGTCCCTTCATAATGTCCATGCTACTTGCCTCAAAAAAGTAAAGTTTAATTGTCAGCTGAACCAGGAAGATTTTGCAACCTTCACACATGACATAAAAATGAAAAAATAATGCCACCTGCATGCTTTTATAATGTTAGGGAAAATACATTTCATAAGACAGTAACCAAAGTCGAAAAGAATTTTGTGAGGTACTTCGCAAATACTGTCTCTCTTGATTATATCCCAGGCCCTGCCACACCCAAACTAAAAGTGTCCATTAGCTGACAATTTGCCCTAAGTTGTTTTATCTTTAGTCTCACAGAGCAATCAGTATAATATTATTAAATAATACCTTAAACTGAGGCCAAAAAGCACATACTCAGTTTGTATTTAACTCTTAGGTGTTACAGAGCTAATATATTCAGCACTCTTTGCATTGTGTAAAATATAGTTGAGGTTATTGATAATTATTTTATTGTTGCTTAATGAATTGTTTAAAAAAAATCAAAACATTTCAGAGAATATTTGTTACTTTTTAATGCCAAGTCACATGCTCATCTGGATTTTTTTGGCCAGCTGTAGAAAAACATAGTAGGGGAGTAATGTCTCAAACACAGGAAATGATCCAAGTTTATGAAATGTGAATGTGTTGTAGTGTAGTGTAGTGTAAACTTTGTAGTGTAAATTTTGCAATTGTCCTTAGAGTTGAAAGCTTGAAGAATCTCAAACGTGCACTGCACAAGGACTTGAGACCAAACCTTCCACACTTTAAATGGACAGGGATGTGTTGACTTTGGGAGATCATAGTAAATTCTGGGAGTAGATGGGGTGGAATTTTTTAAAAGACTTTTTGGCCTGAAGAAACAACACACAGAATCATCAGGGCCACCAAGCAGCCAGGGAAATGTATGGACAGACAAGTGATGGAGAGGATGTGGATTGGTTTGGTTTGGTTGGATCCTTTATGAGGAAAGGACAGGTGCTATGTCCTTACCCTGCAAGGGGAAAGATGGAGACTCCTCAGGCTGAGCAGGCAGTTTGCATCCAAGGACATGATGGGATGTGTTACCCAGGCTGGTAAGAGGAGCAGATAAGGAGTGCATCTTTGCTTTGTGATCTGTGATGAAAGGGGACAAGGACAGAGGAACTGCAGGGTAAAAAAAGCCTATGAGATTCTCCTGATAATACAGGAGACAAAAGGGAAAATGTTGCTAGGTATTGTCAGGGTGTCAAAGGTGAGTCACAAAATTGGGTCATTTGTCACAGAATTAACTGGCGTGAAAAATGAGAATGGCACAAAGTACTTTTTAAACTGAGCAATGCACTTCCATTTTGCTGGTTGAATTGAGAAGACTTTCCCTTGATTCCCTATATCACACATCGGGCAGCTGATACGTTAATATTGGGTTCTAAGTACTAAAGGTTAGACAGACAATGCAAGACCAAGTGATTATAATATAACTTCCATTAAGAAGACACAACAGGAAAAAATACATTTATAAAGAGCATTTCTCTCCTTCAGAATATTACCAAAGTTTTTCACTAAGGGAATGCTGGGTGACTTAACATTTAAAATCGAAATTATAAGCTTATAGCCTATGCTTGCCTTTAGGGTCCCTGTTACTTATTTAGTCACAAAATTACCCATGATTAGCACAAATTTGGCATGCTATCATTCTGCAGTTCAAAATTGCAGGTGCTGGAAATGGGGCTGTTTGCACAGAGGAAGTGAATTGCCCATAATTTTGCAATTTCCTGCTTGTATATTACGAGCTTTATCACAGATTGTGTCCCATATCTCTGCCTTGGCAGGTAGGAGTGTGAGGTTGGAATAACTCTGGTTGCTAGGAGCTGATGTTATAAAAGTGCTTGAAAGGACTTCTTATTCCATCATCACAACCCAATTAAGCTTTTTAATACTTCCAAGAAATCGTCCTTGGTTTCTCTGTATTTCAGATAAATCTTTGGCCTTTAGACAAGCCCCACTTTTGCCTGCAGAATCACTATGATTAAATGATGCTTTTACCTATGAGAGACAAAATACACACAGCTATATTTTTGCACATACTTGCCATTGCTTTTCTATGGAGTCCGTTGCTCTCTTAAATACTCTGTGAAAAATGCCAATCACTTGTTTTAAAGTTTTAAAAGTAAAATGGTTATAAAAATAGTAATACAAATTAGAGCAATAAGAATTTGGACAGTCAGAATTAGGACAATAAAGAACAACAAAAGCAAAGAATACCAGCATTCAGATGCTTTCCTCGAAGAAAGCATGGATGGCTAACAAAGGATTAACCCTTAAAAGCAATATTCATATATCTCATACATGATGCATACATTCCTATCAAACTAGGGATTTCTCTGGCTATTGTCAACTTTCCTCCTTAATCCTGTTGGTGCCTCAAAGATGAGAAGGAGGTGGAATAAAGTTTGTCTTTTCCAATAAGGAGGCCTCTTGGGGATTTTGGTGTCTCGTTGCTGTTATCTCTGTGCAACGAATTTCTAGAGCTAGTTAGAAAAAGTATCTTACATTGTATAGTTTTTATTTTAATATGGTGTTATAGCCTAAAACTATATTTAACACACTACTGAAAATTAATACAGTATAACTTTTTAACATAACACATATAATATTCAGTTTAATATTTGAGAAAAGTCAATCATAAAATAACATAGCAAAAAAAGAAAAAAGGATGAAAAATAAAATTAATTGAGTCAGTGTTTTGGGTTGATTGGTGTTTTCAAAGCCAGAGGGAGGTGCTGGAGCAGTGCACAGCTGGCACAGGCACCTCAGACTGCATGACAAGGACTCCCAAACACAGGGCTCAGGATGGGCAAGGAGCTGTTGGAGCTAACACCAGCTCACTGTAGCAGTGCCCACGAGCTGTCCCACAGCATTATTCTCTTCCTCTTTACCCACCCACCCCCATTGTTGTTCTTAGGAAATAGTTCTTGAATTACAATTTGTGGCTGCTTTAAATCTAAGGGCAGTTAGAAAATAGCAACAATCAACGTGCTAAAGCTTTGTGTCTGCAATATTTCATGCTTTGTTTCATTTTTAGTGATTCTCTGATTCTTTGAATGTTTTTCATGTTCTATGCATTAAGAACAGGACAAATTCTTGCCAAGCAGTGTAACTTGTGTCATAGAGAGTGCATTATTGTAAGTCCTGTGAGGAGCAGCTGAGGGAACTGGGGGGCTTTAACTTGGGTGCACTCAAGTAAAAGACTCTGGTTTGACAACAGCAATATTTTCTGAGTTAGGTTTCATCTGCCTGTCTCACTTCACATGTGTGAATCCAAGTCATCTTGAACAACACTAACTGCCTGCTCTGAGTGGTGCTTCTCCTTCGTGGATTACATTTCAGCTTCTTTTTTTCCCACTGTAATTGACTGTACAGTTTCTCACTCTCCTCACCTGACTCTGCTCCCCAGAGAAGGGCTGCAGGATGCTCTCTTTGCCTTTAGACCAGCATTATAGGAAAAGCAGGGGGGGAAAAACTTGCCATCCCTTCAGCAAGAAGGAGAAAGGGAAAAGACAGATGTTACATGTGCTGGCTCATAAAGTGATGTGACTATTCAATTGAAGTACCCGGTTTTTCTCTCGTGGGGAAGTGCATTTAAGCACATTTTTTTTCTGAAAAAAAGGAGTCATGTTCCACAGGCGCCACCAGCAAATCTCAATTCACACCAAAAAAAATGAGGAAGTGTTTCTTCTTGTCTTCCAAATAAAAAGACATCAAAAAAACCCTAAACTTTTCTATGTAGGCCTGGAAACTGAAAGTCAGTTTAGGTTAGCTCCTGAGACATGGCACTAATGATTTTCTGCCTTCAGTTATACATAGATTTAACCTCGGAATCATCAGTGAGATTACAAACCTAAGTCATAGTTCTTTGTCTGTGAAACAGACACAGAGGAGTGTAAGAACAAAAGGCAAAGCCCAACCAGTATTTGCTTTTGCTTGGGTGGGTTCGTTATGGATGTGAAAACAGCTTTAAAAAAGCTTTTCCAAGCCCCTGAGGGTTATGTCAAATTGGGAAGACTTGGCGTTGGTTGTAAGAATTATTTTTAACCCGGCTCAGCTCGCAATCTGTTTCAGAACACATTCCCATGTGTGTTTTTCTGAGAACACTGAGGAAGGGGCACGGTGAGTGTGGGGTGAGAGTGAGCAGTGAGAAGAGGCTGTGTGTCAGTGTCATCTCAGGGCCTTCCCACCTCACTGGGCACGTCAGAGAGGAATTCTTAAAATTTATTTGTCACAAATACAATGGTGAAATGAGGGGTTGACTTCACTGATTTCACTGTGCTTTCCAATCTGATCATATATGCTGGAGCAAGAAATACAGACTCATTAAAGAAATGCCAATACATTTGCATATTGATTTAGATGCAGGAGAAGGAAAGGCAAAAACCAATAAAGGTAGTTCAGTCAGATCATTCTGCATATATGGAACACGTCTGAGAGGTAAATAAATAATGTTATTGATAATTTTACATTTGTTTTCTCATAGTGTTTTGGTTTACAGGTCTTTTCAACTGGTTCAAAAGATTTCTTTCATCCTCCCTTTTAATTAAGTGAAAGAATGCCTGTTTTGGTTCTTTGCTGTAATAAAATCATGGAAAACTTTCCGGCAAGGAGAAGATTGCTACTAATGCTGTTTTTTGCTTACACATTTAACTGACGGTATTATAAAAGAAGAGAAAGATTATTCCCTATCTGCCTCTTTTTATCAATCAGAAAATAGGAACTAAACTCTCAGAACTCCATCTCAGAATAATTGTTACAATTTCCTGGTATTTAAAAAAAGCATAATATTACTATGTTAGTAAATTGACATTGGCCTGTGTGCTCTATGGTTTGGAGTAGTAAACAGATAAATATTTCAGGAGGTTTTTGTGAAATATATGTATCATAAATTTCAAATAATTATTTCAATTTCTATTTGCAATTTTAAAAGACACTTGCAGGAAAACACTGCCGGTCCAAAATGATCAAGTTACTGGCATTAAATAATTTTTCCCATTTACTTTTCATGTTTAATCTCAGCCAGCAACACAAAAGCTAATTAAAGTGTTCATGTATTATTTCTGCAGATTTTACTTTAAGGAACTGGAGAGAGATGTAAATTATTAGACGAGAAGTGTGTGTCAAGAGCTAATGAATGAAAAATATTTCCCCATAATGGGAGGCTGTATCTTAACATTTCTTTTCCAACAACCATACAGTTTTTACTTCTGGGCATTGGGCACTCTCTTTTTATTCACTGATTTTCAGAGACCCCAGCAATATTTAAAATAACCCTTACTTCCCATGGAGTTTTATTCAAGACAAATGACCTCTTGATGATATTTTTCAACATGGAGAGAATGTGTCAGATTTTTCAGGGTTTAAAAACAAGTTGTATTCCCATACAATTCATTATGTAGAGCCACTGGAAAAAAAACCTTTTCCCATGAGTAGCAGGTAGATGTTTTCAGGCATTACACAGACACCTAGAAGTTCTCAGGGACATCAGATCATTGCAGCAGAAACCTCCATGAACCAAGCCACCAGTGTGGCTGGCTTTTGGGTTTTTTCTGGTCTGTGTGAGTCTGAACCAGGGGATTCTAACATATTCTGTTAGAGAGCAGTGACTTAGTGTGGGCTTAGAAAAGGTGAAGGGTGAGACCCAGACTCTCATAGACTCTAATTAAAAACCATGGATGATTTTTATACTTTCAAATTACTTTTTCAGTAGTACAACAGTTAGAAATGGTTTATATTAAGAAATTAATATTCTGTTGTTGAATACCTAATTCACAAATTATTATCTTTCATTCTGGCATTTCAAGTTAATGTTCTCACATGGAAAGGAAGCTGGCTTTGCCTCTGGGAATGCAGCCATATTATACTGCCTTTATCCATACAAACACAAGTGGCTGGGGAAGTTGCATCATGTTGGGGTTTTTATTTTGCTGTTTCTTTTTACCTTTGGTCAACTGGATCCCCCAGCAAACGACTTTGCTGTTGTGACTGACCCTCCTCCTTTTGCCTGCCCAGGTCTCTGCAGGAGAGATGGAATAGTTCCTGTGTGTTCACAGATCCTGTGTGAGCTGTGCAGTTCTGGATGAGTCCCTGTTCACAGAGCTGCCACTCCAGGTGTCTGCTTGGTGGATGGGAGAAAGAACTGTTGGCCCTACATTTGATGGAATGAGATCCCTAAATTTGTTTTTGCATTTCTTCCTTCACAAGTGGGAGTTGCCATGGCAGAAAGAGTTAGAGCTGTGCCTTTAGAGACTCTGCCCCCAGAGTGCCCAAGTGACTGTGTTTGAAATCCCGTGGGGTCTGTATGTTAGGCAGTATGAAGTCTTAGGAAGTGTCTCATACAAAAACCACTAAAAGATTTTTCAGTGTTAGCAAAATGCAGTGATCTGTCCCCAGGTGCTGTCCACCAAGGCACAATGGAGTGGAGTGAACAGCAAAACGGGTTCTTTGTGAAAACTTCTGATTTTCTGCACCATGATTTGGGTTGAAATGTCTGTGTACTTCTGCTGCTTAACCTTTTCCTGCCTAATGGAAAACACCTCAAAGTCACTCTCTCTGAAGAACAGCCTGTCAATTGAATGAATGCATTAATGGCAACGAAAGCAGGGCCTGTCAATTACTAGGAGCATTAATTATTACATTAATAATGACATCGTTTAAATTGTTCTAAAGGCATATTGGACATTGCAATTCATTAGTTTCATTTCAGTTTTCAGCCATATGTGCTAATTGAATTATATATATTTTGGCATAGCAGAATTCCCATTGTGTTTCCATTCCACCTAGTTCTCATCTGTCTTTCCTGAAAAAAATTAAATGCTGCCATTAAGGACAATCCTTTGAAGCTGAATATTAAAATCTGTATTACACTTAAGACTGAACTGCATAGTGATGGAAAAAATCTAATTTTTCCATATTGTAATTTTGAAACTCTGCATAATTTTCCCTAGTGTCCTGCATATTTCATGTCTTTTGTTTTTTTTGTTTTGTTTTTTTCCCATTGTGGAACATCTAATTAAATAATAAATTAAAATACATTATTATTTCTCTTTTCCTTTTTTCTATTCTTATGTTTACTTTTTGTAACTTCCTCTTTGGAAATTTTGCTTCCTTTTTACAGTAATTTATTTTAAATAGCACCTTTAAGTGTGTAATATATGGTCCATGTATATAGAGGAGGCCACTGACATTACAGGAATTTCGTGTTATGTATTAAACCTGTAAATAATGAATTTTTTCCCTCAGTTAATGAACTGCACAATTACAAAAAGAGGTTTAGAAAGCATTTAAAGTTTCAGTAAGTGAAAACAACTCCTAATCTGAAAAAGTCATTTTTTTCTCATCAAAGATTCTGTTTGACAGAGAATTCTTTACCATCCCTATCTCCCATTTTATCTAAATACATCTTAAACACCAAGAAGCATTTAAAACTTAAACCACCTGCTAGACCAGGTTTCTGTCTTTCCAGCCAACATCCCAAGAGGTGTCTAAAGAAGCCTGGTCATTAGGAAATACTGTATCTTTCTCAGATGCTTTCTCTGGCCAGAGATTTTCATAGCACAGCAGGTGAGACCGAGACTTTTTCGCTTAAAAAAAAGCAAAAAATAAAAGCATTTGTTCTGACATAACAAATATTCAACAGCTTTAAAATGCAGTTGTGGTGGCAGCGATTTGGGTAAAATTCACTGTTTCTCTTGTGGCTTCATTTAATTTCAAGTCATTGATGCTGTATTTTACTTCTTATTCCACAAAATATTGCTGACAGTCTTTTATGGGGAATTGGTATGGGTAAATGGATTCAAAATTGTTTGCTAGGAAAACCTATAGAGAACCAGAAAATAAATGTCTCTATAAGCAGAAATGTATTCTGAAAAATGAATCGTGAGTAGCTGGACTGATAAGATGCATTTACTGCTACTTTAACTGTATTTAGAGGAAAGAATTGAATCATTCTTTGAAGAAGATTATTCTGTTCTATCTGAAGAAAAATTCTCAATATATTTCATACTGTCTTGGGTACTATTGAAGAGAACATGAAATCCATACTGTTTGGAAGCTGAAAGTTGGTTAAAAAGAAACCTTAAGCAGGATGCTCTTTCCTGTAGATGTGATTTGTTTTTTTCTTGGAAGATCTACACCTACATTCAGTCAGGAATTTCTGTGTACTCACAGAAAAATGAGGGTTTTAGTGGCATTCCTACCTTAGGACTTGTCTTCTGGCTGTTTGGAGATTAAAAGCTTGTTTGGCAGAGTTTCTTATAAAGCAACTTTCATGAGTCATTAAAGGGCATTCTTGCAATAATCCTCTGAAGAGGGGAAACCTTTCTGGGGTCTGCACATTTCCAATTCCCAGAAGGGGGAGGTTGGTCCAAAACAGATGTATTGGGGCCCACCCAGCCTGTGAATTCTGTGGTGGCCTGTTGGACATAATGCAAATTCATAGCAAGTGTTTAAAAATATCTGAAATATTTTTTAAGCCATGGCAACTATTAAAAAATAAAAGAGGAGGGTAAGGGAACAGCAAAAGAAATACTTTCTAAAAGGAAGTGTCATATAATCTATTTAATATTTTATTTAAAGTTCTTATCTCCACAGAAGATTTTGACTGTAAATGCATGCTGTATTTTTCACTCTACATTCTTATTTCCTTTCCTTTTTCCTTTTCTTTGGTTGGTTGGTTTTGTTTGGTTGATTTTTTAGGAGAGAAAAAAACAACCGGTGTTTTTATTTTCAGAGCCATAATGTGCTTGAATTCTTATTCTGAGCAGGCTAGATTTGTTGAAGGAGAAAATGAGTAATCCAAGTCTTTGAGCTGTGACTGCTTTATATCCCATGTGTTTTTCCACCCATTTTTGCTTCTTTATTAGCACCTTTCACTGTTGTCAGCTCAAACAAATTGAAAAGTAATGGTGAGGTCCAGCTAAGTTAATGCTGACAGAGAACAAAATCATTTTGGAGTAGACAACTAAATTCTTCTGCGATATGATTCAGTCTTCTGGCATGGGGGACATTGTTTCTGTTCAGTTCCAGCTGTGGATTGAATATGAAATACTGGAACGAGTCAGGCTTTGAAGAATCAGCTCACTCCTCAATTAAAGCACATCACCCCGTTATTTGTATTTACAGCTTTTAAATCAGCTCCCACCAAAACTGCTGGGGAAAGAAAGCTTCACAAGGTTATAAACAACAGCAAAGGGACTTGAATAATTTAAGCAAGCTGCATGGAATAATTGGATGCCATGCACTGCGTATGATCAGCCACTGCAGTTTTTTTTCCTTGTTGTCAGTCCTTTGATCCTTTGTCTGACATCAGACAAAGGAGTAACAGATACAGAAAACGAGGTAGCTGGAGCAAAGAGGAATGAGCTGACAAATCAAACACCGTATCAAACAAACTGCCAAAAAACAACAAATCAATGTGTGACTGCTTAATCTACCGTACTGAGAATCTGGGACTGAGTAGGTCCAGTGGGAATGGTTAGTCTTTTCCTTCCTCTGTTTTTTTAAACTATTTTTCTGATTCTTTTTCTCATTTGAAGGGCTTGTTTTGTTTTGTTTCTAAGGAAGAAAGGACACTCCTCATTAAAACTTCACTGGGTAACAGGGAGTAGTGTTGTCAGGTCACTGTGACTGCCCCTCACCCAGAGGAGAGAATAATGTCTTGGCTGTCCTTATCCTCTCCAAGACTGTAAGAGCAATCATTTATGTGCTCCATACTTGCCATAGGAAAACATATCCTTTTATGAGAGCCCTTAAAAGGTAGTTCTGTGTAAGGACTTGGGGATTAGTTCTGGCTCCTGACTTTTAGGTCTTGGCTCTGGCTGAAGCCACTGCACAAATGCCATGAGAAGTGCTGTGTTCTGCTCCAATGTGAGAGTGAATGTGTCCAGCAGAAGGCATGAGCTGAGGTATTTTCACAATGCTCTCCTTTATGCAAAGTCATTTAAAGAAATTCAAACGTGTTGGAATTAGAAAATGTCATGCAGGGAAGAAGCACTCAACTGTATTTCAGATTTTGGGTCTAGGACGACCCTAAAGAATTTTTCAGGCAAGCTAAGAAATTTCACAGAGCAACATAATTCATTTCACCCTTAATCACCCTGTTGTCACTGCAAGTTTAAACATCCAACAAAAATAACTGTTTAAGAAATATAATGGCTGTAACACTGATTTTTATGATCAAGCTAGATACTTCTTTAAGAGTATTTTAAAGAAAAGTCATTATGTGAATAATGCTGTTGTAAAACTGGAGATGTAGCTCTAATGTTTATTGTGCCCCAGCAATTTCCAATCTGAATATGCTGAAGTTTGAAGGAAAAAAACTGAAGTTTCTTTTTCTGAAGTAAAACATGTAAAATGTGGGTGTCTCTTCTGTGGACAGAGTTTCTAACCTGACAGATTTTGCAGACCAGATGCTGATGTCTGTAGTACCTGCACGGTACTTTTGTCTATAAAATTCTCTTCAGAGTGTCCTGAGCATCTCATGTCAAGAGACTTGTGGTGCTCCCCAAGGAGACAGAGAGTTCTGGGTGGGGTACTGAGTTTCTGCAGGGCCTGTTCTGTATCTCATTCAGGACAAAGCCTTGCAATCTGCCCCTCAGGTAACCTCTTGATGGGAGTGGTAGCAAAGGGCCACCTTGTATTCAGGATGTGCAAGATCTCTCCGTGTGCCTCACATACCCCTATGGTTTGCTAAAGTTATCAAAGTTAAGAGAAAATACAAATGTATATATAGGAACTTGTAGTTCCAAAAATGTGTCTGTAATCAGGAAATCCGGATGGGTGTAGAATAAATTGTGCAGCTTCTGCCATGGTGGATTTCTGATAGTTTTGATGGCTCTGACTATTGAAAATCTGACTGCTTTGTTTCCTTAAAACAAAGTGATGGCTCAGAGAGAAGGTGCATTCATGCCTTGTTCCCTAGTTCCTCTACCAAAGATGCTTTTCAAAAGACAGGTCTGTCTAACAGCACTTAAACCTGGTGTTCAACATAGGTGAGGTAGGACTGGCACCATAAACGTCAGGTTTCTTAATTTCCATGAGTTTTTGACAAGTCTGGTTTAGTCACTGCTCTCTTTCTTTGCTATCAGTCTCTTACAGTGTCTTGCTGGAGTCAAACCTGACTGCAACTGACCCCTCTATTCTGGGGACAGGGACTTCTCTGTCACCTGGGGTTTGGTTCTGGGAGTTACAGGTTCATTGACCCTGGTGGAAGCAGCAATCTCATTGATAACCTCTTTATTGCTCATCCACAGACCCCTCTGGTGTTTATTTGCAAGGCTTGCTTTCATCATTGTTTTGTTTCTTTTGCCTCATCTAGTACCATTATTTCTGATGCAATTTCATGCCTCATAGAATGGTTTTAAAAGAGATGGAGGGAGGAACTTGTAACACTCGGTTGAAAAGAGTCCCCATTGTCAAGCATCAGTAGCATTTTCAGTATTGAAACCAGAAATCCTCACTGAATTGTTGAACATATATATTTTAAAGCTGTATATTTTTACAGAACTGAGTTGAAAACACAGGGAGTATATCAGAATAATTGCTGCCAGACTATTGTCCACCTTAAGCCTGGTTTCTCATTCTACTGATGGAGCCATTCAGTAGAAGAAATCAAACATGTGAGAGTCATTGGCAACCACATACATTTGGATACTCTAACAAAACACAGACTGGCTGGTGGCAGTGACCTCTCAGAGCTTCTACTCTGGAGAGCAAGGCATTAATGGAATAATGAATATTGATGTTTCTAGCTCTTTCTAGTGCTCTATATGTTCTGCCATCAGTTTTGTGGTAACTTTGTTCTTGTGATTTTGAGTTGGTTTCAAATCTAGTATCAACTAAAGAATGTGTGATTATTTTTGTTTGTTTTATTTTATCATCAGAGCAAAGGGATCTCTCACTCCTGGATAGCACAATCTCTCAAACATCCTTCCAAAGATCTTGTCAGATTAGCAATGTGATTGTGTTTTCATATAATCCTTTCCACATCCATATTTTACATCTATTTGCAGGCTAAGAGAATGTAATTCAGGGCAGTTGCCCTGGATACTCTGTAAAACCCCATTTCTTTCTCTGTCATGGCAAATAGAATCACTTTCTAGGTGTGATTGTATCCACGTATCCTTGATTTATAGGTCACAGTACTAGTGACTGGTAGCAGTAAAAATAACTTTTAAATTATGCTTTTGAGATCTCCAGTGAATTCACACAGACTCTTGCACAGTTTTTTACACATACAGTGGATATGCACTATTGAAACAATAAATGTTGGTGTGTTGTTCACAGTGGAAAAATGCATTAATGATCTGGAATTCTCCCCCAAAATGCCTCATTTGCAGCTGTCATTGGGCATTATTGTGCTTATTTTGTTCCCTTGCAGCTGTAAAAACAGAAAACATTTTCCTGAAGCCAGTGGAACAATGCTATGAATAAACTGATATGAGAGAGATCTAGTTCATCACTAGAACCAAGCAAAAGATCATGATCAGTTCTATTACCTGATTGCCTTCTACCCAGAATGTAAAACCTCCACAAAAAACAAAAAAGAAAAAAAGAGCGGGGAGAAGGGACTCTCCGAAATGACTGCCTGGACAGAGCACAATGGTGTACACAGCTTTTGCACCCCAGGGTTCACACATTTGTTCCACTGTGGAAAGGAAACCAGAGGAAACCATTTCAAAAGACCAAGCAAGCCTGGCACATGATTAAAGTTGTAGCCACTCCTTGGTGTCACTGCCTTTCCCCATGTGCAGGGGCAGACAGCAAGGGTTCATCTCCTTTTGAGCCAGAAGTTTCTGTATGTTTGGGTTTCATTGGTATTTTCCCACCTGCTCTGCAGTGCACACATACGCACACACGCTCTTCTCAGAATTCCCTGGATTCCAGAGAAGAGAAGGAGCTGGTGCTCCACCTGAAATGGGCCAAATATGTTCCTTTCAGACTTCATCACACACACTTGTACCAGTGCCACAGCTGGGAAGCCCATCTGCAGAACGTGGTTTGTAGATGTAAAAGTTGGCACACTCGGTAATTTGAAAATTGCAACTTGTGAAAAAATGAGAAGTGCTTTAATAACTTTCATTATCGTCTAATTTGTCAAACCTGTAATATTCAAAATTCTTCAAGGGTTCCTCAGCTGCATATCTCTGTGCAATTATGGCTCTTTAAGTAGTTATAATCTGCCAAGTGAGCTGTCATTGTATCTGATAAGTAATTTTGACAGCCATAATGTGCTGATTATGGAGCAACACTGGGAGGATGATGAGGGTCATTGCTGGGTTTTTGCCAGTTGAGGCTGCTTATTTTTCATTAACCACAGAACTGGTGTTAATGTGTTTTCAGAGTGTTTGAAGAACTTCACTCAGGTGAGATTTACCTGCTTGAGAGCACCCTGTTTCTCTGGGTTCCTTCTGGTCCCCAGGAGAGCGCCCTGCCCAGAGAGCCATGCCAGGAAACAAGCAGATGTGCAAGTGGGCAATCTTTGGTCCTGAATCCCAGTTGTTCCCAGGTGTTTGCTAGGGTTTTGTGAGATGGCCCTCATCATCTCATGGTGTGCAGCTCTGCCCTGAGCCTTGGCACAAGCATGGCTAAATCCCTGTGTTATTTCATTTCCAGGCGTTCTTAAAGCAGTGCTTTGTTTGTATCTCTGTTTTATTATTTCCTTGTCCTCAGTTTGCAAAAAATCACAAGCTTTTTCAAACTGTTACATCTATAAACCTAGTCTTACTGAGACAAAATGTTCTCAGTATGTAATGAGAATAAAGATTCCTTGGGCTCTCCCTGACAACTGTTTGATCCCTCAGTGTTCAGAATATGCCCTTGAAGCCACTTGTACAATTCTGTTACTTAACTCAAATATCATCATGACAGGCAGCCTGGTCTTTAGGCTTTGTGATCACCTGCGATTTCCAGTGAATCCCCGAGGATCAGCATTTTCTCAGTACATCTGGAAATGAGGTTTCCAGTAAACAAGGCTCTAATGCAGTGGCAGGAGACTGATGATGATCCTGGTTGCTTGGTGTGAGTGTGTGCTGCAGGGCTGAGAGGAGAGGATACTCTCAGGGGCATTTGTGTCCTCAGAGCAAGCAGGGGTGACTTGGAGTGAAATAACCCAGTACAGATAACACTGCCATTATTGATCATTCCTGGAAGACAGCTTTGCACCATATTCTCTGAGAGAAAATACCATTTTAAAATTAAACCAGAATGTTCAGAAATATATGGAATAAAAGCTAGCAGACAAGCTGTTTTCAGCAAATGCCTTGACAAGCAGTTACTCAGTTCCTCCTTCCAAAAATGCGTTTGTCACCCAAAATTTCAGGTCTGTAAATGGCTGTTCCAAAAACTGTGTCGACACAGCACTTGCTTCCCAGAGCTAGAGCTGAGCATTCATGAGGGAGATCTGCCACAGCCAAATTCTGTTTGACCACTTGTGAAGGTATAAATGCAAATGCCACGCAGTGTTGTTGAGTGGTAACTACAAAACTGGCTTTGTCTTAGCTATACCTACCTCTTGATAAAATATTTTGTGTTTCCTGATAGATATATTCAAATTAATATTATAATTTACTTCAGAAACTGCAAATATAATTTGTTTCTTTACACTGTTGAGCAACAGTTAAACATAAACTACATAGATATTTATTTGCACTTTCTGAATCACTGGAATGATTTATTATTGTGCAACTTACATGGTGTTACTTTTTTTATTGCTTTATATTGCACATTTGGTTTTAATAGTTGCATCCTTCATTCTGTTAATTTCAGATTAAAAATTGAATTGCAACTGAAGTCCAGCCATAGCTCCTAAAGCATAAAAAATAAGCTTTGGTTTTCACTTTCTAGAATGAAAGTGGGGGTGGAATACAGACTGAGTAGAAAAATAATCTCTCAGCAAGAACTGTGCTTGATATTATTCTTAACAGCTGCTGGTAACTGTGAGATCTGTGTTCATTTTTGTATTACAACCTTTAGTTTTACTGCACTTTGGTTACCCAAGGTTAATTTAGACTTTAAACAACTATGAATTTTACCAGCACTCAGGAAGGGGCTGCCTTTTGCCATTGATAGCAATGCAAAATTTGTAAATTATCAGTAAGATCCTGTACTTTTAACTTCAGCTCTGTTTTCAGGTAGTCTTTCTTTTTTTTTTTTTTTAAATGTGGTATCTCATTTGCTCAAAAAATCGATACACAACTGTCCTTGGAAGTTCACATTATAAAACATTAAAAGAGTTTGTTATGCAAAGACTTATGCCTATGCGTAAATCCAGACCTCTCAAAACTCCTGCAGCAGTCTTAACTCTTAGAGATGCAAAATATCCCGAAAGAAATAAAGATTTTAAGTCATTTAAAGGAATAGATCGTGAATCCGCAAATATTTCAATATAGAGGTGAAACTGAAACATGTATCCACAACATGGTTTGTTTCACACTGGATTCCACTGAATTCAGCAGTTTTGTCATTCCCTGAGGACTGCAGTTTTGCACTTGCAGCAGGGACTTAGGATGATCTGAGGCAAAAAAGTGAGGGAACAGCAACCCTGGTACATCCCCACACACTGAAATGTTTGCAAGACCACGGATGCTTTGAGGACAATAGATCGAGCAATTAGGAAATCCTAATTGAGAAGGCCAAATTCACACTAAGCTGGAACTAAATCTGATGGTGAAGTCCCAGCCCCATTGCAGTGCTCCATGTTTTCAGGACTGGCAACCCCAGGCTCCTACATGTGTGAAGAAGCAAGGAAGGACTGTTTTTCTAAAAGTCACAAGCACCTCCCAAACTAACACAGCCAGAAGCGGGCAGCAGACTTGGAGCAGGAGTCAAAGAGAAAGAGCAAAGTCATTAAATACTTATAGTGGAGTTGGCATAAATATGGTTTATCAAAAATGTAATTGCACTGAAGTAGAAGGAATTTGTGGATTTTTTTGATGTTTTGAGGTTTCTGCCATTTCTGCAGTGCAGAGGGGGGTTTTGAGAGGACTGGATTGAGAGTCTGACCTTTCTCTGAAAACTATTTTGACACAGCTCAGTTTCATGAAAAGTTTTCAACTAGTTTTTCATTTCACATTGGGGAAAAAAGCTAACACCACCTTCAAAGCTGCTGAACAACACCATTTCTGTCCTCTGCTCAAGAGGGCAAGAAATAGGAGAAGATCTAAGAGATACAGCAAATAAATAGGGGTTTTCAGTGGGCTAGATGATAAAAAGCACAAACACCAGCATGTTGAGCTCACTGTGGTTTTGAATTTATGGTTTGAAAGCAAAGCTCTTTGCATTGCTGGATAGTTAATATGGGTAGGTGACACGGGCTTGGTGGTGCCCCAGCTAGGCCTCACCTCCCGGCCCGTGCCAAGCATGGCTGCCCCCTCTCCACCCCTTGGGCTGCTCTGGGTGGCAGCAGAGGGTTGCATTTCCTCTGAGAGCTCCTGGAGCAGACCATTTAAATAAAATGTAACACCACAGCAGAGCAGCGCTGCCCAACTCCCACAGGCAGCAAAGCTGCTCTGTGCGGCTGCTGATAGGAACCCCGAGTCGAGGAAGCCAGAACAAAGGAGATGAGAGGGGCCACTGGGATAAGTTCTCAAGAGGGTTTAACCTCCGAGACAGTCCAGGGACAAGTGACAAATGACAAGGCTCTAACAGGGTAACAGCTGTGGGAACCCAGAACATCCCTCTGGCAGTCCAGGATGGCCAGGACCCCTGCCAGGGGGCTCAGAGACCCTGGCATGGAGCCCAAAACGCCTGTGGGTTTGATTATGACCCGTGGAACAAATTACCAACCTTATATGAAGATCAGCAAGCCACAACAGTTTAGGCAGAATAATAGTGAAGTTATCACAGGGTGGAAAAAGTAGATTTTGGGGTTTTGGTATGGGGGTTCAGGAGGCAAGATGGAGGGAACTGGGTGTGTCCAGCCTTTCTCCCTCTTCTTCTTGGCCTCCATCTTCTGCTGTGATGTTGGCACTTACAGATTGGTTTAGAGTAGAAGCTCACTGTCTAACATAGGTGATAGGTATTGGGAAGTCATTGTAAACATGTTACACGTAGTTTTTAGTATAAGCACGTAAGACCGCCCTGGGGCAGGCAGAGTGCCTGGAACTGTCCTGCTGGATGGACCTCGGCAGGGCAGGGGAAAATTTTTTATAGCTAAGATACAATAAACAACCTTGAGACCGAGAAATGAAGAGCCCTGACTGCTTCTTCAAGCGCCGGGCTGGGAAAAGAGACTTTCTAATTTTCTTGGGGTCACTCTGACAAGCTAAATATCCCCACAAACAGCAACTTAAGAACAGTGGAGGCTACTAAGGGAGGATGACCAAGAGTAGAACAGCAGGGGAGAAACGTAGGGCGGGGATCGGATTCCAGATAACCAACAGGGGATAACATGGGAGGACACCCATCAGGCTGGACACACCAATGGAACTTCAAGGGATGGGTGATAGACAAGGAAGGTTCTAGAGAAAGGGGTGGGGTTACATTTGAGGTACAAGGGAAGAGGGCAGTACTTCCAGGATTGGCAGGGAAGGGGCTGGAAATCAGGGAGGTTGACACGGGGGCTGACATAAGATTAGGCGGAAAATAGTAGTAAACAACTTCAGGGCAAAACCATTGAGGAAACCAAACGGGGTACATGGAATAAACCACTATAAACTCACAATAAGGAACACCTTAAGGTTACAACAGAAAAACAATCTACCACAGATAAGATATCCCAGTGTAAAATCTTAGAAGGGACAGAACCCCTGTTTTTACAATGGAGTTGTTAATGGCTGTCCTGTACCTTTAGGCTCAACACAGCTGCAGTTTGTATATCCATTATAGTTATTTTCATGCCAGCAAGAGTATAAAAACCTTAATCTAAGTTTCCATGTAGGAAAAGTTACTTTATTCTGCTACTGACCATACCATTCCATGAAAGAGCCGTGTTTGCAATCAGTCTGCGATTTCCTGGAGCACAATCCCCCTGCCATTAAAAATACTGTGTCATGGGGCTCTGCTTCTGGAATTGTTTTGGTGGCTGGAGTCCCATCTGAATCATGGAATATATCAGGATCTCTTCAAGCTGGCAGTCCTGCATTGAAAAACAAGGATCTTACTAAATCCTGAGTAGCAATTAGTTACTGTCTCAGAAAAAGCTGGGATTTTGTTCTACTTAACCATTTGTGCTGCTGTTAGGAGAATGAAAACTGGGATTAAGGGGCAACATGTCAAGTAGGGGTTGCCCACGGGCAGCTGGAAGTACTGAGATAGTTGGCTCACAGAGCTCAGGTTCTCACACCGGGTGTGTCGACATTGAGCCTGAGCAGGTGAAGGCAGCTCTGCCCAAAGCTGTGCTGGGGAGCCTTGAATTGCTGTGTCTGAAAAACCATGTTCTCCTGAGCTGCCTGGGAGTGACACGACCCTGCAAGCCTGTTCTGCACAAAAACCACAGACATTTGCTGGCTGCCTGAACTCTGGTCAGTGGCTGGAGCTGTCTCCTGGAGTCCTGGCCTGGTGGGGAGCAACCTTGCATTTAAGATCAGCACAGTATAAAAAGGCACCGATGCTTCTCTTCATACAGGTGAAGTAGGAAACATTAAACTCCATAGCACAAAAGAGGAGGAGACTGTGAGGCTCAGAGGAATAGGATGAACTGAATATATTTTGTTAGAAGAAGCAGTTCTAAGTGTCCAAACAAATTAGAGTACAACTGATCTTCCAGAGAGATGTGCATTTACTTTTTCTTTTGATGAATTTTGTTATCTTCACTACGTGATTTCCATTCTGATAAAAAGCCAGATGCTGTAATTTTGACTGTGTTGCTTTTCATTTGAGATAATGCTTTGTAGGAGAAGTATTTGTGTCCAAAGTAACATACCGTGTCTAGAGATCTAATCCAAATTATGACTTTACATCAGGAGCTGAGTATTTCAGATTGTTTAAAGATAGGCAAGTGGAAGTAAAAGACAGATGAAAGAAAGCCATGATCAGGAGGAACCATATGGTACTCTTGTAACAATTAAACTCAGTGCTCTACTTTGCTGCGTGTCTGCGGGATGCACAGACTAATCCCTTCTGTCCAGGCTCCATGCCAAGATTAAATTAATGTTCCCAAATTTTTTATTTAATCTGCTTCTGTGAGAAGAGGCCACAGCAGAGTAAATAGCTGAGTGAAAAACTGAGGATGTGTGAACACTTTATCCCTTTCCTAGCCTCTCACTCAATGCCTTGCCTTTCACGTGTGTTTTCATGGACAAAAGTTAGAAGGGTCCTAAAACACCTGATGCATCTCTGAAATTTTACTGTGTGTCTTATCTAGAGTTTAGGAGCCACTGAAAAGATCTATACTTTCCCTTTGAACTCATTTCATAGGCTGCCAATGCCATGCAAGCTCCACAAATTATTCAGAGGTATAATATTGGAATTATTTTATGGTTGTTATTTTTGAAGGACAGCTGTAGCTCCTAGTACTTGGCTCTCCTCTGGTTTGCATTGTTGAGTCTATTGTTTAAATTATGTGCTAGCCAGTCCAAAGTTCCTGATATAGCTCTCAAGTTAGAGCTAACTCGTGCCTTTGATTCAAAAGAAACAGAAAAACTGATTGATCATTCACTGTGTGCTTTAAATTAGCTAACTATGCCCCCAAAGAATGCCTTTAAAATTATTCAGGGAAATAATCATTTAATAAATTCAACATTTTCCAAGCTGCTTTATCTCAAAAATTGTCTGCCTTGATATAAGGCCCTAGGGAAAGCAGTTTAATTAAAAAGTAAGGTTTTCTGTCAGTCTACTGAGTCTCTGAAGACTAAACAGCTGCTGATTTTCTACTCTGAGTGTGACATGGTGATGTTCATTTTCTTGTTTACCTCTGTGTATCTCACAAGAGATACAAATCTAGCAGGTCATGTTGGAGCACCTATCCTGCTGAAGGAAATATTTGTGTTAGGTTGGACTGTAGGAATTCTGTAAGCAATATATATTCACTAACCAAGATTCCTAATTCTAGGTCTCTATTTAATTTGAAAGTCTTACATCATAGCTACTTTCACGTCTTTTATTAGCATTTGTTCTTTAACTGCTCAGTAATACTTAGTGGCAGGAAATTATTGCAAGCATTCTAATAACCTTTATAATTTTACGTGCAGATATCTCTAGGTCACTTTTTTAAAAATAGGTTCACCTTTTTTTTTTTTTAATTATATACACACTAAATTGGGTCAGGGCCTCATAAGGCAAGTTATCTCCTGTTTTTTTCTGTGTGTAGCCCTCACTAATCTAGAGGAGAAAGAGCTTTGTGACCCATCTTTCAGGCACGAATGTGGAATTAGGGCAGTGGGAGCATCTGGGCCTCTGTGTCTCTTGGAAGAGGAGTGTCTGAGGCAAAGTGCTTTTTGATCTGCTGCAGCCACAACTGCAGACATTACAGCCTTGAGTGAGCATTGCCCAAAGAATGCAGGTAATGTGTGTGAGGACAAGGACCCAGAGGTGTTTGTGGTTGTTATTGACACCTGCTCAAAAGGAAAGCAGAAAATGACCCAGCTCGGAACTGTGTAATTCACAGCTTCACTTGGCTCCTGGAGGATAAAGGTCCTTTATTAATGTGCTTTTTTGCACAAGCTTAACTACACGGTTGCAGGATTCATTTTTCAAATTGTTCATTATATTGTGGTATTGTAGAAAATACCAAGGCAAATATTTCTCAGTGATGCTCATGTAACTGTTAGGGACACCATGCTGTGCCCTACAGCACTGTAACTAAATGGGACAGCAGTTCCTGTGTGCTGAGTGTGTGGCTGTGTGGCACTGGATGCACTCCTGAATCCATGGGATACTTCCAAACGTGAGACTTGAGGCTGACAAAGCCTTCCTTTGATGCAGTGGGCATGGAGCTCCAGACATTGATTAGAAAAATATACTTTTTTGCTACTGTTCATAAAATCACACCTTCCTTTTTTGACTCTCTTGATTCTGGCAGATTTTAGAAAGAATAAAAGATTAAGAAATGTTTCAAATTGTTTGCAATAGAGTGTTAATTTGGTAAGGGTTTGATTGATGGGAGGAAGGAAAGAAAGTATTTTATATTTCTATGCTTATAGAGTAGAGGGTGTTTGCAAAAGGCACAGTCAGTAATTAATTAACCGCATCTTTATGTGCACAAACATTTATCTCCTTGTTACTTACTTTTCTAATCCACCTCAAGGTTTATTGCAGTTTTCAAATAAACATCTATCAGTTCTCCATCATTTGAGGTGGAGTGCAGACCTGAGTGGGACGTGTTGTGCATCTCAGCAGCTGGGGATTCCAACAGAGCAATGTGGTCAGATATCTCACTGAAATCACAGTTTGTCCAGAAGAATCACACTTTGTAAGCAACATTTATGTAAACAAAAGTGTAGATTAGGGAAATTTATTGTGGAGCCAGGAGGAAACCCAGATATCACTGCTGCTTTTATGCTGCCCACAGAACTGTCTTTATCCTGAGCAGCTGGTCCCTGCTTCAGGAGAGGGATGCAGTCTGGTTCATTTGGTGTGAGCTTATGGCACCGATGCGTTACTTGACATGCAAGTGCAGTTTTCCCCTCCTCCAGTTTCAAACCCATGGAACAAGAAGGGTAGCAGTGGATTTATGCTCTTTCTTTGCAGAGCGTGTTGCCCATAAAATTAGATATGACGAAATAATAATTTTTGGTATTAAGGCATGAATACCTCCCTCTAGTCATGATTTCAGTATTGCTTCCTGGAATTTAGTATTGCAGTGTGAGTTTAATAGCATTGACTTAAATGGGCTGGAAAAAGCATATACAGTAGTTGCTACCTTATTTTTTTTTCCTATCTTTACAGATATTTTACATCTCTAATTATTATTTTGCCTCATTTTCCCAAACAACTGCCCTTTGTTCCTTCAAAACATAACCTTCTGCATTCAGTAATTATTTAAACAGTAGCAACAGCCTTTGATAGAAAAACTTGTCAAAGCTGTGAACCTTCCCAGTGGCATGGAGACACTCAAAAGGTCACCAGCTCTGCACTGCAGGAGGTGTTTGCAGGATTCCAGCAGAGAAACTTGTATACAACTGTTATTGTGGAAGGCTGGATTATATTAAAAAAAAATCAGAGAAACAGCAACCCCTAAAAAAAGTTATTGGAAAATCTGACACTGACAGCAGGTCATGGGTCAGTGCTGTATTTCTGAGAAAACAGCAAACTGAGCAGTGTCCCAGCAGGTACTTATTTGCAGGTGGCCATCAAAGTGCCAGGAGAAATCTTTGCTGATAAATTTTCCAAGAACAGCGTGCCTGTGTTTATATTTCCATCTGCATGTGAAGCCTTAAAGATTCAAATTGGAGTCATACTGAGAGTACTTCAGTTTTGTTGACAAACTTTTAGTTAGAACAAGAGGAGAGTCATGCCTCAAGCAAATCCACACATGATGTAAAATTCTTGGAAGCCTACTGGTGGCATGTAGTGTATGGAGATTCTTCTTTAGTGGTGGCAGTCAGATACCTCTGTTAGGACTTGATGGATCCGTGGAGCTGAATTAGGACCCACCTTCTTGAAGGACACACCTAAGGAAACAGCAGTGTCATTGTCACTCCTGTGCAAAGCTTTGGAGGTCACTGTAACACTTTGATCATGGCATTTCTGCCTGTTCTTTGCATCAAAACTTGATATGCATCTGTCCTGAACAGGTTTTGTCTCCTTCAAGGTGGGAGTGGATTTGCCATGGGATCCTGGGACTTTTGATTCTTAGGCACTTTGGGATCTTCCAGGGTCTCTGTGCCTACCTCAGGAAGTATAAAACTGCAACCTTAATTTTAAATAAAGGATTATCTGTGTTGATTTGCATGTTTGAGAAAAACCCACATGAAAGTGTAATAAAAGTCTAGAGAGTAATAAAATTAGAACAAGATATGAATGTAAATGAGTAATTTTGTCAGCAGCAAACTAATGAAGCCTGGTTTCCCAGAGATTTGAGCTTCATGTTTGATTTACTGCTACCTAAAAGGTAAAAAATAGAATTGAAGCTTTTCTTCTTGTTGAGCTTTTAGAACACTTTTATGTGCTCTCTCTGCCATTTAGTGAGATGTGACCTCTTCGTCACCCCTATGCTTTTTCTGTAGCATCTCTGTATTGTGGAGCTGCATAATTTCATAGCACTTGAGGGAAACAATTCATCTCTTTAAAACATAGTTCAAGTTAACAGATGGTTTCAGGAACAAATCCATGTGTGTAGTCACACATCCAGACGTGTCCTGGACACAGCAGTGTGATCTCCATTCCATAAGGAATCACGAGTTTGCCTGGGCATGCACTTGTCACTGAGGTTGGAAAAATTATTGAGTCCAACCTGTAGAATTATTGAGTCCAGCAATAACCCAGCAGTTCCAAGCCACCACTAACCCATGTCCCTGAGTGCCACATTTACATGGCTTTTGAATCCCTCCAGGGATGGTGATGCCACTGCTGCTCTGAGCACCCTGTGCCAGTGCCTGACCCACACTTCTGGTGGAAACATTTCTTTCCTAGCGTCCAATCTAAACCTCCCCGGTGCAACTTTGTTGAGATCTCTGGCTTGTCAGAGTGACCCCGAGAGGAGTTCCAAAGTCTCTTTTCCCAGCCTGGTGCTTGAAGAAGGAGTCAGGGCTCTTCATTCCTCAGTCTCAAGGTTGTTTATTGTTCCTTATCTATAAAAAATTTTCTCCTGCCCTGCCGAGGTCCATCCAGCAGGACAGTTCCAGGCACTCTGCCTGCCCCCGGGGCAGTGTTATGTCTTTATACTAAAAACTATGTATACAATGTTTACAATGACTTCCCAATCCCTATCACCTATGTTAGACAGTGAGCTTCTACTCTAAACCAATCTGTAAGTGCCAACATCACAGCAGAAGATGGAGGCCAAGAAGAAGAAGGAGAAAGGCTGGACACACCCAGTTCCCTCCATCTTGCCTCCTGAACCCCCATACCAAAACCCCCAAAATCTACTTTTTCACCCTGTGATAATTTCACTATTATTCTACCTAAACTGTTGTGGCTTGCTGGTCTTCATATAAGGTTGGTAATTTGCACCACGGGTCATAATCAAACCCACAGGTGTTTTGGGCTCCGTGCCAGGGCTTCTGAGCACCCTGGCAGGGGTCCTGGCCATCCTGGACAGCCAGAGGGATGTTCTGGGTTCCCACACAACTCGAGCTATTTACTCACCCTGTCAGTTGTTACCTTGGAGAAGAGACTGACTCCCATCCCACGAGAGCCTCCTCTCAGAGAGCACTGAGGCTTCCCCTGAGCCTCCATTTCTGCAGGCTGAGCCCCCCTCCAGCTGCCCAGCTGCTCCTCACCAGCCTTGTGCTCCAGCCCTTCCCCAGCTCAGTTTGCTCTCTGGACTCACTGCAGCCCCTCAGGGTCTTCCTTGCAGTGAGGGACCCAGAAGTGGGCATGGGGTTTGGTGTGTGGCTGCCCCAGTGCTGAGTACAGGGGGACAATCCCTGGTCCTGGTGGCCACGCTGCTCCAGGCCAGGTACCATTGGCTTTTGGGGCCACCTGGGCACACCTGGCTCGTGTTCAGCCACTGCTGACCAGTACCCACAGGTCCTGTTCTGTCAGGCATTGTCAGCCACTGTGCCCCGGCCTGGAGCACTGCAGGCTCCTGGTGGCCCAGCCTGGCCTTGCTGAACCTCAGCCAGCACAGTGAAACAGCATTTTCTGATTGCTGATTCACACATAACTTGTGCCTTTCTTAACTATTGATGCCAATGATGGAATGTCAGAGATCCCAGCTTTCCATCTGAAGTCTTCAGTATTCTTGGTGTAGTGAAGGCTGAGGAAGTAGAAAGGGGGCTGTGAAAAGCCAAATAATCCTCAGTGTTTCTTAACAACTTTTAAATGATTTCAAGTGAATGAGGCTGTGTAGCTATTAAAGGAGTAACATTGGGGATTATTATTTTACTGGAAGAAGCATGAATCTGGTGTTTCATATAAAAGACAGTAATTTGTAATACAATTTTATTGATCAAGGCTTGTAATCACTAAATCTTACATGCAAATGTGACTGAATGTGAAATGTTGTCTTTATCAATTTCCAAACGGTGGATAAATTTGTTGGTTATGTTACAGTAATTATGGACCATCAGTAGCTTTTTTTCAGGCTATTATAATTTTTACAGAGGAAATAATATTCCTTATTACCCCTGGAGTAGTAACATAGGGATCTACCACAGCTTTAAAACTTAAAAGAATGTAAACTTCAAAATTAATAGGTGCTTATGGCTAATGATAGTCTGAATAATTTGAAGAAAAAACATGTCCAGCGTTTGGTTAAAGCATGTATTAAAGTGAAACTCTCAGCAGAGTCCAGCCCCTGTTTCAGCCCCTGTAACCTGAAGGTTTTCTAGGAAGCAACTGGAAGCCCTCAGGGTGTTCCTCCTAGCCTGGGAGAAGAGAAATTTTCCCTCTGCCTTGGCAATTGCTATAGGATTTCATGAATGTGCTTCTACCTTTACACAGTGTCACCAGCTTATCCTTTTTTTAGTAATTCAGTGCTACCACCATTTCTATGATCACAAAATCCTATATCCACCTGCTCACAAACCCATTCAAATGAAATGAAGAACAAAGCACAGAATTTTGCTGAGTTGTCTGTTGGAAGAAAAACGATGTCCCAGTTTGCACTCTCATTATTTCAGCCTTGCAGAGGGGAAGGGAAGAAGGTGGTGCAAAGGTCCTGCAACTTCAGTGGTGTCTGAGTAGGAGAGAAATCCTGCCTCCCTTTTCTCCAGTGATTTACAAACTCATGCTCACCTAAGACCCCAGTAAGTAAGATAAGCTTGGCACAGTTCCCATTGGCATCATGTATGACTGACATGGACTTCACTTATGCCAGCAAAGCAAAGCCATTTATGACACAGTTTGCCAGAATTTACAGGTCACTAAGTTTGTAAAATTTTCCATTTTGACCCCTTTGTCCTGGTCTGTGACGGTGTTCGCAGGGGTCTTAGGATGAGGGAAGAGACGAGGATCTGACTCCATGTTTCAGAAGGCTTGATTTATTATTTTATGATATATATTATATTAAAACTATACTAAAAGAATAGAAGAAAGGATTTCATCAGAAGGCTAGCTAAGAATAGAATAGGAAAGAATGATAACAAAGCTTGTGTCTCGGACTCTCTGTCTGAGCCACTGACTGTGATTGGCCATTAATTAGAAACAACCAACATGAGACCAATCACAGATGCACCTGTTGCATTCCACAGCAGCAGATAACCATTGGTTACATTTTGTTCCTGAGGCCTCTCAGCCTCTCAGGAGGAAAAATCCTAAGGAAAGGATTTTTCATAAAAGATGTCTGTGACGCTGCTCCCCTTTAGAAACACAATCTTCTGATTATTCTTCTTGTGCTAGTAATGTCCTTTGTTATCTCTTTTGCCATAAAGTCCTTTTTGCATCTCCCCTCACCGGAGTGGTCAGTGTCAGAGTGACCAGACAGGATGTCTTCACTTCTGTTCTTGCCTCGAGTTTATCTCTCCCTTGGCTTTCACTGTTCCAGGGCCAAAAGGTCTGCAAGGCTGCCCAGCTCAGCTTCTGTAGCTGTCTGATCCCTGACAGTCTGGGGTTAGCTCAGCTGGCTTAAAATAAAGCCCTGTAGCTCTATTTAATAATGAGAAATAGTATCTGTTACATTTTAAAGACATTGTTTGTAATGCTTAATAAGAGTATTTCTATATATCTGTCAATGTCTTTGTGTCTGGCAGTGGACCTTACTTAATATTCTGCTTTGTTACAGCTCTTACAACTCTGTTATAATTTCCATTTGCAATACAGCCATCAAGACACCTTTTTAAAAAGTCATGATCCTGTACATTTAAATTGTTCGACAGTGTTAGTTCATTTCTTTGGAAACAGCAGTAAAGCCCTTCTTTTGAAAAAAAAATCTTATCCAATTTTTAACAACATTTCCAGTTGTTTTCAAATAAGCAGGTTTCTGTAGCCACATTCTGGAAGTGCGTGTTGGGTTTTTTGCAGTGTGTTTACAAATATCTCATCATTTCCAGGCAGTTGTCATTATTTTATTTTTGGCAAATGGGAATATGGAGGCAAAATTAGAGTCATATTTAAAGCTGGAGTATCTTGCATAGGAGCAGGATACGGAGACTTCTAAAATATTTGATGAGAACTAATTGGAACATGTGCTGCTTCTATGATTGCTTTGCATTAGGACACTGTTTTGGAGAGGGAAAAATTATTCATATTTAGATTAGGGCTGAGAGAACTTTTATCTGCCCGGAGCTATTTCTGCTTTTTAAGCACTGTAGCTTGGACGTCTGCAAATGCTGTCTTGTTTGCAATCAAACAGTGGATCAATAAAATAATAAAGAGAAACCACTGAAGTTAGGATTTTTGTTGATGGATTGTGCATCTGAGGAAAACTTTATTAAGGAACTATAAAGGCCAGTCTTTATAGAACACAACAAACAGTATTTGCCATTAGATTTCCCATGGTTGCACCGGTTTATTTTGTTTTCAATTAAAATAAAGCTGAAATCCACAATATCGTTTGAGATGAATGTTTTGTTTGGAAGTTACAAGGAAATGCAGATAATTTTTTTCAAAGGTTGTGTGTGACAGCAGTGGGATGCAAACTCAGTGATCAGTCCCTGTGATTAAAGCTGAACAGGCTGCTGCCCTTCAGCCTTCTCTTCATCTTGTGCTTTGGCCCCAGTGCACAGTTCATTATCACTGTGCAGCCTGCTTTTATGGATGTGCAAGGTGTTAGTCCTGTTGAAAATCTGAATCTCAGGCTAAAGTCCATTGCTTCTTCTGTAGCACAAATATTTGAGCTCACTGAGAGTGAAGAGCAGAGAGCCTGGAAAAGAGCACAGCTTTGTCCTGGGAAACTCCACAGCCCTTTCACACCCCTGGAGGGAGAGGGGACAGCAGGAAAATGTGTAAGCAATGCTTAATGTATGTTTTCAGCACCTCATAATTACCAAAACAACTGTGTGCTGATCCTTTAAAGGCATTCACAGGATTGATTGCAATTGTGAAGTGTGGGATTCATCTGCCTAAATGTCACTGGATGTAGCTGAGCAAAGCTTCAGCTCCTGTGGTCATAAAGGGAAGCCAGTGTGATGATAGTTGAGGAAATATTCTAAAATTCTGTGTTTATGCCTCCATACCTAATCCCCACTCTCCCTGCACAGACGCCGTTGCCATTTTCTATTTTTCACACATAATAGGAATTATGAACTTCAGCACTTTGTAAAAGTCACCGTCTGTTCTCTTTTGCAAAAATAAACAATATATTGTAATAGAGCAACAGGAACCTAGCCTGAATTAGAGGTCATAGATTCAGAGTTAATTTAGAATTTGGCACTTGGCTCAGATATGATTGGCAAGGAGATTTTCAAAAGGCTGCAACTGTAAATTGGAAATAAATGGAAAAGGATTATGTGAGTGGGAGATGGCTTTGAATCTATAATGCATGTCCCGAGACTGACTTGCTCATAAAAGAGCATGTGTTTAATGTGTCATAAAAATATTTAAGTCATATAAATATTTCATTTTTATATAAATGAAATATTTTTATATAAATATTTCATTTTTAAAGTTGGATTCTGGAGTATCTTGCATAGGAGCAGGATATAGAGACTGAACTAAAAATAAAATAAAATCAGCTCTGTGTGCATATCCTTGCTATCATTATGAAGGATAAAAAAAGGAACACCAGAAATTGGGTCTTTTTTCCCTTTCCAGTCTCATATTCTCACAATATCCTTTATGCTGTCTTTTGTGACCAAATCAATTTTATTAGTCCCTGCTATATCATCTGTTCTGTTCTCTAGTACTCGTCTGAGAGATGTGATGGATCTATTGTATCAGGAAACAGTTTGGAGGCAGGGTGAGCTGCTGCCAAGAAGGCACTCATGTATGAGAGTGAGAATGTGGGTGGGTAACTGAGATGTCCAAAAGGGGCACTTTTCGGTGTGCCTTCAGCTGCTTCTGATGCAAAGAAGATGTATGTCTGTAAATAAAGCAGGATGTATTTTGAATGTGCCCATGTTCTGCACCATTAGTTTTTCCACTGTTGGGAAAGTAAACTGCAAGAATCTGCACAGCTACCTCCTTGGCAGCTCAAGTGGCTCAAGGAGTGACAGCAGTTAAAAAAGGACCACCTCTGAAGTATTATCTATTTTTCTTTTTTGTTATTTCCTTTAAATAAATACAGTCTCCTAATTTAGCTCAAATATAATTTAGCTCACCGTTGCTGTTGGTACCATATGGAATGGCCTCTGGGGCTTTCAGGAACCATTCAGTAGTGACAGAGGAAGAGGGAGGAGTGTGCCTAGAGCTGCACTCAGCACATCCCACTGCACAGCACCTGCTTAATGGCCCTTTTGGATACACAATGACCTGGTGCCTGAGTCTGTATTTCCCTCCTCTGGAAAAGCAGGTGAAACACAAATGAACTTTGCAGGTGTCTCTCCAATGCATAAGACTTAGAGCCATCCCCCTGCCCCCAGTTATGATTGTTTTGTGCTGTTCCTCACAGGTGAAATTTGTGCTTTTAAAATCCATGGGCAAGAGATGCCCTTCGAGGCCATTGTGCTGAACAAGACATCTGGAGAAGGTCGGCTTCGAGCAAAGAGTCCCATTGACTGTGAGCTGCAGAAGGAATACACATTCATCATCCAGGCCTACGACTGTGGATCAGGACCAGGTGGAACAAACTGGAAGAAATCTCACAAGTGAGTGAAAATGAGAAGAAGTATTTTTTTGCTTTGGCATGCATTTGCTCCAAGGTCTATGTTATTTCAGGTAGAAACCAAATAAAGATAAATCATAGATAATCACTATTCCACCCATTTTTTCATTCCTTTTTCCTAGTAGAAAATGTATTTCTTTTTGTTTGCTTCAGTTAAAGCTTTGGACAGGATCCCCATTCAAGTGGATAAATGCATCTCAGTTTCAGTTTATATTTTCCATTTGTGCTTTCCTGTTGAATAGATCCAGGTCATAGAAACTGGCTTTCAATTTATATTTGCAATTTTTAAATAGGTTTTCTCTCTGTTAATCTCATTTCAAATGGTATGAAAAGAGGAATCATCCCCTTTTTTTAGTATATCTATGCCATAAGCTGAGCAGCGTCACGTTTGAATGGCGTCTGACCTCAGCTTTTGTCCAACAAGTCTCAGAGAAAGTGAAGTCCTCTGAAGTGGAGTGTATTGAAGGTCAGTAGGTGGTACTTTTTACGGTGGAGCCAATTCCCTGAATAAGCTTAGGTGGCACAGTGCTTTTTTTCCCCTTTGAATTCATGAAACGAAGCTCCAGATCATTTGTCATTGAAGATGAATTTAACTCATGTAGATGTGTAAGTGCTGTACAAATAGTTCATTTTGCTGAGAGCCATTATAATAAATCATTTATAGTATTCATTCTTCCTTTTGCTCATTCAGGACATATGACAATTAAAATTTTAATTAGGTCTGTAATGCAAGCTGAAGTTTTCAGGATATTTATTTAAAAAGAATACAGAGTTAGGAGGAAGCCTGCAATAGCAGATAACCATCAAATCACAGAAACAGGTTTTGCTTCACAATATCAAATTTTATAATGTTTCCCCTTCTCACGTCAATAACAATCTGGTAGAAATCCAGTTGTAGAAAATTTTGGTCTAATCTTGACTAAACAAAGTCTGGCCCACTGTCACCAGATTTTGTTTAGTGGCACATGCTCAGCCACGCTGCCTGGGGTCCCAGCCTTTATTGTGTCCCTCTGTCACCCTGCCTATCAAACCAGAAAGCAGAGCCTTCCAAAGCGAGGCCTTTGGGGTTTACTCACTAAATACATGTGCAGTGTTGTAACTACTTGAAGGATTAGATAATTGTCATCAGCAGAAGGTGAGAACCTTACTTAATATGGAAGAATGCTTGTAAACTGCTCATTTTTAGGTAGTGGGCATGGAAGACTACTGTGTCTTATTTTACTGTGTAATGATATCATTGGCTTTCTGCTGGGGTTCATTTTTGGGGGCAGATTTTAATAGCAAACACCATAAAACTCTCTCCCTACAAGCCATGGCAATGGACTTTTACCTAGTGCCACTTAAGATACTAAATTGGGCAAATGAAACATAAAAGTTCTAACATCTCATTTTAATAGGGGTTTACATAGTTTTCTAGATATGTTTTGTTCATCTTTTCAAGTGTTTTGAAAATAAACTGTTAGTGAGGCGTCACAATAAATTAACTTTTCTCTTTGATATTTTCTGTGCCTGTTTTAGGGCAGTAGTCCATATCCAGGTAAAGGATGTCAATGAGTTCTCCCCAGCATTCAAGGAGAGCATGTACAAGGCCTCAGTGACAGAGGGGAAGATCTATGACAGCATCCTGCAGGTGGAAGCCACAGACGAGGACTGCTCCCCCCAGTTCAGCCAGATCTGCAACTACGAGATTGTCACCACAGATGTTCCCTTTGCCATCGACAGGAACGGTGAGTGTGGCCACAGCAGGGCTGCCTGCAGGGCTGGCAGTGCTTGGGGGCACGAGCTGATCGCCTGGCTGGAGAGGGAGCTCCAGAGAGAAATCCTGCTCTCATCTCTGAGAGCAGAGGAATCCTCACACTGAACAATTCCATCCCCTTTGTGTACTGCTGAAGCAGAAAGTGATGCAGTAATCTCCTGTGGAAATTAAACCACCAGATTTAGGTGAGCAACATGATTCTTGGTCACCTGGTCCATTCTCCTCATTGTCTCAGATCCTGTTTCCCATCCAGGTTATGGCATTCCCCAAGGCAGCATGTATTCCCCAGTGCAGGGGTTATTTACTGGATTACAGCCAGTCCTATTCCCCTGAATTTCCTGAATCAGAACCCAAATAGGGCAATATTCTGCATATGTATTGATTGTTAAAGTTTTTAGGATCACAGGCCCACAGACCTGCGCAGTTGTGGTGCTTCCTGAAGTGGATTCATTATTCTGCAGCATGGAAGAAAATGTACTTTGGAGAATAAGTACCATTTCTTGAGTTTTTGTTGGTTTGTTTTAGTTGTTTTTTGAAGGTATATATTTTATATTTTAGTGAAAATTATAAACCATATTAAGTTTTCCATATGCAGCAGTTTTTGATCTTAGTGGCCTTGTATGTCAGCCTCCTGGATCAGCAAAGAACATGGAACTGAGTTTGGGAATGGTGACAGAGTTGCATGAAAAGTGTGTGGAAGGTCCTTAGTCCCATTCTCTGCTTGCTTCAGATTATACAAAATATTTTCCCCTGAAGAAACACCCTGTGTGCATACCCAGCAATGCTCTGATTTATCTCTCCTAGCAGAAACATTTAATCCATGTTTGTAGGAGGAGAGTACAGTTTGGAAGTTAAGTCTGATTTTTGGCCAAATTGTAAATGGAAAGCATGCATGGAGCTACTGTTTTCTCTGAGCAGCCATTTTCATGTTGGGATGTTTTATAAAAACTCTTTACCCTGTTCAAAAATTATTCATCTATATTTGTTCAGTTCTTGCACAATGCACAGGTGAGCATCAGAAGATAATAACCTGTTACATCAATAAATTTTAATTACTTTGGGGAAAAATCCATCTCGTTATCACACACTGGGAAGCAAGGGTATGGTATGGGAGGTGCAATCATGAGGAATATGTTTGTGTTTGAGTAAATGAGGGCAGCTGGCACAGTAACCCTGAGGATTCTTGAGAATCCAGAGAACTGCACAAAGCATTTTTTACATCAACTGGGCATTTGGAAGGACATAGTTGGAAGCAATTCCCTAGAAGATTTTCCTCTCCATGGCTTTTTTTCTAACTGTGAGATTTCCCATGTTGTCAAAAAGAAAGTTCTCTACGTCTCTGAATCCAGTTTTTTCCAAGGCTGCACGTGACGTGTCTGGGTGAAGGGTGGGTACTTAGGGAAGTCACACGTTGTCTCAAAATTTCCTGTGGGGTTTGTGGCAGATATAAGGGACAGAGAATACCCTGAAATTGGTGTGATACACACCATTTCTACTGCTCGTGCCTTTTCAGCTCCTATCACACAGAGCAGCTGCCTTAGGAGTGCTCATGTCTTTTTACAGACAGAGATATGATCAAAAGCATAGGAAATGTCAGGAGTCCTTGGTTACATCTTTGTCCTCATGTGCCTGGGACCTGGTTTTCAGCAAAGGCAATGAGAAAATCATTGATTTAAATGTGACTTTAAAGCCTGCCGTGAATAATTGGTATAAGGTTGTAATACTTGCAGTTTCTTGGTCATGAGTTCAATTAACATTTTTGATCTATTTGTTCACTAAAAGAACAGTGCTGCCACAACCAACAGTAATTGCAGTCTAATTTGCAATTTTTTAAGATAATGATAATTGCTTAAACCCATTGGGATTAGAGACAAAGTTAGAATAGATGACTATACTTTTATTTTGTGACAAAAATATGTTGCTTAGTTCCAACACATTTCACTGCTAAGAATCTCTCTCTATGGCAGCTGATAGAACTTTCTGTGGTGCACATTCTTTGGAAACATGCCCATTTTTGTTCCCAGTCAGATGGTTAAAATAGATGTATGAGATGACTGGGACTGTCTGGTAATACTGTGCTAATTAGGATTTTGTTAACTGGGGGGTTTTTTTAGCCATTGTGAAATACAAATCTAGGTTCTTGTGTCTCCTGCAAGTTATGATTTTTTTATGCTTTTCACTCACCTACATGTGAAGCTTTATTGCTCAGAAAGAGGAAAAGTAAATACCTTAAAATCGAATCTAAATATTGCAAGGGGCCCCAAAAGATGGAGGTGGGGGTGAATTGTGAGGAAAACATGCCATTGTCTGGCCCAGATAGTGGACTTTTTTCATGACCAACATATGAAACTAACCCTAAACGTAGCTCTGTAAAAAGATGAAGCCATATGATCAGCTCTTTTGCTTTTGGCAGGTCAGTGCCTTGTTAGGTAAAACTTACTTCTTGTCTCTAGATCCATGCACGGAGCATTTTTGGGGGCTTGAAAAATTGAATTACACATTGGGGAAGGTTTGCAGAGAGCAGAGAGAGCCCTGCAGGCTCAGGTGTTGATGCACAGGCTGCCTCATCCCCACTCCATGGGAGGCAGGAGTGAGTGGGCACAGGAAGCAGCATCAGCCTGAGGGTATTTCCTACAGGTCCTTGTAGCTTAGGCACTTTGGGAAGGTAATATAAAACTTCTCAGTTATCTTTGGGAACTCTGGCCCTTGGTGTGTGATTTCCTTGTGGATGAAATTACTTTGTGTTCTGAAACTATAGCACTAGTAAAATTCAGTCTTGTATATGATGAGCAATGAACTCTGAGTCATAAAACACAGTCATGTAAAGGCAGAGGACAAATCTGTGCTTTGCTGTGCAAAGAACTGTGATTAAAGGTATAAGGCATAATGTGTTTTAAAGGAGTATTTCATGCAGATTAATCTCATTTTATCCTTAGCAGAGAATCCAAATCAAGTCAGTTACTGCAGCAATATTGTGTAGGCTTTTTTCAGGTGACAGAAAAGTTAAACCACAATGCATAGATTTGTCAGAATGCCAGCAAAAGCCATTTTTATTCACATAGCTTGTGCTTTATTTGTTAGGGATTATGGTCAGATGATCTGGGAACTCAGGTATAAATACAAATTCTGTCGCAGCTCTGACTTAGTCTCACCTCCAAAATGGGGATGATTCTTATTTGCCACCTAGCTCTGGGGAGCACTTCACAAATGTGTGTTCAAACTGTTCAGTGTGAGGATGAGACAGGGACCTGTCCAGTCCATACAGATTTTATTAGGTTACAAATCCTGGACTGAACAGGATCCCCCTTTACAGCGCCCAGGGCTGCAGCAGGAGCTGTGCACACTTCATATTGCCAGAAAAGTAAAGCCAAACTTTATAGCTCAGCATCTGCATTGATATTTATATATTTATTAAATGACAGATTCTTTCCATTATCACTTAAAAATGAACCTTTTTGACAAGAAGATCAATTGATTTAGTAACTGTGGAATTTAGGAGGGAATTGCCATACTAAATCAGTCAAGTTTTTCCCCATTCTCGTGTCTGCTCCAAAGTAAGGTGGAAGAGCCATAAAAGAGGGATGTTTATATCCATCTATCCCCAAAACTGACCTTGAAGAAACAGGGGCGTAAGTGTCCTCCTGTGTCCTCAGGAAGGTCTTTTTATATTCCTCTAGTCACTGATCTGCTTTTTGTTGTTTGAAAACTGGTTATAGCTCTGGGTATTTCCAGGGAAAGGCAGATATTTAGGAAAACTGAATAAAAAATGTATGACCTAATTTTGAATCATGTAGAAATGTATTTAGTACTCCATTAACATTTTCTCTTTTTAATGTTATTAATTACTTTTTTGTCTGTGGGTGAGATGTAAACAGAAACTTTCATCTCTAAAACTTTACTTAGTCTGTGTTTATAGTGCTTTCCTTCTGTGTCAGCTTTTTAATTGTATTGATTAAGTTATAAAAACCCAAAGAATCAGAGGTAAGCATCAGAGGTAAGAAAAAAAAATATTAGGAAATCAATAAACTATTGGGTAATATCTGCAAGTCATCCAAATGACCTTCCAGAACAACACCTAAGAGTCAGAATCTTTGTAGTCCAAATCTGAAATAGCCATACTGAAATACAGATCTTGAAAGATAGATTTAATGAAATGTAAATATGTTGTAATGATTTATAAATCCTGTAGGACACAAAATTTTTGCAATCCGCTAATGAAAATTTGGACAGTTTTGGTTTCTTGAGAATTATCTTTGCTGATCATAGACTAAAATAATACCAAGAAGAACCAAATAGGGAAATATAAAGATTCATGCATGAAATAATATAATGGAGAAAGGACAGAAGAACTGAGCAGATATAAAGTCAGTAATTAAGTATACACATACAGTGGCAGTTTTTCATTAAATCCTCTTAGGCAGCTGCTAATTAGGCAACTCAAGATAGTAAAATGGGTGATTAGATTGTTTTGTCAATCACTAACTCAAAACCCAATGAAGTAGTTTCTGGGGAGTTCTGCAGTTTATTGCAGCCCCAAGACACATGAACAGTCTCTGTTTTGGTCCACACGTTCAGAGAATGAGTCGGAGTTCTTCAGCTCTTGGTCTCAGGGTTGTTTATTGTATTTATCTATAAAAATTTTCCTCCTGTCCAGCCGAGGTCTGCTCAGCAGGACAGACAGAGGCACTCTGACTGCCCCAGGGCACTGTTATCTCTTTATACTACAAACTACGTGTAACATGTTTACAATTACTTTCCAATACCTATCACCTATGTTAGACAGTGAGCTTCTACTCTAAACCAATCCCAAAGTGCCAACATCACAGCAGAAGATGGAGGTAGAGAAGAAGAAAGGCTGGACATGCCCAAGTCCCTCCATCTTGTCCCCAAAACCCCTATTCTAAAAACCCCAAAATCTACCCCTTCACCTTAGTGATAATTTTATTATTACACTACTTAAACTTCTGTGGCTTTCAGGTCCTCATACAAAGCTGGCAATTTGCTCCACGGGTCATAATCAAACCCACAGGTGTTCTGGGCTGTGTGCCAGGGTCTCTGAGCCCCCTGGCAGGGGTCCCAGCAGCTCTGGACACCCAGAGGGATGCACTGAGTTCCGACAGTAGCTGATGTGGTTGTTGCAGTTCTTGTGGGGAGCAAAGAGCTGTGCCCATGGCAGGCCTGAAAACGCCTGGCAACATGAGGTACCCCAGAGAGAGACCCCAAGAGTCTGCAGGACACTGCCCTGGGTCCAAATCAGCCTTCAGCAGCTCATTCCATCTTTCCTTTCAAGACATGAAAATATGAGAAGGGTTTGTCCTCCTGTGTGCCCTGCCCACAAAGAGAGCAGGAGAGACTCAGACCCAGCAGTAAATGGAGTATTGGGCCTGACTTATAACTGCAGATGCAAGGGTCTGTTTAAACTACAGGTTTTGAACCTGGAGGTGGTGATAACTGCAAACAACAGCCTTTCTTCAGGCCTGACCTGGAAAGTTTTGCATCCATTTCAATAAACTCCTAGAGCTGGCTTTAATGGAGTAGTAGTAAAAAGCAAAGTGGTGGGCTCTGACAAGATAAGGAGAGGGAGCAGAGAGACACCGGCTAAAAGTCTTCACTTGTCAAGTTAATGGAGCTTTAGTGAAAGACTTCTTTTAAGAAGCTGCATTTTTCTTCTTTCTCTTGTCTCTCACTCACTTGAGTGAAAAGAAAAAAGAAAATGAAACCCAAATGCTCAAACCAAACCTAATGTTTTGTGCCTAACAAAAGAGATTTTGGCCAGCACCTGTAGGGACCAGTCCACTGCATCTGACAGGATATGGGGGGCTGCCCATTTCAAATTTAGCACAAACAATTGGATTTTGCTGATCCTTGCTTGCAAGCAGATGTTACATGTAGCACTGCTGCAGAGTAAGTTTGTTCTTTGAATTCTGGAACAAAAATACTCATTCAAAGAGATGGTAAAACAAACAGCCCTGAGCAAAAGCATGAAATTAATTAAACAGGATAAAGTTTCAACTTGTGCAAAAAGTAAATTTCAGTGGAAATGGACAGGATTAAAATGCTGAACTTGTTAATAGAAAACCCATATATTTTGCATGGTGCTCTCCCAGCCCTCCAGGAACTATTCAAAGAAAGATCTTTCCCTTTCCTTCTGGAAGTTCTTATGTCTTTGTTCCCAAAGCAGGCAATTTGTTACCTTTTTATGTGTGTCAGGTTCAGCAGATAAACCCTGTTGCTGCTGGGTTTTATTTTGCATGTGATAACTCTGTGCTGCCCTATCAAATACTGCTAAACACTGTAATGCAGGAGGTAATTCTAGAGCTTTTCCTATTTTTAAAATGTCTCTCACCTACAGGGTAATAGCTTTTGAGAAAACAGGAAGATACTTGGGTTCAGTAGTGATCTCAGGAATGTGGCTGTTAAAGCCAGGTATGATGGCAAATGAGGAAAAGGAGAATATGCACCTACTCATAGCTCACATGTCAAGATGTAACTGCTAATTACTTTTACCCTCTTACTTCAGAAAGTGTTGTTGAGCAGATGTTTTTTGATAGAGCCATGCCCACATTATATCACTCCCATCTTAGATTTTCCTACAAGTATCTTATTTCTCTGCTGGGTTGAAAGAAAATCCTTCCCATTCCTCAGAATGTCCTGCCTCTGCATGTCCTGTGTGCCTCAGAGAGCTCAAAGTCACAAAGCACTCGATGAACCAGGACCCGAATGTTGCAGTCTGGGGATGCTCAGTCAAGAATGAATCTCTGAATGTTTTCTTGTGTTGAACCTCTAGGTAACATCAGGAACACCGAGAAACTGAGCTATGACAAACAGCACCAGTATGAGATAATGGTCACAGCTTTTGACTGTGGGCAGAAGCGTGCAACAGAGGATGTCTTGGTACGAGTTAATGTCAAACCTGTGTGCAAACCAGGCTGGCAAGGTAAGGTTGAATAGCTTTTCTATTTTAATTCTTTATTTAGATCTTTTTCATTTGGTGTTTTCCCTCTACCACACAGTAAGGAAAGGAGGGTGCTTGTTGCACTGGTGTGGAAAACTGCTGCTATTTCTTCTGCCTCATTCCAAGCCTGCTAACAAAGTGGATGATAATCCCATGTTTGCTTGCATTTGCCATGCTTCTTCTCTAGGCAGAACAAAGAGCAGACCAGACAAAAAGAAGACAAATTTCTACTCTAATAAGTTATCTTGTGAGTCTAATAAGTTATCTTATGAGAATATTCTGGAATATTCTTATGCTGTTTCACCATTGTCCCACTATTCCTTAAAAGAGAATTTTTGAAGCCACCGTGGCAAGGTATTTCTGCCATGCGAGCTGGAGTTGTTCAGGTTATCTTGTTCAAGGTTCAGGATTGGATTTTGTGGCATGCAGGAGCCAAGGCACCCTCAGTGGGAGTGAAAAGCATCTTTAAAGCTGATTCCTGTCTTGATACTGAAACATTTTGGTAGGAATCAATTTGATTTTCTAAAAAGGCTGTAAGGATCTATACCCTGTCTGGAATGGAGAAAACCCCAGCTGACAATGTACAGGGAAGATATATGCACTGCCACTAATTATTAGGAATTAAGATGGAAATGAGGGCTGGATTACAGACAAACAAATTGGATGTGACCATGTTATGCAGGTGTCATTCAGGACTAACTTGACCTTCATAATTGTAGTTTTTAGCCATAATGATTGAGAAGGAAAAAATCGGTTCGGCTGTTGTACTTAAAGGTGAATTTGCAGGTTGTCATTTAGAAGAAAAAAATATTTTCTTTGGGAAATGAGAAGCTCTCGTCTAGAGGAGCTAGTAATGAAATGTTTGCCATAGCAGGATTCCATTTCCACAGCCCTCACTTGGAGCAGAGCCACGTTTCAGGTTTTTGGGATGTACTAGTACCCAAGTATTTGAAGAACATTTTTGTTGAAAGAAACCACAATACCTATGAACTATTTCCACATTTTCTAACTGATATTACTGTTCACATGATTTATTCTATAAAATTATTATGGTCTCGTTACACTGGAGAAATATTCTGTTTCCATTTTATGGAGTTATCTCAGATAAATTAATTATCCCCAAATTAGCTTGAGATTTGTATTAAAATGGGTGTAATGGATGAGTATTTTTTTTCATTTCTATTTTTTTTATTCAGGTGTTTTATTGATTGAATAAGTTTTGCAAAGGTGGTAATGGTGTATTTCTGTTGCCCAGTACTATTTCACAGTTCATGTGGTTGTTATGCTTGTTACTGGCTCCATCAGGTGGGCTTAGACACTAGGCAGCCAATAAAAGGGAAAGGAGCAATCTCAAACAGGTTTGATCGGGGTTTGGGGTGTGTTTTTGATGCTTTGTTCGTGTTGTTTGTACCTTTCCATCTGTCAAACACATGACTCTTCACCTCCCTGGCACATCCCCAGGTCAAGGAGCACAAAATGCAAGGAGATGTCTCCTACTCAGGGTAGAAGGTCTTTAAGTAAACAATTGGGTAGATAGGGATTCATTGCTTAATTATTATTAATTCATTAATTGTAATTTGAAAATGAGCTACAACATAAGCATTCCAGAATTTTATACATTTCTCTTAAAGAGATTTTTTTAATACCTTTTTATTTTTACAGGTGGAGAAATTCATGTAGGTGATGCTGTTTGCCAGTTTGAGCCAGTAAAAATCACCTGTTTCTAGGGAAAAAAAATAAGATCAAATAAGCAAAACTTTCCAAGAGTATTTGTAGTAGTTAAAGAGGAAATCTGGAGACTAGAAATGGAAGATATTTCTAGTGTTCTTTCTTCCCTATGTTTGGTGCTCTGTGACCTCCCCACAAAGGGGCAGCCAGCAAGTTTGCTCCATCTTCTTTGAAATAATGCTATATTTGTAAAGATTGGATGACTTCAGGAAGTGAAATAATGGGAGGTTTTTGACAGAAAAGAGGAATATTCTGAGTCTCTGGTTATAATAGAGATGTTGCTAAAATATGTGATTTTTTTTTTTTTTTTTTTTTTTTTTTGTTCTTCAGTGTTACCCTGAACAAATAAATACTCGGATTTTCAATTTATGGCATTGGCACTTAGTTCTTGAAAGCTAATGGCTTTTGTAATTTGAAATATTGTGCACTTGTTTATGTAACTATCATGGATAGAGATTGGAGTAGTCTAATGCAACTTCAGTATTAAAAATTTTATTGCAGCCAGTTTCAGTGTAGATGCCCTTCAGATAACCTCCACTGTGCAGGGCTGGGAGAGGGAAGAACAGGCTGATGTAAAGCAATTCAAAATTATTCCTGTTTCTTGAGGCCAACAGCATGTGACTGATGTGTGGCAGAGCAAATAAGGCTCCACAAGCCAAGGTGCTTTCCTTTAATCAATATTTCCTTGGGCTAACAGCGTTGAAGTCTTCATTAAATCCAGGAGCTGCTTCCCTGCTCTCTGATGATGGGCATTAATACACCAGCAGCCAGATCCCCACACAGACATTTTCAGCAAAAAAGCCTCCCCTCTATTCAGAGGCTGCTCTAGAAACAAACTTGACCCAAGCTGGCATCTGCTTTCTGAGCAGACCACTCTGGAGTGTTATTCGTATACTGAGCAAGCTAAAAATGTAAATCAATGGGCTGAATTACTTCCTAATCAGTTATTTTAATTGGAAATTCTCATTAGTTTGAGTTTTGTCAAGTGACTTCTAGAGCTGTGCTGCAAAATCTCTTCATGCCAGCTGTGTTTTCATGTCGACGATTTCCAAACAGTGCAGTGACCATGTCCTGCCAGGTAGGTAAAGGACAGAATTACCAAGGAAAGCTGGATGATGACAGTACTCCTGACATCAGTGGCTCAATCTGCAGCCGAAGATACTTGGATTTTTGGTTTAAAACATTTTAAAATGCAATTATGGTGTTTCCATCCCAAGCAAAAACCTGTTATCTATAACACCTTCCCCAGTTTCTGTCCCTCCCTCCAGGAGGGAGGTCTGGTCTCAGTTCTGTGGGCACAAAGCTCACACTACACTTCTTCCTGGGCATTCACTTTCCCTGGGGTTCCTTTCACTCCAGTTGTTTTAATGTCACAAATACTGATTTCTTATTCTTCCTTATTCAAAGCAAGGTGGACAGACTTGTGGCACCCCAGTACTAAATATCCATAAAGCATTTTCATTAAATAGCATGAGGTGAAGTTAAACAAAATCCTGTAATCTAGACCAGGTTTCCATTAGCTCATTTATGGTCTTGTAACCTTTTGTCACGTTTCTGTTACTTTCAGGAACAGTTTTCACAAAACTGTAACTGTCCTTCCAAAGTGGGATTACAAATGGAAATTAGATATAACCCAATGTGCTGAAAGATGGAAGGTAGCAAAAAATTTAAAACAATTACTCCTGTACCAGGCTCCCTGGTGACCAATGCACTGTGTGGGGAGAAAAAGAGTTGAGCCTCAAAAAAAAATAAAGAAAAGAAAAGGGTAGAATCATGGACCTGAAAACTTGAAAAATATGTTTTGAGATTGTCAGAGGTCTGCTCAATTATTGACAATTAAACCACAAGTGAGGTTGCTCCTTAAAATGCAATTGATTTCAGACAAAAAACAGTTATTAGAAGAAAAGAAACTTCTCTGAAGCAACCAACTGAATACCCCGGTGTGACGGTGGTCACAGGGGTTCTTGGATGAGGGAAGAGACGAGGATTTGACTCCATATTTCAGAAAGCTTGATTTATTATTTTATGATATATATTACATTAAAACTATACTAAAAGAATAGAAGAAAAGGTTCTCAGAAGGCTGGCTAAGAATAGAATAGAAAGGAATGAATAACAAAGGTTTGTGGCTCGGACACTGTGTCCAAGCCAGCTGGGCTGTGATTGGCCATTAATTCCAAACATCCACATGAGACCAATCACAGATGCACCTGTTGCATTCCACAGCAGCAGATAACCATTGGTTACATTTTGTCCCTGAGGCCTCTCAGCTTCTCAGGAGGAAAAATCCTAAGGCAAGGATTTTACATGAAACATGTCTGTGACACCCTGGGAAAGTAAAAGAGAGCTCACAACAGGGAAGACTGGCTGTGATTCCTGGGGGGATGAGTGTGGAGCAAAGACAACAGCCCAAAACTCAAAAGTCACTTTGTTTCCCCTCGTGAAAGGAGACTTTTTCCAGGCCAAATTTCATATGGCCTTGCATAGGCAATGGTGACTAACCTGCAGTTGGACAGTTAGGACTCCAAATGCAAAACAGGATTTCACAGCATCCAGCCTCAAGTGTTTTACCAGACTGAAAAGATTTCTTGCATTTATCTTCCAAGGTCTGTGAACCCATATGCATCCACACCCACCTACGCAAGAAAGAGAATAAGGTTGAAGTTCTTTAAAAATTCATCTTAAAAGAGATAGTCCTGAAAAATTAAATTACTTTTCCATAGTGTTGGCTTAAAAATAGTTTTGAAATAAAAACATTTCTTTGTTTATTCACCCAATAGATTATAAAAATATTCTTAAAAGGTTGTTAGTGTATCAGAGATGGTGCATATAATTTCCTTCCTAAGGCATGTTGGGCCCACTAAGGTGACCTGGGCCCTCCCTAAAGGCACATTCCTAGCGCCTCTTTGAGGCTGAATAGGCATTCAGAGGCCGTGTGCAGTCAGATCAGCTTGCTCTCCTGCTGAAATCAAATCTTCCTTTTATACAAAGAAGGGCAGGACCTCCCACTTCAGTAGCAGAGTGATCTCACATCACTTCTGAGTCAACATTCCTCAGAGATGTTGTTTGCAGCAGTTGCTGAGTGACTTCAGAATGGTTTTCGTGAGGGCTTTCTAGTAAGATCCAGTTACTGAGGAAAACCAAAACCATATTGGCTTTCATTCTGCCAATGCTTTTAACAAGGAGGAATGATTACTAAGGTAATTGATTATTTGGAGGAGGCTGGTCAAGTGCAGAAATCTTGCTGATGAAGGTAATACTCTCAGTCTTCCAGAACAATTTAAAAGGGCCAAGTAATTTCTGCACTGAACACAAATCAATTTGCATTACTCCTGTGCAGACACCTAGCAGCTCAAAACACCATCCTTGTGTTTTGTTAGCTGTGACATATTCACCCATATTTTTATAAATGAAATTTATTGTGGGAAGCAGGGAGTCTTTATGCCAGTCTAGGCTTGGCACTGCTGTGCATGCATTAGCCACACATCCTTCAACCAGGGTGATCAGGATGAAATACTTACATTCAGCTGTTAACTTGAATGGCACCATTTTAGTAAAACACCCACTCTAAATAACCACTCCAGACATTTGAAAATTAACTAAACTCCTGAGTATTACCAAGTTTTGAGCTTAAAATTTACATAAGTTCATATTTGCTTTATTACTTGTATCTACGTTGTTTTTACTTTGCTTTGACTACCAGACATACTCAGAGAAGGCAGGCATACCTGTTCCAATCTAATTTTTAGATATGCTAACTTTAGGAAGTTCTGTATCTGCATTATAGTTAAATGCATCTTCCCTGAGCACTCCAGGTCCTCCCATGTTTCTTTTTACCATGTCCTCTTACTGAAAACACTGCTTTAGATATTCCAGGGCTGCCTTGCTTTTGCCTGGCCATATCAGACTGGTGGCCTGTGGAAATGCTGTCTTGTCTTAATGAAATCAGCTCTTTTTCCATTTGTTGTTTTTCAGTGATTTCTCAGAAGTTTGCTGAGCTTCCTGAGCACTTTTTATCATTACTAAGCGCTATTTCTGTAACACCAGTTCTCAAGGTCATCTTATTCTGTGCTTAGGATATCTTCTTTCTAGACTGACTTCTAGCGTGGCACTGCCTTCCTTTCCCTTCACTGGCAGCAGCAACTAACACAGTCCTGGTCTTGTGCCAGGACTGCAAATGGAAATATCAAATAACACTCCCAAGGCAGGCTCACAGGGATCATTACCAGTTAGTTCCCTGTGTACCATGAGCTTCACATCTGCAGAGTAACCCATTACTGCCCTCTCTGCAGGCTGTTCTGCTTATCTGTGAGGACTGAAATACTGAAGCCAGTCTTTTCCAGCTTAAGTGATACAAAACCCCCATTCATGTTAGACCTATTTAACTAGATTTTTATTTCCATATAACTCTGCAGAAGATAACTCCTTTGTTCACATTTCTGTATTTGCAACTACAAAACTAGTCATTTCTTCTTTGAATTTTCACTGCAAGATCTTCCTGAGCTTTACTGGGGCAATTACCATTTCATTGAGAAGTTTCTTATCTCTGAGATGCAGCTGACAGCATCGTTCCATTAACATTTCCTCTGCCCAAAAGTTAAAGCACTGCAGGGTATCCAGTTGGGTCTAAGCTTTTCCTTATGATTTTTTTTTTCTCTGCATGTAAATACTGCCACATATTCTTAGACCTTGGGCTGAAAAATGTAAGGCTTTCCACAAGAGTTACATACCCAATTCATTGATTTGGGTAACTACTCCATGCAGTGTTTCGGAGTCTGTCTTTGAGAATCTGAGAAGCACTTTGCAGACTCTCCAGCAGAGACATTAGAATCCTGTGACCAACTCAAACCTGTCAAGAAGAAGGTAATTTCCCCAAGGAAAGCAAGCAGAGAGCCAACTGTAATAACAGAGCTGGCAGGGTGGGGTGATGTATTTGTCACCCAGGGCCAAGCCCTGACCCTGCTGAGGGGAGCAGGGCAGACCCAGAGAAGGGGGCCTGGGTCAGCCAAGATGCCAGATCCCCCCTCCTGGGGAGGAGGCAGGTCCCAGGAGGGGGGATTTATTATGTGAGGGTCAGTGGTCAGAGACAGGAAGGACAACACACCTCAGAGCTTCATGCGACAGCCGCGAGCTTTATTGCCCACAGCGAGTTCATACTGGGCTTAAAACAGCCTGAGTTCATACTGGGGGTTAAAGCAGCCCCAGTTCATACTGGGGGTTAAAGCAGCCCCAGTTCATACTGGGGTTAAAACAGCCTGAGTTCATACTGGGGGTTAAAGCAGCCCCAGTTCATACTGGGGGTTAAAGCAGCCCCAGTTCATACTGGGGTTAAAACAGCCCCAGTTCATACTGGGGTTAAAACAGCCCCAGTTCATACTGGGGTTAAAACAGCCTGAGTTCATACTGGGGTTAAAACAGCCCCAGTTCATACTGGGGTTAAAACAGCCTGAGTTCATACTGGGGGTTAAAACAGCCCCAGTTCATACTGGGAGTTAAAACAGCCCCAGTTCATACTGGGGTTAAAACAGCCCCAGTTCATACTGGGGTTAAAGCAGCCCCAGTTCATACTGGGGTTAAAGCAGCCCCAGTTCATACTGGGGGTTAAAGCAGCCCCAGTTCATACTGGGGGTTAAAACAGCCCCAGTTCATACTGGGGGTTAAAACAGCCCCAGTTCATACTGGGGTTAAAATAGTCCGAGTTCATACTGGGGTTAAAACAGCCCCAGTTCATACTGGGGTTAAAGCAGCCCCAGTTCATATTGGGGTTAAAACAGCCCCAGTTCATACTGGGGTTAAAACAGCCCCAGTTCATACTGGGGGTTAAAACAGCCCCAGTTCATACTGGGGTTAAAACAGCCCCAGTTCATACTGGGGTTAAAGCAGCCCCAGTTCATACTGGGGGTTAAAACAGCCCCAGTTCATACTGGGGTTAAAACAGCCCAGCCTCAGCTGCTGCTTGGGCTGATCCCCTCACAGCCCAGCTCCCCACCAGGGAGATGCCTGCGGCTTAGGATGGCACGTGCCAGGTGAAGCCCCTGTGTAGATTTGAATCCAACCTATCCCTGCCTCATCTGAGGACTTTTTTTTACCTCTAGGCTGGCCGAGGTTGAAGGTCTGACAAGACCAAACTTATTTGGCAGCTAAATTGTGAAGCAGGGATTGCAAACTGTGGCAGGGATCCATGGATGAGGGTTGGGATCCATGGATGAGGGTTGGGATCAGGCACTGGGCCGGTCCACAGTGCTGAGGCTCTGTCAAGCCCAAGCAGCAAGCCCTGGGCTGGCTCCTGGATCCAGGGATGCTGTGGCTGGGACAGACCAGCACCTGCAGCCCAGTCTGATGGGGCTGAGCTTAAACGGAGCTCCAGGCCCATGAAGGGCGAATGGAGGCCCCAGGTGAAGCTTGTGGAGGTTCATTAGGGCTTATTAGTGCCCTTGGGGCTCTGACACTGTGGGAAATACATTATTCAAATGAAATCTCATGACAAATAATAGCTTAAGCCGTGCGGTTTCATGGTTTTTAGATTCTTATATGTCTATTTCACATAATTGAACACCATTAGGTCTGGGAACTTATCACTTGATGGAATTTCAGTGTCAGTAGGTCGAGCATAACAGTTCCTCAGTTGGGTCCACCAGCCCCTGCAGCATCAGCCTTTCCACTGTCCTGTACTAAGCACAAACTTCTGTCTCTTTTTTGTTTGTCTTTTTAAAACTATCAACATACTGCACAAGGAAAAGGTGTATATGAATGTTTGTTTATGCTTTAAGATGTGCACTTAAATCTTTTAGCAAACCAGCAGAGCTTTGGACATTAGTTTGAGTTTTCTCTTTGCTGTGGAAACCCTTTAACTGAGTCAGACCTGATTAGCATTTCCTTAACAAGTCACTTATCTTATTTCACTTAAAAAAGGCTCCAGAGTAACCTTTAGCCAAGTCTCTAGCCTACATAAACAGCACAGATGTGAGAATGCTGCAGAGGAAACAGAAGAGATACCAATTACACTGCTCTGGGAACCTTCTGCTCCAGCAATTACGTAGCGAGGCTGCAGAGACTCACTAACAGCTCCACATAAATTTTATCTTACATTTAGCTGCCAAGATGCATATCTTCAGTGCAACAGGAGAGAAGTTTCATATTTCATTGAGTTACAATTATCTTTAATTACATCACCATCATTTTTAACGCCGTGAAATGGAATCGAAGTTTATGGCCACACACACGTAGGAGACGTGAACCACGTCATACCTCCTCTGTGTGATCTTCAAGGAAAAACAAAATCAGATTAATCCTCTCAGTGTCATCTAGCATTAGACATGAATTCAAATATAAAACATGGATCACAAAGACAGTACAGAAAACCTGAAGTTTAGAGATCAAGGAACGTCTTTACACTATCCATCTATTGTTAAAAGGAAAATTTGTTCAGTGCATTGGGATTTACTTTTAAAGGCTCAAACTGTCACTGAAGTTTGATCCATTTTGATCTTGGGATCGTTTGAGTATCTCAGTGATCAAGATGCATGTTTACATAGTTGCTTTATAATTGATGAAATCTGAACCACAAGCTTGACATGGTGATATTTACACTCTAAATGTAGGGATAACCCAGCTGGGGCTGTCTTGCATTGTCTGGAGCAGCTTCATGCAAGCAAGCAAAAGCCTGCTGAATTATAAAATCAAAACAGTGGCTGCAGGACTAAACAGTGCTGGTTTTATTCAGACTTTCCCCCTGGGATCAGTCTTGTACCCTGACAGCATTTACTTTCCTAAGTTTGCTGTGTAATGTGGTGTTCTAGCAGCACTTGGGTCAGGTTTGTGTCAAAGCAGGAACCATGTTGGTTGGGTTTAGTTAATCTAAGTGCAGCCTGCCAGTTCAGGTGGGGTTATGTATCTGAACATATCTAGAAAATACCTAAATTCAGAGGTATTTGCAGACTCAGGTTACATAAGACTTTTCCTGTGAGTCACTCCAGAGGAAATGAAAAAGTACCACCACATTCCTGAAGGGAAGGTGCTGATCCTTTGAGTAAGTCCAATGTGGGATGTTATTCTAAGAGAAAGCAAAATACACCATTCAAAATTGAATTAAGGACTTGGGTTACTGTCACAATAATTTCTTTGTGCTGTTACTGCCGCTCACTGTTGCTTGTTCCAGCTCTGTGCCCTTCCCAGCGCTGCTGCCTGCACTGGTGGTGAGATGCAGAGGGTGCTGGCCTCAGCTTCACAGCTCTGGGAGCTGGGTGCTTGGGGGCAGGCTCTGTGGAAATAAGCCAGTTGTTTTTTACCAGAGCTGTTGCTGCCTTTAGGGATGGTTCTGCCATCACAGGATTGTAACCTGCTCCAGTTTTGCCTCACACCTGCCTGGGAATGCCTTTGGCATGGAGAGGGACTTCTTGGTGGAATTCCTAAATCTGCACTAAGTCAGTGAAGGAAGTGCTGGTGCAGTTTAGGATGGGGATTGGTCTGTGGTGATGCAGAAACCAAGATCCAAAGACATTGGTTCAAGTCTAGTTGATGTTTTACAGTTTAGAACTGAGATAAATGTGAGTGATTTAGGGAGGTGCAGGGTTTACGATCTCAGGGTACAAATTCCCACTTCTACCAAGATGAGAACAAGCACGAAACAAAATACCTCCTCCAGTTCTTGTGGCAGAAACAGAGGCCTCCCATCATTCTTCCTCGTGAGCAGTGGCATTTTATATGATGTGAGTTTTATAGGACACTCCTTGTATAGCTGGAGGTGAGTGTGCAGCTTCAGGCACCTTGCAGTTTATAATTCAGTCATATCTCACATCCACTAATGAGTATTTTGCATGAGTACTGGTCCATTTGGTATAGCTGAGAAATGAAAATGTGGCTGAAAGCTGCTGAAATAGTCAGAAAGGTTCCAGACATATATAAGACTTTATTTTCCCTTTGCAGTAGAGGAATACAATGCCTGAACTGGTGAATAAGAGATTATAAAGATCAAAACTTAATATATTATTAGTTTGCATAAAACCAGCAAATTATTTTTACCTGGAGAACCTCAAAGAATTTGCTGCTCTTGTTCTATTGGAAAAGTGTTAACCTCAAATTTCTGCAATGGAGAGGGAACAGAAACCTATTATTGTAATGATGTCCCATATATGGTACTTGGAATTCTAATGGAACTGTTTAAACTGACAATTGCAGAGAAATTATGCAATACTGTAGATCAAGTCTAACTTAATGTGGAACAAATGGAGTGAATTACATGAGAGTAACAACTGGAATAGTAACTCAGTTATATGTGCACAGGCAGTCATGGTTGTCTTAGTCACGATGTACCAGTCCTAAAGATTTTAGTAAAAACCAATTGGGTTATGTCAGAAAGAAGATTGGAGAATTCAGAAATGCAGACCAGTGGTTGTAGCATCGTTGCCTGGACTCTGGCCTAATGACTTCCTCACCCTTCAAAGTGTTTGCATGGGTGTTTAGAATTTCTTGTAAATGTTTCATTTAATGCAGTTTAAGACCTGAGCTTTCTGAAATGAGATCTGTTGAAAAACACAAACTCCTTCACCCCTAAATGCATACATGCATATTTGTATCCACTATTAGTTTTCCCTTCCACTGATATTTAGAACAAATCTCTGTCCATTTGCTTTCAGGGATTTTGTTGACTGCCAAGACCTAGAACTTTTCCACTTTTGAAGTCTTATTTTACCTAGAAAGATTTGAACTTGTTAAAGCAACGAGGGGAAGGGCCATGAACGTGGCCAGAGGGCTGGACTGAGTTGGGGCTGTTCTGTGTGGAGAAGGCTCCATGGAGATCTTGCTGAGGCCTTTCAGTGCTTGAAGGGGACTTATAAGAAAGATGGATAGAAAGATTTTACTGAGGCCTGTAGTGACAGGACAAGAGGCAACAGCTTTAAGTTGGATTTAGATTGGATAGATGAAATTATTTTTTTTTCCTATAAGGATGCTGAGGCATGGCACAGGTTGCCCAGAGAAGCTGTGGATGTCCTATCCCTCAACCTGAGATCAGGCTGGATGGGACTTTGAGAAACCTGGTTTAGTGGCAGGCATCCCTGCCCACAGCAGTGGGATGGAGTAAGTGAGCTTTGAGGATCCCTCCCAACTCCAGCCATGCTGTGACTTGATGAAAACATGAGCTGTAAAGACAGCTAAAATACACGTTTGTAATTACTGCTACTTTTTTGGGTTTTCTCTGAAGCGTGTTGCAAACACCGTAATTAATTGGATTTCAAACATTAAAATGCTTCAGTTGAGCAGCACAGGGGGTTTGTGTTTGCACAAACAGGTGGCTGCCTGAGGCAGGGGATTGTTTAATTGTTGTGGGCTGTGAGGCATCTGCATAAACACAGATTAGTCAGATCTAGCTGGAAGCAGGAGTCATCCTTTCGGCTGGAACTTCCTGTCATCAGTGCTTCACAAAATAAGGAAGATGTTCAAAGACAAGAAGTGGCACTACAGAGGTGTTATATTAGAGTGACTTGTGTAGCCTGGTCTTTGGAGGTATTTGTTCTTGTCACAAGGCTGTGAAATCAGACCAAATTGGGTGCAGCAGACAACCTCCTCCCTGCAGAGTCAGCTTGTAGTCTGTCACGGGACGTGGGCACTGCAGCTCCAGACTGACACCAATTAGCACTTCTTGTCAGGAGATGCGTGCAGCCCCTGCTTGTGTGACTCAACCAGGAGTAGTGTTACTTAAGTGAGCCTGACACTCTTAGAAAAACAAGGCCAAAATCCAATTTTTTTAGCACAGTAGCTCATTGGTGCCAACTTCAGAGACTTTTTATTTTTGCCTTAGACAGTGTCCTTTGAGAACAGTACGTAATTTGAAATTATATAACTCCCTTTCTTTTACTCACCATTGGATCTTGGTTTTGACTTGTTTGTTTTTCCAGCCTGGAACAAACGGATTGAATACAGGCCTGGCTCTGGCAGCATTCCCTTGTTTCCCAGCATCCACCTGGAAACGTGTGATGGACCAGTGTCCTCAATCCACACCACCATTGAGCTGCAGACCAATTACATCGGAAGGGCTGTGATCGTGAAACCTACTCTGAAAAATCTCTGCAGAAATTATGTGGTATGGATATGGATTTCCATTGACATAATAATGTTTTTGCAAACAAGGCACCAGCGCCTTGTTACCTGTAAGCATGCAGAACTTGGATTTAGCTCAGCTGGCTCACTTTGGATTGTAGCAATGAAAATGGAGAGAGTGACAATATTTGACAGCTGCTCCATCCTTCTTTTCCTTTTGTTTTCACTCTACTTCATACTTTCTCCCTGCCTTCTTTTAATTTTTTATCTCTCCTGCTCTGATTCCCCTCTCAATTTTTCCTTCTTCCTCATTCCATCTCTTTCCCCTTCTTTCCTCCCTCTGCTACAGATAGTGGTGTGACACTGTGTTAAGATTTCGAGTGTAGATTTGCCATCACAGGAAGACCATAGGATTTGAAGGGAATTAAATCTCCCTGTTGTGTATCAGTCCTCCTAACTCAGCTTTCTATTCTGCCGCTCGGTGCTGTGCCAGAGGATAAAGAAACAAAAAGTAAAATAATATTCTCAGCAAAAATATTTAAGAAACATGAAGTTCAGGCAAGAGCTGACCTGGTGGAGAAATATATCCTAAATTTTTCCTCCCTTTTTGTGCTTTTTGATAACTTTGTGTAAAATGCAGAAGTCGATTTTGAAAGGCAGGTTAAATACTTGAAGATACTGCTGTATTTTTTTCAGACTTTAAGATTCTGTATCTGACAGAGCAATGGCCACACAATAATCCCTTCATCTTTTGAGATCAGATGTCTCTCCTGCTCTGATATCCTGTCTTTAGAGTCCTCCTCTGAAGCCCTGATGGTGTACACATTAATTCTCATCTTCTCTGTCTCTTTGCCTGGTTTCTGTCCGAGCTACAGTAGTAATTGTGCAATTTTTTTCCATTTAAATGCATGGATTTTGGTTCTGGGTGCTCTGGTGTAGGGCTTGCCTTTGCTCTGATAACCACCTAGCAGTGCTGCAGGTATGTTAAGATCAATACACTAACCTTTAGGAAATAATTTTTGTAAATGAAAAATTTCAGCCAGTGTTACTAAATTATTAAAAATGGAGAAGCAATTTCCAGGGAAAAACGGTTGGCAGTTGGAATTCTCAGTTATCAGTGGAGATGAAGAAAGGGAGGTAAAGGTGAATGGGAGTAGTAGCATTGTCATAAAATCTGAACGTTTTCAACTTCAAAATTGCTTAGTTAAGATCACAAAAACAAGCATGACTTCAATTCTATGTCTGTATCCAACTGCCTGGGCTCTAGAAGAGCAGATGAAAATCCATCTGCCCCAATATGCATCTTAATGATGGTAATGACATCAAATCTGAGAGGCGGACCAAGGCTTGATTTAATAAAATATGAAAATTTTAATAAAAATAAATATGTTAAATATTTATATAATAGCTAAATATATATAAATATTATATATCAATTTATATTAATATTCAAGAAATAATATTTATATAATAGCTAAAGTCAAATACTTTTGCCTCCTCTAAGAAGCTGAATCAGCAACCAAAAGAACTTTGCTTTGTGCTGTTACAGACCTGAACTGCAAACGTTACAGTCACTCAGTGCAGACCACTTTGAACAAGACCTAAACCACAGAATTATTACCTTGAAATCAAACAATGATAGCAGCTATATCCAACAGTATTACAATTTCAAGTGTAGGCTGAAAGGAGGTACCTTCAGCTGGTGTAAAAGTCTTTGGCTGAGGAAGGTTGTACAAACTCTAAGGGGCTCAGTTTGCAGAGTGTGGCTTGACTGCCTCACCTGCTGACACTGGAGTAGAAAGGAGAATTACAGGCACCTCTCAGGTCTGCAGGGCCATTGTGGTGGCTGCAGGCAGCTCTGAGCAGTGGACAGACATCCCTGCTGAGCTTCAGCTCTGAACTTCAGCTCTCCTCATCTGTGGAGGAAGAGAATGGAAAACACTTGAGAAAACAAGTAAGAGTGTAAGAGTGTATGTAAATAGGGGGAACATTCTCACCGCTGAAAGAATTTTTCTTTTGGTCCAGGTTTTCCATATCTTCATAGCGAGCAGACATGGTAGAAACTTGTAACAGAACTTTGATGAAAAGGCTGTAAGTGACAATGTGCTTTACATGAGAATTGCATTTAGCCTGGCGTGCACTTTGCTATTTAGTGTTTTTTACCATCCTTAATGTAGAGAGAACTCTTATGAAAGCCACTTAAATTATTTCTGGAAATCAGTTTTCTCCCAGAAGTTACCTTATTGTAACTAATGGTTCGATGATAAAATCCTTTGAAAAGGATGAAAACCCTGAAATTTTTTTATACAGTGAAGCATGATGTGATTGCAGAGTGTGCAGAACTGAGCACTCATACAGCTCTGCACCACATAAAATGCAAGGCTCTCTCTGTAAAAGTAAAGATCCAGTTTATAAATCTTGTGCTCATTTCTTCATTTATCTGTTGGAAATCTGGAGAAGGCAGATGTTAAGGAGGGTGAATTAAAATTCATTATTTATATGACAGAAGGTACAAGTCTGCTTTTCAATAACCAAGAGATTTGCATCCCTTGGACGGTCAAGGTGGGCAGCTTAAATGATTAAATTACACTTGAGTCATTTTAAAGGCAAGGAACTATTAGTGTTGTGCCTCAAAGCATTTTAGAAAGCATTCTTTCACCTTGTTACCTGACAGTAATAAAAAGTACAGACTGTCTAAAAGACACCACTTGGACTGCAAAAACATATCAGAAAAAATCACACTAAAATAAACACAGGATAAGGAGCCTAAAATATAGTGGAAAGATGGCTCTGGTGCTGTCTCCTTTCCCTCTAAATGTAAATAAAATAGAAAATAATGGGATTGCTAATTCTCCCATGTGGCAGATGGGAAGCTGAGACAGGGAAACATTATCAGCCTCAAGACCCTGCTCCAGCCACAATCCTGCCCTCTCTCCATTTTCCTGGGTGGTGTAGCCTTGCAAGAGGCCCAAAGTTGTTCTGATCACAAAGGAGAGTTTGAGCTGGGTGTTATTTGGATCATTTGTTTCCAGCTAAGCCAGCAGTCTGGTCCAGCTCAGTGAGCAGCATCACTGTGTGCTTATCCTGGCACAAAGTTTGGAGCTCAAATGTGCAGGACTGGGAGAGGAGGTGGGGCCAACTGCATAAATCACTTCTGAAAATAAGCACTTTCATATGCAAGAGGTGCCTTAGGGGTCTTAGCCCAAAACTGAGCTTCATGCAACAGTTCCTGCATTGTTCTGGAAGCATTTTGGGAGAAAAGGGCATCAGGCACTACATTTTGGAAGAGCACTGATCCCATGGTCAGGCTGTTCTGGGAACACCTCCAAAGAGATCCTGTTTGCATTGTTCCAGGTCTGTCTCTGTACGTGGCTGAGAAGCCTGGGACTCCGGCTGGATTTACTAGGATAGGAAAAGCATGATTTATTCCAGCCAAATCTCCCAAGTACATAATCCAATGATTTTTCTCAGGATGGGATTAAAACACGTAACTGGATGAGATTCCAAACTTAACCATAAATCTCCATGCAAATATAGGCAGATAAAGTAGAACCTGTTGAGCTTGGTGCTGGTTACACAAATGCAGTGTCCTGTATTATCCAGAATTACAGTTTGTAAAATAAATACACTTGGTCTCCATGCTCAAACTATGAACATGTAGGTTTTAGGTTTGATATTCAAAATATCACTTCAAAATAGCCTCATTTTACAGTAGTGTATTTTGGAGAAGAACCCAAGACATTCAGTTACAGAATAAGATAAATATTTCCAAATCACTGCTATAATCCATTTTTTAAAAGCCTGTATGAAACAATTCTAAACACTTTTGGCTTAAATTTTTTTGCACTCCTGCAGAGATTTGGGATCTTTTATCTCTTCTTGGATGGTGAAGGAGGGCAGAACACCTTAGCAGGGGATTTTTTATGCCATCACAGTTTGCTCACCATATTCTTACTTCACAAAGCAGCAACAGGAATACAAAGATTGTTTGTGCTTTTTACTCTTGGAATCGTATTTCCTGCTACAGGCTGTCTTTCACCAGTAGGTACATGGTCTGGGTAGCTCCTTGCATGGTTTTCATAGTGCCTGGCAGTTATTAAGCTGTAAGCAAACACAGAGCTGTGAAGAACTGTGCTGCTTTATCAGATCTTGGCACCACGGTGTTTTCCATCTCGGTCTATCATTAAAGAACACACAGAGCTCCAACCATCAAATGTGTACCAGAAAGCAGCACTGGAGTGATATTATCTGGTTGGGGTGAATCCCCCACTGTGAATGGACATTCCTCCCAGAATTATTGGGGATATCCATGGCTGGCTGCTGGACACTGTGGGGCCTGTCCTGCAACCATCCCCACTGTGCTGTATGTTACAGCACATCATCCCCACAAACCTTCATGCTGTCAGGGAGGGAAGATAAACGCAGAAAAATTGTTTTGACTTAGCAGATCTTGAAATAGCTGAAGAAATGTCGTTAATGAACTTCAGAAAATAATGAACATTTCTGACAAAGATAACTTTACATTATTTTCTATCGTTTTCTGTGCAGAACATTTAATCTAGAAAACTCTTGCTGGTTCATGATGGTGGGTATTTTGTAATGTTTCAGTGATTTGGCATTGAGGCTGGTAGGACCATTTGGGTAGTAAAGTAGTCTAAAGAGGGTGAATCAGAACCCTAGCCTATATTAATCTTCACAGCTTTTTCACTGGTCTCTCATTGTGTTATTCATGATGTGATTTGCAGGAGCTTCCTCAGGTGCCATTGACCTGTTACCATCTCCCAGTACAACAACCAACTGGACAGCTGGGCTTCTCATGGATAGCAATGACATGATTTTTAAATTTGATGGAAAGCAAGGAGCCAAAATCCCAGATGGAATAGTCCCAAAAAATTTAACTGATCAATTCACCATCACTCTGTGGATGAAACATGGACCTAGTCCTGGATTAAGAGCTGAGAAGGAAACTATTCTCTGCAACTCTGACAAGACAGGTGAGTCTGTGTATGGAAAAAATGTTATGCAAAGGGGATATCAACAGCAGTAGAGTGTTGCCATGTCTCCTCATTTAATTTGATCTGAGAAAAAACTAATCTCATATGGTGCCATTCCAAACATTGCTGCCTTAAGAGCTTACTGAAGGGCCTGATGACTACCTAAATTTCAAACACAGCTTGGATGACCCAGCTAGAGATTTCACAGGAATTGACTGAGAGCATATCTAAATTATGTTTAATTTTTTTTCATCATTTAGATTGAAACACTTCTAATTCTTTACTGAAACAAGTTAGATAAAATATGCATTTGGATTTCATTTATTAGCTAGGGCAGGATGATTCCATGAACAAAGCTGATACAGCATAACTCAAGAAAAGTCATATTAATCCATGAAAAAGCTCAGTTCTCTAGGGTTTCTGTGATGTGGCTGGGTGCTGTCAGTGTGTGAGGCTCGCAGATACCAAGGGCTGTATGTGGCTGAGCCAGGTGTGTCCCCGCAGAGATGAACCGGCACCACTACGCGCTCTACGTGCACAACTGCCGCCTCGTGTTCCTGCTGCGCAAGGACTTCGACCAGGCCGACACCTTCCGCCCCGCCGAGTTCCACTGGAAGCTCGACCAGGTACCCCCCTCCTGCTTCCCAAGGTCATCCAGGACCTGTAAGAGCCAAAATGAGGGATGTGGGACTCTAGGGGCTCTCCAAAATGCAGTTTATTGTATCCAAAATGCAGTTTATTACATCCAAGATGTTACAGCAGTCCAGGGTCGTGGGTGACAGAGCTGTGCCTACAGCTGTCAGCTCCAGCTGCAGGCAGCCCTGGAGTCCTGCATCCCTCATTCAGGCTCTTACTGATGATGCCACATGTTGGGCACCACTGTAAGAGCCTAAATGAGAGATGTGGGACTCCAGGGGCTCTCCAAAATGCAGTTTATTGTATCCAAAAAGCAGTTTATTGTATCCAAGATGTTACAGCAGTCCAGGGTCGTGGGTGACAGAGCTGTGCCCACAGCTGTCAGCTCCAGCTGCAGGCAGCCCTGGAGACCCTTTGGTTTTGGTTACAATGCATTATAGACTTTTCTTTGCTGAGCATCTTAATACAGTAGAACCAATCTATACCTTAACTATTATCTATAGCCTATCATAACTACTGTAATTACCATATTCATGTTACTGTTCTCCAATCACTAAAAGTCAGTACATTACAGTTTAAGCCAGAAGTTGTTTTTCAGTTTTCTTGCAGTGGAAAAATCTGAGACCTTTTTTCTACTTGCCACATCAGCAGGCTCGTTTGCCTGTGCTATCTTCTTGCTTGGTAAAAACATCTTCTTATTTGAGGTGGGTTTATCCTTTGCTCTAAGCCATAAAAACCCCTTCTAACTCACACACCCTTTGTCTCCTTGGTTATCCAGTAAGACTGGCTCAGCAATTCTTTTCTTCTATATCAAAACTTGCTTCCATCTCTATTCCTTCATCAGACTCCACATTTAAAAATCTTTCTGCTAAGCACACATATCTGTGAGACTTTCTTGTCAAACTTTCATCCTTCCCAATAAGGACCCTTCCTCCTCCTCAGCCCTTTAGACAGCACAGGGAACCACCCAGATCCCAGAGCAGCTGTCCAGAGTCTGTCTGGAGTCTACCTGGAATCTCTTGGAATTACACTGCAACTTGCAGCTGTTTCAACTCTATTTAGGATACACATAAAAAGAGACAAATAGGTTAACTTTGTCAAGTCATTTTATGCACTAGTTTTTTGTTGATTATTTTAATTGAGCCCCTTTAAATGGTAAGTAGAGGTTTATGTGCTTTGGCAGTGGAGAGAGATGTGACATTGCATATGGTTCCCTAAATGTTTTCCATTTATAATTTTTAGAAAATCTGCTTTATCAGCACAATGGGAGTGATGGAAACCTTTTTGGTAAAGAGTATGCTGATACACAGAAAGGCACTTCTATTATATCGTAAATCCCCTCTGCAGACCTTTTCTTTTATCTGCTGTGCTGTATGTAATTTTGCCTTATTATTAAGCGTATATTGCAAGAAAATTATTATTAAAGAGATAAGAGTTGCCTTTCATAGACTTGTTCATTATAGGTAGGATAAGCATCATTTGGATGAAAGAAGACAGACTTCAGCAAAGTAATATTTCTTCAAAGCAAATTTCTTCTTATCTTTGTGGCCAAAGTATGCTAAGGAAAATGTAGCTACAAGAATGTTTACTTTTCTAATTCACCTTCTAAATGTATATAAAAATGAGATCTCCATCGTGGCTATCAGATGAGTATGGTAAGAAGGCCTGTGGTGGTCATGGCACTTGCTTTGCATTTAACACTACCCAGCCTGGAATCAGTTTGTGCTGTACTCAATATGAAATCTTAGTGTCGCAAAATAAATTGAAATGAAGTCATATTGAAGACTGCAAGTCAGGAGTAAGTGATATAATCTCCGATAAGGCTGTTGTGAGTGCTGAAGAAGGACTTGTATTTCTAAAGTCCGTACTAAGCATCTAATTAATGATAATGCAATGTTTTGGGAAGTATTTTGATTTTGAAAATTGAGTGCAGTCAACTTCTATATCCTTAAAATGAGAGAAAACCAGTGTCCTCTCAATAAGTTAAATTTGTGTGTGACTCTTGTAACTTGGCCATGAACCTTCCTAACTACTCCTGAAAACTCCTACATGATGTAAACTAGAGACAGAAAATATTTCTTAGGCCACTTGATTAATTGCCTTTCATTCGGCTGCTGTCAATTGATTTCCACAGTATATTTTCAGCTGTTGTTTATAGATGAAAAAGAAAGTAAGATTAAAGTATAAATAAAGTTTGTTATGGGTTGTGTGCCCAGACTTCCATGAAGATAGATTTATATTGTCAAGGTGATACTGTTGTAAGTTTTGTCATGAAGGGACCTCATAAAAATTGCTGCTTTATCTCTTCTTCATGCTTCATCTGGCCTATATGGTAGAGTAAATTAAAAGAAACTGAAAATAAAACATATGTGAATAATGGGCCAGGAAGGAGCTTGCATGGTTCTGAAGACAAGGCAGTGAGAAATTGTCACTATAATGTAGTAAAATGATGCCTTCTTCTAACTGTATACCCAGAGTGGTATATCTTAGAAAGCACAGGATATTTTAAAACCACATCATAAAACAAGCTAGGGTCCTACTCAATATGAAAAGAAGCTGGACTAGATTTCCAGAAGTAGATTATTTTGCATATTTGCATATTTCGACACTGACATGCCTCTGGAAATCTCACCTTCAGAACAGATCATTCTGTAGTGGCAAACCCTCCAATTCCCTGGTGCTTTTGTTTTGTTAAGAAAAGCCTGGGAATGGAGCTATGCCCAGTTGCTCTCCCTGTTCCCCCACCTGCCCTGTGGGACAGGGCTCTGCAGACAGGACAGGGCAGAAATTACTCTGCAAGACCTTCCAGGGCTTGGTCCCAGCCACAGCCAGAGCAGAGGAAAATGTGGCAGAGCACTTTATTGCTGAGCTCACTTTATGAATGCAACAATCCAGGGATTGTTTTTGCTGAGAGATATCCAGTGACCTTGGAAGAAGGTGAAGCTTGAACTGGTGAAATCATTTATCACTCTCACTGCAGAACAGTAAAATTTATGATACCAGCTGCTCTGGGCTCTATCTACTCCATGAGACTCCTCATTCTTTCAGGGCACTGACTAGGCTTAATTTAATTGTCTAGATCTCATTTCTGTGGTGGGTGATTTTGGCATACACCTTAGCTGCAGGCTCTGTCCTTGTCTGGATAAAGGGATCCATGAACATTTTACACAGCTGCACCTGAGCAGTGCATCTGGAGCCTCTCAACACCGTGACAGCCTTGCACAAGAAGTGTGTGGAAGCTCCAAACGACAGTGTCTGCCAGGCTAGCTCTGGGAAGATTGTGTCTTTAAGTCAATTCATAAACCTAAGGATTTATTTCCAGTATGGCTTTCAGTTTATTTGTCCCTGTTTGTCCCATTAAGGGCCTTTGCTAGGTGAATTTTTCACTTCCTGCACTGATCCATGACCTGAGAGTGCCACAGCCCTGGGCAGACGCGCCTGTACCAGTGACCTGCTGACACCTCTGCAAAAGGGGCTGATAATCAGAGGTATCAGACTTTTTACTGAGGGTGTCCTTGTTATTGATAAGAAACACGGGAAGAAAGAAGTGTGGATAGTTTGGGATTTTCCCCACTTTCATCCTTTTGCAAATCAAGTGTCTTAGTTGTGAGAGAATCCATTAGCAGTAATCTGGAAGAAAAGGTATGGAAAGAGCAATGTTAAAGAAAATCAGTGTCAGGTCTGTAACACTGGTAATAAAAACTTCAATAGATGCCCAGGTAGAGAAGGTTCCTTCATTTTATTTCCATTTCTCTGTAAGCCCAGGTGTTTCCTTTGTTTCAGGATCATGACCTTTTTTCTGATTTTCCCGTTCAGAAGTTTAAATTTAATATCATGATGTGTTTGTCAACATTTATGTAATTTCTTTTCTCATACTTCAAGTATTGGAGGCTTTTTAAACCCAATAACTTATTACAAAAAGGGCAGAAATGACTCTTAACAAAACAAAAAGTTTTGTTACCAAAGTCAGTAAAAGGCATTATTATCTAATTTATCTAAATTATTATCTAATTATCTCAAATGAACATAGGTGTTATTTTAAGTGAATTATTTAGGCAGCCAAATATGCATTTGGGACATCTAAGAATAACATACAAAATATTAAAACTGTTTCTTTGACTTTCTTAGAAAGCTGTGAACCAAACCAGAATTGCAGTTTGAGTGATTAACCAAGTCACTCAAGCCTTTGGTGACAGTGGAATACATAACACTAAACAGGATGGTGTATTTCATACTCTTCTGAACAGGCATTACACTTTTCACACAAATATGAGGACAGCCAAAAGGTTTTTTTTCTTCTCCTAAATCAATAGGATAACAACACTTTTTTTAGTGAGAGAAGGTATTTGAGCCAGAGATGAACAATTTTTTCATGTACTTTATTCACAGTGCAACACTATTTTCAGGATGTTATCATTCTGCAAACAGTCTTCACCCCACAGGCAAAAATTTATGTTGATCCCATTAAAAACAGGGAATCTAGTGCATGATGTGGAGTCATTCTAAGTCAGCAAAAACCAGATAAACATGAAGAAAGTTACTGTTTCTTTACTAAGATGAGATAAATTGTTTGAATAATCCAGCATTAACCTGCAGTGCTTTTCATTGTGAAAAGCCCCCAAAACGATTCCTTTTCTAACAGGAACTACAGGAGATGGTTTGGATGTGTCTGAGTGCGGTGCATTTTGTCAGTGTGGGCACGGAGCTGCTGAAGGATCAAGGCAAGGCCTTGCTTTGCACTTCACCCCTTCCGTGGCCACACACACACACCAGGGGCTGCCCCTGGGGGAAGCAGCCGTGGCAGTCAAGCGCTTCACTCCCAGCTCCTTTTTTAAAATCAGCACCTGCTCAAGGACATGGTAGAGCAGGAACTGGTAAAGTGAAATTGATTTGGTATTTGGACTCTTTTTTTTTTTTTTTTTAATATAGTTAAATTGGATATTTCCATCAAACAACAGGATTTATGCCTGGAAGTTGTCCTTTTATGCTGGATTGTTAACCACTGTTTAGAATTGTGGATTTAAGAGTAACCTTCATATAATGAAAGCTGTGTGTGGCCTCCCTCTTGAGAGACTGGAGTGAGAGAAAACAAGTGAGTACACATGGAAAGTACACCATAATCTCAATCCAGGAGGGGTAAGGGTACACAGAGAGACAGGATGCTGCAAGTTTCCATCATTTCTGTGCATGAAATCTAATCTCTAGGTAAAAGCCATCAGTCTTGGCAGTCCCATCCTTTCCAACATGATGCTCTATTTGAAGTCACCTTTTTTTTTTTTTATGATGGAGTTTAGTTGTTTATTACTTGAAGCTCAGAAGAGTTTCTTATGCTCTTAAACACTTACTTTAGAAATTAGTATGCAGGCCTGCACTGCTTAATGCACAGAGCTTTAATAAAACTGCAGAAACAAATCAGTCAGGTGTTTGCCTACAGAGCCAGTAAGAGAGAAATGATAAATGAATGACTAATTCTGCAACAGAGATTAAATAATTCCAGGACTTAAAAAGTCTTTGTGGCATTCCTGGCACCTTAAGTGCCTTCCATTACAGCCCTGTCTGTTCTGATGCACTTTATTGCTACTTTCCATCTTTGAATGCTATTTTGACAAATATTTATTCAGTGTCTTGCTTCAAAACAGTTTTTGGTAGCACAAGGATGAGTCACCAGTGATGATAAATGGTGAAAATATTCTTTGAGATCCCAACTGAAAAAAGCTTGCTTAATAAAAGTTTTTAATGCAACTGCTCTATCACTGCTCTATAACAACAAAATCTTCACAAACCACTCACAGTGGCTGTCCAGAACTTGCTTTATGACATACAGGATTCCCCTTGGGCCACTCTGAAGTATTCCCTACAAATTGGTGTGCCTTTGTGCATTTCTGATTTCTGCAGTACAGCCCAGTGTGAAATGCAGTGACCGCTCTGTGCTTCTGTAAAACTTCTATGACCTTAAGGAACAACCAAGTTCAATATTTTATCATTTCTCTACTTGCTTTTGCTTGAAGTTATTTGGACATTTTTCTGCATATTTCTGTTCTACATTTTGCAATTTTCTGACCTGTTTTATTACATCTTTATTACACTGGTGTGGGACTTTCAGCTACTTTAAATGAGCTGGGTTGACCCTTCTAAAAATGATCCCTATTATGTGCTCTCCTTTGGGTCTTACATGGACAACTGTTTTTCCCATATATAGTTATGGTCACTCCCAAGGGAAGTTAGAACTGTTGCAAACATTCTTTAGACCCTAAGACACTAATTTCTCAATGAAAGCAGGAAAAAGAAAAGGAAGGAAACTCTGCATAGAATAAAAGGAAGTTTAAATTGTCTATAGCACCATGAAATAATAAAAAGTATGACATTCTTAAAGTGTCCTGTGGGAAGACCCTCCAACTAATTTAATTTCTTAGTGAAAATCTTGATATGGAGTTATTAATAAATCTAAATAAGCTGGATTAAAATGTCTGTTAATGCCCTGGTTTTACACTACTCTGGGAACTCGAGAAATTTGAAGCCTAGAATAGAAATTCCCTATCAAACTATTATTTGAAGGTGAAAAGTCACATTTACTCTCTTATTTGTCAGCTATTTCTAATATTTCTCTTTTACATTGTATGTGATTTATCACTTGTGCACCAGAATTTGTACAACACATGCAGAAACTGGTTTGGAAATGTTCAAGATCCATTACTTGGGCAATTTCCTGAGGCCCCTCAGGAAATTTAGCTTAAAGGAAAAGCAGGTTGGCTTTCAGGTGGTGTCTGAAGCATTTCACAAAGATAGGACTGATATCTTTATCCTTGCAAAGGCAGGTTAGGAGACAAAGAGGTTATGTTATTAATAAATATAAATTCATTTATCCATGTTCATGAACTGTTTATTCCAACCTTAGAGCCAGGGTTTCTGGATGTCTGCAGTTCAGGAATAAAGTATGGTGGTGCCTTTCCATGGTTTGGCTTTAACATCTGGGTAGTCTCTTGACAATGTCAAAGCCTAGGAAGGCATATTTTCAAGCACATGGTGAAAAATTATGTAAAAATGCAAAACTGAGCAGCTTTCTTGTTCTACATTTAAAAATGAAACACAGGGTGCTGCCTAACTGCAGTCAGCAAGTGTTACTGAACTGACATATTTCCTTGATGCAATTTAGGAACAAGAAAGATGGGTTATAATAGAATTATTTCATCATGAATGAACTACTGATCTAATTTACTAAGCCACCTGGAAGTTACAGCATGACAGCACAAAGACATGCTGCAGCTACTGTACATAATCAGGCTTTTCAGGTGCTTTATCTGTCAGCATGATTAAGCAATTTCATTATTTAAAGTTGTAATTAAGCCGTCCATATTTTTGAAACCCATTGTGAAAATCAGTATTACACATTACGAGTTTCAAGGCTACAAAAGGAGCTCACAGCTTGCATGCAAATCAGTTTGCAAACTCTTCCTGTCACTGCAGAGAAGTGTCCTGTGTCACCGCCACAAGTGAATGTACCTTAAACAGAAAGGCTCTTATTTCAAAGCTGCATTTTCTAATGCAGTTATTTGCTTGCACCAAATAAGAACTTGATCTCCTAATCCTCCCTTTCTATACTTTACCCACTAAATTTTTATTTTCTTATATCTATTATTGAAATTGCAGCATGTGTACGTTGTGCAACCTTGGCACAGAGAAAGATACACTTTATATATCCCCTTAAAATTCCTTCCAGCTCTAATATTCTAAAAATATATCGTTATGGTTGCTAGTGGTTTAATAAAACTTATATCAGGCATTTGTCATGTGAAAGTAGCCATATAAACAACTCCTCACCTAAGACTGCAGGAGTCATTTAGCTGTACTATGGATTTGTCAGTTCTCACTGCACCACCTCCCTAGGTCATCAAAATCAATATTCTTATTTACAGAGCTCCTGGGATGTATTAGGAATGACTGTGGTGGGTAAACCAAATGCGTGATTTACATGAATTTGAAGAAAGATCAATTTCACTTTTCATAAAGAGCTCTACTTGTCTAAAGATATTGACTGTCTTAAGACATAGATTTAAAAAACACTTTTTTGCATTCACCAGGATTTCAGAAGAATTTATATCTATTGGCCATATTGAACTTTGCTGCTATTACTGTGTTTATGTGCTGCAGAAAGTAAAAAATTCCCGAGGGCTGCACTCGGCATCTGCAGAGCTGATGAGCCAGTGTGAAGTCACTGGTGTGAATCTGCACTGGCTGAGATTCCAAACCTCTGCTTCCTTACCAATGGAAATTCACTGTGTAAGGATAAAGGAGAATCAGCAGCTGTTAAATAAGGTCAGGGTAACTGTGCAGGTTTTCAGTTCAATGCCACCAATTAAAAATGTACTCTTCAAGCTGTGCCTGGATCCATGAGCTTTGCCAGAGCATGGCAGAGCCAGGCTAACTTCAAAATTTAGTATTAACTGTTCTCTCATTAGCAGTTACGACCTGATTGGGTTACAAATAGTTGCAGATCCACTTATAGTTTTGTAGCAGTACTAGTGCTGGCTAGAAAATGGAAATCCTTATGAATAATTTCATGTCTTGAAAGATTTTTCTAATTCAGAGTTGCATATTCTTTATAAGCAGGCAGTGAACCCTACAGAAACTTCTTCGGCAGGCAAAAGCAGGATCCTTACTTGAATCTTCCATTAGCAGAAGTTGTTTCCAAATGAAATTAAAAGTGCAACTTTAATGTTAGAAATTGCAAGTTTATTGAATCATAATTTTAGGAAAGTTCCTGGCAATCTTTGGTATTATTGATAGCTGTAATGTTTTGTAGGGGTTTTTAAAGTAATTGCATATTAAAGTTATAACAAACCTCCATCAACAAGAAAATTTCCCAAAAGAAGCATCACTATGCCACAGAAGTTGCGCCAAGTTCTGATAGAGTATTATAACAAACCTTCCAATTTTAAAATATCCTCACAGCAGCCAGTGAAGTTCCTATTTCTAATTTACGCACAACTGCTTGAAAACAGACGAAATAACTGCAGACTGGTACTGCACAGATCTTCCTACCCCTATTTTAGTGTTCTTTCAAATGGACAATGGTATTCCAGACACTCCAGAATTTTACTGCATTTTTTCAAGCAGTTACACAGTCAGGATCTCACTAAGTTCTTTTCCTATCTTACTGTGATCCTTTCATTACTGCTTCAATCTTTTCCCTTCCAGTTTGTTCACTCCAATTAACCTGTGGACTCAAACATGTTCTGAGGAATTTACTGTTGCTGTAATTGCACGCATGGCCTGCGTGGCATTTTTTTATTCCTTCCTAAGTGGCCTCATGCCCTCTCTCCCTGAGACACCTCTACCACCATCCCTGGATTTGGATGCACTCCCAAAGGAGGGTTTGCTGTAATTCCATGGCCAGCACAGAGACCCTGATTTCAAATTCAGCCTTCATTTTCCATATCATATTTAACCAAATGTGGCTGAGTTAATGAAAACTCTTGCAGTAACTTACCACCCAGTGCTCTGCTAAAGTAAATAGAAGGAGAACTGTGATAACAGTTAAATGTATTACAATTCAAACATAAATGATGGTATTAATATGACTCCAGAGTGTGTGCAATAGGAGGCCGTAGATAGTCCTCTGCATGCAGAGGTGACAGGAAATGTCCAGCTGATTTCAGGTAATAAGAGACATTGCTGAATGTCACACTTGGATTCCTTCCCTCAAGGGCAGAGCTGCTGTTGCTCTCCTTGAATGTCGCTTCCTAGTCCAAATGGACGAATTGTTTGGATTTCAGAAATACACAGCTCTCAGCTGGCAGAGGATCCACCTAATGTCTTTATTTCTGCAGTTACAGTTCTTTTATGCCATGTAAGTCTTCCATATGACTTGGTATGGGTCTGTTATTACATACTTTAGGGGAGAATGTTGGAAGTTTTGTCCTTAATATTCAGTATTTTTTTAAAGTTATTTACAATTTTGAAAGCAAACACCTGACCTATTTGGCAAAACTAAAAAGGCATATTTTTCAGGGTTGTTTTTTTTTTTTTTTTAACCTGAAGAACCTGTTCTCCCATTTCTAAAAATAGTAATTTCAGCACCCATTTACCAATCAGCGAATCAGTGTTTCGCTGGGAAAATTTCAGACAGCTCAATTGTGAATAAAGAGCATGATCATGATTAGTACTAGAAGCAAGCTGCATATTGACAAAATAACAGCATTCTCTGGCAAAGTCACACATACAGCTGATAACTAATTACCTTCCTACGGTATATAACATATAATCAGTCTGTCTGCAAAATGCCAGCTCTGTAATTAAAGTCCCAGCAGTCCCCATTTCACTAAAGAGGCTATGCATAATATTTGAGTTGTATCATTTCCTGACTTATGTCGATGTATAAATACAGCAGCATGGACACACAGCCATTCTTCACCTTACAGAAATTATTAAGGGAGCCAAGTATGACTCATTGCCTCCTTTTAGCTGCATTAAAACAAAATAGCATTTGCTTTTCCCTGCATTATGTCCTAATTGTCTGCTGGAGCAGAAGTAAATCCCAGACTAATCTGTATGGGGAAGGAGCACCTATTTCTGCTGTGCCTTTGTGCTGCTGTAGCTGCCCCCAGCTCAGACTGCTGCGGTATCCACACCTGCCAGAGCAGTGGGCTCTGGGCTGCACGAGATTCCCTCAGGGTTCCCTGGAAAGATCCTCTCAATTCAGTGTGAGACTTGTGTGAAAGCAGGGATTCTTTCATCCCCAGTTTGCGCTGTGCACTTTCAACAGAGCAAATAATGTTTCAAGTAAATCACTTCTCCCGAAATGTGGAAATTGTGAGAGGTGTTTAACACCCATGTCAGCTGCATCTGCCTTTGCTAAGCATGTTTAAAGCAACCCTTGCAAGCAGTCTCAGCGCTTCCTTCAGAGATCAGAGCCTTTGAAGATGGATTTGCCAAGTGATGGGGGCCTTCAAAGAGCCAGCACAGGACAGATGTGCAGCCCCAGGCAGGATCCAGGTGGGCTTTCTTCTGTGTGCAGCCCAGCCTGGGAACCCCAGTGTTTCCCAGATGGGAGCTGAGAGCTTAGGCATCGAGTCTGGATGGTTATTTAATGAATTAATGCCAGCATATAACTTCCTGTGGGATGTGCATTGATCAGGGAGCGTAGTCCCTTGGTCTGACAAACTGAGTGATGTGTGTAGGTGGGACTGTGTGAGAGGCAGGAGACAGGAGCTCTCTTCAGGAGGTGTTTTTAGAGCTGACCACAAGTGTTTGTCCTCTAAAGCAAACAAGCCCCAGCTACCCTGTTTTCTTTGTCTCTGGGCTCTAGTTTGCATTAATCCCACTCTTTGTACCTTTATAACATCTTAAAAGCTGCCTGAACCAAGTGTTTTATTTGGTCAGCAGCAAGAAAGGATGTCTCATCCTGCTTTGAACAGGCACAGCCTCCTTTTTCTTCATGCAACCTCCTGATGCTCAGAGGACAAAAAAGACCCTTCAGGAATGTGGCCACACCTCTCAATTGTCTCAGTCCTTGAAGCAGCAGGCAGTCAAGATGCCTGACTCAAATGTAACCTTTAAACATTTGAGTATTATCATTTCAGCCAGGTTTCTAGAAAGCAAACTGAATAAAAAGCATGTATATTAATATTTGAGAGGTAATGGCAAAGAATAGCAGGGTTTGTTTTGTATTAACACTCATAGCTTTTGGTTTTTTTAATTAAGCTTATGTTTTGATTAAGTATTATCAATAAACTGAAAATTATTTACTTGGTTTTCTAGCAAATAATGGGTTTTTCAGGAGGTGTGCTAAATGGGCATATCATTTACTTTATGACCACAATTTCATTTGCAGACAGAGCCCTCCAAAGTGAAAAATAAGTTTGTTGCAAATCTCTTAATAGAAATATCTGACAGAATTCGTGCATGTGTCACCTAAGAAGGCAGATTTTGGAGATGAGAGAAAGTGATTTAAATTCCAGATAAGATTCAAAGGTGAGGCCTCGTGAGTGATGAGGCCTCATGAGTGAAATGAAGTAGAATTTTATGCATCCTGTCTTGAGGAGGGAACAAACTCACAGACCAAAAGCTCCTTTCAGCTCCCTTTGAAATCAGGTTGTTCAAAAGCCCACACCTTTTTAATTTTGGAACGGACATTAATAATGCAAGAAAACAAGACTGACACAATTTGTGCCTCAATGTACACTAAAACATCCCTGATCTCTGTACTCCCTTCCCAGTGGTGCCCTCAGGAACAAAATGGGTGCCATTTTAATGCTATAAATGCTTTATAAATGCATTAAAAGGCAAAATTAAAAAATTATTTGAGCACTTCAATAAATAATGTCAACCAAATATCAGGAAACAAAGGAGGTATTTAGGCCATTTCAGTTAGGTAGGAGCTCAAAGGATCTGGTGGGTTTCATAGTTCTCCTTAATATTATTCTTAATTGTTAAGTGATAAATGTGTTCGTTTGTGAATAATTCCCAAAGACATAATCTCCCCAAGTCTTTGCATTTTTTCATCTCTGATCATATGTATACACATTTGGGTATATAACATTTATAGTAGTTTCTTTAGTCTAGAGAGATATTTAACAGAATATGGACAAATATGGACAAATCACAGTGTAGATCAATATCTGGCATATAAATGAAACAATCATAGAAGCCCTTTCAATTGGGAGGCAGGAAATTAAACTTGTAGTGCTTATTCTTGCTAAGACTTTGGTTGATCTTTTTATTCCTCAGATTCAGTTGATTCAAGTTGATCTTAAAAAATGTCCCCATGTTTCATTACTTAGTAGAAAGTGCATACATCTCAGAATATTGATCATTCTTTCCATTTAGATAGGAGCAGTTTTCCACCCTGATAGGAGCCAGGCAATATTTTATTGAGCCTGACACGCTGCAGCATCCGTGCTGGGGCTTCTCTTCCCTTGCTTTTCCTGCTCTCCTCAGCTGTAAATTTCCAAGGGCAAATCCAAGCTGGCAGTGGCCATGCTGCATCTCTGAAGCAAAGTTCTTTGTATTATCCTTAATGGTTTTACTTGTTCTTTTTAAACCCTGACATCAGGGGACTTTTCTGCCTTTTTTAATTCCTGATCAGTTGGTGTTCATTAATAGAAAAATAGAGGAGATTTTAGAACAAAAGGAAAAAAGGGAAATAATACACCACGATGGGTTACTGTTCAGTAAAGCTTCTTGTTACAAGTAATGAAATATTTTAAGAACAAAGAACAGGTAAAATAGAAATAATTTGATTTTTTAATTTACTTTTTTTAACAACAGTAGAGGAACCTTAAAAACACTTAAAGTGGTCTGCTCCCCATCCTGGCTGTCTCACTTTTGCTGGCAGCAGTGCTGCTCCCTTCATTGGGTACCAGTTTCTGACAGCTTCAGAAGGGAATATTGCTTCTGAAACAGGAGGCCACTGCCTTGCTCCCATTCTAATTCTTCTTTGGAGAGCAGCCCTTAGTCCAGAAAGCCTGGAAAGAGGGATGGTCCAATCCAGAGCACCACAGTCAAATAATGTTAACTGGGTTTATTTACACGAGGCAGTGAGAGCAAGAGAGAGATTAATGCCCAGGAAAAATCCCTTACTGGTGAAGAAGAACCAACATTCAGCCTAATCCCATGGAAATTTCTTTATGGGACCATTATAACAGTTTATATAAATTATTTTCCCTTCTATTACCTACCAAGACTGTTATTTTGTAGCTTAAGGAATATCAACAATAACTTTAATAGTAGAGTTAACAGGGATCAGTTTTCATTAGCTGTGTCACTTCAGTAGTTTAGTTTCAATTTCAATCCAACTCAGTCATTAAATACTTGGTTTCTAAAAATGTTTTTTTCATCTTTGTATGCTCTGATAATTTCCCTTCCTTTAATAGTTTTTAAATCAATTTATTCTGATATGAGCTATTGAAAGTACCCTGCCTGAACAACTAGAATACTACAAATTGGTCTAAGAAAATATTCCCATTGATATGAGCTGTTTGGAGTTTATTTATTTCAGTGATTGTAACGTGCTGACTTTCTAAAAACAGTGTTCCCTTTTTACTTTAAAGCTTTAGAAATACATAACTATTCTACAGTGCTGTTTTCAAATGTTTCACTCCAGTTTGTAATTAAAAACGCCAAAGTTTTGTGTGTACGTATGTATATGCATATTTATATATCTCATACATTCACTGTATATGTGTACCACTAAAAGCTGTAAAGGACTGCACCAGTGAATTGTTTTTATCTCTTCATCTTACAGTAACGTGAAAGTCTTCTGGTATGGGACAGAGTTGTCAAGTCTCTTCTAAGAGTAAGACAGGAGACAAATCTGTGCAGGTGAACAGCCAGATAAATTTCAAACAAGGGTGGTTTCTGATGGAAAAGGGCCAGCACTGTGGTCATGCAACCACAGAGGACTGCAGAATACAAAACTAAGACATGACTTTGGTTGTTGTTTTGTTCCATGTCCTTTTGTTCTGGTTTAAAAGGAAGTGAGTTTTTTGGGCGTTTGGTGGTCGAACCAGTAGGTGCTCAGATTTGAATATTGGCACCTGGTGTGGCCACTGAGGACAAGGATACACCTCTGAGAACATAGGGGGTTAAAAGCAGGGAACTCCCAGGGGGAATTCTCTTGAGTTCCATCGGTGAAAGAGGTCATACCATCGAGGAAGGGGAAGCCATGTGGCCAGGTGAGGTAGGCTGGGCCTTAGACAGAGAAGGGAGGTGAAGGCCCCTGCAGGATGGAAGGGTGGAGGAGCACTGAGAGACATCGGGCAGCCACCCCCCTCCCAGGAGAGAGAGACAGAGAGAGAGAGAGAGAGATGGTGCCTGTGCTTGTGCCACCTTGAAATTCGCTATCATGTGCTGGCAGCGCGGCCCAAGGAGAAGGAGGGGACAGCAGGGCAGTCATCGGAGTTCTGGGCAGGCAGAGCCCGAGATTTTAACCCTTTTCTTTGGATGATGGAAACCTTACAAATGCTGATCCTCCTGGAGCTGAATGAGAAGAGAGATAGAGATTAAATAGGAGGAAATGGGCAAGTGTGATGGAAGTTTGTGCAAGTGAAAGATGTCAGAAGACTTGAGAAGAATCCTTGTTGGGAGGAGATGATGGAGTGGCCTTTGGCTGGACTTCTCTTGTATAGCCATGGACAGAACCATTTTTCCTGTGACACAGAGACTGCATTTAGGGGGAGGCAATGGCTTGGAGCCAAGAGAGTGCAGTGATGTGATGTGAAGGAGTGCATGAACAGAGATGACAGGTGAGGAGGGTGGTGGTTGGTGCCCTCTGTCTTCAGGGAAGGAGAAGAAGATCTCTGTTCTTGAGACCCCTCGGCCCCAGGGCGTGAATTTGGGGGGGACAGTTGTCCCGAAAGTGAGAGACTGTGCTTTTTTTGGAACTGGGCAAAGCATCCTTAAGAGGGGAACCCCAGAAGCAGCTCTGGTCCATGTGCAGTGGTGAGAGCACTGGGCATGGAAGGAAGATGTCACAATGGCAAATGTTCTCCTGGCAGTGCCATGAGTGACATGGAAACACAAGAGGTCTCAACTGTGTTTCCAGGGGAAGCCTGTGGTACAAGAGGGACTCCTCTCTTCCTGGTGAACTGAGAATTGATTATCTAAAGGGTGGTGATGGACTGAGAGCTGGTGATCTGAGGGGTGGTAACTGAATTGAGAGTCCAAGGTTTTGTCTTACTGTGATGTGTTGGAAATTTTGTGGGGGGAGAAGGAGTATTTTTGGAAGATTTTCATTCTGAGTTCTGTGTGTTTCTTTTATGTAGCTATAGGTTAATAAAGGTTTGGGTTTTTTTTTTCCCTTTATTCCTAAACTGGAGCCTGCTTTGCTCTATTCCTGGTCACATCTCACAGCAGACACCAGGGAGAGTGTATTTTCATGGGGGCACTGGCATTGCGCCAGCATCAAACCATGACACCTTTCTTTTTCTACAGTTAGTGAATAGAGGTTTACCCTGAGTTTTCTTAAATCCTTTCTGTTTTTCCACACTGAGGGTTCGTTTGCAAAGGACTCAAATGTCATGTGTGGTTGGATTGAAGCTGGCTTCATTAAGTGCTGGAATACTAGAGTGGCTGTTATGATTCCAGAAGGGGCAGGGGATGCTGAGGTGCAAGGCAGTGATCTGCTCTGCCTGGCAGAATGCCACCAGCACCGGGAGGGAAGACACTGGCTAACAGTGAGGTCAGTGCCACAATTAACATCTCCTCTCCAGCATATGGGGCAGGGAGCTCAGACAAACCAGATAATAAATCTTGGGAAACTTACAGTTATATTTGTCTACTTAGCTCTTTTACACCAAGAATGACACACAAACCAGAATAAAACTAACTCACAGTCACGATAAATTTGCCCCAGTTGCTACAGGGTGACTTGCAGTGTCTTTGTTCACCTTCTTTCTTCAGATGAAAGAGATTGGCTGTGGCAGTCAACCGCCAAATAAAACACACTGCATAGTTCTGCAAGATTCAGATTTTTAATCACAGGAAAATCAAAGACCAAAATATGGTCTGGTGCTAAACACAGACTCATCTGTTTTAGGTGCTTGCTGTTCCTTCTGCATTTGAATGGACATAGAGGGGAAATGGGCTGAGGAGGGAAAAAATAATTACTTTTATTTTTCACTAAAGAGTAAAGAAGAATTTCTGATAAAATACAACAAGGCGTTTCCTATGGGAACATCCATAGCTATGAAGATAGATACTTGGCAAACTCGCTATATAAATGTATTTCAGGAATGTGTTTGGATTAATTGGTATTGCTGGGTACTTCTCAAGAGAAAAAAAATGGTTAAAAGATTAAACTTTCCTCACCAAATTTTCTGAGTGATTTAGTGAACATCCACACTTCTCTTTGACGTGTTCAATTAATGATATTGCATAATAAATGGCAGGGCTCAAGGTACTCTAACAAAATATTCTATCCATATTTTCTTTAAAATAACAAATCTTAGGGATGTTTCCGAAACAGTCGTTGAAAATCTGTTTTTTCAAGTGAAAGAAAATGTCTAAGTCATATAAACATTAAGCAGAAGAAAATATGTACTAGACAGTGAGTAAATAGTTTAAAATGTCAGTTTAGAAAGACGATGATTAGATACATGCTTATTTGCATAAAGCATTTACTTGAGCACAAGTACACAAGAAATTCCATCAGGTTTTTCTAATGGGCAGTTTTCTAAACTATATAACTGAATAGTTCATATTGAAGAAACAATTGTTTTATAAGGTACACAAATTCTCATTTTAAATCAATCAGCATGAGGCTGCATTATCCTTTCAATTAGTGAGATTATAAGGGCAAGGTAGTGCTTCCCAGTCCTTCACCTCCAGTTTGTTTCAAAGTACACAGTTGTGGGAAATCCCTTCTGCTTTGCTCAGCTTTCTGAAGGTGTCAGTGCTGGGTCTCACAGTGTCTGTGGAATGCCAGCAGTGCCTCCTTCAGGAGCTTGGGCATGAGGCACTGCCAGCAGAGTCCTGAGAATGACATCCCTGTGGCTCTGCCCACCTCAGTATCATTACAAGAGGATTATCTTCCTTTTATCCATTCAGCCAGGGTAGGAAATACAACCTGTTTCCAGATTCCTCGCCAAAACTCCTGTGAGGAAGCAATACCTTGTTTGAGACTTCCATAAGGAACAGGGAAATCTCTTTTGCTCCCTTCTCTGGGTAATGTTCTTCTGATATTGAGCTGAGGTTCCAGAAAGAAGGGATTAATTTGCACAGTGTTCATCTCCTTTATCCTATGACTGATCACACACAGCCCTTTACAAATGCAGCTATAGAACAATGGTTAATTATTTTTCCAAGTAACTCCCTGTACACAGATCTGTAACATCACATTAGCATCTATACCAGAGACATCCAAGTTCTGATACAGCTCTGACAGCTGTGGAATAGCTTCCTCACTAAGGAGTACATTACTCCATCCTGCAGCCACTCCTGCTGACACTTGGAAGAGTAGTGATGCTCCAGTCTCAAAAGCAGAAAAGCTGGTCCAGAGCAAAGCAGTCTGGCTGGCTGGGTTTTTCCTTCAGCCACCAGCTGTCAGAATTCTGCAGCTTACTCAGGGAGACTCTGTGATCACTTTTGAGCAGGGCTGTGCAGGCTGAGATTCCAGGTACAAGATTTATGTGGAGGTTGCATGTGCAGCAGTATCCTTATGGACAAAACACTGCTTTGTGTTACATGGAGTCAGAGGTTGGAGACAGAGACAGCCCACTCCTCAGATTTACACCTGGCAATAGAGCACCCTTCATTGTTTCACTTTGTACAGGGGGTTTGAAGCACCCTGGTCTAAAACACTCACTGGTCTGGTCTGAACAGCTCCCAGCTCTCTGAGCAGTGAGATGTCTGCAGCTGAGGATGGAACAGGACTGGGTGAAGTCCCTGTGTGCCGACCCAGGGGCTGGGTGGGCTCAGTTTCTTATTTATAACTGAATTCATTGCTCAGCCACAGACCAGCTGTGACAGCTTTGGTAGATTATGATGGTGCTTTGCAGGGTATCATCTGTAAATTTAACTGCAGGAGTTTGTATCAATGCCTCCTTTTCCCATATGCAGAGTATTTTCCCTCCATCCTGTATCTTCCATACTGTATCTATTGGCACTGCAGAGACAGGGTGTATTGATATTACAGATGGGGGAAAGATGTCGTGTGAAGGAGCTGCTGAAGTGTAAATGTAGAACACGAAACACAAAGAGAGTATCTTTTCAAAAAGCCCTGCTACATAATATGAATATTTTAGAGCTTGATTTAAAGATTTCTGGAGAGGTTGTGGAGATATTGGAGATCTATCTGCAATCTGCACACCTTCACTTAATGGTCAGGGATATCAAACCCTTTCCCAGAGATGTTTTAATCATTTCCAGGAAAGCAGTGTTGGCGTCGAGTAAAGCCAACACGTGTGGTAAATATGTCCTAATGCAGAGTCTATTACTGAGGCAGAATAACAATGCTACAAGATACAGCAATTCACGTGACTTAGTCAGTGTTTGCACTTCGCTTTTGTTTATTTCCAAAAGCTCTTCCCCAAAATGAATATGCTGACAGACTGTACTGTAGCACAAAGCCAATTTCAAGTGCATATCTGTTGACTCCCACAAAAGCAGACTTTTACCATAAAACCACATATTCATGGCAGAAGCAGATTTTTTGTTCATTGTATTAGAAAACAGAAAGACACCAGGTAACCCAGGTACCCCCAGTGAAGCAATGCCATCCTTCACACTGAATATCTGCATACTGAATTACACACTAGAGATCTACACCAGGATATTTTTAGCAGTGTTTTCTTCTGTTCCTGGTGATGTAGGGATAAAAAAAAAAAAAAAAAAGGAAAGAAAGAAATCAGAAGTGTTTATAGACAATGAGAAAAAGAGCTCAAAAAGTCAACTGTGTTACTTTTTTTCCTATACCACTTAATCAGCTTTGCAGGTAGCTCAGCTACTGAAATTTGAGGCAAAGATTTATTAGAAGAAATCAAAAGGAAGCAGCAGTCATAGCAACAGCAATGCCCCAAGGTATCTCCTTTTCTTCTTTTAAACTAACATGGCTAAATTGCAGACGTCTGTGGATGAGAACTGACATTAGGAAAACAATAATAAATGAGATTCTAAAGTAACAGATAAAAGCTCATTCAATATCTTTAAAGATCCCATTTCAGAGACAACCATGGTTTATCCCAGAGTGGGAGAGGAGAAAGGCCCTCTGTGCTCACCTGTGAATTGCCTTCATGAAAAACTCACCAATCTCAGGCAGAATGACTCAACTGCCTAAAATGTTTAATTTTTTAAAATTTACATATGTAATACACATCTTTCTCTGAATAACTGCAAATATATGTAACTTTTTCAATTTATATGAGATCCACTGCCAACCAATTCCAAATTATTATCTTTTTTAGGCTTCCTTGCTGCAGGGGCATGACTGCTTAGTTCCTGATTCAAAGTATAATGAAACAGTCTTTCTTTTAGCTCCCTGTTTGTAAGCAGTGCAGTGTTTTCTCTCAATACTATAAAAATATGTTCAACATACATAATATGTTTATTATATATTTTAAAATATATTTCAATATATATATTTATATATATATTTAATATATTTAATATATTATATAAATATTTAAAAATATATTCATAAACTATCAAAATTATTGGAATCAGCAGAAAAAGAGCAATTCCAAACCTTGTAAATTTTTAAAAAGCTCTTTCAGAAGGATTTTTTCAGCGATGGAGAGAAAAATGTGGTGTTTTTTAAACCCAAATCAATATCCCTCTCCCCATCCAATTATCATCTATTTTCAGTGCTCTGAACCGGGGTAGTAGGGGCCAGGCTTTGAAGCAGAGCCACAAAGCATTTGGCTGCTTTCAGAATAAGGCAGGAAGGCTGACCAGGGGACTGCGGCTGAGGGAATAATGCTAATGCCACTAAGATTCCCTGCACTTTTTGCCTTCTTTAGTGAGGGGATATAAAAATGCAGAGTTGTCCCCTTTGAGAAGCCTGTCCATGGTCACTCCTCCCTTGGCGCTGCAGGGCTGCTGTTTTCCCCTAAGGCTGCCTCCCCCTGGCCAAACAATCTCAGTTCTCTCAGCCTCTCCTCATGTGGCAAGAGCTGATACTTCTGCTGGTTCTCCACTGAATTCACTCCAGTTTATCGAGATACTCCTTGTATTTAGGGTCCCAAAGCAGGCCCAGTGTTTTAAGTGTGCTCGAATAAATGATGGCTAAGGATGGGGGTTAAGATGCTTTCTTGAAACAAGTGGTTCAGTCAGACCACTTTTGTCAACTGAATGAGTGGTTCAGACCACTCAGGCAGAAGGATTTTTGTCTCGTAGATGCAGTAAGTGGTGCTATTTGCAGTGAGCCTTTCCCTTTCCTTTCCTTTCCTTTCCTTTCCTTTCCTTTCCTTTCCTTTCCTTTCCTTTCCTTTCCTTTCCTTTCCTTTCCTTTTTCCTTTCCTTTCCTTTCCCTTTCCTTTCCTTTTTCCTTTCCTTTCCTTTTTCCTTTCCTTTCCTTTCCTTTCCTTTCCTTTCCTTTCCTTTCCTTTCCTTTCCTTTCCTTTCCTTTTTCCTTTTTCCTTTCCTTTCTTTTTCCTTTCCTTTCCTTTCCTTTCCTTCCTTTCCTTTTTCCTTTCCTTTGTTCCTTTCCTTTCCTTCCCTTCCCTTCCCTCCCTTCCCTTCCCTTCCCTTCCCTTCCCTTCCCTTCCCTTTCCCTTCCCTTCCCTTTCCCTTCCCTTCCCTTCCTTCCCTTCCCTTGCCTTCCCTTCCCTTCCTTCCCTTCCCTTCCCTTCCCTTCCCTTCCCTTCCCTTCCTTCCCTTCCCTTTCCTTTCCCTGCCTTGCCTTGCCTTGCCTTCCCTTCCCTTCCCTTCCTTTTCCCTCCCTTCCCTCCCTTCCCTTCCCTTCCTTCCTTCCCTTCCCTTTCCCTTCCCTTCCCTTCCCTTCCCTTCCCTTCCCCTTCCCTTCCCTTCCCTTCCCTTCCCTTCCCTTCCCTTCCCTTCCCTTCCCTTCCCCCTCTCCCCTCTCCCATCTCCCATCTCCCCCTCCCCTTGCCCCTTGCCCCTTTTCCTTCCCTGGGATGGGCACACTGGGCTGTGCAGAGCTGTTTCCCTATTCAGGATCCCTGGGATGGGCACACTGGGCTGTGCAGAGCTGTTTCCCTGCTCAGGCTCCCTGGGATGGGCAGGCTGGGCTGTGCAGAGCTGTTTCCCTGCCCAGGTTCCCTGGGATGGGCACGCTGGGCTGTGCAGAGCTGTTTCCCTGCTCAGGCTCCCTGGGATGGGCAGGCTGGGCTGTGCAGAGCTGTTTCCCTGCCCAGGCTCCCTGGGATGGGCACGCTGGGCTGTGCAGGGCTGTTTCCCTGCCCAGGCTCCCCAGGCTGCAGAGGGGTACCAGAGGGATGTGCAGGGAGCTCAGCAGAGGCTCGTGGTGAGCATGAGCAGCTCTTCCCCAGGCGCTTGGGGAGCACGGGCTGCCTTGGTGTTGCAGCCAAGCAGGTGAAAGACCCCCCCATTCCTGGAGTGGCCCCAGCTGACTCCAGGGAGGCTCCAAGAGCTGGAAGTTGCAGATTCTCCCAGGTGCCAGGCCTGGCCTGTTGGACAAAGCTGGAAAATGAGGCATTTTGCAGGCCACCAAAGTCTGGTTCTAAGCACCACATGCTTCTCAGACCAAGAACTTTGGTTTCAGTCTTTTCCTGAGCATTCCAACAAAAAGCACAAAAATCTGATGTTTTTCATTAGAAGATGCCAAGAGCCTAGGTCACATACTCCGTAAGATTTATATGGAGGCTGTTTTCAGCTATTTCATAAAAGCATATTCCAATGCAATGGCTTGTAATCAGCTCTAGGACTTCAAGCTGTTTCATTCACTGTGATTTGATTAATACTTTTTTGAGGCAGACTGGCATGAAAGAGTGATTAGACCAAGCCATCCAACAGTTTTGAAAAGCCCAACTCACTCATCTGTGATTTTATCTCATTACGATAGCTTTATAAATTAGATTTTTAAAATAAATTTCCAACTTGACAGTATTAAAATTTCTTTATTTGCCAGTGTAGTATATTTTATAATTTTCTTTTCCTGGCTTCACTGCTTCATATTGCATTCCATTGCCACAGTGGAACACATGCAGGGAAAAATTGGTTTCCTGTTGTAAGAAGGCAAAGAAGGTGTCTGAAGTAACAGCATAACCAATTACACACCACAATTATTTATTTCATTATTTTGTTGCTTGTGAAATGGCCAGCCATGAAGTACTACCTGCTGCTGAAGGACTGGGATGTATTCCAGGGTTTGGAAGTAATTTTTTGCTTCCTTGTAGAATATTTGTTTTTACACTGGTGCCCAGTACAGATACTGAAAGATGGTTTAGAGGAATAAACATGTGTCTGTGTCCCTAAGCTGGACTGAAATTGGGTGACAATTAAGATGACCAACAAGTGCTGTTTAAATCTCAGGAACAACCAAGCTGAGACTGTAAGTCTTATCCTTCAAAACAACGCTTGATGTGTTTATATGTTAAAAATTAAGGAAATGCAGGTCAGTGAGGGTTTGAGGACATCACCAAGCTGTCTGCACTTGCATTTTCTTATGTTCCAGAATGTATAAGAAAAAATGGAAGTTACTGAGTACTTTGTGTGGACATCTATAGTTGGACAGCTGTATTTTCTGTAGATTTCTTGGAAGCACTTGAGCCCAGTTGCAGGAGCCTTGAATTGTGGAATTTATGAAATGTTGCATTTTCAGGAAGCAAGCTGTTTTTCCTTGGAAGGCAGGGCTGCATAATACTGTTGGTGGCTGGAGTTTGTTCAATAACGTTTTCAGTCTTCCAATTTATTTACTTTCAATTTTGGTTTCAGTTCATTTAACCTTCAGAAAACATTTGTGCTGTCTGCTGCTTACAAAAGGAAGGCTCCCCCCCAGCAGCCCCTCGCTGCATTTATCTCTTGCTGTGGAGCTACAATGTCTGCGGTAATAAATGTATCCGTTTGAAATAGAAGTAATTAAGTTCTTGCTGAAATGTCTTCTGGAACAAAACGTTAGCTTTTGCTTTCAAAGGGGAGATATTGCCCCAGATAGCACTTCACCTGGCCAAGGACAAAATGTTATGGTTAAACATCACTTTCTGCTTGTTTCTGTGAAACAGCAAGCGTATCTGCATTCAAGCACTTCCATTACTTAATGCACCAAAACAAGGATCTCCCCAGAACTGAAAGTACCGTTGTTGTAACTATTCTTGTGTTTTTAAAACAGCCCACTCATCCTACCAGTTTGCTGTGATTTATTCATTTGAACTTTTAAATTGAAAAATACAACAACAGAAAAAAAATAATTGGGCAGACATTGATATTTGCACACCAGACTTCTGTCTCCAGAGGCATGGGTTCATCCAGCTGTACATTTGTAAACTAAAGCTGAATTTGGCCATCCTGTAGTAATCCCTGGTTGTCCAGCTCAGAAATTCATATGTGATTTGACACTAATGTTGTCATCCTGGAAGAATATTGTGACTGTGGCTGTTGCTTTTCAAAGCTGGTGGGTGTCAGGGAAATCACAAAGATCCTCATTTTCCCACCACCTGGGGAAAAGCTCAAGGCCAAAAGATGAAGGGTGGAGAAGAGGTGAGTTCCCTGCCCAAACCTGTAGATTGCTGGTCCCTCTGTGTTGCACAGGGCACGGCCCAGGTCCTTTTAGTACTGTCAAGGTCCTGGCAGGTTGCACAGGATTTTCTAAGTACTGATGGGATAAGTTAATAATGGCAATCTTCAGTCCAGTGACTAAGGGCTGTACATTTTCCTAATCTGAACCTAATAGGAATGCTCAGTAACTATGCCAGTAAATCCTCTGTGTATCTGACATGAAGTGTTCTGTTTTCAACACTAGATACAAGCGTTAAGAAACTAATATTATTGTCTTGGTTTGAAAAGACACATGTCTGCTAAGGAAGGCAGGATCCTCCCCTGAAATGGAAAATGTAACTCCCTCTGAATAATTATAATTTTGAAATTAAGGGGCTCTCAGGCAAAGATACGGGAGAGTAGGAGTGACAGTTCTTTATTAGGGAGAAAAAAAAAAAAAAGCAGTAGTACAAAACAACACTGCCAGAGTCAGAGCAGGAGCTGCCCCCTGTGTGTCAGGGGGGTGGCACAGCCCCATCCCATGGGGGCTCAGCCCTCCTGCAGTGCCAGCTGTGGTTCTGCTGCAGCAGGGATCCTGCACAAGGGGGGAGTTTTCCTCTGCAGCCCCAGGGCTGCTGGAGATGGGCCTGGTCCTCCTCTGGGAATCTAGTGGAAAAGAAAGCTGCTTCTCTGGGAATCTACTGGGGAAAAGCTGACTATGGTGTTTCAAAATCTCAGATTATATCCAGATAGGAGTGCTTGGCTCCTCTCCCTGGGCAGAGCATCTCCCCACGGGATGATGGAATTGGATCAGCCCTGCAGGGACACTCAGTGGCCATGGACAGCAGAGATCTCCTGGAGGGAGGATTGGCTGTGGGAGAGATAAAGAAAACTGCCCAGTGAACAGAAGATAACTGCCCCACCTCTAACCAATGGCAATAGAATACTCACCCCCAGCCATCTTGTAACCCCAAGGTTACATCTTGCATTTGTAACCTAAGATAATTATGTATTAGGAAATGTGAAAATACAGATGAAATACCAAATTGCCTGATTTTTCTATTTTCTGTCCATGTCTTGTTTCGGAGTGTGTTTTAAGAAGCCTCTATTTATCACATATATTTTGCAAATATATATTTTGCCAAGAGTATTTATCAACATTGTATTGGCTTTCATTAACGTTAGAGACACAGAAATTACAGTAACATTATTTCCCGTAACTGAAATTTGGAAACACATTTGAAAACCACACGGGATCTAAAAATCAGTTGCTGTAAGAGCTGACTAATGCTTTGCTGTGTCTCCCAGATCTGTGACAAGGAGTGGCACTACTACGTGGTCAATGTGGAGTTCCCCGTGGTGACGCTGTACATGGACGGGACGACGTACGAGCCGTACCTGGTGACCAACGACTGGCCCATCCACCCGTCCCACATCGCCATGCAGCTCACAGTGGGGGCTTGCTGGCAAGGTAAAATCACACCAGCTCACAGACAGCACTACCAGGAGGTCAGGCCAAGAAAGAATCTTGCTTGTCTTGCTGATTGTATAGGAAATAAACTGCTAAAAGGTTGATGGTATAAAATCCGGTGTAAAACCAGAGTTGTTAATTAATCAAGTCCCAGGATAAAATGGACAGGACATTAACAGGCTTTGCATTTTCATCACCTGAAGAAATGTTGGATACAGTTTGTCTATTCAGTGTGAAAGATTGTCTTCTTTATCTTTTGTCCTAAATTCTTTTAATTGTTTCCCTTGTTCTCCTGCCTTAAGCCAACTAGGTACTAGGTACTAAAGGTACTAGGTCTAGGTACTAAAGAACTCCAGATATCTCTTTTCAGTCCCTGCCTCAGATTTCTTTTACAACTCTTGGCCCAGTCCTGGGCTCTTCACATTGGATGTATCTCACCAGCAATTCCAGTAATTTACATGATTCACCCTGTTGTACACCAGAGGTAAAAGTGAGAGTAAAATAAATCCAGAAGTCCAAACCCCTGAGCCATATGGGCGTTTGCTTAAATATTGACTTTCTCTGTTTTCTACCATTTATAATCCAATTCTTCTCATTCTTTTTACCTGGTCCTTGCACCACTTTCTTTCTCTGTTCTCTGCCTTATACCTGAAGTGCTCCTTTTTCTCTGCTTGTCTGTTTTTGTAAAGTCTCCATTACCCTTCCATGTTGGTTTTCTATTTACACTGTCTTTTTTCCACTTAAAGTATGAATTGAAGGAAACCATAATTAGGAAAAATGCTTTAACTTAGATTGTGTCTCTTCCCCACTCTTTCATGTAGTCTCACTTTCTCCATTATCACCTTGTTTACCAATTTGATCTCTGCTTATTTGCAAAACTTGGACATCTTATGTGTGGCAGGGCTGTTCAGTGCTAATAGTACGCAAAGCAGATTCAGCTGTTAGATTATGAGTGGGGTAAAGATCCAGTCTTTACTTTGATGACAACATGCAGAATGAAGCTGCACTAACCTTAGAAACAAAATTTCATAAGTTGACAATATTGATAATTATGGGAGGTGTGACAATCTGGTCGGCATTGCACTAATCCCATATACTTGGAAAAGTATAGACTGTTTCTTGTCTGGCTGGTGTTTGCATGTGTGGATTTTTTTTGTTATGCAATATTGGTGCAGTACTTTTAGACCAAAGTTCCAGAGTCAGAAAATGCAAATGTAATTTGTAAATTTAGTTCTTTCCAGACATGAGCAAATACCATAGAGGCTGTGAATAATCACGGAGTACTGCCTTCAGAAAAATCACTATTTCTCTGTATCTGTACTAAAACAAATTCATTTTAATCCCTTACTGCATATTTATACAAGGTTCTTCTGCATGGGTCAGCATAAATGTTTTTGTGCATTATTTGTATTACGTCTGCCCCTTATCTTCTTTCATCCACACTCAGTGTTTTTGTTACTCTCTAAAAGCAATCTTTAGTGTTTTGGGGTTTTTTACCTAGAAGTCTTGGTATTGCTGGGAATCCACTCCCTCCAGCCTTCACCTGAATCTCACTGCAGGTGAGATCAAGCTGCAGGTGCCACGTCTGGGGCCGTGGGGCAGTTTGGGTGTCTGTGCAACGAGCCCTGCCCTAAGCAAAAGCTGTGCCAGCTTTGCCACAGCCCTGCATCCGTGGGCTTCATCTGCCCCCAAGGCAGCTGAGAACAAAAACAATAATCTTGCTCCCTTTGCACCTCTGTCTCCTTGTCTCAAACTGGGGAGAGAAGGGATTAAGGCAAAACTGCTCACATAGGCTCCCAGTACATTCAGGCCAGGGACTATATTTCATATTTAAGCTGTTAAAAAAAAAAAAAAAAAAAAGTTGATATTGTTTTCAAACATTTTTATTTTTGCCTGGGATAATTTGATGGCTTAGTTAATAACCATTCAGGATGAGATTCTTCTTCCTTTTTGGTGGAACACCTAATTTAAACCACTGAAATCATGCATATAGCTGCCATTAGTATTTACTGCAGTATTATGTTATTGCTCTTTTCATAGTGACAGAATTTCAGTTCCTCAAAAGTGGAAACAAATTTTCCACCTAATGAAAATGCTAAGATTTAGTAATGCAGTGTGCTGAAGATTCTGATAAACTATCATGTGTGAGGCAAAAAGATAAATTTCTAATGGTTATGTGAAACAAGATTTCAAGATACTGCTTTTGACAAAGCTTATCATTTGGTACCTTTGTTTTGATCACCTCAAACTAATTTACATGAATGGTGTGGAAAGTCACTTTGTTAATAAGATTCAGCACTGTATTTCAGTCTGTGAAATAGTAATTAATTAACATAGAAAATCTATTCTATTCTAGTCAAATCTATTCTAGTCAAATCATTCTAGTCAAAACAATCTATTCTAGCCAAAACAATAATTTTCAAAGTTTGTACATTTCAAGAAAAAGGGGCTCCATGAAATAAATATTTTAACTATAAATACTTTCTGTGAAACTGTTATTAAGTCTACTTAGGCTTATACATTTTAGCCAGTAACAATAGTCTAAACCTCTACATTTTCACAACATTATAAAGCTGCTTTACAGCATTCTGTGGTTTATTTCAGTAAAATATATGGTGATTTTGGTGTCATAAGCCCTTCAGGAGTCTCCTTGTTAAGAGGATATGAAGAATTTCCAGCTCTGGTTTGCTAAGACTACTTTCTTTCTTTTCTTTAAAGCACTGGCAGAAAGGAACACTGGTCTAACCTCTTCCTTCAGAAAGGGCAAGATCTTCTTTCCTGTCTTTACTAAACCACTTTACAGTTCTGAGTACACAGCATCCGTTTGTCAAAGTCAAATTATTTGAAAAGCAGTCTCCACTCAGACAAGTAAATGCATCAGAAGAAATAACATTCCTTTCTTTTTTTTCCACACTGATTTGCTGACAGCCAAAAGTCATTGTGAAAGACTGAAAGACTGTAAGACTGGCAGGGAGCAGGAGGAGTGTATTTAGAGGACAGTGAAAAATCAAGAACAAAAATTTCAATTTGCTCTGTTAGCACTAATAGGAAAATCTGCCACTGCTATGAGGGATTTACCCTCTTGTAGATGAAAATGTTCAGTTCTGGTCTGGAAACTGGGAATTGTTCTGCTGCTTCTTTAGGAGCCAAAGTGTCCTCTGGGATATGACTGACTCTGAGCCCTGATCTTTCCATCACTTACACTGCTCCTCATCCTGGGGCTCTGCAGCAAGCACCATGCCTGCACCTCCTCCTTGTAGCCTGAAGGAATCTTGGACGTGTAAAATTCTTTTCTTTAAGATTATTATTGCCTATTATTAATATTCCAATGCCTGAGTAACTGTTTTCTGACTTTTATAGACTTGTTTATAGCATCCATTATGAAAAGTTAGGTTGTTTTTTATTTCTACCTTCAGCTTCTCAAGTGAAATATAAGAGCAGTTTAAGATCAGTGCTGTTCTCCTGACCATAACATGAAAACAAACCGAATGTGCAATTCCTCAGGCTTACGTGACAAATTCAAACTTTAGCCTACAGTGTGCTCACTTGGTTTGTCTGTGGCATAAGCAAATCTCTCCTACATCTTTACCCTTTCCCTAGCAGTGTAAAAATCTTGCCTGATTTGTTTGTTCCTGATTTTATGCAAAATTTCTTTATATAATGTGAGTTGAGTGCTAGGGCTCTCCAAAAAGTAGGGGAAACTGGCCTTTTCCTGAGGGAATATTCTTGGAGACAAGCAGGGAGTGAAGATGGTTGAAAGAGCAGAAAGCCAGCCTTTAAAAGTGATGGAAAAGACCCGTCCTAGGGTCTGTCAGGCACTGGGTCAAGTTTACTGCAGTCCAGGAAATGGCCCAATTACTTAAAACCAAGCCTGGGGAATGGTTCCCAGTTCTAATGACACTCTGCACATGAGGAAAGCTGCATGATTTGTTCTGGCATAGTCAATATGAACTTTATCTACTAAAAATTAGGTATACTGTATGTTACTGTGGTGTAATTTTCCCTTTTTAATCTAAAACCCTTGGTTCTTTCTTCAAGGATCTTACTAAACAGAAGATCTAAGCAGAGCTACCTCATCGATTTAGGGTCCTTCACAATGGTTAGCCTAGAGTGAATTCTTTTTTGTGCAGTTGATGTTCAGTACTGCTATACTTGAGTGGGGGTGGTTTATTTGAGGGTAGGAGTTTAAGCATTACCTTTAGGCTAAAGTGTTGATGTTGGTTTGGTAACCACAGTAAAGTGCCAGCCTTCACGCGTGGCAAATCCCAACTTATTCCTTAGGTGGCATTTCAGTGCTCTGAGGCCTGGGAAAAGGTAAGGCTGACCACAAAGCTAAGCAAACTGGGCTCCTAGTGAGGGCAGAAACAAACACCTGCTACAGCTGCTCCTGGAATTAGCCCTTTCTGTACCCTCATGAAGTTTGACAGCTTTCTCTGCAGGTACATATGGTTAATTATATAACTTAATCTTAACATCTTTAAAATTTTGTTCACATCACTGGTCTGGTGATGATTGTCAAGGGTGTGATTTTGATGTAGGTCAGGTTATTTAAGGCCAAAGTGCTGCTCTTTCTCTAATGGTGAAAGAAATTTTCAGGCAGAATTACTCTCTCAGCAGATCTAAAGGACAAAATTGAATTGCTTGCACATCTGCCTCCTAGAGCAAAGGAGACACCAAAGAGAACAGGAGGGAAGTGGCCCTGTGTCTGAACTGCTTCTTCCCTGAATGGGTATCAAAGCAGACATGGTCCGTTGGGAACTCCAAGGTTCTCATTACTACACTTTTTCTTCTTTAGCATAAAAATACTTTAAGATTTGCCCGTTTACCTTAAGAGTCTCAAGATTTTTTCAAATAATAGAAAGTTGCAGCAAGGCAGGAGAGTGACCCATACTCTGTGGGGATAAAGGGCAGTAGATGATTTTTCCACGGGTCACTTAAAAAAATCTGCATCACAGCAGGAATAGAATCAGAATTCATGATCTTCTGTTCTTATTCTCCCTTTTAGGTTTTAGCATGCTATTTAAACTCTCCTGAGCAATGCAAACAAATCGTTAGCTTGTCCCGGAGCACACTTTACAAGAGCTCACCCCATGAAGTTCCCCTCTGAGTTCATTATTTCTGATACAGTTTATCTGAGGACATAGCAAATGGACCCTTTTACAGAGTGAGAAACTTCTTCCATTAAACCAAGATATACAGGTTCCCACTCTGATCCCTTTATTGCTATACATTCAGGGGCAAAAGCAGACAGAGGAAGGAAGCAAGTTATGTGATTTGGTAGTCTAATAATTTTTGTACCAGGGGCAGAAGACAGACTTCCTCATGGTTTCTCTGAAAAGATAAGGCCCTGAGTTCATACAAGGCATTTTGGGAGGCAAGGAGTTTGTGTGTGGCTCTTAATGCTCTGTCAGGAAAGTAGGGACACAAGTGAATTACTCGTCACAAGGTTATGCTGTAGCTTACCATGGCTGTAATTCACTGTTTCTATCAGTGCCACCCCTTCAGCAGTGCTGGAATTCACAGGGTAATACTGCTGGACACTGCATAGAGAGCGTATTTAGGAGGAGCCTGTCAACAGCTACTTTATTATCATAGATACAGCAGAAGGCTATTGTAGGCCCTGTTTTCTAAGGAATTGTTGTTTTCTATTGTGTTTTTCTTTTGTATTCTCCTGTTATTTTCCTCCTTCCTTAACCTATGCTGGAAAAATCAGGTTTTCTATAAAGCCCTTCTGTAGAATAACCTTATTATCCTCACGTGCCAGCCCTTTAGCTGACACAGAAATTATCCAGGGCAGTCAGAGAACTGACTAATGATTCAAGGCAAGAAGCACCATAGAAGTTGGAGAGGGGTCAGAAAAAAGACAGCCAGTGTGGGCAGTGTAGCAGCAGCCTGTATCACTCAACCTTGGACTTCCTCCAGAAATTACGGTATTTAACAGATAAAGATTCCCCCTGCTGTGCTCCAACACGACTGGATCAGGCCAAGGGTGCTGCCATGGCTTGCACAAACCTGACACCTCAGAGGAGAGGTACAAGCCCACCTTCATGCAAGAGCACCAGGACAGAGCTCAGCACAGTGAGATGCTGAGTATCTGTGTCCCAATGCTTCCTTGGGTACAGCAGTGCTCTTGCTGCACTGTCCTTCTCATCCAGAGAAAGGTGGGGCAGATTTCCCCAGATTTCACTGCACTTCAGAGACCTTTGCTGAGTTTCAGCTGTAATAGAAACACAAACACATGTGGAAGGTTTAGTTTAGGAGGGTGTTTTCTTGGAGAGCTGAATTTGCATTCAAATCTGTTACCCTAGATATATGCCCCAATTTTAACTGAATTTCTGCAGGGAGAACTACTTACCAGCACAAAAGTATTTTTGGAGAACAGGGATATAGGTTTTGTGAGCAATGTTTATCTATTGGCTGAATTGTGAAAAATTGTATAGTGTTTTTATTATCCTAAGAAAAATCATCGTCAATAGTGTAAGTTATACCCACTTTGGGTTTAAGGTTGTATTGCAAAGACATCAGTTGGCATTTGGATACATAAGAGCAGGGAGCCCTTAGTGTTCTCTGAACTTGGCCTACTTCAGATAAAGCTTTAAAGCCTAAAGGTATTTGAGTGAGGTTGTTGGGTTATGATATCTACCCCGAGCAGAAGCAGACTTAACATGGGCCATGTTTGATGACCAATTTATGATTAATTTTTATCTGAGTGATATTAAAAAAACCCACTAAAACTTTTCTGTGCTGAGAAATGTCATATCACTTATTGGGGCTACTCCTGAAATCTGTGTTAAGTTTCATCCTGTTTTACAGCCAATCTACTTGTCAGAGAACTAAATCCAGCTCCCTAAAGTGCTGTAATAAAAAGATGGGATAAATTTGGAGGCTTGGACCTGAGGACTTCAGAGCCAGAATGTCTTGTGCCTGCTCCCAGATTCATTCAATCTTTATGTTGGAACCCTAAATACTCAATTGTTCTTTAATTATCCCGCTCAGTATAACCAGAGTCTAGAATATCTTTTAAAAATTGCATCTCAGTTGGAAATTCTCTTGACTTCACCATTTCCCATGAAAACCTCATTGTGATTTGACTGCCTTGATAATTACTTGCTCATTATTAGGATAGGACAAAAAGCCTGCAAAATCTGTGAGCTCAATAAAGTCACTTGTTTTGACGTGCCTGATTGTTCTTTGGAAACTGGTAAGGAAGGCAAACAGCACTTTACATCTGTGTAATCAGACCTACTACTGCAAAATTCAATGCTAATCAAATTCTGTCACACTTTATATCAACTCAATGCAAAATGAAAAACAAACGTGTCATGGAAACAGGCTCTGCTTCTTTAATGAATGCATTTCAACCCCATGAAGTCCAAACCCTGGCATTCTTCAGTTCCCCCTGGACTCCTCTCTGCTATATCTAACACATAAAATCTTATATCTAGCAGAACCTCTCTGTGGCTGCAGCGAGAGGTGATTGCCAGGTAACTGTTCTTAACCCCCCTAAATTGTTGTTCATCTGGCAGTCTTCAACTGTTTATAACAAAACATTTGTTTTCCTCTGTGTGTCCAAGGAGTCATCCCCACTGAACTGCCCCAAGACAGACAGACACCTGCAACATACTCAGCTAAAATTAAGTAGGTTGGTCTTCTCCATTTGATCTGGTGTGTTTGAAATTTCAGGGAGCAGCTGTAACTGTGTCTGTGCCTATTCATGTCTGTGCCAAGAGCTGATATTGTAAAGTCTTGCTTTCACTGGCAGCGTGATCACTCCCCACTGAGGGGCCTGTGGGGTCTCCTGCCTGTCCCTGGCTGTGCCCCTTGCTCTGAGCTCAGCCCCAGCTGTGAATGGCACAGGAGGGAATCAACACTCACAATGGCTCAGAGCCTTTTAGGCTTCTTGTGGGAGGGGAAAACCCTGGCCCCAGTGTAGGAGATGCCTCTAGTCTGCACCTAATATCATGGGACGCTACCTGTCAACATGCCCTGATAGCTCTAGTTATCTATTATCTATTATCTAGATAATTCCAGCAGCAAAGGAGATGAGAACCAGCACAGAAGAATCTCAGTCCAGAAAACAGTTATTATTTTAGCAAGTGAAAGGCATGATGTATGCTACTTTGACAATGACTAAGGGGTGAACAGTATTATAGTGAGTAATAATGGATGCCATGGTTCCTCTGGATGCCTCCACATTCTGCTGACACCATCTTCCTTTTACAAGGGTTGAATTAATGCCAAAAGCCATCATCCATCCTCCTGTATCTGCCAGACTTCGGAAGTGTTGGTGCACGCTGGGTCAGGTGTGAAAAGCAATGCACAATTTTATCAGCAAGATCTGAACAACCCTGTGGCCTGTGTTCCCTCACATCTGTGATGGCAACAACAACATTTACATTTAAGGAAGAGAAAAAAATCAGTAGCTTCAAAAATTTTTCATGGAAGGAATTGTAGTAGGAATAGTAGATGACTAAACTATAGTGAAGTTTCAGTCTTTTTTGTGTTACAGACATTAACTTGATTCCCTGACAGCAGGGAAGGTTCTGTTTTCCTCTCTTGGCTCTATCATTAATTAGCCTTAACTACTTAACCGTCCTCCAAGAATTAGCATTCACAGCATATTAATCCATAGCAATCAATAAACATAGTGCTGAGTGAAACACAAGATACAACACAGTTGAGGACTAGGTTTTTGCATTCTCTCAGAATTTACCAACATCTTCTTGGAGCTGAGCTGTATCTGAGCAGTGTTTCACTTGTAGGAAAGGGCAAAAAGACCCTGGCAGCAAGGAAGTCCCATGAACCTTGCTGAGGCAATCCAAGTTAACTGGTTATCCTGAGCTCTGAAGAGAAACTGGAGATCTTGTGTTACAGAGCTATTGCAAATTTTCATATACTTGACTATTGTCACTGGAGCTCCACCTCGTTCTCTGTGTAATCTATTTAGGCCTATCTTCATTATCCCACTGTTGCTTAGGCTCACTTTGGTGCCAGTACCAAGAGCTCAGAGTGCCTTAAAGCAGTAAGGGCTGTTGGGAGCATCTCATATCTTTCCCAGTTTTCTCTTAGCAGGTGGTAATGCCAGTGCTGGGTCAAGTCCAGGCAGTGGAACTGAGCATCCTCCTGCCCAGTGAAGCCACTGACTCTGAGCTGCCTGTCAGCTGCATGGGGAGCATGAGATGAATCCTGCTCAGGGTCAAAGGATCTCTATTTGAAAAATCAGTATTAAGAAGAATTTGGATAATATTCTGTAAAATACTATTATCAGCATTAGGTGTGGTTATCCATTGTGCTTAAACATGCAATGGAATTATCATGTTCATTCTGGATTAAATATGTTTATACTCATCTCTTCTTGGGAGCTCAGAATTTCAGAGTGACTAGGATTTGGAGATTGGCCATCCTGGGCTGAATTTCCACCCACTGAGAAGCTGAAGTCAGATACTCAAAGAATATCAGATTGCAGAAGCAGAAGGAAACAGCTTTCAAATGCACCAATACAGTTGACCCAAATATGAATAAAACATTTTATCAAAGCTAGAAAGCAGGATTTGTAGGAAACTGGCTTTAGGCCATTCCTTTAGTTTTAGTGAGGGTTTTAGGTTTTGTTTCCCAGTTTTATTGCATTTGATTTTGTCCATTTGCAATCTAATAATTACTGGTGATGGGAACATCAGCAGCTAACATACCCCACTGAGCTGAGAAGATTCTGAAATGCTGAGACACAAGAACATCAAAATGACAGCATGCTGCAATTACAAGCAACTGTAAGAAGAGTCATATATAATGATTTCTGTTCACCTTCAAGTTCAGAATTGGCAGGTATATAATTTTGTCTTTAACACTGGTAAAAGTTGCTTGTGGAAGGCTTATTTAGCAATCTGGTATAAGATAATATTCTGTCTTTAAGTGTTCTTGTTTTTACATGTGATTAAAAGTGTTGGTGCTGGTGTTCTCAGTGCCCTGGATGAACAGGCACATCCTGTTTCACACATACAGTGACAAGAACACTGCAGTAGGGTTGGTACTTTAGCAAGATGAGTTCCAGGAAGAGCAACAGGGATGTTCATAGTCTACAGGAGATGTTGTGTTACAGAGCTATTACAAATTTTCATATACTTGACTCTTGTCACTGTAGCTCCACTTTGTTCTCTGTGTTAGTCTACACAGTCTACAGTGTTAGGTGGAAGATGTAAAGAGAAGCCTTGTTTAGCCTGGCAAAGGAAAATGATCCAGATGTATTTTGACTGCTCACATTTCCAGTTGGGAATAAACGCCCCCCTCAAGGGTCAGTGGTCAATGGAGAGGATTGCTTGGGGGCCTCTGTCTTCAGAAGAGTTTAGAAAGCTGAGGCAGTATTCTCAATAATAGATTAGGTACAGCTGTATTTATCTTGGGGCTGGGGACACAGTGCCTCCATCCCTCCATGTCCCTGCAGAGTCTGCTCTCAGTTGTTCCCATGCATTGTCTCAGCCTGGATCACCCTGTCATCGCCATGGCTGTGGTTCTGCAGATTTTCTCTACTCACAAAGTATGACACTGGCTACTCCCAGCTATTTTTCACTCACAGTTTCTTGAAATACTTGGGGATTTTTGTTCAAATAACAGTTGATATCCTCTCCCAAGCAAATATTACATCACCTCCTTTACAGTCCAGTCTTAATCTCTGCACCTGCACAAACACCTCCTTATTCCTGTGAAGAAGGTGTGTAAGCCTTGTTCTTTAAATGCTCAATGTTTTTGTAGTGCCTGTATTTTCAGCGTATTTTAAAAGCTTATTCCTGGAAACACTCATATTCCCTTCCATGCTTTTATGTTGGTGGCTGGACAAATGACTTTAAACAAGAATGATACATCTCCAAGATGGTAATACCTCCTTGTGCACCAGCATTTCTTAAAAGTGTGGCTTGGTCACAGTGAATACCCTGCGTATTTAATGATTTATAGGCAAATACTGCATCACTGCTAATGAGCTAGCAATGTAATTGTAAGTGCTTTGTCAAGAATACAAGAGAAGAACTAGTCCAAAGTGGAAGAACACCCAGTATCTGTTCATGGATGCTTTGGTTCATTCTGCTTGTTTCTGTCAGGCAAAGCCACAGCACGGAGTTCTTTGTTCTGGCTTCTTGTCTGATCTTTTATATACATTTTAATGAGTGTATTTCACATTTAAATACATTCACTGATCTGACCCTGCTTCTTATTTTTTGCATCTCCTCAGAATTATTAAGACCTACTGGCAGACTTACTATAGGTTTCTAAATTTCAAAGCTCCAGGATTAGTCTTGGTATTTTCGCCTTGGAACTTGCTGTCTTCACAATTCTGTAGTGATATCAGAATGTGAAGCTTCAAACAAAATGTGATTCCTTCTTCTGCTGTAAGCTCTTAAATGATTTTGTCTCCTTTTTAAGGAGATGCTTGCTTTTTCTTTTTTTTTTTTTAATTCAGCATACCTTTTCTGTCCAGTTACATTACTGCTGTATATGTACTTTTAAAGACAATGTAAGCAGATAAAAATAACAGCATTTTGGCTGAAAAGCCAGTGTCCCCATAATGGACTATTGATTTACCAAATAATTACCAAATAATTGTCTTGGTAAGTATCAGCAAGGTTGAACTTTAGCTGTTGTATATGTGAAAGTTTCTAGGAAATCTCAAATGTCAAAAAAAAAAATCTCAATATTCTGCCCAGAGGAAATTTCCTGTGTAATGGACAAATGAAAGAGAGTGGACAAGAACAATTTCCCCTTGGGAACCTTTCTTTGGGGTAAGAAAAAGAGAGGCAGTTTGTGCTGTCATGTTAAAAAAAGGAAACAAAACAAAACAACGACAAAACAAAAAACAAAACCACAAAAAAACCAAACTAAACAAACAAACAAAAAACCCCTTCCTACTTCTCTGAAGAAACAGCCTGCTTGGACACCCCTTTCCTGCCAGTGCACCAGTGTGTATTTTCTTCACTATATAAAATAGCTCAAGTCTTCTTCATAATGCTCATCCTGCAGAGACTGGAAGTGAGGGTTTTCAGGCTTTTAGATAACAACAGCAGCCTAAAGAAAATCTGCCCCTTCATCCCTATCCAGCTCCAATCCACACACACAAGTTAAAGTTCAAGTTTGAGCTGCCTTGCCTGCCAAAACCAAGTTATTTGATACTAAAGCTACAAACGCTGTAGAGATGAGTTATCTACTAATTACAACACCTTATCAACAGCTTATCAACTGCTAATCCAATTAGTCTGCCTGGCTCCCTGCTCTGTGGCTTCCTTGGTCCTCCCAGGCTCGAGGCAGGCAGTAATTCACATGCACTGAGAGAGGTAACACTGCAGGAAAGACAAGCTCTAAAAATTCTCCTAAAGGAGGATGAGTAAATCACTAACTGTCCCAAGAGTAATTGAGATGCCATGATCACTGGAGCAGGCAGTCTGTAATCATGTTTTATTGACAGCTCCTAAAGATCAGTCTTCCTTCAGAGCTGCCTGGAGTGAAACCAAACCGAGCGCGTCTGCAGGTGCAACACAGAGTGACAGGACCAGACCTGGCAGCAAATGGTGCACCTTGGGTCAGGGACAGCACTCCCAGCCTCTCAGAGAGGGGCTGTGCACAGTTCCCTGCTCACTGCAGGAATTGCCAGCGTGTCCTCAGACACAGCCCAGGGAGTGTGGCTGTTTGAGTACAGAGAGCCACCACTCTCAGCTCATCTGGTGCTGTGTTCTTGGGAGGACAAAGGCAGCTGATCTTGTCATAGAACACTTGCAAGTACTGTTTTTTTTTAAATAAATATTGGGCTTTAACATTTATTAAGTTAGTGTTTGAGTACTTGAGTATGATCATTTTTAAAAGTCATCTGCTTCCTTGTATACATTTGGTAAGCCATGTTTCATCTCTGGGTTTGCTGTCTCAGCTTTATAAACACCTGAATACAATCCTGGAAAATCAAGAATCTTAAAGACAGCCTGCTACCAGACACCACCCAACAACCCACAAAGACATTCCCTGTACCACAATAAACGGGATCTCAAATACACTTGGCTGAGATGGATAGAGATTCTCTAAACGTGTTAAAACATAAAGTGATTTATTACATATGCACTTCATGTGCTGGTACCAATAACCATTTTGCATCCTCTTTTTTGCAGGAGGTGAAGTCACCAAGCCCAGGTTTGCTCAGTATTTCCATGGCAGCCTGGCCAGCCTGACAATACGGCCGGGGAAAATCGAGAGTCAGAAAGTGATTTCCTGTTTGCAGGCCTGCAAGGAAGGTCTCGATATTAATTCTCTTGAGAGTCTTGGCCAAGGAATAAAGGTGAGGGATGAACTGACATCATCTTTGATAAAAATTTAGATCTGATTTATGAAATGGAGAGCCCAAGGTAGAGTACACACAGTGCAAATGTACTCCCAGAAGCAATGTAATTTCACATAAAATCATGCAAAGAAAGAACAGTAAAAGAGCTGTGACACTGCAAAGAAAAATGTTTCCATTTTTGCAGAGCTACATGATCAGAAAGTAAGGCACTGCTGATACTTCAGAGCCTGTATGAATTGCCAGGTTGTGTTTTCATGCTTATTTTGTTACTTTTACAGAAACAGACATGATTACAAAGATTTATTGAATTTTGATCTCAAGTAGTTTTAAAGCAGTGGAATACATAAGTCCTAATGCAATACCATTCTAAAAATCACTGTGTTCAAAGAGGAAAACGTTATGGCATATGAAAAATGAACACAAAAAACCCTAAAGTCAAGAAATTAAATTTTTAGATTTGAATGTAAGTCATTATCTATTTTCATTATGCATATGACTACTGGTAACGTAGAGCTTTTTCTAAGATTGGAGAACAACAGACAGGGAAATCCTGTTTCAGTTGACCTAGGGGCTAGATGGGTTTGCATTGATTCAGATAATTCTGAAATTCTGTTCTTTGGATTCATATGTAGGATGTTGGCTATTCCAATGCTCACATAAGCTGCATTGTCAGTTTTCCTTTACTGACACCATTATTTGGTGGCAGTGTTCTTGTGCTCCGTGCAAATGAATTTGTGAAGCTGTTTCCTAGCACACAAATACCACTTCCAAAGGAGCTGAGCTTCCCTTGCAGCCCAGAAAGTTCCTTTGGGTGCAGACAATGCATCCTGAGAAACTGAGCAGGGGTGTTTTGTTATGGGGTTTTCAGAGGGGAGGAGGATGCTGCTGTAACACTTCATCTGGAACATGTAATGGGTGTGCCATGGACAGCATTTTATTAGCCAAACCTTTCTGTTGTACAGACTGACCTGAAATGCACCCAAATAAATGCCTGTCTGGGTGATGAGAGGTTGCAGTGGTGTAGTATAACTGACACATTTTGTGAAAACGAGTGTAAAAATGAAAATAGAAAGTGCAAAGGTAAGGAGGAATTTTGCTAGCTCTGACTTTTACATATGAGGAAAGACCCCAAAGAATTATTTTATCATCCTATCAAGGACATCATTAAGAATTTCACATTGCTGCTTCTCACAGCAACAGGACACAGGGGTCAGTTAAAGCTGTTTTTAAAAGGTAGTGCATACAAGGAGCAATAGGGATTTCTGGAACCCACGTGTGTATGCCTAATAGGAAGTTCTTTGCTGGGATTTTCCATTAATTGAAGCACTATGCACTTAGTCCATGGTGCTTAAAGGCATAGTAATTCCTCCCCTGTTGTTGCCCTCTGAAACCTGAAAATATTTGAGTCCCCCCCTGTTTCATGGGCATGGGGAAATCCCTCTTCTACCACCACTGCTGCTCCAGCATTTGTGACTGGCTTCTTTACTGTACTGGCAGTGCAGAGGGAAAAAGGAAGACGAGGGATTGTTTGCTGCCTTTTCATGCTTTTGCAAACCTTTAAAGCATCTTCATTTTCTGAATACAGATGAGACATAGTGTTTTGCTTGTTTTTTTTAAGTTACTGATGTTGCTTTTACTGCCTCAGCAAGCCAACAGTGAGAGCAGCAGAAGGAGGCAAAAATGAAAGGAGTAAAGAGAGAGAGATTGTGGAAGGGTTTCTTTGGGGGGCTGACAGAAGGAAGCTCAGCTGAAAGCAGAACAGTTGCCTGACCTTGAAGAGAAAATGAGAGGGAAAGGTGTTGTGGTGTTAAAAACAAACAAACACACCTGATCCCAGACAGGCATGTGTGACAGCTGCCCAGACAATGGGTTCTGTGGGGCTGTTTATGTTGTGCTCTGCAGATTCAGTGTTGGCAGACTGATACTGGAGGGTGTTTTGGGCACTTTGGACCACGGAGACTCACGCTTTAACCACCTAAGAAAGAGCAGTGTAGCAGCAGTTTCTGAGACAATGGTGTTGGACTGGTTTTGGGCTGCAGCCTAATTTTCAATATCTGTAACAGCTCTCTGAGACACTGTCTAAACTGTTGCTATTTTTAGCTTTTTTAATGAGAAAGACAAAAATGGCTCAGACTGGGCCTTTCTCTGGTCCCTTTGGCAGCTTTCCAGCTGTTTTGCAGCTGAGCTATTAACTGGCTAGCTAGAGTCTCCTTTTGCTTATTTTATTCTCTACTGTTGCTAGCTTAAAGAGAGGAAAAAGAAGTATATGCAGGCTGGGATTCATGTTAGTCCTCCTCTTTGTCAAAAAATACCCTCTAGTGTGTTGTGACCTTCCTGCACAAGCTTTAAACGCAGTCCTCCGTGTTCGGTTTGACAAAGGACCCTACACTTCCTCCTGTTCTTCACAGACTGTTTGATATGTTTTGCTTTTTAACCTTTCTGGCTGTAAGGAAGTGTAGGCAGCCACTGTCTGTATTTTAACAGAATCTTCACATAATAATGCCCAGCTTTGGGGAAGGAAAGCCTTTCCAGGAGAGAAAAAGGCAGTTTTGTCCTGCGCTGGCCGCAGTAGGGTACAATGTCAAGTGGGTGACGCTGGTTTCCTCGGCAATGCAGATCGTTTACTGAACCAATTAAGAGATAAAACATGTAATTAGGATTAATTACGGTGAAAGTAAAAATCAGTCATTGGTTATGTCACAACAGTGACAAAGTTTTTTGGTCATCAAGACTGATCTGTGTTCAGTGCAATGCAGTAGAGAAGGCTTGGGGCTGCAAGAGCAGGCAGTGATTTTGCAGGGTTTGCTGGCCCAAGTGAACAGCTCCATCTTAAATCAAGACACCCTTATTGATCATCAGACAGGATGGAGAGTCCCTTTTAGTGTGTCTGACATTAATGAAGATGTAGGAGGCAAATGTTGTAACTGTTTTGTTCATTCATGTTGAAATATATCTCAGAAAGGTAGCCCAGGATAAAACCACAACAGAAAGCAGCCAAAATATGCTTCTGCATGCTAGGCTGGCTCAAAAGGCAATGCTTCTATATGGGGAGTGTGTTTAACCTAAAAAGATTACATAGAAATAATAATCATGGTGGTAACTTAAGGTTTTGAACCTCTACGGAGTTCAAAAATAAATAGCATTGGAAATTGCTGCAGAAATTGTATCAGCAAGGTTGATAAGGCTGGGGAAAGAACAGCAAATCTGGATTAATTTTTTAGGTGTCTGATACAAGTACATGTTATAGAGAACAACATGTGGATTCAGCCAATGATAGCTACGGAGATTTTTTTTTTCTTAAATCATTAAAATTTTTACTTACATCCATGCAACATTCTTTAAATATATACTATTTTGTACTCTGTACCTGGTCCCTTAAATACTAATTCTTTGTATTTCTCCTAGTATCACTTCAACCCTTCCCAGTCAGCCCTTGTCATGGAAGGAGATGACATTGAGAATATAAATCAGGCCCTCCAAAAGGTCTCATACATCAACTCCAGACAGTTTCCTACTGCAGGCGTACGACGTCTCAAAGTCTCATCTAAAGTCCAGTAAGTTATACTTCAGTTGAATTGAACAGATTAGGAACATTTTTAATGAATTCCTTTTGTCTTTGGCCATGTGAAAAGAATAATTTTTGCTAAATTAAATTGATAAATCATACTGCTTTGTTATTGAACTTTAAAGGATGAATTTAATTTACTTTTATGCCAAAACCACCATTTACATGGTGGATTACTCTTGATTTTACCTTCTTAAGAAGCCCTTCTTGTTAGTATAATGTACTTGCATTCTCTCTATCGTTTTGGGGCATGGAAAGCATGGCTTTGGAGGGAAAACAAGCCGAGTTCTAAGAGCTCTCAGGCAGCCCCACTGGAGCCAGCCCAGCCTGCACATCCCAGGGCTGGCCCAGCTCCTGTGCCAGCATGAAATGAGGCAGAGCTTGTCAGGAGATTCACTTCCTGCACACTGCTGATTCAGGTGAAAGTGGAAGCACAGGCACCTTTTGTTCACTGCAAATATTGGAGGGTCCCAAAAAGAGTTTCCATTTAAATGGAAAATTAGGCCCTTTTAATCACACATGACAGGATAACCATGTTGTATTCATTAGCTACCACTTTCTGAATTTAATGTTCGGTTTGCTAAAGTTAGTTGTTATCTAGTTAACTTTTTTAACCCTTTACTGCTCTGTTAAATGTCAGTTAAACATTAAAATATTATTCTGATAGTCACCTTAGGAAAGACTGAGTTTGTCCCTCAGAATGAGTATCTGTGAAGGTGCAAAGGGAGAGGAGGGCCAGAGCTGGCCTGTTTGCACAGTGGTACAGGAGAATGGCCTCAGGTGTGGCAGTGCCTGAGGATGAATTGGACTGACCTGAGAGCCATGAGCTGGGCTTGGGGCATTGCCAGTGCCACACTCCTCTGATGTGCAATGTGTTACATGCAGTTAATGACTGATGTGTCTTTTCAGATGTTTTGGTGAAGATGTCTGCATTAGTATCCCAGATATAGATGCCTATGTAATGGTATTTCAGGCCAATGAGCCCAAGATTACCATAACTGGGATGGACCACTTTGCTAGACCAGCTGCACAGTTTGAAAGTGAAAGAGGTGTTATTTTGTTACCTGACATCAGGATTGTCAGCACAGTCACTAAAATGGAGCATTCAGTGGACTTAAGAGAACATGACAGAGGTTTGTGTCTTTCTTTTAAATATTATTACTCATTTTGTAATGTCTCCTCCTATTTTTTAAAGGATGGTGCAGACATGTAATGCAAAGGAAGTCACTTCACCCAGATTAATTAGGCCACAGTAATGCTGTACTGATGAAATTCAATTCAACACATTGAAAAATGTGTTAAATGGTGGCAGATCAGAAGGTGTTTCAAAAAAAGCAGATTTTCCATGTAGTATTCATTTAGTATACTTTAGAATAATTCCTTTCTACTCTTCCTTTCATATTCTGTTATGTAGGGTATTTTAATTAGAATGCCTCTTACTTGTAACAGAATTTTGTTAATTGTGCTGATAAGGTGAAAAGCAGTAATTGAACAAAAGTTGAAGTTTTAGTCTGCTCTTATGTTTCCAGCTCTGATACTAGCTTGTGAGTGATACTTGAAAAAGTAATCTCATGCCTCAGTTTCCTACCTGTAAAATGTATATATAATTCTTTAAAAATACTTATTTTCAATGATGACTTTTTATTCTAATGCTAAGCAATGTGTGTATTATTATTCAACACTATGTGAATGTTCAAAAGTATAAATCAAGTTTAAAATCATTGTCTATAAAGGAATCTTTTGAATGTTTGTGTGCAAGGCAGATGAAATGTCTAGTGATTTGAGGAATCATTCTCAACACAGTTTGTTGGACTAGAATAAGCAGCAACTAGATGAATGTCTCCGAAGAAGAGAAAATGGGCAATGGTATGCAAGTTTACAGGCACGGATTACCTGAAGCCTGCAAATTTGACTTGAGCTGCATTTTTGGATATGTTACAGCTGTAACTTAGAGCTGAGGTACCCAGATTCACTGCATCAGGAGTTGGCAATTTAGGGTGTAAGGCTTTCCTGGCCGTGCCCTCCTTCCCAATGCCTTCCTTCCCAAATTCCTGCCCTCTAACATCAGGTTTGCGAAATGGGCAGGAAGTTCCAGACTTGCAGTGTCCATGCCCTCAGGGAGCTGATTAAGCAGTTTTGCCACACGCTCTGTGCTAAGTTGATCAGGCAATTTAAATATTAATTTGATATGCTACCCTTTTTCCAGCAACAGAATTATTTTTTTACTTGTACATGTTGAAGGACAGTCAGTTTATAACTTAATTTCTCTAAGTCACACAGCACAGGATTTGTTATTTATAATAATGCCTTGCTCTTGGACAGATGGCCAGGTCTTTGTAATGTAAATTGTTTATGGGGTATAGAGTAACTGAGAGAATCTTCCAAGCATAGATATGTTGGATGTGTATTTTTCCAGTTTGGTTTTCCTTGAGAAAGATGGTATCAGTTCAGGACTAAAATGTGGAATTTTTTTACATGAATTTATTTCCAAGATCAAATTTCAGTTTTCTACTTCCAGTAATGTTCTTGGGTGGCTTATACTACAGAGCAATATATTTTCTGTTTATCTCACTGGGTGTTTGTAAGGCCTTCATCATCCCAGCACCTGTGCAGACTGGACGCTTCTCTTGATTTCCTTTAAGTGTGCTGGATTTAATATCAGTAAAAACAGTTCAGCCATCTTGGCAAAAGTTGAAAGCCCTGATGCAGAGCACATAAAATGACTGAGCTGTTCTGTGATAATTTATCTTCATTTCTGTCTTTTTTTTCATGCCCCATGCCATGGGTTCACAGTCAATAAACAAGTGGTAGTAGAGGAAATGCTCCACAACTTGGATTTCTGTGATGTTTTGGTCATTGGTGCAGAACTAGACCCTGAACAAGAGTGTTTAGAACTAGATCGTGGGGAGCTTCAAGGAAAACATCTAGATGCCACAAATTCCACTGCAGGATATTCAATCTATGGTAAGTTCAGGAAATTTGTTTTCCCTTATTTTGTCACATCAATTATATATTGGAATGAAAGCTCCAATATATAAGAAATTGGACAGAAATCTGTGATTTTCTAGCCATGAAAATATCCCAAGGGTGACTGTATCTTAAAAAACACAGCTGCTTCTTGATCTCTGGATGTGCTGTGTTTGCCCTTTGGATTCTCAGCATCCCTCCTGCTATTCCCCAAGTAAGGAAAATGACATCCCTGCTTTCTTTAAATGTGGGGTTCTTGTGGACCATCACAGTGGAACATGGGAGTGAGGGGGTTCCTGTACAATGCTGGGACATTGGCCATCTTTTTCTCATCACTAAGTAATTTATTCCGTACCATTGTTGTATTTTCCCTCTCCATTAGGGACCTACACTCAGTTCCAAAACCTTATCCTCACATAATCGAGCGTCAGGGAACATTTGGTGCCCTGCCATTTCCAGACCTTTCTGCCGAGTTCCGCGTATTCTGTGAGCAGTTGATTTGTTGTGCGCTGCCAGAGCAGCGTTCCCTTGACTGTCCCAGAGCTGTCCCTGCCCTCCTGCCCCACAGGTGTGGACAGCATGTTCAGCTACGAGCAGGTGCTGCGGCAGCTCCGCTACCGCAACTGGGGCACCTCGGCCACCTCGGACAGGAAGTTCAGGGTCAAGTGCTCCGAGCTCAATGGGCGTTACACCAGCAATGAATTCAACCTGGAGGTGAGCAGTGAGTTCAGCCTGGAGGTGAGCAGTGAGTTCAGCCTGGAGGTGAGCAGTGACTGAGTCATGTTTTCCAACCTAGCACCGAGGCCCAGAGCCCAGGTAACAACTCCAGGGAACTGCAGGACCTACTTAGCAATATGGTCAAAAGTAATAAGTGTTTACAAAGACAATTAACAGCTTAATAATTGTTAATAAAATTAACAGTTACTTCATAATGTTTCGGTAACACCTAAAAGCTGATTAATATAGAGAGAAGAAAAAGTCACTACTTATCCAAACAGGTAAATCAAAAGAGTCCTGTTCTGTGTCACTTCAGAGTCAACAGCCAGAAAGGTTAGAATGCATTTTTCATGCTACAAATTAGAAATATATTAAGCTGTGTATTTTCCACTGGCATTAAAAAAAAAGGTTATTTGTACTTTAGCATCTGCAAAGTAGTGTCCCTATCTGCTGATGAACTTCATAGTCCAGTGTTATATATGGAACCAGCAGGCTTGGAGTATAAAACACTTTTGAGTATCTGGTCTCTTATTTTTCTCTTCTCCCAGGTTAATATTCTACACAGTTCCAACTCAAACTTCATGGACCATGTAAATCACATGATATTCCAGCCCAAATTTCTCCAATCTGTTCAGCACCCTGAGGGGAGTGTAAGTGCAGTTCACAGCTCAGGTATGTGACACCTTCCCAGAGACTGCTCACAATGATTCCGATGTGTCAGTGTTTCCCTTGTGGGTCAGCCTGCTCCACAGAATAAAGCCCTGTGGTCCATTGTTTCAGCTTCTAAGACCTCTCAGAGATCACAGGTGTGAAAGAAGGTAACTCTGAATTCTATTCTGTCCAAGAATGTACTTTTAAATTAAAACCTGGTATCCTTTTTTAAAGTCTTCATGAATGGTTTTGTGCTCTGACACCCACAGTTAAAAAATATATAGGATATATTTTTATTTAATTTTTTAGGCTATATGAGTTAAACTATATATCCAAATCTGAAACCTTTTCAGTGAAGTTAAATGCAGGGCAAAGATACTTGTTTGAAAGTTGGATTCTGAAATCCTTTTAGCTGAATGATACATATGTAAAGAAGTAAAGCTGATATAAAGTGTAGGCAGTTGTAAGTAGCTATATGCAGAGATGCTTAGAAAATTACTGTATTTTTCTTTACTTTTTAGAGACACTTCACTAGAAGGAAACTGAATGTTTAATGGATAAACTATTGTAAACTAGGTTTTTTTGCTCCTAAATACTGTTTCGATTTCAGACTTAACATTCTTATAGGCAGGGCAAGGCAACAAAATGGGTTATGAACTGGGTTATCCCATGCTCCTGGAACTGCAGTACCTCATAGTACATAGAAAGTGGCAGCATTTCTCCACTAACCTAATTATGGAGCTGATTACATGTGGTAGTTCAGAGAGACTTCTTCCTGTGACTAGGTGGAGACAGGGGCCTCTCAGAGTACAACCAAACAGTGGGGGAAAACGTCCTGAGTCCTCAAGAGTCTCCCGGGAAGGTTGTAACACACACAAATAGGGTGGCAATGCATTTATTTCTGGGAGTTTGAGATTGAAATCACAAGCGTTTGGAACCTTTGAAAATACAAGCTTTGAGATGTACTTTTTGTCTCAAGTAAGCTTGAGGCCTCAGCTGTGATCAGAAGGGGTCAACGTGAAAGTGAGATAACGGAATTTTACTGCAAAAACGATTTGATTCTGCACTTATTAACTACCTGTCTTCTGTAGTTAAGTGGCTCAAAAAGCAAAGGTGAGCATGCTCACTTTTTAGTTAGGATTTATCATACTCGTCATAAGACACCATTTGTGTGTGCTGCACCTTAGTGGATGGGCACTGGTCAACACTTTCCATCATCCCAGGCGCATGGCAGATGGAAGGTGTCTGTCCTGATTCTCACTCCAAAGGAGGGGGTGCTATGGGTTGAAAATGAACAAGGTTAGTGAGGTTTAGATGACTTGTTCCACAAGTGTAACTGCATTCCCTTTGCCACCCTCTGTCCCAGTGGTTCCCAGCATGGCCACGATGGTTATCATCATCTGTGTGAGCATCCTGGTGCTGGTGGTGACGCTGGGCGTGCTCCGCCTCCGCTCTGCGCGCCAGCACGGCTCCCTGGGGCACGAGGGACCCAAGGACAGCGAGATGGACTGGGATGACTCTGCTCTCACCATCACCGTCAACCCCATGGAGGTACTTAACCCTGGCACTGCCAGGAGCCATTGGCTGGGCTGGCAGTGGGTTTGAGCATCTTTCAGGTTGCAGTTGTTCAGCTGTGTGTGTGTACACTCAAGACGCCAGCCCAGTTCTCAGCTCTGCACACCTTGATCAGATATAATTGAGAACTTCGGCTTTGTTGTCGCGTATAATTTCTAAAGAAGATGGTGAAGAGCTCTCAGGTACAGCATCACTTCCACTCCATCCGTGTCGTTTGTAGGTACCTTTCGGGAGTTCTGCAGTTTATTGCAGCCCTGAGACACGTGAAAAGTCTCTGTTTTGGCCCACATACTTGAGGAATGAGTCAGAGTTCTTCAGTTCTCGGTCTCAGAGTGGTTTATTATATCTTATCTATAAAATTTTTTCTCCTGTCCAGCCGAGGTCTGCTCAGCAGGACAGACAGAGGCACTCTGACTGCCCCAGGCCACTGTTATCTCTTTAAACAACAAACTACGTGTGACATGTTTACAATTACTTTCCAATACCTATCACCTATGTTAGACAGTGAGCTTCTACTCTAAACCAATCCAAAAGTGCCAACATCACAGCGGAAGATGGAGGTAGAGAAGATGAAGAAGAAAGGCTGGACAGACCCAAGTCCCTCCATCTTGTCCTCAAAACCCCCATTCTAAAAACCCCAAAATCTACCCCTTCACCTAGTGATAATTTTATTATTACACTACTTAAACTTCTTAAACTTCTGTGGCTTTCAGTTCTTCATACAAAGCTGGTAATTTGCTCCACGGGTCATAATCAAACCCACAGGTGTTCTGGGCTGTGTGCCAGGGTCTCTGAGCCCCCTGGCAGGGGTCCTGGTGACTCTGGACACGCAGAGGGATGCACTGAGTTCCAACAGGTACCCAAGATGATATAGGTGTCTTTGGTTTTAACTTTTTCATGTAAGCATTTATACATTAAAAGGAGGGGACATCATCAGCAGTTTAAAGAAGATGATGTTGAAGGTTTATATTTTGGTAGTGTGACTAACAAAGAGATTGTTTATTGACATTCCATTCTCCTTGCAGCAGTTTTTGAATGTTTGATACCAACTCGAATGAATTTGATGCTTAATAATCACATAATGATGGAAAGCAGATTTGCCCAGCATGTTAGCATTTCTAAATGCTCATTTGAGACAGCTCTGGCTGTCAAAAAGGCACCTTTCTGCTACTGTCTCATTTCTTTAAATGTATTGTAGAAATATGAAAAGCCACACCAGACAGAAGAGGAGAGTGAGGAAGAAGATATAGATGATGAAGAGGAAGACACAACCAGTGCTGAATCAGATGACAGTGAAGAGGAGGAAGAGGAGGAAGAGGAAGAGGAAGTGATTGTCCAAAAGGGAGACAAACAGAATGCCACCAGGCAAGAGCAGTTGGAGTGGGATGATTCAACACTCCCCTACTAACAAACAGCCTGCCAGCCACAGCTCTTTTGTAACAACCAATACAATGTTTTTTCAGAGTCTATGAATTCATTGACAGGATTTGAACTTCTGCTTGCCTATAACTGTTCTGCCTAAAATGATCTTGTAGTAGTAATTGATAATGATAGAACTGACCCTTTTCTTACAAAGCCTGGAAAAAGGTGGTCCAAACCTCCTGGCACACGCGGTAATAAAGTAATCCAGAACTCGATCTGTTAGCAAGCGTAGTTCTCAATTTCCTGTTTCTACCCTGCAGATGTGTGACAAAAGTCTTGTCACTCAATCCATACAAATTTTTGCCTTTGCTACTTTTTTCACACAGGAGAGATTTCAGCTTGTTATGTAGAATAACTTCTGTGGGTCCAAATACCAGTTGCCATATAACTTCACATTTTTACAGGTGTAAAAAAACATAATCCACCTTCAAATTGGGGCAGGGCTTTAGTGCTACAGGGGCTAAATTCCATCTATCATCTCATCCTGCCTTTTGGATGTTAACTGTCTTCTGCAAGGGAATATCTGGGACTTGACAGGGGATGCATGTGTGCTTATGTAGATGTGGATGGTGTATTTTTTCAGGCATGCTGTCAGACCCTCAAGAGAGGGATTTTTATCCAATCTACTAATGAAATCAAAAATGAGTTTAAGAAAAACAGCAACAAGAAAGGGCTGCTGATGGTTATCAAAAAAATTTAAAAACCAAACCCAGTCTGTGTCCATAGATTGAGTAATATGGTCTTATGCAAACTGTAAATTCTAATGGGATTGATTCACTTAAAATCTGTAGAGCTGCTCATTAGTTATGGATTGAGCAATTTGCAGCAAATCGATGCTTTAAACTGTCTGTCTCATGGAACCATTAGCTTGCTGCAGCATCTCACTGAACTAGTGGAAATTAAGTGACCCCATTATTCCATAGCTATGTATAGCTGGGATTTAAACAATTATTTTAGATGAGGAAAATGTTCTCTTTTGCTTAGTGAATGCCAGCTGGAATTCCTGTCTGACTATATTCTATAAAAACATGATGCCCTATTTCTTCTGCACCCCTGCCTGCCCATAGTGCACAAGAGAAAGGAACAACACTGTGAGTCCTCTTCTGTGCTCATAATTCTCCCTTATTTCTTCTGCCTGAAGCCATTAATGTTGACAGAAGGTTTTATAAAGTAGACAAGGAAAAAATAAAACCTACTTGGAACCAAAATAGTTGAAAACAAAAACTAAAATCTTAAGAAGCTGAGAGAGTATTTTAGTTTGTTATGGTAACACAGCATATTTTTCTTAAACACCGTTTAAAAAGAAAAAAAAAAAAAAAGAAAAAGCAGAGCTACATAAGCTACATATACAATGTGTTGATTAGTCTGTGTGGTGTGTTTTTGGTCCCCTTTTCCTTAAGCACCTTTCAACTGCTCTGCTTACCAAATGCTGCAGCACTTGCTGGGGTAGCTGCTCCAATGCACAGAAACAAAATGGCATGGAAGTGAATGCTGCTTAGTGGCTTGTCTGGGTTATTTTCCTGAGTACTTTGTTTTCTTTGCAATTTCATCTTTGACTTTTGCTTTTTTAATCTGCTGTTTGAAATAAGCTGCTTCCTCTTCTTCACTCTCCCAGTCAGTCTTGCCACAACGGGACCTTCCTGAGCACCCTGAGTGGTGGCTGATGTTGCAAAGGGTACTTGAAGCAATCTTGAGGGTACCCACGTCCCTCTGGATAATAATACTGGATTATTAACAACTCCTGAATGTCGTGGGATATAGGGAATATATAGAGTACTTGGGGGGTTCTTGTAATTCCAGTTTCTGCATTTGGCAGCTGAAAGGAAATACTGACAGCAACTAGGCCCTTTAGTTGAGTATCTAGAAAGTAAATTAAAGAAAAATCTATAATAATTTTAAAATTTGAGATATTTATGCTTTTATTTGTTGTGCCAGCAATCACGTTGTCACATGGTTGTTAAGACTGGCAATACAGCAGTTTTCTTTTGTTATCAATCCTGTTCCATTTTATTCTCTCAGACATATTAAACTTAGAAGAATATATGCAGAATCAAGGCCACATAAGTACATTTTATCCGCAGTAATAACAACTGTAAAAATGTCCACAATTTCTGTTTAATACAAAATTAATATTTCTGATTATCTTGGACAAAATGTTATGTTAGATCAGTTCCTACCATCCTAGTATCCTAGATAATTTCTCAGTTTTAATTTTTTTGTGACATGAAGCAGGCTCTTCATGATGCTTGTTATCAGCACATATCAGCAAATCTTTACGCTCAGAAAAAAAAAATCCAAAATTAAATGTAGATAGTTAAAAGTCAATTTCAGATTTAAAACTCGACTTAAATTATTTTAAAGTTTCTGTTATTCCTGATTATTATTATCATTGTTGCTGTTGTTGTTGCTGTTATCATAGCAAACATTAGGGCAACTTGAAAACAGCAATTTACAACCTTATTGACAGCCTTTAATTCTTTTATATGTTTGTGAATTCATCAGTGTCTTTCTCCATCTAACAGACTTTTATCTTTTTGCTACTGGAAGCAGATCTTTTCAGGTTGTTTTCGTACATTACACAAAAAGGAAACAAAGTATTTTCTCTACTATAAATAAATCTACATTTTTAAACCTAAGCAAAGTCATACAGGCATGTGTGTTATCACTAAAACTTGATTTGCAGTAAGATACTCAGCAAACTCAAATGTATCACCATACGTATTTTAGATTACTTGTTGGAGTGCATTATGCAGAATTTTTCATTCAAATAAATAGAAACATCCTTTGCACAGAATGGCAGTGAGAATGAGGTACTTCTTCACAAAACGGGCCCTAAAATATTTGTATTGCACTGAAAGCAGTGGTTTCCTGAGCAAAACTACTACTAGAAAATCACAGAAATACAAATTTTTCTAGAACAATTCTAACAATATTGCCTCCCCTCCAGAAAATTATTTTGTGTATAGCCTACTTGCTTAAAAGCCAACCAGAACATATACACACATATATACATAAAGACACACAAGTGGGGGTTTTGCCCTTAATCAAAAGCCAAAATTGTCTCCTTTTCTCCCTGAAAAAAGTGTTTAGAATTATAAAACCATTCAGGTTGGAAAAGACCTCTAAGATCATTGAGCACTGCCAAGCCCCATTCATGTGTCTGGAATTCCCCCAGGGACGGTGACTGTGCACTGCCCTGGACAGCCTCTTCCAATACCTGACCATCCTTTCAACGAGGAAATTTTGCCCAATATTCAACCTAAACCTCCCCAGTGCACTTCAAGGCTGCTTGCTCTTGTCCTATCACTTGTTACTTGAGAGGAGAAACCAACCCCAGCTGGCTGCAGATTCCTCTCAGGGAACTGGAGGGAGTGGAAAGGCCCCCCCTGAGCCTCCCCTTTCTGCAGGCTGAGCCCCCCCAGCTCCCTCAGCTGCTCCTCATCAGCCTGGTGCTCCAACCCTTCCCCAGCTCTGATCCCTTCCAAGGACTCACAGCAGTCCCTCAGGGCTGTCTTGTGGTGAGGTGGCTTTTTTTACACGAGCAATAAAGAAGTGTATCCAAAGAAAGCAGTTCTGAAGAGCTACCCACAATCCATGGCACCAGGAATCCAGAGGTGACAACAGAGGTCTAAAATGACATCACATCAATGATCCCTTAAATTTTTGGAGTTCTAATCTAAGGCTGGGAAAAGCTGTAAAACCTACAAATGCAAATTGAAGATGTTATCTGAATTAATCTAACTGCCGAAGTGGTTATTTGTGATTAATAGCTCCCATTTCTCTTTCATTTCTACCCCCTCCATAGGTGTTTTATCTTTGCAAGTAAACCTTAAAATGCACAGTTGAGATTAATATCAATATTTACTGCACTGGCTGACACATCTAGAAATAGACGCAGAGTTTGTGACATCTTTAATACTAATTAAAATAAACAGTTGCTATTTTTTCATTCCAACAGGTAATACCTTGCAGAGGTGATGGGACTGCTTTTTACCTCACCAGAGGCTAATGGGAGGGAGCAGTTTATTTTTCTCTCTGGCATGTGGTGGTGCTGAGCTTGCTGAGCAGCATCCTTACTCCATTCTGGAACAAAGTAAGGCTCAGAAAGGATCAGAGGGTTCTGAAGTTCCTTCTGTGACTGAAATCCACTGTCTCCATTGCAGGAGCTGTCCCTGCCTGACCCTAAACTGAAAATAATGCCATGGGAAATCAGTAGCCCCAGGTGAAGGATGGGCAGGGGTAGCCCAGTAGCAGTAGCAGCCCTTACTTCACTGTGGCAAAGCCTTTTGAGCTTTGATAAAATATAAATAATAAATAATTTTTGTCTCAGCTGTCCCTTTTGCCAGCTGTAATCTCAGAGGCAGCTTTACCTTCCTCCCTGGTAGGGGTCCTAATGCACTGGGACCAACACTGCCTCTTGCCAAAGTTTTGGTGCCAGCACACACAGCTCTCCACAGAACAGCACCAGGAAAGACTTTACTGAGGTGACAGCAGGTAAAGGTCTGGTGGGATGGAGCTGTTCCTGGTATCCTGGAATAGAAATTATAATACCAAAATTAAGGATGTTTGCAAAAACATATGGATACTGAGAGAGGGAGAGGAAAGAAAACTGAGTACATCTCCTCTAAGGGGCTTCCCCTTCCCTTAATTCACACATGCTGACCAGAATAAGTATCTCAAAACTAGGATATCCCCAGTCTCAGGGGGGATATCAGATTTTATCAGGTTCTGCCTTAAGAATTGCTTTCTGCCTTTAAGCAACTGCTTAAAGTAGTTCTACACCAAGTGAGTAAATCTAAGGAGATAGGAGAAAAAAAAAAAAAAAACAAATGACAAAATGTAAATATCAAAAAGATTGCTGAAGAAATCAAACCACATTCTAAGTCACTAAATTGATTCCTGTTGGTTGTACATAATCCTGTGCTGTGTAATCTCCCTCATGCTCTAGCATCACCAATGGCATGAGGTTTTCCCTCTGGCTGCCCCCAGAGCCTGTGCCTGAGCTCACAGGGTTCCAGTGCCACTGCAAACAGCCATGGCAACAGCAGCCAGCCCATCCCTTTAAGAACTTGGTGTTCCCAAAGAAACCCACACTCCCATGCACCAAACCATTGCACTTTGTAATATTTTCTACAGTACACAGAAGCTGCAATCCTGTATGGTCTTTGTACATTGGGGTCAAATGTTTTTTTTTTTTTTTAATAAAGAAAGGCATAACAAGCAATGTGGGAGAAGTGATGTAAACTGAAATGGATCAGGTTCTCTAAAGTTGCATGTCTCAGATTGTGTATCCAATCATCAGACTTCTGGTTGCTGGACTCTCTTGAAATCCAACTTTATTTTTGTTAGCATGGAGAATAAAAATACAAAGAATAGAGATAACCCCTAAAGCTACAGCAGAACAAAATTCATACTCTCTTAACACACCCAATCTCGAGAAATATTTCTGCTAAATGTATTAGGAGAATTGCTCCAGTGGTATCTCATAAAGTAATTATAATTCATCACCTTTGTAGGATTAGCAAGGTTCAAGCCTGGTATGTTCTTTTTGGTTTTGGTTTTCTCTGAAAAAGACATGGTCATAAATTAAAAATACACAAACCTGAACAGTGCAAAATCTGAAAGAAGAGCAAGGGCTTTAATTTCATAAGCCTCTGTCTAAGATAGGGGTTTGAAGTAATAAACAACTGTAGCCCTCATTATTGAAACTTAGCAGAATAAAATTAACCCAGGAAGTTTTGTATGTTCATAACCTCATTCCTGGTGATGAAAAGGCAGGCACCAGAGCAGGTACCCTTTTTCCCTAGAGGCATTTTGCTGCCTTTGGAGTAGGTATTGCCAGCGGTTTGCTCGTTATGGTTTCCATGTGTATGCTGGCAACAGGAACAGTGCTGCTAGCATCCTTTGGAACAGCCCTGTCAAAGAGCCTGCTGGTGAACCATAATTCAATAATTCTCCTGCAGCTCTGCTCTCAGCCCTCCATGGTGGAGCACTCCAAACACATGCAGAGGGAAAGACACAATGGTTACCGTGGAGGGCTCTGGGCTGGTGTTTCATTAGTTACTGCCTATAAAGAAACGCACTCAGCAGCGTGAAGCACTGCAAATGTGTGAAACAGAGTTCAGGAGAAGCCCTCATTCTTATTTTCAGTACTAGCTCATGGGGAAATTGTGCATTCATCAGCTGTTGAAGTTCCATGCCCATGCATTGTCACTATTTATGTCTGTGCTGAGAACAAAGAAGCAGCAGAATTTTTTCCCAGTTAAGTACATTGTACAATAAAAGATTCAGCTTTCCCTGGGGGAGGTGCACAAAGCTTGCCAAATGCAAAGAGAAGCTGTCTTCAAATAGGGAACAAAGATTTTACAATGGTATTCCATCCTTGTACTTCAGACACCTAGAAAATTTCATGGAAGTAAAATGCTTTTCTGCAGCCCTACCTATTCTTTTGTATAAATCTGGATACAGTTTTGGGTTTTCAGGGGCATTTAACTTCCCATCTGGGTATAAACTTCCCAGCTTTCAGGTGTCCTTTGGTGTACTAACCCATAAAGCTATTTTTGGCTGAATGTTTCAGGATATACTAAGGGGAGGGAAAAAGCAAAAAGTTATTAAAATTACAGTGTCTTTTTTTCTACTCCTGCCTCCCCTAAATATATAAACAGGTACAAAAGAATTGATCAGACAACCCTGACCAAGTCAGTGACTACAATGACATTTCAAACCAGTACTGAAACAGGCAATAAATCTTTGTCTACAAACTGCTTAATGTGCAGTAGAGGAGAAGGTGGACAGTTGTTTTAACTGGGCATGCTCTTTAGAATGTGGAACGGATCAACTACAGTCAGTTCCATTAGAAAATCAAATTATTATTTGAGGAAGAGTGAATGGAAAAGTAGAAGAGAATACTGCATGAATAACAGAAAGAGTTGAGGTTTACAGTGATGTGAAAAAAGTTGAAATTTGATCTTGTAGAAAAGAAAGAGACATAAAAGCATCAGTGTCAAATAGTAAGAAAATTGAAACATTCTGTATTTCCATGCCAGAGCCGACACTGTCACGATGAACAGGAAAGAGAATGAAGGAATGAATGTAGGATGTCAAAGGGTTCCAGGATGACCAGACATGGATGCAAAACACACATTTGTGTGTTGTGTACATAAACCTGTGTGTGTACAAGAAAATCACAGAATGGTGCCCATGGGGAGGTGGTGGCTGTGGTGATGAAGGAGAACTTGCAGGTTTTTAGCCTGGTTGATGCTGAAGTTGCCTTCTTGAGTTCCAGTCCCAGCACCTCCAGCAGAGCTGGGAAGGGAGCAGGGCCATGAGAGGTGTTGCTACACTGTGTGTGCATTAAGTAGAAAAATGTAGAGCCAAGGCCAGCCCAGGGGGCTTGGGGCAAACATTCTGTCTGCTATAACTCCAGTCTGAGGGTACAGTTACCACATAGTTTGAGGTAAGAAATGGAACTTTTGCCCACAGATAGTTGTAGGTTCGTTTTAGAGATTTTCTGCAACAAACATACTCCATGGGTTGATGAGGAGCTGGAGATACCCAAGGCAGACTATATTCCTCATTGAAAAGGCCCTCAAGTAAACTTTTTGTAGTGATACAATCTCCTAAGTGGCCACACAGTTAGGAAACCTGATTTTTGAAAATATACATAATAGAAAACTTTTTAAGGATAACAACCATGCCTGTCCCAATCTGAGAGCTGAAGTTATTGCCTCTCCTCTCAGAAAAAAACTACTGGCACATTTATTTTTGGCCTCTCCACAAACTGATGTAAAAGTGTGAGGTACATCTGAAAAGAGATGGGGTTTTTGTATGTATTCTCATCCAAACACTGCACCAGCAGTTGAGTAAATTTTTGATTGTGGTTAACAGGCAATTCTATTCAAAGGGTCATCATGACAGGGATGGGAAGATACACCAGAGTGGATTATTGCTTTGCAGGGTAATACATGCTATGGGTGTGCTTCCTGAGAACTGTTTCGTCTCAACTTCAGTGTGTTTTGAAGTTTATAGTAGACTTATCAAATCCTAGAAATAAAGATTAGTCGACAAAAAGAAAAAGTAGTGCAAGTAGAGTATTATGCTAACAGTGCAGAATTATTTCCTAGAATATATTTTTTAGTGTTAGGGGTGGGGGTGCTTTAACCTACTTAAATGGTTCTAAGCCTGGGGCTTCTACTGCTTCCCTTGGGAGATTGTTCTAGAGTCTATTAGAATTCACCATTAGAAAGCTTTTCCTGAAAATGAATTTAAATAATCCTTTTTGTAATTTTTATCTCATTAGTCCTAGTTATACCCTTTTGCACCACTCTAAATAGTTCCTCTAACCATGATTTATATCCCTTGAATATTTTTAGATAGTTATCAAGTTCATTGCCTTTGGTAATTTACTAGAGAAGCTGTGAATCCCTCCTCATCCCAATTCATTCCTTCAGTTATGTATTTCTTACCTTTTCATGAAATGTCCTTAATGCACAAACTAAATTCCTTAGTATTTCCTTAAATGAGTCACAGTCAGTTTACTCTGTTAAGGTGCTCTGTGTTGCTGGTGTCACTGCATAAGTTGTTAAAGTTTAAACAATAAATTTAAATTGAAACTTGATTTTTTAAAATTTTTTTCTGTAATCCATGGATAAGTTCTCATATGATATGAATTTGGCAGTGTCTTTTACATGGGTATGATTTAACAAAGGCAACCAATAAACACTGCAGCCAATCAAACAATAATACAAAGTATAATTTGTTAAAACCTAGGTTGCTGTCATCAGTGGGAAAACAGACATTGTCATTCATGTGTCCATGTTTTTACACTAAACAGCAGCTATTAACCAGTGCTTTCACTTAAGACAGATAATACTGCTTCTCCTCAAATGTCAAGAGAATTCATCTACTTTCTAAAACAAATGCTCAAGATTTCTAGACAGGTACTAACTGCTGCAAAGAAATAGAATTGTGCCAACTCTTCTGATTACTGCCATGCCTACCCTTATATTGCAAATTTGTGATCCATTTTTTGTCCCTGGCTGGCATGATGACCATGTGGTTTGTTTTCAAGCATGTCCCAAGCAAACCTGTGTTTGCTGGCTCAGAAGCCACACTGGCAAACAGGGAGGATGTACAAAGACAACTTGGGTCTTTTCATTGATGTGTTTCCTTCATCTCCTCCTGCCTCCTGTATGTGAACTCCAAACCAGAACTGAAATCCTTGTGTTTGAGAGCCACTGCATCACTTAAGATCCAAGGGAAACAGAATTTGATTTCTTCTTCATTTGGGCTGTCTGCAAGGATTGGTGTAAAGGGGAGAGCAGGAACACTGAGGGTTCAGGGTTGACTTTAGGGAGCTCTCTGCTTCCCTCCGCACATCTCTGTCCCTAGTGGGTGTAAATTGTGCAAACCATATTGTAGGAAATGAATTGCCAGGAGTGGGTTTAGGTCACATGAGCAAACAATTACTTCCTTGGCTGTTTGCTGTCACTGCTCTGCCCACCTTCCCCAAACAAGCCATGGCATGAGGAGTACCCAAAGTCTGATGGACAGGGGGGAAGATGAATGAGCCTTGGAAGGTCAGGTTGCAACACAAAGGAGAGGAATTCCTGAGCAATGAGCTGCTTGTGATAAGCAACAGGGCAGGAATCAGACATGCACCCTGAATATTGCTGCAGTTTGGTGAAAGAGGTTGTTCTAGTTATATTTAACTATATAGTTATTAAACATTTAAATGTTACTGAGACTGTAGGATTTTGAAGAGCTGAGAAATTATCATCATGTTGAATGTAACAGCTGTGCTCTAATTGGCTGGGACAATTCTATTTCATATTTCATCATCTCTTGACAGTAAAAATGGTATTTCATCTGCCTGCAAAAAATTACAATTTTTCCCACACAGTTCATCATTTCCCAAATTGTTTCCATGTTAGTGCATTGGTTCTTGTCGAGGAGCAGTAACTGCAGTTGGTAGCATGTATTTTGTAGCTTGGGATTGCTTCCTAGCTGTCCAAATTCTGTGTAGTTGTGGCCACTTCTATGGATAATAAAAAACTATACCAGAGAAGGGATTAAATAAATATATGCTGTATGGTTGTACATACAATGGTTGTACTCCATAAACGTGTCTCAAACCAACAGACTGTTCAGCCCAGGAAAAATGCCCTTACATGAAATATCTTGTTGTTGATGTGAAACAACCATAAACCATATCTTTAAATGTCTTGTTGCAGATGTTAAATGCATTTCTGAAAGCATGAACCTACACAATTTATGCAGTACAATTAATTAAATGACTATATGCAATTGAAAAGATTAATATGAAATGATTTTTTAATATAGATGAATCAGCTGTTTAAAAAAAAAAAGAAAACCCAACCCTTTCTTAATGAAAATGTACAGTAAATTTTGACAGACAGTATAGTACACAAATCCTAACTTTACATAGAGTAAGAAGTTGTACAAAAGCTCCTCCATGGCATAGTGGTGTATTTCATAAAAGCCATGTCAATTTGCACAGTCATTTATGAATTCAACATTGTTACTGTCCATATGTTTTCCACAGGACTGATTAAATGCATATTCCAAATAGATCTGTTATTTTAAAATTTGTTCTGTACATCCGTACATGTATAAAGCCAGAGTCATTTTTGTGGTCACTACAGCACTTTCTGTGAATTGGCCAATAAATATAATTTTAGAATTTCACATAAAAGGTAATGTTGTCTAATCTTTATTTCACTGATTATTGAGATGTTTTCATTTCCTGAAACATAACCCCTAAACACTAACACACCTCAGGTGGCAAAGGTTAAATATCTGGCCCATATCTGTCATCTCTCTTGCTAATTCCTAAGGAGGAAAATGCCGCGTGTCAAAAGACTCAGTCCAGTTTTAGAGCATCTACACAGCTTTTCATCCTGCTGCTGAGAAAGGGAAGCAAAGGAAAGGGAACTTTTTGAAGAGCTGCTGGTATTTATATTTAATAGCCATCTATTTTCCCCCTTCATTTTGGTGTGATAAAAGATGATAAAATATTAACAAGAAGGATGACTATACCGCATATTGCACACATTAAATGTGAAACACTACAAGGGGAAAAACCTAATTCTGGGTCATCAGCCTATGAATTGCATTAGTGCATGTAAGTGATGTATGTAATCTCATCACACCCAGGAATGTGCACTGACTGTAGCCTGGCAGTAGAGATTGGAGCCTGTGAGGGTTGCTGCCTTTACCACACACACTGGCTGTGGCAATGACCAAATATTTCCCTCTGGCTTCAGCGCTGTGCCCTGACCACATCAGCAGCTCTCCCTCACAGCCCTCTTGTCTCTACTCTCACTCTCCCCAAGTTAGAAGTTACAGTCTGATGTTTCTCAACAAAAATGGGACAGACTAGTAAATAAGACCACAGGCAATTTTTACATTTCCCTGGCTGCTTCTGCGTGAAAGGGCTTCGAGGAAAGCTCACCAAGGGAATCAAAGTGTGCCTTCCAGCAGGGATGCTCCTGAGAGACTGAATTTTTCAGTGTGACTTCTGCAAATCCCACTAACTTCTCAATCAGAAATGCCTGCTCAAATGAAAACACCGCCGAAAAAAGGTTCACAAACATATGTGAATGAGAAAAATTGCTGCAGGCGCTAAGACAGAAAAATAAATCTGTGTAAAAGATTTTGGTAAAATAAAATAGCTGTCTCCCAAGACCACCCAAGACCACAGCTGTCTCCCAAGATGGAATTTCCCAAGACCATGTAAGATGCCATGTGCTGTAGAGTTAATGATGTTACGAAGAGACATTGACACAAAAATCACTACAGACCTTGGAGTGAGGAAAAACAGGGAGTTGTTTTTCCTGTATGTCAAATTAAAAGGTTTGAAATGTCTGTCTAGTCTGAACTTAAAAAAAAAAATTATAACTTGCTTGAACATAATCATAGATAAAGGGAGGAAAAAATTATTTAGGCATATTATTGCAAACATCGTCCTTAAAACAGAGTTCACACAGAAATATAAGCAAGACCTTTAGAAATTTAGCACTTAGTGAAAAAGTTCAGCTGTGTCTCTGAGATTAGTAAAACTTTGTAAGCAGGGCTTTATCTTTTAGTCCTTTCTAGTTCTGCCAGCAGCTTTTTCAAAGGAAAAGGAAGGATTCTGTCTGCTCTTGCTGTCTTTCAGTGCAGTGGTCAAGGAAGAGAGCAGAAGCTGTGGATTTGTTTGTGAAGCTTGTATCTTCACATAAGATAGGCAGGAATGAGATGTTGTGAGTTCCAAAGTGATAACTCAAGCTCAGTTATATATTTAGAACAAGCAAGGTATTTTTGTGTTGAAGAGATGGTCGATTTAGCTTCTGGAGAGGATTGGTTGTGCTTCCTCATTTTACATCATTCCTGTATCTGAGATCTTTCTGCATTTAACTGCAGTACATTTCTGTCTCATCCCTTCAAGCAGATATCTATGACAGAAGGAATCACCATCTAAATTAGTTGTACTATTAGCAGCTCCAGCAAGAACCAAATAATTAATCTCTCTGTAGATGAAATATTTGGAAGAGCTCTCAGTAGTGACATCCACTGTCTGCCTTTCTGTGGGTAAAAGAATCCTTCCAGTTCCTGAATTTTTCTTCTGTGCCACTCGAGTAAAAATATTATTCATTATAGAAACAACCATTCTTTAGGGAATAACATTGCCAAAAAGGCATTGCTTCTTATCAGGCTGCTCAGCTTTGTCTCATTGTTCTCCACTGTCTAAGATTTAGCTGTTTGTTGTGGCCTGTTAAAATTTACCCTGGAAGGTTTTGGGAATAGTCTTTTCTACTGCAGGTTTTATAGAGTACAGCATGGAGGACACTTGGATTTATTAACATGAATGATACCACACAGAACAGGTCACAGTAATAAAAATATTATTGTAATATTGGAATGTGAGAGGGCAGAACAGGTAGAGATGAGCCTTAACTATGCCAACCTAGACTCCATTTCCTGTCTTTTTTGCCTGTCATCTTCATAAGATTCTGCATCCTCCTTTGTATTGCAGCTTTTCCATCTATGAAGTGGATCTAAAAAAACTTTTCTGGCTATCTTTTCTCATGTATGACATGAACTCTGTCTGTGCCCCATCCAACATAACACCTTAAAGGGCAAGATGACTAACCAAATACAATTACAGCAGATCGTAAATATTGCCATTACAAGCAAATCTTGTTCTCCTACAGCTCCTTTACAGACTGAATCAGAGGGTGACATCCAACTGCCCAAGAGTGAAAGGCTCTGTCCAGAGAAGGAAGATAATTGCAACAGTGACAACCAAGTCCTAATGAAATTCATTACTTACACTGAATGTAATTTTCTCCTTAAATACATGACGAGTACATACAGATATGGCCATGTCTACTTATTAGGGAAAGTTTAATACTAAAAATATTGTTTATCAAAGGCTGTAGAAGTCTCTGATTTTATGACCATTAGGACCAGCTCTTACAGTGGTCTAAGAAACCTTGAGAAATTCATTAGAATAAACAGTTACACAATTGTTGAATATTAACATAAGTATTGATAAAGTTATTCAGACACCAAATATTTTTTCATATTAAGAAAAAAAACATCAAAAAATACTTAAGGAACTAGAAATACCTTTTACCTTATTATCCATTAAATCTAATGGTCCAAAATTCCACAGTATATGCTGGGGATCTCAGTTTTACTCAAGCAAGAATTGAAAAGTACATAATGCTGGTGGGGGATGTCTCCTGAGAGGACAGAATCAAGCCTAGTAAGAAGCAGTGTGGTGCAGGCAGGACAACAAGAGGAGTTCTGAAATTCACAGCTCTCAGCGCTCCTCCTTCTAGCACACTCTTTTAAAAAGTAAAATCTAACTGTTGATGCCTGCTTTGAGTCTGACAGGTGATCTTCCTGCAAGGATGATCCAACAATGAAACAAGGCCTCATGCCAGGGATTGCTGGAATGCAACATTTTTATTTACTTTTTTTGAACTTACAATACTTCTGAGGCAGTTAAAAGGTAAGAGCTAGAGTTTATGTCTAAGGATAAAATTGTCAGTCACCAGCATTGCATTCCCATAGTACATATGTTTGGAAGACAACAATAAACATAGAGCTGGGGAGAGACTTGAAATTGGGAAGGTAGTGTAGAAATTCTGAAATTATTATGCCCAGAAGTTTGAGTTGAAAGCCTGTATCCCATATATTTTTTCAGTTTAATGGCAGCATTGTCGGTTTTAGGTTTCTTTTTACAATAAATAAGTGCCATTTTTCCCAAAGTGCTGGGTTTCAGTCACATTTAGGATAGCTAAGAGAGCTAGTTCAGAGACTATAGTATTGTTGCAGAATATGTTCCTCTGCTGTTTAAGTAAATGTTAAGGCCGAGCTGAGGCATTTAGCCAAAATAATTGTTAATGCAAACAGCCTATTAAAGTAGGAAGCATAAATTTTATTTATGCTGTCTCAAAAGTCTAGAGTACACACAAGTTGTTTTGCTTGCTGATTTTCACTGAAGACAGATTTTTTGGTACTATTTTGCCAATACCTCCATTCTAAGTGGAATAATTATCACAGGGAAAATTAATCTTAACCACCATCTCCATTAAAGTGTGACAGAGCAAGAAATTAGCTAGGATTTTGTACCATGTCTACTTAGTCTACTTAGGAAGCTGTTGTATTTTGGGGCACTTCAGTGTGCGTTGATTTTCACATGATATTGAACAATCTGAAAATATTTTGGCCATGACTCTCTCACCCAGAAACATTATCCTTGTTCCCCAGCTGCTTCAGAGAGACCCTGTTTGATGAAAACCAATTCCCACTGGACAGGCACACAGCTGGCCCATGAACGGACAGAAAACCTGTTCTTGGGAAGTTTCCTAGTCCTAGAGGTGAAAAAAAGAATGAGCACTCAGACAGCTTCACCACAGCCATCCCAGCACTGGCAGCAGTGTGAGCTGAGGAGGAAGGTTCAAGACCAATGAATATGTGACTGCAATATAGAGATGGATAAGGGAGAACTAAGGAAGAAAGAAAAAATGAGTCAGTCAGAGTCTTGAGGGGGAAAGAAAAGGAATTACTGGAGTGCTACAGAACAAGATTCAGCCTTGCTTTGGACACTGGACATGGCTTAATAAAAGTTTTAAAAACAATAAAGGTTAAAGAGTAACTTTGCTAGTTGGCCTTTGTATTGGGAAATTCTCCAATTCTCTGGCCTCTGTGGAATCACAGAGGAAAAAAGCTCTTAAATACAGGGACTGCTGCATTCTTTTGTACTTATTTTTGTGGAGATCAGGTTACAATAACAAATAGTTTTCTAAAATTTAAAATACAATTATTCAGCATTCAGTGGCAGTCCTCAAATGCAGCATTCAAGTAAACAGGTTTTTCTTACATGCACAGTCAAGGCAATTGTGTGCTCAATTACACTGGGAGAACTGGCCCTTGCAGCACAAACCCATGGACCAAGAGACGTGGTTGGCTCATGTTAGTGCAGCAACACTAAAGCCAGAAGTGTGGCAATTCACACCACTTTATGTGACATTTATACACAGAAAAGCACTATATTCATCACAGTTTTTTTTTTTTTTACAACATTGTTTTTTTCCTTTAAAAAATAAATGCCAGGGTGGTTTCTTTGGGAAAAACAGATTTTGCGATTTCTTAAAGGCAACATTTAACTTGCAATAATATTAATGAGACATGTGGTGTGGGCATCAGTGGAGATCAGGAATCATCTTGATCACAGATTAAAATAGTTTCTAATCCAAGGAAGCCTGAAAATCATAGACCAAGCTACACCAGGAGATTCATGGCATAGCTGGGAATTTGAGAGACACAAAGATTCCTCAAGATCCACAATGATTACTACTTACTACCTCAGGTGAGACACTGCAGTTTGAAAGCTAAATCTTTTTACTCGTGGCCTGGTGCTGTGGAGGTGATGCTGTGTCACAGACTCACAGAATGGCTGAGCCTGGAAGGGACCTCTGAGTATCCATTTGACCAAGCCCCTGGTCCAGCAGGGTCCCTACACCTCAAGCAGGCTGCCCAGAGCCATGTTCAGATGGTTTGGGAGCACTTCCAAGGATACAGACTCCACAACCTCTCTGAGTAGCCTTTGCCACTGTTCAACACCCTCACAGTAAAAAAAAGAGTTCCCTGAAGTTCAAAGGGAACCTCCTGTGTTTCACATTGTGCTCCTTGTCCTGTCACTGGGCACTGCTGCAAAGACCCACTACTCCTCTATACCATCTCTTGAGATAAGAGATAAGAGATCTTATCTTTGATAAGATCCCTCATAACCCTTTCAAATTACAGAATTTCACTGTTTCCCTGGTGTCTAAATTTCACCTATTAAAACCTGGAGGACCCAAATTAGGCACTGCATCAGATTTACCTACCTTAGTAGAATTTATATCTCTTTATATACTGTTTGTGCCTTCTTCTCCCATATTTCTCAGTAAAAAGTACACCCAGAGTGTATCTGGTCTTATACTGAGGCTCTCATTCAGTCAACAAGCAAAGATCAATAACCAGATGAAACAAAACACGTGCTGCTTGTCTAATGCACTTCATTATTGATTAGTTAACTCTGTAAAGTGCTTTGTTTCTTCTGGAACAGAGGATGAGATGGGAATGTAAGGCACTCAACCTGTCTGACTGACAAGCACAATCAAGTCAGATTAACACTTTAGCAGTTTATCTGTGGATAAACACTACCACAGGTGAAGGAGCTCCCAAGATACAAAGGAAGATGGACTGGGAAGAGCTGAGCACCTCGGGTGTGCTGCCAAGGAAACACAGGGGCACTGCCTCCCTGCAGTGCCAGGAAACCCAGCAGATATGTTTGCAGAGCACAGAACAGGATGGTCAAGGCTGCTGGGCCTGAGCTGGTGGAGCTGGAACGTCAGGTTGAGCATCTCTGTGCAAAGCTCCACATGGTCACCTTGTATTCCCCACAGCTTGTTAGCTCAGGCTTATTGCTGCCTACATAAAAGCCTCTGGATAACCAAGATATCAAAAGTCCCTCTAATATCTTCACAAAGGAAGAGCTGACTATTAAAAATATCCTCCTAGCTTTCCAAACCTGTCGGGCTGATTTTTAATACTGGATTTTTTTTTTTTTCAATTTTCTGTAGCATGCTTCTCTGAAAGTATTTGTGCATTGCAACTCACTGATACTGTTGTTAAGACATCCTTTGGCCCATGTAAAGGGTTTTCTTATCCAGAAACAGGCTTCTCTTTACGTGAGCAGTGATTCACAGGCACTGTCATTAGGAAGTGAATTGAAATCTCTGGAGTGCATCACAACTGGGCTTTGCCAGTCTTTGCTACTTGGGCCAGATTCTGCAACCAGCTGAAATTTCTATTACACTATCTAGATTTCATAGCTGCTATTAATACAAGTTATGCTTCATTAAGTATGAATTTGAAGCTAACAGGGCTCTGAAGTTCAATAAAGTGCTGAAGGACAAACAGAACAAATGTTTTTATTCCTAGAAGTGTCAGCAAGACAGAGAACAACATTTGCTTCCACTGTATATCCACCTCAGAAACAGGTGGCTCTTTTAGAATGACAACTCCCTCATGGATTTTATTTTTTTCCCTTTAAATAAAACTTATCTTGCTTCAGGCTTAGACAAAAGGTGAACAAAGACTGCTTTGAAATACACATTTATTCTCAGACTGAATTGTTTTTAGAAGTCCATTGTTGCATATCGGTAAAACCTTACAAAAGGAAGGCCTTGTAAAACCATGGCTCAGTCCTGTTACTTTGGCTGAGTAGGAAAGGACTGTGGGAAAGTGAGGCAGCTGAATTAGAGGTAGACCAACAAGTTCTAGAACCATTGCATGTTCACAGCGTGGTGTATGGTGGTTGGTTGAATTATGTTTGTTATGGCTTAAAGCTATGTAATTGATAAAGGCCTGAGTGCTTCAAAAGCCTGGTTTTTGCAATAAAGCAGCTCTCCTTTGCACCTGCCTGGGGACTCTGTGTCACTGCAGACCCTCACCCACTGTCTATAGCATACAATTTGCTGGTTAAAAGAAGTTGTTCCAACCTGCCCTGCACTGGCAGGCACAGCTGAGGTATCTTCACTACAGCGGGGCAGTGCTGCTCATTGCCAAGTGCTCCATGCTCTCCTGCAGTCTGTCAGAATTCCTCATGTCAGCCAGACATCCAGAAGAGCTGTGTCCTGCCCAAGCAGCCCCCACTGTAAGTGTAAGAGAGTCAGGGGGTAGCACGGTCGGGACGGACAGAGACGAGAGATCTCTGCAGCCAGGTCGTGGAACTTGGGGTTTATTGCAAAGGGCCTGGGTGCAGGGCCCTGCTGGGATTTGGGGTTCATTGCAAAGGGCCTGGGTGCAGGGCCCTGCTGGGATTTGGGGTTTATTGCAAAGGGCCTGGGTGCAGGGCCCTGCTGGGATTTGGGGTTTATTGCAAAGGGCCTGGGTGCAGGGCCCTGCTGGGATTTGGGGTTTATTGCAAAAGGGCCTGGGATTTGGGTGCAGGGCCCCTGCTGGGATTTGGGGTTTATTGCAAAGGGCCTGGGTGCAGGGGCCCAAAGGGCCTGGGTGCAGCCCTGCTGCAGGCACAGCTCAGAGCAGGCCTGAGAGAAGAGAGGGGTAGAGAGGATGAGAGGGTAAGAGAGCAAAAGCCTAAGAGAGTAAAAGGCAAGAGCTAAGAGAGTAAAAGGCAAGAAGCAAGAGAGCGAGGTTCCCGTTACTATACAATAAATCATCTTCTGTGTTGAATATTCTGATTCTCACTAACCAATCTAGTACAAGATACAAATCCTATAGCATTTACATACAGCCTATAAGAATCACTACATTACCATACTGTGCTACATTTTAAACCCTAAAAACTCCTCTTTGGGCCCCTTCTGCCAAGCTGGCAGGGTCTGCTCTGACCCTTGGACCTGTCTGCAAGCAGAGGGTGTTGCTTCATCAAAAGGGGATTACCTTCAGCCAGCCACACCATTGTTTTCCCATGTTCAGTAACTAAAGGATCTCAAAGCTTGCTTTCATTTCAATCTCACTTCTAGTTTCTATATTCTCAAAATCTTTTGCCAGGCAATCGTATTTATAAGGCTTTCCTGTTCCATCTTTCCCAACAGTAAGCAGCTGTGCTGCCACATTCCCTGGCCTCACAGGCAGGCCGCCACTGCCCGGCCTGCTCTCCCAAGGACACTGCAGGCGGCACATCCACTCACAAACACGCTCACTGCAAAGGCTACAAATCCACAAGCAATTAAGCTACAGATAGGGAGGCAGCTCTGGTTCATCAAGTCCTTGATAGTGATTGCTTTTCTACAGCAAAGAGAAGGTTTGGCTGGAACTGGGAGCAGCCTGTGCTTGTCACAGGGATAAGGTTCACAGCAAGACCCAGGACAAGGTGTGAGCCTTGATTTTGGCTTCACATCTCCCCTTATTCCAAAGCAAAACCAAATGGGGTTGGATCCATGTCTCTATAAGGGTATGAGATGTGCACAAAAGGTGCCACTCTTTGAAAGTTACCACAGAATGGCTCCTTGCCTTGAAGTGATTTGGTTCTGAGCTCTCATGTCCAGCGGGCCAAGGGGAACACTTTCCCCCAGCATTAGAGCATCCATTAGATGCATACAAAGCAGGAGGTGGCACTTACAGAATGACAGAGATCTAAGACAAAAGCAGTTTGGATACTGAGGGAGAGGAGGGACAGGGGAAGTTAGGGAAGGGAGATTATGCAAGCAGGGTCTGGGAGGCTGGTGGCAAGGAGTGGATGTGTAACTATAGTAGTTAATGCAGTGCATGACTCTCATCCATGGGGCTTGATTAGGATTGGCAGGCACCAGCAGTTGTTGATGTGCATTCCTTTTGTGCAACTCCAGTCTACAGGAGTTGTGATTGACTTTTAAGGAGTTATAAGAAGAGGTTATTCAAATGCCAGGTCTGCTTCCAGTTACTCAGCTTTCACAAATGTGAGAAAATTGTGTTCTGAGTCATACCTAGCTTTGTCCTTCTTGCAAGCCAAGAAAAGATTTATTTTCTATTTTAATAGAATTCTTACAGCATTCCTACTTTATTGTGTCTGTAAAGGGATTGCTGGCCCTTAACAGCTCAAAGCCCAGTATCCCCTGACTCACTCTGGGTATACTTTCCTTCCAAATAGCTCAATTTTTGTGTACCAGATCCTAGCACCTGAGGCTAATTTTGACTTCCTTCTATCACACATTTGTTATGATCGTGACTGCTTAAATTCTCCATTTCTCATTAGACAAATGCCACCTGTATTTCCAGTCATGCTCCTTGGCTACGTAAGTACTTTAAGAAGAAGCAGCCTATTCTGCCCATTGTATAGCAGCAAGGCAGCTAGTCCAGAAATAATTCAAGTCTCAATTGTTTGAGTCTTGTAATGATAGTATTTTATTCATCCCAGAAGCTCCTCACTCTATTAAGCCTTCCATTCATCTACTTCTTTCTAGAGACCTCCAATGTTAAATCCACAGTTACTGTAGCATGGGTCCCCACCAGGCAATAATTAGCATTGACTCCATGACTCCAGAAGGCTGATCAATCACTTTATTATACCATATTATACTTATTAAGAAACTCATTGTCCTTTACAGACAGTCCAATACAGACAGACCAGATTGGTCAATTGAATCCAAATACTATCACCAGTGGCCAATTTAAAAATCACCCTTTGGTAAACAAATCTCCCTAACACATTCCACATGTTCCCAACAGGTGCAGCAAGTGAAGATAAGAATTCTTTATCATTCTTTTCTCTGAGCTTCTCACAGCCTTTCCCAGCACAATGCCTGGGAAAGTTGTGCCTGCTGCTCTCTGTGGAGAGAGCTGTGGCCCCACACAGTTACTCAGGCTTTCCAAATAAGTAACCTGAAACAGAACATGACTATAAAGGCTGCTCAAAGTCCCAGTTATTCTGTGGCAAAACCTGGCAGAAGTCCCCTAATACTGTATTTATCCAAATCAGGTTATATCAAGAACAGATTTTTACAAGAAACATGGAAATTATTGTTAACAGACAGCAACTAGAACTCATAAGCTGCAAATATTAAAAGATCTATAGAACACAAAGAAATAGAATCAGCTGGGAAAATATGCAGGAACTGATGGTAGGAGAGACCCTGTCCTCCTAAAAGACAGCTTGCCTCAGGAAAGCCCCCTTTCTCCTCCCCAGAGAGCTACTAGTACTTAAACAACTGCTTCTAACCGCTGAATTTCCAGATTGGAGCTATTAACCTTCAGATAAACATCTAATTCTTTTACCCTATAAAACCATTTTTTCCATGAGGAACACAGAATCATTAGACATAGCACAGGGACATTTTTCTGTATAGTTTAAAGCCAAAATATTCTTTAAAAGGTAGCTATTCATCTTCCTGGCTCTGGCCTCCACTCTACCCTCTGACACTATTTTAGAAGAAGTAGGTGCCATTAGTTATCAGCCAAGTCCATGCTGCCCACGTGTGATGGCCCATGGGAATCCACCCAGGACTCAGCTCCCTGGCTGTGTCTCCATGGCACAGCACAGTGGGGAGCTGGAGGAACAAACCAGGTTACCTCCACAGCATTCCCATCACAAGGCTAATTAACACATCTCTCTTACTTGTGCACGGATTTGAACTGCACTGGGCAAAATTCTGATAAAAGAGCAGACAGAGAACACTGGTTATATCAGAAAACTAAGGAGGACAACTACAAACAAATTTTGGGATATTCTAGATAGTCTTAGCAATTGAAGAAAAATTGTAACGCATTACCACTGTGTCTATTAACCAGGAAAGTCCTTGGCTACATTATAGTAGAGGGGATTTTTCAAGTGTAGACATAAAGAGGATTTCTGAAGGAACCAAAATATGGCTCTCCTATCTCAGGGTTTGGTGAGCCTCTGCGAAAATGCTCAATCCTCAAAAGTATCACAAAAGAAATGAGTAATTGTCCTAAAGAATATGATCATACTGACAAAACCAATTAATTCCTCTGGGAAATTCTTGCAGATTTTTAAAACCAGCCTCTGAGATTTGCTAGCAGAGATATAATTATCCGTGATCTTCTGAAGGCTGATTAAAGAAAGAAAACCCTACAAAAAGAGCAATTGCTCTTTATGGCATGCAATATCTCTTTGAAACAAATTCAATAGAATCCTCTTGGGTTTATTCCTAATTGGTTTCATAGGATGCTCCCAAAAGGGAAGCAATTTTGAAGAGGATTCCACTGGGACTTTTTCATCATCTTTGCATAATTCTGATCATATATCATTACTGAAAGCCCGTTATATTTCTAGTTCCAAGTTTAATGTAAAGCATTTTTTCTTCTGGCATTTCTTATGTTAAGCCTCAGATACAGAAAAGACCACAGGCAGCTTGTGGGCACATTATGTATGGTATTTGATAAGATACTTGTGCTTGAATAAGAGACTATTTAACAAACATCCTGTGAATTTATACATGAAAGGATGAAATCATGAGAGAAACAAATTTACAGGCAAAACATATTCAGCAGTGGTCTCATCACTTTCACTGCTCGCACTCATATTTATTATACATTACTTGGAGCTACTTATTTTGAGAGGGCAAATTGCACCTTGACAACTTCACTGTATTACTAAGTACCAAAATCATATTTTTCCTTCCTACTTATCTCTGGAATGAAAATGAAATAATTATCTTTTTTTTTTTTTCTTTTTGCATTTTCCCATGACAACCAAATGTTAAGATTGGTCAGTAGTTCTCTGAAGACACTGCAACTAATCCACACTATTTAACTCACATGACAGACAGTCTCAGTCAGCAGATCCCTAAAGCTTGGTATGGGTCCATAAAAGGACAGGATTCTCCTAAAAGGGCTCTGAAATTCTGGATCTAAACAAAATGTCCAGATAGCCCAGCTGCCAGCTGGACTATTTCCTGGTAGTAAATCTTGGTACAGAAGCTTGTTAAGAAAAAAGCAGAGGTTAATAAGCAACAAACATTTCATAGGTCAATAACACAGTTTGTTGGTGGAGAGCTAGACAAATCTGCAAATATAAATTCAAAAGGTACCCAATTCCTCCTGCTTTCTTTAAGGTTCTAAAGCCTTCATAAACATGGTGATTAATACTCAACTGTAAAAGTCTTTTCTTAGAGTTAAGCCAGTGATCCAAAGTGGCAGAACAAGGAGTAAATTGCTGCTTGTCATCTGCAGAATAAAATAATCAGAATGCTAGAGGTAAAAACATGCACATGGACATAGGAATGTGCCTTATAGAACACATGGACTTTTTTAAGCATTGGTGATTGAACTACCTGTTCAGACCCTAATGCTGAGATTAATATTTGCTTCAGATTGTGAGAAGGAGTAAACAAATTAACAAAACCAAAAAAAATCAAGAATGTCCATTCAGCGATAGTCTCTTGAAGAGCTGGCAATTATTCTGTCCTCAAACGGATCAAAAATGGAAATGCAATGCAGGACAGCTGGAACCAATGGACAAAGTGGCTGGATCAGGAATAGCCTTTCAATCCAAATGATACCACTTGACATGATGGTGTCACCAGCAGAGCTAAAGAACTGAAAGAAGAGACATTCAAAAAAAAAAATTATCCTCCTCAGTAATGGGAACTTAATAGATGTTCAAGCACATTGACCTGAAGGGACACCAACAGTGTGAGAGCATTACCCTTTAGCTGGAATACAAAACTGGTACAAAGGGCAGAGAAATCAGGACCAGTACATACAGACCATATCTGAAATGATCATTTCCTATGTAGAATACTAAAACTGCTCACCATATGTGTGGATGACCACCCCCAGAAAAATCCAACCTATTTATTCTTTCTTAATTCAGGAGGGAGAGCATGAGGAAAAAAAACCTGCTTGCAACTTACCACATTGTTTAAGGCATGATTTAAAAAACAAAAAGAATTAATATATTATAAGATCACTGAGTGCAAAGTGCAGAGAAGCATATATGATCATCTTTATTCTGTATTTGAACTTCATTTTTCTAATCCCTAAGGCACTTCTAAAAGATTTTCTAATAGGAAAAGTTTTGCTCTCTGGGGTAAAAGTTTTCAATTGCTGCGATTTTTCTCTCACTACCTCAAGGATAATTATCTTCTCTAACCACTGATACATTGTCTGCTTTGAATCTTCCACTTCTTTGACCAAGGAGTTCAATTTAATAGAAAAAGTTTAATCTTCCCTTCCAGGGAGTTTCAATAGTGTTTTAATTTCATTTGTCTGGAAGGTGATGAGGTCTAGCACTTTTACGGAATCTGCTTTCAGTAGCTGTCACAAAGATCAGCCTGTGGGAGATTATCTCTGACCACAGCATGGGACAGGGGTCTGTTCAGGCCGGCAGGAACAGCACAAACCTGAGGCAAGCAAAAAGAAAACATCCATCCAGAGCCATTAAGCAAAAAAGTATTGTCTGTAGTTCAAGAATTCCTACATTTGCACATTCCTGCAGGGTGGAGGAGTACTCAGATGAACTGATTCCTTTTCATTGTTTCCATTCTCTTCCTTAGGGCTACGGTGCTGTCTGGTGTCCGAGGCAGACAACACCCAGCACGAGACCAGGCTCCAGCTAACACCCCAACTCTGTGTGAGCTTACAAGTGCTTGAACACTCATTTCTTATGAACTTCAGCAATGCCAGTAAGCATTTATCTCATGAAGGAAAGAAGGTTGCTGGAATCACCACTCCACCCTCAGAGCTCAGAGGAAGTTAAGCCTTTGTGCCCCAGCCACTGCTTTGCCCACAAGTGTCTGCCCCCAAGTGTCTGCTATGCCCACAAGTGTCTGCTATGCCCACAAGTGTCTGCTGCAGCCTGAAGCCTGCCTGGCACCCACAGGTGCTGCTGAATTTCTAGGGATCAGGTTAATTTTAACCCAGTGTTTCACTGCTTCGGCTAAACAGACTTGAACAAGTTTACAAGCAGAAAGAGACTCTGCAAAGTCTCAATTCATATTGTTCAGGTAAACACCACAGCTAAACTGATGAAGCAGGACACCTTGGGATTTGGAGTCCCAGAGTGCTGTTATGGATTTTCCTTTTCGCCTTTTCACTCTCACTGTATTTTTGTGCCATCTAAGTTGCATATGTTCTGTGCTTGATGCAAATCAGCCAAACCTTTCTTGGTTTCATCAAACTTTACAGATTTGGCCTATAAAAGGCTTGTCTGTTTTCTTTAATGAACACAGACAGGTATCTTTAAAGATGATGAAGAAAGAAAATTCACTGTGTAGTAAGAAGGTTAATAAAGTATTACAATTATAGCCACATCTTAGTACCAGCTTGAAAATCCATGTTCCTTTTGTGCTCATTCATTTTGTTTTCTCCTGAGCTCCAATCTATTTTACTGCACTATTTCTAACCAGTTTTGAAAACTTCCAGCCTAAGGCAGTCAGACAGTCTCTGCAGGGACTCCATGTACAAGGAGTCTTGATCATCTCTTGATGACATGTAGTCTAATTAGGAAATCAGGTAAGGGTGGGCAAGGCAGCAGGAGCAAAACCCATTAAAAGCAACCAGGACATTCTTGGGATTTTTTTTTTTTCTTTTTCACAAAGAGTCTGCTTTATTTGTGCCCTGAACCGTTAATTAATTAAACTTCTGGTTTCAACCTGCTCTCAGAGTAACCTGCTTAATTTCATCCTGGCTGAGAGAAAACTCCCCAGCAATTTTGTACTTCCTTGACTTTCAGCTATGTAACTGTTTTAAAATCAGGAAATTTGGAATCTAATTGTGCAATAGCATGGTTGTTGGGATTATTGTTACTAACAATATTAATGTGTTATGCACTAAGACAGACTATTTATCATATTTTATTTTAGAAATTGATTTTCTCCCTCTCCTATTGTATTCAAAATATACTTTCACTGAAGTCAGTGGTATGAACAATCACAAACCCCAAAGTTTAGACTTCCGTATGCATAGCTTTGCTCTAGGAATGCATTCTTCCTATGCAGCAAAAGTCCATTCCCAAAGAAAAACAAAAGAAAAAAAAAAGCTTTAGCATTGAGATTGCTTTAAAAAAACTCAGTAGTGAAGGAGAAAGGCAGAATTCTAAGCCCAGAAGACTAAAATCATGGAGCAAACAGATACAAGGGAATTGAGGCTGAAAGGTAGTGCTTATGTACAGTAAAATAGCCTGTGTGGACTTTGTAGATTCCTTCAGCACATTATTCCCTAAGGCTTAGTGAAGACATGCTTGTGTTTTCCTGTATGGCTGCTCTGGATGACCAATGACCTCTCAGGAAGGTTTTATCAAGGGCTGAATAATCACTCTTGATATTTTGCATGACATTGACATGAATGAGGACAAACCTATACTAGAAAATGAGAAACCCCCATAAATGTAATTCTGTGTAAGTATATTTTAAAAAAGCTGTCAACGCAGGTCAGCTCAGTAGTGAGTCCTACTCCAGACAGCATTGAGGAGGCTGGTGGGCCTACACAAAAAGGGTCCATTGTTGTTCCATGGAGGGACAGACCCCAAGTTGGAAAAATCTCCCCTGTCCAAGGCGACTGAGCAGAGCCTCTTCCAGGATGCTTTGTTGCATATGCAAATACACTCCAGTCCTACCTCTCTGGGTGGCCCATTGGCCTCTATGACCCTTTTTCCTTTTATGTATAACCCCGAGAATGTTCTCCCTTCCCTGCTTACCCATCGGCCCCATACAGCCACAGTGTCCTGCCCCCTTTACCCTACTGGCTGCCATCCCTTGTCCCACCTCTCTACTGCCCTGAGCCCTCAGCCCATCGGCCCTGATGCTCTGCTCCCCCTCCCCTTGTCCCCCATATTTAAACCTGGACCCTCCACTGTTCGTTTGTCTTTGTCTCTGGACACCTTTGTGTGTGGGTGGAATAAAGCTCCTTCTCGGAACTCCATACAAAGACCCTTCCCACTTCTTTGCCATGGGTGATTATACAAGAGAAGTGTGCACTGCAGTGATTGTGTGTGTGTGTGTGTGTGTGTGTGCACTGCAGTGATTGTGTGTGTGTGTGTGTGTGTGTGTGTGTGTGTGTGCAGTGTGTGTGTGTGTGTGTGTGTGTGTGTGTGTGTGTGTGCACTGCAGTGATGTGTGTGTGTGTGTGTGTGTGTGTGTGTGTGTGTGTACTGCAGTGATTGTGTGTGGTGTGTGTGTGTGTGTGTGTGCACTGCAGTGAGTGTGTGTGTGTGTGTGTGTGTGTGTGTGTACTGCAGTGATTGTGTGTGTGTGTGTGTGTGTGTGTGTGTGTGTGTGTGTAGGGCAGTGATTGTGTGTGTGTGTGTGTGTGTGTGTGTGTGTGTTGTGTGTGTGTGTGTGTGTGTGTGTGTACTGCAGTGATTGTGTGTGTGTGTGCACTGCAGTGTGTTGTGTGTGTGTGTGTGCACTGCAGTGATTGTGTGTGTGTGTGTGTGTGCGTGTGTGTGTGTACTGCAGTGATTGTGTGTGTGTGTGTGTGTGTGTGTGTGTGTGTGTACTGCAGTGATTGTGTGTGTGTGTGTGTGTGTGTGTGTGTGTGTGTGTGTACTGCAGTGATTGTGTGTGTGTGTGTGTGTGTGTGTGTGTGTGTGTGTGTGTGTACTGCAGTGATTGTGTGTGTGTGTGTGTGTGATTGCTGTGTGTGTGTGTGTGTGTGTGTGTACTGCAGTGATGTGTGTGTGTGTGTGTGCACTGCAGTGATTGTGTGTGTGTGTGTGCCTGTGCCACCAAGCACCTTCATTACTGGAGATGCTTCTGAAGGTCGCAGCACCGCTGCCTCTTGCTCCACCGCCAATGGGTTAGCGGTTCGGGACATATCATGGTCCTAAGTTTTGTATGCACTCAAGAACAAAAATTCAACAACATAAAGTAACTATATAGATTATATAGTTACAGAAATTAACTATAATCAGTATTTCTCACCCCAGAAATTTTTGCATTAACACAAGGAGGTTTAGCAAAATTGCAATGGATGGATGAACAAGATCCAGGAAATGCTGGTATTACCTGTCTCCAAGAGGAGAAAACTCTAAACTTCATGTAAAACGAGACCCTGCAGAGTACATGGGCCAGATAAGAACAGAAGCAGAAAAGTCCTCTCTACAGAGTGGCATTTTAACCCCACTTCTCTTTGCTTGGGCCTGGGAAAGCGGTGTCGTGCAGCCAGGGACACATGATTCAAAGCTATTAGAATTGTTAGTTGTGATGAATCAGATTCCTGAGAAGGTGCAAAGGATGCCTGTTTGTGGACTTACACACTCCTTGGAGCAAGGATCTGGCTCACATCCTTCTACCTTGGAGCACAGGCAGAGCTGGATCCTCTCAAGTTAAGCTCAAGTATTGAAGAGTACCAGGCTGTGCTCCTCAATGCCAGAGATTCTGAGCACTTTGCTCTGAAGAAAGAGAATGAGAACTTGCACAAGCAGGAAGTGTTGAATATCAACAGAGCTGTCAAGTGAAGCAGATAAGAAGACAGGACATGGGGCAAAGCTGAAGTGATAATGTAATAGGGAAATTCAGAAGTCACATGTGCAACAGGGAAATTCAGAAGTCACATATCCTGCAGCTGTCCTGAGGTGGCTTAAATGCTTGTGCATCCTTGGAACTGGGCAGCTACCACCTCTCATGGAGAGGAGACAGAGCTTCCGGAACAGGCACCCCTCAACACTGCACTGCTGTGCTCTGTGTCTGTTCAATGCCTGAAAGCTGGAGGAACAACAGGTCAAGAGATGTCTTTAAAGAATCAGAAAAAAAATCGGAAATAATTAGATTTGGTCAGCTCAGCCAGCAGAAGTAATACTGCATTTCTTTCTCTTCACCCATTCTTGAGCTTCTAAAAAGCAAAGACAATGTTCAGCTGATTTATTTCCCCAGAGACAGGAAGCTAAAATTGTCAGAGAGAAAAGGAAATAAAAGTTATGCCTGCGTGTGACAACTGTGGCTGGAAAAAGCAATAATAAAGAAATGAATGTATATTGTATATACTTGTTCAATTCAATTAGAACACAAGATGTTTGTTTCTTGTAAAGTTAAATTCTGCTCCATATAACAGACACATAAAGGTACAATAACCCTGTTTGCATCAGACCAAAACCAACAATAATGTCCTATAAAATTAATTTCCAGCTTCTTATGAAAACAAGACACTTTTTAATAATATGTCATGGCATTATTTATTTGCTATAATTTTAATAACAAATGAATTTTGAAAATAAGGTATATATTTGAAGAAAGCATACAGTGTCATTTGCAAGAATAACTTCATGCGGCTCTTTATGTGACACTTTTGAGTTACTATGCAGATCTTTTAGCTTTTATTGCTATGATCCTGACAGGTCCCTTCCAACTCAGCACATTCTATGAAAAGATAAAAAAAATCATGGGAGAGAATGCTCTCCCTTGGCTGAAGGGGAGAGAAATTTTGAAAATTTGCATTGTGTGTATGTTACTCATCACATCTAATGAAGAGGCATCTCAGCATTTTTGCTGACAGTGGAACTTTGTTAAAGACAGTCCCTGCCACAAGGACTAATTCAAAATCTGGGTTAAAAAACCATCATTAACCCCATCAGATAGAATTAAGGCCCAAAGATTATAGGGCCAAACTTAGAGGAGTTCTGCACTCACAAAGCAGCTCTAAATTTAGGGGTCCTAAATTTTCAGTGGTAAGCCTGTCTACACATATGCAGCCCACACTGAGGCTGGGCTGCACCAGGGCATTGTGGTGATGGATGATTGTGCCAGTGGATTGTGCTGATGGATGGTTGTGCCAATGGATTGTGCTGGTGGATTGTGCCAATGGATTGTAACAATGGATTGTGCTGGTGGATTGTGCCAATGGATTGTGCCATGGATTGTGTCCATGGATGATTGTACTGATGGATGATTGTGGTGGTGGATTGGGTTGATGGATTGTGCTGATGGATTTTGCCAAGGGGTTGTGCTGGTGGATTGTGTCCATGGATGATTGTGCCAGTGGATTGTGCCGATGATTGTGCCGATGGATCGTGCCAGTGGATTGTGCCAATTGCAGTGGATGGATTGGCACAATGAGTGGATTGTGGATGTGGATTGTGGATGTGGACTGCCGATCCCGTGACAGTGGATTGTGCCAATGGATCGTGCCAGTGGATTGTGCTGATGGATCGTGCCAATGGATTGTGCCAATGGATCGTGCCAATGGATTGTGCCAATGGATCGTGCCAGTGGATTGTGCTGATGGATCGTGCCAATGGATTGTGCCAATGGATCGTGCCAGTGGATTGTGCTGATGGATCGTGCCAATGGATTGTGCCAATGGATCGTGCCAGTGGATTGTGCCGTGCGGCTGTGGGTGCTCCACTGTCTGTGTGTGAGGGTGGCAGCCAACACAAGCAGGCAGAAGGTTGTGGAGAACAGGGTTTTCTATGTAACTGCTGCCATACACCACAGTTGTCCCTGTCTGACATCTCAGTATCTTCTGCCAACTCCAGGTTTTCAGACCCCTCCTGAGGCATTGTGTGCAGCTTCCTTTCTAAGCTGCAAAACAAGATACATCGAAATAAGGAAACTGTTAAACCACACGGAGGAAAAAAACTGCTCCTCTCCACTTCTGCAATAGAAGACTTAGAATTATTGCATGTATAATACAATTCAGTAAAGTTTAATGAGTTTCTGAAAAAGTAATGTTGCTTTATTATCCTAAATTTGTAGGCTAGACCAATATGTAAGTGATTTAATAACAGCACACACAGCTTCACTAACGCTTTTATGGACAGTTCAATGAGAAAAGGAGACAAAACTTATTTCTAAGATCCATTTTTATATATTTTTTCTGACTTTATGGCATGCAGGCAAAAAGCATACATGTAGGCTTAACAAGAGATGGACAGAAGATAGTTGACACCATTTTCTTCATTGCCAAAGAAAAAATACATGGAAATACTTCTTCTGCAACTATGTTTCAATTTTGGATTCTGGATGAGAAATTGTTGATCTACTTATGTGATACCAAAATTGTTGCCAAGCCCAGCAACTGTAAGCAGGCATCCCCCAGAAGTTCTACCCCTTTCAGGTTTCCCGTTCATTCTTGCAGAGGCCAAAAGACCTTGGTAATTTGAATTTTCATTTAATTTCATCTAGTATATGCAACTTCTCACAACTTCAGCAAGCAGCAGAACATCATGATGCAGACACAATTTTTTTTTAATCTAAATAACAAATAAAATATCCATTATTCGTTAATAACATGGCGCTGAACGATGAATAAGGTACTGCACCAGCACTGAAATAAAATGTGTGGGGTTTGGGCCGAAGTATCCCTTGTGAGCTTTATTTTAATTGGAGCTGCATAAAACCTGGCAGTGTTAATTCCCAAGGGCATGAGCAAGTATTTTATTTGGTTCAGATTCAGACATTGCCACACACAATGCAGGATATGTTGCAATTTCTTTTGACAAAAAGTTGACACAGGATTATATTTTGAAGATGTCTGCCTGTGTCCTCTGTAATTTGCAATTTTTGATACTTCCTACAGTTAATGAGATTGGTGTATATATATTGATTTTGTTTGAATAAGAGCCCACCCTCTTGATACCTGCAGAAAAATAATGTAAAAAAACTCTCCTTCATATCTCTGAGAATTGTTTTCTGCTACAGGGCAAAAACTCAGACTGGAGACAATAGATGACAACAAAGCCAAAATTTCAGGGCTGTTTAGAAAATTTCTGACTACATGTCAAGATTGAGGCTCAATGAAGCCTTTTTCATTTTACAGACTGAGAACCAGAGGGACAGAAGCTGACACCAGGACATCAAAAGTGGGATAAGAGAATAGCAAGCACATCTTATACATATCCTCAAATGTGTATTTCCACAGCAAACAAGCCATGTATGAGAAATTCACAAAAATCTGAATGTAACAGGGATGCAAAGGAATTTCTGGCCCAAATTTATCCCATCATCTAGTTATTCATCTGTTCAGTTACACCACCACGAATGTGGTGTATCCTCACCTTGGAATTCCTGAGACAAAGAATTTTCTGAGTGTAACTGAGTAATAACTAAGTGGCTCACAGAGCCACCTCTGAGAGTGGCTCCTGAGCAGTCCTTGCCATGCACACAGGCTATTTCCCAGGTTCTTTCAGACTGGCAAAACACAGAGCACTCATCAAAATAGCCACTGAAAGCTGTTCCTGACCTTGGACCTTCTAGCTAATTTAAAAATGCACATAAAAAGCTGCCAGTTAGGACTATATGTATGGTCCTGTGACTCCTTTGGAGTCATCTTATAGATAGACCAGCAACCTGATTATATTTCTCCAGCTATGTAGATTTTGTGTATTTCTCTCAGAACAAAATTCTGACAGTAACAGTCAAAACAGAGAAGCAGCCCTAACATGTGTTTGGTGGGCTCTAGGATAATATAAGAAAGTCTCTAAGAAGTACAGTACAGTTTCCTTCTTTTCTCCTTTGCAAAGAAACACATTCAAACAGTAATTGCTTGCACAAAGTGCAAGAAACTTCTGAAATAATTTGCACTGTGTGACACTTCCCTTATGAAATGAGAGACGTAATATTCTGGGTGTTATTTTTTAATTAATGCCAAAGCAATCTGGATAGATTTTTTTTCCTTCAGTAACATACAAGTCATTGCAAGCAACACAATGCTTGAACCTCTTAAACAGCAAGGAACTGCAAACCATGAGCACATTATGCACTTCTTCACTGCAAAACCTGAATAGAATATGATTGATAGAAAGATCTCTTAAGACAAATTATTTTCTTTCTCTTTTTTTCTTTCTTCTTTTTTTGCCTATCTTTGAAGTTATGCTGCTGGCAGTCTATGATATGAAGCAAATATTACTTAGGGGTTCCTGTAGTGTGTGTACTGTACACAATTAAAACACTACAAGGAGGTTTATCATTTTAAAGTCCTGCTTGGCTTATTAGGATTGCTCTCATCATAGTCTGGGTAAAAGGAACAAGGAAATCTGCTGTGAGTAGTTAGAAAAAGTCACTATAGTGAAATAAAAGACCCAATTACTTTAACCCACATTTCCACATGGTTCGGACTACAAAATTTGCCAGCATGGATAAGAACACACTAGAATGACATCAGCACGGAAATTTTGGTAAAATAAAAGCTGAGCCACTTTTTACAGCTTTGATGGATTGGAAACTGTTATATAACATTTAGTTTAACAGTCAACCCTTTTCTTTCATTTTGACTTCCTGATACCATTTGAGCTGTAAATCAGAATGCGCATGGATACAAAGCAGAAGTAGCTCCATGGCTTTGCGACTTGTTTTTTTCTCTGTGGAGCTACTCCAGAGTTTTAACTGTGTATATACTTAACTGAATCAGAACAACAGTAAAGTCTGTATAAAGTTTCAGAAAGCAAATATAACAGGAAGAGAATTTCTGGTGAGTAAACTAACCTTAAGGTAGATTTTCATTAGGATCTGAGTAGATACTGAGCTAAGTATCTTGAATTTTTTCTAAGCTTTGCCTTACAGAATTTCCTCCCAGCTAAGAGGGAAACTGCACACAAAAGAGTGAGAGCAGTGCCTGTTTTTTCTTGGTTGAAGGCAATATCTTATTCTTGAAGCCAAAGTCAAGGTATCTGTGCTGATGTGCACCCTGAATCCTTTTTTTCATCAACTTGCAACCTTGAATATGACTCCAAAGAATGATACTCCCTGTGATATCAAAGGAGGCAAGTTGAGAAAAATGCCTTGTTTGATCACATGGCCAAGAAATACCCGAGGGACATCATGATGAGCCAATATTACCATGTGCTGGAATTTGATAATGAAAATGCTGCTGCCAGACATTGATAAACAGCCACTGAAATGAAAGGCAAAAGCAGTCATTTTACAGAAAGTATTTTATATTCAGGAAAAGCTAATTTAAAGATGCACATAAAAAGCTACCAGTGAGGACTATATGTATGGAGGTCCTATGATTCCTTTGGAGGCACTGAAAAGGGATCATCAATAGCTTTGATTATTTTCTTTTAAGGTTTTACTTTAATAATTGGTGTGTTTAGGACCTGTACTTCTGCCTGCATTTTTAATTCCAGACAGTAACTTCTTTCATGTGCTTCAATGTGGAAGGACAAAAAGTCAGAGGCAGGTTTTGTGAGTTGGAAAAACCATTTCCTTTTTTGATATCTGTGACTTATGTCACTGGAGGATTTTACACAAATATAACTGAGACCAGGTTTCAGACTTTCAAAGGTTCTTTTGGGCATCATACATAATAGTGCTCATCTACTATCAGGATTTAAGCCAGTTGCTGTTATCTAGTGAGTTACAAGAACTGCACATTATTTGTACTATCAGACAGCCAGGCAGCCACCAGCACAGGACCCTGATGATGCTTTAGCTCTGAGGAGGTGGGAACAGAACCTTTAGCCAGGGTCCATACACCACACTATCCCTCACTTGCTCTGGCATGCAAAGATGCTGGACTGAGGTGTTGTTTGTTTATGTTGTCTCCTCAAATGGCAAGAACCACGTGTCCCTTCTATTCCCTGCATCCACAGCAGCCCCTGTTGCACAGGGGGCTTCGAAACAGCCTGGGGTAACACCAAATGGCCAAGACATCACTCCTTTCCACAAAGGAAATCCATTAATTTCTCACCTGATCACTTTTAGCAAATAAATTTCCTCCATGTCCTTAACAGTAGAGGTATTTAAAAGCACTAATCCAACACAATCCAACACAAACATACAATTTCAGTATCTGCCTTCTTTGGATTGAGGAGGCTTCAGTTTACGTGACCAGTCATTAAACTCCTCTGGGAGTTCTCAGTTCAGTGTTCTTGTTCTCATGTCACAGATTTCATGCACAGAAGCAAACAGAAATTATGAATCTCTCATAGTCCATACATAGTCAAAATCAGCAAAAGGGTAAGACATACAACAGAATTTATTTCCACCTTAGCTACAAGGAATTATATATCAGGATTATTTAATTTTTTTTTCTTTTGCAGCACAACACACACTGTTGTAGTTTCTGCACACTTTATGGCAATTTACCAAGTTACAAACCTGTGAATGTTCCTAATCTACCCACAATAAATTTTTATTTTGCATGAACCTAATATATCATCACAGGCTTTCCATGCATCCAGATGAAACATCCTTGCAGGTAAGAAGTTCTTATGACAGATAAATATTAGTATCCTTCTTTTGATCAGCACCTTGTTTAAAAAGTCACAAATCCAGATGTTCTAGTAGTCTCCACCACACTGATGACTTTCCACAAGTTTGTTATGACAGACATCATGTAGATACTGCCCAATTGTCACCTGAGTTAAACTTGAAGATTGCCTTCCTTGCTAAGACTGTCTGCTGCTTTTGGTCTTCTTTTTCCCAAATTCCTTCAAAATCTCTATTGCCTCCAGAGCTTTCCTCAGTTTCGAGCACATTCTGCAGGACCAGGTGACAACCCAGACCATTTTCAGCAATACCCATGCAGGCCTAACAAACACACAGTCGCAGCAGAGCAGAGTTCCCCCAGATTTCCGATCAGAAGTTTCAGCAAAGACCCACCAGGAATGTGTTTGCCTTCACCAGAGAGCAGTGACTGATTCCTGGCATTCAGAATATGCCACCTGCCAGCTCCATGCCCACGATGCCCCCACTGCAGAGGATGCCATTCTGATCACAGGCACTTTTCTCCAGTATCTCACAAACCTTCTAATTCATCTTGAAAAGTGCATGGCAATTTGTCTTTATGTTTTAGTCTTCTTCTTGTTCTTTACGTAGCTCTTGCAACAGACTTTGATTTGAAGTGGTAATTTTTCTGAGTTTTATGAATTATCACACACTGCTTTATCTCCAAGCACATGGTTCAGAAGGAGAACTATCTACAGATTCCAGGTGCTTCCAGCACTGAACAGCAGCTAAGGGAAGACATAAAATGTCTGTTTATTTTACTGCATCAGACTGTCACCACGCAGCACAGGAAGTTTTTCACCTTTTTCTCTAGGCTGTCCTGCTGATTGAAGCCACCAAAAGGAGACCATTCTTGCAACTACAGCTGTAGGGGTTTTATGTCTCTTTATGTCTAACTTCCTCTGATTTGGCCACCCTGGGGATCTGAGACGTGTACACAGCCCTCTGACTACCAAAGCAGAAAAAAAGCCCTACATGTAAATAGTTATAAATAGCTTAAGGATTTTTATGCTGAAAGGTTCTTTTGACCATCATGCCAGAAAAAAAAAAAAAAAAACATTTGGAACGGGTTTCCTCCAGGCACTCGAGTGATAAAAAGAAGGTAAAGAATAACAGAGGAAAAATAAAGGAGGACAAAGGGAAAAAACCCATTACTTGTAAGCAAATCACTAGAACTTGGGTATATTTCCTGAAATCAAAGTAGCTGTGTTTCATTTATACATTAGAAATCCCTCTTTTTGTCACTTCATTATTGGCAGTGACACTATTCACTTGCTCTTTCCATGCACCCTGATAAAGGCTGATTGTTTGCCTTCAATAAATCATGCCCAGTGCCAAGGCAATGCTGATTGTCACCTGTGATCCAGCAGGTCACTTTCACAGGGCTATTGTCCTCTAATCCCTCTCTCTGAAATGTACCAATAAAATTACAGAACAGATTAAAAATTAAACAAAAGGCCTACTGCCCCCTAGTAATATTTTGTCTTATAATCATTTAACCTCATCTTTTTCCAAGTGTAAATAGTTCTGGGTTATGGCAGACTGATGGCAAAATAATATTTGCTATCCTGGCTCTATTATAAATCACCTCTCATAAGACCATCAGAGGTTTTTTTCTCTATAGCAAAGGGATTTGCTGAGATAACAGAGGTCTTTTAGAAATGCAGTTATCCTATTTACAAAGAATTCTAAAAGTTTGCTTCATACAGAAATATAATTTTGGTTTTTATTCAATGGGTCACCAGTGTTTTCTAAAAAAACAAAAAGATATATTTTCTCTTGCTGCAGCAGCATGGGTTTTTCTTTGCCAGCTATTTGCAATCATTTCACTGACATGTGGAGAACTTCATCAGCTTATGTTTTTGACCTGGTTACAAATGTCTCGTCTGAGCATTTGAATAAAATTAATTGTTTGCAAGAAAATAACAAACAAAAAGTTTTACTGAATATCAGTACTTACAAAAAGGAGAGGGGGAGAGAGAGAAAAAAATAGCTATGGTGTTCTAAGAACTATTAAAACTATAATGATTGAAGAACTAACCAAGATAAGAATTGCTCTGCTAGATGAATGAACATTCACTCAGGATCCCATGCAAAATTGTTGAATAAAGACTGAAAACTTATCTCTGTTGCATCACTGAGTGAGTTTACATTTCAAGTAACAGCTGCAGGTAAGAACTCCATGGCACAGGAGCACTTTTGGGTAAAGGTTTAACACAGGGTGATCTGTCAACTGGTATAAGTGAGTATGGCCTTACTGACAAAAAAATGACAAAGTCTAAGTTACTGGGTGAGACATTTGGTGCAAGTCACAGAAAAAAAATGAATTGTGAATGAAAAAATATGAATAACTGCTTTACAGCACAAGCTAGGAATAACTGTTTCAAATTTTTCTTACAGATTTCTAACTTCCACCCAGAAAACCTGTGTGCTTCTGCAGACATTTCAGACGTGTTCCTTTGGTCTGCTCTGAAGTCCTGGTGCAGAGAGAGGGAAAAAGGGCTGTCCAGAGCCCAGCACAAGGAATAGCAGTGCTGGAACAGAGGTGTCTCAGTGTTATGTTTTATCTGCTTGCACAAATTTAGGAGACAAGTGCTAAAATCTACCCAGGCAGCAGCAGCTGCTGGAACTGCCTGCTTGCACTGGGAAACTTCTGATCTCTTGTAATCTCTAATATCTTCTATGTCTTCTCTAACAACCTTTTCCACAGACTGATATGAATTTTCCAGAAGCCATTTGACTCTCTGCTTGCTCCATGGGAAGGCTACAAAAGCCACAGGAGGCAGTTTGACCAAATGTTGATGACCAAATGTGTTCAGCCATGCTCATTTTTTGGATGTTGCTGCATAGAACCCACTGGTTTACAAGAGTCTCTCACAGTTTACAGGTTTTTCTGGAATCCCTTCAGAACCTGGAAAGGACATTCTAGCATAAATACAGGTTGTAAAAATCTCATTAGAATTGCTTTTAAAAATCCTTGAAGCCTTGCTAGTGGAACACCACTACATTGTATAGACATTTTCAAGAGCTATTAAAATTTTTAAAAGTGAACTCTGGAGCTACTTCTTCAGCAGGCAACAAAAAATTTGTGTAACAAATGCCTTAAAACTACAGCTTAGACATAAAACTACAGATTGAACATTTTGGGCTTATTCACAATGAAAATAACTTTATCTTGTAGCTTAATGTGTCACAGAAATTCTTGGTTGAGCATGTAAACACAGGTGACAAAGGAACATCAGTAAAATGGGTACGAATTAGGGAGACAGGATATCAACTCAGATGAAGTAAAGTATCAATTATCAGAATGAAAGTATAGAGATAATGGGAATAAATGTCAGAATCAGAAGAAAAAATGAAAACCAAAACATCCCTGCTTCTCAAGAAAAAAACCCAAAAATTGCAGCAGACCTACTGTGAAGTCAAGTATGAAGTTATGTAAATACATAAGCACAAGAAAGGGAACATTTTATTGTGAATGAGTTGAGCAAAATGAAATTTGGAAGACAGAATGGGAATTTCTAAATCATTCCATAGGTAACAGTCATCTGCTTTTCTCAGGTGCAAAGGACACACATCTCTCTCCCTGGGCTGCACACACATCTTTATTTCATGCACCAGTTGACCTGGATGTACAAGAACCATGCAGCTTCTGCTGCTTAAAATTGAATTATACACCACAATATCTGCCTGATGATAGAATGGCAGTAGGGGACAGGGCAAGGAGACATGAAGAAGATTCAAGTCCTCTGGTGGATTTTGTTAAACATGCTTCTGCCCTTTTCAAAGAGGGAACATAAGGTGTGTTCTCAGAAACTCCACCTGAGGCACTGGGAAAGGGGACTGCACGTTCTAGTAGGAAAGATCAACATGAACCTGTTGGAAGATGAAAAGTGGCAGGTGTGATCCCTCAGTGTCCAGACATGGCCATGCAGCACCTCGCATGGAATTCTCTGCAGCAGCCCACGCATGCCCAGCACACTTCATGTGAGGAATACAGAAACCAGGGCAGCTCAGGAGCAAAGGTTTGTCCCCTCTTGTGCCACCACGTGGCACAGCACAGCTGCTCTCACCCTGCCCAGAGAATGGGTATTAAACTCCAGTGCCCCTAGCTGAATTACTGCATTCCCTGCATTCCCATAAAGAGCTGCTGCTGGAACTGGAACAGTCTCTCTTATGGGCTAAGATGCCTTTGGCTTTGTGGCTGCAAAATGAAAATCTGTGCTTTAGGAATGGGCAAAGTGTAATGAGGAGGGAAAAGGAGAGTCCTCCTGCCTGTTTAGGAGCTGTGCTCGTGAATGTACATATATGATCATGCTCTGTTTCTAAAAGGGGCTGCCTCTATCTGCAGTTCCACCTCTGAGTGTCCCACTGCAATGAAATGGTTCCAGCCTGTGGGGGGACCACAGATTAAAGCCCCTGCCCCTGCAAAGTGAAGAAATAACTTTAACCGTTCAAACTCACAAGTCTGTCATATTTCTTGGAAACAACAGGTAGAAAATGATGTTACCTTAATTTTTTCCTGTTTTAAAAAAGATGAAAACAATATTTAAGTCCTCAACTATCACTAAAATTATTTTTTTGTCTGAAGAGTCTTGTGGATTTCCTCTGCAGTGTATTATATCCTCAGTCTAAATGTCTAAATCAGGGACTGGGTGGAGATCATGGTTCCCTCATGGTCATTCCCTGGGGAAACTAGGATGTGCTCAGGAGATGATGCCAGAATGTGGCAGGACCAGCCCCAAAATAAAGAACAGAGGGGATTATGTCTTCAAATTTCATGGTAGGTGAGACATCCAACTTTTTCTCCCAAGATGAGGTCCCAGACATAATATAAATTATTATGGAATGTCTATGCCTTCAGTTCAGGGCCATGACTTGTTTATGAGTGGGATGCTTTGCAAAACATTAGTGAAAAATAGGTTTCCCTATTCTGCCTCCCTTTCCCTAGATTTTAGCAATATTTCTTCTCCATATCTTTCTAATGTGTTTTTTTTACCTTCATCTGAAAGGTGACTTCTTTGGAGGGATGAATGATGAGATCTCTGCAGCGTGTGAAGACAATTCTGGATAAAAGATGCTGCAGGAATGCAAGTCTGTATACCTCTGTGTTATGGTGGGTTTAGCTTTATTATATTCTCTTTTTTCTTTGCCAGCTATTTGCACATGTGAACTCTTCTTTCAGTCCTATCCCTCCTCTCTGCTTGTGTTTACCCTGAGATCTTTTCAATCAATCAATCAATTAATCAATCAATCTCTTCACTATTCATTACCTACTGAAAAATGGACTGTATTTCATTGTGATTTGAAGTGATATTAGTAAGGACAACTCTCTGTGGTCTACAAGAGAAAATCTTTTGATATTTATCTACATGTGGAATGCCAGGATTGGTTACAGCAGAGCGAAATATGTCAGCATCATACAGATGGAATGAGGATGCCCCTACAAACAGAGTCTCCATATTGATATTTGGCTTTATTTTAAAATTTTCCAGCTGACTCAAGATCGTTGTTGCTGTTGAAGCTCCAGTTCTGTATCCAACACAAGAAGCTTGTTCACGATGTAATGGGCAGCATTGGTAGCAGTAGTTCTCAACCCAATTTCTAAGGATCCTCATTTGAAAAGAGGGCAGCTTGGTTAGTTCTCACCATAACAGTTAGAACTATTTTTGCATCCCAATCCAATGATGGAAATGAGTTAGCATCAGAACCAATAAATTCACTATTAGTTACTACCACTATTCAGTATAAAACAAGATCCATAGTAGTCACCAAACCCAAACTCTATTCCTTCCCAGAGGGATTTATTAAACACTTTTTTTCCAATCTCACACATCCACAAATCAGTCTTGTGAGATTTTTCCTTGAAAAAACTGCTATTTTTTCCTGTTTTGCTACTTAGGCTCGATGCAGAGATTTTAATTACCTTCCCTCAATAATTTAGTATTCTAAAAAACATGTAAATATGATAATGAAGGCTTGGCGTGGAGGGAAGTAAAAAATATGTAAGAGAAATAAATTTTTCTTCAACTCTAAGTGCTTTTCATCATCGACATTCAATATGTAGTGCGGCACTGTTGATGGAAAACCTCTGAATTACTCCACTTGTTCTGCATCACAAGATGTGTTTAGTACTTATGGCTACACACAGCCCCTTAAATTTCCCTAGATTTGGGCAAATCATCAAGCATTCCTCCCTTTGGAAAGGTGGGGGAAGCAGAATCTAACTTTGCCTTTAAAGAACATGGAAGCACACACACATTTACCAGCTGTGGAGGAGGTAAATGGAAGGGCCAGGCTGGAGGGCAGGAGGTAGATCCAGTAATACACACATTTTCTTCTTGTGCTGATGAGAAATAGTTTTTCCTACAGTGGATTAGATGTACTTTTTAATGCAGCTGGATCCCTTTCCCCTCCTTGCCTTCTTATTAAGCACTTTCTTTAGTTTTTGGTCAATTATCAAAGGGAAAGCTTAAAATGCCATCACAAACAGATGATGGCTTTGGAGCTTTCTTTCAATCCTTTTCATCCAGACAAAACCAAAACAAAAGCAGGAGGGAAAAGAAGACACTTTCCTCACTTTCCTCAGGATCAGTGCTCTGGCCTCCTCCCAGGTTTTCCTGGCCTTTTCCAGAGTGTTTCACTGCTGGAAAGGTTGTACTGCAACAGACAAATGACTGGTTGGATGCACTGTGGCAGCTCCCATGCTCCCAAGTGATACAGTCAGAAAAAGAACTCTTACACTCACAAAAAAGATTTTAGACCAATTAAAAAAAAAATCTGTTTAATCCTCCTGCTCCTTTCTCTTTCATTAAAAAAAAACCTCTTCCCATTAACCTGCCCTGAAAAGTTACATATTTATCAAGATTTTAATAGTTCTTTCTGTATTAAAAAGCTTCAGTCATACTAGATGACTTTTAATGGAGCTGCGTGCCTCTTAAATTAGCAAATGCTGCTGTTTGAGGGGAGGGATGAGCCCCACAAATAACCTCAGGCTCACTTTAGGCCCAGTGTGCAGCACAGTTGGCAGTTTCCAAGTAGCTGCACACAGGTGTGTTCCCTCACCCTGCTGAACGCTGCAGCTCCTGGGGGAGTCCACAAACCTGGATCCTCCTCGTGGATCCTGCTGCACACAATCCATCCCCTGCAGATCACCACGGGCCCAGCTTCCCTCGTGCAGGATAGAGTTTCATCCAGCACCAGGAATACATCCCTGCTCCACACAGGATGGGATGGAGGTAAGCCAGGAGAAGAGAGCACACAGGGAGATGGAGCAGCAGCTGAGCTCAAGGTGCAAGAGAGCTCAACTGGAAAAGCACAGGAGCTTGACCGTGTTCACAGGGGTCCCAGGATGAGGGAAGAGATGAGGATCTGACTCCATGTCCATCAGAAGGCTTGATTTATTATTTTATTATATATATTATATTAAAACTATACTAAAAAGAATAGAAGAAAGGATTTCATCAGAAGTCTAGCTAAGAATAGAAAATAAAGGAATGATAAGAAAGGTTTGTGGCTCACACAGAGTCTGAGCCAGCTGACTGTGATTGGCCATTAATTAGAAACAACCACATGAGACCAATCACAGATGCACCTGTTGCATTCCACAGCAGCAGATAACCATTGGTTACATTTTGTTCCTGAGGCCTCTCAGGAGGAAAAATCCTAAGGAAAGGATTTTTCAGAAAAGATGTCTGTGACATGGGAGAACCTCATGATAGTCCCCTGTGCTGTGCTGCTGTCCCCTGGAACCAGCATTTCTTACCCTGCTGTAAGATGAGAATTTTATCCCAGTCTTCACTGCAATTACGCCAAAGCATCCCTGACAGAGGAAGGTTTTTAAAACACTGACTGGGACTTGGTTTTAACTGTCCAAAGCAATACAGAGCTTATCAAAACAATAAAGTTCTGCAAACCTCTCATCTGAAAGATTTCCTTCTAATAATTACAATTGGAACTAAGGCTTAACAAAGGATAATTTGAGCAGGACTTTCCTTTTCTGCACTCTCTGCAGAAAATCAATTAGGGGTTTTATCTGCCTTTTGAAAGAACAAAAATTCAAAGAATAAGTAATCTCTGTTTTAGTCAATACTACCATTCTGATAGAGATTTGTAACACAGACAAAAATAGATCCAGAAGCCACTGACATTGGAATAAAATACCACAACTGTTTCCTTCCAAAATACTGAGTACACCTTGTATTGCCTCTACATAATGGTCTTCAAAGTCAGGACAGCTCTTAAATATTGCTTTTCCCCTTACTTAAATTGAGTAATAAACCTTTCTCCCTTTCATTTCTTGCTTAGGTTATGAACTCTTTAGAACTGGCTCAGGTTGTACATGTCTGCAGTACTTATTCCATGTGCACATTTTCTTCTCCTAACTTTGGGAGCAGCAACCAAGTACAAAAGGACAACTCCAAAGAATCTAAATAGTCTACTACTCTAATCCTAATAGTATAATAATCTAAAAATCTAATAGTATAATGATTTACCTTCTGTTAGATGGAATTTTTTAAACTACTTTCTTATGGCTCCTTTTGAGCACAGTAGCTACAGAAAATGTCGCTGTTGACTTTTAGAATTAAACAGGAATAGTCAGGCAGTAGGACAAGGTGGTTGTGTAGGTTCTATCCAACTGAACTGCTCTAGTCAATCGACTGGAATAATAAATTGGAATAAAATTTAAATGGGGTCTAATTACAGGGATCTTCTAACTTCTTATGACCAGTTAGGATACCTTAATAGCAAAACATTTGTATTGGACAAAACAATGTGCTAGAATGTTGTTTCAGACAGGTAATGTAAAGAAAGGCAGACATACAGAAAGATAAAATGTTACTTTTATATTGCAGTTCTGTTTTCCAACAGAGAACACACATAAATGGATTTACAAATCTCCTAGGAAATGTGTATAAAACAGACACAGGATATTTAGATTTTGATGCATAAATATAATTTCAATGTATATATTGAATATATATACTGCATCTGCCATAAAAAATACCTTTCTTCTGCTTTGACTGCAGAAGCATCATACTTTGCCAAAAATTTAATACCCTCGTTCTTTCACCTCTATGTCATTGATCAAATAAATGAAATTGCCCACTGATCCTTTTGAAGAACAATAATAGAGACCACAGTAATATTTCCAGAGGCTTTGAACAAAAGTGGACACATCTGGTATCACGGTCTCCTCTCACTGCAACCCCTTGTTTGGCTTGGCCAGGAGGAACTGGAGAAATAAGCGACAGGAATGATGGTCTTGCTCGAAAAAATAAAGACTTTAATAACAAAATAGCAAACATGGAAAACCACAGAGCTCAGGGGCAAGATCAAAAGACCCAGGGGGTGTCACACCACAACAAGGTACAGGGGTCTTCTGATTGAAGGGTCCAGTCACCAACAGGAACTCAGAACACGACCTTATTTGTATCAGGTACCGAACCAACTGAGAACAAGAACCAGAAACCTGACCAAATACAGGAGAGTTCTGTCAGCATACTGACTCCCATGACCCCACTCTTGACCTGGCTGGGTGTCCCTTTTTCAGTATGCTGTTTCCCATGGTCTCAGGTTGATGCATTCTGTATTTGCTGCTGAAGCAAAACTACTATTTATCCCAGCTGGACAGGATTCCAGAGTCTGGGGCTTTGAAACACATTCACTCTGTGTGCCTCAGTCCCCTGTGCCATGAGATATTATACAAGTGCTCTTTAAAATACATTATTTACTATCCACAAGCAAATTAAATATATGAAAAACTGGCTTGTTCTGGAAACACAGTTCTTGCCATTGGCTTCCAAGTCTCATCTACTGCTAATTTTGTTTTACTCTTTTAATTCATATTTTTTACTGCATCGGTAAAAATCCTAATTGAATGGCATTTTGCTCCTGAAGTGTCCTATGCCACTTCATCCTAAGACACTATTTTTCAATTTGGTTTCATCTTCTCTGCCTCCTTTGGATCAAAAAGCAATATTCCTTTGGATTCAAAAAGCAAACTATCAGCCATAGCTGATATCTTAACCATAGGGTCTCAGTGTCCCTCGCAATACAAGTGCCCATGAGCTGTCCTCCTTCAAATGCCACACAGGAGGTGTGAAAGAAATACCCAACTCCATTGGGCCAGCATGCCAGGAAAAAAAACCAAACATCAAACTGGTTCAGTGCTGTGAGGCTCTCTAGGCTGAAAATCAGTCAATCTCATTATAGGAGTGCAGTGACAAATTAATGCAGCAGTGGGACAAAACAATCTTTGGAAATCGAACAAATTCAGGAATAAGTTGGGAGCTACGAGGAACTTCACTGCAATCCCCAGCAGGAAATCACATGCCAGTCTCCAGCCATCATGAATTCATATGTGTGTGCTAGACATGAGGAAAGTGCAGTTAAAAAATGATTAAAATATTCAAAACTAAAATTTAAAAAAACCACTGCAAGCTACATTTCTTTCCCTTCAAGAAAATTATGGAACTGGACAGAAAGCTGTAAAGCTATTTCATTCCGCTGAACACAGACACCATAGGAATGCAGAGAGAACTAAAGTTTTACACATTTTACTTTCTTTTTGTTTTCCTTGTGAGGTATGACACCTACTGTTTCTCACCCATCTTTCTTCTTATGCAGAAAGTTACTCACTATGAGGCACACCCATGTAATCACAGTAATTATCTTCAAAAACTGAATAGATGCCCTTGAAATGGAGAGCTTTCATCTTTGTTTCATTAAACTAGGACTTTAGATATGCAACTTCACATGCCTTTTAATTTTCTTTAAGCAAACTCTATTCCTTTGCAAAGCTGTTCTATAGACAACAAAGCTGTGAGGAAGCAGGCAAAGAGTTATGAATGACCTTCTGAGTTTTTGTGTTATTTTGGAAAGCCTCAGAGGCATTTCTGGGAAGGAACGAGATAGCACACAACAACAATAAAAATTATAATGTCATTAAGGATGCCTGAAATGACATTGTCAATGCTAAGGAAATGTCTGTGTTTGTAGCATCTCATGATTTAAGACTGCCACTGACAAATTGCCATAACTAAATGGCACTGCAGATGCAGCACTTGCCAACTACTCTGTGCACAAACTTTGACCCAATCGAATTGGTTTGGATGCCATAGATTTAATTAGGCAGACAGAAACTATTGTGTACCAATGAATAAATCTTTGTAATAGCGACTTTACATTGATCTTTTTTACACAGGCAAGAATTCAAGTTATGCTACATTGTTATAAATCAAATTACAGTGAGTGTCTTGGAGAATTTATCAATGGATATGATTGATTTTTTTTTAAGAAGTACATCTCTGAGATGCATGTTTGTGCATCTTAGTTCAAACCAGTCATCAAAGAGCATGTTAGAAATAATTCTGATTTCTTTCTCTGCATTTTGGTCTACATACAAAGAAAGAGAATTCATGGAGCCCTACATCAAGATACTGTGATATCAGTGTGGAATTCCAAACATTTGACATTTGCTATTCTAGTGCATCTGGTTGTATCTGACCGTGTTTTCCAGTGTCTTATGTTTTATGTCACCTCCATTTTGTGTTTCTCCTGCAAAACATCTATTTAAATCTTGCAGTCCTTCACCTTGCAAGACAATAAAGAGATTAGCAGATGTAGAGTGCCTTCCAATTCACAAAACTCTGTAGATGTACATTATTGTTAATAAAATCCTTATTGTTTTGCTGCCACTACAGGAAATAAGCAGGGGCACAAGGTAGCAAAAGGCAGCAGAAGGGTTAGAAATACATGGCACAAGATAAAGGACACAATTTTCTTGGAGAATAAAGGGTGCATCTCTGTGTGATCTATCTGTCCCTCCTGCTGCCACCACGAGCTGACCCCTGTGCTTTCTTTTCATGATGAATATGCCCCAGTTAGGTCAATTTAATGCTTTCTTCTGTCTGCAGGACTCCCACTGAAAATTAGCTACCAAAGACAGCTCAAAACAGAAGAAATATTTTCAAAACCAGCTGAGACAAAATCTGAGTTAGAAAGCAGACAGCCCAGTTTTCAGCTAGATACAGATTACAAAGGGTTGAAAGATATCAACAACAGCTTTCATCCCTTTTGAGGTTAAATTTTTTTGTTACTTTTTATTAATTCTATGGTGAGAAGAAAAAAAAAAAAAAACAAAAAAACAAAAACAAACACCCCAACCCAAACCCTTCTTCTTGCTGTGCTATACAAATGTTGTGGGAATTTGCTGCTGAGAGAAGAAAGCTGTGGGCTAGGCAGAATGCACAGTGGGCAGCCATAGCCAGCACAGGCTATGTCCAGAGAAGTCAATATTTCCCTTTTTTTTATCTCATTCTTTCGACTCTTCGTAGAAAAATAAAAGGTTCAAGCAGTATCTCAGATCATGTGTTACAGCTCCAGGTGATCTGTTTGCCTTTACTATCTTCAGGCTATTTACCTCTGCCTTCAGCAGATACCTGGACTTTCTCTGGTAGTTTTTTTTAATGAGAGAAGGGAATTTGAGTGGTTTTGTTAAGCCTGAGAAAGAGCACTTGGCAAGGCCATTGATTTTAACGGAGCATGTCTTCCTTACCCTCTGTTCCTACTTGTTTGGCAAACATGGTCATTGTTCAGCCTAAGAGCAGTATTTACCCTGTGCCAAAACAAATCTAAGTGGTACACTGTTATCTCAGCCAGGGAGAGGGATTTATGGTACCAGGCATTGTGCAAAACCAGAATTAATGACAAGGCTGGGAACCTTACAAAGCAAAGAGAAGGGATAAGCTAAGAAAAGAAGGAAAAGAGAGAATGTGTTGGAAAAGATTCAAGGGTCTGCTGTGGGATAGTGAAACTGAATCAGCAATGTCCTTACTGTATTTCTAATTTTGCTGTCTTGGACATTAGCAAAACTATTCCTTCTCCACATTTTTCTATTTTTTATCAATACCCCCAAAGGGGATGATGGTTATTTAGCTATGAGGGTAAGGCACTTTGCTGAGAAACTCAGACTTCTATGCTTATCTCTGCATTAACTTATTCAAAACAAAATATATTCTTCAGGTTGGTGTTTTACATGTCCAACACTCAGCAGCATTACCCTGAAAAACTGTACATAGTCATCATCACATGAGGGAGGGAAAGGGTTCTGATAACTGGATCTTGACTCCTCCTTCAGAAACTTTTTTCACATGGGTGAGAGAAGATTCCCTGAAAATCTGCTGGTTACAGTAATGACATTGAACAGAAAAATACAGAGAGTTTTTCAAATTCATGTTATGCTCCAACCTCTCTAACCCATACAGTGACAGTTTTTTCATGCCCTGTATGCTGCACTAACTTTGCTGTCACAGAGATGAGCAATAATGACCAGAAAGAAATGTTTACAGCCTGCTTAACTCCACATTATGACTTCTAATGACTCCAGACATATGTCACATACTATGGGTTATATCAATGTTTCCCACTTTGGGTTTAAAATTAATCAAATTAAAAATAACCTGTATTTCATAATTTACTGACAAGTAGAGTATTTAAGATAAAATGTAATGTTTCACATCATCTCCATTCAAGACACTCAAACCTTATACTTTTCTTACAGACATGTCTCTTTCTTTTGTGCACAAAACAATGGTTATAGACATCAAAGGCAATAAAGATGTCATCTTCTGTAAAAAAGTACAATTCTTCAACTACTCCAAATACCAGCAGTTGCAATTTTCACAGTCACTAAATTCCATAAACGCTTTGTAAGTTCTGTTATGTATTTCTAAGACACATGGTGTTTATGAAGTTAGTCACATTAACAGCTCTGAAGACTAGAATCTTCAATCATGTCTTCTTTCTCTTCTCTCCCACCCCATGATGTAACTTCCTGTGTTTGAAAAAATTAGACTTTTTAAAATATATTTCCATTAAACATATATGCATGATTGTTGGTATATGTGTGCACATTATACACAAATAATTAAAGTCAAAGCTATACAGTTTCACTTCTTTGTTTTCTTTAAAAGATAAATTTACAGGCTTGCTATCTGAATAGCTGCAGTGAAAAGAAACACAATATATTATGTCTTTTCTTTTGACTGTAGCTTACTACAGATCTTCCAAGTGTCTCTTCGGTCATCTGAGTGAGGAAGCAAGAGATTGAAATATGGTTTCTTCCAGTCCATTGAGGTATTTCATTGGCAGGTTCTTATTTCTGAACATGATTGTCCTGATTTTGCTCTAGTTTGATGGCTAAGCATTCATTGTGGGTATATGGATTGTGTGCTCCCTAAAAAACACAGTATGATCTTCAAGTCAGATATTCAGGGTATTAAAAGGGAAGGGTAAACCTGGAAATTATTGGGTTTGCAGTCAGAACAAGAGAAATGTGTATAATAATTAATAATTCAGAATTATGCCTGCCAGCAGGAATAAAGATTCCTCATTTACTTTGCTGAGCAATGTCGTGTTGGTTTACCAGCACGACGATCTTTCCTAACTCACTGGTCGGTGCTAAAAGTGATTTGAAACTGCGTAAGAGAGGGGTAAGAAAAGTGCTGGTCTGTGATCAGGGTCAGAAGGAGATAGCTCTCCTCTCTGCTGGCTGGGCAGCAGCTGCTTCGGTCTGGGAGGGATGAGATGAGCTGTCCTGTGCGTGGTTCTGGATGTTCATAAAAAAAAAGGTACAAGAAACGCACACCCAAACCATGAATTCATTAGGAGAAAGCATGTTCATAAGGGAGGAGCTGTCCAAGGAAACATTTTGCTACAGCTAACACCGCAGTCCCAGGCAGACCTGAGTGTGTCATTGTCAGCAGAGCAGTTAAATCCCTGTGTTAAATTCATGGCACAGAGACTGCAGCTGCTCTGGAGATATTAAACCTGAATTTAAAAACTTTACTCATGTAATTGTTTCTTTGCAAGGGATTACAAGCCAGACTTAGGATAATACAGCAGCACAGAGACCAAACCACCATCCCTCTTTCCCCCACCACCCAAGACCTGCATTCCAGTGTACAGCTCCCCACATTTTACTAGACAAATACAGCTATGCAAGGAAAGTTAATATGCTAAAATTAGTAGTTATTCCAAGATTTGGTGACTATCTTTAAAAAAAAAAGCCATTTTTTTTCTGATACACATTGGCAACGCTATTTCCAAATATTAAGGCCTCACTTTGCCCCTAAAATTTCTAGAATGGGTTTCAGGCAATTTACTGTGTAATGACTGTCTAAATGTGGCGAAGACGAAGAATCCAGTTTAGGTATCATGGAACCAGGGACTGTGCTTACATTTTATAAACCATTATGAACTGCAGTTCACATAGCTCTTTCTATCATATTTAGGAGCCAAGGAATCAGAGGTGTCAGAAATGAAGTTGATTGATCACTGAAAGAGCTTTCTCAAGGTCCACTGCATCTGCCTACCACCTACAGTGTTTATTCACTCACACACTATGAGTTCTTTATAGAAAAAATTACTATCTTCCCCTCAGCAGAAAAATTGGCAAAATGGTCCAGCCTAGACTCATGCAAAAAGACTGTTCAGTTTTCTTCTTGGCATGAAAAGTCTTCACAGAAAATTTTCTCTGCATCTTCCTAAGAAAAACTGAGAAAAATATGTTTCAGCCAAAATAAGTCAAAACATTCTTGTAAACAAAATAGACTTTCCTTCTAATCTAATTTGCTTGCATTGTAATGTTAGAGGTGTATGGACATTTGGGGGAAATTATTTTTGGTTTTACACCAGCAGTATTCTCAAATTTCAAAATTCAGCCTAACTTCTGAATGAAGGGTTGCAGTGGTTAGCAAAGAACAAACACAAAATATGACACACACTGAAGTCCACTACCACTCATTCTATTTGCCAGATCTCCAGAACTTTGGTTTTGTTAGTTCATTGTCAAGCCAAATTCTCTTATTATCATGGAATAATTAGCTCCAGGTTCAAGCAGTGTCCTCATCTGTGCCTTGGCTCCCCAGACTCCCTTGTAGTACAAACAATTACTCATAAAAGCTACTTAGCAAAACATGTTGTTTTATGCTTCGCAGCTCTTGCACTGCCTCAGAGGACACATCTGCTGCAGAGGGGGACTGAGAGCTCAGCTGTCTGACACAGGCAGCACTAGGTGTCTTCAGAGGAAAGGTCATCTCTTTGCTCTTACTTGGAATAAAGTAATATCAGATTTTGTAATAATGCATTAATGGAAACACTGCTGCAAAAAAAGAGTTCAGTGGGAAATCAATCTGCAGACAGCAGCTGAGAAAGCAGGAGAGACCTGCAACTCTTGCTAAACGTAATGATTCGTTGTTATAAAATTACAAAATGATAAAACATGTAGGTGAAAGGACACTGTATGTGGAAGCTGAGAAGCCTGACAGACTGATACTTCTTTATGGAATAACGGAGTAATATGGGAAATAATGTCAGATCTAAAATATGTCAATAGGAATATCCTTCAATCTCCTCAGAAGCTTGTCTGCTAAACAGTCCACTATGGAAAAGACCGGGGAGATCTGACACAATTGTTAAATTGATTTGCTAAATCAGATATCCTGCACTCACATTCTTGCTGTAGGTGCTGACAAGACCAGCCCATAATCCAACATTTACATACTAATCTGTACTATAGTCATGAAAGATTAGAATACTGATAAAACACATTGAGGATGGTGGGAAAAATACTGTTCCCTTAAGTTTCTTTTTCCACGTGGAAACAGTTTTGTCAGCTATGTACCAAGAAGGAAAAAAACACTGCTATGCCAGTCTGAAGATGAAATAATTAAAGGGATAAAAACAATTTCTCAATAATCAAAGCACTCCCAAGCCAAGCACAGTTCTGTTGTTTATTTTCACAGCAAACAGATTTACTGTCTCATCAACATTGTCAACTACTAAAGCAAATGTTCCTGGCAAGAATCTGAGATACAAAGAACTATAAAGATCATATTTTTATCCTGAGTTGAGGTCTAAATTGTAGCAGCTTCATGAGAAGCTTTTTGCACAAATTAGCTCCTGGCAAACGATTTGCTTTCAACAAATCACAATTCACTGATGTTTCTGGCACAGAGCTTTTATGCACACCAGGATTCTCATGTGAAAGAAAAGGGAAACCAAATGTTTTGATTCATCTTCAGTTCTCTCTGCCATGTAATCTTCTATTCTAATGACAAAATGCTTTCAACGAACAGAATGTGTTGAAATCTATTTCCAAAAATGCATAAAAAGTAAAATATTGAACTCGTATTAAGACTAAAGATCTGTATTAATAAAACCACTACAGTTCAATATAAATTAAGGAATTTTCTTTTATTCCAAAACCTGGTTTTCCATAAAGATACTTCAGGCTCTAAGAACTGATTTTGCTTTCTTGTTAAGCATGTCTGAAGAGAGATCAAATGAAAAAAAACCCACATCTTCAGGATGTCAGAAACTTATTTTAAATGCTGCTATACCAAGAGCTTAAGGGCAACTGCTTTTTTAGAAAGCCTAGAAAAATATTCTTGTTTCAATTAATAAAATATTAGCTTTTCAAAGTCCTAACTCCTTTTTTGCAAATAGTAGGTGAGCTTGCCCCCAACTTCACTTTTCTCTTCCTTATCAGAAAGTTTAAAGACAAATGTTAGACTTTATCAAAGACATAGATTGGTAGCTCCTACAGGCTTCTGAAGCAGAGCATAAAATGAGACTATATCCTTAAGTTCTAATGCCACAGAAATCTATAATACACTGCATACTGTGCCAAGAAAAATATCAGTCTGCCCTTCCTGAGTAATAGACACATTTCTGTAAGAGAGTTGCAGTTAAATCTCTTACTACTCTGTATGTTTAAGAAAATAAAATACCTCCAGAATTATTTCATATTTCTCAGATTGCACCAATACAATAGAAAATGGATTTGCTAGTGGCTACCTATCTTGATGGCTTTTAGCTTATGCTATTTTTAGTCTCAGAATTTGAAAGAATTTGCTATTAATCAATCATAGGCACCTTAAAACTATTGTTTGAACTTCGTTGGAGGGGGTTTTGGGTTTTTGTTTGGTTCTTTTTGTTTTGGTTGGGGGTTTTGTTTGTTTCTTTGTTTGGGGGTTTATGTTTGTTGGTTTGGTTTTGTTTTCAAGTGAAATGACACAGTGAGCAAAATAACATATAATTGCCTGTATCATTCTAGTCTTTCAAAGCACTGTTTCTGACTGCTTCTTTACAACTTCTCTACCACTTCTCTGCTTCTTCTGCAACACAATTTTCATCCCACCGCACAATCAAACGTTTTACCCCAATGAAAGTGTTGAGCTGCAGAATGTACCCCAAACCTGTCTGCATTTTGGCACTTCTAAGGGCAGACTGATGTGCCAGACAGGAAAATACTTAATAAAATTACTGCTCGACGTTTTCTCTGTCTCTGAAACATAAAAACCTTTGGGGAGGTTTGGGCACACATTTTAAAATGTTAACTAATGACAGTGGTTTTATAAATGAATTTATTAATACTATTATGTGTTATTGAACTCATAACAACAAGAATGTCCAAATATATAAGAAGTGATCAAATCCTTACTGGAACTTGATGAGTTCTGTAGCCTATTCTCAATGGGTCCAGCAGCAGCTGTACCATTATTGATTGCTGCACTAAGTAGTTTTTTAAATGTTTGGTGTCAGCATTGCAAACCTCATCATTTATGAACAGCCATTTTTTTGTCCCCCTTTGGCACCTGTTTGGATTTTTGCAGCAGGGAAACTGAATAATTAAAAAATGTTTGTTTCAAGTCACTCAAAAATTAGTTCTGAAAGAATTCAGATTTTATGTTTATTTGTGCCAGAATATCTTGTAGGCTTATACAGCTCACAGAACTTATTGACTTTTAATTTTTGTCTGGATTCTTCATTTGCTCTTGGTTTTTCTTCAAGCTGCACAAATAATCATTTACATAATTTTTACTTCTAGCCAAAGCAGATATTATTACAATCAGTATAGTATAATGTTTTTCTCTCTGTACTGTAGCAAAATTTCACTGCTGCATTAGATGCAGGAGTCCTGCATTTCTGGAAATTTCTCTGTGCATTTTCTCCCTGAATGATCAAAGACTCTGTTTTCAGTTTGATTAGAATAGATTAATAAATGGGAGTGAAATTTTTAGTGACAGATGCAGCAAAATACGATGATGAGAGGTTTATTTTATTTTTATTAGATGAAAGCAGGATAAAAAAACTCTTATTTCTGCCAGAATAGAGTTACTTTATTCTATGCCAGTCAATGATGAATTTTCAGATCTGTTTGTGATCAGTAGTATCAGAAACCCTGGGAAGTGTTAGAGTGCAGTCAAAAATTTAATGCTTGACATGCAGTTGACATATTCTGAAGGAGTTACTAAACTGTAAAATAAATTCTTTGTACGGTACCATGATTATTGCACCAATGTTTCTTAGTATGAAAGCCTGTTGTCAAAGTTTTATGCACATCCTCAGACAGCAAAATGAACAGACTGATTTCCAGAGGCATCCGCCGACTTTTTCATTTATTTCTTCAAGGCAATTAACAGTATTTAAGCGTGAGAATTCTCCTGAGTTCCATTTTCCTTCAAGTCAGTATGAAATATCCATGTGCTTCAGTTTCTTGCTGCAAAATGGCTACCTGTATAGATTCTCTGAACGGATTTAATTATATATGGGTGGGCGCCTAGATTGGATATCTGACCAACATTTGCTTATCATGGATGTATTTCAGTTGATCATGATAACTGTATGTGGAATCCTCTGAATCCTTCCCCCTCGGGGAAATCCCCAGGGCGTTGCCTTGGAAGAATTGACCACAGAGTTTTCCCCACCTAGGCAGACAGAAAAGACTTCCCCATGGAATCTCTCACAACACCATGAACCACTCCAGCTCCTTTTCCCATTTGTCCCAGGCATTGCTGGTGTGTCTTGAAATGCCAGTTGTAAATAATATTGCTCTTCTGGAACACCTTTTCCTGATTATTCAGCTGAAGGAGCCCAAATGGGTGGAATAGCCTCTTAAAAGATCAAGGCTCTGTAGGATGTCCAAAATTTCTGTGTGAGCATAGAAGAAAAAAACTGCTCCCAAATGATAGGTAAGGAAATAGGTTAATTTTTTTTTTTTAATAGGAGCTGTGACTTGTTGGATTTTATAATAATCCTGAAGCTGTAGATCCAAATGTGTTTACAGAAATGAACTTCAGGTGATATTATTTATTCCTATGTTGAAAGTGCTATATATCACACTGTACTATTATTCTGTTCCCAGAATTTTCAGAGATGGAATGAACTGCAAAGAACATATCTCCAAGCAGTTTTCTGATGAAAAAGGGGACAAGGTATATTGCTGTTAGAAGAGAGAATTCATTTAAGTATTAATCTGAAGTGCAATTGTTCTTCAAAGCTTCTAACTGCTCGCTGAAGCCCAGGAATGACAGTTTTCTACAGGTTTATATGAGGAGATGTGTGTGCACTCAGCTTAAGGGGAGGTCTTCCCAAGTACTTCAGCCAAAGTACTTGGGAAGACCTTCCTTGAGTATCTCAGTTTTCCTCATAAATTACTTAATGAGCATTTTTATCAGAGTGCACACACATCTCCTCATATAAAGCATTTGTTGATGGGGCAATGGCACCTGAGTATCTATACAGAGTTCACTTCAAATATGCTTTTAATCAGCAATAGTAATTTAAATGATATCGGACATCTACTGTGTCAGGGATGTAAAATAACTCAAGATTCAAAGCATTTCCCCCTCCTGTAATAGTGAAATGAAAATGTACTGGAACTTTTACAAGGTAAGTGAATTCTAAAGAGAATTTTGATGTAGGTGTGTGTAGCAGTTGTGAACTGATTTTTGAAGTTCATGTTAGACTTTTTGAATGGATGTTTTAAGTGGGCAGATGAATGCAGTTCAGTATTTACAGTCAATACAGGCCACTGAAAGTAAGGAACATACCATGGAAAGGAAAGGTGACTTTTAGGCCTTTAAAATAAAGGTTAGAAATGGATTGCAACAAGCAGTCAACATGTCAATATGATTCATCATGCTGAGGTATGACCCATTCCTTCTAGAACAAAGCTTGCAAGGAACGAGAGTCAACTTCTGTGCAATTTAAACTTTGCTTGTAACGACAAACTATTACATGCTCTGTTGGTGTAGAAAATGGCATTTTCCTTTGAGCTATGTTACTTTTAAAACTATTTTAATAATGGCACACTTATACATCCAAATCAATTTATTTGAATAAGTCCATGCTTTTGAAACAAAGCTGACTTGTTTAAACATGTTTAGTTGTGATTGAATTTTATTCTTCTATTTAATGAACACTGTTCATATTGTTCAAGTGCTAAATTAATTAACATGTCTGTAACTCTAATTGCACATATGTCAATCAAAATCAATTGAAAAAGTGACAAAGAATTTGCCCAGAAAACAAAATAGGCCTATTATAGGAAGTGAAAGTAAATTGAAAATTAAAATGAAGCATATTTATCTACAGTAAACACGAGTTAATTTTCAATTTTTTTATCTCTTTTTCAATTAATTTTTTTAAGAAATCATGTTTGCATAATTTTTAAAATATTATATACACCTCTTTTATACTTATTTTGACTGCCAGTCTGTGACTGACAATGTGCACCATTCCACATCATCTATGTACTAATCTCTGTTATGGTCGGGACACGCTATTCTGTTGAAAGGTGAAATCCTAGCTTTAAAGGGATGAGCTTAATTCTTAAGTATTATATAACAGTATTAACTTATGTATGTTTTGCGGTAGTGAAAGGGAGGAATATCTCAGTTTTCCTCACAAATTACTTAATGAGCATTTTTATCAGTCGTCTGAGTCATTCCTCAGAGTAGTTTTCCAATATTTTTGTCCTAATTTGATTTCTATTTCAAATAATTAAAAAAAAAAAAACTCATTTGAGTCCTTTATGAATAAACTGCTGTGAGTTCAAAAAGTAACACTCAGATATTGCATTCTGATACTCTGTTCAAGCTGAAATTTTTTCCTCTGTGAATAATTGCATAGAAGACAAGCAAGATAGTTTCATTTGAAGGATTTACAAAAGGAGAGTACAAATAAAAATTCCTGGCATTTTGCAAAACAACTTAAGTAATTTACCTTTATCAGTCTTGGCTACTACAAGCAAGTAGTAAAGAAAGCATTAACATGATTGTGCTGAGCAGCACTAACTGCAGGACAGATGAAGGGAGAGTTGTGGAGATGATATAATGCCACTGAAGCAGTTGAGTGACTGACATGTCACCTGTGGTGCCCTATATCCCTGTTTGCAACAGAGCCATTACGATGTAAATTAGAGTATTCCATTAAATGCTCCATGTACCCTTTATAATGTCATTGGCAATAACCCATACAATTTATATGCCACATATGGTTTAATATCCTGTATCATCCTAGTGAGACATTACACTACAAAAATGCTCTAAAGTAAATTAAGATTACAAATTAAGAAGATTGAAGTAAAGAACCAGAGAGTACAATGATCACTTGGTATCCAGAAACACGTGCTGGAGAGATTGCACATGCATTCTATTTTCCAGAGGAGTGAAACTTCCTGCATGCCTGCAAAATCCCAAGAGTTTGAGAGGAGCTGCAGTGTGGTGAAGATTTGCTAATGGACCCTGCTCTGATGGATTTGGATCTGTACTGTCCTACGTACAAGCTGGGCTACTGTCCCATCACTGCAGCTCCCTTTTTGAGATTTGCTGCCAAATTTGCCCTAAACCAGGACAAGCAGGGTGTGCGACTTAGAGAATGATGGAATCACTTTGGTTGGAAAAGACCTTGAAGAACATTGAGTCTAAATGTAATTAGCAAATGCAACCATCAAGAAATGTTTTGCTGTCTGAAGAGAACATGATTTATCTGGTAAGCTTTGCAAGTATTTGTGTCATCACAAGCACGCATGTCCAATGCATTAGATGGGAATATAATAAGAAACCTGTGCAAATCAACAGAATGATTCTCAGAGTAGGATATTGGCATGTTTCATCCTTCATCCCGACTTCTTCCAATGAATTATTTTTATGAAGTAAGGATTGGAATTGTTACTCTTTTGGCAGTTCTTATTGTATTCCTGACGTTTTTGGCATAGGAATGCCGAATGGGTTAATTCACCTTGTTTCTCAGATAAAGACCAAGATTTAGTGTTGCTTAAGCTGGAGGCAGAAATATTTAAATCCTCCAGCCTCCTTCTTAGTACCTAATTTCTATTACAAAGTCAGTGCACAATCTTGTCCCTTAAGGTCCAGCTAGCTCAGTTGATAGCAACAGGGTGACATTCGTAGGGCTCACATGATGCTGCACACAGAAGCCCTCAGGGTGCACCTCTAGCCGACAGTAATTCCATGCAGTTGGACCATGCCAGTGCTGACTTTGGATCACCAGAAGAGTAGAACTAGAGAGATTAGGGCAGCTCTGGAGCTGTTCTGTTGTCATGTGTGGGTTTTGTAGGCACCCCTGTAGCAGCCTTGTGTGCACAAAAACGCCCTGTGCGGCCTCATTCTGCACAGCATTCACCAGGGATCATGTTTTCAGGATAATTTAACTTCAGCAGTAATCTTGTCACTAGCTGTCTTTAGTCATGCAAAATCAAACACATAATTCTGTTAGTATGCATCACCCACTGTGGTGTCTATTATGCTGCTACAATGTCATTGTTCTTCACTCACAAGAGGCTCTGAACAGGTCTGCAAGGTCAGTGGTACTTAGGAATGGTCTAACTGCACTTTTCTTTTGCTCTGTGTTTGGAAAATATGACCTAGAGATCATCACAATTCCTGTTATGGGTAATTGTAGCCTGGTGTGTGATCAAAAAAGGTATATAAGGAAAATATTAATAATTTTAAATGTTAGAAACATAATTTAAACCACATTTACTTTATGGGCAGATTGAGTGTAACCTGGCTGTCGAAGGCAGCCAAACTTGAGCATTCCCATAGGAAATGCTCACAGAATTCATACAGGTGATGAGCTAAGGTCAGGGTCAGCTGGGAATGATGCTGGAGGTGTTCCTTGTTCTATACAGAGGCCATTTTTCCTCCTATACCACAAAGCCACTTTGGTTGGAGTGTACAAAATCAGTGAACTTGTGCTTCTGACAGTTAATACAGCAACCTAGTGTCCAGTCATTCTTTTTCTACGCAGTGTCTTTTACCTCGTTTCAAAATGCACTTTTCCTAGCAATCCTAGCAAGTAAGTTGCCTAAAGAAAGTGAGAACTGAGAAGTACCCAAAAAGTACTTGCAGAATAAAGTTAGGCTTTGGGTTCCACGTGTGCCATGTGGGTTTTGGTTGGGGGAAAAGAGGTTTGAAGTTAGAAGTCTGACAATACAAGCAATTTAGTTTTAGGCCAAAGGTGCTGCAATCAAATCAAAAGCTGAGATTTTAGAGGAAGCTGTGAGGAGAACTGGTCTTTTATTATTGATTCATTTGAACTTGTGAATTTGAGTTGTCTTACAGAACATGGACAGGAATACTCAAGCGTCTTACTCTCAAATCTGATAGGGTCTGTGTGGTACCAAGGCTGCACTTTCTGCAATAAAGGAATTTCATTTGAGCAGAAGTACAAAGTTGATAAAGAATACACTAAACTGGGGGGATTTTCTTCCTAATTAGTCAAAAAATAGAATGAGGAAAAATCACCTTATAGCCATCTACCCGCTCCCAGGAATCAAAAAATAAAAATCATATCAGTTCCTTTAAATGAATGACAGATAAAATATCACCATGGAACAACAGGCATACACATCCTAGGGACAGTTCTTTTGTCCTGCTTCTTTAGAATGGCAGATATTATTAATGAAGTAATTTTCTATTCATAAGAATGTCTCCAGCATTTCTGTACTTCGTAATTCAATTTCAGCAACTTGCCATGCAAATAAGTAACACCAAGTTTAGAACAGAAACCAGACCAAAAATATTTGCTTGTCTGTTTAGAGCACATGGCTAATGCCCTTAAACATGACATTGAGAATTAATTTCTAAATACACTTGATAGTGCAGGTTGCCCCACAATGTAAAATGTGAATTTTCAAGATCTTTCAACAACATAGATAGTTCACAATAGACCTTGGAAGCCACAGCTAAAGGAAGGAAAACTAGGTAATGAGCATGCAGGATTTCAATGAAAATTTATCAAAATAAGATTGAATAAGTACTTGATGAAATCCCTCTTGACATAAAATAGGAATTGTATATGTGCTTAGCAAGGTTACAGCTCTATTAAGTAAATTCTGGTTTTGCTTAGGACTAAAGTTCAGTTAATACCAAACTTGTAGTTGGTGACATAAAGACATTGTGTCCTCAACTTTTTGAAGCACATTAACATTCATTTTAATCCTCAGTTTAAAACAGTATGATGCTAACCAGTATAGCATGTACATAAGTTATTTAGAAAAAAAATCTCATGTGCCTCCTTTTAAAAAGGATGAACCCAAATACAAAATAATCAGATACACAACTTGAATGTTGGAAAGTTCTGTTCCAGTTTATATTTAATGCTGTACAAAATGAAGCAGCCCGTTTGATACCTTTATAAAAAGAAATGGTCTGGATAATGAAAGCAAAATTACTAAATCAGCAAGGGTTCCCACTAGGGCTATATTCTGTATTTTTCTTCACTGTGCCATGTGGACCTGTATTCTGTGCTTGGATTACTATACACTACTGGAACTGCATTCCTGAAACAATTGCTGAGATAACATTACTTCTGTATCTATTACATTTGTCAGAACAAATACAGATGCAGATTGATTTGAATTTATGATGTGTATTACTATTTATTCCTCCTAATAGCAAAATAGATATTTGCAATAAATAAGACATGGCATTCATTCCTTCTGAGCTTTTATGAGAGTACAAGAAGTTTAAAAGGCACTGGCTAGTCCATAAAGTAAGGAGACAAAAAGCTGTCCTAATGAACACAAAAGGATCCCTGCAGTTTCTACCACCTCTTTTGAAGCTCTACAACCAAAAACTGAAGAAATCTGGGCAGTCCAGCAGAACTTAATTGATTCCAATGGGCTTGCTTGGTGCTGTATCAGGCCACTATAGAACAAGAATAATTTTTCATAACATTTAACACCTTCTAAATGTCAATATGAAGAAACTGCATTTTCTAGCTAAGTATATAACATCTGAACGGTGGTTCTTCTAATAGTAATGTTACTGACAGTAGCTGCTTGTTAAGTTCCATGTGTATCCAGCCTGATTCATCTTCAACTTATGCAGTATCAGAACTTGGTATGGTGACCATACGTCCACAACATGATATGAATGAAAGACTGAGTTTCAATGGAAGCTTTACATTTTTTTAATTGATGTTTTTATCACCAACTAACATTCATTCTATTATACTTTTGAAAATAAATAATATTTACACATTGCAGTTCTGTAAATAATAAGATAATCTTCCTTTATTATCTAACAACTAATTGTCAGACCTGCAAAAATAGTGCTGCTAAAGTTACATTTTTTGCTTGAAAGGCAGGATATTTTCATTTGTGCCAGATCATTCAAGACTGGAAACTTTTATTTCTTTGTAATTAAAAAAAAATTAATAGTGTCCATCCTGATGTTCCAGAATATGGATGAATGCTATCATTATGTATGTGAGAGATTTCTTCATTCCCCTCTGTTTTCAAAAACTTGAATGCTTTCTCTGTGCCACCACTATCTGTTCTCGCCCTCTGGCAACAAGATCAAAAGGCAAGTGGAATAAAAGGGAATGGCACAAAAATAAAGGATACAAAAGAAAGATGAACTGGTAGAAGAGCAGAAGAAATTATTAAAGAAAATGAAAATAAGAGAGATGACAGATGTAAAGCTGATATGTAACAAGGTTATGAATGTTTTCATGCAACTTTTATGGAGACAACCAAATGAATTTCAACTTACTTGGAATTCTGTGTGCATTTATTGATTCAGCAGCATGAATGTAGTCAAATGCTCATTATCTGCCAATAAAGATCACATTCACATGTGCAGGAAAGTCACAGACTAGTATTTCAAGGAAGAATGTACTAATCTACTACACCTCTACTTAAAAGTAGAGGTTTCAAGGAGCCACTCTCTAACTATCTGGCTGTCTTGGAATACAAATATTTGAGATGAATGGGCTCTGTGGAGAAAGAGACAGTGTGGAAAGGATATTAGAAATAGCTTGCTAATGTCAAGCGCTGCAGTGAGTGTGTGTCACTGAAGACCACTGCAACTTCCCCAGAGGGAGCAGCAGAGGAGGGATCAGGCCCATGTCCAGCCCAGGGAGAGGAACCCCTGCCCTGTGGAAGTGCAGATGGGGTGGGTGTTCAGCACGGAGCCAGGCTCACTGCAGGATCCAGTGCCTGCCTTGGGACACAGGGTTTCTCAAAGCCTGCAACCAGGAAAGAGATGTCTGAAAGAGCTAAGAAATATTAAAGCAGTGCAGTCACTACTCCTGGTAGTGTCCTATCGCCAGCCAGGGTCTGTTTACAAATCACAAACGGGACAGGACTGCTGGGAACGTGCCTTGAGCTGTTTGATTTTCCAGCATCAGCCTCATTACATGGTGATGACAGTGGGAAGATGCCATCAGCTCACATCCCAGGCAGCAGACCAAGAATTTAATGTTTACTCACTTTAAAAGTTTTTTCACCAATCACACAAAGCAAAAGCACATTGACAGTAGTTCTATCCAACCACTATAAGCACACATACCTTTGGTTAAACAATGCTTGCTTCTTTCAAATACAATACCTGCTTGTAAGCCTTAAAACACAATGCACAGAGCTCCATTATTAAGCATAGAACTCCCTAATATCTCACTAGATAAACTTTTCTGCAGCTTAGGGAGTTATTCTAGACAAGCGTTAATACACAGACCATTGTTCTATTTGTCCTTTTCTACTTTTTACATAATTTTTCTGCTGACCTATCTCATGGCTGCTGCTTAGCTCTAATCACAGTCCTGCTGTCTCTGAGGCCTGCTTTTTGCAGCTTTCCCAAAACCCTCTAATTTTATAGATTCCCATAGTGTCCCTGTGTATTTAGAGCTCTCCTCTTTTACCAGACTGCTTTCTTTGGGTGATGGAATCAGTGGGTTTTGTTCTGTACTGTGCTAGTGAGTGTACACAATGTTAATGTGAAAGGAGGGATGGTGCACGGCCCACAGGAGGGAGCAGTCACTCCTTCAACTCGTGGCTGGTCCAACGTGCTGCGGTAAAACAGGGATCCTCTCAGGGGATTCAATGCAAGTCTGAATGCAAAGTTGTTGCAGTGTGACCGCTTTTCAGTTCAAAGTTTGTTTTATTATTCAAATTGTAATTTTAATGTTTAAAGTTGGTATGTTCCGTTGCCCCCATGTTATGTGACATGGTTCTGCCTTGGGCTCCCTTTCCCGCCACTGTCCCTGTCACAAAGTCTGCACTGTGAGACTGTAAATACTTAAACTTGTATTTAAGCTTTTTGCAAATTTATTTTCTACATGGGTTTTCAAGGATCAGCCTAACCCTGTACAGAGACATGAATTAATAATTTTTATATTATGAATATCACTCAATGAGTTTGGGAGACCTTATCAGCTGTGCTAATATCCTTATTTTCCATGTGCTGTTGTTCAGTAGCTCAACCTCAACTATCCAGCTCTGTTCTGCTGTTAAGACTGCTCAGAGACAAATTCCTTTCTCTAGAGAGGTAGTTCAGGTAAATCCAGGATCAAACTCCAGAAGGATGAGTGAAATTACTGGCAACAGCAGAGGTAAAACAGCATGACTCTGTTGGTTTTCCAATTTTCATGTAGAATATAGCTTTGAGCTTTAGGTGGTCACTGTTGGCTTCTTAACAGAAGTGGACATTGTCGTGCTTTCTACTGTTAATTCTGGATGATGCTTTGTGAACTTTTTTTTTCCTCACTGTGCTCAGGAGGAGAAAAGGAATTAAATTATTTAAGGGTGTTTGCGGTCATAAAAGACATAAAGGAATCTGTGTTTTGAAACTTGAATAGCTTTCACGTGCAATCCTACCAAACAGCCCTATTTCAAAACCAAATCCAGAACAATTGTGTTTGTGACCAGCATTTGAATATAAGGTGTAAAGACAAGATGATGTACAAGTTTGCAAGAAACTGGATAACCCTGCTGGATGATAATCCTGCCTCAGAAGGGGGACTAAGTTAAGGTTTTGAGGCTCATTTTAAACTGGTCTTGCACACAGCAATAAAAGAAGTGCAGGGTTTGAAAATTCATTAACTGTACCTAGAAAATTAATATTTCATAATGCAGAAAACAATTAATTTGTATTGATCTGCCAATGTATGTTTATTAAAAGTATGTGCTTTTAGATGGGTGTCCATAGGGACTTCCTCTGGCAAGTGCAATACGTTGTGCAGTGGACACTATATTCATTTTTCTTTTTAAAATAATACATTGTGAGTTTCCTAGAACAAAGGCTTTTTTTTTTTTTTTTTTTTTTTTTTTTTACCTTATGCTCCTGTCTCTTCAGTAGCGTGCTGTGGAAAAACATGGATGTAAACAACATTGCACAGTGCGTGCCTTGCACCTGCTGTGAATTGACAGCTCTTAATTGTTTTCTCATTTATTTGGACTTAGATTTAGCTTGTTGGTTTTTTGGGCTATTTTTGTTATATGGGTTTTGCATGGCCTGGGTTTTGGGAGTGCAGGGGCCAAAGGGTGGGCAGCAGGGGAGGGGCTGCTCTCCCTGAGCAGCGAGTAAACCCAGATGTGATAGACTGAGGGTAACCCCCATTCCCTGCCTCTCTGCACTGTCAGAGGGAGGGAGGGAGGGATTGTTGGCGGTGAGGGGGGAAAGGTGCTTTTAAGGGCTTATTTTAATTCTCATTATCCCGCTCTGATTTTGTTCGTAATAAATTCACTTTATACGTCCAAGCTGGACCTGGTTTTGTCTCTTGATGGTAATTGATGAGTGTTTTCTCCCAGTCCTTATTTCAGCCCATGAATGCTTCATTGTATTTTGTCTCCTCTGTCCAGTTTCAGAGGAGGGTAAGCAAGAAGCTTTTTTTGTGCGTGCCTGGCATCCAGCCAGTGCCAAGCCACAACACCTATGAGAAAGGGAAAAATTCTTTTGGCTGTGCTATCAGAACCCACCAATAACTTCATACGTTGCAAGAACTTGTCCTTCTCTCCTCCCTCTCCACCACACTGCTTTCTCTCTGCTCTAAGGCTATGATTCCCTCTGCATCTGTAGAAACTTGTAGTGTTTTGTGGGAAGTAAATCCAGGCACACAGGCAGGAGCAAATCCAGCAGTTCCACTGGCAGAACCCCAGTAAGCCTGTACGACATTCTGCAGCAGCTGTCGCAGCATTACTGACTTCTACCCAAAATTCTGGGTCCTGAGCTGTGTCTTCATTGCCATAAATCTGTGCTATGTGCAGTGCCTGTCATTATCTTCTGGTGAAAAATAAAATACATAGTAGCAACTACAGAGAGATAGTGTCCTACTTCAGACCTGGGGTCTATCCACCTCTTCAAGGATAGTGCAGTATTTGAGAGAAAAGCAGAAGTTTTGTCCAACTTTTGCCCTCTATGACCTTGAAAACAGGGAACTGATAATTGCAGATAGCCAAAGCTGCTGCCCCTCCCTCTATAGTGTCACCCGTGCTTGGATTGCACTGAGAAGGGGCTGCTGCAGTTTCCTCTGCCAGGGCCAGCAGTTCAGGGTGCTCAGATTCTGATGTAACTTGCTGGTTTTTAGCAAGGTAAAAAACGGCTTGTTGCTAATTTTTTAATTTTCTGTGTTTATAATTTTGCATAGATTTTTGGCAGCTCTGTCCCCATAAGTAGCACAGCTAAATATTTACAGAAATAGCAACAGGAACACTGATATGAATCCCCAAGAGGACTCAACACCCTGTGAAGTATATGACTTCTGGTATAGCAGATGGAATGCTTGGGATATTTGGAAGTATTACAACCATCTCAAAACCTGGTTGTCTTGTTCTGATAGTTATTGGTTGTCTCTGGGAACAGGCCACTCTTATAGATGTCACATTTTACCAATGGCAGAGCGAATTGAGCCACTCCTTCTCCGAACTGACACATTTCAAAAATATCTAATGCTTATTTTCTCCATAGCTTGGCACATCACAGTCTATTTACTGACAGATCCTTCCTTGTCCACTCAAGATTACTTCAGACAAAAATGAGAGAAGCAATTTTGAAATCTTGCTCTCTGCAACCTGAATTGTTGTTTTATTAGATAATATGGGAACTCAACTGGTGTGGCAAATGAAAGTTCATCGTTTTCTTTCTTTGCACACTCTTTTCCACAGAAATAGGCCATATTATTTCTTTCAGTCCATACGGCTTTAAAGTAGAACTGTGTAGGGTTTTGTCAGGATAGCTGTAGTTCTTGGGAGAGATAGGTAGCCCAAAGTTTCCTTTACATCTGTTAAAAGAGAGAATTTTTCAAGACTTCTTGGTAACTCATAAAGGAGAGTTTTTGTTGGTCCCCCACCCCCTGCTCTAATCTGGTTCTCAGTTCAGAAAATCAATGTGCAGGCCACACTAACTTGTCCCCAGTTTTATACACCAGGTCACATCTGTACCCAGCTTCTGTGTTACCTACAGTCACATCATTAAATAGGGTTTGGGTACTTGATGGCCAGTACGGAGTAATTAACACCATATCCTAGGAAGGCAGCTTAATTTGTTATTTGCTACCAGTTTTACTAAGATCTGTTTCTGCCACCTTAATACATTAATCTGTTACCCACTGGCTAACAATAAGCTGAGCCCAGTTTCCTGAACTGATGAACTTTTGTGACTTCAGTTGAGGTAATTTACATCTGAGGCTCTTAGTGTCTGAAAACAAATTAGTATTCAGGTTTTTGACATTGCTTTGAGGATTTTTACTTTGGGATTTAGATTGGTTAGATTGGGACTGAACAGCCCGACCAATGTCCCAATGTGAGAACCAGAAGCTCTTGCAGAGCTCTCCTGGAGGTGCTGTCATCATTAGGGCTCACCCTTCAAAGCAGTATCTGATTGCCAGGAGGGAAACAACAGAACCTGAGCTTACTTGGTGTGAACAGTGCCAGTGGCAGCAGAGATGCTTAGGCATCATGGAGAACAGCCAGTGAAAATATATGAGGTAACACTTACTACAATTTAAATATGTTTTATGTAATTCCGGGCATAGCATTTAGACTGCTCTTGTGAAGATAGATCAGTCTCAGGAGAGCTACAAAGGATATTTGGGTCACAGAAGAAACATGCTGAAATTCTAATTATGGAAGATCATTTTTTTCTCTCTAGACTCCATCTAGAAGTAAAACCTTTTCATTATTTGGTATCTCACTGGTATTCCATCCCCATTGCAGTTTGGGGTAAACATTTTGGTGGTTCCTGATGGAATCAGGATCTCAGCTCTGCATTAGGTGGTGAAAACAAGTACAGAGACCTGTTAACAGGACAAAACCAGGAAGAGTTCATGTTAGTGTTTTAGCCAGCTAATACAAGAGGCTGCAGACAGAGGTGGAGCTGGGTTTATGCCTCAGATAACTGACAGATGCTACATCCAGGACTGGGTTTCCTGCGTGGTGTCTGTGCTCCATCACAGCAGTGGTCATGAAGACATTTCACTCATTACCACTTTATGTTCAGGAGGTGCATGACTGAGGTGTAGTTCCTTGTCTGGAAAAAAACACAGATGACATGATGATAAGTATTGCCCTGAATTATTACTTTAAATTAATAGATATAATAAATATATAGATAAATAAATAAATAGATATAATAAATTTCTCAATGATCTTACTATGCAATACCCGTAAGATTATATAAAATCCTTTGTTTCCAATTTCTAAAATAAAAAGCCCAACACAGATTCTTCTCAATAGGAATGATTGTTCTTCCCATCTGTGCTCTAGGTGACCATATGATCAGCCTATGGGACAGCCTGCATTAACAGAAAAAAGTAAAAGTTATGCAGGGCTCAGACCCAAAGCTGTACTTTGAGAAAAATGCTGTAAGCATTGGCATGTTCTGGAAAGTCTCAGCAAATGTTGGAAAAAGTCCAGCCCCAAGCTCAAACCCCACAAAAGCACAAACATAAAAATCCACTTGCCAACTGCAAAAATTCTGGCTCCTTTCCTCTCCCCTTATTTACCACAGCCTCATTAAGCACATGAATTGGATGACTCCAAAAGCACTTTTTCTGTAGGGCAGTCTAGCACAAATTTGCAACGTGTTCCACGAACTCCCAATGAACCTCTATCAGAAATAAATAATTCTATTGAATAAGCAAACAAAAAGTTACCAAGATATAACTGTACATGTGACAGGAGAGTTGTTGCAGCCTATTTGCTTGTCAGAAGATTGAGTGCTTTTTTCAGTGCTGAAAATTAAAATAGTTACTTCCCATTTTTCTCTTTACCTCTGTGGGAAGTAATGATCATAAGAGGACTGTGGCTAAAGGAAGTACTTACGGTAAATGTAGAGGATGCTGTGATACGCACTTAGGAATGAATAAAAAAGGCTTTCAATATTTCAGTTCCTTTCAGATTGTCTGTCATCTGCTTACAAATATAGATATCCCGGCTTGGTCAGTTTTGAGTGTTCCCCTTCTTCTTTCTCTAGCTGTGCTTATTGCTCCATCTAACTCCCATCTAGAGGCACTTGCTGCCTGGCTCAAGGCCCTTCTTCACCACCTTCTGCACTGTCTGCAAAGCACTCGTGTATTTGTCCTGTACTATAGAGGTGCTGACAGTACAGGCACAGTAAAGAGAAGAGCTGTAAAATCATGCCAGATGTAAATGGTACAAGAAACAAAGACAAGGTCTAATGACTTATTTATGTTCCACAGAAAGAGTGAATATTATTTAATAAATATATTTTCCAGTCATTCTCAGTTTACGCTTTTCCTTATTCCATAGGGAAGTGATGTATTGAGCCTTACTTTAAAGGTAAAACAGGAACTGAAGACATTGACCTGCCTGTGTTCAATTTAGTATTTCTAAATGCAGATGTACTGAATCAAGAAGCTGCAGTCTAGAGAGCCATGATGTTTTATGCTACCTTTTGGGCCTCTGTCTTACACAGAAAGAATAGTTATTTTCTAAAATAATAAGAGAGCAACTGCTGTGGTGCATAGTATGAATAAATATCCATGCATTTAACAATGCAAGAAATTATGTTCTTGTCTTATACAACTGTGTTACTGTTATAAACTTTACAGAGAATGGAGATAGAATGATAGAGTTAATAATGTGCTTAAAGGTGAAAAGGTAAAATAATGTATTCAATGGAAAGGAAGGGCAAAGCAAATACTACCAAAATATCAAAGATATTGTTTTTAATAAGAAATCTATTTTTAAAAATATCAAAAATCTAAAGACCGGATCACATATAATGGGTCTATACTCATTTGTCTTCAGGTTTGTTAATTTTCTTAAATACATCTATTTAGGCAGTATTTATGGTTTGGGATATTTTGTCTTTTGGGATTTTTTTTGTTTGGTTTTCTTTTTTTTATATCAAGGCATCTCTCCTGTCTTAATATAAACTTAACTGCTTCGTAAGAGATTCGGTCAGTACTATGGACAGATTCCATTGTGAGTCAATTGAAACAGGGAAAGATCCTAAACACAAGAAGAGACAAAGTTGTGACCCTCCCTAGAGACATTTTAGTATTCCAGAGTGAGGATGACAGTGTTTCAGCTGTTTAGCTGGAATGGGTTTAGTTGTAGCTTGTTACATGAGGTCATTGATTGGAGACAGACAAACAACACGGCTCACCCAGGGTCAGCCACAAACAGCATGTTTTATTTCAGAACTTTCTTTTATAGGGTGTTAGAATTTCCTGGGTTTGCATAGCCAGTTGGTTGGGATCTCTGCACTGCCCAGCTCTCTGACCAGTGATGTGTCTGCATTCCGAATTGAATGGGGCTGGCTGAGGTTTCTGCATTTGAATCCAACTGATCCTCGCCCTATCTGGGTACTTGTTTGACTTCTAGGCTGGTCAAGTTTGGGTGTCTGATATCAGACAAATTTATCTTTGCTGTTACAGGCCAGCTGTGCTGTGACAGTGGCTGAAAAGGCTGGATGAATGGATTCACCTGGTACCAGTCACGGTGTTCAGAATCAACCGCAATGCCGGGGTGAAACTTCATTTCAACACAGGGTTCCTGTTGTGAGGTGCAATAATCTTTTTTATTATACTTTGAGACTTAATTTTGAATATTGTTTTTGTTGTTTGGCTGGTTGGCCATTCTCGTCTGTTACCTGCACTTTAGAGAACCTGAGACAGAAGAGAACAACCTAAATAGCCCTGGCAGCAAATGAAATTACAGCCTACTGAAAAGGTCAAAGCAGTGCTGCTCACAATGGTAATCTACAGAATACATGAGGCATTCAATTTCAAATACATCTTTTCTCTGTCAGAAATTGCAAAAGAGCACAGCAAATGACAAGAAATGAATCCATAACTGTTGGAATGAAGTTGGCAAGAACTTAGACTTAACATGTTCCAGATAAAAAAATAGCCATTTGTACATTATTCTCAACCACTGCGCTTGAATTCCAGGGAGAGCTGGTTCCCCAGCTCCTCCGTGTGACAGCCTTTCTTCCATTTTGCATTGGATACTGGGGTAAAGACAGAATATGTGTGCTGCAAGGGTGTTTTAAAAAGGGTAAATTGTTCCAGAAACATAAGTAGCATTCATGGTGGAACTTGATCAGTTGGGGCAAATGGTGAAGTGTTGCTGCAAAGAAAAGAGGACAACCTGATCTCTGCTGTGAAGGCTGATGTGTGGAAGCAGATCCCAAAGACCAGGTAGTGATGCTGACTGATCCTATTATTTCATTTAGCTTTCTGTCCCACATGACATCTGGTGTTGGTGTTATTTTTCTTTGCAGCTCATATTTCCCTGGCTGGTGGAAACATAGGAGGCATAAAATGTCATTTGCTTTTGGGGATACTTTGCTACAAGAGGAAGCAATCAGTTCAGGGAAATAGCATGAGCCAAGTTGTCACAGGGAGAGAGACAAGAAGCAATGCTGAGTGGTTCTGTCACAATCCATGATGTTTTTATAGTATGCAGAATTTCCTGAGACAGTGAACTGAGAGATGTTGGCCAAGAGGGATTACTGACTCTTAAAAAATGTTGCAAGAACTCTGTGCAAGGTGAACTCTCCCTCCAGTGCCGCAGAAGGCAGAAGGACTGAGTGCCTCAAGCAGGAGTAATTGGCAATCCCTGGTGCTTAAAATGAAGTGGTGCCTTTGAAGCCAAGCACACCAAAGAATATCTCTGCATTTAATACCTCTCATCAGTCTCAACTGCAGTCGTCAAAATTTTGCTGTCAGTGGGAATGTAATTTTCAGTTTACTTAATAGTGATGGAAAGAAGGCGATGATAGGTCGTGTTTTGCCATCCTTGTTGTTTGCTAATTCCTTCTTTTGGAAGCAATTCCTTCCGTGGGGCACACAGGGTTGTGCAAAGGGAATTGCTTGTGCTGGTGCATGATGGAGCAATCCTGGGCATGTCCAGCACCCAAACAACTGATTTTTAAAGCAGTCACGTGGAGGTTGATAGGTGGTGGCAGCTGCTAGGCCACAATGCCTTCCTCAGGGAAACACTTCCAGGTTGTTTCTTTTCCTAATAAAAACCTCCTCTTTATCTGTTCTGCATTAAAACTTCAAGACTGCTGGAAAGCCAGACCCTTTCTGCTAAGGGATTTCTAGTTTAATCCCTGTCTTTACACAATGCATGTGCATTTATTAACTTGTGAGATAACTTTTATATCCAAATTATTTGTGCCTGAGTTTCCTCTGTGATTTACTGTTCGATTTTGGCTTCCAATTAGTATTTCTTGGACTTACAGCTGAATGGCATAACTTCCAAAGATGCACTCTGCATAGCAATCCACATTGGTTTTGTTTTGCTTTTCAGTGTTAGAAGAGGTTTACAGAGATGTAATTTTAGATGTAGGTGACTTCATCAGACTTGCATTGCTTCTGATTCTGGGTAGAGTCTCCTTGTCCATTCTACAATTACTCAACCACGGAGGTTGAACCGACCCCATATTTTTTGTATTAGACTGAACACAAAAGGATCACAATCCAGATAAAGTTGTTCAATACATCTCCTATTTCATTCAGTTTGACTTCTTACTAAAAGTAATGACAATATGTAACCAACACTGTTAAATTTCAGGTGCTTTATTTTACTTAAAAATAACTTCAGTTTATCCCTTAAAAAAAAGAAAAAATATTTCTCCAATCAATATTTGGAGCTTTAGAATGCTTATTAGCCTTTGAGTAACTTTTCCTATTTAAGAACAGGACACTACATAATGTACATAATGCTGTTGCAGGCTTTTTTGAAGAAAAGGAAGATGATAAGGAGCTGTGATTTCAAGGCCCTTGAAAATAGGGGAATTCTCATGCCTTAATTTCTAAAAAAGGCATATGCAGTAAAGTACGTGGAGTTTTTTATTACTGCCTCTAAAGAGAAGAAACTTAAAAGACAGACATTCAATGCTGCTTCTTGAGAAAGAAGATATTGATCCTGGAGATACTTCCATTATCTTTTCATTGTCATGAAAAATCACTAGGTCTGCATGGCCACTATCAGATCCAACTTGCTATATAATTAATAAATATCCCCCTTGGAACAGTTGAATTTACTCCAGCAGGAAGTGTGGAGAGTGACCTGGAGAGCATGTCCTGGTCTGCCCCTCTGCCTGTGGTCAGCTGCACCCAGTACATCCCTGACTGACTCCTGTCTCACCTCCTACAAAAACCCAGAGCAAAGGAGATGTAGCAATGAAGTCCTGTGGCTCAGCTGGAAGGTTTTTCTGGTATCTGACCTACAGTCTCTTTCCTCCATAAACTCATTCCATGTCGTCCCTTCCCCTGTGGATAGGGGAGAACAATTTCTTACCTGTTCCTCCAGTAGCTTTTAATAAGGTGGGAACTGTTACCTGCCCTGTTGAGAAAATATTCTTTTCTCAACCCTGAAAAACCTCAAATTTGTGATATGGACTAAAGAAGTTTTGCTAGTTCCTTAGAAATATCTTTTAAAAGTTAAGTACAGAGTATTCAAACTACTGAAAGCAGGCAGATCTGGAAAGATGAAGCAACTTAAAGGAGAAAGCAAAACTTGAATTGGCAAACAGTGCAGTAATGCTAAGCAAGCGCTTAAGCTAAGGAGTAGTTATGTACAAACTTTCCAAGAGTATGTTGAGGCTGGAAGTCAGAGCATGGGTTTTAGTCATCACACAAACGAGATTCTAGAGCAGCCTTTCAGTACAGAGTTTAAAAAGCCCAACTAATTTTTACGAGGAGCTAGATCAGTTTCAGAGAGAGATGGCATGATGTAATTATTTGTGAGGGTAGAGAAAACTTAATAGTCTGGGCAGTGCCTTCCAAATCTTCTGTTTCAGCTGAAGTACCTTGTTCAAAAGTCTCCTTAGCCAGCATGCCTCTTGGAAAGATGGAGTATCTTATCCTGGCATCCAAAATATCAACTGAAAAATTTAACAGCGAATAATTTTGTTCTTACTTCTCACTTGGTCTAAATTTTCACTGACATCAGAGGGAGTTGTGCCGAGTGAGAGTATCTGAATGCATTTCCACATAATAAGTTCATGCCTCACTGTGACTGGATTTTCACTCTACACAAAAATAAATTTGAAACTGATTTTGGGGAGATGAAAAGAATGTCAGATGTAATTGCTTTATTAATGCAAGCAGCAGTCACATCCTCTAAGTGTGTTGTGCTGGCAACTTTTCTCCAATTATATGGGTTTGCTGTGTTATTGGGAGGCCAAAATTTTCAATTGCCATGTTAATGGTGACCCATAAGGCTAATGAGAAAAGCTTTAGCAATAAATATTTTTCCTAAATGCATGAGCATAATTTGTGTTTTAGGGGTTGTGCTTATCAAGGCATTATTACTTTTATTCTAATTTGTTTTGGATTGGGTTTTCATTTTTGGAGGTTTTTAAAAAAAATTTGTTGTCATTAAGAAAAAGAAAATTTTAATAGCTGCTGTCCTCTGCATTGTACTTTAAATTTCTTGTTTCACCAAGGATTGAAATCAAAATGAATCTTTCTAGGTTTATATCATATCAGGATACTGATATGATATAAAGGATACAAAGGATCATTTGAAAGTAGGTCCACTCTGAAAGCTGGAAAACTTTCCCCACATAATTTGGACAGAAATTTTATTAAAAATTCAAAACTATCCCAAAAAAATGTTAATTATCAAATTTTCTTCATAATCCTTCCTCTAGGATTGTTCTAAATGCCGAAACATGAAAGGGACATCTGCAAGTATTGCAACTTGAGCTTATCAACAAGACAAAAATAAAGTTTGTCTGCTTTTGTGAATATTTAGGTTATTTTGACTACTTTCCCTAAGCATTCATCTGTATGCACAACAGAAATTCTAGTCACCTAGGGGACTCATATTTCAGAATTTGTCCCAGTATGTCACTATGAAGAAGCATATGATGAACATTTAAAATACTTCATATTGCAATAAATGTAAAACTGAGCAGAGATCATTTATACATTATGTATGGTAATGCCTCAGGAATATCATTCTGGAAGAAAGTCAGAAAGGAGTGCAGGAGAATACTAAAATATCTTTCCAGATTAAATTCAACTTCTTCACTTGCAGGAGACACCTCCTACTGAGGTGAGCAATCTCATCACATCATTACATTTCTATTCCTGCCATTCCTTAAGTGCTCATGTGGTTGGATTAAGCCGTCTCCCCCTGTTCTAGATTTATGTGTTAAACCTTTGGTCATATTTTTTTGAGTGAAAGCTGCAGATGAGTCTGTGTGTCGGGTGGGGGGGGTGGGCAGTTGATTCTGTGAGATCTGAGACTATTTTCTCTTTCTGTCTGTCTGTAGTCCTACGAGTGGGACAACAGAGGGAGCTGTCACACACTTCACGTGAACTTTCTGCAGACTTCTGAAAGTTTCACTCTTTTCCTTTAGTTCACTCTTACCTTCAGAACTTTTCAATTCGGATATTTCTGAAAGGGAAAAAAAAAAAAAGTCACAAAGGTGAATTGTTTGAATATTGTTAAGATTGCTACTTATCTATCTTACCGTCTGGTAAGCTTTCATCTTTCCTACAGAACACAAGCACAATAAAGCAAGCAAAGGAAAGAACATCACCTGCTGTTTCTTGCCTATATAAACCAATGTTAACCATGTCTCCCTGTCCTCAGATGCTCAAATAGTAAGGCTTTGTGTCCATCTGTAACAGCAAAATAATTAAATTATATCAGGACACATAAAGAAAAGGGGGTGGTCGAGAACCTGTACAAATCCATACTAGGAAAAGTGAATAAGCCAGGTTTTTATTAATTCATATACTTGTGGAGTTTTATTTAAAGGTGATCACAACATGTTATTCATCCATACACTCTATCTTTTTAGCAACTAATTTCTGTCTACATTTTAAGCCTACTTAAAGGAGTAGCAGAAATGTCAATTAAAATGTCACCTGTCAGCAGTGATAGGAAATTCCCATTTATTGAAACTTAGTGCTAAAACTTTGTTTTGTTATTAACATTTGGTATTCCTAACTTTGCCTTGCTTCAAGTTCAGATGTGGGGGTTCATTCTGGAAATAGCCTAATGGATAGGAATTGTGATCAACCATTATTGATTTTCTCCCATTTAATAAAAGGGAAACCAGGCTCATTTAAATGATTCCATTAGAGGAAGACTGAGTGTGAGTCTTTCTGCTCTCTTCACTCAGCCCTGCCAGCTCTCCACTACACAGAGGCTCAGTTTCCTCAGAACTCTGCCAGCCAGCACCTCTTCTGCTCAGAAAAGTGGGGAGTCCAGGCAGCTGATCAGCTGAGGGAGCTTGGATTGCAGCATCCAAGGAGGATGGAAAGCTGAGAGTTCAGCTTCATCAAATAAAGAAAAGGAAGGTGACACTTCCTGTACGTTTTGCAGTCAAGGGAGAACTTCTGCTTTTCTACCTTTCCCCCTACATTACTAACTCTGGATCAATTTTTAATTTGCTCAATATTCCTATTTCTTGCTGTCTATGAAGTCATGTCTGTTAGTCTATAAAAAATGGTGAATTCATAACTCTCTTTTGTTTCACCCCTTTTACCTATCTGAATTTGAGAAACTCACTATAGAGGAACAGATTATTTTCATGTTATTTTTCATTTCTGTGAAAAATGCATATTTTATTATTGGCTTTTCACAAATATTAAAATTAATATTTAACATAATATATATTATGTTAAAAAGTTATACCGTATTAATCATTTTCAGTAGTGTGTTAAATATAGTTTTAGGCTATAACGGAATATTAAAATAAATACTATACGATGTACTTTACTTTTTCTAACTAGCTCTAGAAATTTGTTGCACAGAGATAACAGCAACAAGACACCAAAATCCCTACTCAGAAAAGACAAACTTTATTCCACCTCCTTTTTGTCTTTGAAGCGCCAACAGGATTAAGGAGGAAAGTTGACAATAGCCGCATCAACAAATGCTTTATGTGAGGAGATGTGTGTGCACTCTGATAAAAATGCTCGTTAAGTAATTTATGAGGAAAACTGCGATACTCAAGGAAGGTCTTCAGAAATCTCTAGTTTGAAAGGAATGTCTGCATCCTGTTCTTTTCAAAATTAAAATTAACAGTGGTTGTCAAATTAGTGCTGAGCAAAAAATGGGTTTTCCTGGGTGGTATAAATTTGCTTAAATTATTTGTAGGTTCCAGGAAACCAAATAAACTTATATGGGTCCCATTTTTCCTCACCATTATCTCTCTCTACCTATGTACTATGTACATAAGTACACAGTTTCTGATTAAAAAATTCCTTCATTTGGTAAAAATTTCTGTGCACCCAAGAATTCAGGGCTACTTTTTTCGCTTTACCTCATTTAATGGCATTGTGGTGCCTTTGTAGCCTGTATGCTAACTCAGTGTTGTAGTTAATTTTAATTTTGAAAAGAACATTTTTTACTGAAATACCTACATTTTCACTGCAGCAGCTCCAATGAAAGGCATTTCAAGCCATCCTAGGGAGAGAAAATGGAAAATGAAAAAAAAAAAAAACTGTAGACTTAGGCATTATCTTTAGTTCACGGACAAGGAATTCTTTAATGTTGAGTTGTGGTCATAAATGGGATGTGAAAGATGTTTCATGAATAAAAGATACATAAATATTGAGATGAATTTGGATGGTAAGTTTTTCAAACATCGATACATGTTTTTATTTTCTTTAGAGCTGACTATTGCACAGTGATTATAACAGAGCTCTGCTATCACATTAGATGTAAAGTGCAGTAGAAAACACGGAATGAAAGAGGAAGTAATCTTTAATCCAAGTTTAAAGTTCAAACAGTAGTTGATATTATTTTTTTAACTTAACTCTGTTATATAAGAAATAGTAGCTTTTCTTCTAAATTGTTAACAGAGAAATCTGAAGGGAGATGCAGTAAACAGGGTGGAAGGTTTTGCCAGCAAGTCAGCAACTCTGCCATAATTAACCAAAATGTTGCCACATTTGGAGGTGTGTCGCAGACATCTCTTTGTGAAAAATCTTTCTTTAGGATTTTTCCTTCTGAGAAGCTGTGGCCTCAGCACCAGACATAAACAACAGGTTATCTGATGCTGTGGAATGCAACAGGGTGATCCATGATTGGTCTCGTGTGGATGTTTTGGTTCAGTGACCACTCACGGCAGAGCTGTCTCTCACTCTCTGCGGGGCCAGCTGACTTTGTTATCATTCTTTACTTTCTATTCTTAGGTTAGGTAGCAGCTTCTGGAAACCTTTCCTTTCTTTTCTTTTAGTATAGTTATAATAGATGTATATATCATAAAATAATAAATCAAGCCTTCTGATAATGGAGTCAAGGATCTCGTCTCTTCCTTCACCCAAGAACCCTTGTGACAAACCGTCACAGAGGTGCATTTTCCCAGAACAGAGCGCTGTTCTGGGGAACAGTGTGTGTATTTTCATCCACATAGGCCCATGGAGTGCTGTGCACTGTTCTGGGGAACAGTGTGTGTATTTTCATGCATACAGGCCCATGGAGTGCTGTGCAGTGGGTCCTGGCAGAACCTCACCTGCGTGGTGCAAAGCTCCTGATGTATTTCCAAAGAGCTGAACTGATTTATGTAAGAAGCAAGGTTTTTCCATAAAACCTTCAGCCTTTACTGTGGCTTAAGTGGAAAAAACCTCTACCCCCACATAGCAGCAATAGGCACTTGTGTGCTATGAGAGGTGTCTCATGTGGGATAAATAAGTGAACTAGATCATTTCCACAGCATCATACATGACTAAAAATATAATGTCTTTTAAATGGAGCAGCTTTTAAGTCCCTGTGATACAAGTATACACAATTAAGTGCTTTGAGATAGTCTGAATTAAGTGGGTGAAAAAAGTGGAGAAGGTTCGTGTGAGAGGGACTGTGGTGACTGAGGAGAATGGCTGTGGCCTCCAGGCCATGCAGATTTCTGTGGTCCCTCAAGACAGAGGGTGGTAAATGATGGAACTGTGCAAGCAGAGAAATGTGCCTTTTACATGTGAACCTGAAAGAAATATGCAATATGTGTTTTTAATGACACTGGACTGGCAAAGATTTTAAAAAGCAAAATAAGCTAGCTTCTTGAGAAGTGGTACAAGAAATTCTTAGACAAGAGGAAATTACATTATTGGATTTGTCAATCTTCTTTACTTCTACCTTTGTGTGTGAGTCAAAGCAAAGATTTTTATTCATCTCTTCACACTTCTGCTTGTTCTTAGTGGCCAACAGGTCACCAAAACAGCCTCTGTGCAAAGCCAAGGCAGAAGCAGTACAGTATTATACATTCTGTTCAGGATCAGAGTACCATGTTCCCCCCTGAAATGTCTTTTCAGAACTATCAGATTTGAGTCCCTGCCATGGAGCTTCAGACGGAGTGTGTTACTGCCAAAGACAATTCCAAAAATAAAATTAGACATATGGTACTCAGTAATAATGAATGATCATCCAGGATTTCAATTTGGTTTCAGTAAGTGCTCAGGAATCTGGATGTTTATCTAAAATGGAATTAAGCAGATGAAAAATGGGTTGGAAATTTTCCCCAGATGAACTGTATCAGATACTTTTAATCTTTCTTGGGCTTGCTAGGAAGAGTCATCTTTTATTCTGCGGTCTTAAATAATTATCAGCCCGTGTTTTGGTCTTCCCTTCCTTCTATTGAACTTTGAGCAAGTTACTGTTTTATTCTCTGCTCCTCATCTATTTTTTAAATAGGTAATACGTCCTTTGGTTCACAGGATCACTGTTAAAGATAATCCTCCTAAAATTTCTGAGCAGCAAAGCACTACAGTTATGTAGAAGAGCTGGACATTCATCTCAGATTTCATCTGAGTTCCTGTGAGAATGTTAGTTTTAGTATTACCTTTGGGGTTAAAATTCTAACTTTTCAAAGATTTTGATGTTGGGTAGTGAAGGGAAAGAAACTGAAAGAAAATAAATGGACTAGCTTCTGTTTAAGCTTATGGGATCCTATGGTTTATTCATGACCAGCCCTTATTTAATCTAAATTAGCTCTTTCATCCCAAAACTTTAGTGAATATCAATCTAGTAATTTTAAAATCTGTTTTGTTACCTTCTTGTACTGTATCAGTACCATCTGTACTCGATATTGTTGTTTACCTCAGCAATGCCCATGTGCACTAGCACATGTGCCAAAACAGAATTTAATTTTGGACCACTGAGTATGCCTTTATAATAATAAATGTTATGCAATATGTTGCATTTTCACAAATGTGGAAAACAAAATACATTTTGGGAGTGGAAGTAAGGGGATGAAAAACCCATCAGATCAAGATAATGTTAGGGTTTTTTCATTATGCATGACAGGAATTGTTAATAAATAATAAAACCAATGTATGTTGAAACATACAATTTTACATTCAGGGTGCATCAAAAGAACAAACTGAAACAAACTAAAAATTATCAACAAACTTGAACTTAGCAGCTTGTCCACTGCATACAGCAAAGCATAGCTGATGGACAAGCTGATGGAGGCAAAAAAAGAAAAAAGCTGCGAGGGACAGTTATTAGAAATCTAACTTGACTTTGGAAACAAAACTGGTGCGAGCAGGTTCACAATCATAGCACATATTCTGCATTAGAAAAGCAAGTGGAAAACCTGATGAAGGCTAATAGAGGTCACTGGTAGGAATTAAAATGAACTTTTGGAGTAGTAAGTACAAATACGTGTGTGAGTAGAACTTCTGTACAGTAATGTGTTATTTTCCTGGAATGACAGTGCAGAATTAACATATGAGGAGAGCCTGGCTCCTTGCTCTGTAACTGCACTGCCAGAATCTTGGGGCTGGTGGATGAGCAGTTGTGAAGACTATTTCTTTGCCACTTTTGACATGTGAATTTTAGACATGAACTAATAAATCTTGAACACATACACCAGACAGTAATTATTTTGATTGTTGCTGTTGTTTGTTCTGTCATTTCTGGTGAAAACATGCTCTGAAAAAATTCCAAAATGCCTCAAGACTCATGCTTTGGGCTGTGATAGATAAGTGAAATATATGATATCTTCAGTGCTGACACTTTCTAATGCATGTCTCTAAATAAAATGCATTAAAATTGACCTCTGTAAATCCCTCTTTACATTACTTGATCTGGAAGATCTGTCAGTTTACAAAAGTCTTTTTTACTTTTGTCCTTTCTTCTTTCTTTTTCTTTAATTTTTTAATGAGATACATGAAGAGATTTGCTTTGTATCTATGGTTAACATATCAATGGTTTTGGAAGAATAATTGTCACTTGGTAACTGACAATTAAAACAAGTATTTAACTGACAATTAAAACAAGCAAATAGGTAAAAAACTCCTGAAATATCTTTATTGTGTTTTTATGCTGTACTTTTTTGCTTGAAATACCTAGGTTTACTGTCTGGATCCATAATTTTATTTTGAGAAATATACAAAGGGTGGATGTATGGGGTTTGTTTGGTTTCGTTTGGTTTGGTTTTGTTGTTTTTTTAAACTGATTTTCTTATGCATACAGCCTTTGGAAATGAAGAAGCACGTTTTTTTATTTTTTAAACAGTTTTGTGTAACTGTGCTTTTTTTCCTGTCTCTTTAACAGGGTAAGAGTTTATTGTCAATAAAACTCCAAATAGGTGTAAGAGAAGCTGGCTTTTAAGACACCTGTGTTAGGATAAAATAACTATGTTAGGATAACTATGGCACAGGATTTATTGGCATAGTTCAGGCAGATGTTTTCAGAATTGCAATCATGAAACTCCTGTAAAGTGATAACCATTTATTAAGTTGGACAGTGACCAATGAATGTGACATATGCGGTGTAAAGGGAAATTAATTAGAAATTAATTCACTTCCCATTTCTCAGCAATGAGCAAAATCTATTAGCTTATATAATCACACAGACTAAAACTCAGTGCTCTTTTCAGTACTGATTTGCTGTTGGAAAGTGAAATTAACTGCATCTGACCAGACTGTAGGAAATCGACTTAGGTGAAATCCGCCTATCACTGCAGTCAGTGGATGCTTCATAATACCTCAGGATGTGACCAAAACTTTGCTGTCCTTTGTGGATGGCCTGTTGTGGTGAGATGAGCATCCATGAGAAGCAGTCCATGGATTTTTCCCTTCTTGCACCAAACCAACGGCCTGCCACAGAAGCGAGGTTTGGATAGGAGAATGATCTGGGATCAGCCATACCTCCTAAACTTGTGTTTTGTCCATTAAAACAGAGCTGCAATCTCTTGGAAATTGAGAATGGAGTGGATATTTCAGCCTGGGGTATTCACAGGGCACAGCAACACGAGTCCCATGTCTTCCTCCTGAGGAGTGACAGCACAGTGCATGCACTGCCTGCTTTGCACTGACAGGGATTTTTAACTTTCAGTGTCCCACTGGGCAACGGGCACGAGCTGCAGACTCACATGACTTGCATTTCCTTTATTGTTATATTCAAGAGGGAGCAAAGAATTTTAGCCTGTGTCTCATTTGTCAGAGATCACAGGATTCGTGTTTTTTAACCTTTCTATGGATCATGAGATTAAATTCACTTTTTAAGCTTATTGTGGCTTTATCACTCAGAACTTTATTTTCAGTTATAGTAACCTATAGTGATGCAAATCTCATTGTCTCTGCAGCTAATTTGTTTTGGTATTGTATATTTCCAGTACAGACATAGGGTCTTGTGGCAAACCCTGCGTCTTGCACCTGTTCCTCGTGTGTAGGGGATACATCAACATTTCTGGTACTTGGTTATTCAAAAAATCCCCCAACCAGTCCTGGAGTGGAAAGGGAAAATTGGCAAACTTGAATGGGAGACAGGTAAATTGGCAAAAAAAAATGCAGGTTCCGGGGATGTAGAGTGTAGTTCAAGCGGTGGAGCTGTTATTCCATCCACGGGCTTTTATTTACATTCCTATTGCACTCCATCAGTTAAAAGCTGAGCTTTAAAATTTTTTATTAAGGTGAGATTCCAGGGTTGTACAAACACGCTCTCATTGGGGAAATTAGATTAGATTTAGCCAATAGATTATTTGAACGCTGTCTTTAAAACTACCAGGGACAGTTGTACTCCCAGTTTCTGTGTAGAAGCAGATCTCCAGTATCAGCCCTTGGCTAACAAACTTTATCACTGTCTCTTTTCAAGATTAGAGCGAATAGAGTTTTCTCGGAAGGCGAGAGCGCAGTTTGTGCAGAAGAGCAGCAGCTGGCTGGATTGTGAGCTAAGTGAGCAGCACTGAAGCACAACTCTGTGTGGATCTGATGGCACTTACCACAAGGAAAGGGCATACCCACTGCACCTGATGCTGGAAGAAACTAGTCAGGGGAATAAGGGCAAAGATTAGTGCTAGAAATTATTTATTTAGGCTCATTTGGAATCTAGTTCATTCCAGCTCACCCATTGAGATCCACCTAGAGTTGATAGGTTTTTGTTGTTCTATTGGAAACGCCACATTTTAGAAGTAATTTTATGACCGTGGGAAATGCAATCACTGGGTTGATAGCTAAGAATTTCCTAAGATGCATCTCAATGCTCGTGATCGTATAGTTGGGTTTTTTACATAATTTCATGAATCAGTATTCTAGCAAGCAAGAAATGTCTGCTGTTCAGGATTGCAAATAAACACTCCAGCTTTCAGGCAAACAGAGAATGGACTGTGAGGAACTTGTTAAAAAAGATGTAGGTGGTTAACTGCAAAATTTTTCTACTGATTGCTTCTGCTCTTATGGGAAGTTTCTCATTTGTTGAAATGGTAAAAAGCACAGAAGAAATTCTGGATAAAATGTTTTCTTGGGTATGTACCATAACTTCTACAGATGAGGTAGGAGGAGCAAGAGTAATTATTCCAAAAGTGACCCCTTGGAAAAGTCTTTGCTCTGTCTTACTCAGGCCATCTGACAATTTGGTGATGTGGTCTCAGATCTCACTGAGCCTTTACAAACCAGCTCACTTGTTCAAGGAGAGCACTGGCTGGTGTTCAAGACACCAAAATAGGTAAAGTCTCTACATGTCAGTTTGAGAGCTTTTGCAGTCAAGTTGTTGGTGACTGCATTGATAGTTTGGATAACTTCTGTAAAAAACAGAACTAACCAGGAGCTCAGGTTCTCTCATGCTGAACCAAACCAACCAGGAAACATCATTCCCTTCCATCTCCTCCAAATTCCCTTTTATCTGAAGCTCTCTTTCAATTACTCTGAGTGTGAGCAAGAGCAACGAACTCAAGGGATTAGTCACTTGTGTGTGAATGCATTTTGGATTTTTATTCAGACTCCTACATGAGGGATCTCTTTCAAATTCAGACATTCCTCTCAGCTCACATTATGAAATTTGTAAAGGCTTCTGGGATTTATACCAGCAGAAATACAGCTCATTTCCTTGTAATCTCCTAATGTAAAGGTTAAAGCAAGGGATAAAATCAAATTATCACACTTCAATAGCAGTCATTGATTTGCAAATGTGAATATAGGACCCTGCTGATGAATATTGGTCTGGGTTTTTCTCTTTTGTGGCATTTTTCCCTGTTTGGCTGTTCTGATGTCCCATCAATAAGTGGTGTAATTCACAGAATCACAGAATAATTAGGTTGGAAGAGACCTTCAAGACCATCAAGTCCAACCATGCCCTAAACACCTTAACTAAATCATGGCACCAAGTGCCATATCCAGTGTTTTTTTGAACACATCCAGGGATGGTGACTCCACCACCTCCCCAGGCAGGCCATTCCAACATTATATCACTCTTTCTGTGAAAAACTTCCTCCTAATATCCAACCTATATTTCCCCTGACACAGCATGAGACTGTGACCTCTCATTCTGACATCTGTTGCCTGGAGAAAGAGACCAACCCCACCTGACTACAAACACCTTTCAGGAAGTTGTAGAGAGTGATAAGGTGACCCCTGAGTCTCCTTTTCTCCAGGCTAAACAAACCCAGCTCCCTCAGTGGCTCCTCACAGGGCTTGTGTTCCAAGCCCCTCACCAGCCTCATTGCCCTCTTCTGGACACACTCAAGTGTCTAAACTTTATCATCCTTCCTAAAGTGAGGGCCAGACTGGACAGAGCACTCAAGGTGTGACCTCACCTGTTGTGCCAAGCACAGGGGAAGGATGTGTCACAGACATCTTTTATGAAAAATCCTTTCCTTAGGATTTTTCCTCCTGAGAAGCTGAGAGGCCTCAGCAACAAAATGTAAACAATGGTTATCTGCTGCTGTGGAATGCAACAGGTGCATCTGTGATTGGTCTCTGTTGATTCAGCTGGCTCTCTGTCTGAGCCACAAGCCTTTGTTATCATTCTTTATTTTCTATTCTTAGCTAGCCTTCTGATGAAATCCTTTCTTCTATTCTTTCAGTGTAGTTTTAATATAATATATATCATAAATAATAAATCAGCCTTCTGAAACATGGAGTCAGATCCTCATCTCTTCCCTCATCCTTGGACCCCTGTGAACACGGTCACAAGGATGACCTCCCTGCTCCTGCTGGCCAAACTATTCCTGATACAGGCCACGAGCCATTGTCCTTGTTGGCCACCAGGGCACACTGCTGGCTCATGTTCAGTCTGTTGTCAACCAGTATCCCCAGGTCCTTTTCTGCCTGGGCGCTGTCCAGCCAGTACATAATTGCTGCTGAAATCTGCGTTGCTTCTTTCCAGTATGGTCAACAGTAATGCAGAAGTATCAGCTAGAAAATTGGTCCTTAAGTAGTAGTAGCAGAACTTGCAAAATGCAGCATTTATGAACTCTCAGCAACATTTTATTTTACAAAACATTTACTGTCTCATTATTTGCAAATATCCTCATGCCTCTAGAAATAATAAAAGAACAAGTGCCACTAGATGCAAAACTTACACAAACCTGATATTCCTGTCTTATATTCGTGTTTGCAAAATTCCTCAGCTATGTACTTAAAAAGCCAGTGAATATTATTCAGACAAATTTATTGAAACCACATATGGAACTTTTTGTCTGTGAAAATCATCACACTATCACAAATTGAGGTAATAGTGCACCTACTTGGACATAAGGTGGCATCAGTTAGATCCTCTTTCATGCACATTGAAACTTCGGCAGATGAGAAGTCTGTTGGGAAACAGCTTTTTCTCAAATTCCACTTGCGTGATACTTGCCAAGGTTATAGTTTTTCACATAGAAAAGGCCGAATTCAAGCATATCTCAAAGGATACAACCCCATTACATGGCAAAAAAGAGGTTCTGTTCCTCTGGAAAGAGGAAGCACAGGCTGGCTGCGGCACTGACTCAGGGAAGTGGTAACCATGGTACGGGAAAAGGTAAAACTGGTTAAGAACAGAGAGAAAAAATCCAATCACTAAGATAATTACTCTGATTCCATAGCTGAGCAATGCAAGATTGTTCTGAAAAAAAAAAAAAAGTATAACATGAAAAACAGTATGGTCCAGTATAGACAACATAGAAACCATTAGTTAGTAAAAAGTACAAGCAGAATCCGAAAGAAAAATGTCATAAAAATTATCTAAAAGACTGAGACAGGTAAGATTATTCTGCTTTTTCCTAAAAATGCTGGTTTTCCTTACACAATGACATACAGAGGTCACTTCCATTTCTCATTTTCCAAATGGTCACTCTTTCTGTGTTCTATGTGCTGCTGAGAGGGATCTGCTGCTCCTTACATTACCTATAGCTGGGAAAAAAATATGTTGGCTGGGCGGTTCCTGGGTGGATTTAGTAAGTGTAGTAATTCAGTTAATTATCAAGGGATTTAGCTGGTATATGAGCTCACTGGTCATTGTCACTAGAATTCCCAATCCCCTCCAAAAGAGAGGAAAGATGTCCTCCCTGATTTATGGCTTCTGTTTCTCACATTAAATGGATGCTCAAGCTGCAAGAGAGTAGTTCCTGTTGCCCTGTAGAGTTAAAAAGCCATTTTCTTTTCATGATCTACTCTCCCTTTAGTTGCAGAGTGGGTATTAGTTTATCCTTAATTTCCCCACACTTCTGCAGTTCTAAATTCTTGTCATGTAGCTTTTTTCCGACAGCTTGAGGCTGAATGTTCATAGGGAGGTAATCAGGCGCCATTGTTGAGTTGTAACTTTCTGTTCCAGAAGCAGCAAACTGCACCTTGATTCAGTTGTGGAGAGGAGGGCAGAGTTAAAATTCTGGGATTTATTGATTCATGCAGCTTTAAAGACAGGTTTTAAATTAGTTCAGTTGCATTTCTGCCACCCTCTGGCCCAGACTCACAGAATGCCTTTTCCAGGGTTGCCCTGGCTCTGCTGCAATCTGGGGCTGCACCGGAGCTGACTGGAGCTGTCTGTGTCCGGCTCAGGGCAGCCCTGCTGCCAGCTCCCTGCCACCCACACCAGTATGAATGCTATTTGACAAGATGAATAATCTTTGGGGTTTCTGAAATATTTGGTCTCGGGAGTTTTGCTGTTAATTGCAGCCCCGAGACACGTGAAAAGTCTCTGTTTCGGCCCGCGTGTCCGAAGAACGAGCCGGAGTTCTTCAGTTTTCGTTCCTAAAGTTGTTTATTGTATCTTATCTATAAAATTTTTCTCCTGCCCAGCCGAGGTCTGCTCAGCAGGACAGACAGAGGCACTCTGACTGCCCTCGGGGCGGTGTGTTGTCTTTTTATACTACAAACTACGTGTAACATGTTTGCAATTACTTTCCAGTACCTATCACCTATGTTAGACAGTGAGCTTCTACTCTAAACCAATCCCAGAGTGCCAACATCACAGCAGAACATGGAGGCAGAGTAGAAGAAGAAAGGCTGGACACGCCCAAGTCCCTCCATCTTGTCCCCAAAACCCCCATTCTAAAAATCCCAAAATCTACCTTTTCACCCAGTGATAATTTTATTATTACATAATTTAAACTTCTGTGGCTTTCAGGTCCTCATACAAAGCTCATACAAATTTATTTGCTCCACAGGTCATAATCAAATCCACAGGTGTTCTGGGCTGCGTGCCAAGGTCTCTGAGCCTCCCGGATGAGGGGTGGTTTCACCCCTTCCTCAGGCACTTGTCAATCCACTGCTTGTGTGAGTCAATCTGTGAATGAAGAAAAGGGTTCAGTGGGACCTTGTCTAATATTTGTGTAGGATTTCTTGGACTGCACTCTACCCTACTCGTTCTTGGAAATCAAGTTAGATAAGTAGAATATTTGACACATAAGTATGGAATGAAGCTCCAGGTTTGGTTTGTGTGCTGTATCTGGTAGCTCCCAGCAGCACAGTGAGTGCCAGGGGAAGAGCGAGGGCTGAGCAGCAGCAGGCAGCTGCCAGGCTCATCTCTCCAGCCCAGGTGCCACCAGTGCTCCAGCTGATGCCATCCTGGCAGCAACGGAGAATTCATCATCTGAAATTCACAGGAACATGAACTACTTCCATCTCGTTTTCAAGTTAATGTTTAAGTGTGCAAAAATAGTTGTCTGCCTTTGAGAAGCTCTCAAAGACATGTAATGTATTTGAATTAGGGAAAGGAATCCCCAGATAATGTAAGAATTCTCAAAAAACCAATCATTACACTTTCCAGCATTGTGTTTGATTAGTTTGGTGCCACATTATGCCATATCAACCACAGGAACTCCCAGACTGTCCATGTGATGGGTTGCATATGTTCTGTGAAGTGACTGTGGTGAGGGAATAGGGATGCCTATGTCTGACAGCATTTCTCATAAGCAATAACAGCTGCCAGATTGAGAGAAACCAGTGTGGATGCTGTGTGGCAGCTCAGCAACATTTGGAGTTGCAAACCTGGAAGATTGAAGATTGCTTTAGGAAAAAAACCAGAGCTTTGCTTTAGCCAGTGGCATCCTGAAGTAATAACTGCTATTTGCAGGTGTACTGAGTGAGGGTTGAGTGGCTTGGGTTATACTTTTTCCTGGTTTTAGGAATATTAGTTATGGGTGTCCACAGAAGCTAATGGATCTTTGAGAGATTAGCCTAAGGACAAAAATTTATTCCTCGTGTTACAAAATCCAATTAAAATTTTGAAAGTGCATGAAAATACTATTGGATAGCTATAAAACACGAAGAATAATGGAGTGCAGGAAGTTTTTCTGGATTTCAAGGACTGCTTAGTGGTTTTTTGCTAAAAGTTAATTGGATTTCATGCTAAGACAGCACAGGGAGCCAAAGTTAGAAGCCAAGGCACTGGCAAGGAACTTCTGTTCTCACTGGAATACAGAGTCAGGCATTTTTGCTTTATTTTGGCCCTTCAGGCCTTTAATATCCTGGCCTATCTTCATTTATAAATCATTTGCTGATAAAGATATCCAGGAGTTCATTCTATGAAGAGCAAAATGGGTGCTTCTATTTCAGGGTAACATATCTGAGTGTTAGGTTAAAAAGTTTCAGGTAGGTTGGATATTCAGGCAGTGAAGGTAATAGCCTGAGGTCTGTTGCCTCAGGTTTTATTATAAGGTCAGTTTTATTTTCTGTCTAATCTCTGACACTTACTTTGGAGGGTAATTTTGTAAGAAATATTCTATCTGGTTTAAATAGCTCACTAATTTAAGTTCACAAGAATCTCTGTTCCTGTTTCTGTTCCTGTAAAAGGCCATATGAAAGAAGAAGCAACACTGATTAGATCCAGAATTAAATGAATAGACTCTTTTTAATAGGTTGGGGTTTTTTTTAGGGCAACAATGAGCAAAAGCTTAATGGCAAAGAGGTTTTCTAATAACTGTAGATCATCACAGCAATTTCAAGTCTGGACTTTAGGTTCTGTTTCATTTGAGGTGGTTTGGAAGATGACATTATTTCACAGGTGTGAAACTGGCAAAATTGACTGACGAAGCACAAAGGTGTGGCAGTTTGCTGATAAATGACTGCTGGAGAGAAAGCCTAGGTGACTCTTAAACTAGAAATTCTCTACTGCTCTGACCAACCAAATAGTCTCACACAGCTCTTAAATACACACTTCAGTCTTTTTCACATGGGCAGAATCCAGCCCTTTATATCCTTACTGTACAACTTCCCTTCAAGAAGAATTCTTAGTTTATTTTACTGAAACTAATTGAGTTCCTCTGTAAGGAGCAGGAATCACCTTGCAGACAACCTAAAAGATGCAGTTTCATAGCATTCACATACCTCACACTCAAGACAAACAATGCTGTTGTCAATTTTTTGGTTTTTTTCTGTTTTGGAAGAAAAGTGTCAAAGTGTCTTTTCTGCCACATTTAAGACCACCCAACCTGTGGTCCGGTTTATTCTGGGACAAATTATGTACAAAAAATTATATTTAGAAATTTCTGTGTTTGTGTTGTCCTAAAATTAAGGAGGTCTCAAGCAGAAGAATACTGCGTATGTGATTCTGTAGGAGGAAATCTTCAGCTCTCCAGTCTGATGCTGTAGATGGAGAGAGGGTTCTGTGTGTCTGGAAGGAGGGTCAGCTGGAGCATTTTGCACTGGCTGTGAATCTGGTTTGGAATCCTGGCTTTCCTCTCTACCCCACAAGACTAATACCAAGACCGGCAAGGAAACAAAAAAAAAAATTACCTTCCAAACCCACAACCAAAAATGCAGAAAGCATCATCCCAGTTGTCTGCTTAGTGTGGTGCTCTTTCAGGTTTGCTTCAAAATTTAGACTGCTTTGGACAAAATGGTGTGTCTGTGGCAGATTGTTGTGGTCCACCTGTTGGCACCTATTTGGAGGAAAGTCTGGGATTTCAAGTGCAGGTTTTACACGCTTGAAAGTTTTTAAAATTTGGGTCCTTTGGTTGCAATATTGATACATGTGACTTACAGCCACTAGAAATGTAGACAGGCTTCTCAAAACCCTGCATTTTTAAGTGTATGATTGTGAAAATCACACAGTGTGCTGGGCCCATTAGCTCTGAGTTTTCCCAGTCTGGAGTTAGGTTTGCATAAACGTGTATGGAATGGCTTACCTGAGAATGAGTCTGGAAAAATTACATTCTGACAATTTAATCAGTTGCAACAGATTTTGTTACAAATTTCAGTTGAGAAATGTGTTATTTCTGTAATTTTTGCTAATATTCCTAATGTCTGCACCAGGTCTTAGACTTTCAGAGAGAACCTGTATTTAAGCTAAGTCTCCGTAGCAGAAATTCAGCCCAAAGGAGTTTTTCATGGCCAGATTATAAACTGCTGTAAAATAAATTTCATTTTGAAAATGTGAATTCAGCCTTCAATGGCACAGCACTTTGCTTTCCCCATTAATAAAGTAGTGACCTATATGTGCAAAGCTTCTTGAAGTGTTTCTTGAGGCAAGTTTTTTCTGCTCTGAGTAGGAAGGGTTTTATTATTTTATGGAACCTACTTGGCTCCAGGAAAGTGTGTGATTAAAGACTTCTGTAACAATTGCAGATGCCCACAAGTAGAGTTGATAAAATCAGGGAGCTTTTGAAGTCCATGTGGTTTAGTCACAGGCACACTTTTAATTGATGTCTGTACCCATATAGCTGAAGTCATCCTCTATGTATTTTTTCAGAATGGATCTATGGACAGTAACAGTGTGCTGTCTGTAGGAAAAAAAATTTCCAAATTATGTAAACTGTAATGTTTTCCTGAGACTTGCATAGAAGGTGAAAATTACTCTGTGATGAGATGCATTCTATGGGAACAGGTCAGGCCAGAACAAATCTTTTCACATGGGATGTTTATGATTTGTTAAATCAGTAATTTTATTACTCAAGTTGATAAGGGCTACTGGAAGTTAAAATATCTTCATACTCCCATATTCACTCAGTTATGTATTATATAGCACCTTTTGTATGCAGTGGGAAACAAATGAAATCAACATATTATGTTTAATTTTTTTTTTTTAATCTGTTTTCTTTAAGACAAATATGAAAGAAAAGGATGCACGCCATAAATAGAGGAGGATATTTTGTAATGAGTCTTGGCAGCCAGAGGTTTTGGCCTGTTTAGTTAGTTAGCTCAACTAGAAAAAAAAATGATAAAAAAAAAAATGATAAATCATGTCGAGATGAAGAAGTCCTTTTACTGCTTCAAAATGGAAAGAAAATTTGATTTTAGAATGTCAGGTTCAGGATTTATGAGTAGGAGTCACATAATCAGTCACTCAGAATGAATAGTATTATTTAAGATGTATTTTCAGGCTGACAAGCTGAAAATATTTCTGTGTACAATGCCAAGTCAGTTTACTCTATCTTTCACATCTAAATTGCTTTTTCATCCTATGCAGATGGAAACACACACATAAACACAGACACACAGTTTGTTAGTGCTGAGTTCCCTTATGAATTACTTATAAACTCTGACAACAGTGCACTACAGCAGAAGGGGAGGGAGTCTGAAGTTTTATCTGTAGTATCTTACCTTGCAGAACCACAATGAAACCTATTATAGAATTTCCCTAAATGGTATTTAGTAGAGTTAACACTTAGAAGGGGACCAGCTATTAGGAATGGGCTCTAAAAATAGGCCTGTATTGAGTCTATCCTTCAATTATTTAGGAATTTAGACTTCCATGAGAGGGCAGACAGAGCTGGGAAACACCTAATTAGGGAGATGTCTTTCTTCAGATATGCCAAGGTAGCATTCGGTGTTTAAGGAAGGGATTTTCCTTAATTTTGTCTTTTGCAGATAGAGGTCATGGCCGCTATACTGCAGTATAGTCAGTGAAATGCATGCAGGGAAGTAAATATGTAAATAAAAACTACAATAGGGGCAAGCTGTAAATTGCATGTTTGATCCTTTAATAAATCATAGTGTGTCAGGCTACTGGAGTGTCTAACTTTCTGATCTTTCAGAGCACTCTTACACTGTTTTTCCCTTATCCTTTCATCATTTCTTTTGACTTTTTGACATGGGAATTTTGTCCCGAAGTTCATACCCAGCTCTCTGCAATCAGAGGTCCAAAACACCAAAGTTTATGTTCTTTAGGAGGACAGGAATGACTATGAGCCAAACTAGTGCAAGAAATGCTATGCCAGCTCTACCTGTCTTCATCAAAAATCTGTTTCAAAAACATCTTTCCAGCCTGCAGCTCTCAGTGTAACTGATAATGCAGAGATTTAAGGATAAATATAATCCTATGCAGATCCTCTGAAAGTCATTCTTGTAATGGCACTGGGTGTAAGGTGATCTGAAGCAGGAGGGTTGTGATGGGTTTTAGAAAAGTATGCCTGGGGACGCCTAGAAAAATTGCTGTCTTATGTGAGTGGACACTTGATACGAGTCCCAAATTATGTAAAATAAGCCCAGATAGGGGAGCATATGAATTAGATCCCAATAAAAGACAAGATATTATGTGGGGTTATGTCCAGCTGGGATAAATAGTAGTTTTGCATCAGCAGCAAATACAGAATGCATCAACCTGAGACCATGGGAAACAGCATACTGAAAAAGGGACACCCAGCCAGGTCAAGAGTGGGGTCATGGGAGTCAGTATGCTGACAGAACTCTCCTATATTTGGTCAGGTTTCTGGTTCTTGTTCTCAGTTGGTTCGGTACCTGATACAAATAAGGTCGTGTTCTGAGTTCCTGTTGGTGATTGGACCCTTCAATCAGAAGACCCCTGTACCTTGTTGTGGTGTGACACCCCCTGGGTCTTTTGATCTCGTCACCCAACTCTGTGGTTTTCCATGTTTGCTATTTTGTTATTAAAGTCTTTATTTTTTTGAGCAAGACCATCATTCCCATCCCTTATTTCACCAGTTCCCCCCGGCCAAGCCAAACAAGGGGTCGCAGCAAGTGCAAGACGGGGTAAGAAAGCAAGGAGCAGTACAAAGACTAGATTTGGGAAGGGCATATACATGTTTGGGTTTTTATTTAAGGACTCTTCTGTTCAGAGGACCTTACATGAGCAGTAGTCGTGCCTTCAGATGGACACACATCAATTCTTCTGAAAAGTGGTGAAGAAATTCCTGCTACAGGTTGGAGAACACTGTAAACCCATACCCAGATAAGACTCAGCTCATCAAGGAAAAGTAGGAGGTGGAATCTTGGGATGTCATGCCAGACACCTCAAAGTGCTATCACTGCCTCCTCTTCATGTGGGCAGCAATGGGGAAAGAATCTGATGGAATTACTGAAGCGATGCCTTAGCAGCTGCGTATGCACCTATTCTAAGCTACAGCTATGAGTGGATCCATAAAATATTGCCACTTCCAGAGTGAAAAAATTCCAGAGTAAAACTCACTACTTTTTTTCTTCCTGAAATGGGATTCAGCACACAAGGAACATAATTACATGGCCACAGGAAATCTTTTTTTCTGTCCATATCTCTCCATGCTGCTCTGGACCACTATTTCCCTCCCTGTCTCTGTGCTCTTCTGTATCCCTCTACACCAATACTATTTCTACACCTGCAGTTTGTGAGAGTGGACTGTAGGTGACAATTGCCTTGGCACATTCAGTTGCTCCATTTCTTCCTACTGCTTCTCTGCAAGCAGAATTTCCATCTTGCTCTCCTTGCAATAAAGCGGAGATCCCTCATTTCAAAGTAAGTCAGGCACTGTTAAACTTTTTGGCAGATGCACAGATCTCATGGTCAAAATTTAGTATCATCTTGCCTTCAAAAGTATGCTAGTAATTAGGTGAGCCAAAATTTTAATTTATACAGAGCTGTGGGCTCAAATACATGCACAAGTTGCTTGAGAGCAAGTCTGCTCAACACCTGAGGTTCATACTCCTGCCTACTTCAAGGCCTATTCTGTTACTGAATTTTAAAGGTCAAGTCTTTTTAGCCCGGTTCTCAAACTTTCGCATTATTTTTGTGCTATTTTCCCTTTTACATTTATCAACATGTGTTTTTATGGATCTTATGTCACTGGATTGGTAAAAAAAACCCGAATATTTCTACAGGGAAGTAAAACTGTTCCCACACTGCAGAGTGCACCATAAAATCAGAGTTGTGTTTGAAGCCAACAACCTATAAGCACAGTCTTGTTGGTTCTTTCTTTGGGAAGAGCAACAAGCAACAATCTCCACGTGAATCCTGCTATTATATTATCTAAGGCAAACAGTCTGTGAAGCTCTAGAGCATCCTGTAGCTGTTGCCAGGACACCGACGCTAGAAAACACAGCTGCCAAGTCAGATGCAGTTTATTTAGGAGTTTGGAAGCATGAGTCTGTGACAGCAGCATGATGTGGAAGCTCAGCTTGGGTTCATTTGTTCTAAGGGGCAGGGTAGCACCTTGATAGAGCCTTCAGCTGTCTGTAGGAGAGAGGCAGCAATCAAGAGTGGGAAGGGAGGGGGAAGGAATTGCTGGATTTTGAAAGCCTTTTAACCTCTGACTTTGTGGAATCTCATCCAACTGGGATTCTTGCTTCAGATGCGTTTTCAGAGGACTGGCCACAAACCATGGCAGGCAGGGCACTGAGGGAAGGGGACACCTGACGAGGCCACAGCGGCAAGAGTGGGGACATAGGAATTAGTAGCATGCTAATAGAACCATCCTATATTTGGTCAAGTTTCCAGTTCTCCTCCTCCACTGGTTCAGGACTTTCTTCTTACAAGGTCATGTTCTGAGTTCACCTTTGTGATTGGACCTTGTGCCCCTATACCTGGCTGTGTGTGCCAAGGGGTCTTTGGAATCTAGCCTCTGTAATCTGCACCACATTTGTTATTTTCATTATTAAAGTTTTTATTTTCCAGGCTATTCCACTGTTCCCGTTCCTCTTTATTAGCCAGCTCCTCCTGGCCAAGCCAAGCAGGGGGATCACAGTGGGCCTCCGAGCTCGTGTGGCTTCAGAGAAGAATGTGTGTCAAATCTAATGAAACAAGGAGACTGATCTGGAAGGGCCTAATGGTGACACTTTTATAAGACAGCAGACAAAGAATCTATCTTTGCTGGATGTAGGCTGACAGCAATTTCTCTTTTCACAAAAATGGCAACTTGCTCAAGACGAAAATAAAAATGGTAATGTGTAGTTATATGTGCATCAAATCTCCCTGACTCCTGTGCCCATAAGACTGGAAAATGGCAATGCTGGTGGCTTTCCATCTTTTAATACTTCTATCCAAGCTCATTGTGTTTCCTTTTAAATTTGGTGTGACCCCTTTTACACCAGCACTTCCCTACCATAAGCCAGCAGAGGGAAGACAATGTTACAGAATATACTGTCTGTTTCTAGCCAACTATACATTTTCTTAAAACGGAGGTATGTGTCAGTGCTTCCATTTCATTTTTTACTGGGCTGACAAAACTTAGTCAACACTGAATAAAATTTTGCCTATGATTAAATCTATTAGCATCAATATCCATATTGAAGGATGAGACTAATTTCCCATATAGTTCTGTATTCTAATAATTACTATAAAACCAGCAGATTCTTGCAATGTTGCCAAAATACCTGCTTTTAAAGGCTTAATATCTAATAAGTGATGTTTTACGTGGATTGGCAAAGGAAGATTACAATCTAATCTCACAAATATGGAGAATATTGAGTCAGCATATTTCAGTTGCAAAATAGGTAAAATATTTAGAAAAAATGTTTTCATTTGGTTGAAAAATTCTAAAAATAAAAATCATCAGAAAACACTGTTTTGTAAAACCTGAAACATGTCAGTCAAAACATTTCTCAGTTATTTACTCTCCATGAATCCAAGGCAAGGCCTTAAAAGGGACTCTGCTTTTGTAGCTTATTAATTTGCCTAGAAATTCTCTGCAAACATCAGAAACGAATCTCTGTGAACAGGGTCAAGTTCTGAATAGTTTTGTGCTTACCACAGTTTTATTTTTATTAATAGCATAATGTCAAAGAGTGGTAAGAAAATTCCCTATGAACTCAAATCTCTTGAGGATCATGTGTTTTTACTTTTTCTGCTCTAGGAACACAAGCTCGTGCAATTCTATCTAGACATTAAAGGGAAATTGAGTGTGATTCATTTTAATTCTGGCTCCTAATTTTTAATAGGAGTTTGGAAACCTTTTCTAGATTAAAATAAAGTGAGATGAAGATGGCAATGCTGAAGGGAGGTGTTGTCCTTCAAGATACAAAGTGTTTTAAGTGTAGAAATGCTTTAGCCAGATTTAGTTCAAGGAGGATATTAAACAACTTAAGCCGACACTTAGGTTCTGGGAAGGTAAACCCCCCATCTCTGGAGATTATTTCACCTAACAGATGGCATTGTGATACAAGCAGTATTCGTTAACTAAAGAATGTGCTGAGCCAGTCCAGGCTTCAAGGAAGGGCTTTCCACAGAGCTGGAATGATGTCTCCAGCTGCTGCATCAGAATGATGCCACTGCCTTAGAGCGAGGCACTGCAGTTCTCTGCACTTCCAGCTGCTGGATGAACTGTGCAGACACTTGTGAGGCTTCTCCTCCTGAAAGTGTGAGACACACATGGAGAAGCTGCTTTTACCAAGATTTATAAGGAATTAATGTTGATTTGGGTACTGTGACTGTCTCACTCCCCTGACTGCAGTTTCTGAGTTGTATTAGAGAAAGCTTAACCAAAGCCAAACAACAGGAGTCAAGTGTTATTGATACAAGAATCAAGAATGGGCTGCAGTACCCCAGTCCTCAGAAAGAGAAATTGGAGAGGGACCAGAAGGCTGTAAGCCTTAAGCGTGGCTCATACACATCTTCCAGTAAAAAATGTGATTTTTTCTTATTTCGCTTGTAAGAGCAAACTGCAATAGAAGCAGGATTCATCAGATGCTGCTGCTGATTTACAAATATCTTTTCCTGAATACGTATTTAGATCTTGAGGTGAAGATTTCATTTTTCCTTATTATACATTTTTATTAGGGCTACTGTTTGTGCTATAAAATATGCTCTGGTTTAGAATTATAGAATAATCTGCTTTGGAAGGTACTACCAAGGACTTTTAGTCCAGTCTCATGCTCAGACCTAATACAGACCTAATAAGACCAAGCTGTGCAGGCACTTCTCTTGAAACCTCCAAGTGTTGGGAAAAGGTGTTGGAAAAGACAAAAGTTTGACAAGAAAGTTTCACAGATACGTATGCTTGGCAGAAAGCTCTCTGAATGTAGAACCTGAGAACAGAACAGAGACGGAAGCAAGTTTTGATATAGAAAAACAATAGATGTCTAAATTAATAATTGCTGAGCCAGTCGCTACTGGACAACTAAGAAAGCAAAGATTAAGTCAAGTTGGAAGGAGGTTTTATGACTAGAGCAAAGGATACAAACAAAAAGAGGTTTTTACCAAGCAGAAATAGATTCTAGGAAAAGCAGAAAGATACCACAGGCCAACAAGCATGCCAATGTGACAAGTAGAAAACGGGTCTAAGAATTTTCCACTGCAAGAAACTGAAAAACAACTTTAAGCTTAAACTGTAACATACTGACTCATGTGATTGGATAGTATTAATTAACCATAATATGGTAATGATAGTAGTTATGATAGGCTATAGGTAATAGTAAAGGTATTGACTGGGTGTTATGTATTAAGATGCTCAGCAAAGAAAAATATATAATGCAATGTAACCAAAACTGGAGAGTCTTCAGGCTTATCTGTAGTTGTAGCTGACAGCAGTAGGCATGGCTCTGTCACCCCAGACCCAAGACTGCTGTAAAATCTTCTATAAATAAACAGCATTTTGAAGAGCTGCCTGGAGTCCCGCGTCTCTCGTCTCAGGCTCTTACTAAAAGGCGTTAGGATAATTGAGAGGACAAGTTGTCCTCAATTCAGTGCACAGCTGTAATCAACTCTCAGGAGATCCTTATCTCCAAGACTTTAATAAGATGTGCTAAAAGAATGTAGCCTTTAAGTATGAGCACCAGTAAGAAAAAAAAGGTATCAGATATCCTCTCAGTCAGCAGGCGGTTTGGAATACTGGATCATTTGATTCTCTAGAAGATAAGCTTTAAGTATTTCATCTTTTGTGTGAAAACTTTTTCTGTACACAGAGTGTCAGCGTGGATGGCAAAATTAACTGATGACAGGATGTTAGAGGCGAAAGATTTCTGAGTACTCACTGACAGAGGCAATATTTTACCCTAAAATGGCACAGTTCTTAAAGTGCTAGGTCTGACATGAAATTCTCAGGATTTTTGGAGCTACAAAAAAAAATTACCTTGACCATATGGAATGATGATGCAACTTTAAATGAAATCTGTATCTTTCTGCATTTGCCTTTAGGCTATTTTTGCATTTCCTTATTAGGCTATTTTTGCATTTCCTTGTTATTTGATTTCTCCTGGGCTAGACTTGGGTCATGACAGGAGACAAATCAACCAAGAAAGCTGGCAATGGAAGTAAAGGAGTGCTACGTATTGACATTTCAGGATGTGATGTCTTAGATTCTCAGTTTAAAACTGTTACAGTTTTGCCTGGGTAGAGTTTCAATGACCAGACTATTTGAAAGTCAAGGAGTCATGCATCTGGACTGAGGGCCTAAGAATATAGCCTGTAAATAAGAAAATCCATTCCCTGAATTTCCTCAGTAAATTGCTGTTTTTAATTTCATGTGATTTCCTTCCACTTGGATCCACTGAAAGTTTGGAAAGCTGTTCTTACAAGGTTTGTTAGTAGCAGAAGTGTACCTGGAAAACCTTTATCTAACTTTTGACGATCTGCCTTTGCAAAACTATTCAAGCTTTTTAAAGAATTGTCTTCCAAGATAAAACAGCAACAATAAAAGCGAAGTGAGAGACCTTGCTCCACAAAAGATAAACAAAGGAGTTTTTCAAGAATCCCAGTGAGTTGGCTCCTAAATCTCTTTCTGCTGTGATTGGTGCTCCTGAATCCAAACTTCTGAAAATCTCTTATCTTCTATTACATCCATCATTTGTCATTTTTCTAACAGCAGACAAAAATAAAAGGGAGAATCTTGTTATGGGAAATGAGTGTGCAGCTGCTGAGACAAATGAAAGCAAATGTGGATTTGGCTTTTTTTGGATAATATACCACCCATTCCCAATTGGAGGCTGAAACCTTGTAACACATATTTCAATCTACTTTCCATTTCTTAATTACTTTTTTTGTATAAATTAACTTTCCGATCATTCTATCTTTATAGACATTTGCTGCCTCTTCTATTTGTAGAGTTTAGTGTTAAGTTATCCTTCCTACTAAAAATTATTAGATCAAATTATACTTTTCCCCCCATGATTTGTTTGTTCAATCAGTTCTGATTTTCACAGAGAAAAAAATCCTTGTCTGCCATAGCAGCTGATGCTGTGCCCTACCTGTTCACTTACACTGATGCTGTAGATAGCCAAGAGCATTGAATGGAGTGAAAAAGGCAAATGGAATTTTTATATTTTCCTACGGGAACAAGGACATTTTATTTTTGTAGAGCCAGACTGTAACAGGAAAAAAGAGAGTGAAAAATTAACTCTGTCTTTCCTACCATCTTAGGAATTAGTATTGATGCCACTTCATGAGTAAAAGAACCCAATTTTCCTGCAAGTTATGACCAGGAGTTTAAACAAAAGCCATCATCCTCGCTCTGATGTTTCTTCATTGCTGTACTGCTGGTTACACAGGGGAAATTTGGCATTCTGTTTGCAAGCTGGTATTGATTAATGTTGCATTGACACTAATGGAGTGAAAGCTGCTATTTAAGAAAATAAAAATGTTTTTTAGTTTGGGAAAAGAATCTCATAATCTCTGAATACTTTGTGAAGATATCTTCCCCTCACTCTGTAATAAGTTTTCTCAACACAGTTCTTATTTCTGTGTCTTAAAGAGAGACTGAAATATGCATTTCTAGCTGACCTCTGCTGCACATTTTCTGTATTCAATACCCCAGGAAAGTCTCTTGGCAGCAGTCTCTCTCATTACTAGGAAACGAGCTCGTAGCAAAACTAAGCTGGGAAAGTAATGGCAAAAGTAGAAATTAGAAAAAATAAAGCTGGCCACAGCAATATTATTATTCGTTTGGGCTGTGCAGATTCTTCTCATCCAGTTGGGCACCATTCCAGTAATGAACTCCACACTTTTCTATCTCTGAGTACCTCATCCTAGGATGTCTTAGACAATCCATTTTCCAACTCCGTTCTTGTTCTCATTACTATCTCCTTGGCCATTACTTCTTCATTTGTCATTTAAAAGAAGTTTTCAAAGAAGCAAGTAGTTTTGGATAATACCTTGGAAAATACTCAATGCATTTTTATTGGTACTGGAGCTCAATAAAAATACCCTCCCACCCATTCACAATGTGATTTGTGCCAGAGGAGGTTTAGATTGGATAGTAGGGGAAATTTCTTCACTGCAAGGGAATTCAATCTTTGGAACAGACTGTCCAGGGCCGATAAAGTCACCATCTCTGGAGGGATTTAAAAACCTCTGGATGTGGTTCTTGGGGATGTGGTTTAGTGGTGGGTTTGGCAGTGCAGGGGAAATGGTTGGAATCTCTCTTAAAGGTCCTTCACAACATAAATGATTCCATGATCCTGTGACTGTCAGACTTCAAACCGGCTCTGAAAAGTACAAAGGGGGAAGCACACACAGACTTAACTTGCTGGGGTATCACACTCTGCACCTCCCCATTTGACCTCTGTCAAAGGAGGCTGTGAAGAGGACGGACCTTTGAAAGATTCAGTTCAACCCCTTTGTGTTACTGTGTTTTTCTGATCCAGACAGTGTCCCAGAAGGAGAAATGCATTTTTAATGATGAAATACCAATTAATTGATTCAGATATCAGAAGTGTATTCACCATTCAAACATATTTAATCACTGCAAGTGCTTGGGTTTTGAATTTAATAATGTAATATTGGTTAGGTACCTCAAATGCTTCTTTTTCATTGCTGCTTCTGGTGCCTATAGTGCCCCAAACTGCTTGCAATTCATCAGTAGTGTCTGAAAAAAGGTTTTATCAGAATTCTGCCAGAACTTCCTAATTAGGTGTAATTAAAATGTTCCACAATGATAGCTAAGTTAAAAATGTTCTTTTGTAAGCAACAGAACTAATGAAGCTTGGTTTTCTGAGAATTTATCTTACATGCCTGTGGAAGCAGCTTCATTTCTTTTTAAGTCACTCCATTAAATTCCTGTGTTGTTCCACCCTTTTTGACTTCCCCAGGACATTCCCCAGGATGTGCCCTGAAGCTCCTGTGATGCTCTGCCCCACCTGGTTCCATGGGCAGGAGCAGCTGGCCTTGGCCAGGGCTGTGCGTGTGCTCACAGCCCACAAGCAAATCCAGTCCAGCTCTGATTACACTGCACATTCCTTCCTTTTATCCAGCTGGACATTCTCAAAAAACTCAAAAATTCCCATCCCCAACTCGAAAACCAACAGCACCCCCTCACCCCAAAAAGAGTCCCAAACCTCAAACCTGCCAAAATTCTTTCTGCCTTTGAGATCTCTTTCAAAGTTCGTGATTTGGCCAGTAAATTAGGAATGCGTGGAGTGTGAAAGATGAACAGATGATGTCATTGAATAAGTCTACTTTCATTAAGAAAACAAGGCTGGACATTCTAGCAGAGCCTTGCTGATAGCTGACACTGCCTGGATCTGCTCTCACACAGCCTGCTCTGTTATAACAGATGATGTATCTCCCATGCCTCTGATGCAGACTGTCAAAACCCCTTTGTGGAGAACAAGGAAATGTATTGATTTCTTACTTTAAATGAGAGCAAAACAATTTTCAAAATCTGTTTGAAATATGTATGCCCTGCCATACCTTTCCTGGAATCTTGCTTTCTGTAAATGTTTGGACATTATTCACAGAAAACGAGGTGGAGCACAATGTCAGACTGCCACAGTTTATAACTTGGAGAAAACAGTCATTAAAAAATGACTGTGTTGGTTTCAAGGTTCACTGAGGTATTCTGAATGTTTTGTTTGAAATTTCAAAAGAACAAAACCAAAACAAGCATTTGAGTGGGCCAAGAACCTCCGGTAACACCTTTTTTGAGGAATGTCATAATATGAAAATGGGGCACTTATTTAAGAGGAAGTTATGCATGTATCTGGTCTCTTTTTTTTTTTTTTTTTGTTTTGAAAATCATAAATCTACTTAGTAGTGCTTTTTTTTTTCCCCTAGGTTTTTTGTTGTTACTTCCGTTTTCTGGACTGCATAGATTCAATCTATCTAAGTCAAGAAGTGCTCTTTTTAATGAGTTGTCTTGGAATGACATATGGGAGCCTTCATTTAACTACAGGATCGGGTGCCACTTTTACACCCTTTGTCTTTCAGCCTTCTCACTGCTGATCCACCTCCTTCTTCTTTGAGAATCTGCAGTAGAGTGCCCCACCTTTACTTGCTGCCCTTTATCCAAATTACCATCCAGTTTCATATTTATACCTCTGAAAGTTCATAGCATCTGAAAGTAGATGAGAACAATCCTTCCCGTTAATGCTGCTGTTTGTAATTGGAGAGATGATTGTGACTGAAGAATTATTATTATTATTATTATTATTATTATTATTATTATTATTATTATTATTATATTGTTATTATACAAAATTATTGATAGTAATAATATTAATATTATACAAATAGACACTACTGTCTAACCAGCAAGTACTTCATATAGGTCATCTTTACTCGCCTTATATCACCCTACAGTAGTTGGTTTTTTTAAAAATTTCTACCTCTGATGTCTATGAATCGTATCTTACATAATTCATGTTAGGTATGGAGCCCCTCTGCCATTTCTTCTGTTGAAAATATCATATCTCAATAACTTAAGGTAGGTTGCAAAGAGCGAGCAAAAAATCTTCTACACAGCTTGAAAGGCTCCTCATAGCTTTATTTTTATTAGGTGTTTTTTAATCTTTTCTCCTTATTTTTCTGTATATCAGCAGCAGTAACAAATAATAATGACAAATAATGTAGGCTCAGCCAGTACTCCACATTAGGAATGTAGGCACTAAACTCCTGAGCTATCCTCTGTCACTGTGCATAGGCACGAGAGGCCACAGTACCTCTTCCTAAGTATTTTCTGGTATGTAGTTCTTCCCCTGCCTATAAAGGTTAAGCCATTGTTTTCTAATTCCTTATAGATGCTTCTTAGTCAGCCTTGCTGGATGAGGAAAAAAAAGTGCAGGTTGAATTGCATGAGTGAAGTTTCTGTCTTCACTCCACTGTGTAACGTGTTAAGGGAAGTAGAGATAACTTAAACGTGGTCCTTTTAACACAACTGAAATGACCCAGTTGACTTTTACACTATATCTTTTCTCCCTTTCAAAAGTTCTGTAGAGGGTACCTATGAGTCACTAAAGGATGATTACCCACCAATGGATTGAGTTTCTCTTCTGAGAAAACTGTAATTTCAGCACCAAGGGAAGGGAATACATTTTCAAGTCTTATCCCCAGTAATAGCACTAGCATCTTCTTTTGTTTTGCACAAGGATTTCTCTCTGCTTTTACAAGGCACACAATTATTAATTGACTGACCAGGTCATGAACTGGGCTGATTTGAGCAGATAATGCTAATAACTGCACAAAACCATTCAGATAAAAGCAGAATTTAGGCTGGTGCTTGCAGCACACTCAAACACATGCAGTGACCTGCTCGGGTGTTGCTTTGATTATCTCCTGGGTTACAGGGGCTGCGTGTGGTTTGGATAATGTTTCCTGTTTAGCCAGGACTGTCAGAAGTACTGCAGAATAGTTGAACAAGTGTGGTGGCATTTTATTTCCATGTTGAACTTCTGATTGTATTGATTAGGCCCTGATTGAAAAACACAGCTCCTGAGGATATATTTATATTTTATTTATTTTGGCTCCCTCACCCCAAACCCTCCACCCTCTCTGAGCTCCCTGAGGTTTTTAGTGTATGGAGCAAGCGATTTCTTAGGCTGCAGAGGGGAGGGGGGAAATCACAGAATAATTATGCCACGCAGAGGATGTGAAAATTCAGCTGCTGGCTGCAATGAAATGTCAGCATACTGTGAGAGCACCGCAGCCTCGAACAGTGAGACCACCTCCCAAACTATAAATAAATAAGTGTGATCGTATAAAAACTTGGTGCCAATTACTGTTTAGAAAGCAACCATTACTTTGTCTGGCTTAGAAAACACATTTCATGAGCTACAATTACAAAATAAAAAGGGAATTCCGTATCAACGTGACCCTAAATCCTTAGCATAAAAAGCAAATTAACTAAATGCTTATATGTTTTCCAGGGATATTCCCTGAGGTTAATGTGTCAATATTCAGTCTTAATTGCAGCAGCAAACTGGAAGCAGCATATTCAAAGTCAAGTCATAGTGATGTTACAGATAAAATGTAAGAAATTGCAAAATGGGCCTGGAAATTTAGTGAAGAATCACTGCAGCAAACAGGAGGGTATTTGAGAAAGGAAGGAAGAGAATGCTGAGGGGTTTAGCCATTTGAAATAAGAATTATACATTCAAAATAGTTCATTGTTCATTCATCTGGCTAAGAATTCAGTTTAAAATTCAGTATGTACACTTACTTTTGATGATGCTTGCCTTTGATGCTTAAATTAAGGATGGGCAGTGTACATGAATCTACCTTTAATGTGGATGGACGCTTTTGAAGAGAATATCCTCATTATCTCTGGTGCTTTTGTTTCAGAGCCTGCCAGCTGGTTTGCTCTCAGATACAACTAAATTAGAAGATGTGCTCAAAGAGTTCACCTGATGTGCCACAACCATTAACAAACACTCAGGTTATAAGTATTCCACAATAAAATCCCTAAAACACATATAGTCTGGATACTGCATTCTCAGCAACAAGATCTCACCTTCTACAAAGATCTGCACTTAAGTTCTCCAACTGACACTGGAAACCTGGCAATGAATTTTATGTTTGTGAGTGTGACATGAGAGAAATCAATCTCTTTTTCTCTCAATAGAGTACTTTCTTTCAGACATTTTTAGTATTTTTCAGTCATGAAAAATATAGACATCCCAGCGAAAGAAAAAGCTCTGAGTTCAGAAGTAGAATTCAACAGGAGCTCTTTTGGTGAAGTTCCAAACTGGCTCAGCTTTGCCTGAATTTGTACTAAATTATATACACCAAGTTGCTTATACCTGCTCTTAATGAACTTTGGATATTTGAAGTACGTACATACATTAGGAATTGTAGCTTCTGGAAGAGGAGATCTGTTATCTGATAACAATATCTGTGCTACTTCAATGAACAAAAGGAAAAGAGTTCTCAGTTTATTTTCTGATTTGAATGTAAATTTTTTCTTCATTTTTTCAGCTGCTGACAATTTCAGAGCAGAGTTATGTCACTGAGCTTTCATGCTTTGTATCACAAAACAAGCAGGTTCTCAATATTTTATTGGGCATGCAAAACCCTCCTCTAGGAATCACAACTGGCAGATCTAAGCCAGAGTGGTGTCTACTCTCCTTCCCACAATTATTCAAAGATAGAATTTGCCTAATAGCCATTATTCACATTGCCTGAAAGAACTAACACTACTACTGAAGGTACAATAAATGAATCACAGAATATTTTGAGTTGGAAGGACGCACAAAGATCATTGAGTCCAGCTCTCAAGTGGATGGCCCATAGGGAGATCAAACCCACCAGCTTGGCTCTAAGGGGTTTTTGTGGGAAACAAGATCTCCTTAATTAAAAGGAGATACAGAAACACATTAATAGAGCTAGTCTGCCTTGGATGTGTGCCTCCTTCTTCACAGCGGTTCACCACCTTTCTCTTGTGAGGATTTTTTGGTTTTGTTTTCTTGTCTTTTCGTTTCCACACAGACACACGCTCGCAGTTACAAAACAGAATTTTGCCATCTGGTGAAGCCCAGCAAAACTATCTGCAGCACAGCATGGTGCCACTTGCAGGAACTTTGCTTGAGCCAAATTTAGTGGTGGCATAAGTGGTGTAAATGTCATGCCAGTAAATCAGTGCAAGGCAGCATGATGGCAATTTAGATACTAGAAAGTGTGGGTTGTTATAGGAAAGGATCCAATTTAGGTATGCACTATAATGGAACGTCATGTAGCTGATCACTTCCATAAATGATAAATTTAGGCTCTAAAGTCACAGTGTGGAAATTTGCATCTAATGGCATTCAACTTAAAACAAGCCTTTCTCATGCAGAACTCCCAAAAGCTCCATAGAAACAAAAGAGGAAGACTGTTTTTAATGATGACCACAATTGCTATCACTGAACAAGGGAACTCAGAGGGAACTGGATGTGTGGTATATGACCTGTGTGAAAGACCAGAGAAGCCTTATTATGCTTGTTATTTTTGAAACTAAGCAGATAGTTTGACTTTACTAATCTGCTGATGAATTCTGCTTTTCATTTCCATTTGAAAACTGTCCAACAATACTGCTTTATGCTCTTAATTCCTGTAATTAAACTCATTGCTTCTGTAGCTACACTTTAAAGTTACTAAAATAAAATAAAATAAAATAAAAATTGAACTCACCAGATTAAACACCAGGCATGTTAAGGTTCAACCCCAAAGATTTTAGATTCTGCAAATGGTGGATGTATTTCACCCAACTTTAGGTGTCTGTTCTTTTCCAGACCCTGAAGGGAAATGCCTGTCTCCTGAGGGTAATCCTCCCTCCCTCCTTCCTGTGGCTCAGCCCAGCTTTCAGTTCACTTCAAAAGAAGCTCCAAGTCTGACTTGCTCACGGTGCCTTTCACATTTTCAGCCTGCAAAAGCCTGTTCTAGTCCAGGTTATGGCATATTTGACAATTTGTTTTCTAGTTAATCTATCCCAGTCTTAAGGAACTGGTAGAAAACCGTGGGTGAGAAAGTTGTTAGGCTTGTGTTTACTGCACGGAGCCAGGGCTAGAGCTTTTAAAATTCTGAATGTTATAATTGTCCTCTAGTATGATGGAGGCCTTCTATGCTTCTGCTGATGAGGGAAAAAGTTATTGAAACCTCCTTTTTGAGTGGTCGACTCTGATATTTCACAGAACTGAATTCCCTGTTTCTGCTTCTGCCTGGATAGCAGACACTGCCTACATTTTGTTTTCTGTCCCTGTTTCTAATGCTATTTGGAAAGGTGATTTTTGGAAAACACTGCAACTTTGCTTCTCACATCCATGACTTAGTACTTAGAAATAAAGGGAAAAGCCTGCTCTTTTGGGCAGCCAGTTGGGAAAGGATAATCATGTACTACACTCTGTGATCGAATCAAGTATATAAACAGCTTCTTTTTTCCGTACACTTTTATATCATTTATTCTTATCACAGTGTTGTGTGACACTAACAAACTACAAGAAATTTATATTAAGTGGTAATCTTCAGCATTTAGCAACTTTTCCCATCTTTCTTTTAAGTGGCACCTTCAGAAAATTGCCGAGCAGGTACTCTGTTTGTGACAAGATGATGGAAGAGGAGCATGGTTAAAGCCAAGTAACAGCAGGGATCCACCTCAGGTGTCACTGTTGTGATGTGTGCCCAGGTGTCCAGTCAAAAACACTGATTCATTTTTGGCATTTAGTTCTTCTCTGTGAAAGGTCTGTGTGAGAATTCATGATAAATGAGGCTGAGGTTTAACCCATGTTCACCACGAGGGAAAACACAATCTTGTGAATCAGAGCCCAGCAGCAGGTGAAGGTCAAGGAGAAAATGTGCTTTATTCTGAGAGCTTTTCATGGGCTGACTCAAAAGCTGCTGGTCTGCTGTGGTTCACCTTTATGATATCTTATGCATCTTGCCCTACTCTGTCTTCCCATTGTGGCTGAAGGTGCTTTAAGCCACAGGTATTTTGTAGAGAAAAAAATGGGGTTATTGCACAGCTAAAGAAGAATCATTGCTTAGGAAGAAAAAAAAAACAGCAAAGAAATTGTGAGAAAAGTGTAATTTCTTTTGGCACCACCTGGTTTCTTGCAAGTCAAAATAAATGCAAAGTGAGAAGGGCAGCACTGAAGAGCAGTACAGTAAAGGTGCTGCTGCAGGGAGGCTGACAGGAGCTCGGACCTCTGGCCCATTCTTGTGTCTTCATAGATCTTTTTCCTTCTTCAGCACATGCGAGCCTGTTATATCTATGAATAGCTGTATTCATTTGATCAGTTTGGCTGTTTCTTAGATAAAAACATCTGCTGCTTTCTCCCAAAGCCAAGCTTTTGGTAAGGTGTATGACTGTCTTAAATGTCTCTTACAAAACGGTGTTATTTTCTTCCATCATATCAGTGTTTCATCTCCTTTTGGGACCTACTTGATACTATGTTTTATACATTTTTTTCTTTAATTTGGAGTCCAAATCATCAGGAAAAATATTAGATTTTATTAACTTTTTTTGGTAATTGAAGACATAGCATATCAGTTTATTAATATGGGAGATACCTAAAATTGACTTTCTAGTTATTAAAAAAAAAGGTTCAAAATATAAAATATGATCAGTGATGTTAAATTAAAGGATGTAGACATATAGAATAAAATACTAGTATTTGTATGCTACCTTTATGAGGGAATGTTGATTTGGAAGGCTGGCAGCAAATTAATGTTGATCCAGCTATATGCCATTGATCATTTCAGTAGGAATTGTTTGGCAGAAAAAGACTATTGCTCATGGTAAAAGATGTGTTGTCAGTTTAATCACAGGTAAAATAGAGGTTTTTACTTTTAAAACATGAAATTAGCCCTTCTCTCCCAAACTACGGACTTTCAGAACAGAGGCTTGGACCAGAGTTCTCCTCTGATTACCAGTGTAATCAGAGCCTAAATTGTTACATTTTCTGACTGTGTTGAATGTCTTTGTATTCCAAATAAGTCTTTCAAAACTGGTGTATTTTGATAAAGACAAAAAATTGTTTGACAAAAAATAGTTTTTCAAATGAACCATCTATTGATCCAACAGAGAAAGCAGACAAAGGTTTGTCAGTAACAGACTCATTATTGCTCATTCCCTGCATTTTTCCATATCTTTAACTGCTACTTACTGATTGTTAAAGGGCTAGAGAAGGCTGAGTTGAATTTTAGTCTATTGCATTTTCATCTTTATCAGTCAAAGGCTTAACTTATTTAAATAAATCAAAGGATTAGTTGAAGGTCTTATGCAGATTCACAAAGTGAAACCCTCCAGCCCTTGCCTGGAGAGTTTGACCGGTGGATTCCTTGGGAATCGGCTCAGGAGACTTTATAGAGAGACTACTTTGATCTGATTGTTTGGAAAGAGAACTTTATAAGGAGAAAACAACAAACAGGACAAGGCGCACAGCACTAGGAATGGACCAGAAAGGAGCAAGGGCCAGGGTAAAGCAGAGATATTTATATACTTGAATACAGGGAGGGGAGTTATGGCAGGGTTTGAGGGAAGGATCCAATGGGAGAGAATGATTAGGAGTATCACAATTTCTGCAGCAAAAAGTAACCATTGTGACAGGAAGAACCCAGAACTTTCTACCAATAATTTGCATAACTGATGAGAGGGATCTTGGGAGTGAGCTTTTTGCTGCTATCAACTAGAAAGGATTTTCTCACAGCCTTAAGCTGAGGTTTCCTTCTTTTGCTGAATCAACCCCAACAACAAAGCTTCTTTGACTTTCTTGTGACTGAATCCTGGAGTAATTTCAAATAAGTCATACTGGCCTTTGCCTTTTTCCTTCTGCTGCATTTGTCGAAGTACTTAAGTAATGAAGATCTTATTTGGGCTTTTTCTGAAGGAAGTTCTGGCTTCTGGCATTTGAAATGAAATTTTTAGATTTGCCAAACAGTATTTCAACTGCTGATCAATATTTGTATGTATGACCTGAACTGAACTCATAGCTTAATAGATTGCTTGACCAACTCAAGGAGAAATTTTATTTTTCAGCTATGTGTCAGTTCCTATGTGACTTCCCACTGAGGACTGCTGGAAAACATTATGCTCTGTTTATACAAGGTTTAAAATGTAAATCCTGTTGCCAGTCTTAACCATACAGTAAGATTATGGGATGCTGCTGCTCTCATGTTACGTGTTCAGAGAGCTTCATTTCTGAGTGCTCCCTAAATGGGAATAATCTGCACTGTTTATAGGGTCACAGATCAGGGCTGCAGTGCTGAACAGAGTCCATCTTGTCACCACCTCATTGGTGTCAATTTAAATGGTTTATTAGTTATGCCTTGTTACATGCTCATTACTTATTTAGCATCAACTTTTTTGGCTTATTATTAATCTGCAACCACTTTGGTGAAAGGTGCTGTAGTTGGTCCACTCAAAAAGACCCCAAAAAATTCAACAGTGTCAAAATGAATTAACTGCAAGACTCTCAATAAACAAGCTAATTATGTTCAGCTTAGAATCAAAAGAATATCTTTTTCCTGTGAGAAGCCTAAAACTTGTTTGTTTTATATTTTTTGTTTGCTTCTCCAAGCAAGATTACGTAAAGAAAATGGAACTAAGGAAATGGAGTGCTTCAAGCATGAGTTAAGGGGCGAGTGGTAGTGACTTGGACTTCATTAATTCTCCAAGAAAGGTGAAATAGGAAACCCCTGACAGTGACTTAGAAAGCCACATGTCCTTGCTTGTGTGGGTAAGGCACTGAACTGTTGCTTTAATATCACTGAAGGTAGTCAGTATTTCTGAGGAAGAAGGTTTATGATCCTATTCTATTAAGAAATATGGAACTCTTGCACACTTGGAAATGAGTTTAAACAGAATCTGCAGAGGGGATGAATCAGTTGCTGCAGCTGCCACAAATTCTTGCTAATCGACCCTTTCCATTTTTTGCTGAATGAGGTTAAACTCTACATCTCCTTATGAAATACAGTATATCAGATACTGCTGCCCTATGTGTATCTGGTCTTACAGATGGCTCTTTAATTTTTAGGTTTTCCATCCAAAAACCCCAAACACCCAAATGGTCTAGATATACATTCCTTGCATGTTTCACATAAGCTGGAAAACAAAATTCCTAATAGATGTTTCTCCCAAACATACTGTGCATCAGGGCAGAGAAAAAAGGTCAGAGAGTTAGAGAAACATGTAATCACCATTCTCAGATTCATTTCTGCAATTACAACACAGTGAAGAGAAAATACGAGTTTGCAGAGCTCTAAACATTTAAAATTGATTTAGCCAGAATAAATACATTCTGCAGTAAGTGCTTTCCTATGTACAAGATTCAAGTTTTTGTGACATAGGAGAGAGATCTATAGGGATTTAATCAACTACTTCACTATAACTGCCACTCACAAAATATGCTACTATTTTTTGATATGTCAGTATTTATCCAGTAAGGGCACTGGAGTTGCTAATGATTTGTATACAGTAAACACAGAGACTAGCAGCTGCTGCTTTTGATTTTCATCAAACTCTCCACAGATACATGTTGAAAATTATTTTCTTCCACAAACACACTGAGGATTTTTATTGCCTTAATTTGTGGGCAGTCTGAGGCATCTTGAAGTCTAATTATTTTTCGGTGGGTGGAATAGTCAGCACTCTCTAAAATTCAGAGCTCTACAAGATCATTTGATGATTACTGAAACTGTTGCCTTGTGACCATGATTTTAATAGAGAACTGCTTAATCAGATACCGAAGTCATTAAAAAAAAAGCAACATCTCTTTCACATGTTTGTTTTTTACTATAGTTCCATATGTTTACTCTCTTGGTCTCTTGCTCTCAGAATATGCATACTTTTACCTCTGCTTGTGCTTTTGTATCATTGACTGTAGCAGTTATTTTATGGTGCAGAGCAAATTCATTAGTAAGTTTTCCTTTTCCCAAGTTCTGTTGGAACATGTCAATGCTGCATATTTGATGCTTCAGGGATGAATCCTTTTTCCAGTAGGAATTAGAATATTCTCTGTTGTTGTGTTAGAAATGGGCTGGCACTGCTAAGGTCTGTTCTTGACCACTCCAATGAGATCAGCAACTGAGATTTGGCATCATGCTGAGGTGAGTAAAGGCTAAGCAAAATAATCTGGCTTGGCTTCTGACAAAGTGAAAACTGTGTGGAAGCAATATTATTCTATTAACTGATTTTTTGAGGCATCTAAAATTAGAAAAGCTTTGGATTGGCACTGGCAACATGTTACAATATGAAGTACTCCAGAGTGCCAGAAATTATATTTCTGGAAACAAGTATAATGTAATATTAAGGTTTTATCTGTTTTGTTATTTTGGCTCTTTGGATTTCTGTGCCATAAGAGCTCTGTCTGGTGAAAGAAGGAAGTAAGACAATGTGAACTGCAACTTTTTGTCATAACGATTTTGTTCAAAGACTTAATAGTGTTCAGACTATCATCCTGGGTTAAAATGGCAGCTGAAAGGCCCTGAGCACAGGGTACCTGAGTAAGAGTCTTTGCAGGGGACTCTGTGACCTGCTAATATTCTTGGTGGCACTGATTTCACTGAGGGAGAATCCCACTGCAATGGAATTTTTTCAGGTTTTCTGCAGAATAGGTGAGAGCAGAGTTCAGTGGCCTCAAATTCCAATTAATGGTTGACATCCCTTGCTAGAAAGAAGTTAGTAACTTATGCTTCAAAACAGATTTAATTATCTGCAATATAACTTTTAAAACATGATAGCCATGATCTTTGAGAAACTTTATTTTTAATGTCTGAAGGTGTGTTTTGTAGATATCCTGGGTTTGGTGTCTTTTGGAGGAGATTTTGTCTTTATGAGTAGCAATCAAATTAGGGAATGGAAAACTGTATTGCTAAGGCCTAATGAAGACATTTTGTGTAAGTTCCAAAAGAATCAAAATGCTGCAAACAATGAGGTTATGCAGCTAAAATCACAAATTATCATAAGCTCAAGTGCTGAAAGATTGCTGCTGCCTGGCTTCCCACTGAATTGTATATTACTTTAAAAATTGCACTTTTACATCCCTCTTTGATGTGATTCTCTTTTCACGTTTTAATAGTGTTTACTTGTTTCCTTGGATGTGCCTAACCTTGTCACCCTGGTTTTTTAAGATTTTCTAGGCCTTCTGATGTTGACATTCTTGTGGTGAACTTTCTCAGACACTTTCTGTAAATAACTGATTGTTTTGTCTTTTTTTATGGAGGAGGAGAAAATTGATGGACTGTTGGTTTGACCAGTGTCACTGGAGAGGTGTCACTGTCACCTTCCAATCCGCTGTCACTTTTGGAAAACTATAAATGTTGGAGTCAGAAAATAAACTTCCTCTTTCCTCCTTCACCTTCAGAACGGTGGGGTGCTTGTGTTCTTTCGTGTCCTATAGTGACATAACCTTATCTGAAATTTTTAATGCAGTGGTTCTCACCTTTCTTAGGAAATGCATCTCCTTGGTTTTTGACTCTTAATTCCCACCAAGTCCTGGAAACCATCTGTGCTCTCACCTTAGCAGTGTGAATTTTCTGCCACTGTAAGTCTGTAACACTAACGCTGCAATCTGTCTGAAGTTGCAAATCTCCACTAATGCTGCAGAACCGAGCAGGTCACTCTCATCTCCCAGGAATCTCTGATAAATGAGTAGCTGTGTATCTCCTGCCAGCTTTGATGCTGCATCACAGACAGCAGCCACGATCCTTGCCAATACCACCACAAGTATTTATTTAGGTTTTCCTAGTGCTAAAGGTGATCACCATACATAGCTGCAAGCAGAATTAACTGCTCACCATAATTCTAGTCAGAATGCTCCATCATCTTCTTTCTTAAAACTCTTGCGCATTAAGCCATTTCTTACCAGGTGGACAAGGTTTGCATATCAATCTGAAAGTGAACTTTTGCCTTGTTACTTTGCATATCAATCTTATCTCAGTCTCAATATCCCCTTTATAAGGAAAATGAGCGCATGAACAGTTTATACGTCCGTGAATGAGGCAGGAGAAGGCCATGTGGGTTGTGCAGAAACAATTTATAGTTCAGTGTCCTGGGCCTTATAAATAGTTCGTTATATCGGATACCAGTGAGTTTGACAAGATATTCCACCCAGCACCACAGGACAGACTTGACAAATACCCTTCCTAAACCCCAAGAAGAGTTCCCTGAATATCATTGGCATGTGCCAACGTACTGCTCTGCCATCACAAATGAAGTCTTCTTCAGAGTACTCAGTCAGCATCCTCTCAGCAAGTCACTTCCAGTTTACACCCTGCAGCACTTGAAGAAAGTTTATATTTAGACAGTGACAGAACAGCAGTTTCAGATAGGCAACTTCATCTTGGTTACTTCCCTAAGGCACCAGATTTGCCAACTATATATAATGCCCCTTGCCTGTAGCAATTTCATACTTGGTTTGTCAAGCACATTTGTTATGTATGTTCAGGCAAAGACTGCGATAATGAAAAATACCTTATCCTGCAAGTTCTTCCATCTCTTCAATTCCAAACTCAGAGCTGAAGCTTTTGCATTCCAGCCGTAACTGATATTTAACTCTTAGTGGTTTTCTATCTGAAATTTATGGAAGACTTCCAAGAGGGGAAAGTCGTGAGGAAGAAGCAAAAGGATCTAAGGTTAAGTCAGACAAAGGTCACAGGAAAAGTCAGTGGTATGGACAAAAATACATAGCAGAGAGGAATGTTCTCTCCATTTGGAATAAAGGACATAGTGGACGTGAATGTCCCTTTGTTAATGGCTGTCCTGTGTTAACAGGAATTGTGTATCTAATCCTATATCATCATCTATATAATACATATACACATTATAAGGGTCTATATAATGCATATAAAATAAAAATATATTCAGATTGCAACTGCAAAACTCTGACTTTCATCTTCTTTGCATTCAAAACAAAATGAATAGGGCAGGCTTCCAATGGAGAGAGCAGCAGGCTTTTGAGGCAGTGACATCGCTGTGAAATTGCATCAAAAAATGGACTGGTTTTATGTGTAGAGACTTGAGGGTTGTAACACAATCTAAACCATTATTGATGTGAGAGAATAGGCAATAAAGGAAACTACAGAATTGTTCAAACTGGGGCCAAAGGCTTGTGTGCAGCAAGGGTCAGCCTAATCCAATGGCTTGGGAAATTTAGTAAATGCATTAAAATGTGTTACTTCAACATAGTAGAATATCTAATTCTCCTAAATCTTGAGTCCAGAAATAATAATCCAGTAATCAAGACTACATAATGTGGCACTTTACTAGAGCAGTCCATCTCTTGAATGCTATAGAGGAACAGTTTCTTCCTAGAAGAGAAAACAGGCCAGTGCTCATTTCCAGGAGTTTTTCTGACAAGCTTCTTTATTTTTCTTATTGAATCTTTACTTCTGGGTAAATTGTGAGTGTGCTGACCTCAAAGAAAGTGAGGGACTCTTGAGATCATTTGAAAAGACTGTAAACTGCAGCCTGGCAAGCAGCACTCCCAATCCCTGTCCTGGCACTAGCCAGACATCCACAGCAGCATGTCCTGTTTGTTGTTTGCTTGAAGCGTGCAAAATGCTTGGAATAATTTATTTGCACAGTGATAGAATTTTTCTAAAGCAAGGATTACCCCAGATGAACTGGTTTAACACAGGCCTTGGGTATTTCTGGAAGCGTTTTGCAGTCCACTTGGGAACTATGGATCTGGAGAGAAGTAAAAACAAGTTAAATAAAGAAAATCATCTATTTAAGAAGAAAAAACGCAACAAGACTCATTACTGATTGAATAGTCCCAGGATGCAGAATAAGTAATTTCAGTTCCCCTAGCTCAATTACTGCTTTTGGTTTTCTTGTCTGTTCTGTAACAATCTCTCTTGAGATTGTCACTATCCTGTAAGCAGCTCTAGTTGCTCCCAGTATTCAGCAGAAGCGTGCATTTACCTTCCCAAAGCTGGTTTCTGTGGGTAAAAGCCTGCTTTGAGAGCAGCTGCTGCTGTTGACTGACATGAGTGGATTCAGACATGCAGCCCATGCTTTAAATGACACAACAATAGTGCCTCATCTGCAGCCCAGCAGTATTACCAACATTCTTAGAATCAATGAGATCCTGATATACTGTTTACTTTTTGGAGAAAAACAGCTACTTGAAAAGCTCTTAGGTCCAATTCTTAGCTGGTTCAGCCCCATTCCATTGATCTTAATGTTTCAGAGGGAATGGAAGCTTTGAGACATTGACAACACAAATCATCATGTGCAAAGACTATTCCAGATGAGGTAGTTGTGTAAAACAGGTAAATGAAATATCATAGCGGTTAATTATTCTGTTTGAAAATTCCATTTTGTCTTATACAATCACTTATTTAACATTCAGTCCCCCTTTTTGCCTCCTTTCCTTGAATTGCCTAACATCCTAAAAGTAGTCACTTATAATTGCAAACATGGAATCAAAAGAGTTGCCTGGATCTGTGCTTATGGTCAAACTGCAGGAAAATAAGGAGACGAGAGTGCTGACGAGTTATTTAAGAGTTCAATTTTTTGTAATTCCCATTTTACAGAAGGCTCACACAGCACTGGCATGCTGCACCAGCTCAGAACAACCTCTGAGCGAGGAGAGAGAGTTTTCATGTGTGAAAATATTTCTAGGGGAATATTAAAGCAAGAAGGAGGAGACAGTTTTATAGCTGCCTGTTGTGGGGCTTTGTTGGTACCATTTCAATAGTCAGGAGACAAGGCAAGATCCTGTTCCTGACACCACCCATATCCTGATTTTGAAGGAGCACTTTTGAGCCAATGAAAACAAAAGGGAAGTAACTGAAATTTGTTTTCTTATTTTACCCACTTATATTGAGTCAATATTTAAAAAAAAATTACCCCACAACATTATCCAAGGTTCTGAAAAAGCAGTGTAAAAATGTCATGTTTAAAAATGCTCAAAAGACACTCAAAGGCAGCTGCCTGGGCATTCAGTGACCTTATGAACTGCTGGTTTTCAATGATATTTGGAAAGAGGAAAGTAATGCAGCATGACTGACCCTGTAGATACTCTTACCTGCAACAACTTGCAGGAAAGGGTTAAAAAATGACAGCTTAAGTGGTGTTTTTGAATGGAATATAGTATCAGTGATATTATAGTGTGTGATATAAACGCTGCATGCATCAATTGATTGTCCAGTCTGCAGCCTCATCATTTTTTAGTGTGATGAACTGTTTGTTTCATGGTGTAAGACCGACATCAACTGTAATTATCACTTAATCAGTCTTGAGCAGTAGAGAGCATGTAATGGGCTGCTGGATCAATTAGGAAGTTAGATCACCTTATCAATACAGCAGGGCAAGATTATTTTGAAAACTGAGCTCCTTTCTTTTATAAAACATGCTTCATATGTCTGAAACTGAAACTGACATCAGGCCTAAATTATACACGAAAGTATTTTATTATCAAAGCAGCAGTCCTAAGGTTGAAATTAGGCTATTTCTGAGTTATGCAAACAAAGCCAAACATAATAGAAATAAGTGTTGGTGAACTGTGCCATTCTTTATGCAGTGGTTGAATCAAACATTTGTCCTAATGAATAAAAATTTTCTAAGCAATTGCCTGGTACCCAAATTCACCTTTCCTATCCAGAGCTTCACCTCTTAATTTGAATAAATGAAGTTTATCGAAGAGTTCTAGAGCAGTCTGTTACTGTGAAAAGAGAGCACAGTTGTTGGTGAATTAATTGAAAGACAATATCTACAACTGCCAAACATATTATGAAAATTTTTAAGAGAACATCAGAATGCTGAGTGGGAGAAAGATAAATCACTCTGGAAAGGGAGATATTTTAAATTAATGGGGGTTTGTGGCCTTTGAAATTGCTGCAAGTGAAGTCTGTGAATGGCTTCTGGAATTCATATTAATATGGTATGGTGTGGTTTTATATAATGTCTTAACTGTAGTAATTAATCTAATTTTTGAATCTTCTGATAACATTTCTGATGGTTTTTCACTTTGAAGTAGCTGCAAAGACTTTTTTAACGATAAGAAATTTCAAATTAAAAGCAGAGCATATATAGCTGAACAGTTGCACAGATAAACCTACAGGAAAATTTTACAATTTTCACATAAAGGAATAAAAGCAGCAGTAAAAAATGAGCCAAGCCAGGAACAGCTGTTTTCTTGGTGAGTAGCACTGACTGAAGTTGTCATGAAGAATCTCAGTACATAATGTGCTCTCCATGGACCTGATTGAAAGCCCATTTACAAGGCAATGGGAATCTTTCAGTGGGATTCCCAGCTGACTTTGAATCAGATCCAGTTTCTCTTGAATTCAAATTCTCTCGTGTGCTAGTGTGTCTTAAGTTTAGCACCATTTAAAAATAATCTAAATATTTTTCTATCTAAATATTATCAGGCTTGTAGCAGCTCTCACACATCTTTTTTGCCACTGAAAAATCTGAGAAAACAAAAAACCGCAAACAAACAGAAAAACAAAACAAAAGGAATAAAAAAAAGTATAATGATAGATAACCATACTAATAATATCTTATAGAGTGAGGCAGTTTGGAAAGAAAAATGGGCATAACTGGATTGGCAAAGAAAACCAAAAGTGTATATATAAATAGCAAATGCTAATTTTTGACATACAAACAGAATCCATTTCAAATACTCTTATGTGTCTGTATTAGTTATCCAGCAACATAATGCTTCAGAAAGATCAGTGTCATTTCTCTACTATATAAAGGACCCAACTGGAGTCAAGGTTTAATCAATTTTATATACTGATCCAAACAATTAGAAGTGGTTAAGAATATATTTACAAAATGCAAAACCATTTCTGTTTAGATAGCAGTGAAATGAAAATATGACCTGCCAATTAATTTGAAGACTCCCATAGGAGTAGAATTCTGAAAGTATTAGTATTTCAGAATAAAATATTTTTCTAAAGACTCAAAATGACAGTAGCTTCAGTTTCAAAGCATGTATTATCCCCCTCAATACAAGCCAATTCATCTGTAGACTCAGTATTAACAGAAACATTTCAAACAAAGATAAATACTTGGCAGGAAAAGCTTGCTTCTTAAAATGAGAAAACTGTGTATTACATTTAACTTGTCAAGGAAATTATGATAAATAATTCCTGGCATAAAGCAGAGAATTGTGATTAAATGATCTGAACAACTGGTGGCAATATCCATCCTAATGACTTTTCCTGTGCTTGCATAATCCCTTCTGAAAGCGTAGCCTTGCTCATGGCCAAATACAAATGTGATAATTGAGGTTTTCAATCTAGGGCAGCAGAGACACCTCAGCACACAACCTGTTCTTAGCTGCTGCAGAGGAGGTTTTGGGTGTGTATGGATGTTCTCATGGCATATGGCAAGGAAATACATGTTTTATTTGGTCCTTGGAAGAATCAGATTTGCTCCCAGAGGGAATGATTTCAGGAGAGTGTCCTACGGACACAGGCAGCCATTGAAAAGACTGCTTTCTCTTGCCCTCTCCAAGAACAGCAGAAAGGGCAGGGAGGGAATCAGTATCTTCATATTTAAAATTAATATTTGCCAAGCTAAAAAAAAGTGTAGAGAGAAGATCTTCCTGTTTTCTATAAAACCTGGATAAACACCATGGAGGTTGGAAGAGCTACTGCAGATGATGAACAATGCTGGCATAACAAAAAATGAGCCTACAGTGCCCCTGAACAAATTTATGGTGGAAATTACGAAGAATTATGAATGGAATTAGGATCTGGAGCAGCTATTCACAGGGGCAGAGGGGCCATTTGGTGTTAGGATGGATTTTATTGTGCTCAGAGTTATGTGATGTGCTTGTCTGCAGTAGCTGATTGGATGGCTCTGTGATGCCTGGGGTGCTTTGCCTCGTCCTTTCAGAGCCATACTGCCTAAAGAGAGCAGCTGCCAGGGGAGATGGGAGACAGTGACACTTTTTTAGCTCGGTTGGACTTAATGATCACAACTGTAATCAGGCTTTGAGTTTAATCTAGGACATGATAGGTAAAGGATGACATGATTTAAGCATCAAAGCCATGCCTGCCTTTCATGACAATTATTTGTTGACAGGTGTGTTAGTACATCAGTTGCAAGAAAGATGACTTTCATCCTCCTAGATAAAAAACAGACATTGCAGCTGAGCACTGAAACCTTACCTTTTAAATCAGTGCTACATGTAATAAATGGAGATGTTTGGCAATTTAAGGATCCTGCTGAAATCTATAGAGGAAAACTTGATGCCTAAGAAAGTGGAAACAGATTTTGCAGGCTGTGTTGCAGTTCTGGTCAGATAACAAAGCTACAGTAATTACTGGCTCCTATGAGTCTTTCGTGGTTCAGAGTTTGTGAATATCTTTCTTGGTGCTAAAACAGGTGTCTAAATTGCTTCCTCTTTCTAGAATTTTATCTGATGTCAAGATAGAACCTTAACTCAAAATTTCTGGACAGAAAGTCTTTTCATATGTGCATCTCTGACAAAGCTTTTTTTTTTTTTAATTAAACAATAGGAAGACAAATGCAATTCTATTAGTTGTATCCATTTTCAAATACTTATTCTGACTGATTTTGAACAGGAACTTTTAATCCAGTATTACGACACTCTTGAACTAAAAGTAAGATCCCCCTTATTCACACAAAATATCTTACTGTTACCATGTCTAATCAGACTGATGTTTAACACCACACAAAAATCTGTTTTATGTGATTTTGCAGCTATGGCTCCTGTAGCTGAGCAAAATTCCTGGTGAGTTTGTGGATGATACACTGTAATCTAATCTAGAGCTTTCTGTAGCCCCTGAATTTTCCTGAGGTGCACAGCACAGTTGGTCTGTTGTGTTTAATTAAGAATAAACTCAGCTGAGAGGGCTTTTTTATTGTTTTATCTACTTTTAATGTGTTTAAGGGAGTCAGATGGATGTTTGGCTGGATAAGCTTGTGATGATTTTATTTCTAGTTTTGTAGCAAGACTGGGACTGGAATGAGGGCTCACTTGAAATTTATTCCTCAGTGAGTAATTCACTGGCTAACTCTTTGTTGAGAAAAGATCCATACGAGATAAAATCCACCAGCATTTTTACCAAATTTTTGCACACTGTAATGGCCTTATCCACTTCTAAACTCCTATCACAGTCACCTTTAGGGTCAGTTCATGAATGTGCAGAAAATGCAGAGCTTGATTCTGCTTGACTCAGAGACGTTGCCCCATGATTTATTCTCCAGACAGATTTCCACCGGTGACAACAAGAATTATAAATATCATTCCCTAAAATTAATTTTTTCAAATGTAGCAGGTAGAGATAACTTGTACTGCAGAGTTTTCAAAAGAATTATATAAAGCATTTTCCTGACCACTTGTCTACTTCTGAATAAATCTTGGAAAAATTAGGAAGGTATAGCTTCCCAAAAGAAAGTTATGCAAAAGCTATTATTTTAAAAGATCACCCAAGCACATATAAATATATATCAACAATGGTGAACAAGGGAAAATCTTAGATCTTACAATGATTATTACCTTTTCCATTTAAAATTTCCAAATATCACCCTGATTAGTTTTTAACAAGATTCACCTACATTTATTTGGCACTTTTGTAGAAAGTCCCTTTGCAGACGTCTTATTTTAGTTCCATTTGAGTTACTTATTGGAAATATTTTTTCCATAATTGCAGACACTGGTAAAAAAGTTAGGCAATAAGAGAGGCTTTGTCTGGTAGAAAGAAATTTTAAATATCAGATGGGTATAATGAACTTCTAAACTCAAGTTTGATTTTACTGCTAAAGAGGGTGAAACTCCTGTCACAGGGGTTATAATACGGGCAAAAAGTTGTCAGGATCTCAAAAGGGCAGCACACAAATTCAAAGACAACACTTGTGAGCTGTTGGATGCCAAGAGACTCTGTGTGGCTGGCAAAACCCTTAAGCCACACCATCCAATAGCTTGGAAAATATCCCTGTTTGGACACTGCTGCTGGTCCCTGTTGGAAACTGTGGGTAGGACGCTGGGCAAAGCTTTCATCCCACCTCACTGTTTTACATTCCAGAATCATCCAGGTCACTGGGAGTTGTAACACTGCCCAATGTGACTTTCCATCTCACCTGTTGGGCACCAAGTCCAAAGTACTGAGAATCCATGACAAAATCCTGTCACAGACACCTTTTATGAAAAATCCTTTCCTTAGGATTTTTTTCCTCCTGAGAGGCTGAGAGGCCTCAGGAACAAAATGTAAACATTGATTATCTGCTGCTGTGGAATGCAACAGGTGCATCTGTGATTGGCCCATGTGGTTGTTTCTAATTAATGGCCAATCACAGTCAGCTGGCTCAGACTCTGTCCAAGCCACAAGCCTTTGTTATCATTCTTTTTCAATTCTTAGCCAGCCTTCTGATGAAATCCTTTCTTCTATTCTTTTAGTATAGTTTTAATATAAAATATATATCATAAAATAATAAATCAAGCCTTCTGAAACACGGAGTCAGATCCTCGTCTCTTCCCTCATCCGGGACCCCTGTGAACACAGTCACAAAATCCCACTGCTTCTTTAGCCTAAGAGGAGTTCTTGGAGCACTGGGTTCTACATCATTAGTTTGTATTGTCTCATGACATTCAAAAACTGCTTTGGAAAGTTAGTTTCTGGATGGTTTGGTTTTCTAACGACCCCACTGGGGCTTTTCACCTTCAGATAAACTGTTGGGAGAACAAGAGTTAACCCATTCAGAGCTGTCTGTGCAAAGCAGGTATATATTTAGTAATGTTAAAATTAAGTAATAATACTTAATGTGCATGCTTTCTGATGAAAAGCTGAGCATTTCAAAGGGTGAAATTGCCAGAAAACACGATGTCATTTCTGCTCAGAGTATTTTCTGGGGTAAGATAATCCTAGGGAAGTCACTGATGTGTCTAAATGTTTTTGAGAATGCAATCTTTGTGGGTCTTTTTTTAATAATTAAAAAAATCTGTTGAAACTTTTCCCCTTCAGCTTATGAGTCATGTGAGATATTTGTATTTCATTTGAGTTACAGCAGAATTAATGGCTTGATCTTAGATCTACTATGATTTGTTTCCTGCCATGAGCTGCTAAAAGGAAGTAATGCAAAAATCTCATAGCAACTAACACATTAATAAATGCAAGGGCACATCCAGGAGGCTTTTATTTGCAGAACAAAATTCTAGAATTTACAGAGTCTGTGTTTGTTAGTATTGTGAAGAAGAGGGAAAAAATGCAATGAAATCTATTAAAAATATTGATGCATGACTGTAAGAGCTCTTGAAAATTGAGATTTCTCTCTGAAGTGTTATTTAGCCTCTGTATGGCAAAAGAAAGGCAGGAGAAGGAACCAAATTTTCCCATGATTTTTTGAAGCACTTTTTATCTAGCAAAGTAATGAAATTATTAAAATACAAATTCTGTGCTGCCAAGAAAGCAAAATATTCCCATTTTATGAAGCAAGAACTTGTGCCAGGAAACAGAAGCAAAACTGAATTTCCTGAATAATTGAGCTGCAGGTGGTCTATGTCAGTGTGATAGCTGGGCTGGTCAAACTACTGTGGTCATTTCTCTTGTTGAGTTCCTGGCTGGAATAAGAGCTTTCAAGCTGGTAGGTGACCATGCACATCTGAGTAGATGTTATTTTAAATATAAAGTTCTCCTTCTCTTCCTGAAGCTGAAATGTTCTTTACTGGATGAGACGGATGATTGTCGTCCTGTGCACTCTCTAATATTGGACAGCATTGGAATCAGTTTTTCCCATGAAAAGAATTTGCAATATGTAACATACTCACTGTTGATTTAAATTTTGTATAACACCAGCTGCTTAAGTGAAAGCAGTAATTTCTGAACACTGTTCTGCCATGGTATCTGGGAAGTTTTCTCCCTGCTCTCAGATGTCAACACCTTTTGTGGGAGCTCAGCACATCACCTCTGATGTGCGGGGCCTCCCGAGACCACCTCGAAGGCAGAGACCCCGTCAGGGAGCTCAGAGACCTTGGCACGGTGCCTGGAGCATCTGGTGGGTGGATTTCGATCCTGTAAACAACGTGCCACCTTTGTATGAGAATTGGAAAATCACACAGGTTTAAAGGGTGTTTTTATAGAGAGCACAAAGGGTGAAAAATGTAAGTTTTAGGATTTTGGTATCTGGGTAATGGAGACAAGATGGAGGGGATGGGGCGTGTCTCGTCCTTCTTCTTTCTTCTTCTTGTTCTCCATTTTCTGCTGTGATGCTGGCACTTAGAGATTGGTTTAGAGTAGAAGGTCACTGTTCAACATGGGTGATAGACATTGGGAAATAAAGGTAAATATGATATATGTAGTTTATAGTATAAAAAGTAACACCGCCTCGAGGGCGGTGGAGAGCGTCGTGGCCGCCTTGCTGGTCAGATCTCTGTCCGGCTGGGAGAACATTTCTATAGATAAGATTTAATAAACAACCTAAAGACCAAACTCCAGAGAGTCCAGTCTCATTCTTCAGAGCCTGGGGCCCTTCCCTGGACCACCCAACTCACTTCAGGGCAGAGAACAACCAGTCGACCCCGAAACCTTTCAGGCAGGCTGTTACTTTATCCTTGCTTGGCTGTCACTTGGATGGATAGTGAGAACTTCATTTTCTTACATACATTAACTTTCCTGTAAATGTTAGTGAGAGCTGGAGGTCCTCAATAACCCAACAGAGAAGTTAATGTTTAATTTTTCTGTGTAAATTAATCCTCTCTGATCTCCAGTAATTTTGTTTGTCTTTTACTATCTAGATTTTACCATTCTGAATTTTGTTCCAGTTCCCCTTCTGATTCTGTTTTCTATGGCAGGAGCCAAGTAGCCAAAACCATACATTTATGGGCACATTTCATGTATTTTTTTTAATTTTTATTTGCGAATATCTAGTCCCTTTTTTTCTATTTATTTGAGTTCTGTTTATACTTTCAAACTACCTTATCCAGATGCTTTTGACTTAAGATGCATTGGGGGGGCTAAAAGTTGTAATTTTTCAAACCACTTTATTAATTCTTTTTTCATTTTTGTTTTTTCTTCTAATTATGTTTGCAGAACCTGATACTGCTGAGAAATATATTTTAGAATGTATTTCTCAGCAGTATTAGACCATAGCATTACAGTCTAAAACAGAAGTTTCAACAGGCTGGTTTTATGTATTTATTGATCTGCTTTATTTTCTTAAAATGCTGTGACTTTAAAAAATGCTTCTAGTTGGTCTTGATTTCACCACTTAAAAAAGATGGGAACCACCATCTCAGAATATTTTCTTTCAAATTTTCATTATTTGCTTCAGCCCAACTGTTTTCTTGGCTTTGGAGGAGGTAGTTTGACAGCCACCTTTATCCTGTAATGTTTTGTTCTGCAGGGTTCGTTACAGATATTCCAAGAGACAAATGATGGGAAAAGAAACAATGGCTCATCTAATAATTTGATTACATATATGCCTTTCATTTGTTCACCTTGGCCACCTGCCCAGCACAAATAGATACTTATTGTTTCCTAAATAAATTATGTTGGTTCTAAACTTCTCTGCAATTTGATATGAGTTCTGTGTTTATTTGCTGGCACAGGCTGCTCTAAATATATTCAACCTTCTGTGATTTGGATTCTGTTATACCCATTACCTTGAAAAGTAATTATGCAAATATCACATTGCATTAAATACAGGCAGGTTTTTACTTATTTATAAACATCTCAAAATTTCAATTTCTGGGCATGCAGCTGAGACAAGTCTGCTTGGAGTAAGAGATGGTGATGCCTCCCCACCCATTGCTGGAACTGAGAAGCAAGCAGTGGAAAAGGAAAATTGTTCCATTCTTTGCCTTTACCTGCTCATTGAAAGGAGTAGCATCCAGTCACCAGGGGATTCAACCATGCTCAGTTCAGTGCTTGCCTAGTGCATGCAAAGAACCTAAAGCATCCTTTTTTTTCTCCCACAAAAATAAAGAGGATAACCCTGGAGAAAGAAAAAAGCAAAGAGCTGAGATAGAGATGTTTGAAATGCAATTTGTTCAACAAGAAATGCAGGCTTCCAGCAGCCCCACAATAATTAACAAAAATCCTAAAGCTTGTGACTTTGGATTGATTCTGATCTCTCAGTGATATTGACAAAATTCTCTCAGTGATCTGAGTCACGGTTTTCATGAAGTGGGAATTGGGAGCTCAGTTTGGCTGCTGCTCAGAGCTGTGCATACAAATGGCATCCCTTGGGCACTACTGCCATTCCCATGGATGGCCAGGGGCTGCATAGGGGTTTTATCCACCTGATCCAAATTGCAGTCTTACCCATCTACAGAGAAATAAACTAAAAGGGACACCAGATGGGTGAATATCTGGGGAGCTACAGACCACCAACAAAAACTCACAAGCCTTGAATAAAGTGGAAAACGTTGCTGTCTGGGGAAGGGTTTTTTAAAACAATGAGTATTGGAGGAATAATTGGGCTTTACTGTATGAAGAGCTGACATTTAGGTTTCTGTAAAAATCTAGCAAAAGTTTAAGAATGCAGGTGTGATGACCAGGTCCCTCTAAGTATTTCAAAATAAGCTTCTCAAAGTCAGACAGCACTGTAATAGTTTAATAGGTTTGAAAATTCAAGCTTCTTTTAAAACCTTTACTCCTATCTAGAGATTTGGTTGAAACAAAAGTATGTTGTCAAGGAAAGGCTGCACAGACATCTTGGCATGAACTGAACATTAACTGAAGCATCACTAATACCTCAGTAACTAGCACAAGACAAAGAGCTTGGCACTCTCAGAGCTCAGATTTCAGCTTTGCTGCCCTTTTGTTTGGACTGTTTTGCCACGTTTGCCACCCACAAAGCGAGTAAAATATCACTACCTTGCAGCAAAGCTAAAGCAGAGCTTCAGAAATGAAAGTTGCAATAGAAAAATCATATATTATTAATAAATATGCCTAAGTTTTATTGTTTGCCTTAAGGAAGGTAGTAGGAGGTCCATGATTTCATGGGCAGTATTCCTATTATGTGATTTTCCCCAAATGGATTTGCGCTGTGCTGAAGGTAAGGCACAGACCTCCAGTTTAAAAGAGCTGGTAGTCACCCTATTTCATTCTGATCTAAATGCTGCACTTGATAGGGGAAAAAAAGGAAATCCACCTTCTAAGAGTTATCTGCAACTTACATCTGAAACAACTTATTATCTTTCTTGAAACAGTAAAGGACAGCAACATCTATATTGTACATATTCAAGAACACTGACTTTTAATGTCAGTTTCTGTACTGTAGCTAACACGATTTTCCAAAATTTAGCAATTCAACCTGTGTTAGTGGGTTAATGTGTGATTGGGAGTTGGTTAGACAGGTCTTAGCATAGTTTATTGTAAAAACTCCTTTGAGCCTGTTTGCCCAAAGTCTGTTCTGCCCAGAGAAATTTTAATTCACTGATCCAGGGCCCTACAGGCCATAATGGCTGTGTCATTATGCATAACCATTTACATGATGGGCCATAATAGGTTCTTTGGAATGGTTATAAGCTATTGTGTCAATTGGATTTTCATGCATAAGTACTGAATTTGGGTGGTGAATAGCTTTCCATAGCATAACCTGAACCTTTAATGGACGTTATTTATTCCCTTTGTCTTTCCAGTTTAAGCAATGGTAATTTTACTGTGCATATTTAATTTGGGGGAATTTAAAGGCTTTTGAATTTGATCATTAAAAATAATGGATCTTGCGATGCTTTTCTGACTTTTGCAACACATTTGTGAATACATGCAGAGTTTTTTGAGGAAGGAAAAGTGGGACAGTAAGAAAACAAACAAAATATGTGTCTTGTGCACCACATGCTGATACGTGGATACTCTTTCATATTCACATGAAAATAAGGTTGATGGCACCTTGTGCATATATCATTCTCAGGAGCATACTGATTTTTCTTGCATTCTGTGTGAATTGTGTTTTTCTGCTTTTCTTGGACAACTTTGTCTTGTGCCTCATATAACTCCAGTGACTTAAGAAATAGTAGAATTTACAGTACTCATTTTTTCTAATTTTCATGAGCCTTGTTGTTCATCCTTCATTCGACTTTTTGCCTGTAGTGAAATAACCAGCCTTTACTTATGTTTCTAGCAGCGGAATTCTTTTGCTATCTTCTACTGAAAAAAGGCAGAATTGGTGATATTCAAATCTCCACAACTGAGCAGGAGTTTTTGCTGTTAAGGAGGCACACTGGAGGCAGCAGCAAGACCAGACCAGGGATGGGGATTTGCTCTCAAGGTCAACATCTGGTAAAAACAAACCCCTGGTAGGCTTTAATGCTTGTTCATTGCTTTAAAGCTGGATAAGGAGTATATCACACTGAGCACCGTAAGCCTTGACCCCAGATAAAGAACTGGATGATAAATTATTACAAATTTCCTTCTACCACTTAATAAAGGCATTAAAAAGGAGAAAGATCTGCTGCCCACTTTATTTTAGTTTGTAACTACTGTACACTACAAAAACAACAGCTGTTATGATTGACTGTGAATGAGAAATATTGTATTTGAGGAGTAAATAATTTGAGCCAGAGGGAAAGCTAAGAGTATACAATGCCAAAAGAAAGGATTTTGTAATATAACTTTGCACATTTCTTCATTAGCAAACTTAACTGAGATCATATAGTAACACAATTAGCACCTTAGATATAGAGATAAGAGCTGTCTAGAATAATTTTTTTAAACTATTTAAATGAACCTAATATTTTCAAAGCATTGCATCCTAATAAAATTCACTCAAGGAATATAGACTGTGGTAATCTGTTATTTTATACTTTGCTCTTCTGTAATATTCCTTGTTATAAGTTTGTAATGGTTCGTTCCATGTACTCCATTCGGCTTCCCTGATGGCTCAGTCCTGAGCTGTTTACCCCAAGATTTTCCTGTCAAGTGCATGTCAATCCCCCTATTACTGTCCTTGTACCTCCCTTGCTCCCTTGCCTTCCTATTGGTAAAAGGTTGTGTCCTCCCCTTATTCCCTCCCTTCCTTAAAAGCAGCTCTTTTGCCCTCAGTTGAGGTCACTTGTTCCAGACTTGCCTGTGGAAATAAGCTTCCTTGGAGCTCAAACAAATGATCCCTCCCTGTTCCTTTGCCTTGGTTCTTCATGCACTGCTGCTGCTGTGCCACCCACGCCACAGCCTACGAGGTCTGGATGAAATTTAATATTATACAATTTAGAAGAAAACCTTAAAAATCTCATTTTGGTTGAGACACCTTTCGCACAGAACAAGGGCTTTGTAATGCTTGTGTGAGAGAGAAATCACAGCATTTCATTCCCCTTTGCTGAAATCTCAAAGGCATTAAGTGAATCTCTCCAGGATGTTCAAGAGGGTCTATTTTACATGGATATTAAGGAACAGTACACTGTTACCACAGTCTGCATGAATATTGGTACTAGGGTCTGAATGCATCAGCTTTTCCAACCTATTTTTCACTCCTGCTGTATGAAGCCTTATTGTTTTATGTGTTAGTTTTACAAAGTGAGTCCTGACATTGTTTGGAACCTATAACAGTTATGAAAAAAAGTTATAAAAGCATTTTACAGAATGACTGAAAGTACTGGCTGTGTATTATCTGTCTCTCCCTGATTCCCCTCCAGCCCTTGTGGATGTTGTCCTCACCCTGGTGGTTACACACGTCCTTTGCCTGATGTGTTTTGGTTGCTGGGTTGGCTCACTTTTGGATCCCCTTGGACTCTTTTTGAACTTGCTTATTCCCACAGTAAGGGTCTGCATCTCCTCAAGGTGAGGCATGACTCTGCTGCTATTCAGACCACAGAGGAGAAACTTCAGCTTAAAGCAAACACTGCAGCAGTGTTAGCCAGAACAAATGTAGCAGCTGCAAACCAATACATTTCAAATTTAGGGCCAGGCTGCATTAAAAGGTGCTGTACTCGTGTTAAACTGTCTGTTCCTACAAACCAACCAAATTTCTTTGAGTTTTTTTTAAATTCTATTACAAAACTGGATATTAATACAACAGTGCTTGTAATGCCCAATCTTTGTCACGGTCAGCAGTGATAAGGCACTTGCTCACCTTCAGACTGGCAATCTGAAAGTCTACCTGCTTTCCCAAGCCTAGGATCAAGCTCCAGTCTCACTTTTTAGTCTGGTTTTCATTTTTGTGTTGGTTCTCTGCTGGACATCCTGACTCCTCTCCTGATTAGCCTGGCTCCAAGCAGTAACAACCTTTTTAGGAGGCCCATCTGAGAAGTGAAATATGCGCTAATAACTTGGCTCTCCTTAAAAGAAAAAAAAAAAAAGAAAAAACCCCATTCATTTTATTACTTACACTGCCTAGGGGAGGAGAAGAAAATATAAATGAAGTGGCGAAGGTGAGAGTAAAAGGCTTTATGGAATAAGCAGTGGTAAGCACAAGGAATTAAAGCTGTGGTGAGCAGAAGCTCCCTGTGATCAGGGAAGTGAAGATTTTCCTTCATCCCAGAAGTTCCTTCTTCTCACCAGCTGAGAAGGTTTATCATATTTGTAAAAGAAAAGTAAAATAAGTTGGTTTTGGAAGAACTTGTGAAGAGGGAAAGAGCTCCCAGCAAGGAAATCAAAAAGTGTAAACGCTTCATCTCTAATGAAAATCTGAAGACAATGCTTGCTGCTCCCTTGTGGAGAGGACAGAGAACATACCTGCCTGCATGCACTGCGCAGGTGAAAATCTTCTTGAACAAAGGTTTTGCTGTGAATTTTTGCAAAATTCAATTCACACTTGAATTAGGGCTGGAACTATTGTGTCACAAACAGTAAACTTTCAATTTTACTTACATATTTGCAGCTCTGGGTTTTTTTTTTCCTTCTTCTGCCCCTGTGCTTGCTCTGTGCTTACCTCTTATGCATTCATCCTGACTGGACAAAAGGCGCCCACCAACCTCTCTATCACTCCCCTCCTCAGGTGGACAGAGAGACAAAAAATAGGAAAGGCTCATGGGCTGAGATAAGGACAAGGAGACATAACTCAGAAGTTAAAAGACCTTCCCCTCATCCCTCCCTTTTTCCTGGGCTCAGCTTTACACCTAGTTTCTTTTCACTTTCAGTCTCTTCCCTTGAGCGGTGTAGGGGGACAGGGAAGGTGGGTTGAAGTCAGTTTATCCCATATCTGTCACTCCATTCTCCTCACATTCTTCCCCTGTCCCACTGTGGGTCCTTCTTCTCTCCTTCTCTCCTTCTCTCCTTCTCTCCTTCTCTCTCCCCTGCTCCTGCCAGGATTCTGCCTCAGTGCAGGCTTCCCTTGGAGGTCACAGCCTCCTCTGAGGAGAACCATAGAATAGTCTTGGGCTGAAAGGGACCTTAAAAATCATCTAGTTCCAAATCCCTTCCATGGATAGGGACACCTTCCACTAGGACAGGTTGCTCACAGCCCCATCCAGCCTGGCCTTGAACTCCTCCAGGAGTGCAGGCATCCACCTACTCAAGGTCCTGCACTGGCTGCAGGTGGATCTCTGCTCCTCCCTGTCTGTACCACCAGCTGCTGTGGAATCTCTGCTCTCACTTCTGAAGCAGCTCCTGCCCCTTCCTCTTTACTGACCCTGGTGTTTCTCTCACGTGTTGTCACTTGTCTCCCCAGCAGGTTTCTTCCCTTCTCCTTGATTATGTTCTCCCAGAGGCACTCCCATCATCACTCGCTTTTGGACAGTGGCAGGTCCATCCTGGAGCCAGCTGGCAGTGCCACCACTGGACACAGGGAAGCCACCTGTGGGGAGCTCCCCACCACCCACACCTTTTGTATGAGAATGTCAGAGAAATTCTTGTGTTATTGCATGAAGCTTATCTCTACCAGATTTCTCATCAGTAGTAATGTAAAGGATGCTCAAGTCTGATGAATAGCATTTCTCACTGGAAATTTCACTATCTATATCATAACAGATGGTCCTTTATTGTTGTTCCTTCTGTTGCCTATTTAAGTTTGGACATGTCTCTGTGTGGTGTTTTGAAAATGCAGAGAGTTTTCTTTAAATGTCCTCTGTCCTCCTTTATATAACACAACAGGAGTCAACAAAGTTTCCATTGTCGACAGTTTTTACTTAACAGGGATTTAGAGGATGAATGCTTCTGCCTAAAGGCTTAGGTTGCTCTACCAACTATTTTGATTATTTTTCCCTTGTTTTCATTACTGTATTACAGTAGGGCACCAAAATATGTCAGTGCTGTTGTAAGTAAAAAATGATGCAGCATTTGCAATCATTTGGTTTACATTTAGAGGTGATGATAGTGGTGATTATAATTAACTGAATTTGCTGTTCATTGTTGGCTGCAGAAAATAATGTGCAATTATTATTTAATATGCTCCATGTCTGCCTCAATTCCTGATCCACAGACATTGTGGACTTTACTAGTTACACATTGCTTGCTGCAAATAGATGTAGTAGAAACTTTGTGGAATTAATCCTCTTTTCTTCAAATCAATTAATATGACTTGGCCAAAAGGCTTGTATTGCAAACTCCAGTGTATATTACACCTACAAGCTGTTCATTTGCAGCAGGTACTCCTTGCTGGGAGAACATAATGAGTCACTTAAATTACACCTCTTTCCCCCCCTCTCTTTAACAGAAGACAGCTGCCATACAGCTGGCAAACAGAACACAATTTCCTTGTCAGTCCAGGGCACCAGGGGATCCCCACAGGAGGTAGCAGTGGTTTCTGTGGCACTGAAGCAGCCAGCAACAGAATACTGACAGTGCAGTGTGGGGAGCTGTGCTTGAAGCAGCAGACTGAAACTTTAGGTTGTCACAAATCTAGCTCTTTCCATATAAACTTCTTGGATATTGCTTGGGTAGCCTGATGTTCTTCTTTTTAAATTAGCAATCAGTCTTATAGAAGGCTGCACCTGATTATTTTATTATTAGAAATGGTAATTTGGCTCAATATGATATTGCAGTATTTCATACACTTCACGCTCTTGAAAAGTCATGCAAGCTGTGTACCTGCACAAATTTTTTCTTTGGATAATCCCATTATTAGTTAAGAAAAAAACCTCCACGTAAGCCAAATGTCTCTGAGCTAAGGAGCTAAATTTCATTCAGTGATGTCTATCATGTATCTCAGTTCCAGCAATGATCATTCTCCCTTTCTTTTACACTTGTCTACATTCAGCTGGCTTTTCTTTTAATCAATTTTTGTCTTGTCATACAATTCTAATAAAGAATTTGGTTCATGACTGGAATTTCAAAGGACCAAATTATGAAAGCTGGTACAAAAAATTTTTCTTTCAAATATGAAAAAAGAAAGGCTTATTTTTCCTGTTGCTTGTGAAACTCCTTCTATGTTCTTACACAAAGCAGTTGTTGGTCAACTTTTTATGTTCATGGGCTGATCTCGAAAATTCCATCAACTAATGATGAATGAGCGGAATTCAAGCAGAGGGGGCTTAACAGCACAAACTTCCTGGATGCTGCAGAGTGCTATGGGCAAGGAAAATATCTTGCTTTTCCTGATCCGTTATGATGAATGACAATTATTACCACAATTTGAGACTGTTTCCCACAGCATTCCCCTGGAGAACCTGGAAGCTTATGGCTTAGACAGGTGTCTTGGTTTGGAAAGACAGGAGTCTGCTAAGGAAGGCAGGAGCCTCCCCTCAAATGGAGAATGTAAACCCTCTCCACCCCTCCGAATTGCTATAAATTTTAAATTAAGGGGCTCTCAGGCAAAAATATGAGAGCAGGAAATAACAGTTCTTTAATAGGGAAGGAAAAAAAATAAAAGTATAAAATAAACAATGCAGTACACTAGAACAACACTGACAGAGTCAGAGCCCAACCTGACACCCTGTGGGTCAGGGTGTTGGCAGCAGTGCCATTGGAATTGTGGCTGCAGCCCTCCTGCAGTGTCAGGGGTGGTTCTGTTGGAACAAGGGGGTCCTGTAGAGAAGGATGTATTCTTCCTCTGAAGATCCAGTGGAAGATGAGACTGCCATCTTTCCAGAACTGCTGCTGTTCCTCTGGGGAATCCAAGGAGAAAGCCGTGCTGGTGTCTCAAAGCCTCTGGATTATATCCAGGTAGGAATGCTTGGCTCCTCCCTCTGGGCTCACATCTCCCAGTGGGATGCTGTAGTTCTTATCAGCCATGCAGGGACATTCAATAGCTGTTATCAGCAGATGTCCCCTCCCAAGGGAGGAGTGATTGTGGTCACTCAAAGAGAGAGATAAGGCAAACTGCCCACTTGACAAAAGATGTTGACATACAGATGGTAATTGAAAACATCTTGCATTGCAATCTGGAACAACAGGTGTGTTCTTTACTGGGTGAAAAACTGTCTGGATGACTGGGCCCACAGAGGGGTGGGACTAAATCCAGCTGATATAAAACTGGATATTCAGGTCTTTTGAGAGGATACAAATAGCAGAATACGTTTTGATAGTTTTGTCTCTAGCATAGTTAGTCCTAGTCAGTAGAAGATAATCTTCCTAGTCAGTAGAAGAAAATCCAGCATTTTAGGCTGGATTCTTCCCTCCCTACTCTGTGACATCTGTGACTCCTTAGCACTGGAGATGTTTACTACTGAAAATTTACTTTCGTTTCTTGCAGCCAATTTAGTTTTATTGAAATCTTCCCCCTTTCTTTATGTAGCTTTACTTTTATTTTTTACTATGCTTTTGCCTTTGAGGGAATAAAACGTGTTATACCTTGTGAAAATAAATTCCTTTTTTGTTACAAATGAGCTCCCGCAAACTCCACAGACTGGGAGAGCACCAAAGGTGTTCTTTGTATTCAGTGGAACAAGAATAGTTTTGGCTTTAAAGGTGGTAAATTTGAGAGCTCTTTTTGTGCAGAGGGCAAGCCTGGATACTGCCAAGGAGACATTGCTTCCTGTGCTAAGGGAGTGCTTGATTTGCTATTCACACATGATATTGAGAAAATGTGGAGTTAAAGAAGCCAAGTTACTGCCCCAGAGTTGCAATTTGTGGTACTGGAACTTGACTAATTAGCAGATGTCAGATCAGGGTTTTGTCTTTATTCTCATCTATTAGTGTTTATATATCCCTAGAAAGGAATTGTCATAATTCTTCCTTTGTCCTAACCAGATTTTCTTTTTTAAGTATCTTGAGCTTTGTGAAGAAAAAGGTTGCCTTTCCACATAAAAATGTCAGTACTTTGAGTGCTTCTTACAAGAAGGACCAGAAGGGAGTATTACTTTACCTAAATAGCAGCAGATGAAAAATCAGGCCAGCATCCATCACATGAACATATCTTCATTTTGTTGTAATAAATTTTTTCTTCTGCTTTCATTTTCTACTGTGTTTCCTCTTGAGAATTGGAAAGCAAATTTTTCGCTACCACGCTCAGAAAATCAATCCGGTCCACCTAAAGAAATAACTCAGACACCAAGCAGCATTTACAATCATCTTTTTCCTTGAGAAATCTGTTGGAGTCTTCAGACTATGATTATCATTGAACTTACAATTGAGTAAATGGGATGATTCTTTTATTTTTGACGTACCTGGAATAAAAGTGACAAGTTAATATCAGCTTTGCTTCTATTCTGCAGACCTGTTTCTGGGGTAACTTTGAACAGAAATTAATGGCTTCAATGGCATCTGCATATGTTTATACTAAGGTGTTTCCCTTAAGTTTATTTGATAAAACAAACATTTAGAGCAGAGAGGCTGGCCTGCTCTTTGTCCAAGCTTGTTATGCTCTACAAAGACACATGAAAATGTGAGGAGGAATCACTGCACCTTAACCAAAAAACTGTGGGATTCTGTCACATCTCTGCTGGGAGTGAAGGCTCAGGTCACTGAATTCCCCTGGAGTGAGCTGCAAGTGCAGACCTGAGCTGTAGAGGCACAGCTGCTGTGTTGCACTTGGTGTTCAGCCCTTGTCTGCTCCCAACAGAGCTGCCACTGTAAACCAAGGCATCCGAAGGACTGAGCCACTCAAACTGCAGTTTGACACCTCCTAGTGCAGATAAAGAGCAGAAGGCACTTTGGTCCTGTTAAAAGCTCCCAGCTTTGGAGTTCATAATTGGTTACCATCTGGGATACATTTTTTTTAAAAACTACATGTCAGTAATTTTACTTTGTGCATTTTAAAGAGATGACCAAGCATACGAGAGATGTGTAGACAGAAGGTAAATAGAAAACAAAACAAATATATACAAAGAAAGTAATCAAAACAGAATGACACAGACAGTGAAAGATAAAATAACATCATGATGAATAACAGATCAAAACATTATTCACTTGAGATTGGAACTATCAGGATTAAAGTGAATAATCCTCAAGGAAAAAAAGTGAGCATATCATAAAATATTGCCATATCTGGTAAAGATAATTGAATGTACATAGTGTAAATCTAAATAAGAATACATTGAAAATGAAAATAAATACCCCAAAACAACTGTAACAGAAAAAGAAATTGCAGAACGAAACTGTGTGAGTGGAGAAAGTAATAATGATAAATGGCAAGGCAAAAGACTGAAAACTCCCCAAGGAAATGGCTCAAGGGAGCAAGCTGTTCAGTTACAAGGATAGCCAAAAGTAATCCTGCAGAAGTTTGAAAGAAAGCTAAGAAGGTGAAGGTGAATAAGTTATTCTGTTGAACATTTTCCATACCTCTTCTCCATTGTTTATTTAGTTAGAAAAAAGTGAATTGCCTTACATCATGTTCTGGAATGTGATATGATTAGACAGTGTGAAAGCAAGAGATGAAGCCATTAAAAACACATAATTCAAGGGAAAATATATATTGCTTTTGACAGTCAGAACCTGTGGAGCCAAACTCTGTCGGGTAATGATGGGGCTATCTTTTGTGATCTTCAGCCATCTGATCCATCTCTCGCTGGGACAAGGTTCTCCCTTCCCCTGGACAAGCTCTGAACTGCATTTCCAACAAAAGGCATCTGTGTGATAGCAGAGATCATCCTCCACAAACAGCTCTGATCACACTCACGAATCTGAGGAGCTGGTGAAGATCAAAGCAAGATAAGCCTATGTCTCTGTTTAAAAGACAGAGGTCTGCTAGGGAAGGCAGGAACCTCCCTTGGAATGGAGAACATAAACCCCCTCCACAGAATTGTGAGGTTGGCTTTGGAGGCAGAGAGACCACTGACCCTGATGTTCATGTGGCAACACAGCGACTTTATTCTCAAACCCTTCCTTATAAAGGGCATTTGAAAAACCCAACCCAGATATTTTCATTGGTCTGATCTTTCTGCTCCTTCAGGTTCTGGACCAGTGAAATCCCGGCAGCCTTAGGAGAGATGTGACTGGGCGAAGCCCCCGTCAGTCAACCCAGGGGCTGGTTAGTTTGCTTAGTACCAACCAGCTTGTACTGTGATATGTGGCAAGACTGAATTATTGTAACACTGAAATTAAGGGGCTCTCAGGCAAAACCATATGAGAATAGGAATAGCAGTTCTTTACTAGTATATATAACAAGGCAAACAAAACAACAACAACCACATCAGTAACAAGCAGAACCCGGAGCCCAGTCCCAGGTTCGCAATTAACCTTCATAAGTCTTAAGTTGATTTAGGAGCATTTGATTTAAAGCTTTAAGGATGTTGCTTTTTGACAGGAACTTTCTGCTTGTAGCCAAGCCTTAAAGAGTTTTGCAATAATAACCTTTTGAAGTATAATTTTAGAATATTGTTTGTAGTAAGGATCTTTGAAACTATAGCTTTAGAATATATATAAAAAGGAAACATTTATCTCACGCCTTAACAAAACAGTGAAAAGCAGCTTGAGAAAGGAATATGAACATCAACTCAAGGGTTAATAGTTTCGACCAAGGGAAGCTGGACATCACTGTTATGAGATTTATAGTCCTTGCAATCAAAAGGTGGATCCACATCTGGAATCTGGACCTCACCAGCTGGGAGACTTCTTTCTTCTTTCAGAAGCTGGACCCCCACCATCTGGGGATACTCCTTTTCTGGGATACCTCCTGAGAAAAACTAAATCACAACAGTGTATAGAATTGTGATGTAAAAATTGGGAATAGAAACTGCTGATGAGTAAAAATTGAGAACAGAAACTGCTGAGAAAGCTTATGAGTACCCCTATAAATACCTGTAAGCCTCAACTATGGGTGTGCAGTTGGAGGGAAAACTTCCCCCACTCTACCCAGCGCTGTATTGCTCATACTTTACCATATTAATTAATAAATTGATTGCTGCTTGAATATTGGCCTAGTCAAGCTTCTCATTTATAACAGAAGCAGCCGGCTGGAATGGCAGGGATGAGCAGAAATCCCGCGGCAGTGAACAAGATGTATCAGAAACTCCGTGGCAGTAGCTGGAGCTGTGGGATGTCCTGGCAATAGCTGGAGCTGTGGGATGTCCTGGCAGGCTGGGGCTGCGGGGCCCAGCAGCAGAAGAAAGGAAGGCAGCTCCTGGCTGGGTTACAGCAGGGGCAGCGAAATTCCTTTCCCCAAGCAGCAGCTCAGCCGTCCTCCTCCCAAAGCTGAGAGCGAGTGACAGCCCCAACTGCCCCAGCACCCATCCTTTACCTGCCTCTTTTCTGCAGTACTTCTGCTCCTCCAAAACTCCCAAAAACCAGAGGAGTGCCACCATACACCGTCCTTCCCTGAGGTGCTGCTCAAGCACCCAACCATCGGTGCGTCTTAGCAACTGAATGGGAAAATATTCCACAAGGTCATAGATGAGTAATGCAATGATTGACTCTCACAATTAACAGACAAATATCATGTACATAGGCTAAGAAAAGTTTTAGAGATTTATAGTTATGTTTTACCCCCTCGCATGGTTATCAAGGGACATCTGGGAGGGCTGGCTTGTCACTGTGGTGACACCTGACCTCCAGTCGGGATTTGAGGAGGAGATCTCCACCACTGGACAGAAAGAAGGGGCTGATGGACAGAACTTTGGGAGGGGTTAAAGGGTTAAAAAAGGAAAACCTCCTTTGTGGGGGAGAGAGAACACATAGTGGGGAAAATCCTTTGCTCCCGGTGCGTAACCTTTTTTCTCTATTCAGTCTTGTGTTGTATTTTTGATAAGGTTTAATAAACCTTTCTAAACTATGAAAAGTGAGTAACCATTCCTCACAACTGTGGGAATCCACAAAATCAGAGGGATTTGGGAAAGCTGCAATAGGCAGGCCTCAGAGACAGCAGAACTATGATTGGAGCTAAGCAGCAGCCATGAGATTGGTCAGCAGAAAAATTATTTGAAAAGTAGAAAAGCAAAGACAAATAGAACAATGGTCTGTGTAATAATGCTTGTCTAGAATAACTCCCTAAGGTGTAGAAAAGTTTATCTAGCAAGATATTAGGAAGTTTGAAGCTTAATAATGGAGCTCTGTGCATTGTGTTTTAAGGCTCACAAGCAGGTATTGTATCTGAAATAAGCAAGCATTGCTTTAACCAAAGGTACGTGTGCTTATAGTGCTTGGATAGAACTACTGTCAATGTGCTTTTGCTTTGTGTGATTGGTCAAAAAACTTTTAAAGTAAGTTGTAACATTAAGTTCTTGGTCTGCTGCCTGGGATGTGAGCTGATGGCATCTTCCCATTGTCATAACCATGTAATGAGACTGATGCTGGAAAATAAAACAGCTCAAGGCACGTTCCCAGCAGCCCTGTCCCGTTTGTGATTTGTACAGAGCCCCCAGCTGGCGATAACAACAAATAAAAAGGAAAGAAAAGGGAAAAAAGCCAGCCCCCAACAGCCTGTTGCAAGGAACTGAGCTGATTTCGCAAAGAGCTCTCCACATTTGGGCACAATGCTAGCTGAAGGTATAGTCTTCAAATACAGATAACCAATAGGCATTCTGATTTGTTTTTAATTAGTTTATGTTTACTTTCAAATATCAAAATATTTTTCCTTCAGTCCTTTCTTGAAATTTAGACTATAGTGTCAGCAGAAAATCACGTTAAGAATTGGGTAGCAGAAATAGCAAGGTTTTAATTCTCTGACATCCTGAAGTAACACATTACCTGTTCCATTGCTGTCATTTGGCATCCAGCCATTTCATTTCCTAATGTAATCATTCAGAATGGTTTCGTTGTCTTTCAAATGTTTAACTGACATTTTTATCATCTTGACAGATTCAACAGTCTTTAAGCTCACTCTTAAGAGAAGAAATACTAAGACAAAAGTAGTTTTCAAATTAGCAGAACTAATTCTTATTTTAAGTGTACACCAAACACTAAATGGAGAATATGAGCTAAAGTGTAGTGGCCAGAACCTCATGATTACGGAAAAAGTACAGAAAACTGGGCAAACTACTGCTATTTCTTAGCTAAATTAGACTTTTCTCCTTTCAAAATAGAAATGCTTAAAAATATGAGGTAGAGGTTTTATTGATTGGTAACTATGAAAAAAGATGTCTAACCTTTTGAAGTTGATTTGCAGCTTAGCTTCTGCAGATCACTCCAAACCTTAACATCCAAAAAAGGAGAAAAAAATCTTTGTTTGATTTACACCTGCTTAATAAGATTACCAAATGATCCTAAGCTCTAGAATTATTAAAAATGTTGAATACTCATTCTCTGTTCAATTGTTTCAGACCTTGATATTTTATAGAGCTCTATCACATCATGATCACTACAAAAGCTTACATTGGAGCTTTGTGATCTTTACTCCACCAGAGAAGCCAATGCCATGATCATCAACACCAAATATTTCGCAAAGAGAACCACCTTATCTAATCTGCATAAGCCCTGCTGACATGCAATTACATTACAATCACTTGTCTGTGTCTCTTATCACTTAGTAAAATACAAAATTGACCTTGGTCTGAGAGGTGTTAACACCTTAAGATGTGCCTTCCATCTTAAATTATTTTAAGATAAATCTACAATAGAAATATCGAAGATTTTTTTTTAATCCTATCACTATCAATGTCCGGTTGTGATTCTCTTTTCCTAAAAGAAGGAGTTAATAGAGGGCTCTCACTGAAGTATTTCCAACAATTCAAGTATGACCACATGGTGAGGTATGAATATACCTATAGGTTTTGTAGAATTTTTCATATTGAAGGAGTTTATATCCATAACATTCCCATTCAGTGAATGTGAAACAAATGAGAAGACATAATTTGGTAGTACCTAAATATGAATATGTATTAAGTGGTATAATATCACTGTTTTATTAAACAAAGCCTGAGATAATTACATAAGTACTTGTGATGAAGGTCACATTTAACTGCTTTGAATAACAGAGAGGGTGGAGATGGTAGAAACAGCTCAAAGGACATTGTTTTCTTTTCCAAGTTTTGTTCTATGCTGTCCTATTTAATTTCATATTAACATTTTTGAGAATGCTGTGTGAAGTTTCCTCTTGGAATGGAGTTGATAGTGGCAGCTATAGTTAAAAGGTAGCTTGGATTTTCTGGAGGTCAAAACCCAGGGCTGCTCTGGCTGCCTTGAACACACAATTATTTCAGAGTTCCATGATCTGGAGGAACAAACAAGGGAGTGCTTAGGTAGGAAGGGCAGCAGACCTTTTAGTCCTTTCCTGTTAGTGAATTTCTGCCTCACACATAGGCCAGGAGACTCATCTAAATTCCTGATATCTGACTTCTGGGGATTTTACTTCGTCTCTATTGACCTATAAAATTCCTAGTTTCCATTTTTGAGAACATTGGAATGTCTAAGAAATTGCTTGTGATGGTGCTCACAGGGGTCTCTGAGGGAAGAGACGAGGATTTGACTCCATGTTTCAGAAGGCTTGATTTATTATTTTATGATATATATTATATTAAAACTATGCTAAAAGAATAGAAGAATTTCATCAGAAGGCTAACTAAGAATAGAAAAGGAAATAATTATAACAAAGGTTTGTGGCTCGGAGGCCATTAATTACAAACATCCAACATGGGCCAATCACAGATGCACCTGTTGCATTCCACAGCAGCAGATAATCATTGTTCACATTTTGTTCCTGAGGCCTCTCAGCTTGCCAGGAGGAAAATCCTTAGGAAAGGATTTTCCATGAAAGATATCTGCAACAATTGCTGGATTTTTTATTTGGAAAAAAAACCCCTACTTTTCAAAATCTGAAAAATTAAAATGCGTTGAACTTTTGATGTTATATTTTTCCGGAGGTATGAAATAAATTTTCTTTTTTGTGCCTTTCAATTAATGCTAATGAGCATCACTATCAAGATGAGCCACACTCAGTGCTAATTATCTTGAGCGCTGAAGGATCATGGAAGGGGACGATCCTTCATGCAGCTTTTGCAGTCTCAAGAATTTACCTCTCCTTTTCCATCTGTGTAGTCAAGACAAAATTCCCATGCCACGGCAAAACAATATGAGGAAAAACTTCCATAAACTTTTAGCCTCATCCTGGCTGTTCAGCAGGCTCTGGCTGAGAAGAGCCAGCCCCACACGAGCAGGTCAAAGAGAAAGAGCCTGTGTGCAGTCAAGGTTTCAAAGCCTTCCCAAAGCCCAGTGTGCAAAAGGAGGTCACATTGGTTTGGTGTTGGCACAGGAATTATGACAGGCTCTCAAGATTAGCCATGCTGGGGCTAAGCATTAACAAATGTTCATGACCTCCCACAGCATGGAATAAGTGGCACATTTTATAGCAAACACAGCCCTTTAGAGGGACAGGTCAAGACACAAATGCAATGGCAATGGAAATGATAAACTCATTCCAGGCAGTCAGTCTGATACACAGCTAATGAGAAATAGTTCCAAACATGAAATCTATTGAAGTTACACTGTCTTGGCCCTGCTATAATGGAGATGGCCATACAGCCAGCTTTGCAGTCAAGGTCCTCCTAAAGCTGGAAGGACAAGCTAAGTACAGATCTAACCCTGAACTGATCCTATCAAGTCAGAGCTGCACATCAGGGAGGGCACAGAGCAAAGCTGACAATAAAACATGGGTGAGGCTGAAAACCTATGGATGGGCAAATCATGCAAATACACAAATTTAAAGTCCAGAAATGGTCTTTTCTAAGTCAAGTGAAAAGTCTTAAAATGCAAAAAGGCTTGAACCAGAAGCCGTTATAGAAAGTTTCAGAATAGCATGAACATACTTCAACTTTTGAAGCAAGTAATAATTCCAGTAGTGGCATTTTGTATTAATTGAAATATTTTCACCAATTTCTTGGGCACTTCAAGTAGGAGAAAACTGCAGTATTCAAGTGGAAAAGTAATAAAACTACAAATCTCAATATATCTTAAAGTCACAGAGGCAGTCCCTCAGCAATTAAGAGTAAGTTTTAAAGGGCTCTCAATTACACAAAGGAAGTTACTGCACATTTTATTGGAAAGATGGCAGATACTTGTCAAAGACAGTATCAGAAAGAATTTGGAAGACGTAGGAAAAGGGTCATAAATTGGAATGGGTACAATATTTAAAAAATAAAAATATTAAATTCTCTAACTTAATATGGTGCATTTAGGCTTGAAGACTGAATTTTGGCTCGTTATATATAAGATGACAATGAGTGTAAGCTCTAAACAATGTTCATTACAGAGAGGAAAAGAAATTACAGAGGAGGAAACACCACACAGTTAATTATGTCATTGAATGTAGATCTGCAAACTGTGCACAGTTCCTGAGACAGGCGCTGATCTTTGTCCTGTCGTAACATTGCTCATTATTCTTGATGTGATGCAGGCAGAACATGATATAAATGGATGTGGGCCTGCAGCAACACTGTGCAATCTGGTAACAATTCTCTTAATCATTATAAATAGCACTGATAAACTCTGATATCAACTGTATTCCCATCTCCACCTGTGCAGGCATGTAGAAGATAAGTTCACCACTATTCCCATCTATCCTCTCTTCCCATTAAAAAGGGCAACACAAAAATACCTAAGGAACTGACCATTGCTTTCACAATTATTCTTGCAGCTCAAAGTGATTCAAAAAACTTCTCATGGTATTCATTTGAAGTTACTCCCAAAATTTTAAAATTGTCCACTCACAGAATTATATAACTGTCCTACCTGTGTAACTTAACACACATTAGGAGAAATTACACCTCTTTGAAAGACCCTGTTGTTCTGGAACCACTTTTCTATTTCTGACACGTACATATCTAAGTTAACTTTCTATGAACACAGCATTGACTAAATAAATTTTAATTCAAAACAAAAAATAAACAATAATTCAAACACTAAATGTGATACTAATTCTCATTAATTCAGTTGTATCATTCTAGTCTGAATGTCCCAATTCTTCTTATCACTGAGTAGCAGGTACTAACATATGAAAAATTTCATACAAAAGAAGAGTAGAAATGAGGCATCCAAATAACAGCTAAAAGCATACAGATGGACTGTGGCTCCTGTGGGCACTCCATCCCATCTTCTGTCTCTCAGCTCAGGACATGCATCATTTTAGACAGAAGATCATTAAACTCCCAAGTATAAAATTCCAAAATTTAAAGGCCTAAAGAAGAAAAGACATTGCAAAGGAGAGAAAAAATTTCACCTTAGAAGGTTGTGTCCAGCTGATGACTCAGCTCTTGTGTAACTGATGACAACCCATAGCCTGAAAAAACTGCCTGTACATGGCACCACACAACAACTGGAACACCTCTAGGAAGAAAATATTCATAAATACAGTCTTATTGTGTGGTTGAGAATATTATGTAAAGGAACCAATATAAAACATAGCAATCGATTCATTTTTTCTCTTATAGATTAAAACCCTCAAAATTTAGCCTACTCTGATGGTGAATTACATTAGATCTGTTAGAATCTTTCTGGAGATCAACAGTCTTGGAATCTATAATTAGCACAAACTGAAGCAGTCATGACTGTTGAAGGAAGAGTGACCAGACTTACCATTTTTTCCCATTAAAATGGAGAATTTTGGGACCTGGATGGCAGGGGTGCTGCATCAGTTATTGACAGATGATGGATGATGCCTACTTATTAGGATAGGTTTAAGGCTGGCTGTAGAGTTTATTGAATACCAGACATGAAAATAAATTATTCAATGAACTGTAGAAAAATTAATCAATCATTTATATGAGTAATATTTTTGCAGATATTTTCCAGCTGTACTGGATATGATGTCATTCACCTGCAGGTCAGAAGTATGAATCCAAGCCAAGCTGCCTGTGTCAGGAAATGGTTAATGCTTGATAACCCTGGGAAAATATTTAAGCAGAATCCTGACTATAACATAAAAGTGGTAGAAAACTTGAATACTGGGAAATTCTAACCAGTTCCCATGACTGCCTTTTAATATAGAAGAGAAATATGTGTTTTGCCCAAAATCATTGTCAATTAATTAAATCCTGATAACAAAATATGTTTGAGGGGAAACTAACCAAATATTTTTAGCAGATTAGATACAAAATGTTTTCAAGGTCTGAAGTATTTCCAAAATTCTTTCAGAAATTTGTACAAATACTTATGTTTTTAATTTTAAAATATTGGACAAGGTTTATTATTTCTAGGTACTTTAGAGTTTGCTATTTGAGTATTCAAAATCAGAAGTACTTGAAAAACACCATTTTTGTACCATGGGAAAAAATGTTGTGTTTTAGTATCTGGTTTACATTTGAATTAGAGTATTTTTAGTTCAATGAAAATAGCCAGGAAAAAAAGTCCTATCTGTCAATCAGAGAGCCAAAAGCATTCCACAATCCTGACTGAAGCATGTATAAAAATTTGAGTGCATGTAAGTCACATTGAAGTTCATGGAACTTTCATATTTAAGTGGTTTCCTCAAGTCAGAGAAAGAAATTCTACACAGTATTACCTTGTTATTCAAATTGTTTACTTAGGATTGAAGTCCGAGATAACTAAACCATCTAAGGCATCACTAATTTTTATTTTAGACCCAAATCCTTGTTAATTTCTAAACTTTCATTCAAATGGTCTCCTAAACCTGCAGATTTCTTCAAGTCTGTGTATTTATGCAGACATAAACAACACAGGTGTAATTACAAATGTTTGCATATGTGTATTTACATGAGGGGTCTCAGATGCCTGCACAAACCTAGATGTTTTTACTGTGGCCAGTACCCATGATACATAAACTGAGAATTTCTGTAATTGTATAACCCACTGGCTTTCATTGAAAGACATTTAACATGCTGTGCACTGACTGTTCTTTATTTTTTTAAATCATGTGAAAAACAGGGTTCTTTTCCTTCCAATATTCAAGTTGCACGGCCAAGTTCGTAGAGTACGCTTAGCGGGTACGACACAGTGCAGCCATATCAGCCTGTCTGCACCCATGGTGCTCAGGCACATGCTGATTTCTCGAGCAGAAATTAGAGAAATTAGAGAATCCTAGATTGGGAACCCTCTTGGGCTCCTCCAGTGAGGATAAAATTCTGTAGGGCCTTTGTTCTGGCACCAGAACTTCTCCATCCTCTGACCGTTGGCTTGGAGCGTCCCGATCATGCTTTGTTCACTCTCGGGCAGTGACTCTTGGACTGCTTCACGTGAGGTGAAACAGGTGTGATGGGAATAGACTGTCTATCTCCTTCACACATCCCTGGGCGGTGTTTTAAGCATCAAGCAAGTGATCCTTACAAGTAGGTGGCAAACTGAGTGATAGGATCAATCTGTAGTCCCAAGGGCTGGGCACTATCCACAGCAATGGGCTTCACTGCAGACCAAATCCTCTCCTCCTTCATTCAGCCCCACAGCAGGGTGTTAATTACCTGTTTTGGGATGCCAACCCCAGCACCCAGAAACAGCTTAGGTGTCCACATACACTTGGTATTTTATAGCAGAGCTTAATTTTAAAGCAAATACAAGGCAAAAAACTTGGGGTTTTTTTCCCTCCTCCTTTGTTTCCTCATCTCTGAATCCCCATAGCAGACTGCTCATGTGATAGGATCTTTTATTTAATTGTCTGTGCAGTTCGTGAGGAACCCCATACAGGTCTAAAAGGGAGAACAAGATCATGACAACAAATTTATCATATAGACTTTCAGGTCAGAATCCAGAGTGTTTTAGTTCGTAGTTCAGTGCTTACTCCAGTAGGTAACAATGAGAAAAATCCTGGTTCTTTTAAAAAAGTTAACAGTTTTTACTACTGGTTGTCATGCAGCCAGGATTCCACCCTTACCTCTCAGGACTGAGATGTTCCAGTGTCACCTCTAAAAGGGACTCTGCCTCTGTAAAGACAAAATTCACTGTGCAATACTTTTATAAAAATTCAGTCTTGCTTCTTAAGGGTCAGTGTCTTCTCCCAGAAAAAATCTCAAAGTATGAATGGTAACTTGCCTTGAAAACAGTTTTCCCTTTCTCCTTTCATAACTTCTGAGTTCAGTGAATTCTGTCCTTCTTTGTTGCACTTACTTGACATAGTTCATTTATGTAAAAAATTATTTCTCTTCTCTTGTAATCTTCTAAATGCAGATAAGCTTTCTAACTCTGGGCACTCTTACTGTGTAAGAAATTCACATTTCATATGTAAATGTTTGCTCATCCTCCCTTTCAAGCAAGTTGAGTTCAGATATTCCCGAATGATTGCTTTTGGAACAATTACCCTCAGGTATTTTCCTTCTTACACATCCAACTGCACTTTTCACAGTTTTAAGTGAACAAGGGCAATTAACAGCTGTACTGAATCTCTCCTCTGGATCATGATATAATTGTGATAGAAGTTTAATATTGTATCAGTTGGCTAAAAGATGTTGCAAAGAAAATTAAATTTCTTTACAGGTCTTGATTAAGGTGTGCTATTTATTCCAAATGGCTCTTCACCTATCAACGTTTAAAGTAATTTATATTTAAAAAAAAAAATTAGAAAAAAGAAAAGACAGACATTACATTTCATCTTTTGCTTGTTAGCCTTATTTCAAACATTTCCCAGGCCAGCTTTTGAGAGCACTTGGCACAAATTGGATCAGTACTGCACCATTACAGGAACAGTGTGGCAGAGGGGAGGACAGTCTGACTTACCTTTCACTTCATTGTGTTCCTCTGCCTAAACCCTGCCCCTGCTGCTGTGCCCTGTGTTGTTGCAGGATTGTCAACAGATGAATAATTTCTATAAAGTCATTTTTTACCAGTCCCTTTCTCAGAAAAGCTGAGAATTTCCACAACAAACAAATAAACAAACAAACAAACAGAAGAGCTTTTCAGGACAAACAGAGTAACTTCGAGGAACAGAAGAGGGTGACAGAATACATTGCTATTTAAAGAATTATCATCAAATACCACAGGGGACCATATAAAATCCCAGAAAAGTGGCTGAATTCCTAAGTGAGCAAAGCTGTGAGAGGATGTTGATTTTTTTTCTTCACAGTAACCATTGCAGAAAAGACCAAAACCCTTTCAATTCATAAAATATAGGTTTTAGTACATGACTCATGAAAATATCCACTTTTTAAGCAGTGAAAACTGAAAGCATGCAGAGAAGAGAGAACCCTGAATGGGGAGATTTATTATTTCAGAGCTAAAAATGGAAGAGGAAGGTATCTAGAGGAGCATGTACTTTAATTACTATAACTCTCTATTACTAGTCTTCTCCCAGTACCAGAATAAAGCCTTTAAAAATGGAGAGAAGAGAAAAAACTTACTGAGAAGAGAAAAATCTCCATCACTGGGGAAAGAGGTAGCATTTAGAAGTGACATTAGTGGTGTCAGATTGTCTTTGCTCAATCCATTCTTTCAAATTATTCCTCAGCCTGAGCAAGACTTTTACAAAGTGCCTTATTTTGGTGCATAAGGGCATAAATAAATACTATTTAATTGCCTCATAAATGCTTTCTAAAGATAGGCATCTTATGAAACAGCTCTTCTGAAGACAGAATACATGAACAAAATCTTTTCAGGTGCAAAAAATTCTGTCTTCCTGCCAACAAATCGCCTCCAGGTCAATTAGAGAATTATTTAGTCAAAACCAAATAAATTATGCAGGAAGAAACCTGTTGAAAAAAATTAAACTTTCTGCATGCCAGTTAAAGTATAAACTAATAACTGACAAGTAGTGACATAACAATTATTTATTATTACTTTGGTTAAAAGAATAAACTTGCTAAATTAACTAACGTGTGATTTGCACCAAATCAACTATGACTTACTAAAGTAATGGGTTTGCCCTTCCAGCATCACATATAATACTTAAGAGTGTTCAACCCATCATATTTTTCCACAGTGTTCATGAGCTTGCTAATCAGAAGCAACTGATTATATTAAATATTTAATTCTGTAATGTTTTATTAATCGCTGCTCATGAAATGTTAATAGCAAAGTTTGGCTAATATAATATGGAGTTCTTGGTAAATGTAGCACTTTGTTTCTTAATGCTGTCTATTTTGTGATGGCCATGGAGTAACAGAATCAAAAAGACAACACCATGAGGATTAAATGCACACCTACTAGCACCAGAAAAATAAAATGCAGACTACACTCTGAAAAAGAGTTAATTTTTCTCATGTCTCTCCAAGGATCTGGAGGAAAGTTTAAATTATTAACTTTCTGCAACAAACTGTCCAGCATTAACTTTAGTTTAATGACATGATATGTAATTTTCAAGGAGTACACTGGGCTAATCTTCCTGGATGACTAAATCTTCAACTAGCACAGCAGCACTGGGCTGTGTGTGGGATGACTGTGAATTACAGTGCAGGTACAACAAAACCACCGAGGTGTACCAAAAGAAAACTTCTGAGTTTCTGTTTAAACAGGCCCTAAAAGACTCCTGAGTTCCTCTGGATGCTGCACTTCCTCATCTCACGTTCTCACTTCTTTCTTTAAAACCAAGCAGCTTTCAACCTCTTTGCCACTCCTCCTTGAAAGATATTTAAACTCCCATCCCAGCCTTCAAAACTCCTCTATTCACTATTAAAAAAAAGAAAAGAAAACATTAGAGCTGATAATTCTGAAGTAGTTTATGGCCACACCCCTGGCTGTGGAACTCTCTACCACTGCTTTTCTTCTACCTTCAGGAGCACATTTAGGGTTAATGGAGAGAGGGAACCCTTCTACAGATCCTGTCAATCTCCAGTTATTATCTGTAGCTGGTAATATCCAATTATTCTGGTCACCCAGAGGTAAAAGCCAGAAGAGTCTGTTAAACAGCTTGAGCCTAGAGGATGAATTTCAGTCAGAATCAGGACATAGGTGGGATTATTAACAAAAAGAGGTAGACTTGTCCAAAATAATATTTACCTATGGAAACACACTGTATTTCCTGCAGTCACAAGAAAATAACAAAAATGTTTTGTTCTACTTACTAGCAGAGAGTTCCAGCATTTACAGGGCTGCTGTTTTTTGCACATGTAACAAACCCAGTGATTTAAACAAGTGCCAGAAAAATCACAAGGACCCAGGATAACGGGACAAATCTTTTTTCACTCAGTTGATCTTACTGACACTTCATGAGCTACCGAAGGTCTAAAAGTGCAAGTCTTCCCAATTCACAGAAAACTACTGGATTATTAATTGGAATACTCAGTATTATGTTTGGGTTTTAAAAAACTAGCCAACATTCCCTTTTCGGACTGAAACTTGTTTGATAATATCAAAATTAACAGAAAAAAACCCCTTTCATATTCCCACTCCACTAGTCCCAGAAGGCAGGATAAATACAGACAGCCTGCAGAAACTGGTGAGATAACACCAGCAGTTTGCAGTGTGAAGTTTAGGTCAAATGCTTTAACATCCTTGGCTACCCTGAGAAGGCAACTGCTTGAGCTACTATCCTGGCTTTTATTTCAGTTTCAAGGAAAGAATTCTTAAACACTTTAACATAACTTGAAATTCTTGACACCTTATTGAGAAAGTCTCAAAGCCCCGGGGATTCAACTAAACACACTCCCTGGAGAAGTGTCCAGGGGCTATCCAGCTAATATGCTTTTACCCTAAAAAAACTACCTGTTTTACAAATGAAAAAAAAAAATATGGATTTATGACAGCATGTTACAAGTTATAGTTTTGTTTCAGCTTCAGCAAGGCTCATGCAAGCGCTGGTAACAGATTCAACAGTAAGCCATGCACTGGCACTTGAAGCTGTAATGTTTCTCTGCAGTGTGAGAGCCCCTGGCAAAGCCTGCAGACAAATGCTACAGACTGCAGTGATCAGGACCAGGCTCGATCAGAAATTCAGTGAGACTGTGTGCAGATCACATCACAGAAGGTCACTTAGACCGTGTTCTCACCAAGGCTGTTCCAGTGGTGCAGAAAGGCCCTGGAGGGGGAGGACAACCCTGACACAAGTGTCTGTGGCAGTTGTTAGAGGGAAAGGCTGGCCTTGCACCACAAGAGGACTGTCACCAGACCACTAGGCTGGTTCTGTGTGAGACTTAAGTGAAACATGCCAGAGTAGTGCTTTATCTCCTTCAAGCAGTAGCATTCCCACCAGCATAATTCCATCTATAATTTAAGGGAAAACCTACCAAAGTACAAGAACTTTAAACTCCCCTTCAGAAATCAATGCACACAGTACAGTAGCACAATCATTAAATATAAATATTTTTGAAAATAAATCCCCTCAAAAAGAAAGATCCAACGTATAGTACAACTCTTTCCCCCTTTGAAAGCTCCTCTCACATTATCCCTGTGTTAAAAATGCATGTAAGAATATAAATCTGAAGTAGTTGCAATATTGCCACCATACTCCCTGTTTTCACAAGGGAGTGAATGCCATGAAAAAGTGTTTAAAGATGCCAGGAAACCAGGAGAAAAAGAAGCAATCAGAAGTTTTATTAAGTGTGTCCCCATTTCAGCCCAGCTGCAGCCTGTACAGATAGGCAGATGTAGAGCCTCACTAATTCCAGTGCAGCTGCTGCTGTGCTCGAGCTCACCTGTGCACACAGAGTTGTCCTGCATGGGAGAAGATGGGAGCAACATGCTGAAAATGAGGTTGTGCAGTCAGCTGGAAAAATGTTGCTTTAAAGATTTAATGTAAGAACTGCCATATTCAATATCCTAGTGGTTTTTTGGGGTTTTTTTGTAGTTTGTTGGCCTTTTGTGAGGGTTTGGTTTTTTCTTTTGTCTTTTTAGGATTGGGGGGGGAAGGCAGTGTTTTGGTTGTGGTTTTAAGGTTTGGGGTTTTGGACTTTTTGCTTCCCCTCCCCCAGTCACTCATTAGGAATGTATGCCTGTTAGTGTATTTATGAACTCGAGTATTTTGATTTTACAAATAAAGCTGTCCCTCAGCACAACTCTGACCTGTATTATCTACAGTTTCACACCTATTCCAGATATATTTATTTGCACCTTATTAATGAGGTATCTGCCTTCAGTCACAGGTGCATTTGCTACCCTCACAAAGAAATATCCTTTCTCTTTAAAAGCAGGAGCTGTAATCACAAACAATAACCAATACTGGCACAGAAAGAGCTGAGAACACATCTCAAGTGTCTCATGTACAATTCCCAATTAAATAAATTCCTTATTATCCTTATTAGAAACAATAACATGTATATCAATTATTAGCAGTATAATGTTCACCCTTGAAAGATAGCCCATGAAGCATAACTGGTTTTCTCCAGCCCAGATAATTATCAATTATATTGTTTTTCCATGATAAATCCATGTGCAGAAGGAAGCCAGGAAATCAGTGAGGGAGACTGGCAGGGAAGAGCTACGGTCCCATGCTGAGGACTGCATCTCATGGAAGCAAACAAACAGAAAAAAAGCATAAGAGCTGCAAATCTTTGCTGAACAATCACCTGGTGCACAAAATCTGTAATCAGTGTTGATAGATTTTTGGGATGATGCCCCAACTCATATATTACTCCAGTCACTCCTGTTTACCACTTTGAAAACGTTGCCAAATTATTACCCAGTCGCTGGTAATTGCTCTGTATTTGTCTCATCACCATAAACACTTGTGCTAAGAGACCCTGACAAAACACATGCTCCCTCCCACAGCCCACATCAGTCATCTCCCTTGCATAAATATCCTACCCCTCCTGTCAGCATCAGCAAAAATGCCAAAGAAACCGAAACACAAAATGCAATGACTGCGTGAAGAACGGAGTGCAGTAGTTGTGCTTCTCAGTGCTTTCACTTGTTCCACAGAGTCCCTCACACATTCCTCTGGCCGTGCTGCCACAAACCCCAGTGATGTCTCTAAATGTCTCAAGCAGCAGGGCTCCATTCAGCTTACCATCTTAAATTTAAATAACAGCTATAGTTCTGCTCTTTGGCCCCCAGCATCTGACCAATTCACACTTTTCCATCCTGAAATTTATCTGTTTGGGATTTTTGGTCATATTGAAATGTTTGCTCTACATTTTCCTCAGAAAAAGGTAGAATTATGGATTCTGCCAAAGTGGTCCATCCTACTACTTCTAATTCTATTAAAGACAAGGATGATTAACATCCAAGAAGGGCCATCACATGGTAAAATGGTTTACAGCTTAACCATTATACAGAAATTTGCTTCGTATTCTTTTGTTGCTTCTAAAAAAAGGGCTGAAAATAATCTGAAGGAATTTGTTGATCTCTTTTAAACACTGATATTCCTACCAATACTCTCTCAGAAGCTGATTTCTAGTATGCTGTAAAAGATGAGGACAATTAACTGGTTGTAGACTTAATCAAGCTTTGCTAGAGGCTAAGAGAAATCCTTTTCCTTACCTGTACTATCCTGAGAACACTGAATTGAAACAGGAAATTCAGGATAAGAAGAGAAAAAGGCTTTGTCAGGCAAAATGTTAATTCTGGTTAAATCTAAAGGTCTCATCACAGCAAGGGAAAGCAGAATTTATCTGAAGAGTAGGTCTGTTTAGTGAAATTACTATAAACACTTATAACACTCTTAATACTTTCATTTAAGTAGTTAAAATTCAATACTTAAAATAAGTAAATAATAATACATTACTCAAAGAAGATTAATGTTACCTACTACTCTGCTGTTGAAATCCAGACATGCACTATTTTTGAATGAATAATTATGCAAATAGCCAAGCAGTCAACCAAACAGTGCCTGTCCCATGTGGGAACGAAGCCAGCTGGGATAAATAGTGGTTTAGCCTTAGTATCATATACAGGAAGCATCAGCCTGAGGCCATGGGAAGCAGGGTATTGAAATGGAAATATCCAGTCAGGTCACGGTGAAAAGAGTGTGGTTATGGCAGTCAAGTGTCGCAGACATCTTTTATGAAAAATCCTTTCCTTGGGATTTTTCCTCCTGAGAGGCTGAGAGGCCTCAGGAACAAAATGTAACCAATGGTTATCTGCTGCTGTGGAATGCAACAGGTGCATCTGTGATTGGCCCATGCCGGTTGTTTCTAATTAATGGCCAATCACAGTCAGCTGGCTCAGACAGAGTCCAAGACAGAGCCTTTGTTATAATTCTTTCTTTTTCTGTTCTTAGCTAGCCTTCTGATTAAATCCTTTCTTCTATTCTTTTAGTATAGTTTTAATGTAACATACATCATAAAATAATAAATCAGCCTTCTGAAACATGGAGTCAAATCCTCATCTCTTCCCTCAACCTGAGACCCCTGTGAACACCATCACAGTCAAGATGTCAATGGAACTATTCTATATTAGGTCGTGTTTCTGGCTCTTGCTCTCAGTTAGCTCAGAACCTGTTACCAATAAGGTTGTGTTCCGAATAAGGTTTGGGTTCGTGATTGGACCCTCACTCTCAGGACAGCCCAATACCTGGCTGTGTTCACCACACTCCCCTGTCTTTGGATATTGCCCCTCAGACTGCAGTTTCTGCGTTTGTTATTTTGCTATTAAAGATCTTTATTTTGGGGCAGACTCATCGTGCCCTTTCCTCTGTTTTATGCCACGCTCGCCCCGGCTGAGCCGGACTGGGGATCGCAGCAGTTATGGACTGCAATAGAGGACTCCTCTCAACAGGCAGGGAAAAAGCAGTCTGAATCATTAGAGGCCCTCTTGCCAGCCACGCCATTAACGTTGAAGTGAAGGATGAATGTCATGAAAATAATGGAATTGGCACTGAAAATACAAAAATCTCCATAGGTAGAACACATTTTCTATTTTTCTGTATTTAAAAAAAAGGAAAAAACAAACTAAAATGAGCATTTGATACATAATCCAAATAGTGACTACTGATTTTTGTCTAAAGGGATATTCTTCATTAGTTTCTTACATTTATTCTAATCCACATTAGTTTCGGAAAAGTTCATAAGCTCCTAGAATATGGATAACACCAGTGTTCAGAAAAACACCTGCCAGCTAGAGAGAATTAGAAAGATAGGTGAAACAAGAAAATACCTTGAAAAGACAGAAGGAGACTTGGAAGACATATGACTATATGTATATAGAAAGAAGTTGCAAAACATTGCTTTTGTGATGAGGACTGGTATTATTAAAATAAATAAATAAACAATTTAGTCATGCGCATGTGTAGATGAATACTTCTATGAAAGAGCTGTAGAATAACATGAGTTTTCTACCAACAATCTCTTTGAAGTTACTTACATTGTGCAATGAATTATAAAAGTCGTGTAATGGCACAATAAAAAAGTTGTACCTTTCCCTTTCCTGAAATCATCTTGGTGAAAGAGAGCTCAGCTGGTTCTTTGCTGTGTGTGGATATACCCTTGGGGGACTTAGAGCAACTGAGAGGTAAAGGTTTAAAAATATCCTGAAATTATTACTGACAATGTTCCTGATTCCAGCTCCATCCTTGCCTTAGCTGTCCTCAGGTTATCAGCTAGGAGCCAGAGACCTGATCTGGCTTTTCCCTTGTTTCAGTTACAATAAACAGCCTAGAGAAGGGAAATTAAATATTTCACCCTGGTGAGGTGACAAGGCACATGACAAGATTTTTGGTAATATTTTTCAGACTGTCCTTGTAGTTCTTCACAATCCCTCTTCATGAGAAACTCATCTGCCCCTGTCTCTCTTGTGAGGTGGTGCTCATCTCAGCTGCATGTCTGCTCACCTGTTGTTTCCAGGTGAAATCACTTAACATTTTAGTCCAAATACCAGAAGTAATCTAATTAAACCAGGCACTAATTATCAGATGAATTTAATATTTAATCAGGAAACTGTATAAGCAGTTGTAATACTTCTTAGTTCTCTCTCATATGCTAAAATTCAAATTAACTCCCACCCCAGGTACTTGGGAAAAGGTACTAGAAAAAGCTGCCTTTTCATAACTGGTGTTATCCATAGTAATTTTGGAAAATTGTGCTGAAACAATGATAAAATATTAGTAAATTTTAGGCATTATGACAGAGGGAGGGAGACATACAGCATATTATTTCTTGAGTATATTTTTATTTTAACACATTTATAGAAATCCATGGCTCATTTGAGATCACACCACTAACATGCATTCAGGATGTTCTCACTATAAAATGAAATCCAATTAAGAAGTAATAAACTTCTACAAAACAGGAACTTTTAAACGAAAATATCAGAGCATTTTCAAGGCAACATCCATTTAGTGATTCATCTTTGTCAAATTTATTTCACAATCAGCAGTAAAACAGCATTGTTACCCCTTCCTCTTGCAGCTCTCCATATTGAACTAAAGTTCCTAGCATTTTGAAAACAATGTACCTGTCACAGAGACACCTGGTGAAAACTTTCCTATGCTGAGCTCACTGGGCTAGAGCTGCAAAGTTGGTGAAGCACGAGGGGCCAGGAAATTGCTTCTTTATAGACACGAGGTTCAGCAATGCAGTTCCAGAACAGAGTGTGTGGAAAAAGGAGTTTTCTCAGCAATGGGTTCAGCTCCTGTTCTAGTGTGTTTTTATACATTGTAATAGTTTTTTTTTGTATCCCCATGTTGTCATATATAGTGCAAGAGTTCTATTGTCATTACATTGCAAGGGTTCCATATTGCTGGAGTTTTGTACCTCCGTGATGTTTCTTGTAGGCAGCTCCTCTGGGCACTGACTCTTCCTTCTCCTCACAGCAGCCAACTGACTGCAGTTCCCACCAATCCATTCTTTTATAACACTCTTCCTATTGGCTACAGCTGTGGCCTGTTAACATAAGGCCTGTTCCCAATCTCTAATAATTCACCCAGCTGTGACTCTTTAGGGGATAAGATTACTTGCTATACTACCTTTATTTACCTATATTCCATTCCCCGACATCCCCGTATTTTTCCCAAATGGTTTACCCCAGATTGTACCCCCCTCCCTTTACCTGTGTAATCCCTTTCCTTTGCTGAGATCATCCCCAAATCCCCACCCTGGCTCTCTGCCAACCACTCAGCATCCCATCCCCTCCATCTAGAAACTTTGGTCCAGGACGTTGAGTGATCAGCCAGAGGCCAGGGGTCAGCCCCCCAAACCTTGCCCCCTGTGCTGTCCTAAATGTCAATCCCCCAGTACCCATCCCTTAGGGTCACTTATTGGTCAGTAAAGTGTTATCTACTTTCGGTTTCCACCTCCCTTTCAATGTAACCTTGGCACATCTCCTGGGGCGCTCAGCAGGAGCCCCCTGAAATTGTAGGGGCTCCCCGGAGCTCCTGAAATAAACCTTGGATTAACCCCTGCTAAGAGTCGGCCCCTTCATCTTCTGCCGTTGTTCCAGCATCTCCTCTGCTGCAGGCGATCAGCCTGGCTGTCCTTCTGTCCTTCTGTACCCCTGGGGATCAGCCTGGCTGTCCTTCTGTCCTTCTGTACCCCCGGGGATCAGCCTGGCTGTCCTTCTGTCCTTCTGTACCCCTGGGGATCAGCCTGGCTGCCCTCTGTACCCCCAGGGCATGGGAGAGTGTCCCCCTCACTGCTGTTCATCATCTCGGGGCTGGCTGGGGTTCCCTCAGTGGCACTCAGAGAGACCAGAACAAGCTCCTACAGCATTATCCAAGGAGTAGCACAGAAGGTGTAACCGTGGTTGCAATGCCCAGGGTAGATGAGTTTTGTGTCCCCTTGGCACCCAGCCCAGGTGGAAACAGCCAGGGTATCACCAACAGGAGTGTTTTACTTCATAAATAATACATCCACCACAAAATTGCCATGCCCATCAAACCATTTGACTTAATCAGGACATATTTAACTGTAATCAACCTTGATTCATCATTTTAAACCTTGTTCCAATAGGGAATTATGTGATAAGGAGATACAGCAGGCCAAAGGGACTGAACAGTAATCCAGGAGAGGTTTCACAGTGCATTAACCTGGCAAGTAATTCTCTTACCAACCACAACACTAACTGCATAAAATGTGACATACACCAAAGTCCTTTTAATTTGCCACATCGTTTGGGCCAAGTTTGTTTTGTTCATTCTTGTAAAAAAGGCCAGACTGGAGGTGTTGGAGTCCAAGTCCCTCTTTTACCAGTAGAGAAGGAAAGACAGCAGCAGCTCCTGTGTACTGCTATGCTTCAGTCCAGTTCTGGAATGGCTGCCCCCTGGGCTGGGAATAGCTTTTTATCTGCCATATTAATTCATATCCAATTAAATATGACAGTGTCATTAACCACTTATGTCTTATTAACTTGTTACAACAATCTTATTGTTACCACAGTGGCTAAAACTAATGAATGATCCAAGTTTTTGCCTCTTTAGCACTGGACACCCTCTTATCCATGCTGCAGAGATGAAGGAGTAGCCTCCAAAGAACTTCAGCTATTTCTAAACTGGGGTAAATTCAGCTGTGTAACCTGTGTGGAATATTACCAGTATCTCAAGCCGTGTCAATGTGTCTACTCACCATTGCATATGGCTAATTTTGTGAATTCTTATAAGACCATAACTAAAAGAGGTTTTTCTTACATGTCTGCCCTAGTTCAGCAGTGCCAGTGGCTGAGTATTGTTCCTCTGAAGGAACTGATCAGAGCTCATCAGTCATACAGCTAAGCAATGCTGATGCTTAGAGAATTCATTGGAGATATTTCAGGCAGAAGGTTTGCAAATGTCTGTGACCTCAAGTGAGGAGAATGACCCTTAAGCAAAACAAAAAACACAGAAGATATACAGAAGATGGAAAACTAGCACATGTCAGGAAAAGTTGATATTAAGTGAGGCAAGCAGAAGTGTTTTGTTTAAAAGATGCCATTCACTACGAGGCTTCTATCTTATTGTCAAAACCAGCAAGAATTTTAACAAGGGCTTCTTGAGAGTAATTGTGAATAAACAGGACACTGTGGAGCTTTAACTCATGAAACCGCATTAATGGAGGAAACTGTCATAGCCTCAGCTTCAAATATTTCAAATCCCTAATGCCAGCTGCTGAGACAATTTCGATATCCGTGTGGTCCATCCACACAGAATTCCTATGTGTGTCCAAAAATATGTGTATATAGCAGAGCAGCCCTCTCATTTGAATCTTCTGAGAAAGGAACAACACTCATTATGTTTAGTTCACGCTTTTTTTTACGATCTAGCCTGTGTTTGATCATTTTACAGTTTATTCACAGGAGAAAGAGAAGTAGACTGTGAATGAGTAATACAAACAAAACACAGGTACCTGTTTCTTACAATGTTTTCTCCAAAAATGCTTACTGTTGTGATCAGCATTTCAGTTACAGCTGTGCATTTTAAGCGCTTTATTCCAGTTTCCCTCCCATTTGCCATAACAGATCCATGGAGTCAGTGGAGCAGCACAGGCATAACCAAGGGATTAATTTACTCATTAGCAGTTAAGGCCACGGCCACAAGCAATTTTAAGTCCTGCAGCATGTCACAAATGATAATCGTATTGAGCTGCTCACAGCATCTTCTCCTCCATTTTAATTTCCAAGGATAAATGAAGCAGCGCAGTCTCAGAGTTCCCAGAGCACTTCCTTGAACATGTACATCTCTCCTAGGATGCTTTGAAGGGCACAGCTCCCAGCCTCATCTGCCCATTTGCCAGCTTCTCATGCAGGCACGCCTTGCATGCTTTCCCTTCAGCCAAGCTGCCCTTACACAGAGAAACTCAGAACTGACTGATTTCTCCCAAGGTATTCTACAGATTTCTTTCTCTTACAATGACTTAGGAGGAAAAAAAAAATCACCAAAAATTTAATTTTGGAGTTTAGAGAAAAAGCTGGTATTTAGATATAAAAATGAATGCAAAACTCATCAGCATATAGGCAGAAAAAAACCAAAAAACACAGTCCTAAATAGATTGTGTTTTCTTGCTCTGCATCGTGTGACTTGGGGGCCACCAAGGTGATCACAGGGCTGTGAGCACCTTGGCTACAAGGAAAGACTAAGGAAACTGGGGTTGTTCAGCCTAGAAAAGGGAAGGCTTTGGGGTAACCTGCAGCCTTCCAGGACCTGAATGGAGCCTACAGGAAAGATGAAGAGAAACTTTCTACCAGAGCCTGGAGTGACAGTACAAGGAGGAATGGCTTCAAACTGACAAAAGATTTGGATGAGATATTTTGGAAAAATTCTTCCCTGTGAGGGTGGAGAGGCCCTGGCACAGGGTGCCCAGAGAAGCTGTGGCTGTCCCAGGCCTGGAAGTGTCCAAGGCCAGGTTGGATGAGGCTCTAAGCCACCTGGAACAGGAGAAGGTGTCGTCCCCACCCTGGCAGGGGGGTGGAAGGAGATGATCTTTAAGGTAATTTCCAACTCAAACCATTCTGTGACTTGTCCCCAGGTGTGAGCAACTGAGGGTACACTATCAGCCAGATTCTCATATGCAGTAAGGTTTTTCATTCCACTCTGACAGTGCAAAGAGATTTGAAGAATATTTATTGCAACATTAAAACACCAAAGAAGACTAAAGAAGCTTTGATGCAGATATGAATAAAGCCCTTCAGTTTCTGTGTAACTGTGATAGTGACAGTGATTGCATTTGCAGGTGAGCCAGCCTGCGCATGACTGTGCTATCCAACAAATGCAATTATAAAGGAAAACAAGAGCATTGCCCAGGAAAATATTGCATGTAAAAATCACAGCAGTTTGATCTTCAGAACGCTCCCCAGGCATCAGGTGCTCCACAGGACATAGATAAGTAATCTAAAGGTTTATGTCTTACCAGCAGGGCGTCGTGTAAACAAAAAATATTCACCTTTTCTTTGTCCTCTCTGCTCACATTTCGTAAAATAGCAGAACTAAATGCCAAACACCTTCCATAACTCTGCTGCCTTTGCTTACTTCCCTGCTCTTTTCCTTGGAGGTGCAGTGAGTACCCTGAACCCAACACATTCTGACAAGGAGATGGGATTATGTGCTTTCCCTTGGCTTCATCTGTGGATGAGACACCCTAGCACAATTCAGCAGACACTTCAGATAAGAGTAGGCTGAGAAGTAGGAGGAGATAAATGAAATGAAATGAAGAACAGAAGTAATAGTATTACATTTCTGCCAGCATTAACATACTTCCAGTGTGACTATGGATATCACAGGGTGAAACCCTAGATCCACAGGAGTTCAAGGTTTGCCATTTCTGAAATATGCTGCCATTTTCCTTAAACTTACACAGTTTTTGGCGTTTGAATGCCTAGACTCATTTCCCACATGTAAATGGTGGGGGTTTTTTGTTAAAAGCCAACCAGCACTTTCCTGCAATATCTTGTCAGATTAATTCTGGCCCCATTTAAAAATTAATATTTTGGCAATCCCTCAGCACAACAGGTTCAGTCGATTTTGAAGATGAAATTAGAGAAAAATACATTATTTTGCTTATTTGTAAGAGAAAGACCTGAACTTTTTTTTGCTTCATGAAGAAGAGAGAGTAGCCGGAGTTGAAAAAATTAAATGAAGTGTGACCGTGGTCACAGGGGTCTTAGGATGAGGGAAAAGATGAAGATCTGATTCCATGTTTCAGAAGGCTTGATTTATTATTTTATGATATATATTACATTAAAACTATACTAAAAGAATAGAAGAAAAGGTTTCATCAGAAGGCTGGCTAAGAATAGAAAAAGAAAGAATTATAACAAAGGTTCGTGGCTTGGCTCTCTGTCCAAGCCAGCTGACTGTGATTGGCCATTAATTACAAACATCCAACATGGGCCAATCACAGATGCACCTGTTGCATTCCACAGCAGCAGATAACCATTGGTTACATTTTGTTCCTGAGGCCTCTCAGCTTCTCAGGAGGAAAAATCCTAAGGAAAGGATTTTTCATAAAAGATGCCTGCGACAATGAAGTGTAGGTGTCTCAGTCATACTGAACAAAGTCCATAGAAATGAGAAGAGAGGTAATGGTGATATGCATGTGGCATTCCCTATTGCCCGTTCTCACAGCCTCTTGTCCCCGTGTCTGTGTGTGTGACACCGAGAGACACAAAATACACAAGGAGGAACTGCCCCAGAATGACTCTGCAAGGCAAAGAACGCACCTGGCCATGACAGAGATGACAATCCCCACCCTGGAGGCGAGGGTCCCCCTTCCTGGCTAGAAGTTTGTATCAAAGCTTGTCTCTCCTCTAGGCTTGTTATACTTCTGTCTGTTCACACAAAGCAGAAGCCACTCAGCTGCACAGAGTTGGTGCAGTCCTGGTCCCTCTCACTCTCTGAGCGTTCCTCTTCACCCAAAAATGCTGTTTCTTTCTTGGGAAGCTGAGTCTTTCCTACTGTAGGTACAAAAAATTCTCAGTCTTTACCCGATGGGTGCATTGGCCAGGTTTCCTGACACTTAACCACAAGACAGAAGACTTAAAAATATTCCATACTAGACACCAGAGAAACTACATTAAATAAAGCACTTTATGTATATCTTTACTCAGTCTTCAGTCAGGGCTCCTTTAACATGACAGGCACTCAACTACAACGCGCAACTCCAGAAGAAACCAGGCTCCCTCAGCTGCAGCTCCAAAACCCCACATTTGAGTCCTCTGCAGCGCTCAGGAACAGCTCTGGAGCTCAGAGCAGAGCCTTCAGCAGGGCTCATGCTGGAATTCCCAGAGTTTTTGGTGGCTACTGATGCTCAGGCTGTGACCATGCCTTGGATGGATTGCTTCTCCCAGAGCCAGTGGTGAGGAGCTTTGGGCAGAGCCTACCCACACTGACAGCACCCAGGCCTACAGGGCCAGCCTCTGATGTTACCTAGCTGGGAAGCCAGTAAATGCCTTTAATGCCTTTGAGTGCAAATAATATCGAAGTATGAAATAATTCAGCTTAAAAGAGCTTTTAATTGTAGGAAGAAAAACTTCAAAATATGAATTCAGTGAATTCACAGCTAATGTAATCTGCATTTCAATGCATTTGACAGAACTGAAATTTTTAGAAATTTTTGGATGAACTAAAAAGCTGGATTCAAAATGCTGCCCTTTACTTTGATTAACTACCTTGCAAGCACCTCACTCGTGCTCAATTTATACAGGATACAAAATCTTTGCTGCTCTCCAGTATTAGCAGAAGCTTTACCCACTTAATTATTTAAGATAATACAATGAAGCGGTCACTGACCTGGGAGAATAATTAGAGAGACACTCACTAAGCTTTAGATCATCAGCACAAAAACTAAATCTCCATATTTTCTGTGATGATACAGCTCCAGAAATTTATTCAACACTGCCATCTGTACTTCTCAAAAGAGAAATACATTTTTTAAAAATAAAATATGGAATCTTAGTGGTAGACGAGTAAAGCCTAATATTTTGCCTAAATTTGCATCAGGGAGTACTAAAATGTTTTACCAACAACATCAACCTTCAGACTGTAGAATCTCACCTTCTCCTGTGCAGTACTGCAATCTCTGCCCATTTCTCTCATTTCTCAAATAGGATTGCCATTAGAAGCAATTACTAAATTAAACTATTTGTTTCAGAATTGCTCCTAAAAGATAAAAACACTCTTGGGGAAGCCTCTGAGAGCATTTGGATAGACTGAAAGGAACTGGAGTTTAATTATTTAAGCCCTACATGTAAATCCTTTTGCCCACAGTACAATACTTTTCAATGTATAGACATGATTGTTTCTTAAAATTTCTCATTCAGAAATATGTAGAATAAATAAAGTTTCTAAAATAAAGTTACCATTTCCAATGTACCTTTGCCAAAAGCACTGATGTGACTGGTTGATCTCCAGTCTGTTCTGTTAAAAGTTGTGGCTTTTATCTGCCCATTCTAAGAAAGTTTTGGGCCAGTGGCAATTTGAGAGTGACTCTGCAGTCTGATGGTTACTTCAGAAGTGGAGTCTAAGAAGTGTTTTTCCTTTATACAGAATCTGGAACAGGGGGAAGAACTGAGGTCTTCAATTATTTCCAGAACAATCTCTGCATCAGACATTAGATATTATCAGGAGAAATGGAAGACCCACACCCAAAGCCCCACTCCACATGCCTGCTCCAAGGCAGGACAGTTCTCATCTGTTTCCCAGAGGCACCACTGTACAGAGGTGTTTTACTGCTGTTATAAAGAGCCCCAGATCACGGGTACAAGGTGAATCCTGGCACATCTCAGGTATGGGCTGAGACTGTCATCAAGTAATTACACAAATACACAGAAAAAGAGATTCATAGGTGCTTCACCAGCAAAATCGTCACTGCTGAGGGACAACTGCCCCCATGGTCAGTCAAGAGCTGAGTAAAGGTTTTTGTGAATGCTAGTGACATCTAAATACTGGCATCTAAAAGAAGATTTAGTGTCTATTTGAGCCTGCAAATCAGCCCTAAGGGGCCTTTTCCCATCCTAGGCTTTCAAAAAGAAAAGATTAATTGACCATCAATAACATTCTTTATCTTCCTGGCAAGCTCTTGTTGGATACAAAATGTAGCTAATCATGTCAATCCATTTTCTTCTGCTGTTGACATGAAATATCATATACCCCCAGGCTGGAAAGCTTTCCTCTTTTTTGATATTGGAATAGTTTTAGGCAACTGAACCTCCAGACAGGGGAGTGAAATTGCCAAGGGAAGGGTGCAGGAGGACCAGTGCCATTTTGCACACAATTCATCATTACTTCTTAATCTCTAGAAATTTGGCCCTTCTACAGCCTACCCTGCAGTTTGTCTTTTGTTCCTTCAGAGTGAAACGAGTCAGAAAGTTTAAAAGTTCAGCAGAAAATCTTTGAAAGACAATGACCTTAGAAGCAAAACCCAAGGTACTCTCAATAGACAATATTCTGATTGTGGCAAAACCACTCCTGTAAAGCTGATGGAAGATAATTTAGAATTGTGCCATTTAAAATAGAGCCACTCTCTATTCATTCCCTTCAGCTTAAATTCCACAGGAACAGTTCTCTGAAGATGCACTGGCAAGTCTGCATCACAGCATCCTTACTGCTGGCAGGCTTTACACGCACACGTCAAAAAAAAAGAGACTGTAGAGACATTTATTCATCATTTTGCTGTCAAAGTTAGCAGAGGTTTGGTAACTGTACAAACTTATCTGACAAGAAATTCACCCACCACAGTTCACAAATCATTGTTAGAGGAGACTGTTGCTTCAGGACCATCAAATAGGTCAGTACTACCCTCCTGCTGTACTGCACCTACCAGTTGTTAACAAAAGAGTTGCAGGATTCTGTCAAAATTCTATCAAGGCAACTGTCACCTAAGGGCACAACATCTGTGAATTCCACCAAATGCTGTCAAAAATGTCCTATAGGAAAAGGCACTCCTCAAATACTCTTACAGAGATTTAATCTTAGGCACAGATGTCAAATAAATTCCATAATACTGCCTTGTACTGGTGTGCCCAGTATCTCCATGGAACTTTCCTGAGAAGAAATTAATGTCCTGCATGATACACATCACCATTGCTCGATTCTGTTTGCCTGCCTGCTTCTTCAGCTAGAGAAAGCTATCCTGTCTCAATCTAAATATTTATTCATGGCATCACAAGGAGTGAATAAGTTTGTCAGATACAGCATGTTCATTAACTATATTTCTAAACTTAAAAATTGTAGACTGGAAGTAGAGATAATATCAACTTACACCTAGCACAATAACTTAGGCCACTTGAAACAAAATTCTACTTCCTTAAATTTTCTTATCTCACTTTGCTGACAGTACTGCTTCTGCTATAAAAAGTGTAATCCTATACACAAAGGAGTGTAACTGCCCATTTTATCTCTATTTTGGTATAGATACCAAAATATATATGGTTAGGATTGGAAAGTTACATGAAATAAGGCTTTGCAACACTTTGATAAAACAAGTGTAAGAATGCCTGAGACCACAAAGCAAGGGGAGCCCACCTACTTGGATAGAGAAATAACACATGCCAACACTATCATTTTGCACTGTATGTTCCCTGGGAGACCTTGGGTTTTTTACCTCAGGTGACCACAGTCCTCAGAGATGGAGGTCCAGGCTCAGCCTTTGCACTTAAGCACGACAAGAAGAGGTTGTTGTTGTCAAATTGTGTAACAGGATTATCAGAGAACATCACAAAACCCCAGTCTGGATGATAATTTCTGAGGCAAATCAGTTCTCCTTCCTGAATCAGGTATTTTGTTTCCAAGGATCAATTTCCCATATTCTTGTAGCTTTCCTAATACTGAATAATTAAAAACATTTTGACACATTCAAAGAGCTCCATTCAAGTTCCCTTAAAGGAACGACACTGAGTCATTAGTGCCACTGGCAAGCACACACAACACATAAATGAAATGGTTTAGGGTATGAGAGCAGCATAAAAAGCACATCAAGAGTCAAAGTAAACATCACTTTTCTTTAATTAAACTCAGTTTAAAACAAATGTATAGACCTCATATATGTAGACAATAGAATGCCTGCAGAGAAATTCAAACCTGCGCAGGAAAGCCTCCAAACACGTTCTAGCCAAGCAACAAGAAACTGTGATCCTAAGAATGCACTGGAGACGTTTTTCTGATGGTTTCTTTTAATAACAACTGTAGAAAAAACACTTGGTATGCAGTTTGCTGTGGAAATATTGCAATCATGTACGTGTCAGCTCTTCCAAAAAGTCCCATCTCAGTCAGGGACACAACTGCAGAATAAAGTAATCAGGCCCTCCCCTCTATGTGTATGGCAGGCTGGGTATTCACCTGTGCTGCAGTTTCTCCCAAATTCATTTTCAGTCTCTCCTTGGAAATGAAACCCTTTTTAGTTACCCTCTGGCGATTATTTTCCTGAGTTTTCTTGTCTGATACTTCTTTCAGGCCTTGCATATGGTGCAATTTGAACTATTTTCCTCTTTCTCATCCGAGTTAATCTTAGCCACTGCAAAATTTGTTAATCTAATAGTGGTATTAAAGAATGGAGAATCAAAACCATGCAGGGAAACTTTCTCTCATATCCAGTAAGGTACTGGTCAAATGTACTGAAAAGGTTGTGCTGAGTTCTGCACCAGACTGACTTTTTTAATGTCATATCAGTGATATTCTACTCTGCAAAATATGAACAGGGACTTGTAGTTCAGGGGGGTTTTGTGCATTTAAAACTTTCAGAAATGTGCCACTTAGCAGATTAGATGTCAAAGTACATCTTTGTACATCAACAGAGGCGTCCAGATGAATAACCAGGCAGCAGATGATCCCAGCATCACTCTTTGGCTGCAGCGTTGCAAACCGCTTTCCTCCAAGGTGAACACGAAACCCCTGGAGTTCTCTGCCTGGACTCCTGCTTCCTCCTCCCACTCCAGGCACTGCCCCGAGTTCGCAGTTTGCTCTTGAGGGCAGGAGCACATAATACAGGCAAATGTGATCCCATTTCAAAATAACTCAAATACCTGGCATAGAATTAATCTTGCAAAAATGAGGCAGATGATAATTGAGATAAGAGCCGCTTCCCCATCTCGTTCAGGACACTCGAGCTTCAGCCAGAGAAATGAGAATCTGTGAAAGGGTACCTTGCTGAACTGCAATGGACTATATCCAAAAGGAGATCAAACCACAAGACAGAAATACCTTGATGGGTTTATCCATTAGTCTGCAGAAAAGAGGGACACACTGAGCCAATTTTATTTTGTCTGTAACTAAGTTAACTGTCAATAGAGCTACAAGTAGAATAAATTTATCCTCTGGGATTGATGCTTTGATTTTGTGGCTTAAATACTTTATTATCTACCTGATAAGTTATTTTTATATTATACTACCTTTTTGGTCTAAAGTAAAAAGACTTATTTCTATTCCTGTGTTCAAAGCCATTATCTCTAAAGCATTTACTCAGATGATACATTTCACTTTAAATTTGATTCTAGCTTCAACTGGACTGTTTTCTAATTCCATTTCTGGTGTAGGTTTCGTCCTTATATCCATGTGAGCTGAGTTATTCACAGTTAGAATTTTATTGCATCTAAATTACAAGTTTGGAATGTTGCTTCATAATGTAATTAATTTGAGTAATTTTCATGGGTCTGCTAAACAGCCCATGTTCATTGAGATGAGGCTTTGTAAATCAGACAGGCAGTGGGTCTACCAGGAGAGTTGGTGCAGTAGAGAAAGACTGCAATAGCTAGTGGTGTTTTCATGTGTAATTAGAAAATGCATCATTCTCCAATTAAGGAAATTAATTAAAATCAAGCAGATGGTAATCAAGGCATATTGCAATATAATTTTCCCTAGTACATGCATTACTCTCAGGTGCTATCAATGTACACTATTGGTTTTACACTGTAAATTTAGCTCCAAGGTACATTATCCTGATTATCTATTTCTTAAGATAATCTTCTCACTTAGTTTTCAATGTTTTTCATTGAACTGTACAATTAATCCTGTGCTACACATAAAAGGCAGTGGCTCCAAAACTTTTATTATGGGATATTGTTCTTGTCCACAATAGTCCTGGGCCAAATACAAACTTAGATTAGCAAATATTTCGTCCATATACAAATTATTCTCATTGTTATATGTGATGTGTTGTGATAACATTGATCATGTAATATAATGAGAATAATCATCATATTGACCCTGGAAAACAGAACATGTTGCTCACTTTATAAACATTTAACATTCTCTATAAAAATAATTGACACAGAAATTGCATGATTTGTTATTTTCTTTTTCAACATCTCAGAGCTCCCAAGGGAAGGTAGGTAATAAGACTGGCAAGAATGGCAAACATCCAACAAAAGCTAAAAATTATAAATGTCAAAACAACCTGTTGCATTTTCTTCATTTATCACCAAACAATTCTGAATAATGGAGCCACCTAGAAACACAAGGACCAGTTCCCCCAGCTGCAAGGGCTGAAATTTCAAAAGATACAAGTGACAGTACCTAGAGTAGCCCTTTCACTTTCAGTCATTCAAAAGGGCTCAATTATGTTACTCTCCTTAACATACTAAAGATTTACATGTACATTCCATGTACTCCTTATGATGCATAACTGTATTCATACTTCAGTGAAAACAGATGGGAAAACATCCTTTCAAGCCATTTTTGATCCATTCCAGTTGGTAACAATATCTGGGTCCCTGTCCAAGGCTCTAAGTACACTCCATTTTAAATGAGATTGGCCAAATTTGTCAAGTAACTACGACAGACTTAGCATCATGAAGCTGAAGTGCTGCTTAGGGGGTGCGGCATGGCAACACCTGACCTCCAATTAAGTTACAAGAAAGCAGTCTCCACCAACAAATGGCAAAGAAGAGCTGACTGACAGACATTGGGAGGGGCCAGGGCTGGCTGATGCAACCCCCAGGGGTATAAAACACTGAGCATCCGTCTTGAAGATGAACTGGCCACATGGTGTGCATGAGGGGCAGTTCTCAGTGATGCAGCTTTTTTGTTATGTAGTCCTCTGTTGTTTTGTTAAGGTTTAATAAACTTTTTAAACTTTCAAACTGAGCAGTTGTTTCTCACAAAAGTTTCTGGATCGTTCTGGCAAGTGAAATTCTGCATTGCGCAGGAATGCTCCCAGACCCAAGCTGGCACCAATGCCAGCTCAGGCTGGTTTGAGACTGCCAGGTGGCTCCTGCAATCTGCCACCAGGAACCTGGACTGGTGAGTTTTGTTTCCCTGGGAAAAAGGCTGGAGTTTATGTTCAGTTGCCTGTGGTTCTAAGTGGCTGGCCATCTGCGGGGGTTCTGAAATCCAGGTCACTCCTGCCCCATCCCTCACTTTCCTCACCCCCCACCTCTGACTCCCTACAGCAGCATCTGGGCACCTGAACAGGAGCTTTGGGGTGACACACAAACGTTGCAGGCTGAGGGGCAAAGACAGGGGGTCTTGACAGGTGGAGAGCTGACACTGAGGGTTAGGGGTACAAGAGGACACAGGGTACCAGGTCAGGTTATGGGACAGGTGCAACCCTAATGGTGGGACAGCCCCAGAACCCTCCCAGCTGGTGCAGGCAGTTACCCCAATTAGAAGGTAGAGATGATGCTTGGAGGCCACAGAGTTACAGGTAAGGGTTGAACAGTTTTTTAGGTTTTTTTTTTTTTTTTTCCAGGGATTTTTAAGGATATTTTAGGGTTGTTTTTTTTCAGGAGTTTTTTTAGGAATTCTCTGGGAATGTTTAGGATACCTTAAGGGCTTTTTCAGCGCTTTCAAAATAATTTTTAGGGTGTTTTAAGGGCTGTCTTACTACTAATTGGACTTGTTAGGGGTGTTTTGGAGTGTTCTTGGGGCTTTTTTAGGACTACTTGAAAGTTTTTTAGGGCTTTTTGAGGACTATTGAGGGTATTTGGAGAACTTTTTTAGGACTAGGGTATTTCTAGGGTTTTGAGGGAATTTTTTAGGCTTTTTTAGGGTCTTATTAGAGCATTTTAAAGATTTTAGGGGTATTCGCAGAGCTTTTTTAGGACTATTTAGAGATTTTTAAAGGTTCTTTAGGGATTTTGGGGGGTGTTTTAGGGGCTTATTAAAAGTAGGGTATTTTTAGTGTATTCTGAGGCTATTTTTAGGTTTTTGTGGGGTGTTTAGGACACTTTGAAAACTAGGGCTTTTTTAGGGAATTCATAGGGTTTTTTAGGGTCCTTTCAGGGCATGACAGAGGCTGAGGGGCAGCTTGAGGGGCACTGTGGGGGCTTGAGGGTGGCAGAGGCTGGGAGCTGAGGAGGAGCAGGGAGAGGGGACGGTGGGTGACACACAGAGATGCTGAGGGTGGCAGGGGCAGCTGGAGGGTGACACTGAGAAGCTGGGGGCTGAGGGGAAAAGGAGAGGGATTAAGGTGACACACAGGGCTGCGGGGCAGCTGAGAAGGGCCTTGAGGGGCATAGGGGGGGCTTGAGAGTGACATGTCAGGGTTACAGGGTAGAGCTTAGGAGGCAAGTTAGGGTACAGGTGCACCACCCCCCAGCCCAGCCCTAACCTCAGCCTAAGCAGCCCCCCTAACAACAGCACAGCCTTTTCCCCCAACAGCAGCACAACACAGCAACCCCGACAGCGAGACCAGAGCGGAACCCACCCGGTGGGACAGGACAGCAACCCTCACACCAGGACCAGGACAGAACTCTCAGAGGACAAGATCCATGGCAAAAAGGTAGGGAAGACATCTGAGGGTTAGAGAGAAACGGGTGGGGCTTGGATGCTGAGCAGGTTTTTTTCAGGACTTTTCCACAACTTCTAAGGATATATAGGGGATTCTTAAAGGCTTATTAGGACATTTTTGGGTTTGCTGCTTTAGAATGTGGCAGGTGCATCTTTGATTGGTTCCATGTGAATTGTTTTTACTTAATAACCAATCCCAGTCCAGCTGTGTTGGACTCTCTGGTCTGTCATGGGTTTTTATCATTCATTCTTTTCTAGCCTCCTGATGTATCTCTCTCTATTCTTTTTAGTGTAGTTTTAGTATAGCATTTTTAATATTATATCATAAAATAATATGTAAAAAAGCCTTCTGTGAACTTGGAGTCAGATTCTCATCTCTCACCTCATCCTGGGAGCCACAACAGCACAATAATCATCCTGTGCTGGTGAGTTTTGTTTCTCAGGGAAAAGGCCAGTGTTGGTGTTCGGGGGCCTGTGGCCCAGAGTGGCCTTGGGGGCTTCAAGCAGCTAATAATCATAATTATTATTAAAGAATAAAAATAATAATAATAATAATGTTAAATAAATAAAATAATATATTATAATAAAAATAATAAAGTAATAAGAATAAAATAAGGCCTTATTTTCCCAAGAGAAAAAAAAAACACAATCCTGAACACGTCTTAAATGCAGTTCAGTTTAAGGACAAGCAGCAGAACTTTTGGGAAAATGTCACTAACCCATTAAGCTTTATTAGGTGAAGATGCCAAAATTGTTTTAATAAAAAGCAGGATATATAATAGGAATGCATGTGCTATATGTAAAAATCTTTAAAATATCGCCTCTACTGGGATACCTTCCATCCATCTGATGCAGTAGATGTTGAGTAGCTGGTATTTTAAGATTTTTCTAAAGGGACAATTCAAAAGCTGGTGTTTAGAAAGTCTGCAGAGATGGCTGGAGGAGTCACTGACCCAATGCAGTCGGCTTTTGATAAACTATGGAAGATAAGGCACATGTTCAGAGAAGCTTAGCAAAGAGTTCCTTGTTCAAACATTAACTTGAAACCAGAGGGAAGGTCCTGGGAGATCAGGGGTGCCTTGACAGCTAAAATTACTCTTGAGGGTTTTTTTATGGGACAGCATTCTTGTCAAAGCAGTGTAACTTTGAGGAATTATAGGTTTGGGATAATAGCGACACTGAGTGTAGACATAAACAGCTCACACAATCCTTGTTGCTTGTACCTTGATAATGTTACTGTAATATATAAAAAATATGTTAATTATTATAAAATTATAAAAAATAATAATATTTATATATTACTAATAAATAATGTTACTCTATTGCTGGGGCACGTGCTAAAAGAATTAAAACACAGTTAGCAAAGTTTTAGTAGTAATAATTAGTGGGAATCCCTACCAAAAAGATGTTTGAGATTCTTTTCCCCTGTGCTATTTGGTGCTTTCCTGGAGGACTGGAAGCAATTGTGGTGGCAGATGCTGAGCAGCAGTGAATCACACACAAAATCCTGAGGTCCCTTTCTGCAGGGGAAACACAGAAAGCTTTTGGTAATTTGGCAAGTTTGAAAGTGCACATTTAGGAATATGAAACACAAAAACTTACAGGAATACAGGGTCAACAGGGAGGTTTGGGGATTGTTTGTGGACAAAGCAGCTCATAAGGAATTCTCAGTGGGTTGGGTGGAAGGATTCCTATGGAGCTTGATGGTATAAAAGGCCAATACTTAGAGGATGAGGGTGGCTATACAGAAATACACATGCACAAAAACATGTTTTCTTGATGCAGTATTGATGAAACTGAATGTATCCACTTCTGGTGACAAGTTCTCATTTTGTTTATGGAAAAAAAACCCCAAAAATTAAAAAACACTCAACCAAGCAAAGGAGAGAATATCAAGAAAACTGTCTAAAGGCTAAGGAAACATTTTGATGTCTGGAAGTATCTACTGCATATTTATTGTAGTAAATAAACACCTAGATGGAGGGAAAAGGTTGGAGAATAAGAGTCCAAGACCTGAGATCAGCTCTTTCCAGCAGAGGAAGGAGATCTGTGTGTGGTGGAAACTTTGCCCAGAAAAGGAGAAGAAAAAAAACAGAACACCACCTTTAGTGCTGAAAATTAATTTTAAGGAAACAAAGCAGATTCTCTGTTCTGTTGTATCTTTTAGGAGGAAGCCAAAAGCTGAGTACAGGTATGGAATGGTGAGAAAAACAGTAGCCTCGGGTAAGAGCACTGAGCTATGGCACTGCTGAGAGGTCACAGTGCGTCCTGGTCCTTCCCTCTCATCCCTGTGAGCTGGAAAATCATTTCTTGGCTTTCTCAGTGGTGCTGCCAGGGAGTGCTTCACACACCTCCACACCCTGCAGGCTCAGCAAATCCACATCCCCAGGCACAGCCCTGTGGCCAGGCAGGTTCTGAGTCTCCAGGTGTACTTGTGCTCAGGTGCAGCAACACTTGTGAGAGGAGAATTCTGATCATGTTTCCGGTTGCCCAGGAGCAGCAGAGGACCCTGCTGTGCCATAATCAGATGCATTGCAGAGTTCTTTGTTCCAGCCCTTCACACAGAAGAAATGCTGCTCTCATTCCTCACCAATCTCTAAGGTGGCTAACAAGGAACAAATTCAATGTGTCCCAAGAATAAGGAAATCTTTCTTTGCAGTGGTCTTGATAAAGTCTAGGCAGCAATAAACCCTGGCAGTCAGAAGTGATTTTCCCAATGTCCCAGTTAGGGAATGCTGCTCAGTTACCTGGGTTCCAAATGTGGCATTCACATTCTCTGAACGCGATTCCTTCGCCCAGAGTTTTCCTCCTGGGAAGCTGAAAGGCAGCGAGAGAAGCCTCAGAGAAAAGGAAAACAATTCTCATCTCATTTGCTTCTCCTGTGTTGTGCTCATGTGGAATGTGTTTGGAGATTGTTTACCCACAGGTGATTGTTTCATTGGATTCTGCTGTGAGTTTTCACTCTTTGGCCAATCAGTGCCAAACTGTGTCAGGACTCTGGAAGGAGTCACAAATTTTTCATTATTATCTTTTTAGCATTCTGTAAGTATCCTTTCTGTATCTTTAGTATATAGTTATTTATAATATAATATAATATAATAGTAATTAATTAGCCTTCTGATAAGATGGAGTCAGATGCATCATTCCTGCCTTTGTCAGGGCATCCCATGTTTACAGTACCAAGGAGCAGCCAGCATACATGCTGCAGCCAGAAAGGGACTGGGGGAGAGGTCTTTATCTTCAAGGTAGTGAAGATCCATGTGTTGACTCCAAACAGATGGATCTATAATCCATTTGTGTGGTACAATCCATAAGCAGTACTCATAGTTGGGTAAATACATGTCTTGGTTTGAACAGACAGGTGTCTGCTAAGGAAGGCAGGAGCCTCCCCTGAAATGGAAAACATAAACCCTCTCCCTCTGAATTATTATGATTTTGAAATTAAGGGGCTCTCAGGCAAAGATATGGGAATAGGAGTAACAGTTCTTTACTAGGAAAATTAAAAATACAAATGCAATAGTACAAAAAAAAACCAAACAAAAAAACACTGCCAGAGTCAGACCATGCCCTGTCCCCCTGTGTGTCAGGGGGTGGCACAGCCCCATCCCATGGGGGCTCAGCCCTCCTGCAGTGCCAGCTGTGGTTCTGCTGGAGCAGGGATCCTGCACAAGGGGGGAGTTTTCCTCTGCAGCTCCAGGGCTGCTGGAGATGGGCCTGGGCTCCCTCTGGGAATGCAGGGCAGCAGAAAGCTGCTCCTCTGGGAATGCAGTGGGCAAAGGCTGCTGTGCTGTGCCAGGCTCAGATTGGATCCAGGTAGGAATGCTTGGCTCCTCCCCTGGGCGGGGCATCTCCCCATGGGATGATGGAATTGGATCAGCCATGCAGGGACACTCAGTGGCCATGGACAGCAGAAATCTCCTGGAGGGAGGATTGGCTGTGGGAGAGATAAAGAAAACTGCCCAATTAACGGAACAAAACTGCCCCTCCTTTAACAGATGGCAATAGAATACTCACCCTCATTTCCAACCTAAGACCCTATAGTTATGTGGCAAAGAGGAGATGGGTAGAGTAAATGGAATTTCCTTGTGGGTAGCTTTGAATGTTGGGATATTTACACTGTCACTGCTAGCCAGGGTGGAAGCGTGAAGTGTAAATCCAGTGTCAGAACAAATTTTTCTGTGGTGCCTTGCAAGGCTGCTCTGGGGGAGTGGCAGGCTTTGGGAAGGTCAGTTCCTGAAGGAACCTGTGCTTTGTGTCCCACTGGCCATTGCTGAGTTAGGGATGGCAGACTGGAGAGGCTTGGTTGCAGAGGGTACAGGTTTAACTCCTTCCCTGGGATGCATTTCTGCAGAGGCTGCAGATCAGGCTGCACTTGTTGGACACAGCAGGTGCAGGTGTGTGCCAGAGGCACCGTGCAGCTCTGGAGAGCACTTCCAGGACTGCTGAGGGCTGGCTCTGGATCCTCACTGAGGGTTTGCCCCTCGGTCTGGCCACCTTCCCCAAGGAGTGGTGGGAGGGCTGGCCTGGCAAACTGGGCAGAGCCTGCAGAGAACTCCCAGCCAGAAGCCCCTGTATGGATCAAGGGGTTTCCCTTCAAAACTGCAGCTGTTTGCTGGCCACAGCATTAAATCCAGTGGCCTGGGCTCTCCAGGCAGTTCTGGCTGCGGGCAAGGAGTGCCTGGGGATGGGGCAGGAAGGGCTGCTTTTCCCCAGAGCACAGCTGAGAGTGCTGGTGTGTGCTGAGCGCTGAATTCAGGGATGTTTTTGTATGTACAGGAACTGCCAGGTGTGCCTTGGATGGGCCAAAGCAGCAATTCGGGAGCAGGACCCCTTCAGGATTAGCACAGTGTGCATAGGACAATGGCATGGGTTATCCCTGTCCCTCTAAGCCCTGGCGGTAAGGGCAGCACAACTGGTGTTGTCTGACTCTGAAGTGCATTTTTGTGACTTTTCATCTTGTTAAATGATGACTTTTCTTTTTGTTAAATAATACTTGCACTGTTAAATCAGTGCAAGTATTCATTTTCTTTATATCCCCACACAGCTAAATGAAAGAGAAATCTTCAAGTCTCATTTCTTTGTTATTTCCTTTTTAGTAAGGCAGTGAAATTTTCCTTTTAAGATAAAATACATGGAAATGGGCAGCAAGAGCAGCACGTGGCCTGGTGATTTGTTCACCTGTAGACAAAGTGCTGCCTGCCCTCACATGGCTTCGTAACTTCCCCAGAAAGAGCCTAAATGGTACACAGCAAACCAGCAAGGAATGGGACAGTTTGCCCATCAAAGAAACCTGTAGTATCCAGGTTAATACAATTTTTTAAATTTTATTTTAAAAAAGGATTCAAAAGTACTTTTTGCACCCCACTCCCCCATCAGAATTTTTCTCATTTATGCAGCTCTTTCGGGGTGGAGGGTGATCAGTCCTTCAGCATTAAGTATATACAGTTACATGCTTCAATAGGTACTTCAAAAAGCAAAAGGGGAGGAGTGCAAAATCCTGTTGAGGTCATAGGCATATGATGTGTATTTATTCTTTCTGGCTGCTTCCTTTTCCTCTTTTAGTTGTCTCCTAGGATTTGGTCTCATTTTCCAAACCTGAGCAAGTTCAAACAGTCAAGTGCAGGTCTCTGTAACATTCAGCTGGGCTTCCTGTGTCAAGCTGTCCATTTTATAGCTCTTTGATTAATAAAGATGCTCTGGAAAAGAGGCCTTGAGAGTCCCATAGGAGTTTGGAATTCATTCCCAACTCTGAAAGAACTTCAGACACATCTTTGTACTTGGAAGTATTTCGGGAGGATCACTTTCCAGTGCTTACTGTGAAGTATCAGTGTAAAACCAAATCAAATGAAGAAATTACAAAAAGCTGACATAGAAACATTCTTTTAAAGTAGCAGTGGGTAGAGTTCAAAAAAGGTAGATTTATATAAAATATTCCTATGGTTTAACAGAAGTTTAGGGGTCACTCAAATACCACAATTAACAAGACTGGCTGGGAGGAGGAACCCTTCCTCTTTTTCCCTTCTAGCTTTTCAACAGCATCCCGACACCTGCATGCAATAAATGAAAAATGTACTCCAAGGAACACTATTAAAACCTCAGTTATGTGCCCCAAAAGCAATTGACAGGAGAGACAAGGGTAAAGAACAGCTGAGGTTTTATTATGTTGGATCTTGTTCTTAGGGAAGCTCACTGTGATCTCAGTGCCTGTCAGTAAAGAGAACTCCCCACACCTCGGATCACTTGCCACACAGAGTTATGGAATATTCTTGAACAGCTTACAGAAGGTTTGGGTAAATCAGGTCATAATTTAACAATGTTCTGATTCCTAAGACTGTTACTGGGTATTTACTGTTTTTACATGTCCCTTTCATTTTCTTTATAACTCCATATAGCTAAAGGAAAGAGAAATCTTAAAGTTTTGTTTCTTTGCTATTTGCTTTTTAGTAAGGCAGTGAAATCTTCCTTTTAAAATAAAAGTAGAGGGCATTTCTCAAGTGTGAACTCCTCACCAAGAGGTCAAGCTGCTTGTAGCCAGAGATGGGAACAATGTCATCACCTTACGCCAGACATGGCTTTTCTACTCTGAGGGATGCAAAACCCCACTGTGACCTCTGCAATCCCCATTTTCTAATTATCATCACTCTTACTTGTCACAGGACCAGGCCATCAGTGATATGAGCAGCAGCTGCTCTATTTCATTAAGCATCTCTCTCCAAGATGCCTTCTACATGGGGGTGACAAACTATTTGTCTTTCAAGGCCCCATTGAGCATCTAAGAGCAAACACATGTACAGATCCAAAAGAAGTGATTATTCTCTTTTCAATTGTCATTTTTGGGTGGAAATAAATAGCAGCTTCTCAGGAAAAATGGGAATAGTTCACATTCAGAATGATCAATACCATGTGCATTTTATATTGTATTTGAGAACACCTTGCAAGTACTGCAAAGGTATAGAATCTCACAGTATGTTTCTGGTTTCTTTCTGTATCATTTGTAAGTTAGATGACTTTTATTTCTTCATAAAAAATGAAGGGCATGGTGTCTGTTAAATGGAGAAAACAAAAATACCCTCTATAGCCAGAGAGATCTTATCATTAAAAAAACAATAGGACTCAGTGTGGATGTTCAAGTACATACATTAACTATCAGAATGAAGGAGCATATTTAAAAAAACAATTGTAACTGACATTTAATTTAGAAGTATTTTCTTATCCAACAAAGCATTGTAAATGTGCTGAATTTAAGAGGTGGCTTTCTTCCCAGTCTTGTGGCTCCTAATATAATTTGGGGGGAAAAAGAAGCCAGATACAGTTCTAGAGAGGAAAGGGCCTTGTTTCACAGAAAGCTGCTCCTGTTCTGAGGCTTGAGCACATTCTTGCTCCATCCATCTCTAGAAGGAATAAGTGGTGTACAGCTCCTGCCCACTTCTCCCTGTGCCACTCCATGTGCTCCAGCAAGGCTGAAGTGATTTGGAGCTGAACACAGAAAGGACAACCTTACCTGTGCTGTCTTAGCTGTTTAAAAGAGGCTAACTGACATCACATGTAATTAATTTGTTGGCAGGTGTATTGTTTTTTACACTAGAAGAAAGTCCTGCTACTGTAAGTCTGCTTTCCCTTAAGTGGAGCGGTTTTGATGGGAAGTATAAGGCACCTCACCTGTCATTTCCCGAGACACCAGACAGACTATCTGAATTTAAAACCCCACAAAGTGGGAAATACTTAAGCTGATAAACTCTGTAAGATGCTCTCAATGTGCTTTCTTTAATCCTTTAGCTGGCTGGAGAAGAGCTGCTTTTTCTCTTAAGTCACACTGTTGAACAGTTTAAATACTATTGATATATTCTTTCAGATTCCTCCAAAACATGATAGGATTTATAACACAGCAATTCCAGAAGAATATTTCAATATTCTTATACTGAGATATGATTACTGGGTTGAAGGTCTTACAGCTCAAATCATTTATCTGTGTGAAAACAAGGGAGTCACAAAAACCAAAAAAGTTTGGATTTCTCAAGCTGCATAGGTGACTATATTTTTGTACTAGAAATCTCCTTTGAGTTCTTACATTTCAACTCTTCAGAGTTACAGGGAGCAGACTATTAACCCTACAGAATGGGGAAAACTGGGTTTGAGGGTTTTCTTTAATTGGTATGTTCATAGTACAGAACTATGGCAGCAGCAGCATCTTTCAAAATGAAGACATGAACATGAATGATAAAACAGCCTAGGGTAATTAATCCTTGCAAGAAGAGACCTCCTCGTCTATGCACAGAATGAAAGCAAATGCAAGTGAAATATCCAGAAACCCCAAAATCAAATGAGGACTGCAATGTGTGCAAGGAAAAAGGATGATCAAAGTGGGAACTAAGGCTTAAGACCTAAGAACTCTGAAGTTTTTATTGATGTGACAACATCTCTGTTTGAAGAAAAATAAAGTTAGTGAAATTTACATGATGATAAACTTCCAAGTTCCACAGATTTTTCATAAACAAAAAAAAAACATTCATGAATCAGTGAACCACAGCAAGAGTAAGGCCCTGCCAGTTTTGCAGACTGATTTACACTTGGAGGAGGAGGAAGGGAGGGCACTTTGATTCAAGTCATAGAGGCTAGGATGAACTCAGCTGCCAAATTCTGTGTTCCGCTCACTTTGTGAGCTTAGGCATTTGCATTTGGATTGGCATTTGAAGAGATTGTGGTAGAGCTCTACATTAAGCCAAACCATCAAAAGTTGGGCAATAAATGAAAACAGAAAATAGAAAATCAAAATAATGCTGATTTTGTTACAAAATCAAGGGCAGAATGAACAAATCCAAGAAGTATTTTCAATTGTCTGAAAACCTGAAGATGAAACAGTGTCCCAAATTCAAGGCATAATTTCGAGCTTTATAATGTTACCTGGAAAAAATTATGTCCATCAGATGAGGTTAGGATGTATGTCTGCAATTCCCAGACTCTCAAGTTAGATCTGAGTCTAAACTGGAGCTTCAGCAGTGGTGGAGGCAGCAACAGCTGAAGGAACAGGCTGTGGCTCTTCTGGTGGATTGTGAAGTTTTGTTTCTGAAACACTAAATTCCATCGTGGGGTCTTTCATCTCCACCACAGGTGCAAAACACCAGTAATGCTAATTCCAGCAATCCAGATCCTATTTCATATGCAGAAATTAACCCAAAGGCAAGTAATAGAAATGCATACATCATTCCATTCAATTATTCAGCAGTTTTGCAGACACACCGGAAAAAAACTAGCTTCCAATATAAAAATTGTCTATGAAAGAGTCTAACTTGAATTTGTCTCCATGGATCATAATTCCACATGTGCCTCTGGATCTGTAGAAGAGGAGAGAAAAATGAGCACTCAGTTTGAGCTGCCTCAGTTGGCAGGTTGGTTTGAGAATCAATAAAGCCTCCCAAGACTTGTTCTTCGCAAGGCACCAGTGCCTGAAGAACAATTCTCACCCACAGTGTGTAGCAGAACTTCTTTAAGGGTTAAGAAAAGGCCAAGCTCATAAAACTGCAAGAACAGTGAGGGTCTTTTACAGAACTGGAACAAATCTGTTCTCTGGCTTTCAGAATTAGGTTAAATCACACCAGACTTGCTCAGCAAGTTCCTTCCATCCCATGACACTCTCTGGTGATTTCATTCAAGCCTCATTCAGCCCTTGCATGGTACAAGTGAGAGGGGACACAGCACAAGACCAACAGGCACAGAGAAAGTCACAGAAGTACAGAAAGAAAAATTACCATGTGTGTGTTGTCCTGGCATCTCAGCTGGTGTTCCCATTTCTTTCTCCTTCTGGAAATGACTCTGGAGCAGTTTGATTTCTTGATCATAGTCCTGCCATTCTGGAACTATCCTCATGGCTGCCTGCAGCTTGGGCTCTTTGGTCATTGGGTTGTTACACTGCAAACAGAACAGACAGGCTACAAAAGGTTTCTGCACTCAACAGAGGTCTGCTCCCCTCTGCAGGGATCTTCAGCCAGAGAACAGTGCAAAGTCTCTTTCCAAATTCAAAACAACGCCACTGCATCAGGTAAGAGAAACACAGAAGCTAATGGAAAAAACTCAAGTGCTGAAAATGTGCAAGTACCGGTACAGGCTGAGGGAGGGGAGTGCCTCTAGAACTGGGGGCTGCTGTATTTTAATGTGCTGTAAGAGTGAGGGAACCATCCTGCACTCACCAGATCAATGGTTTTTGCTCTCTTCTTCGAGGAATCATCACACCATGTTTCACACCACAGCCACTCCTGGGGGAGGGACTTAATTGGTACTTGGTGGATCATGTTGTTTGGCAAATCCTGTTGTGAAGAGTAAAAGTCAGTAGCTGTTTCCACAGGGTGCAGGATGGGAGGAGCAACCCCCCTCCCAAACCAACAGGATTGTGAAGCTTAACTTCTCTAAGAGTTTTCTTTTTTCCCAATGCAAATATAAAGTGATGAATCCACACCTCATCCCATTCCAAAGACCTCTGGGAAAATCCCAAGTCCCATCCTGACACCATAGCCCAGTAAAACAAAACAAACACAATAAAGCACACCTGATCAAGGTTGGACAGACTGTTTGGATCCTGACTCAGACCCTGATACTGTCCTCTGAGTCGATCTCCAGCTGCTATCTTCCTGAACTTCTTCAGATCCACAACATACAGAGCACTACGTGGAGATGATGCAATTAGTAATTACTGCAATTAGTAATTTCACTGGGGGGTAACACTGCAGCCCTACTAAACCCCTGAGACACAAAACCCTAAAACAATCTCAGGGTGGCAGCACATCTATGATCTAATACAAGGCAGGAAAGCAGTTCTAACAAAGTCATGGCATGTACAAAAAAGAATTGTCAACAAATCTGTCTTAGCTTTGGTGTCATGCAGTCCCTGTTCCAACATTTGATATTAACAAAGGAAGATGTCTGTTAGTTAACACTTCAGTTCTTCATCTCTAAAAGTTGTAGCATACTGAAAACAACTTCAGTGTCTCTAGTGCTTCATTGGCCACAGAACATTAAAGAGGCAACAGGAAGCAACAAGTGGTTCATGCAGCACTGCGTACCTCAGGTAGTCTTCTGCTAAATCTAAGCAGCAACAACAACTTTATCCCTCTATTAAAAAAAAAAAAAAAAAAAAAAAAGAAGAATTCTTCATACCTGATGTGGTATTTTCTTCCAGCTAAATGACTTGCCCAGTATCCTGATTTCCAGAACCTGTATCCATCCATCTCCCTTCGGCTGTCACAGAATGGGGTGTATCCATAAGGAGCACCATCCAGATTAAAATCCCTCAATTCCTTCAGATCTGTGCGCACAATCTGAAGGGAAAGGACATTTTATTTTCATTTCTAGCAGCCTGCCCTTCTAGGGTTGTTTGCAAATGCTGTACAGGATTTAATTAAAACTGAGCAAACAGATAAAGGAAGAATTACCTGATATACATGGCACTTTTTTGCATTATGTGTAAGTGGTACAAAAATACAGCACAAAAGGTGTTGTCTCCCCTGACCTTAGAGCTGGAGAAAGTAAAATAGAGCTTCAAATAACCTGATGAGCGTTGGTTTGACAGATGAAGTGCAAAAATGTTTCTTAATAAGCAGCAAGAATTCTCACTATACATGAACTGAGATTCTTGGTATCCCTTCCCCTTCAGTGTCTGCAGACCCTTCAGGGATGAAAGCTTTTTAGTGGCTTTTTGACACAGATGTGGCACTAGCACTACTTTAAAAATACCACTCTAATGGGGAAAAAATGCCTTAGTATCTCTGACAAGCAGAGAAACAAACTGTCTAAAATGACAGCTGGGGAGCTGGAAATCTCTCCTAACTGATCCTTCAGCTTCAGTTTGACCTGGCATGGCTTCACACTGTACATGTGCCAAACCCCCCAGGTAGTTCACACTCACTTGTTGATAATCTGTACTTCTCATTTCATATGTACTTTTGAGAGTAGTTTTCGGCAGTTCTCACTGTGCACATTTCCTGCCCTTCCCACCCAGGAGCTGAGGAGTGGGCACACACAAAGCCTCCCGTGGCCTTGTGCACAAGGGATTTGCCTTCTCTTCCTCTGAAAGCCACTCAGATGTGGCCAAGGTAAAAGCAGGGCCTGGGAGGGCAGAGTGGTTGGTGAGTTAGGAAAATACTGTCTGTGGTAAGTGATCTGCAGGCTGGGAGAACAGACTGAGCTGCAAAAATGGAAGGGTGAAATGAGAATCTGTTTGGCAAGCTGGCTGGAATCACAGTGAGTGAATGAGGAACCAGATAACAGTAAAAGACAGGCCAACAAAACCAATCTTGTGGAAACAGGCACAAAACCCAGCCCTCAGTGAAGCATGCCATAATTACAGAATCAACCTCCAGTCATGCCTGTGAAGGGCTCAAACTTGCAAGCCTTCCAACAATTTGGAAATTGTATTCAAGAACTTATTAATAAAAAAAATTAGGAAAAAAAGAAACTATCAAATAACTGCAGCCTCTGTGTTACCTGATCAGCATCCACAAAGAGGATTTTGTCAACAGCTAATGGGAAGAGCACATCTAGAAAGAGGATCTTGTAACCCCAGATGATTCGCTGCTTCTCTGTTTGTTGGTGCAGCCAGCGTGGCCATTTATACTGGACAAGCTCATACTGGAAATTGTACTTCTTGGCCATGTATGGGATGAACTCCTGCAGAGGGAGGGGAAAAAAGCAGCTTATCTCAGTTCTTTGTTCCTCTGCAGGAAAAAGAAAAGCACATTACAAGAGACAGACTTCAGTCGAAAGAAACAGAACATCAGAAAATGAAATACCACAAAGAAAATTAGTTTCATTTTTAATTCACACAAAATACTGAGGCCCGAGCTGAACAATCAATACAAATTGTAAAGGCAACTAACTATTTCAGCATTTTTGTGCACACAGTTCCTTATGAGCCATTTCATAGTGATCCACAGATGAGAATGTATTACTCAAATCATAAAAATTCACAGATGGGACAATTGTTTAGGGGTGTACAAAGCAGTGTAAGTGGGAGCATGTAAAATGAGAGAAGAGCATTGGGAGACTTTTTTTACTAGAAAAACTTGGGCCACTGTCACATGAGCTGACATTCCCACCTGTGAGGCTTTCTCCAGCTTTGGGTGAGTTCAGGTTTAGCCAAGTGATGCTGGTGCAGCACTGGGAAAGGGAGGGGGAAGCAGCTTGTGGCACCTTTCCCCCACCACCAAATAAATTTCTAATTAGTAACAAACCTTGAATGTAGGTGATAAGTAGTTCTTCAGAAACCAAAACTTTAAAGGAGTCTTGGTGTGTTTCAGCACAGATAACATCATTATGCTATCAAAAGAAAGAAAAAATAAACAGTTACAGGAACAAGTGGCATCCATGAAAAGTGAGCTGTGGAATAGATTGCAAATTGCTGGGCCACATGATTAAATTATTTGTAGTTATGTGTCAGGTAACTGAACTACATGCATAAGGAAAAAGTAAGTAGCTTCAGCCTACTGTAAATTGCCTAATTTTATCAAGAAAATTACTAAACCCCCAATATCTCTATATTTTAACTAGACAGAGAATATACAACCTGTTGGCTTTCGCAGTCCTTTGTGAACAACAGAAGCTCAGATTCTTTCCAAAGCAGCTGTGACTTATTCTGTAACTTCTTAACAATGCATTGGTTATATTGTAGTGAAAAAATTTAGGACAGCAAAACACCATCTATTAAACTAAGTCTATTTTTAAATCATGAATGCTATGGAGACAGAAGTTCCCATGACACAGGAGATGCAGATTCTAGTGGACTTCTGAAGCATTGAAAAAGTGTGGTTTATTTATACTCTTGCAGATTGTAACCTTTTTCCTTGTGCAAGGCCACCACCCTTTGGCACACTGGGGTTATAAATTCTCAACTAACCGTAGGAATCTCTCATATAGGTGTCCTGAAGCCACAGAGAATATATTTAGTACATCATCTTTATCCTGTTTCACATCTTCATTCTTTTGTCCTCCTGTGAATCCCCTGAAAGGAAAAACATGGTTCTGTGAAGGACAAGCTAGGAAGGGCCAGCTTTATAGGAAAGGCTGCAAATACAGAAAATGGCTCCATTTTTGATTTAATACAGTTGGTCTGTGAGCTTTTGGTGTCATTCCCTGCTGCCCAGGGCATTTTCCCAAGGCAGAGTGCTGTGCACAAGGACAGGGAAGGTCCAGGAGCTCAGACATGAACACCTTTGATTGAGAGAGCACTGGCTGAGGTGCAGCTCCTGGGAAGGAGCAATGTTTTCAGGATCCCAGGTAGCAGGGGGGGTAAGGGAAGGTAAAAGCAGGTGCAAAGCAGGAGCCCAGAGCTCTAGAAACAGAAACAGAGGAGTCCAATGAATGACAGCCCTGAATTCAAGCAGATTTAACAGACAGCTGTGGATTTCACAGACACCATGGTATTACCAAATAGTTTTCCAGTTTGAAGAAACTTGTAAGTTATCATTGAATTAGTTTTACCATTTCAGAGATTCCCAAAATCCAGATTCATTCTCATTGGTGCCATCACTTAACAAATCTTCATTCATCATATCAAACTTTTTCTGAACCTGTGAAGCATGGCATGGCTTTAGTGAATTGGAACCACATATTGAGTAGATATTGTCAGGAGTGTTATCCTGACACTGGTTCTGTTTTTACTTGACATACACCCCCATGAGCTGACAGGTAACCTAAGCTCTCTGGGAAAACAGCTCAGTAATGACTGACTTTTTCCAAACAGATTCCAAAGGAGCTTTTAGACACCAAAGGCATGTTAGTCTGGATGGTGAAGAGATGTTTAATGAGATGGATGCCAGTGATCTTTCTGGCAAAGAAAATCCTTCAAAGAAACCAACAACCCCTACCCCTCAAAAACCCAACACACCAACTCCACCAGTCTCTAACTGGTATAACTGGCACTGAGACTCCAAAGCAGGTACACAGACAAGACAGTGAATGGGGAGAACATCCCAAAAATAGTCCAGCACAAGTAAATGGTGTCAGGTGTGGACTGGCTCTGTTGTAGCCATCACTTATTTACCAGTCATTCTCCTTGAACTTTTCAGCTATGGCATTACCTGACAGGCAACCCTAAGAGGCAGCAGATTAATAATTTACCATTTTATTTACCATTTTTTTCTTTTTTTTTTCAAATTTATTCTCACCTAGCCTGTGTCAGAGTGACACAAAAAAAAATTAATACAATTTATCTGTGACAGATAAAATGCTGGCTCAATGGACATACTGAATATTTATTACTAGACATACACTACATATGTAATATGTAATGTACATATGTACATTACTAAACATAGAGCATACAAAACTGCTTTTTCCTGAAGTTATAAGCAGTCAGGAAAATGTGAGTATTATTGTAGCTCAGGGACATACACAAGGAACAGGACTTTGTCATTCTCTCCTATATTAAAACCCAAATCAAGGCTACAGGTGATGCTCCCTCCCCCTGATACTGTGAGGTGAGCTTTGTGCAGACTGCCTCAAGGTTATGCTCATGGGAAGAGAGCTTCAGGCCTTAATCCAAGTTTCTCCCCACTGTTGGTCAAACAGACTTCTTTAAGGGCACCTCTGGTTTATAAACTCACCTTCACTTTAATAATTTTGCTCTTGAAGTTATTGAGAACAACAATAACTTCATTAGCTTCAGGTGGAGAGTCCGTGCCATCGTGGCTGAAAATAAAGCAAGATACTTTTACTACAAAGCAGAAATATGTTCTTTATTTCTTCTGCTCATTTTTATATATGTATTAAGCCTTAGCACTGCAAAACAGGTTTCAGACATGCCAAAGAAACAAATACATTTATTTGAACACTCTTAATGGGGTTTTAAATTAATGAATTTCACCTTGCATAACTTATGTTCAGGTATAAAATGTAATTTGCTGTTTAATTTGCCGTTCAGGTCACCACACTTTGACAAGGGAAGCATTAGATTCACATATTACAATGCCTACCTACTTCAGAAGTTTTACAAGAAAAAGACTGAAGTATTTCTTATCCTGACCTACCTGTAGATCCTGTAAATATCTTCAGATCTGCCTTTTCTCAGTCTAAGAGTCCATGCACCAGGATTGGCTTTTAACTGGAAATAGCCCTGTAAAGTGAAAAGAATATTTGGCACTTTCCAGAAAATGCAAATGCAGAAAAATATCTTTAAAGTTATGGGTTTTGACTCACTGTTTTAGATCTAAAATGTTATTTGCAAGTCCATTGATTAAGGGCTTTAAACCCAGAGAACAGGAGAAAAGCCCCAGAAATCATTCCATTCAAAACTGTTGGGTTTTCCCAAAGAGATAGAAGCTTGAAAAAGTCTGGCATTATTTGTTAGATCAAAGTCTTCACTGTCCTGATGGGAACCGTGCAAACCCAAAGTCTTTTCCTGCAAAAGGTTGCCTTCATGAAGGAGTGAGGGAATTTCAAAACACTAATTTTTAATTACACAAGAAAATCTAAAGGAATTCTGAAGCTCTACAGAGTGGTAATTCACCTACAGCAGAAGCAGTAACATAATTTACATGTTAAAGATCTCTCTCCTGCAGAACTTAAATATTCAAATATTGTGTTCAAGTCTTTTTAAGCTTCAGATTCCAGATCTGAATATTCTCCTCAGTGATTTAGATTATTAGACCTATAGAGGACACATGCAACTGTAGAGATGCTTAAGTATCCCATTCACTTTTGTACTGTGGCTTCAAATGCTTGCAGCTCCTATATGAGCAAGGCTGCTTTAAAAGGAAAATTTTAAAATATTTTTGAAAATTTTGGAATAGTTAATTAGAAAAAGGACACTTCTGAGTTTTAGTCCCCAACGTAAACACACCACATGTAAAATCACATGTAAAATAAGGCTGATAACATGTAAAATAAGGCACATCTTTCTTTCTATATTACATCACTGTAGGATATACTCTGGCTAAGAAAAGGCACAAATTGAAAATGAGTAAGAATTCTAAAATAAATATTTAGCACCAGGAAACAAGGAATATTTTCTCCTTGTTTTTATTTTAATTCATTTAAATAAATGTAATAACTTTAAAAAACTTAAAGATTTAAAAAAAAACAACAAAAAAAAACCCAACACAAGAGGTAATTTACTTCAGTTTTCACTAACATTACATATCAAGTAAACACTCCAGTGGCAAAATTCCTCTGCCATAATTTCAGTCCACACCTCTCCCCTGTTCCAGTGTGGACACTGAGAACAGACACATCCCTTATGCAGTGACATTACAAAAGCAGCTGCAGGGAACAATCATAAACTTGGATTTCCAGCACCTTTCCTCATCTAAAATAAGCAAATCCCATTCTTTCACACTTCCTTTATTTTCTACAATGCCAACTATCCTTGCTGACTCTCTCCATTTATGGAACAGATCTCCTGAAGAAATGGGTCCCAAAAAGACAGCCTGAGGCTCACAGCACCAGAGTGGATGGCCCAAGGAGGACCCTGTCCCACGAAAACAACTGAGCTCCCCTGGAAAGGGGCTGCTTGAGAATACTGGCAGCATTTAAAGACATTCCAGAATATCTCAGAAGGGAAAGGAGCTCATCTTGAAAGAGGTGAGATGTGTGAGGCTTCAGACATCAGTGCGAGGAATGATGAGGTTCTGGTGCATCTGCAAGCAGCTGTGGAGTGCAAATTACACCCCAAACCCAGAGCCCATGCTAGGAAACACCCAGGGGTGGAAGGCAGGGCTGTGCTGGCTGTGCCAGTTCCAGGAGAACACTCACCAGGTTGGCCATGACAATGGTATCCACGATGACAGGGCTGCTGGAGGTGCCCAGGGTGAACTGGAGTCCCCGAGGTGGCTGCCCAGTTGTAATGTCATAGCAGTGGCCCTCCAGCAGCAGGTACTCCAGCTCATACTCTGCAGCGACAACACTCTCCACCTGAAAGGAGCAGACACTGCTGACTGCAGCACGAGCTCTAAACTGCCAGCTTTTATTCTCTAGAATAGCTACAGTAATTTAAAAAAAAAAAAAAACAATTTCACCAGAGTAATTTTATTGTTAGACAAATACCTAGAAAACCTCAAAAAGCTCAGCTCCTTCAAGTGACAAACCTCACACACAAATATTGTTAAGAGTGGCCCAGACCAAAAGAATTTGAATCTCAACATATGCTAGGATAAGAAAAGGGAAGGATTGTTGCTCTATTCTACAATTTATTTTTCTAACATTTACTAGAGAATGGAGTTGGTATCTCATAAAAAGTATACGATGGGATCCAGAATTTTGACTGTAAATCTGTTTAAAGCTGGTCTCACCTAGTATCAGCCACCTGAAATAAACATTTTGTTTTGCTCTTACAATGCACTAGGGTACTATCAGGAAACACCCATTCCTTTTTTTCTACACTGAACAAAGGTGCCAAGGAAAGAGAAGAGAAAAAATAACAAAAAAAAGAAACCCACAACCCCAAAAGACTTGAGTCCCTACCAGGCCAAATTCAGATGTAGCCTGAGGACATTACATAAGCAGAATGTTAGTCTAATCCCACAAAGCATCAGCTCTCACTGCACATCCAAAATGACAGATTAATTGCTACAGCACCACCAACAGACTGCACACTGGGAACTGGAAATGGTGCACCTGCAAAAGTAAAGCTGCTGTTTATTTGGAAGCTCAGGAATAAACTTGGAATGACTGAAGCATTTAATCCCCCTCTCTCTCAGGCTTTCAATTAATCAATGGGGCAGGCATAGAAATCAGAGGCTTGAAATGTAGTATCAATGCTTCACTTATGGCTTTACAGTTAGGTTAAGAGATGAAAAGCAAGAAACTCCTAAAATATACTAACCCAAAACCAAAACCATAAAACATACAGCAAATCTCCTAGATTTGTGGGTAACTAGTACAGGATTAGCAATACCAGATATACCACAATACCACATCATATTCTCATACAATATCAGAGAGATGCAGAAGTATGAGGGGACTAATAATACAGGGATCAGTGAGAAGGGGACCTACATTTGTGATTCCCACAAGGCTGCAGACTGTCACTTTTCCAGAGGCCTCTTTGTAAAGGCTTTGACAGTCTTGGTACACACACATGTCTAATACCTTTACAATAAGGTAAATAAATAAGGGTTTTTTCCTATTTCTCCCTCTGTATGTGGGGCAACACTGCCCAGATCCACAGTCCAACAGTCTGAGTCAAGGTCTGCTCAAGCAGCAGCAAGCTCCTGAACCTACAGCAGCTAAGTGGATTTCTGCTGCATGGTTTTACTGCTGCATTGACACTGCACATCCTTCTGTGGACCACAGCAGTGTTTGCCAGTTAACAAGAACTGTGAAATTAGTGAAAACTGAAACCAGCTTGGTGGCTTCTAGGAGCAAGGGAAAGGACCTGCTCCAAGCCTGTAGTGTCTGAACCTCTGGGTCAGGCATCCACAAGTAATTGAGAACAGCAGTCCTGCTGGTGGGGAGCTTATGCTTCCCCTCCTAGAAATCATTTAGAGGTCTGTAAATGCAGTAATATCCACAGCTCTATGTTTATTGGCATTCTAAAATTCTGCATTTCTTTCCCATAAAAAAAACAAGCCCTGGAAAAGCAGCACCATTTAAATGCAGTAGGAACATGATGATTTCTCTTACCTCCTCTAAGAAGATATTGTCAAGGTCATAGGGGGTTCTAACAGACTCCACCATCCAGCTCTCAGGAGTGTTTAAATTCAGAGTGAACAGTGGAGACTGGGGCATATCTAAAAACTTGGCAATTGGTCCTGGGGCAAAGTTATTCTCTGCTGTGAAAGAAATCTCTGGCTCCAAAACATAGCGGTAAAAGCTGAAATTTCAGAGAGAAAATGTTAGAAAACCCATCTGCCAAAATTTGCTAATATTTCACTCTCATTGTATTTGCAGATGCCATCAGCTTTCCCTGACCTCTAATGTCTCCAAGCCTTTGTCCAAAGCAATGCAGGTTGTGTGAACCTTAGGACAGGTCAGAATTTCTGTCTTGAAGGACCAAAACAAACTGTGCAAGACTTAACTAGGAAGTTATTTAATTTTATATAAATACCAAAAAAAAAAAAATTAAAAGCACCCAACTTGTAAAATAGCAGAATTACTTTATGCCCTCCACAAATTCCCAGATTCTCTGTGGGAAACTATGCTATTATATAAATGAGATCAAAGCAGTTATTGAGATTTCCCATGGGACAGCTGACCATGCTCCTGTGCTTGCACATTCCAACAGGTTTCTCTCTCTGCCCACCCTGTATGCTGGAACTGCTTACCTTTTCAGCGGCATGTCAGAAAGCTTAGACTGGCAGTTCATAAACACTCTCAGGTTCATATTTATCAGCTGGTTCAAAACCTAAAGTAGTGAGAAAAAGACATTCCTTAAAATGCTAATGAGGAGAGCTGACCACTGTTTTACAGACAGGACCTCAGGGTGGATTTATCTGCTCATTCCCAATCCTCCCTCCTTGTGGTTTGCTTCACCACTCCTTTCCCCCTTTTTCATTGGTGGTTTTAAGCAGTTACCTGTTCCTCCTATTTCAAGCATTCTTTTTGGCTTGCTGAGACCCTCCTCAAGAACAGAGTTACTGCAAACTAAGTTGTTAGAATAGTGAAACTAAAAGCTCTCTGGACAATACCTGAGTATGATTTTATTAGTGTGTAATACAGCTTAATTAGTATTTCCACTGATAAATGCATTGTGAAACTCAGACACACTATTAGAAAGCCACTGGTTACCACACAGTCAAAGAGGAAGCAAACATTCCAAAATGATGGAGTTTGAAGTTCTCACAACCCTGCCTACGTACCAAAAGTAATGGAGCAAGTCTTTGAGCATCTCTGGTCACGGGATCAACAATAGCCACAACATCAAAGTATGTCTCCCCCTCTTTTGGTCTCAGTTTAACTGCACTAAACAGAAGAAAATACGATTTTAAAGTACCAAATACAGGGATAAACACTTGAAATGCATTACAACCCACTGTTATCCATCTCATCCTGAACTGAAAGTACTTCCTAAATGCTGTGCCCCCTCAGAAACTTAATAGAGAAAAAATAGGCACATACATGTATGTTTACAGAGATAGGTGGAGAGACAAAATTAATTTCTGGAATCTTTCTGAAAACTGTTGGGGACTTTCCTACTGCTACTTAGATTTTTTTTTTCATTAAATGCAACACAGAACAATGGGGAAGTTAAAAGACACAGAAAAGCCTTGTTCAGCAATTCTATACCTGTATCGTTCTTCAAAAAACTGATATTCAATCCTTGCCTCTCCTTTTGGCTGAGCAGAAAGAAGAGCATCCACTTTCATTACCAAGTCACTTGCCCTGAAAAGAAGGAAAAGAAAAAGGCTTGCAGATATCAAAAACAAATGGTTGTAGTTATCACATTTCTGTCAGGCAGCAGCAAAAGAGAAGGCAAACAGAATCCAGATACCAAACACTCCTACTACCTCCCTACATAGGCTCTGATGAATTAAGCACATTTAAGGGTTAATCCACCAGTAATTTAAACTGGTTGCAGCCTTATTACTGAGTATACCAAAGGATTTAACTCTAACAAATACAGAACAGCTGTATTTTAGGGGTCACCCATGTTACAGGAACTGCATCCCTGATCATCACCAACCACTCAGACCTGAAAGCCATTCAGATCAAACCCTTGTTCCACTGCTCTTCCCATTTTACACTGCAACTCTGAGCACTAGGAAGCAATCCTCTAAGTGGAGGGGTCCTATCATAAAAGATAATTACATTTGAGCACTTCTTTTTCAGTATTTCAGTCTAGTATTTTAAGAATATATTCAATCTTTAAGGTATAAGACCTCTTGAAAGTTCAATGAAAATAGATTTGTACATCACACCTTTGCCAAGAAGCAAAACTATAACCTACAGGTCTGTCAGCTTTTCTTGAATTAACTGAGATTTCTAGTGACAGCTGTTTACTTACAGATCTTCTTCAAATCCCAGCTGCTGAATCTGAGATTTGATTTTCTGTCCTGATGTCTTTAGGATTATATTTTCAAGGAGATGAAAATCATCCTGGTTGAACATCTCTCCATCTTCTAATGGGCCAATAATCTACCAAAAAATAGCATAATCAGCATCATTAGGTAAAGGCTACACTGAAAAAAAATTCAAAGATGTATTAAAGAAATACTCCAGCCCAGTCTCAGTGGAAGCCAACCATTTAGGCTGGTATTAATGTCAGTGGCAGCAGAGTTTAACAGGCAAATCCAGGTATTTAGAGCCAAGAACCCCAGACTAAGGCATAAAATACACACTTAAAATTTTCACTGGGTCAGGCACTTAAAATTATACATGAAGTACCCCATCTGGAAGGGGCAGCAGAATACCAGGCCAATTCTAATAGTCCAGCAAATCTCCCTCCTGACGCCTCCAGAAGCCTAAAAAGCTACTTAGACAAGTCTTGTTATTCTGCTAATGAGAAAAATAGAACAGAACAACTCAACACCTGAGATTTTTAACCCATTGAAATATCCAGCAACCACTGGGACCTGAATGGGTTTGTTCCTAACTAGAAGTAGATGACAAAAGAAAACCCAATGCTGTACACAGCTGTGTTTCATTATTTGCAGTGAAATACTATAGTAACATCATTTACCTCATTTCAGATCAACTATAATAAAAACAGATGGTAGAAGAGACCAAGGAACCTTGGTCAGGGCAAAATACAGCAGCATTTTGCTCAGTAAACTGAAGCAGCATAATCTTGCAAATTTATCATCCCCTTCTACCCCCAGACTCAATTCACTATCAGCATGAAGGAACATTGTTATTGAGAGACCTGAATTTGTACCAAATGCCAGCAACTAACTGCACACAGTAAAAAAAAGGTCACACAGGTGTAAATAAATCAAATTGGAAGTGATCCTAAAGACTGCTGAGACCTCAAACAGGCTGGCACTCCTGTGTCTGATGCCCATTCAGACTCTGCTGCTCAAATCTGCTCCTTTCTCACATGTGCAAAGTCTCTTTCACTGTCTGTTATCATCTCACCCGTCCATTGCTGATCACAGCCCTCTGCCCCTTCTTCAGCTTCAGAACATCTCTGCAGTAAATAGCATGGGACAGAATAAAATCCACCTTGGGAGATTCAAAGGCTTCTTTGAAAATATTGGTATCCATACCCTAAAAGAAAAGAATACTTGACATTGGAATAGGAAGAAAACTAGACCTCTGCACACTTTTTAAAAAGCAACCTTTTTGTTTTCATTCAAGAACATCTTTGTATCTTGCTAAAACTGCTCCCTGGCCCCATTTTTTTGTGGTCTTAAACCTAGTTCTTGCTTGTCACCATCAAACACTATCCCAACTTCTGCTGTGAAAGGCCACAGCTACTTAGACCAGTTCCAATCTTCCTGCCTAACTTTTTAAATCTACTTTGAGAAATGCACCTGTATCTTTTTCCCATCTTTTAAAAGAACATTATTTTCTTATTCACCCAAGAAACAGCTGACTCACTTAAATAGATCCCTGCATCCATGTTCTTTTGCCTTTTCCAAGTTACATAGCTCTGATGAGTATGAGGATTTACTTGATGTTTAGATGGATTGTTCTATTTAAGTAAGCCCTTCAGAGATTAAAAAAAAAAGTTTTTTTTTTATCTCAAACCCAACAGTGTTATTTTTCTGTACTGCACCTTCTGCATATGAATATACTACACTAAAAAATGAATTTGAGGAACAAGCAAAGCACCCTCCCCATGAAAACACCAGCAGGCATGCCTACCCCAACAGCAAATTCCAAGATGTCAGCTCCTGCCTCCAGTGCCTTCACAGTTTCTTCTTTTGCCATCTTGGTGATGAAGTTCTTGGCATTATTTGAGGTTTGTGTCTGCAAAGCTGCCCATATGGCTTTAGCTACAATGGTATTCTGGGTGTTGGGTTCTTCACTGGGATTATTAATCATGCTGATTCGAATGTTATTGCTGGATTTCTGTGTTGAACAAAACAGGTGAAATAAATATATAATAAACACTATAGCAAAAGCTTTGTGTTCCTTAACCAGAATATCAGATTCCAAATTGGGTAAATAACAGCACAAGGTTAAAATGATGAATTAACTAATTTAACATCAAGCATTTAGCTTATGTATAGGCACCACTGTGACAGTAATCTTCCAGATAACCCTGTGCTAAGAAACCCAGGACCATGGCCACCACTCAGTCTGGCAAACCACAGCTGTAAGCTGTGCACTTTTGTGTTTCAGTTGTCCTTCCAGGAACCAATGAGAATGAGCAGAGAGCAATGCTTTGGTTTATCTCCAAACCAAAACACAGATATTTCAGTTCAACACCACGGGTTTAAAGGAACATTTATGGTATTCCGTCCTAGCTTAAGATCAGCAATGTTCCAGTCCCTACAAAAGAGATGAGGCTGGAAATTAGAGACCCTGCAGGGAGAACCAGTCTCTCCAGGTCATACCACAGGAAGAATGTAAACACATTGTTGTGTTTTACAAGCCTCTACCAAGGGCTTTGTTAGCACTGCTAACCCATTCCAATGAACATGTTACCTACCTGATGTTTAATGGCATCATATAACAATTGCCTCCCTGAAGGTTTATCAAAATCACCAACAATCCAAAAAGTAACTGGTCTAACAAAGGAATCATCTGCAATTATTAAAAAAAAAAAAAAGAGAGAGAAATTTGAGAGTGAAAGGAAGGAAAGCTTCATTTTTTTCCTCATTTGGAGGTAAACTATGACACACATGCAAAGACTTCAAAAAAGTAAAATTCCATAGAAAAGCAATGGGTGAACCTAAGCTATGAAGCCTGACAAGACAAAATTAATAGCATTGGTATATTAGTCTTTATTAGGTCATTCAGAAAACCCATGTGGGACAGCATGCATTGCTCTAAGCTAGATTCTTTTAGTATTTTTGTTTGTTTGCTACTTTTTCAATTACAAATCATAAAGAAACACATGAACAATGTGGAGATTCCAACTGGGGTTAGAATTCAGCAGACATATCACTTCTTTGTATTGAAGCTGTTGATTTACAAAATCAGTTTTGTATAAGGACAAAAGTGCTGGAGCAAACATGCATTCCAACAGCTTCCTTCACTGCCTGCTGGTTCTAAAGCCAGTGTCATAAAGGAACCAGAAAATTCCAAGAACAATATAAAAAATGCCAAAGCATGAGTTACCATAGATCTCCTTGGAAGACATTCCTGGTCAAAGAGCAGAAAGGAAAGGGGAAAAGGAGAGACACATTAATAACTTGATGGTAATCCCAATGTGTATCAAGAAGCTGCAGCACTGTACTGGGCATAACTGAATCACTACAGTTCAGATCCAACAGCAACAAGTTTGTGCTATTTTTATTCCAATAAACTTTGACTTTTTCTTCCCCTCAAATAGATGGATGCTTGATTTTCATGCTAGCATTAATTATACTACATATTACCAGTTTCATGCCACAGGGTGAGGACATCATTCTGAAGGCTGTTTACAAACACTGCTGTGCCATTGTGCTGTTATCTTCCCTCTTTAAAAAGCAGCATGGCAGTGCTGTATCAGTGCTGGTGCTGAGCCAGCAGCACAGAGAACTTCTCTATTACTTCAGAAAATAAATGTGGTACAGCATTACTGTAACCAGATAGCAGTTATTAAATACCTTAAGTGGCAGAAGAGGCAACTACCAAAAAATGTCAAGCCATGGAATTGCAAATTAATGCACTTTCCAACAAGCATGCCAAGGTGTGGATTTAATTAATGCTCTACACCAGAAACTTGTTCAAATCCAAGTCACTGAGCATGAATGAAGAGCAGGCATGAGACAGGAGAGCAATGGGAACATTTCAAGTAGGGCACATGGATGGCAGTGACTGGAGACAGGACCATGGAAACTTGGGACAGTCTAGTAAGGAACAGGAACAGGAGGATTTGAATAAAATTACAGCAGCTTATTTCTGGAATCTAACCAAAATGGATAAAGGAAACACCTGATGGTGTCTGGTTAGACCTGGTTAGGCTCTGTATTATGTCTGTGCATGCATTTCCTACACTTGAGAGGTACAGGCAAGTTTGAACACTTTTATGTGCAACTGTAACAACACTGCCATTGGAAAAGCAGTGCATGCACTGGAGCAATAAAAACAGCACTGACCGTGTTAGGTGATGCCTTATATAATGGGCAGTTGGAATTTTCTTATGGATCCATGTAACTTCTAGTAATTTTGAATTATGAAACAGAGAGCTAAAACCCCTTTTACATTTTTCTAGTCACTTGCTTATATTGCTGTGTTTCTGGGGGTCACTTGCACAACAGTAAGAACAGTTTGGGTGAGACTTTATTATTCAGTAAGAGGTTGGACTGGGTTTAAAGAGGGGAACATTCTTGTTCCATGCAGATGTCATGTCTTATTTAAAAAAAAGAAATCTTTAACAGACTATGCTGTTACCCACAGGCCTGGCAAGGCTCAGTGAGTGTGTGAAGATCTGCACATATGCTTGGAAACAAACATAAAAGCAGACTTGGATTCAGAATCCACCACAGATTTACCTTTCTTTGTTAAGTAGGTCATGCTGTTTGCAACAGCAGCTGTCTTATCTTTAGACTCCAATGTGGTAAATCGAGCAAAGTCATCCACAAAATGGTTATCTGAGGAAGAGAGCAAGCATTAAATGCCAAGGCAACTATACCATGTAAAATGAAAATAAAATCACTATTACCAGAACATTAAGAACACATCCCATTTTGCTCCTTGTGATACTGCTTGTGTCTCATTTTCACTGTTAATATACTGGCTGAGAAATTAATTTTGCTGTCTCAGAAGTTACATTAATAACTACATTGCATATTTGATAGGGAGAAGTCAGTTGAAAGAATTTTCCAAGTCTCACTTAGTTGACACTAGTGTATGTAAATAATATACATTGAAAAATCCACTTTGTCACTATTTTTCAAGCAACTCAAAAAAGGCAGGAGTAATGTCATTGTACTGCAGTCACTGTATTGGGTGTTCATTTAGCAAGGGAACATTTTGCTAAATCTGAATTAATTCCAGAGATGACTGCCAGGCCTGCTCAAAAGAAGGTCAGAACTAAGAAACAAACTGCTGCTTTATGCATTATATAATTTCTCAGCTTCATGAGTCATATTCCCCTTAAGGTCTGTATAAAAACAAAACAAATTCCCATTTTGAAAATCAGTAGACATTTAACGTTGTACATAAACATCTGTCTGTACCAGGGCTGGGTCAGCACTTCAGGTGCTGTTAATGCTTTGCCACCTGAGCTTTCCACTGGAACAGCAAGTCTTTCACTCAGACATTTCAGGTTTAACACAATTAAAAGCATCTCTTACTCATTCCTGTCAGATCTAGGTACTCTCTGTCAGACCTTAGGATTCTTGAGTTAATTCTTGGAACAACATTAGGCTGGTTCATGATATACTCAACCACATCTTGGTCATTAGACAGTTCACCCTGAAGGAAAGAGGAAAGAAGCATTATTTCTTATTTGACATACAAAATTGCCTTACATAACCTTAAAAAAAAAAAAAAGGCAAAAAGGAATTCTGAAAGCTAAGTTGTCTTGTATAATATGTAGCCAAGGACTTGTGAATCAGCTTTTCCAAATCTAGTTTCTCTCAATCCACAGAGGAGTTCAGCACCCACCAGGTACACGGCTCGCTGGAAGATGCTCGTGGTTTCCAGGATTTTGTGCATTGTCACAGTTTCCAGGTCATCAGGATCCAGCTGATCTTTTTGGAAAGGCATCCCATTGAACAGGACAACAGGGAGAGGGCCTACACCAGTTTGCTCATAGTAAGCTCTTGCTGCCTATAAACAGGAACAGAAGCAGCTTTAGCACATCAGCCCTTTGCCACAAAGTTTCCTAACAAGTCTAAACGCACCATGAGATCCTTACCACTTCAGTTAGATACAGACAATGTATCTTTGAAACTTTCAAAGCAAAAAAAAGTTCCTTCACAATACAGAAGTGCAAAATACTCCTTGAAGTTAATTTTGTAAATTAATTCCAATGAGCACTTTCTGGTAGTGGCAAAAGATGCACCACAGGAAACATCACTTTGTCTGTGGTAGCAAATGCAATGCAAGAAGTGATAGCTGTAATGTAAGACAGGCTAGGGAACTTTTTTTTTTAAGAATGCATTTCTTAAACCTGTAAGAAAACAGTTACTTGTGAGGCAGGGAGTTATTTTGTCAAGACAAATCTCCCTGTTTCATGTAACCTCTGAAAAGTACACCAGTATTGACAGATACCCTGTTAGAAGTTAAAGTTAGGTTAGGTTGTGCTGGTTAGAGGTTCTGGTTGAGGCCTCTCCTCTCATACAAAAATGCCTGTCTTAGTTTTATGGATTTTAATTTCCTTAAAATGTTTTCTCTTCACTATCCTGCATTGGAAGACTCATAAGCATGGGAGCCTATTTTCTGTAACCCTGACTGCATTCCTTACAATTACAGTAGGCAGCATCAAGTGTGCTAAGAGCTATTGGTGACAGTATTTTCATTTCTTTTAGGACAATAAAAAATAAGAAACATCCCCCCATAAAACGTCAAATAAAATCTGCTTCATCTCACATATAACTGGTTCAATAGTGATTTGCCCTCCTAATTTTCTCCATACAGAAGAGAATCAGACCTAAAAATCACTTCAAGAACTATTTGCAGAAATCTATTGGATGTCTTGCTATAGAAAAGGAATTTTGAATTCATAATCATGGCTTCATCTCACTCAGTATTCAAATACTGATTCAGAAGTCCCACACTGATCCCACCCAATGTTAAGCCTCTTGGTTTTTCCATGAACCATTCCATCACTTTGATTTTTTTGCAAACACTTTTAGACTCTACTGAAGTCTGCATTCCATAATGAAAGCATGAATTATGAGTCACAAGAAAGCTATCTTAGTTCTTTACACATAGATTTTTTTTTTAAATATATTCCATTATATGTACTACGTATAATATATAAAGCTTGTGCTGAACATAAACAGTAAAGTATAACTAGAAATCCCCCAAGGTGGCAACAAAATAATTCCCTGGTTAGTAAGAGAACTAGACCACGAAATTGTATGTAATTATATTTTCAGAACTGTTGCAGCAAAAGAAGTGGAAAACAAAGCTCTATTTGATGAATTCTTACCTTTCTGTTTTGATCATAGGCAGAATCGATTCCCAGCACGCTGTTGATTTCCACATAAGGATACTGCTTCTCAAGAACACTAACAACATGTTCCACTTTCAGCTGGTCTCCTGTTTTCACTTTGTTATAGATCTGAAAGGGGAATACAAGTTTACAGCTGCAACTGTAAAGCCTCTGTCCTTATCAAAGGTAAACTGACCTGTCACCTGTATTACAGTAGTTATAATAGAGCATTAACAGCCAGACTGCAAAACTTATATTCTTATTTATTAGTTGCAACAGCTCCTAAGCACTTGTAGCCATTATAAGTATCTTGTAGTCATTCCAGTGAGATATAGATACTTCTTTAAATAATAACTTGCATCTTTAATTAGAAAAGGTATTTGAGGAGGGAAGAGAGTTCTCTGGGGAAAAAAGCCTCAAATAAAGAATATCCAAGGAGCTACCTTCCCTTCAGAACTTGGGATATGCTTATGAAGACTACAACCTCACGAGTAAAGCAGGTAACTCTTTCCCTCTTGAAGGCACAAGATTTTACTTTGAGCTACAAATACACACCCAAAATAAAAAGAATAAAAGTAACTGTCTTTAAGTAACCAGCAATTTAATGTCACAGCTTGCCAATTTGTACAAGTATCAAACCACAGGTGAAATTCATTTACCAGCACCTGTATTGTCCTTTGATGTGGCAAAGGTACACAGCTGGAATGGTTTAAACCAAGTTATAACATTGAAGGGATGGGGCAGCTCAGAACTCAGAGACTGAATGAGCAAAGGGACAGGATCAGAAAAACATGCAAAAGTGTTAAGTGTCACAATGAAACATGTGTCACTATGACACCTAGTCTCACTTATTAAAGTTGGGTTAAAGAAGCACATGACAAGGACACATGTGTTCTGTGGTACCAGTATTTGGAGATACTCTGCATACTCCCCCAGCCAAAGAACAATTCCTTCCATTAGCTACATATTAGCCCATTAACATAATCTTATGTACATGGAAAATAGTAAAACATTGATTTCTCTTTTTAATTAATACTTACAGACATGACGGTCTGAAAAGCATAATTATTGTCCATTTCTTGTGCCACATAATTGTATGTCCTCAGGAGGGCAACACCAGGATCCTGCAGTCCATCAACATCCTCTGAGTCATTAACCACAAAGACTAGTCCTATCCTGCAATCACACAAATCCCAGGTCATCTTTTCTATAAAGAATCCACTTTTCACACAACTGCTGGCTGTGATCATCATCTTAAACACAGTTTTTTTCTAGAATAGCCTGGGAAGATGTTGAGCAGAGCAGCCAGGAATCAAACTTAGGACATGTAATGAGTCCATCAGAATCTTGCTTTTCACCTCTCTCCCATCCAAAACTTTAGATTTCTTTTGGACTGTCAAAAACCAGAACTCTGTTTTGCTAGTAGAGCAAGTTATATTCAAAAAATATACACATACCTCAAACACAAGGAATGTAACATTTCTGCAGTGTCCTAGCAATGAGAATTTTACAACTGCAAAAATCATGTGCATAAAAACTGTTGTAAAAAAACCCCAAACATTAAAACACTTATTTTGTTATTACCTCAAGGGGATGTGGTTGCTGAAGAACATTTCTGCCACATTCAGTAATTCTGCTGTGGTCTCATGAGTAGGATCTACTATCAGCACCTGTATACAAACAGCAAGTGAAAAGTTTTCATGCCCTGGAGAGCCAATGTTGCCAAGATATTCTCTTCTGTCCCAACCCAGACAGAACTGGGCCATTCAGACTGCATGTAGGGCCCTTCATTCATGCAACTGTTGTCTTAGAATTTAAAAATTTCTATGCTAAAAGTATTGAACTCCAGAGCAAAAGGTAACACATCCAAGATCCCACAGCTTCAGATGGTTCAAGTCCCTTTTTCCCCTAATCAGAGTTCTTGTTTTGTATAGGGCCACTTTGCCACATGACAAGAGTTACAGTGCACAATTTGCAAACTCTTCATCAGATCTAAGTAATTTACCTACAGACTAAAAGGACACCCAGGACTAAGCTGAGGGCTGTTGATCATTTGTTCAATTCTTGGTGCATGAATGCTTTCTAACTGAAACAACTGAAGTTGGTCTTAACTCTGCTAAGAAGACAATAGTTAACAGATTTGACAGATTTCATTAACCAACTTCAGGTATTATCACGAAGTTGAAACACACCAAATTGTTATTTATCAGATGATAATTTTGTCCATTGACAAAGCAACTCCTGGCATTTAATAGATGCCACAGAATCATGCTCAGTAATCTCTGAATCTCAGCCATAACTTACTAATACTAGGAGAGCAAAACCTTTTAGAAAAGCATCCTCTCTCTCAAGCTATTTAAGTGACAGGGAATCCAGTGTATACATGAGGTAAGATGGAAAAGCTGATGTTCCTGCTCTGGACAAAACAAATGCACATTTTGTCCAGTTAGATTATTACTTACAAAATTATGGAAGTTTTTTCTGATTTGCCTGATCACACCAGGAAATGTGGGACGCAGCAGTTCCTGCACGCTGGAAGGCCAGGAATTGTATCGACTATCAACTTCCAGGTTGTTGATCCACTAAGGAAAAGTAAAGGCATTTACATGATTCACAATCTTCTGCTCTGGTCTGAGACTAACATATTTTCAAATCAGATACTATATTGAAGAAATAAAGCTTTTAAAAAGTGCTAATTATAACCTTATTGTCCTTTTTACTTCACTGCAGTTTCAGAGCTGATTGTGAGACAAGGACAAAAGCTCCCCTGACAGTTTAAGAATGCACTGCCCAACAGCAAATCAAGTATTTCTATCAAAAGCCATACTCACTGAAATGGCAGGGCTTCTGATGTCCACAGCATAGTCAGAATCTGATGGCTGGATGTTCAACTTCAGGACATTGTGTAAGGAAACTCCCTCAATTCCCAAGCTGTGCAGGCCTTCCATAACTCGGGCTTCATTGCGGAGCACATCAATCAAGCTGCAAGGAAAAGCAAAATGGTGTTGAATGTTGAATTTTAACCCCACAGCAAATAACTTGCTCTTACCCTAAGGGTTAACAGATTAAAGGTATAAACAAGTCTGTCTGCCCAGACATTAGTTCTTATTTATCACCTCTTTCTTACCGTCCTAAGAAACTTGAGATGACTTAAATCTATTCAATTAATATTGTATAACTGGGAAAAGCAATGTTAAATCAGGATAATTAATCCATTTTATAGATATATATATACACATATGTAGTATTGAAACACATCTTGACAAAGGTATAGGGTGGTTTCCAGATAAAAAATTTACAGTGGTTTATCTTTTGAGAATCACTCTGCTGTCTTCAGAATAAATCTGTATGCTGACAGGCTGAGAAAACAAAATCTTGCTAGTCACAGCACAGGTCAAAAGAACAGCACAAAAGTGACTTCTCATTCCAATCTTCAAGGGTATTCCACTTTTCACATTAGACTTTTTGTTGGAAATGCACTCTGAATAAGACAAGGAACCATGATCTTCTTTTTACAATACTTAACAATTAAACCTAGTCTAGACTATGAAGAAGGTTCAAAACTGTCTGAATAACTTTATCACTCATGCACAAGCAAGATGCAAGTTTCTAAGCAGGATGCAATTATTGTGAAAAATAAAACATTCCTACCTAAATATATCCTGAGTGTCTAAATCAATAAGCAGTCCATTGATGAATAGGGCAGAATCTCCTGGTTGCAATCCTAATGTTCCCTTGAAATACTGAAATGAAATAGGAAGCCATTAGAAGAGTGCTCTGCACAGAAAATATTATTAAATAGTTTAATGTTGTTTTTTTTTTTCCCATAGGTCTTGTCTTGCAGTACCAGTTACAAATTTCTATTTGGAGACATGATGAACACTGAAAGAGAAACATTGTATTTGGATATTTTACAACACCACCATCATGAATACTGTGAGCAAAGCAAACAGAGGAATAACAGAAGTACCACGTGAAGTACCAAGAAAAGTACCAGGAAAGTAGCTTCTGATCAGAAAAAAATTACATTTTTTATTAAATTAATAAGGCTTCCAAAGAAAAGCTGAGTGTTAAATTGTAACTTCCTGTGGATAATTACATAGTAAACTCTAATGTAACAGTAGCAGTGAATTTAACTATCAAATAATACCCACGCAAAGTGAGTAGTGCAAAGAACAGCTCTGAAGGGCACAGTTAGATATAGCCTGGTCTGGATGTAGCAGCCCAGGTATCCTCTGAATAAAAATGAATCCACAAAATCATGGGTTTACTTGTGGACCAGAGTCTGATCGAACACACAACAGAAAGGCCACCAGGTAGCTTTAGCTTGGACTTACATCCTATACTTTGTCCCTTCCAGAACCACATGGGACAAGAATATCAAACCCCATCCTTTCTCCTCTGATTTCATCACTATTGAACAACAACGCATTTCTCTCTCAGAACAGGAACCTCAGGGGACTTGTAAGTAGCTCTGCATTTACTACTAGACTCCCCAAATATCATTGACTAGATTTCTAAACAACATGTGTGTACTTAACATACAATGTCTAATTTCTGATAATACCAAATGAGACTGAAATGTGTGAACAGAGCAATGTAGCTCAAACAGCAAATGCTGCTGTTTGACTTTTTTCATTACTATCTTAAACTTTTATTTTGCACTCTATCCAGACCACGCTACCTGGCATATTTTAGTTGAACAAATTTCTCTACAAAAGCCTGTACAAAATTCCCAGGTGGCTGTTGGTTTTTTCAGTGCTTTGCTAATTACCAAGGACACAGCTGAGCTGTCTGAAACACTTCTGCAAATACAGAGCCTACTCAGTGACCTCCAGAGGCCCCTCATGGCCTGGGGAGTTTTATGATTCTGCTTCAAAGCACATCTAGACTTAGCTGGTAAATTTTATCCCTTCACTAAGCACCAACATTGAAACCATTTCCTCCACACAGAATGAATCAGTCTAAAGCCACGGCAGGTTCTGAATTTATTCTGTGACTTCCTAGCGATCACTGATGTATACAGATATCTAAACATCATCTCAGATTAGATAAGGAGAACTAATTTTCTTCTGCATTGTTAGAACTGTAGGAAGATGCTTAATACAGCTGCTTTCAAGCAATAAATTTCTAACCAGAGCAATATTTTCCTATTTGAGCAAAGTTTAATTATGTTCCTCATCCATGTTTGAAAATCCACCACTTCTTCACTTCCCAGATGCATACTACAAAGTTGTAGTGAAAATACTGGGTCATTATCTTGAACAACATGTAAACCTAAGGCAAAGGCACTGGGTTACTTTTTGGACACATTACCTTTTGGTTCTCTTCAATTTCTGCTCTGAGTTCCGAAGAAACAACTGTTTTTGTTATGGCTCTACAAAAATAAAAACATCATGCTATGAATCCTCTTTCTGTTTATCTACTGGATAAACATCTACTTATCTACCTTTTGTACCTTACATATTAATATAATTAACCTTCTAGTATAAAGAGGTGCAGCAAGAAGCAGTTGCACTTGGTGACACCATAAATAGTAGGATGCAGCATTTTTCTTACACTGTATAATCCAGCAGCACAAAAATGTTAACCACGTGCCAACTCTCAGGGTCTAATTTCACATTAACCATAATAAAAGTGTGCAGCTGCCAAAAATGTAAAGATGGAGGCTGACAAGAGAAAATAGGGGATTTCACTGCTCATGGTGGGTTCCCATTTCTTTCCTTACTTTGGATCCAGTGATTGCATCATCAGAGTGGGTGAGCACAGCCCACAGATCAGCCTGAAAACACTGTGAGATGCAATGCCTGCCTTAAGAAGCTCTAAATAACAACTTAACATCATGTAATAGGAAATAAGATCAGAAATCAGTTTATTTTTACAGTCATCTCAGGTATATCTCCCACCTACTCAAAAAGGTTCTGTAATACCATATTCACAATCCAGGCAATGGAATTTTTGAAGACAAATATATCTCCAGACTGGCTGGCCATGCCAGGTCATATTGAGTTTTTTAAACTGATTTGAATATGTTAAAGACAGTCACTGACAAAGTGCAAAAACCAGTGGAATTGCACATCAGGCTCTGACTTGAGACTGACTGGGTTGTTTGGCAATGTGGACCCCACAAGAAGATTGGGATCCTGTAAACAGATAAATGCTAAGATCATTAAACAGAAAACACAGCCAATAAATTCTTGGTGACTTCATGTAATAGGCTAGATGCATTTCACAATAAAATAGCATGGGCAATTCTGGCAAATTTTCTACCAGTCCACATCAGCTGCCATCCAAGAAAAACACCATGAAATCCTCTTTGTAACAGTAGGCTGAAGAACTTCCCAGCATAAACATTCCCCAGTGTTTGCTTCCGGCTAAATTAAAGTCAGAATTAACCCAGCCAATGCTGCTTGTCTCAGGTCCTGCTCAGGAAAAGGAGAATAATAAAATTTTCCAGGAGTCAAAATTAAAGTTACCTGGCCTTTGTAGGAAAGTTCTGACTAAGATCTTTCATGACCATCAGGGCATCCACAGGGGGAGCAGTCAAAATGCGAGCAGCAGTTTGAAAACTCAGATCTTAGAAGTGAAAAAACAGAGGTCAACAACTCAAAACTGAAAACAAGGCAATGCAGAGACATCTTAACTTTATCTTGCAAATTTTTTGCATGTTATCTAAGGAAATTCACTTTCTGTCTGCACCTATAGATACTTTTAAACTCATCTTCTTTGTATTCAACTTCTATGTGTTGCCTTGAAGCAAGTAACCCTCTCCAAGGGAAGCAGAGTATGCTGCCTAAAGGTTGTTTAGGTGAGTCCAGACCAGCCCTCTTTCTTTGGCTGAGCTGGGAGGATCTGCCCTTCCACTGATATAGGTAAATTCCTCATGGCTACAACATACATTCAGGTCTTTGAATCAGTCTTTTTTGAGAGTTTTTTTTTCACAGGCTTTTATAGATGTTTTAAGGGAATGAAGCCAGAGCAGCCTGTGATTGACTTTGAAATACAGTTTTCCTCTGGTCTTGAGAAATCCCAAGATTTCACATCAGAAGTGTGATCATGGAAAGAAACTTTGCATTCCTTTCTTTTCTGCATTCAGCAGACCATACAAGCAGTCAGTTTAAGAGCAAGTAGCTTACTGTACTTCACAATATAGAAAACAATCCTCATGTCAGAAGTCCCATGAAACAATGCCAAAAGCTCTTTCAAAAAGAAAAGGTACTGTAAAAACCAAGTATTTTCCAAGTGAGACTGAATGCAGGAATTTACAGTCAAACTGTCAACTGTACACAGCCACTAACAACCTTGATACTGTAAAACACCAGAAAACATATTTACATTGAGTTTTTTAGACCATAACTGAAAGCCTTTATCCAGATTACCTTGGAGCTGCCACACTTTCAAAGGTGCCATTTCATTGGTACTTTCCACGAGGTGTTTCTGAGCTCTTTCAGCTCTTCTGACAAGTCAGGATACAGCTGCCTGAAAGGATACAAGGGTCAAACAACTCCTGTGGTTTCCTGTAAGAAAGTCTGCTGCTAATTTAAAGAAACTACCACATAAAAAAATATGCTGCTAACACATACAGAAAACTCAGACATGTAAAAAATAATAATAAAGCAAAAGATCAGCATTTCTGCAAAAAGTTTTTTGATATGACAAAGTCCAAATGGGTTTTACCTTAGTTTTCCAAACAGAAATCCTTGCACTTCATCAATAGGGTCATTTTCATCTATGACTGTAGCATCCACATCTGTGCCTATAAACACACAGAGAACACCACTAGCACCAAACTATTCCCAAACAGAAAAGCAGGAAAATCTGGGGTTTGTATGTGTATGTGCACATGTAAAGAAAAAGCACACACACAGATTACACTATCAAAATAGTTTTGGCAGATGCATGGAAGTTTGTAGAACAGAGGTCATTGCTCCATAAAAGCAGCAAAAGCAAAAATAAAGCATGCAGAATTATGAGAATTCTGTCTTCCCCCCCAAAAATAGAAAAAAAAAAACAAAAATGAGGAACAGGGGACACAGTCTGCTCTGAGGATGGACAGGTTAAGGCAAATTAAAGTAGAGAAATTTGCTTTACACTTGCAGAGTAACTGGTAAAAATTAGTTGCATTAGTAGTGCCATTATTAAGATCTAGTCCATGGCCATGACTTCAGGATTTCACAAATGTGGAAGTGCCATGGCAAAGATCTGTTTCATAAGGAACATGCTCCCAAAAGGGATTTCAGAGCTAAGGAAAGAAAAATATCTGCAATTCAGACATTCATAGCAAAATGAGTATAAAATTACCTCAGAGAAATTAAAATGTTCACATTAAAATACTTCAAATAAAAATTCACCTTTCACCTGGGTATCATCCTTGGCCTTATATTCTGTACTTTTAATAGCCAGTTCTACACCATAGCCAGAGAGGTAGACCTTTTCCTTGCTGGGATTCTGTAAGGAAAAGCCAACAGTGTGATATTGCCATCTTTGTTTGATCCAAAAAAGAAAAACGGCCACTTCCCAAAGCTGAGAAATCCCAATCTGGGATCTCAGACATAATGGGTAGAAAGAAACAAACACTGTGAGTGACTCTGCAGTAACATACTCTAAATAATTTTACTTCCTACTGTTTTTCAACACACTTGAAGTTCACCAAGCAAGAATTATCTCTATAAACCAAAAAAACATCAAAATCCACAAAGCAAAGAGGAACACAAAACAATGTTTCCAGGATTCAGTGTGTGAGCAAAGCAGAGGGAGATAGAGTCCAATCAGATGATTAGATGTCATCAAATCAGATAGAGGGTGGAAAGGAACTTCAGCTCAAAGTTCAAAAATGAAACATTCACTGAAGAGCTACCACAGAGAATGACTAGAAATAAAATAATGCCAAAAGACTGGTGCATAATTAGTTCTGCCTTTAATGAGAGAAACATGACCACTTTCTAAAAGTATTTTGAAGCATATAGAGGAGTCACGTAACAGTACCAAGATCTAAATGTAATACACTGAATTTTCAGTGTAAGTACTCCCAACGCTGATAAAGAACTACTTCCTTTTATAAAAGGAATGTAGTGTATGCAATGTATGACTTTATTTTATTAATAGTACAAGTAATATTAGAAATTAAGGAGCTGATGCCTTTTTTTTTTTTAAATTCAAGCCTGACTGCTACACTGCAGGTTTTGGCAATACTTACTAATATTCAATCAACAAATCAAAGAACTCCAGTTCTTCATACCTTCTGAAATGTAGTTTTAAATACTAATCCAGTGGCTATGCACAATTTAGTGGAGGAAGATGGAAACCAGGACAAACTGCACTAGAAATAGTAAGTGGTTCTGTAAAAAAATTACTACAGAAACAATGTCTTTCTTTTGAAAATGGTACCTAAATGTTAATCCTTGCTTTCTGTATTGAGTAAGTGGCCTGATTGTGAAAGATCTGACTACTTCCTATGCTCTAATATGGGTAGAGAAACTTTTTTTTACACTAAGGTCTCTAATTAATCTGGAATTTAAGTCTGGATTTGTGAAATCAAACAATCTTACTTACACAATCAGGAGATTTAAAATATTCTGTATTCCTCAGCTACATGCAATAAAAAAATAAAACTTTGAGTATTCCAAGTAAATTAACAATAAGAGTAGGCAAACGTCAATTTAAAGGGAACAAACCTGGCTCAGTTTTCTTTTTGAAAACCAAGGCCATTTACTCAATTTCAAATACCTCTGTTACAATGCACAAATATACTCACAGCAATGTAGTGTCTGAGCACATAAGTGATTTCTCCTGCCTCAGCCTTTGCAACAAGCCTCCTGTGCTGTCTGTAGAACTCCTCTGAGCCAATCTCCGCATAAAGTATGACCACAGGACTTTCAGGGTTTGCTGCTGGGTACTTGTGGTCCCCCTTGAACAAAAATGGCTTTGGCCTAAGGGGGAACAGTGAAGAGTCACAGTGTGAGTCACAGCACTTCCTCAATCAATGCAAAATGCACTTTTTTCCCTGTTTATTCATTTTTCACTGAATACATATGTTGAGCTATTCCCACGTGTTATATCAAGGCTGGCAGCACTTGGTGCACGTTGACAAAAGCTTTGTGAAAAATGAACATATGAAAAGAAATAAGTGACTAAGAGCTATTGTGAATCAAATATGATCCTAATTTTAAAAATGAACAACTTCCCTTAGATTTTCAATTAACTTTCTCTCCCCGCAGTGATTCATAAATTCTGTATGAAAAATTAAAAAGGCTGATAGAACAGATGTGCCAAGGGCACAAATTCATGTGAACCTGGTCCTTGGCTTAGTGTACAAACAAAAAAGTGAATGAAAAGTCTATTTTCAGCTTCTTTGTTTACATTTTGTCTAAAGTGCAATAAATACTTAAAGTATTCCCAGTAAGTCAGAGGAACAGCATGTGAGCTATAGATGCCATATGCCTGCACAATGACAAAAAATTCTTTATTCTTAAAAGAACCAAATAACCTAGATTACAAAAATCGTATTGAAAACAAAAATGTTTTCATATTACGAAAACAAACTGAAATGTAAGGATTTGGGTTGGTTTTGGTTTGTTACTTGCTTGTGTTTTTTTAATAAGTATTATATTTTTTACCTTCTTTTTGCTATTAGTAGTTACAAACAAGTTTTGCTCTTGTAGAGTAATCTGAATTTTGAAGATATTATGTAGTAATATTTTCTTTGTCAATGCTGAGAAAAATATACAGAGAAAAAAATACTGTGCATGCTTTCAGCCATTCATAAAACAATTTGTTCCATTAACTCTCATTTGAATATGCAGCCCAGCTCCTTCTATTTTCCCTACACACTGAAGGTTTTACACACTCCTGAGAATTCCTACTGTCCTTCAACAGTTTCCAGCAATTTCCAGAATTTGTTTCCCAATTTTCCTGTGCACATTCCTGTTCCTAGCAGAATTATCAAAGAGCAAGTGATAAGAAAACCATCATTGCAATTTGAATTAACACCAAATAAGAGATCGCCACTCCAGTGCCAACAATGCACAGGAGAAATCAACACTGAAGAACACAGAAACAAAGTTTATTACAAACTCTTCACAGTAGTAAGTCTAAAGTTAGGTTAAATTTTAAGAGTTAATCCAGTAACAGGAAATTAAACAAATACCTGTCTGAAGCTGCCTGTAAAAGGTTTCCAAGAGAGTCAAATTCACAAGTTTTCTCCCCATGCACAACAAAAAACAGGGTACAGCCTTCTGGTGGAGATTCATCTGCTGCTATCTGTATAAAACATTTATAATAATGTAGGTTAAATGCCTGCCCTTAGAACAAGTGAAAAGTAACAGTGTAGCTGTGCAGCAAACAGTATTATTTCCTACATTCCAAACTAATACTTCTTCCATGTTTATGACATAATTTAAATGCAAGGTGAAATTGCAAGATGGAGAGCTAAGCCTTAACTCATTTTTCAGTCTGTTAAAATTAACTGTAAGGTTAGTGGCAGGTACAGAAAGCAAGGCTTGCAATTGTAGGGGTTTTGGTTGAGGGTTTTTTTTGTCTTAGACATCACATTTGTTGAATATCAAACAACAAAATTAATCCACATGAACAAGGAAGATGTTTTACAGTATTACTTAAATAAATCACATCCTAATGTGAGAAAATTTCCAAAGAATTAAAAAGATTAAAAAAGAACAGAGAATACAACGAACTTTTATTTATGAGTTCTAATCACTATATATATATATATATATACATCATTATATATATGGATTACTATCTTCAAGTAAGTTCAGCCGAGCAACAAGAACAGCAGCAGCATCCCAAGTACCAATGGAGCCATAGAGATGGTCCTCACAAAAATCTTTGCACCAATTCTTAGTGCAGCAGGCACAAAGATATGCAGAAATATCAAAATGCCAATTCTTTAGCCTACTCCAGACAAAAATTCAGCACCCTCATGAAATTTGTATACACATCCACTCTGTAGCTCAGGTGTACAGAGCAGTTAATCAGTTCAGGTTTTTTATATCTCAAATGCTTCCTTCCACAGCTCCCTCCTTCCTGAGCCTTGGCACAATGCTCTGCACCTCACCTGAGCATTTCCAGTACCAACCTGTTGAAAAGCTTGAACTGCTGCAGAGTAGGAGCGTAAAGACAGGGAAAATTTCAACAAATTCTGCTGCAAAGGTGACAGAGTCTGGCAGGCCACTTTCAGCATTTCCTGGTAAGAAGAATAATCACTACCTGCAAAATCAAAGTACAAGTAGTTATCTTTCTATCCCATAGTCTTATTGAAGAGGGACTTCTCATCCTAGTGTGATTTATACCAACAGAAGCCCATGACATGAATTCTGTATGCACATGACCATTCCTCCTCCAATTTCAGGCCAATTCTACAGCTGGTCGAGAGTGAACTTCAACAGAGATCCAGGAGAGTTCACTTGAATTCATTCTTGAGGATGTAAACATGGGCAGGGGAGGAGGGAAACAGTTTAGAGCTCCCATTTAATTTTGGCTGAGAAATAGTAACACAGAGAAAAGCTTTTAAAATATTTCATGCTTCATGTTGAAAAATAATCTGGCAAGCAAAATGTTACAGACTCATCCACTACTGCTTTTGTCAAATGGATATCCAAAAGCCTTGAGCACATTACAGCAAAAAATATTACTGAAATAAGCATTTTATAGAAGTCAAATGAGGATCAACATGATAGAAGACAGAATACTGTGGTGTATTTTTCAACTATCAGTCAGCATTGAGAAAAAAACTATAAAAACTTACCATCATGCTCAGCTGTCTTAATATTCTCACTAGCTTCAGCAAAGTTCCAGAATTTTTCTTGACCTTCTTCTGATAAAAATTCACTAAGTAAGATGAGAAGAGTGAGTTAGATCTACAAATTTTCTCTCAAATTATAAATCTGATACCTTGTAATGCTTTACAGAAAGTTAGCACCTACCACCTATATCAGCAAACTGTGTTACTAGGAAAAGCACTGCAGGAAAGTTAAAAATAAACAAACCCAAACAAATAATCACTGCAGACACAGTACATGCAAGCAGCTTGTAAGGCACCTCCTGATGCTTTAAATGTCACTAACAGGCAGCAGGGTCCATCCTGGCAGCTCTCCTCCCTAATGCATTTCTTTGGAATCTCTCTTTTTATGAGAAGCACACATTGTACATGAGGCAAATTGTAATTATGAGCTTTGGTGGCCTTTGGTGGAGATTTTCCATTTGCTTATTCTTAAACAAGCAAAAGGAGAAGTCACAGCTTCAAACTATGTTATAATTCCCATATATTAAGCATATAATGGGCAGGTATACAAGGCTAGATAATGAAATTCATCCTCTGAACATTGCTAAGCACAAACATTGTATCATGTCCACACTTGTAACAAACTTGCTATGCTACAGGATGCTACAACAGAAGGTTTGGAGCCTGCCCAGTGCCACAGTAACTTGTGTGTTCCTCTCCAAGGGTAAGTGCTGCTGGAACACCTGGGTACCACACTGCAGGGCTGGGCTAAGCGCAGTGACCAGCAGGAGGGATTTTACACTGCAGTGCTGCATCATGCTGCAGTTCATCCCAGGTGAACTATCCTGCCCTACCCGAAGCCTCTGGCTACAACAGATCAAGTCTTTGGCACGTTATTTTGATTATTTGCTTACTGTTTCACACTCTCTCAGGTTGAGTTTTCCCCCAGCAGTGTCACACAGTCTCAGGGTATCTAAATCCTGGCATTAAAACCTGTGCTTTGCATTTTACTGCTTAAGGAACTTTCAGGCTTCAGCTTTTCCAGAGAAGGTTACAGAAAAGTAATTTCACCTAGGACACACCTGTCCTCTGAATGAAAGCCATGCTCATGTGAATGAAACCCAGCAATGCTCAACTATTTTCATGTGAAACAATCTGCAGTAAAACAGACAAAATTCCACATTTGGCAATACTCTTAAGTGATACAAAATTAAGCACACACTAACTTGAAATTCTAGAAGTCCTACTGACATCTCCAAACTAAAACATGACAAAATTAAACAATGAGGGATTTCAAAAGAGCTAAGCAGACTAGCACTGAAAACACAGCATTTTGCTTTCTTTTTACACAACATCTTAGAAATAAAGTCTTTAATATCGTAGAAGAAATGTTCCCAGGGTGACTTGCACAATCCTTAACAAAGCAATTGACTTTAATCAATGCAAAACTCACATGAACAAAGTTAAACTCAAGTTTTACCAAGCTAAATATACACAAGCAGCAGATGTGTATTAAAACCTACAACACTGAAGTAAAATACATTCAGCTACAGAATCTTACAAGACCATGCTGAACTCCTCTACCTAATGCAAAACTTCATAAGGCAAAAAATACCAACTATGCAATTGTTTATGGTTAATAATGTTTGTTCTAATGCAAAATGAAAGCATTTTTTCACACAAAACAACTACTACTCCTCTAAAATCCTCCTCCCATCTCTTCATGCACAGCAGAGATCACATTCCCACGTTATTACTGTTGGTAGTGACCAGAAACCAAAGTGCCACATAACAAAGAGAATACTTTACTTTATCTTCTAAGCATATTCTGATTTGACAGTGAAGAAAATCACAAAGTACTTACCTTGTCTCAAGGAGTAAAGGAGTTGAAGACCACTTTGTAGTTAGAGATGTTGTCACAGCCTTAGAATCTGCTTTTACAAGTGAAGAGCTGAACCAGACTCCAAGAACTGCAATAAGTATTCCCATTTTATAGGACACTGAAAATGATGAAGGAAAATAATAAGTTTTGCATTGTCTCTTCTTATAAATACAGGATCTCAAATATATTGAGAGGTATGTTAAGATTTTAAGACTGCATTTAATGCCATACATTATTGAGATGATCATCCTCTCACCTGGGCTTACAAAATCACAAACTTGAAGAGAGGCAAGGAATTCACAAACTCACTCCTGAGATGCAATTAAACCTAAATCAATTCCAGCTTCCCCTGTGTTTATGCTTTCAAATAAGCTTCCTTCTGTTCCAGGACACCAACACCACATACTTCGTGCTTTGAGAAGTATTGCAAACTGCACACATTTCAGACTGGGGGGGGCAAACCACCCACTGTTCATTTTAAGGGAGCTAAAATCACACTTTGTGTCAGCACAGATCCAGAAGCTGTGAACTAATTCAGGCAAGGGTGAGGTACCCCAGTCAGTCCTTTAGGTTTTTTGGGGAATGAAGAAACAAGTAATTCCTGGCTGCACTAAGCACCAACAAATTTAAAAGCTGAAAAATGAATGAAATAATGCAAACAGATTCAAATGATACAACCTACTGTGAGAAGTGACCAAAAAAATCCCAAATTATTCCATTTCTTTGTGGTCCTTCACTTTGTGTATTTTCAAGCCTTTGCATTCTCTGGCCTACACCCCAAAAGAAAGCCAAGTGGAATTTCCTTGCCCACAATTCTTAAGCTTATGGAAGACCTGAATTCTTCTGTTGGCTTTCCATTACAATCTCCAAAAGTTCCAGCTTTTTTTACTCCTCTCTGACTGTAGTATATTTATATTTACTACACCCCCGATATGCATTCAAGTACTCTTTCATTTCTTTATCTTTTTTCTCCTGGATAACTCATTTCCCATGTCCCCCCTGCACCTGAGAAAATGTCCTGCTGCAATTCTACATATATCACACCCAAGAAGCTGCCAGGATCTAACTTCTGTCTCTTTTTTATGACCATCTCAATATAAAGAATAGGGTTATAAATCTGTAGCTCTAAGCTACCTGTATATATACATAAATAAATGAACCAAATCCTCCTCTCTTTAAAAGTTCACACCCCTCCAGCCAAATGTTTCCCAACAATAACTCAGGCATTGTTCTTTCCCTGGGAATAAAACCAGAAATTCCTGCTGTGATCTCTAAAGAGCAGCCTGGTCAGCTGCACACGACAATTGCTTTATGCCACACCTGGGAAGCAGACAGATGGCATCACAGAATGGGCACAGCCATCACTCCCTGCGTGCACAGGGGGAAGCTCAGCCAATATTTGCGGAGTGAAACATTGGCCAAGTGCAAGGAAAAGCCACAGTTCACAGCTCCTCCCAGAGATGGGTCCTTCTTATTCTCTGCAAATTATACACTGGAGTTTGGAATAGGTAAATGAATATACCCAACAGCACTCTCATGGCTAAAGCTCCTATGCTGCTCTCTTGTGCCTACTTTCCTGCTCTGGGAAAAGCTGAATTAAAAACCTTTGTCTGTATGAAACAGGAGAGAAACCAAATGATACATTTGTCACCTGACACAGTTTAGCCAACTGAAAATCTGCAGATTCGAAATATCTACAAGTCCTCAATAGTAACAGCTATAAAACAAAGGAATGACCGATACCTCAAGGAAAAATACACCACGGAAAAAGAGGCAAGAGGCAAGGGAATGAACAAAAGTGACACAAGGAGATCCAGCTCTGTGCCAGGTAACAAAGCAAAACCCAGTCTGAATTACAACACCGCAAAGCAGTGTAAATATTTTTCCTCCTTATTTTTCTTCCAATCACTCCGTTTAAAACACTCCGGGCAGCTTGCACACCCAGCCTTGGGGGAAGGAATAAAGCAGCCCACACTGCCAGTCAGTGCCATGTCCTGCGGGGTCAGTCTGCTGCCAGGCGGGTGAAGGGCAAAGGGAAGCGGGAGCGAGGGGCAAGTCCTGCAGCAGGCACGGCGCTGGGGCACGGGGGCCGAGCCGGTGCACGGCAGAGATCACCGATATCAGCGGACACCGATCGCACCGGGGGAGCACGTCCTGTAAAGGGCTCCCGCTGCCTGCTACGGCCGCTGACACCAAACCACGGCGATTTAACCGCGACTACAAATCAGCCACTGAAGCGCTGAGCAGCCAGGGCTCAAAACACACATTAAACCCGGCCCGTCAGGGTGTTAATGGTGCGGAGCATTAAACCCGAGCGCAGCCTCCGCCGCTCCCCGGTCCCGCTGACCGACCGACCCCCGCGGGGCGCGGAGGCCGCTCGAGGAACCCCGCCGGTGTCGGTCCCTCCGCGGAGCCCGCCCCGGCCGCCCGCCCGCTGCGCCCCAGGCCGCCGCCGCCGCCCGCCGCGGGCCCGCCCCGCCGCCGCTCCCTCAGGGCCCCGCCGGTGCCCGCGGTACCGCACCTGCGAGCGGCCGCGCGCCCGCCCGGCTCCCGCCGCCCGCGCCGCTTCCGCTTCCGCTGCGAGCCGGCGGCGCCGCGCAGTGACGGGGCCGGGGCAGAGGCCGGGGCCGCCCGCAGCCCGGGCCCGGAGCAGGGCCATGCCCTAGGCAGCGGCTGTGCCCGCGCTGCCGTGCGGTCTCGGTTTAAGGAGGTAGCGCCCGAAGCAAAGGCGGAACCTGTGGGTTTTTGTGATATTAACTGGCCCGTGAGCAGTCGCAGCCTGTGCTGCTGGAAGGAGACCCTGTGCAAACAACTGCTCGTTTATTCACAGTGTAGAGACGCGGGGGGGGGGGGAAGTGAAAGCAGCATACGGCAGGTTAACAACAGCCGTTCTTCATTTCTCTTCTCTGCACCCTTTACACGTTCTCCATCAGAACTCCTCTGTCCGTGCCGGGCTCCGCTCGGCTCTGTGTGTGCTCCGTGCCCCGCTGCCTCCGCCGCGCCCTCTGAGCCTTCCGTGGGCGCCGGGGCCCCGCCGAGAGATGCAGCAGCGGCTCTGGGGTCTCAGGAGAGACGTGGAAAGGCGGAAGGAAGCTGTAAATCCAGCCAGGCACAGGGGAAGGGAATGTTCAGGAGGGGAGCTGAACCGCAGGACAGGCTGGCTGGTGCGGGTCCTGGAGAGTGACACCCGCCGCGACAAACTGCTGCGCCTAGCCACAGCTTCCTCAGCAGCACAAACACAAACACTGCTTTCTGTTCCTGTTCACAACAAACACTAAAGTTTGCGAGGCAGACCTAAGGATTACTTACATGTGATCCTGACATTTCAAAGGTGTTTTCCTCCTGGTTTCGTTTTAAAATATTATTAAAACTCTGAAAGTGGCAGGTGTCTGGCTGAGTTCATCTCTGAGCCTCGAAACACGAGAACAATATCATGAATGGTGTTCTGGTGTGTCTGTAAGCAAACGCGAGGCGGCCCTCGCACTGTGGTCTCTCAGGGCTGTGATGTGCGTCGTCTCCGAGGTTTCTGGGGTTTATTATTATTGTTATTATTTCATTTTCCCCCTCTATCCCTGTGATAGGGGTGCCCCGCCCATATCCCCTTGACCCTTCCCAGGATGAGGGTTGGGGACTTCGGGGAATCCCCGGGGTGCTCTGGGGACCCCCCGAATTTTAGGGGATTTGGGGTGCTAAGCGCCAGAGCCTCGCCATGTCCTTGTGTCCCTTCCCAGGATTGGTGGGAACACTTTGGGCGGCCCCCAAGGGAGTTTTGGGGGACCGCCCGAATTATGGAGATTTGGGATGTTTTTGGGGCGCTCACTCCCTCCATGCCTTCCCCAGGGACCCCCGACGCCTTCCCGCCGTGTCCTCTTGTCACTTCCCAGACTGGGTGTTGGGGACTTTGGGGGGGGGGTGTGGGGCGGGGAGTGGTTTGGCCGGGTGTGGAGAGCAACAACGGGATGTGGAGCTCGGGGTGGCGGCCGGAGCGGGTCCGTGGGGGCGGTGGCGGGTCCTTGGGGGCGGTGACGGGGCAGTGGCGGGTCCGAGGGGGCGGTGGCGGCCCAGCGGTGACCGCGGCCTGCCCCGCCCACCCCGCGTCTCCTCGGAGACCTCGCGGCGCGCGGCCAATGGCGCGCTCGGGCACAGCGCCGCCCCTCCCGCGCCTCGCGAGATCTGTGCCCGCCACAACCCCAGCGCGGACTACATCTCCCGGCGGCCCCCGGGGCGGGCTCGGTAGCCAATGAGACGCGGCAGCCCAGGATAGGCGGGGCTGGCCGGGGCCAATCGGGTGCGGGCAGCTACAGCGGCGGAAGCGGCGCTCGGCAGCGGAGGCGACGCGGGGCGACCGGCCTCAGGGACCGGCGCACGGCACCGCCCCGGGCACAGGTACTGCGGCGGTCGGCGCACGGCATCGCCCAGATCTGCGAGTCGGGGCTGGCTCCGAGGAAAGGCTGCGGGTAGGGGGCGGCGGCCGCCGCTTCACAGCGCGACGGCGGCAGGGGGGGAGCGAGCCTCCGGCCGGCGGAAGCGCCGCGGAGGGGGTATCGCGAAGGGATAGCAGCAGGGCAGAGCGCCGCGGTGCGGCCCGGCCCGAAGCGGCGGGGCCGTCGCGCTGCCGGGCACATCCGGGCCCTGCGGCCCGGCGCGGCGGGGCGGGGCGCGCAGGGCGGGCGCTGATTGGCCGGCGCCGCCCCGCCGCCATTGGCCGGGCGCCGCGCGAACCCGCCCGCGCGGGCGCGCCGGGGTGGGTGGGGCCGCGGGGCCGCGCCCGGAGAGCGGGAGGGACGGAGGGAGGTCGGGCACGGCGGGACTGGGCCGGGCCGGGCGTGTCGCGACATAACGGCCGCGCTGCCGATCCGCAGGTGACATGAGCTCGCAGCAGTTCCCCCGTTCGGGCGCGCCTCCCGCCCCGCTGGGACCAGCGCCGCCGCCCATCCCCACCAGCGGCTCGGCCGGGATTATCGCCCCCGCCGCCACAGGTAAGCGCCATCCCGGCCCCGCGGCTGTCGGCTCCGGGGGCGGGGAGCGATCCCGAGGACCCCGCCCCGCCCATCGCGCTCTGCCGCTCTCCTCGGCGGGAGGAGCGAGGCGGCCCCGGGGCCGGGCCGGGAGCTGCCGCGGTTCCGCGTGCGGAGAACACCGGGGCCGCTGCCGGCTCTGGATAGCGCCGGCAGGACGGTGAGGTGCCTTGGCTGCCCGGTGTCTGTGCGCAGGTGCCTGTCCCGCTCAGCATCTCATGGAGCTGGAAATGGGGTGGGAACTGCGATCCCAGCTTCTGCTGTCCCTGCCGCGGTGACAGGTTTTCAGAAGTGACTGGGGGAGGGAGCAGCTTCATTTTCAGGAGGTTTTATACCTTTCTTCTCCTCGATATTCACATACATATTGCATTACATGTGCAGTTTTTTATGCTGTTTAATCTGGGATTTAATGGCAGTTACTTAGATAAGTAAATATTTTTCACTTGAAAGAAAAGTTAGTCAATCTGTGTTTAAACAAGGTGTTTAGTTGGACTTCTCAGAGTTGGTCCCAGATTCCCCAGCTTTGCCCAACCCGTCAGTTCTGAGGGCAACAGACAGAAGCAGTGCCAGAATTCCCAGTTGCTCCATCACTGAAATATGTCTAATTGTAAGACTGAACTTCTTTAATTTAGATATTTCCAACATCTCATCTCTGACCTAGTGGGTGACTTTGTAACAATTCTGACCTTTTTCTCTGTTTTTCCCTAGTGAGTGAGGAATCCAGTCGTGAGCCAGAAGTTGCTCCCAGGGAGCACATGGGCCCCAGTGGCTCCATCCAGCCCCGGGAGGAGAAGCAGGAGCCTGTGGTGGTCCGGCCATACCCACAGGTCCAGATGCTGACACAGCACCACCCTGTCCAGTCTGGGGCCCCAGTGACAGTGACAGCACCACCAGCACATTTGACTCCAGCTGTGCCACTTTCTTTTTCAGATGGACTTATGAAGGTAATAAGAGGATTCATTGGGGGAAAAAATACAATCTGTATGAGTCGGTGTTGAGAAAAAGTAAATTACATTAAAACCTTCCCTGCTTTTGATTCTAAAGCTTTCCTTGCATGCTTCTGCTAACTGTGCAGTGCCTTGTGGGTTTGGCTGTTCCAGATGATACACTGAGGACTTGCTAGTATTTCAGCATTATTTTGTTTATCTTTGAGGAGACCAGTGATTTCAATCAAATTTCCATTTTCCCTTCAGGATATAAAGTTAACTGATAATATCCAGTGTCTGTAGGGCAATACCATATCCCTGACAGATTCCACTGATGACCCATGCCAGAACCTGCATATTTCCAGGACAATATATGCCCTTTTTTGTTTGGAATAACCAAATGTTCAGTATCTTTCCTCTCCAAATATTTAGCCATACTTACTTAAGCTTTCTCCTCAGGCTTTGACCCCACAGAATGATTACTGCTTCAACACTGGGCTCTCATTTGAAGTTACCAATGTTTCTGTTTTTCTGTTTCTTGCAGCCTCCCTTGAAGCCCACCATGCCCAGCCGGCCCATTGCTCCTGCTCCACCCTCCACTCTCTCAGCTCCCACAAAGGTCCCTGGGCAAGTGACTGTGACCATGGAAAGCAGCATACCACAGGCTCCAACAATCCCTGTGGCAACCATCAGTGGGCAGCAGGTCTGGTTTTCTGGTGGCTTTTCTATTCCATCTCACTGCATGCTCAGATCAATACCACTACAGCTGAGGTGGGCTTTTGCAACAGGAGGGAGTGTAAAGAGAGCAGGTTTGCCTGTTCAGTGCTGCCTGGACCATTAAACTTCAGGCTTGGTTATCGCCATCCCTTTCCAAAGCTGCTGATTTGTTGGGCTCATCCAACTGGATAGCACAGCCAGGCTGTGATGTCAGAGCCATACCCAAAAGCTGGGTCTTTCCTTAAAAGCTCCTGCTGTGTCCGTGTCACTTGGAGAATTTCTGCTGTAGAGAAACTGCTGGGATTCATTATTGCAGTGCTCTTCAGCTTCCCTGGGAGGAGATCAGAACAGACTAGTGAACAGTTAATGGGTTTGCACTGTGTTCTTACTGAACTAGGAGTGACAAAGTTTGAGGGAGTCTATGTAGATAATAATTTGAAATTTTTTTTGTCCTCTAACTTGACTGCAGAGTCAGGCCTGTTGGTTTGAAAATAGTTTGTCAGAACAGTCTCTACTAAACCTCTCCTGGTTTTGATTTAAAGTGCCTTTAGGTGGACTTGAGTTAGTCTGGCTAAATATGTGCACCAATTTCAGTGGATTTACCTTATACTAATATCCCCAGGAAGTCTAGAATTATAAAAAAGTAGTATTTGTTCCAGCATTTGCCAGGTTTCCACCATTCTCTCAAGTTTATTGGAGAGGTGGTATGAAACTATGCCTTAATGTCACCAATGGTAGAAGGGACAACTCTGTGGATGTCTGTGGGTGGCTGCTGGGTGACTGTCACCAGGTACCAACCATCAAAACACACCAGTGAAACAGAGAAGTGTTTGCATCTTCCAGTGTCAGCAGGCTCTGTAACTTTATCCTGTACAAACACCTGCCTCCTTCACCACTCAGCTTTTAATGCATGCAGCCTTGGTACACCAAGTATTCCTCCAAGATCTCTTTTCTGTCTCTGAGGCTGAGATATGGTGATTCTGTGGCCACCGATTTTTGTCAACATAGCTGACTTGGTTTGTTCTTGAACTCTGCAGGGGCATCCCAGTAACTTGCATCATATCATGGCCACCAACGTTCAGATGTCCATCATCAGGAGCAGTGCTCCTGGGCCTCCATTGCACATTGGAGCTTCTCATCTGCCCCGAGGTAAAGATCCAGCTGTGCTGTCCCTGCCTCCTGCTCACAGGCTCTCAGCTGCTGCATTTAGCCCACACCTCTGAAACTCCTCACTGCTAATGCAGCTATTCCCTCAGATGTTAAAACTGCTGGCATGAGTGAGTGACTGCTGGCCTTTTAAGAATTAAGTTGCCTTCAGCCATTTAGGGCAGGACCATGTGACAGTGTTTAAAATGCTGGCAGATACCAGCACATCTGTTATTCTAATTCTTTGCTGTTAAAACAATCAAGAAAAAACATCCCCTGGTAGAGACACGCCTGCTCTGTAAAATGTCATGTACATTCTGGGTAGCAAGTGTTGCTCACCTATGGCAGTTGTGAGCCACATTCTTGTGTCCCCCTGTCACAGAACCACTGCATGCAAGCACATCATATTGTGTGCATTTGCATTTACCCACGAGTTAAATGCTGGTGATAACTACAGGCTCTTGTTTCCCAGCATTTCGGATGCTACAGCTTGTAAAACAGGAGATCAGCCCCTTAATGCAGCCCTGTGCTCAGTACAGCCTGGCAGATTTCTGACTGCAGCTTTGCTTTCAAAGTCTTATGGGTTGGGTTTGCAATTCAGCTTTAAATTGATCTGAATTCCAAGTACCATTTGTCAGTTTTATTTCCTTTTATGCTCAATGTTATTTGCTGTCTCACTCAAGAAAAATAAATTTATGTGAGCAAAAACATAATCTTCTTTAACTAGAGCAGGTGGAAGGACTTTGGAGGTTTATCTGTAGCTACAGTAGTGTTGTTCACCTGATTCTGAGGGGACAGCTGCCACAGACTTGGACTCTCAGTACACATTTTCTTTTTTTCCCTGCTTTTTTCTCTGAGTTTGAATATTAATTTTTGAGGTAATTTCAATGGAGGACATGTACAAAAGATATACAATCCAGTCCATCATCTGATTGCAAGGCTATTGGCCTGCTACTGTGATTTATTATGATCAGGAGTCATCAGACAGGAGACAGATTAATCAGTTGCAGGTTTAAATAGTGTGGAGTTTTGGTCTTGGTTTTTTGGGGGGAGGTGTAGCTCTTTGTTTTGTTTTGTGTGGTGTGGTGTTTCCTTGTTCTTTTGCAAGTGTATCTTTCTTCTGAACTTCATCAGCTGCAGTGAGATCATTGCTGGTATCAGATGACTTATTTACACATTGGCCCAGGAATCAAACTGAATTATTTCTACTGACTTCCATGGCTTGGCATAAGAAAACATGGCATTTGCAATACAAGGCTCTTATAGGGGACTAAGAAATACCTCTAAAGCAAATGAATTTGAAATAATACCTACCCCTCCATGCATGATTCTGTAAACCTTATGTATATTTGTTGAAAGCCTTATTTTTACACCAACATCACATGAACTGCCCTGAATATGAAATCTATTAGAACTGAAATACCAGCTGATGTCAGGGTCTGTCTGTGGTTGTGATGGAGCTGAATTTTAACGTGCTTGGTTTCTTCCCCAGGTGCAGCAGCTGCTGCAGTGATGTCCAGTTCTAAAGTAACCACAGTGCTGAGACCAGCCTCCCAGTTGCCAAATGCAGCTGCAGCCCAGCCAGCAGTTCAGCACATCATCCACCAGCCAATCCAGGCAGGTAGCAGCCAGGCAGCTCTGCCCATCACTGACCTCCAAACCCTTCCTAGCACTCAGCTGTAATGTATAACCTCTCATTATTTGTGTGCACTGGGCTGCAGCTACTGTCAGCTCTCTTCCAGCTCTATTTGCTCTATTTCCTTCATAGACTTGGTGGGTTTTAATCTGGCTCCAAAGTGCTTAGAAACTGGGAAGACAATTTCATTCAGACACACTCAAATTTTAAAGACTGAAAGATCCAGTACAATGTGCTGGTGTTGATTTATTATTCAATATATGAATTGATATAGAATTTTTGAAATCTCCCTATAATATGCTTCTGTATATTTTGGATTTTGTACCTCTGTAAGGAGAAGATTGTAGATCTTGTCTCCCTACAGCAGTGTTAGTGTTCAGCCCTAAGACAGAGGGTTAAACATCTTCCCATTGTGCTTTCAGTTAGGATCCCAATCACCTCTAACTTTGTGTGTACTGGAATTTCTTTTCTTTTCATTCTGAAGGGAACTGACCTTTGAGGTTTTTCCTAAAGACCTTCAAGGTCTTTAATGTTAACTTTGTTGCTTCCTGGTTCCTGCGCTGTATGTGTGTTGAAAACCAGGATAGTTCTGCTTAGATGCTTGCAGATCAATTCAGGAAGACTGGAAATGTCTCAGAATGCCAAAACTTAGTGACGAGGTGTAGGAAAGCCAGTTTTAATCAAGTAATTCCTAGTTGTTTTATAAACTGCAGAATTTCCTTTCTGAATGTTCTCTCTTTGATGCTTTTTTTTTTCTTTTTAAATAGTCACGTCCTCCTGTGACAACTTCAAGCACTATTCCTCCTGCAGTGGTGGCAACTGTCTCAGCCACGAGAGCTCAGTCCCCTGTTATAACCACAACAGCAGCACATGCCACGGAGTCAACTCTCAGGTAAAACCTACAGAAACTCTGTATTTGACAGAAACTGCAGCAAGGGGAAATGTTAATCAGCCTGAACTGATAATCCTCTACTTATGGAAGGATATAAAATGAAAATAGTAATGCTTGCACAGTGCAAATCCTTGAAGTTCTGTGAATAAAAATGGGTATAAGCATGAATTTATACACATTTATAAGGGTAAAAGGGCTTTATAAGGGCTTTGTGTTATGAGAAGGAAAGACCTTAAGGAATAATTTTTGTAGTCCTGCTCCCTGGACAGCAGAGTTTGTGTTGCAGGAACTTGTGGGTATTTGGCCTATATTTTTTACAAAGACACAGTGAAAAGTGACCCATGAATGCTGAGATGAAGTTCAGCTGATAAGGGTTGTGATAACTCCTGGCTGGATGCACAGGGCAGATGAGGACAGAACAATGTAGCTCAAATTCCTTATGTTGCTTTGCCACGTGGTTGACAGCAACGCTGCTGTCACCGGGAGGGCACTGAGGCCTGATGTGTGTGCCTGTGTTGTATCTCCCATACTCAGTGTCCAGAAGGTTCCCTTGATGAGTTCTTTTCTTGCTCTGCAGCCGCCCCACGCTGTCCATCCAGCAGCACCCGCCCTCTGCAGCCATCAGCATCCAGCGGCCGGCGCAGCCGCGGGACGCAGCCACGCGCATCACGCTGCCCTCGCACCCTGCCATAGGCGCCCAGAAACCACAGCTCCACACCATGGCCCAGGTAAGCTGCGGCAGCACAACACCTCCTGCTGCTTCTTGAGACTTGTTTATAGCCTGCAGGCTAAGATTACATTTTGGAGAAGAGTTAGAAATTAATGTTCTGTATGGTCAGTGCAAGGTGATTCCATACTAACTATAGATGTTAAATGTAGTAGTTTTCTAACTTTAAGAATTTTTTTTCATAGAAAACCATTTTCAGTACTGGTACTCCTGTGGCAGCAGCAACTGTGGCACCTATTTTGGCAACAAATACCATTGCTTCAGCAACCACAGCTGGTGAGTATTCATAATGCTGTTGTGGGAGCATCACGAGGGATGGGATTTGTTGCTCTTTGTTGCCTTTCTTTGAATTTAGAACCCAATCATTTTTGAGCAAATCTTTTTTCGTGGTAAAGACTTCATTTGGAGGTGCATGGCATCAGGAGTGCAATTACTGAGTTCTTCAGGGAGGTTGTCTGGTTTGGGGGTTTTGCCCTTTTTGGGTTATGGATACACTGGCATGGTAGGGCTCCATAGAAAGATCTCCTATTAAATTTGGTTTTTTCCTTCAGGTTCTGTATCTCACACCCAAGCGCCTACAAGCACCATTGTTACCATGACAATGCCCTCACATTCTTCCCATGCTACAGCTGTCACGACCTCAAACATCCCAGTTGGTGAGTGGTTTCAGTTCTCACACAGAAAAGTGTGTAACTCATGCTTCAGTTTTTCTCTGCATGCTGGAAGTGTTTGTGCATGTTAGCAAATTAAGGAGGAAAGAAAATCAGTTCAGGCTGGGGGAAACTAATTAGCAGGTCTAGTATTCTGATTTTTTTTAATATCAGGAAGAAAGGTTCTAGGAGGAGCAGGTAATAAAATGGCTCATTTACATTCTCTGTTGAATTTTTATACAAACTTGGGTCTTTTGGCATTTCAAAACCCACACTGAATACTCTAAAAGTTTTAACTGCTTGGTGATAGACTGTGGCTTTCATAGTTGATTTTGTAAGTTACTTCATGTGCTTCTTGAGGGTTAAGTGTAGCCTGGCTAGATTTGATTAGTGTGTTCACTTGAATGTAAAACACAAATGCCTAAAGGTGGGAACTTTATTTGCCTGGATGCCTGTGGAATGTGCCTGATATGCTTCCTATAGAACTGCATAAGTTTCCTTTTGTTCATCTGTTTTCTTGCTGACATCCATGTTCTTTTGAAATCTTGTCATCTCTTCCCCAAGCATAAATTTCCAAGGAGTGAAATTGTATCTCATATGTCAGTGTTTCTTGTGAAGTTCTTGTAGGTGTTTTCTTCCTTTTCATGGCCTCTGTCCACAGACACTTGTTTGCCTTGGCCTCATTTCCCTTGATCTCTCCTTTCAAAACTCAGATAATTTGTTCTTGATATCAGAATGGTTTGGACTGATCCTAAAAAAATGAACTTACTCTGAGCACTGAAGTGACTTTGTTAGCAAGTATCGTTTATATATGTATTTAGAATATCCATCCATTCTGATATAAATTGATGAGAAATGCTTTGTTCTCCTTTTTCTTTTGGCCTATTGTGGTAGGAAATCATTTGTGGATGGGGTAGGTTGTTTTGGATTGAGAGGGAAGGGAGTAGAGTTGATTGTTTTGTTTGACGAGGTTATTGATTTTGCTTTGCAGTGTTTACTAGCCTTTCCTTTGACTGTCAGTTGATGACATGTTTGTCTTTATGCAGCTAAAGTGGTTCCCCAGCAAATCACCCACACTTCTCCCCGGATCCAGTCTGACTACACAGCAGAGAGGAGTAACCTCATACCTCTGTCCAGCCACCGGGCATCTCCAAACCCAGTAGCCATGGAAACCAGAAATGACAACAGGTGGGCAGAACTAACAGCTCTACCCATGAGAGAGTGTGTGAGTAGGGTGTGAGTGCCCTGTTCTGCTGTGGTGGAAATAACATTGTAAAAACTGAGGGGGAGGATGGGATTTGGTAGTTCAGGGAGTGCTAAAGTTCACTGAAGGTTACCTGTTGAACTCTATGTAACACTTGCTCTCTTTAATGCCTGCAGGCAGTCGGTGCCTGTCCAGTTCCAGTACTTCTTACCCACGTACCCCCCCTCTGCCTACCCTCTGACTGCCCACACCTACACCCCCATCACCAGCTCCGTGTCCACCATCCGCCAGTACCCAGGTAAGCCCAGCTTGGGGCAGGGCAGCCTTGGGGCTTTGTTGAACTTGCAGCTTATGGATGTGCTCTAGTGATGAAAGGAGCTAAAAGGATTGTGCTTGACTCTGACAATTAGTCACAAAAAGTCTCTGATGATTTGTTGTTTTTTCAGGAGTTTTGTATTTGATATCTCAAAGGCTCTGTGTCTATAAGTAAAAGTTTTGAGTCTACAAATCAAAGCAGTTTGGCTCCTCCAAACCAAGCCAACTCCTTGATACATCTTCATTCCCTGGTGTTCTGATAAGCTTTTTTAATCTCTTTTCATGTGAATGTACAGTTTGAGAGAGAAACATGAGCGAAAAAAGGGAAAAACTAATTTGCATTGCACACTTGCATTAGTGCTCTGTTTAGAAAATTGGAATTGTTCAAATGGTATTTGAACAGTTGCAATAATTTGCAGTCAAAAAAATTACGCACAACCCAAACTTATGTCATTCTGTGATAAAATTTGGAACACTTTTACCTTACCAGGTTGTTTAGGGCTGTTCTCTATCATCCAGACTGCAATAACATGCACAATGTGGATTTTCATGGAACATCTGTGTCTGCTGGCAGCATGATTCCTGTGAGCAGTACAGAGAAAATTTAGGACTGGGAGGTGGCAAAGCCCAATTTTTGAATGGGAAAGTGTAGAATCATTGGGTTCTTTAGGTTGAGAAAGACCTTTAAGATCATCAAATCTAACTATTAATCCAGCACTCCTAAAGCCACCACTAAACCATTTTCCCAAGTAGGAAACATATTTTTATATATTATATATATTAATATAAAAATATATCTTTTCTTAAATACTGCCAGGGTTGGGGACTTCACCACTTCCCTGAGCAGCCTGTGTCAGGGCTTAACAACCCTTTATGTGAAGTTTTCCTAACATCCAATCTAAACCTTCCCTGACAGAGCATATTGCACACAGTCAGGGGTTCCAGTTCTGGAGGGATATTGGGGTGCTGGTAGGCTAATGGTGATTTGTATAAATGCTGATGTATGTTCTTCATCGGGAGCTTATTGACAGAGACATTTTACTTAATTAACTTGTTAAATTGACTTGAAGAATCCATGGAAGGTATTAATTATGGCAGCTGGTGGTGGCAACTCAAAGCAGAGCATTCAGGGTATGAGGAGGGAGGTACACCTATGCTGAGCACAGCTGGCTAAGGGTACAGAGGATTTCAGAGGAGACTTTTTAAAAGATCACTGAGATAAGGAGAGTTAATGCAGAATTCTGGTTTACCAAATGCTGGTTGTGTTTTACTTAGTATCCTAAAAGGATTTTGTTGGATGGAAAGTTTTGCAACAACAGTGTTTTGACTAAGAGAATAAATGTGCCACACTTCATACAGAGCCATTTTCAGGGACCTGGTTTCAGTTTTTGATGCCTGTTTTTAGAGTGTCTTGTCAGCACAAGAACTTGATGGAAATCCTGTGACAATGATAAAAGCAGCTTGTTCTGCATTGTTAGCAATCAAGGCCATTGTTGGCAAGTTCACTCTTGCATTCTGTGTGTGGCCGCAGAAATCCTGGTGCAGCTCTGCAGAGCCTGGAAATCTGGAGATCCAGGGTCTGCAAGTGGCCCAAAAATATTATTTAAGTGCTGCATGGGAGAACTGTAATACACTGTATAGTGGATCTGAAAAGGTGGAATCAGTAGTTTGGAGCTGTGAATTTATTTAAATTATTCTGCTGCTTGAGCTATTGTTGGAAACATTGTTCTGCCACTAATAGATAATTGTGTTCATTTAAGCTGTGGGATCCAGCCTATAACTGGATCCCTGTTATATCTGGCCTGTTCTGAGGCCAGATAAGGTTGTGTTCAACTTCAGAGTTAAGTCAGCTTCAGAGCACAATAAATTACTTAGGTTTCTGATTACTTTTAATCTGTTTTTTAAGGAGGGAAAAATGCCAAGTGTTGGTACTTACAAGCTCTGTAAAATATGATAGTGAGCAAAAATAGAGCACAGCATTCTGAGACTGTAATTTGAGTCTACCTAAAAGCAGAGTTAAACTGCTCCTTTCTCTCTTGCTGCAATTAGAAATAAAAAATGGAATTAAAATCAACAGTAATTAATTCGTCTGGCAGACAATCTTCCCTACTCTCGTATTTACTACTGCAACAAGCAGACTGGCAAATTAATTTTTCAAGGCAAAAAAAGTCTTTGAAAAGTTAGTATTTGAGCAGGAGGTGGGAGGGGAACTGAGGTGTCCAGCTGGTGAGGTGTGTGTGCTGCTCCAGTTTCAGCCCAGGCGCCCAACTCGGCCATCACAGCTCAGACCGGTGTGGGAGTGGCCTCCACCGTGCACCTGAACCCCATGCAGCTGATGACAGTGGATGCATCTCACGCCCGGCACATCCAGGGCATCCAGCCTGCCCCCATCAGTGCCCAGGGCATCCAGCCTGCCCCCATCAGTGCCCAGGGCATCCAGCCAGCGCCCATCGGGACCCAGGGACTGCACCCTGCTGCACCCATGGGCGCCCAGGGGCTGCAGCCAGCGCCCATCGGGGCCCAGCAACCACCGGGAGACACCAAAACCTCAGGTAAGAGCAACCAGACAAGTCCTCACTTCAGAGCAGCTGAGCTGCTGTCCTGCACATCTGGCTGCGACTGATGATGTTGTTACAGTCTCTGTGGTCCAGAGGTGGACACTGAATACCTCCATGCACATCTCTCCCAGCAAATGCTTGTTGGCTGTTTCTGAAGTGATTTATTTTTAAAGCGTGCTAGGTGGAGCCTGTGGGTAGCCTTGGATGGGTTACTTCAGTGGAAAAGACTGGTAGTGCCTGAGCTGAAACAAATGCCTTCAGTAAGGCCTTATAGCAAAAGTAAGTTACAAGTGAGTGATGTTCTCTGGCTGTGCCTCAGATCCCAGGAGCAATTAGAGTCCAGCCAGGTACCTTCTGCTGTTGGTAACCTGATCTTGAGCTGTGACAGAAACCACCTTTCATTATAAGTGATTGGTCTGATGAAGCCCCAAGAACTCACTGGAGGAATAGGAGATGGCATCCAAGAGAATAAGCTGTTGCATAGCTGGAAGGCACTGCACAGGGACTTCCTGGCTGTCCACATGCTCTGCATCCCTCAGTTGGCCAAACAGGCTCTGGCAGAAGGTCAGAATGCAAATGCAGCTGATGTCACTTACATACAGCTGGCATGTCTTGCCACATGGGCTCTACCAGAAGTGTTGCTCTGTTGACCGAGTTGTGTTGGTGATCTCCCTAGTGATTTCTGCATTTTCCTTGTCTTCTGGAGAAGATTATTTCCTTAGAAGTGGTTGTTAGGCAGGAAGTATTTTCCTTCTTCCCCGCAGAAGGTTCAGTGATCAGATTGCTTGTGGCAAAGGCTCTGCTTATAAAGGACTCTGAAAGCACTGCAGTTAGAGACTGAGGGATTCAGAGAATGGACAACATTTGCTCTGCAGACACCTGCTTTGTCATCACATTCCCTTAAGTAACTGCTGCTTTCCACTCTCTGTTTTTGTCTCTGCCATGTCCATGTCCATCCTTCCCAGCAGTAGTCTTGGCAGATGGAGCCACCATTGTAGCCAATCCAATTAGCAACACATTCAACACTGCATCTGCAGCAACTACAGTTGTGCAAACCCACAACCAGAGTGCCAGTGCCAGTGCTCCAGCCCAGGGCTCCTCCCCACGCCCCAGCATCCTCCGCAAGAAACCAGCCACGGACGGGTGAGTGGAACTGAGGGTGACACATGGGTGGCACTTCTGTGCAATCCAGCCCAGCCAAATGAAATCATTTCAGTGGAGATAAGAAACACTCCAGCAGATTATTCAGTCAGCAATGGTTATAAGTAACCTGCTGATCAGTGAAACAATTATTTTCCTCCCCCAGGGCAGGATATAGTTTCTGTAGTGTCAGTAATAAAACGAGAAGGACAGTTTGTCTCCTAGGTCTTGAAAGTGACCTTTTGAGAGAAAGTGGATTTGAGGCTTTCTTGCTTAGCATGATAAGAAGAAAGAGTTCATAGTCTACTAAAATTAGAATTGGGTGCTTTTTCTTCAGTGCTTTTCTTGGAAGAATATGTGGATGAGTGGAAAGGATAGGATTAGTACCCTGCTGTGAAATCTGATTAGGAAAAAGGGAGGGGGTAACTTAAACTCTTAAAATATTTTATGTTGCCTGTCTATTTTTAAATGCCTTAATAAAGAGGCAAGAGACAGCTTTAGAATTAACAATGCATTTCCTCTCAGCTAGCAACTGAAAATGTGTGGCACTAATGGGTCCTGTGAGATTAAAATTGCATACTTTTTATGTGGGTGGAAACCTTTTTTAAGGCAGAGAAGCTGCAGGCTGTAAAACTCAAAAGAGACGTTAAAGAGTCAGGTAGATCACTAAAGACTGTTTCAATTTGTTGATTATTTTGGATAGCAGTTTGCCTTTTGGTCCCACAATTTGGAGACTAAATAGTGTCTAAAAGACCTTAATCAGCCTTATCATCCTAATATCCACACTCAGGCTTTGAGGTCCTGCAATCAGGCTCTGACAGCTAAAGGGAGCAGCTGCCCATGTGAGCACTGTTTAGCTCCAGATGATTTGCTCAGTCTCGAAGCAGCAGTGGCATGGCCAGACCCCTCTGTCCACTGCTGGAGCCTGGCAGTTGCAGCAAAGTTTTCTCACTGACAGGATGAAAGTAAAGCTGGCATTCTTGCAGAAGCCCTAAATTGGGTGAGACTAGGCCACAGCAACTTATCTTTTCTTTTAAAAGAAAATAAAATAGCTAATTTGAAAAGTAAAATGAGACTCTTCGTGTAGCAACTTGATTACACTGAAGATAGAGAGCAGTGCCACAGCCATAACTCCTGTCCTGGTTTGTGTAAAAGAGCTGATTTCTTTGCTCTCAGGGGTGTTTGTCTTTGCCCCAGGGAGGTGGGAATCTTAGATCTGTCTGTCTCTTTCAGGCTGGCAGTCCGGAAAAGTTTAATTCCCCCTCAGCCACCTGAAGTGGCCAGCACACGTGTGGAGAGCACGATGAGAAGCACGTCTGGGTCACCAAGGCCTGCTGGGTAAGGCTTTAGGGAACAGCCAACTGCAGCCTAATAGTTGCATTGTATTTGTTTGAGTTGTGTTCCTTGACTATTGGAGCACTTTTCTTTCTTTTGAGAAACAATCTATTTTGAATTAGTGACAAACTTGAACGGGTTTGACAAGTTCTGTTGTTTGTGAGGCTGAGGAAATTGCCTTTAGAAGCTATGGTGATGAGCGATCACAGAAACAAACAAAAACCCTCTGCTATTGTAATGGGAGATAGACCATAGAACTTTTTTCTGTAGTACTTGAAAATTAATTCTGAGGAAAACTTTGCCCTACTTCACTTGGGTTCAGTGGCTTTACAATTTGTTGTTTTATAACTGTAAGCCACAGTGGGAGCTCCTGCAGAGGATGGGGCCAGTACAGTTGTGGGTAAAAGCTCCTCTTGGCTGCATTGTAAAACTGTTTTAATCCTTTTACAACTATTTTGAAGTTACCTGGAATTAGTAATGAGATTTGTTCGTCGCAGTGAATGGAAAAAAGTAGCATCTGTAATCAATACAGATTGAAAGATTAGATTCATCTGTAATCAATACAGATTGGAAAGGGAGAGGAGGAGGAAATATAACTGAGATTAAGCCTTCTGTTGTTAAACAGTTTACTGCACCAGGTGGGTGCAGGAAAAACTGAACAGTCTGACTGCAGTTTGGCTCATTCTTTTTGTGCTGGGTGCTCCCAACAGAGATAACAGTTCACTTCACTTCTTTCTCTTTGCTTTTATTTGTGCTACAGGGGCAAGCCAAAGCCTGAAATCCACGTGTCCATGGCCACCCCAGTGCCTGTGTCTATGGAGGCAGTGTGTAACCAGGGTGGTGAGCAGCCCACCATCACGGTGCCCCCGAGCTCCCAGCAGCCCCCCTCTGCCATCCCCACCATCATTGCAGCTGCCAGCCCCACCTCCCAGCCTGCAGCAGCCCTGTCCACCATCCCAGGAGCTGTGGCAGCTGCTCCACCCACCTCCACCACCATCGTGGCAGCTCCTGCTCCTCCATCCACCATGAGTGGGGCCCTGTCAGCGGTGCTGGGCCCTGTGGTACCAGAGATCAAAATCAAAGAGGAAATGGAGCCTATGGACATCATGCGGCCGGTATCTGGTATGTGGCTGGGAATCATCAAGTTGGTTTTTTTTGGTTTTGAGACAGTGGAGGAATTAGGAAGGGTTTTCAACAGTTTCATCTTAAAAATGAAAGGACATCTCTTCCATGGTAGCACAGAGCACCAGCATTTCCATATGCTTTATAAAGATCTTTTTTGCCTTTTTCCAAATCTCCCATGAAATCACTTCTTATGGTGGCTGCTTTGTTCATGTTCAAATGATCCAACCTCAAAGAGTCTGTGTGAATTCTTTGCCTAAAATGCTCATGCTCAGCCAGTGGTACCAACATATTATGGAAGAGCTCAATTGAATTCAGTTTGTTTACAAATCCTACTGTTCAGGTCCAGTGGCCTTTCTTGTATGTGAGGAATTCATGGCCAGAGTAGGATTTCTTTGGGCTCTCATGTGATTCGTGCTTATTTTTCTCTAGAACTTTACAAAATGTTCATTATACTGCCTTACTTTTCCAGCTTGGCCATAGTTGCTATCAAATGGCATGGTCAGTAAATTCAGATCCTTACAGATCTTACTGGGCACTATATAGTGGCAAAGTGACAGGAATGCATCCCACATTCATGGGTTTCAGAGTTCAGGTTTAGCTGTTGGTTTTATCACTCTCCTTGAAGCTGTGTGTTGTCCTGTGAGAAAGCAGCTCCTTGCTGTGGATGTGTCTGGAGCATGGGCAAGATAGCATTAAGCTCTTTGAGGCTCTTCTGTCTCTTCCTGGCATTTGTGGCCAAATTGTCAAGAGATCCCATCCCAGAAATTTTGTGCTGCAGCCTTAGTCATGGCTGATTGTCCTTCCAAGTTCAGGGAGTGTTCTCTCAGATTACCTGCCGTGCTGCTGCCAGCTGCACAGGTGCATTGGTTGGTGCAGTGACCTGCTGAGGGCTTGGCAGTACAAGCAGACCCCTGCAAGCAGAGTGCTGCAGTCCTGCTTTGATTCCATCTGACTCTCCTCTCATGAGAGAGCAGGGATTTGCTTACTATAAGAGTGACCTGTGCTGGTGTTCATACAGAGGGGTTTTTTACAGTAACACAGACAGATGTTAGCATGACTCCTTTTTGTAACATTGAACTAACATGAGCTTCAAATATGAAGCAACTGTGGAACAGACAATTACCTCTGCTCTCATTCTTTATGTATATGAGACACTAAAGACTTTAGCTTATAGGCTTGTCCTAGTAATTACTGCCACCTTAATATCTGGCCTGTTGGTGTGCATCACACCCCTCACACTGTGCTGAAACAGGACCTACTGTTGGAGGTAGTGTTCAAACAGTATTTTATCTTCCCACTGCTGATGGTTGGGTTCTTCTTTCTTCCTCTCAGCAGTCCCTCCTTTGACTACAAGTACTGTGTCTCCATCTTTGGCACTGCTGGCCAACAATCTTTCCATGCCTCCAAGCGATTTGCCACCTGGTGCCTCACCAAGGAAGAAACCCCGTAAGCAGCAGCATGTCATCTCCACAGAGGAAGGGGACATGATGGAAACAAACAGCACTGATGATGAGAAATCCACTGCCAAAAGTTTGCTGGTGAAGGCAGAGAAGAGAAAGTCTCCTCCAAAGGAGTATATAGGTAATGACATCTCTGAAGTCCTTGTTATTATTCAGTATTTTCTCTTCTGTTTGTTTCTCAGAGAAGGTGCTCTGTCACATTCCCACTTCCTAAATATGAGTAATAGAGAATCCAAGTATCTGTTCCTTATCACTTTTTGTCTAGTGTGGTGGTGTTTGCAGGGGTCCCAGGATGAGGGAAGAGATGAGAATCTTGACTCCATGTTTCAGAAGGCTGATTTATTATTTTATGATTTATATTATATTAAAAGAAAATTATATATTAAAACTATACTAAAAGGAAAGAAGAAAGGATCTCATCAGAAGGCTAGCAAGGAAAGGAAAGGAATGATAATAAAATCTTGTGACTGACCAGAGAGTCCGAGACACCTGGACTGTGATTGGCCATTAATTAAAAACAACCACATGAGACCAATCAAAGATGCACCTGTTGCATTCCACAGCAGCAGATAATTATTGTTTACGTTTCATTTCTGAGGCCTCTCAGCTTCTCAGGAGAAAAGATCCTAACGAAAGGATTTTTCATAAAATATGTCCGTGACATTATAGGGCTGGGAAAACGTCAGGGAAAATGAATTTTCTCAACACACATTTTGTATGAGGCAGCACTTACTGACCTGCTGCTGGCGTTCTTGAGGATGCCAGCCTGCTTTCACTCCTGGATGATAATGCAGTTGTGGTTCCTTTTGCAGATGAGGAAGGTGTGAGATACGTCCCCGTGCGTCCCCGGCCGCCCATCACGCTGCTGCGGCACTACCGCAACCCCTGGAAAGCCGCTTACCACCACTTCCAGAGGTACAGCGACGTCCGCGTCAAAGGTCAGTCTGGGCAGGGAGCACAGCGAGGGGGGAAGGAGGCTGCGCTGAGTCAGCTCTGCTTCTGTAAATGAAAACATGGTCTGGTTATTGATGGATCTGCTTTTGTGCAGTGATAGAAACATGCTCACATAGGGTATCCTCATTAAAGTGACGTGCTGTGGTGATAGGCTGCAGCTGAGTGTTCTCATTTGCCACCTAATGCTTGCCAGTTACAGACATTCTGTATTTAGTGTAACTAGTCTTTTCAAGTAACAAAAGTGGGCTTTTAAAGAAGACTTTTTTACCCAATACAAGGAAATCAGAGATTAGATAGTGTCTTCCAGACTTTTCAGCTAGTATTTTAGAAATTTTAAGCAGACTGGGTTTTCACAACTCTGCAAATACATCTAGGAGAGAGTAAAAGTAGTACAAGATAGACCATTTACTTGTTTGTGCCAGATGTTTGAAACATTGAGCACTACATTCTTTAAATTAGAAAAAAATGGGTTATGATATAATCTTTCTGAAAGTACAGATAGCCTGTTAGTCAGAGCAGCAGTCAGGTACATGGCAGATGGGAAGTCACTTCCCTGTCTGAATCAAAATGCTGCTCATTGTCATTTATTAGGTTGTAGGGAGAGCAGAACTTGGGTTATTGTTGTTTGAGAGGAGAGGCCTAGCCAACTCCCGAAATTTGAGTCCTGTATTCTTGTGTTTCCTGGTGACAGAAGAGAAGAAGGCCATGCTGCAAGAGATTGCCAATCAGAAGGGTGTGTCCTGTCGTGCACAAGGGTGGAAGGTCCATCTCTGTGCAGCGCAGCTACTACAGCTGGTAGGTGCATGGGGCTTGGAGCTTCCTGCAGCTTGGGGGAACATGAAGCTGTGTAAGGCAGGAAGACATTCTTACAAACTCAGTACATTGGGATGCCCTAAAGGAGCTGGTGTATAGTGCCCAAAGGGAGTGGGACATGCTTTCCCCTTTCTCAGGAATGTGGCATATAGTGGCTTGGAAACTTGGAGTGTTGGTTTTGATCCAGACATAAGAGCTGATGTATTTTGTACAGATGATCAAAACTGGCAACTCCCTCCTGCTGATGCACAGGTCTGAAGAAGCGTCTGTTTGGGATGGTGCGGCTGATCTGAGGAGGCAGCACTGATCCACATTCCTGGATGCTTCTGTTTCAGGTTGGGGGTGAGGTAGGTGCTCTGCATTTTAGCACCAAACTCCCCAAAACCTCTGCATTCCTGGAATAGTATTGTGAGCAGTAGGGGAAGCAGTTGTGGTAGGATCCATGTTTCTTCAGAAGAGGAGCAATCCTGTAAATAGGATGTTAAAAGGAATGATCGTGCCACATTTTGTCAGAGGCTCCATCTTCTGAATCACTGACAAGAGTAGCTGAGAGGGGAATGGATTGTCACTGTTTCTGTGTAGCTTTGTTAACATGGGCGAGTGTTTGCCAGCTTGGCAGTGACCCTTCTCATGAAGGGCTGATGTCTTTTAGACAAACCTGGAGCACGATGTGTATGAAAGACTGACTGCCCTGCAGGAGGGACTCATTCCTAAGAAAAAGGCAGCAACTGATGATGACCTGCATCGAATCAATGAACTGATACAGGTATGTCCTGTGGCCTCCCAACCCAAAACCATACCCTTGGTTACAAGGCATCCTGCTGCTGTTAGTAAAAGCTAAAGCTGACCTAAAAACCCCCATGTGGGTTCACTGCCTGTGTCATCAGTTACAAGGGGCACAGGTAGGGAAATGGGAAGGCATTCTGTGGTTAATAACCAGTGTTTCCTTTCAGGGGAACATGCAGAGGTGTAAACTCGTGATGGATCAAATCAATGAGGCTCGAGACTCCATGCTAAAGGTCTTGGATCACAAGGATCGTGTTTTGAAGCTTCTAAACAAGAATGGAACTGTCAAGAAAGTGTCCAAATTGAAGCGAAAGGAGAAGGTTTGAATGCAGACTAATGACTTTGGAAATGGAGAACGTGTACAGAACGGAGCTGAACCTTTTTGTAGTTTGGGTTTATTTTTAAGCAGAGCATCAGAATAAAAAAGGATGAGTTTAGGGAACAGATGGACACATGAAGCCTGGTGACCTGAAGGGATTGTCCTTGATCTTGTCATAATGAACAAAGATTTCTCTCAGGCTCATCCCTTTTTAAAGTCTTTCCAGTCCCACTGTTTAACTCCTGATGTGTCAGGTATGGAGACCTGTAAGGCAGGAGGTTGTGCAGGGGACTCCAGGAGGCTGACAAACAGCTATGGACCCAGAGAGCAGCCAAGCTTCCAGCAGCGGAAATGGCACCTCTTTCAGTTACCCCATTCAGTTCTCATTCTGACCTTCCAGTGTCTAAAGCAGCCTTCTTACACCAGTGCCACTGCACTAGGGGATCTGCCACAAAGAATCTCCAACAGCTCAGAAGCCCTAGCTGTCAAGATTAAATAAAAAAAATAAAAATAATAAAAAAAAAAGAAGCGGGGAGGGGGGAAATCATTTCAAAGTGATATTGTAGTGTCTGTGTCTGTGTTGGTGCTCTGGGATACTTGTGTTGAGGTACCTCTTGCAAGAGGTGCTGTAGCTGGTGTAATGTTAATTGTACGTACCACATACATCCTGAAAACATGAATAAAGGAATTGGAGGGTTTTGTAAGTGAGCAGTTTGTGTACCTTTGTACCAGTGAAACTCTTCAAGCTGTAAACTTGAAAATGAAGCATTGGAAGAAGCCTGAGAGGAGAAGAGAGAGCATGTTGGGAAGCAGCCAGCACCCTGTGCTGTGGAGGGTGAGTAATGCAGTTCCCAGTTCAGGTCCTAAAGATGAAATATGGATTATCCCCCATGCACTTGTGCATTTAACCTTCATATTATAGAGAAATTGCTAAATCAGTTCATTTTTAGTCTCCTCAGCAGGAGACTTCAGTGTCATGAACTAACTCTGTTAAGAATATATTCTTTTGCTCCTCCAGTTATAGTGCTGTTATCTTGCCTTTAGTCAGAACTGACTTCTTTCAGAACTTATATTAAAAATATAATATTTAATTCTTATTTCCTGACTTTTATAACTAAAGAAGTAAGTAGAATGTCCATATTCACACTGTTCTTGTGTTTTTTAACACATGCAAACCAAGTTTATTTCAACTTTGGATGGTAGTCTTTCATGTTAGCTTGATTTTGCTCATTCAAATGAAACCCCTTCCAGTGTAAGATACAATTCTAATATAATGATATTGTAACTTTGATATTAGGAAAGATACAGTAGTTGTGTGTGTGTGTGTTGAAATTCAAAGCAGAGGCAAGACCAGAAAAGGTGGGAATTAAACTGCTGCTATCACCTCACATTTCTTGTGCTCCAGGAACAGAAAAGCATGCACAACTGGTGAAGTATGTTTGATGTTGCCAGGGTAATAAAACACAGCACTGACACTCCCAGGTTCCTAAGGACTCTACAAGAAGCTCTGTGGTGATTATGAAGTAGAATTTAGTAGCGTTGGGAACTGTTTCATATCTTGGCAAAGGGGTTTGAGGTGCAATCCAAGGCATTACCAGCAGAGTGAGGTATGTGGGGGGAAGAAGGGAGGGAAGAATGCTGCAGAAGTTAGGAACTCCCTCTTGATGTGTTCTTCTGGGTATTCTCAACCGATTTTTTTGTAACCTTTGTTTTCCTAAGTTGCTATTTAGGGCTGCTATCTAGATTTAAAAGGATGATGCTGTTCCATAACGTTTGTATGGCAATAATTACAGTGCTGCTCTTGTGCTGTGGAAACTGTGAATTATGTAATGTTGAGGGCCAGGAGCAAACTAGAAAGTGTCCCAGCCCATGGCAGGGGGTGGAAAAAAACAAGCTTGAAGGTCCTTTTCTACCAAATCATTCTGTGATTCTATTCTATAGGAGCCAGTAAGAGCCACTGACATTCAACCAGATTTCTCCAGCTCACATTTTTATACCTCCTATTTATTGCTTAAGCTTGGATCAGAAATGGAATAAATTCTATTTTGCGGTCTTCAAAGGGTTCAGCCAGTTTGTCTCTTGGGGTTGGATGTGCAGTGTGCTTACTCTGGGCTATGCAAAGTTTGCTCTTCATCGTGCCCAGGTGTTTCACTGGTGTTGTCCGAAGGGAATCGGTAATGAGCGCTGTGGTTTTCTCTGTCCTATCCCTTATGTACCTCATACAGCCACAACAACCCTTGTCCTCTCCACCGAGTGACTCCAAACTGTGCGTTGCCGGAGAATTCCCTCAGGGTGGAATGCAGAGCCTCTATTTCTACAAGCTGTCCCTAAACCCTTGACGAAGTAACTACTTCTCTGTTTTGGTTTTTATGGTGCTGTGAGGAAGGGCGGAGGCGGAAGGATCTGGGTGCCCTGATGGCGGTTGGAAACACTAAAAGAATAATTTCTGCGTTGGTGCCGTTGTGCTATCTTGGCTCCTGCCCTAAATCCGTTACATACGGCTATAATTAAATCCGTTACAGAGGGGGCTATAATTAAAGCCGTCCCAGCGGCCGGAGCTCCCCCCGCGCTCAGGCCCGGCGCCGCCCCGCTCTGCCCTCTCACCGCCGGCCGCACCAACGCTGCGGGGCGGAGAGACTCCCCCGCTTCCAGCTGCGCAATGGACGCTCCCCGCCTCGCGCCCCTCCCCCTCAGCCGTCATCGCCCCCGCTGGCCAATGGCAGCGCGGCGCTGCTGCCGAGTGACGTCCCCGCCCCCGGAACTGTTTGTCCCCGCACGTGCGCTGCTCACGTGACGGGGAGGGCGCGGAAGCGCGCGTCTCTATGGTTTCTGCGTGGGGCAGAGCGCCCGCCCTGGGGCCTTGGCTGTGTTGGCGCCGCCGGGAGGCTGGCGGACTATGAGTGTCCGTCCCTCATTACCTCACGGCCGGGAGGAGGAGGAGGAGGAGGAGGCTGCCGGGATAGCGGCGGACCTGCCCGCGGCCTCGCTCCGGTCCTCCGGCCGCCCCGGGAAGCCCCGGCCGCGGCGGGCCCTGCCCGCTCCCCCGCCCGCCGGGCCCGCTTTTCCGGGGAGCCTCGCCCAGGCCCATGGCCCCATGAGGCGGCAGAAGGCTGCGGGGCAGCAGCGGCGGCGGCGGGGCTGAGGCGGAGGAGAAGCCGGGACGGGTGCAGGAGGTGGGTGACCCTGCCGGGGGTGTGAGGGAGGCGCGGGTGGAGGGGGCCCCGCCGTGCGCCCGCCCGCCCCGGGCTGGGGGAGGCCGCAGGGGGGTCCCGCTCCGCGGCGCCCCCTGGCGGCCCCGGGGCCGCTCGGGGGGGTCGGGCCGGGGGCACGGGGGGTCCCCGGGGTGTCCCCGGGCCGGGCCCGGCGGCGCTGCAGGACCCCCCCGAACACCCCGCAAAGTTTGTGTGCGGCAGCCCGGGGCTCGTCCCGCCGCCGCGGTGCCCCGGTGTGCCCCCGGCCCGCCCGCCCGCGGGGCGCTCCCGGGAAGCGGGGCTGGAGCCGAGCGGCCGCCTTTGTTAGGCCCCTGCTGCAGAGGAGGGGAGAAGAGAGGGAAGCTCCCCCCTGCCCCTGCCACGTCTCCGATCTTGAATCAAGTGTTGTGCTTCCAGATAAATAAATAATGATTTATCTTCCCCAATGCGGCTGAGCCGTCAGTGGTAACTGGGGAAGGCTCATAAGGCTCAGCACCCTCAAGGAGCCAGAGCAGGTTACTTTTAATGGGCAGTGAAGAATTTACACGGTCGCTTTGTCAAAGTTGTGCTTTTCTTCTGCCTGGTTTCCTTCCTTTTTGGTTTTGTTTTTTTAAATTTTGTTATTATTGCAAGAGTAGAGCTCAAAGAAAAAAATATATTTTCCTTCGGTCATGTAAGGTGTTCCTTATGGTCTTTCTAAAACCTTGAGGTGAGGATTCCTAAGCAGAGCAAGCACTGCGGGCATGCGAGGTGCACCTCTCAACACCCTTCCCATCAGTTCTGGTTCAGTTCAGAGTCCTGTGACTCCTGCTGTGACCGATGAAACTTCACGAACAAAGTTTACTGTCTTTGCACGTGCAGAGGAGGGAGGGAGTTGCCACAACCTGAATTGCAGTGCGTGTCATCCCTCACCCTCCAGCACTGTTTGTGCTCTCGGCTTGGGAGGGTTGGAGGGCTGCTCGGGTGGTCACGGCAGTTCCCTGGTGCTGCTGAGAGCTGTGTGTGACTTCAGTCGCCCCGTGGTGTTCCCTGTGTCTCACGTGCCTGTGCTTTGAGCCCCATTTGACAGCCTGGTTTTCTCTTCCCCTGTGTGTTCAGATCTCACGATGATGTTGGTGTTTAAGCTCTGCCACTGACCTGTAATACTTGCCTATCATGTTTGTTCATCTCTGTCTGCACAGCCTTTCCTCCCTGTGTTTGTTCCACCCCTACTTGTGCTGCATGAGCTAATATTCTCATCTTTGCAGGCAAAACACTGCTCTGGGTTGTTGGGTTTTTTATACCATGCCCGTTTCCTGCTATTATCGCTTTCTGTGCTGGCTTCAGCTCTTCCTGTCGTGCACATCTTGCCTGTACTCCCTGCATGTTTATTTGGGAGCTGTATTCGTTCACCCGGTCCCAGAAAGTAAACACAGATTCCAATCTGTGGTCTGGAAAATTGTCTGTAGTTTAGAAAATGGTGGTTTCAGTGCTTTTAGCTCCTCTTTGATGTTGCCAGTGCTAAATCAAGGGCAACACCCCTGGGAGTCCAGCCCCAAAGGTGTCATTTTGGGCTGCTGTCACTCCCACTCAGAAATAGGGAAGGGAAATGCACTTTTTTGCCACTGGTGCAGGCATTGACTGAGGAGGAATGGGTGAGCAGGAAAAGTAGTAGATAGGATTTATCTGTAGTCCCAAGTATTTTTTCCTTCTGTTTTCCCACAGTTTTGTTCTTTTTATGGGAAGTCTGGTGACAGCTTTTTGTGATGAGCCACCTATTAAAGTATTCAATACCTTGGAAAGTGTGATTGCATGCACGTTGTATCCATACTCTTCCAATCTATGTGTGAAAACACCCATTCTGCTGAGCTGCCTTTACTGCTGTGCTTGGTCCCGTGCTTGGGAGGGTTTTCTTGCTCTGTTTTAGCAGAAGCAAGGAAGCAGCTGTTGGTTTTTCACCTGTAACTCTTTGTGTAATGCTTTTCCCCCCCCGCACCCCTCCATGCCAGGGTTCTGCAGTGCTCCAGGCAGCGAGTTTTGAAGCAGGATGGGAAAAAGACGCTGTGTTCCTCCACTTGAGCCCAAGCTGGCAGCTGGCTGTTGTGGGGTGAAGAAGCCCAAATTGTCTGGGAGTGGAACGCACAGTCATGGGAATCAGACCACAACTGCACCAAGCTCCAGTTCAGGTCCTCTTCAGAACCACCAGCACACAGATGGGAATAATGGAAGGGAGAACGTATCTGACTTGACTTTGGGTCCAGGAAATTCCCCAATTACTCGAATGAATCCCACTTCAGGAGCTCTGAGCCCACTTACTCGGCCCAATGGAACTGCCAACAGCACCAAGAACCTGGTGGTGACAGCAGAGATGTGCTGCTACTGCTTTGATGTACTCTACTGTCATCTCTACGGGTTCCCTCAGCCACGGCTTCCTCGATTTACCAATGACCCCTAGTGAGTACAGCTCTGTGGGGGAGCAGAGCTGGGAAACAGCTCCCAGAGCTGGGGTGTGGTTGGGGAAGGGTGAAGGGTTTCCTTTGGGGAGTGGGAAGAGGGGTGTGCAGGGAGAAAGGGGGCACTCTGCTCCTTGCTTTGTCTGCTGGGAACAAAAGGATGCACTGTGAGTGCACAAAAGATTAAAGTGCTGTTTGTTGGTGGAGGTGAGTGAGCTTTAAAGAGTGTCCTTCAAGACAGAAAGTGCTTAGCTCTACAGAAAGAGCTAGGCCAAGTGTGAAGAGGTGTGGTGCTTCTCCAGCTCACAGTCTGGTGTGTTCCATGAGGCGCTGTGTTCTTTGTGGAGGAGGGCAAACCCACTTCATGGTAATGTTCTGGTAAAGTTTGCCCCCTTCTTTGTGAGTAGATTCCTCTGTAAAATATTAGCTGAGTAGTGCCACCTACAAAATTGTACTAGAAAACCAGTTAAATAACATCATTAATTTGAAGAAGCTCCAGCTTCTAATGTGAGACACTGACTTGGAGAGGGGAAAAGACTTCCTTCTGCAAAGCAAACAGAAGTTGGAGTTGGAACAAGTTTCCAGCTCATTCTGAAACAAATGTTGGGCTGGTGAGGGTTGGACAAGGACACTCAAGGAAGTTTTCAGCTGTCCAAGTGAATGGGTTTAGCAGGGAGGGGAATTTTAAAATTACCAGTTATAGAAGATGTGTTAGGGAGATAGCACTAGCTGGGCAGTGTGGGGAGAAATCCTAGAATCATTTAGGTTGGAAAAACCTTTGAGTCCAACCATGAGGCCAGCACTGCCAAGAGAGTTAACTTTCAAGGACGGTACCAAGGTTAGGAGGAAAGGAGATGTGGATGAGCAGAAGTGAGGAGAAGGATTTATGAAGCTGTTTCATTTTGGTGAGATTTAACTAAAGTTTGTCTAAAGGTTGACTGTGTAGGTGTGGAAATGTTAATGTTGTTAAAGTGTTTGTTAAAAGAATTATATGAGAAAGATCAGTGACAGATGGACCTTCTGATACTCCTCCGGGGCCTCCTCCAGAACAATAGATAAAATAAAAAGTTGCTGACATCCTTAATTTAAGCTAATGAATTTTAAATTGATGTAAAGAACAATGGCTTAAACAGGTCAAGGACTTCCTTTCTGTGTAGTCAGTGTCTGCCCACCTTTCTGCTGTCAGGGTGGATGTAGGTTGTGCTTCCTTGCAGTTATTATTCCAGCTGGATTATGGATACATGTTCTGAATGCTGCTGCAGAGTAAGCTGTTTAATACTGTAAATACAAATGGACACAGAAATGCTCTGGACTGGGATATCAAATCGTTCCAGGCACTCCCCAGGCTGAAACATTTCTGGTATTGATACCTACACTGGGTGGGCTCCCCTTAGAGCATTTGGTGTCAGTCTGCTTGCTGTTTGTCACTCAGGGTGCAAAGGGTTATTTGCTGTTGTTCTGTTAAGCCGGTAAGAGAGATGGTTTTATAGAGCTGCATTCTTTTGGTGTCAGAGGAGATTTCTGGATGGATTTTGTTGCTTTTTTTGTTGACTAGTATCAAAAAGGATGTCCTTTGGGGAATAGCAGCTGGTTGAATTTTTATGCCCAGATTTGAAAAGTTAAAAATTGTTCACTGGTTATTTCAGTGCTCATGATTAAAGTCTATTAGATCAGCACACCAACAAAGCATAACCAGCCCTTCCCTTCTCCTCCTCTGTCAGCAAATGCTTTCCTGGATTTTCTTGTGTTTCAGCATTTATTCTGTTGCTCCCAGGAAATGGATGTACCCCAGGGAAAAGCATGGGGTTTGCTCTCTTGGAGAGCAGCTCACAAGGAAGAACTGACCCACTTGAGATAGTCTAGTAATGAACTTCAAGTCAAATGTTATCAAATCCAAGAGTAAGCGAAATGAAAATACAGAAAAAATATGCATTGTGGCCTTTTGTGACATAATTTATGTAAATATAAGAGATCTTTGGACAAAACAAAGGTTTATACCAGGAGTCTCTCTGGACAGACAGAGAAGAGACTGTTGATTGAATAGAAAGAGGCACAGCCTGTTCTTAGACTGGTTTTAAACTGATGCTGAACTTTATAGTAAAGCTGAAAGCAGGTGTGAAGGTCAGGATTTGGCATAAACAGTATAATAACATGCAAGTTACAGGGTTATGGATTGAAAACCACATGAATTTCAGTCACCAGCCTGGGGGGATATGCACATGAACACCACTCTTGATGGCAAGTATGGAGCTGGTAGACACCTGAAGTAAAGTTCCTTTATTCCAGTGTTAGCAGTGAGGGTCACAGATCAATGGAGGGATGGTGGCATGGCAAGACTTGTAATTATGTCTGAATTAACTTGGCAAAGGAAGGAAATATCCCCTTTATTATTTAGCTTCCTGTAAGTAATTACAGTTTGGAATCTATGCAAGTAGTTGATTGGTTACTTTTTCCACTTTTGTACTTCAGTCTGATTTTTTAATAGTAGGTATTACAAACTGGTGCTAGAACTATACTGTGGAAGTTTCTAGCTGCCATACAAGACAAATAATAGGATACTTGCATCATAAGATCTGTTCTGTAACAGGTTTTTCCCTAGTACAAGCTAAAGCCTGATTCAAACAAACTGTATTTTTCTACTTTAAAATTCCCTTTGTAGTTGCAATTGATGAAGCTAATTTTTAGTTGCTGTTAGTTTTAGTTCCTCTCAGCCTAAAAACCCTCATCAAACATATATAAAGTGAGATGTTGTGGCTGGGGAAGGAACAGTTGACATAATCTGCCGAGGATATGGCTGCAGAGTACCAGTAAATGCTCTTGGGTGAACATGGACAAAAGATTGTTGTGACTTTTCTCAGTACATCTGGGAAATAACACTTTTCAAGGAGGGGCTCTGGAACAATGGCCTTATTGTCAGCTGCACCTGCAATTTGCTGAGTGCATTTATTCTTCAGAGACAGAAACATCATCTTCTCTGCAGTGAAAATAGTGAAATTTTATCTATGTGTACAGAATCATATCTTTTTTTAATGCTTCAGTTGTTCTGACCACAATGAAAAATGGTTTAAAATGTGCTTTAAGGTATTTTAAAATATACAGCCTTCTGAATGCAATTATGCTCTCCCTTCTGATAATATCTCTTCTATTATAGATGCATAAAGCTGTGCTGCAGCTCAGTGCAAAGATGGGTTCTGGGATTTTTTCCCTTTGGAAGGGGAAAGAGATAAATTGAAAATGTGAACCTGCAATTTGAATTGAAGGGGAATTTACTTAGATTTGTATTCTGTGAGTGATGGTTTTTATGTTCTCCCTTGCCTTTTCTCTTTGTGGTGAGTGTAACATGGACTGAGCAGTACTTTCAAAATTTTTATTAGATTAGGGTAAATTTCCACTGAACTTGTGACAGTAGTGTTTCTCAGAGATCTCCTGTCTAAGTTTAGTGTCTTTTTTTCAAGTTTTCCAATGTATTTTCCTACACTCTTTTCCTGTTTACTCTTTCAACATATAATAGATAGATGAAAATGTAGAAAAATTGTGTCCTGTAAGTGCCTTGAAGTGTTACTGGAAAACTAGAACAGCAAATCCTCTGTCTTGGTCAAGCCAGCCAGGAGGTTGTCGTTGGGTGTGGAAGGATATTTTCACTTCCTCTGTGGGCAAAGTCCTTCACAATTATCACTCAAGGACTAATTGCTCTTTTGGGCAGTACTTTTGCTGTTGGTCACAGCTGGTATCTAGATCCTGAATGATGAATTTATGCTGTGATGGATTTAATTCCATTGTTGCTCTGAGGAACCTCACTGGGCACTGATTTATTACTACAGTTTAAATGATGTTCTCACTACTTAGACTTAAGAAGTTCTGTTGCTGTGTTTGAGAAATCATCCACACTCCCTGCTGGATTTGTTGTCTGAACAGAACATCTTAGTATTTTTGTAACGTTTGCTGCAGAGGTGCATTGCTCACAAAAGCTTCAAGAGTTTGAGGAAAGTAAATGTCTGAGCTATGTTGTCAAATCAGTCTTGATGGTTCAAATCTCCTGTCAATGTTTTTTTAATCTCAGAAAATCACATGCTATCATATTAGTTAAAGTTCAGTAGAAATCCAGAGACTGATGTCTTGCATTCAGTTCTCTGAACAAGGCACAGAATCACTCATCCTGTTTTTATAATTAGGTCAGCATTATCAGTTGCCTTACAGAATTTTGCAGATGTTTGGACATTCTTGTAGACCTGCAACCACCACTGTCCTTTTAGTGCTTCTCTCTACAGCTCTTTGCAATTTCACTCACTCCTGTAGAAGTGGGGTTTTTTTGTATTTAATGTTCACAGTCATCTTTACCTGTTTACCTCGTCGTAGAGCTCTATTATTCTGAAGTTGTTATTCTTTAAGGCCAAATCAGGAGGTGTAGTTTAACAGCTTGAAATGAGCCTGCTGAGTTTGAGAATCTACTGTTGTGCCTGTAAGTTTGTGATGGTAGACAGGAAAGTGGAAATCCAGGTGATGTTTGAGTAGGAACAATAGTGTTTTAGATATGTGTTCAACAGGAGAAAATGTGTGTAAATACAAATCAAATGTAAGGTAAGCAAAAGATATGGACATAAACTGCTCGAGCCTTAGGGATGGACCCACAAGTCAGACCCTCGTGGAAATAACAGGGAAGAAAAAATTTGGATTTATTTTCACTCCTTAAAAAGCCAAAAAGAAAAGCTTTTATTGAAAGTCTGATTTATCAAAGTGGTAGTATAAAGAACTAACTTGCATCATTTATATTAATTTCTAAATGACCTATGCTGGAAACTAGTGGGGCTACAAAGTGAGGCCAATACTGAGAGGTAATCAGTGGGATCAAATAACCATTTCAGTCATTAGAAGACAGCAGAGTCTGGCCAGGAAGGTGTCTGTGGAGGACTTCCAGAGTCCTGCTGGGGAGGATGGAGTGTGCTGACAAGATGGAGGGAAGTGCTGGGGCTTGCATGTGGCGGGTGTGGGCATGAAGTTTTGTTCTTGCTAGATAGCAGGTGAGCAAACCTGCCTGCTGGGTTTGCTGCAGGGAGAGAAAGCGAAGGCATGGGGCTCTTTTATACCTTGGTTGTCTCCCCTTAGCAACCAAATATCTGTAGAGGCTGGAGGGTTTATTTCTTTTTTTGCCTTTTCAGTCCACTCTTTGTGACGTGGAAGACGGGGCGAGACAAGCGGCTTCGTGGCTGCATCGGGACCTTTTCAGCCATGAATCTTCACTCAGGACTCAGGGAATACACATTAACCAGGTAACTGTCAAAAATGAAATAAATATTAAATTAATATTAAATTAGTTCATTCACTGAAGATCTGTAAGGATTCAAGGTTAGGATGTTGGATCAACATAGTTCAATATAATATGCTTCATAATAAAATAAACCCGAGTGTCTAAGAGTTACAGTGAAGTGATGTAGGATGTAGTGGAACATCTTTTCAAAAGGTGAGTTGCAGTTGGCATTTTAAGGCTACTGTCAAATCTGTCTTGCATACCTACAGTTTTGACATCTGTAGCACATAATTTCTCTCAGCCTGCAGTAGGCATTGGACAGCATCAGGAAGCTTGCCACTGGTATTACAGTTCATTAGATTAGGGAGAGATGCAAATCACTTTCTCTGCAGTAGCAGAGAAGCATGTTTCATGCAGGCATAATCAAAAGGGGGATAATTGAGCATCTGACACTTTATTTTGGTGCTTATATTGGGTGATGTATCTTCTGTTCCCTTTAGTGCACTTAAGGACAGCCGATTTCCCCCCCTGACCCGCGAGGAGCTGCCCAAACTCTTCTGCTCTGTCTCCCTCCTCACTAACTTTGAGGATGCCAGTGACTACCTGGACTGGGAGGTGAGAACAGGTGCATTTGGAACTCTGCATCACTCTCTCGTTCCATTCGGGTTCGGGTTAGTACATGGTGATGTATCTCCTTCCTTACAGGGGTCTATGGGGACAGAAGAGACTGGGAATAGAAGAAATGGGGCTGGAAAGCTAGAAGGAAGGAAGGATTGAAGGAAGAGGATGGCCCAGCAATATGTTTTTGGTTGGGGGGGATCTGAATGGGAATAAAAGAAACATTAAAGTGGTTCATGGACTTGGCCCAATAGGAAATGTGTGTAAATACTCGTATAAAATCCTAGGAAATATCTTGATGGTGTGGATAGGAACTGGAAATAAAAAGTAGTTAAGACCAAAGTTATGATGGTTTTTAGGACCTTGTACATTGAAGTGTATTCCATTCAAGAAGAATATATATATATGGGCTTCATAGTCAGGTAATTTTAGGCATCATTTTTGCATGCAGAGATTTTATCTCTCTTGCCTGACACAAGAGATGGAAAACTAACAAGACTTAGCTCAGGAGAAGTGGCAAGGCCACTGGTGAGGCTTGTTTGGGAAGGGTGGCTGAGAGCTCCTTGTGAGACCTGCCAGGCAAGAGCAGAGAGTGGGGAAAAGAATGACCTTACCCAGGCAAAAGCCAGGCTGTGCAGAGAGAGAGAGATGCAGAGCATTGTGGGAATGACAACTCAGTCGTGGGCCCAGTGCTAGCAAAGACCTCTTATCTGGCTGTTCATTTCCATCTATAGGTTGGAATCCATGGGATCAGAATAGAGTTCATCAATGAGAAAGGTGTCAAACGCACAGCCACGTATTTACCTGAGGTTGCTAAGGAACAAGGTGGGTTTGAGATGGCCAAACATGTCAACACTTTGTGTCACAGAATTGGGTAACAATCTGTCAGTTTGGGGCTTGGAATACAGTGCTGTCTTCACAGTGGTGCCATGGAACCACCAGGCTTAATGTGGATAACTGACACCTGATACAGTTGCTGCTGGGTTTTCATCTGGCCTGTCTCTCATCCCATATCTTTGCATAGCTGTGGTTTAGTGTCAGAATGTTTTAGGGCTGAAGAAATTGAGGATCTCAAAGTATGGATCTTCCAGCTTCATTCAGCATTGCATCTTTCCTCTTCTATGTTTCTCCCACCAACTAGGATAACTGCACGCTGCACAGCACCAACAGGAGAGTCACTTTCCTCCTCATTCTTGCTAAAGTAGCATCCTCCAGAGGAGGGCTAGAAACACAGTCCCTCTGGAGCACACTTCCCACTCAAATAGAGTAGTTGTCACCATGGTAACTGCTCAAAATATTGCCTCCTCCTTTCCTCCACCTAGCAGAGTGGAGTGGTCGCATCCTCCTGGCTCTGGGGCAAAAGACTAAGGTAGGAATTTTAACTCTGATCTCTCACATAGCAGTGCACTGTGCTATCACTAGAGCATCAATCCCAATTTGTCTATGCAAAGAGATTAGTATTATCTTCTTTTCAAGGGAGCTAAGTGGCACATGATGAAAAAATTTGGGGTCCCTGCAACAGTAGCAAGGCACAGACCTTTATAAGAAGACATGGAATGGAAAATGGAATTGCTCTTTCATAGACCAGCTCCAGTATGAGTTTAAAGGGGTAGGCATGTGCAGATAGTGTGCATGCATCAGGCCATGTATGTCCAGTTCAACACTAGGATTTCTAAAGCTCAGAGTTTCTTGTTTAGTTTTTTGTTTTGCTAGAGTCCTTTTAATGCATCTGTTGTGGTTTTGAAATATTTTTTTAATATTGAAAAATTTGCCTTGCTTCTATTTTTCAATAGACTGGGATCAGATCCAGACCATAGACTCCTTACTCAGGAAAGGTGGCTTTAAGGCTCCCATTACCAATGATTTTAGGAAAACAATTAAACTTACCAGGTAAGCAGATGTATTTGTTGTCTTTTAATTTTACTTTATAGTGTTTTCTGGGTGATTTAAAATATTTGTGCTTGAGGAGATGTAGTGTGAAAGACCAAATCACAAATGCCATCCATGTGTTAGACATGTAATGCACATGGAATTAAGCACAATGTGTTTGGTCCACGTAGGATCAAAGTTGGCATTTTTCTAAGTGTCACTGGTTTTAATACTACCATATATGTGAAAGATCAGAAGCAGAACCTTTGAGAGTTTAAAAGGTTGATTTTTTTTTTTGGCATCTTTTCAATGAACTTCCTTTTCTCAGTGTGCTCATCTGTGAATGCTGTAGCTATTAGTAGGTGACACCTGTCTTAAAACCAAAGGACACTCAAATTTGGCTGGTTTTCAGAATTTGCTTGCTTTTCTATACCCTCAGCTGTCCTATTGGTTTCTGCCCCTTTTATGTTAGTAAAAATTGGGACTTTCTGGTTTTCTATAGAAACACTAAATTATCAGGTCATTCTTTACCTCTAGAGAAATGAGATGATTGTGCTGGGTTTTCTTTAACAGGAGATGACAGGATGAAGGTTTTCATTAAAATCTCACGTAATGGGGTCTTAGTGCAACTCACAACCACTGTGTAGCTGCCTGTTGTTTTGCATGCTTTAGAAGAACTTGGAAAACTCCAGTCTCTCCAAAGAAACTTCACATTTTGTGAATTCTGATTGTACAATATGGACCAAGTCATTTATGTGCTGTAATAAACCTCTCTTTACCCACCTGTCCATTTCTTTCCCTACCTTTTCAAATGTGGAGATAACCACAAAAGTAAATAATAATGAAATACTGATTATTTAATCACTGTAGTTGGATCTTCTTCCAGCAAACTTTTCATGCAATTTGTGGATAAAAAATAATATAAACCAATCATTTATTTCCTGTGTGCTACTTCAGGCATCCCTTTAATTAGGACTCATCTTTCAGGACCCTGGAGCTAATTCAAGCTCACATAGGTTATTCATACCAGTGGTCATCACTGGCTGTGAGCTGAAGGGGAGTTCTGGGTGAATGTTTTATGTCGAGTCCCTCCACTGTCGCATTCACATTTTCTGAAAAATCCCTTCACCCAGGATTTTTCTCCTGGGAAGCTGAGAAGCCTCAGAGAAAAATAAAAACAATTCTTATCTCATTTGCTTCTCCTCTGTTTTGCTCATGTTGAATGTGTTTGGAGATTGTTTACCCACAGGTGATTGTTTCATTGGATTCTGCTGTGAGTTCTTTTGACTCATTGGCCAATCAGTGCCGGTTTTGTGTATTTGCGGGCTGACAATAACATCTGTCTTTTATGTTGCCTGCCTAATTATTTGACTTAACAAACTAACCTATAGTGGGATTGATATCCAGCAGTGGGAATATGATTTGAACACAAACCTTCTGAAGACAGATGAGCCAAATACTAGTTCAGTAGCTGTGTTGAGACTCTGGAAAGAGTCACGAGTTTTCATTATTATCTTTTTAGCATTCTGTAAGTATCCTTTCTGTATTCTTTAGTATAGTTTAGTATAGAATTCTTTAATGTAGTATAGTATCATAAAATAACAAATGAGCCTTCTGAGAACATGGAGTCAGGTGCATCACTCCTGCCTTCGTCAGGGCAAACGCAGATCCAATGCTCCACGTTATGCAGCCTGACGTTGTGTTTCTGCCTGTTCCCGCAGGTACCGCAGTGAGAAGGTGACAATCAGTTATGCAGAGTACATGGCCTCCCGCCAGCATTGTTTCCAGAATGGCACCCTTCATGCCCCCCCCCTCTACAATCATTACTCCTGACACACGGCTGCATGACCAGTCCCACTCCCCAGTTGCTGCCAATGGCTATGACATCATCGGGGCAGACGCCTCCTCTTCCTGGTCCAGTTACTTCTATTACTGCACCATTTTATGATGCTAGCTTCCGTTGCCAAGTCTGCCTTCCCACTGACCTGGGGGCAGGGTGAGAGCGTAACAGGACTTCAGGGGCCCAAGCCTTATCTCAGCCTTGCCTCCCAGTGGGGGTTCAGTTGGATTGGGGCTCCATGCCTACGAACTGTCGTCAGGTGCAGAAGACCTTTAGGAGTGAAAGTGCTGCTTCGGACTGATCTGTTCCTGGGTATTACTGACACTCTGGAAACTTGAGTTGTTTGTTATGGAAGCCCCCCAGATCAAGTAGGAGCATTCCCCTGGCAGCCTGGGCAACGGAGTCCAACAAAACATTTTTTAGGTTCTTTTTAATTTTTTTTTTAACCTCTGGTATCTGTTGTGTACTGAGAGCTGATTGCAGTCCCCACTCATCACAGGCGGACATCATGATATTGGGGAGGGTTGAACACCTGGATAGCGCCCCATCCTCATGGACAGAAAATATGTGAAAAATTAATCCATTATTTAAATAAACCCTTGAAGGCTTTAAGGCTCAGATCCTTGGTAGGCTGGATTCTTGGTGATGAAGCCTGCTGTGAAATACCGTGGTGTTTTGCCTGTAAGAGAGCGACATGGCACATGCTGTGTACGCAGAGGAAAGGATCCTTGAGTGTCCCTGGACAGTCTTTGTTTTGACCAAATTTTTTTTCCAAATATTTGTAAGAGATAGGATTAGGGCTGGGGAGGGGTTTGCAGAGCATTGGCTGTAGTTGTACAAGTGAGACCAGTGACTGAAATTTGTTTTAATTTAAGCTAACAGTCTTGGGGACCTTCCTTTTGATAGAACAGCCACTTTGGCCAGTGTGACTGCTGATCTTAGGGGCTGTGGGTGTTCCAGTTTATTCCAGGCCTATGGAATGGTGCTGTTCAGTTTTGCTGGTAAGATTTGTCTTACCCAGCTTAGTCATTGCCACATGCAGGCAGTGAGTGGGGAAATCTGTATTACCCAAATAGCATGAAACTCATGTGCATTCTGTATTTCTTCTCCCGTGGTGGTTGATGATCACAAGGAATACTGTTTGCTGAGAGGAAGTTACCAGTTGCATTCTGCAGCATCATTGAGGGATGTCATAAACTCTAAATTATGGCACTCTTTCAATGAGATAACTGGACTTCAGAATGCAATTTGGGGTAGGGTTGGTTGGTTTTCCAAGCTTCTGGAGGGTCACTAATGATTGGGGAAGAGAGCATAAGTGCATAGCAGAGTCGTGGCTGTTTGGTTGCACACATCTTCTGAGCCTGCTTGTGTGTTGTAATTGGCTGGTGTTTGAAGCCTGAAATTATGCTGTGGTGTGGCAGGGAATAGGGCTGGTAGGAAGCTGAGAACTGCAGGGTGCTGCTCCTGGTCCTAACGCAGCAAGGCACAACTTGTGCCATTTTGCTTCATGTTGGTGTATGGAGGAGAGAGATGTGAGGGAGATTCCTCTGGATAACGGTGCAATATTGACCCAGCTTTCCTTCTGTATTGGGGTCATTCCTACAAATTGCCACTTTTCCTTTGTGATGTTGTTGGAAGGAATTGAAGATGAAAGGATTGTTTCGTGACTTCCTGCTGCTGAGAATGAATGAGTCTCGTTACAAGCCACTCCAGTTTGTAGTTGCTCCCCCAGGTGCCGTGTAGTGATGGGGGAGGGTGGGGTCAGCTCCAGGCATACCACTCACCTTTCAGCTGTCAAACAGTGTGATACATAGGGCTACACTCATTACTGTTCAAGTGTTCTATGTTAGAATTTCATTTCTAAAAGGTTTAAAACAAGGCAAAAAAATGGTGCTAAAACTTCACCCCTGAGCACGCTCGGTGAGACTGGTCATGCAGGCATACAGTGCCAGGCTTTTCAACTCTACTGTTTCTTTTTCAGGTGTTTGCCCTGTTCTGTGTCTTCAACAGTGTATAGTGTTTTCCTGATTTCAGTTTCTTTTACTAGGGGATGACTAAAGGGTGGGGTGGGGAGGGTTAGTTGTCATTTTTTTAAAGAACAGAATTTTAGGATTGAGTAACTTGGTTGGTTTAAGCCTGAAGTGGGACAGGTGGTTTGGGACTGGGGAGGTCTTGTCCTCTCCCACTTCTATTTCCCCACTCAGTCTGTTTAAAAAAACACAAACAAAACATAAATGCCTCTAAATATGTACTGTGTTCTTGTCTCGTTGCAGTGAGAAGAGAAGCTGGCAGATCAGAAACACTGGTCTGCTGCCTAAGGAACAGGCCCTCTCAGCTTTAGTCCCATAAGGGTCCAGCTATAAAATCAGTTGAAAACCGTGTCAATAGCTAAGTCAGCTCAGAGAAATGTATGACAAGGACAGGTGGTCTCAGGAAATAATCCCGTTTCTAGATCATTACATGGCAGCTATGCATAAGGATGAAAGAGATGAAGTGGGCACGAACTGTAGTTTGAATTTCCTCAAGATGGAGACAACCAAAATCAGTGGCCAATTGATGTGAGATTTTCTCTGTGTTTGCTTGGCTGGGACAGCTGGTTAGAGCTACTCCTCAAAGCAACTGTTACCTGGTTTGATCTGGATTATCTCATCCTTAGAAGCAAGTGCCTTTTGGTCTAGAAGGGCTTATTCTCATGACAACCACAACTGATAAATAATCTCACTGCAATGATGAAATGTCTTTGTTTTATGGTAACTACAGGAGAATGTCTTTGATCACTGGAGTCTGTCAGTGTTGAAATGTTTCCACTGTGAGGTTCTTAATTTTTTTTTCATGTTGTTCAACAGTCAATCTCAACTGAAGCCATTTCGGTTTGGGAATGTTATATGGTCAAAATATCACATATCTACAATTTATCAGAACAAAAAAAAATCTGTAAGGAAATCTAAGAGTTCATTTTAACCTTTGCACAGAATAATTTGTTTTCATAGTACATTAACAAACCTCTGCAGTCTTCACTGACTATTAGTGCTGTTTTCTGTTTGTATTCAGAAACTACATGTTGTTTTGTTGGGAGTTTTTTTGGTTAATTTATTTCCTTAAAGCAGGAGACCTCTTTTGACCTACAGTGCAGAGACGTCAGACCAATTCTTTATATTACACTTGGTTGCCTCCTACCTATATAATAATTTCTGAGTGTAAATAATTGAACTCTATCCTCTAATGAAGTATTGTAGAGAATAAATCATAATGGATAAAGATTATTTGTACTGTCCTCTTTATATGAGTTCCCACAGCCTTTATGGGGGATAAGATGAAATTGTTCTCATCTACAGAGACAGGCAATATATTACATCTATGAATAGCAAACCTGTAAATTGCACCACAGATTCAAAACCAGGGAGGTTGCCAGAGTGGGATCACAGCTGTCTGGAAACACACCAACGATCAAACAGGCTCACCACAAGAAAGCAAGGGAAAATAGTAGGAAAATTGAAACCAAATATTAAATATATTTTCTTAATAATGGCATAGTGGTATCTTTGTATCCTGAAATAATGTTTGCTCGACAATAACTTTCTGTCAGTTGTCATGATGGTGAAATGACAAAGTACATACTTACAGAGTACTGTAAATCTTTCTGAAACTCAGAATTGTTCTTTTGGGGTTTTGTCTTCTAAAATGAACTGAGAACAAATTGTCTGCACTTTAGGGCTATAGTCTTCAGGTGAGCTAAAAACCTTATTTCAGAGGAGTAAAACACCCAGCTTTCTAGATTCTTACTATTTTAATGTTTGCTTTTTTAATTTTAATTCTACAATTCTACAGTTTGAATTGGATCTCTTACATGTTTTTTCCATACATTTTCAGGTAATTGTTAGCTTTTTGTCTATGGGAGCTGTGTAGTTAAAGATGCTGCATTTTCTGCTTGTGGCTCTTGGGAACAGCAGCCCTGGATTTCAAAGAACAGTCATAAAACCCTAAAAAAAAACAACAACCAAACCAAGAAGGAGGGTAGTTTCGATTTAAATATGCCTGAGAGGCTCATATATCACAGAACAGCTACAAAGCAAAAACCTGTTTTCGGGTGCTGGTACTAGGAAGGCTAGAAAGTCAATCCCTTAGGCAATGTGAGCTGGGTGCTGTGACTAATGTGATTTCCAGGTGAATTCCAGCTGCATTTCTTTGTGAATTCTGAGTTACCCATATCCCTACTATCCCTGGGGAATTACCAAGTGTGTTCTCTCAGCTTTGTTGGCAGGAATACAGTGGCTTAATTTGTGTATTTTAGTGTCATATACTTTTCCTACTTGATTTTTTTTTTTGGTTTCCTATTGAATCAGACATAAAATCTTTGCCTGCTGTCTTTCATCAGAGGTTCTTCCATGCCCATTGCATTCTGTGACCACAGGAACACTCAGCAGCTCACTGGGAGGATGAGGCCAGGTAGAAGGGTGTGCATGTGACTGCACACTGAAATAGGTCAATCCAGGCTAAATATAAACCAGGAGAATTCTCCTGCAAACAGTTTCTTCTGTTGTTACTTCTGTTTGAAATAAGAAACAAAATGACTTAGTCATTTAGCACCAAACCAAATTACAGAAAGATTAGCAGAAACTTCTAGAGGCTACTTCAAAGGAAGAATATTAGCAATTTTTTTTAAACACAAAAGAGAAATTTCTTTTATCTGTGATGGAGAAATGCCATTTTTATCTTGAAGATAAAAATGAAAATCAGAACACTTACCTATACAACTCAATAAATTAACATGTACACTGATAGGCCATGGAGCAGTAGGATAGGGAAGTTCCTGAGATGGTTTTGCCACAGTCTGTGAATATGTTTGAGGATCACTCTCAAAATACAGCAAGCACAGAAGAGTATTGCTACCATGTTCTTTAAAGTATATAATTCTACAAATTGAACAATATCCAGATTATTGAGCCATATTTTTTCTATGGTCAGCTAGACTGCTCTTAGATTAATTCTGGCATAAATTATGTATTATACAACCAGTTGATAATGTCATATATGTATTTAAAAACATCATCTAGTTTTGCATTCAGAGTCTTACTATGACTTTATTACTGGATATTAATATAACTTTACTTTGCTCATACATATTTGTTCATTATGGTTTTGGATATATAATTTTAAATGGAGTAAAAATAAAGGTAAAATGGTGTGAAGAGCTAAATTATACTTTAAATGCACAGATGAAAATCACACCTGTCTGTGCAATGCTGGCTACTGTGGCACACGGTGCTCTCAGGGGGTGGTTATCTCCACAAGGATCTACTCCTGTCACCCTGGCACTCTCAGAAAAGACAGAATTCCTGCTAGAAAGCATAAAAAAACTTCTAGAAATATCACATTGCTTCTGCTGATGAATTAGAAGGAAAGCATATTACAAAATAGGTTTATGCTGGTAGCAGGATATCCTTGTTAGTTGTTCCTACATTTGATTACAGGGAGATATTTAGCTGAGCATTTTGTAAGGTCTGTGTAGGTGCAATGGGTTGTTCCAGGATCTGTGATTAGATTGTGGCTACACAGGAATTACCATGAAAGGTCTGTCTAACAATCTGCTCCTCAATACCCATCTCCAGCAAGGATCAAAGAAAGTTTTTTTGCCCTGGAACATGGAATAGAGACTTTGTTCATGATTAATTACATTTGGCCAAGTATTTTTTTTTCAATAGGTTTATTTTAGGATGTCACCAGTAAAGCTACCCGAAAGTTCCTTTAGTCAGTGACTATTTTAATCAAGCTCACCTTGCTTTTCTATGCCTATTTTGTTGATAAATGCCAAAATAGTCATTATTAGTGAGGAAGAAGCCAGTGTATTTTAAAAATAAAAGATCAAGTACTCTGCTACATTTGGATTGTTGCAGTAGCTGAACAATATTTACTATGGGGTTTATAAGTTTATTTTTTTAATTCTTTAAAAAAAGAAAAAAAGTGGGGGAAGCAGCTTCCATTCAGGAACATTTTTATTTTGCTCATGAGACCTTAACCAAACACACCAGTGACAATAAACTTAATCTTTCATGATAGCCTCTTTAACTGTACCTGTAAAATCTTGGGTTTGTATACTTTATTAGAATGGATCCTTGGGGAAAAACAAAAAGGGAAATTAACAACCTAAACTTCTGTGAGCTACCTACTGCTCTGAGAATCACAATGTTCTGAGTTGACAGGTTATTTGAGAAGCCATCAGGATTCCAACTGATTTTAAATGCTTCTCTCCTCAATCTGGCATGGATTTCCTTCTTTTCTTGTAACCTAATTGAAATTGTTTAATTTGCCAGATGTTCCCCTAGATATTTCCATTCCATCTTCCTGAATGTCTTTCTGCTTGTATCACTCAGCAAATTACTTTCCAATCAGTTTCTCTGCTATGCTCATTATCCAAATAACAAATATTAAAAAAATCTATCATTTGATCTCTTCATACTCTTCTAATTTATTTTTAATTCATTCCTTTTCCCAGCATGCAGGAAACCATTCACCTGGGCTCAGATACAAGTTTATGAGAACAGGAGTGTTTTCAACATAAATCCTTCAACAGTCTATTTTTGTCTTTCTTTAAGGGCACAGGATGACATAGTAAGGGCTGATAAGATGATTACTTTAAGAGTCTTAGGTTAGGCACTTACATGTGATCTCCCTAGGGAAAACACTGCTCCATAAGTTATTTTGCTGGCAGTGTTGGGAGAATTATCTTAATTTTCAGCCTGCCTACGACTTTTAGGGGTTTGTAGATTGCTTCTGGATAGTCTGAAAATTAACTTTCCTTATGAAGTGTGTTATTTATGATATCAATATTCCCTCCTTACAGTCCAAGGTCTATTAATCACAGTGAGCTAGATAGAAATTCTGGCACAGTCAAGGTTTTCCTAAGGTTAGGGTTTGCTGTCCAGCTGGAGGATGTTCTGGAAGTGAAATGGAGCTGGTTGTAGCTGCCTGATCCACTGCTGTGAATGAAGATGCTTCTGATGCCTCAGTGTCCTCAGGTGCTCCTGGGCACATGGATGCTGCTGTGCAGTCTGGTGAGGGGCACCAGTACAGCTTTGAGCTCTTTGGTAAATTCCTAAAGGACAGAGCAGAAGAGTTTGCTTATGTGAAGGACGAGTGCTGTTTCCCTCAGTGTCCCCACACTCCTGCTCTTGGGTCCTGGTTCGTGCCTTGTAAGACTTTGGCTTCATGATCACAGAATTGATTATTTTGGAAAAGACTTCTGAGATCATCGAGTCCAACCTTTGAGCGAACACCACCATGTCAACCAGACCATGGCACTGAGGGCCACCTCCAATCTTTCCTTAAATGCCTCCAGGGACAGTGACCCCAGCACCTCCCTGGGCAGCCCACTCCAATGTCCAACCACCCTTTCAGTGAAGAAATTCTTCGTGATATTCAGTCTAAACCTCCCCTGGCCCATCTTAATATCGTGTCTTCTCATCCTGTCGCTTGTGAGAAGAGGCCGACCCCCACCTGGCTACACCCTCCTGGTAGGGACTTGCAGAGTCTTGGTCTGTCACAGCTATTTGTGACAGCTCTGTTCATACATAACACGTTCAGCATCCCGCTTTCCCTCTCTAAAAGAAGCTAATTACTAAACGAGCTCAAACACACTTCTGAGAGATGTTTTGTTGGGAGAACACTCAGCCTTCCTGCTCCCGCTGTTTCCCCTCAGTGCCCCACAGCGGCAACCGAGCTCTTTTATCCTCAGCAGCGCCCAGGGTAGAACCGGCCCCCTGCCCTTCAGAGAGAGGGAGAAGGAGCCGCCCCCTCAGCCCTCATGGTGGGCAGAGCTCTGAGTGTCTCACCCGGGGCAGAGCCCTCAGTCCTCACCCGAGCAGAGCCGTTCCCGCCGCTCATTCGGGGCAGAGCCCTCACCCGGGCAGAGCTCTCAACCCTCACCCGGGCAGAGCCATTCCCGCCCCTCACCCGGGGCAGAGCCCTTGCCCAGGCAGAACCCTTAGCCCCTCATCCGGGCAGAGCCGTTCGCGCCCTCATGGTTGGCAGAGCCCTAAAAGCCCTCACCCGGGCAGAGCCGTCAGCCCTCACCCGGGCAGAGCCGTCAGCCCTCACCCGGGCAGAGCCGTTCCTGCCCCTCACCCGGGCAGTGCCCTCAGCCCTCACCCGGGCAATGCCCTCAGCCTCCACCCGGGCAGAGCCGTTCCCGCCCCTCACTCGGGGCAGAGCCCTTACCCGGGCAGTGCCCTCAGCCCTCACCCGGGCAGAGCCGTTCCCGCCGCTCATTTGGGGCAGAGCCCTCACCCGGGGCAGTGCCCTCAGCCCTCACCCGGGCAGAGCCGTTCTTGCCCCTCACCCGGGCAGTGCCCTCAGCCCTCACCCGGGCAGAGCCGTTCCTGCCCCTCACTCGGGGCAGAGCCCTTACCCGGGCAGAGCCCTCAGCCCTCGCTCGGGCAGAGCCGTTCTTGCCCCTCACCCGGGCAGAGCCGTTCCTGCCCCTCACCCGGGCAGTGCCCTCAGCCCTCACCCGGGCAATGCCCTCAGCCTCCACCCGGGCAGAGCCGTTCCCGCCCCTCACTCGGGGCAGAGTCCTTACCCGGGCAGTGCCCTCAGCCCTCACCCGGGCAGAGCCGCTCCTGCCCCTCACCCGGGCAGTGCCCTCAGCCTCCACCCGGGCAGAACCGTTCCCTCCCCCGCCCGGAGAGCCGCCCGCCCTCCCTTGAGGCGGGGCCGCCCTTTCCGCCGTGGCTTTCCGGTGATGGCGGCGGGCGGCAGCGACCCGCGGACGGCAGACGTGGAGGAGGACGCCTCGCAGCTCGTCTTCCCCAAAGGTGCGAGCGGGGGCGGCGAGGAGCCCGGGCTCGGGGGTCGGGTGGTGGTTGGAGGCCGGCAGCGGCCGCCTGTGAGGGTGCGAGTCTCACCGAGCGGCTCCTTGGACCGGAGCGCTGCTCACCGCGCCTCCAGCAGCTACTAAGCCCGAGTGTTAAAAATCAGGATAAGAAGTGATTTGTATATATTTAAGGATCTCATGATTTTTAGGATATGGAGGTTCTTGGGTGGGCCGCTACGTGTGTGGAAAAGGTTATTGTTTTTTTATATAAGCTTTTTCGGTGATGTTTGTTGACACAGGAATTGTTCCCTGTGAGGGTGCTGAGGCCCTGGCACAGGGTGCCCAGAGAAGCTGTGGCTGCCCCTGGATCCCTGGCAGTGTCCAAGGCCAGGCTGGACAGGGCTTGGAGCCACCTGGGACAGTGGAAGGTGTCCCTGCCCATGGCAGAGGTGGAACTGGATGGGCTTTAAGGTCCATTCCAACCTAAGCGGTTTTGGAAATCTGTGAATACTGCAGCAGTTAGGAAACCAGCTGTCCAGATCCAGAGTTGGTAACTAGGGACATTTATTGTCTGTGTATTTTTATTTTCAGAAAATTAATTCAATATAAATTCTAGAAATGTGTTTACACCTCACAGCCACCCTGAAAAAAAAAGGAGGGGGGAAAAAATGGACACCATGTTGCATTGCTGCATTGTTGAGTTATGAACAATAAGGAAGTTCTGAAAGACTATTTTTTCAGGTCTTTTTAATGCTAAAATCTCATGTTTAGCCCAAGCTGATTTACTGCTCAGTGCAAAATAAGAGTTGCCAGCCCCTTTCTAGAAGTCCTTGTATCTGGTTGTATAAAACAATGCTGTTGAGCACTCTGGGATGCAGCTTCTGGCCCTGTTCCTTTGAGCAGCTCATACTGTGATATTGAAAGATGTTCTTGTAATTGGAATACATACAGTGATTATGGTGATGATGGATGAATTCAAACTTGGCTAAAGAGGGGGGGAGAATTTTTAGGATTGGTTAAGATTTTTTTTTTTCTGATAATAAAATTTCAATAGGTCAATTAACTTTTCAAGTAAATGAAGCCTTTTTAAAAACATTCAACAGCGTTCATATTTACTTCAAGATCTCAGAGACTTCTGACTGTGGCATCACTTCTGAATTTTGTGAAATTTTAGAGTTCTAGATATTTTTTTCTGTATCAAGTCATGCATTACTTCTGCCAGAATTGAGTGAAGAAAACATACTGCACAAATATGAAAAAATCTGAATGTTAGGGCTGTAAATGTAAAATATGTGGTCAAAAAGACAAACACCTTGGGTTGTCACTCAAAGTGTAATTTTTATCAGCATTTTCAGTATGAAATGCTGCCCAGTCATTGGTGAAAGGGCTCACACAACTGCCATGAAAGACATTTTCACTTCTTTATTACCCAGATCTAAATTACACACAACACTTGTGCAATTCCCCTTTTCAAACACCTTTTGCCATGCTGCCATTCCCTCATTCATCCTGCAGAATTTGAAACTGCAGAAACTCTGCTGAATTCCGAGGTGCACATGCTGCTGGAGCACCGCAAGCAGCAGAACGAGAGCGCGGAGGATGAGCAGGAGCTGTCAGAAGTGTTCATGAAAACCCTGAACTACACAGCGCGCTTCAGCCGCTTCAAAAACCGCGAGACCATCGCCAGCGTGCGCAGGTGAGCGGGAATGTCAGGGTGTAACAAACACCGTGTTCCAGAATTGGATCCCTCATAGTGGTCCTGCTTTGCAAAAGTGTAGCGTGAAAAATGCGTATTTTGTGACTGGCTTTTCGCAAATATTAAAATGAATATTATATGTGTTGTGTTAGAAAGTTGTGCTGTGTTAATTCTTTTAAGTAGTGTGTTAAATATAGTTTTGGGTTATTAAAAAATGTTAAAATAGAAACTATGCTATGTAGGATACTTTTTTAAAGAAAGGACTCGCACTGAGATAGCAGCCACAGGACACCTAAATCTTTCCGAGAAAAAGAATTTATTGCCCTCTTATCAGAAAAAACAAACTTCTTCCTGCCTTGAAGGCGTGTTAGGATTCAGAGGAAGAAGCTGAGGATGACCAAACAGAATCCTGTGTTTGAATGGAATTTATGCATCATGTATGAGGTGTATGAATATGCAACAGGCTGTTGTTTTTAAGGGTTAATCCTCTGTTAACGTGGGTCCTTTTTCAGGCTTATGTTGCCCAGGAAAAGGTACCCGGACGTCCGTAACTCTTTGTTTCTATTGTCTCATATTGTCCTAATCCAAATTGTCCAAATTATTATTACTCTAATTATATTACTATTTTTATAACCATTTTATTATTATTAAACTTTTAAAATTTTAAAATGAAGTGATCGGCATTTTTCACATGCAGTATCCCCTGAACTCTCTCCCCTTGGTCAATCCCGAGTCCCCAGCTCTGGAAACATCAGTAACTACTTACCATAGAGTTAGCCCTCCTGGGGGAAAAAGCAGACTCCCAAATGGACCTTGTGTGTTGCAGTTTCCTCTGGTTACTCCTTCCCCTGTCTCCTCACTGGCTTGGCATCCCTGCTAGCCACCTGGAGCCCGGCCCTTAGCTCCCACTCCCACTTCCCCTTCTTAAGCTGCCTGCTCCAAGTGGTTCACTCTCCTTCTAGCCAGGTTTTCCTTCAGCTACTGTGTTACTCCGCTGGAATAAAACCTTGCAAAAGAGCTTTTCTTGCTTCTGTTGCTGAGCCAGTTGCAGTGAGTGTTGAGTGGAGGTTTGACTGCGTTGCCTGAATGTTAACGCAACATGCTTTTCGACAGGAGAGGTTTGCTGGGGACAAGAAATAGGCAGCAGCACCTACCATTCTAACACCAGCATTTTTTAACAAAAGTACATCTTAGTGGTGTTGAGTGATTTGTTCTTTAATTGAGTCTTTTGTTTTCCTGACGAGGCAAGAAGTTCTTGATGGAGGGTTATGCTTTGTCCAGGTCAAGCCTTCTGAAATGCTTTGTTTTCAGTATTTCACTGACAGCTGATTGCATTAAACGGGAGGATTTTCTAGACTTTGCAGAATAATTCAGGGGAAGTGGAGTTAGCAGACAGGATTTTATTTTTACCTCTATGCATTTATATATGAGTCTTTTCTCCTGAAAAAAATTACTTCAGTGCCAGAAGCAGTGTGCAAAACGAGAAGCATTTGCTTCAGTTTAAGCCCCCTTATATTTCTGTCTTGTAATCCCATCAAATTGTTGTGTTCCCTTACAGCTTACTGCTGCAGAAGAAGCTCCATAAGTTTGAACTGGCATGTTTGGCTAACTTGTGTCCTGAGACAGCCGAGGAAGCAAAAGCTCTGATTCCTAGGTAAGCACTTACACATTGTACAAAGGCTGCTGTCACTTCCCTGAGACCTAAGGCCAGCCATGCCCTGGTACCTTCTCTTCAATCCAACTCCCTAGCTGGAAAAACATTTGGTTTTGGTCTTTCTTCCCCTGCCCACTGATCTGACAGCAACACGCTTTGTACATGTCCAGAATGCACTTCTGAGAGCTTTTACTGGATCAAGTGTAAACCTCTTAAATTTGTGTTCTTAGCTGGCTGTGTTTGTGTTCCTTGGAGTTTTTTCCATTGGAGCAAATGAACTGTTGTGGATAATGTAGGGGAGAGCAGTAGCTTCTTCATGTCTTAACTGGTTACCTCATGGCCTGAGATAGAGGAGGGAATTAAACATTCATCTGAATTACAGTTTCTTCCTTATTTGTCATTATATAAAATATATAAATATATAAAATTATATTATTATATAATATATATTATATATTATTATATATATTATATTATATAAAATAAAAGGGAAGGCTTTGGGATGACCTAATTATGGGCTCCCAGTATCTGGAAAGAACTGACAAGAAAGATGGAAAGAGAGTTTTTATGGGAGTAGTGACGGGACAAAGGAATGACTTCAACTGAGAGTAGATTTAAATTAGATACGAGGGAGAAATTCATCCCTGTGAGGGACGTGAGGCCCTGACAGAGGATGCCCAGAGAAGCTTTGGCTGCCCCTGGATCCCTGGAGGTGTCCAGGGCCAGGCTGGATGGGGCTCTGAACAACCTGGTCTAGTGCAACATGTCCCTATCCATGGCAGGGAGTGGAATTAGATGATCTTCAAGGTCCCTTCCAACCCAAACCATTCCATGATTTTATGTTAAGATTTCATAGCAAGAATGGACTGGCTTATGAGCATTCAGCTACATGGACTTCGTTTAAAGGTCTGCTTACACCTGCCTTGCCTTTTTTGAAAACACATTTTGAAATTACTCAGCAGAAGGTTCTGGGAAGAATGGAGTTTTGTCATGTAAAGAGGAAGCTGTGCATAGGGATTAGAGCACTCTTCTTACAGAGATGTTACAGGTGGTTCCTGGGTATCACATAGGTGGGTGGTGGTGTGTTGAGACAGACAGGAGAGAGTTATGACTGAAATGAATCAAGGGAGATCATTTCTGAAACCTTTAATGTCTCCTTATTGCTGTTCCCTTGCAGCCTGGAGGGCCGCTTTGAAGATGAAGAATTACAACAGATTCTCGACGACATCCAGACTAAACGCAGCTTCCAGTATTAAGGGTAACCCTCAGCCCCTTTATCTGAGCACAGGATCCTGAGGACCTGGGCTGTCTCTGAGCCCTCTGGATCAGTCCAGCTCCCAGCTGAGCCAGGGTAGTTGTGGATGCAGGGTGCTCCAGTGTTGCCACAGGTGCATTCAGACTGGAGATCAGCATTGCCCTTTTGGTTTGTTCCATGTATATGTTGGCAAGGACCCCCTGAATTGTGAGAGCAAAGAACCTGAAAGGCCTTTTCCCAGTGGCTCAAGTATTTGTTTCTTCCCTAATCCCTCTCCCCATGCTGTAAATTTTCAATGTTTTTGGTTTTTAGCAGAAATGTGGATGTGATTTTGTGTTTTTTTTAGAAACTTCTAAAGGATGCAGAAACTTGTTCTTGGTTCTCAGAAGGTTCAGTGATGAGCAGCATCAGTATCTGTGGTGTTTTTTGTTTGTTTTATTGTTTGATTGGGACAGTGAATTTTTACAGCTTCAATATTTTTCTATTATTGTTTAGTGTAAATTAAAAGATATTTTTAATTAAAATTGTGTGTTTTATAAATATTAGGTACATATTATGATTTTGTTAATGAGGAGCTTTTTAATGAGTAAATCCTGGAGATGTGGGGACTCCAAGAGTGTAATAACCCCAGTGCAGTTTAGGACAGATCAGAGGTGTGACTACAATCACTGTGAGAAAGCATTGAGGCAGCATCTCCCTCTCTGCTCCCCTGTTCTGTGCCATTGCAGACATCCAATCTTTATCCTGCTACAGAAAGAAAAAGGTGAAGAAACCAAATAATTTAGATGTTAACACAGCCAGGTATCCACCTCCAGAGGGATGGACTCTTTATAACTGCCCTGATACTGAGATGAAACCAAACTAAATAATGTGACACAGTGGAGGGCTGGCTCCTGGTGCAGCCTGTGGGGATCACACACCCAGTGCTACCTGAGCTCAGCTGCTGGGAGATTCACAGATTGTTAGCGTATATTTGAAAGGAATGTTCTTTTGTGTAGGATAAGCTTCTTAAACAAGCCCTTTCAAGTCTTGTAATTTTACCACCACACCTGAAAGAAGGAAAATTTTGCAGGAAAGAATGTTGGGAGAAAAAGACAGATGTGTTAAGATTATTTGTGTATTTGTGATAATAAGCAATAGTTTCACTGATCTTGCAAAAGGGAGAGAAATAAAATATTACTAGAAGTGTAATGTTGCTGCTGTGCTGAGAGGCTGTACTGGTGTGTGACAGCTGTTTGGGCTCACCTCACCTGGAGCACAGTACTTCAAACAGATTTGTGTATGACCTGGGGTGGCAGTGGCTCCTCCAAGCCTATAAACCACACATGCAACTTTACCAGGGTCAGAATAATTGTAACTGAGGAAGAAAAACCAAGGTGGCAAATCTTTGTTTTATAAAGCTTAGTGTCTCCTTTTGATACAGCATATGCTTCCCAGAAGCTGCTCCTGCTGAACTGGATTCGCTCTGTAAAATATTTCTGTTCAAGCAGAACAAAGATAAGATATTTTCATCTAAACACACAGACTCTTAGGTCTTAATCACAACTAATTCAGGGCAAAAAGCCATTCTGCACCTCTCTATCTACACTTGTGTTACTACTTGATGATGCCTTTGTAAGCACCCTTAGGAGGAGTGTAACAGACCTAGTGATCTGTAAATGATCTCAGGAGCTTGCACTATCCTACACAAATAGATTATTACGAGCCGTGAGATTAGTAGGTTTTGCTTGTGTTTTGAAGCCCGGGAAGGGGGAGAGGAGAAAGGAATCACGGAATCGTTTAGGTTTGAAAAACCTCTGTGATCGAGTCCAACCTCTGAGCGAACACCACCCTGTCACCTATACCACGGCACTGAGTGCCACCTCCAGTTTTTCCTAAACATCTCCAGAGAGGAGGCGGAGTGTCTTGTAGCTCCTGGGCGTTTGGTGAGCGTGGGAGAGCTGTCACGGAGCGGCGCACAACACGGCCGTGCCGGAAGCAATGATCGCTCTGGCCGCCGGCAGCGCCTCTTTGGCAAGCAAGATCCGGCTGGCCCGGCGGTCTCGGGAGCGCCCGGGGGCAGATCCCAGCCCGGCGGGTCCCGGGAGTGTCCGGGGGCAGAGATCCCAGCCCGGCGGGTCCCGGGAGTGCCCGGGGGCAGATCCCAGCCCGGCGAGTCCCGGCCCGGTTGCTCTAAGGGACCCTCGGCGCCCCCTCTGCCCCCGCCACACGCGGGACGGCCCGCCGGGCACTCTGCGCGTGCGCGCAGCTCTGCGCGCCAGCGCCCTGTGATTGGTGCGCCGGCCGGGTCGGCTCGCGGAAGCGGCGCGCGCCCCGCCCCACCCCCCAGTGCGCACGCGCGTTGCCGCCCGGGGCCCTTCAGGAGCGGCGCCCCCGCCCGCGCGCCCTGACGTAGTGCGCGTGCGCGCTGGTGTGGGGCGCGTGCGCTGCTGGCGGGGGAGGCGGAGGGAAGATGGCGGGCGGCCGCGGATCGTGAGGCGGCGGCGGCGGAGTTTGCCGGAGCCAGGAGGGCGAGGCAGGCGGCGAGGTGTCGGTGGGGCGCGGAGTCCCGGTACGAGAGGCTGGCTGGGTGGTGAGTACGCTTAGTGTCGGCCAGGGCGGGGGAGCAGCCGGGGAAGCGCGGCCACCTCCGCCATCTTTAGGCCGCGGCCCTGGAGCGGCGCGGCCGGGGCAGGGCGGGGGCCGCCGGCGGGAACGGGGGGTCCCCGGGCCGGGGCAGCGGCGAGAGCCCGAGCTAGGGCCCAGTGCTGCGGCCGGGCCCCCTTGTGGGCTGTGCTCGAGGGCCGGGTCTGGAAGAAGCACCAGGGCCCCAGTCCCCTTCACTGCACAGGTGTCTGTCGGTGGCTTCGCCCCAGGCTCTCAATCCTGGCTTTTTCTACTTCTTTTAATGATATTATTTCTTAAGATTGTTGTTCTCTCCGCCTTGGTCCGAGTGGAGATCGGGTTGTGGCTGCTTTGAGCATAGGGCTGGGAAGTTCTGGCCATTACGAACCGTGTTAGATACCTCAAATTTTTTACGTATGTGGTTCTTTACAAGGGTGATTCTCTGTGTTTTAAGGAGAGAGAAGAAAAGGCTGCAGGCGTAGAATACTACGTTAGGTTAGTATTAAAGCTTCTCAGACCAAGTGAGATAATTGCATTTGCCAGTAAAGAACGGTATTAGTTCTGTAGGCGTAATAAACATTGGTAGAAGAATGGGAAAGTATTAGTTTTGGTTTTCTTATGGATCCCGAGGGGGCTGTTGCTCACTTTTTGTACTGTATAACCCCATTGTTGTTGGAGTGTGTTCCCTGCAATGTAATAACACACAGCCGTGTGCAGCAGACACTTGTGCTGGCATGGTGGAGGGGCTGCGATCATCATGTGGTGTCACATTCCACTGGCCGAGACTCACCAGCCTGTGCATGGGTAGCAAACCTAGGGGACGTGTTCAACTTGAAAAAAATAGCTCAGAGTTTTTCCCTTGGAGAGAGCTCATTAAATTTCCTGCCTCCTTAGAGGTGTGTGTTATTTCTCTCGTGCTCGTTCTTATCAATAAATAGTTATATAGTTTCAAACACAGTATTTTTTAATATTAGGAGTTGCTTGAACACATCTGTCTGACAAGGCTGTCATAGGTAAGTAGTTCTATGCTCTGCAAGTCTTGTGCCTCATTGTATCCTTGCTTGCAGTTTGTGGGTACTGTTTGGGAATCTGGTTTTCTGTGTAGGCAGTAATTCCTCATCCTTCTTGCAGCATATTTTTATTCTTTAATGCCTAACTCAGTGCTCTAACTTTTATGCTTAACTATAGTTCTATCCTTCCTTTAAAGAGGCAATATTGCATGTCAGGGAGCTTATAGTGTGCAGAAAGTGTTGTGCCAAAATACTCCAGGGCTCCCTGCTCCTCAGTTCTTTTTCAAGTAAGCTGATATTTACTTCTTGGTGATCTGCTGCAATATTCTACCATCATCTTACTCTGAGAATGTGTAATTATTAAATCTGTTTCAAAAATCTGATTGTTAACATCTTGTTCAGTTGTGTTGTAATAGTTCTAATGACAAGATCTGAAAATACAGATACTAAAATAAAGTATTGAAAGACTGGGGGGAGGAAAAAAACCTTAGTGCTGCAGAGAATGTTAGGTGTGAGTAACTCCTCACAGAGCTGCTAAAACCTTTTGACTCAAATATCTGTCATTCCCTGTTGTCTGAAGTGTTGGTTCTCCACTGAACCCTTGGAGCAGTAAATATTGGATTGTTTGGACTGTTGGAATTGAAAATTTCTCATCTGTTTTGTCTTTGTGCTATCAGCACAGGAAGTAAAAGCTCAATAATCCTGACCTGTGCTTGAGGTAGAGGTACCAGGAATGGCTCCTTGTGCTGCAGCAGAGAGACCTTGGTCTGAGGAGGGGATAAGAAGTCTCCTGTTTTGCTCCCATCCCAGCAGAGGAGTCTTCTGACTCACCTGAAAAAGCCTCTCATGCAGAAGACATCAGGCTGAGTAGCCAAATGGAAGGAATACAGTTTCATCTGTACTGGGATGATTCCATGCAAAATATTTCATTTTGTGCATCTGCTAGCCAGGAATTTCAAGAGTTAGTTCAGTAACACTGGAAATGAGAATTATTTTGGCCTTGCTCAAATAGAGGTTATAATTTAGAAAACTACTTGTGAAAACAAACAGGAAGCTATCTGCAGTGTGTTTGTGATTTTTACAGAATTTGTTCTTTATTTGCCATGTTTACATTCGTGATACTGGATTGTTATGTTAACAAAAGTAAAAACACAATATGCAGGCCTGGCTGGTGTGGTTAATACAGAAACTGAGCTTTGTCAGAGCATGGTGGTGAGGAGGAGATGTGCCAAGGGTCCTTGAAAAGATTTAAACCTTGAGATAACCTTGGATTTTGCTTCTTATCATAGAAAATATGTGAAGGTAAGAGCAGAGAAGTACTAACTGGTTTTGACTTGTGTTTTGCTAGTAATTTCACTTCAGTTTGGAGCATCCATGATCCCCTATTTTCCAAGTGGTGCTAAACTTCCCAGCAATCTGTTCTTGCTCACTAATATTTAAAAAGCTGCTCAGCATTTCATAATGTCACTTCTGGTTCAACCTGCTCTCCCCACTGGGGCTGGGTGCTGTTGTGAAACCTGGAATGGGGGTGGAAGTGTGTATTTAGCAGGAGAGCAGTGAGTGGTTCCTCTGGTGTGCTCATAGCACTTTTGCTGGCAGTTTGCTGTCCAGGCAGTGAGTTTGCAGTGATTCCACTCCTGCCTGGGGCTGTGCAGTGATCAGGAGCTCAGTCTGAGTGTGGAGGGATCCTGGGGGCCAAGTTACTCAGTGCTGTGAGCCTCAGTTAACTGATCCTGTTCTACCTCTGCACCAAAGCTGGGCTTTGTTCTGAGCACTTCCACTCACTGGGGCTTTAGCACATTTTCTCTGACCAGTAGAAGGAAAGACTCTCTACAGTATTGAACATCACTGTTGTCTAACCCTGATAAAGCTTGTGTTGGTCCAAACAATTTCATGTAAGTGTTCCTACACATATAGATAGAATATTTTTAAAAGTATGAGCAATTTTTCACATTCTTTAGACACAAATGAAAACATTTCTTCCTCTCGTATATATTGCATCAAGTAACCCTGGTACATTTTTTTTCTATCAGTAAAAGAGTTTTAGAACCTTATCTTCAGCTTAATTGAAAAAAGGAATTTTTTCTATACTCTGTTAAATCTGAACACTTTCAATTTTCTGTTCACTTTGTTGGTTGATTTTGATGTGAAGAACAATAGCATGCCATATGAGCTCTTTGGTGCTATTTAATTAGTCTTCAGTATAATGAAGTATATTGGTTCAAAAAAATTTATTAACTTTTGAAGCTTTGAAAATACTATCAGTGTAGTTATAAATTTTATTTAACCTCTAATTTTAGGTCATTTTAAATCATTAAAATTATAGTATTCCTTTGTCCAGAAGCTGGTGCTGTGGTGCAGGCAGCTGTACAGGGGGACCCTTTCTGTGAGCAGAAATAGGATGTTTGTGTTTATCTGGGTCACATTTCTGTTTTGGCCTGGATGTTAAACACAGGTTCTGGAACCAGTGAGGTGGGAAAGAGGAGGTGATGGCAAATCCCTGTCTCTGCCATGGCTGTGACCTGGGCTGCCCTGGGTGATGGTGAGCCTGAGGAGAGGCAGCATGGTCTGATCTGACACATCAGCTCTTCTGAAATCACATCCCTGAATTATGCTCATGTCTGCAGTACCAAGGTTTAATCCAAAGCAGTTGGTCAAGAAGCTTGGAATTTCAGTGGTTCTTAGTCACTCACCTGTGATTTTACCCAAAAGTGAGTGCCATGAAGTTCAGCAGGATAGTCTGACAGGATAGGCCAGAAGCAGTTTTGCCACTACAACTACAGATTTGTTGGCACTGATCAGTTGTTTACAATAATGTTTTATATAATTCAGTATGAGCACAGGGGTACATGAATTAATCCATGTTTCTGCAGTTTAAGCATTTGAGGATTCCTTTAAATCATTATCCCAAATCCAAAACAAACATTATACAAAATATGTTAATGTGTCTATTTTTGAAAGTGGCCAGAGACTGGCTAACAAGGAGTCTTTAGCAGTTCGTTTGGTATAGTTTTGTGTTCATGTGCAGTTTTGGCAGCACAGTGAGTTGTATTTTCTTTACTGTGGGTATAGGAGTATTCAGCTGCAGTTTGGGGTTTGACAGGAGCTGCCCTTGGAGCTGGTTAAGCAGCAGCACAGCTCCAGCTAATGGAAGTGCGGGATTTACAGCCTGAAGGCTGTGGATCTGTGCAGTAATCTGACATGGCATTGCCCAGTGGTAATGCCTGTTTCCCCTGTTTCTGATCCTTTGGTTTTCCTCCTGGTCAGTGGAGTCATTCCCTGGAATTCTCAGTAGCCAGCTGCCTGCCAGGCTGCTCTGAGTTTTGACCAATGTGACCTAAAATGGTCTCATAACACTGAGCAGTTTTTTAGGTGCACGGACACTGTGGTGATCAGATGTTTATGTTGGCTTGAAGGAGGGGTCATGGGAGGGAGAACACACTTGGGCTCAAGCCAGGGCTGCTCTGGTTTTGGTCTCAGCAGTTTTAGTTTGGATTTGGGTCAGCTCAGCAATTCAGTGCTGAAGTTCCCTCAGTAGCTATGGCTGCACTCGGGTTGTGTGGTCACAAGAACAGCAGTCACTCTGCCCTTGTCCTCCTTCCCTCATCCCATCAGTAAAAATCACCACTTACCTTTGACAATTTCTTCATTTGGGCCGTGTTTGTAAGCAAACCATTGCACCTCTTTACAGAGACTGGTGAACTGTTATGGTTCTACCACAAGAAAAGTTGGGGATTGTGCAGAATTGCAGGGAAGAGGAGTGCAGGCTGAATGAGTTTGTTTATTCTGCAATGTTTGCACTGTTTCTCAATTACAGAGTTTGGAGCTAAAGTCATACTAGAATCAGTCATCAGACCATTTTACAATCTTTTTCTATGGATGGATGCAAATATTTTCATCTCCTTAGCAAATCTAAGCCTAATAAATGAAGTAGCTATTTCTAGTAATAACCTTGTAGACTCCTGACTGATATAAGCCACAGCTGCCGAGCTTTCTGTGTAGTAAGGTGAAAATACTGACCTAAAACTGGTGATGGAAATGCTGCTTTTGACAGGAAAACTTGCTGATATTCTCAAGGCAGGAGATATGAAGTAGGAGAGAAATGCTGAGGGATTTTAGACTTTTAGAGAACTCGAGCTTTCAAAATTGAAGCTCTCTAGTGGTGTGCTGTTCTACTGAATTGTCATTCTCATGGGGAGATGGATGACTTTTGTATTTAGGGAGAATTGACACTGAACCCTTTCTCCTTGAAATGCTTTGTGTGAGCTTGACTCTACTGAGAAATGTATTGATACAGAAAGTTTTATTGAACTCTAAATGGTAAAAGCAAAAGCTGTTTACTAAAGAATTTAAAAGTTTTTTCAGAAGTTTGTATATATATATATATACATAACCATATATAGGCATTTGCATGGCTCGTAATCCACAAGCGAAGATCAGAAAACATTCCTGGAACAACTGGCTCTGTGATTCCAGTTAAAAGAAATTGCATTTCTAATTCATTTCCAGTTCTATGAGATGTGTAAACCTCACCCATCAGTTTAGAATGTGTTCTAGTATTGAAAGTTTCTTGTTATAGGAGAAATACCTAGGTTGGTTATGTTTGAAAATAGGTGAAAATTTCTGACAAAGCTTGGGAGTGCTCAAGTGATATCTATAATTTTATACACTGGGAGCTTGAAACTACAATAACAGCGCTGGGTTTTGGGGGTTTTTTTTGCTATTGTAAGTTTAGTTCTCATGGGGTTGAACAGTTCCTAGCCTAACCACCAGCAAACAGGGGTTATGGATTAATCTTCCACACCATACTGTGGCAAAAAAAAAAAAAAAAGTTTGCATATATGCTAGACTTCATATCTTAACTGAAGCAGATAGTGAGAAGCTACAGTTCTGGAGATTTTCACATAAATAATCTGCAGTCAGAACTTTATTTGATCAAAATAGTTTGAGAAGTGCTGTTTTCTTTGACTGTTTCCTTTATTTAGCAGGTGTTCAATCAGATTTGTTGGGGTTTTTTTGTTTGTTTTTAACTCCTTGGCTTCAGCAGTAAGATAAAAATGGGGAACATTGATAATTAGCAGGGTTCATCAGCCTTGTTTAGCAGGATTGTTTGATTCAATAGTGTTTGAATTGTTTGCTGCAATTCCACTACTTTTGCTTAATGTTGTCTCTTCATCAGCTAAGTCTAGGCATAACAACTTAGGTATTAATTTGCATACTTTGCTATAAAAATAGTTGCTAATTTAGCTACTCTGCTGTTGGGGCAGATAACAAATTTCTGTCTTAGATAAGTATGTGTGCATCTGCTACATCTTTTTATGAAAAGAGGATAAAAAAATCCCTTTAAAAAATCTTCTTGGATATTGTGAAGAAAGCATTGTAGGGTAGTATGTTCTAGGCCATTTATTCTGCAGTGTGGATGTACAATTGTTTAGTCTCTTCTTACACTGAATACATGAGGTATGTAAATAACCTTGAGGTGCCCAGAAGATGAGAGCTCTGGTGCACAGTCTGCACCTCTGGATGCAGGTCAGGGTATGGACACTGGTGATTAATGGATTTTAATGTTAAAATATGCAGCGAAATAAAAAGTTCTTTTATCTTGGAGCTTCTACTAAGGTATAAAATCTCTTTTTGGTTAGAGAAGCGGAAAAAGGATCTTTGAATACAGTTAATAACTGTTGGAAAACATGGATTTTAGTTGTTTTTTGAGTTTTTTTAACTTCTTACTCTTCTCACCATATAAAGGCACACTTTTTCACATGATCACACATGATAGCACTATCATCCTGCCTCCTGCTACCCCTTCCAGACTTCAGTTGTGTAATTATAGAAATTTGAGACACTCTTTTGCCTTTATTTGGCCCAGAAACTGGAATGGCAAACAGGATTGTTATGTCAGAAGATGGGCCTGAATAACATTGAAGGGGGCAGAGAGGGGCAGGGAGTGAGCATTCCTGGGGTCATGAAGTAAAGATTCCCTAAATTCTGTTGGTATTTGCAGCTTCTCTTCTATGCAGAAGCAAATGTTGCAAGAGTTCTGGGTATGTTTGGTAATCATTTGACAGATGAAGGTTGTGAAAAGTAAATCTTTGTAACATGTTAGTACTCTTTATAATTGCCAAGTTTTACTAAAAAGGCTTAGGTGTTTTGTCAGCATTGAATTTGCAACTCTTTGGGTCTCAGATACTCACTGTGTTTAGTATATTAAAATGTATGTTTCTGTTCCATAGTGTGAATGAGCAGAAGGAAACTGTTGCTAGATTATATGAACCTTGTTTTCTTAATCATCAGAATTTCAGGAGGTTGTGCCTGAGGCAAAGACAATTTGCTGTGTTTCCTATTTCAGTTTTGCCCTACAAACTGCCATAGTCCTGCTAGTCCTTTTCCCTTCTGCTGGTAATAAAGTCCTCTGAAGAACTTTCTTGGAGAATTTCTTGTCACTCTTCCTCTTCCTCTTTTCTGTCCCTGTCCATCCCATTGTGTACCTAACAGTAGTACTCGAGTCAAGAGAGGGATTTGAGGAATGGCTCACCAGAAACACCTGGAAATGAGCAGCGAGACCTGCAGAGCTCTGCAGAGCCTCTGGGTTTGTGGGAGCTGCAGAATTCTTGTCTGCTCACAAAAAAAACCAGAGCTTCAGGAAGTGAACAGGAAACAAAACATTGTCCTCACAAGGAAGGGCAACTTCATGTTGAATGAGACTGGGAGGAGCATCCACACAGATTCTGCTGTGACTTTTGGTCACTAAGTTTTGATACTTAGGATTAGCAAGGATGACAGGCTTTTTCTTTTCTTTTAAACTACTTTTCATAAGTCAGGTTTTTTAGTATCTGTTGTGACATGTTTATATGTTTTAAACATCAGTCCTAAAGTTTTGTTTCCTGACAAAGTAGCAGCTGCAAGATAGGGCAGCATCAGTAATCACTTCAGCATGAAAACCAAGCTGTGAGTCTTCAGCTAGGTAAGATGAATTGTTGTTATCTCAGGAACTTCCAATAAAAGACAGGTTATAATGCATATTAAGCAGCAGTTGAAATAAAAGGGTATTTGGGAAGTTTAGGGGGAGGAAAAATGTTCTATTAAAAAAAATATTGTGAGTAAACTGTAAGGTAAAACCAAGGTATCCAATTGGTAACAGTAAAATCATGGCAGCAAACCAAATCCTGTCTATTTTCTAGCTGTGGTGCAATCTGTGGTTGCTTCCATGTTTTGAAGTACAGCTCAAGAAACTTTAGCTCACAGAAGTTTCTTCTGTGAGGTGCAGAAAGGCAAAGATTTCAGGCTGTTGCACTCATGAAAGCAGTTTTCTGTACTATAGCCAGAGAGGTAAAGCAGGAGCTGTCTGAGTCCCGTGAAATGAAGTATTTTGAGGGTTTTTTGTAATGTATGTAAGCACATCATCTCCTGTAAATATGTCTGCTCTGGAATGAGTCAAGGGTTCAGCTTGAGCATAAAATAAGGAACATTTGTGATTTGATTATAAGGTATTTGTTGAGTAGTAGAAATACAAAATTTGAAGGGAGTGTTTAAAGAAGGTGTGTAAGTTACATGCAGCTAAGCAGGCTCAGCTGTTGAAGCTTTTCTCTCTGTAACAGAGAGCTCCAGACTGGCTATTTGAAGGTGCTCTCCATTGGGATTGTAGGTGGCTCCATTTGCTATAAATTTACTCTCCTGTTTCACAAGTTCTTGGGCATTGTGTGTTTTTATGTGAAACTTAAAGATGTAGGCCCTTTTTGTCAATTAAATACCAGCACTCCTTTTCAAAACTGCATCAACATCATCCCATTTTGCCCTGTTGCATGTTCTGTCCTTTTACACTCTGTACAGTGTGTGAATATATTCAGGTTCTGTTGAAAATCCAAAGGTTTGAGCTTTGTGGTGAAGGTACAGAACTGAAGTTAAACGGGAAAAAAAAGTGCTGCTGGATTTTAGGGTTTTGGTCACGCCAGTGTAGGAGATTTTGGACTGTGCATAAAACAAAAAGCTTTGGAGTATTTCCAAATAAGAACAGATCTGTGAGCCTTTTGGGCAGAGTAGTTTATTGTGACTTAGACAATTATTAATTGAAGTATATTTCTGCAATTTTAATGAAAAATGAGATTTTTATTTTATTTTTTTACATTTTCTGTTGGAACACAATGACCGGAACGGGGAAAGCTGCTTAATTCTTTCCCTTGATTTGCATGGTCAGAATTTAAACCCCATTTCTAGGAAAGTTTGCTTCACAAATAGAATACAATAGAGAGTGGTTGCAGATGTGTGTTGGGAGCAGAGCAATAGAGGCCAGGGAAAAAGTACTTGCTGCAGAGAATAGGGATGTTGCATAATAGCAGTGTTGTATAACACAGGGCAGTATTTCTGCCTTCAGTTTGTTGATTTGCTGTATTAGGAACCTCCAGCACCTGTAGATAATTAAGGAGTCTCTCAAATTGTAAGAATGGTTTTGGTTTTAAGTTTAAACTTCCTGTGTTAACATCTGCATGCCTTGTAGAAAATCTTTTGAGATATGCATATAAAAATGCACAGAAATGCATGCTGCAGTGCCTTTACATAATCCAAAATGGGAATAATATTTTAAAACATTCAGAGGTCAAGAACCTTACACAGTTTTTTTTACTGTTACAGGTCTGCTTTTGACTAAAAGGTTGAGCAACTTTGTACTGCCATTATTGAATCTAGTTTTTAAACTAATTTTATAATCCTGCTTAATCCAGCAATTCTCTCTCATAATCAGTGGGAAAGATACCATTATATGGTAATGAAACAGCTTAATCTGTCTCACATCTGTTCTGAAATAAAAATAATACAACCTATATATAATAAGAAAAGTACTCAAAAATACTTGAAACTTTTGATTTTTTTGTCTCAGAAAGATATAGAATTCTCAGACATTGGGTAATCTGGTTTTGTGAATCTGATTAAGTGTTTTTCCAATGCAGTAGGAAATTGAAACACAAAGCAATTTGGGGAATTGGTCAGATTAGTCTGTTTTCACTACATCTGCAGTTTGGCATAGTGGGGGTTTTTTTCATGTTTTTGTCAGTGTTTTCTGAGTGGATTTACCTTATGTGCAGTGAAGGAAATGTAAGATTAATCTTAAGAAATTGATGGCATCTGAATGGAGCAAAAACCAAATCTCATCTGCTGGGAGAGATGAATTCATTGACAGACATGCAAATGAGTTTTGGCAGATTTCAAGTGTATGTTCAGGAAAATGTGATAGAAGCTTGCTGCTGCTAGTGCTGGTTTTACAGTGGCTTTGGAAATGTGATTTTCTGATACTTTTGCAGGTTTTTAGTATACCTGCAGCTCTCTTGCTCCATTCCTATCTGTGAGGGAAGCAAGGGAGATGTAGAAACCCTGACTGAAAGCAAACCTTTGCTCAGGTTCGTTTTCTGTTTAAAAGAGAAATTATTTTGGGTCTATCTCATTTAGTTTAAAATAATTGGAAGACAATTTATTTAAATGGTTTGGAGAGGTAAAGAATCCTTTTTTTTTTTCTTTTCTGCGTAACCCCCTGCCTGGAAATTTTATGACTTAACTACCTGTCTGCCACTCTTCTCAGTCTTTAATCAGGATGGCTGCCTCTGTTTGTGTACAGTGGAGAAATGGTGTGTGTGTGTGTACATGCATGTTTATTTCTTTTTTTAATATAATTTTTAAATTAATTTTTTTTTTTCTCAAACGTGGTTGCTGAAGATGGCGAAAATTTGCAAATTTATGTCTGGAATGTATCTTTTCACATAATTCTTTTGCACTGGGAAGATGTAGGATTCCCAGGAAAGGAAAGAGGCTGAATGAGGAGGCCAAGAGCTTTCCTTAGGAAAGGGAAGCCATGGAAGGATCCACTGCTGGTGTCCAGAGCAAAAATTCACATTTTCCCAAGGGAGAAAAGAAAGGCAGATCTTTTGGAATGCAGACATTAAGTGTTGATACTCTGCAAAAGAGGGAAAGGAATAACATTAAATTGTGTTTGATATGATTGTTTTTCTGCTTATTCAGATGCACTTACAGATTTCTTAATACACAAATTAAAAAATGCAGAGAGATGTTTTCTCAGAGATGACTATTGACAGTAGGACTTCTTCTTTTTAAAATAAATGTAGTTATCTATGCACTGTAGATGTAAAAGTGCTTTGCTGATCAGAGAAAGATGTATTGAGCAATAAACTTGCTGAGGTGCCTTTGCACTGTGGTGTTCTTACCTTATTCTTAGGCCTCAGAAAGCTGAGGTGCTTCTTCTCCAATCCTGTGTTTTTCACCACGTGTCCCTAACCATGTTTTGAACTCCTGTGAGCTGTTGCAGTGCAAATAACTCCTGTCAGTTCTCACTGTTTGTTACACTGGAAAAGTGCTTTTTTAGAGTCTGTGTGTACTTTATAATAGAACTAATACACCTTTAAAGAAGTATTCTACGATACACTCAGGAAATGTGAGCACTCCTTTTCCTTTGCTGCTGTAGCCATTTCAGGCAGTGCCTTTTAAGCTTCAGTGTGGGGTTTGCAAAGTGACTGCTGCTTGCACTCTGCACCGTAACCTTCTTTGCTCCCATTTGGAAACATACTTTTCTTTTGGCATACTCAGTTTATAACTCACTGTATTCCACCCAAGTGTCTTTACCTTCATAGGCAAGGATGTTTTATTTACCAATTAACTGCATTTTATTAATGATGAGCTTTGTTTTTTGCATAAACCATATGAAATATGTTAAAATTATACATAAATCAGGTGGGATTTTTTTCTTGTAGTATTGAGCTACCTGTAAGTAGTGATGTATTTAATATAAGCCATTGCTCTTTTTCTCCAAGCTTCACTAGTTTGGTGGGTTTAGTTAGGTTTGGGTAGTCTAATTTGTTTTGTTTTGGTTTAGTGAAGTTGTGTGTGAAATGCTTTGGTTCATGATTGAAGTTGCAATCTGTCAATTTTCAAAACTTAGTGCACGGTTCATTTTTATATTAAAGGAACAATCATATCCAAATAAGATGATAAAGCAATAATGCTACTGTGTTAAATGCCAGTATTACCGTTGCAGCCTTATTTGGGTATGTAAATTCAGTGGTTAACCATTTTCTGTCATTGACTTATACTGTATGTGACGTTTTGCTCATTTTGAAAAGCAAAGAAACTGCCCAAATCCATCTGTCTTTACTCCATGCTGCTCTGGGTGTGAGATTTTTGAGTGTTTTTTCGTTTTTAATTCCGTTCTCCCTCTGATTGCTTGATGGCATTAATAGGCTTGGCATCCTTATGGTACCACTAGGGAGAAATGAGGGGTTTGCTCTGTAGGCTCTGTATCTTCAAATTCATTTATGTCTCTAAATGTGTGAGGCTTTGAAAGGGCTGCTCATGGGGACAGGAAGTGGGAAACTGTAAGGGTGAGTGGAAAATGGAATACAGAAATAAACTTCGTTCACATTATGATAAGGGTATAACAAATTAGAAGAAAAAGCAATTGGTTGGTGACATTACTGACCAGAAACAATAAAATGAGAAGTGACTTATGCCAGATGTTAGAATCAAATCTTGTTGTTGCCTCTAATTGTGTGAATTAAGGAAATATGGTTTCTTCCTTTTGAACTCCTGTTGATGGACTCTAAAATAAAGAAAATGTTTGTTACTTTGCCTAAAATAGGAAATCGGATGTTACTACACTGGATTGTGCCGTGTCCTCTAATATTTGTTTGCTTGTTTCTGCTCACACTGCCAATACAAAAGGAGCTTTAGCTAATAGACATGCTGAATTCTGACATTGTAGTTGATAAAAAGATCTTAGAGAGAGCCTGCTGAGGCTTTGGTTTGTCCCAACAAATGACCAAGCAGGATACTGATAACCATTAAATGGGTATATTTTTCTGACTTAATAGGGGTCTTTGGAAAAAAATGCTCTGTTTCATGTGATAATTGTATGCCAAAACCATTTCTTTCTAAAGCTGCTTTGTTTGGAAGCTTCACTTGGTGTATATATGCATTAATGTATGTATGTGTGCACACATTTTTTATATATCTATTCATAGATTACATACTAGTCATATGAACACATGATGTGATGAGAGTATTATGTGGATAAAATATAATATTTGAAGCAATTATTAGAAGAAAATGGTCCTCAGCAGCTGGATAAACAATATTTTCTCAGAGTTTGTAAATGCAGGTGGAAGACTTTTTTGATAGGAGGTAGTGAACTTTTCTCTCAAAAGTTGAAGAAACAGAATATAAATGCATAATTTTTGTGATCCTGTGTCATGTCCCTTATCATGTTGTAGTTGTGGTGTCACTTGTTGTCTTGTCAGAATCATGAGTGTGAGAGGATCTGAAGGCATGAAGAGGTGTAAGTAACCTTTTAATGCCTTTGGTCCTACTTTTTGCTGATATGGATTGCACCTTAAGTGAAGGTTGTTTATGCTGATTTAAGCTAGACACTGGTTGCACTCACCTGAAACTACTGCAATCTAAATTGACCCATATCACACCTAATGCTGTATTTACCAATGACAGTAATGCAGAAAATTTCTTCAGCAGAATTTTATTCCCTGGAACATGAAAATAAAGTATTAACTTGCTGCTTTGCAGTGTTTCCCTAAAAAGGGATTTTTGGGATGTAATGTTTTTTTTGCAAATGATAGCTGATTTTTGAGGGTTTTTTTTTTTTTTTTTTGGAAGTCCCCCAATATAGATCCTTGTCCACATTCTTGGTCTCAATTCTTGACATTTATTTTTGCATTGCCTATTAGACAGTATAGATGTGTGGTTTTGAAAAAAATATATTTTTCTCTCTGGTTTAGAGCACTCATTGGTATAAGGGAGTGTCAAACTTCAGACTTGAGAAAGAGTAGTACCAGAAATTTCATCTGGGTTTCTGGGGCTTTTTGTGGTGTGTTGTTTTTTGTGGATTTTTTTCATTGTTTGTTTGGTTTTGTTGGGTTTTTTTCCTCTGACTATTGAATAACTGCATTTAGGAGGGTTAATGGACTTGTAAGTTTAATGTCAGCTTGTTGGAAGAAGCCACTTTCTCTTTTTCAATATAAACCACCAGCAATAAAACTGTACCTTTGATATTTAACACTTGAAACCTTTACTGCAGTTTGTCTCCTGTCAAGTAAGAGAATTTGAGACGGGTTATGGTCAACTTGAAGTAATTGCTGTGTGAGGAAGTTTGGATACCTTGTTTCAGGCATCCTGAATGTTGTCCTAGCTGTGTGTTCCAGTGGAGTTCTGGAGACAATCAGACACATGTGAGGTTTGGTTTTAGACCCCCTGGGTGCCTGAAATGGGGCAGCTTCCAGGCAAACGAGCCTTCAGCCATCAGATGAAGATTTGTTTTTAGAAAGCTGTTCTCTGTCTCCCCCACTTCATTCCAGTTACCAAGTTGATCTAATAAGATGCTGCACCTGTCCAAGGTGTTAAGTTTCCTTATCTCACTCCTGTAAATGTGCTGGTTTAATTTGAACTTGTTTGTTTTGCATAGAGAGTAGTTGTGGTGGCTTTGGTGTGGGAGTTGTGTAGTGAGGAGCTGGGTGCTGGAGGTTGCTTCTTTCAGAGCTCGCTGTCACACTTTGTTAGCATGGAGAGTGTAAGTCCTGAGTTTGCAGAGCTGCTCACTGCTCTGGGCCAGCAAACTGCCTGAGACTTAAAGGACAGCCTGCTCCTAGTGGTTAGAAAGAACCTCTTAAAAAAAATCAAACTCTCAGCTGCTTTAAACAGGCTCTTATATCCAGCATTTCTATCTTAGCTTTATTTTGCTACTTAAAAAGGGAAATGTTTTTGAACTAGTGGGATCAGAAAAAGCAAGATAAAATTTTAAAATTGGCAGTGAAACAACTTTTCAGCTCTTTTAAATTGAGGATACAAGTATTTTGACTATGTAGGAAAGTACATTCATGAATTTACAAGCAGATTATGAAGTCTTTTTTAAAAAGAAATCTAGTATTTCTTTTTTTATTAACTGCTGTTTGCTTCTGTGTAAACATTTAACCCTTTGTGCAAAGGAGAGTTTCTAGGTATTTTTTAATTCCTTTTATGGCAGTGCTAGTTTCTTTTGGTCAAAATGTTTTCCAAAGTGAGTTTAGGATGTGGGGGAGAACATGTTTAAAATGAAGTTTGAGCTTTCATTGGTTCAGCATCTGTCAGTGCTTGGTGTGAAGTTAGTATACACTTTAAAGAGTGTGTATTGTAGTTTTCAGCCCTGAAGGAGTTGCTATGATCTCACCACTTAAGGATTTCTTAGACTGAAAGATGATGTTTTACACTCATTTCCCTCTGTCAGAAAATTTCAATATTCAGAATTTTTCTCCCTGTCCCTCACATTTTCTTAACATTCTCAGTGAGTCTTAGTTATATTTACGAAACCTTGTTAAATGTGATTCAATTATTTTGCAATCATGGAATTGAAAATATACCTAAAGGTAGAATGTGATCTGTGGTCCATTTACAAGAAGTTGTGGGAAAGAAGTATAATTTTATTTTTAGGTCATAGAATAAGATGTTGAGTCAACATTTGAAAACTTTTTAATAGCTGAATTAATTTATGATTAATGGAATCTGAAACATCCTCTGTTGAAGGTTCTTGCCATTTCTTGCATTTTTTATACTATTTTACTGAGGACATTCTTTTCCTGCACATTTTTAATTTAGGGATAGTAATGCAAACCTAATAGTGATGTGTCTATATGATATACATATAGACTGTGTAGTTAGGCAGAAATTCTGTCTTCAAAACTACCTATTTTCCTCATTGTACACACTTAAACCTCACCTGCTCTAAGAGGCATCTCAGCAAAGACCGGTCTAGGAAAAGTGACCTAACTACAAACAACTGAAGTGACCTGGGCCCTGACCTACTGGTAGTTTCAAAACCAGGAGAGCATGTTGACGTGGTTTGAGAGGAAGTATGTTTTCTGGGATATGCTGTGGTCACACCAATGGGGTTCAGATTTGAATATTGGCACCTGGTGTGGCCTGTGGGGACCTTAGATACGCCTCTGAGAACACAGGGGTTAAAAAGCAGAGCACTCCCCTGGGAAGCTCTCTTGGGTTTCCGGCAGGAAAAGAGTTCAGATCTCTCCTTCCCCCTGTCCCAGCTGCCAGCGAGGGCGGGGGAAGCCATGCGGCCGTGAGGTTAGGCCAGGGCCTTGGACAGAGATGGGAGGTAGGCCTGGCCCAAGGGTGGAAGAGAGAGGAGCACCGGGAGGTACTGGGACTGTTACCTTGAAATTTGGTATCATGTGTTGGCAGCATGGCCAGGCCTGCAGAGAAGGGGGGGTTTGCAGTGAGAAGGTGTCCAGCCGCTTGTGGGTGCTTTTAACCCCTTTTTGGACAATGAAAACTTTACAGAACAATAACCTTCCCTAGAAGAGAGATAGAGCGGAAGATGAAGGAGGAAATGAGCAAGTGTGATGAAGGTCTGGGCAAGTGAGAGATGTTGGAAGAATAGAGAGGAATCTCAGGTGGGAAGAGATGATGGAGTGGCTTGCTGGACTCTTCTTGTATAGCCATGGACAGAACCATGTTCCTTGTGACACAGAGACTGCATCCAGGAAGAGGTGATGGCTCAGAACCAAGAGGGTTCAGTGTTGGTACCCCTTGGCCCCAGGGGGTGAAATTTGGGGGGGACAGGTGTCCCAAAGGTGAGACTGTGCCTTTTTTGGATCGGGACAAAGCATCCTTAAAAACACGACCCCAGAAGCAGCTCTGGTCCATGTGCAGTGGTGAGAGCACTGGACGTGAAAGGAAGAGGTCACGATGGCAGATGTTCTCCGGGCAGTGCCACGAGCGTCATGGAAACACACGGAGGTTTCAGCGGTGTTTCCAGGGGAAGCCTGTGGCACAAGAAGGACCCCTCTCCTCTTGACGAATTGAGAATTTATTATCTACAGGGTGGTGGTGGACTGAGAGTCGGTGATTTGGGGGATAGATGTATTGGAAATTTTGGTGGGGGGAGGAGGAAATGTATTTGTAAGGTTTTCATTTTCCCTGTCTGTTTCTTTTTACTTGTAATTTAGTTAATGAACTTTTCTTTATTTCTAAGTGGGGGGCCTGCTTTGCTTATTCCTGGTCACATCTCACAGCAGATACCAGGGAGAGTGTATTTTCATGGGGGCACTGGCATTGTGCCAGCGTCAAACCGTGACAGTATGTCCAAGAGCTTATGCTTTTTAAGACTTAAATCTTGTTCAGAATAATTAAATAACATTTATCTTTATTGTAAGAACACTTTAGGTTTCTATCCAGTGGAGATTAAAATAGAGAACAAAAGTATTTACCTGCTTTGATGGTGTTATGTGGCACAGAGGAAAAATAATAATCATTCAGAGGAATCTGCTAATGTCTTTTTACCTAGAAACGGTAATTTCTAAAGTTAGGGGAGATGCTGCAGTGAGATTTTTATCATGCTCTGTGGGAAATGAATTTGTAGAGAAGTCTTGCTTCCAGCAATGCCTGTGTTATAAATGATCAGCCAGAAATCCAAATTAATAAATGCCAAAGATTTTTTTTCCACGACCAAAATACGGTCCCCAAAAACCACAACCAAAGAGACAGCGTCGAGATCAGCGCTGGGTGAACCTGGATCCGACCTCTGTCGCATCAGATCCCCCTCTGTTCACCAATGCCGTTTCCAGCAGGGCTGTTTTGTCCGGTTTTTATGCCTGAGGGAGAGGTGCCCCAATTTCCTTTGTCACCCCGCATGTGTGTGAGGGTTTATTTCACTGTGCAGGGCTGGACAATCGCTGTTTCCTGAGTAGTGGCAGGCGCTGATCATGTCAGGGGAAGTCACAAATTCAGATGTATGTTCCTTGGTGACTTCAGTTATCTTGATTAATGGTATCTATCAAGGATGATCACCCTTGGGTGTCCCCTTATGGCTCTAGAGGAAGCCCATCCCCACTCTGGCCACGTTCTTTCGTTGGTAAACGAAGCATTGTTCTCCTGCTGCCTTCGGGAGTTTAGTAATTCCACAGTAGTTATCTGTCTCTGGCTGCTCGTGGTCAGAGGCTTGCTGGATTTTATAATTTTTATAGTGTGAAAAATGCCAATCACTTGGGTTTTTTTAATTTTTTAAAAAATTAATAGTAATGAAATGGTTATAAAAATAGTAATGCAATTAGAGTAATAATAATTTGGACAATTTGAATTAGGACAATATGAGACAATAGAACCAAAGAGTTACAGACAATCCAGCTACCTTTTTCTGGGCAGCACAAGCCCAAAGAAGGACCCCCATTAACAAAGGGTTAACCCTTTAAAACAACAGCCTGTTGCATATTCATGCCCTTTCATACATGATGCGTAAATTCCATTTAAAGACAGGATTCTGTCTGGTCATCTTCAACTTCTACCTCTGAATCCTAACAGCACCTTCAAGGCAGGAAGAAGTTTGTTTTTTCTGATAAGAGGGCAATAAATTCTTTTTCTCGGAAAGTTTTAGGTCTCCTGTGGCTGCTATTTCGCTGCAAGTCCTTTCTTTAAAAAAGTATCCTACATAGTATGGTTTCTGTCACAGACATGTTTCATGAAAAATCCTTTCCTTAGGTTTTTTTCTCCTGAGAAGCTGAGAGGCCTCAGGAACAAAATGTAAACATTGATTATCTGCTGCTGTGGAATGCAACAGGTGCATCTGTGATTGGTCTCATGTGGTTGTTTCTAATTAATGGCCAATCACAGTCCAGCTGTTTGGACTGTCTCAGTCAGTCACAAGCCTTTGTTATCATTCTTTTTCTATTCTTAGCTAGCCTTCTGATGAAATCCTTTCTTCTATTCTTTTAGTATAATTTTAATATAATATGTATAATAAAATAATAAATCAAGCCTCCTGAAACATGGAGTCAGCATTCTCATCTCTTCCCTCATCCTGGGAGCCCTGTGAACACCACCACAATTGGCCTGTTGCATTCCACAGCAGCAGATAATCATTGTTTACATTTTGTTCCTGAGGCCTCTCAGCTTCTCAGGAGTAAAAAGTCCTAAGGAGAGGATTTTACATGAAAAGATGTCTGTGACAGTAGTTAATGGAAACGACAGGTGATTACAACAACAGTTAGAACTCCACCTTGGCAGCAACTAGCCCAGCCTGTGAACTCTGCAACTTTTTTTAAAAATGGGCAGCTTTTCTACTCATTACAATCCATTCTCCCCTTAAGCATGAATTATTTGCTAACATATATTACACCTGTCCCTGTGCAGCCTTCCAGCAGGACGCAGCCATGGCCACGGAGATCGGCTCCCCGCCACGCTTCTTCCACATGCCGCGCTTCCAGCACCAGGCGCCGCGGCAGCTCTTCTACAAGCGGCCGGACTTCGCCCAGCAGCAGGCCATGCAGCAGCTCACCTTCGATGGGAAACGCATGAGGAAAGCTGTCAACAGAAAGACTATAGACTACAATCCTTCTGTCATCAAATATTTGGAGGTCGGTAAAGGGATTTTTGGATTTTGTTTAGAAATATTTTTCTTTTCTTGATATTTGGGATTGTCCTTTCAGTTTCTGCCGAGCGGTCTGGAATACTGGGAGAGCTACTGCTGCATTTTTAAGCAAAATTCCAAATGCTTGTGAATTTGTTAAAATTATAATAATATAAATAAAAATAAAATAAAAAAGGTATGTTGGGCATTGGCAATAAAACTGCAAGTGTTCTGTATTTTGTGTAAATACCAACTTTTACATTTTGTCTTGAAATTCCAAGTTGGTGTGCAGTTGAATATCTTGTGTAATGTTCTGGCTTTTTGTTATAGTAGCTTTCTTGAGCTAGGCACAATAAGCTCTTGGAGGTCTATAAAACACTCAATATAGCTACTCTTGGAGGCATAAAAATTAGCAGGATGGCTTCTGTTGCAGTGTTGGAAACAAAAAGGTTTAATAAAAGGCAGAATAACAAACAGAGAAAAACCGAGCTGGGTGCCAGAGGTTCTTGCTCTCGGTAAAACACCTTACAAAAGTGATTCGTTTCTTTGTTCACTTCTTGTTCTAGTAAATTGTCTAGGCAGGACTTTTTGGCTCCTGTCCAATTGGCTATCCTTAAGTTTGAGGTGAAGTGCCCTAGGCCTATAAGGTGGCTTTTTCACCTAATTGAGGAGAGAAACTTCTGGGCTTCTTTCCTTTTTGAGGGGACAAAGGATAGTTTTGTCACTCCGTCAACAAGGAACACACTCCTATAGCTTTTCATAAAAAACTGATTATAAATAATGTAGTCATTCTTATTTTTGCTTTTAAATAGAAATTTCCCAAAATGGAACATGAACCATTGCCCCTTCCCCTCAGGACACTAGAAATGTTTTCTCATCATTTTACTAAATAGCTCTTCAGCTTGCAGTGTGGCCTCTGAAAGTCATTTCTGTACAGTTAAGAAATAGAGAAGAAATTTTATTGAAGAAATGTTTCTGTAAAAATGCTTATTTAGCTCACCTGATGGGATAGCATTATTTAAGAAATACAATTTTCTCATCCAAAATTAACTCTACAAGTACTGGACGTTACCCTGGAAGAAATAGAATGAAATCTAAATACTGGCATTGTTACAGCTGCAGGAGCAACATTGCAAAAATGTGATGAAATTAATTCCATCTGCTATGGTTATGCGTGGTTATGGCTTGTAGGTGTTAACAGTTAAAAGGTTTTTATAATAATTAATCTGTTATCTGAGATCTGTTTGAACATCAAATATTTTAAATGCATTCTTATGTTTTAGGAATGCCCCAGAAGAGATTCTATTAGTAGTGGGCTCTTCTAAAAAATATTTTTGAAGTCCAGGAACTTTTTACTGTGGCAGGACTAAGCACCTCAAAATTCTGTTTATTAAAACATTAACAACATACAAAAAAATCTGATCTCCATCTGCTGGCTTCAGTGCTACTGTTTTAATTTAATGTGGTTCTACAAAAAATAACTAACCAAGAAAATGTGTAATTTGCTCTTGGCTTAGGAAGTTGTAGCAAACTGTAGTGGTGCATGCTGGGAATGTTTTACCTAGAATTGTAACTTGTTTCCAATATGTGCACACATCCAAATTGCTAGGGTCTGTGGCACAAAGCCAAAATAAATAATTTAATTCTGAATTAATGAGAAGCGTTTTGAAGAGGTTTTGTTTGACAACTCAGAAAACTTAAGTAATTGAAGGTGTTATCCCTTGACCTTCTAAGTTTTACCCTTTGAAGGCATTGTCTTTATGCTGGCACTGCAGAAGGTCCTTTTGTGGCTCATGCTGCTGTGTCGATTTCATGGGGAGTTCATCAGCACAGCTGCTAATGGTGTAAATATCAAGCGTTGACACTGGGCAGCAGAGTCCCACAATAATGTTCCTTGTTACATAGGACTGCTGCTTTCCTGGAGTTGCTTCAATCCGATGAAATTAACACTTTAAACATTCCATAAACTCCTTTTCTTACAGAATATAAACTCCACATGTTCCTTTTCCTGAGTCCAAAGTCTTAACACAGTTCATTCCAGAATCCTTGGAGCACTTCAGAATTTCCCAATCGGATGTCCATGTGTTTCTTATTTTCTGTTATTTAACAAGGAAATGCTCTGTTATGAACTAGGAGTTGTTTTCCTCTTTCCAGAATAGAGTGTGGCAGAGAGACCAACGAGATATGCGAGCGATCCAGCCCGATGCAGGATATTACAATGATGTAAGTAAAATTTTCCTGTTCACTGATAAAGTTGTGCAAATAAAATTTGTCCAGAAAATAGGAATAATTCTGCATGTCAGCTGAGGTTATTTTTGTTATCTGCAAAAAGCCTTAAATCAGTGAAGGGTATCTTCACTCTTACATGATTTTGTTCTGTTGGAATCCATGTCCATGAAGGGACCTTAAACCTGGACGGGCTTTTAATTTCTGTGCATAAGAACTTTCATCATGCACTGAGGTTGCAAAGCTGCTCTTGAAGATGCTGTTTCTGGATGTTTGTGTTTTTAAATCATACAGACTTTGAAACACTTCTACCAACTTAATTCTGATAATATCCCAGCAAACAACAACCTTGCTTTTCCAAAAATGGGTGTTCAGAATGTGTTCTTTTCTTGAAGTTTCTGATTTCAGTGTCGTCAGTAAATCTTTTCTTTCTTCTCTTACAGTTGGTCCCTCCTATAGGAATGCTGAACAACCCTATGAATGCTGTGACAACAAAATTTGTTCGGACATCTACTAATAAAGTGAAATGCCCAGTGTTTGTTGTCAGGGTGAGTACAGTGTTGGAATTACTTTGTTGTGTTGCCTTAATTTGAATTAGACTGATTCTTAACTGAACGATGGCAGTTAAAGCATCTTTAAATAAAAATAGCATTTGCAGTGTATGAACTACTTCTGTGTCCAGTCTTTCTCTGGAGAGCTTTAGGAAAATAAATAGGAAAGTCTTGAGTACACAAGAGTTCTTACTCTGAGTTTAGGGCACAATTCCTACATTCCTTATTACATTTCAGAGACCTGACATGTCTTGACTCAAAAGAAAGGAAATTTGCTCTCTGTGCTGTTGGAGTCTCATAGCAGCTTTTAACAACTTTTCCAAGATGTCACAAGTATTGTTTAGTATGGCTATTATGTGCTAGAAATGCATTGGTGCCAATAAGCTGTTTCATCTTTACAACTAGAGTTTTTCATTGTTTTTACAGTGGGCTTTGTCCTGTTGTTACTAAAGTCAAAAGTCCTCTTGCACAGTTCTGCATTTTTGCCTTCTCACATCCTCTAGAAAGTCATTGAGTAGCTTCCATTTCCACAGAGTCCCTGAAGAAGCTCATTATTTATTTGAAGAATTGTGAAGAAATATTGGAATGTTATATTTGCACAGTTTAGTTAAATGTTTCTTTTGCAGTGGACTCCTGAGGGGAGACGCTTGGTCACTGGTGCATCTAGTGGGGAGTTCACTTTATGGAATGGACTGACTTTCAATTTTGAAACAATATTGCAGGTAAAGTAATCTGTCAAGATTTCTTTGTATTTCCTTGAGGTCTTGGAGCATGTTTTAGGAACACATCTTCACCCTGTTCATCATGGGTCTGTGGTCTGAGTGGTGATGGGAGCCTTAGAGGTCTTCTGTCCTGTCGTGATCCCATGTCAGGCCATGGCTACAGGCAATTAATTTAATGCTTCTCATTCCACCTCCATCTTCTATATTAACTGTTCTTGAGAATGTACTAGGAGTATTTGTAATAATAAAGAAACACTTTGGAAACAAAGTGCTAATTCTCTTATTTAGAAGACCATTGTATACAGAGTAAGGGATTTTTCCCCCCAACATCTTGAATGTAATTAGATCATCATTGTTCTCGTTTCCTCATTGCAGCTGTTAAGTCGGAACTTTAGTAACTTCAGTGTTTGTGTGGATCAGAGAGTATTGGAATGTGTTTGCTAGAAGTTCTGTTTCTGAATTTGCAGGCTCACGACAGCCCTGTAAGGGCTATGACTTGGTCACACAATGATATGTGGATGCTGACAGCAGACCACGGGGGATATGTGAAATACTGGCAGTCCAACATGAACAACGTCAAGATGTTCCAGGCACATAAGGAGGCGATTAGAGAGGCCAGGTTTATACACAATATACCATTTTCTGTAGTACCTATTGCCATGATTAGACTGTTCTCTAAGTGTATTCTGGGTGCAGAAATGCATGGGTTCTGTCAGATTCTGGGAAACTTCCTGCACCACATAAACACAGTATTTCCTTTTGTTTCCACATTCTCACCGTTTTGCTGGCACCTTTCTGAATTAGTATTGTCCCAGTATCCGCCTCTGCAATATGTTAGAGATGTATTTGTCTGCCGCATTTTGCACTGGTATTCTTTTCATTTTTATATGGTGACGATGTGTATCAGTTATTCCTTTTTATACGCACTGTGTAAGACAACAATTTCATTCCAAATAAAGAATTCAGTCTTTAATAGTCTAACTGAATAAAATATCAAGCCTTCAGAAATAAAACACCTGCATAGTTCTCACAAAATAATAAAACACTAAATAAAGTGAAGAACTGCTTGGCTTGGTGAAGCCAAGTCTTCCAGTAATACTAAATACCCACGCAGACTGCCACATACAGAAGTCTAATGTTAATACTGAATGGGTTCTTCAAGCTTGAAACTGTAAGAAAGCCATTGAAACGAAGATTGTAGGATATTCTCTTGGTTCAGTGTTGATGCCTCAGTTGTGCAAATGTCTATATAAAAAATCCAAAGTGATACTTATCAGTAAGATGTAAATGAAGGGTGTTTCTAGAGCAAACCTGCATATAATTGTTAGTAAATGTTTTTAAAGTAAGCCTGAAGAGAAGCTGCAGATCCCAAATGGCTCTAAAACAGTGTTTCTTTGGGTTCAGGTGCTGGCCCATGGTGATAAAGGTTCACTGCCACAAACTCACTTTCCACTAAAGTCACCATTTTTCTTGGTAGGGTGCAGCACTTTCTGCCAGAGTTTGGTTATGAGAAGTGCTTACTTTGGATTCAGTTACTGTCTGACTATCACGGCCATGCACCGAATTTCTCTACTGCTTTAGGCCCTTTCTTGATCATAAAGATCTAGGATTTCACAAGGGCTCCCTTGTGGTCTTTCACTGCACCAGAAAGAAAGTTGAGTGCCTGTCAGCTGTGGGAGGTGTTCTGGCCCTATTCACATGGTTAAATAACTCCTTGCTTTTCCAGTGACTTTTATCAATCAATGTTAACTGCTGAACCTGGAAGCTGCTTACATGTCTGTAGGATTCTTTTCATGTTGTTGGTGGGGTGTAATAAGAGGGAGAGTTTCCAAATTGCTCTTATAAGTGTTTGTTTTATATAGGTTTTTTTTCCCCCAACAGTTAAACCAAGTAGCATTTTCCTGTAACCAGCTTTCCCTTATGTTTTGCTTCTCTGCTGCAAAGCACCTGTGGCTGAAGAGGAGTTTTTTCCTAAGAACTGTTCTCCTGTGCTTCTATGCAGTGTCACTTTCTTGTGGTATTACCAAACATGAAAATCTAGGCTGACAGTTACCAAGCCATATTGATGTTGCTTCTCATCCTGCAGAGAAGGCACTACTGTGTGCAGTCACAGATAGGAAGGTGCTAAGAATAAATGACAGATTTTTTCCTCATTTGACAGGGGACTGCAATGCAATAGTAATCTTTTGCTGAATTCATGTCTTGTGGTGAAGTGCCGTTTGGCAGGCGCTGTATTCACTTAGAGGTGCCTATGTTCAAATGCCTCCTTCAGTGTATAACACATTACAGTATAATTTTGCCCTGTCTGAGAAGCATAGATAATCTGTTAAATGCTGACTTCTTTCCCCTGCTGTGTGTCTTCATGTAACAGTTTCTCACCCACGGATAATAAATTTGCTACATGCTCTGACGACGGCACTGTTAGAATCTGGGACTTTCTACGTTGCCATGAGGAGAGAATTCTTCGAGGTATGTGTACCAAAAGTACTGATTGGGGTATTTCAAGAGGGGGAAAACTTTTTTTTTTTAACTAGATGTTCACAGTACAGAAGTATCAGCTTGTCTACAATTTTTTTCTTAATGCTCCAAACAAGTTTTTGTTTGGCTGCTATAGATACCTTTTATTCAGAGAAGCTGCAGTTCACAAGGGCATTACACTGTTTATTCTCCACTTGAGCTCTGAACAATGGAGGTGGATAGAAGGACATTTTATTGTTCCTAATTAGGTAGAAACAGCTGTTTCTGGATCAGGAATACATTTATCTTTCTCCAAAGCTTAATCTTTGTGGCTGCTGTTATTTCAGAACATGCATCTTCATGCAGAGGATTCCATTCTTTTCAGGGGCATACCTTTCATTCTGATTTCTTCAGAGGCAAGGTGGTTATTTCTCATTCCTTAAGAGGAAGAGAGTATTTAAGTAGAGAAAACAGGTACATTTTAATCACATCATTTATAGCATAGGCAGATAATCCCAGGTATGGTTAAAGTTTCTGTCCAACATCTATGTACACTAGATTCTGGTGCCTTTCCACTGGCCTTCTTGAGCCTTTCTCCTTCTCTTTCTGCAATCCTAATGAGCAGTAACAGTAGCTTCTGGCAGCTATTCCTTTTTTGCAGAGATGTCCAAGGTACATCATTTAATAAGACAATAGATTAAAAGGCTGTTATGAGACTGAGGGCTGTAGATTTGCAGATAATTTGCAAAGACAATAAGGAATAAAAGCATGGGCTTTCAGTTCTAGATGTGTGAGCTTGTTCAGTGCTTTCCTAAATTAAGGAATTTTTTCCTAAATCTTGCCTCCAACTTGGACATGCATTCCATATTTTACAAAGTAGAGCTCTCCCTGTTTCATTTGACTGTTAAGGTCTCCTCTTTTTTTACTAGCATGTTACTTTAAAACACCACTACTTTGCAAAGACATTGAGCTTCAGCATTATTTCAGTGATGATATTTTAACAGCATGTGTCCATAGACATTATGGTAAGTGTGTTCTTTGCAGGACCTGGCAAACAAATTTCTAGGTTATATACTTTTCACCTGTTACTCTGGAAGGCTTCAAACAAACTTAGGACTGTTCTGCTTGATGCTTTACAAAGATCTTTCTGCCCTAAACATATCCTGTACCCTCCTCCAGGTATGTACTAACCATGTGGAGGAAATAGGGATTGCCTCCATGCAGAGTTGTCAAAGGTTATAAAAATCCCTCCACTTCTGTGTTCTTTCAGTGTTCTGTGTAAAGTGGAAGGAGAAGAACATTTAATTTAGGCTATAGAGAGCAGAACTTGCACTACATTTTCTTCTGTTACCTTGTGTATGTTAACATTTGATTGTGAGTAGGCCTCAGATAGAATTATCCTACAGTTTCTTAGTTTATACATCTCAATATTCAATTTTTAGTTTGCACATAATTCTGTAAAGATTACATTTGCTTCTGCTTATATCATCTAACCACAATACACTTCACTATTCATATAAGTTGAAAGTGGTTTGAAAACTTTACCATCTTTGGATAAAATTGAACAGAGGAGATTATTCCTTGTTTCTACTGTCAGATAAGGAAAAAAACCACCAAACCCCAACCTAAACTCAAAGAACAACAGCAAAAACATCCCCCACACCACAGCAGAATAATACCCAAACTCCTGATTGTTGGGAAGACGTCTCTGCAAATATACAGGTTTGATTTGGCTTTAGTCTCTAGGACTGGTTTTAAATATGGTCAGAAGAGCTATTTGAAAGAGCTGATGGGTAACATCATTTTCTTGGTAGAAAATACCAAACTTTCACTCTTTTATTTGGAGGTTAGTGCCTTATGGCTTTAGGGTATTAATCTTCAGCTTTTGGCTTCTCCATGTGCATTCTGCTTTTACATGGTTACACGTGTGACCTGTAATACTTTGCTGAGTACAGCCTTCCAGTTGTGTAACTACTCGTGCCATTGCCATGCAGTTAGTGATCTGTAATTTAAAATTTTGGTGCCACTGTGTCAAAGGGATTTTACATGCATTGTTTAGATCAAATACAATGCTGGGAAATCATTTTTATTTCCTACTTTCACACATCATACAGCTATTCTGGATAATATTGGTGCTGTGAAGTTGAAGGAGTTCTACAGTGTCCTTTAGGTCCAGAGTTTCACTTCACATGTTAAGGTGTGCTTCAAGTTGTCACACAGGATTATAAAAGTCAGATGTATTAATTAAAAGGATCAGCACTCACAGGGATAAGATGTCAATATGTTGTTGTTCTGAATGATTTTTCAACAACAAATTAAAGAACATATTTTTAAAAACAGGTTTAAAGGTTCTAATGGTAAGGAATGCTTTTAAAGCAATTCTGTAGAGATCATTAAAGTTACTGGGATAAGCTTTGCTGATATAAAAAAGACAAAATTCCATAGACTTATTGCAGGTGCTTTTGCTTGCACTAGAGCAAACAAATATTTATTCCTATTGTTTATTGAAATGGTTCCCTTAAAAGTGGCCTGAAGCAACAATTCTAGACTTACCTTCTGAAGAGTATTGGAAAAACAATGGAAGTGGTAAATTACATAAGATGAATTTTTAAGGTTTCCCTGCAGTTCTTTCAGCTGTCTGGAGTGGGCTGTGCATTTTCCCAGTAGTTCAATCTGTGAATACATGGGCTGCATGAGATCACTTATTAACTGTGTCCACTTCCCTTTAATTCCTCAAAGTGAAGGTGAACAGGACACCCTCCAGGGTTCTTCATGGCTTGTGCCAGGGGTTCTGAGTCTCATTTCTTCAATCTCCAAGTCCCTTTTTGCTGGCCAGTTTTTCACTGCTTAATGTTGCCTTGGCTGTTGTTTGTACCCCCACAGCTTTCCCGGGCAGCAGGGGGAGTTTGGGCATTTTGTTAGCAGTACATGCAGATTTATCGGGCTCCTTCTAGTACCCTAAAGAAATACATAGGATTAAATTCTTGTTTTCTTGGAGAGCCATCTTTAAATAATTCAGATTATCTTGGAAGAACTTGTAGGTGGAGGAAATAGCTTTGAGTGTCATTGCTTCCCCACAGCCGAGGCACTGCCTGGCTTTTCTCTTGAGGTAGAGCTGCTGTGGTCCTGATTTTGCACCAGCTGCTTTTACCTCTGTCCATTTCTGTCATTTCACCATCTTGATGATGGTAGTGAAGTTCGTGCACTTACTTAAATACATAGGTAAGAACTTTACTGATGTTAAAAAAATGTTCTTTTAAAAATAAGACATGGAAAAGAGGCCATAGTGTAGCAACATTTTATTTTCATGACAATAAGCTGTTCTTCTGAAAGGCATTTCCAATAAAATGATCTCAGATCTTTTGTCCAAACTGTTGCAATTAAGTTAATGCTGGGAACGTTTCTGTAAGAATATACACATGGATGGCTTTTAATAATGCTAAAAATATTTAGTGAAAAACTGTATGCAGTAGAAAATTCATGTCCCTTTATTTATATGAGAAATTAATGCTATTGCTGATTTTTACTGGTGGCAGTGACGTTCTGAGTAGTGTGTCTGTGCTGACGTATCCCTGGGAATATTTTGGGTAGGTCATTAATAAACACATGATTCCTTAATTATTCCCAGCATGACACTGTGGGCTAGGAGGCTGCAAATAGGTTTTGGATTTCTCAGTTCCCTTCTCCTTTCCTATCACAGAATCCAGTAGAAATGAGAGCTTGGCAAGACTGTAATGTTTTCATTCTGAAGTGTAGATGAGCTCTGTATTCCCAGGATTTCAGAGTTACCTGCCTTAAATAGTTCTTTTGGGGAGGATGACTGCACCCAGCTGTCTGAAGGATGGTATAACCCATGCTTTTTAAAATACTTTGTAGATACGTTCTTCTATTTTCTGCCTCTAAAATAGGGTGATACAATAAACAATCTTTCAGCCAGTGTGGTAGACTTGACAAAAGATTTGTCTTAGCCTAATTCAAACAATTAAAGGCAATCAAGATTTTATTGCATTCTGCCTGGATTTTAAATGTGCAGTTTGTAACAACATCTAATTTTTAACACTTATCACCTACAAAATAACCCGTGAGTTTGTGCCTGCAGAAGTCACAGCAGTTGTGGTAAACAGACTTTTCATCTGCTCACAGGTTCTGCAAAAGTGTTTCCACCTCTGCTCATACTGAAATAACAGAGGGATTTATTCCTTCCTTCTCTTCCATTTCTCAGTCTTTATTAACAAATAATATACCATGAAGCCCATTAAGGTATTTGAATCTATTGCATGGTTTGTATTCTCTGCACTTTCTGCCTGAAAGTGGAGGATCTCTTCAGAGTTTTTTTCCTCAGTCAAATAGCAAATCCTGAACTTAATTTAGACATGAGTTCCATAGGTAAAAGGAACCTGAGGAGCAGAGCTACATCTTCAGCTTGGTCCCTCACTTAGGAACATGCATTATTAGCCAGCTCTTAGCCTTGAAGCAAGTAACTTCTAAAGCTGTTTCCTTTTCTTGGACTATAATTGAACTCTGCATTGGGTAATTTTAAAGAAAAAAACCCCAACACTTCTGTTTTTAACTTTATTACCCTTATATGAGGTTTTTCTTTTTTTTCCCTTGTCTCAACAAAGAGAGAAAACTCAGTAAATTCCAGAAATGCATGTATGTCAGCACCATGTTTCTTGTAAGGAGATCTGTTTTTTAAACCTTCTGGAGTTTTTTGTGGAGATTGCTTCTTTAGGCTGTTGGGATTTCCAGGTATATTTGAAACATCTTCTAGCCTAGGTACATCCTTGCACGAATATTAGAAAGTTTTTACTCAGAACAGAAGCTCAGGATGAAATGAGACCTGGCTGATAGTGGCACCAACCATATCAGTCTAGAGAAGGCAAATCCTTGAATTTTTGAACTTAAAAAGATGATCTGTTTTGAAATGCTGGTATTGGACCAGCTCAGTGTCCTCCTTGTTGTTGGGTTTTTGCTTTTGCCAGTCAGTGTTGCAGCTCTCTGATCTTCATCAGTCTGTTGCCAAAGCTGAGCTGGGGCTGGGGGAGAGAGGTGTTGCAGCTAAATCAGCTGAGGAACAGCAAATGGCTGTACTTTTCATGTACATTAGGCACAAGAAATGTTAAGGAATTTTTGTTAATAGTGAACGTGTGAGAGGTTTTTCCCTACACAAACGGGATCCCTTGCACAATCTGTGATGCCTGAGCCCTGCGGTTCTGCTGGTATGTTATGCCAGTAATCCTGCTGCTCCTTTGATTTTTTGTGCATGGTGGGCTCTTTATAGTCTCATGCACTTTTCTCCTCTCATTAGGAAATGCCTTTACCTTTGTGAGATTAAAAGTTATAAATATTGTACACAATTTCTTGCTTCATAAGGGGAAGGTATCACACAACAAATTTCATATTTCCCTAGCATCTTTCTCTACACTTTGTTCAGAGTTAAGCAGCATCAGGGACTTGGAGTGGGAATACTTATATCCTTTTCTGACCTTGTAGCTAATCTCAGTTTCTGCTGCTTGTTAGGATGGTGGATATCACCTACATTAGATGGGAAGAATCCCATTTCTTGCTTGAGGCTACTAAAAAGTGTTCAGGTGTCACCTGGTAACTCAGTGTTCTTCCTGATAATGACTTTCAGGACTAAAGTGCATTGCTTTTGTCTGCATAGGAAACTATTGTAGGTAGGCTTCATTGAAATAGCCACTTCTCTGTGTTAGAAGTAAAAATCCTTCTGAGAGCTGAGAAATTACCCTGGTGTGTTGACTTACATCAGCTTTCTATTTGTGTAGTGTTCTGGATTGAACAAAAATTTGGGGTTGAACCACTAGGTTGAGGTGGTTTCTGTCATTAAAAGGTGGTGATAAGGTGATAGCTTCAGGCTTTTACTTTGCTTCCTAAAACAGTTCCAGGAGATGTAGAGGATATTGAAGACTGCTCTTGGAGCTGGTTGCACCTGATATGCCTAAAAACTGTAGTTCATTTTGTGAGTAGTGTACAGCATACTAAGTTCAAGAGTTCTGATTCTTACCTAGAACCAGTGTTTTGAAAACCTGAAAACTAATAGGAAATACACAGAATTCTCTAGGAACTTGTAAAAGAGATCACAAGACATGAACCACAGCACTGTGCTATAAAAAAGTTACACTGCACATTTCTGTCAAGGCTTTTCATGAGACAAGAATGAAGTGACACTGTGTTAGAAAGAGATAATTTCAGATTCAGCTTTGAAATCTTTTCATCCCTTAAAATTGTTCTGAAGCTGAAAGTTTTACAGTCACTTATATTGAGCCCAAGGGCAAATTTTGCACTAATATTTGTAACCCATCTATTCTGTTAAGCTTGGAGGAATAATGAGAAGCCTCAGAGAAACCAGGACAGCCAGCTCTCAATGCTGCTGAAATACAGGATGGTTCCATGAGAACTCTGCATTGTTAGGATTTCTTGCCTCTGCTTCCTTTTGTGTAACTGCTGAGTGCAAGGGGCAGATAAATATGGAACTAAGTGAAACTATTTTTTACAGGTTGTTAGTTAGAAATACTTGAGAGATGAGAACTTCCATTTCCATTAGTGGTGACTTCACATGGAATTAAAAATAATTGTGCCCAATAATCTGTGTAGGGCTCAGGACCCACCTGCAGTGAGAGCCTCTGGTGCACCTGAGAGCTTTGTCATTCAGCACTACTCATGATTGTGGAAGAAGAAAACACCATCTAAGCAGATCACATTGATAGTAATGATAAAATCCTAAATTATAGAGACATTTGAATGCTGATGTTAAGGTGTTACCAGTCTTCCTTTCTCAGCACAAGTGTGGTTGTTGAAAAGGAGGCAGGTTGGGTGCCATTGAGGATGGTGGCCTCTGGGTATCTACTCGCCATTATCTGTCATTGCAAAAGTTCTCAGCAAAAAATATTACCTGCAATTAGCCTTAAGCCATTTATATTAGTAACTCATCTCTGATAAAGTCTTACATGGATGAATACTCACAATTGGACACTTCATAGGTTAGATTTTTAATGGACTCTCTTTTTCTGACATACCATTTGCTCAGAGTGCACAGATAAAATGAAGTTCTTTTAGCATAAGTAGTGGAACTCTTCAGAAAACAGAAAAACACAGTTCCTTGCTGAAAATAATCCATCAGATTTTTCTTAGAAACTTCCCTTGCAGGCTTCATGATGCCACTTGTATAAGTTAAACAAAACTCTTTATTTATTTAACTTTCATCTTTTTCTATCCCCCAGTTACTGCACTAAAAGCTTTTGTGCATCTAGGTAAGCATAAACCTTGTAAAACATTTGATATTTTCTTTCTATCATTTCTATTCTACATCCTTCAATTATTTCCTGTTATTTTTACATTTAGCTCTGAGTGCTATTCTAGATTTAGTAGTGAGACCCTTGGCATCAGGTTTTATCATGTGAAGGTACCATAATCTCATATTTGAGATTACATGTTGCTGGGGACAGCCAGACCCTGGGACATGAGGAGAGAGCTTGCAAATGTTTTCCCTAAAATACAGTGGCTTTTTTTTTCATGTCTTTCATAACTGCCTGTCATTAACTTCCTCATAAGAAAGCTGATCCTGCTTGTGATACGTTGCATTTTTAGGAAGACACAGTCAAAATTTAAACTGGGAATTTGCTGAAATGGGATTGTATAACAGACCAGGAGAAAATGGATAAATAAGAATCCTGAATAAATCTGTGTGAAAGGTGGCTGGAAATCAGAAGCATAGGAAATGTGAGGCAAGTGTGGAGGCTGTGTCAATATGAAAAAACTAACAACAGCTTGTGTAAGGATTGAGAAAAGCTGGTGACGGTGTGAGTGTGGGGATGAGAATTGGGTGTGGTGGAACTTGGCAAGTCACACTGGGCATTTTGTGAATAATTTTGGGCAACCTGAGTCACTGGATCAGCTACTGGAGAGGCAGGGGTTTTCTGGCTGAGTGACACATGTGGACACAAGTGGGTAATGCAGAATGTGCCAAGAGTGTATCTGTGCTAATCTGTGTGGTAACAGTACCCCTGATAGCTCTTACATTTTGTTCTCTGTCAGGGCTTGTAGAGACTCCAACTGATTGAGTAGAGTTAGGAACATGCTCTGTGTTTGTTCTGAAGATGAGCACGGAGTGAATCATAGAATGTGCTGAGTTGGAAGAGACCCCCAGGAATCATGGAGTCCAACTCTTTAGTCCCAGGCATCCCCAAGATTCACATTATTTGCCCAAGGGTATTGTCCAAACCCTTGTTGAACTCTGTCAGGCTTGGTGCTGTGACCACTTCCTGGGACTCTGCTCCAGTGCTCAACCATCCTCTGGGTGAAACTTCCCTGGTGTCCAACATAAACCTGTCCTGACTCAGCTCTAGCTGTTCCCCTGGGTGCTGTCGCTGGTCATGAGAGTGTCAGTGTCTGCTCCTCCCCTTCCCCTCACAGGGAGGTTGCAGAGTGCAATGAGGTCCCCTCAGTCTCTTCAGGCTGAACAGATCAAATGACCTCAGCTGCTCCCCACATGGGAGGTGTTTCCCCTCCAGACCTTTCACAATCCTCATGGCCTCCTGAACTCTGTCTGAAACTTCATGTCTTACCTTGTGGTGCCCCAGCCTGCCCCAGCGCTCGAGGTGGGGCCACCCCAGGTCAGGGCAGAGCAGGACAATCCTCCCTTGCCTGGCTCCCCAGGGCATGGCTGGCCTGTGGCTGCCAGGACACTGCTGACTCACATTCAGCTTGCCATCCATCAGGACTTCCCACAGCTGCTCTCCAGTAATGCACTCAGCCAGGGTGGCCCACTCCCAGTGCAGAACCCAGCAGTTGCCCTTGGTGAAGTTCATGTGGTTGGTGATTGCCCAGCTTGGTGCTGTTCAGTGAGGGAGGGATGCCATCATTCTCACTGCACCTAGGAAAAGCTATCTCTACCACCTGATTAAAATTCATTATCTTCTTTAGTAGTCCCTGTGAAGCTATGTGGATTTTTTTTTTCTTCTTTTTAATTTCTTTTTACAGCTCTAAAGCCAAAGTATCTGAAGTGGCTCCTCAGCTCTAAGGTTAGCTCTGGTTCACTTCAGCTGAGAGTATGACCAAGGTACCTGTGTGTGCTTCTGCAGAAGGTAGCTGAGTAGGTAAAGCATACAAGCATTTACTCAAGACTCATTTACAAACTTCAGTGCCAGAACTTTCCAAGGACTGATCCTTATCTCACTGTGAAAATACAAATTGCCACTTAGTTTTGCTACTCACAGATAAGACTTTTTGTTGAAAACAAAACGCTTCTGGGGAGGACATTTTGATTTTTGCTGTTGAAAGTATAAACGTGTCTTGCAGGTAAAGTAACTGTCATTAAATTTTTATTCATTTATAAAGGGAAGGTTTTTCAGGAGAGATTTTTTTTAAATTCAAAAGTATTAGAGCTGTTAAGAGTCTTAGGTTCAAAGAAGCACACCTGTAAGTATGACAAGTCTAACTGTACAGGAGAAATCTAAAACTACTCAAAATATATTTGTCTTATAAAAAGTTTCACAGACAAGGTTTGACAATTCTTCTATCCCAGACAGTTTAGATTACTACTTGTAATTACTAACTCAATGGAAGCATCTGATATTTCTAGTTCTGCAAAACATTATTTTGATACATTACACAAGCCATCCAGTTAAATGCATCAGCTAGTTATTAATTTTATTTTTATTATATTATTAATATAATTATAATTTTTAATATATACAGTATTTTCTTAATATTTGTCATATTGTGTATGCATTGATTTTGCCCCACTGGATTTATGTAGTGAGAGCTGTTCCAGATGTAACTACAGCCACAGAGAGAAGTAGTTGTATCATTGCAGTTTAATTTGCTGGTGTAGACCAGAACTGCAGATATTTTACTTACATTGTCATTGAAGACAGAAGGTGATCTTCATCTGGTTCTGACCATTTATGGCAATTTTGTCTGAAACTTTTTGCTCACCAAAATTAGTTTTTAAAGGGAACTCAACATATATAAATATGAGCCTGAAAAGCTGAACATTAACAGTACTGTAACAGGTGCTTCTTCCAAGTCACCAGGATCTTGGAGGATAAACTTCAAATTTTCATTCAAAAAAGCTGAGGAATGAGTTACCTTAGCTGCTTAATATTGGGAAGAAAAATACCTTTTAGTAAAAAAAAACCCAGCTTTCTGTGTGTGCTGGCAGATGTGCATTTTCTATCACATGTACAATAGGTCTTTTTCTCTGCCTGTTTATTTAGAATGATAGAGAGCATGAAAATGCTGTAGCTATTGTATTAAAATATTATATTTTGAACTTCATCACTTTAAAAAAAAAAACTCTAAAGAGGGTCATAATAACCTTATAAATTAGTAGCTGTAATACTGCTGTAATTACTGTAACTATTTTAGTTCTCAAAGGGTAAAATGAATAGATTAAAAAAATGGAGCTCAGAATCCTATTATTAGCAGTATATTGTTATATGCTGGGGAAATCAAATTTAAATAATTATACAGTGCTTTTACACTTGAACTTTATAGCTGACTTCCTTCTCTCCTCTCCAGGATAGCCCTATTCAGCTTTATTTTTTTCTCTGTGTTAAGATTTAAGGAAGGAGTAGCTCTGATACATATTTACAATCCTCAGAATTTGGATAGAAAGACCTTAACACAAAACATAGTGCTCCTTGAGATGTAGTTTTCATCAGAGGCTGAGGTTCCTACTGGCTTTATAAATAATCACTACCCTCAAAGACTAAAAAAAGTCTGAGTGTCATCTTGGGATTCAGTGAAGAGCTGATATTCCACCCCTCCTTCCAACCTTCTGTGGGAGGCACTTGTCCCAAGCTGTTTGACAGAGTAAAATATTCTCCTTTGAAAAGGAAATTTTCACAATTTTTTAATATTTGGAGATATGTAGCACAAATTGATGTAGAGATGGTATTCATATGTGATTTCCCACTTAAGTACAATTTAATGGGAATCCCCAGAAGTTCAGATGAATTCAAACTCATTGATGTCCCAGATATGTAGCCATTATAAAAATAAATATTATAGTAAAGTTGAAAGTTCTAAAAAAGAAAATAGTTTGTCTCCTTTTCTTATCCAGGGGAAAACACATTTAAAAGGCCATTTTCACTGTAGAGATGATCTCATGTTCAGGGTCTTTTTTTTCCCCTGGTCTCTTACTAGGGCAGTAAAAGAGTGTGAGACCTTTGCTGAATTCTTGGGCTTGTGCAGTCTCTGTCCTTGAAGTTTTCAGGCTGAACCTGGATAAATCCCTGAATAACCTGCTGTGACTTCATAGCTTTCAGCAGCTGATTGACCAAGAGACTTTGGAGATTTCTTCCAGCCTGACTTACCCAGAGCTCCTGGGGTACTGAATTATACTGAATTCCCCTGTTTTGCCAAAGCCAGAAAAATCCTACTGATGTAGGATTCAGCTGTCCATATGTGACATAAGGAACTGATCTTGAAAGGACAATCAAAAATTCTATTTTTTTTAGTCTATTTTTCTGGCAGCTTTTAACATGCTTGAGAAAATGCACATTATGTGGATTGGAAAGGATTCATGTTTAGTGGGTCTTTTTTTTTTAGAGATGCTAAATGTTTCATCATTCCCTAGGAACTAACAGTATGTTAGAGTAATCATCACTGAAGTTTCAGAACTTCCTGTGTCCTACAAGCATTAAAACCTTGTTGTAAATAAGATGGAAGGTGTGATTATGTGCTGTCAGCATCTTTAAAGCTTCTGCTGATGTAGTAAGTGAGGTAAACCAATACCTATTTATATATATATGCACTAAATATATGTAACTGTTACATTTTCATATATAATTTTTTATATAAGCATCTATAATGGTCCCAGTGGTACATTTTATCACCTTAATACTCATTTGCTGCTTTCTTTTATGTGTCAAAATACGCAGTCTTGAAAAAGACTTTGCAGGTTGTGTTGTAAAGCTGTAAAATCCATGCACAATTAAATTGAAAGTGTTTGCTTTAAAAGAAAAAATAAGAAGAAAAAAGTGATTTAGGTACATGCTTTACTCTTTGGACTAGAGCAGCCCAGATTTGTCTGTGTACATTAGTGTTCCTGAAGCTGCATTTCTCTAGATCACATTCCCAGCGTCTCCAGAGACTCCCTAAGTAGACCTGCTGTGTTTACAAAAATTAGCCTTTACATCCAGGTGAAATGGGTGTTACCTATCTTTTTTCTTCTTTTTCTTTCAAGTAAGAACTGGTTTACAGGTATATATTTCACTGTTCATTCCCACACCTCTTCCAGGTCTTGACTGTAATGTCTAAACCAAAATTACTTAATTTCTGAGTTTAAGCATTTTAACAGAAGACTGCACATTACTAAATATTATTTTGAGACTGCAGTTATTTTAAAATGAAAAAAATTAGTTTTAGAAGTTGTTTTGTCTAAAACCATGAAAAGTGCAGGCCGGATTTGTCTTGGTGTTTTTACTACAACTGAGTTTAGAAAGAGGTAACCACACATTACAAAACTTGCAGACAAAATTCTCCCATTTGAATTGTAATTAATAGAGAACAAGGTACAGTTGCACATGGGAAATACAATCTGGACAGCTATAAAGCTTATTTCTGTATAGCTTAGGTACTTCCAGTTGTTGGCAAGATATCTCTATTTTCTAAGGATTTACTGAGTCTGTAGCTTGATAGAGAGTGCAGGGTGTTATTGCTTGCTATTTGTGCCTGGTCAAGAAGAATTTGCCTTTTCTTTGTCTGACTTCTGTTCTTCTTACCCATGCATAATTCATAGGCAGAAATAGTGGTTTTAATTAGACCAGCTGATACACTGAGAGAAAAGAGTAGGGTTTTGTTGTTTGGTTTTGATTTTTTTTTTTGAAGGCTAGACCAGCCCTTCTTAAGGATACAGAAACTTGCTCATTTTAGGTCAGCTGATGTAGTTGGATAATAAGATGCATTTTCCCTGCAGATCTTGCTTTATGCCCTTAAATCTTCAAGCAACAACTCTTTGTTGCTTCCGTAGCAGGGACTCACCTACTTAAAATAACTGTAAAAGGTTTTTTCTGTTTAGCCATACAAAAGCATTATTCTCTTGGTTGCTTTGCTAAATTTAGCCCTTAAAATATTGATAATATTGATGAATATGGATTACTCTTGATTGCCATTCTCCTTTTGGAAGAAAAGGAGAATGTTCTTCAGAGACTTACAAGTGAGCACATGGTGTTACAATTACAAATGTAAAAAGCTAAATTCAATGAGACAGTTTTTTTGTTACATTTAATTACTCTGCAATTATTCTTTGGGGCAAAGGTAGGTTCTTTGTTTCATGCTACTCCTAGTTTGTCAGGAATATCCCTTGCTCTTAAAGGAGTGGAGGAAGAAAAGCTCATTCCAGTCACCTACACAAGCATGTTGGAGGTGTCATTTCTGTAGTACATATTGCATTTGCCAGCAGTTTTAAACAGGGCTTTCCTAAAAATGAAATCAGGAATTTTTGTGCTTGTGTTGATTTAGAATTCCTGTGGTCACATAAAACTGGAGCTTTAAATAGCAGGTGCACTGCTGCCAGCCATGTTTGGAGGGATGCAGCCGCCCCTTCCTGGCTGGAGAACACGTGGTGCTTGCTCACAGGCTTTGCACACACTGCCTCATTCTCTCCCCTGCCATTTTCTGTTCCCTGCATCACAGAATTCTTCAAGGATTATCCAGTCTTTGTCCCTAAGAGCACTTAGTGTGGGTGTTTCAGTCGGCACTTTCACCACAAGGATTTCTGTTCCCAGTAAGCTTGGCTAGAAATACTGGCAATTAATCTGCAGTGGCTGAAGCTGCATTATTTCCTGCACAACTCTGTCATCTCGGGTATCATCCCTTCCACAGGTGTAACAAATCACAGTAATTCACTGAAATTCAGAGAAGGTTCTGAGTCATGGGGGTTTATTCCACAGAAGCGACTTACTGGGTATTCCACAAGTTCTTTTTAACCCATTGCACAATATTTATTTACCAAATTAATGACTTGTTCCAACAGAATGTTGGTATTTGAAGATGTTCTTTTTAAACTTTTTTGTAAGATGGAATAATTTACTTGGTAAGTAAGTTTACTTACTTGAACTTATTTTGCAAGTAAGGAATAGGCATGAGGCAATTTTTCTGAGAAATACTTGGCAGCAGCAATTATCACAAGTAACTAAGAAGCATGGTTCATTATTGGTATATGAAAGGGAACAGGGTGGGGAATTTAAATTAGAATTTAATTTGACATAAAGGGCCATATTAAAAACCTTAGAAATTAATGTTACATTTATTAGACATGAAGAATATCAGAATGTTTCTCCTGATGTATCTACTCCTTGCAGTTCTTGCACAGGAGGAACTTGAGCTTAGGGGTGAGGAGATAATTAATTTTTCAGTTTGTTACTGTCCATGGCTCTTGGATTGCAGTTTCTGTGGGCTGGACATCTGCAGGGCTGGGAATGGTCACCCAGCTGCTTCAGGTGGTGTGATCTGCTCACCAGATGTTTTTCCTAATTCTAGTTCCAATCAGCCTGAACAAATTACCTGCTAGTAAAATGATAAATTGCACTAATAATTCTGAAAATCTATCCCCCTTAAAAAAAAAGTTTAATTCACAGAGGAGCAGAAAAGTCTTCCTAAAACCACTTGGTAGATGATCAGGCTCTATAACTTAAATATAACAAAACCTTCTGGGGAGGTTTACTCCTTTGTGCACGATGCAGGAATATGTCCTGCTGCTTTGCCATGGATGTGTGTCATGCAGACTGCAGAGCTCAGTCCCCAGTGCTTTCTGGGTGAGTGCAGGGATCCAGGGGCACAGGGACATCAGGGCTCTGCTGCTGCTGCAGTGCTCCCAGCCCAGGCTCAGCACAGGGAGCTCCTGTTTGTAGGGTCAGCTGTTCCCAGCCTGCTGCCCCTCTCCCTGCAGTGCTTCTTGTAGCTGCTCACCAGATCATTCACATGGGAGTGTGTATTCCAAAAACAGAGCAGCCTAATGGAGGTGTATTCTGTGTACTAAAACAATAACTGTATTTTATTTGCACTGAAAATAAACTGTTGACATGGGATTGTACCTCTTAAAGCTTCTTTTTTTTTTTTTTTGGGTTAACTTTTTAAGGTTAAAAATTCACTTTACTCCCCAATACAGAGTTGTTGTGTTAACAGCAATATTAAAAAATCAAAATGTAAATTTGGCAGCACTTGCATCACTTGGCCAACGAATATATTTTGGTTTTTTTAGTTTCTTCAGTGGATTACTTCAGTAGCAATGACATGCTTTTACTTAGTCTTTCTTAAACAGAAATTACACCATCTTCTCTCATGACACTCATCTTTCTTTGGTCTATGCTTATGAGACTATGTATGGAAATTTATCTGTGCAAGTGAAGAGGTGACTTTTTTTCCTCCCTCCCCCACAGCACTGATTCACTTAATCAGTAATTTTATTTTCCAGAAGATTTTTAAAGTCCAACTTCCTGGAAGATAAATCCTGCACTTTCACATTCCTCAGCTTAGCTACAAACATCACACACAGCACTGTAAAAGGTGTTTTATTTGAGGAGCACAGATCAGTTCCCCTCCAGGCCAGGAGAGCAGCCTCATCTTGGCCATGATCTCCCCCTCATTATTTTTGTGCTTAACCTGCTTCCTTCCTTCTGCCTGTTATTTTCCAAATTTCCCATCTTCCCAAGAGCACTTGCTTTTTAGCTGTCTCCTGTCTCTGGGGCTTCATATATGAACCCAGTCCATTGTGGTTATGGGAACTGGTTTGTACATTTCTGAGACTGGAAAGATATTTTGTATTTTCTTACTTTGTGTGTAAGATGAAAAATTTTAAAAGCTGCTACAGAAAGCACTGAGAGAAATCTAAAGATGCCTTAGGAAAAAGCTTCTTTCTGAACCACATCATCCCAGTAAACAATTTTTCTTTTTTGCCTTTAATTTAAAATATATCATATGGATGTTTTCTTTTGGTGGTTTCAGCCACATTTTTTACACAGTTGCAGATGATTTGAAGTTTAGCAGGTATCTTTTGTGGTGCTGGTTTTGTATAATAATGGTCCAAAATCCAGGCAAAAAAAGCCCCATAGATAACTTGTTAATATTTTCAACTTGTATTTCCAGAATGGTAATAATTAAAATCTCTGGTATTAATATTCTTCCTGTTGTGCTTATTACATATCAAAGAAGACTGAGTTAAAATTCTGGAGGCAAGATCATTGTTTCAGAAAAACTGAAAAGTTTCTTTTTTCTCAGTGTTGCTGAAGAGATGGTCAAACTACTTTTTTTGTTCTGTGTGCACTTACAAATAGATGGACATTCTCTGTCTTGGCAATTCTTTTGTCCATATCATTCAACTTTTTATGTATTCTCTAGAATTTTGGCTTTATGTATTGTCTAGAATTTTTAATAAAAGTTTTTAAAGTTTTTTTAAAGCTCTAAAATAGCTTTAGTTCATAAAGTACTTCAGACTAACTTATTTTTCCTCTAAGTGTAGGATTTTTGACTAACCCAAGTTTCTGTTTAAGTATTCTGTTTAAGGAATTTTCATTTTGAAATATTAGACAATGTATCTGGTACTAACATGGAGGGGTGTGCAATAACAGCCAGGAGCTGTTGGTGTAGCTCTGAACTTGAAGATTTTTCTACTTCTGAGAAGTAATTTTCCTGTCCTAATCAACATTTTTTCCTGTGGAAGCTCTGATTACTTCATGAGAACATAACACTGCAGTTACAGTTTCAGTAGGCTTTTAGGATTCTTTCCTGCCAAATTCTGCATAATTTCTTTTTCTTATTTTGAGAATTTGTAACATGCTGCTGTGTACATGTCCCTGTAGGCTCAAATTCAAATTCAGTTATAACCTGCATCTCAGAGGGGATCAATATTCATGTCTTGGCAGATGTTTTTATTCCTTTGAGGCTGGCAGTGAAAAAATCTAACTCCTAGTGACTTCCAAAAGCACAGAAGGGTTGGAAGAAGTATTTAGTCTCTCCATAGCCTGATGTGGTGGGATGTGTTTGATTCCTGTCTCCTCTGTTCAGGTCTGGAAAGAATATTCTCTAATATGTTGTCACAGCAAACTGTGTCACACCTATTTTTTTTTACACTAGGAAGTAGTAGCAGCAATTTTTTCCCTGCACTTTAAAAATTGCATCTCTCTTGTTTTGTTCACATCTCTGTGTGATGTTAGTAAATGAATCTGAGGACAGGATTTTCCAGAAATTATTGCCAGCACTTTTGTTTGGGAACCCACTTAAACTGGTGATAGCCCCTTTGCCTTTCTTCTCATATGTTATCTTTACATGTTCTCCATATCTTTTCCCTCCTGGTTTTGGTATATATGAGTTACTTAAGTATTATTTGGTTGTTTTATCCCATTTCTTCCTGTTGACATCTCTCCCTTTCTTTGTTAGGTTTTATTGCACAAAATCCCTGGTAAGTTTTGAACATCATATTTTTCCCTGTCTCTCTGTTCAGTCACATGTGAAGAGCTTTGTTTTAGATCCATTCATGTGCTTGTAGAATTTAAAATGATACATGGGGATGCACAGAATTTTAGACAGCTTCGTAAATACTTGTACAGCCACACTGCAAAACAGTTGTTTAATGGGGAACCTCTTTTTAGAATTAAAAGATATTTGTATTTCTCTATTTACTTAAGAACTGCAGTGTTATTTTTAAATCTAAAAGAGGAAAGGATTTTCTTAAATTTCAGAATTAGTAAGTGGCAAGAAAGAGAGGACTGGGAGTGTAGTGGTGATACAGGAAAGTCAGGAAAATAAGAGGAAATGACATCACAGATGGTGCAGAAATTTAAAGTAAGACAGAAAACATTCCTTGTTTCTGTCTCTTGCCTGACCTCATCTCTGCTGCTTAAAATTTCAAATGAAGGGTTTCTTTCTCTTAGGTGTCTGCAACATTATTCAAATCATTGTTTGTCTCCTGCATTTCAATTACACCTTTTCACTGAGATTGTTGGTTTTTTAAAATTTTGCTGTGTTTTTTCTCATTTGCCCCAAAATCCCAGCTAGATTAAACATGCCTGTATAGTAGTGTGATATTACATGTGATAATTACATGCCAGATTTTTTTCTGTTCCAGTTCATGGTACTCTGTTCATTGGGTGGGTTTCTGTCCCTGTAATTTTTCAGCCCTTTTGTATTTCAGTGGCTTGAAAATTGGCCCTTTCTGCTTGAGATGAGAATTCTGTCTGCTCAGGAAGAGCAGTGCTTTGTAACCCAGTGCTCTGCTTTCTGCCAGCAGTTTATTTCAGTGCACCTGCTGCTTCCCACTTTGCTCAGCCTTAGTGGCATTGCAAAATGCACAGAGCAAATTGAATGGCCTCTGTCTTCATATCCCTTCTTGGATCTTTTACACTTGCTAATTGGATTATTGACTGACACAAATCTTTTCCTGCAGTCTCTATAATAATCTTTTTGTCTGCCCCCTCAGCTCACCCCAGGCCTGCTGCTGTTTATTAATACTGGGAGTATTGTCAGTCATGCACTTTTTGCCCTGCAACCAAAGAAAATCGTTTTCCCAGCTTCTGCATACCTAAATTCAGTATTTCTTTGGTTGGCTTTATAGTGGGCTCATAATTATGAGATATTTTGTAATGGTGAACTGACTGTCAGAAATAGCTTATGTGTTTTTTGGCTGGCAAGAAGAAAAGTAGCATTTCTGTAGAAATGCTGTCCCTTAAGAAAAAAGGCACCTGTCTGAACAAGTGTTCATCTGGGTCTGGCCAGATGATCATGGCTGTCTTTAAAAGTCATTTACTTGACTGACAGTTGATAGTTCTTCTCTCAAAGGGATGTTAAATAGGTAGGAAGCTGCCCTGTTATCTTAACATGAAAAAATTCTTCCAGTTAAAGAATATCAAGTTAACTGAAAGGTCTTGGTAGTCCTTCTGTGTTGGGTGTTTTTATTAAGAGATTCTGGGTTCACTTGGAGGAAAGGGTCTATCAAGAGAAGACTTCTTGTAATTTCTTTTACTGAGATCCACAAATACTTTTTTTACTTTTTGCATCCTGCTAAGAGAATTCTCTGATCATGTGGCCACACAGAAGTTTCTTTGAAACTTGAATTAACCTCTAAATTAGGTATTTGGGCTGTTCTTTTCTCTTGCAACAGCCATAATCACCAGCAGAACTCAAATGAGTTTCCAGCAGGATGTTAAAGGAAATAATTACTGGAAATTAATACTAATGGTTACTCTTAGATTTTCTGAGAGTCATTGTTCTCTTCCCAGAGCTGGGGGCTTATTCTAATTTTACCACTTAGAACCTTGACCAAAATTTTGGTCAAAGCAGAGAGCTAGAGACAAGGAGGTACTAAACTCTGCAGTGTCTGCCCTGATTTCCTTTCTTTCCTGTTAACTAAATTGCCAGGCTGAATTTTAGGATGCACCAAAGTTCCTTTATAAGCTTCGAGTTAATTTCAAAATACATCTGAATTGATACTGTGGTTTTGACATTCCTTCTTTGCATTATTTACTGTAGTTTCAGTCAAACTATCAAACTTTTAAGTGTCACAAACTGTCACAAAGTGTCACAAGCTTTTTGTGACACTTAATGGTGTCACACAGGTGTAACAGGCAAAGGCTTGGCAGAAGAGTGCTGGTGGCAAGATGGGGATTGTGACTCCCTGGCAGGAGGTAACCACACCAAGTCATCATTTTCAGCGATTAGTGCCCAGAATTAGTTTCTTAGTCTGTGTTTAGAAAACCCCACTGAAGCTACTCTAGGTTCAGTTCATCTTAAAATGCCATCAGTTCCTGGAAGCTTGGCTTCAGGCACCAGTTTTTAACTCATGCCTCACTTCATTCTTGATTCATGAAATATTAAGTGTGTGTTCTGAGTGTTCAGTGGTTACTTTGACATAAACTGTCACTGTGCGGCTTCAAATTATTTGATATTCTTATCAAATTAATTTTTTCTGGTTTGGCTTTTTTAAGTTGATGGTACAGGCTCTAGGCAGACTCCAAAACACTTGTTTGGTTCATTTTTGGAGGACTTGACTGGGAAGGTTTTCATGTAGAAAATATTTGGTCTGTTTTTACAAAACAATACTGCCCAGCAATTTGATTCTTTACCCAGATATGAGGCCACAAAGCTATCGAAACTGCAGACTCATGATTGACAAAATAATGGAATTTCTCATCTGTTAAGTTGATGCTTTTTCTGCCCTCGAAGGACCAGTGTTGTTCCACTCTTGGGCACAGCCGTGCTCACCCTGTTCTGTTCTCCCCTTGCTGTGTTGGATGAGCTCAGTCCTGCCTGGGGGCTCCAGACCCTCAGCACTCCTTAGAGGCAGCACAGGCTTTGTCAGATCAGTGCCAGGGACTCTAAGGAAGGTGCCAGAAAACAAGCAGTAGGAAACTCTGGGACGCTCTTCCTGAGGGAGTGGGGGTTTGGCTCCTGTCAGATGTTGATGTTATGAAGCATGAGATTTTCTTAAAATTGCTGTTCATTTTTTAATGTTTCTTGTACTATATTTTTCTTATCGTTAAATGTAAATGCCCTTGTAAATAAATATTTTCTGTCAATGAAAAGCAAGTGTGTTGCTGCTTTCAAAGTAGGCTGGCTAATTTTTTAACAGAAAAGAACATCTAGTCCCAGCTACTTTACAGGTAATGTAAACAGCAAAAAAAAAAAAATTCCACCTTTTACAGTTAAAAAAAATCCTTTTAATTCTCTGATAAGTACATGCAAAGAAATCATAAATAGCAATGAGAATTTTAGATAACTGTGCAATGAAAATGAGGATTTTAGTCGATAACTGTGCCTGAGTGCAAAGTAGAATCCAGTCTGCATTTCATAAATAATTTAACTGTGAGGAAAACCTGTCTTGGTCCTTGAATTCAGCTGCATTACTGCTAGGCACTCACATTTCTATTTGGAATAAGAAGGTGTTGGAAGTCTTAATGTGGCATATCTTCTCTTTTGACACTTTCTGCCCTTTTTTCTCTGTCATTTCTTCTGAGCTAGCTCTGAGCTTTGTAATTTTTTTTAAGATCAGTAGTGACTTTTTAAGTAGAAATAATGACTGCTGTATTGCACTAAAGCATTGTGCTGCATCTAAAGCATCATCACATAGGTGATCCCCATCACAGAGGTGCTCTTAATGATATAAATAGGGGATTAAGTGCATAAAATTGGTGCTAAGTTAAAATATCTGGATGCTGATGAAGCAAAATTAGTGACACTTTACAATATTTTTACATGCTAAAATAACTTAGTGTTGATAATTAGCTGTGGTCAGTCTAGATAAGACTTAACTGTGTCTTATGATTGGAAATTGTGAAACATGCATATTTAATTGATTTTTTTGTTGTTGTTGTTCTCACAAAGAGAATGTTAAACAGCTCTTGACATGTTACAGATGCTGCTCTCAGTCAGACTTGTTTTGTCCTGATATGTTTTACAGCACAAATAACCTGAGTAGGTGTAGGTACTGATAAAGCCCAAAAATAACTTCAGGAATTAGAAAAAAGAAAATATGTCTAAAAGGAAAGGTATCTTTAGGGTGTTTGTAAACTCTAGCATGAACATAGTCAATGATTAAAAACCATGGACCTGACACCACAGACCTAAACTAGCAAGCATCTTCAGCTCTGTGATTTTTGGTTCTGGTCAAAACAATTCATTTCAGCTTTGGGAGTTGCTCCGCTTCAGGGAATTGAAGAATTTAAACAATCCCTCTAAGTTTAACATGTGGTACCTAAAAATTTAACCCTTCATGCCCAGTTCCCAGGTACACTGAAACTCAGCTGCTTTTCTTCCCCTTGCTATAAGCAAGTCCTCACAGAAGATACTGTCCTGGAATTTCCACAGGTGTAAGGAATTCACTTTACTGGTAATTACAATTCATTATTCTTGCAGTGCATTTACCATTACCAAGCTGTGGAAACACACAATCAGCATTAAATTTAAATTATTTTGCCAGTTCATTAGGGTTTTGTAGAATTCAAACTGTTCACTGATTGGTATAAGTTTAGTATGAGCACATACAAATTCTAAACTCATTTTTGGAAAAACTGATTACCTATTCTGGGTAATCTTGGGGAAAGTAATTTGTTTACCCACACCTGTTTCATTAGTGTTTAGTGATTAGTATTGTTTCTTAACCTCCTGATTTCACAGATGATAAACTGTCCTGTTACAAGAGCTTTTGTCTGGAAGAAATTACGATTATAGAAGTGTAAAAAAAGAAAATTATTCATAAATATTTAAACAAATATGAATTATGTCCCTTTCTGTTGCTGAATTAGTGGAATACTAAGGATCTAGAAGATAACCCCTGCAGGTAGATTAAAACTAGCAGTGTCTCTGCTGTTGCTCTAGATAACAAATTTAATAAACTAGAAGAGAGCTAGACTGAGCAAACAAAGGACAGTAAAACTTGTTTTTGTGGTACAGAAGTCTGAAAGTAGGGTGGGAGGCATTATTCTTAATCCAGTGAGGACTGAAAGGAACTTTTCCCTCAATTTTTTATGCACCAAGCTCCCACATGATGCTAAAAAGCACAAAGCTGGCTGTGTATGTGTAGTGGGAGGGTTTCTGTGCTATTCATTCTTGGAGCGGAGAAGAGGAAGTGCAGGAGCTCCCAGGGCACCTCTTGGGTGAGGACAGTTCACTTAACTTGATAGGACAAAGAACACTAAATTACTGAAATTAAATATAAACCTACCCTTACTGCTGAGCAGAGCTGTGGGACCAGAACAGTGCCCAGGTGTGGGGAATTCAGTTCCTCAGTGAGCTGTACATGGAACAGGGGATTTCTGGGGAGTGGGTAACTGCCACGTGACATTTCAAAAGCCTTTCATAAAAATGGAACAGAATAATGGCAGAATAATCCAATTTGCCTATAGGCTGGAAGCAAATAGTAAATTCTAATGGAATTATGTAGAAAACTTAGAATTCCTTTCTGCTATCATTGTTCCCATTATCTTTGACTTGAAAGTCTCTTTTCTGTCCCTTCTTCCTTGCCCTCTTTTTTTTTTTTAAGGGTAGAGAACCTTAGCTTGGTTTTTGTAAGACCTAATGCTGTCCAATAGTTACTTTGACATAAAATGTCACTGTGAGGCATCAAATTATTTGATATTCTAATCAAATTATTTTTTTCTGGTTTGGCTTTTTTAAGTTGATGGTACAGGCTATGGTTTGGTTCATTTTTTGGAGAACTTCTTTGCAGATCCCTTGGAAATAATCCTGTGCCAAGGCCCTGCTCTCTGAGAAGTGTGATGTTGTTTTGGGGACACAGAGAGCAGGAAGGTCAATGTCAGTGTGTGGTGACAAAAAAGCTGTGATGTAACCAGGCTGGGTGGGGGATACATAGCTCTGTTTACTCCCCATTTAGAACAGAATTTTAAAAATATCCAAACAAACAGAATTCTAAATGACAAACAGTATCATTGCAGTTAAATGATGGTTAATTCTTTAAAATAGAAAAAGTTATAAATACCCATTTTCTTTGGAATGTGGGTGTTAAAATGTGAAGATGCCTTAAGCCTGGCATCTTAGTGTGTGTGTCTACGTTCACATAATTGCTGAGAAGGATCTAGAAATTTTCCAGTATCATCTATAAAATTCTCTTTGAATTTATGTGCTTTCAGAATTGGGCACATCCCATGGGGAAAGAATATAAAACAGGAAAGTTAAGCTGCAGCAATAAACCTGATATATCTATAACTGCCATACACAGTTGCATTATAAAATATATGGATATTTTATAGACTGTAATAAAGACAGTGATTCAAACCAGCTTTTTTACATTGTAAGCTATGTTCAGAAAGTCATAAATGCAGAAATTAGTGTGAGGAGGGAAAAAAAATCATGTCCTTATAATATGTGTACTTTTCAGACTTCTGACGTACTTTATTTGATCAAATACCATTATATATAATCTTATTATTCACTAGCCAGGATTTATGTTCAGTGTCTTTTAAAGAACAACCCTTCAAAGAAATTGGCTAGAAGTACTAACAATCAGAAGATTGTGACTAAGGGCACTCAAAGCATTTATTATGCATGTGAAAGGTAATACTGGGGAACTACTTTTGTATCAGAGCTTTTCAAAGGTGCTACATGTGCCTGTCTTTGTTTTTCTGCAAATTTATTAAATGGTTGGAAAAAGTTGTAGTTAGTAAAACCAGCAAGTGTTTGTATATAGGTTTATGCTCAAACTTTCACTCATTATTTTGAATTACTTGAGTTTCTCAAAAATCTTTGCCTTGAGTCTTTCTTTTTGGTTGGTTTGTGGGATTTCTATGGCCACAACTCCTACACAATTCACACATTTCAATTCATTTATCCTTAAAGTGTCCCTACAAGACAGGGAGTTGATAATTATGTCCATGCAAAGGAGAAGGAGTTGCTCAAAAAATTCTCACCCTGCAGCTCTGAGCAGAGAGGCAGATATGTGTGTGTGACTGTTGAAATTACTGAGCAAAAGCTGTTGTCAGCAAACAGGGAATGTAAACTGCAGGGATTTGCATGAATTAAGGCTTTCTGAGCTTGGTGTCTGGGGACAAGGGGGTTTTGTACCAGAGAAGAGGCTGATTCCCAACACTAAGAACTGAAAACAACTGTGAAATAAAATCTGTGAGGTGGCTTTTTCTCTGGAATGTTATTTTAAATATATTTTCTGCATCATGTGTCTCATTACAGGTAATAGTGTGCCCATCTCTCAGCAGAAAGAAGGAAAAGCAATATACAACGTCAGTTGCTTCAATTTAAAAAGAAATTAAGAAAGGTCTGATTAGATGATGCTATTCAGTTATTTCGGTTATGTAAATGTTCTTAGTTAGTTCATCCCTTGTGAATAGTTTATTTAAAGCCTAATTGTGGTAGGGAAAAATTTATTTTCTCTTGAGAAAGCTTCATTGCACTAGGAACCTAAAGCTGAGTGTGTGATGGTCCCATTTCTGCAGAGCTGGGGCTGAGAGCCTCTGTTGAGGGCAGGATCCATCACTGATTACACAGGAGGGTCCCAGCTTTCTCCTCTGCTGCCATAATCCAGAGTGCACTGGTTGAAAGAAAGCTCTCTGCAGGAAATGCCAGTGACCTGTTTAATCATACAAAGATTATAACAATTAGGGTTTTAAATATTAAAAGTGTCTTCTGATCCCTATGTATTCATGTGCTGAAAAAGCCTTTTGATAAGTACCCAGTGATTCATCTGCTCTGGTTACAAGTTCTGAGTGTCCTGGGGTCTTCTCCTGCCTCTCAGCTCTGTGCTCTGGGCCCATCCCAGCAGCCTGTCAGCCTGTGCTGTCTGTCACTGCCTCTCCCTCCTGAAGCCTTTGAAAGGGTGGGTGCTTCAGTTGCTCTGTTTAACATTGCCCATTCTAAACCCTCTTTTTCTCAGGGTACATTTGGGTTTGGGCTGGCTTAACTCAAGAAGAGCCTAAAGCAGGGCCTTGCTCAGGATGAGCTGTCACCCAGGGATGGCCTTTCACCAGCATCACTTGTTTTCTGGATGCAATCTTTTCCATCAAGCATAGTTAGCCCTAGGTTTTGCTGTGCTTTTCCATTGCTAGTTGTCTTTGTTTCAGGAGCAGCAGTGCCAATGTCACTCCAGTCTATGCAGGTAGCAGATTTTTATGGTTTGCTGGGCTTGGTTTATTTCATATCTATGATGGTACTCAAGCATTCTAGTCTGAACACATTTTCATATGGCTCAGGCAAGTATTAACTTTAATGGGGTGTTTTTCTATAGGGGTCTTGAATTAAAATCTCCTCTCTTTCCCTGGGCATTGCATGATAGCAACTACCTGTAGCACATCCTTAGCTGGAAATCTGCAAGCATGGATTCCCCTCCCCTGTGCAGGAGGAGCACTTTCTCCCTTACTTCTGGCTGAATTGTTGCTTCCAAATGAACACTGGGAAGCAAGATCTGTTCGGCATTCAGCTTCGTGTTTTAGTTGAGAGATTTAGTCATAGCAAATGCAGACAGTGCCTGTCACTTTTTTCTGCATTAGAAAAGCCAGAGAGGAAGGAAATGCTACATCTCAGAGTGTCTCTTGGTAGCCCAGACCACCAGAGCACATTGATGGTCTTGGCAACCTGAGGCTCTTGCTCTTCCCTGAAACCCCAAATATTCCAAAGGTAATTCTGCCTGCTGTGCCTGGGGAGGAGTGTTGGGTTCCTTCATCTGTATTGTCAGTCAGTTCTTATAGTTGTTCCCATATACTTGCCAAGGCTGGATTCATTTCTTCTTTGGTCAAGAACCTCTCCCCTATCTATCCTTTCCTCCAGACAGAAGGAAAGTTGCACTCACTTGAGAGTGTGTTCTGCGTGTTATGAGTTTGCTTCTATTATAAGATACAAGTAGATTCCATATTCTGATGCCAAAAGATTTTTGCTTTTTTATATATTTTTCATTTATTCCTAGCTCTGTAGATTCTTACTGTATAGTTACATGGTTTCTTAGTTAGCATTCAGTACTTTTCCAGTCTTTTCCAGTACTTGTTAGACAGACACATTGCTGGAATCCCATTCTAATCTCTCTTCTTCAGTGAACCAAGGCCATTCTTCTACTTCCCCATGTGTGTAGACATGAACAATGTGAGGCTAGGAGAAAGGGGGGAGGCTTCAGGAGGAGGCTGAACCAAGGGGGGGAATTACTTCATTAACTGTACTTTTAATTGGGTATTTTTGTCAATTATGCTAATTTCTGAACTTATAAAAGAGTCATAGCCCTATATCACATGTGCATTTTACCATAAGTGCATCCTTCAATAAACAGTAACCGCCTTTATCCTTTTAATCTTTGGCTTGTGATTTCCAGGCTCAGAAGGGCATCAGTTCTTAATTTGATTTTTCTGTGGCCTCAGGAAAATTTCAACTGATGCTTATTTTTAATGTCTTGTCAAAGTGAGATCTGTGTTAAGACAGCTTGTGCTGCTTTAACTTATGTGCTCCACTGTGTAGCAGAGCAGTCTGTGTGGGAGCTGTCTGACTTGATGGCAGTCCTTAGTTTTTCCTGGGTGTGCTCCCATTCTTCCATGCCATTTATCACTTCAGTGCCTTCATGCTTCAGGCAAACCCTCCTTTCTTAAATTGCTTTTTTCTTCAGTTACTGCATGCTGCCTCATTTTCTGGGATGGACTATTACTGTTGGCCCTGCCTTGAAGTGGGCTGATGTGGAAAGAGATTGGAGAAAGAAATTATTGCTTGTTATTTTATTCCTATAGTTAACCTCAGAAACCTCATTTTGTAATGCAGCAGGAACAGGCTTTTTTTTTTTTAATGGATTTTAGCTCATCTGAACAGCACTGATTCTCTCTCAAGTTCAGTCAATTTAAAAGGAAATTATATCACAAGGGTTTTTCTTTGCTAACTCTTAAGCACTGGAAAGACCTGAATCCCTGTAAACTGGTAAGAGATCACATCTCATAAGGTTTCTTTTCATCATATACTAACTTAGTTTTCAGATCCATTATTTAATTTCTTTGCTTATTTTCTGAGAGGACAGTAAAAGGATAGTACTGATAGGATAGGAACAAATAGTTATTTGTTTAATATTTCCTCAGTTTTTCACTGAAAGAGAAGTGTCACACAATCATTTTACCTCACCACCTCCATATAAATGCTTCATCAGTGCTACATTTAAAATACTGTGAAGTTGTCTAAGGCCAAAGCCTAAAGAAAAGGACCAATTTAAACAGAAACTTCTTAAGATAATTTTTCCAGTGAGCTTGATTTGAGGGCATAATCTGAGGAGAAAGTGCTCCCATTAATTAGTGGGAAGGAAGGCAAGCTACATAACTTGGAAGAGATTTTATTTAGTTTATGTTTTGTTACCTGTGCTCTGTAATGTTTTTCATTCAGTTTTAAATTAGTTATAAGGTGTGCACCCTGTAATTTTTCAGTGTCTGTGAAATCTCAGAATGGACAATTTTTATCTTAACAGGCCATGGAGCAGATGTGAAATGTGTTGACTGGCATCCAACCAAGGGATTAGTTGTTTCAGGAAGTAAAGATAGCCAACAGCCCATCAAGTTCTGGGATCCAAAGACTGGCCAGAGCCTTGCCACTCTGTAAGTTCTTACCCACAGATTTTGTATTTGCTCAAAGATAAACTAATTTTATAAAATAATTTTTTCTTAATTCCCTTCTTAGCTCTTTTCCTCACAACTTTTCAGCCATACAAAGTTGCTTTACACATGAAGCTGGTGCTTTAGCTGTGCCAGAAAATCCAGAGTTTAGATGAGGACCAGTCCCTACCTGGAAAATTGTGACTTTAACATTTGTTATTTAAATTTACTTTGTTCTTCTTCACAGACAGTCTAGCCACACAGTTCTCATACAGTCTGAGATAGGGAAAAACAAATGAGATGTTTCATCTGGCTGATGGAAACTTTCTTGTGCTGCAGTAGAAACATGCACAGTAACTGGATACTGTCTCAGTGAGTGCTAGCAGTTGCTTTGCAGTACAAAAGACCCAAAGCATGGGGCCTTTGCACGGGAAGCCCCAGTGTTCTGCTTTAGCAGCCTGAACTGCCTTGTTATTGACCTGAATGTTTGTGACTGGCAAACAACACATTTTTGTCAGTGTCTGAGAAACCAGCTTCAGGACAAACAATCTGTTTGTTTCTCTCTGCTTGCAGACATGCTCACAAAAACACAGTGATGGAGGTGAAACTGAATCTCAATGGCAACTGGCTGCTGACAGCTTCTCGTGACCACCTCTGCAAGCTCTTCGACATCCGGAACCTGAAGGAAGAACTGCAGGTCTTCAGGGGGCATAAGAAAGAGGCCACAGGTCAGAATTCTTTTTATTATGTAGATTGTTATTATTAAGCTTAGATTTAAAATTAAAATTATTTCCATTTATATGAGAAATATAAATTGAATATAAATGAAATTTTATTATTTCCATTTGAAATCTTAGTATATACCTTGTGATTGTGGCTTGCTGTGTGTTTCAGCTGTGGCCTGGCATCCTGTTCATGAAGGGCTGTTTGCCAGTGGAGGCTCTGATGGGTCCTTGCTGTTCTGGCATGTTGGGTATGTGGCATTTTCATCAGCACATTGGAAAGGTGTTGGTCAGCTGTGCAAGCTGTTAGACAAAACAAAAAATACCTCTTTTCCCCTTTGGGTCCATATTTAACCTGAATATTTATGATAATACTTCTTCTCTGTACCTGAGGACTTTGTTAATATGCTTCATTTATAAAGAAGTTTTCCTGCAGAAGTGTGCTTTAAAGGATACAAGTGCTTGCACAAAACCAGCCATGTGTTTTGTGATGAATGGTTGAAATTCCTAGTTTCTTAAAGCTTGTTCTGAGGTGCTGTAATTATTTTGGTTTTAAATGTACAATTAAAAATCCCTACATTACTGAACTGCCTATTAAAACCACAGGGAACAATCTGTTCACACAGTAGAAAAATGACTGAGGCTTAAATTTGACAAAATATGGGATAGAGGATGATCAACAACTGAATAGCAGAAGTTTTCTATTGTAGCTGTAAGAGATATTCAGCTGTGCATGATTAATTTTTTTTTTTTAATGCATCAGGGTTGAGAAGGAGGTTGGTGGAATGGAAATGGCCCATGAAGGAATGATCTGGAGTCTGGCATGGCATCCCCTTGGACACATTCTGTGTTCAGGCTCAAATGATCACACCAGGTAATTTCAAGTATTTAAAGGTCTAAGGGAACACATTTACTTTTAGAAGTTAGAACAGTGTTTGGCATCAGTGAATAAATAGATTGGAATGGTTCTATTACACAACCAGTGGGCAAAGCAAAGACACAACTTAAGTTAGGAAGCCCTAGGCAGCACTGACATTTCATATTTCAAGGTAGAGTCTGATCTCTTGTAACAAATATTACGATTTTGGTTGGTGGGAGCTTTTAAATCCACTGAAAAAAAATTTTTAAAAATTCTTGTCATTTCTTGCTGAAGAAATACTCCTATCTCCACAGCAATTTTTCCTGTATATCATCTGCTGGTCATGTCTTTTCACATTGCAGACACCTTCAGAGGCTGTAGTTTGTGTTTTGAGGTTAGACATGCTATAAACACAGTGCATTTTATAAATGCAGTAAATTTTTGTGGGGACATGTATATACTTAGTGTATATGAAGAATATACTTGAGCAAGAAGGTTTTGGAATGAACTAGAAATTATTTTTTCAGGATCTGATGTTGATGCCTTGTACTTACACCCATTACACTTTGAAATATCTTCTAAGTTGTAATGCTGGGGGTTTTTTATTTTTGGCTTGAAGCTCCTACCCTGTGTTCAGATCTAGAGCTAAGCTTGATTTAGTAAGAGTTGAATCCTTACATAATCAAAATACCACACTAAAAATCAAAGAACTAATTAGGTTAAAAGTTGTTCATGCTCTTGACCCTTTAATGAGATCATGTAACTTCCTTTTGACAGCAAGTTTTGGACTAGAAATCGGCCTGGAGATAAAATGCGAGATCGTTACAACTTGAACCTGCTGCCTGGGATGTCAGAGGATGGGGTGGAATATGGTGAGGCATTTTTCCTCAGTAGGGAAGAGGACTGGGGTCAGGAACAGGCCTAGGTCATTAGATGGCACTTCTGGGTAAGATGAGGAAGCAGAATTATAGCATTGGGAACCACTTGGGCAAAAATACCTTTTTCTAAGGGTGATTTTACTGCCTATGTTATCAGTGATCATCATTCCAACAATGGGTTTTCTTCTGTTTCCACAGCTCCAGGAGGTAAGACGTGCTCTGTCAATCACAGGAAGGAGGTTTGGCTCTCCCTCTGGCAATATCTCCAGTTTCCTTTTCTTCCTGAAAACTTCATCTGTCTTCAGGGCTTCCCACAGTCCTGAACTGCAACAGGAAAAGCAATAAGAATTCTACTAAAACCTTTAAACTTTACTCTTAAGGATTTATCCCAATAATTTTAGGCTGCTCAAGATTAACCAGTTCAATGGTGTGCCTCAGCCACCTGTAGCTGCATCTTTTTCTTCAGATTTTTTATTATTTGCCTTTTTTTGTCTTTTTGGAGGAGGGGGTATTAAAATGCAGCACTTTAATACAAGTTATATTTTAAAATATATAGATTTGTTATAACAAAAAAGGGTTATGGGTTACTACTTCTTTTTCTGAGCTTCTACCCTAAATAACCTTCCTGAAAGGACATAGTTTTTGACCTTTTGGGGTGTATTTATAAATCCAAACTTGCAGTTCTTTGAATATCCTGTCATTCATGTATGAAACTAAATTGTGACCTACCAGTTGTAAAATATCTATTTGCTATTGGAATATGATACTAATGGTAAAAGCATGTGAGAACCCAAAGGGATAAAGTAGTAATGTAAAGAAATATTTTCCAATTATAAATATATAATATATAAATTATAATTTATTGTTTTTTTCTCTAGATGATCTGGAGCCCAACAGCCTGGCAGTCATTCCTGGGATGGGAATACCTGAACAGTTGAAAATAGCTATGGAGCAGGAGCAGATGGGTAAGTAATAGCTATGGAGAAGCATTTTCCTGAGCATTCCAGATACTGTGGGACTTCTTTTTCATTGTTTTCATATTCTTTGGGAGCACAGATGCTCTTTTCTAAAGTTCTGTGTTGTGCCATGTTATATTTGCCATGTAAAGAAGGATGAGCTGAAAACCTCTGTGGAAAAAATAAAGGATCTTTGTGTAAGCCTGCATTGCTCTGACTGTTTGTTTCCCTGGTGCCAAAGGGAAAGATGAGTCCAATGACATTGAGATGACAATCCCAGGACTGGATTGGGGAATGGAGGAAGTAATGCAAAAGGACCAAAAGAAAGTGCCACAGAAAAAAGTTCCCTATGCAAAACCAATACCAGCACAGTTTCAGCAGGTAAGTACCTGATAGAGAGTGAACAGAACAACCTGTTCTTTTCCCAGCTTCAAAAAGTGTGTCTTTTGAAATGTTTTGGATTTTACTGTGGTAATGCAATTTACCACAGTAGCTAGTTTAATTACTATTTAAACACGAAATATTGGATTAAATACCTTCTATCTTGTATCTGTGCCTTATAAAATAAGGAAGTTTTATTCAGCATTACTTTTACTTTCAAGTATCCATACTACAAAATGTTTCAGCATATCCTTTTGTCCTTTCTCATTGCAGCAATGTGTTGCACACATGTTCTTCTACAGAATTAATCTTGTGTTTCCTGATCTTTGTAGGCATGGATGCAAAATAAAGTTCCTTTGCCTCCCCCACCTGAGCCATTGAATGATAGAAAGGAGGATATTAAGCTGGAGGAGAAAAAGAAATCACAGGCAGAGATTGAGCAGGAAATGGCAGCACTTCAGTACACAAACCCACAGCTCCTGGAGGTATGTATGTGTGGAAACACAGGGATTAATAAGTTTGCTTTAGTCCTTTCTGTGACAGATTTGGACTTCACTAAAGTGAGCAGCTTCCTGCAGCAGTTTCACCTGTTTGGCTGTTTTCACTTTTTACAAAAAGACATCTAATTGAACAGGATATTGCAGTTAATGTTGTGATGATGTGTATCTCTCAGTGAGGCCCCCACATCTCACTTTACCAGTGGGTCTCTTTAGTTGGTGATTTCTGTTAGTTACAAGGAAAGCATTCTTAAATTCCTGTGAAATGGGATGACTGCTTCTGATTTTTAGTTGTAATATACCTCTGTGCTTAGTTGATTTTCTGTCTCTCTTTTTTGGACAGCAACTGAAGATTGAGAGACTTGCACAAAAACAAGCTGAGCAAGTGCAGCCACCACCCCCAGGAGGATCTCTCCATGGACCTCAGCCTTTCCCAGGGCAAGGCCCAATGTCACAGATGCCTCAAGGGTTTCAGCAGCCCCTTCCACCTCAGCAGATGCCAATGAATATGCCTCAGATGGGACCTCCTGGTCCACAAGGACAGTTCAGACCTCCAGGACCCCAAGGACAAATGGGACCTCAAGGTCCATTACACCAAGGAGCTGGAGGTCCACAAGGGTTCATGGGACCACAAGGACCTCCAGGCCCCCAAGGGCCTCCACAAGGAATGCCACGGCCTCAGGATTTACACGGACATCAAGGAATGCAGAGACATCCGGGCCCTCACGGGCCGATGGGGCCCCCAGGCCCACAGGGCAGCGCTGGCCCACAGGGACACTTGGGACCGCAGGGCCTGCCCGGCTCCCAGACTCATTTAGGACCACAGGGCCCACCTGGCCCACAAGGTCACCTGGGTCCTCAGGGTCCCCCTGGAGGTCAAGGAATGCAGGGGCCACCTGGTCCACGAGGAATGCAAGGACCTCTTCCTCACGGCATGCAAGGAGCTCCGGGATCCCAAGGCATGCAGGGCCCTATATCTCAAGGGCCTTTGATGGGACTTAATCCAAGAGGGATGCAGGGTCCACCAGGACCCAGAGATAACCAGGGACCTAATCCACAAGGGATGATGATGGGTCACCCACAAGAAATGAGAGGTCCTCATATGCAAAGTGGTTTACTAGGACATGGTCCCCAGGAGATGCGGGGCCTTCAGGGACCCCCGCCTCAAGGTTCAATGCTGGGACCGCCACAAGAAATGCGTGGGCCACCTGGTCCCCAGGGCCAGCAGGGACCTCCACAAGGCTCCTTGGTGGGGCCTCAAGGAAACATGCAAGGACCTCAGGGACAGCCAAACCCTTCGAGGGGGCCGCACCCTTCCCAGGGCCCTCTGCCCTTCCAGCAGCAGAAAACGCCTCTGTTGGGGGATGGGCCTCGCCCCCCTTCAATCAGGTACGTGGGGTCTCTGGAACAAGGGGAGTTCTCAGAAGGTGGGAATGATAACTGGGTGTGCAGGAGAAATGCACAGCAGGAGCTGAGGTCTCAGGGAAGTTGAAGTGATGATAAAAAGGGTTCTGTAGCTTGGAAACAGCAGAATTGGAAATAGGTGATCTTTAAGGTCACTTCCAACCCAAAGTATTCATGATTCTATGACAGACAACTGTGGAAAGGGATTATTGGGAATAGTAGTACAGAAACCAATCTGTTATTTCTCTTAAGAGAAACTCTTTTTTTTTTTTTTATCTTTTTCTTTTTTTTTTAATTTAAAGACACTGAACTGTCTTAGGCAGGGTATTTCACTGGGAGCAAACAAGCACTAATAAAAGTCAAATTTCAAGAAACTGAACATAAGAAAAGTCATATGTATTAATTAAAGCAAGGTATTGCCAACTCTCAGTTGTCGAGAGTAGTTAATCCAAACTATGGGATGGATTTACCATTGTTGCTGACACACCTGGAACCAGCTTAGCTCTGGTTGCACTTAACAATTGACTCTGGAACAAGGGCAACTCTCAGAAGGTGGGAATGATAACTGTGTGTGCAGGAGAAATGCACAGCAGGAGCTGAGAGAATGGAGGTTGGGTATTCCTGGCAGGACTGAGGCCTCAGGGAAATTGAAGTGATGATAAAAAGGGTTCTGTAGCTTGGAAACAGCAGAAGGTGTCCCTGCCTATGGCAGAGGGATTGGAAATAGGTGATCTTTAAGGTCACTTCCAACTCAAAGTATTCTATGACAGGTAACTGTGGAAAAGGGATTATTGGGAATAGTAGTACAGAAACCAATCTGCTATGAAAATATGTAACCTTAGGAGAAACTCCTTTTTAATTTTTTTTTAATTTAAAGACACTGAACTGTCCTAAGCGGGGTATTTCACTGGGAGCAGACAAGCACTAATAAAAGTCAAATTTAAAGAAACTAAACATAAGAAAAGTATTAAACATTAATTAATGTATTAATTAAAGCAAGGTATTGCCAACTCTCAGTTGTCGAGAGTAGTTAATCTAAACTATGGGATGGATTTGCCATAGATGCTGACACACCTGGAACCAGCTTAGCTCTGGTTGCACTTAACAGTTGACTCTAAGTGCAGAGGGATGCAGAGGGACACAGCACTTTCCATTTTCTGCTCTACTGCACATCACACAGAGCTCTCAGTGGTTATTGCCTCCCATAAGTTCCTAGCTGGATAGCACCAGTTCTTACTTTGTCTCAAGTGTCTTCAGTTCTGGGTGAATTTTGAAAGGGAAGTTTGGGGGGAAAAAAATGTACCTAATTGAAAAAAAGAAAATACATTATGTTTTTTAACCAGAATTGTCTCTTTTAGACCTGCACTCAATAGTTTCATTAAGGCTTTAGACATGCAGAGTACTTAGTGTGTAGTCCAGTACCAATCACAATGTGGAATTGAATATTCAAATGAGTTTTAGCTTAGGGATTCCTTTTCAGATTGAAGCAGAGTAGGCTTTATTTGAATATTTTTTCCTTACAAATCAATAATTCCCTCCAGAAGGCTGTTAATGTACCACTGCTGCTGAGATTTCAAAAGTACCCAAGTTACCAAAGGAGTGTTGGTTCCCCAACTATGTAACTTAAACCAGCAGAGTTGTTTCTCATTGCTATCCCAGGGAGACTCATTTTTCTTTGAGAATAATTGCCCTGCCCTTACCACTGACACTTTGGAATTCATTAGAGTGCTTTTGATGGCTGGCTGGTTATTTTCTTTGAATAACAAGCCTATCTTAAAGGCTTTTACAGATACTAAAAAAATGACCCAGTGAGGTATTTTAACCTATTCTTCCTTCCTTGTGCACCTTTAGTATGGTAATGGCTTTTAAAAATTAACATATTTTAAAATTCATAATGTCAGGTTTTGCTCCATTTTGCTTCTTGTGATATGAATACAGCAGTAGTTCCTGTTTAAAAAATATGTGATTTTTTTTAAACAATAGACTTTAGTTTCTTTTGTGTTCTGGATTTGACTTTTTTCTTCTGTAAACCTGTAATCACTTGTCTTCCTTTTCAGTAGCAGAAGTGTGTGAATATCTGCTTTATCAAGGGCTTGTGACATTCACACAGAACAGTTACAGATAATTGCAAGGGTTAATCTCCATCTAAAATATCACTGTTACCTGTCCTGGCTGTACACTGGAAGCAGAGGTTTGCTGGGATGCACAAGTCCATTTTCAGCTTTCAGTAAAGTGCCTCTTTCTAAACTCTGCATATTTCCCAGCTCAAGCCCAGTTTGAGGCCTGGAATGAATTTTGAAACAGAAATCCCATGAAAAGGCAGAGTTAGGGCTCTGTGTTCCCAGCTTGGCAAAGCATGGCTTGTTTGTAATCTAGGTTTCTGCTAAGGAGAGTTATTTACTGAGTGCTAAAAACTGCTGCTTTGGTTAAACACTTCCATAAATGGAAGAAGTTCCATAAAATTTATTTTAAGTAAGCATCTGCTAAGTATATGGGAAATGCTGGAACTCCAGCAAGGTTTTGCTCAGGAACAGCAGAATCACTGTGATAGCTGGCTCTTACCTAGTCAGAGGATGGATTTGTTCTGGACTCCAGTCAACATTCCATTACTAGGAAAGTATTTTTGGGGATTTGGGGTTTTTTTAACGGACATTAAGCCAGATATTTTATTTTGCTTATTTTTCCAACATTCTTACAAAATTAATCAATGCAAATATGAAGTTTGTAGTACATATCTGTGTGCTTTCTTGTGTTTATCACCTACATTGCAGTTGAATATAAATTTTAATTTAAAACAATATTTCAAGATATGATGGGGTAAATGCACAAATAAAATTTCTGCTTCCCTGCAACCAGAAACAAAAAGGTTGTGTTTCTCAAAAATAAATTTAGAGCATTAAAATGATTTAACTTTGATTCATGGAGAAGTTAAGCAGTGTAATTATGACCCAGTGGTGTGCTGGAGTACAGGTCTTTCAGTATTTCCAGACTGCAGTCTGAAAGGGTTTTAACAAGTCAGTTGTGAAGGCCAAGCCTAAATCTTGCATACTAGACATGTCTAGGAAAAAATGACATTTTTAGGGGTTTCTGGTAAGGGTTTGGGGGAGATTGGCTTTTTGGTCATGTCAGCATAGGAAGGTTTTTTATTGCAGTCCTGCAGGATTCAGCTCTGTCTGATTCATATTTGTATTTGGATTGGATTTTATATCTGCAGTGTAAATTCTCTACATGTCCCTTTTCAGTTCCAGTCAAGCACAAACCCCAAGTGATGACTTTTTGTCAGCCCTGTGCTGTTGAAAGGCAGAATCAGAACATCACCCAGACACAGTTTTCCTACCAATGTCACCACAGCAGGTCCTGTCAAGATTATTCATGAGTTGGTGATAGCAGCTGAATTTAAAGACCATAATTTTATCCTTTAAAATTCACTAAAAAATGAGAAAAATATACCAAAAACCACTTATATACTTTATTTTTTTCTTTGGAATCACATAAAGCACACAAAACTCTGCCCACTCTACTGCCTCTGCTTTTTTTTTATCCTAAAATGAAGAAAAATTAACTTTGCCATCATGTTAAAAATGAAACTCATGTGTTTCCATGTTAAAAACTTACAGAGGTTTAGAGAAGAGGTTTCCTTATGCCTGTTGTTGTCCCCTCATCCCAACATTCTTGATACCTATTTTTGTATATATAGTTTCTCTTTTTTGTTCATTTCCAAATGAAGTCTTTGGTCTGTGAAGCTTTTTAACTGCCTATAAATCAGTACCTGATATTTTTCAAACAAATTTACATATTTTCCTCAGGAAAATTCCTTCTGTTCCAGAGGAACAGAATATTTGTATCAAATACTCAATAAATTCAATACATTATTAGAGAATATTCATACTCAGGAAGAATATAAGCTTTATCACCTTTGGCTGTGACAGATAAAATGTGAATAGCTGCAAAGCTGTTCCCTATGAAATGCTGTGTTTCTCAGTAACTGAAGCATTGCTGATGTGAATGTCTGAAAATGGAGGCTGAAGCCATTGGAACATGAGCTGTTCCTGTGTACAACCTGTGCAGCTGCAGATCTTATGGAAAGAAAATTGGTTTGCACTCCTACAAACATTTTTAATTACTCACACATGGAATTCATGTGGGTTTTGTTCTTCCCTGCTCACAGGATGGACAGAACCCAGGTCCTCCTCCACTGATACCGGGCCTGGGCCAGCAAGGAGGACAAGGTCGTCTAGGCCCTCACAACCAAGGACCTGGTCTTAATAAAGGTAATTCAGCATCTTATCTGTTCTCCTGGGAGTCAGGCTCCTCAAAGAGGGGCTGTTCCAGTGCAGTGCACCCAGGGAGAAATGGCTGCAGCACAGTTCAGGGCCTTGGCTGGGAGGAAAGCTTCTGTGGGGTGGGATACACAGGAAAGATTTTCCCAGAAATATTGTTTCATGGGAAAGGTATCCCATATTTCTAGAACTGTATGAACTAGAGCATCCTGAAGTGATTTAGAAATAGTTACAGAAACCTGCTGTGATTTTTCTTGTCCCTCAAGGCGACGCCCGTGGGCCACCCAACCATCACCTGGGCCCGCTGTCGGACCGGCGGCACGAGCAGAACAGCGGCGGCCCCGAGCACGGGCCTGAGAGGGGCCTGTTCCGAGGGGGCCAGGACTGGGGCGATGGCAGGGACAGCAGGGGCATGCCCGACAGGCGGGGACCTCACCCCGACTTCCACGATGACTTCGATCGGCCCGACGACTTCCGGGATGATTTCCACCCTGACAAGAGATTCGGCCATCGGTTACGAGAGTTCGAGGGAAGGGGAGGCCCGCCATTGCAAGATGAGAAATGGAGACGAGGTGGACCTGGGCCTCCCTTTCCTCCTGATCACAGGGAATTTGAAGGAGGTGGTTCCAACCGGGGGCCTCCTGGTGCTTGGGAAGGACGGAGACCTTCAGATGACAGATACCCACGGGATCCTGAGGATGCGCGCTTCCGAGGAAGGCGAGACGAGAGGTAAGAATAAATCCATTTCTCTTTCTTGGGTTAAAGGGTAAATGGAGGGAACTCTTTTATTCCTGGTTTCCTTTTCATTAAGGAGTCTATCTGTTTCAGATTTATAAACTGGAAACCAATAAGGAAATGAAAACTCTAATATACCTGAGTGTAGAGTCCATAAAAATCATTCAGTAATAGAAGAAAACTTGAAAAATGGTCATTGTACACAGCAGCTTCCGTGTCTTTAAACAGTAAGTAAAGAGAAGGGGGAAAGTTTGTAGAGAAGATCCAGTGACACAGGATGAAGATCTGAGACCGTTTTGATGAAAATTGAGAGGAGACTTAAAGGTTAAAGTGACAAACTTTTGAACACTAGAAGTGGATTTTGAGATTCTGTCTCCAGTCACAAACTACAGCATGACTGTAGAGACTGTAGGATGAGATGCAATGCCCTTGTAAAGAGCAGGAGCAGTGATGTGACTGCCACATAGAAGGGCCAGACTTACAGCATCTGTTGGACTGTCGAGACTATTTTTTCATGCGTTTGCTTGTAGAAATTTTATTTCTCTTTCTGACTTATTTCTTAATGCCAAGCAAAGAACTCAAAAATAATCTGATTTACAGCAATGTCCTTGTCATTGCTCACAATCTCCAAATAAATCACAAAGGGATAAATTTGCTTTTAGTTACCAATGTAAATATGGAGGAATTAATTATGTCTCTGAAATTAATTATCAGCAAAATTGCTCCAGATTTATGTTAGTTTAATTAAATGAAATTTGGCCTCCAAGGTCTAAGCCTCTCACTGACCACCAACTCTCTATGTATAAGAACATGTGCTTGTTACAAATATGCTGTGGTCTCCACATAATGTGAATTTTGTGTGTTTTAGTTGCCTTTTTAATCATTTTCTTACATTCCTTTTACTTTGCATCTATACAGCTCTTCTTTTAGCTATTTTCTACCTAGCTCTGTAAGATGTAACTTCCTTTTGTGTGAAGAGTATGAAAAGAAATGAACAGTAACTTAAAGAAGGTAATAATTAAAGCCATTTTTAAAAAGTAAAGCCAGAGAAAATCCAGTTGGATGGTCTAGTGGTCCAACGGTCTGCATCACAGAACTCTAAAAGACACAGCAGACAAGACTTTTAGAAGCTCAGTAGAGATTTTTCAGATCTTATATTGAAAATGCTTAGGGACTGGCAATTATTTTATTATGGTCCTGATTTTTAAAAAGTTTCAGGAAGGGAAACAAGAACCTTGTGACCTGCAAATCTGACTTTTGAACTAAGAGTATTCTATTTGTCAGAATACAAGTGTTTTCCCAGAAAGTTTGAAGTGAAATGGCACAGGGCTCTAAAAGGCTCACTGTGCTTGTAAATTTGATGATTTTCTTGGAACGAAGGTGAACTAGGTGGCACTTACTGCAGATGCTGTGGTGGACTTAATCCCAACCACTCGTTTAGCTGATTTGGTTTGAAATTGGGACTGTAACTGGTTTGATCAAGCATGAGAGGCAAATGTGTGTATGTGTGTTCCTCTCTAATTTCCCATCCTTTTCATCCCTGTCCTGTTCTTACTCTATATCAACATGATGCTTCTACTGCAGAGACCTGCCTCTTCCTGCCTGCTAATCTGCACAGTGTGTAGTTGTGTACAGTAAGGTCCTAGGCCTCGGGGAAGAAGATGTGAGAGCAGTCAAACAGGAGCTGAACCCGATGCAAGGCAGGGCTTTATGTGTGACTGATATGAAAAGGCAAATAAGGATATCCATAACACAATATTAGGAGCTGTGTCCGTGTCAGGCATAGGTTTCGTAGATTTCAAAACTCAGCTGTGTCCAAAAGTTGCCTGAAATAGGAAAGGCCCTGTTCCTGCAGCCCTGGGGCCTCGTGTTGAAAATCTTGGTAATTTCCAAGCTAAGTTGAATCACGCCATATCAGTATTAAAGCAGGAGGCCCTCTAAGAAACCTCTAGAGGACTGTGCTCTCTCAAGGCTAAACAATATTGCTCTGTGATTATTTGAACCATTTGTACCTGAAACTGTTGAGTTTGTTTTCCCAAACCATCCAGGTTAATGTAAATGGTTCATGGTCCGTACAAAGCACTCCTCCATCCACTGTTGTACCTGTACAGGCACAGCAGCCTCCTCTCTGTATTGTGTTTGTTTTCTGGGAGGTGGAGACAGACCTATTGTTTTTTATTAAAAACAATGTAAAAGTTTAAGAATATTGTATTGTGTTATGACTACTGTTAAAATATTTAAATTTGTAATTAAAAGGTAAATGTTGTTAAAATTCTAAATAAAAGTATCTAAAGTTTTGCTTGTAATAGGATGCACTGTGTCGTTAATGAGCTGGGGAAGGGGATGCTGCACACAGCCAACACCACGGGAATGCTGTGTGCTTCCAGTTCAGCCAGTGTGGAACTGGGAACACTGGGGAGGTGGGAGGCACCTGTCACTGGGCAAGGACAGCTCCACACCGTGTGCTGTCACTGAGGGGGGGCAGAGTAGCGTGGGGTGGCACGGTGGGGACACCAGAGTGCCTGCACCACCGGAACACCTCAGTCGGGCTGTGACAGACAGGTGTCCTCACAGGGCAGGGCTGAGCTTTGCAAACCCTGCAGGTGTTTGAACTGCTTGTGTCAGGAACAGAACTGCTAGTTACTCACACAGCCAGCTGCAGGCTTACCTGGCATGGCACTGACAGCTCAGCAAGAGCCATTCTCCTCTCTGAAGAGCTGTCCAAGGCCCCCAGTGTGGTGCTGGAGGAGCTGTACTCAGCTAAGATGCTATGCAGAAACCCAATCATAGCAAATTCCTGAAGGTGCCCTTGGTACTTACTAGACAGCAGTTATCAATTTCAGGCTCATAATTACATTTTGCAACACAAAATTCATTACTGCAGTTGGATAAACTGCTCTTCAGGTTGCAGAATGCCACTGTGCACTGTTCAGCCATCACTGTGCCTACAGATCCAAGGGCAGTCTAGATGCAATTGCTAGAATTGTAAACTTGGAAGAATGGAATGAAAAGGAGAATTGTCTGGCAAAAGAATCATAGAACTCATAGGAATGAGATCCTGTAATGTTTTGTTATAGCCACGACTCTCATTGCTTCTATGTTTTCAGTTTATGATGGAAATGGAAGAGAAAAAAAAAGGGGAATGTAAGAGCATCAGAGTTAAGGGGAACTCACACTTTGCCTTGCCTTACCTCACCTTTTATCTATCATCACTCATTGTTTTTCCCACCTTTTCATTAAATGAATGCACTGTGTTTAATAATATTTTTCTTGTATGAATAACCAACATAATCAGTGGAAGCAAATATGAGAGGAAGATTACAAAGCTTACTATCAAAGTGCTCAAAGGCAGAAATGGGCACTTTCTCACCTACAAATCCTGTTCTAGTAATTGTATGTGCTGTAGCATTAAGTGAAAGAGTTTAGAAATGAGTTGATAATTAAACTGCCTCAATTATGCCTAAAAGCCACATCTGTATCATGTTCTTTGTTGTAGCTTCCGAAGAGGAGGACCCTCAAGGCACGAGGGCCGGGGACCCAGGGGCAGAGATGGCTTTCCTGGCCCTGAAGATTTTGGGCCAGATGATGCTTTTGACTCTCCAGATGAAAACTCCAGAGGGAGGGACCATGGTGCTCGGGGGCGAGGTCGAGGCGCTCCAAGAGGTAAGGGGAATGTTCTTCCATACAGAAGTACAAGGATGAGGAAGGAAAGGCACTTCTTGGGCAGGTGACATTATTTTCATGAATACAATGTCTCTTCTCACTCCTGTCCCCTGCTTCTCTTACTGCTCAGGAGCTCGGAAGGGTTTGCTTCCTACTCCAGATGAATTCCCACGCTTTGAAGGAGGGAGGAAACCAGACTCCTGGGATGGAAACAGAGAACCAGGTAAAAAATTTGGTGAAGTTTGTAGACTTCTACAATAACTTTTTAAAAATATTTTTTAAATCATGCCTTTTTTCCTGTACCTCACATGTTTGTTACCAGTATTTTACCATGAGAAAAGCCAAATGCAATTCTTTGGTCTTTGAAATTTAGGAAAAAAGAACTATACAGAATTTAACTGTCTCTAGATACACCTGTCTTGTTGAATAAAAGTGATTGTGGCCTCAAAGCCTCGATTTTCAGTTGTGTTCATGTACAGTCCAAAACTGCCCAGGCAACTGTCACTTCTGGATGACTGAATCACATGTCATGGGGTTTTTTGAATATCTTTATTAATGCCAACAGTAATCTTTCTCTGTGTTGGTATCTTTTCAGCTGCAATGTCTGACAGCTTGAATTTGCAGTTGTGTTACTAAAGGCAGCTCCATATGGGGCAAGACAGAGCTGTAGAATGTAAGGGAAAACAAAGCACAAATGGCACATGAATAAATGAAGGTGTGATTGTTTCTAAAATATATGGAAGTTTTTTATACTGGAAAGAACACTGTACATCTGCCACACTTTTCTTTCCCATCATCTTTAAAATCTCTTTTACCTTTAGCTTTTTTACTAAAAAATGGGACAGGGGAGAAGCTTTACATAATTTTAACTTCAAACTGTGTGCCAAACAGTGTGGGCAGTTTGTAAATTTATGTGGCTGCCTTCAAAAATGAAGAATAATGATCCAATAAACATTACTTATCTTGTGTTTTCATGCACAGGTCCTCGTCCAGATCACCCTCCTCATGATGGGCACTCTCCAGCCAACAGAGAACGTTCCTCTTCACTCCAGGGCATGGACATGGCCTCACTGCCACCACGGAAACGTCCCTGGCACGATGGACCAGGAACCTCTGACCACAGGGACATGGATGCTCCAGGTGGACCTCCAGAGGACAGAGGCAAAGGTAAAAAGTCCCTTTGATTGGAACCCTTATGTAACACTGGAATGTATTTTCAGTATTAAGTATATCCAGAACTTCTCTGTTCAGAGGGGATAAAGCTGAGGTGGTAGATATCTGATTTTACCAGCTGGGAAGTTACAGACCAGTCTTACAGGAACATAAGAACAGAGGGATTTTCAAACATCAAATCCAAATCTTGTCTCCAGCACTGCAGAATCCTCTTCTTTATTGCCCTGTCGAAAAGTAGTTGGTTTTTGGTTCTCTGTTACTCCAGCTGGAAAACTCATTAAGAGCATTTGCCCCTCATTTTCAGAATAGTTGTTTATTAATATTAATGCTTGTGATGTTATTCTTTAACTCAAATATAAGTACATTGAGCCTGGAGTGATATGTCCCTGAAGTGGTCTCTAAACCTCTGAAGATCTGACTTACTAAAACATTCTTTTTATATGTAATGGCTTTCTAGTTACCTTTTGTGTACTTCTCTAGTTGCTTTAAGAATCTTACAAACTTTTGATTCACACAACATCCATGGACAGACCTCTAAAACTTGATTGAAGTAGACTATGCTTAAAAAAAAAAAGAGAGAAAATGTTTTTCCCTTGATCTATGCTTATCATTCACTAATTTAATTTGATGTCTTGTGTTGTAATTAAGTTGAATATTGGTCCCTGTTATTACTGAATGGCACCTCTGATTGCGCCGAACCCCTTCTAGCCTGAACCAGCTCTTCTCCAAGTCAGAGCTCTGATTTCTTTCTTCTTTCTAGAAATTGTTCTGTCTCTTTCACTATCCTTGTTACTCTGTATGTGCTATTTTGAGTTTTAAATTATCCTTTTCTAAATTAAATGAGGTAACTAGGAATTGCACACACTATTTAAGATGTGGTGTAACCATGGATTTCTACCATTCCCTTGTACTTGTTCCACTTTCTCCATTCTTTCCTAACAGTTCCTGGTGTTGTAGTTCCCTCTAAGTGGTCCCATGTTGCTGTAACCCACAGAACACATTCTTTTGGAGTCAGTGCTATTAGCATCACACAGTTCTTGATCCTATTTCTTACAGATCTCAGGGCTTCTGTTTTCTTGTGTAAATATTGTCTTTCTTTAATGTCCTCACATTGACTACCCATTGTCAGGTAGTGATCAGTGACAAACATCCTTCTCATTTGCTCCCACATGCTGAGCTGGCAGCCTGCAGCTGAATTTGTTGTTGTTAGACTGCACAGCTTTGTCTCTGATGCCACTGAACACTAAATCCCAGCCTACTTCTCTCACCACTGTCCCAAAGCTCATTCAGTTTTAACTGCTTGCCACTCCTTCTCTGCATGGACTCTGTTCCCAGGTTTTATCATTCCTTCACAGATGTTTTAAATGTTATCACAGATGTTTTAAATTTTATCATTCCTTCACAGATGTTTATCTGCTGATAAACTTCTCTACTATCATTTTTCCTTCCAAATCACATGCTGTAGTTCTCAATTTAGCCAGCATCTATCAAATCTGTAAGGATTCCTTTTCCAGCTTCAGTAATGATTGTGATAACTCTATCAGATTCTTTGTTAAAGTCAAAACAATTGTTGTCCAGGCATAAGTGTGGTAATTAACTCATAATTAAGTTTAGAATGATGGCAGAAAGCCTGATAAACAAACCATGAACAATACTTCTTCATATGTGGACTATGTCACCTTCAGTTGTATTGGGAAAGTCTTTTGAAGATTAAAACTTCATGAATGTTTCTGTGAAACAGTTTGGTGACTGTTTTACATGGAACCAACCACAGTCAACAAAAATCACTCTTCCTAATCTGCAGCAAAGATACATGAATTTAGCTGTAGTGTGTGTCCTTAAACAAGGTTACCAGTGATTTTGTTTTCTCAAAATACTACTACTTATTTTAGGCTAATGAATTGGGTTGGGGTTTTTTGTTGTTCATATCAAACATATCAAAAGGAAAAAGGTATGTGAGAATTAGAAAATTCTATTCTGTGAGAATTAGAACATTCCATTCCTGGCAGTAAGAGCTTTGAGTACCTTTTGTTCCAGGTTAGTGGTAAAATAAAGCATTTTGCTATTATTTTTAGCAAAAAACTGAACAAAACAGTAATGTTACTCATGATCTTCACCATCCGCCTCAACTGTCTCAATCTGTCAACAGTGCAATGTCTTTGTTTAGGATTAAAAAAAAGTATTTTGCAATAAAAACACAGAGAGAACCACAGTGTTAGCACAAGAACTGGCAGTTTGGAGGAAAAGCTATCATTATTCTGTCTTCATTTCAGTGCCTGCTGACAGTATCAAATACAAGCTCTTTTAATTCCCAAGGAATTCCTTGATTGTTGTCAGTTTTCTGAACTGTAATGGAGACACTAAATCTGTATAAGAAAATTGTACTGAGGGAGGAGGCCTAAAATTGTAGGTCTCAGCTACAGCTGGTTTATGAATGATGGCACCACAGTAGAAACAGCTCAATGTCTGGCATGTCTGAGAAGAGACTCAGCTCAAACTTACACCAGTAACTGGTTGTGCTTCCTTTGCAGGACGAGGAAATTCGGGACCTTCACAGAGAGCGCCGAAATCTGGGAGGTCCAGTTCTCTAGATGGAGACCACCATGATGGATTCCACAGGGAGGAAGCCTTTGGTGGAGGCCCTGGGGCAGGCAATAACCCTTCTCGAGGAGGAAGGAGCAGCAGCAATTGGGGAAGAGGAAATAACATGAACTCTGGCCAGTCCCGGAGAGGAGGATCTCGGGGTGGACGAGGCCGATAGAAGAGGCTTTGACTGGGTTATGCCCAGTCCTTGTGGGACAATATTTAAATAGACTGCTACTCTGGACTCACCTGCAATGCCACGAACTTGGATTCTTAACTGGGATAACTGAATGTGCATTAGTTCCTAACAAGGGTCTTTCTTTTCCCGAACCAGTCATTTGCCTCTAGCTGCAATATTTTAGCTACCTTTGTTTTGTTCTTTCCACTCCCATTCCCCTCACTTTCTTGTTTTGTCAAGAGCTGGAATTTCTTTTAAGTGTTGTGGAACATGGAGCATCTCCAGAGATTTCAGTTCACCTCCAGACAGAAACTTGTTTCTATATGTACAGTTTGTCAAAGAGTTACGTTGGTTTTGTATGAATACAGAATGTAATTTGCGCAAAAATTAACAAAAAAAATCAACAGTGTGTGATTCTTTACTCACCTATTACTACAGAGGGTTGTATTTAGGCAAACTTGTGTTTCAGAGGGAGCAACAGCACTACCTCCTGAAGTCTCAGCCAGTTAAAATACTGAGAGCAGATTCCTAGGGCTTTGGTTTATCATGTACAGAGAAGTTTCATTTTCATCTTTAGCCACAGCTGTCTACAATGGTGCTGAGGTCAAAATTCCAAACTGCAGGCAATCACCACTGCTTGCTAGTCTGCCATCCTGAAACAGAAAAGAGTGGAATAGTGTTTAGAACAAGTTGTCAAAGACATAGAGTGTGAGTTACATAACCTGGATCCTAAGACAGACATCACCGCAAAGATTGGCATTCTACACTTCACCTAGGCAAACCACAGATTTTTGTTCAAAACAGCATCTGTTTGCAGAAACTGAGACAGAAAGTTTAGCAGCTTGACTGGTATGTTTTACAGCAGCTGTGTGTGCCACACTGTTTAAAGCTATGGGTGTTCAGCAGAGTCTGGTGCATTAATTGCTGAAGTGCAATTCATCACTTCCAGAATAGGTTTTTTTTAAGTGTCTTTTTCTTTAGGATATTGTTACCTGGTTTTACTGAAGGAGGGAAATGAGGAGGAGGGGTTATTCCCATTTCCCACATTTCATAATAAAGCTGCTTGCCAACCATGAGTTTGTTTTCCCCATAATCATTCCTATTAATCATCTCCAGCCACCATATTATCAGAAGGCTCATTAACACCTAAAGCCTCAGTGAAAATGTTATCACCTAAGTATTTATTGTACAGGTACCCCTCAGGAAGGTCCTGTATTGAAAGTAGAGCATATAATGAAAAACTACTACCAGGTTTCCCTCTCTCCTGCCTTGAATTTCAGGCTATAATCAGGATGAGACTTAGTTCTAGAGGCTCCTGCAACCCAGTAACACATGGCAGCTGCTGCATCTTCTCATAGGCAGGTTTACCAAAGACTGGCTCAAGTCCTGATGTCCCATTTTCCTTAAAGACATCAAAGCACAGATGCTTAACTGCTGTTCTCTTGGTTCAGTCAGACACTTTTTATTTGTTTTTAATTTGTGGTGTATCAAATCACATTTGAAAATTGTAACTGATCATTAGCCAATAAAATCCCTGTCATGGGGCTCAGGAGAGACAGATCTAAAAGGAATTAACTAGAAACAGCTGATATGTATCTGATATGACAGTTTGTCCCTTGAGAAAAAATTCTTTTTAGCTCTATCTGAAGGACTTTGAGCACTTTGGGTGTTGGTCTGGGATTTGGGATTTGTCCTGAAATTTTCATGAGAAATACTAATGATTTCATCACTGGCAAAGAGGAAAGCTTGCCCTCTTTTTTTTTTTTTATTTAGTAAGCCAAATATATGCTAAGGGGCTACAAGAGGTCTAATACTTAGACCATATGAGTTAGAGAATGAGGTTTAGGCTTTAATTAAACCACAGCCCTCTACCAAAACAAGGTAAAGTGTATCTAACAAGAGAAAACCCAGCTTTATTTAGACAACTTACATTTCCTCTGATGACTGTCTAATTCCTTAAACAATTGTGGTATTTAAGTAATACTCTTCAAGGGGCAGCTTTTTAAATGGAGTTTTGAAGTATTTCACAATCATATGCTCAAAAAGTCTAAGAAAATTTGATTATTAGATACAGTTTCTACAAAATCTTGGAAGGTAACAGCATAGCAGAGACAGAAGCAGCTTCCCATTCTGTGATACCATGACCCACCATTACTGGGAAATGGGCACAGTTATTTAATGGGATTATACTTCTGTATTCCTCAGGTCATGTTATTTTACCAGTGCTGCACACAGACTCTCATGCTCTACCTGTTAGTTCAGAGGTTGTCTCAAATTTAATTTTACACTCCTGTTAGGAATAAAATTAATTTTATATACTGCAATTTAGAAATTGTAAAAACAAGAGAGCTAATTTAATGCTATTCTGATAGCTCTGATCTACACTCTTAATGGAAAAAAAAATGACCATTAGTGAAATGTCTATACTGACAACTGGATACAAATAGTTTTATTAAAGCAATCTCTGTACACTTAAGCACCCCCTTTAACAATTTCAGTTTAATTCAGAAAAGTATTTGGTAAATCTATTAAAACTAAATCGTGATAGCAGGTAAGTACTGCAGTGGCTTTATTTTCTCCACGAAGCACAAATGCTCGGTGAGAACTCACTGGGGGCTCTGTGCAGGTGAGGCCCCGGTGTCCCATTTCCTTGCACAGGTCCAGTACCCGGCCCAAACAGGAGCACCCAGCTCTGCCAGCCTGAACTCAGCACCCTCCTAAGGCAGCTCAGTTTCTGCACTGAAGCAGAGCTCCAGTTACTGGCAAATCTATTTTTAAAGGTCAGGCTGGGACAAGTAAGCAACTCCTGCCCAAGTTCAGAGGGCAATATCTATACACAAAAATGAAGTTCTAAGACTGAAGCTCCCGTTTTAAAGCCCAATTTGGTCCCTTACAGCAGTACCTGCAAACGCCAATGCTCTTAACCAACATCAGCACTTTGCATCCTCTCATCATCATGCAGAACACCCCCTCCCCTTACAATTATGGGCAGTGTTTGTGACCCATAGCCCCAGGAAAGTTTGTTTCACTTACTGGATGGTTATTTTAAAGCTGCTTTATAGAGAGAAATGCAGTTCAGTGGCCACAGTCTTCGTATTCACCACTGGTCTGAGGTGACAGCAAAACCAGTATGTGTTCATAGTGTAGGGGTCAGCACAAAATAAGGTAATACCAGTTAATTTTTCAATGTTCTCCCCTAGCCTCGATCGCACTTGGCTAAATCATCTTCGTGTTTCAGCATCCGTCAGCCTTGCGCACCTCAGCTGCTCCTCAGTGCCGCCGCATGGGCTCCGACCGCGCGGTCCGCAGCAGCCACACGGTCCCGGGCTGGGGAATGAGCGGGACGCTGCCAGCTCCCCACCCAGAGGTGGAGCGATGCCAAGCCATGGCTATGGAGCTGGCAGCGATGCCAAGCCGTGGCTATGGAGCTGGCAGCGCGGTAAGGCAGATAACGAGCTCGGGGGCGGCTGGGCAGGCTGACACCGCACACAGCAGCTCCGAGTCACCGGGGCCGCTCCGGGCTGCCAGCCCCGCTGCTGCTCCCCGAGCGCTGGCGAGGAAAACGTGCCGGGACGCGGAGGAGGCGAAGAGAAGCGGCGTCTCCGGTCTGGGAGTCGGCTGGCGGCAGCGCGAGGCTCCGGGTCCGTGTGTGAGGGACTCCCGCGGGGCCGCGGCCGCTCCTCCCCGGCGCGCCGGGCTCACAGAGGCAGCGCCGCCTTGCCTCGGCCGCACACCGCGGCGCGGAGTAGCCCGGCGAGGCGGCGCAGGCCAGCGGCACCGCCGGGCAGCGCGGTCAGGAGCGCGGTGGCGGCGATGCCGAGCTGCGCGGCGGCGCCCAGCGCGGTGAGCGCGGTGCTGCGCAGCGCCAGCGCGGCGTACAGCGTCCCGAAGAGCGCCCCGAGGTACAGCAGCGCCCCGCGGCCGGGCTCCCGCAGCAGCCGGGCGGGCCCGCGCAGCAGCGCGGCGGCGCCCAGCGCGCACAGCGAGCCGAGCGACCAGAGCAGCGCGAACTTGCGGGCGCGCAGCAGCAGCAGCGGCACGCACAGCCCGGCCAGCCCGAAGCACAGCGCCGCCAGAAGCACGCACAGCCCGCTGCCCGCCAGCCGCTGCCAGCGCGACAGCCCCGGCAGCCACGGGTCCTCCTCTCCCGTCCAAGGCCACACCGTGGCGCCCGGGGCACTGCCCGGCGGGAACGGGTTCAGCGCCCCCAGCCAGGCCCGCAGCCCGCCGCCGTCCCCCGCCTCCTCCTGCGAGCCGCCGGCCGCCGGCGCTGCGGGAACCGCGCTGGGGCCGGTGGCGGCAGCAGCGGCCTTGGACTGCGCGAGGTACTCGTGCAGCTGCCGGCCCAGATCCGCCATGGCGGGGATGGCACCGGGCGCTACAGCGCTCCCTCCGCCCACTCCGGAGCCGCCATTATCCCGGGCAGGGGCCACATCCGGGGCACGGCAGAACACGCGGCCGCAGGCCGGGGAGAGCGGCGCGCATGCGCCAGGGACCGTGAGGCGCAGGGCGCGTGCGCGGAGGTCGTGAGGGCTGGGGGAGCTCTGAGGGGTGGGAGAGCTGAGAGGGCGATGGGGGCAAGGGGATCTGGAAGGGCTGGGAAGGCTGTGGAGACTGCGAGGGCTGTGTGGGCTGTCTAGAGCTACGGGGTCTGTGTCGGATGTGACGGGCTATAAGCCTGGGATTAGCCTGTCAGTGATTGACAGGCAGCACTAAAAGTGATTGACAGGTGGGATCAGCCCAGGAGATGGATTGACAGGCGGTACTAAGAGCAATTGAGATGTGGAGGCATCCGCTCAGAGTGATTGATGGGCAGGGCCAGGGGTGATGAGGGGCAGGCTCAGCCTCCCAGGGTGAGTACAGGCAGGGCCATGGGAGTGCTCTCAGCTGCCCACAGACACTGGGGCACTGCAGCAGTCCTCGGTAGCCAGGCTTCTGTGGCTGAAATTGGGATTCCACCTTCCGAAACCGAACACCCGAGGATTACTCCCAGACAAAAGCTGCCAGACTGACAGGTCTCACTGGCCTTGGCTTCCTGGGGATGGCCTCTTAGCTGCCCCACAGACACTGAGGCTTTCCTTCCTGTGGAAAAGGGCTGTCCTTCACAGCCAGGCACCCAGGGCTGAAAGTGGGATTCCACCTCTGTAGCAGCACATCTCACCCCACACAAGGCTTATCTGTTGCTTGTTTATGGGTCAGATAACTCAAACAGGACAAGCTGTCTTGTATTGAGTTATTTTGGTACCATGGGGTTAAGAGTGGTCTGGCATGTGGAAGATAAAGCTGGATTTCTGACTGACAGACACCTCACTTTAAAAAAGCTACACCAAGCTTTGACAAAGCAGAAATTTTCTGTACTTTTCCTGGAAATGTGTAGAGTTTCTCCCATGAGCAGGGCTGCCTGCTTTGCAGTTATTGCCCTGAAGGTTAAGTGCAAGGAATCTGTATACATTATCATCGTTTCAGGGGTCAGTTACATTTGACTCTTAATCAATATTGCTTCTTTTGCTAGCTTTAATATAGGCACCTTGCTATCCTGCACTGTTTTGTGTTATGCTGTAATCTACTAGTAGTACTTTTTAGTACAAAGAATGCTCCCAGACAGAAGTTGCCAGGACACAGGAGTCCCACTGGCCTTGACTTCCCCTGGGCTGCCTCTCCTCTGTACCTGAAACACTGGGGTTGTGAGCTTTCCCTCCTATGGAGAAGAATATTCCTTTTTTTTTTTTTTCCCAGGAGCCTATGGCCAAAATTTAGATTGCACCTCTAAAATTCAGTATATCCAAGGATTACTCCCACATGAAAGCTGCCAGGACAGACAAGTCTGGCTGGCATTGGCCTCCCCTTAGCCACCTTTCAAGTGCACCTGAAACACTGGGGCTGTGTGCTTTCCTTACCATGGAAATGCACTGTCAGTCTCATCTAGGAGTCCATTGTCACAGACATCTTTTATGAAAAATCCTTTCCTTGGGATTTTTTCTCCTGACAAGCTGAGAGGCCTCAGGAACAAAATGTAAACAATGGTTATCTGCTGCTATGGAATGCAACAGGGGCATCTGTGATTGGTCTCATGTGGTTGTTTGTGATTAATGGCCAATCACAGTCAGCTGGCTCAGACAGAGAGCCAAGCCACAAATCTTTGTTATCATTCCTTTTTATTCTATTCTTAGCCAGCCTTCTGATGAAATCCTTTCTTCTATTCTTTTAGTATCGTTTTAATATAATATATATCATAAAATAATAAATCAGCCTTCTGAAACATGGAGTCAGATCCTCGTCTCTTCCCTCATCCTAAGACCCCTGTGGACGCCGTCACAGTCCATGGCAGAAATTCTGAATGCCCCTGTACATCCAAGGATTTCTCCCAGACAAAAGCTGCTGGGACAGATGGGTCTGCCTGGACTTTTCCTCCCCTGGGCCACCTCTTACCTGCACCTAAAGTACTGGGCCTTGTTCTTTCCTTCCTGTGGAAATTAACTGTAATTCCCATCCAGGAGCCCATGCTGGAAATTTAATTTGCACCTCCAGAAGTTCAATGTGCTGGAGTGCTTCTGTGCACATACACTGTTCTGCACCACAGTAAACTGACATTTCAGAATGCAAGTGTGTGATGCTACATTAGGCTAAGAATTAACCTGCAGAGCACCATGGTTTAAAGGCTGCAAGAGGAGAGTGACTGCCACAATTGCCTTCCAAATTCTGGTTATCAGCCATAAGGGGGAAGGTCTTTGAACACTATCTGTGCTGGCACATGTTCCCATTCAAGACTTATGTTGAAACAATTCTGTTTAGCTTTAGACTCTGAGATTCAGCAAATACTGTGGTAGAAAGCTGAGAATAAAACTACAATATTGCACCAGTGTGTTTGGCATGGCTTACATGAGGCAAGGGGAAGCTGCAGACCAGCAGTGGTTCAGCAAGCTGGTGCTGTCTCAACATTTAACTTACATCCTGTGAAAAGCAACCACACTCTGGAGTCATGAATTTTCCTGCTCAGCCTCATGTACCATCACATTCTTTCACTCCCCAAAACCCAGCTTTAAAACTTAACATGTCCAGCAATGGTTCTCCTACTGTAGGTCCTAAAACAAAAAGTAAGCACTGGCCTTCCCTTTCCCCTTGCAGCCTCACAGAGTCCAGTTACAAAACTAAGAATGTTCAGCACTTGGTCTCCTGGAAAAGGTTCTAGAGGAGAAAGAGGCCGTGCTGGAATTTGATTTTCTTTTGCAGCCTAGAAACTGCCCAGCCAACAGTGAGACGATTCCTTCCCAGCTATATGCAGGATGACATTCTTTCAGTCTCGAAGATTCAGGATCCCTCACGAAACCCCTACACCAGCTGCTCCCACTCTAATAGTGCCGGGACAGAGAGGGCGTGACTTTTACCTGGGCGCTGTCAGCGCTCACAAAGCACACCACACGATGGCGGTGTGCACTTGCAGAAGAAGGAAATTCGCCTTTTCTAGCTCTAAACCACCCAAAATGCAGATCCAAGTTCACAACGTCACGGCTCTCAAATAATCTGTGTCAGGACAGAAAGATTTCACTGATTTTCCCCTTCCAAGAACAAACTCCTATTTGCACCACACTCAAAACCAGCTCCTCTGTGCTAATGAATTTTTTCTCTCTCGTGGGGTCTGGCTACAAACCTGAAAACCACAGGCAAAATGGTAGCTCACAGAAGTGCCAGAAGTGCCAGTGCACCCATCGAGCTGCCCCCACACACCCTGCTGTCAGTCAGCACTTTCCTCCTCACCTCTGTGTACCATCGGCATCCTTCAGGCTCTCAGAGTCAGGAGGCAAACAGAAGGCACAAGCAGATGCACTTGGCTGAGAAAATAAAATGGTTTTGGATCTGATAAAACCCCTGGGTATGAATATTAAATATATACATGTATGAAATCGTGGTACATGTGTGTAAGCTGGTGTGTGAAGAGGCAGAGGAGCAGCTTGGTCACTTGTTGCAATGATTGATAACCCCAAATTTTGAGGTTTCTCTGAGTTTTCTATTCACTTTGAGGGCTGTGAACTGCTGCTTCTCTCAGGATGCTAAGACAAGTTTTGTGTCCTGGCTTTGCTGAAGGTTTAGTTGTCTCTGAGCAAAACTCATTTATTATGTGTTTTTAAAAACATTTGGGCTTTGATGTAATGATGTGTATATGGACACTGAGAAGGTGGGGCTGGGGGAAGAAATGCTCAAGTCAGCAAGAGATGAAATGGAGATGAACTGAGTAAAAACCCCTTGAGTTACGAAATCAGAAGAAATAAAGGTCGAGAACGGCCCTCCAGAGATCTTCAAGCAGATATGTGGGGAGGGGGAGCAGAACCAGAATTGCTGATTAAAAACCTTTCCGTTGTTTATTCCCCTAATTTACCCATAGAAATCAAATATTTACAGCTCCCCTCCTGCTTCCAAACCTAAACCACTCCACTTTGCACCATATCAGTTTGTAATTGCTGTTCCCTATTTAGCAGCTAGTGAGTAGAAAACTGGCGTGTTGTGACTGTTGTTGTGCCATTGGGATTGCAAAGATCCTGCTGCAAGGATCAGGAGAACACTGAGATTCTTGCTGCCTCTCACTGTGCCTTGACTGACTGATGGATTTTTACTGTTTTTGATTTTCCCTTTTCCTGTTGTACTGTCCCTCCCCATCCCAGAGAGCGCTGGAACAGGGAATGCTGGAGGTTTTAATAAGGCTGATTCCACCAGTGTTAATCTCCTTGTCTGGGATAAACACAGAGTGGTAGTTACTAAGTCAGCAGCCTTGGGATGCTTTCCAAAGCAGAGCTGGAACGTTTTACTTTTGGATATTTGCCCTGAAGCTGCCCTGAGACTAGGTTTAGGAAGAAAAAAGAGGCAAGAGCACAAAGACCACCTGACAGCAATGAGGATTTCAGTCACAGGGAGGGTCACTGCCATCCAGGACCATCTGAAACCCAAAGGTTTATTGCATGTGCTGCAGCTGAATGGAGGGCAGGGGGTGTTTGGGATGAAAACAGCAGAAAAGGCTCAACTGAGGCATTAGTTGTCCTGCTCTGTTTCCTGTGGGATGCTGAAGCAGATAAAAAAAAAAAAAACACAAAACAAGTCCTAAAAACAAGGATTCAAATTAAAGTTAAAAGCTTGCAAGTTTGCAAGTTTTTTAAAATAAATACAATATTTGCCTAAAAATATTGATTAAAAATTAAGAAAAACAACATAACATTGAGGTGGTTATCTGGTGTTAGGATTGGGGGATGGGGGAAGAAGAGGATGTGAACACAGACAATAAAAGGTGAAGCAAAAACGTGGATGTTACCAGCAAAACCCAGAGGTAACAGCAGCCCCAGCAATGCCTGGGGGCAAAGGGGATGTCTGGCCCTTGGGAGCAGGCGTTCAGGAGTCCTCGTGACCGGTCTGACAAGGGACTTGAAGATCTGAATTTAAAGGAAAGGAGAAGGAATTTGTAATTGTGAGGGTTTGGCTGCCAGATCTGTTTTTTTTCTGTGACAGAAGGGTGCTTCACTTCATTCCTTGAATTCTGCACTCATTAAGCTGCTGCCTAATCCTCTGCAGAGGAGAAAGAGGAGAAGACAGAGCTTAAACTTGTCATCACCCCAGCCAGGTTTTGGTCAGTGGGTTTCCCGAAGGCTGGGTGTGCTTCCCAGCTTTCCTATTTCTCTGATCCATGGAAAACAAGGAGGGGGAAATCCTACCAAAAGCTTGTTAAAAAAAAAAAAAAAAAAGAGCACTTCAGTGTACTAAGGAAGGAAGGGTAGAACTTCAGGCTGTCACAGAGTGTGAGATATGGTGCAATGTGGAAAATTCTCCTGAATTTTACCGAGGAGTTCATCTTCAAAGCAAGTTCCACCTAATTTGAGGTGGTTCAGGCGAGGCAGCACTTGCAACAAAGCGATAACAGTACCAAGGGAGACCAAATCATAGAGGTCAAGGCACAGTGTCTCCAGGTGCTCCAGCGTCACAATAGCCACCAGCCCCCTGTTTGTCAGGAAGTAGGCGTTGCTGATTTCCAGGTAGCGGAGCTGCTTCATGTGCCGCCCGATGAATACCATGGCAGCATCGCCAATGATGCAGTGCCGTAGAGTCAGGCGTTCAAGCTCTTCCAGGTGTGGAGCTGCCGCTTGGATCCCCATATCAGTGACGCGGTAGGTGCCGCAAAGGCTCAGCGTCTTCAAGTGGTTCTGTGAGGAAATGTCAAGAAGATGATGGTCAGAAAAGGTGGGAATGCTGTGGATAGCGAGGTGTTGTACCTGTGGCGGCGGCACCGAAGGGGAGACGCAGAACCAGGCATCGGGGATGTCGCAGAGGCTCAGCTCCAGCGTGGTGACAGAGGCGGGCATGCTCTCGTACGGGACATGGCGGAGGTCAGTCTCGGTCAGGCACAGCCGATGGAGCTGGGGACAGCGCTTCCGAAGGGCAGCCAGCAGTGCCGGGGACAGGAGCCGCTGCTTGCCGCCGGAGCGAGGCGCGCCCCGCATCCGCAGCGTGCTCAGGCTGTCGGGGAGGCGGTGCCGCACCAGGTGCCACAGCGTGCGGCGGCTGATCTGCGGGTGACAGGGCCCGGTTCCAGGCACGGCTGGGGAAGGGCGGGGCGGATCCCCCCCGTCCCCCCAGCTTCTGCCCGCAGCGGGGTGATCTGACCCCCGCAGGCAGTGTCTGTGCACAGTGGGGTGATGTCGCCTCCCCCATCCCTCCCGCCCACAGCGGAACTCTCCCCGCCCCGGCCCGCGGTGCCGACAGGCGGCCCGTACCCGGTGAGGGCTCAGATCCACATGTGTCCAGACCGCTCGGTCCTGCGCCAGCTGCTGCCACCGCCGGCACACCCTGCGGGGAGGCGATCGGCCGTCAGCGCCGCTCCGGGGAGGCGGCAGCCGGCCGCTCCCGCCCGGGCAGACCCTACCTGGCCGCTCGCAGCCGGTCCCGCAGCGGCAGCAGCGCCAAGACCTGCACCAGCACCGAGTCGGGCAGGGCCGGCCGCGCCGCCATCGCGGCCGTTACTACAACAAAGCCCTCGCCCAGCCCCGGCCCGGCCCGGCGGCACGGCCAGGGCGCGGCCTCGGAGATACCGGTAGGCCCCGGCAGCCCCGCTGGGCTCGGGACGTCCCTGTTTAACCCCCTTCTTACCGACAGCCCCTCCCGGTGCCTCCCCGCTCCTCCGCCTTGAGCTCCGGTGTCTCGCCACGGTGCCTCTCGTTCCCGTGTCCCCTGCTCGGTGCCTCCTGTCCCCGCTTGTCCGTGCCTCTTGTCCCGTTACCCCCCACCATCCCATCCCCGGTGCCTCTTTTTTCCTGGCACTGCCCCTCTTGGTGTCTCCTGGAGGAGAAGAAGTGGCTTAGCACTGACCACTCCTGGCCCAGTCACTCCCTGACGTGTTGTTTCTAACACCCTTCTAGTGTTCACATAGCACCAGCTCACATAATTTCCTCTCTAGATGCCCAGCAGGCCATCACAGGACGGGAACAGCCGTCCTGCCTCTCAGAGAAGAGCCTGGAATATCTGCAGTGCGTAGTTGCAGCCCCAAAAGAAGAGAATACAAAGTAATAAATTCAACTCTGACCTCAGGAGGATGCTTGAGCCGGTAAAATATTCTGTCCCTACCTCTGCAAGCTTCATTGTCCTCTGGAACATGACCCATTTCACCAGACAGCACTTTGGAGTTGTCTGCTTGTTTTCTTTCCTCTCCCTCTCACCACTGTGGACACACACTGTTGTATTTTCTCTTTATTCTGACACCCCATGGCCGTCACAAGTGCACTCCACATTGATGCCAGCCTCCTTGCCCCAGTAACCACAGACAGGCACTTGTCTCTCTCTTGTAGCCCACACTCAGTGCTTTTTGCCCACAGCTAATGGTCTCTGAGCAGAGATCTCCTTGTCCTGATGTCCAGAAGTTGTTTTGCTCCATTTGGTGGCAGGTTTCTGTGGTCTTTTTTCACATCCATTCTGTAGATGGAACAGGAAGGGAGAAGCCTGAGGAGACTTCTCTGAAAGTCTGACCAGCAAAAGAGCTGCTTCTATACAGGTGCAAACAGGATCTTCCCTGGTAGGAGGCGGCTCTGGCCATGCAGTCATAGTGGCAGTAGCAGCAATGGCCAGACTTGTCCCTGTACTTTCATGGCTTTGGTGACACCCTGGTCTCTCCGAGGAGCTGAATCTTCACAGGCATTAGAGCAGAATACGTGTAAGATTTGTGTCAGTCAAGTACAGGATGCTGAGCTCTGGAAAGTGAGCCAGGACTGCTGCTGAAGCCACCAAGGCACAGCTGAAGGCTGTTTTCACCAGGAAGCCTCGGAGTCTGAAGTTCAGTTGTGACAGAAAGCAAACTGAACTCCTTCCCCTTGGACTCGTGGCTTCCTGTGCTGTGAACCTACTTCTGCAGTTCAGCAGTGTGTTGGTTTTGCACAGCCTGGATTTTGGTAGCCAGGGGGGCACAGAGGTGGCTTCTGTGAGAAGCTGCTGGCAGCTTCCACCATGTCCAGCAGAGCCAGTCCTTGAGCGCTCTGAGGATGGACGTGCTGCTGGCCAAGGCTGGGCCAATGAGAGAGGTTGGAAACGCCTCTGTGGCAACCGATTTAAGAAGAAAATCAAAACAAAGTGGGGTGCACTGTTAATTCCAGCCAGAGAAGAGGAGGAGGTGAGAACATGTGAGGGAAACACCATGGTGACACCGAGGTCAGTGGGGAAGGAGGGACAGGAGGTGCTCCAGGGGCCAGAGCCAAGATTCCTCTGCAGCCATGGTGAGAGCATGGTGAGACAGCTGTGCCCTGCAGCCTGTGGGATCCAGGGGGGATGCAGAGATCCACCCAGAGTCCCTGGGGATCCACAGGGAATGCAGAGATCCATGGGGATGCAGAGATCCACCCCCAGCCCCTGGGGAGGTGCCCAGGCCAGAGCAGTGGATGCCTGGAGGGGGCTGTGATCCAGTGGGAGCCCCAGTGCAGAGAGAGTCTCTTTGCTCCCAGGCTGGAGCAGCCTGTCCTTGAGGGACTGCACCCCATGGAAGAGTGACCCACAGCACAGCAGGTTTGACAGGACTGCTGCTCATGAGATTGGAGCCACACTGGAGAAGTTCACAGAGAACTGTCTCCCATAGGATGGACCCCACGGTCTCACAGGGGAAGGACTCCTCTCTCTGAGCAGTGGGAGAAGATCCCATGCTCAGGTAGGTAAACCAGAGGTCCAAGTGGGAGAAGTGGCTATCTGCTGCTAGGAGCATCTAGCAGGAAGTGGGTAGGTCAAGTTGCAGACCTGCAGTTTCCCAGATCCAGAGGAGTGCCCCTAAGAGCTGACAAACACTTTCTCAGTTCACCTTCATTCATTGTGTGGCAGTGCAAGAGCCTTGGTGTGCTTATGGCACAGGCAGGGGCAGTGGGCTCATTCCTGACGACATGCACATGTGGTCCAGACTCAGGAGTCAGGATACAGGGAAGTTTGGGTATGCACTTCCTTTTGCTTCTGATTTATTCATATCAAAAATGGCTGTTCAATCAAATTATTGTTTTCAGCATCTTGAGAGTTGAAAAATCCTGGTTTAGGATTAAAATATATGAATTGAAAATGGCTGTGAAAGAAGCTATAAACCTTTATATAATCAGGATGAGCATGAGAAAAAGAAAAAATCCTGCCTAGTAAGATGGGGCAGATTGTCAGTTTTGGGAGATTGTAAAGATGCTTTAAAATCTATGAATGGAAAATTGAAAATTCCCTTTCATGTGGCAGAATATCTGTAGCTAGTACTGTATTCCAAATAAAAGTCAGAGGATTAAAATTGATTTAAAAATATTAATGTATTTCTATTTTATCACCAACTTGAATAAAATTTCAGGTTGTATAGGTGTGTTAGTTTTGGCTGGGGTAGAGTTAATTTTCTTCCAGGTAGTGGCGGCTGGCATGAATGTGTTTTGGATTTGTGCTGAAATCTAGAAATTTTTTTTGCTGTTGCTGAACAGAACTTTCACAGAGCCAAAGCCTTCCCTGCCCCTTATATGGCTGCACTGGGGAGAGGGCTGGGAGTGCATGGGAATTTGGGAGGGGACACACCCAGGACAGGTGACCCCAACTGTCCCAAGGGATATTCCAGACCTTATGGCATCAGGCTCAGCATATAAAGCTGGGTGGAAGAAGGAGGAAGATGATGTGTGGAGTGATGCTGTTTGTCTTCCCGAATCCCCGTTCCACGTTGTCTTGATTTAAAAGACAGGTGTCTGCCAAGGGAAGTGAGAACCCTCCAAGTTATTATAACTTTGAAATTACAGAGCTTTCAGGCAAAGATATTGGAAAAGGAATAATGGTTCTTCACTAATATATATAAATGTATAGAAAACAAGGCAAACAAACAACAAAGGCAGCACCGCCAAACCGAGCACAAACCCGCTGGGCCTCTCTCGGCTGCGGGCACTTTGCCCTTCGCTGCAGTTCCGGGCACGGCCGCCAGGGGCGCTGCTGGCTCGCGGCCGGGCAGGGGTGCGGCGATTCCCCCGCTCCTGCAGGGGGCGCTGTGCCGCGGCCCGGCCGCCCCCTCACAGCGCGATGGCGGCTCTGCTGAGGGCGCAGAGAGCCAAGGGGCTTTGCTTGGCAAAAACACGGAGCACAGCCGGTCCCGGTGCCCTCTGGATGGCAGCATGGGCTGTAGCAGGAACCTCACAGCAAAGCCTGGAACGGCAGATGTCAGAATCCAGGGCATCCCTCTGGCTGCTCCGGAGGGCTCGAGCCCCTGCCCAGGGGGCTCAGACCTTGGCACAGAGCCCAAGACCCCTGTGCCTTTGATTTAACCCTTGGGAAAAACAATTACCAACCTTATATGAAGAATTACAAGCCATGAAAGTTTAAGTAGAATGATAGTGAATTTATCACAGGGTGAAAAATAGATTTTTTGGGGTTTTTAGAATGGGGGTTCAGGGGACAAGATGCAGGAATCTGGGTGTGTGCAGCCTTTCTCCTTCTTCCTGGCCTCCATCATCTGCTGTGATGTTGGCACTTTTAGATTGGTTTAAGGTAGAAACTCACTGTCTAACATAGGTGATAGGTATTGGGAAGTCATTGTAAATATTGTACACGTAGATTTTAGTATAAAAAGATAACACCACCTCTGAGGCGGGCAGAGTGCCTCAGCCCGACCTGCCAGACAGACCTTGGCAGGTTGGAGAAAGAATTTTATAGAAACAATAAACAGCCTTGAGACCGAGAATAGAAGAGCTCTGACCCCTTCTTTGACTGCCGGGCTGGAGAAAGAGACTGTCTAACGCATCTGGGGGTCACTCTGAGCTGCCGAAGTCCCGAGAGGCAGAGGCGGGCACACCCAGGGGGGCAAACAAAAAACTACTGGCAGGAGCCTCGGGAGTCTGGGCAGACATGAGGTGTGGGGTTAACGTATAGTGAAAAACCCAAAGCAGCAGCAGAAAACAGCAGGGTTGGGCAGCAGGGAAAATATTACAAGTTATTTTATTCTTGTGCGTCTATGGCCTCAGCAGTCTCCAGTACTAATTACATGGGACTGGTGCTTACCAGTCCCTGGGCTGTTCTTTTCTCCTTTCTTTCCTCTAAAACTTGGCCCCAGCTTTCACTCTCTGTTTTAACAGATTTATTGACATAAGCGATTTTTACTGAATCCTCCAAAAGACAAAGAGATTACCAAAACGGGCTTTAAAGTTCTTAGAAGAGTGACTGCATATGATGGCCGAAAGATAGACTGGAAATAAATCCCCACAGACTGATGTCTGTAGAGCAGGTGTTTATTTATTTATTTTTAGTAATAGTACTATTTTTCATTAGTATTATATATATCATTACTATTTTTCATTAGACTATACTTATCTAATTCTAAAGCTATCCACCTGCTGAGGTTTTTTTTTCTTTTTTTTTCTATTCAGCATTAAGCAACTAGTTAACCATATACCAGCCATTACATTGTATAAAAAGTTATTTATGTCAGGTTATTAGGTATAAAAGTTATGATTCAGGTTATATAGGTATAAAAAGCTATGATTTGGGCTATGTAGGTATCAGGTTATTTAGATATATAAAAAGTCATTATTCATTATTTAGGTTAGATTGATACCCGGTTATATAGCTATATCAGGTTATATTGATATCTTATAACTTAAGTTATATAAGCACTTCGTAACTTTGGTCAAAGTTATAAAGTCTATATAACTAATAATAGTTATATAGTTTATATTTCCTTAGAACTCAGGATCAGGATTTACAGCTCTGCCAGATTTTCTACCCTTCAAATATTTTATACTCACATTTTCAATAGCAGAATGATTGCTGTGTCTTATTCTCCAGGGAGAAATAGGGAGGTGGCAGCATTAAGCACCCAACAGCCCCATTTCTGCAGCTTTGTGGATGGGCACCGCAGCAGAAATGTAGCAGCAATGCCCTTCTGCTCTCTGATTTTTATGGGACTTTTGAGCTCGTGCTTCACATACAGCCTTTGGCAAGAATGGGGCCCACGCAGCAGGGCTGGGTCTGCAGCCAGTGCCCTGGTATGGGGTGTGGGGGGTCATGCTTTCTCTTACTGGGGTGTTCTGACTGATTCCCGTGGCCGCCTTTACTGCTCCGTGGGCTCTCCAGCTGAGAGGAGAAATCTGCTCCCTGAGCACCCTTAGGAATAGAAATAGAAAGCTTTTCCCAGTCCCTCTTACTTTATCGTCTCAACTAATCATGGCTCTGTGATTTCAGCAGCAGCTCTGCAAGGGCACAGTCCTTGGGGAGGCTCCCAGATTTCATCAGTCTCCCACTGACTGCCCCACAGGATCAGTTAGACACGAAACACTAAGTTTTGCAAAGTATAGAAACTGAAGGTCCTCAACCCCTCATTCCCTGGATTTCCACTGCTTTTGAGATATCAAAGATATGAAGTTTAGAAACCAAACCAAGAAAATTAGTCCCAGTTCTCTATAGAATGGCTGAGACACCAGAAGATGATGCTGCAGCCTCAGGGACTTCAACAGGCTGGAGAAATGGGCTGATGGAACCTCCTGAAGTTCAACCAAGGGCTGAGCAGAGTCCTCCTGCTGGGGAGGTGCAGCCCCAGCACACAGCATGGAGAGCAGCTCTGCAGAGCAGGTTCTCTGCAGGCTCTCTGCAGGTCCAGGGACTGCCTGGAAGGGATCCGGGCAAACACTGAGCTGTGCAGCCCACTGCCAGGTGGGCTGTGTGCCACAGGATCTGTCTCTGTGGATGGGGGAGCTCCTGGCTGTGCCCCTCAGAACCCTGTGATGTCACCAGAGTCAGGATCACTCACCTGCAGTGGGTAACTATAAACAAACTGTAACCAGCAGCGCTGGGCAGTGCCAGAGCACTCAGGCTGTGACCCACAGCAGCCGAGGAGCTTCTGAGTGCTCCCAGTGACTGAGGAGCCTCTGAATGACAGCAGGGACTGAGGAGCCTCCGAGTCCTTCCAATGACTGAGGAACCTCCGAGTGCCACAAGTGGAAGCCAAGCCTTCGAGTCCCGCCAGCGGCTGAGAGCAGTCAAGTCCGGGAGCAGCAATGTCGGAGGTCAGGCAGGAGCCACCAGCGCCCCGAGCCGTCCGGGTGTGCCGCATCTGCGTGGATTTCCTGCAGAGCCCCGCTGCTGCCGTGGAGCCCTGCGGACACGTGTTCTGCCACGCCTGCATCCAGCCCCAGGCCGCCCCCGACGCCGCCGCCACCTGCCCGACCTGCCAAGGGCCCATCGGGGGCATCCGCCTGCTGCAGGGGCAGGAGAGCCGTGCCGGGCTGGCCCCGCGCCGCCCCCGCCGCCGCCTCCATCCCTTCGTGGTGCGCTGGCGCCAGCGGCAGCAGCGGCAGCAGCAGCACAACCAGCAGCAGAACCAGCAGCAGAACCAGCAGCAGCAGCAGAACCAGCAGCAGCAGCAGAACCAGCAGAACCAGCAGCACAACCAGCAGCAGCAGCAGAACCAGCAGCAGGAGTAGGCAGCTCCTGGAGGTGGCCAGCACTGGACATTCTCCCATGGGGACAGGGCACCAAGCCCCCCCGGGCTCCAGCAGCATGGCCAGAGAGTGTTGGAGGGTCTGGGCAGAAACGGGCCAGGGCAGGCCTGGCCTCGGGACCACGTGCACCTCCTCCCCTTGATCCCATTTAGTGTGGATCCTCCATGACCCCTCTGAAATGAAAACCAGGATGATGAGAAGGGCCTCGCCTGGTTTCTTCTCCTTTGCTCATTAGTGCAGGACTGGGGGAGTGGGAGCTGTGGGAGAGGGAAGGATATGGCTGTGGGAACTTGGGCAGAGGGTGGGATAAGGCTGAAGAACTGGTGGAGAGGGAATAATGTGGTTGTTGGAACTGGAGAGAGGCCGTCCTTGGTTGGTTCTGTGCTGCTTTGCTCATCCTTCTGGGTATGCAGCCAGGAAATGGAGAAGGGAAAGGGAAAGGGAAAGGGAAAGGGAAAGGGAAAGGGAAAGGGAAAGGGAAAGGGAAAGGGAAAGGGAAAGGGAAAGGGAAAGGGAAAGGGGAGTCCCCCAAGGCTCTCTGAGCAGATCCCAAAGGGGCCAGTGCCTGCTTTCCTGAGGAACAGGGTGAGAAAAGAGGCAGAGACAGAGGTTTAGGGCAGAACCTCCTCTCCTCTCACGCTCCTGCACACCCTTGCACTGTGGAAAGCTGAAATCCCAGGAGATGCTCTCCAGGCTGGGGGAGACAGCCCTGGCACAACCCTCTGCCAAAGGGCTTTCAGAAAATTCTCCCCTCCTACTGCAAAGCATAACCTGTGCACGTGCTAGGGCTCTATTGCTGGGCAGCATAAACTTATCCTCCCATGAGAGCTGGGTGTCAGCCTGCACTGGAGCCAGGGAAGCTTGAGAGGCTGACTCTGTAATGGATCCTCGCCAGCTAATCGGTGTTTATAGGCTTAGATCTGCTGCTTCTTAATTTTATTCCAGCCCCTCGATTGAATTTCTCACATGTAAGTGAGCCCCATGAGTCCATCCTAGCCATATATAATGGATGGTGGTGGAGGGAAAGAACACAAATGTGGCTGAATGCCAGTAACTGATGCCCAGGCAGCAGTGCAGCAGAACCCTCTGCTGAACATCCCCCGCTGCCAGAACTGCCCTCAGTGCCCCTGTGTAAGATGTTTCCTTTGTCCCCAGCACCTGGCCTGGGGCCATGACCAGCCTGGGCCATTCTCCATTGGCCCCAAGAGGAGGACAAGGCTTGGAGCCAAGTCACCAAGCCACTATCTCCAGGAACGGCGCCAGTTCCACCCACTGAGCCCTGGTGCTGCCACTCGATGCCCCATCAAATATTAATACAATGCTCAATGCCTCTGTGCCCTGCCCCAGCACTGCAGGGCTGCCCGACCACTCCATCCTCCCCTCCTGCCCCATATCGCTCATTGCTCCCCACACTGGGACTTTGGGGGTGCAGCCACACCACCTCTGGGTGTTCCCTGAGCAGGGCACAACAGGACCCGACCCCCTTCGGCAGTCAGCTCACCCCCCTCAGCAGGTAAGACCCCACTGGGGCTGGGGGAATGGGCACCCCCATCCCCCGAGGAATGCCAGCCTGTCACCCCAGGGAGCGGGAGGACGGGCTGGAGGCATGAGATGCCCAGAGACGGGATGGCGGCCATGAGGCGGCCCCGGGCTCGGTCCTTGGAGGATAGCGGGCAGCCGGGATTCCTCAGCTCCGTCCTGTCCTCCGAAGGAATCAGATCCACCCGTGGCTGTCCCCCGAGGAGGGTTCTCCCTAAGGTCCGGGCTGATGTGTCGGGCCACCCCTCAGCTGGGGGGGCCCTGGAGGTGTTGGGGCCCACCTCCCCTTGCTGCCCTCCCTCAGGAGGAGGCCCGAGCCTCTGCCCCCAGCAGCCGCCCGGCCCGGCAGGGGATGGAGCCCGGCAGGTCGGTGCCGGCGGAGCTGAAGCTCCGCAAGCCCTCGCAGCGGGCCAGGATCCCGGCGCCCTTCCTCGCGCACTCGGTAGGTCGCTGGCTCGGCCCGCGGCCCCCGGCTCGTCCCCTCGGCGGCCGTGCCCCCTCGAGCCCCCCATGACTCTGTCCGCACAGGACGGGGCGCCTGGGCCGGCGAGGTCCCCCAGGCCGGAGCCCGCGGAGATAGACGCGGAATCCCTGGTGCCCACGCACGATGAGCGGGGCCGGCTCATCCCCGAGTGGAAGCGGCAGGTGATGGTGCGGCGGCTGCGGGCCCGACTGGCGGACGAGGACCCGGCGGGAGGGCAGGTATGAGGGGCACGGGGAGCAGAGGGGGCGCGGGCTGTCGGAAGTCGCTGACCGCCTCCCTCCGCAGGATGCAGGCTCCTGGAGCTTCTCGGCCTCCCACCAAGCCGTGCTGGGCCCGTTCGGGGAGCTGCTGACCGAGGCAGACCTGCATCAGTTGGAGAGGGCAGTGGAGAGCCTGCGGCTGCGGCGGCGTGGCGAGGTGTACCAGAGCGAGCTGAGGCGCCTGGTGAGGGAGCTACGCGCCCTCTTGCCCCCGCCGCTGCTCAACATCTCCGTCCGCAGCCCCCCGCCTGCTCCGGGGCAGCCCCTGCCCATCTGGTGCGGCCGCCTGGCCGTCGCCGTCAACAGCCTGGCCGCGCTGCTGGGCAACATGGAGGGGCTGCAGGCTCCCTGCGCTGCCGTCGCCGCGCCCGCCGCACCCTGCGCTCTCCCCGCGGCCGGCGGGCATCCCCGGGAGCCAGGGGGCAGCCTGGCACAGCGGGAGATCCGGCAGTGCGGAGTTTGTGTCCGCAGCTTGCGCGGCGCCTTCGAGCCCGCCTGGGGGGCCGCGGGGAGCGCTCCGGCCGGGGGCGGCGAGGCGGAGGCCGCCAGCGACTCGGGCATCAGCTGCGAGGAGGCGTTTTCCGACGGCGGCTTCCCGCGGCACGGGAAGCGACCGGGGCCGCTTGCCCCGGAGTGGGGCAGCTTGAGGAAGGAACGGATCGTGATGCTCTTCCTGAGCCACTGGAGACGCTCCGCGTACGCGCCCTTACGACCCGCCGGGGCCGGGAACCCTCGGGAGACAGCGGGGAGCGGGGCCGGGGCTGCGGCCCGCCTGGCCCGGCAGAGAGCGGCCATCCAGAAGCTGCTGAGCGGCTGGAGGGAAGCCGCCTCCCGCCGCCCCCCGCCGCCGCCCCCCGCCCGCACCCTGCTCTCCCCGGAGCAGTTCGTGTCGGCGGCGGGGGGCGGCCCGGTCCAGTACGAGAGCCTGTCGCTGGAGCTGTTCATGCTGGGCTATTTCCGCATCTTGGAGCAGGACCTGTCCCCCGAGGAGCGCCGAGGCCGCCACCTGCTCTGTTTCGAGGTGTTTGAGCAGCTGGGCCGGCACGGCTGGCGGGCGGTGCGGGCCTTCCACCGCGCCGTCATCGACGAGATCGCGGCCGGGCGGCGCGGCTGGCGCGACGGCTTCGACGACATCAAGGCTCGGTACTTCGGGACTTCGCACAGCCCGGCCCAGCGGCCGGGGCAGCCCGCCGAGGACGGGGACGAGATTTGTCGCTACATCGATCGCAGCTTCGCCTTTTGGAAGGAGAAGGAGGCCGAGATCTTCAGCCTGGAGGAGTGATGCCGAGGGGCTCCGGAGGCCGCGGGCTGCAATAAAAACCTTCTCGGTTCTGTCCCAGCTGAGCGAGGCTTTCCGGGGCGGTGAAGAAAGCTGCTAAGCTGGGCGGGCCGCCGCAGCAGCCCAGCTCCCCCTCTCCCCGGGCGGGTGTTTCAGCCCTCGGCCGCCGCCGCCTGTTTACGGCTGCCGCGGGGTGAGATAAAGACCTCTATTTATAGCGGCCCCGGCAGTGCGAGCCGGAGGAGTGAGGAGGGGCATCGCGGGGACCCCTGCTGCCGATGGGGTGCAGGGAGGGTGCTGTGGGCCCTTGTCCCTCCACGCTCGGTGCCCCGCCGACCCCTTCGCGAGGGGGAGGCTTTCCTAAAGGCAGCGACCGAGGATGGGCGGCGGCGAGAGCTCTGCCCGTGCGGTGCCTTTAAGAACAGGGAGCAGTGTCCAGGTGCCGCCTAAAAATAGCGAGTGCCCCCCGTCCCGGCTGATCCCGTGTCATGCGGCGTGTCCCTGCCCAGCGCCGGCACCGCAGTCCCTTCCCTCCCGCGGGCCGGCCGGGCTGGGGAGCGCTGCCGAGAGCGGGAGCGACCGCGCCGAGAGGGCTCAAATCACCCCGAGAATCATCCCCAAAAGGCCGGTGGCCGCCCCGGCGGGGCAGCTGCGGCGTGGTGAGGAGAAAACGCGGCCGCCGTGGGAGGGGGGTGTGGGAAGCGCTTGTGCAGCCGCTGCTGTCCGTGACTCGGGCGCTGGGAAGGCGGGAGGATGTCGCGGCAGGGCGAGAGGGAGACGCCGTCGCCTTTTCCTAGCAGGGACCCCCTCGCCTCCCGCTGCTCGGGCACCGCCCGCCTGCCAGCCCCCGCGGCCATCGCCGGCACCATGGTGAGGAACATGGACGACTTTGATTTCTGCCTGCCTTCGCACGCCCAGGGCGTGCTGGAGGGGCTGCAGCAGTTCCGCACCAACCCCAAACTGGCCGACGTGACGCTGGTGGCGGGCGGGCGGGAGTTTCCCTGCCACCGAGGCATCCTGGCCCTCTGCAGCCACTACTTCTATGCCATGTTCTCCGGTGACTTTGCTGAGAGCATCGCAGCACGGGTGGAGCTAAAGGAAGTAGACCCCAGTGCGCTGGAGATGCTGCTTGATTTTGCCTACACGGGAAAGGTCACCATCAACCAGGGCAACGTGGAGGGGCTGATGAGGACCTCCAGCCAGCTCCACTTCCCTGCCATCCAGAAGGTCTGCAGCCGCTACCTCCGGCAGCAGATGGATGCCACCAACTGCCTAGGTATCTGTGAGTTTGGTGAGAGCCACGGCTGCCCTGAGGTCTCCTCCAAGGCCTGGTCTTTCTTGCAGGAGAACTTTGAAGCCGTCTCTCTTCAGGAGGAGTTCCTCCAGCTCTCCAAGGAGAGGCTGGCTGTCTACCTCTCCAATGACCAGCTGCAGGTGCAGGAGGAGCGGAGCCTGGTTGAGGCTGTGCTGCGCTGGGTACGCCACGACCCGGGATCCCGAGCCCAGTTCCTGCCGGAGCTGCTGGAGCTGACCCACCTTGTCTCGCTGCCTGACCAGTACCTGCAGAACCTCCTTGCCACCGAGCCTCTCGTTCGTGACTCAGATGCCAGCAAGGCCCTTGTCACCCGCTCCCGCACCATGGTGGGTACCCCCTTCCCCTGAATGCCCCTCCCTGAGCTGGGAAGGAGGAGCCTCATGGTCCTGTCCTGGCCTCTTCATCAGGGGCAGAATGGCACCGGTGCCCTGAAGAACCCCCCAACCCCACCACAGAAGCTGGAGGAGGTGCTGGTGGTGGTTGGTGGCCGTGTGCTGGAGGATGGTGAGGATGAGGAGAGGGGGCTGGAAATGCCGGCTGCCACCAGGAACTTTGCCTTCTACAACCCCAAAAGCAGTAAGTGCCCCCCACTTCCTCCAGCTCCCTCCATGTTAATGAACCATCTGCCTACCCCGAAGCCACCTCTTGCCAAACTAGTGTCAGTTTAGAGAGACACTGGTTGGGTTGGGATGGGCTTGAAGCAGGGGTGGCTCAAAAAGTGCCATTGCTGGCTGTGGGGTCATTGCTTGGCTCTGCTGGGTTTCAGGGCGATGGATGGCTCTGCCTGATTTCCCTGATTACAACAAATGGGGCTTTTCCCTGGTGGCTCTGAACAACGATGTGTACGTCACAGGTCAGTGCCAGGGCTGCTGGTGCAGGGTGGGAGCTTCAAGGAGCAGGGATGGAGGACAGGGGACAGTGGTATGAGCATGTGGCACTGGTGTGGGGCCAGAGGCTCCTCTGTGAGCAAAATCCTCTCCTGACTCTCAGGCAAGGAATACCCAGGGACAGCTGCACTCGGAGAGGGTGGCCCACCTGACCTGTCTCTCTCTAGGTGGCTCCCGGGGGTCCCAGAATGACACGTGGTCAACGACACAGGCCTGGTGCTTCTGCCCCAGGGATGGGGTCTGGCAGCCCATCGCTTCCATGCTGAGAGCCAGGACAAACCACACCAGCGCTGTCCTCAACGGCGAGATCTACGTGATCGGGGGTGAGGCTGCAAAGACCCTGGGGGTGCTGCTGGGGTGGGGCTGCACGGGTGCCCCAGGGTGGCTGCAGTGTCCTGTCACCCTGCAGGGACAACAGTGGACGTGGTGGAGGTGGAGCGCTACGACCCGTACAACAAGAGCTGGTGTGCCATCAGCCCAGCCCTCAAGTACGTGAGCAATTTTGCAGCTGCCAGCTGCCTGGGCAAGCTCTACCTGGTGGGCTCCTGCGCCGTCAAGTACAACGCGCTCACTCTGCAGTGCTACAACCCCGTTCAAGGTGAGAGCTGACCCTGCTGCCACCCCTGCCAGTGTTGTCCCTGGCACCCCTGGACTGCCAGGCACGGTCCTGTGGGGTGTGAGCAGGTGCTGACAGGGTGTGGTGATGGCTGTGGTGGGGCTCTTAGCAGACCTGAGTCACAGATGTCTGACATAGCCCAGAGCTGAGCTTCGGTGGAGTGGAATCTCTGGGGCATTGGGATGGGGCAGGCTGCCTGCCTTAGGGAGAAACTAACACCCTGTGACAATGCCACCTCCTCAAGCAGACTCTTTCCCATCCCACAGCGCCAGTACAAACCATGTCCCCACTCCCCACTATTTTTTATGCAATACCCTCCTCTGGGATGGGGACTGTGGTGCCCGTCTGCCTGTCTGGTCTGCCCCCTCCCTTTCAAATTCCCCCTGAAATAGCAATGCTTTTTTCAGCAATGGCAGCTGCATGGAGAGCCAAGGGTGGGGTGCACTGCTAATGACTGCTCCTTGCAGATCTGTGGAGTGTGATCACATCTCCCTTCATCCCCAAGTACCTCTCAGCCCCACGCTGTGCCACTCTGCGGGGCTCATCTACCTCATCGGGGATAACACCAAGAAGGTCCACGTGTACAACCCCGAGGCCAACATCTGGCAGAAGGTGGGATGTGGGACCAGGCATGATCAGCCTCCCAGCGATATGGGGATGGTGTTCCCAGCTGCTTCCCCTCAGAGCCAGCATCCCCTCTCCCTCCTACCCACTCATCCCTTGGTTCTATTAACACCTGCAGAGCTGAGGGTGCCCCATTCCTTCCTCCCCTGCTCCCCATCACACAGGCACGAAGCAGCAGAGACCCCCAAACCCCACAGAAAGAAAAGATGGGGTAGGGAGACATGTCTGGGGGGGTCAGTGCCCTCTGTGGTGGGAGTAGGAGGTCACCAAGGAGTCCCTGCACATCTCACCCTGTCCCTCACACAGGTGCAGCTCCTACACACCCTGCATGAGAACGGTGGGATGGTGGCGCTGGGTGACCGGCTCTTTGTCACCGGTGGCCACTGGAAGGGCATGGACGGGGACTACCGGGTAGAAATGGAGGTGTATGACTGCTCCAAGGACCTCTGGACACGTGAGGGCTCCCTGCCCTGCCTCTGGCTCTTCCACAGCTCCTCCTCCATCTTCATGGACACCTCCAAATGGACAGAACCTTTCCAGGGTGACCATGGGTGGTAGGAGAGCCTCAGTGATGCCTGTCACCCTATGCAGCCATGCTCCCCTTTTTTCTGCTGCCTGTTCAGGCTGGCGAGTGGGAGGTGGAAAGCCCTGTGCCAGGCTGGCTGGGGCACCAGGAGTGTGTTCTCCCCCTGCAGGTGTGTTCTTCACCACTGCAGGGAAAAGGCTTTTCCTTATAAACACGCTTTAGTTAAAGCTCTCTTCCTTTCATTTGTGAGTTTGTGGTTTTTGTAGAACTGCTTCCCCCCCCCCCCCGAGATTTTAGGGTATTTCAAGTGTGGTTCTTCCCATCAAAGCCTGACATTGCTGCTTGTACATAATCCTGGTTTCTCGGCTGGGATATGCAGCACGCACCCAGGGAAGCGATCCATGGCCATGGTGAAGCAGCTGGCACCTGGCTGAGCCCCGCTGGTGCGGTCACTCGTGCCCCAGCCCCAGTGTCTGGCGGTACCGGCGGCAGAGGGATGGCCAGCAGCACAAGATGCGGCTTCCTCGCCGGCTGGGCCCGCAGCCAGCCCCGCAGGACGGCTCAGCTTTTCCCCCTCCGTTTGTTCGGTGGTTTCGAGGCGTTGCAAACCCGCCGCGCTGAGGAGCCCCCGGGCCGGGGCGGGCACCTTCGGCTCCCGGTGCTGCCCCGCTCGGCCCGCGGGAGCTTTTCCCGGCGGGGCGGCCCCGAGGGCAGAGCCCGGCAGCGAGGCGGGCCCGAGGCGGGGCCGGGCCGCCCTCCGGTATCGGCGGCGGGATGCGGCTGCCGGAGCTGTGCCTGGCGCTCCTCTACGCCGCCGGCGCCGGCACCGAAGCGCCGCGGGCAGCCCGGGAGCGGCCGCTGGCCCCGGAGCGCGGGGAGCCCGGGGCGGCCCGCGTGGATCCCCGGCAGGCGTGGATGCTGCTGGCCGGGAGCCCCGGGAGGGGCAGCGGCGAGCGGGGCCGCGGCGGCTCCGGGGCTCTCACGGCACCGGCGGGCCCCGGCTCTCCAGGAAAATCAACCGCGGGACCCGGGGCTGGCCCGGCCGGCCCCGCCGTGCCCGAGGATCTGCTCAGGGAGCTGCAGCTCCTGCTCAGAGGTACCGGGCTGGGGACACAGGGTGGGAGCTGCGGGGACAGCAGGACAAGGCGAAGCAGGGCTGGGCAGCAGAGCCAGGAAGAGTGAAGGTTCCCTTCCTAACGTCAAACTGCGGTGGGGTTCGGGGTCAGGCACGGCAAAGATGTGCAGGACAGCTGGGGAAGGGTCTAAGGAGGAGGAAAGCAGCAAAGGCAGCGGCCGGGCCGGGGCCCAGCGTCGGGTGGAAGCAGCTTTCCATTGCCAAACGCGTGCAGACATCGCTGTGGAGCAGAAGACGTGGCAGGAGCTGGGGCTGTTCTACATTGTGAGTGCCCAGCCTGCCCCTTTCCCTGTCTGCAGGGGCACCCACCCTGGCACAGGGACTCCTCCTCTAACTCCAGCCCTTCCCTATGCCAGCCTGAGAGGGAGGAGATGTTCCACCGTGGCCCGGGGCTGAACCTGACCAGCGGGCAGTACACAGCCCCCTTTGCAGGATTCTACACCTTCAGCAGCACGCTGCACATCGGTGAGCCCTCCGACAGCCCCGCGGCGCTGCCGGGGCAGGCTGGGATGGCCTCACCCCCCGCTCTGTCGCAGCGCGCAGGGAGCCGCGGAGGAAGAGGCAGGGATGCCGAGGGAGCCGCCTGCGGGTGCTGATCTGTGTGCAGTCCTGCTGCCAGCACAACAGGTACCACAGGGCAAGGGCGCGGGCAAGGAGCCCAGCATCGCTGGGGAAGGAGGGGCTGCTCCCCCCACCACTGCCCTTGCTCTTCTGCAGCCACCTGGAGAGCGTATCCCAGCTGGAGAGCAGCGGGGACCTTTTCACCATCTCTGTCACAGGCACCCTTTACCTGCAGGTGAGTGGGGCCAGCTGGGACAGTGCTGGGCAGGAAGGTGCCTTCCATGGCCCCAGCCCAGGGCTGGGCATCAGCTCCCAGAGAAAGTCAGGGCAGAGCTCTGCCAGGGCACAGACTGTGGCTGGGCTGCCCTAAAGGCCTTGTGCTGCTCTTTTCCCAGAAGGAAGGGTAGGGGCAGCTCCTCCAGCTCTCGGTTGCTGTGTGCAGGGAGAGCTCTCTCCTTGGCCCTGCCAGGCCGTGCCTGGTGCCCAGGGGAGGTGTCCTGGCCCTGCTAACCCCTCTCTCCCCCCAGGCTGGGCAGTATGCCTCTGTTTTTGTGGACAACACGGCAGGCTCTCCCCTCACCGTTCAAAGTGGCTCCGATTTCAGTGCTGTTCTGCTGGGAGTGTGAAGAGGCTGAACCATGGCAGGAGCAGACAGACCCTTCCCTCTGCCAGCCACCACTGTGTCTCCCCTGCTCAGCACCAAGCCTAAGGAAGAGCATCTGCTCATACAGGGAGCTGCAGTCTGGCCTGATACTGCTCATGCTGAAGATGGACAAAAGATCATGAAGGAGATGATGATGATGATGATGATGATGATGATGATGATGATGATAGTAATAAAGCAGCCTGAGCAGGACCTAAAGGCATTCACTTTTATCTAAGGCTAGGCCAGAAGTTTATCTTGGAAAACACTGCTGACAGTGGCAGCAGATGGCTGCCTAGGGCTCAGCCCTCACCATGCCTGGTACAAAGCCCCACACATCTATTTTTGCCCTCAGTGGACTTTCCTTCCCTGCCCAGACTTAGTCTCAGCAGCCCAGGCCAGATTATGCATTGCTTTAGCTCCCTGCAGTGAATGAGGAGAGGGTTTGCTGGCAGGAGCCAACATCCTTCACACCAACATCTTCACTGTAAAGAACTGACAGTCATAACTTAAAAAAGCTAGACAGAGCTTTATCAGTAGGTTGATACAGTTCAAAAGCCAGTAGAGAAAAATTTCTGTTGATCTATGAAAAGATATGACCCTTATAGTTCATGTACCACATTAGTGAAAAGGACCAAGTGCTCATTCTCGTTTCCATTGACTCTGACACTGCATCTGCCATTGGCTTTGTTGTGTATGGTCATAACCCCTCAATCATCAGCAGCAAAAACTCCAAATCTGATTTTCTCCACACAGTTTTCCTTCAGTCAACTATTAACAGCTGGAACCTGGGCTTTTAATTATGCTGAAGCTAATGACTGCCTAACAAAGCTCTAATATCCAGTGCTGCTCAACTGATGAGACAAAGTCCCAACAACGCCACATGTTGGATTAAAGCAAATTCCTGCCCCGTGGCTTTGCAGAGCAGGCACTCCCTGCCTGTGGCACAGGGCCTGCCTGTGGGCAGCCCAGATAGAGCCCAGCTCCATGCTCTGGCTGTGATAGCTGCCTCAGCTCAGCAGGGCACAGCCTACGTGACCCAGCCAGGGCTGCACCAGGAAGGCTGAGCGTTTGATTTCCCAGTAGCACTCAGAACTGGGCAAGTGGTGCCAGCAGCACTGCAAGATAGCCTGAGCTAACAGCCCCACCTTCTCCCAGGGATGTGCCTGCCCTTCCCCATGGGCTGCATCTCCTTGAGGAGCCTGGTGAAGGAGCTGTTAATGCAGCAGTTTATGGGTAGGGGTGTTTGGGTCTGGAAAAAGGGGGAGCTGAGAAGGGAAAGCAAGTTGCCTTTCTGAAATTTGCCATCAGGGTTTTTTTTGCCACAAACAGAAGCAACTCCATGCTGCTGTTTGGGCTCTCCAAATTTGCCTTTCAAGAGTAGAAACAGGACAGTGTGCTGCTAACAAAGGCATCCCCTCCCAGCTTATCCTGCACTGCAGCCTTACATCAAAATACACAGGAATGGCTGGGAGCAGAACAAGCTGGCAGAGGACCAGCCCTACCCAAAATCTGTGCCAGAGGCCACTTCCTTCCTCAGTGCTCTGCAGGAGATGCAGAGAGTCAGTGTGCACCCTCAGACTAAGCCCATGAAGTGTAACTCACTACTGCTGCAGCAGAGATAGAATTAAGATGGCCAAGCCTGTCCCAAACAGGACAGCCATCGTGTGCTCCAGCAAACAGCCCAAGAGCTGGGACAAATCCCAAAGTTCCAGAATACAGAAAACAGAAAGGAGCCAAGGAAGCCTCACAGCCCTGCATGAAACAGCAGGCACCACCCTGCCCTTGCCCCCCTCCCCTGGGACTACAGCTGTGCCTCATCAGAGCAAGGAGGCAACCACAATGCACATCCCTCAGCCCAGCTCCCTCCCTGCCCACTCACACCAGGGCAGGAAATTGGAAACTGCAGGACTTAGGTAGCCCAATCCATTTAGCTTTCATTCTGTCATTTGGTCTTAGGCCAAATTTTCTCTGGAAAACAGCACACTGACTGCAGCAACAGCTGGTAGAGGCACTGAGACAGGATGAGACACCAGACACTAATTAGTACCTAAAACCTGAGATGCCTTCTCCTCAGATAGCACAGACAAGCACAGAGCCTGCCTGTAGCTCAGCTGCCTTTTCACCAAGCCCATTTGGTGAAAACACTTTTTCCAAAAAACATCAGGAGCAAACTCCAGCCATTTTTTCCACACCAACTTTGTGGTAAAACTCCAACATGTCCTGCAAGCACAGGGCAGGTATGCTGCCGCTCTGCAAGGCGTGTTTGTGTCCCTCAGCTGCAGGCAACCTCACAGCCCAGCTTCAGAGCCAGATTTCCTACCCAGTGTGAAGAGGACAGCTCATACCAGATCCCAAACTGGTGGCCTGGAGTACCTCACAGTCTGTATGGTAGAGCCTGTCTGAGTCCTGGAACTCCAGACTCTCCCAGGGTCTTGCACAAAGCTCAAGGATGTGGACAGCAGAACTGCTCCATTAAACAGCTGGCAGAGCTCATGGCCCCAGATCCCTCCTGGTAGCACCCCTGCCCAGTGAATTCACTGTGGTTGCAGAGAGATTCAACCCTAGCACTAAGTGAGCTAAACCTGTAGGAAAGGCATTTTGTGGTGTTCTTGTGAGCCAGAGAAGGCTTCCTGAAGATAAGGAAAGCCCTGTATCTCTCTCGAGGAAGACACCAAGGCTGTCACCATACTGATGTGATGAAGAGAAAGTTAAAAGATACAGACTCTAGCTGGCTCACAGAATGATGTGGCTCCTTGTTCACCTATTGAGAACTTTGTTTCTTTCTTATGATCACTGGGCAGTGAATGTGTCTGTTAAGTAAATGTAAATATCTTGAACAACAGTAAAAGCAACATGTTACTCTAATAAATCTCTTATACACCTTTCTGATGGAGCCTTGGTGCTTTGCACCGTGTCATGCTCTAGAGCAACATCAACTGTCACAGACACATTTTCTGAAACATCCTTTCCTTAGGATTTTTTCTCCTGAGAAGCTGAGAGGCCTCAGGAAAAAAATGAAAACAATGGTTATCTGCTGCTGTGGAATGCATCAGGTGGATCATTGATTGGTCTCATGTGGTTGTTTCTAATTAATGGCCAATCACAGTCAGCTGGCTCGGACTCTCTGTCCAAGACACAAGCTTTTGTTATCATTCCATTCCTTTTCTATTCTTAGCTAGCCTTCTGATGAAATCCTTTCTTCTATTCTTTTAGTATAGTTTTGATATAATATCATAAAATAATAAATCAAGCCTTCTGAAACATGGAGTCAGGATGAGGAAAGAGACGAGGATCTAAGACCCCTGCGAACACCGTCACAATCAACCTATTAGAAAAACCCCATCTTTATTTACACTGGAGAGCACCCAGCAGGAGCCAGCCTCCTGCAGGCACACACAGGCATGCACACAGAGCTCTCCCCTGGCTGCAGCAGGTCGCTCAGTGCTCGATCCGGACCAGCATGACGGTGACGTTGTCGGCCGAGCCGCGCTGCACGGCCTTGCTGGCCAGCCTGTTACACGCGGCCTCGTAGCGAGCGTCGGCCTCCAGCCTCCCTTCTCTCATCTGGATATTCTTATCCTGCTGGCACAGAGCAATCTCACTGCTCCCAGCAAAGGTGGGGTGTTGTGTTCTTATATGTTTTAGTTGCATTCAGTTGCACTTTGGTTAATCCCAGTTTCCCCCCTGTTATTATGCCTCCTGCGACAGTGGGGTTGTCTTTTCTAAACACTGGGAAGCAGAACAAATGCAGACAGCCTAGGGGATATCTAGAGGACATTCTGGAAGAAGCCCATTTTGTGCCCTCTGCAGTGACAAACTCAGACCCCCCCCTCACTGAGGCCACCTTCTCCTCACCTCCAGGCAGGACACGATGAAGTTCACAGCTTCTTCTGGTGTAAAGACTTTAAAGAGGCCATCACACGCTATCAGAATGAACCTGGAAATCAAGTGGAGACAGATTCCAAGGCTGAATTTTTGGCTCCTCAACCACAACAAAATCACTCCAATCTATTTTATGAACATCCATGCTCACATCCAAAGGGAAGATGCTGTAAAAGCTCATCTGAAAATCCCTTAGGACCTACTCTTCATGGCAATTCAAAATACAGGACAAAGAGCCAGGCAACTAATATAAGACCTTGATCAGGACACCCTGGCTGTCTTACAATACTGGCAAGATCACATATAATCCTGGTCAAATGCTCCATTGTTTCTCTAAGAACTGCTTCTTTCCTTTGAGTCCTTTTCATTCATGTATTTTCCCTGTGAAGCAGCTAATGTAAGGAAATAAACAAAGCTGAATCCCTCATGTACATCGCTTTACATTTCTACACTCCTGAGGTATGTGGTAATTTAAAGATGCAAATTAAAAAGAAAAGCACGTGACACAACTGTGAGCAGAAAACTGACACAAAATATTGCCACAGGCTGCAGAAGGTTGAGGAGATACAAAGCCCAAGGCAAGGGCAGCACCCCCCTTAGGATGGGGAGACAGCCTGCTGTGCACTCCCTGCCTGCACAGGGAATTGTATTAACCAGGAGCCCTAACGAGAGTCAGCAGGACAAGGAAAACTAAACAAACCCACAGAAGTGGTCAGTCTGCACATGCCTCTCAAGACATAATTTCACTGCCTGATACTCAAGAGTATCTTTAGAAATATTCTGGTGGATCACTTGATATGGAGCTCTAATCCCAGAAAAAGCAGCAGTACTGGGTTACACTCACCTCTCAGAGTCTGCAGGGCCATACTGACACAAAAGCTCACTGCAATTTGTCGTTGCCAATCATATCATGGAAAAGTATCTCAAATCTTCAAATATCACAGCTGAATGCAAAAGTCTTTATTGGCACCACAGCTGCTAAAAACAAGTCCTGGGCAGAATGGAGACCCAAGAACTCAAGCCTCAACTACCTGCTTGAACACTGATTTGTGAGCTTAATCAGAGCACAGAGGACATCTAAGGCCTGTGTATGCTATTGCTATGAGGCTGGTTCCTCCAAGAGCAGCAGATTATCCCACTGTTCTAACAGGGAACAGAAGCAGAGAGACAGCAGCAGTAAGAGCATCCTCTAATTCTGGGGGGATCAGTCTGAAGTGCCTTGGCTCTCACAGCAGAGCCAGCAGAGCTGGGACAGCCCCCCGTGCAAGGGCACACGTTACCTGTCATTGTGTGTGAGCTGGCAGCGTTTGATATCTGGCACAGAGATCACACCACAGCGCTTGTACTGGCCATCCCCAATGGAGCGGGAAACCTCCAGCACTCCCAGCACTCTCCCGTCCCTGCACGAGGAAAGAAAGCACTCAGAGCCCTCCCCACGTGTGCATTTCACTGCACTGCCTGATGGGGACATCGTGCACCCATCTGCTTGTACAAATAATGACCCACTTCCCCAGCAAGTTCAAATCTTCCTTTTAAAGTCTCCTTCTCTTTCTGTGTGTTTGTGTGAAGCTCTGGGAAACAAGTGAGGAGGAAATAAAGCCAGGAGACTTCAAGGCTGTTTTCTGTCACCCTGCCCTAACTCAAATCCTGCTTAGCCTAGCAAACTGGGGCAGTAAAATTGTATGTGAGCTGAACTCCCAGTGGCATAGTTTGAATAGAGATTATTTTTTGGCAAGATATCCAGCAAACTAATCTCCACTAGAAGCAGAGTGGCAGAGGCAAGAGGTCTGAGTCAGCAGCCCCTCCTGTGTCCTGTCTGAGGACACCAACCCCTACAGACTGGCCCAGCTGCAGGCAGTTCCCAGGAGGGAGAAACACAACATGCTCCTGATCACTTGGCCTTTAGTAACCACTGATTGCAGCAAGCAGTTTCTGTGAAACCTACTACAACACCCCTTAGGAAACACCTCGGGGATGTCAAGCTTTTCTAACTAACCCAGCTCCCTAGAGAACAGCTTCCCACAATTCACCTTTCTAACAATCAAGCATCTTCTCCCCAAAAAGGCTCTTCTGTGCCCTCTGAGAATACACAAAGCTCATTCATCTCATAGTCCAAGCAGCCCCACTTGAGATAAAAGCAAGAAGCAAGGCATGTCACAGAGAAGAGATCTGACACTCACACACTTTGTGGCTTATCTCTTGGGCCCAAAATACTGAAGTGCAAGCAGTGGGAGAGGCTCCCAGGCAGTCAGGGACCAGTTCTGAAAGGAGCTAACAGACACTGGGCCATCTCTTTGCCATGTGCAAAGAGAGATCAGTGCTGAGTGTAAGTGGCACCAGGTGCTCCCCAGAGATAAGGGGAACAAAGTGCTCCAGACATGCCAGCATAACAGAACTGAGCCCACCCCTCTCCAGCCTAGGTGCATTTTGCTTCCACGGGCATGAAGATACTTCACCTCCACTGAATCCTTTCTTTGTGAATATGCCACTAAATCAAGAAACAGCCCTCAAAGAAGAGAGATGCTAACCACGGAAATAAGACTCAGCTGTTGTGTTTGGCACCTGCTCCCCAAACAGCCATGAACTCCTTTTTGCACAGGAACATTAAGATAATCACATTTTGGCTCCAGAAAACACCCTCCTAATGCAGAGAGCCTCAGTGCATCAGCTAACCCCAAGGGAGCAACACCAATGGACATTGAGGGCTTTCTGTGCTCTCTCATGCCCCCTCTCACAGGACAAGGACAGAGGAGTCATGCTGCAAGGAGATGAGTTCTGTTCAGCACCACAGAGTACAGAAAGCAGTAACTTCCTCAACAATCCAATCCAGCTCTGTAGGTCCAAATCTGTAGGTCAAGCTTAAGCCTGCCTATGCTGGTATCCCACTGTCAGGCTCTCACATGAGTCCTGCCCTGGCCACCCTAAGGCTCTGGGAACCACCAACCAACCCCAGTAACTGAATCCTTACAGGCCTCAGGCAGCAGCAGATTCTCACAACTAGGATGCATACTGGGCTGAGGAAGCTTCAAAACCTCAGTGCTCAGGCCCCAAATCAGGCTGGGGTTTGGATCAGCTCATTCACACCTCAGGCACTCACCTGACGTTTCCCCCAGCTTTCTGTATCCGCATCCTCTCCTCGTACTGGGTGGGGTTGTGCTCCTTGCTGAGGCTCAGGGCTGTGTGCTTCTGGCTCTCCTCATTGTAACGACACAGAATCGCCTGTGCTGACAAAAAACCACCATCAAACAACAACCCAGCTGCAGCACAGCTTCTGGAGACAGCCCCAAACTGCACTGAAAGGTGCCACATCAGGCCATGGCTGGTGGCCAGGGATGATTCTCAGGGCTCATTCCTAGGCAGGAGGTGTTGCTCAGTGCTTTTATCAGGGATCTGAATGCAGGAGTTGAATGCACCATTACCAAGTTTGCTGGTGATACCAAACTGGGAGTGCTGTGGACTCTCTGGAGGGGGAGAGGCCTTGCAGAGGGCTCTGCACAGATGCACCACAGGCAGTGCCAGTGGCACAGAATTACTGAGTCCAAGTGTGGGTTCTGCACCCAGGGGGAGCAAGGCTGAGCACGAGGCTGAGCTGGGAGAGGAGAGGCTGGGGAGCAGCCCCTGGAAGGGTCTGGGCATGCTGGGGGCAGCAGCTCCGCAGGAACCATGGCCAGGAGGGCAGGTGGCATCCTGGGGACACCGACACAGGAGAGGGCATGGCCTGGCTGTGCTCAGCTCTGGGCAGCCTCACCCAGAGAGCTCCAGGGTCAGGGATGGGGGGAAGGGGCTTGAGTGTGTCCAGAAGAGGAGAACCAGGCTGGGGCTGGGAGGTGTGACCTGGGAGGGGGCTGAGGGCTCTGGGTTTGTCTGCTTTGGAGAGAAGGAGGCTGAGGGCTCTGGGTTTGTCTGCTTTGGAGAGAAGGGGCTGAGGGACAGCCTCCTCCCCTCTGCAGCTTCCTGAGGAGAGGGCATGGAGAGGGAAGTGCTGATCTCACAGGAATGCTGCTCTCAAAGCAGGGCCAGGGGAGTTCAGGCTGGACATTAGGAAGTGTTTCTGTATAGAGCATATAATCAAATACTGCACCAGGCTCCCTGGAGAGATGGTTGAAGGCCCAGACTGTCTGTGTTCAATAGGCATTTGAGCAGTGGTGTAACTTTAGAGCAGCCCTGAACTGGTCAAGCAGGTGGACATGATTGTCATAGGTCCCTTCCAACCGAAATATTCAAAGATTCTCTTCTTGATACTGTGAGATATTTAGCACCACCAAGAGAGAGCTTCCACACACCACTGCTTTACACTATGGGAGACAACACAGCAGTACTCTGTACCTACACAAAACAAGGCACTTTGTAGGAACAGTTGAGTAGTTCATGACAACTCAGACATCCCAAACCAACAAACAAAAGCCCCACAAAGCTCTGGGCAGAATAAAGATGCCACCAGTGGTCTCCATCCTGCTTACCCGGCTGTCCCCGAGGTTGGCTATGTAGAGAATATTGTCAACAGCTAAGACACAAGTAGCTGTGGAGCCATCCTTCCACGCTGGCTTCCTGAAGGGAACAAAAATGAGATTACTAAAGGGAAAAACAACACTTAAAAAGTTACAGAGTGTTCCTGGGGACTCAAAGCACTGTCCTGTGCCAAGACACAGCACTCAGGTGGCACAAGCCCACAGCAGCTGCCTGCCAGCAGCTCAGGTTGGTGATAAACAGCAAACTGGACAGGGACAGAGGAACTACACACACTACAGATTTCTGAGTGCACAGCCCATGCCCAGCTGGTGTAAATACTGCCAACCTCAGCTCCTACACCAACTTCCTGACACTCAGCTCCCAGGAAACCTCATGTGTGAGCAGAACAGGCTCAGCCCTGATAGCTGTCCAAAAGTTCCAGCATCACAAGCAAACAAGCACCCCACACTCCTCCTTGGGAAGCTTCTTCTTTGCAGCAAAACTCTGCAGCAGAAATTCCTTCTTTGTTTACATTTTCCTCCTTTTCTCAGAGTATCCCTGCTCCTTCCCCCACCTCAGCAGCAGCAGCACCACTCCTTCAGTTGCTCTCCTCCTGTTTCACTTCCTGTAGTTAAGCTTTTATCTCTAGAGCTCGAGGTAAAATGAGAAGCGTTTCTTAGATTACAGCTGCCAGACTAGTCCTGTCCACAAAAAAGCACGGCTATGATGCCATTCTTCACTGAGAGACTAATTTCTAGACATATTTCACCCAGTTTTTCCTTACTTTGAAGGTGTGGCTGCATGAACATGATTCATTTCACCATCAATACAGCTATGGCTAGGAATTCTTTGCCAAAAGTCATGTTTCTGACCAGAGGCTGGTTTGAGAAAGACACTATTGATAGTTCTTGACAGACTCAAGAAAGCATCCTCCTTTTGCCTGGTCAAACTTGTGGTTCTGATTAGGCTTAAGAGACTGAGCCAGTGTGCAATTTACTTAGAATTGAAAATTTCCAGGGAATCAAATGCATCAACAGTGTCTCCATCTGTGAGAGAGGTGTCACTGTGAAATAGAACAATAAAAACCCAAACCAAATGTTTATGAAGGACTGGTAACAAAGTGACTGTGTTTGAAATGCAATCTGTATCTTCCCTAGTCCACACATTTGGTGTGTCAGTTCAGCAGAGACTGAGAGAAGGCGCTTGGCACTGCACACCCAGCTGCAAGGCAGGCTGGCATTTACCCCACACAGGGACATTCTTCATCAACATCTCTTTTCTAAAGAGTTGCAGAAAGCAAGATTTAAATTTGCATAGGGAGATGTAGGTCTTTCAACACAGGGCATTAAAAGCTACCTCAAGGATGTATTCCAGCCTGACAAGCAGAGCTCTAAAGAAAGCTGAGTGGCCTCTACAAAGCCCCTCCTGCCACACACTGATGCCATCAACAGAGAGATCCCACCTCAGGCAGCACTGGACAAGCCCCTTCAGCAACCTGGCAAGTCTTTAAAAAGAAGTCAAACAATCCTGATAAGGATTGCCCCTGTTAAGGACAGAGGTGGTCCTAAGACCCATTTTGCTTCCTTCCTTTGGAGAAACATTTTAGTCTAAGGGATCCTACAGACCACTTACCACAGAGTAAGAGTGGAACATGCCATGATCTAGTTCTAGCAAGCATTCAGCTGGCAGAGGCACAGCCTGGCACACTGGAGCTGTGTGGAGCTCTGCCAAAGCACAGGAATGACACAAGGAAGGTTTCCTCTGCCCTGCTCACAACTCAGACCTCGGAGATGCACACTAAGAAATACAATTAACAGAAAGCATTTGCACTTACTGGCTGGATGCCTGCTTTAGGAACTCCTCATCTGTGTGTTTGAAGGTGTCCAAAAGGCATCTCTTCACAGTTTTTTCCACGCTGGCTACCTCACCTGTCAGACAGAGAAAACAGCAACTAAGCTCCAAGTAAAACATATCTGATCTATCCTAGTCTGTCCCTTTGCTCATCCAACATTAAGTCAGGCAGAGCATCTCTTGGACTCTGCTGAGCAGCTGGGGCACATCCTGGGCTTACCCAACCAGAAATCCATGCAGTAGTGGATGTGGAGAGTTTAAGACATAAATCTCTCCACCACACAAGTATTTTCATATTTGATGCCAAGACTGGCAACAGCACATCCCACACTTGTTTAGTGAGTCACAGCTGGCTACTTGCACCCTTGTGCCAAAAAGGCTTCCAGCCCTCTTCCCCAGCAGACACAGCAGTCTTGCAAGCCCTCTGGTAATAAGGGATGGCTACTGTAGGACTGCACCCAAACAGATCAGTTTCCCTATCCCCTGCCAAGGCAGAAAAGGTGATGGTTGTCCAACAGCCCTTATTCCACTCCTCTCACCTTTAGGAAATTTCTTTATCAGGTTTTTGGTGCAGATTCTGTGCTGCAAATTTGGAGGCTCGGACTCCACCATGGCCATCAAAAACCGCAAAGTATGAGACACGTGTGCTGTGAGGGAACAAAAGGCAGCAGGAGGAGGCTGAGAAAGGCCACAGGCCAGGGAATGGGAACAAGAACATCCCTCTCCAAACCACCCTGCCCAGTGTCAGCCACACCAGAAATCCTGCACTCCAAGGCACAAAAGGCAGCAGGTCTCTGAGCTCACATTTACATGGTTTATGTGTTCCAGCACTGAGCTGAGAACTTTCTTGTAATTTTCCACTCCTCAAGAAAATGAAGGGCTAAAGGCTTTACGGACCTCAAGGACACTGCAACTCTCCAGCATCACAGACATCAGTCCAGCCAATCCAACAGTACCTTCCATGCCTAAGCTTGTTCCAGCTACGCTACAGACAAAAAACTTGGATCTCTCAAAATACAAACCTCTTGGGACAGTACTAGTTCAGAAGCTAAATCCAGTATCAGGGTAATGCTCGAGAACATTCTTTTCATTTTACACACCCACTTACATTTGAGTAACAGAGGATCAATATCCAGAGTTATCAGGCCCTCATGGTCCTCATTATTTTAATTTTTCATACCCACTTACATTTGGGTAATACAGGATCAACATCCAGAGTTATCAGGTCCTCATTATTTTAATTTTACATACCCAATTACAATTGGATAATACAGCATCAACATCCAGAGTTATCAGGCCCTCATGGTGCTCCTAAAGTCAGTGACTGAACCCACTAAGCACCCCTCAAAGGGAGGTGTTTGTACACTCCAGCCCTGTGAATTGCCTGGGAACACAGCTAGCTGATGCTTCACCCCAGGTCTCCCATAATAAGCCCAAACCATGCACCACAAGAGAGGCAGACAAGAGCATCAGCTGTTGAAAGCAGAAAGGATCATCCCATGGGTTTAGCTGAAGCAAGCTGGGGCTCCCTCAGCCCCAGGATGGCTGTTCTGGCAGCTGGGCCCACTCACATTTGGGAGGGCAGAGGCCGGCACTCCTCGGTGATGTCGTTTAAGATGACGTGTGCATCCTGCATGTCTTCTCGCTCACCTTTTCTCTCTGCCACATAACCCTTCAGGCCAAGAATGCCCACTGATCCTAAAGGGGAACAAAGCAGACACACACATGCAAATCAAACTCCTCTGTCGCCTCAGCTCAGGCTAAAAACCACAAAGGGCAGTGCAGCCCTTGTCCTGCAACAAAACCTCTGCGGCTGAGCAGGACATGTTCACTTTGTAACATGGGTTTTATGTGCCTCCAAGGTCAGCAGCTCTAAAAGCAGCCTGCCCTCATTTTGGCAGGCAGCTGTTGCCAAGCAGGACTGCTGGGCAGTGGACAGGACTCTAAAACAGGGGCAGAGGACAGGGGGGGCAGGGGAAGCATGTGGGACTGAACCTGCAGCTTAATAAAGCCCAGCTTTAGAGAGTGCACTAAGAACAGGAAATCCAGGTCTGACGCCCCCAGGACATGTCCTTTCCTTTGTACCCCTGAACACATCTTACTCCCAAAGCTGCAACACAGCCACAGGCACTGGAGCCAAAGGCCCTGTCTGTAACAAGCCTGTCTGTCCCCCTCTCTGGCATCCTCAGCAGCCAGCAGAGATTGTGGATGTGGCAAAAGAAAATGGTGTGGATCCAGCCTTACAGAGGCTCCACACCGATCCCCCTTTTGGCAGCACAAGCACTCATTTTGCTGAGCCTGCTGCTCCAGCAGGGACAGAAACAAGGCCCAGGTGAAGGAAATAGACAGAGCCAGGAGGCTCAAGGAGCTTCCACAGGCCCCTGCAGCAGTTTGTTTCCTGCAAGAGGCTGGAAAGGCAAGCAGACTGAAGAACCAAAGCTTAGCTTTGTTCTGGACTTACTCAGCCCAATGCCAAAAGTACACATCGAGTACATTTGTTTTCAAACTGTCTGAAAACCTTTACAAACTTTCTTTTCCACAAGTTCTTCCCTGCCATTCTTCTCTTCCTCCTCCTCCAAGGACTTTCGCTTCTGTCCTTTCTCTTGGCTCTCTGCTGACGAGACTTGCTTAGTAGCACTGGAAGCTGAAAGAAAGCAAAGATGCAGGTGGCTCAAGTGTTCCAGGATTGTTTGAGTTGCACAAATTCAGCAGCAAGTCCTTTTATAACAAAGCACACTCAGGAGTGCAGGCTTACACACACACACAGCATTAAGTGACCACAGAACAACCCACAGGTTTTATTCCTTAGGTTCCAGGCTTTTTTGTTTTGTTTTGTTCTGAAGTTAATTGCTCAGAAAGTTAATGCTACAGGCTGGAACATTTCTATATTATTATTATTAATTACTTATTATTGTTATTATTATTATTATTTTATTTCCTCTCTGATGTCTGCCCACAACAATGCAAAGGAACTTATTTTTATTACTCTGAACATGCATATTTTTAGAAGGTTCAGAAGAAGGCTACAAATTAAAGCTAGCAACTCTGGCTTTGTCCTGGAGATTTAGGCTCCTATGGGTAGAGTGAATGATCTCAGCTCCTCCCAGGTGACAGCAAGCACATGGCTGCCTGCAGAAAGCCTTGCCAGGGCAGTGGCTGCACCAGGGCACTCCCCCTCCCACAGCAGGGAGCTTTCAGACAGAGAACCAGGGTCCTCAAAAGATAGGAATATACTTCTGGGAACAGGCCTGATTTTAAGATTCAGAATCCCGATTCAAACAATTGGACCACAAATTGCCACAAAAGGTGTCAGCCAATCTGGACTGGAGAAATAAGCACCAGGTTAACTTGCTATGTGTCCAACACAAGAGGCTGCACTGCGGGCTGTTCCCAGAGAGGCTGAGGAGGGACACAGTTCCTTACCTGGGTCACCACTGCTGGCTGGTGGGAGACCATCGAAGAGCAAAGAGCCTTCTTTTCCTGGAGCACAAGAAGAAAACAAAACCAATTAAACAGCTTTGTTCCTTTCAGGGAATAATGCTTTGCCTATGTCTCTCATGAGGTGAAGAAATGATGTCAGTTTACCAAAGAGAGCCAAATTTCTACTTCCATTACTAGTCAGGCAAATCCAGACTTTGCATTTGCTCCAGGGAACATTTTTAAGAATGTTTCATAGAATATATGTGGAACATCTATAACACCCTGGTTACAAAAAAAACCAAACAGGATGCAGCTGGTCTGCATGCCAGCACTGATAACCCTACTGTCTTTATTCTGTCTAACAAAGAACAGGATTTACACACATTTCATCCGAAAGAGATGCTGATGCAGGAAACATGGAAAACCAAACTAATGGTAGGAACAGAGCACCCATACCTGAGTCAGCACTGCTGGATGGTGGGAGATCATCAAACAGCAGAGGCCCTTTTTGGGCATCTTTCCCTGCAAGGCACCAGGGCAGAGTAAGGAACCAGTGCAGGCACTCCTGGGGGAGCTGCTCTGAAAGGACTGTCCCCAGGCCAGCACACGTGTGGTAAATCAGGAGAGCCTCACTTCCAGCTGTAGTTTTAGCAGCTGCTACACAAGCAAAATAACCACCTGCCTGGGGCTGAGGTGAACTTTTGTCTTGAGAAGAGGTTTTTGGGGTTTTTCTTTTGCTAGCAATCCGCTAAGCTCAGCAGCACAGTGAGAGGCAAGGCTCCAACATGGTCTAAACCGCAGGGAGCTGCAGTTCATACAGAACATGCAAAAACATGGTACAAACTGCAGCGGGGCGAGTCCCAGGGAAAACAAAACCACAAAACCCACCAAACCCGGCATTTTCTCCAGCCATTTTTACCCCGTCCCCTCACGCTCCCCCTCGCCCCTCAAGCTCCCCGTGACGGCGGCCTGGCAGTGCGCGGAGCCACGCTGCCCACGGCCGAGCTGCAGCAGGCCCGCAGCCCCTCAGGCGAGCCCACGGGCCGCGGCCGGGCAGGCCCGATGGACGGCGCGGGCCCGAGCGGGTCGCGGCCTCACCCGCGGCGGCGCCGGGCTCGGGCAGGTCCCCGAACAGGTCCATGGCCGCCGCTCGCTGCCGCCCGCCCGCCGCCGGCCCAACCCGCACCCGCGGCGGGCCGGAAACGGGCCCGCGCCCCGCCGGCAGCGGAAACACCGCGCCGCCCCGCCCACAGCGGCACGTGCCCGCCGTCTCCGCCAATCCCAAGCGGGGTCGCGCTGTCAGTCAGCCCCGTGGCCCCGCCCCTTGCCTTGCCGTGTTGAGCACGCCCGCGAGGCAGCGCCCCTTCAGTGGCGGTGGCGCTGCCCGCCCTCAGCGCCGCTCCGGCCCTGAGCGCCACTGCCCTCAGCTCCGCTCCCTTCAGCTCCGCTCCCCTCAGCGCCGCTGCCGCCCTGGCCCTGCTGCCGCCCCGCCCGCCCCGGAGAGCACGCTCAGCGAACAGGGAGTTGCGTTAAATGCGACATTTATTTCAGAACCGAACAAGCCTCACGTGCGCACGGACGGCCAGGACCCGCAGTACCGCCCCCCTGGCACAGGGCAGGGAGCGCCGGCGGGAACCGGAGAGCGGGGAGCGCGGCCTCACTCCTCCCCTAGCCCCGGCCCGCCCGCCGATGCCCGCCTGCCTTCCGTGCCACCCGCTGCCCTGTGCAGTTTCCCTTCCCGTTGGGCTTTCGTCGTGCTCGAAGCTCCGGTGTGCATTCCTTGCCGAGGGGATGGGGCCAGGGCCGTGCCGAGGAGCGGCCAGAGCGCTGCTGTGAGATGGCAGGCGGCCCGTGTGCCGCATCCAGCGGGCAGCTCTGTCTGCCTCGGCTCCCTCCAGCCGAGCCGTCTGCTCTGCAGGTTTGCTGGCCTCAGGCATGGCTCGGCTCCGGCTGGAGGGTGCCCTTCAGCTGGCTGCGTCTTGTCTGTGGCACAGGCAGCACCACACAGCCGTGGCCACTGAACCTGTGTCTGGTCCCTGACAGACACTGGTCCCGTCTCTGCAGAAGCTGCCTCCATTCTGGAGGAGCCTCCCCTCAGGTGCTCCCTGTTTCTCCACCCTGAGCCTCTTACAGTGACATTTGGGATGGTACTAACTAGTCCTTGCTCAGAGCACGGGAGCCAGGATGTTGCAGCCTGGGCCCCTGCATTGCCCCAGCTCAGCCTCTCTGTGCCTCCAGGCTGGCACCTCTTCATACAGAAAGAGCACAAGCTGGCCCTTTCAGGTCTAAAAGGATCACAGAGGGGAAAAGAGCCCAGTTTGCTGGAGAGGTTGTTCTGGGCAGGGGAGCTGGGCTGAGAGGAGCAGCCCCACTGCAGATTTGGGCTGTAGTAATGGGGTGAGATGCCCAAGGAGCTGTGGCGAGGCCAGGCAGAACCAGCATGTGCTCAAGAAGAATCCCCAAACTCTTTCTGTCACCTGAAACCCAAGCTAAAGGGTGCCTGATATGCAGCAAGGGGGCCAGTGCAAGCCTCTACTCCTCTGCCATGTCCCTGCCTGTCCATGTCCCCCACAACACGAGTGTAACGAGAAGACAGCACCACGTCCCACACACACACACACACACACACACACACACACACCCCACAGACAGTGCAGGGAGGTGTGGCAGAGCCAAGGCGCAGCTGTGCTGGACAAGAGACAGCAGAGCTGGGGGGTGCCTGGGAGATGCACGGAGGAAGATGCTCAGCTTCCAGCACGGAGCTGTGCCAGATGCTGCTGGCCACTTGGGAAGCCCTGAACAAAAACATCTAGTCATGGGTGAGAGATGGGAGAAGAGAGAGAGCTGCTGCTGGAGGAGGTGGGAAGCAGTGATGGCTGGAGGAAGAAGGTCTTTTCAGCAAAAACACCTCCTGTGCAGGAAGCCCCCAGATTAACATGCTGATGGAGGCAGGGTGGGGGGAGGTGGGTGCTCACTTCTGCAGCAGAGGAAGAGTGAGAAAACACCAGCTACAACAGAAAAAAAGAAGCCCCATCCCCACCCTGACACCCTTTGATCTGCTTTGAGTTCATCATCCTGCTGGGAGAAGAAGGGATGTACAAGCCCTTTTGGGAAAGGGCAAGAAGAATCCTGTAGGGTGGGATAGTCATTCCTAGTCGTGGCTCCTGGGGACTTTTCCCATTCCACCTGAACCTCCACACTCCCTGCAGGGTTGGGATCCTTGGCATCCTGCCCTAAGAGTGGGAAATCCCTTTGGATGAGACTTCTGGGGGTCCCAGGCTGGGATAGGGGAGGCGGCCCAAGTGCTTTTTGTTGGAAAGGGTAGCCCAGCACGGGGTGACAGACAGAGCCATACCCAGAGCTCTCCTTTTCCCTCCAGTAGGACCAAGCTCCAAAGTGCAGTGACCCACCTGCAGGGACATGGGTGCCCTGGCCAGCTGAGACTCTGGGCTCCTCCCTTCCAGAGGTAGATGGGACAGGTAGGAATTGCCTTCTTTGGGAAGACATGGTGGGCTGTCTGGCCACTGCTCAGGGGAAAAGTAGTTTAAGCTGTAGGGGAAGGCAAAGCAAATATTTGGGGAAGGGCATCGAGTGAGGGTGAGAGCTGCACTGCTGCCAGGCACAAGCCAGGGGTGTCCTGGGAAGGCGTCTCTGGAAGCCAGGCCCAGCACCAAGGCTCTCCCCTGCCTGGGGGAGGCATTGGCTGGGGGCCAGGACTCAACTTAGGGGATTTTTGTGATGTAAATAGAAATAAATACTTTATAAATATAATCTTAAAGTACTGACACCTGATCTTACTCTGCTGTCTCTTGCAGAAACACCGGTAAATTAGGGAAACCCCACATCTAAATTACCACTTTCCCTTTGCCTGAGGGCAATTCCTCCTGCTCTCCCAGCTCTGAGCTTTACTGCATTCCCATCTCTCTAGATCAAAGACCAGCTTTTAGCCAAAACCACCCTTCTCACTCCCTCCCCTCTGATAGGGACCTTTTTTGGAGCATTAGATGGTGTGATATGAAGGTCACCCATGGAGGGACAGGCAGAAGATGGCACGTGCACAGGGAATCCTGCCCAGGTGGGTCCAGGCTTTTGCAGCTACAAACAGAAGTGAGTTTCCCCTGTGAAGCTGTGAATCAAGACAGATCCTTCCATGGAGCAGAGAGCTGGGGCAGCAGATGGTGTGAAAGATCAGATATTAACATGGGGAGTCTTCAGACAGAATCAGCTATCTTGATCCTGTTGGCAGACGGATGAGGTGGAGGGTGTTTTTCAGGTTAGATTCTCATCTGGGCTGTTCTCCTTCTGGACAGCTTGGATCTGATTTGGAAAACAAGGGACAAAAGGTGTTAAAAAATGTGGACAAGGAGAGGTGTGGACTCCCAGGTTCAGTGTCCTGCATCCAGGCTGATACTTGAATCCAGACAGCTGGAGGGACATAGAATTAAAGTCTTTTTAGCCTGAGCACACAGATTTCTGTGCATTTATTCCTATTTTCCTAGTCCTGCCATTTGAGGTGATCTCAAGAAGTCCATGGGATGGTCTTGTTGAGGAATGAAAACATTTAGTGCAGGTAGTTTGGTGTGCAGCTGCGATTTGAGCTGCAGGGGTGGCAGCCTGAGCCCAGAGCCTGTGAACTGCACATCGTTTGCATAACAAAGGGCACAGGGACCTGCGGCACGGCCAGGTGGAGGACACTGGGACAGTGCCCTTAGACTAAGAGGGTGTAAAATCCCAGGATTCCCTTTGTTCAGGGTCCTTTCTCAGAGGCACCCAGCTCCAGCTGTTATTTTGTTATTGCACCGTAATTAAATTATTTAAAGGATCGAGATGTCTGAGACTCTGCTGTGGGAAACCTGTGACTGAGCCAGTAAGGAAACCTTGTCTGAGTGTGTGTGAGGTGAGTGTAGAAGTCAAGCAAGGCCCCTGCCAGCTCACTGGAACCACCTGCTGTGAAGGGGGCCTCAGTCCCAGCTCAGGTGGTGTATATGTGACTCCAGAGTGGCTCTGGGATGGTGACTGGAAAGTTTCCTTAACAGTCTCAAAAACTCCTTGGGATCGTCTCAAGAACACTGACAGGCCAGAGGCCCTGCCATCAGGCATGGATGCTGCTTTGAGCTCAGCACAACACCTCTGTACCACCTGGAATCTGGCCCTAGACTGAAGAATTTAAATGTGGATGAGCTGAATTCAAAATTAATCTGGTCCAAGTTCTGCCAGCTTAAAGCCTGTCCAGGCACAGCTCTGCACGGGAGATGCTCCCCACATCCGGCTGGGGCTGTAGCAGGAAAGCACTGGGAGCCTGCAGCACCCCCAGCAATGACTTCTGTGCATGCCCCCTTCCCCCAGGTGCCCCTGGTACCTTATGGATCCAGCCAGGAGAGGGTTGAAAGCGTAGAGCCAGTCGTGCATGTCCTTGTCACTGCTCGCCTGCAGCAGGATGCCCCGGTGCTCGGTGCACACCGCAAACGTGTTCGGGGTCTGCGGGGGGAGAGCCAGAGCTTAGTGCTTCCCTCAGTGGGGTGTGCAGAGTGGGGCTGGCTCCCAGTGCCCTACCTTGAGCATGGCCTGCTGGTCCTCACTGTACTCCACCTGCGCCTTGGAGAGGTTCAGTATGGCCCTCTCCACCGCATCCTTGTCCGAGTTGTAGATGTAGACGTACGGACGCCGGACCACCACGAAGCGTTTCACCCACCCATTGGTGTGAGGCTCCAGGAAGTGCAGGTAGCCCTTTTTGGAGACTATGGGACTGCAGAAGGGATCAAGGGAAGGGGTGGGATACAGAGCATGAGGAGGTGGCAGTGGTAGGTCATGGCCCCCCTGCCCATAGGTGCTCCCCTTGCTGGCTGCTTGTTCCTACCTGACTCGAATCTCCTGGATGTCAGGCACCAGCAACCGCTGGGGCTCCTTCTCCTCCTCAGGCCGGCGGGCTGGGGACTTCTTCTGCTCTCCTTCTATCACAGGCTCTAGATCGGGGCTCTCTGCCCTGGAGGAAACCTGGGGGGGTCTGGGGAAGGAGAAGAGGATGGAATGTAGGAAGAATGATGGCTAGGGAACATCCACAGACAAGGACCATGTCCCAGTGATACAGCTGCTCTGCTTGGGATTTGTCACAAGAACCTCCCAGCCAGCTTCTTACCTGACCTCCATGGCATTGTAACATCCTTCCACCAGTGATGGGCAGGTCGAGGAGGGGGTTAGAGTGGTGACCCCAAGAGCTGGCATGGAAGGGTCTCTCATCAAGGTCACGGACATTTCAGACAGCTGTGGAGTAATGGAGGTGTGAACCAGAGTTTTTGTGCAAAGCCAGGCACATGCAAAGGACCAGGCTCCTGCTCGTGCAGGGAGAGGCAAGACCGCTGGCTAGCAGGGTCCTCTCCTGGCATAGTCCTGAGAGCCACCAGTTCTGGGAAAAACCAAGGCAAGCAGGGGGAGCAGACACCCCAGAGGAGGCATGACTTGTGCCATAGTGCCCATCTGGCCCCCACCCAGCCGTTCCCCTGCCAGCCACACATCCCCCCCTGGCCCCACCAGCCCAGGGGCAGAGCAGTACCTTGCTCTCACTGGCGCTGATGCAGACGTGGCTGTGGCTGTACTCCCTGTTGAAGGTGTGCGTGAGCAGGCGCAAGCACTGCAGAGAGAGGAAGAGGACAGTGGGGCGTGAGGAACATTCCACCTCCCACTCCTCTTGGGCTTCCTCCTGCCACAACCCCCAGCCACCCTGTGGGAGCCACTTCCTGGCTTCATCCCCACAAGCTGGGTTTGCTGCAGGATGGTACCTTCACAGCCAGCTCCTTCTGCCTCTCGCTGGGGGTCTCGGGGGGAGAGGTGCGGCTTTCAGGTGCTCCATCAGCAGAGAGTGGGGAGGAGATGCAGGAGGTGCTTCGGGACTCAGAATCCTCACTGGAGCAGGGGGACAGGGTCTCCATGCCCAGGCGCTGGGTTGTCTCCAGCTTCTCACGCAGTAACAGGTAGTGTCTTGTCTTCTCCACCTGGGCACAGACTGCAGGCTCAGGGGCGGCCCTCTCCCCATACCCAGTCCCCCTTAACCCCATTTACTTATTAGCTCTGGATCTGCTGGCACCTGGCTAGCAGTGAAGCACAGGAGTACTGGCAGCACAGCCCCATTCCTGCCTCCTCCCACAACCAAGATAGCTGTGCCATCCACGGTGGGGAAACCCCCAGCACCAGTGGAGCTGTGAATTGCACTATTCCAGCCCATTTCTAGCCCAGACTCTCACTTCTTGCAGCAGGCTGAGTTTCTCCAGCTCCCACTGATGGTCAAGGATGAGGCTGTCACTGCGGGGCCGCCAGCCAGCCAGGTTCTCCTCTCCCCGGACGTAGGCTACAGAGGTGTCCAGCACACGCCGGCGCCTTCTCTGCATGCCTGTGGGCACAGACACACAGCTGGAGGGACAGACACACAGCCCCTAACCCAAAGGCCTGGCTGTGCCTCCCTGTTCCAGCTGAACACCTGGGCAGAGGCGTGGCACCCACCTGGGCTGCCGGCATCAGCCACGCGGCACAGGCTGAGCTCGTAGACTCCCGTCACGCGGTTGCTGTGAGCAAAGACAGGTGAGGCATTACTGGCTTTGTCCCATCCCCACACCCCAATTTTTTTTAGCCAAGCTGCTGGGATGCCCTAGAAGAGCTCCAGTCCCTAGGTGATGGCTCTCCTGTCCCCACCAGGAGAATCCCGGTACCTCTCAGAAGCCCGCAGGCTGCCGCTGCCAAAAAGATTGCGGATGGAGCGTGAGGCAGGAAGTTTGGCATCCCGGGAGTAGAAAACCATGCAGAAGTCTTTGGTGATGACGGCGGGCTGAGTGCAGTTCTCCATCTGCAGTAGAGCAGAGGGAGGCATCAGAGGTGCTGCAGGGTGGCAGCCCAGCAGGTCTCTCCCTCCCCTGTGCCCAGCAGGTTCCAGTCCCAGGGTCCCACATGGCCCCCTCACACCAAGTCAAACCCTACACCCCATAAGCAGGTAAGGAAGGGCTCACGCTGGCTGCACCCCAAAAGCAGGGGAAACAGCAGACTTTGTTGATGTATAGTGACCCCAAGCAAGGTCCTTGCCTCGATGTAAGCTGACAGGGTGATGTAGATCTTCTCCCGGTAAGGGGTGACACGGTTGAGCAGCAGCGAGTTGTGCATGGAGCTATCCCACGCCGCCTCAAACTGGTAGAAAGTCCTGCCAAAAAAACCCAGCAGGTCCAGTAAAACAACCTCCCTGCAACCACTGGCAGGCGAGCAAAGAGATGTCATTGTCCCTCCCACAGCGCTGCAGCAGGCCTGCAAGGACACACAGACATGCATGCGCAGTGGGGACAGATGGGGACAGCCACTCCAGAGGACACAGGCTCAAGGCAAAGGGCACAAGGCATGGTGGGAAGGGGACACGGCACCCTTGAGATGGCCAATGGACCGGGGTTCTGAGGAGGCAGGACCGCGGAGGAGTGGGGGCTCAGGTGGGGTGCAGGCAAGGCAGAGCAGGCTAGGAAGGCAAAGGAGGGCAAAGGAGGGTTCATGCCCCACCCCTGTGTTCAGAGCAGGGGCGGCCACCCCCAGTGCACCTGGGCCAGTCCCCACCATCCAGCCTGGGGCACAGCACCTCCCAGTCCCTGCCAGGAGCAGCTGTTGCCATTTGGGTGATGATGGCCAGAAGGGAAAGGAGGGAGGATGCTCAGCACTGGGGTTGTGCTGCCAGCCCACCTCTGGGAGCACAGCCCCCCCACCAGCCAGGTCCCCTTCCCCAGGGCTGCCCCGTCTGCCAGCCCTGGGCCCCAGTGAGAAGCTGGAGATTATGATTTGGTGGCCAGCCCCTGTCAGGCTGTCTCCCTTGGCTCTTGCTCTGCCCTCATTGCCAGCCCTATTCCCACTCTGCTGCCTCAGGCCCCTTTGCTGTGTTTTCCATGGCTCCCAGGCTGGGAGAAGGAGCAGGGGACACCTGGTCCCACTCCCCCATGCCTAGAGGATCCCAGAGAGGATGGCACAGCTCACCCAGATCAAGAGTGGCATCTGCCCTCCTTGGGTGGAGCGACCAAGGGTGAGGAAGCAGGAGGTGGCTCCGGTGAGAGAGCACGGGGGATCCCCATTTCACCCCCTGCACCACTCCTGGGCTCCCTCCCGGGTCAGCCTTGGCTTTATGGTACACCCACTCCCCAGAACCACCCAGAGCTGCTGCGGCCCTGGCTCCCGCCTGAGCATCCTCAGGAAGCTGTGGTTCAGCCATATCTCAATGAGAACACTTCAGCACATCCCTGAAGCAGCATCCAGGTGGCTGAGGAGAAATGTTAACAAGAGCCAGGGCAGCCAGCAGGAGTAGGGAGAGGTTCTCAACTGCAATTTCCCCCATGTTGGAAGAAGAGGCAGAGTGACGCTTTCAGAAGGTGTATAAAACACATAACCCCACCGGTGTGAGACACAGCCAAGGCAAAGGATTGCTTTGCAGACACAGGTTGCTTAAGAAAAGAGTGCTCCCCAAGGAGGAGGAGGAGGAGGAGAAGAGGAGCCTCAGGGGAGGGGAGAAAGAGCAAAAAGCAAAGGGAGGAGGCAAAGGGGAAGAAGAGAAAAGCAGGAGGGACCAGACCGAGCAGGTGCGCGTGAAATACCTAGTGTCATTTCCCAGCGAAATGCTATAAGTGGAAGGTGACCCAAGGACAAACACACACATGTACACACACAGAAAAACGACAGGTCAGAAGAGCCCCTCTTGAAGGGACTCGCACGTAATAGCACGGCTGGCCACAGGAGCTCCAGCCTAGCCGAACCCAAAGTGGGGACCAAAAGGAGCTCAGCAAGGGCAGACAGAGGCTTGCCAGTCTGGGTGAAAACCCTCTGCCTCCCACTTTCCTTACGGTCCAGCAGCTGGGAAGGAAGCACATGCGCTCCCTAGGCCCTTAACTCTGCCCTTGTGTCATCCCAGGGCAGGGAGCTCCCGCCCAGGGCAGTCCCCATGGACAGTGCCAGCTGGGGGGATGAGATTTCCCACTGCCACTCACACAGCACGTGACTCCTTGGCCCGTCCCCTGGTCCACAAGGAAAGCACCACTGTGCTGAGAGACCACAGGCAGTGCCAGTGTGAACCCACCTCTCTTGTGGTGGGGGGGCTGGATCAATGTTGTACCCACTTTCCTGCACCCTGGGAGGGGACAGAGTGCAGCTCTGCCCTCAGACATCTCTGAGCACGACCCGATGTGAGTTGCTGTAGGGAGGACAACCTTCAGGCACAAAGGTATGTGCCAGGACTCAGGACACTCCATCCCTTGTCTCCCAGGAACGTGCCCCTCTTCTTCTGCCACGGGCCACAGCGGTGGCCCCCTTCCCTGAGGCCTCACCAATGCTCCCATCCAGAGGCTGGTGGCACACCCACAAATCTGGCACCTCTCACGCATATGCCAGGCTCACCAAGTGGTCCCAGCTGGAGCCTGCAGTCCCCAAACAGCCCCTTTACACAGGGGTACAACAGTCTGTGCCACATGTGCACCCACTGTCACACCTGCACAGAGACACACGCTGCCCGAATGCCGCGCCTACACACACAGGACATCCGTGCACAGGGTGGGCAGCTGCTGCCACACCAACTGCACTGCTGCCAACTGCACTGCTGCCAGCATCACCAGGTGCCCAGGAGAGGGCAGGACAAGCCCCAAAACTTCCACTGTGCTCACGAGCCCTGCAGCTACTCCAAGCAGTACCAGGGGCTGAGCTGGGGCTGGGGCGGGAGACAATGGAGGGTCCGGCACACTCAGTGCCAGGTGCCAGAAAAGATGGGAGAGTAGCAAAGTCCAAAAGCAAGAATAAAACCCAAATCAGACAATGGAGACGCAGGCGTGCGAGGGGGAGCGGCAGCCAGCCAGAGCGTGGCCCACACCAACAGCAAAAGGGGTCGAGTGAGCAAGAGGTGCCAGCGCAGTGGGGAGGAGGGATGGGGCATGTGAAGGGATGAGGGGCCGGATGTCCAAGTGCTGCCTCTGGCGGGAGTGAGCGTGCCGAGGCAAGGGGGTAGAAAGAAAGAAAGGAGAGAAGAAGGAGGGGTGGAAAAAAAACCAATGGAAACAAATAATACCTAGGCATATCCGAATCAAGAAACTGCCTGCGAAAACACAAAACAATCACATGGTTAGTGTGGGCTCAGATGGGCAGTAGCAGCTGAGGGAAGCGAGGGGGGACACCAGGCGCTGCCCCCCGCGCCCCCGCCCTGGGCGCTCGATGCAGGGATGGATGGCGCTGAGGAGAGAGCTGAACCACTCTCCCAGCCTCTTCTTGAGGGGCTCCGGGGCGCTGGGAAGGCTGCAGAGGGGAAGCCAGGGCTGCTCCAGGCAATGGAGGCTGCGTGGCACAAGGCAGCAAAGCGGGGAGCGCAAGCGGCTGGGAGGAGGGTGAAGTGGGCGCTGGCTCTGCTCTCTGCCTTCCTCCTGCCTGTCCTCACAGCTGCAGGGTGAAGCATGCATGTCTGCACGTGGAGTGGAAGTGGGGGGCACTGCAGCTAGCGCCCTGCAGGCAGCTGGCCACCCCCTCCTCCCCCTGCCTCACCACGGGCAGGCTCCATGGAATAGATATGGGACAGATATGACAGGAGCATGGGTCTGTGCCCCCAGATGGGCCCCCAGTCTCCATGCTTCTCTCCACACCCCAAGTATCCTCCCAGCCCAAGCTGTGTCCCCTTGTCCTGCAGGACTCACGGGGTGGAAGGCAGAGCAGGAGGCACATCCCTCCTGCCAGGCTACCTTAGGCATGCTGAAGATCCCATATGGCTGCATCTGGGACCAGACAATCCAACAGATCAGGAGCTGACAAAAAACTGCACAGCCCCAAGAGCCCGCAGGTGCCACAGCCACCCAGCTCCCAGCAAAAAAACCACCACTGCTCCACTGGGCTGGGCTCTCCTTGTCTGACCATCCCCATCTGGCCTCCTTCTGTATCCCCGATGCTGTGACAAAGTCTCCTGGTCTGGCACTTGCACGCATGCTGAGCCCAGGACTCGCCTCTGCTGCTCAGATACTCTGTGCCAGTTGCTCTGCCAGGTCCAGGAGCTGCCCTGAGAGTGCTCAGGGTACCAAATCCTATCCAGCCCCCCATCATTCCCCCAAAACCACCCTGCCTTGGGACAGGCCCTGCCATGGGACAGTGGTCATCACAAAGCAGATGAAGGAAAAAGTGGTCCCCATTCCTCGCCATGATGTTCCTACACCAGTGACCACAACACACACAGCCAAGGACCATTCCTGCTGCTCCCAGTGCTGGCAGCAACCATCCCTGTCTTGTCACAGCTGCCTGCATGCACACATTCTGGTCAGAGACCCCCACCAGTCCCCCGAGCTCCACCAGTAGCCCCGGTGCAGAGGAGAGCTGTGCCCTCCATCCCCACAGCTCCCCCTGCCACTGCAGGACTCATACAGGGAGATATTGGAGAAAACAAATCTTCTGGTCCTGCTTCTTTCACACCCTGCCAAACTACAGTGGGGACACCTTTAAGCAACCTGGCCTAGTGAAAGGTGTCCCTGCTCATAGCAGGGGGTTTGGAATGAGATTATCTTTAAAGTCCCTTTCAGCCCAAACCACTCTGTGGTTCTGAGACAGCCCCCTGGGATAGGCAGGAAGGGATGGGCATCCCTGGAGTCACCCACAGGGGATGGGAATGGCTTTTCTGCCTTACTTACACACAGATAGGGATCTGCCCTGGGTGCCAAGTGGCCTTTCCAGCAATTTTGCTGGGACACAGGACAAAGAGCCCTCCCCTCTAGCCATGGAGTTGGGACATCCTCCTGGCACCAGCACCAACTGCTTCCCTGTGCCAGCCCATCACAGCCAGCACCAGGGAGCAGAACCCACACACAAATTCCCTTTAGTGCCCTCCCCAGCACAGCAAGGCCTTGGGGAGGAGGAGGAAGGGGGTTGGCAGCCCTGTACCCCAAGACCCCATGCAGCTTCAGAAACACCCTGCCTCAAGGCAGCAGTGGGTCAGCAGAAGGGCCAAGAGCCTTCCAGGGGAGAGGGAGGCTGCTACTCAACCCCTCCATCCCCCACCACAGCAGGGGAAGAGCGAGGAAAAAGCATCACGCACCGGTCATCCTGGGAGGGGTGGATGTAGCCGGAGGAGAGGATGTTCAGGGACAGAATGTTGGGGTCGATGAGAGACTCGTCTGCCTCTGGGGTGTTCCTGATCCGACCTGCAAACACAGCACAGAGTTACCTCTGAGGTGACAGCAGTGGCCCTGTGAGGGTCCCTGTGAAGGCAGGGGCAGACTGCCTGCCTGCAGCCCCCCCTGGCCGTCCAGCACCAGAGATCCTGGTCCAGCTCCTGGACACGGGGGCAGGGGCTGAGGTGTCCTGCCCAAGCAGCGTCCCAGTGCCGCCTGCCAGGCAGCCACTGCTTTACTATTGCAGGGTAGGAGGGGAGACAAGGCATAAAGCTCCATGTGGGAATGTGGGCAAGAAAGAAGAGGATGAGTCTGAGAGGATGCCTGGGAGCTCAGTGGGCTGGGGGCTGGCTCGGCTTACCCACAACCAGCTCCCGCACTTCCTTCCAGCGGATGAGGCTGCCCGTTTCATGCACCAAGGTGACACTGATTCTCCTCTGGATGCCCTGAGACCCACGAGGCCAGAGAGAAGGGACAGTAGTTAACACAGGTCCCAGCAGGAGTCAGCTAGGACAGCACCTTGGGCAGAGAGTACCTGGTGAAGGAGGAAGGTCCCATGGCATGGCATGCCTCCACGGTGGTCCACAACAGCAGGGATGTAGCTGGAAGAGAGGATTGCAGCATGAAACAGAATCCTGCCAGCCTGCCCAGAGGTGGCAAATCCCTCACTGCCTCCCTCTCCCAGCAGGACTTACTCTCCATTGGCCTCCAGCTCACAGATCTCAAAGAAAACCATCAGGTCGTACTTGCACTGGCAGGGGCCAGCACTGGGCCGAGTCATGGTGCTCAGCTTTGTGGCAGGCACTGCAGTGGGGCAGAAAAGACAGGTGAGAGGTTGAGCCTGCTGCTGGAACTCAGAATGAGGAATATGATGGCAGGGGAAGGGCAGAGCAGGCAGGGACCTCAGGGCATGCTTAGAGGCAGCAAAAGAGCCCCATTCCAGGGACGTTGCTGATCACTGGCAGTGCTTTCTCCCTTGCCCAACACAGGGTGTCAGCAAGAGACTGGCCTCAGCCATCCCCAGGTGCACAGTGTGCCTGCAGGCTTGGCACTCAGGAACCACCACAGGGAGGCTCCCCCTGAGCTGCTGTTTTGACTGTACAGCCAAACCCCCACAGCTGGGTCTCTCAGCAGCCGTGCCACCCAGTGGGACACTGGGGCTGGGGGGCCACCTGAGCCACTCAGGGCAAGGAACCTCCCCCCTGCTGCTCTCCAGGAGGTGAGATGGGGGCTTTCCATCTGGTGAGTACTGTGGAAATGGGTGTCTAGGGCTTTTGAGTGCCATGGCCCATAAAAATTAAATAAAATAGGATCCCAGAGGCACCACAAAATGTACTAAGTGGTCCCTCTGGGACACCCACCCAACATGGGAACCATGGGTGGGCACAGGAGTAGGAGGCTGGGTTCCCTACCTGGTTTGGAGAGTGGCATCACACGGGGGAAGTGGCGTCGGGATGGCCTCAGTGGGCTGCAGGCAGAACCAGCTTGGTTATAGCATCCCCAAACCCAGGCACCCCTAAACCCAGCACGTCCCACCTATGCCTTGGGGCCACTCTGGGTCCCCAGGCAGCCCATGGCACAGGCAGGGGCTGGGGGTGGCCCAGATGTGCCCACCTCAGGACATCCTTGCAGAGAGGTGGGAAGGGGTGCTGCTGGTAGTGTCCAAACACCTCGAACACAATTGGCTGGCTCTTGATGTATTCAATGAAAGATTTTGTCACCTCCACAGCGATCTAGAAGAGAAAGAGCTGCTGAGCCACTGACAGGGCAGTTTATCTGGGAAAGGGGATAGAGCCAGCAACAGCACCTGGGATGTGGAAGGGTGTAAGACTGTCAGTCCTCTCCATCCCTCACCCACTCCTCCCTCTCTCCACCAAGACCACTGCAGTGAAATCCCAGCCTTTTCAGGTGGACTGGGAATGGCTACTGGTGTTTTTCCTGCACGTCCACCCCATCTAAGCCTGGCTTAGCTGTGTGTCTGTGAGAGACTGGGAAAGGCAGGAGGAAGCTGCTTCCCTGGGAGAGGATGCAGCCAATGGCCCTGAAGAGACCCCAGCAGGTGCAGGAGCAGAGGGGTGGTGGGAGAGGGGTACTCACATTCTGGACATGATAGAAGCCCAGGGGTGGCCCCCGTCCTGTGTTCTTCAAAGGTTCTGTTGAAAAGGCCTCATCATGGCGATGGATGAAGCTGTGGAAGGAAGGAAGGTTGTTCAGGGGCTGTTCAGGGATGGAGGAGGGAGGAGAGCGAAAGCAAGGGACCACAACAAGAGCCTATTCCCCCTAGGCTGCTACCTGCACCCTTGGCAGGCACAGGACCCCCTGAAGCTGATGGGAGTCTCTCCTTGCCTTTTGCCAGTGACTAAACAAGTGCTTGGGCAGATTTCACAGCCCTTGGTTTTGCCTCCCCATCCACAAAGGATTCAGGGATGGAGGAAACGTCCCAAATTCACCAGGAGCCCCCAGGTGATGGCTGGAGCTTGGTGGAAGAAGCAGGGCTGGGGGGCACTGGGGGCTCACTTGAACTGGCAGAAGATGTCAGCGTATTCTGCAGAGATGCTGGAGGCCTGCAGGACTGTCACACGGAAAGTGAAGATGCTGCCCAGCTTCAGGTGGTCCAAAGCCACCTCCAGTGGTCCATCCTGTGCAGGCTTCTCTGGGCTGTCCAGGAGATCCTCTGGGGTCACTGCAGGGAGAAGAAGGCCCTTAGCAAGGCAGGGTGTCTTCCCCCAGTGTTAGGAACATTTAGGAACAATGTTGAGATGCTGGAGCATGTCCAGAGAAGGGCAACAAGGCTGGTGAAGGGTCTGGAACACAAATTCTTGTCCAACACAGCTGGGGGAGCTGGGGTGTTTAGTCTGGAGAAGAGGAGGCTGAGGGGAGACCTCATCACTCTGCAACTCCCTGAAAGGAGGGGGAAGGTGTAGCCAGGTAAGGGTTGTTCTCTTCTCCCAGGCAACCACTGACAGGATGAGAGGACACAGGCTTGAGCTGCACCAGGGGAGGCTTAGGCTGCACATTAGGAATAAGCTGTTCACAGAAAGGGTGACTGAGCGTTGGAATGGGCTGCCCAGGGGTGGTGCAGTCACTGTCCCTGGAGGTGTTTAAGAAAGGCCTGGATGTGGCACTCAGTGGTTGACAAGGTCGTGTCAGGTCACAGGTTGAACCTGCTGATCTCCAAGGCTTTTCCCTGTGTGACTCTGCCTGCCAGCAGCTCCCCACTGGAGCAGTGGGGTGTCAGTGCTGGGGAGGTGCAAGAGGCTGGGTGCAGGGAGCCCCTCCCAAAGTGCCTGTCACCCCTGCTCACCTGCACAGGTGTTGTTGTTGACTTCATCAGCAGATGGACCCACGTCGCTGACCTGCCCCTGCCCCTCCACGATGCGCAGCTCCTCCTGAGAGGTCCCCGAGCGAGACATCCCCACAGCTGGGCATGACTCCGACTGGAACTGAGTCAGGAGGGGACTTCAGGAATTCTGGTGGTCCTGCTTGCACCACCACCAGCATCCCAAGCACCCAGGCACCTCCAGCTCTCCTTTCCCACCCCACTGCAGCCCCCCTGGGACACGGGTGAGAGCAGGATGCACTGGTGGGTGCCGGAGGCTTGGTGGACCAAGAACACATTCCTTCCCCTCCACCTCTAGGAGCCTGGGGGACCCCTTGGGGAAGCACTGAGGTGACAGGCAGGGATCTGGGGTCCACGGACACCCACCAGGAGCCAGCCCCACCTTACCTTCTCAAAGTGCTGGTCGTCAAAGGAGATCTTGGCTGTCCCTGATTGCCGCACACCAGAGCCATAGTCAGGGGCTTCTTCATCCGCTGGAGGAGGGATGGGGGTGAGCCAGCACAGAGGGTGCAGGGGATGCCAGGGGCACAGAGGGTGCAGGGGATGTCAGGGGCACATTGCTGAGGTGGGGTTCCCTCCTACCTGAGATGGCCTGGACAGCCACGCGCAGGAAGCCCTTCACCTCGCCCTTCTCGCTGACGATGGCCACGCGGTGCACCAGGGGCACGGGGTAGAGGAGGTTGCTCAGGTAGACAAAGGCCCTGCCAGAGAAGGGGGGGACACACAACAGGGGGGAGAGCGGTCACTGCTCCCACCCGTGAGTGCCCAGGCACGGCTGGCGTGGCCGGCAGTGGCCGGGATCCCAGGTCACTGCTCAGGGCGCGACCGCAGCGCTGCAAAGCAAAACTAAAGAGAAGGCAGCCAGGGCCAGGCGGAGGGGCTGGGGCAGCGGGCAGGCAGCGTGCCACGGGCAGGAGGGTGGGCAGGAGGGTGCCACACGCCATGGACAACACCACAGAACACACCAGACCTGCAGACCTCTCCGACCGTCACCTCTGTGGCAGGCAGGAGGGGAGAGGGCTGCGCTGGTGCCACCGTGAAGCCGTAGGGCGGGAGGACCTTCTGTGTGGTAGAGAGCTGGAGAACTTGGGCAGGAGGTGCTGCAACATGACTGGGGGGCAGCTGCAGAGTCACCACGGGGAGGACAGGGGCAAGACAGTGGGGAGGAAGGGTCACAAGGGAGATGGAGGCTGTCAGGAGCGAAGGAGGTTAGACGACAAGGTCCTGGACCTCCAGAGGTGAACCTGCTGGGGGTTCCTGGCCCTGGCTCTGCCCGCCGTGTTGGAGACCACTGGGAGGGAGGCTGCATGGTGTGGCTGGCAGCATCAAGTTGTGCATCCCCCCTCCCCATCCCTTCACACAGATGGCTTCGGGGTCCTGGGCCACCTGCCAGCAGGTCACAGGGATGGACAGCATGCCTGGCAGGTCTGAGCCTCCCTGCTCTCCTCTGCAGCATCCAGGTCACCGATGCCACCACAGCGAAGTGGCCGGAGTCCAACACGATGGCTGCAACATGTCTCTGCCAGTATCTCCTGTCAGGCCACTGCTCTCTGCTTCTCAAGCATTTTGGGTCCTCTTGCTGCCTCCCTCCACCTCACCGTCAGCTTGCAATGGTCATCCAGCTCTGGCCATGGTGGCATGCTGCACCCTCCACGGTGACAGGTCACCTTTGTCACTGAGCTCCCTGCCAAAGGTGTGAGCTAGCAGCACCACTTCCAGCAAGATGGGGCATGGCGTGCCTGCCACCTCTCCCTGTGGCACCTGCCAGCATCTTGACATGTGGTGGGGTGGGATGGTGCTGGGGGATGGCCAGACATCTCTCCTTCAGGAGGCTCCCATGAGGGTTGCATCTCCAGGCGGCAGCTGTGCTGCTCAGGGCATCCCAGCCTCACAGGAATCTTCAGATTCAGTGGCACCCCAAAGTGCCCAGGGGGCTCTTGCAGCCCTGCCCTTGCACCCCGACCCCCAAGTCTGGAGATTCCCCCTGCTCTGGTGATTCCCATTGACCTTCAATGCTCCTCGAGGCTTTTTCCACCCAAAGCATCTCAAAGGACTCAAGTTGTGGAAGCAGCTGATGCCAAATCATTATCTCCTGATGGGTCCATCTCAACCCATCTCTTCTCAGATGCCACTGGGAACAGGTGGTCAGACCATGGCAGGGTTCCCAGCAGGACTCGTGGCTGGGGCAGAGCCCACAGGGAACTCTCAGAAGCGCAGGGATCTGGGTGCACCCACCCACCCAAAATCACAGGGCAGATGGAGTGGAAGCCAAGGACTGGAGAGGGCAGGGAAGAGTGGGAAGGAGGTGGGGCAGGCAGGGAGGAGGGGGACAAGTGTGTCACTAGAGGAAGGAGGGCAGGGACACTAACCACAAGATTGGTGAGGTGCAAAGATGGCATGCTCAGATCAAAGAAAAGCCTTTCCAAAGGAAGATAAAAGTGAAAGGACCCCAAATTTTGCTAAAGCTTTGAAGAGATAGAGCCAGCAGCTAAAAAAAAAAGAATAAAAAACCCTTAAAATAACTAAAATTAAAAAAAATTGAAGAGAGAAAGAGAAAGAGAGAGAGAGAAGAGAGAGAAAGAGAAAGAAGAGAAGAGAAAAAGAGAAAGAAGAGAAAGAGAAGAAGAAAGAGAGAGAGAGAAAGGAGAGAGAGAGAGAGAAAGAGAGAGAGAGAAAAGAGAAAGAAAGAGAAAGAGAAAGGAGAGAAAGAAAGGGAGAGAAAGAAAGGGAGAGAGAGAGAAAGGGAGAAAGAGAAAGGGAGAGAAAGAGAGAAAGAGAGAAAGAGAGAAAGAGAGAGAGAAAGAGAGAAAGAAAGAGAGAAAGAAAGAGAGAAAGAAAGAAAGAAAGAAAGAAAGAAAGAAAGAAAGAAAGAAAGAAAGAAAGAAAGAAAGAAAGAAAGAAAGAAGGAAAAAGAAAGAAAAAGAAAGAAAATCAAAGACAAGGATCCAATCATAAACCAATCCAAGCACACTTCACAAGAAATGTGGCCGGCGGAGCTGCTGCGCGGGGAGCCAAACCCAGGGCAGACTCAAAAGAAGTCAGGAGGCACCAAGCTCTGGGGAACACACCCCCGGCGTGGAGTGGGGCCGCTGCCACAGGGCCTCATTTGGTTTTTTGAGGTGCCCTTGAGAGTTTTGGGATTGTTTTGATTTTTTTTTTTTTTAAATAAGGAAAAATGAAAAAAGAAAATAAAAGGGGAAGAACCCAGCTCTTTCGGTCTGAGGCTGCAGGACTCTTACCCCACCTCCACCCTCTCTGCCTGCCTTGCTCCCTCCTTCCCACCACACTGCCTGGCTCTGGCACACCGAGGAAGAGGAGCCCCAGCTCACCCCGGTCAGGGAGCCCCTGCCTGAGGCAAAGGCTCTCAGAACAGCTCCTGGTGCACACCCCCCTTGGGAAAACCCCAGAGAAAGCTGGCAGCTCCTCAGACCATTCTAGGGATGGGCAGATGGCTCCAGGTTTGTGGCACAGCCAGGTTTGGGGCAGCTGGTGGCCTTCTCCAGGCCAAGACTGGTGGAGCCCAAGGGGTCTCCAGCCAACAGGTATGAGAAATCAAAGTTTCTTGTCCTTGGTTCCAGCTAAAGAGGAGCTGGAGCCTACACCCAGGTCCCCACAACTTCTCTGGACATCTCCTATGCCAAGTTGGCAGGTGTGGCTCCAAGCCAAGCACTGGCTGGAGCTGGAAGAGCAAACACTGCTTTTGGCACTCTGTTCTGCACCCAGCTCTCCACTCACTCCCCTCACCTTCATCCCCCACAACCACTTGGGGACATCCAAGCCTCCAGATTCAGGGGGGCTCGCCCTGACCAATGCAGTGCCAGAGGCACACAGGGTTTTGTAGTGCCTGTGTGCCCCAGTCAGTGGCACCACAGGGTCATCCCAAGCCGGGTGGAAGGTGCTCCTTCCTGGGACAGAAATGCCCAGGACCAGGTGGCTCCCCTGGTTCCTTTGGTGTTGCAGACACAACAGAGCTCCCTTTTTCAGGGGAAAAAGACAATGTGCCCAAAAAGATGCCCACATAAGGAAGGCACCATCCACCTTCTCCTACATCCCTTTCCCCCACTATGCTTCTCACAGCCCTACCTCAGTGGGGACCTCACCACCCTGCCAGGCACCCGGGCTTGGTGGCAGTCCCAGCCCAGCCTGCACCTCCGGGATGCCCCGGAGGTGGGAGTCGTGTCCAAAAGCAGCTCCCTCATGCGAAAGAGCTAGGTCCTTCCCGGCATGCTCTCCTAAAACCTCACCAACCTTCCTACTAAACTGAACAGGGGGAAGCGGTCGTAAAATGGATCCCGGCCATCACACAGCGGGCACTCCGGAAAGATGTCTTCCTCCAGGTCCTCCTCCTCCTCCTCCTCCTCCTCCTCCTGCCCCTGGTGCTGCTCGTCAGCAGGCTCGGTGATGTCGGAGTCGGGGTTCGAGAAGGTAGGGGAGGGGGTGAGATCAGCCATGCGCTCGCTCATGCATGTGTTGAAAAGAGGAGAGCTGTTGCAGCCAGAGATATCTGAACTAAGGTTAGTACAACAAGATAGAAGACATGTTAACACCAGCTGTTCCAAACAGAAAGAACAGGAATTTTGCTTTTTTTTTTTTTTTGGTTTTTCTTGGTTAGATTTTGGGGTGGGTTTTTTGTCCGCTTCAATCAAGGGACATTGGGAACAAAGACCTGCCCATCTGGCGCATCTCTAAAGCCACCAACAGCCAGACAAAAGAGCAACCCATGGAACCAGTGTGAATGCTGGGGACACCCTTTGCTGGGTTTGCAGGGAACGCAGGGACAGAGCAGGTGGCACAAAGGCTCGCCACTATCCCTGCTGCCGGAGAGAATCCCTCCTCGTGCTACAGCACGGGGGAATGCCTCCAGGCCACACAGCTCAGCCCCCTGCTCCCCTGCCCTGCCCCAGCCTTCTCCAGGGTGGCCCATCCTCCTTGCTGGCCCTGCACCCTTCCATCCAGTGCAGGAAGCGCAGGGGACACGCGGCACACACTGCACAGACAGACGGATGCTCAGACACCGGCACGTGCACAGGGACGCCACATGCCCACCGCGTGGAGCCCACCACGGCACAGACTCCCTGCCCGCTGGACAGCCACAGCCCCCACACCCCCCCGGCTGGAGCCCGTGGCTCTCAGCACTGGGTGAGGCAGGCAGCAGCAGCGTTGCCAGCAGCTCGTGTGCCCCTCGGGGCGCTGGCAGGAGAGCCGTGACACCGGAGCTGTCACACGGGGGGTGAGCGCCCCGCACGCGGTGGGTGGCACTGGCAGCGTGTCCTCCTGCAGAACCTTCCGTGGGTGCCAGCCACGCTTGGAAGGAGCCAAAGCGCTCACCTGCCGACCAGCCTGAACCAGGGAAAGCGGTCGTAGAAAGGGTCTCCGCCAGTCACCACATTGTCACAGTCCTCGATGACGCTGGAAGGCACTTCTGCTGCTCGGTCATACATCTCACGCATCAGGTCCAGACGCTGCCTGCAGGCACAGGGGATGCCCATGGTGGTGGTGAGATACAGGGCTGTGGGCAGCCAAACCCTCCTGGCACAGCCATCTCCCACCCACCTCAGCTTCTCCAGGGTCCAGTAATGCGTTGCCCCGTTCTTCTGGTCCTGCACCTCCACGGCCACGATGGTGCGGGGGAACGGCCGCTTCTCCCGGTCCTTGGCAGCATCGGGAGGCAGCAGGTCGGGAGGGAGAGGCGAGTACAGCGTGTCCGTGAGGAGCACAAACTGGAACTGGACCTGGAGAGGGGCAGAGGGGCTGCTGAGACACCTGGGAGGGCAGGAGGCTTCATGTGCTGCCTCTGGCGACCTCTCCTCAGCACCTCCTGGCTGCCTCTGCTGTGGGTGCTGCAGGAAGGAGCCCAGGCACCCACCTTCTTTTTCAGCTCCACGCTGATGGCATTGGCTTCCTTGAGGAAGATAGCGTTGCCCCAGAGCAGGTCACGGAGGGAGGTGAACTGGTACCACTTCCACTTCCTAAAGGCCCAGAGGGCGAGCTCGAATTCCCGCTCTGTCCACTGCACTGTGGGGACATGGAGGGACAGTCACCCCACTGCCAGGACATCGACCCACAGTTCACTCCTCATGCTCCCACAGAAAGCATCAAAACCTCCTGGCGGCTCCCAGCCCTCACCTTCATCCTCAGGTTCTTCTTCCTCCTCATTTGCCTCGGGGTAATACCTAGAATCCATCTGCTTCTGCAATGCCTCCAGTTTGCTCTCATAGTCCTGGGGGAAACAGAAAAGGGGTGATGCAACCCACTGGTGTGACCTTCCTCCACGCTGCCACACCACACTCCTCTTCCCTGCAGGAACACAGCCTCCTCCCTCCTCTGGATCAGTGCTCGTGGTGACAACTCCAGGAACAACACATTTGCCCTTATTTTTAGAACACAGACCCACCCCCCACACAAACATCTGCCAGGATTTCAGTCATGCCTGAGAAGGAGCCATGTCCCAGCCACCTACCAGCCTCTGCTGCTCCAGAAGGTAATTTGCCTCTTCCCTCTCCCTCCGGTACTGGTCCTCCAGTTCCTGGAGCCTAGATGGAAATGGGGAAGCAGAGGATGACCAAGCTGGAAGTGAACCCCGAATCCCCCAGCATCTCATGCCGTGCTCTCACCGCTGCTCCATCTCCTGTTTCATGTCGATGCCTTGCTTCTCCAGCAGCTCTCTCTGGGCAAAGGCCCAGTCCACGGGCTCCGCGGGGGTCTCGGCGCACGGGGTCCGCTCGCGCTCCTGCCGAGCCTGCTCGGGGTGGTTGAAGCGGAACACGTGGCTCTTGCCCATGATGATACGGTTTCCTGCAGCCATGGGCACGGGGAAAGGTGTGGGGTTAACGTGGGACAACTTGCAGGGCCCCCATGGCAGAGAGGAAGGGAGGTTGGAGCAGCTCTGGCCTGCCAGCCCCGGGACCCACCTGAGCGCAGGATGCTGGGCTCTGTCACCTTTTTGCCGTTCACGTAGGTGTCAGCACCTTCACAGGGCTCCAGGGTCACTATCACTGTGGAGACAGAGTGGAAGCAGATGGATGAATCCTGCACGTGCTGCTGCCCTGCTCCAGCAGCCTCAGGAAGGGACACCCACCCCAGCCACATCTGGTACCCACCAGCAGCACTGACCCCGTGGGCAGCTAACAGGACTCAGCCAACCTGGTGTTAATCAGAGCAGTCCCAAGGAATAAAGGCAGCTGGAGACTGCATGTGGGAGGAGACCAGAGCTTCCCCAGGCTCATCTCCCACAGCCCCTTCACACCCAGGTTCCTGCCATTTTGGGGGGTGGATTCTGCTCCACATCTTGAGAGGGGAAATGAGCTACAGTCTGCTCAGCCATCCTGCCCTGATCTCCTCATCTTGCTTCCTTCCCACATGCCTGTGCAAGCTCCCCTCCCAGCCATGAGGGATGTAGCTCTTCTGGAAGCATGGAGCAGCCATGCAGTAAAGCCCAACTAGTTTGAGGAGGGCAGGACATTCATCTGGGGGCAGGGGCTGAGGAGATGCAGAGGCATGGGTCCCCAGGGCAGTGAAGCCCCTCCAGACAAGCAGTACCTTCACCACCAGATTTGGTGTCGCTGCGGAACAGGCAGTGCTCTTCTTTAATGAAGTGCCCGCTGAGAACAATGTCCTGCCTCTTCTCAGCATCTTCCCGGCCAACCCTGCAGGGGAAATCCAGCTCAATCCTCCCTCAAAGCAGCCTCTCCTGAGTCTCCCCCCAGCCCCATCCTTGGAGCTGACAGGAGCAACCCTTGGTGCACTGCAGGACCAAAATCTTGGGGATTTGCGCTTTGGGGATGCCCTGGGAACAGTGCCCAGCCTGGGGACAGCTCTCAGCCCCCTGCCCACCTGGGGAAGTCAGGCACTGAGATATGGACAGTGCTCCCACCTCTCCATCCTTGGAGGGACCTGGCCCTCACCTCGTTATCCCATCCTTGATGTAGTAGAGCAGACACTCGGACATGAGCGGATCCTCATTCAGGTTGACCAAGTGCGGTGTCTGGGAGGGACAAACAAGGAGCCATCCCTGAGTGCCCGGCCTGCCCGGGCACTGAGGGTGCTCTGCAGGAAGGAGGGAGCTCAGCAGCACTGCAGGCTGCCCCTGCACAGCCTCTCCTGCCCTCTGCATCTTCAGGGTGACATGTCCAGACTTTTCCAGGGGACTGCACAGAGAGGCTGCCATGAGGATCCCTGCTTCCACAAGCTTCCTTGCTTTCCTCCTCACAGGGCTGAGTCCTAGCTACCCTTCCTCTGGCCACCTTTGACAATTCATGCTCCAAACAGGCCCAACACAAAGCCAAAACCTTCCCACGGGGAATCCCTGATATGGCTCAGAGTCTCCGGGGCAGGACCCTTCTCACTTGTGCTGTGAGAATATAATTCTGTATTATAGAATCATGGAATGGTGTGGGTTGGAAGGGACATAAAACCACATCTCATTTACCCCCCTTTCCATGGGTAGGGACATCTTACAGTAGACCAGGTTGTTCCAAGCCCCATCCAACCTGGCCTTGAACAATTCCAGGAAAGAGGCACCCACAGCTTCTCTGGGCAACCTGTGCCAGGGCTTAATCACACTCCCAGGGAAGAATTTCTTCCCAATACTTAATCTAATCCTGCCCTCTGCCAGGTCAAAAAGGAAGTAAAAGTGCCAGTTTTCCTCCACTGATTGTGCACCAGATGATGCATCCAAAAAGAGCAGGTCCCAGAGGTTCATCCAAAAGCAGTGCAGACCTGAAGCCCGACCTGCAGGCTGAATTTCACTCTCTGGTCTTCTTCCTAACAGGTCCTTCACAGCCCTTTCCTGCTCTGGGTCACAAACCACTTTGTTCTTGATAGGAGGAAAATTTCTCCCCCAGCCACAGGCCTCTCTGGCCAGAGCCAGCTTAGCTGCTGGGATTACACCTTCAGAGAGCAGGGGCAGCCCCAGGAGTACCAGTGGGAGAAGTTCTGAGTTTACCAGACAGAATAGTGGCTGTAAGGAACACCTTACCAGCCTGCTGAGACCCAGCATGCAGAGGGAGCCCCTCACCGTGGTGCCACAAGCCTTGGCTGGCAGCAGAAACTCACTGCAAACAGGGCAGCAGAGCTGGAACTCAAGGGAAAGGTGGGCTCTTCTCCATGGTGGCTGGCAGAGTTGGCTGCAATATTTAACCTCTGGCCCCACGGGACAGACATACAGACCTGGGGGCTTGAGACCTCCTTCGGTTGCAGTTTTTGTCCAGATTTGTAAAGCTGGTGGTGACCTTCCACTGAGCTCCTGGAGCTGTAACCACTCCAGCCATGGCACACAGCGGGACAGCAAAGTGCAGTGCCCATAACAAAATGGATTTGCACACTATCAACACTAACTTTCCTCACCAGCCACTGGAGAAGTCAGAAGAGTTTCCACCTGCCAGATAGCTGAAGAGCAAGGAGGCACCAAGACCACCACAGCAATGCCCCACCTCCAAGACCAACCTGCTTTGGGGAATAAACCCCCACGCTTCCTACCCAAAGGTCTGGACTCCTAACAGGCAGCAGCTGGGACAAGAAACAAAGACAACAGTGCACAAGTTCATCCTAAAATTCAGATGTAAGGGCCATGTAAGGGAAAGGCTGTGAAGTCTTTATCACCACCCAAGCTGGGGACACACACACTTAAGAGGTTTGGCCAAGCCAAATGCTACAAGCAATAAAGAGATGGAATATTTACCCACCCACATTTCTTAGTAATGACTTGCTGGTTTCAGGGGCAGCAATTTTAAATATCTGAAAGTATGAATTTTTATGAGTTAACGCTGAAGTTCAAGGGAGTGATCATCAGCAAATCCCCTCATGAAGGAGGACAGCGTGCCAGCAGTGGGGGTGGACATTTACCCACGTATTTGTATCCACGTTTGTGCCCAGCAGGCCCAATGCTGGGATTTCCCCCATGGGTTTCAGAGCCAAGAAAAGGCCAGTGAAGTATATGGGACTGGCCAGCTGTGACAGAGTGGATCAGAAGGGAGCTGCAGGGGTACAAACCAGTCCTCAAGAAGAAGAGAATGGGATGATCCTACCTTTTTAGGAGAAAATACACCCAAGGTGCCTCCATCCTCCCTCATGGCCACCCCCATTTCAGCCAGCAATGCTTCCCTGAAGGAGCAAGAGAAAGAAGTGCCTGTCAAAACCCCATGCACCCCTAGGATGGAAGCCCATGCTTTGTCCCATGGATTGCAATGCAGGGCTTGCCACAGCTCTCATCACAATCCAGGTGGGTTTTTCAGAGCAGCCCACCTCTGTGCAGGCTGACATGGTGGGTACTGGGGTCCCCAGGGGCAACCCAGGCTCCAGCTGGACATCCAAACTGTTTGGCTGCCCCAGGAACCCAACTGCTCTAACAAAATGCCCAAGAATGCCACTTGTGCCATGCCATCCTTCCCCAGCCCCCCCGGCCCACCCACCTCTCCATCCGTATCGCTTCTGTCCTGCGCAGCTTCTCCTCCCACGTCTCGTTCAGCTCTGCAATGATCTTCTCTGTCTCCTGCCAGGGGGTTAAACAGGGCTTGGTGACACCATCCTGGGGCAGCACTCCAGGCCACTCTGCACAGATCTGCCCAGCATGCTCCAGTGGGACACCAGGCCCAGTTTCAGGCTTGTTTACACAAGCTGCAGCAGCATTTCACCCCCATCTTTCCATCAGCCCCACCTTCAAAGAGTGAGGCACAAAGAGCAGCCTCTCCACTGCCTTGCTGCCAGCCCACTGCTGCACCATGCAGGACCAGGAGCACTCTGCCCATCCCAAGCCCAAAAGTCCAAGGCAGCCAAGCCCTGCAAGGCAGCACCAGGAGGACCCTAAAACACTCAAACCCTCAGGGTGGGCAAGCTCTAGGTCTGTCCAAGGACACATCTGAGTATTGCTTCCCATGAGGATCATCCTTCATGGGGTTCCAGAAAACACTGAGCACCCTCTGCAAGCTGGAGGGCATGGAGGGGGAAGGGAAAAGGGAAGGGGAAGGGAAGGGGAAGGGGAAGGGGAAGGGGAAAGGGGAAGGGAAAGGGAAGGGGAAAGGGAAGGGGAAGGGGAAAGGGAAGGGGAAGGGGAAGGGGAAGGGGAAGGGGAAGGGGAAGGGAAAGGGAAAGGGAAAGGGAAAGGGAAAGGGAAAGGGAAAGGGAAAGGGAAAGGGAAAGGGAAAGGGAAAGGGAAGGCACCAGCCTCTTACCTTGAGTCTCTCAATTGCCTCTTCACTGCCCGGAGCAAACATGATGCGCTCGTGGAGGCTGGCGACCGAGGCAGCGCGGCTGGACAGGGCAGAGAGGGAGGAAGAGGGGCTGATGCCAGCGATGGCGTTGGTCACTGTGGAGAGATTGTCATGGCGCTGACTCAGCTCTGCCCCTCCAGCATCATTATTGTTCTCAAGGTCGGACACATCTACGGGCGCGGAAGGAGGGGTGGGCCGGGGAAAGACACACAGACAGGGTGACAGAGAGAGACAGAGACAAGAAAAGCTGTTGGGAAAAAAAAAAGAGTGGCCGGTGCGTCGAGAAAAAAGGCAGGAATTACGGAAAAAGGCACAGGCAACAGCTCAGCAGCACAGACAGCAACAGGGCAGGGCAGGCACTCTCTTCCCCAGCCCGGGCAGCCCCGCAGGGAACAGGGCTGTTTGGTGAGGCAGATGCTGGAAGCAGCCATCCTGGGCTCCCAAGGACACTTTTTTGTAACCTCAGGTCCGGCATCCATCAGGTCTGGGATCAAATGTCCTCTCCAAGTATGTGCCACTGCCTCTGGCACCCTCTCCATCTCACACAGCCTGTGTGGTTTTCCCTGCCCAGATGCCCCAGATTAGCCAGATCTGGGAGCAGAGGATGAGAAGGGAAGGGGATGAGAGGGGGTGGCCCTCTGCCCTACAAAGGGTCAGGTAGACAGGGCAGGAGAAGCAGCAGGATTCCCTTGCAGGGTCTGCTCAAAGGAAGCCCATGGCCTGCTGGAGCAGCACCTTGGCCAGGCAGCCAGAGAATGAAGCCAAGACTACAGGCAGGGGTGCTTCCCAGCTGGCACCCCAAGAGTCAGCTGTGGTGCCTCAGGACCCAGGTGTGGGAGATGCCCCTCCAGCCCTGAGGAGTTACTGGTTCTCAGAGCAGTGTGCAAGAGGCAGGCAGGGCACAGGTCAGCAGGTGCAGGATTAGTCACCCAACTCCATTAGCCCACATCCAGGGAAACTGCACCAGGAGGGGACAAGCAGGCCCCTGGCTCCTCAGCAGGCTCACCACAGCCTGACTGCACTGCCTGACCCAGGGTGGGACAGGGCCATCGTGCTTATCCACGGGCCAAAGCCTCCTGGCCACCACCACCCACCAATCCATCAGCAGAGCACCATTCCATCCCACCCGAGGCCGTGCCAGGCTCCAGCCCCAGTGAGACACCAGCAGCAGCAGAGCAGCAGCAGCAGCAGCGACAGGAAACATCACAACAGCATGAAGGAGGAGTCCCCGTGTGGCCTGGGCCCTTGGCATGGCCAGGTGGGAGGACATTGGTCCCTTCAGCACTAGCCCAGGCCCAGGTGCTAACCACCACTCTGGCACCATGCCCTGTGCCAGCTCCCTGAGGATGGGCAGCCTGCAGGCACACAGCACCCCAGCAGCAGGGGCTGGCTGCAGGAGCCCCCCCATGCTGCACGGGTGCCCCTGGGCATGGCCCAGATCCCCAAAAAGCTGTGAAGCAACAGAGAGTACCAGTGATGGGGAATACACACATTTGGATCCTCCCGCAGCAGGGTGGGCTAAGAGAGAAAGAGAGGGCAGGGAGGGGGGTAAGACAGAGAGAACAGAAGAGAGAACAGAACAAGGGGGGGTTCGTCTCAGTAGGGCATCAGACAGCACAGGGAGGGGAGCCCATGGGCACGTGCAGTCCCAGCAATGCCTTCCTGGCACCTCTGCTGGGTGCTGGATGCTGAAGATGGTGGGTGGAAGGGAAGAAGGGAAGGTTTGCTGGGCAGAAAGAAGCTCCCCCTGCCACAGGAGGGGCTGGGGGGCTGTGCCCATCCGTGCAGGGGCTCACAGGGGCAGCACTGGTGCTGCTGTGGGGCGGGGCAGCAGGATGCAGGGAGGCTGTGGGGACATCAGCCCTGCAGGCTGGCAGGACATCAGCCCATCTCTGCCTGGAGGCAGAGAGCACCCGTGGTACCTACTGTCAATGATGTCCCCGAGGCCCTGGGCGTAGAGGAGGTCACGCAGACGAGCCACCTCATCCTTCAGCTCCCTGATGAGCTTGTTGTTGGGGTCCTCATTGATGACAGCATTGCAGCGGATCTGCTTGGCACGGTCAGCGTACCTAGGGAACAGGGGCAGGGTCTTGAGCAACACAAGAACGGGGAAGGGTCTTGAACAACACAAGAACAGGGGCAGGGTCTTGAACAGCACAAAAACAGGGGCAGAGTCTTGAACAACACAAGAACAGAGGCAAAATCCCAGCTGCTGGACAAGCAAGTGTTGCAAAGCCCCTCCAGCAGGAAGGATCCCAGTGTTGGGACAACCCTTTGGCCTTTTGTCTGGGGTTGCAGGCTCCCTCCACAGTACATCCCCAGCCAGGGACACCACAGAGGTGGGGAGAGCATGTGCCTGGGCCTCAGCCTCCCCTGCTCCTGCTCACTGCAGGGAGAACAAGGGCACTTCTTCCTACCTGAGGGTGCTGAGGGTCTCATCGTAGTTGATGTCAGCAGGACTGAGAGCAGCCACCATGGCAGTTCTGGAGTTGCCTCCTGCCCAGTAAGACAGACCCATGAGGGAGATGCTGGTCCCTGTGTCCCCTGCCATGCCCTGCCACGCCCTTGGCAGAGCCCACCCCCCAGCTGTCCTCACCCAGGTTCTCCCGCAGCAGCCAGGTCAGCACCGAGTCTCGGTAGGGGATGAAATCTGTCTTCTTCTTCTTTTTGTTCTGGGAGAGCAAAGGGAAGAGCTGCCAGGCTGCCTCCTCCTCAAAGGGAAGGTGACAGCTGGTCCCCAGACATGGGGACCTGGAGCAGGATGGAAACCTTGGGCATCTTTGCCCAGGTCCACAGGTCCTGCCTGTGAAATGCCCTGAGCTGGGAGGGTTGCTTAAGGCTGGCTACTGAGAGCCCCAGAGGGAGGAGGAGGAATAATGAGAAGATGGCTCGAGTCCAGGCACAGTTTCACTCCCAAACCACCCTGCAACCCACTCCCACCCACTCCCACTGTGCTAAAACCAACGCCCCCCCTCCCCATCCAGCGTGGGCACCCACCTTGTTGGGCCCTGAATCCTGCAAAGGAAATGGAGACACTGTTCAGGGGAGCTGCTTTTTTCCTTGGCACCCACCACACATCCCTGGCCCCCAAATAGAGAGTGCCACAGGTCCTCATGCAGATGGCATCGCCACCTGCCCAGCTCGTCCCAGCTGCAGGGACAGCTTGGGATGTGTCTGCCCACCCCTTGGAGCTGGGATGCTCCATCCCTCAAAGCTGAGCCCACCCCTTGGAGCTGGGATGCTCCATCCCGTGGAGCTGAGCCCATCCCATGGAGCTGCAACGCTCCATCCCTCAAAGCTGAGCCCACCCCTTGGAGCTGGGATGCTCCATCCCTCAAAGCTGAGCCCATCCCATGGAGCTGGGATGCTCCATCCCATGGAGCTGGGATGCTCTATCCCTCAAAGCTGAGCCCAGCCCTGCTGGCCCAAGCCCAGTTCCCCCCAGTGCCAATGTTTATCTGCTCTCCAGCTACCTACCATTTCTGCCAGGGCAGAGATGACCTTCCCCAGAGTGGTCAAGGACTTGTTGATGTTTGCTCCTTCCTGGTTAGAAGAGGAAAATGCTCAGGCCCCATTTCAGAGCCACATTAAAGCCCAGGAGAAAGTGAGGGATATCCAGCATGGTGTGGGCAAAGAGCAGCTGGTCCTGATGTGTAACCAGCATCCCCAGCTGGGACTGATGGTGAAACTGGCACTGGGCAGCTTTCAAACACAATCCCACCAAGGATTTTGGCAGTGCAGTGTGCAAAGAACCAGGCAAGGGAAGGAGATGTTTTGGGGATGAGGGAGGAGGCCATGGTGTCCCACCAGCAGAAGGGGACCTCAGGTCAGCTCTCACCTTTAGCCTTGTGCCCTTGGCACCTGTGGAATCAGCTCTCTCACTCCCAGCCAGGTCCACCAAGCTGATTTTGCTGACCTGCAGGCAGAGGGGAGGATGTCAGCCCTGTGGGCACAGCAAACCCAGCACAAAGCCAAAAGCCCTTGCAGGATGACACTGCTCTGAGGACAGCAGTGGCTCTGCAGGGTCATGCTTGCAGGTGCTGCTCAGGAGCAGGGCTAATACCCCTGCAGGCAGAGCTGAAGCTGCCAAATATCCTGTGCAGGGGCCAGTCCCTCAAGGGACCACGAGCCTAGAATGTGCCCGGCACTCATCTCCCTCCTACTCCAACCCTCCACCAGGCTGCACCACCATGCCCCAAGTGCTGATGAAAGCACACAAAGTCCTCCCTGGACCCATGAGGGCTCCCCTGAGTCCCCCAGCCCTGCCCTTACCTTCTCAGTGGTGATGTCTGTCTCGGCGTCGTGCCGCTTCTGCGTGAAGATGATGTTGAACACGGCGTGGGAGCGGCTGCTGGTCTCATTCATGTTGGTGGCAGCCACTGTGCTGCAGGGAGAGCAGGAAAGGGAGGTGTGACACCCTGTGAGGGACACTGGAGTGGCTGGTGACATGGCCAGGACAGGGTACACGGTGGGAAGGCAAGAATAGAGGACAAGAGAAGGCTCTGGGAGAAGATGTGCACAAGTTCAGGCTTTTTCCTGCTGTCTCCAGTGCCCTTGGAAAGCAGGAGGAAAGTCAGGGGAAAGTGGGGGTACTCAACACTCACTGGAGAGGGAACTGCCACTTCCAGAGCAGCTGGACTGGCAAAGTCAGGGAGTGAAGCAGGACCTTCTAGAAGTGACTGCAAGCTTCCCAAACCCTGCCTATCTCCTGCCCTTCTCCAACTCACCGGGCTTTGTTCCCGGAGTCCATAAGGTCCTGGATGTCATTGTAGGAGGTCACAGCCAGCTTGGAAAGGTCCTCAACATATGGACCCATCAGGGGATGCTCCCTCACCCGCAGGTTTCCCTTGTTCTTGGGGTTCAGCAGGTCCCTCACACGTTCACAGTAGATCTCCATGTAGCTCACCTAGAGCAGAGGGCATGGGCAGAGCTAGCAGGATGGCCCTAAAGAGGGCTCTGCACACTGGCACACCTGTGGAGCCAGCTGGGGGGCCAGGAAGGGCTGGGCAGGCAGAGGGAGGGGTGCCTACCTCCACAGAGTAGGACATGTTGTCATTGGTGGTGTCATTGATGCGGGAGAAGAGATCCTCGCACAGCTGCGGACACAAGAGCCAGGCTCAGCCCCACCAGCACAGCGCTCCTGCCAGGGGGGCCCAGACACAGGGGTTTCTGCCTTTTCATCCCAAAAACCACCCAATGAGTGCTGGAATGGCTCCTGGGGAGCTGGCAGAGCCCCCTGATGCTGACAGGGAGAATCAGCATCCCCAGAGCCCCAATGTGGTGTCATTGATGTGGGAGAAGAGGTCCTCGCACAGCTGCAGACACAAGAGTGCCCAGACACAGGGGTTTCTACCTTTTCACCCCAAAAACCAGCCAGTGAGTGCTGGGATGGCTCCTGGGGAGCTGGCAGAGCCCCCCCATGCTGACATGGACAATCAGCATCCCCAGAGCCCTGCTGTGTCCTGCCGGGCCAGCTCTTGGTCAGCCGCTCAGCTCTTGGGCCACTGTTGCTCACATCCACTGGCCTTGTGTGGCCAGACCATAGTCCTTCCAGCCTTGGAGAGCCTGGGTGACCCTCCCCGACCCCCTCCTGGTGGAGCCATGCCAGCTCACTGTCACAGCAGTACTACATTACACCTTGGCAAAGCCCTCACTCCCACCCTGCTGCCCTCTTTCCTCCCAGCTCTGCTTTTCCTTTGGGACAAGGCAGTTTTCCCCAGGCATACCTGTGGGATGATGCCTTGCTGGTCCTTCTCCTGCTTGCCCATCATGGTGTAGGATTTCCCAGCTCCTGTCTGCCCGTAGGCGAAGATGCAGACGTTGTAGCCTTCAAAGGCATGCTGCAGCATCTCCTCGCCAATGTCCCGGTACACTTGCTTCTGGGATGCATAGTTGATGTCTGCAGGCTGCACAGAGGAGGGGGACACGGAGAAATTTGGCAAGGAGGCCCTCCTGCCTCTCCCCAGCCCAGCCTTCGAGGTGGGCTCAGGCCTCCCAGTGCTTACCGTAGTGTGGGACCAGTAGGAATAGTCAAAGCTGAAGCTTTTTGGTGTCTCTTTGGGCTGTTTTGGGTTCAGGATAGCTAGGGACAAACAGATGGGAACATGAGGCCACCAACCACCCATGGCAGCCCTGCCCCACGCCCCTCTCCCCCCCTCCATGTGGGAGGGATGAAGGGTGATGAGTTTCAGTCCAAAACAGTCCTGGAAGGCTGTCGCAGACATCTTTTCATGTAAAATCCCTCTCCTAGGATTTTTTCTTCTTGAGAAGCTGAGAGGCCTCAGGGACAAAATGTAACCAATGATTATCTGCTGCTGTGGAATGCAACAGGTGCATCTGTGATTGGTCTCATGTGGTTGTTTCTAATTAATGCCCAATCACAGCCCAGCTGGCTTGGACACAGTGTCTGAGCCACAAACTTTTGTTATTCATTCTTTTCTATTCTTAGCTTAGCCAGCCTTCTGAGATGAAACCTTTTCTTCTATTCTTTTAGTATAGTTTTAATGTAGTATATATAATAAAATAATAAATCAAGCCCTCTGAAACATGGAGGCAAATCTTCCTCTCTTCCCTCATCTGAAAACCCCTGTGAACACCGTCACAGAAGGCGGGCTGGGAACCTTCCAGCTCTGCAGGTGGGTCCAGAACCCCCAGACCCCACCTCTGGAGGCAGAGGAGGTAGGTGCCATGGCCAGCAGAGCCCAGGGAACAGGGCAGAGCCTTGCTCAACCCTCCTGCTGGACACAGAGAGGGCAACATGACTCCTTCCCCCAGGGTCCCTCCTGCTGCGGCACCTGCCCATGGGAGCCCAGCATGGCACAGGAGTGTCGCAGACATCTTTTTATGAAAATCCTTTCCTTGGGGTTTTTTCCTCCTGAGAAGCTGAGAGGCCTCAGGGACAAAATGTAACCAATGGTTATCTGCTGCTGTGGAATGCAACAGGTGCATCTGTGATTGGTCTATGTGGTTGTTTCTAATTCATGGCCAATCACAGTCCAGCTGGCTTGGACACAGTGTCCCAGCCACAAACCTTTGTTATTCATTCTTTCCTTTCTATTCTTAGCCAGCCTTCTGATGAGAACTTTTTCTTCTATTCTTTTAGTATAGTTTTAATGTAATATATATCATAAAATAGTAAATCAAGCCTTCTGAAAACATGGAGCCAACATTCTCATCTCTTCCCTCATTCGAAAACCCCTGTGAACACTGTCACACAGCAGGGTCACAGCCTTCCTGTCCCCACAGCTCCCATGGTGTCACCTGAGGGGTGGGAGCAGCTGCAGCCCTGCCAGGGCTCCCCCAGAACCCCTCTGGCTCCTTCCTCTGCAGGTGCCCAGCCCCAGCAGTGATTAATGCCTCGTGTCACACCAGCAGCGGAAACAAGAGTCTGCTTTTGTCATCCCCTGATGAAAAGGACGTTGCTATGGAAATTGGAGACTTGCATCACTGCTCTTCCTCATGCCATGGGTGGTTTTTTTTTTCCTCCTGTAGAGCATTTACCATGTGGTTTTATTTCTGAAACAACAGATGCATCAGAAGGAGCCCAAACCAGCGGGCAATCACGAGGTGCAGCCACCAGCCGTGTTAGGTGACACTGAAGTGACATTGAGGCCTGCACAGCACAGCTCCCGTGCCCACTGCCCCAGCTGCTCCCTGCCACCACCAAGGATGGAGAAACCATAAGCCCTGAGCCTTCTCCATGCCAGCCCGGGCTCAAACCCACTCCTGATTCCAGCTGGGCATTCCTGGGCAGCCCCAGGCACGGGGCAGCTCACCGCCATGGTCTCTGACGGCCAGATGTGCTTACAGATGTGCAGTGTCACACACAGAGATGCTTTCTGCTCTGAATCCCTCCTCCAACACCACAATGGATACACCTTCTACTCCCATGGGAAGGGTTCACCACTTCTAACCTGAGAACAACCCGGCACAGAGCGAGGCAGACTGGGCACGTGGGGTCAGGATCCAGCCCCAGCCACAAAACCACAGCGTGGTGCTGCTGAGATGCTCCTTGGCATGGACAGAAGCCCAGCTGTGGCACCAAAGAGGGGCTGGCACGGGCTCCCTGCCTGCCCCACTGCTGCAGGCAGCCTGGCCCCACTGCTCTGGGCACCTGCTGCGTTCCAGGCAGGCTGAATAGCAGGAGAAAGGGCTGGGAAGGAACAACTGGGAATCCTGCAGCAGCAGGCAGGGATGTGGAGGCCCCTGGGAGAGCAGGCCATGGTGGCTGCCTGTTCCTGAGCCCTGCCAATGCCTGGATGTGGTCCTGAGGGCATTGTGAAGAGAAGCAGGGGCAGAGGTCATGCAAGAAGTGGGATGGAGCATCTCTGGTGGCTCCTGGTGCTCAGCCTGGCAGCTCCACCTGGTCACCAGGCCTGGCTCTGCCCTGCAGAGGTGGCACTGACCAAGCAAACAGGAGCAAAGATGAGTTGTGGAGCAGGGATGGAGCTGCACAAGGAGCCTGTTCTGCATCCCAGTGCCAGCCCATGCTGGGCACAGGGCAGGGGGGCAGCCAGGGATGGCACCACGTGGCTCCAGGCACCCCAGCTGCAGCTCCCAGCTGGCATGGGACACCCGAGACTGGGACACAGGGGAGCATCCCAAGGGCAGGCATCTCCTCTCCTGAGCTGAAACACTCCTGCCATGCCCCTGCCACTCCTATTTATTTGCCTGCAGGCAGATGGATGCTGCTGGTGGAGTTTTTCCTTTCCTATAGGACTTGTGCAAAGCTGCTGCCAAAGATTCATGCTCTGGGCCTTTGGGATTGAAAAGGCAAGGAGGGGTGTGGAGGTGAAGACAAACATAGAAACAAGGGGGCAGGAGGGAGGAAAACTTCTGGAGGTGTCTCTTGCCTTGCCCTGAAGAGCCAGGAGCATGAGTGGGCAGCACAAAGCAGGAGAAAGCCCAGAACCCACATCAGAGAAAATAATCCCAGGGTTTAAAGGCAGCAGAGGCATAGCTCCAGACAGAGAACACGACTGGGATCAAAGCCAGGGGTCTCCTCCACACCATCCTGGTGGGAGCCATCAGGAGAGGGGCCCAGGATGGTGCCCACAGGGTGCAGGACACCACAGGAACAGAGCAGCAGGGCTGGGGGCAGCTGTGGCAGCTAGAAGTTTGCAGGTGAAAGGACAGCAGAGAAAGGCTGAGATCCCTTCCCATCCTGGGCCCCTCTGCCTCCCAGGGGCTTGATGGAGGCTGGAGAAGAACCTGCACAGGCAAAGGTCTCTGCGAATAATCCTGGGAAGGGGAAAACTTGCTCTCACTCCCCTTAGATATGTTTATCTTTGGCTTCTCTGCCAGGAGCTGGGGGGATTGAGACAGCCCCGCTCTGCTGGCATCCTCCTGCCTCCACCAGCCACAGCAGCAGCAGCAGCTTCTGAGCCCCCCACACCTGCTCCCCAGCCCCCTGGCCAAGAGGATTAGCCAGTGGTTTGTCCATTCATGGAGAAAATCCTCCCTGTCAGCAAAGGGCTCCTGCCTGCAGCCCTGCTGCCCTCCCTGGTGCAGAGGCATGGGCTGCAGGGCCGGGGGCACAGCCAGGGTGAGCAGGGTGAGCACGGCCACACAGCTCTGAGCAAACACAGCCATGGTGGAGCTGGGGGATGCCTGATGCTCTTGGCTGGGACTGGGGCACGACAGCTCCCCCCCAGAACCAGAATGGGAACATCTGCCCTCCCATTGCCTGGCCCTGGGCAGCTGGGAAGCTCCTGCATGGACACAAGGCTTCCCTGTCCAGCCATGAAGGGAGAGCCCCACAGGAGGCCAGAGACCAGCAGGGGCTGCCCCACAGACCCTCCCCAGGCCGGGGGTGGCCAGCGGGGTCCCAGCGTCCCCCTGCACCCTTGGGTGCTGTCCCCTGCCAGCAGCAGGGTTGTCATGGCAGCCTGCAGGGCGGGGGTGGCTCCACCAGTGTGTCACCCACCGCCGGTGACGCAGGCAGGGAGTTATTTTAGACACTGCCCCATCTGGAGGCTTCCAGAGCCAGAGAGGAGGGGTTTCAGTGCCAGTCCCACACCTCGCTGCCAGCAGCTGGTGTTCAAAGAGGGGCAAAGGGCCACGCACAGCCCCAGGGCTCCAGGCTGCACCCCCTGCCCTGAGCACACCATTCCCTGGGCAAACCCTCCTGCCACTCCTCCCTGCTGCTGCTGCTGCACCTCCAAGATCCCCAGAGAGCAGGGATGGGTCCTGGCAGGCTGCAGTGAGTGGTACCTGGCCAGGCAGACAAAAAACACTCACTGGCCCACACACAGCTCCAAGGCCGGGTTGGAAGAGCCTGATCTCTAGTGGAAGGTTGGAACGAGATCGTCTTTAACATCCCTTCCAAAAAAAGGGATTTGTGTGATTCTGTGATTCCTCCCTCCAATACTGCCCCTTTCACTGTCACCAAAATCCAAGGGCTCAGTGCCACGTAGGTCCCAGCACTGCCATTCCAACAGCATTTCCCCACGGAAAGCTGACCCCATTCCCACATCTCCTCCTCCAAACCACTGGAGATGCTTCAGGCACCCTCACACAGATCCCCCCAGGCCAGCGCTTGCTGCTGCGGCCACACCACCCCTGCTCCTTCCCAGGCAGCACCCAAAGCCCCCCTTTCCGCCCCCGAGGCACTCACTGGTGGTGCTTCCTGACATCTGGATGATGCACTTGGACTCGCGGCTCATCTCCCGGGAGTTGAAGGGCCGGACCCGCACCGCCACCTTCACCGAGGCTCCCGCCATGGCGCCGGCCTCGCCCGCCTCCTGCTGCCGGGGAGCGCTGCCTGGCCTGCCGGGGGAGGCACAGGGGGTTAGGAACACCGGCAGCACCATCCACGTCTTGCAACTGCGCTGCATGAATGGAAGGCCCGTGCAAGGAAACCTGCTGGGAGCGCTGTTTTGTCTCTGCCCAAAATACGACGTTTTCTTTCATGCCTCCATCTGCCCTCATTTTACCTCTTCTCTCTGTCACACCTCAGGTCAGCACCCCCAGCTCAGTCCCAGGGGCCATCCCTGGGATACCCCAGGGCAGCACTGGAGCCTCCATCCCCCTGGGCACCCACAGCAGTGGGCAGAGCCACCGCCACCATCAGCACAACCCCAGGCAGCAGCTTTTTCACCCCAGGGTGCCAACGGCGCCGAGCAGGTACCCCCCAGTCTGCAGGAGAGGTCCCTGCCTGTTACCAGAGCCTCCTGCCTCCCCTCCAAGCCCAGCAAAGCAGGGGCTGGGCAGCACGACAGAGCCGGGAGGGAGGCAGGGAAGCGATGGCATTCCATTGGGAACGGAGGCGGCGGCTGAGCATGCGCCTCCCATTCAGCTCCCACAAAGCAGACCTGCAGCATCAGCACCAGCAGCCCTTCCTGGGAAGCCAGTGGCCATTGCACTCAGCTCAAGCACCCAGTTTACCATCCTATTTCCAGTCCTTTTGCTAAAAAATTAACTGCAAATCTCACCAAGACAAAACAAACCCCTCGCCAACACTCCCAGAGCAGTTGTGCATCCCAGCACTGGCGCTCTGCAGGCCATTCCACCTTCCCTCAGCTGCAGTTAAGCCTCATGAGCACTGCCCAGAAAATTCCACTGGGATCCTTCCTCTGATTGCTTTGGGATCCTTTTGGACCCGACACAAATCCTGCCTTCCAACACCCATCCCTTTTCCTGCCTTTCCCTGCTCCCTGGCTCCTCCCTGCTGGTGAAAATGGAGCACAGGACCCCTCAGAAAATGGGCAGGAGCTGCTCCTCTGGCATCCCAGCTGCAAGGCTGTGTGTGAATTCCCTAATGCTTTCCAAGCCAGGGTTTTGCCAGCAGGATATTTGCTCCAGGATGAAGGAGATCAGGGAGAAATGAGATTGTTAATGAGCACCAGCTCTGGTTACATGGGCCATGACCAGAAGGAGGGATCTTGAACATGAGATGTGTTTTCCCATGGTGGAAATGAAAAATTCAGGAGAATTTGTGGAAAAAGTGGGGGGAGAGGGAAGAAAAAACCAAATCCACAGAATAGAAAGTATCCCAAGAGAAGGGGATGGCTTTAAAACTACCTGAGGTCTGACAGCTGTGGTTTGATTTCCAAGGGGGTGAGAGGAAACCATAGACACAGTGGAAAAATTTGCATCAAGAAAGTGTTACAAGCTCGGCACTGCCTTTCAGAAACCCTTTGCCTGTTTTATAAGTGAGCTGGCATGTCCAACAGCATGCAGAGGACAAAGCTGCTTCTGTTGGAGTTCCCAAGCCCCCTCTTATCTTCCTGCTGGGATGGCTCCGGAGCTCCCACTGTGCTCAGCCAGTGATCACACCCATAAATCCCAGAGTTCAAGCATTTGGTCTCAGGCTTTCTTGAGCTTGGATTATTTTAAGCAGGTGTTTAACACCACCCTTGAGTCCCTAAGCAAGCAAGTGGGCTCTGCCTCCCAGTGGCCTCCACCTCCCCACTCAGCTGGGGGAAAGGAAAAATGAAACAGCAGTGCTTGCCAAAGGGGAATGAAGGAGTTGTTTTTCCCATGAAAACGATTGGATGTATTCCCATGTGGAGGGGCTGCATCTTCACGAGGCCAAGAGCTCGAGCTGCTCCACCCTGTGGCACCACTCAAGGACAACGGATTCACCCCCGGGCCAGGGCTGCACCTGACACCTGCCCGTGTCACATATTTCCCTCTCCTCCCGAGCCAAGGCAGCCCCCTTCCCCCAGCTCTGCAGCCTCTCCAGCTCCCAGGGCTCTGAACAGGTGGGTCGGGTCCCCGGACTCCTGCCTCCTGCACAGCCCCAGAACAGCAACACCCCTCAGTGAGCCCACCAGGAGCCCCTGCTGCCTGCCACGGGCCACCTCAGCCCCTGCTCTGATCCCCTCCCACCCTGCGCCATTCCCAGCCACTCCAGCGCCATCACTGCCCACAAAAACACTCTGGTTTCTCCTGTGAACCACTTTCCTGTGTGCCTCATCCTGCTGTGTACCTTCCATTAGTGCTGCTTTCCTTTCTTTGCCTTCTTCTGCCCACTCAGCCCCACACCCCATACCCTCACCACTGCTGGCTGTGAGAACCTCCCTCCTGGCCAGCAGGACGTTTTCTCTCTCCCTGCCATCCACAGGCTACATCCCAGTGTATTCCCATCTGGCTGTGATGTGAGCTCCTCTCCTGGCCAGTATTCCCTGCTGCAGAGTCCCAGTTCCATTTTCTGCTCCATCCATTTCCCTCAGCATCCGTGGTGGGCAGTGCATCCGTGGTGGGCAGTGCCCTGCTTCCTCTGCTCCTCTGCAGCTCTCCTGTTCCATCCCTGCCACGGCAGCACAAGGAGCCCAGGTGACATCCTGTGCCCTTGGGGACCACCAGCAGACACTGCCCCAGCTGCTTCTCACCCTCCTTCCCTTCCCCTGACTCACATCCCTGGCTCAGCTGCAGGGAGGCACCCCTGGCATCACTGGGCATCCAGGGGAGAGAGGGGCCAGGCTGCAGTGAGCAGGGCAGGGCAGGGCAGGGCCAGCCTGGCCAGCTCTCTCTGCCTGGGGGCAGCCAGAACAGCTTAATCTGCTGCCATCGAGAGAAATTCGATAAGCCAGGAGCAGCCCTTTGCTGGGAGCATGCCAGCACCAAAGCCCTGCTCCCTGTTCCCTCCCTGCCACCTCCCAGGGCTGCCCTGCTCACGGGGGAGGCTGAAGAGAGGAATGGCCAAGTCTGGGGGCCAGGGGGAACATCTGGACCTGTCCCCAGTTCCCATCTCTTTCCCCCCTTCCCCTGCTGGCTCTGCCCCTCCCTGTGACACACCAGGCACCCCCAGTGAGGAGCAAAAGGCCTGGAGAGCCATGATTAACTGGATCAGCCAAGATTAATTGGGCAGAGATTAGCTAATGAAACCACTCTTTAGCGCAGGGGCTACCAACTGGCAGCCTCTCCTGCTGAGAGGTGACCAACAGGACAGGGAGCATTGTCCCCAAGTGCCACCAACCAGCAAGGTCTTCCCCAAAGGATGCTCAGGAATGTGCTGTGCTGCCAGTCCTCCAGCTCCAGCAGATGAGGAGCTGCCTCAGCCAGGGGAGTCCAAGGTGAGTTTCCCTTTGTCTGCTCCCATCCAGCCCCACATCACCTCAGCCAGGGCGAGGGTGGACGCCCCGTTGGGCTGCACTGGCGTGTTCTCGGCAGCTGCCAGGCTTTGCTGTGGTGAGCCCTTCCCCTGCAGCCTTTGTTGGGGTCTGACTGGGCCCACGGGACTCTGTGCTGCCTCTAGGGCAGCAGGGAACACGCTGCTGGATGACATGGCACCATCCACGCCTGCCAGGCAGGCTCCTCACCCACCTCCCGCCCCACAAGGGGCCATGACGGTGCAGTTTTCTCCAGAGCAGCACCTGCAGGCAGGGAAGCAGCTCAGAGGACAGCCCAGGACAAGGACAAAGCCCCCCACACCCAGAAGAAAGCCAGCCCCAGCTTCCCCAGGCACCCTGCCCTGTGCCCCCTTACCTCCTGCCCACCCCAATGGGGGACACAGCCCCAGGGCAGAGTTTGCAGCTCCCTGAGAATTCCCACGCAGATTCAGTTTACAGGTAGCAAATGTAAGGACACTGGTGAGGGGTTCTGCTTCCCATCTCTGCTGCAAAGTAGCCCCACCCCCGTCCCTGCTCCCTCCATCCTCTCTTCCAGCCACGCCAGCCCAAAGCAGGGAACAGCTGCACAGAAAGGGCAGTGAGCTCTGGGGGCATTGCTGGGCACGGGGAAGGGCAGCCAGGGAGGGGGTGGACAACAGATTCCCACAGGAGCCAGGGCTTGAGGGGCTGCAGCTCCTGCCACATGCAGGGAGGTGCAGGGTGGTGGTGGCAGCATCTTTGCCAGCGCCAGCTGACACCTCCCAGACAAAATGGAGGTCAGCAGCAGCAGCAGCATGCCGAGATGGCAGAGCCACCACACCCCTGGCCATACCCGGGGGAGGGTCTGCTGCCTCCCTGTCCCCAGAGCCACAGAGGCCACCTGCTCGAGGCTGCTCTGGGGGCTGTGCCTGCCTCTGGGGTGGGACGGGAGATGCTCGGCTGGTCCCTGCTCCTCCCCGAGCCCTGATGCTGTCGCATGGGACCCGAGAAGGCTCACACGGGGGGCTGCAGGGTCTAGGGGAGGATCCACTGCCCTGCGAGGAGGAGGAGGAGGGGGAGAAGGAAGCAGAGGAGTGAGACAATGGGGCAGGTGCAGGGCTGCTCCCTGCGAGCCTGGATGACCAAGCGCGGAGCTCTGCACTAGCCCCGCACCCCGGGACCGGCCCCTTCCACAGCCAGCAGCCACCGCGCTGCCCCGCAGTGACATGGCGGCCCTCGTCCGGCCACCCCACAGCGCAAGGTCACCGGCAGCTGCTCGTCCTTGGGGGCCCAGAACAGCCTCGGCATCGCAGCATCTTTGCCGGGCACCCGCGGCGAGAGCCCCAGGCGGGGCACCCACCGCTCCCTGCAGCGCTGCTGTTCCACTCTGGAGCATCAGGATGGTGATGACGCAAGATGGCTCAGCTGCACAACCACTGCCATCTGCCCCGCACGGAACAGCAGGGGGGGCTCCGGGGTGCTTCCTGTGCCCCCCGCCACGGGCTGCGGGGATGGCATCCTGCCCTTCGCACCCTGCCCGGGGCCGGGGCGGCAGAGGCGTCTCCTCGTCTGCGGGCAGCCCCCCCACCGCACCCGGCTGGATCCTTCTGGAAGATGGGGCGGCACCCGGCGCTCACCGCGCTGGGGACCCGAGGGCAGCTTCCCCACACCCCAACATCGAGCATCGAGACGGGGGGGTGCTCCGCAAAATGGCCACCGGCCGCAGCCCCCCCGCCCCGCCGGACCCTCGGGGATGCGCATCCCACTCCCACCCGCCGGGGCCACGAGGGGCGGCACCGCCACCGCGGAGCAGCCCCGGTCCCCCCGCGGCCAGCGCCCCGGTGCTGCGCGGTGCCGCCCGCCCCTCCCTACCTGTGATGCCCGCGGCCGGGGCCGTGGCCGCAGCCGGTTCGGAGGGGCGCGGCGCTCAGCCGTGGGCGGGGGGCGCCGGCATGAGGCCGAGCCGCACGGTGCGATGAGGTGCCGGTGCCGGTGCCGGTGTCAGTGCCGGTGTCGGTGCCGGTGCGGGTGGCAGCGGCCCCGCCCCTGCGGTCCCCGCCCCACGCGCTGGTTGGCGGCCGCCGCCGCCCGGAGGGGGACGCGGGGACCGGGAGGGCGCGCGCGGGGATGGAGCGGTGACGTCAGCGCATCCCCCGGCCCCGGGAGCTGCGGAACCGCCGCAGGGGCGGGGCGGGGCGGGGCAGCTGTCGCCTGGCAACCGGCACCGGCCCGGTACCCCGGTACCCCGGTACCCCGGGCCGGACACCGCTACCGCTGCTCCCCGGTGCAGGATTCCGAGGAGCGGCCCCGGCCGGGGCTTCCTGTGCTCCCGGCGCTGTCGGTTCGCTCCTCCGTCCGCCGAGCCGCCGCCCGGGGCACGGCCGCTCCTGCCCATCTGCGCCCGGAATTCAAGCCAGCGCAGAAAGCGGATTATTCCTTCGCTGCCAGCTGTTTCCAGCAGCGCGGCCAGCCTCGCCCCACGGCAGCCCCGAGGCCACGCGTCCCCTTCCCCGCCCCAGCCATGCCCCAAATCCCCCTAGAAGACAGGGACATCTCCATCTGATATGTCGTCATCGCTTTGGTGGGATGATAGCTGGGCAGCAGTCCCCAGGCTGACTGTGGCTTCCATCAGCCATGTCGGATCAAACTCATCTGCCCCCAGCTCCTCTCAGTGGTCACCACGCGGCTGCTGGGCAGGTGTGCTCTCACCTGACACTGTTGCTGGCCCCGTGCCTCTGTCCCTATCTTCAGCAGCGGCCACTGGTGCCAGTTCTGCTGGCTGGGAATTCTCATCCCTGTGCTCACCCCTATTCTCACCCTGAGCCAAAGCTTTGCTCACTGAGGGGCTCCTCTGGGCAGGAACCCGCTCATGGCTCTGCTAAAGCTGGCAGAGGGCAGCTTGTTTGCATTTCTGGGTATGGATGGCAGAGAACATGGCAGAGGTTGGGCACAAGGCAATGTGCTGTGGGTACATACAGCAGGTAACAGAAAATCGACCCCACGTGGGGCCTGTGGCATCCTCAGGACACACTGGGATGCTCGTGGTCCAGGCTGAGCCTGCAGAGCACAGCTCACTGTAGCAGGAACTGTGTCCCTGTCCCAGCCCACAGCCCTGGTGCACATCGGTCCACTGGCAGCCTCCCTCAGGCTGTCACCCAGCCAGTGTCCCTCTGCAAGGCAGGCCCCTGCTCAGGGAGCTCTGGTCAACAGGAACTTTTTGCTGCAGGAGGAGCCACGACCACGGCAGCTGTGCCAGACCAGTCTCAGCACAACCATCCCGTGGCACAGGCTCCAGGTGCCCAGAGCAGGGATCCCACCTGCTGGGATACTGTTGGGAGACATCATCTCTGCAGTTGTGGGGCCATGGGGACAGGGACGGCCTCGGTGCTTGGGAGTCCCAGAGGCTGGGGTACCTGCAGAGTGCTGCTCTGAGCACCAGCAAGGGGGCATCCCCCAAAATGAGGGGCCCAAGACAGCAGGGATAGCACTGGTGACACATTAACCAGGCAGGGGAGGCAGCCAGGGGTAGAGTCCAGACTGGTAGGGGGGGCACCGATTTCTGGGTCAAGGTCCATGGGGACACTGGACACTGCTGGCACAGGATCCACCGTGCTGCAATGCTGGCAGCTGCTCAGGCAGCCTCCAACACTCCTGTTCTCTGGACTCAGCTCCTGGGCACAGCACGGCGTGCCATGGCCACCAGCCTGCTCCGCGTGTGCCCTCCGGGGGAGCTGCTGCGGCCCCTGGCCGTGCCGGAGCGGCTGCTGCTCGGGCCGGGCCCCAGCAACGTGCCCCGCCGCATCCGGGCTGCGGGGGCTCTCCAGCTCCTGGGCCACATGCACCCCGAGGTGCTGCAGGTGAGCCCAGCCTTCCTCCCCTCCCCTCCTCCTCCTCACCCCCAGGAGGGGCTGGAACAGCTCTGCTGGGGCGAGAGGAGCAGGAGCAGTGCTGGCCTGCGTGCTGCCGCTGCAGGTGATGGATGAGATCAAGGCAGGCATCCAGTACGCCTTCCAGACACACAACAGGCTGAGCCTGGCCATCAGCGGCAGCGGCCACTGTGCCATGGAGGCCGCCCTCTTCAACCTGCTGGAGCCAGGTGACACCGTGCTGGTGGCCATCAATGGCATCTGGGGACAGCGTGCTGCCGAGATTGCCAGGAGGCTGGGTATGCTGGGATAGGCAGGTGGGGCAGGCTGAGGGGACTGGGCTCGAGGGCAGGGTGCCCTGGTTTGCTGTCCCAATCCTGGCACTGCTCGGTGACACATGGCTTATAAAACCAGAGAGCACTCCAGGTTTTTCCAAGAATGATGCCACTCCATTTATGGTGCTTTATGGCACTGGGCAAATCTGCACGAGGCCAGACTCTGGCAGGTGCCTCTGCTCCTGGTTCACGTGTGACCAGTTGCCCTGTGGGGCAGGTGACTGCCCAGTGGGAAGCATGCCCAAACCTCACTCTCCTCTGCCCAAATTCCTCCCAGGAGCCAATGTCTGTGAGCTGCTGAAGCCCCCAGGCAAGTACTTCACTCCACAAGACATTGAGCAGGTGAGTGCTGGCCTCTATGCAGAGGGCACAGCTGACCTCCAGCGTGGTCACCTTCCCCCTGTGTCGTGCAGGGCCTCGTGCAGCACAAACCTTTGGTGCTCTTCATCACCCACGGCGAGTCCTCCACAGGGGTGCTGCAGCCACTGGAGGGGCTGGGCGAGCTGTGCCACCGGTCAGTGCATGGTGGGCCCCCCAAGGCCACCCCTGGGGATTTATCTGTGCTGGGCTTTACGTTGTGCTGGAAGCAGTTGGTGCCAGTGAGACACGTGGCCCCTGTGGGGACCAGCACTCCAGGGCTGCAGGCAGAGATGTGGCAGAGGAGGTGGCAGGAGCAGCAGGCTGAGCTCTGTCCTCCCACAGGCATGGCTGCCTGCTGCTGGTGGACGCAGTGGCATCGCTTGGGGGAGCCCCCATCTTCATGGACCAGCAGGGTAAGAGCCACAGTGCCATCATGGGCAACCGGGGGACAAAGGGCTCATGCTTGGGGCAGGGAGAGAGAGCAGTGGGATCAGCCCCTCAGCCTGCATTTTGGCTAGCAGCACTAGAACTGGTCCAGTCTGTTCCCCTTGGGGACCACCAGCAGTGCCAGGAGCCCTCCCAAAGCAGCCTGAACACGAGCAGGACCTGCCCTGTGTGCCATCCTTGTGCTTCCCACCCAACACTTGCAGCTAGGTCAGAGGGCTCAGCATTTTCCTGCTGGGAGCCTCTGATTCCTAAGGAGCTGTCTTCCCTCCTGGGCAGAGATCGATGTCCTGTACTCGGGGTCCCAGAAAGTCCTGAACGCACCCCCTGGCAGTGCCCCCATCTCATTCAGTGAGAGAGCCAGGTAAGGGCAGCCTGGGTGGGAGGTGGTGGGGCTGGGGGAGGCTGTCACCTCTCAGCTGCTTCTGTCCTCTCTGCAGTGCTATGGGGGTAGAGCCCATCCCATCCCTGGGCAGTGACTGGGAGCTGGAGCCAATCTCTGCGCTCGCTGTAGGGTGGGAGCTCTCTGTGCTCCCTCCCACCTTGGAGCTGGTGGGGTGAAGGTCCCACCTCTCCCCAGCACTCTGTTTCACCAGGCAGAAGCTGCTGAGGAGGAAGACAAAGCCCCCATCCTTCTATCTGGACATGGGCTGCTTGGCAAACTACTGGGGCTGTGACGGGGAGCCGCGGAGGTGAGGGCGGCTCTCCCCTTACACACGGCTGCAGGCGCTCCCCACCCAGCCTCTGTGCCGGCTCGGGGGCTGCCTGCCCTTCAGGGCTCAGCCCTGCCTCCCCACCACCCTGGCTGCTGCTGCTCAGAGCCCCCTGCGCTGGGTGATGAGGAGGGAGGATGCTGTGCCTCAGTTTCCCCATGAGCACGGGGCTGCCGTGCTGCAGGCGAGCCGAACCGCTCCGGGTGCCCCTTGCAGGTACCACCACACAGCGCCCATCAACAGCTTCTTCAGCCTGCGGGAGGGCCTGGCCCTGCTGGCAGAACTGGTGAGTGGCACCGGGCGGGCAGGGCAGCTCCAGCAGCGCCCGTGGGGCTCAGAGGAACCCCGGGTGCCAGGAGGCGCCTGTCAGCAGCAGAGATCTCCTCTGTCCTCTCTGCCCGCAGGGTCTGGAGAGCTCCTGGGAGCGACACCGGGCCAACTGCAGCCTGCTGTGCCAGGGGCTGCTCGACATGGGGCTGGAGCTGTTTGTGGAGGAGGAGGTGGGTGCAGGGCAAGCCCACCACCACCATCACCAGAGAGTGGGGGCAGCGAGAGGCCACAGCCCTGAGCAGCTGGAGATGTGCCTGGGCAGCTTTTAATGCCAGAGAAAAATCTCCCCGCTCCGTGATGCTCTCTCCTGGCACTGAGCTGGGGTCACAGGGGCCGTGGGACTGAACCCAGTTTCTGTGTTCCTCAGCAGGCCAGACTGCCCACCATCACCACCGTCAGGGTGCCCGAGGGCTACAGCTGGAAGGACATCACGGCTTTCCTGATGGACAAGCACGGCGTAGAGATCGCTGGGGGCCTGGGCCCCACGGCGGGCAAGGTGGGCACAGCCCTGCCCTGCCCCGCTGCTGCTGCCCACGGCTGGGCACAGCTCCCCGCCTTCCCTGCCCCTCCCTGGCTGCCACAGCGCGTCCCATTGCCCGGAGCAACGCATAGCATCCCAACCACACACAATCACCCCTAATTGAATAACCACGCACGTAATTAGTAATTAGCGCGGTGACACCTCTTTATAGGGAACGGGGTGTTAAATACGAGAGAGGGAGCTGCGCACAATCCTTCACCCCAGGCTGTGCGTCCCTCACTCCTTCCTGCTGAGGCACTGACACTCGCCCTCCTCCCCCAGGTCCTGCGCATCGGCCTCATGGGCTGCAACTCAACCAGGGACAGCGTGGAGCGAGTGCTGGGAGCCCTGCGGGACGCCCTCCAGCGCTGCCCCCGCAGCCGGCTGTGAGCTCCCTGCCGGGGGGAGGTGGCTGGCACTGCCTGGCATGCCTGGCACCAGAGGGACTCGCTGCCTCCCTGGGATGCTGGCAGGAGCCACATCCAGCAAGCCAAGGCACTTGGAAAGGAGCTGGGACAGCAGGGGGCATGGAGGAGAGGGCTGTGCTCAGCAGATGTGGGGCATGGCTCAAAACCACTCCTCCCATCACCCCACAGCTTCCTGGCCCCTCAGTTCTTTCCCTTCCCCTGGCCCCAGGGCATGGTGACCCTCAGCAAGCTGGCAGGGGGCTGGATCAGGGTCTGACCACAGGGCCCTTCCCTTCCCATCACCAACAGCCCCAGCCTGCAGTGCAGAGTGCCAGCCATCCCCTCCAGGTTCTGTGCCATGGAGCACCCAGTGCCCAGCTCCACCAGGGGCTGTGTATGGTCCCTGTGTGTGCCCCCCAGCTCCACCAGGGGCTGTGTGTGCCCCCCCAAGCTCCACCAGGGGCTGTGTATGGTCCCTGTGTGTGCCCCCCAGCTCCACCAGGGGCTGTGTGTGCCCCCCCCCTCCCCAGCTGCAGCAGATGTGCTCTCTCCCCTGTACCACCTTTCCTCAATAAAATGACACAGCAGCACGCTGTTCCCTGGCCCTGTAGCCCTCCTTGCACCCCCCCAGAGTCCTGAGGCACCCCAATGGGGTGGCAGCAGGGCCCCACTCAGCTCTGCTGAGGGATTTCCTGGCGGATCCTGGCGAGGAGCTGGGATGCTGCAGAGCGGCGTGCGCTGTCCTGGATCCGGAACACCTGGAACTAAAGGAGGGTGAGGAGTGAGGGGAGAGGGCTCCCTGCTCTGCCTGAGCCCCATGCCCAGCACTGCCAGCCTCCCACAGCCTCCACAGAACACCAGAGGGCTCAGTGGGGCTGATTGCAGCTCACCCCAAGCTTCCTAGCCCAGGTGGCTTCTGGTGCTGCCCCAGCTGAAGGGCTGGGTTACCTGGCTGAGCAGGATGTCAAAGTAGGCCGTGTCCCAGCAGGAGCCATCCTTGGCGGGCAGCTGCAGGAGGGCTCTGGTCTCCCTGTCTGCCTGGCAGCTGCCGCTGAACCCGTGGAGGCCAAAATGGAAGCGGAGGAAGCGCTGGGGGTCCCAGGCAAAGCTCTCCACTTTATGGTAGAGGGAGGCAAGGTCTGGGGCCATTCCTTGGAAGAGGTTTTCCTCTGGGTTCAGGAAGTGGGGCAGGTGCTGGGTGGCCAGGCAGCGGAGGAGGATCACCAGGAGCCTGTAGACAGAGCCTTCCAGGTCCTGCCAGTCCTCTGGGGAGGGGAAGAGCTCTGTGCTCCACAGCAACACCATCTGTGAGGAGGAGACAAGAGCACAGGATCAGGCACAAGGCCTGATGCCAGGAAGGCTGTCCCTTCACACCCTGCAACCACTTGTGGGGCTGAAGCAGATCATACTTTTCTGAAGGCCATATAAATATATCTGCCCTTTTTCTTTAAAAAAACTCCCACAACCAGCACCCCCAAAGCATCAAAGAATACAGCACAAAGCAAAGTAAACAGGATTTGGGTTTTTTGGAGGTGGAGCCACTCTGTAAGCAGAAAACATCCTTGCATTCTTCTTGACCCTTGGCTTGGAGAGCCATCAAAAGGCAGGGCACACCTGGATTGTGCCACCAGGTGCTGTCCCCAGCATGGCCAGTTGGCTCCAGAGTGCTGAAAACAGGTTGGGTGGGGAGAGGAGATTTTTTCTCAGCAGAAACACCACCCTCAGCCCTGTACAGGCACATCCCAGCACAGGGCATGGGGCAGCCTGGCAGTGTGGCACAGGGATGCCATCCTGCAGGCACTGGCAGCGTGGCACAGTGATGCCATCCTGCAGCACTGGCAGTGTGGCACAGGGATGCCATCCTGCAGGCACAGGCAGTGTGGCACAGGATGCCATCCTGCAGGCACTGGCAGCCTGGGCCAGGGGATGATGCCCTGCAGAGCCCCAGCTCTGAATGCACCAAGTGTCTCCAGCTGGAGGTTGCTGAGTCCAAGGAAGAAGGATCAAAGCCCTCTAACCATGGCTGGCAGCAGCACAAACCCTCCCCAGACACAGCCATGGGCTGCTACACCCCAAAGCCTGCAGACCCCATCGTGTGGGTTCTTGTGCAGGGGAGCAGCCTTGGCTCTGCCTGCCCAGACAGCCATAGTCCCAAGCATCAGAGCCAACCCACCTTGAGGTGCTGGAAGGTGAGAGTGCCTGTCCCAGCCTGGCCCCCCCAGTCCTGCTCACGGAGCTGGTCCAGCAGGCGCAGGCTGTCCAGGCGAGGCCCCTGCAGGGAATCCACTCCCCGGAGCAGCTTCAGGAGGGGAAGGTGAGTGGAGGATCTGGAGGAAGAGAGAGGGGTCTGCTGGCAGGGGAGATGAAGACCTGCATGCTCCCAGGATGGGGGGAGTATGCCTGCAGTGATTCGGCATGCAGGGCATCCCTCCATGGTACACGTGGGGTCCCAGCCAATGCAGCACCCTGGATCTGCAAGATCCTGCTGGATCCACCTCCTGTGCTTGCTCTGGCAGACCAGAGCTTTGGAGGTGTGTAGAGGGATGGGAACACTGCTGAGCAGCTCCTGCCTTCCCAGGAGGATCAAGAGTGGGGTGAAGTGGGGGTGTTCTCCCCTATGTGTAGTGGGGAGGTGGGACTGGGTTGGTCCCCAACGAGAGGCTGGGCATCCAGCTGGAACACCTTGTTCCCAAAATAGACATGCACTGGTCCAGCTGGCAGCTCAGCCCCTCCATGGGGCAGGCAAGACACATCAGTCCAGCCCTGTTTTGTCCTGCAGCCCGCCTTGGGAGGCAGCTCATCACCCTGCTGCTGCCAGGTGCCAAGGCTTGTCTCTGGAGCCGAAGCAAGGATCTGAGAGCTGCCCCCTCTGCACAGTCAGGGTGCAGCTCCTGTGGGTAATTTCAGGGGGCTCCTTCAGTTGCATTCCCCCTCTTCCCCTGAGCTGTCTGAAACTTGGCTGAGGTTTTTTTCTCCAACACAGGGAAGAGGGTTTGGGCATCATGAGAGGGTGACTTCAACCCCTGCTGACACGTCCCCACCCTTTCCCAAGCTCCTTTTGCCTACACCCAGCAGTGCTGCCGGCCAGGGGACATCCCTGGAGCAGGATCACCCCTCTGTGCATGCAGCCGAGCCTCTCACCTCCAGCAGAGGGGGGAGGCAGGGACAAAGTGAGCCTCCTCCGTGGCCCTCCTGAGGCTGCCTGCGGGGAAGCCCCTGTCGCTCTGCCGCCCCCGGAGCTGCAGCGGCTCCTGCTGCCTCCTCACCACAGGAACGATGCCAAAGCGAATGGGCTTCCAGCTGCCACGGATCAGCAGGGAGAGCTCCATGGCATCTTCCCGCAGGTTTTCAGCGCTGATGTCACCTGGATGCAGAGGGTTTGGCAGCAGTGAGCAGGTTAGCACAGCCGGTCCCGCAGGCTGAACCAGGTCTGTGCTGCGGCACCCGTGGCCGTGTCCCACCCCACTCGAGTCAGCCCTTCCCAGGGCTGCAGTCTGGGGGCAGGTCCCGGGTAAAATCCCTCTCCCAGCCGTGCCGGGGTGGTTTTACAGGAAGAGGCATCGCAGGGGTCAGGGTCAGGCACAGCAGGAAGTCTCAAGCGCTCAAACCGAGCTGTGCTTCTGGGTGGCTGAACAGTGCCAAGAAAAGCAAAGCAGTCCAAGAAAAATGGATCAGGAAAGGTTCATTGCTTTGTGGGGGTGGAGGAAGGTGAAGGTCACTGGCTTGGCCATGGAGGAAGGAGGGGATGCTGGACTTGCTGGTGCTGGGTTAAGAGACTTTCAGACCCGCTGGTCCTCCCACATCACCCTTTCACCCTGGCTGAGCTTTCCTCCAAGAAGCACACTGGGAGATGGAAATGCATGAAGGGGTTATGGAACAGCTACAGGCATTTCCCAGGGTCCCCTCCCACCACGTCCTTTCCAAGGACACTGCTGCCAGCTGGGGCCCGTGTGTTCACAGGGTCAGACCCATGCCCCAGGGTCCTGGTCCAGCTCTGATGCACTCCCACCTCGCTCTCCAGACAGGGAGCAGGGGGCACCTGGAGGCCGAGAGGTGGAGGGGAGAATGTGGTGAGGGTAAGCCAAGCCCACCAAATCCTTGAGCAAACCCTACCTGGGCTGAGTGGGCCCTGCACCCACCAAGAAGGGTGCCATCAGTCCCAGGTGAGGATGCCTCAGGATGACTCTGATGCCCTGGGATGGCAGGGAACAGTTTGCATCTCCCCTTCCTCAGCTGGGGGCAGAGCCCATCCCAGCACACAGCAAGGTGCTCGCTAACCTGCCCCTGCAGCTTTTGGGTGGGCCACATGCCCAGGAACATAGGTCCCAGCACGTTTGCAGAGGGATGGATCACTGCCAAGCTGGGAAGCTGGGCAGGCCCTGGAGGCAGCCCCTGGCTGGGAAGCACCGTGCCAGTGTACGCACCTGGCTGGAGCAGGAAGAGGCGTTGGCAGCGCACGATGGCTGAAACAAGGAGCTCTTTCAGGTGCTGCAGGATTTTGCCTGGAAGCAGGCAGTGCTCCATTCCATCCACAGCACCAGTCCAGTCCTCCAAATCAGCCCCTGGAGAGCACACTTCCAGGCAGCAGGTGCGGAGCTCTGCAGGATGCCCGTCCTGCTCCGGGCTGTCCCCTCTCTGGCGTGCCAGCACTCGCAGGGTGTCACCGTCAATGCGCAGGGGCACCTCGAGAGTCACAGCGTCCTCGGAGGCACAGAGAGCAAACTCGAAGGCTTCCAGGTTCCTGGCGTAGTCCACGAGGAAGCGAGGATCCCTGGCATGGACACTCTCCAGCAGGGTGAGCAGGATGTCCTCGGCCCGCTGGAAATGCTCCATCCGCTGCCTCTCGCGGGACAGGATCACCCCGAGGTAGCTGTGCCAGAGGGAAGTGTTGGCTTCCATGGCAGCTCTGCTACCGATTTACGCTGCTCCAGCAGCAGGAAGGGTGTGTGGGTGGGGAGGGCAGGGCTGGTGCCGGCTGGGGCGGGCGGAGGGGAGCAGGGCCGGGCGGTGACAGCGCCAAGTGCTGGGTGACTCCCAGGGACAGGTACAGGGCAAACCCAGGGCGGGGACTTGAGTCACACCGCGGCCCCTCTGCCGGCACTCCAGAGGGGTGACAGCGAGTGCTCAGCGGGTGGGTCATGCCAGGGGAACGCTGTGCTCTCCCTCACCGCCCTTGGCACCGCCTAGGTACCGGCAGCACCCTGTCCCAGGCAGTGCCAGGTGAAGGAGCCGCTGCCCTCCCGTGCCGGCCCAGCTCAGCCCTTCCCGCCCGGCTGCTCCCACCCTGTGGGCACCCACGGGAGCCGGGCAGTGGAAAGGCTGCAGTGACCCTGAGCCAGCCTTGCCGGTGCCCAGAGCAGCCCTGCAGGCCCAGTGAAACTGTCAACACCCGCTCACCTCCATCAGGCTCCCTCAGGCTCTATCAGGCTCCCCCAGGTGCGCAGCCCCGCCGCTCCTCTCCAGCAGCGACCCTGCCTCGCTGCGCACAGCGGGCTGCGGGAGGACCGAGCCGGGAGGAGGCACAAAGCGGAGCTCGGAGCCCACAGCCGCCGTGGGGAGGGTCGGGAGAGGCGGGGCCTGTCACAGACATCTTTTATGAAAAATCTTTTCCTTAGGATTTTTCCTCCTGAGAAGCTGAGAGGCCTCAGGAACAAAATGTAAACAATGATTATCTGCTGCTGTGGATTGCAACAGGTAGATTTTTGATTAACCCATGTTAGTTGTTTCTAATTAATGGCCAATCACAGCCCAGCTGGCTCGGACAGAGTCCAAGCCACAAGCCTTTGTTATCATTCCTTCTTTTTCTATTCTTAGCTAGCCTTCTGATGAAATCCCTTCTTCTATTCTTTTAGTATAGTTTTAATATAACATATATAATAAGATAATAAATCAAGCCTTCTGAAACTCTGAAACATGGAGTCAGACCCTCGTCTCTCCCCTCAGCCTCAGACCCCTGCGAACACGGTCACAGGGCCGCTCCGTGCGCGGGCAGGGGGCGCAGGCGCTGCCGGCCCCGCTCCGCGGTTCGCGCATCCCGAGCTGCCGGCGCTCGTACCCTCAGACCCGCCCTCGCTTCTCCCCATCTCCCACAAATCCCAGAATGGGCGTTTCCGGGCAGGTTATCTTTGTGAGCGCTGTCACCCTCCAGAGGTTCGTTCCCGAGCTCCGCAGGCTGCAGCCGCGCTCGGTGGTTCTGGCTGCAGGCTGGGCTCTGGCAGCGGGGCTGAGTGTGCAGCCTCCCAGGCTCTCCTGCAAACCCGTTCTGCCTTGCTCAGAGCACGGCAGGCAATGGGGAAGCCGGGAGAGGCCCGAGACGAGCGTGGGGAGCACTTGTGAGGAAGGGAGGGGAGTGCCATGGGGCTCATGGCTGCTCCTCCCACCTCCTGCAGGCACGCTTACCCTGTTAAGCAGCCCAGATGAGGTTTCTCGATCTCCCCGGGGGTTATTTCCAGTTCGTCCTTTGCCTCCTTCAGTTCCCCGTGAAGGGAGGAGTCTGTCCCTCATGTTCATCGACCCTTCTGCTTTCCAAGGGTCAGAGCTTCCATCTGCAGAGCGTCCTTGAGCACCTGCAGTCCGGGTCATCAAGCCTGCACTGGGTTTCTCATTACCAGGAGGCTGGGGGTGCTCTGAGCTGGGGGATCTCAGCCAGATTTTAAACCCCCACAGTGGGTGATAGGCTCTGCATTTCCTCATCTGAGCCCTGTGCTTCAGGTTTCAGCCCATCTGAACAGGGGATGCTCAGTCATTCACACCAATGTCTGTCTCAGGGCCCCACACCAATGTCTGTCTCAACCAGGGCTGAGGGGCAGGTCTTGCCCTCCTCCATCATGTGGGGAAGACAAGCTGGCTGGTGTCCCAGAGAGGGACCAAAAGCAGCAGAGCCCCATCAGAATGGCTTGGGCTCATCCTGGAGAATGCTGGACCCAAGCCAGGCAGGACAGATTACTGCTTCATGCCCTGGTGTGGGAAAAAGAGGGCAGAGAAATGCAGGCCACCACTTTTCTGGGGGTGGTGGGGCATGGCTCACTGCTGGCGGGGTTGCTGTGTGTCCATGGAGCATCATTCTGTCATGGATGGAGCCCCTGTCTCAGCAGCATCCAGGACATTCCTTCTGTCAGTGCCTGGCAGGAATGCTGGAGGAGGCTGTGGGCACCATGCAGAAGCTGAACTGAGAGCCAGGAGTGGTTCTATGGGAAGGTAAGGCTGGGCAGGGCAGGGAAACATGGCTGTGTCCCCAGATGTCTTGGTGCTAGTGGGGTAACCCTGCCCTCTTGTCACAGCGTGTCACATCCTGCAGCCAGAGCTCTGGCACCAGCAAGAGCCAGTGCGATGTGATGTGATGTGATCCCCTCAGCTCATCTCTGCACTTTTCAGACCTCTGGGTGCCACAATCAGGGGGCTGGTGCTGCAAATGCTGCCTTCTGCCCTATCCTGCAGGCTGGGACCTCCCTTTTCCCCCTTTCCCCCTTTCCCCTTTTCCCCTTTCTTCCTTCCCCCTTCTGCCTTTCCCTTCCTCCTTTCTTCCTCTTTCCCTCCTTTCTGTTCTTCCCCCTGTTTTTCTCCTTTCCTACTCCCCTTTCCCCTTCTTCTGTCACTTCCTCTCCCCTTCTCATTCTCTCCTATGTCCCCATAGGCAAGGGGCCCTGGAGGAGCATTTTCCAGGCACAGGCAGCACAGCGAGTGACCCTGCTGCAGGCACTGCTGGGCATTTGGGGCAGCACCTGGACACTCAACCCCCCAGTCAGCCCAAGCTGAGCTCCACTGGCCCAAAAACAGCAGGAAAAAATTCCTAGTGGGAAGGTCAGGCTGTGGAAGCCATGGCTGGAGTGCAGAGTGTCTGGGCAAGTCACCAGAGGCTGGTGGCAAGTGCCCTGGTACTGGCAGAGAGTCTGGCCTGAATGAGCTAATCACTGTTTCCATCTTGGCATTTTACAGCTCCAAGAATTTTTGATCTGTTAGAAACAGGAGAGAGAAAACAACCCCGAGCTAAAGGGCAAGCACAAGCAAGAGAGAGGAAAAACCCTGGGGCTGTGGGAGCACCTGGCACAGCAGAGGTGGGCAGGAGCTGCAAGGAGCCCCCAGTGTCCCTCAGGCAGCTTGCCCCTCTGCAGGGCTGTGCAGTGTGACTGCTGCCAGATGCCATCAGCACCCAGCCGAAAGGTTTTGGGGCGCTGGGCTGTGCTGAGGAGCTGGCAGGCACAGGGGCACTGGGATGAGGAGGGTGGGTTATGCTCTGCCCCAGCACTCTGCACCCCACAGGCCCCCAGAGGGGCACAGCCCCCAGCAAAACAGCTGGGATGGGGAGGGGGGACAAAGGCAGGGAAGGTAGAGAGGAAGAGAGGGTAATTTAACATGACAGGCTGTTTATTTTGGCAAAAAGGGTCTCTTTTCAACAGATTTCAAAGCTCGGCCCTGGGGCCTGGGGGGGACCACACAGAGGGGTGGGAGATGAGGGGTGCGAGATGGGGGGGGTTCAGTGGGGCACCCGGACTGAGGGGGAGGGAGAAGGGTCCCCTGGCTGTTCCTGGCTGGGGCATGGGCACGTTTTCAGGGTCTGGCTGTGCTTGCAGGCTGCAGGGGGGTGTCCCCGTGGTGCCCACGCTCCCACATGCACACTCTTGCTGCCTGCTTGCACACACATTCACACACATTCATACACATTCACACACATTCACACACATTCACACACATTCACACACATTCACACACATTCACACACATTCACACGCTCCCCCTGGCCCTGCTCCTTCCTCCAGGCCAGGGCTCAGCTGGAGTCTTGGCTTGCCCCAGTGACATTTCAAAATAGGCTGTTTATTAAAATTAAAAAAAAAAAAAACAAAAAACAAAACACCACTGCAGGAGAGGGGGGAATCGCTAGGAAAGAAATAATTATTATAATCACATTAAGAGCTTTGGCTGTAAAACTCTTGTGAGGGTGCAGGGAAGAGCTGGGGCTGCTCTCTGCAGGGAGTACAGGGGGCGGTTTTCCTGCCTTGTGCTCTTTTATTTTCCAGTCCTGATCCAACAACACCTCCCCTCCTCCCCTTTTCCTCCCCTTTATCCTGGGAAATGAAAACAATTTATTTAATGATGGATCATCCCTTTCTCTGGTCACTGACCTTCTGGGTGAATTTCTGCTGAGCTCGGTGGAAAACTCGAGGCTGGGTTGTGGATCCCATCTGTGGATGGGGGAAGGGGGGAGCTCACCCTTATCCCTCCCAAAAATCCACAGCAACAATCCTGGGGAGCAGGACAGGGCTGGCAGAGAGGGGTCCCACCAGGAAGCCCAGCAGCAGATTTGCTGCAGGCACTGTCCCTGCAGACCAAGGGCTTTGGGGGCAGATAAACCCCCAGAAAAAAAAAAAAAAACAGGGGTTTTTGGTATTTATTTGATCTGCTCTGAGGTTGGGGTGGGCTGGGGTGCAGTGCCAAGGTGGGAGTGGGCCATGGGGGAGTGATTTCCACCCTGCCAACAGCCCTTGCTGCCCAGTGGGGTTTTTGTGGCTCAGGGTGTCTGTGGGAAGTGTTTTGGGGCAGTTTGGGGCTCCCAGCAGCAGCCAGCCCTGCCTTCCCTGTTTGGCTGGGCTTGTTCCCTGGGGAAAGGCAGGATCCCAGGGGGTGGTGGGGTGTGTGTGCGTGCTGTCAGCGCCCAGCACTGCCCGGGGCCCCAGGCAGGAGTGCTGCCCTGCATCCCTGCTGCTCTGCTCAACCCCCAGCTGACCTGCAGCAAGGGATGGAGCAGCCCAGCACGCAGCCCCCTCCCCTCTGGCCCTTCATCTGCCGTGGCCCGCTGCTCAAAGCATGGTTCTTGTAAAAACGCGTAAATATTTATACAAGAATAATTTAAAAAACATGGTCTGTCAAATAATCAAAGCAGCAGAACATCCGAGGAGCTTTCAGCTGGGTTGGGAAAGCTGACATTGCTTCCCAATGCTGCTATGCAGTGCCGGAGGTGCCCGTGGCCAGCCCCAGCCCTGTGTGGTGCCACACTTGCCAATGTGGCTTCACAACGGGTTTGAGGTCTTCATTAGAGCTGGTGCTGGGTTGGCTTTCACTTCCATTAACCCAGCTGCCTGTTGCAGGAGCCTCAGCCATGACAGGACTTCACCACGCTCTGGTTTCAGCCTCGTGTCCTGGTTTTGGCACCGTTCCCTGCACTGGGACTGCCCCAGGAGCTGAGGTATCCTTGGGTGAAGTGCTGTGTCCCCGTCCTCCCCTGAGACAGGGGTCCCCTGTCCCTCCCTGAGGGGGGCTGGCTGGGGGGTGGCAGGGTGGCAGCTGAGCTGACAGGGTGACCCTTGTGCTCCCGGGGTGCTGGGGCACTCCCTGATAGCATCCCCATCCCTCCAGAGCCAGCAGCACCCTCAGCATTCCAAAACCTGGGATTTGCATCCCCATCCCTCCAGAGCCAGCAGCACCCTCAGCATTCCAAAACCTGGGATTTGCAGTGGTGGGGCAAGAGCCTTGGGTCAGGGCTTGCCCCAGGGAAGAGGATTTGTGTCCATCTCAGGGGTTGCACGTCCCCATCTGTGCTGGTGGCAGCAGTGGCTGGCAGAGCCACAGCTCCTTTGCTGTGTCCCAGTGGCACCGTGCTCCCCCAGGGAACAGCCCTGAGCTTCCCAGGGGAGCAGCACCTGGGACCCCCCATGTCCTGCTGCTCATCTGGGACTCCCCTAGGAGCAGGGAGGGGACACAGCACCCAGCAGCATCCCTGCCACCAGAGCTCAGATGACACGTGGCCCCAGATGCCTGGGGCCCAGGAGGGTCCCAGGGCGGCCTGAGGAGGTGACAGGAGGGGAGAGGGGAAGAGGTTCCCCCGGTTCCTGGCCCTGTGGGGTGGAGCAGGCGTTGCTGGGGGTTTGGGGGGAGTGGGAGCTGGGTGTTGCAGTAACCTCCATCCTCCTGGCTGGCCTCCAGCCCCTTCCCACCACCCACAGCTGTGCGCGTGATCTGTGTTGCTGCATTCTTTGAGCCTGGGCCAGACAACGAGTTCAAACCCTTTCACCAAACCCCAGCTCCCCTCCAACACCCACACACCTCCCTGCTCTACCTGGCTGCCTCTCCCACCCTGGGGAAGGAGCTTCCAGGAGTAGTTCTCCCCCACAGGAGGTGATGCTTGTGCCACACACGTGTTTGGCATCCGCAGGGAACGCTCTCTGGGCTTGGCCCAATTAGCTGGAAGGGAGGGGAGAGCCAAATCCAAACCATGTGCTGACCTGCAGTCCCCTCTGCCTGAATGATCTGTGCTGAATGCGCTCTGGATCATTAACAGCTCCCCAGGCCCCTTCTACATGTCCTGTCCCCCCAGCACGGGCTGGGGGTGGGCAGGGTTTGTGCTCTTTCCCTGTGGTTTCTTCCGGGGCTGCCTTTTGTGGGGCTGGGAGTGGCGGCTGGGAGAAACCAGGGGGTGATTCCCTGTGGATTTGGGGCAGCCCTGAAGCTGGGGTGCCAGGTAGAGATAGGCTTGGGGTTCAGTGGAAGGATCTCTGCCTCCACGTCTCCCTCCTGGGGATGGTTCTTCACTGGGGAGCATCTCCAGCTGAAGCTGGGGTGAGAGTCCAGGATCCCATGGGACCTGCAGGGTCCCCTCCAGAGCCTCACCAGAACCCCCACTGGGATGGGTGGGGCAGGTCCTGGCCCCCTTTTGGTGGCCATCAAAGGGCTGGACACCATAAGGGAGGCGGCAGAAAGGGGCATCTGTGCTGGAGATGGAGTGGGTGGTGGAGGACAGAGCTGGGCCAGATGCTGTGCAGAAAAAGGGCTGCTTTCCCCCACACTCCCCCCAGCATTCTCAGCACAGAGCCCAGCTTTGCACTGGCTCCAGCTCCAGGCCCAGAGGAAATGTCTGCAGCTGGGGCCCACAGCTGTTCTCCCTGCTCCATTTACTGCTTCCAATTTAACATCCCGGGGAGCTGGGCTGGACAGCACGGAGGGAATGTGGGGATGCTTTCCTGTGCAAAGCCTGCCTGGAAGAAAATCCTCCCCTCACGCTTGGGATGGCTGCCCTTGCCCTTCCTCGAGGGAAAACCCACCAGGAAAAGCCCGGGATGGCCCTGTGGGGCTGGTCCTGGAGGAGGGGCAGGTCCTACCACAACATCCCTCTGTTCCTTGGGCCTGGCATGGCGTGGCAGGGCCAGGAGATGGGATTTGGGAGCACAGGGCTCACTCTGGTGGGGGTAAGGTGGCAGGTGGTGACAGCCAGAAGATGGCCCTGCAGTCACTCCCCTAAAGAGAAGGGCATGGCAGAGCCACAGACTGGCATGGCAGTGCCCTCATGGCATCCCACCTCAGCCAGGGAGGATGGCAGTGCCCTCATGGCATCCCATCTCAGCCAGGGAGGATGGCAGTGCCTCCCTGCATCCCACCTCAGCCGGGGAGGATGGCAGTGCCTCCCTGCATCCCACTTCAGCCAGGGAGGATGGCAGTGCCTCCCTGCATCCCACTGGGACTGGGCTGTGCAGCCTAATGCCTTCCAGAAAATCAGCCATGAATGGCCAGGGAGGGTAATTCATATCAAACCCATAAAACCTTTATTAGCGTCCTATGAGAGAAATCCGGATGTGGCTGCTTATTTATTTTGGATTTCTCTCTCTCTTTTTTTTTTTTTCTCCTTTTCTTTTAACATTTTCTTCCAAGAGATTTTTAAAGTGATAGGGTCAGCTCTCTGGGATCAGCAGTAGGGCTCAGATAGGGTTGCCTGTGGTCCTGGACCACTGGTGGATGCACTGGAATTCCAGGAGTCAGGCTGATCTTGGGGTCCAGCTCTGAGTTGTGGCACAATTATCAACCCATCATGAGTTGATAATTATTCAGAACCATTGGTGCTTTTAGTGGGGCTTCCCTGGGAGTAGCCCTCTCCTTTCCTGGGAGCTCAGCCTCTCCCAGTCAAACCATTTCCCGATAATAAATGTAGGGTGGGTGTGTTTGTTTTGCTTTGCTTTTTTTTTTTTTTTTCCTCCAGTAAAGACAAAGAAGCCCTTGAGCCTGGAGCGTAACCTAAAACACGGCATTCCTGAAAAGAATTTCCTGATAATATTTTTAGCACCTGAAAAAAAAAAAAAAAAAGAGCGGGGGGGGGGGGGGGGGGGGGGGGGGAAAGGAGGAGGAGAAAAAAAAGCCAAAAAAACAGGGAAAAAAGGGAAATAATGCAGTATTTTTTTTCCTCCTCCACTCTTTAATTTTTTCCTCATGCAGCCCTGTGCTTTAAGGGATCGGGGGGAGCGGCTGGGCACGGTGGGGGGGGCTCTGTCCCCACGCGTGTTTTGGGGTGGGACAGGGGGGGACCCCCGGCCGCTCGCGCTCCTCGGGGAGCCCCCATGGCCCCGCCCCCGAGCCCCGCCTCCCGCGCGCCGCGCGCCCATTGGCCGGCCACACCCCGACTATGCAAATGCGGCGCGGGGGCGTGGCCGGCAGGCTGAGGGCGCTCGGAGCGCTGTGGAGCTGAGGGGCCTGTGCTCCGAGCGGCGCTGAGGGGATCGCTCCCGGCTCACAGTGCCCGGCTCCGGGCAGCAGCAGCGGCAGCAGCAGCCACCGCCCTCCCCGTGCCCCTCCGCGGGCGTCCTGCCCCGCCCCGCCCTGCCCCGCCCCCGCCATGCTTCCGTGGCTGGTGCCCCCGTGAGAGGCGAGCGGCGGTGCCGGCGGCCATGCAGGTCCTGGCAGGCTGGGCCGTGCTGGTGGCACTGGGCTGGTGCCTGTGGGCCGCTGCGGAGGTGCCGCTGGGGGACTTCTACCCCTTCGGGCCGGCCCAGGGCGATGCCGCCACGCGGAAGCAGGACGATGGTGGCTCCGAGCTCCGGCCCCTCTCCATCCCCTTCCCCTTCTTCGGTGCGGGGCACACCGGCCTCTATGTGAGTAATTTCCACTTATTTTCTCCTATTCCTTCTTTTTCCCTCGTTCTAATTCCCTCTTCTCTGTTTCATTCTTTCTCTTCCCTTCCTCTTCTTTCCTCTTTCCTGTCCTGCTTGGATGAATCCGAATTTCCTTGGGGGCCATCAGGTGGTCCCCCCTTCACTGGGAGCATCAGAGGAGCGGCGGCCTGCCGAGGATGATGCGGTGGGCCCTGGGTTTGGGGAGCACGCAGGACCCCTGGCTCGGTGTGGGGATCCCCAGGCAGGATCCTGGCTCCAGTGCCTTGGGAGTGCTCACCCACGGTGGGGAGCCTGGACTGAGCCCTGGCTGGAGCCTGCATTCCCTGTGCACCCACACGGTGTGGGACTGGCTCGGTGACATGCTGGGAATGCCGGCAGCGGGGAGCCGGGTACATCTGGTGGGCAGGAGCCCAGAGCTGGTGTGCTGCGTGGTGGCCCCTGGCTGCAGCAAACGGGTGTTGGTGGAGCTCTGGGTGTGATGTAGAATAAAGACAGCTGCACTTTGGGCTGCCCACTCGGCACATCTGATTCCCTTACCTTTCCCTGCGCCTACTGGGCTGCTGGGACTGTTGGTGACACACTCCCTTGCAATCCCTAAGCCACCAGGAGGGTACTGTGGCCAAAGAACTTGAATCATGCCTGTCATGTCCCCTGTGGCCAGAGGGGCAAGCCCAAGTGCCTGGCTGTCCATGGAGTCTTTTGGGTGGTGCTGTCTTGCATCCAGAAGTGAGATTTGGGCTCCCCATGCCAGTTTCCACCTGGCACAGTGAATCCTTCAGCGTCCTGGTCTCATCTCCCCAGTTTGTTCTGGGCTTAATGATGACCCAGAACCAGGTGGCAGAGGAGAGGGTTGAGCATTGCCTTGATGCCATCCCAGAGCTGGGCTTGTGTACCATTACACTGCCTTGGCTCAGCACAGGGGGTCTTTGGTCCCCTGATCAAAGCACCAGCCCTGCCATCGGGTGGGAGGGATCCAGGCTTGGGGCTTGAGCCACCATGGGAGGATAGAAGAGGCTGGGAGAAGCCAGGGGACATGATGGCTGTCCCGCAGAGGATCCACAGTGCAGCTCTACGTCTTGGAGGGGCTGCAGGATCAAAGGACAGTGCATCCCCTTTCCTGAGCTAAAACCCCACTCTGGCTCTGCAGGGCCAGCTTGCCTGCCCCCAGCACAGAAATCCGTGTGGCAGAGGCCCTCCTCCCCAGGGAGCTGCTGTCCAGGGGGACTGGCACAGGGCTGAGTTCACCTGGAAACCTCTGTTCTCAAGGGCTGCCTCCAACCACCCCCCTCCTCCTTCACAAAAACCAGCAACAACAAAAAAAGCCCTTCTTGGCTCTGGTTCTCTCCCATCTTGCTTTAATCAAGGGAAGAATGTTCCTCTGCGGACACAGTGGGGTTACAGAGGCTTTGGGAAAACAGAATCCTCTTTCCCTTAGTCACAGTAAGGACTGCCCTGTGTTCAAATGGAGGGGCTATGAACCCTCGTCAGGGACTGGGGACCTCCCCCAGGGACTGTACAAGGCCATCACAGCTCAGCCCCCCCGTGCCTGGGTGTGCAGGCAGCTGGGGTGAAAGCATTCTGGCTTCCACATGGCTCCTGGGGATGCTGGCTCCCAGCTCCTTTTTGGCACACAAGTGTGACACCACTGCCTGCCTGCGTGCCAGAGCTGCTCTCTCCAGTTGAGAGCCTCTTGCCTGTACCAGGCCCCCTTTTCCATCCTGCCTGGAGAGCTTGGCTGGAGTCTGTGTGTTCCTGCCTGTCCCACGGTCACTTTTGGGCTGGGGAACAGAGTGGCTTGGAGCTGACTGGACCGCCAGTCATGGTGCTGTGGCAGAGTGCTGGCAGGGTCTCCTCCAGGGAATCTGGGAGCTCAGGGTGAGAGCATTTCCCTGTGATCCCTGTTCAGGCAGGTAGGGGGTTTCTTCACCTTCCTCATTCCCACTGCATCCCCCGGTTGGGAGATAGCACTCCAGGCAGCAACATCCACTAGTTCCAGTTTCCTTCCCCGGGCTCAGGCTGCCTCTGCCATGCATCCATAGGCCAGGCATCCCAGAATCCTAATTGCCCCAATTAATTAGTGCTGAGGAACAACTTGAAGTATGTCACCCTGGGGTCTGGCATCCCCCACTGTAATGAGAGCAGCTTTGTACGGGGTGGTGACGCTTGCTCACCTGGGGACCAAGAGCCCCTTGGCTCACCCGGAGTGCCGTGCATGCCGGTGGGTGGGAGGATGGAGCAGGGCTCCTCCCACCCTGGGCCAGTGCCCACAGCCCCCCTGCCAGCAGGGTCCAGCCCCAGGGGCTGCCTGTGAGCCGTGGGGCTGCGGAGCGAGCTCAGGCCTCTCCCCTGCCAAGAGCGGTGCCGTGAGCTGGCCCCACGCACCGGGCACTGTTTGTTTTATGCGCAGGGCTCCTGCAGTTTGTGCAGCTGTTCCCCTTCCCCTGGCCCGGAGAACAGGGCTGGGTTTGTTCGGGCAGTGGCCCTCAGCCGCGCTCCAGCGAGCAGGAGGCTGGGCCGGGGGGCTGGGGCTGTTGTGGGTGCTCAGGCACGTCTCTGCTTCTAAGGACAGGAAGGGGAAGCGCTCAAATATTTGTGGAAAGGGGAGGGGGAGAGAAAGATGAAATGGAAAGCACCTCTGAAACATGGATTCCTGCTGGCAGCAGGAGTCAACTGTGGCCACCCGTTTCTTTCCCTTGCTCTCTGCAGGTAAACAACAATGGGATCATCTCGTTCCTGAAGGAGGTGTCCCAGTTCACACCGGTGGCCTTTCCCATCTCCAAGGACCGGCGTGTGGTTGCTGCTTTCTGGGCAGATGTGGATAATCGGCGGGCAGGTGAAATATATTACCGGGAGAGCACCGAGCAGCCCATCTTGGACAGAGCCAGCAGGGACATTGCCCAGTATTTCCCTGAGTTCCCAGAGTTTTCTGCACAGTGGGTCTTCATTGCAACCTGGTACCGAGTCACCTTCTTCGGGGGCAACTCATTTTCACCGGTGAGTAGCTGAGGCAAAGCAGCCACCCACACCCCACTGTGTGCTTCCAGTGGGGTGCCAGACCTTCCACTTGGCACGGAGCTGTCAGCAGAGCTCAGCTGGCCATGATGTTGGCCATGATGGCTCCATCACCATACCTTGCTGTGACAGAGCAATAGTGGGCTAGCAATACCACACCCTCCTCTTTTTGTGCCATGTGGAGGCTTTACATCATCAGCCTTCTTGGGCAGAAGTGAGGCACCTTTTGCCTTCCAGATGCTCAATATCCATATTTTCTCCCAGTTTTCCCATTCCTCTGGGATGAGAAGCAAGCTGTTCTAGCTCAGGATCACAACAAGTTAAGATTAAAAGTAATTAAACTCTGATGCCCTTGCTCATAGAGGAGGACTGAGGTTGAAGGAAACACCCCTTTGCTGAATGCAGTTTCTGTCACGTTTTTTTAGACTGGTTCATTGTCCCTCACTGCTTTCCTCCCCTCCCTGCTGCAGGTAAACACTTTCCAGATTGTGCTCATCACGGATGGCAAGCTTTCCTTCACCATCTTTAACTATGAGTCCATCACCTGGACCACGGGTATGCACGCCAGCAGTGGGGGGGACTTTGCTGGGCTCGGTGGCATCGCAGCACAGGTAAGTGGCAAATGTAGCCCCTGGGGTGCCTGGGTAGCACATCCGCCTTGAGAGCTCGTGGCTCCTGTTTGGGTTTCTTGGAGGTGGAAAATCTCCCCCTGCTTGTTTTTTTTTTTTTCTTCTTCAGAGTTCTTAAATATCTGTGTGTGCTCTGGCTCCCAAAGCTGAGACCATACAGGGGGCTTTGTTATCCTGAAACCACAGATCTTTGCCTTGGCTGCTGCTTCACAGTCCCTTTTCCTTCCTAACCTGAGCCTTTAAGAGCAGCTGCCACGGCTAGCACAGCTTTTGCTTGTAGTTTTATTTCATCCCTGTGTGTGTTGTTGTGTTAAAGGGAAAAAAAGCCAACACCCACACCCACAAAAACCCCAGTACCCACTTGGATGTGTGAATTTACCGACAGTTGATCCGTGCTTGGCTCCCTGCTTGCCAGCCTGCAGTAGGCAGGATGCTGCAGGTGGAGAGGAGGCAAATGGGATTTGAATTCCCAGGAAGGGACTGAGCAGGCCAAACATCCACTTCACCCTGTTGTCCTGTCATGTCAACAGGATTGAGCGCTGGCCTGTGGAAAGGGAAAGTTGGTCTGAGTGGTGCCACCAGTGGTGCTGTGTGACAAGAGACATAAGTCCAGGTGCTCCAGCTGCCTTTTCCCATGCATTAGTGATGTCTCTTTATTCTGTGCCTTTGTCCTTCCAGGCAGGTTTTAACGCCGGTGATGGAAAGCGCTACTTCAACATCCCCGGATCCCGCACCGATGACATCGCTGACGTGGAGATGACGACAAATGTGGGTATCCCCGGGCGCTGGGTGTTCAGAATCGATGATGCCCAGGTGCAAGTGGGGGGCTGCAGCAATACAAGTAAGAGGACAGCAGTTAGGTTTACTTAACTCCCAACCCAACCCCACACTGTTCTCCAGCCCCATCTTTCCCTGCCTCAACCCCCACCTCCGCGGGGTGGAAGAGATGTCTGGAAGGGCTTTGGGGAGGGAGGGGAGGCAGATATGTGGGCACTGTCTTCAGCACCAGCTGTGGTTGGGCATGGCACCTGTGGTTGCCCTGGGGCTGGGAACGGCTGGGAGAGCAAATGGGAAGGGGAGGAAGAGTTCTTAGTTTAAAGAAGCCTGCGGGGAGTGATGAGGGAGGCTGGGGAGGAGGTGATGTGCACAGCTGGGTCCCTGCCAGCCCACTGCCAGGCAGGGCATGAGGGACCAGCACCCTTGGGGGTGCATATGTCCATCAGTCCTCATACATTGGGCTGAGCCAAATGGAGGGCTGCTGAATGCCAGCCTGCCATGTGGGGTTAGGTTGCCAGGGCCTGGTCCATGCTCCCCACTCTGGGGATCCTGGCATGTCCCTACAGAGCTGTTGGTCTCCAGTTCCTCATCCCCACTTCCCCCTGGCCGTGTTTTCCCAATCGTGATCTGTGTGTCTTGCGTTATCGGTGGATTTTCTGTACATGGGCTCTCCCCATCCCCTTTCCCTCTGCCCTGAATGATAAGTGAGGGCATGTTCATGTCCCCTCAGCCAGTGGAGCAGACCTTCCCCCAGCCAGGCTGCAGACCTGTGCAGCCTCTCCCCCTTGCACAGGAGGAATGAAACTGCCCCCTGTCCCAGGGGAGCCCGCAAGGAGCAGCCCCTGCCCCGCCATCAGGCAGGCAGCCCCATGGGCTCCCCAAGCACCCCAGGGAGCCGGGCGGGTGCAGGGAGAGACCCTGGCACTGGTGTGGCTGGAAGGTGGCAGGTGAGCCCTGCCAGGGTGGGGTGACAGGAGGTCACTGCCTGTTCCCACAGCCTCTGTGTGCCTGACACTGCGGCCCTGCCTGAATGGGGGGAAGTGTATCGAGGACTGCATCACGGGGAACCCCTCCTACACCTGCTCCTGCCTGGCCGGTTTTACTGGGAAGAGGTGCCATGTTGGTGAGCACTTTGCTGCAGGGAGCAGGTCTAGCTCTCGGTGTCACTGCTGTATGCTGGCAGTCTGTCTGTCCCCGCCCTGAGGTTCTGTCCCCACCCGGGGCTCTGTTTCAGATGTGGATGAGTGCCTCTCCCACCCCTGTCAGAACGGAGCCACTTGCCTCAACGGTGCTGGCAGGTTCACCTGCAGGTGCCCACCAGGCTTCAGAGGCAACAGCTGTGAAACTGGTGAGCAGTTGGCACTTGAAAAGCAGAGACCCCAGGCTTGGGGGCACTTCTGCTCTTGGGAGGGCTCTTCAGACCAGGGCTCCTGCAGTAGCTGCTGTGCTCTAGCAGTTTGTGACAGCCAACTTGGATTTCAGCTTGCTTCAGGCAAAAGAAGCTTTTCTCTGGCCATGAGCCTTTCCTTCTGCTGACTCTTCTGAGGGCTGTGCTCAGCACTGCTGCCAGCACTCTTCCACCACCACTCCTTAGCCAGAAAAGCTGGCAGCCAGTGCTCAAACAAGCCTTGCAGGCCCTGCTTTTGCAGGTGATGCTCTGGTCCCAAGTTCTTCAAAGCCAGGGGGGACCCTCCCAGTCCCTGGCAGGGCCTGTGGTTACAGGTTTCCCCCACTGCTGGCCTCTGCCTGCCAGTGGAAGTGCCGCCAAAGCATTTGGCTCCCAGCAAGCTGCCGCGCCAGTGGAAAAGGCGAGAAGGGAGTTGACTTGTGGGGGAGGAAGGAAGGGAGGGAGAAATGCCCAGCAGAGCACACTGACTTCCAGGAGGTGTGGTGGGATGAAAGAGCTGAGCTGCCTAAGGACAGGTTTTGGAGACAGTTATGTCTGGGGACATGGCCACTGTCTCCTGACAGAAGGTGCATGGGTGGCTCCAGTCCATGCTCTGCCTAGGCCTGGTATCACCACGTGTAGAGGGTGCCATGTGCTGGTTCTGTACCTAGGCTGACACCCCTGCCTCTCTTTGTTTGATGTTCTTCTGCAGCAGAATCACCATGTGAGAACAGGGTGTGCCAGAATGGTGGGAGTTGCCAGGTGGTGAACAGGACAGCAGCATGTTTGTGCCGGTCGGGGTACACAGGGGAAGACTGCCAAACAGGTGGGTGATAGAAACAGGTATGGGATGGAGATGGTGATGTTTCATACCTTGGCAAGCTTCCTTCCCAGTCAGCTTCATTCCTGGCTGTAGTTTTGGGAGGGGAATGCTTGGAATTGCCAGTGGCACCTATTTTTTTCTGTCCATCGCCTTCACCCTCCTGAGCATCATCCAGGCTGGGAAGGAGGCACCAGGTGAGCTGGCTGTGCCCACACATGACCTGATAACCTTTCCTGGCCTCCCCTTACAGAGGTGAACGAATGTGAGTCCAGCCCATGCCTGAACGGCGGGCACTGCATGGACCTGGTCGACAACTACACCTGTGTGTGCCTGGAGCCCTTCGTGGGACAGCGCTGCGAGACAGGTGCCTGTGCCCCAGGATGACCCACGGCAGGGACTGTGTCCCACATGGATTGCTGGCCATCATGGCCCTCTCCCAAGCCCAGGCTCTCCTCCTGCTCACTTCCTTGCTTTCCCCTTACCAGATTCATCTTCCTGTGAGGACCGGAGTTGCCAGAACCGGCAGACGTGCAACTACATCCGCCCTGGCCGCTACATCTGCACCTGCTCCCCGGGTTATTATGGCAACAACTGCCAGTACGGTGCGTGAGGCTGTGCCTCAACCAGCCTGGCATGGGAACTGCAGTCAGGGGCACTGGGCAGGAATGGGCACATGGCTGCAAAGGGGCTGTGTCAGTCATAGCCACTGGTGGTCATCATGTGCAGAGCAGCCATGGTGCTGCCAGGAGGGAACACCTTCCTGCAGGGCTGCTTGACTGTGCTGGAACCTCCAGCAGGATGCCCAGGACAGAGGATATTCCAGCCTCAAACTGGAGCTCTCCAGCTCAGGCTCCCCATTCCCCACAGGTGGGCCCCGTGTGCCCAGCGCCTGCCTCTCCCAGCCGTGCCAGAACGCAGGCAGCTGCCTGGAGACTGAGAGGGGCTATGTTTGTGAGTGCCAGGAGGGCTACACTGGACAGGACTGCCGAGACCGTGAGTACAGCCCAGGGGACTTGCTAGTGGGGTGCAGCATGTCAAGGGGAGCCTTTGTGCTCATGAGAGGGAGAAACAGCAGCCCCAGAGAACCTGTTCAGGGCTCTGGGATTGAGCAGGTCTGTCCTCCTGGAGGAGGCTCTGCCTGTGTGTCTGAGCACCTCAGGGCTGCTGCCACCTGAGCTTCCCCTGTGAGTAGCATCTGTCCTAGCCCACAAGCAGGAGAGGTCCCAGGAAGCTCCTGTTTCCTCTCTTGCAGAGCTCTCTGAGGGCTGTGAGTGTCGTAATGGGGGCAGTTGTCTGGAGGGAAACGTCACTGTCTGCCAATGCCTTCCTGGGTTTTTTGGTCTCCTCTGTGAATTTGGTAGGTGAAAACTTCTTTGCTGCTCTGTTCATTTCCTCTGGGATGCTTGAGTCAGGCAGCCTGTGGGTCAGCAAGGAGGCACTGCCCATGCCTGGGCCTAGCACAGTGCCAGGGGCAGACACTGAATTTGAGCCTGGAAATACTGTTGCCTGGTGAGATGGCAATGCTTCCCCTCCATCAGCTCCTTCCCTTGGAGCTGTGCCTCTCCCAGCCTCTGCCTCAGCCCAGCTTCCATGGGTGGGGAGGAAGTCATGGCCTTTGTGCACTCCCTTGCTGAAGCTCACTGAGCATCGAGGCTGGGCATTGCCATTTGCACTCTGTGCCAGAGGACCTGTCCTGCCTCATTGGACCCTGCAAAGATAGGAGACTCCTGTTTCCGTGTGGGTGTCCCCCTGCCACTGACTGAAAGAGGCTGGCTCTGGCCATGTGTTTGCAGAAGTCACCACAACACCGTGCAACATGAACACGCAGTGCCCGGATGGTGGGTACTGTATGGAGTATGGCGGGAGCTACCTCTGTGTCTGCCACACCAGCTATGGCACCAACCACAGTAAGACTCCACGGGGATGTGGGAACAGCCCTGGCGTGGGGATACCCTCACCTCACCTCGAGGGAAGCTGCCCTTGTACCCCTGGCCACATGTCCTCAGTGATGCCCTGTGTTTGGCTCTGCAGCGATGCCATCCCCCTGTGACTCAGAGCCCTGCCTGAATGGGGGGTCCTGCAAGGTTCACGATGACTCGTACAGCTGCGAGTGTCCTCAAGGCTTCCTTGGCATGCACTGCGAGAAAGGTACCTGCACAGGGCTCCCTGTGGCACCAGCACCTGGCACAGTTTGGGAGAAGGGCTTGGACCTTCTTGGGAGATGAACAGTTGCTTGCAGAGCTGGAAGTTGGTGCAGGTTTTCCCATCCCATCCTGCAGGGTGGAGGGAGGGATTGAATGAATGTTGTCACCCAACAGTTACAACAGCGGATCAGTTGTTTCCTCTACAACACCATCAGTGTTGGTGGCTTTTATTTACATGCCACAACTTCTGCCCTGGGGAGCAGCCAGTTGTCTCCCAGCATCATGCACCTGTTGGCCCCCAAGGCCCCAGCACACATCTGCATGGGTGCAGTTTTTGTGGTGTGGCAGGACCCAGGATGCGGTCAGGCTTCCCTCAGCGAGGGCTGGTGGGTGCAGGTGTGGGGCAGCAGCTCTGGGTGACCCTGCTCTGGGCTCTCTCTGCAGCCAAGCCTCGGCTCTGCAGCACGGGGCCCTGCCGCAACGGGGGCACCTGCAGGGAGGCGGACGGCGAGTACCACTGCTCCTGCCCCTACCGCTTCACCGGCAAGCACTGCGAGATCGGTACAGCCCCCCGGCCCCAAATGGGAGGAGAGGTGGCAGCTGCCCCGCCCACCGGGCTCACGCCCGCCTTGTGCCCCCAGGTAAGCCGGACCCCTGTGCCTCGGGGCCCTGCCAGAACGGAGGCACCTGTTTCCACTACATCGGCAAGTACAAGTGTGACTGTCCCCCAGGCTACACCGGCCGGCACTGCGAGATTGGTAGGTTTGAGGAGGGTGTGCCACTGCCTGGGGGGCTGGTGTGTGTGACTGTCAGGAGCTCACTGCTTGCTTTGAGCCCCTTTCCCTGCAACTCTTCCTTGTGCTCTGCTGGAAGGGGAAGGGGGCCGGCTCTGGTTTCATTCCTTGCTCTGCTCTTCTTCCAGTGCCCTCCCCTTGCTTTCTTAGCCCCTGTGAGAATGGGGCTACCTGTGAGGACCTTGGCGGGGGCTATGCTTGCACCTGCTCCCTGGGCTATGTAGGGAAGCACTGCCAGTTTGGTAAGGGCCTTGCACTTTCCCTGCTGGCTGGGAACTTGGGATGCCTCTGTGGGCCCCATTAATTCCCTTTCTCTCCACAGAGGTTGACTGTGGCATCCCCAGTGAGGTGAAGCATGCCCAGGCTTCTTTCAACTCCACCAAGGTGGGCTCACTGGCTGAGTACCAGTGTGAGCTGGGCTACATCCTCAGCCAGCACAACCATCCCCGTGTGTGCCGTGTGCCAGGTGTCTGGAGCGACCCCCCCGAGTGTGATGGTGAGGAGTGCTGGGGAGTGGGCAAGCCCTGGGACACCATCCCAGTGGCCTGAGGTCATCACCATGGTTTGGTGACCCCAGGATATGTACTCCAGTTGTCTGCTGCCTTCCCCCCTGGGATCCCTGTCCTGTGCTCATGTCTCTCCCTTGCTCAAATTTCTTTAGAGATCGACGAGTGCCAGTCGCAGCCCTGCCTGAATGGTGGCCAGTGCAAGGATCGTGTCTCTGCCTTCCTGTGCTTGTGTGAGCCAGGTTACACTGGTCACCACTGCGAACTGGGTAAGACACCATGCCAGGCATGCTCCAGGACTGTCACAATCCCTTCCTCACCCTCCACCCCTGGGAAAGCCCCATGGATTGCAAAGGAGCTAGGTTACCAGGAGCTGTGTGTGCTTGGATCAGCCTGAGGCAAGGGCTTCTTTCCCAGGGCTCCCAGCCAACTGTAGGATTTTCCACCAGGAGATGCTGCTCCTGTTTGGGGACAATGTGCAGTGTGGGAGGTGGTGAGATTCTGGCAGGTGGTCCCAGCCCAGCTCCCTGGGATCTGGCAGAGGACAGTAGTAGGAGAAGGTGGGCTGTTGGAAGCTAGATGAGGGGACATGACACAGGCACCCTATGGGATGGATGCTTTTGGCACAGCCCCACACTGCCAGTTGTCCCCAGGTGTCCCTGAAGGAATGTCCCATGCCATGTTCTGCAGGGCAGGCCTGAGGCTTGGAACATTCAGGAGCAGGGATGTTCCTGGCCACTGGGGTTGGGGAAGCAAATGACATGGGAAAGGTCCATGCCCTGTGGGAGAAGTGCTGCTCTCCAAGCCCCTGTCCCTGGCCATCAGCCATCTCTGTGCTGAGCTGGTGCCTTTCTTCCCACCGGACCCCAGATGTTGATGAGTGCCAGTCGGAGCCCTGCAAGAACAGCGGGACCTGCCAAGACCTCCCTGGGTCCTTTGCTTGCTCCTGTCCTGAGGGCTTCCTGGGCACCCAGTGTGAGACAGGTAGGGGCTCTCTCTTCCTGGGTCAGTGGGAGGCTGGACTGTGGGCACCAGGACAGTGCCAGGGCTGGCACCATGCCAGGTGGCTGGTCACTGTCTTGGACACCTTGACCCCAAGCCATCACCTGGTTGCTCGCTGTTGCACCTCCTTGCCTGTAGTTTTGGGGGCAGAGCTGAAACTGCTCTGAGGGGGAGGGAGCAAGGAATGAAGTGTCCACCAGTGATGGACTCCCTTTCCAATGTGTTCATCCCTTCCTGGGGATGTGGGCACCGTGGTGCACAGTAGGGGTTTCAGTGTCCAGCCCAGCTGTGCCAAGCCCTGGGCTATGCATCTGCCCTGCTGCCCCCTCGGGGGTCTGTCACTGTTGCTCGTTCATGGAGGCTGGGAGCTGGCTGCTGGCATGCTCACTGCTGGCCTTCTTCCCCCTCCAGAAGTGGATGCCTGTGAGTCAGACCCTTGCCAAAATGGAGGGGAGTGCGAGAGCTACGGGGGCTCCTACCTCTGTGTGTGCCCAGAGGGTTTCTTCGGCTACCACTGTGAGACAGGTGAGGCAGGCAGGGCAGCACAGGGTGGCCCCAGGGTCAGGGGCACTGCTGACACTGCCAAACCCGGTACCTCTCCCACAGCCAGTGACCCATGCTTCTCCAGCCCCTGTGGGAGCAGAGGCTACTGCCTGCCCAGCAATGGCACCCACAGCTGCACCTGCAAAGTCAGCTACACAGGCAAGAACTGCGAAAAAGGTAAAGGCCCTCAGCAGCAGCACCAGGACATGATGTGGGGCTTGACGCCAGCCTGGCAGTGCCCACCACCCACCCACGAGGGGCTCAGCACCATCCGGGACCAGCAGCACTCCTTGAGTTGGGCAGGGCTGGGGGCTCGCCCTGGGGGGGGCAGCCCGTGCCCCACCAGTGCCATGGGTGGGTGCTGGCATGCTGAGTCGCTGCCACAGGTGCTGAGCTTGGCACCAGGACACGGGGGACAGATTTCCCCTGCAGCAGTGGCAATCCCTCGGATGCCCTCAGGAGGGGAGGTGGAGGCGTCTGAGGGAAGCCTCTTGGCACTGGCCTCCCCCAAACCCCTTGCCCCATCCCTGTGGCCACAAGTGCTTGGCCACCAGTGATACCAGGGAATGCTCCTGGAGCCCTGGCTCCTCCTGTGCCCACAGAGCCAGGGCTGGCTTACACCCAGAGAGCCCCTGCCAGGTGTGCCAAGCGAGACGAGCGAGGACCTCGTCCTCTTATCGCTGCTGTTCTGCCGCTTGCTGACAGGGTCTGTTCTCTAAAGATTCATGGCATTACCTCTCCCCTTTGCTTTTGCACACACCCTGAAGAATTGCTGCCACCAACCTCATTAAAGGTGGAAAGGGTGGAGGACACTGGTGTGTTGATTTCTTGGCACCCACCTGAGGACGCAGCTGCCAGGCAACTCATTGACGGCTACGCCGTGACGTACGTATCCCTCGACGGCTCTTACCGCAGGACAGATTTTGTGGACCGAAGTCGTTCTGCCCACCAATTGCGGGCACTAACCTCCGGCAGAGCCTACAATATTTCTGTCTTTTCAGTCAAACGCAACGTGAACAACAAGAATGATATCAGCAGGCCCGTCATGCTCACCACGCGCACTAGTGAGTAGCGTCCCCAGGGGGATCACGTGTGACGGTGTGCACAGGGGTCCGAGGATGAGGGAAGAGACGAGGATTTGACTCCATGTTTTAGAAGGCTTGATGTATTATTTTATGATATATATTATATTAAAACTATACTAAAAGAATAGAAGAAAGGATTTCATCAGAAGGCTGGCTAAGAATAGAAAAAGAAGGAATGAATAACGAAGGCTTGTGGCTTGGACAGAGAGTCAGAGCCAGCTGACTGTGATTGGCCATTAATTAGAAACAACCACATGAGACCAATCACAGATGCACCTGTTGCATTCCACAGCAGCAGATAATCATTGGTTACATTTTGTTCCTGAGGCCTCTCAGGAGGAAAAATCCTAAGGAAAGGATTTTTCATAAAAAATGCCTGTGACAATCACGGTTGTGAGTGTGCGCGGCCCCTGCAGGTGCCAGGGTTTGTGCTGCCACCTCCAGCCTGCCACCAGCTCCAGCATGGTATCAAACTTGGCAGGTTTGCTGGTGCAGATCCTAAAATCCAGCTGGGGGCCTCTGGAAAGTGCTCGACACAGAGAATCACTGTTTTCTTTGCTGTGAGTAAAAGGCCTGATGCCCTGTGGCTCACCCTGTCCAGGGGCTGTAAGGGAGCTTGTAGTGGGGATTGCTCCTGAGCCCTGTTCATTGGGGCCAGGCTGTCCTGCTCATTGTCACTGTGCCCAGGAGAGTATGAGGAGCCCCCATGAAAGGAAGGCAGTGGGGCTTCTGCAATCCTGTGAGCCAGTCACCCTGCCATGCTGCTGGGCTTGGTGTGTGAACATGCCAGCAAGGGCAGGAGCTGTCAGGGACCCCTGCTCCATGGGCAGAGGAAGGGGCACAGCGATGCCTCTGGGGCATGGACAGGCAGAGCAGCTTTGATCCCACTTCCTAAGGCAGGCAGGTGTGGAAATCAAATGCAAACAGGATGGAGGGAATTAGGAAAGCAGATGGCCTCTGAGGAGAGGAGAATGGTGGTGGTAAAGCCCCATCTCTCACAGCAGGCCGAGACCAAGTGAAGCCCAGGGGAGGAGATGGCAGCATAATGCTGGGCACAGCATCTCTTGGGGCCTCAAGCCACAGCTGGATGCTGAGGTCAGGATGGCCACCTGAAGTGTGCCATGGACTTAGCAGTCAGTAGTGGGGCTCCCCAGGGCTTAGTTTGGGGCTGCTGCTGTTTAATGTATTTGTTGATGGTCTGGACCAAGGGATTTTATGTAGCCTCACTCAGTAAATTTGTAGCCAACACCAAGTTGGATGGGAGTGTTGATCTGCTTGAGGGTAGGAGGGCTCTGCAGAGAGACCTTGGCACACTCAATCAAAGGGCTGAGGACAACAGCATGATGTTCAGTAAGGCCAAGTGTTGAGTCCTGCACTTGGGTCACAGCAACCCCCTCAGCTCCAGGCTGGGGGAGGAGTGAAGAGCGCTTCAACGGAAAGGGATTTGGGGGTGCTGGTTGACAGCTGGCTGAACATGAGCCAGCAGTGGGCCCAAGTGGCTAAGAGGGTCAATGGCATCTTGACCTGTATCAAGAGCAGTGTGTGGTCAGCAGCACTAGGGAAGTGATCATCCCTCTGCATTGGCATTGTTGAAGCTGCAGTGCATTCAGTTCTGGGCCTCTCACTTTAAAAAGGACATTGACACACTGGAGCATGGCCAGAAAAGGGCAACAAGGCTTGTCAAGGGTCAAGGAAACATACCTTATGAGGAACAGCTGAGAGAGCTGAGTTTGTTTAGCCTTGAGAAGAGGAGGCTCAGGGTGACCTCATAACTCTCCAAAACTGCCGACAGGAGGTTGTAGTGTGGTGGGGGCTGGTTTCTTCTGTCATACCTGCAGAGAGAGAACAAGAACTAATGGCCTAAAGCCAAGACAGGAAATTCACATTAGATAGTAATAAAGAATGTTTCACTCTTTGGGTGGTCAAACATTGGAATGGGATGTCTAGGGAGGTGGTAGAGTCACCATCCCTGGAGGTGTTCAGGAGGCATCTGGATTGGTGCTGGGTGATGTGATTTAGGGTTTATAGTGGTTTATAGTGTGGTTTATAGTGACAGTGCTGGAGGATGGTTGGACTGGATGGTCTCCTAGGTCTCTTCCAGCCTTGATGATTCTATGGTTAGGACCAGGCCTGGGCACTGCAGCCCCTTTGGAGGTGTGCTAGGGGGCTGGGGCAGAGGGAACAGCCTTGGGGCTGCTTTGAGTAGCCCAAAGCCCTGTGGGTGGGCAGGCAGATGTGCCTCCCACCTGCCTGGAGACCGTGAGGAGAGCATGAGTCCATGGGAGAGGTGGCACTGAGCTGTTCCACTGGGGAAGGCGATGCAGAGGTGCCAGCAGGACGCCCTCGGGGGTGCATGGGGAAGGGAGGGGGTGACCCACGGTGACCGCAGTGCTCTGTGCTTGCTCCGGCCAGGGCCGCGCCCGGTGGAAGGCTTTGAGATCAGCAATGTGACTGCCAGTGCCATCACGGTGCAGTGGGCTCTGCACCGCCTCCAGCACTCCACTGTCAGTAGGGTCAGGGTCTCCATCCGCCACACGGGGGACCTGGCAGCCCGCACCGTGGAGCTGAACAGCAGCGTGGCCAAGTACACCTTCCTGTGAGTGCCTGCTGCTGGGTGCCAGGGCTCTGCCTCCCTCAGCTTGCCCTGCTCACCCCTTCCCACCCTTTTTCCTGCACAGGGACCTGCAGCCAGGAGAGAGGTATATCATCCATGTCACAACGCTGAGCGGCCTGGGAGTGGAAGACCACCCCTCAGAGAGTCTGGCCACAGCCCCTTTTCATGTGTGGACAAGTGAGTGAGGTTATCTTTGCCATCCTGGCTTGGCAGGAAAGCTGTGGGGAGGGAGAGGTGCGGGAGCTGCCAGATTGTCTGGCCAGCACAGCAAGCAGGAGGTGTGCAGGCAGGGCTGGGGAGGCCAGGAAAGACTCTGGCATGTCCTCCCCTGCCAAATGTTGTTCAGTCTCTAAGACCAGCATGAGCCCAGCCCTGTGCATGGGTGCAATTCATCCCCTGCTGTCTGGCAGTCAGAAGGCAAGGGCTGACCTGGGTGAGGCTCTGTCTGTCTTGGCAAGGACCGAGTGTTGAGCATCCCCTCACTGTGCATCCCCTGGCTGGAGCAGGCTCGGGGCTGGTCCGGGCAGTGCCAGGCAGGCTGGGGCCCTGGCACGCTGGTGTAAGATGACGTGAGCAAGCAGGGCAGTGACCATCCAGGGACACCAGCTCTGACCACTTTCCTCCCCATCCCCTGCCTGCTGCAGGGCCTCTCCCCCCACAAAACCTCACCGCCTCCCACGTCACCGCCACCTCTGTGTCCATGGCGTGGGAGCAGCCACCTGCTGGCACCATGGAGGGGTACATCATCAATGTCACCACGGCTCAGAGCGTCAAGAGCCGCTACGTGCCCAACGGGAAGCTGGTGTCCTACACGGTGCGGGACCTGCTGCCAGGGCAGCGCTACCACCTGTCCCTGACAGCTGTGCAGAACACGGAGCAGGGCCAGCTGCACAGCGAGCCCATCCACCTCCACGTCAGCACCTGTAAGTGCTCCCGGGCTCTGCTGGGCTGCTGCAGCACGAGGGGGGCAGTGGGATGGCAGGGAAAGGGGTAGGGGGTGGAAAGCAATTGGCCAACAGAGTGATGAGCCCTGCACTGTGACAAGCTTTGCTGCCCCAGCACTGTCTGCAGCAGGCTGTGGGGACAGGACACAGCTCCGCTGGACTGGGAGGTGGGGGTTGTAGGGTTAGCAAAGGGCAGACACAGCTCCAGCTTGGTGATGGGCATCTGCATCTCCGGTGTGTGGAGAGTGTTTGTGGCACCTGCATCCCCGCCTGGCAGCCTGGGGATGATGGGGCTGGCTGGGAGGTCGGTTGCTGGCTCACACTGCCTCCATTAAGCCTCATCCTTTGGTCTGCAGTGCAGAGGGATGGGGCTCCGGAGAGACGGTGGAGCCAAGCCGGGCACCCCCGGGTTCTGCGGAACAGGCTGCCCCCAGCCTTCCTGCCGGAGCTCCGCCTGCTGGCAGATCGCGACACGGCTGAGGAGCCCTCGCCTGCCCCCAGGTAGGCTCTGCCTCAGCTCTTCACTCGGCCCAAGCACTAGGCTGAGGCAGTCCCTTTTCCCAGCTTCCATGCCCAGGTGTGTGCAGGGTCGAGCCATGCTCCTGCTGGGGTGCAGCCTCTTGCCCACCCACTGGGGTTCTCAGCCAGGCCCCTTACCCTGAGAGCAGTTCCCCCACGGGACTTGCACAGAGCCTGATGCCACCACTGAATGCTTTATGCAGCTGCCACGAGCCCCAGCACACAGAGCCTGGGGCACCTGCAGTGCCCTGTACCCTCATGGCTCTCCTGTCCCAGGTTCACGGAGCTGGTGGATGGCAGAGGGAGGATCAGTGCCAGGTTTGGCCCTGCGCTGGGAAGATCCATCACTGTGAAGACACGTAAGTGCTCTTGTGCCTTTGTGTCCTGCTCCTGTCAGCCAGTACCACCTCCTGCACCTCCCTGCAAGCTGAGGTGGCAGCCAGGCAGGCTGCTGGAGGGCTAGGGGAGCTATAGAGGAGGGTGGAGCCCTCTCACCTGGCCCTGGGCAGGCAAACATCTGCTCTGCCTGTTAGACCCCTGCCCAAGGAGAGGGGTGACTGGCTGGGGGAGCCAGAGAAGGACCCTTGCTGATGGGAGGCAGTGCTGACTGTGCCTGCCCTTCTTCCCTGCCAGCAGCAGCAGGGGCCTGAGCAGTGGCTCCATAGCCCAGCAGCCTCAGCCCCCACTGTCAAGAGCAGCCTCACACCTGAGGAGAGTGCCTGGGTGAGAAACCCCTCACTAGTCAGACCTAGGCCCCATTTTCCATCCCCAGGAGACCGGGGAGCAACCCAAGTGCCAACCCAAGATACCCTAGAGCAAACTCCACACCGTGGGAGTGGGGAAGGGGCCTGGCACACCTGAGAACAGCCCTTGGCCTCACTGCACATCCTGGTTCTGCCAAGAACTCTGTGTCCCAGCCCCTTCCAGGAGCAGTGAGAGTGTCACCCCAATTCTAGGGATGCCAGCTGGGAAGGGCTAAAGCACTGCCTCAGGCCTGACAGAGCTGCAGGCAGGCTGGATCCCATTGGAGGGGCTGCTTTGGGTCTGGCTCTGGCCTGGAAGGTGACATTTAATCCTCTCATTGTCCAGAGCCAGAGGCTCCAGTGAAGCTGGAGAACACAGAGGTGTCCAGCTGGGACAGTCTGGCACTGCAGCTGCGTGAGGCAAAGAGCAAGAGTAAGTCCCAGGGGGAGACCCACAGCAGCAGGAACCAGCCCTGGCCCCACAGGCAACCTGCTCAGCACCAGCCTGCCCTCCTTGGAGGGCACCCCTGCCCACCTGCTCTTCCTGGGAACACCCTGGCAATGCCAGGGCCTTGGCAGGGCTGAGCTGTGGCCCCGGGCTCTGATGGTCGAGCGTGTTTTGCAGGAGAGGGGCAGAAGTGCTCCAAGAATCCCTGCAGGAATGGAGGCACCTGCACCCGAGATGAGGAGTCCTACCACTGTGCCTGCCGCCCGGGCTTCAAGGGCAGGCTCTGCCAGCTGGGTGAGTGCCACGCTGTGCCCGAGGGCCAGGCTCCCTCCTGCCCTGCCAGGCTGCTGGCTGTCCCTGACACAGCATGTCCCCTAGCATGTAGGGTCACCCAGCACACCCTGCCAGCACCCAGGGGCTCCCACAATGCCCAGGCTTTGCTAGAGATCTGTGTCATGCTGGCAGCTGAGAGAGGGGCTGGGCTCTGCTCCTGGCTGAGCTCTCTGCCAGGCCCCTGCCTTACCCAGACAGTTATGTAGGCAGTGTGAGCCTGGGGGCTCTGCTTCTGCTGCTGGGTCAGCTGTGTTGAGGCCAGGGGGGCCTCAGCAGACCCTTGCCCCGAGGCACAGGCAGGCAGGGCCAGGGATGGGCTCAGTGATAGCTCCCCTCTCCTATTCCCCAAGCAGCCTGCAAGAAGGTGCCACACTCGTGCACGCGGCTGTACTCGGAAACCAGGGCATTCCCCGTGTGGGAAGGAGGCACCTGCCACTATCTGTGAGTACTGCCTGCAGGTGATGCTGCCCCCTTCCCCTTGTGCTCTGAGCTGGGGATGTCTCCCTGCAGCTCGGCTTTGGGGAAGGGACAGCGAGCTCAAGGCCGTCTCCAACCCCAGCTGGCAGTTGCCCCCTCCCCAGCAGGCTGAGCAGCCTGGAGTGCCCCTGTGCCCACCCCCAGCTGTGCATCAGGGCAGGGTGTGCCTGAAGTGACTGCCCCATACTGATGTTACCCACCCACGTGGCAGCAAGGTTGGATTTGGTGTGTGTGACCCCCAGACAGCAGCAGATCCCATCCAGCTCCTGGCTGCCTCTCCATGTGTGAGCAGAGGGCTGGGGGAGCCCCGGTGCAGTGCCAGGGCATGGGGGGTTCTGCTCTGCCCCTGGCCCCCCTGCAATGGAGGCACAAAGGCCTGGCTGGGATCAGTCCCCCAGCACAGCAGAAAAAAATCTGGGGGAAATCTGGTCCCATTCCTGCCAAGGTTGGCTACTGCAGCCTGGAAGGAAATAGGGGAAATACCCAGACTTCCCTTTACTCCCATTAAAGCACATCTCTCCTTTTTGTTTCCTACACTCACATCTCCACTGTGTGTGCAGGTCCAGGAGAGTCTACAAGGTACACCAGGATATCTGCTACAAGGAGAGCTGTGAGAGCACCACTTCCAAGAGGACAAGCAGCAGGTACAGCCCACAGCCCACACTGGATGTGCCAGCTTTGCTGTGATCCTGGGCAGGGGGATGTGGCTGGCTGGGGTGGCCCAGCATGCAGGGGGACCCCAGGCTGGGGATGGACTGCTGAGGGGTGCAGACATGAGCAAGGCTTGGATGGATGGCAGTGCTGTGTGTTTGCCTGTGAGCAATGGCCAAGGGGCATGGGGCTGACAGTGCTGTCCTCCCTTCTCTTGCAGAAAGCCAAGCAACAGTCACACACTGAAGAAGCCCTAGAAGTAAGTACCTGCTCCAGCCCTCCTCAGATGCAGGCAGGGGCAGTTCTCATGCAGGGAGTCAGGGAGATGGGTACAGGCCAGGCCACAACCCTGCCTCATGCCACCATGTCCAGGGGGTGTGAGGGCTTATGGCTGAGGGCTCCTGGTTGTGGCTGGGGTGGAGAAGCAGGAGGCAATGCTCTGCTTCCCCCTGGCTCTGCAGCTCCATATGAGCAAGAAATTCCTGCATAAAAAGGGCCAGGCAAAGGCTGGAGTCCTGGAGGCAGCAGGTCCCCTCTCTCAGCACAAGACCGGTGCACAGGGTGGGAAGAGGCCAGCTGCAGGGCATCTGGCAGACTCTGCACACCAGCTCATTTTACTCCTGCTCCTCCACAGGGTTTAAAGCAGTAGAAGCTTCGTCTTTCCACATCTAAGGGCTTTTTGAACACCAGGAAGATCAGATCTGCTCACTGGGTTGAACACAGCAGGGGAGCCTTCCTGCCTGGTGTCAACCTCTCCCTCTCCTCCAGCCCATTAGGGACACGCAGCTGGATCAGCACACTGAGTAGTGCTCCCTTTCCCCCTGCAGGCCCAGCACTGCCTTTGCTGGCCCCCTCTCTGCCCCTGAGGAGCTGAGCACCCCCCGTGAGGGGGCCAGCCCTGCTCAGCACCCCCAGCCACTCTGCACAAGCCACGGGCTCCCCGCTTCACTCAGGGATCAGCCCAGCCCCTTGCCAACAGCATCTGCACCAATCTGTTTTCGTAATCCAAGGTTATAAATTACCTATAACCCTCAAATAAAACAGTTCAATGCAGACCAAAAAGCTTTAGCCATCACCTGAAATCTGGCCCCCAGAAACATGCTCTGAGGAGCAGCCTCTGTAGATGAGTTAGAAATGGTGAGCAGCTCCGAGTGGTGAGGTGAGCATGGGCAGTAGAGGAGCATTCCTGTTCCCTCTGCTCTAGCAGGGGAAACTGAGGCAGCTTCTACTGCCTGCCTTTTTTCTTTGCTTTGTACACAAGCCCTGGTTTTAACCAAATTTCCAGCTCAGAAACCAATAGAGAACCTAAAAAGAACTCAAAATGTGATCTGTAGGGTGAAATCTGTCAGCTGAGGCGTGCCAGTAGTTGCCTCCACACCAGTGCAGGGCACAGCAGAGGCTTGGTGAGGAAGCCAGCCCCACACTCCATCCCCTTGCACTGCACTTCCCTGTGGCACCAGTGCTGCAGGGTGATGTGGAGGAGAGGACCAGCACCCAGCACCACAGCAGGGCAGGCAAGGAAAGAAAAAGTGTAGCTTAGAAACGTTCCTAGTTTTTGTGAGTTTGTATGGCAACACTAGTTAAACATAGATTTGTGTATTAACGTACACGGTGTATATTATAAATTAACACGTACCAGAGATATATCACAGTTATGGTATAGAGTGTCATGGCCCCAGCAGAGTGGGATTGTTCTGGTGGGGAGGGCCTCCCCTCCTGCCAAGCAGAGCTCTGTTGCTCAGCCACATGTCTCAAGCAGCAGCTTGGAAACTGCTCTCAGAGCAGGGCAGGCCCAGGAGTTTCAGTGCTCCTGCCACCACCCTCTTCCTCCTGGGAGCAGTGTAACAGTGCTCAGCCTGGGGGCAGGGACACTGTGAAGCCAAGACCAGCTGGCCAGTGTGCTGCTCCCCTCCTGCACCACCTCCAGCTCTGCTCCCACAGGACAGACAGGCCTTGTTTTCCTCCAAGGCTGCCTGGTCCTGCTCCAGCTGCCTGGCAAGCACAGGAGCCCTGCCTTCCCACGGCAGGAGAAGCAGCCAGCCCTCCCCAGCAGGAAGAGCAGGGCAAGGGGAAACCCAGACAGGAGAGTGTGGAGCTGTGGTCTGAAAGTATTTGCACCCCTGCTCTGTCAGCTACAAGATCAGCACTGACATGGGCTGTGGAGGTGGAGGTGGCCCTGCCATGGGACAGTTCTGTATCCACAGGAGTTGTCCCCAAAGCACCAGGCAGCCTGGTCCCACTGCCAGCCAGCAGAGCAGCCACAGCTCCTGTCCCACAGCTGGCTCAGTATGTAATGCAGCTGGAAGGTTTTAACCTAGTCTTGGAAATAATTTAGGGGGTTTTGTTTGATTTTTTTTTTTTAATAAAAACACTTTATGGAAACTGTTTTGTTCTGGGTTTTTTTAAGTAGTTAGTCAAGGAGGAGGAATGAGTGTTGTTGTATTTGACAGATGGGATTTATTGGTGCCCCACCCATGGGGCCCTACACCACCCCAGCTTGTGCTGGTGTGGGGTGGGAGCCCAAAGCACCCTGTGTGAGTGCAGCAGCAGGGGAGGGCTGGCACCTCGGGGCCTCACCTCCTCACTCCCGGGCTGTTTTACTTTCATCACTGTCCAAATCATCATCATCCTCTGTGTACAGTGCATCCACATCCTCCTCGTCCTCCTTCTCCTCCTCCTCTCGAGCCAGCAGCTTCTTGAAGACCTCAAACTCCTCTGGCGTAGAGTAGGCCAGGCTGGCCAGGAAGTCTTTCTCCGGGAGCTGCAGGATGTCCTTCAGTTTTGGGTTACTGGTTTGGGTCTGTCTTTTGTGTGGGGTCTCGTAGAGCCCCCGGCGCTCCAGGAAGATGTGGCGATTCCGGAGCTCGGCAAAGGGCATTTGGAAGAGCCGAGCCTTCACCATCTCCTTCTGCTGGACCCCCATTCTGAAGTAGGCGTACTGCGGGCAGAAGAGGGGGTGTCAGGCACAGCCCTATTCCCCCAGCCGGCTCTGCAGGAACGCGGCTCCCGGTTCTCACCTGGAACTGGTGATGGAGGGTGCGCGGCTCTTCCAGCAGGACGGCGGGGCAGGTCCCCAGCACCTCCCGCAGCTGCTCCGCCGTGAAAAGGCAGCGCTCCCGCAGCAGCCGCACCGCGGCCTCCAGCCTCCTCCGGGGCACGTGGAAGAGCTGGGGGCAGCGGCTCAGGGCCCGCTGCAGCCGCCCTGCGGGCAGCACCAGCTCAGCGGGCATGGCTCAGCGGCACAGCCCCGCTGTCCCCCCGCGGCCCCGCTCCCTGCCCTACCTCCGTCCAGCCCCAGGCGCCGCAGCTCCTCGGCGCGCTCCCGGAGCCGCTCCGTGGGCAGCCGCAGCAGCGCCGGGCTCCGCTCCAGCAGCGCCAGGGCGGCCTCGGCGCTCAGCCCGAGCAGCAGCAGCTGCGCCGCCGCCGCCTCCCGGTGCTCGGGGCCGAGCCGGGGCTGCAGCGCCAGGAGCCGCCGGGCCTGCTCCTGGCTAAAGCCCATGGCCCGCAGCGCCGCCAGCTCCCCGCAGCCGCGCCGGGCGCCCGGCCCGGGGGCGGCGGGAAGCGCCCGGCCCGGCCCCAGAGCCCGCCCTGGGCCGCGCAGCAGCAGCACCAACAGCCGCCCCGCCATGGCCGCGGCGTGGGAGGGGCCGGGCCTGCCCCGCTCCGCCCCGGCCCGGAACGGCCGCGATCCCGCCCTGGGCAGCGCCGGGGGAGCGGGGGAAGGGGCGGGGTGGGAGCCGGGCCCGGCAGGGGCTCTGCGGGCGCGCAGGGCTGGAGCAGGCGGGGCGGGCACAGCCCGGTGCCCCGGGCAGAGAGCGGGGCAGGAACAGCCCGGTGCCCCGGGCAGAGCGCGGGCGGGAACAGCCCGGTGCCCCGGGCAGAGAGCGGGGCAGGAACAGCCCGGTGCCCCGGGCAGAGCGCGGGGCGGGAACAGCCCGGTGCCCCGGGCAGAGAGCGGGGCGGGAACAGCCCGGTGCCCCGGGCAGAGAGCGGGGCGGGAACAGCCCGGTGCCCCGGGCAGAGCGCCTCGCCGCTCCGATCCCCGCAGAGCCGATCTCCACCGGGGCAGAGCCGGGGCGCGGTGCTACAGAACGCAGGTGAGGGCAGGATGTTGGAGACAGCAGAGCCCAAAGCTGGATTCAAAGCTAATTAGTAATTAAGCTGAGTCCTGTTGCTTCTCTGCAGCGCTGCAGCAGCCGGCCAAACCGCTGCCTTCCTCCCAAGCAGCCTGGCCCCGGCTGACCTGTACCTCAAAATGTTCCTGTTATCCATGTTTCAACCAAACTCTCTTTATTGAATCTATTTTTTCTTCACAATATCTCTGTCTCATCAAAACCGAGGACTTTTCCTGAATACAGACAGGACACTGATATTAAAAAAAGGGACACTACCAACCCACCCCTCCCACCCAAATCATGCAATTACATGTCTGGTTTTAGTCTTTGTGCACACATACTCCAGAAAACCAACATGCATGTTTTCATTCATTTATTCATTCACTTTTCAAAAAATATATAAACTACATATAAAAAGTAAAACCAGTCAATAAAAATATTTATGAAAAATTTAAACAACATTAAATCTTTGCCTCACATTTTTTAAACATGTCCTGGGTAAAACCAGCAATAAACTGAGTATATGTGGGTATCAGCAGGTAACCTTCCAATGGGACCCATGCTGCAAACAGAGCTCAGAGTTTTCTAAGTCGTTCCTAGCTGAAGAAGCCTTTAAAGCGAGGTGTCAGCTGGCTCAGCAGAGGCAAACACCTCCTGCCAGGTGTAATGTGCCAGGTTCACAGGCTGGCGTAGCCAAGGAGCCTCTGCCAGCCTGGCAAGGGTCATGCGCTGCTCTGGATCGGGGTGCAGGAGCCCGGCCAGCAGATCCATGAGCCCTGGGCAGAGACAGCAGAGGATGGCTCAGGCTGGAGTTTAGGCAGGTTGGGAATGAGAGATACAGTCTGTGTTCAAAGAATGACAAATCTCCTGAACTCTGCTGCACTGAGCAACCCAAATCATCACAGAACATATTAGGGAGCATTTTTTCAGTCTTCCCCTTTATTTCGGGTGAAAAATCACGGCTTATACTTTCCCAGGAGATCTGCTCCTTTTGGAAAGCAAATGGGAAGAGCTCTGCCTTGGATTGCCAAGCAAACTGTATTCTATTTGCCACCTGTATGGCAGTTGTCTTCTGTTCAGTGGGCATTTTTCCTTATCTCTTCCACAACCACTCCTCCCTCTGGGGGGACACCTGCTGATAACAGCTATTGAATGTCCCTGCATGGCTGATAAGAACTACAGCATCCCACTGGGAGATGTGAGCCCAGAGGGAGGAGCCAAGCATTCCTACCTGGATATACTCTGGAGGTTCTGGAACACCAGCACAGCTTCTCCACTGGATTCCCAGAGGAACAGCAGCTGCCTCTTCCACTGGATCTTCAGAGAAAGACTCCATCCTTCTACAGGATCCCTGCTCCAGCAGAACCACCCCTGACACTGCAGGAGGGCTGCAGCCACAATTCCAATGGGACTGCTGCCAACACCCTGACCCACAGGGTGTCGGGTTGGCTCTGTCAGTTTTGTTTTGGTTTACTGCATTGTTTATTTTATCCTTTTATTTTCTTCCCTAATAAAGAACTGTTATTGCTGCTCTCATATTTTGCCTAAAAGCCCTCCTTAGTTTCAAATTTATAACAATTCAGAGGGAGGGGGTTTACATTTTTCCATTTCAGAGGAGGCTCCTGCCTTCCTTAGCAGACACCTGTCCTTCCAAACCAAGACAAGCTCACCTTCAGACACAGGGCGAGGAGGACTCAGGACAGCTGCCAAGGCCTCCTCCAGCTCACAGAAGGGATTCTCCCCAAGCACCAGGGTGTAAAGGGTGATGCCAAGTGACCACATCTCCAGCTCAGGGCCATGGTACCTGTGCAGAGATAAGCTTGCTTCAACTCAGATTGCAATTACAGAGCTGTATGCTAAAGAAAGTGAAAAGAAAAAATGGGCCTTGAAAGCCCTTGCTTCCAATATTTATTTTAACATAGGAAGTTTGTGGGGATTCTAAGAAGGTTCTCATGTGTTTGAGGAGTCTGCATTATCCTTCTGCAGGAAATAAAACCAGCTACAGAACAGCCAACCAGTTTCTGTTGATGAGTATGAGGTGTAACATGCACCCAGACTTCCACATACATAAACTGGTGACAAGAACTAACCCCTCCACCTTCTTCATCATCAGCCAAAACTGTCAAGTAAATATTTAACTGCAAGAGCAAACACATCCTCCTAGCCCTTTCAAAACAAAAGTTACTTGGAAAAAACTATTAACTATCTCAATTCCATCTGAGAAAACATGCCAGTTCCTTCACACAGTGAGAGGTGGAACTCCCAGGGCAGAGCTGCTTGCTTCACCTTTCATCTTATTCCCAGCAGGAATTTCCTCTCCTCCTTGCATTGCTTCTCCCCCCACTGCTTTAGGAGGAGGACCCATGGAAACAGCTGTGAAGCAGGAGCAAGATCCATCCATTACAGCAGTAATTGTAAAAAATTACTGTAAAACTGTAAAATCCCCTGTGATGGGGAGGCTTCCTTGTGGAGCAGCTATGAGAGCACCACCTGCCAGGTACAGAGCACTTGGAGAGGGAGAGGAGAGGGAAGAGAGCCAAGATTTAGGCAGCACATCCAAAACAGCAGCAAGAGAAGCTGCAAGGAAAGAATCCCTGAGTCCCAAGGAGTACAAAAATCAGTGGGGAGATGAACAAGGATCAAACTGCAAAAATTCAAATAGAGGGAAGCACGTAGAAAAGAGAACAGAGAGGATGAGAGTGGGAGGATACAAAGCACAGACATGCAAGGAGAAGGTGCAATCAACAGCAATACCTGCTTGCTCCACGTCTCTGAAAGAGCAGCTTTTGCTAGAGAGAGCCTGACAATAGATTTAGAAATTATTTTGTACATATTCAAGCTTTTACATCTTGATTTCTGTCACTAGAGTGCCCTACTTTGTATGCACTCAGACCTTCACAGTGATTTCTACCACTGCAGTGCCTTAAATCTCGCTGCATTTCCTGTGGTGGGATACTCTAGCAGCATTCCAATGGCACAGCAGCTTGGCTTCTCTCTTCCAGCCCTGCCCACATGGGTTATTTTTGGTGTGATGGCACAAAAACGACTTTTCAGAGGGTGACATACGGTTTGCCAGACAGCACTTCTGGTGAGCAGTATTCAATTGTCCCACAGAAGGTATAAAATAATTTCCCAGGTTCCAGGTAGGCAGCTGAACCAAAATCCACTAATTTAATTGTGAAATCTTCAGCAATGACAATATTTTCATCCTTGATATCTCTGTGAAGGATGTTCCTACAGTGGAGATACCCAACAGCTGATACAAGCTGGAAGAGACAGAAGGAACTGGGTGTTACTACACAGAGTCCCTGAATAATTGATGTAGCATCACAGCTTTCCCAGAGCCACACTTTGGCTTGTTTTGACACTGCCTAAACAAGATTTACATCCTAATTATGGAAACTGAAATGGCCTCAGGCCTGCCTGTCATCACTGCTGCAGTGCTCTTGGAAGAGACACTTTAAAGAGATTTTGCTGCTTTCATCTCACAGATGTGCAGGAGGAGGGGATGCTGCAGTCAGGATGTGATTGAGAGCATTGGAGCTACAATCCTGCAAGTTACTCTATTTTTATCCCAGCTTCATTTGGAGGGTCCTTTGGTTTCTCCAGAAGGATATTTTACTGTGTGCCTTCCATGCTGCAGGATGACAAAGCATTTGAGAGCCAAGTTTGGTATAAATAACATAGTCATTCTTTTTCCTGCACGATTCATGCTTTAATGCCATAATTAAGGATGATATGAGAATGATATCACCTTGGAGATGATCCTGACTCCTACAATGTTTTTAACAAGAAAAGCAGATGGCTGAGGGAGAAAAGTTTCTATTTATAATACAAATCTGCCTCTGCAGAGAAATGCAGTGCAGATCTGAGGGAACAATTCAGCCTTGCAAACCCCAGGCTGGGTTAAGGAAAGGGCTGATCCATCACAAGGCTAAAGGGACACCTTTGGCTTCCATCTTCCATCAGCACCCCAAGTGAGGGCAGGGTGGGCACAGCAAGGGTGTGTGGGGGTTACCACATGCACAGCAATTCCTGCATACCCTAGAGCAAGGAATTTACTTCAAAACTCTGAGGAGAAATTACCTGGGGACTGGTGCTGTGGTTAACTCACTAAACAAAGGACAATTCAGCCCTCAGGCAAGCTCCTGGCTCATGGGAAACTACCCTGAGTTACTTTGCATTATGCCACCTTAAAATCCAATATAATTTTTGATTTAAAGAGCAGAGCCCTTTACCCCTGTAACCAATCTAAACTAAGCACTGAAGTAAGTGAAAACGTGGCTTTTTGCAGGCTTGGGGCAGCTTCTGTGAGTTTTCCTCCTCCCTTAGAGGAAATGTGAGTGCTACATGAAGTGTCTGGGTGACAGGGGCTGTGAGCTGTCCTGGTGACAGCTGAGGGGCCATGGCTCCACAGGAAACCCTCACAGGCAGGAAGGTCCTGGAAAGGCTTTTTTGTTGTTTCTAAGTAAACCTTAACAAGGTTTCTGCAGGCAGATTTCAATCAGCCCTACAGAATGGTGAGGAAAGGTTCTGCAAGTGTTGAGCACAACTCCAGTGCCAGTTGATCAGCCAGTATTTAATGGAACAGAATCCTGGTTCTTACATTAACCAATTCTCACCTGTATGTGGCAATTCTGCTCTCACCTGCCTGAATATGTAACTTGCTAATGGCTCATCCAAGTTGGGCTGATTATCAATAAATGTAAAGAGGTCCAGACCAGATCCATGCTTCTCCATCACCAGCTGGAAGAAGCATTCATTTTCAAACACATCCAGCACCTATACATAAAAGACCCGTTTAATCATGTGCTTCATCCTCAAAAGTGCATTTTTTTTAACAAACACTGTTCTCCTCTTGGAGATTGAATTGGTGTATATTATAATCTTTAAAGTCTCATTTCACTGAGAACAAATGTTTCTAGAAAAGAGTACAGAATTAAAACTGGGAGCAGAATTAAATCCAAGAGGAATTCTCTTTCTGAAGCAAAAAAACCAACCAACCAACCAACCAACAAAACACCAACAACTCCAAAACCAAAACCAGCAACCTCAAAACAAAAAGTATGAAACAAGATGTTTCCAGATTATTTACTGAACTGGTTGGTACATGTTCAGTTGTGACATCACACTTCCAAGATATGCATCTTATCTTGAAATAGCTTTTTTTCTGTTAAAAATCCCATCTTCAGATCAGTTTGGGGTAAAAGTGTGGACAATCTGCTGTGACCCACCCTCCAAAACAAAGCATAATAAATAGGTTCCTTTCTCTCCTGGAAAGACAGATTCAGTAAAGGACACTTCACTCCTGAAGAGGAACATCAGACACGCAGCATGCAAACAAACCACCTGGTGCAGTGCAAACTGCATCAGTTCCCAGCCACTGTACCTTAATGATACTGGGGTGCTGCAGCTTCTGCAGGATTGCAATTTCTTGAGTGACCCTCCCCAGGTCAGGATCATCCACCCAGCAGTCCTCCAGCACCCTCTCCTTCCAGATGAACTTTACAATAACCTACACAGACAACAGCATTCAGCATCATCTGCCAAAGCATGCCTTGGAGTGTCAGGTAAATTAATTTCCAGGAAATCTGTTAGTGCCTCATATTACTAGAGGCATGAAAGTAACCTCATGTGAATAGCTCAGAGTATATTTGAATGTGTTTAAATTAATTTAGTCCTGGAAGCTAAATGATACACATAAATGGAATCTATTTATTGCTGCTCTGAATTCCAAAGGCTTTGGCAAGCCAGCTCTCTTATCAAGCAGTTACAGCACATGGGTGCAGTGGAGGGAAAGAACACTAAACATCCATGCAGGAGAAACACCAGAACTTGCCCTCTGAGCACCCAAAATACTTCTCCTGGAAAAGAGGAGGTGCCATCATCTCAACACATCTACTCCTCATTCTTGAGTCATGGCACAATACAGATTTTGAGGTTTGCCATTCTCTTTAGTAACAGAAGACTAAAACCTATAATTCTGTAAAGATTAATGTCTACTTCTTCCAACAGGTTCAATTAGCTGCATTAATTAGTTCATTAACTCATTCTGCACCTGTTGTCTCAGGTAACATTTATACACAACATCAATGCAAATGTTTTGCTATCCTGTTTCCATTATAGATTTCTGTTTAAACAAAACAAAACCCCAAACTACCAAAGAGAAGCTTTTGACAGTATAATGTTAACAGAAAATGAATGCTCTAACCTTTCAGTTTTCATCCTAAATTATTATTGCAATAGAGCAACAAGAAATACTTCACCTCCTGCTGATCTTTCTTGCTCCTGGCACTCCAGACAAAGCCAAAAGAGCCTTTGCCAATAAGATTGAGAGTGCTGTAATTTTTTGCATATTCTCCCTCACATGCTCTTAATCCTTCAAGATCTTCAGCTCTTTGGGAATTGTTGAAAAGTGAAGCTGATCTGATGGCCTAAGTACAGATATATAGGTTACAATAACAGCAAAAAATGAACAGGCACAGAATCACATTTATAAAATTAATAAATACTGAAAAGAACATGCACATCTGCAAGAATAGATAACATGAGGAATCCTTGGTAGAACTGCACTATATATATAATATGTATATATATATATGTGTGTGTATATATATGTGTGTATAAATATATATATATAGAGATATATGATAGTGAATATCCTGCAGTTTGGAACTGCACTGTTCAGGCTGGAAAGGTAACACCAGAAGCGTTACAAAATAGCAATTGAGATTTTGTTTTAGTATATAAAAAAAAAAGTAGGGAAAAAAGAAACAGCAACATCCACCCCACCAACTCATGTCATTAATATGAAAATCTTCTTGACTTTAGCTTCAGCTTAGCAGTCAAACAAGGAGAGAAATGCTCAATATTCAGAGGTAGGATTTCTTACTTCTCCAAGAATTTTAGTAGAAAGATCAGCAACAGACTGGGAAGAGTTTGCCAGGCTGGCAAGGAGATGCTGAGTCTTTGCCAGAGCTTCTTTTTGGCTCTGTGAAATGTCTTTCACCACCCAGACACAGAAAAGCACAGTGGGATCCTGCAGCTCTGCACATTTCACCTCGAAGTGTATGCCTGCAGAAACAGGTGAGGAAATGAAAATGATAGAATGTAACTTTAGTGTTGAACAAGACCACAGATGATTTAGGACAAAATTCTGAGCTCTTGACAAAAAGTGCAAAATTTGGGGAACAGCTGCTCAGTAAAGAATCATCAGAGGGGCTGACACCAGCACAGATCCTTCTAGAGATATCTATCAGCTACCTCCAGAGTTCCCACTCCAGCAGAGACTTGTCAGGGTCCAATTATGATTATTCACTTCACACTGTTATTCTAGATTACATAAAAACAGGGATTTTATTCAACAAGCCACTGGATGCAGCTGAAGGAGTGAATGAAGCAAATTCCATGATACAATTTTAATTTACAGTTTTACAGTGGAGTTTGTATTTTCTGTTCAGAAAAAGTTATTGGGTTTCCACTTTTTAATTGTGTTTTGAGAGTATTTCTGACTTTTCAGTAGGCATTAATTTCTTACCAACTTTGTATTTTATACCACCTCCCTTTCTGATACCCTCTGGGTAGACTTAAATACCATTTTTTCTTCTAGATGCTTCTTCCTTTGTCTCCACTGTGAGCTTCTAACCAGAACTGCCTGCATTTTGCAAAACTGTGGGTGAAAAGGAGCACCCAATAAGAGTTTGGGAAGGAGACAAAGTTTCACTTACTGAATTGTGAACCATCTCTGTGACAGCAATTCCCAGTGTAGCTGCCTTCCAGAATCTCCCAGGTCAAAGGAGCTGCTGGAATTAGCCTGCCTTCTTCTTTCACTGGGGTGGATGTTACTTTGATCTCCATATTTTGCTGCCTGAGGAACTGACAGTGTTCTTCAGGCCTGCCTTTGCTATTCAGGGGATTTCTGTTGGAATTGTCCCCCACAGTTTCTGCAAGGGTTTCAGGTTGCTCAGGAAATGCTTTGGAGGATTCCTCAGAGTTTTGTAAATGTCTTCTGGAGGCCAGCCATCCAGAATCAGCTCCTGTGGCAGCAGCACTCAGCAGCTGCTTTCCTTGAAGAGTGGAAAAGGCACCGTTGGTCTCAATGATCACATTGGAGCAGCATCCTCCTGCAAGAGCTGCAGTAACACCTACAGAACTCTCTGAGCTCCCCTTGACACCAACATTCAGCCCCAGTACCTCAAGACCAGAGCAAATACAGTTCAGTTCAGATTCTTTCACATCTTCAGAGGCTGTGGCAGCTCCTGGTGCACAAGCACTGCAGCCTGGTTTATTTCCTGAGCAAACACCACAGCCAGTTTTTCCTTCACATGCAAAGAAGGTGGAAGGATCATTTAGCAGGCAGTTGTCAACAGCAATATGCTCCAGGCTGGAATGCTTTGCATCACCATCGAGTTTGTTTTTGACACCTGCCTGGGAACCATGTGGCTCTTCAAGTCTTGTCTGCAGGTCAGAGCTGTCCCAGGCCATGGCTCATCCAGTGTTGGTGTTCCAGGTGAGTTCCATGTGGCTGCAGAAGGCAGCTGCACTGGGTCACAGGCTGGGGCATTTAGAATTTCTTCTAGTCTGGAACAAACAGGCAACAGTTACTGCAGGAGATCCTGCACTGTGACTGCTTCTCTCTGCAGTCTTCAAGTTCTGACCTAAATCTCACTGTTGTGAGTCAGGTGATGTGAGAGAGCCTTGCAGAGAGCATCTTTTGAGAATTATTTAATCCTGAAGTTTCCACTGTTCTACACTGTGCCACTGCTCTAATTGTGTCAAGCCAGTTTGTGGGATAAGGCTCTGGTGGGCTGAGAACCCATCTGTAGCAAGGCTGTCCTCAGTGCAGAGACTCAAAATTATCAGCAACATCATGATTGCAAAATAAGAAAACTGTCCTACTGTATAATACCCATTTAAATATGGTCATTATTTAAAACCTGGACCAATAGATTTATTTCAAGTTTAAAAGCAAAAGGCAGAAAGCTGTTTGCACAGGCATCCAAAATCCTGACAAATTTATCAAAGAGCAGGTACACTCAAGTGACACTCTTTCCCTATGGATAATTTCCTTCTCTAGCTTAATTTCTAAATATAAATCATAAACCATTTAACACCACCAAAAAAAAAAACCAAACAAATACACATGGGAGGTGTTTTGCCAGTTGATGGGGGTGATGGAATGGGCATAGACACCAGTGGAAAGAATGGTCTTATTTTACTATTAATATTCAGGCAACACAGAAGAAAAAAGATACATTTGATAAACAACAAGGTCATTACCCACTCAGCTTTAGCAACAAGCAAAAATAAGCAAGGTGATGCATCTAATCATTACTATAGGAGAAAGAAAAGTGATTGAGAAAGATCCATCAGCAATTGCCTAAATATTTTACCACCATGCAGAGTCTGCAATTGCTGGGGAGCACCTTTCTTAAGTGAGGACCTGGAGAACCCTTCCCAGCAACTGGGAAAATCCCATGCAGTGCATTCACCTGTAGGTGAGGTCACCAAGTTTGCCCAAAAAGGGGTCCAGCTTTATAGGCCCAAATCAAACAGTCCAAATGACTTTTTGTGCAGAAAACATCTGCTCTGATGGCCCACTTCTCAACCAGACAGGGCCAGGGCTGAGAGGGTTTTGCCTAAAATATTCTACTAAGAAACCTCCAGGGATATCTGTTGGGACAATTTCTTAATATACCTTACACAAGGTTATACAAATGTCTCTACAACAGCAGGTTTGGCATTAAGAACAACTAATATAAATGTTTTGATCATCTATTTTTAACTAAAGAACTTTGATGGTATTAATAGCATTCATGCTCAATATTCATCTTTTAAGTCAATTTGGTGCTTAGGCTGCTGTTCAGGTCTCAGCAGGATGTTTCCAGTCCTGAAAACAGAAGTTCTCCTGTCTGTCCAACAGGAGAGGGATTCTCCATCCACCAGGGTTTGGAGATATGCTTTGACAGAAACCCAAGCCCTGAAAAAACAGCTATTGCCCAGCTACCTGTAATATTTTAGACTAAATCAATTAGTTTTGTGTCAGGCCATTAATAATGGAACTGTTTGAGAAGTATGCAGAATATCTACATTGGGTCACTTGTGTGATGATTTTTTAAATGATCACATTTCAAACACTTTTATCCACCTAAAGTGTTTGCTTAAAATATTAATTGATTTCCAGAATTATACCATGTCCAAAAATTTCTAACAGGGAAAATACAAAAGCTTAATACAGCTTTATAGTGTTCATATAAACACATAAGAAATAAATAAATGCAGAACTGTACTTTTAATAATCCATCCACAGCACAAGGTATTTTGCAAACATTTCCATTAGTAAAAATGCAGCATAGAAAAAACAATGAAGCAGAGCACTTACAGTCCTTACTTACAAGTATGATATGAGAGATGTAAACCAGGAGAGCACAAAAAAATGACACCATCAGCCACTTTAAAAAGCAGCAAGAGCTGTGCTGTAATAGTCTATACCTTAAATTGGATAGTAAATATTTACTGTGGTGGAGAAAACCACAAGTGTAGCAGAGTTGTAGCTAGAATTGTAAATGTGGAAGGCTTAAAATTTGACTTAAGATAGGCCATGAGCATCAGATATGTACTTCTACAGAATTTCTAACCTTGTAACAGGAAAAAGACCTGGAAATGTATAATAAAAAATGGCTGGATTTCAGGAACACAGTTTTAATGGATGACCTGACAGTTATGCCAAGCACCAGAAGGAATAGCACTTAGAATTCCCTCCAGATAACCTGATTTCAGTGCAACACCAGCTGGAAGGAGATAAACATCCACTATTTATGATTAGTGAGCCTAATTCCCTTCGTCTGGATGAAACATTTGGTCCCCTTTAGAGCTGGAATTTCTGTAACTTTACAATAATAGCTTGTGCAGATAAAAATAAAAATCTAAGGCAGGGCCAGCTCAGGCTGTCTTGCAAACAGCACTCAGATTCTAAAGACAGCAAGGCATGGAAGGCTCTTGCTACACCTTCCCACAGACATCAAACAGGTGAAAAAATCAGCTTTTGCTGGTGATTGCCATCACAGCTCTTTATTTTGCCAAGTGAATATGCAGTCTGTGAAATGCCTACCTATTATTGGGGGTGGATGCTGCTTCAGGAGGTGAGGGAGGAGAAAAGAAACTGGTCCCATTCTTTTGTTTATTCTCATCATGTATTAATTTGGCATCTTTGTGTTGTTGCTCCAACTTCTGCTCTTCATCTCTTGACAGAAGGTGTGCTAAAGATGCAGCCAAGAAACTGCTCTCTGTACCAAACAGGAAACAAAACCACACCAATTTAAACTTTTATATTTAGGTTTCAGAGGCTACAGGGATTAAAAATAAACTTGGAACTGCCTTGGTCTGTCTTTTTCCTAAGGAATTGAGTATAAAAGGCTTGATTGAGGCAAAACAGTCAAAATACAAGCATTCCATTCTACTTTGAAGTCACCACACGCAGGAATTTACATGTTTTAGGGCTGCCAAAATTTGCTTTCTAGTAAAGCTCTTGGGCAGATATTGGTATCACATGTTAGCTACTTGAATTGAAGTTCAGAGGCCTAAAAAAATGCCAATAATGTAAAGAGACTGAAATTAAAATGATCATACTGCAGCAGCATTAAAAAAAAAAGCTCAAAGCACACATACACAGCCCATTCCAAACCCATATAATGGAAAGGTTTGGACTGGATTTATGTAACTCACTGAAGCTGTAAGATAAAAAAAAGAATATAAACATGTTTGAAAGAAGAGGAAGTTAAGGTCTTTCCTTCCCCAGTGACAACAGATCAGAAGAAAAACATGAGTTTGGAAGATGAAGCAAACCAAGTGTTATTGCTGCAGAAGAAGGCAATGAGTGAACAAATCTAGATTTGAATCTAGAACAATGTTTAATTAGTAAGAGCTGAGTGCCAGCAATGCTTCCTCACTGAAGAACTGAACTACTCCCAGATTAGGGGCATCACTTCATCCAAGAATTACCTAAGGAATTGTACACTGTCTACTAACTCTTCTTTGTTTCAGTGGGGTGCATTGGTTTCAGCACAGACCTGCATTTCTAAGCCAAAAAAAAAAAAATAGGGGGAAAAAAAGGAGACAAAAGCAGCCTAAAATGTGATATGGGGGAAAGGATGAACTTGCTGGTGTTGGGCAGAGCTGGCTGGAAAAGACAGATATGGAAACACGAGGCTTCTTTGCTTCTGTTTATTCATGTTGTGTTCAGAGAAGTAAAAATTTTGGTAAATTTTGGTAAATTCTGGTGCAAACTTCATCAGGGGAATAACTGATGCCTCCCTGATTGAAATACAGCAACCATAACATTGACTATTAGCCAGCAGCACAAGCCAATTCAGAATATTCGATTTTTCCCTTAAAATATTAATCCTAAGTAGCTACAGCTCTGGTGCAATACAGTCACAAAAGCTATATTTTACACATTTTAAAATACCACAGGGTCCTAGCAGGGAAGGGAGGGAAGGGAAGTGCTTGCTAAGTACAAAGTGTTCTCTATGCTCACTGTGATTTCCAGATTGGATATTCAGTTTTATCTTCTTGGCAACAAAGAGAGAAGCTCAATCTTAGGTGAAAAATTCTCTTTACCCGAGGTTACAGTGGAAACCTGATTTTAAAACTGCGTGGAGGGGCATTGCTTTTATGAAGAATGTTCTCTTTTTTGTGGGTGAACCTCTTGTCTCTGCTCTTTTCCCCTTGGTCACAGCAGCCAGAGCCAGCTGTGGCAGGCAGTGACACCTTCAAAAAGGCACTCACCTTCTGTCCCTGTGGGATCATCCAGAGGAGGGAAAGGCAAAGAACAGCCACTGCTTCTTCCCATGTTGTTATAGAAACCAGGGATCAGGAATGTAATGTTCTAAAACAAAGAACAAAACCTTATAAAGCTAAGCCAACTCTCACAGGATGGGGGCAAATGCTGACAATCCCTGTCTGGGAGCCTGATTCTCATGGACAGCCAGGCAAAAGGGATCCACATGACCAGAGGAGAACACAGAACTGTGCAGCTTGCCTTGGGCTACTTGAAATCCATAGCAGCTCCTCAGCTCTGCAAGTCTCAGCAATTCCAGCATGGGAATTCTCATGTCATCCCACACCTCACTCACCAAGCATGTGGAACACAGGGGTTTTGGGATGGCAAGGAGTGTAAAACAGCTTCACAATTCCAGTGGGAATGCTGCTACATGTAGCAGTCTTCTGGGAGAATATGAACTTATCTTACCTTTCCCAACAGATCTTTCTTCTCATAGCCAAAGAGCATTAAAGCAAAACTATCTGTGATACCACAGATGATCCCATCTGACTGGACAGTGATCAGGCCACTGATGGTGGAGAAAACCACAACGGTAGCAGAGTATTGATAGCCTGGGAGAGATCCTTCTGCCTGTGGAATCTCATCTTTCTGCACTGCTTGCTGCTCCTCCAGATGGGTGACTTCCAGCTTTAAACTGAGAGGAAACATGGTGCCCTCTCTGCATCGGCCTGCAGCTCGCTGGATCCTGAGGTTCTGAATCAAAGCAAAAAAACCCAAACAAACAAAACTCAAATACAACCTCTAACTGAACAAATGTTCTGGGTTTATTGCAGTGTTCATATAAAATGAAGCAGGAATTCTCAGGAAAAAGGAGCAGGAAAAGAAAAGGAACCAATCTTGTGAGTATCAAAATGAACAACATCTGTTTTTTTAAGGATTTGGAATCCAGTGTTGAACTACTAAATAAACCTCCTGAAGATGAAGACCAGTCTATGCTGCAGCTTTTCAACAAATTAGGCATTCACAAGAAGGCCTCCTTCAACTCCCTATCTGCCCATTTTCATGGCATTTACAAGACCTGGGTATTCCTTCACTCTTCAGACAGACATGATTAAAATGGGATAAAGAATTAGAAGGAATCTTAAAGAGCTTACAGAGAGAGCACAGTGTCTTACAAAGCTAGGATGAGAGGTCAGGGCATGGTCTCATCCCAGGATAGGAACTCTTCAGACAGCAGCTTCACAAAAAGGCAGCCCACCCTTTCCCAGGGGAATCAGGCTTCTCTCTGAAAAGGCTTTGTTCTGTTGTGGAAAGAGGGAAAGCAGCCTGCACCCCAAATGGCAAGGCTGTGGAAGAATGAGGCTGGTGCTCATACTGTACCTTTGGGATTTTTTTGCCTAGAGGAGGGATCTGCACAGAAGGAATCAGGTCCTTTATGTGGAGTCCAACTACTGCTTCCAGTGTTGGGTAGCCATGGAGATGAGCATAAAGGAGATCACAGGATGTAATGTTTCCCTAGGGAGGAAAATTTACAGGATTGTTAAATTTTTAACATTTTAGCCACAGTCCACTCAATGCTTTGACAATGGTTTCTGCAGTTACCTAAGCAGTGGCAGGAAAGTTCATTCTGCAGTCTTTGGTGGACACAGGTCACTCAGCAAAAGCAGACCCAGCACAAACCAATATTCCCATATCACTGTGCAGGAAGCCTGCCCTTTGCCTGGAGAGAGGCAGAGGTGTCCAGTGCTCCTCACAGAACTGTTCCTCAGCCAGATGATCCTGGACATCCAGGAACACAAGGACATCCCTACCCCAAAGCATCAACCCCCTGCCAAACCAGCACTGCTCAAGGATAAGATATCCCCAGAGGATAGAAAGTGCATTTCTGTGTGGGTTATCAAACACATCAGGGTGAGCCTCACCAGGGGTCCAGCACAGCTCCTGCATGCTCAGCCCTGCTTTGTCCCTCCATGGACACACTCCATGTTCACAAACAGCAACCTGTGCCTGCTGCCTTTCAGACACCTTCCACTACCACAAAACCCTCACAAACTGCAGACACCTTCCACTCCCACACAAACCCTCACAAATTGCAATCTTGTTTGATTCTTAGGAAAACACTTACCTCAGCTGTGAAGGAGACACGAGCTGAAAGTCTCTCCACTGGTTGCAGCACAACCACACAACGTTGAGTGTCCTTGCTTCTTATTTGCCTCAGCCAGACTGAGACAGGGATCTTCTCATTGAGGTGGCCAATAACATCCACCTTCCCACCAGATCCAGAAATGGAGACATGACTTACTAAGATTGTGGTTACTTAGAAGGAATTTCAAACAGGACTAATATACTGAGCCAAGATACCTCCCTATCATTATTAGAAAAACACCATTTCTTGACTACTTACTATTATTTTACGGGAACAAACATTTTAATACAGAGATTTTTATACAGTTTTAATACAGAGATTAAAATGTCTGAAAATAAGACACAAAATGTTGTTACTTTTGTGTCATCTCTCCTCATCTCAGGAAGTCTAAAGGCATAAAGACTTCAGAATAATAAATGTCCCACTCTAACACCTTGCACTCAGTGTGAAGTGCCTCTCAGAAATCTCCTATTTAAGGGATGTCCCATGGTGTTAATGAACATTCCCCATTAGTAACACAGTCCTTACTTTCAGCTGCAAAACCAGCAGTTTAATTTCTTTTGGGAGGAGATTCTTCTCAGATCAAAAAATGTTTATTTATCTTATAGCCTGCAAGGCTCATCCCAAGCCTTTTCTGATTTTATATTATCTTGACAGAATGGGTTTATGATTTACACAGTGACTCCTATAAAGTGTTTGGAACAGTTTGGATTAAGTGCCTCTGTCAGACATTTAATTTAATTCTCACTGAATCAAACTTAGATCTTTGCCCCCACCCCATATCCAGCTGAGGATTCAGGAAGATAAGGCTCTGAGATACCAACAATTTCAGTTCAAAAATAACACACCAGAAAGAATATGAGCTCATTTTCCAAGGACACTCTAGTGGCAACTCACAACAGCAGCAAAATAAAATAACATGGAGATTTTCTCATGCAGTTCTCTTAGAAATAACCCCATTCCAGACAAAATATCAATTCCACTCTTTTTCACTAACTATGGTGTTTTGACACAGACATTTCACAGTATTTCAATGGCTTCAACCTTTATAATATGCACAATCCAAAATGAGATTTAAAATATTTTTTTAAATGAAATATTTTTAAAAATTCAAATATACTTTTAAGGACCAGACAATTGGGAAATTTTCCACAATAGACTTTTTCCTTGTTAAGTAATTTTTTAAAAATTTAATGTCCTTTAAGTTCTGATTTGATCATGTCACAGTGACTCCATGTGTTGACAGCTGCAAGGTTCTCATGGGTGTCCCCTTAAATCATCTTTTGCTTTTTGAATTCCCACACCTGCAAACTTTTAAACCAAACACTCCTGCAAATGACACAATTACCAAATGCCCATGGAGTTGAATATACCAGGAAATTATATAGAAAATGTAAAAAATAAAAAAAAAATCTCAAATCAAAGCCTACAAAACCACTTAATGTGGTGGAGAATATTTCCTTGAACATTTGACATACCACAGCTCCTGAAACCACTGATGAACATTCAGAAGTCTCCAGGTACTCCTCACCCACTGCTTCCCATGCCTCTTGGCCAGATTTGGATATCAAGTGGGACAGCTTCTGACCAATGAGTTCCTGACTACTGCACCCAAACAACTTGCAAGCTTGGTCATTGGCCACTAGGATCTAGAAAAGAACAGAAAAAACCAAACCTAAACAAAAAATAAAAGTTTTTTAAGAGCTCATCATCTCCTCAGGTTGTTGTTTTTAATGTCTCATCCCTTTCTCCTGGTGGAAATAAAATTACTCTTTGCAATTCTGAGTTCATTATAGATTCTTATTTAGGACATCCCTTGCCCACACACCTTTTTGGTTAAGGGGTTTTGAGACATTGCTTTCCTTTTAGGTTTCCTGCCTTCTTTTAACTGCGAACAATGACATCCATGGAGGCAAAACTACAAAGTTGCATTTGCAAGCAAACCTCAGGCAGGCCACAAACTTGCATCCAAGCTCAGAGGTGTGCAGTGATCACACCGGTCACTGGCACACTGGAGCCTGGGCAATGGAGCACGCTGGGACTCGGTGTCTCCAAAGTGGGCAAACCCAAACTGTCAGTTCAAGCTGGCACAGCTCTTTAAAGGCATCAGGACCCAATTTTAGATTCCTCTCAGGAATCCAGGAACAGAGAAATCCTTTCCCTCCCAGTGCAAATGAAATGTTTACTGGGGCAGATGAAGAATCTTGTGCCACCACAAACACATTTCAGGGTTGGTAGTTTACAGAGAGAAGGCTTGAAGCAAATTCTGCTCTTCCTTTCTTCCCTTGTGTGACTCCACAGCTGCATTCTTATAGAAACATTGAATCACAGAAAGGTTTGGGTAGGACAGGACCTCAAAGATCATCCATTCCACCCCCCTGCCATGGGCAGGGACACCTTCCACCAGCCCAGGTTGCTCCAAGCCTTATCCAACCCAGCCTAGAACATTTCCAGGAATGGGGAGACCACAATCTCCCTGGACTGTTTGAGAAAAGACTCAACACATCCTTGTTTCTGTTATTATCCCGTGTATTCTGCTATTATTCTGTGTATTTTGCTAACTACAATGGAAATAATTTTGCTACCTGCAATGGAAATAAACTCCTCAGCCTTTAGAAGACCACTGAGCTGGAGCAGGCTACAAAATGCCTTCATGACACTGATTACTGCAGATTACAGAGAGAAGGCTTGAAGCACGTTCTGCTCTTCCTTTCTTCCCTCGTGTCACTCCACAGCTGCATTCTTATAGAAACATTGAATCACAGAATGGTTTGGGTAGGACAGGACCTCAAAGAAGCAGACAGCACCTCAAAGACCATCCACTTCCACCCCCCTGCCATGGGCAGGGACACCTTCCACCAGCCCAGGTTGCTCCAAGCCTTATCCAACTTGGCCTAGAACATTTCCAGGAATGGGAAAACCACAACCTCCCTGGACTGTTTGAGAAAAGGCTCAACACGTCCTCACTTCTGCTATTATTCTGTGCATTTTGCTAACTACAACCTGCAATGGAAATAAACCCATCAGCCTTTAGAAGACCGCTGAGGTGAAGCAGGCTACAAAATGCCTTCATGACACTGATTACCTGCAGGCACACAAGAGAAAAACAGACACTTTAGCCTTGGTTCACATAATCTCTACCATTTATGGGGGCTCAGTGCTGCAGGTTGTGCTGCAGGTACCTCTGTTGTGCCGGCATCCACGGTGAAGACGGCTTGGTTGGGATTGCGTGCAGCAGCTGGGAGGTGCTGGCTGGATTCCTCCCCAGCTGGGGTGTGCAGAAAGGAGCAAGAACTTCCAGGGGAAGCAGAGAGAGGGGCAGAATCCCACTGAGCCCATGAGTTCCCAGTTTTGCTGGTACAAATGTTACGAGCTGTCAGAGAGGACAAACAGTAAGAGCTCCACTTCTCCCCTGTGAAAACATAAAGGTCAGCAATGTTGGTGTAACAGGAGTATCAGAGGAATGAATTAAAGAATAAAAAAGCTGTCAGCTGAAGCAACTGCCAAGTAATCCCAAAATACATGCTTCTAGGTTTTTAAATAAAATAAAATCAGTGAAACTAAAGAAAACAGAAAATATTCTGATAAATTTATCTTTTTTTAATCTGGAGCACATAAACTTAGTCCATACAACTTGCCAACATTCATAAGTTTTAACCAGACTAGTTAACTTTTACTTTTTACTTAACAGTTTTTAAAATATTTGAAATTTCTCTAATTAAAAATGAAATAGTCATTAAATAATTGCAGTAAGTGCTCAAGCCCTTATTAAAAACAGCATTCGTTGGAAGCCACTTAATTAACTGTTCACAGCATGTGACATTGAAATACCTGTGTCCACACCAATGTTCTAGGCTACAAAGTGCCAAGTGATTGCACTACAATTTTCAAAGGTTCTGGGAGCACCTATCCAGTAATGTTTTCCCTGTAAGCTCTCCCAGCCTGCTGCAATTCCATGGCTCACTGAACAAGTGCAACCTGGCAGATACATATTGCTATTATCTCTAGGTTTGAGGAAGGGGAAGATCTGAAATTGCCCAAAAGCTCCATGGGAACTCAGTCTCGCAGGAGTGCTCACCAGGCAGTGATGCTCCAAGCTGACAGAGCCCAGAGAGGCAACTTCTCCTGCTTTTGCTGCCCGAGGGGAAGGATCTACTTAGAGTATCAGAGTCATTCAAGTGAGTAAGGACTAAGCCTGCTGATGAAGACACAAGGGCCCCTTCAGAGGGGCTGTAGGCCATGATCACACTCGGGTTGCCGGCCACGCGTCTGGAGCCACCATCTGCAAGAGAATCAAAGGACAGAGTCAGGCCGGCAGCAGGGACAGACATTGGCAGGTGACGATACCTCCCGACCCAGTCACAACCCTGTGGTGACAGCAAAACGCTCATTCCTGAGCATCCTGCTATGTCTGTGGGGTTATTACAGAGCTGACTGCTGACCTGCCATCCTGCCCAGGGGAGGTTCCATCCCTCTGTGGACTATTCACAGAAAAGTTACTGAAAAGTTGCATTCCATGATCCTTCTGGGTCCCTTCCAACCCTGTGCGACCAACAGGACTCCGCCAACACATTTCTCTCTGTCAGAGCTGCTGAGCACCCAGCCAGCATCCTCTCCACTTTCTGCTGGCTTTGAAATCAAAACTTTTGGGTAGTTTGGAAAGTCACTCGCAGTTTTGAACCAACAAGTGGAGCGCAGCCTCCCTCCCTCCCTCACACCGACACAGGGAGCCGGCCGGGGGCCCGCGGCACGGATACGGGACGGGACGGGACAGAACGGGACAGGACAGGACAGGACGGGCGGTTCGGGACGGGACAGGAGAGGACAGGACAAGACGGGACAAGACGGGAGAGAACAGGACAGGAGGGGACAGGACCGGTCAGGACGAACCGCTCCGGTCGCAGCCACGGCGGCGGCTCCTCAGGGCGGGCCGCCACAGGCGGAGGGCGCGAAGGGGAGGCAGGAGGGACTGAGCAGCCACGGCACCCAATGGGCACGGGCGCTATGAGAGCGGCACGGAGCGGAGCAAATGGGGCGCCAGCGCGGGAGGAGGCAAAACAGCTCGAGGGCCCGGGAGTCTGTTGGTCCCACCGGCCTCCCCTTCCCCGCCACCGCCGCCACGGCCGCCGCCACACGTGGTGCCCGCGATCGTGAGGCAGCGCAGCCGACCTGCTCCGATGGGGGGGGAGGCTGCGGGTGGAGGCCCTTCAGCAGGGCGGTAGCTGCTCGTCCCAGGGGTTTGTAGGCTGGAGGACGAGGCCGAAGGCAGCGCGTAACGCGTCCGGTTCCAGGCGCCGGTGGAGGGGGAGCAGGTCCCGGCAGAGGGAGAGCAGACTGCCACCCCTCCTACAGAGAACTACAACTCCCAGGAGGCCGCGGGGCGCAGCCGGGGTGGGGGGCTCTGCCCCGCCTCCTGGGCGCGCCAGCTGCGATTGGCTGTGGCTCGGCGGCGGGGGCTGGCTCTGATTGGCCGCGGCGGCGGCGGAGGCGGTTTCCGGAAGGGGCGGTGGGAGGAGGAGCGATATGGCGGCGGAGAGCGGAGCGGGGCCGCAGGAGATGATGGAGGGTGAGAGCCCGCCGGGGCTGCTGTCGGGGCTGCGGGGGTTGGGGAGGCGCGGCCGGCTGCTCCAGCGTTGCCTCCGGGTGGTGCGACTGCCAGCTGCGAGCCGGGGGGGTTTGCGGGCCCTCCGGGGTCGTGCAGCCCCCGAGTGTCCAGCCCGAGGGCCGGTGGCCGGGGGCCGGGCCCTGCCGGGGCCGGGGTGTCACCGCAGGGCGGGATCCCCGCCGGCTCCATGCCCACAGGGAGAACGAGTGGGGTTGTGGAGATGGCCATGACGTAAAAAGTAAAGATAACGAGAAAGAAAGCTTCTGGATGGCGCTGGTTTTCCTTAGTGCCCTGGTGAGACGAGAGGAAAGGCTGAGGGGGCCAGCGAGGAGCTTGGTCCAGGCTCAGGGTGGCCACCCGAGCTGTGGCTCGGTGAGCGTGAAGGGATCTGACAGGTTGTTCTGGGGAGGTTGCTCTTATCTGCGAGGATTTTTTTATCCATGCCTTCACTTCTTCGTGTCATTGGTACTATTGTACATGATACTGATTTTTTTTTTTTTAAGTCTAAAAGCTCTTAAAATGTAATCGTTCTAATTCCATCTCCGTAATCTTTGGAATTGCACTTCATTGATCTAAGAAATTTCCTTTTTCCTCCAGTCTTCTTCCCAGATTGTTGGTTTTAGGAAGATGTGATGGGAGGAAAAAGTGCATCCAAAATCAAAGTAGAAACAAGGGGTAAGAGGCCTTTTATTTAAGACTAAACCTTTCATTTAGTTAACTTAGGATTTCTACTAACTGCCTAGTCGTTTATGTGAATCCTGGTTGTTTTCTCTGCCTGCTGCTCCTGCCCTGTGCCCCGCTGCTGGGAAAAGCCTGATTGTGCCTTTCTGTGTCTTGTGCAGTGGATAAGAGGATCGAGTCCGAGGAGTCGGGGGACGAGGAGGGGAGGAAGCAGGCGGTTCGCTTGGTGACAGAGCTGAGCCAGCAGAGCCTGCGGGATGAGCAGAACGGCGAGAACTCCGCAGGTACCGTGTCAGCCTCAGCGCTGCCTCCAGGAGTCCCGGCCGGCCGCGTGTGCACAGCCTGCAGCACCCCCTGTGCTCCTCCTGGCCGGGTGTCCATGGGAACCTGCCCTAGAGCCAGCCCGCCTCCTGAAAGCTCAATAAATTTGTTGCTAGAATAAAGTTGCCTGCTTTTTATGGAACTGCTATATTAGAGCTTTGATTTTTTTTTTTTTTAATTTTTTTTATTCCTTGCTTATTTACCCATCCGTGTTTCTCTTTGATACCAAAATGCAAAGCATCTTTATTCTTTTCTTTTATGGAAATTTAAAAACCTTATGTGGAAAGATTTTCATTAGAAATTATCATGAGAAGCTTTTCATAATTCTGCCTTAGTTTATGTTGGGGTTTTTTTGGGTTTTTTTTTTTTGCCTAAAGAATTGCCAGATTCTTTTGGAAGATTCCTTTGGAAGGCAACAAAGACTATTTCTAGATGGATTGAAGGAACCTGTCCCTTTTCTTGTTTTAATTTAAAAATTCTAAGACATTTCAAAATTATATATTTGGATCCTCTTGGGTGTAAACTTTTCCTGCTGATCCCACTGTTTGCACTAGAACATGGGGTAGAAATACTGACAGACTTTAAAGCCTGTGGATGTTTGATGGGAGGGTTTTCAGTGGTTTGCATGGGACTTGTCAGAGCAGATCCACTTCTGCAGACCCTGTGTGGTGATTTGAGCTGAGCTTTTGGTGCAGTCTGAAGTGTAACATTCTTTTGACAGAGATGTCCATGTTATTATTATTGTTATTGGAATACTGGAAGGGAAATAATGAAAGAAATTGTAGTTCTTGCAGTGGATCCCTGCTTGTCTTAACCTTGCACATTGGGATTTGCCAAAGTATCCTTCAAACTGATAAATTGTTACTAGAATTTTAAATCTCTTCTCATGACTAAATGCACTCTATATAGATCTAATTTGTTGCTGATATTTTAAACCCCCTAAATATTACTAAAGAAATGCTCTTCCATGTTTTATGGCTCTGCAAACTGTGCAGTTGATGGAACCATGCAGATCAGACAGAGCTTTCCTTTGCATGCCTGGGATCCTGAGTGTTTGCTCGGCTGCCATCATTTAGCTGTGTGTGTTGGAGCTTGTGTTTTGCACTTTGTTCCCCTGGGAATTCTAAGAAAGGAATTACAGAAGTGATGTGCTCTCACTCTAGTGAAAGCAAGGAAAAGCACATTCAGATTTGTTTGCTGAATTACATTTGTGTGCTGTTTAATAGAATGACTGTATTGTTACATTTTCCAAACTGCAAGCATTCAGAAAACTAGGGAAGGAACCAAGCAGAGGAATAATTTTTGAACATTCGAGATAACTTTCCACAGCCAGCTTTGAATTTCTCAGCTGAAAGGAAAATGATGAGTTTTCCACATTTTTTCACAGGAGATCTTAAGTAGCTTGAACAGCTGAAATTTCAAATTCATCATTTAGCTAATTCTCTGAGGAATAGAGCCTCTGGTTAGAAATCATATAACTGAGCTATTTATAATATTCTTCATGCATATGCACTTTAAGAGTGTAGTTAGGCTTTTTGTTGATTGAAATGCTTGTGGTACTGTGAACTTACATAACTCAGTAATGACTGTTCCCACTGTGGAATTTGGGTTTTCTCAATGGTGGATTTCTTTTCCACCTCTGCAAAGGCATGTGGCTTGCAGGCATGGGTTACACAGAAAATCACTTAGCAAACTTCACTGCCAGAGTGATGGGATTTTTTCCATTGAGAAGTGTGGGGTAAAGCAGTTTGCAAGGGAAATTGCAGTCCTGGGTGTAAAGTGCTTGTAGGAGGGTCAGTTTAGAGGTTTTTTATATCCAGTCACTTCATAAATAAAATGACTGTAAATTTGCTAGAACCATTTTTCTCTCTTCTTTTTTTTTTTTTTTTTTTTGTTTTTGTGCTCTTGAGAGAAAATGTATTTTAACACTTTCCTACCAATACTGATTTACAGCTGATACCAGACACACATCTCCTTCAAGCTGCTGAATGTTTTATACACAGTGCATAGACTTCATGGCAATTGACTTCAGTACACAACAGCACTGCCTGTGTGTTCAGTTTTAAATTTATTTTAGTGTGTATCCTGTGTGATTTGGTTTTGCAGCTTTGGATTTGTGTGCTGTTTTCCACACTGGCTATCATGAGAGGTCTCTCAAAGCCGTATGTCAAAATTAAGAGGAGCCTCAGAACAGAGTGCTTAACACATTACCTAAATCTAGTGTTTATAAATTAATACATTCAATCTTCCTAGCCAAACAAAGTCAAATAATTTTTTTTTTTTTTTGCTTGAATGGGGTTTTTTGCTGAAGATTTTTTTCTTTACCATGTGTATGGTTGGCTTTACTGTTGGACAACTTTAAAGTCTTAAAGGACTTGAAACTCACAAAGTTCCTTCACCATGAACACTAAGTTCCTGCCAGTATCACTCAATACCAGGGGCATTAATTTGGATTTTTTCATGTGATATCTCAAATAACTGTTGTTCCAAAGCTGGGCACTGCTCCTGTGGGCTGTAAATTCAGCAAGGCTGCTTGTTTGGCTTGGAGCACTTCTCTCTGAGAGTCTTTGCACCCAGGAAACAGATCAGAGAGGTCCAGCCTTGATAGCAGCAGGGTGTGGTATCCCACTCCCTTGCTGAAGTGCAGAGCTCCTGATAGGGAACTAAGATAAGAAAAAGGAGGCATTGCTCACTGCTGACAGGGGCTTGTATGTCTGTCAGTTTTTGTGGCATTTCTGTCTGCTGTTCAACATCCCCAAGACTACCAGCTCATTTTACATTCCCAAAATATAATTTATGTTTCCTGCTATTTTGTGCTGCTTAAAAAAAAAAAAAAAAAAAAAAGAGGATTGCTTTTTCAGTCTTAACTTCTGTGAATCAGCTCAGTGAGTCTCTTTCCTGTTTAAATGTCCAGGCAAGAGCAACAGCCCAGATACAGGAAGGTCAGTGGTGATCTGTGCACCACCAAACCCTTGGAGCTGGATGGTGGCATTAAAAGTGGTGGTGCTGGAACTGTTTGTGCCTGCACTGCTACTTACAAAGCCAAGCTTTAGCAGGAAGAACACTCATTAAATAGGAGCACTTGACATTTACAGGGATTTAACCACTCTGGGCTGTGAAAATAGTCACTGCTGCTGGGTTAAGAGAATGAGCTTGCACACATGCAGGAGTTAGTGCAAAGCCTTTGGGATGTCACTGTAATTAAAGCTGGTTGAGTTTTTGGTAGTACTCAGAGAAGCTTTGCACAGGAAGTAGAAAAATCTTGCAAATCTTGTTGTATGTCAGTTTTGCAAAGCTGAATCAGACTTTGTTTTTCTTCAGCAATTGATGCAACCAGCAAGCCACCTCCAGCAAATGGGAATGGGAATGAATTATTCAGCATGAATTCTCCAGTAAATTTCCCTCCCTCATGTGCTGTGGTAGAAGCACAGCAAATGCTGGGGTGTTTTCCAGAGCTGTAAAAGCATTTCCCAAGGAAATTCATGCAGTGGGATAAACAGTGTTGTCTGGCATAGTAGGGAGTTCAGCCAAACAAAGGAAGGGAGATCTATGCAGAAGTGTTCACAACATATAAAGTGAACACTAATTTAAAAAAAAAAGTGGCAGTGCTAATAAAAAAAAAAAAAACAAAAAAAAAACAAAAAAAACACCTAAAGGGTGAGATTGTTGAGATGCTTGGTGATTCCCGGCCATCTCACTAGGCAGTTAGGATTCCTTCTTGGCAAGGTTTTATTGTGTTGTCAGAGGAGCACAGACACTTAGGATGGGGTAGGTGTGAAGGAAAGGCATCCTGCCTACCTTTGAGCCTGCAGTTTCCAGCAGCCACACAGGCAAGTTGGGCTGATCTCTGTGTGTTTTACATCTGAGCATCAAATCCTGCTGTAAAGAAAGATTTTCCTGTAACTCTCGTGGCTTTAATGAAGCAGAATGTGTGAACTGTGCCTCTCATGTGTTTGTCCTCCTGAGGAGCATTTGCTCTCTGGATGGGGCTGTTGCCCTGCCTTTGGCTGTGTGGTACAGGAGCTGGTAATGTGTTTGCCTCTTGTGCAGGAGAAGCAGAGACCCCAGTGGACATGGAGACCATTAGCCTGGACCCAGAGGCTGAGGTAAAGGCAGATTTTTGTCCTTTATTCGCAGGAAGCAAAGGTAGGCAAAGGCAAGTATTGAAACCTGATTCAAAGATCTAATTCTTCTGAAGATGCTGGCTGCTGTGATCCTCCCCAGAGCTGATTCAGAACCTTTAGAGTAGAAGTAGAGGTGTTCTATTTTTCATCACTAGCTGAAACGTTTTGTTAGTACTTTAGAATTTTAAATTAGGCGTAGATGCGCTGAAAGTGTGTCTGTGCTGCAAGAGGCACTGCTGGGCTGTGAGCTTCAGGGAGTCTGCTCAGTGAGCTGTTAGCTGCTGTGAGCCCTGTGCTTTGGAACAGGCACTTTCCCAGCCCAGTGCCTTGGCATCAGCAACCTCCTGAGCCCATTAGCAGCAGAGGGTTTGAGCTGCTTTTGAGGGTGGGCAAGTGCTCTCTTTCTCTTTGACTTTCAAATCTGGAGCATCTGGGGCCGAACAGCACAGATGGGAAGTGCCTCAGCTCATTGCCAGTGCAGAATTAACATTCACAAAACCACTGGTTATTCAAACTGGCAGTGACTCCTGCTCATCTGAGGACTGGAATTGGAAATACCAGCTTGTGTTCTGGTTAAGCCCTAGCAAAGTAGGTAAGAGAACTTTATGCAAAGCTTTATTTATGCAAGAATTTTTCCATCTCAATAAATTTCTGAAGATTTCTGATTTTGGTGATGCTCACACTCAGGAAAGGGCTGTTGCAGTGTATGCAGTGGACATTTTGCATTTGCAGGTGACAAGTTCAGGCCATGTGTCTCAGTTGTGGTGGTGAAATCATGTTCCAAACCCATTTTAGAAATGCTCTTGGAAGGGAAGTTTTAATGAGCTACACATTTTGTAAGCCTGTGATTTCCTTAGAACAAAGTAGCAGATTGATCTTTAAAGACCAGATTTGTTTTGAAACAACTGCTAAATCCCTCCGTTTCTCTTTAAGGATGTTGACTTGAATCATTTCCGGATTGGGAAGATTGAAGGATTTGAGGTGCTCAAGAAAGTGAAGGTAACAGTCCTGGGGAACAGAGAATGCCTCTTGGAACTGGGGATTTTGTAGCTCTAACCTATGACAAGACAGATAGACAGTCTCTTTTTGGCTGAGATTTAGTGAGTTGCTTCATTTTTAGCTAAAAAATGTAGTTTTGCCTATTTGTCAAGTAGTAATAAAAATCTTGGGATTCTGCAAGTGTGTTTTGGAAGTGGATGAGACACAGTGCATCAGGGCACATCCTGGACCAGCAGAGCAGACTGAACATAGAATAATGTGGATGGTAAAGCTCTCAGTAAAGCCCTCAAGGCAGGCCCAGTTAGAACATGTTGCTCAAGGCCTTCTCTGAGTGTTTCCAAGGATGGAGATTTTGTGTCCTCTCTGAGCTGCTGTTACTGTATCTGACCCTTGTGGCTGAAAGATTTCCTTCTGTAGAATTGGAGTATACCAAGAAAAGACTGTATTAAAATTCAAACAAAACCCAACAAACCCCACTAACAACCCAACAAATTCCCAGCAATACTTAATGGGGAACCCTCACCCACACCTTTTAGTCTGTAAGGCATTACATGCAATCCTTCATGGCCATTTTCCTGTTTCACTTTCAACTTTTCCTCTACAATTAGACTCTGTGTCTGCGTCAGAACTTGATTAAGCACATTGAGAACCTGGAGCAGCTGCAGACCTTGCGGGAGCTGGATCTCTATGACAATCAAATCCGGAAGATTGAGAACCTGGAGGCTCTGGTGGACCTTGAGTGAGTCCAGGGCAATCACCAGGGTTAGGTTGGGGGTGGTTTGCTACTCACTGTGTTATTCATGCTGTACTTAGCCCAGTGTTTATCACCCAAACCTCTCTCAGGATTTATTTTGGTGCTCTGTGGAGGATAATGTCTGTTCTCTATTGATATTCAACCTGTGGAGTACACAAGTTCCATTATCCTGAAGCTGCAGAAAGCAGCTGGAAATGAGCCCTGTGCTGTGTGAGGCAGTGAGGATGGCTGGTGGTTGTAGCTTCCACAAAGATCCCCTTTGCTCTTGCAGTGAGAGCTCTGTGTAACAGGTGTTATTCCTGCAAAAATGACAAGAGATTTCAGGTAATTTTTTTTTTTTTGGAAGAGTGTTAGGGAAGGAGTAAGTACCCTTCCAAGTTTTTGAGTTTCTGGCACTTGCCTGGATCACTCTGGAGGTACATGACAAAACTGTTCCCCCTGGGGCAGGACTGACCCACTTCTCACCATCACAACCTTTCCTCCCCAGGGGAGCCCTTGACATGGTCCTGTCAGAGGCAGATCTTGCAGGCAGGTACTTTTCCCAAGGAAGATGCAGATTGGCTTCCTCCCACTGTGGCAGCTCCATGGCTGGGCAAAATAATGGCTGTCTTCTGCATGTGGCAGGTGATCTTTTTTTCCCCTAATACAGGGTGGAGAAGTCATACTACAGAAGTATTTTGAAAGTTTTTTTTGATGTATTTTTTGATAAAAAGAAATTGCATTCATGACTTTAGCTTCAAGGCCTAGCAAAAGCTTGATCTCTGCAGTCAGGGAGATTCCCCACTGTCACCATGATATTTTCTGAAAAATCCTTTTTGCCCAGGATTTTCTCCCATGTTTGCTGCTCTGGAATGTGCTCTGGAGATTGTTTATCCAAACATGTGAATTGTTTTTACTTAATGACCAATTGCCATCAGCTGTGTTGGACTCTGAGGAGTCAGTCCCAAGATTTTCATGATAATTCTTGTTAAGCCTTCTGTCTGTATCCTTCTCTTTCTTTAGTACAGTTTTACTATAGCGTTTTTAATATAATATAATATGATAATAAATCAGCCTTCTAAGAACATGGAGTCAGATTCCTCATCTCTCACCTCGTCCTGGGGACCTCACAAGCACCACCCTCCACCAATTTACAAGTGTCTGTTTCAGAATCATCCCTGCCTCATGGGCTGATGAGACCTTTGGTTTGTTTTGCCCCAGGGTCCTGGACATCTCCTTTAATGTTCTGCGACACATTGAAGGACTGGATCGGCTCACCCAGCTTAAAAAGCTCTTCCTTGTCAACAACAAAATCACTAAAATTGAGAATTTGAGCAGCCTGCAGATGCTGCAGATGTTGGAGCTGGGGTCCAATCGAATTCGGGTAGGTTTGCTCTCAGAGGTGTTGGCTGCAGAGTTCTCAGCTCTGTGCTGTGATATTGGCATTTTCTGAAAGTGCGCTGTACTGACTTTGATTTGCAGTTTTGTTGTTTTTTATTGTTCCAGTCACTCCCTGTGCTTATTGCTGTGCATGCTGGAGCCTTTCATTATGCATTAGTGCCTGGCTGCTAAATCACCATTTGTGAATTTATGTCTTTAATGAACTCCTATATCCCCAGTGTGTTTCCTTTTGCAGGTGATGGTTTCTCTTTGCTAGAGAGCCAAGCCTATCAAAACCAGCAGTTGTTTTCTCTTACCTTTCTACAGGCTGATGCTCAGTCCATGAAACCTATTGAGAACAAAATGAGTTTGATTTGCAGGTGCAATTGACAGCCTGCTATGGCAGTCAGTCTTGTTTAGGAAAAAGATTTTCTTGAGGTTTTGCTCTGGAATTCCTTTAAAACCTAAAACTTGGTACTGTACTGCTGATTGCTTTGGGGTTTTACTGTGCAGATTGTGACTTTTTCAATTTAAAATCTGTGCTGTGCCACTTACAGGAGAGCAGTTGTGAGGAGTCTCTCCTGTCCCTAAGGTATGATTCATATATTTGCTCAGTTCATAACAAAACTGGTCAGAGAGATGACACAAAAGACTTGCAACATGCAAAATAAGCTCTTTTAAAAAAGCTTTTTTTAATTCCATGCTCTTTACAAAATACTCATGAAGATGAGTGCATTTCAATCAATGTGGTGTAAGTTGGTGCTGCCCATTTATAGTCTCTGAGAAATTACTTGTTATGCTAAAAGATTAGGAAAAGATCTGTTTGTCCTCTTTGTTTCAGGACTTGTGGAAGAACACTTGTCTTTGTAGAAAAGAAGGAAACTTAAGCTATTAAAAACAGCCTTCTAAGGCTGAAATGTGTGCTGCCTTTTTGAAGAGGAAAAATTTTGGTTTCCTCCTAAAGCCAAACCGGACTGAATTGTTTTCCAGGAATTTCTGCTTTGGAAATGAAATTATTTAGGGGGATAAATCTAGAGTGTAAGAACATCAGCCAGGTCAGATGAGGGATTAGGAACCTTAGAGTTTGCATAGGATGGGGGACAGGAGTTTTGGGGAGAAGCACTTGGCTTTTTTTCAGAAGCAGAGCAAGCTCAGCACACTGATCCTTACATTACAGAAGTTGGGTTCAACAAAAATTGTATTCTGTATCTAAGCATCATTTTCACCTGGAAAAAAAGAAATCCAGCTAGATTTCTGAATTGATACTTAGGCAGTACATTGTCAATTATGTTGTCAAGCCGAGGAATATCTTTTTAACAATAAGATTAGATTTATTTTATGTGTTTTCTCAGTGTTGAACCTGAACATATTGACAAAACAAAGAAAAACAGACAAAACCCCAAAACAAAAAAAAACAAAACAAAAAAAAAAAACACAACCAAAAACCTATATTGTGTGGGTAACACAAGCTTCTTAAATTACTTTATTTTTAGTGGTTTTTTTCTGTTTGTCTGTTAATTCTATTTTTACTTCTTCAAACAGCAGTGTTCTGTGCTTCTAATTGCTTTATTGGAGTGAGTAGCCTGTGACTTGGCTTGGCACAAAGAAATCTCATGCTGCCTGGGGGTACCCAGAACTCCTGGGCTGGATTTCTCTTGGTGTGTGTAGGGTGCCTTGGCTGTGTGTTTTCAGCTGGGCATACCCTTAACTCTTTAGGGTACAAGCCTGTGGACTCTTCAGGGAGTGTTCTTGGCTCTGAGGTGCCTGATTGACTTCTTCCCTTGTATTAAAGCTGTTCTTGCCTACTCAAACCTCCCAGAGTGCTCTCAGCTTGGAATCCCTCGTGACTTAGCACTTATTGCTCTGTTTCTTTTGAGGAGCAGAACTTTATGCTTGAGCTGACATATTTAATGCTTTGAGAAAAAAAAGTTGGACTGAGGCAGCTGTAATGTAAGCACTTCTTTACTTGTTCTTAGGTTTTTGTCCCCTCATGTCCATATATTCCATTCCACTCCCTGTACTGAGTCATCAGTATTTCCTCCTCAGGGCTGGAGAAGCTACCAATGAGCAACAAATCTATAATTTTTCTTGCAAGGTCACAACAGGGCTAAGTCCATAATCTAGAAGAGGGGTGAATACAAATTTGAGCTGATTAACACTGTATATTCAGTCTTCTGGCAGCTGTGGGATAGAGGTGGAAAAGCTTCTTACCTTTCCTGAGTGTCCATCTTCTCCTTCCTTGTGTTGTTACATGCACAGGTGAACACCCAGAGTGATCCAGGTGCTGCTGGGACTCAGTGGCCTGGCTCCCCAGCACTACTGATTTGAAATTTTGGCAGGCAGGAAACGTGTGGAAAAGCTGAGATGTCACAGCCTGCCTGAGCACAGCAGACACACAGCCCTGGATGTGTCTGTGTCCATATTATTGGTTTTACTGTGAGCTGAAGTCTGGTTGTGAAGTCCTTGTTGCTTTTAACAGCATCTTGGTTTTTTAATTCAGAGGCTTTTCCCTGCTAAATTAAAATGTCTCCTTTTGTTTGCAGGAGCCTTTTATAATCTTACCCTTTTCCCTTTTTTTCCTGTTTTCACTCTTCTGTTCGTGCTTTCTCCCTTCCTTTGTAACATCCCTGATGCTTCACAGAAATCCTGATTTTCTCTTCCTGAAGGCTGAGCTCGGGCTAAACTGGAGCAGTGTCTGTGTTCTCCCAGTAATGTGTGTATTTAAAAAGTGTACATCACTGACTGCTGTGGGTGTGTTCTGCCAGAAGCAAGGCTGTATAGCCTGTATATTGTGGTGAAATCCAGTAACACACACACCCCTGTGAGACAGCTAACTTTGCTTATGGCAGAGAAGCTGAACAACTCACGTCTGTGTTACACAGTCACTGATGTGCAGGACTAAATTTACAAATTGTGTTCTTTCTTCCCAGATTCTCTTTCCATTCACTAGTAACAGTTTTTTTTTTTTTTTTTTTTTTTTTTTTTTTTTATTCACAAATGAGTATCTTCTATCCAGGATACACCACATGGTTATAATGTGGCTACAAAGTGACAGCCACATCTCCCAGGTGGAGTTTTGCAGTTACACTTTCTCCTCTGGTCGTTTCACAGGTAATTGAAAACATTGACACCTTGACTAATCTTGACAGTCTGTTCCTTGGAAAGAATAAAATCACCAAGCTCCAGAACCTGGATGCCCTGACAAACCTGACTGTGCTCAGTATACAGGTACTGTGTTCTGAAAGCCTTGAAACCACCCTGTGAGATGGGATCAGCTCTTCTGAGTCACAGAATTCCAGGATGGTTTGGGCTGGAAGGAACCTTAAAGACAATCTTTCTCCACCCCCCTGAAATGGGCAGGACACCTTCCACCATCCCAGGCTGTGTCCCAGGGATCCAGGGGCAGCCACAGCTTCTCTGTGCCGGGGCCTCACCTCCCTCACAGAGAAGAATTTCTTCCTAATATCTAATTTAAACCTTCCTTCCTTCAGCTTAAGGCCATTCCCCCTTGTCCTATCACTGCATATCCTTGTGAAAAATCCCTCTCCAGCCTCTTGTCAGCCCCCCATTAGCAGGTCTGCAGTGTGAGAGTCAAACTCCTGTGCTGGAAGGAAGTGAGATATTCTTTGTGTTGTCATTTTTCATCCTTTCATACTACTTGAGATTGACAGACACTGATAAAATTGTAAAACAGCTGTCTGATTTTTATGGAAGAAAGAACAGGAAATGAGTGTTTTTCCCTACTTCCTTCCTGAAACACTGTTTCCTGATGTGTTACAATAGCACTGAAAGTGTGATGCCAGGTAGTCCTTACAGTGACAGTGGCTCAGTGTCTCTGCCTTCTTACTGAAGAGGCCAGAATTGTGAACAAGCCTGTGCTGAATGCAATCTGTCCTTAGTGAGCTTTCAAACAGCTTCTTCCTTTTTTAAAAGGTGGAATAAAAATACACTCAGCTAATTTCTTTCACTGAATCTCCTTCTTATCCACGTGACAATGCTTGTGCATTGTGGTATCTCTTAGAGCTGGAGGCAAGAGACACTGACCACCTGCTGTGGTACCTGTATGTGCCATTATTCTGTAGGACATAAAGAATTAGCTTTGTGTCCTACAAGAGTGCAGGCAAGACAAGAGTGCAGTGTGATTAAGGTGGTGTAACTTCCTCTCTGGCCTTCCCATTTGTAAAGACTTAGAAAATGAACACTAAGACCTACAAAATTCATGCATAGGCCTGCTGTTCGTTAAGACACCAAGCCAAAAACTTACAGGCTGCAACTTCTGATGGGAAGGTCAGAGTCAGATTCTTGCTGGAGACTCCCATGGGGCTTCCTCATGCATCAGGGGTGCAGAGATCAACCAGCTGAGCTCCCAAAATCTGCATGGGTCCAAGCAGACTATTTCCCCTTCCCAGCCATACTTTAGAGGAATGGTTTTCCCCCAGTGAGTGCCGTGGGTTTGGGTTTGTTTGGAGGGTACTAAAGAGCTGCTGCACTTGCAGAATAACCGTCTGACCAAGATTGAGGGGCTGCAGAGCCTGGTGAACCTGCGTGAGCTGTACCTGAGCCACAACGGCATCGAGGTCATCGAGGGACTGGAGAACAATGTGAGCCTCTGCCTGATTCTGCAGCACAATTGTTGCCCTGAGCTGCTTGTGTTAGTGGCTTTCTGGAAGTTTCTGTGCCTCAGTTTCCCCAGTTAGCTGGGGGTTCCTGAGTCTCTTGAGAGACCACAAATATCCAAGTGTTTGTTGTATGTTAAATTATTTCATGTGGGTAAAAATCCTCCAGATATTCTGGAGTTGAATTATTGTTGTGACATGGGGAAGGGAGATGTGGTTGAAGCAGTAGCCTGGCTGATCCTCAGCCCTGGGAAGGCTCCTGGACACAGCTGCTGCAGCCTTTCAGACAGCAGCTTGTAGATAACCATGAGTGCTTTTCAACAGGACAGAACTGGAGCTGGGAGCAAGAGGCCAGCCATGGCATGCAGCTTGCCTTCCTGTCACTGTACATGTCTGTCTTTTTGGATGGGATGGATTTTGTGGAAGCCTGTGTCATTTTCACTCTCACCCAGCAAAAGCTTTTCTAGAATTGTTGAGTTTCCTGCTGCTAAGAGTTTGTTTAACTCTGCTGCTCAAGGGGACACTTTGGATGCAATTTTTAATCCTCCTCTTAATGTACTTTGAGGAAAGATCACTTTTTTAGGAGCCTTTGGCTGGCAGTTGCCATCCAGCCAATAACTGCCTTCATTTTTGTCACATAGCTTTGGGGGGTCAGTAGCCCAGCTTAATGGAAAACAATCTTCCTTGTTCCATATAGGCAGCAAGAGTTGAGCTGAATGTGAGCAGCTGGCAATAACGTGTCTCCTCCTGACAGTTTCCAACTCTGGCCTGGAAAAAGTGGCACAGAGAAGATGAAAAGACATCAGATCTAATATTTTTGTGTTTGCTTTGTCTAGAACAAACTCACAATGCTGGACATTGCAGCCAACAGAATTAAGAAGATCGAGAATATCAGTCATCTAACAGAGCTGCAGGAGTTCTGGGTAAGCACAGGCCAGAGCTGTTCCCCAAAATGTCTGTGCCAAAGTGAGGGAAACCCTTCAGATGGGCAGCACATGGACATGTGTGCCTTGGAGGGAGCTTTTCTGGTTGTGGTGATCAGCTTTAGGGTCTTGACAGTCTGCATGGATAGAATGTGTGGTGGTTTGCCCTAGGGAAAGGAAAGAGCTTAAAAATTTCTTGCTGAGCTTTGCTCTGTGGTGAGGAGCCTGTCTGTGCCTAGGAAATGGGTCCTGCCTTCATGCCCAGTTGGTTATGAAACAGCCCCACATGTCCTATTTCTGCAGCTCTTCTTTCGGTAGGTGAGCATGACAGAGTACCAGAGGAAGCACAGAGCTTGTTCAGAGCAGGGTTGGTATATTTATGGTGTTACAAATATGAAGAAAACTAAACCAACTTCTGATTCCATTTCTATGTGTTGTAAATGCACGGTGAGCCGCGTGGCAGGGAAGAATGACGCATTTGATTTTATGTTGTTAGAAGGTTAATTTATTATTTTATTATACTACATTATATTAAAGAATACTATACTAAAGAATACAGAATGCTAAATATAATGCTAATAATATAATATAAATATATAATATAATAGTATAGTGTATTGTAATATATATATATATATAAAAATATTAAATATAATACTAAAGAATACAGAATGCTAAAAAGATAATAATGAAAACTCGTGACTCTCTCCAGAGTCCCGACACAGCTTGGCCCCAATTGGCCAATGAGCGAAAACAACTCACAGCAGAATCCAATGAAACAAACTCATTCCAAAGGAGCAAAGCACAGGAGAAGCAAATGAGATAAGAATTGTTTTCCTTTTCTCTGAGCTGCCTTTCAGCTTCCCAGGAGAAAAACCCTGGGCGAAGGAATCGTGTTCAGAGAATGTGAATGCCACACCTATGAGGCTGATAACAGCTTAGGATTGCTTTGTTTCTTTCTGGCACCCTCAATTGCTCAGCTCCTTGGCTTTCCTAGGTCAGATCAGGAAATTCAGAGGTGCCCTGTCCTGAAGCATCAGCATTGTGCCATGTTTGGGAGCTGTGCACAAACATGCTGATGTGAGAAAATGGAGAAGCAGCAGCAGATGTTGATGAGCTGGCACCTGCTTTAGGTCTTGTAGAGTCTCTGCATTCAAGGCTGAGAATAAGAGCTGTGCTGTATAATGTCTGTCATTTGGAGTGATTGAAACTCTTGGGCAGATGCTGAGAGAAAAGGAGTGGAAAGCAGCTTCAAATGAAACCCAGCTGGAGTCTGGAGCCCAGGCTCCTTCGATTGGTGTTCCTCATCTTGCAGTGTGGCTGAGGAGCCAGCCAGCAGTGTTACCTGGCCATGCCTGTCTGTAGGGAGCTCTTCAAGGAGCATTTCTCTTTTTGAGAAACCCATTTAACTGCCCATTAATCTTTTGGGCAGTAGAGATGAGGCAGTGCAGTGTGCCTGGTGTGGGCCTGTCCTGATCCCTTGCAATTTCCTCCTGTTTTCCTCTTTGCTGTTGCTGCGCTGATAGGAGGTGTCTGCACTGGTTGCAGTTGTACTGAAAGGAGAGGCCAGAGCTGAACTGGGCTGGATTCCTTTGTAAAAACACCAGTGTGTTCAGAGTCCTTTGTCAGAGCAGAGGACTGGCCAAGATCTGTTAGCTGAGCACAGAAAATGCCCTCCTGGCTTTGTTCCAGCCTTCCAACACTGTGTTTGAAAAAACTGATTTGTTTGAAAAGGAGCAGGGCAGAATTTCCAATGGAAACCAGTGTTGTATCTCCCAATTTATATTTTTTTTTCACTGACTGCACAGTTGAAGCCACATAACAATGTCCTTTAACACCTTAAGTAAACAGAATTCAAAATCCTATCCACTGTGATAGTCTTCCAGCAGTTTCCCAGTAGCACATCCCCAGTGGAGGGACTGAGATATCTGAAAGTGAGTGACTTGGCTGAAGTAACATTGTGATGAGCTGTAGCAGAATGAGACAATCCAGTGGGGTTTTTTATATTTATGTGAAGGTGGCATTGTTGCAGTGACTCTGTATCCAAAAGCAAAGGGTTCTGTTGTCTCAGGGTTGGACAGCTTGAGGCCACCTTGCAGCTTTGCTTCCTTGTTGGACAGCTGAAGCACTCATTCCTTTGTGTGCAATTGCTGAGCCAACAAGGAGGCGCGAGAAGAACCCAAATCAGAGAGCTTGGCATTTCCTCTGGCGTGCAGAATCAGTTTTTGCAGGGAAATTTATGTAGAGGAGGGAGGAAAATGTTGCTTTTCTTGTCAGTTTAGGACCTTTTTTAATGTGTCCTGAGAAGTCATTAAAGTAAAGATGGGTGTCACAGTGGAAATAAATTATGCTATAAAATTTCCAGCCCATAAATGCATGGTGGAGTGGGAGATGGTATAGAGACTGGCCTGGTGCCTTGCAGGGTCTCCCCTAGCACAGTGCTTGGGCTGGATCTGCTGTGTGAAGGGTGGGACATCTGCCCAGCAAGCAGGACAGCGTGGGGGAGTTGGGTTTAGTGCTGAGCCTGGCATGTGAGACAGGAGAGCTCATCTCAGGGGTTCCAGGGCAAGAAGGATCTGGTAGGGAAGCTGTTTGTGAGCAGTGCTGCCCTGGTAGCAGTGACTCAGCACCACCACTGCTCTCCTTTTTTGTGGGGTCCCTGTGGGTGTGACCATGCCTGTGTGTGTGTGCTCTGCAGATGAATGACAACCTCGTGGAGAGCTGGAGCGACCTGGATGAGCTGAAAGGAGCCAAGAATTTGGAGACTGTGTACCTGGAGAGAAACCCCCTGCAGAAGGACCCCCAGTACCGGCGCAAAATCATGCTGGCCCTCCCGACCGTGCGGCAGATCGACGCCACCTTCGTGCGGTTCTGAGCCTCCTGCTGCCCTCCTTCCCCTGCCCTCCTCCAAGAAATGTCCCAGCAGGGTTTTTTATCTACTCACCAATCCCCAGGTCTTCAGTACACTAACACACACAGGGCAAAAAGTCAACAGAAAGCACTGAAACCAGGTCTCGTGTACAATGCACTTGTTGTTTTTGAAATGTTGTTATTATTATTATTAAATCTTAACACAAGAGCCTTCAGTGTGCCTGTGGTTTTTATTTTGTGGGGTCGGTGGTTTGCCTGCTGCAAACACCTTTACCAGAAGGTGTTTGTAGCAGGCTGAAGCCATGGGAGGCACTTGCTGACCACTGGTGACTGTAACACAAGATCAGGTTAGAAATGTCCTCACAAACACCACCTCTGGATCAAGGCTCAACAGTGGCCTGTAAAAAGGTGAAAAAAGATCTGACCTGGGTTAGTTACCAGGTATACCTGGTGGTACAACATGGAGCTGCAGGGGGAGTAGGCTTTTTGTATTCATGTTTTTAAACACAGCTACAAGCTCGTGAGAGGACTGGGGACAAACTGGTGTTAATATATTAATGGTGAGCCAGGTAGGGGTTGGTAGCACTTTGTTGCAGACAGTGTTTGTCATCAGAAAATCTGAATTGCATCTTGATTCTACTGAAGATGGCAGTGTGGTGTTGCTGTCCCTCTGTACCTGTGTTTGATCTGGGCCTTGAACTGCATCTCTGCAGCAGTTGAAAAACCCTGGGAAGCACTTGCCATCTGCTGCTGTTTGTCCAACAGCTGTGTCATCATCCAGGGGAACAAGGAAAACACAGCAGGAGTGCTTGAAAATGTGCTCTTGGTGGTAGTTGGATTCATTCTGATCTGACATGAATTTGTATCTTTGGAAGAGTGGGATGAATCCCTTCAGCTGGAGACCAGGCATATTAGGCAGGCCAGTGTTGCCCTGTGAAAGATTTTAGTTCCCCTTTGTGGGCTGTGTGTTGCATTTGCTCACTGGCAGCTCTGCTGTGGATTGTGATGCTGTGGAGCTGGTGTGACTGGGCTTGGCTGGGGGACCTGCACCCCTCCATGTCACTGAACTGGGGAAGTGGTGAGATGAGTTGCTTTGAGTCCCTCAGAGTGCCACAAGCTCTCCCTGGGGACTGAAAGCAGCAGTGTCTCAGTTACTCTTCCATCAGTGCCGTACCCCACACTGCTCCTGAGCTGGCAGCACCCAGCTGGGATTGTCCCCAGAGTTGTACAAACCAACACAAACTGTGTTCTTGTGGGTGTGAGGTGAACACAGCGCCTAAATCTTCCCTGGTGCCCCCAAATCCCGGTGCCTTGTCCAGGCCCCAGCCCCTCCAGAGTTTGAGGGGGAGCTGCTCCCCCTCACTGCCTCTCTCTGAGTCCCACCGAGCCCTCTTTGCCCAGGGCCACCCAGGTCCCCTCCTCCAGCTCAAACAAAGGCAGGGCCTCCTCCCGGCTGCTTGGAGGAAGGCGTTTCCAAAAGGGGAATGTGCCTGCACACCCATCCACCCTCCTCCTCCTCCTGTCCCAGGCTCTGCCCCTGCTGCACCGGGAGCCTGAGGGGAAAGAAGCCATCAACAGGAGCAGCAGGGTGGCATGTCCCTCTGTGTCCCCACAGGAGGAGAAGCAGAATTAGGGTGGGAGGACCCCTCTGCCCTGTGCCTGTGCCTCAGATCCAGCTCTGTGGGAGGAACAAGAGGGACAAGGGCCTGGGCAGCAGCTGTGGGGTAAAAACTGCAGATTGGGGCTCGTGTTGGGAGCTGCAGGATAGGGGCAGTGTGAAAAATGCATATTTTATGATTGGCTTTTTGCAAATATTAAAATGAATATTATATGTGTTGTGTTAGAAAGTTATGCTGTATTAATTTTCTTAAGTAGTGTGTTAAATATAGTTTTAGGTTATAACAAAATGTTAAAATAGAAACTATGTTGTGTAGGATACTTTTTTTTCTAAAGAAAGGACTTGCACTGAGATAGCAGCCACAGGACACCGAAATCTTTCAGAGAAAGAGAATTTATTGCCCCATTATCAGGAGAAATGAACTTCTCTGCCTCGCTCAGACAGGATGACACCGTTAGGATTCAGAGGAAGAAGCTGACACTGACCAGACAGAATCCTTTGTTTGAATGGAATTTATGCATCATGTATGAGGTGTATGAATATTCAACAGGTCATTGTTTTTAAGGGTTAATCCTCTGTTAACGTGAGTCCTTTTCGGGCTTGTGCTGCCCAGAAAAGGTACCCGGACTGTCTGTAGCTCTTTGTTTCTATTGTCTCATATTGTCCTAATTCAAATTGTCCAAAATTTTTATTACTCTAATTATACTGCTATTTTTATAACCATTTTATTACTATTAAACTTTTAAAAATTTAAAAACAAGTGATTGGCATTTTTCCCAGGCAGCATGGAACAGACCCCAGTGCCTCCATCCAGCTTTTCAGCAGTGCCTGGCCTGGTGGCCTCTCCCCAGCACTGTCCATCCCCAGCTCCAACACGGGGCTCAGGGGTGCCTGCTGGGCTCCTGTGGGATTGAGGGGTTTTGTGGCTGTCTGCCAGGAGGGATAACCAGATGCTGCCCCAAAGAGGCACCACTGCCAGGTACTCTGGAGAGCTGGGGCTAGATTGCTTCCCCAGGAGAGACAGTGTCTCTGCACTCCAGATGGCATAAGGACCTCTCTGTGTGATGGAGGGTTTTATTGGGGGTAGATCACCCCAGAGCTTTTCAGGACAGGGATGTTTTTCCTTAGGGAAGATATTCTTGGGCCCTGAAGAGAAGGAAACATGCCATGAAGAGCCCAAGCTTCTAAATATTGCACCACTAAGAATGTCCCCAGCTGGGGTCCTCAAAAAGGCCAAGGCCCTCCTGGGAAGGTGGCCCTGCCACCTCACTGGGACAGCCAGCTGGGCACTGGGTGACCACACAAAGCAGCACAAAAAGATGATAACACACCTGGAATTGCAGGGAATGTGCAGTCCTGGACAAGGGGAGCATGGCCAATGTCTTCAGCAACAGCTGCACCAGGACAGATGAGGGAAAAGACTTGGCTTGGAGTTTGATTCCTTTCCATCCTGGAGAGGAGGTTGGGGCAGGACAGGGTCTGCTAGGTTGAGGAGCACAGGAAAAGCTCCAGTGCTCCATGGCTGGAGCTGGCAGCTGGTCCATACATCATGTTCAGAGGGCACTGGACCCCCAGGCCCTGGCAGGCACCATCCTACTCACCTTACCCTACTCATCCTACTCACCTTACCCTACTCATCCTACTCACCTTACCCTACTCACCCTACTCATCCTGCTCAGGTGCTCCAGCCCTTCCCTTTCACAGGACAGCTGCAGTCCACAATCCTCTTAATCCACTCTCCCAGGTTCTTGCTTCCCTTGCTAGGAACACCCAGGTGAAGTGGCTGGAGCCCTCTCCAGAGCAGGCACAGCCTTGTTTCACTCACAAGACAATGCCCAGCCCCACAAGAGCACCAAGTCCTGGAGGAGAGAGACATGCAGGACAAACATGGCTTTGGGTTCCATCATGAGATCCCTTTCCTTGCCACAGGCTTGGTCCTGGTGTGGGAAACCATCCTCCAGGAGCTGAGCTGGCAGCAGGACACTGAGAGCAGGGATTTGCAGGAAAGATCTGCTGCCATCCACAGGACCTGGAGGAAGAAACTTCCGGACAAGCTTCACTCTGCTGGGATACACATAGGAAAGGTACCCAGTGATCTGACTCCAGAATTCCATCCCCTTGTGGTAAATTCAGCCTTGATTTGTGGATTGTTGGATCCAGGGAAGGATATGCCCTGCCATGGGGGCCTCCTCCAGGAGTGGAGCAGGGGTGTGATGTGTTTGTGCGTTCATCTCCTGGGTCAGCTCTGCCAGGCTGATCCACACCAGCAGTCACCCCAGTGCTGCCCACACAGACAGGTACAGGTGCCAGCAGCCTTATCTGTTATCTCTGCTGGAGCCACCTTGTCCCCACAGCCCATGACTCATCTGGAGAAGAAGGTGGTGCTGAATGCACCCTGCAGCCTGCCCTGCTCCTGTGCAGCAGCTCCAGCTCTGGGTGCCTCTGCAGGTGAGGGGCTGAGGTACCCAAGTTTGCAGGGAAGGGGACAATGCCCCAGTGCTCCTGGGTGTGCCACTCTGCATGAGCAGCTGCATCTCTGTGGGGCTCTGACGGGGTTTGCAGCCTCCTTGCTTTCCAGGGGACCCAGAGACCTCCAGTCACCACTCTTGTCCCATGGACAGTGGTGGGACTTCATTTGGCTTCTGAGCTTCTCCTCCAGAGCCCCATCCCTTCTCTCGCTGGCTCCTGAAGAGCAGGTTCCTGGGCCTTTGGGCAGGGCTGAAGGACAGGGGAGTGCTGCTGCCATATGGGCAAGGAGCACTGTGGTGGGGGGACTGTCCCAGCAGAGAGTGGGAGCACCCAGGTGGCCACAGGATGCCTGGACCGAGCCAGTGCCAAAGGGGCTGTAGGCTAACTGGTCCCTGTGGGAAATGGTAAAGGTAAGAAGAATTTTTCCCCCAGTCTGGGACCCATCAACAGCACTTTTGTCCCCCTTGGCAAACTGGAAGAGGCTCTGTGTGAACCAGATGAGCCCTTCTTTTCCTGGAGCTGCTCTGGGTGCACTCCCGGGCTCAGAGCCTGCGCTGTCCCCGCACAACCCTGCCCTGGCTCCTGCAGGTTTGTCGGCTGTCCCACAAACCCCCTGAGCCTTCGGGGGATCTGCAATGCGGGGCTGAGTGCCAGGTGGAGCATTCGTGTTCTGAGGAGCCGTAATCAGAGTTTAAGACTCCTCCCATGGGACCCCCGACAAAAGCCTGGCCCCGGGTCTGCTTTGCTCCCTTTTCTCTCTGCTCTCGGCTCTCTGGGGCTCTGCTGGGGCTCTCGGGCCTCCCGCCCCCGGCACGGCGTGAGGCGGGGAAATAAAATGGACTCCCGGGCTAAACAGCGAAGAGATGTATCTCGTCTGTTTCCTCTGCTGTCGCCGAAGGGTTGTCGCCTCCCTGGACGCGATCTCATTGTAGCCACACGCTGCTTACAAGTGACCAGCCCCTGCACCGGCCTTCCCGGCTGTGTGGGCTGTGGGAATGCCTTCCCATGCTCGGGGCGCCACAGCAAACATTTTGGCTCTCAGCAGGCTGAGGGCCCCGCTGTCCCCTCAGGGGAGCCCAAGAGGGAGCCCAGCTGTCCCCTCAGGCAGCCCAAGGGAATGCCCCACTGTCCCTGCAGGACACCCAAGGGGATGTCCCACTGTCCCCTCAGGGCAGCCCAAGATGGAGCCCCACTGTCCCCACAAGGCAGCCTAAGGGGATGTCCCACTGTCCCCTCAGGGCAGCCCAAAGGAATGTCCCACTGTCCCTGCAGGGCAGCCCAAGATGGAGCCCCACTGTCCCCTCAGGGCAGCCCAAGAGGGAGCCCCGCTGTCCCCTCAGGGCAGCCCAAGAGGGAGCCCCACTGTTCCCTCAGGGCAGGCCAAGATGGAGCCCCATTGTCCCCTCAGGGCAGTCCAAGATGGAGCCCCACTGTCCCCTCAGGGCAGCCCAAGAGGGAGCCCCACTGTCCCTGCAGGGCAGCCCAAGATGGAGCCCCACTGTCCCCACAAGGCAGCCTAAGGGGATGTCCCACTGTCCCTGCAGGGCAGCCCAAGGGAATGTCCCACTGTCCCCTCAGGGCAGCCCAAGGGGACGCCCCACAGAGCTGGCACAGGAGCTGCTGCCCATCATGGTGGGGAAGCAGATCAGCACCAACGTGCAGGAGGTGGCCATCCTGTGAGTGTGCCCTGGCTTGTCAGGGCTGTCACACATCCCTGAGCTCACACAGGATGCCAAGGGCATGTTCTGTAGCCGAGGACATGGTGGCCCTTCTTTGGTTCCTCCAGAGAGCTGAAGTGCTGGTGGCAAAAGCAGAAGGTCCTCTCAGCCAAGGAGGATGAGGAGGGGGAGTCAGCTCTGGTGGAGCAGGCACACAGGGCTGTGGGCCACCAGCTGCTGGGGTTCAAAGGGCTGCTTGGTGAATTCCTGGAGACGGATGGGGAATGGCCTTGGGCTGGGGAGTGCTGAGGGATGCTGGGAGAGAGAAAGCTGGTGTGGAGAGGCAGGAACTGCAGGAGTCCCCCAGAGGAAGGAGCTTCCACCCTGAGCAGCCTGCAGGGGCTGAAGGGAGAAGGGCTGCTCCACTCCCCACAGGATGGGGCTGTGAGATGCTGCAGCTGATGCTGTCATCTCTGTCCCCTCTCTGCTCCTCTTCCTCCTCTTCCTCCTAGTCCTGCAGTTTGGTTTCATCACCATCTTTGTGGCAGCCTGTCCCTGGCACTCCTCAGCCTGCTCAGCAGCAGGGTGGAGAACTCCTGGATGCCCGCAAGTGCATCTGTGACTACCAGTGGCCTGTGGCTGAGCAGGCATGGGGCACTGGCACCTGGCTCTCCATCCTGCAGGTCAGCACTCACCTGGGCAGTGGGGAATGAGGGGCTGCAGGCAGAGTAAGGGAACTGGGGAGAACTCGTTTGGGTGTTGCAGGATGCAGGGTGATGAGGGGAGCAGCAGGGCTTGGGGTGGGTCTGCCTGTGCAGAAGGTGCAGCTCCATGGGCATGGGCAGTCGCCATGCTCTGGGCCTTGCTTGGCAATAACTGAAGGAAGAGAACAGATGTCTGCTGTCCCAGCCCAGTGTCATGTCTGGTTTGTCAGGCTGAGGGCAAGGAGAGGCAGAAAGCCAGGCAAGCAGCACAGGGCATGATGGAGGGTGGGGATGGGGCGTCCCCCAGCTGCAGGATCTGCTGCAGCACAGCTCCCTGCTTCCAGGCCTTCCTTATAGCCTTCACCTCTGATTTTCTGCCCCGTGCATACTACAGGTACATCCACAGCAGCAGCCTGCACATGAACTCCACCTTGGTGCACACACCACGGGACTCTATCCTGCAGAGCAAAGCCCGTGCAGGTGGGAGCCGCTCCTACCTTCGCTGGCTCCTCCTTCCTTAGGCCGGGATTTTGCCTTTCTCTGCCTCTGCCACAGCAAACATTTTGTTTAGCAGAGCGACTTTGAGCCAGGTCCACATTGTCCACCCACTTCCTTGAGGTGCTGGGGGCCCTCACTCGCGCCAGGGCTGAGCGGGGCTGGACGTGTCTGTGTGCAGGGGGGTGCGGAGGGTCACTGGACACCGTGGTGGAGGGAGGGGCTTTTGTGGAGAATAAACTCCATCAGGGCTGGATTACCTGTGAGACTCAGCTCCCAGCAGAAGCTGGCTGAGGGCTGGCTCTGCTGTGCTCTGGCATGCCAGCCTGGGAGCAGGAGGAATGCTGGGGAGTTCAGTCAGCACGTGCCGCCCTTTGCTCGCTGAGTTACGGAGCATTCAGGGATCAGGAGGGCAGCCAGCCCTTCACTGACTGGCAGCTGCTGGCCATGTGCTCGGGTTTCATCATCACCTCTGGGGTACCAGCTGCTGAGCCCAACGGGGTGGCCCAGGGTGTGGTGCTGGGCCAAGGGTAAGGACTCACCACAGCAGCCAACCCACACCTCCCATCCACTTCCAGCATTTGGGTTTTGTTACTGGATGTGTGATTGCACGGCTGGTACCTGACATGCCTGAGGTATGAACTGTGAACAGTACCTGGCCAAAGAGGCTCTGGCTGTGGAGTAGCTGAGCGAGAGGGACCATGTCTGATGCCTCCCCTTCCTCCCTTACACCAGCAGCATCCCTGGCACCAGCAGCCTGGAGGCAAGCAGGTTTATGTTTCCCTACTAGGAGGGCACAGCCCCAGCCCCTTTCCTGCTCTCACCCCCTTCCTTGGACCCACCACTTGCCATGTGAGTCCCACCCCTTCAAGGGCATGGCCACAGCAAAAGCTCAGGTGTGCAAACTTAAATCCCTGACCAAACCCAGCCCCGCGTGGGCTGTCTTGGATCTCACCCCACCAAGCAGAAATAATGTCCAGCACACTCCAAGCTGTTTCAGGTTTTATTTTAGAATTTATAAAATTCCAGTGTCATCCATACTCATGAGCCTTTTTACATGTTTGCATATAGTCTCCAAATTCCAAAGTTAAGGCCAAGGGATCATTGCTATGGAAACGTACAATATGGAAGACGTCAAAGAGAAGAAATGGACACATGCCACAGTCTGCTGCGGAAGGAGGGTGCTGGGGGGACAGTACTAGGTACAATCACTTCATGACCTTCTTTAGAGTGGAAGGTTGGGCTGTGGGGCATGAGCCCAAGGCAGTGCGTGCCCTGGATATAACTCAAGCCTTGCTGTGCAACTGGTGAGGGCACGGGGGAATAAAGACGAGGAGGGGGTGATAGGCTTGGTGATGCAGGGCAGACCTAAGCTACAGGGCATTAACCATTTTCTGACAGACGCAGATGGGAAGGTACCACCCTAGTTCCCCTTCTCCCGTGCTGGAGGCAAGGCCACCCTGTCCTTCAGGGGCAACCAGGCACCCCACAACGGGCCATGGTCTGTTTCACTTGGTTTTTAGACTAAAGGAGAGCACTGTGAGGTTTTGGTTTGACTTCTGCATAGCAGTCTCTGCCAAGAAGAGCTGGAAGGAAAAGCATCGGCATGTTGGGCCTGTCCCAAGGAGGGAAAGGCAAGGCAGCTGGGCTCAGCCTGCCACACTTGTGCTCTGTCAGTAGCACTAGACAAGAGAGGCTGGGGACTCCTGCTTGTCCAAGAGCTGAAGCAGCTGGGACAGAGGAATGGCTCAGACTACAAGCTCTGTAGGACCAATGCAGGGAAGTGGGGGCACACAAAAAGCCCACGCTACATGCCTCCCTCCACAAAGACAGGGCTTCCCTCTTGCTGCAGGAGCTCAGACAACACCCTTTGAGCAAGCAGTGGCAGGACCCAGGTGCAAGAGGCCCCGAGTACAGATCATGGATCACCGTCTACCACGTGATGGAGGTCTCAGGAGGGCTCAGCACACACATCAACCCCCAATGCTGTCGGAGCAGAAGCCTGGCTCACACCTCTGCAGCCCAGGGCTACGGCATAGCTGCAGCCACGGCCCTGGGGCCAAGCCCTGTGCTAGCTCAGCATGCAGTCCTATGGATTCACAGCCTGCCTCAGCACCACCAAGCTCTGCTTCCCTCTGGAGCAGCTCTCCCAGCTGTGCGGAGACACAAGGCTCCTCTTGCTTCTCGTCCACGCTTCTGCTACGGCTGCCCAGGTGACAGCTGGAGCAGCTGCTAAGCCACCACCATCGAGAGGCCCCCACCATACTGCTGTTTGAGGTAGAAAGAAGGCAACAGGAGCGGTGTGACTGCCGCTCAGGCTGAGCTGCTGCAGCACTAACAGCCAGCTACAGCTTCTGCAGGCTGTGTGTCCCACCAGCTGCTCCTGAGCCGTGTCACTGCAGCCACCTCGGCCCAGCCAAACCTGTCCCATCTGGCCACGCTGCCGTGTGCTGGCTCTCCTGCCTGCTCACACTGCTGGGAAGGGGGAACAAGGAGTGGGCTCTGTCATCAAGCACTGGAAGACTGGTCAAGTGTGCAGGCTGGGGCTGTGCTCAGTGCGGCGCAGGGACGCGCGCTCGCTGCGCTCACAGGCGTTTTCCTGACCAGGGTAGCCATATGTTGTTCGGCCCCTTTCATCTCTGTTGTCTCTACAGCCTATTGAAGGTTTTGTTTCTTTAAAAAGCAGGTTTCTGACCTTATAGATTATTTGAAGCTCTCTCCCCACAGTCAGCTATCAGCATTAAATGAATTTTTGGCAGTTAAAAGGAAAAAAAGTTGATTGCACTCTACAGAGGTAAGGTAAGGCCTGGGATAAACACAAAGGAAAGAGGGCAAACGTTTTGGCTTTAGAAAGTCAAGGAAATTTATTTCCTGAGGTCATGAGACAGGAAGTAGATTCCTAGCCACAGTAAAGGAGGTCTCCTAATGAAGGCGAGAATGCCTAGTCAGACATGCTCAAGAGAGCAGATTGCTCTGCTAGCGCTTGGGAAGCTGCAAATCTTAGCCACTTGGAGTCAATTATGAAGTTTCTAACAAAAACACACACATTTAGTGTTTGAATCTGAGTGGAAGTCTTGTTCCAAAGGAGGAAAGAATATCCATCAAGAGATGAGGGTGGGTCCTAGACACGGTGATAGCTGAGGGGAGCAGGATGGGGTCTAGCACTCCAGACACCATTAGGAGACCTCTTGGGACAATTGATTTGTGCTCCAGCCGCTGGGTCAGATTTCAGACAGGAAGTATTTGTGGCAGGTTAGTGTCAGGTCAGCGGGCTGGAGGAGTTTCTGCTTCCAGGTCATTATCGTTTGGGTCCCCAGGGAAGAGTCTTGGGGGCCACTTGAGCCCCAAAGCTGGGGAAGTCTTCAGAACTGCTCATATCAGGGGCCTAGAGCAAACAAAAAGGGAACAAGTTAAGCTCCTGCCCTGCTGTGAACTTACATGGTGAGGCCCTGAGCTAAGCACCATTGCTGATATCCCAGGAGGAGAAACAATGGGGAAGGGACAAAAAGGATCATTGTGGTCCCAGGACATCTAGAGGTGACATTGAGGAGGGTGCAGATAAGGTGCAAAGGGTTCCAAGGGTTCCAGCTCAGTAACTGGGATACTGGAGCAGGGTCAGGCCAGCCCTGCAGCAGCACTGGGGCAGCTGAGGATGAGCTGCCACATGTCCCAGCCCAGAGCTGCAAACACTGAGCCAGTTCTGTGCTGCAGCATGAGTCTCCAGTCCCAGGCCCTACCCCTAAAAATAACACAGCCTGGCTGGACACTTTCTGGTAAGGATCCCCCAGTCCCCAACAGCTCCACACTGATGCAGCCAGAGTGACAAGACACTGGGAAAGTGCTTTGAAAGCTGGATAGGAGAGCCCAGGCCTGTGCTCAGGCCACAAAGAGCAGCTAAAAGCTGCTTTCTCTGTGACCAGGAGATAAGAGTGCTGTGTCCCCAGCACAGACAGAAGTGTCCCCATGCTCTGTGCCCCCAGCCTGCAGCACAAGCAGCACTCACCTTCTCGTTGTTGACAGTGGCCCAGGGGGCATCTCTCACCACAAAGCCCTTGGATGGGGCCTTGGACTCTTCATGTGAGGAGGGCTTCATGTACACCTGCATTGCCTCGTTGTCCACCACATCTGCAAGCTGCAGTAACACAACAGTGAGGGGGGATCTGGATAGCTCCTCAAACTGTAATAAAATGCCCATCCCTCCATCTCACCACACTGCAAACCTGTTCAAGCTCACCAGCCTGTTGTACAATGACCAAAAATGGTGTGTCTGCATTAGTCTGAGGGCCACAACTTTTAACTGGTGCAAGTTGCCACAAGGCAAGACCATGCACATCCTGGGGTGACCCAGCATTCTCATTCACTGTCCTCTCCTGGACATTAGGAGAGGGGGCAGTCCAGGTGGTTTGAGGGACAGCTGCAGTGGAGGCTGACAGCCACTTGCACAGGGCTCAGTTTCTCTGATGCAGTGGAAGAAAATACCACATGGACATAGCTCAGACATCCAGCTCTGTGGCAGAGGAAGCTCTTGCTAAGCCCCATCACAGATTTGCTGAACACTTACATACTCCTCCTCCAAGTTCAGGATGTGATCAATAGCTTCTTCTACATTCTCAGGGAGTCCTGTCACAGTCACACAGTTGGGGTCAGGAGCTCCACTCTGAGGAAAGCGAATATCCACCTGGAACACAAGGAACAGCACAACACTTACACCTGCACATCTGAAATGCCGGACACTCCCATGACCCTTGTCACTGGAATCACAGATCACTGTCACTGATGCCCTAATTACTGTCTGTCCACAGCCACAAGTCTGTTTTAGACCTCCACAGCTCAGACACTGAGGGGTGAGCAGGTATATAGCTGGCTACAAAGCTTGCACAGTTTCCTGTGGAGGAAAGCAGAGGAGTCTGTAGTAAGGACCCAATTGCCAGCAGCCCCTGACGCTCTCACTCCCAGAGGCTCAGTTTTCTGGGCAGTACAGGCACAAGAGGGCTGCATTTCCAGACAGTGTCCTCACACTGCTGCAAGCATTTTTACCACTGGGCCATCACCACAAAGCACAATGAGCTTTCTGTGTTTGCCACAGAATAATCCTGGCTGACAAGGGCTTTACAGAGCTGGCCTAGTGCACCCCATGCACAAGCACTGTGCTCTCTCACACCCTGCCTTCCAGATGGGTTCCAGAAATCTAAACAAGACAGGACCAAACTCAAAGGCTGCTCATTTGGGAACCAGTTTGTTTCAATAACTGAGCCCAGCCGAAATGCAAGTCTCCAAAATCCCGTCCCTCAGTATTCACATTCCCTGCTGGCCCTGCAGTAAAGCCTGCTGCTGATGCCATACGCTATCAGGGCAGAGGTCCATGACCTTCCCAGAGCCAGCCCACTTTGCCATATCCACAGCCCTGAGAATGCACCATGATTCCCAGAGTCAAAGAGATCTACAGTGGCCTAGAGGAAAGCCAGAAGAATTCCCTGAATTAAGCTCAAAGTAGCTGGAAGGTCTGGGGACAGCCTCCTCGCAGAGCCTCCCAGCAAGAGGCCTGGCTGCCCACTTCCAGTAATCAGAGTAGCTGACATAAACACCTCCTCCTCTCTCTCAAGATCATCTGTGACCCTGTCTGCAAAAGCCCAACAAAAGGGGTCCAGAGAGGGACAGAACTCAGTGCTGCTTGCAGAGCTAATCCAGAGCACCAAGGAAGCATTCCCAGGTTCCATTTCTGTCTGGGCTCCAGAAAAACAGGAAAAGCTCCTGGTCTGGCTTCCAGAGAAAAATGACACAGAGCTGAGGTGGTGTGGGGATGCTTCAGCTGGTGACTGACTATGGTGTCCAGACAGCCCAGGTGCCCTGAGCATACCAGGGTGCCCTGGGCCAGGGATGCTGCTCATATGCTGGTGGAGTTGAAGGTAAGTAGGCTGGCCTTTCTTTCATGTCTGTTCTAGCTGAAGATGCCGTGCAGGCACAAGACACAAGAACCGCGAGATGTGAGCCTCATTCAGCACCAAGCTCTTTCCACAGGAGAACGCGGCTGCCCAGGCCCAACCTGGCCTGTGTGGCAATGCCCCAGTGCTCACCTTGAACTCATCCATGATTTTGCGGATGGCTTTTCCACGTGCACCGATGATGCGCGCGTGAACACGATGGTCCAGAGTCACATCCTCGGAAACCATCTGCTCCAGCTCGCCCACGATCTTCATGATGGCATCCCGGGCAGCCTCAGCATTCTTCTCATAGCCAGTAATGGTGATCTGGTCCTGGGCCTGGGGAACCAGGAGAGATGTGTGAGAGAACAAGTATTGTATTAGCAGGGACCTCTGTGGCAGGGACGAATGATGCATCTGACTCCATGTTCTCACAAGGTTAATTTATTACTTTATGATACTATATTACATAAAAGAATGCTATACTATACTATATTAAAGAATGCAGAAAAGATACTTACTCAATGCTAAAAAGATAATAATGAAAACTTTTGACTCTTTCCAGAGTCTCGACACAGTTTGGCCCTGATTGGCCAAAGAGTCAAAACAACTCACAGCAGAATCCAATGAAACAATCACCTGTGGGTAAACAATCTCCAAACACATTCCAAAGGAGAAAAACAGAGGAGAAGCAAATGAGATAAGAATCGTTTTCCTTTTCTCTGAGGCTTCTCAGCTTCCCAGGAGAAAAATCCTGGGTGAAGGGATTTTTTCAGAGAATGTGAATGCACAACCAAGCTCATAAGCAGCTGAGCAAGCTTTCTCCCTGCTAATCCCCTTCACCATCCACCTTATCTAGAGGCAGTAGAGAGAGTTCAGAGCTCTTGAGAAGATGCTCAGAAACAACCACTAGCCATCGTTGCACTCTGTCTGATCTCTCACCTGGCTTTCATCATCCTTGTCAGGGAACTGGATGTTGACCTCATGCTCTGTGCGTATCTGGGTGATCACTGCTCCCTTCCGCCCGATGATTTTAGGGTGATACTTGGGATCTACAGTCACTGTCAGTTTGAAGCTCCGCAAGGCCTGGAACAGGAGAAGCAGAGTGAGAGCAGGGAACACACCATGGCTGTTCCAGTGATGTCCACTTAAGTCACAGCGTCTCCTTCTGCCTTCTGAGATGCATGGAACAGATTTTGCAGGGCCATGCTTGAGCACCCAAGCCATCCATCCACTGGAGCCTTGTGCTTTTGCCAAGTTCAGAGGGAAACTGCAAACAGCAAACAATTACCCAACTCATCCCTAACCTTTTATTCAGAGCTGTGATAAGGATTCAGTGAGGATAGGCAGAGAGAGACTGGCAGTGCAGTGAGGTTCTCACCCACCAGTGTCTCTAGGTGAAGGTGCAAGAGAGATCTGGACAGTCCAAAGTTACATTCCCAAACTCTCCTGTCAGTTTATGGTAAATGAGCTACCTTTAAGCAAATCATTTATGACCATTCCACACCCACAGAGCAGCTAAGGGTGCCCCTAAAAGATGAGGTGTTCCAGGAGTCTGTGCCCACAGGCTGAAGCCATGTTTGGCTGGAAGGAAGGACAGGCACAGGCCTTACCCGATCCTCTTGTTCAGCTTGCAGCTCCTTCACTCTTTCCAGGAGCCCGACCTTGGCACGGTCCAGGTTGGTAGCCAGCCCAGTGATTGTGATGATATCTGACTGCAGCTCAGGAGCAGGCACCTGGATGTTCACCTGAGTAATAAGGAGCGATTATAATTTTGTATCACTCCTCATTCTGTATCACTTGTGATGGCTCTGACTGCAAGCTGGCATCTTGCTGGTCTCCCCTGGCACCAAGACCAGCTCCCACCCAGGCAGCCTAAAAACCACAAAATGGCTGGGGTTGTAAAGGACCTCCAGAGGTCATCAAGCTGGGCCACCTGGAGTCAGTTGCCTGGGACCATTTCTAGATGGTTTTTGAGAATAGAACTCTGTTTCTCCAGCCCCTGTGCTGGCCTAGAGAGGCCAGGAAACAAATATATGCTCAACAACACTGACTGCAGCCAACCTGCATCAGCCCTGGAGACTCTGGAGAATTCTCCTGAATGAGTAGGCACAGCAGAGCTGTTTCCCAGGGCCCAGGAGGAAAACAACTCTCACACTGATGAGGAATCCCTGCAGACACCAAACAAGTCATGCAACACTCACAACAACAACACTGATTGCACTGCTTCAGCACAAAACCTACCAAGCCCTGGATCCAGGGTCCAAAACACCCAGGGATCATTTTCCTACTATGGAGCTTTGGATTCCATGGCAGACCTGAGTATGTTGTTACTGTCCAAACCCCCAACACAGTCACTCACAGATTCTCCAGGACAGACGAGATGGAAGGAAGGGCAACAACTTACTTCAAACTCATCCATCATTTTGCGGATCCCACTTCCTTTCTGGCCTATGATGTAACGGTGAAGATCAAAGGGAACTTCCACCTCAATGGTGACAGGAACCAGAGCCTGCAGGGGATGGAGCACAGTTTACCAGTGGAAAAACTTCCCCTCTCTTCTAGCTTGCCATATACTTGCCCAAAAGGACATGTTGCTGAACAGAGGTACATTCCCTTGTAGTCAGGGTACAAGTTTGACAGAAAGAGAGCACAGCTGGGAACACCAAAATGACCTGCTGCATATTTTCTAAAGAAGCCATGTGAAACCCCACCTGTGGGACAGGTGGCTTGCATATCCTTGGCTTCAATCTAGCAGAGACTTGGAAAACATCACTACGGAAGCATGGCAAGGTCTGCTGAACCTGGAATGACTCAGCCTCAACCAGACTCCTCCTCTCCTCAGCTGTGCTCCATAAAACAATCATGTCATGCTTTTATGACTACTGGGGCTGCTTACAAGCACTAGTCATTACGAAGTCAGGCACTATGATTCAAGCTGCCAGGCTAAGTAACAGAGCAGAGGGGCTTCTCTTGAGCAGTGCAGACCCCTCTACAGCAAACATTACTGACCACTTGCATTGCACCTGGACTGAGCAGCTTTTACTACCATAACCAAAAATTACATCCAAGCATCACCACCTTAACAGGGTAAGGGGCTGAGAAAGCCACACACCTGCAGTGCCTCCTTTGCCGCCTCACACTTTTCCCTGCGGCCAGAGATGATGATGATATCACACTTCTTCGGAGAGCTGGGATCTGTGTCCTTCCCTTCCTTGCCTTCCCCACCTTCCTCACCATTCTCCTGCACAGCTGGCTCCACAACAGGGGCTGAAAACATGGAAAGTTTAGTGTTCAATGCACAGAACCCCCTCCTCATTCATCATCTCCCTCCTCCAGATCCTAAGGTTCAGCCACCAGCGAGAGCTCAGAGAGACCTCAGTAAGCCCACAGAGACTTTTCTGTCAGGCTAAGTCCTTGTTCTCCCTGTACTCCGCAGTGACAACATGTTCACAACATCCAGGTCTGCAGTTTGGCCTCCTGAAACTGTCCTGCTCCCAAGAGGACAAGGTTGATGCTAAGCCCAGATTCAAGGACACAGCAGGAACACCAGGGATCAGTTTTTTCCACAGATTTAAAGTAGAACATGCCCACTGGCACAGAGTGTAGGCTACACTACACTTATTTGACCATCCCAACTACCATCCAACCATGCATCCACAGACATACCTGGGTTTTCCTCCCTGTCAGGGAATTTGATCTGGACGCCATAGTCCCGGGTGATCTGCTGGATCCGGGACCCCTTGGGGCCCATGATGGAGCGGTGGAACTTTTGTGGAATGGTGCACTCGATTGTCACTTGAGCTTCCTGTGGGAAAGCAGAGTTGCTCTATTGTGATGCAGCCTCTTTCACACCACAAGACAGAATGTGTGTGCATGGTGAAATCCAAAATGGACACAGAGAGGAGTGAGAAAAGATAACAATGGCTGACAGGGGAAGAACTCAAAACTTCCAAGAATCATTCCTATTTTGGAAGAGTAGAGGATTTAAAGAAGGTTGCCTTCAACTCAGGACATTAAAGGCCTCCAAGAGCAAAGCTCAAACTCTTTAGTGCTCTGAAGAGGAGGAAGCATTAGAAGAAATGAAAAAAAAATAAAGATAGATGGGAAAAGAACAGATTTGACACTTGACTGCTTCCAAAAGCCAATACTAGCAGTGCAGGAAACCCCTGAAAGCAACCACTGCCCAAGGCCAGACATGGAGAGGCACAAGAAGGCTTCAATCTTTTAATGCCTAGATGTACATCAAGGAGTGGCCTCTTACTTCCACCCCTAAAAACCAAGATTGTCAGAGAAGATTCCTTCATGCAGCATTGGCATTTTGGAGCCAGCAGCTACTAAAGTCTGCAGACCCTGTATGTTGACAGTAAAGGTTCAAATCCAAGAATTACCATGGGACTTGTTCATATAAAGCTTCGTCATACAGCAGGATACTGCTGAGGGAACAGAGTACAGAGGAAACAGTTTTTCTACAACATACCAGGTCCTCAATGATCTCCTGGATGCGTTTCTTGGCTGCCTCCACACAGTCCTTGGCTCCCTTGAGGGTGACTTTATCGCTCTGGGTGCCGGAGCGTGGGAAGCTGACCATCACACCACCATATTCATCTGCAATCTCACGGAGAACTTGTCCTCGACGGATGACAAAGTGGCGGTGGTGCTTGGGGTCCACCACCATGGAGTCTTCAACCACGTTATCCTGCCAACACACAACAGTCAGTCAACCCCACCTGTGCTGGTGACAGGCACAAGTCGGCTGCACTCAACAGCAACCAGCTTACAACCTCACCCCAAGGTAAGGAAGGATCTTCCTGAGCTCCCATGAAGGGCAGCAAATGGTTTTAGGACAAGCAGGTCCTTCATGCTGACTCATTACACCTTGCAATAGTGAGAGGCAAGAAAGTAGAAAAAGGTCATACCAAGTTCTTGATGAGGGCCTCCAGCTCCTTCTGCGCTTCTTTGACAGCCTCCTCTGTTCCCATGATAGTGATCAGTTCCTGATCTTTGTCCTCAGAGGTGGGGAAGATGATGCGGGCACCCGTGTTGTCTCGCACCTTGCGGATGTTGCCACCACCCTTACCAATAAGGAATTTGTGGTACTCTGGCTTTGCACGGAGGTCCACAGTATAACTCTTTGTTTGCTGAAAGGAGCCAGAGACCCATGGAACATGTTAATATACAGAAAATATCACCAGCACCAACAGTCAGCATGTAGATATGCTATCTGCACCCACATGCAGAGTGCTGAAAAAGCAAGGTAGATGCAGCACACTGTTTAAAGTGAAAAAGGTATACAATGTCTTAAATTAAAAACACTACCCCAAAGATGTTCTCAGGGCCAAAAAACTAACTGTACACTCAGCATGACCAATGAGAATATGAGCAGACTTCCCCAGGAGAGGGGTCTGACCTGAACAAAAGGCAACACAATCATTTGCTAACTGCTGCAAGCCAGGATCCCAGAGGCAACCAACCAATTCCCATGGGGAAATGTTCACATGCTGACCCTAGAAAGCTTGCTATTAAAATGACTGAGTCAGTCAGCCACAACTCAGAGCAAGGTCTTGAAACCAAAAAGCTCTTAAATCTGAATATATGCAGTGAAATGGAAGAACTGGAGTTGAAATGCAGAGATCAAGAAAATAGTGAAGGAGATCTACAGAGTAAAGTGCTTCAGAGAAGTGCAGATACCCAAGAACATTCAAACCACAAAAGCAGGGAGCCTTAACTCTGAGTGTATCATCAGTCTGCCCAGAGATGCATTACAGACAGTCCTTCTGCCCATGAGAGAAGAACTTGTCACAAGGATGGAAGAACTGCTTTCTTTTAATGATCCAAACTGTATTCAAAACCCCCAAAAGAGGATTTGTTCTATTGACACCAAAGGCTTCCATGCAGACAGAGGGAATCACTTCAACCTCCAAAAACAAACAGCTGGTCAAACCAACCTTCCCCTGTAAGGCAAGGCTCACCTTCTCCTCTGCCAGATGTAGCAGCTGTTTCTTGGCTTTCTCCACATCCTGGGCTGGGCCCCTGATGGTCACAGTATCACTGCCAGAGCCCTCTGTAGGAAAGTGGATGTGGACTCCACCACATTCCTCCATGATGGAGCGGATGAAGCGGCCTTTGGCGCCAATGAGGGAATTGTGGAGTTTGGAAGGAATAGAGACCTCCACCTCCGTGATGTTGGCCTAAGTGAGGACAGTATGGACTGTTAGTCAAGCTATAGCAATGTGTTTGCACAGACTCTGCTTGCCCCCTAACTCCCACATTGCCAGGAGCTTTGCAGAGCTGAGTGTCAGAAATGCCTGACCACAAGGAATTGGGACTGGCCACTCCTAACACATGAGCAGCCACAAACTTCAGCTGAAGCATCAAGAACAGACTGACATCCATGTTTGTCTCTCCCCACCACACCCCACTACAAGCACTTCTATATTTATATCTCCTGTAACTCCCATATTTATATTTTGAAGTCCCTGATCTGCCACAGGCCAGTTGTTTTACTTACCAGTTCCTTCTGGATAGCCAAAATTCTGTGGCGAGCAGCCTCACAGTTTGCTTTTTTGCCCGTGATAACAATTGTCTCCGAGTTGCTGTTCTCAGCTGGGAGATCTATTTTGGTGTTGCTTTCTTCACGGATCTGCCACCAAAAAAAAAAAAAAATCCCAGCAAAATCATTTGAGAGGTGTCCCATGTCAGAAAAAAAGGCCTTGGAGGTTTTATTTTGCATTACCAATGAGCAGGGGGAGACCAGTGAATGAGATTTCACTGCAGGCAATCATGGTAATGGGCAGCAAAGACAGGAAAGATATCTCACCTTCTTGATGTTGGCACCTCCTTTCCCTATGATGTTCTTGTGGAATTGTTTGAAGATGGGAACAGAAATAGAAAAGCTGTTTTCAACCTAAGAGAGAAAGGAAGCATCATATAGTCAACCCAGGACAAGAACACAAGATTACACCATTTCACTGGCAAGTGAGACCCCACCCCAGGAACTTGATAAACAAGCTTCTGACAACAGGCTTGGACCCAAGGAATTCTCCATATGGGACACTTCCAAGAATAAGCAAACACATGTACCCTCTCCTATAGCCCTCAAATAACAGGTATTACTTGCCTGCCCCCATACACATAGAACCATGTCCACAGTTCCCTCTCTGCTCACACCTCACATCTTGAGGTGTGTCAGCCCCAGCCAAGCCACTACAGCTCCCCTCTATTCCAGGGTTATTCAGGCATGGAAGAGAGAATAGCAGATATAAGTCTCCCTTACCAGGTCTGCCACCATCTTTTGCATGTACTTGGTACACTTCTCCACTTCGTTTTTGGGACCTCTGAGTTGGACAATGTCACTCTTGTGTGCAGGGTCTGGGAAGTTGATAATAACCTGCATGAAACAGACACTTAGGGTCAGCTCAAACAAATACAATGACTGTCATGTCAGACATGTGCAAAGGTTGGGGACATCCTGCACATCTCCTTTCCCATTTGGAAGCAGGTAACCATGTCAGCAGTGTCTGGCCAGAAGAACCATCTTCTAACATGTATTAGATGTATGAGCAGTAGTTAGATATTTCTCATGCTCACAGAGACACTACACTTATGACTTTACTGATCATGCGCCCATTACCCATGTAGGAACGATGTCCTCTGAATCCCTCCTCTCATGGAAAACCTTACCTCTGGGAATTTCTCCCGGATTTCCCGGATCCGCTCGCCCTTCTGCCCAATGATGGTCCGGTGGAATTTCTGCTCGATTATTAGGTCCTTGGTGCGTTCATTTTCCTGTGGAGAACAGAGTTTACAAGGAATGTTCAGCAGGAGAGCCGCATAATTGTCATTACCAGTTTGCTGCCCAACAGCTTACTGGTCATCAATGTTTTTCCTCCAGATATAATTCACTCTAGGCTGACAGAGAAGGGGATCCAAGGGAGTAGAGGGACTTGTATTTGTCAGGAGATCCAAGTGCTCAGTGGGCCAGGGGCACACACCTTTACCAGAAGGTTACTAGGGAACACAAGAGCTCAAACCCCATGGCCTCCCAGGCATCACATCCCACTAACCATACGGGAAGCGAGTTCCAGCAGCTCTTTCTTGGCCTGTTGGACCCCCTGTGGGTCTCCTTCAATTCTGATCAGGTTGCTCTTCTCATTGTCCGGGGGAATGCGCACAGACACCTTGTAGAGGTCCTTAATCCTGTTAACTGCAAGGTAAGGGCTGTGGTGACACACTCTGCTAGGGCACGACTTGGAAGCAAAGACACTTTGATTAGAGGCTTTAAGAAGTACATCAGCCTCTGAGGAAAGGCCAGAGGGATGGAGCTGAATCAGGGGAAAGTGCCTCTTCACCCTGGGGTTCAGCAAGAGCAGATCCATGCTACACAGCAATCTGTACAATTAAATACTATGGCATCTAGAGGCAATAGTTCACTTGCCAAAGTGAGGCATCTGTTTCTTCCCCAGACACCACCATATTTAGCCTAGGAAATACTCATTCATTTCTAATCCCAAATTATTTTTTGGGGAAAAACTCACCATGCAGATTTCTACCCCCCAACCGAGTTCTAAAATGAAATTCACATAGACCAACTTGAAAAAAAGAAAAAAGACAACTCTCCAACCTCCCCAAAACACAAACATTCTGCCAGGATGCAGTAAAGTAATCCGTTCAACTTTCCAAGACATTAAAGCCATCCCAAGGCCTCATTGCCCATTTATCTTCCTCTGCCAACTTCACTCCAGAAGGGCAGAGGCAATGTAATGGAGGCAGCACCCTGGTTGAGCTGCAGAGCCATGATATGATAGGCTTATCACAGAGAGTCTGAGTAGAGGAAGGATAAGAAAGGCACCCCACTTACTGTTAGCTCCGTTCTTGCCAATGAGGTGTCGGTGGAATTTGTGGTCAACATTGATTTCTGCATAATCCATCCGGTTGATCTACAAAGAATTGTACAGGGCTAGGCAGGGCAGGCCCCCTCTGCTGCTGCCTGTGCCCACTGCCAGTGCAGGCACTGACTCCAGCTGCCAGCTACAAGCACTCCTCCTGCTAGTGAGCAGAGCAGAACACTTCTCTGCTTTGAGCTGAGAGCACCATGCTTGTGAAACATTAAAAGAGACTTAAACGCCTCTCCAGCTGTGACTGAAAGAGAATCTTTCCTTCTCTGCATCAAAAGACTGAAGATGTGCTTGTGATTTTTTAAGAAAAGCTTCATAACCAAGGTTTTTGTTCACCCGCCACACAACCTCCCTTCTGCAAGTTCTGTTAAGCCTGTGAAGATACCCACAGACATGAACTACACTTCATCTCTTCTGTTTCCCCACCTTTCCCCACTTTCTTTTTATACACTAGAACTAGCACTAGCAACTTACCAGATCCTTAACCATGACTTCAATCTGTTCCTGAGCCACATTCACATCTTCTGTAGGTCCTTCCAAAGTGATTTTGTCTTCTCCTTCAGTGAATTCGATGTGAACCTTGACACACAAAGCAAAGAAACCAGTAAGAATTTTCCAAGACACAAGCCAGGTCAATGCTGTCAGTCAGGCCTACACCATCAGCCCTACCACTAAGGGTACACATGATTTCTGAAGTAGGCAACCTACAATTTTGGCCATACTGGTGTCTAGAGCACAAGGTTTTGGTGCTGTCCTGGAGTCTGCAAGGGCTTTGGAGGAATTCCTCACTTAGCCTTTCTCCAGATACCGTCTAACTCACAAGGGAGAAGTCTCGTTACTTAGCATTTCTAGGTCTCCTACTACATCAATTCTCAACACTTGGAAGTTACATAGGATGGGAAGTGTTCGAGGCAGTAGAATCTGGTAGTTCCCCTGAATATGATAAGACCTGTGTCATTTCCTCCCTGGTTTTATCCATGCTAGAATACATTTCTCTCTCTACAAAGAGTGAGCTGGATTGAACCACATTCTACTTCAACTGGTGCTAAGCTAACAGTTCATCCATACCTTTGGCATCTGCTGAGTTATTTTGGCCAGGTTTTGTCCTTTCTTTCCAATGATGAAACGATGAAGCCAAGAGGGGGCTGAGACCGAGGAGACGGTAAAACTGTTGGCCTGAGAGACAGAGAAGCTGTTGATGGACACACTGGAAGAGGCCTTCACAAAAATTCACTTCCAATTCCCATGCAGCACCCTCATTGCTCAATTCTAAGCTGCATCTCTGACAGCCTGACAGAGACCACCCCCCCTCCACCTGTCAGTGCCCAGGGATGTATTTTTGTGGGGCTTTCAAAGGAGCCTGGCCCATCCCATCAGTACCTTTGCATAGACTTCAGTCAATGCCTGCCCAAGCTTTTCAGGCTCGCCTCGCAGTATCACCGTCTCCGAGCTACTGTCAGTGGGTGGGATCTCGACAGAGACTCCAGTTTTCTCCAAGATCTCCTGCAGGGAATTACCCTTGGGGCCGATGACATACTTGTGCTGGGACTTCTTCACCTCCACAGCGATGGTAGTAGTCTTCTTTTTCTGTAGGAGCAGAGGCACTGGAGCATCAATCACAAGGGAGCAGGGAAGGACAAAAGTGAAAGGAAGAGACACAAGATGCAGTGAAGCTCAGTACCCAGGAAAGATCAAAGCAAAAGTGAGCACAGGAGTTCTGCAGGACCCTAGAATCTTTGGGACCTGCCTACAGAAAGCCTTATTCTCAAAAATTGACAGGTGAAATACAAAAATTCTGTTTAAGCTCCCTGGGACACTACATGGAGGAGACCACATACACACCCCTGCCCTTGCACAATGCCCAGCTGTCCCCAGGCAGTGTTGTAATGCAACAGCACGCTATAAGCTGATTATCTGTGTTGAAATTCAGACTGGTACAAATGCAGATGTAACCATGAGGAAAAACAGACCAATAACCCACAACAAGGATATTCACAGTGACGCTAGCAATGGAAAATAAACTGAGGTGAAATTTACTTTTCAGCAACTTCTACTCATGTAACAATTTTGATACTGTCAGTTGGCCACACTGTAGCCTTCACACTTTCCTCCTTCCTTTGCAGCACCTGTGAAAACATGCACCCAGAGAGCTCTTTGTGGTCTGGTAATTTCCATTACACAAAAAAGCAGGAGATCTGTCACCTCCTGAGCAGAATCACCCCAAGCCCCACTCTGCTAAGCAAGGAAATGGTAAGACCCTGGTCCATGTACTGCAAGGGCTGCTGAGCAAGAGCTGACATGAGGAGTATGCAACTGAGGGATGCACAGAAGTTAGAACAAGAAGGCAAGAGGGGCTGTGAGCAGGTGGGGGGAAGATGGGAAGCTCTAGGGACCATCCATACCTTCTCCTCATAGATCTTCTTAACACGAGCCACAGCCTGGGCCAGCTGCTCCTTTTCCCCTGTGAAGACTATCTCTGTCTTGTTGACGCTGGGCGGGGGAATGTTGATGCGTGTCCCTGTCTCCTGCATGAGCTCACTCACCAGCTTGTTGTAAGGGCCAGCAATGAAGGGATGGTACACTTTCTCCACATCCAGCCGCTCCACGGCACGCTTATCCTACAGGAATCCAGAACAGCCCTCAGGGAAACTGCTGGTGATATTACCATCTCTACCACATACAGCTGAATTCCCAGTGCTGTCTTGCTTGACACTCTAGCCCAAGCACCCTTTCCAATTTGCAGGCTCCATCTTTTTTCATGTACAAATACTGCTGTTCCCAATTTATGATATTTGCCTCTAATCTTCTGTCTTATCTCAGCTGGCAACTAATGTGGTTCAGTTCAAAGTATGAGAAGTGCTTATCTGACTTCAGAGATGGACAAAAGGGACAAGCAGAAGGTGCAGAACCTGGAAGCAGTGTTCAAACTGCCAGTTGAATGGTATACATCTCTGTTCAGACTAGCAGTGTTACCACTGGCTGTGGCCATGGTGGCTACAAACATCTCATACACCATGGAGAGCCAAAATGGCCGTTCAGATAACAACATGAGAGATCACAGGACTGAGGTACCTGCTCAGCAGAGATAAGCAAGATCTCGTGTCGGGCCTTTTCAATCCCTTCCTTAGTGCCAGTGATCTTGATCTGGTTGCTGGGGTCATCTGGGCGGGGGATCTGGATCTTGGTTGCAGTTTTGAGCTCCAGGTCCTGCAGTTTCTCACCATTCTTTCCAATGACAAAGCGGTGGTGCTCCTTGGGGATGGCAACTGTTGCTGAAGCCTGCAATACAAAGGCCAAGGATCTGTGAGAGCCCCTGCCTGCACAGGGAAAGCTTTCCAGATGCTGCTTAGTGCTACAATTGAGAAGTAAACACAATATCTCCCAGCTATCCATCTAGCAGAAGATTGACACTATGCCAGAGGAGCTGATCTAAAGTGCCTGTATTCCAGGAGTCTAAACCCCACTATTCCCTAAAAAGCCTTCTGTTTTCCCAGGACCAACACTCTGAACAAGCAAAAGCCTTCAGGCACAGCTGAGGATGTGTCTATGTTTCACTGTCTCCAGTCTCTCAGCATCAGAGAGCAACTGGGACGACAGCTCTGGGTTAGAGTTTATCTGAACTCTGATATCTGCTGCCAAGGCTACAGAGAAGAAGACATAGCCTGACTCCTAGGAAACTGAAATTCAACACCAGAAACTTATTCCAGCAGGCAGACAGCTCAACTATGCTTACCATTACTGAGTGCTAAGGTGTCTTCAAAGCAGCACACACTGCTTCAGGGACTGCTTTTCTCTTGAAAAAGAGGGATCCTCAGAACTTTTCTCAATCTAGCATTAAAGGGCTGGCTTGTAACAGGGATTCCTGATTTCTACCCTTCTCAATGAGTTTTTACTGACCTGAGAGCTTAGGATTGCTACTATGCTCTTGATCCCAGTGAATACGTAACTATTAACTAACTAGGCACTTAGAATTCAAGCTACAATGGAAAAAGTAATAAATCAAATCAAAACCAGATCACTTGGTGTGACTCTTCAACTTCCTGTCCACATACTGATGCCATCCAAGCCTAGGAGAAGTTGCAACACAGACACACCTTTCAGACCTGGGGCCAAGTAGGAGGGATATTTGAGGACAGTGGGGCATGGATCTGTGGTAGTACAACCTAAACTATTTTTTCAGAAGCACATTATGTGGAGTTTGTCCCTTTTTTGTCCCTCTGGCAGTGTATGACACATGCTGAGCAGACATGGCATTAACTACTGCATTAACTACCTTGGACATTACACTTTAAAACACACCATGACACCTGGCTATGATGGATCCTAATGAGAAGTACCATTTTGATAATGAACTCAAGAACCTGAAAGTAAGAAATCAAAATGCAGAGGACTGAAAGGAGAAGCAACTGAAACAAGGAGTCTGTAATTACTTACCAATGGGGCTCAAGTTACACAACTCAGAACCCGAATCTGAAACTTCCAGCATTTGGCAGAACTCCCCCTTCTCTACTTTTCTTCCTCCCATCCCTCCAAATTTTCCTCTGAAAGACTTCAGAGAAAGCACCATTCTGTTCTCACACACTATGAATTTTGTGTGAGGGGCCTGTACCCTGCCAGCACCAGCACCTCAGCACAAAGTCACAGGTTGAAGACTCCACCCTTCATGCAACACCATGGCCTGTAATTAGCTTTGAACCCTATTTTAAGCCTCATTTCCATTCCAAATTGCCAACTGTATGCTTTGAAAATCTATGGCAAAGCTGAATTAGTCATCTAATAATACCTCTTTGGCTTATAAGCACACACACCCAAGGGTCTCAAAGCATTCAGGAGTCTTGGGGAAGAGCAAGGATCAAGTGAGAAACAGTTAGCTGCCCTCACCTGAGTCTGCAGCCGAGCAACAATTTCCTTCCGAGCCTTCATGACTGCTTCCAGCTTGCCAGAGACCATGATGGAAAGGCCCTGGTCCTTTGCCAGAGACAGCTCCAGGTGAGCTCCTGTCTTCTGCATGATGTCAAGGCAGATCTTGGCCTGCTCCCCTTCTCCAAACTGATTCATGTCCTTGTATTTCCTCTCCTCCAGCGGCACATGAAACACCTGCTCAGCCAGACACAAAAGAGCACAGCAAGCTGTCAGTGTGCTTTGCCTGACAGTTCCTCTGTCTTGTGGCTACACAGGACTTTGGTGGCAAGCTGACCTCCCAGGTTTGGGCAGCTGTGCCCAGGGAAGTGCAGGAGCACTTCAGCAGCCAGCCTGCCCCACACTGGAACTCTTCCTAAAGGGGGATTAGCACTCACTACAGGAATTCTGCAATCCTCCCTCTGGGCCTGCTTCAGCTATTTGTGGAACAGGGATGCAGAGCTCCTTCTGGACAGTTTTCTAACACATCCCTCCCCTCCAGAGCAGTCCTAGCTCTCAGCTGCAGTACCAGGGTAAAATACAACAAAGAGGCTCACATACCAAGGATTTCATACTCCAAGGAATGCTTCACCTCACCTACTTTGGGGAGTGGGGAAAAGACAGGAGATAAGACACCCACTCCCACCAACCTGAGTGATGACAGAAGCCTTTATTGGTCGAATTTTGCTCCAGGGACCAGCAGGTTCCTGGGCAGCTTCCAAACATGGTGCTTTCTCAGGGAGTGGAGGGAAGGCTTCCTTGTAGGTTGGAGGATCATTCTCTTCTTCAGAGTTTAAAGCTGTAACTGGAGTAAAGCAAATAGGGCAAATCACTTTCCCTGCAGAAATGCCCCTGTTCACAGGCAGTGCAATTGTAATTAGGCACCACTAACAAGGGAGAGCAAATGGCTTGTGCCCTGCTATTAATCCTATTACAACTATGCCTATGGGGCTGCCAAGTCTGGAGCACGACTGACATCAGCACAGCCCAGACTGCAGTGGATGCCACAAACCAGCAGCCTTGTCTGAGCTGGCACACGGGTGCAGGGAATGAACAGCACCTTATTGCCAACTCTGTCAAGAGGAGTTCAATTAGGGGAAAACAGGCTGAGCTGAAAGAAGTGAAAGGACCAAAGAGTGCAGGTCAGAAGGGGATAAGACAAACATAAGCCCAGGGAAAAGGCAGAGAAGGACTATAGTTAGGGCATAGTCTAGGAAAAGGGCAGAGAAGGATTATAGTTAGGGCAAAGTCTAGGGAAAGGGCAGAGAAGGACTGCAGTTAGGGCAAAGTCTAGGAAAAGGGCAGAGAAGGACGACAGTTAGGGCAAAGTCTAGGGAAAGGGCAGAGAAGGACTATAGTTAGGGCAAAGTCTAGGGAAAGCCTGTATGGCTGTACATTATGTGCACTGGGCCATATCAAATGGGGCAGCTCACAGCTGGGAATGGATGCCAAAACCCACCACAGAGCCAGTTTGTATGGTCTGTGACCACCTGCAGCACCTGGCTGAGCAAAGGGTGGAAATGACAGCGCAGCACACTGATCCATGAGGCTCTTGTGCAGCTCAGTGCCCCACTCTTGCATGTGCCCCATGCCAGGGCTGAGAGCACTGCTAGCCAGAACTCTCTGAAGTGCCCATCTCCTCACAGCCCTGCATTGTGCAGCACTAACACTGTGCTGCTGGGGGTGGAAAGCTAGACTAGTAAAGCACTTATTTAGGAAAGGAAAATGCACACTTTGAAGAGGTCTGTGCAGTCTGGATTGAGAGGCACATCACAGGAACTCACCTTTCACCTGCTGCTGAGCCAGGCCGCTGCGGTGTTCAGCAAAGCTCTCCTGGGTCAAAACTGCCACAGAGCTCATTGTCGACTTCCCACCCACACACAATCCGGGTATGCCACTGGGAGAGATGGAAGTGGCAACAGTATTACCAACACCAGCCAGGGTGAACAAAGTCAGTCCAGGAAGACAAAGTATTTGTTAATGAGCACTCTTCCAGTCTTCCTCTTGAAAAGCACCCCCAGGACCCATCAGCTGCCTGATTTCCTTGTTGAAACAGGAATTTTGAGGGGATATTTCCTCCCTACACAGTGGTCACCAAAACCAGAGCTCCTCCCTAAGAAGGCAGAGGATGTGCAACCTAAGAAGGTCACTGGAAAGGGGGACACCACAAATTTTTAAAGCATACTCTAATTAACTTAGAGTCTCATTAGTCTATTAATTATTAATGGTGTGCAATTTTTATATGAGTATGTGAATATCTGGACAGTCAGTCCAAGACCATTGTGTACCCCTCGAGATAAAAGAGAAAGGACCCAGGAAGCTGTTTCCTCTTCATGAGAAACTTATTTAGGTGCCTGACTTAGGGAGACACTCAGAAAGCCACTCTGACTAGCAAGCTCAGCAGCAGCAAGATCTTTGGCTCTCCAAAATAAGAACTTACCAGCTAAATGGTCAGTAGCCAGAGAGTCCGTCCTGTAAGCTGCCTGTTTGTCAGCCTGCCAGCTTTTGCTGTAGAGAAAAAAAAAATAATTAAAATAAATAAATTAGGTCCAAGACAACAGAAAACATGACATCCCTGTTACTGTGACTTCCAACAGAGCACTGCCTGTACCTTTCAAAGCTGCACCTTATCCAAAACACTCTCATACCTAGCTGCATCTTCCCACACATGACACCTGTCATATTTTACGAGCTCTGCCACTATCTACTCAAACTTCACAGCAGGAAGTCTGGAGTAGTTACTCTTTCACCACACTGGCTACAAGAGTAGCCATCCAACATCAGGCAAAAATATACTCAATTAATAGCAGATGTTCAAAACATGAAATTTCAGGGTTGCAAGCAAGATCTTCTCAGTCAGAAGAGACTAACAACCTGAAAACCTGCCAACAACACTGCCATCAGTCACAAGTTAGGAATGTAGTTCAGTGGAGCTTGGGTGAATCAACACAGACATCCTCACAAACCAAGGCAAACACTCAGGGCTCTACACTCAGCTGCTGGGCAGTCCAACTCTGCAGTTTTTATTGCAATAAGATCACGCACCAGGCACTAAATTCTGTCTCCAGGCCTAAATCTGAAAGTTTGAAGAAGAAAATTTACACTGGTTTACATGGACTATTTTAAATGTGTACCAAAGTCAGAACCAGGAAGAAAAATACACTGCTGAGAAAGGATTTCCATCTCCTGAATCTGGATCTGCAGATTTATTGAGAAAATGCTTAGGAATACAAGTGAAAATGTGAAAGCCAGTACAGTACACACACTGTCAGTTGTACAATATCCACACCCAGAGTCCCCCAGAGCTGCTCTGTGTGCTTCTGCAGAGCTTGCACTCTCCTAAAACCCAGTGCCTCTGCCTGCTCATGGGACAAGAGGCTCCTCTCCCACACGAACCCTGCGGTGCTGCTTGGACCATCTTCTGTGCAGCTTGGTTGCTTTTCAGTAAAGTGACAGTTGCCATCTCTGACATTCCAATATGTTAGAAGAGGCTCCCACAACCAAGGTCACTCCTAAAAACACAGCGTTGCTGATGGGGTGTCTCACATTATGCTAGAGCTGTGATGCAGTAAAGGGAGGCTGATGGTGGCAGAAGGAAAGGAGGGAAGAACAGAGAAAACAGTGATGCAACAGAGTCATACAGGCCTGATCTGCACCTCAGCCAAGGCCATTGTTTCCCCCTACTTCAACATGCCTTTAACAGGCAGAAGGCAGCACAAACTGTGCTGTCAGAGCAATAGAGCTAATGCTGCAATTAATCCAGGAATGAGGCAGCAGGTACTGGGACAGCCAGTCATGCTGCTGAAGTACAGCGGCTGCAGCAATGCAGATCTCTGCAAGGCATTTGCTGTGCACAGAAAGGGTGGCTAGCAACCTGATCTTGGAGAAATCTCCTTGCTGTCCAGGGTTACACCCCAGTGTAAGACATGGTTATGTGTCCATGGTACATGCCTGTGCTGCTCAAGCTGCTGCAGATCCAAGGAAAGCAAGTTACTGCCATGGCACCTGTTCCAGACTATCTCACCAAGGCTTGCAGACTGTGGCAGCTCCTCCAGCCCCTCGGGTCACTAGCGAGGGTGCCACCACCTTGTGGCAAGCTCCAAACGAAGGCAGGAGGGAGAAGCATGCTAGACATCACAAACAGCTGTCAAGCTCTGGCCGGAGCCTTGCTAAAGGCACAGATGTGCTTGTAACTCCAATTTCTCCAGAAACCACCACCTGGCTGATCTTGCACGTATTTTCCTCCTTAGAGGAGGAGGGTAAAGATAAGAAGTCAGCAAATGACACCCAATATAGCACCTACTTGAAAGACACAACCTCAAGGCACAGCTGCTGGTTTCACTGTGTACAGACCAGCTGCACAGATCCTCCTTGCAGCCTCCACCTCAGAGAGCAGCCAGACATTCAATGCAGAATCAAAGGGCAGCATTTATCCATATGAATTTCTGCTTCGTCACCCATACAAGAAGCTAAGAACAAATACTCCTCATCTCCAGCAATTCCAAGCATCTGGTATATTGTAGGCCTCAGGGATTCTCCTCTGGCCAAAATCAGAGGCAACCATTAGAATGGTATTTTAAATGTAACATCAAAACCAGCAGTTCAAGCGCTGCATTTGGATCTTACAACTCCTTGGCTTCCCACTTAGGTTTTGAAACTAAGGTTACAGCTACGTCATGCCAGCATGGAGCTGACTGGGTCAACAGGTTTCAAACTGCCTGGTTGATACACCGCCTGTAGTGCTGGCCTTGTGCGCCAAATAAAGTTACAGTAGTCTACAGCACAGTTCAATAAAGAGAATGAATTCTCGAATAAAGAGAAACATCCTAAAAATAACCTCCAGCAATGGCCAGACCTAATCACACGGGAAACATTTGTATGAAGAGAAACAAAGGCAAAGTCATGAGTTACACTGCCAATACAGGCAGCTCTTGTAGACGGAAATGTCAGTTACATGTTATTTAAAGTATATTTAATAAAAACATTATTACTTTGTTAATGCCTTGCAGTGAGAACCACACACAGCAACAGAGCTGGGCTGGTTGTGGTAGGCACTGTCCTCTGTCAAACGTTCACACAGGACAGGGCAACCTCTTGGTTGATGAATGGACACTGATGGACATACTTCCTTTCTGAAAACCAATGGGCTCCCTCAGAGACTGGGGCCCAGGTCCCCTGGTTTTGAGGGGATCACGCTGACAGCTGCTGTGTGGCAGAGCGAAGTCTCCCTTCATAGCGATTCCCGACTTAATGCATCACAGAGTGCAACCCGACCGCAGCCCTGGCCGCGGGCAGCCCTGACCCATCCCCCATGTTTACTCTTTCACCAGCGCCGGCCCCGCCACCGCGTCTGGCCCCGGACAGGAGGAGCCCTGTGGCGGCCCCGCCACCGAGGACGTGCACCCGGCCGCGTCCTGCTGGCCGGCCCGGTGGGGCAGGCAAAGACAGCGCCTCTCAGCGGGGCTGGGACAGGGGCAGCGGCGGGGCTGTCCGCGCCCGGAGCCTAGCCAGGCCCGCATCGCCACCGTGACCCCCGGGGCAGCGGCACGGGGCCGCCTGTCCGCTCGGCCCCGCCGTGCCCGGCCGAGGGGCGGGGGAGCCACCAGGCCCCGCGGGCCCGGCCGGGCGGGCGGCGCCGCCAGCGCCACCTCAGCACTGGCGGCACCGGGGGCGGGGCGGCGGGGCGGGGCGGCGCCCTTAAAGGGCCCGGCGGGCCCCGCTGTCACCGCGCCCCCCGCGGGGCCGACCGGGAGGGGGCGGCGGGGGCGCGTCCAGCGCACCGGGACCGTGCGGGAACGGGGACGGGGCGCGGCCAGTGCCACGGGGCAGCTGCAGCCCCAGCTCCGGCAGCCCCAGCCCGCCGCGGCCCTGCGGGTTGCAGGCCGGGGGCGGCCGCATCAGGCGAGCGGGGGGCAGGAGCTCCCGCGGGGCCCAGTGACAGCCCCGAGCGCGGCTCCGCGGCAGCTGGAACGGTGCCGGTGGCGGGCAGCGCGGCAGGCACGGCCAGCTCCGGGCCCGGCGCTAGCACCTCCCCCCGCCGACGGTGGCCAGAGCGCTCGTCCTTCTCTAGCCACGGCAGCAGGGGAACGCTCGGCCCGCGGCAGGCTGGGCTGCCCGCCGCCGGCGCTCCGCAGGCTGACCAACACCGGACGAGCGGTCGCCTCCGGTCGCTTTGGCTCCTATCGGAATCAAACCCTAAGACGGCCGGGAACGGCATGGAGCCGCCTCGCTCTGCGCCACTAACCCTCTCCCACCAACGACGGGATCCATGCCGTGCCTCGGCCCGGCCCGGCCGCCCCCTCCCCAGGCAGCCGCGGGGCCCGGCCTCCCCCTCAGCCCGGCCCCACTCGCCGGCCATCCGCGGCAGCTGCTGCCGGCCGGCACAGCCATGCCACCGCCGGCCGAGGCCGCGCCGCGGGGCCAGACTATTCCCCACCTCCCGCCGCCGGATGCCCTCCCTCGCCGGACTTTGCCCTGTCCGGCCCGGCCGGCGGGAAGTTAGCGCGGACTTTGCAGGCAGCGCCGACACGTCGGTGCCCTGGGGAGGATGCGAGGCCCCCTCGGGCCGGGCCGGGCCTCCCCGCCAGCCTCCACGTCGGCGCCGCGGCCGCGGCGGAGGGGCCGCCCCCCGTCCCCCGTGACTCACTCCGGCCGGTGCCCGATCGCCCGCCCTTCTGGAGAAACGGAGCGCTCCTGGGAGAACGGCGCGGCGCCCGCCCCGCCGCCTATATAGGCCGGGCCGCTGCCAATCCCCGGCCCGCACGTCATCGGGACATGCCCCTTCCCGGCGGGGCCGGCCCGCCACGCGTGCCCTGCGCCGCCGGGGACGCCCCGCTGTGGCCGAGCGGCCCGGGAGCCTGCGGCTCTGCTGGCGGCCCCGCTCCCGCACGGCCAGGGAAGCGAATCGCGGCTGGCTACCGCCCGCTCTGCGCCCCGGGACCGCGCCGATATCCGCGGTACAGGCCCTCTGCACCTTCCGTGCGGATTCACGGCGGAACGCACCTCCCGACCGCAGCCCGGCGGCAGCACCGAACCGCCCGCGGGCCCTTACCCAGCCCCACGACGGCCCCGGAGCTCAGGATTACCCACTCTGGGCAAGCCCGGTTTCACGCAGGGCTAGTGAGCAGTGGCTCATGAGGGCTCTGATCAGCCTGAAAACCACGGCTTAGAGAGCGAACAGCTGGGGCTCCTGCCAGGTCCTGCGAGTGCAGAGGGACAGCGAGGCCCCAGCCCCAAGAGGCCCCTTGATCCACCTCCTCCTGCACACACTGTGTCAGAGCAGCAGCCACCCGAAGTGAGGCTGCAGGCAGGCAGGAGGGGCAAGGTAAGAGCAAGAGTACGAAAAAAAAAAAAAAAAAACAAAACCACAGAAAACCCCCAAAACCACAACACAATCCCCCAGAAAAATAAAATTAAAAATAAAAGAAAAAAAAGGCGCACCCCTCTTCTTATTCCAGTCTCTAATTTGGAAATGGGGAAAAGTGAAGGAGGGGAAAGGCAAGCCATCAAGCACAATACCCTCCTTTCCTGCATAAAGGATGTTTATTACTTTGTGCAATATAGATGTTTTTAATTATTAGCTCTGCACCCTCAGGGAACCAAGGAAAAATCCATGTCCCATTCCCATCACTGTAAAAATGCATCCAATTTGAACTGATTTTTGCATTAGCTCATTTTCCTACACAGGATTAATCTTTCTCATAATTCATAACTTACACTTAGTGACTGGTTTTCTCATTCCCACCTTGAGAGAGAGCACTCCCAGATCCTAGCAAAAAAACGAAAGCTGCTCTGTGGAGCTCTGACCGCAAAAATCTAAGGTCTTTGGGTTAACTGCTTTTGAGTACATGCAGTAAATTTTAGAGATTTCATGCACTGTATTCATGGAAACATGGATGGTATTTAGCCTTTAGTAAACTTATTACGTATTAGTAAACAAGAGTAGATTTCTCCATTTCTCCTCTTTTTATCTTATGAGTGGGAGGACATCATCAAAACACCTGAATATTTTGACACAAACAATTCATAACTATAAATAAAGATACACTGGTGGGTGAAATCAGGAAGTCTGCCAAACAGAGAACAGTCAATCAAGAATTGACAGCATGGCCAGGCACCTCTGTGATCTTCTCCCCCAGCCCAGGCTCTCCTCAAAGCCTGTTACCTCTGGGAGGATGCAGGAATCCCACTCCAGGCATGGGGCTCTCCACAAAAAGGCAGAGACCACTGCTGCCACATCATATCTGCTGCAGGAGCTGGCTCTGGCTGCTCTGGCACAAACCACCTGGGCTGTGGATGCCCGCAGCACCCCTAAGGCCCCCAAGCAAGCTGGTGCCTACCAAGGCATTTGGGGGTTCATGCAAAAGCAGAGCTCCAGGGACCTGGGCAAACCTCAGCACCTCCAGACGCTGGGCAGCAGCTGCAGTGCAGGGTGTTGTAATTTGGGACTCAGAACCTTGCTTAAGGTGCAGGATGCTTTTCAGGTGCTTTTGCTCCCTCGTGTTTATCTCCCCAGTGCAAAGCTCCTCTCAACACTCTAACTTCCAATTAACTCTAACACAAATAAGTACCACAATCCCCTGTGCCAGGGAACCGCAGAAGCATCACAACCTCCAGCCTACAGCATCTTACCAAGGCACAAACATCATCCTCCCTTAACTCCACCTCATTATCTGCTTTAGCAGGGGCCCTCTGTGGGGACAAGCCACCTTGTGCCTCTGGGACAACAGCATGGCTCTCTCCTGCTTGCTCTACACAGTGCTGCTGCAGCCACAGGTTGCCAGATCATTATGGATTTCTTGCTTCTATCACAGCTTCCTCTCCAGGTCTGCTTAACAGGCAATCCTCCTCTGCCTGTTGCTTTTCCTTTACTTGCACATGGTGGGAGGGAAATCTGCCAGTCCCAGAAGCTACTGGAAGGCCTGGAGCACCTCACTGTTTGCCACCCTCAAATAATGATTTCTGCTGAAGGAAATGTGTCACAGGCTGTTCTCCTTAGAGGAAGATCTTCCACAGGGAAAGAGGTGTGAGTATGGGGGGAAGAGCTCACCTTTCCTCCCACATTTAGTGCAATACACTGTGCATGGACAAAAACACATTTAGAGGGTGCCAGGAGGCTTATTTCAACCTCCTGCTCCCACCAGCGCATCAACCATCCGTGTTCCATCCCATACCTTTTCTTCAATGAGGCTATGGAGTCTGGGTAGAGAGGGGTTTGCAGGGATTGCTTCAGGTCTGTTCTGTCTACTTACTTGCCCAAAAATGCAATGTCACATTAAAAAATAAATTAAAAATACATTTGTCATGGAGATGTGTGTAAAATGGCTCTTCTACAAGCCAGGTGCAGAAATTTTTGGTAGCAGAGGGGAATGGAGACAAGAAGATACCCAACCCCTTGACAAACACTAACCTGCCACTATCCCTCAAGCAACCTGTGTTTTGGCAGCATTACAATAGGCCCCAATTTCATGATTTGTTAGAATAAAGGAAAAAGAAGCCTCCCAAAGAGAACACCAAAGGGTGGCAGAAAGGGTAAAGGATTGGGCAGTGTGTAGTTTCCATGGCTGATCAGACTGGCAGCTCATATCACCAGTCTGAGGGAGGACACAAAGAGGACCAGAAAAAACATCAAACACATAAGAGAGATAAAAGTAACACTGAACTGGTTTGGGGCTTGTTTTTTTGGAACATGTGTTCAAGGCAAGGTTGAGGAGTTAAGAAGCTTTCCATGATCACTTCACCCCAGAGCTCTTGGAGAAGGGAAAGGAAAGTGCACCTTAAACTACTGGAGCAAAAAGGCTGATCTTTCCTGGCACATCTACCCTCAGCTGAGCTGGGATTTTGAAAGCATTTCTTCTAGCCTATTTGTATTTTCTGTTGTTATAACAGAGCCCTATTTTTCCTGCCAGAAACCAAAAGCCTTATTTGGAAAGCAACCCAAGTATGTTCCAAAGAGTGTGTGCCGTGATTTTATTTCCTGTTAAATATAACTCCAGATTTCTAAAACTGTACAAATAAGCACCCTTTTTGTACTCTGGGTGCTTATCCCACACCCTCAAGTCAGAGAACACCACAAAAGAGCTACCCCCTGAAAACATCCATTGCAGCACATCCCTTGCCAGTGGCATTAAGAGAAAAGGGTTGGGGGTATACTTTGCATCACACTAGAAAAAGCAAGAAAAAGAGGATTCAGGATGCAGGGCACTTGTATGGCAGGGAGTACTGAGGGTCCCAGCCAAAGCAGGATACGTGTCTCAGCTCCACAGCTATCGCTGTGACAAGCCAGGGGATATTCCAACAGAACATTGGCATTTCTACAGAAAATCTCTGTTAACTGAAGTTAGGAGTCAAGCTATATAGATAGCTCTGCTAAGAGAATAAAAAAAGTTTCATCATAAGAAATGATTGAACATGAGCCCACATTGCTTATGTCTCTGACTTTGAGACTAGTTTTTACTTATTTGCCATGAGGAAGAAAAGTTTCAGGGATGTGCAAATCAGGCACCTATCTTCCCCATTCACACATCAATGCTGGGAAGAAACTATTCTGTAGGTTAAATTCTGCCCCTTGGCTGTACTTAATGCAGGTCCCACCATCTTCAGAGGCCCACTGTAAATACCCAATTAGAGAATTATAGGTAGAAAGAGAAAAGTCTACCCAAGCCTAGACACTAATCCCAGCTCCAACCACTTAGTGATGCTGTGAAGAAGAGAGGGTGGTGGAAGGAAGATGAGTGACTGTGTGTGTTTGTCTCACACAGGATCTGTGGTAGAAAAGAAAGGGTCCCAGGTGGGTGCAACAGCACTTGCCTTTCTCCTCGTAACCTACATTGTTTATTGAGGGCAATGTTCTTGCAGGAACAGAAGAGCTGACTGGATATTGAAGGAAAATGACAAACCTCAGCAGGGCTCTCAGGCAAATAGGGGTCTTTAAAAGACTTATTTCATGGGCACTCTGACAATAAAATTATGTAACCATCAGCTAGCAAAGAGTGTAGACACTGCCCTTCCTAGGCTATCCCAGGGGGCTCTGTAACAAGGGGCATGCAGAATAGGTTGGAAGAACAGGAGCAACTTACTGGTGTGACAGAGTTCTAGTGTGAACAAGGAGCATCACGCCTTCTGACTGCAAAGGGAGGAAAAGCTGCTGGCTTTACACAGGGACACTGTGAGAAAATGAGATTTAATGAAAAAAAAAACAACAAACAAAACCCAGTAAAGAGACTTAAGCTCCGCTCTTAGATTCCTGCAGATTTGGTGAATTGACCAGCAAAATTCTCTTGGTTGGCCTGGCTGTGCACACACAGACACAGCATCTTGATTTTCTCCGTGGACTTGTTATTTCATTTCAAGTTGTTCAGAATGCTGTGATCCTTGGATGTCAGGTACTGTGACAAAACAAATGCCTTTTCAGAGATGAGGAAGAAAAATAAAATCAAAGGACAGTTTAATAAAATCAATTCAAAAGCAAAGCAGAAGGAAGCCACAGAGGACCAATCTGTGTCTGCCCTTCCACTTGCACTGTGAGAGAAATCTGATTTAACATAAACATGCCTTTCAAGAAGTTGCTAAGGAGTAGAAGCAAATTTCAGGTTCCTGGCCTTGGGGAGCCAATAAACATTTTCATGAGGAATAAACATGAGGGATAAAGTAAAATACAGTATCTTCCAGTAAAGCAAAACACTGCTTTGACTCAAAATGGAAAAAATGATTCAGAAAACAAAGATCCCAAATATATTGACTGGATAGTGGGAACAGCACAGAAATCACAGAAATTCAGACTATCTGGCAACACACAGAGGTCAGAGACTCTGGGGCCTGCTCAAAGCAGGGTCAGACCAGGGCATTCAGGGCTTTCCTCACTCAGGTCTTGAAAACCTTCTTAGCTGCACAAACTTTCTGGGCAACCCATTCCAATACCTGACTATCCTTACAATGAAAAAAGGTTTCTTACTTGCAGTTCAATTTCAATGTTGGCTTTTTATGCTGATCTCAACTTGCTTTTTAGTTAAAATTACCATCACACTGTGTGCTTATCACTCCCAGGTGCTTTCAGAGTGGTGCTGCAGCACTGCTTGCCATTCTACACTGCAGAAGAACAAAAATCTTCCACAATCAGCGAGCTGAGAGGTGCTTTCCAAAGCCTGCTAATATCCCATCTACCCAAGAAATGCGCATTTGGGGATACTGCGGAACAAAGCATGCACTATTTTTTTTTTCTGTTCTTCAAATGGAAACTTTTACTTTGCTCTCCTTTGGCTACTGGGTTGAAGTTCTTTTGTTTACCTTTCAGTGTCTCCTGATCTCTCTCCATTGGCCACTGCAATATGAAATGAACACGTGGCAATTTTTTTAAAGAAATGCTGCCAGCCGCTCTCATCCACTCTACATCACCTAGCTTGAAAAGGCAAGGAATTTGCAAGCCCTAAACTTACCTTTTTCCACATCAACAGTCCTATACTTAGAAAATATGAAGTCAAGCATGTTCCTGAGCTCAAAGCTGTCACCAGACCCACTAAGACCCTCCTCCAGGTACTCCTAAGCTGATGTTTTGCAGGGCAGAGTCAAAGTACTTGCTTATAGCAGTTTATAAAGACAACAACAACCACTTCTTTTCATATTGATTGGATAAATATATACAGAAAATAAAGAAAAGAAAAAAGAATAGCGGCAAACTAAATGAGACCTCCCCAGTACCACTTTTCAGGGGAGGAGCAGAAAAATTGCAACTGAAGCAAAAATGTAAACAGACATTTGGTTTTGTCCACTCTGTTTGGGTTCCCGTTCTTTTTAATCTTGCTTAGCTACTTTGATTCCATGAATTATATAAAAAAACCTCAGCAAAGTTGTTCAAGGCTCCTTGAAAGATTTTAAAGATTCCTCAGTTCATAATGTTTATTGGATAACGAAGAGAAGAGAATGCCAGAGCTCCATTTTTATAAACTTCTATGTGCTCTGGTATGTTTTGCTCTGAATTCCAGTTTCCCAAGTCACATGGCTTCACGAGATTCTCTAATTCTGTAAATTTTATTTTTCTTTATTTCTATCTTTCAGTTGCAATATGCAGTTTGAAATTACAACCCAGAAAAGTCAGCGTTATTGTGACAAACAAAACACTCGAAAGAATAAAAGCCTGAAACTTGCAGGGAGGCTAGTGCTTTGTTTGGAGCAGGACAGAACTATTTAAAAATGAAAAAAATCCACCTTCAGTTTGGCAACAATTCCTCTGAAAAAGCATTAAAGTAAATATCTGATTCCAACTGGAAAAGCAATGATTTCCACTTTGGCAAAGCAATGCTCAGACCCTCACTATTTAAGCACTGCCTTCCCTTTGTCCTATTCATAGCACATGCAACAGGGGCTCAGCATATCCACAGACAAGCACTAATTCCTAATCTCTACTAGGCCAAGCAAAAGGCTCTTCATGTGTTAGACAGAATTACATCACAGTGATCTAAACTGACAGTGAAAAACCCAGACAGTCTTCCCTTCCAAATTTGCAAGGCCACTCTAAGCCTGCTATGAAAGGAGAGAAAGACAGATAGGGAGAACTCAGAGTAAAACTATTCCCCCTAATTGTTACAAATAATATTATTTTACAGTTAAAACCCCTTTTCATAACTGAATCATTCCCAGTTCTACCCTGTTCAACTTTGGGCTGAACTGGAACAGGACATGAACCATTTTGGTACAATTTTTTTGTTTTGATACCTCATGCTGCTCAGTCCTCCACCCACTTGGAATGGTGTCCTGAGCAAGACGAGTTTTCAAATAAAATAGAGGGGTAATGTTTCCTAAATTTGCAAGAACTTCTAACCTTCTGTAAATACTCACTGCTTGCTCTCATTTTACCCACAGCGATGCTGCAAGCAACACAGCCATCTACGCAGGATTTTAATTTAATGAAACTATTTATAAGAGCAAGAGTTAAAAAAATTACTTTTAAGCTTCTTCAATGCTACAAAACCAGCTCTACTTCTAAGCAATAGTCATATACCTACAACTTGCTATTCTCCAGACATTCCAAGGGTCCTTGTAAGACCAAACACCTAAATCCCAGCACACTGCACCAACTGCTGAAGTATTCACTTTGAAAACAAAGGCATATGCACTAGCAGGTCAACCATAATATATTCCCATTCCCACTCTCACCCTGCCTGCTCTGAGAGTTTTCTTTCCAGTTTTCCTTTCAACTGCTCCAGCACAGGTTTACATTCAACTTTATCACTGGCACAGAGATAACAGCAAACCTACTTTCTTCTGAGCAATGGAAAGTGCTGGAGCTGCTGTACAAACAGCAGAACCCTGCTCTCCTTCTCTAGAAAGGCAGGAGAAGTCAGGCAGTCCACACCATCTCCAGTGCCCACTGGAGACACAAAAATGCCCCCCAAATTCTGGGGCAAGAAGTAACAAGTCCACTGCAATCACTCCTGGCCTCCTCCACCAAAGTGGCTTTCCCTGGCTTTGCTTTGTCCCTGCCAGTGGGGAAATGTTAATTCCATCCCTTACTCTCTTCCTTTTTTCTAATTCAACCCATGTACCCATCCCATGCCTGAGGTTCCTTTTCTGGCCACACAGCCTGCCCTTGGCTTTGTTTGTCATTCATCTTTGGCAAATATCCAGTTTATTTTGTGAAATATCCAGTTGAATTCCCAGTGCCACAAATGCAGGGATAGACAAAAACACAGGACTGCAAAAAAGCAGAAGAGAACTAGAAGGTGATCTTACAGCAGGTGGTACCACCTGAATCCAGCACTGGCCATCAAGGCAGTCAGTGTTCCTCTGAAAAAAACCCTCTGCAGATTTTACAGCAACTTGCAGTAAAACCTTTGAAATACCAGTCAACCAAAACGAGCATGGGTGGGGAAAAGGGGCAGGGGAGTGATGCCCATGCTGTGTGCCAATACCTGGAACCAAGCCTGAGATCTGAATGATGTAAGAAGATTATTTGTTATCCAATCCCTGATGAAAAACATGCCAGAGGTTACCTTTGTGACAGTCAGCTATACCTGCCCCATGGTATTTACTGGGAGATATGATACCAGCAACCTTCCTTTGAGAGAGATCTCAACAAGCAACTATCAATTCAATAACACAGAGAGAAGGCTGGGTCCTGCCTCCTCCAAACAGGATTGTAATAGTCATAACACAAAGAGTTCCAAGTGTTTCCTCCTTAAAATCCAGTTATTTGCTGGGATGTTGCTGAATTCAGAGCACACAAGTATCAATGACCATGATATGAGGACTCCCAGAAACTTTTCTTCACAGGTATTTCTCTTGCAGGTAAAAGATGTGGCATACACACAAGTTATATATGTGTGGATACTTTTACCAGAATCACACTAACATACATTTATAAGCAAGTTCCTTATAGAATTCTGTTTCTTGGTTTTGTTTTGTTTCCATACTTGAGTTTGTTTTGTTGTTGGGGTCTTTTATTCAGGGGGGAGGGATGGGTGTGTCTCTTTTCTTTCATCAATGCTAAATAAATCTATCTGTTCCATCCCCAAACTTTTCCCAAGTGGTTCTCTCATCACTGAAAAATTGTCAGTAAAACAGCAAAACTGTTGCTGGAAAACAGCTCCAGACACTGCTGTGGAGTGTAAGAGAATCTGGTACTACTTCCATTCTGCGTCAACAAGTAAATCCATTTTATTTTGCAATTAAATTAAACAACATCATTTAAGGGAAGTCACATAAATATGCCTGTGCTATTCAATCCCCTCAAAGGCAAAACTTTTCCTGTGAGTCACCATTTCTTTGTGTCTTGCAGCTACTGAACCAATCCTTTCCCTTCTTCTAGCGCTGTTTTTCCACTGAAGTTAAACTCGTTATGACTTCCTCTAGATGAGCCTTTTGTGGTCTATCTTTTCTCTCAGGTTTCTCCCTGTTTTTTTTTTTTCTGCCTGCTGCTTTGCAAGTGCCTCTTTTGTGCCTCTAGCTGGACATAACCCCTTGCTCCAACCCCTGCTTCCCTTGTGCCTCAGCAACTCAGCCAGCTCCCCCAGGCCAGGCAGCTGTGACCAAGGTCAGCCCTCTGCACCCAAGGAGTGCTGATGTGTACTTTAGCTACTCACATGCTAATATATCCAGAAATAAGTAGTAAAATATTAGTAGGTATCATAGAGGCTTGAGAGATCTACCAGATGGAAGATTCAACAACATAGAATCAGTTGTGAGAGACAAGTGAAGTCTAGCAGCAGGATCAAAGTATCTGTATTATATGGCAGCTGCCACAAGTGATTCCTGTACTTCTGTAAGACTGCTGGGAAATGTCAGACTTTGTGTAGGTAGAAACACCACAGATCGCCTAAATGGAGCACAAACTATTTCAGCTTTAACACATCTTTTTTATGAAACAAACTCAGAACACTAATCACAGCCTGATTACTCCTCCTTGCTGCAATTAAAACCTTAAACACATAAATCCTTTAGCAACTCAGTTTTTCCTCTTGCTTTGGCTGGAAATTTTCCTCCCCATTTATTGATACATCTTTTTCCAACCTGACTTTCTGATTTCCTCCCACTGAAATCACACCATCAGTGCACAGAAGGAAGATGTGGAAAAAGATCACTAGAGTCATTAGGTATCCAGGACTTATCATTTAAGATGAGAATGCAAATAACAAGATTTTAATAGACTGTTTATATCCTAAAAATTTACTTTTTTTTTAAAGCTAAAAGGCAAATAAATACAGATATAAATATAAATACAAATCTTTCAGGTCTAATTCCACATCAGGATAAGCTAGTAACCCAAAATTGTTCTTCTAAACCTAGGAATGTCTAAAATGGAAAAAGCTCTTCAAACAAGCCCTAGATTCTTGACTTAATCACCAGTCCAGCACGAACACCTAGAGGCCAGAGACCACCTCCAGGCGTCCTGAGTCCTCTGCAATCCCTTCCCCAAGAGGCCCTACTGACCAGGGCTCTCCCTTCCACTCCAAATGCAGCCTCACAGGCCACAATAAACACCACAGACCCTGCAGGAACAGCTTCTAGACCAAAGGCCTAGAAAAAACAATAAGTAAAATAAAAAAACATGAGCAAAGCCCAACAAGCTACACAATAGCATTCTGCTTTCAAAGGTAGAGTAATTAGGAAGAGGAACAAAGACTTAATCTTGCAGCTGGGTTTTATTTTCCTGCTCTTCTTTATCTGTTTTCATATTTTAATACAATAACACCTACTTAATTTCTGCACAGACACACGCAGCAGAAGTTCTGCAGGCCCTGGGCCTCTCAGTACCACGCTCCTGGACAAGTCAGACTTGTTACCTCCTGGGTGAACACACCTTTCTCAGCCTGCTTTAAAAACCCTGTTGCAACTTCTTCAGTGGTGCACAGAATCCCAGAATCACAGACTGGTTTGGGGTGGAAAGGACCTTAATCACCATCCAATTCCACTCCATGTCATGGAGGGGAACCTTCCACTAGCCAGGTTGCTCCAAGTCCTGTCCAACCTGGCCTTAAACATTTCCAGGAATGGGGAAGCCTCCCCTATTCTAAATATCTTTGTCAAGACTGTAACAACATTGCCCTGAGGGTTCAAAACACCCATGGGAACACTTGCCAGTCTCATTATTTCACTCTGAGGTTTATTTTATAAGCTCTGCACAATACAGGCCTGAGGATTTCCTTCTGTAGAATTCTTGAATATAAAACAAAATTGAACCATTATTGAGTGACTTTTTTTTCAAAGAGAAACATTTTCACATAAATATGATACTGTACAGAAACCCACCATTGAAATTAACAAAACCCTCCCAGTTATGGTAAGAGAGCCATTCATTAATTCATTCATAAGGGAGGGTTTAGATTGGATATCCCTGGAAGGGTTTGAGATGTATGGATGTGGGAATGGGTCAGTGGTGAACACAGCAGTGCTGGGGGAAGGGTTGGACTTGATGATGTTGGAGGTCTTTTCCATCCTAAATGATCCTGTGATTCTAACCCCACACCTGCATTCAGTTTGGACGTTCTGGACTGGTCCCAGTGCCACTGCTGACTACTCTAACCATCTGATTGGAGTAGTGATTGGAGGAATTATCCAAATTTTCACAGCAGCACAATCCTAAGTGCATTTGTACCAGCTTAACAAGCTTCTATATACGAAGAGAATCACATGCTTTGGAAAAGGCAGTATCACCTGAAATACTGTAACCAGTGAAACATCCCAATTTTCATCAAAAAGGTACAAACTGCACAGTTTGCCTTGTCTGGGATGGCTTCCACTCAGATAACAGCTATGGAAAGCCCAAGGTTACAAAGCTCTCTTCTAACAGACCATACTATCTTCAGAGGTACCCTAATGTCAAATGGAAAAAGAACAGCTACTTGACTAGGAATAACCATCCCTAACCTACCAAAATCAAGTTACTATTGTTGCCATTAAGCTGTGCAACAACCAACAACATTATGATCCAATTCTTGTTCAAGGGGAAACCTCCATCATCATCCCAGTCTAGGTAAGTGAGACTAATGAAAAGGTAGGGTCCACAATAACCTTCAAAATCATAAGAAGATAGGGTGAAAAAAATTACATATCAGGCAAAACTGGGGGAGAGATGAAAAAGAAGCCAAAAGAGAAAAAATCGGCTTAATTTGCAACAACAGAGGAGACAAGAGTGTGTATCACACTACCAGCTGTGGACACAGCAGAATGATCTACATAGAATCAACGTGGAGCAATCTTTAACTGTTTCTTATAAAAGTTACTTGGAAAACTGTCCTTTGAGAATGATCTGGACCTACTTTGCAGCAGTGGCAAAGCTCAGGCTGGCTGGTGACGCTGCCCCTGCAGTCACATACCTTCTGTTACTGTTTCATATCTAGTGAGAGATCTTCCTGTGCCTATCATTCTGATCCCTGTAAAATTATACTGTGGACCTTTATGAAAAAGGTTGTGTGTTTTTGCTGTGGATGGCTCTGCCTATGATTTGGGCCATGCTTTATGAAAATCCATGTACAAATAGGAAGACTGTTTTTTTTAACAGCTGGAATCTAAACAGGCAAAGGGTTAGAGAGACAGAGCTTTAGCAGATACACAGCCACACATCAGGGTATTGCTTCCTTTCCTGCTTCACCTCTGATTTATGTTCCTTTACCACAGAGAGGGATGCCCAGCCCACATATGAAACAATACATGAAACACCACTTCCAATTCAGGTTTAGGAGAAAAAAACCCCAACACAAATCTAGTATTTGTTGGATTCTAACTGAAGACAGTTGTCAGAACAGAACCAGTAGGAAAAATGGAGACTAAATCACCAGGCAGATTCTTCACTTACCTTACTGAACAGAAGAGATGTGATAAAGCAATGCAGCACATATGAGTGTGCAGATTTTTTTCTCTGCCATTACACAACAGGATAAGAGAAGAAATTACTCTTTCAAACACCTTGGGACTGAATGTCACTAATCTTAACTTCACAAGCACGGAATTGAGAATGTTTCGAATTCTAAATTTAGTGAATTCAAAGCTCTTGCTTCATTTTACAGGTTAACTGATCTCTATATTACCAATATTCCCAGCACAAATCTCCTCTCCTGCTTCTTGTCTCTCACTGGAAGAAATGATGCCTCCCAGTTATGAAACCTCCCCTACTGTTGGGGAAAGCCATCACGGGAAATGCTATTTATCATGTGCCATTTCAGCTATAGCTCAAGAATCATCATTGCCCCGTGCTTAACCTTCTTCAGGGCTGCTGGATCATCCCGGTCTATAAATAACCCGAAATAAAACCACACTGCAGGCATAGAGAGCAGGTCAGCAGAGGCTGAATTTCCGCTGCTATCATGCCCAGAGGGGGCTGACGCTACCTGAAGTGTCACAGGTGAGGCCACAACCCTTCCCCACCGCGGCCCATGGCGCAGCCTCAGCCTTGGGAAGCACCGGGAATGGAGAGCACTGCCCTTGGAGGGGGGGGGGGGGGGGGGGGGGGGCACGGGGTAGGACCCTCCGCCAGCCGAAGGCGGAGGGAAGCGACCGCTCCCTCAGCCGCGTCCCCTCAGCGCGGCGCGGGCCCAGCCGCGGCCGATGCGCCGCAGGGGAAGGAAGCGGGACATGACTCATGGCTTTTGTCCGCTCGCGGGTGGCCCGGCCGGCAGAGCGGAGCCCCGCGGCGGCGGAGCTGGACCCCGGCTCGGTGCGGGGTGCGCGGGCAGCACGTGGCCCGCGCTGCGCCAATGGCAGCGGCCGCGACCATAGAGCGGGGCCGGGCGCTCGCTGCACATCCCGCCCGCCGCCCTTCTCGCCGCTGCCGCCATCTTGCTGCAGGCAAAGGAAGGAGCCCGGCCGCGGCGCCGGGCCCGCGCCTTCCTCCCGCTCACCGGAGGCGCTCCCGCCCCCGCCCTCCCGCGCCGGGCCCGGCGTTACCTCTAGTCGGCCCGCAGCGAAGCCTAGGCTGGGTACGAGGCCGACGGCCCGGCCGCCATCTTGGTGCAGCAGAGGGGATGTGCGTGACCTACAACATGCGGGCGGCCCCGCCCCGTCCCAGCGGGTTGCTATGGGGACGGGGCGCGCGCGTGCGCGCGGAGCATTGCACCGCCTGGGGGGCGGGGCCTGCGGCGGGGCGGCCCCGCCCCCTCGGCCGGCCGTGCGCGCGCGGGAGCGGAGCTCGGGCCGGCGGCTGCGGGAGGCGCTGAGGTGAGGGAGGGGCCCTGCCCCGCCCCGGGAGCGCGGGGTCCCACCGGGCGTGACGGGACGCGGCGGGCAGCAGCGCTGGGAGGGGCTCTGTCCTTTTCTAGACGGATCCCCGAACCTGAGGGGTTTGGTTGAGGTGAGGTGGTGCTGGTGAGGAGGGAGCAGGACGATGCGCGCTGCGGGCGCTGCCGGGGAGGTGTGAGGCGGGACCTGGTGCTCGTGTGGCCGCCATGGGACCCCCCGGGCGGGGGCCCCTCCCACGGCGGGCAAGGCAGTCGCTTCTGGACGTGCTTTCGTAGAAAACTCCAGCCGCGCTGTTGAGACCGGAGGGTGAGGATCATGTCCGACCATCTCCCGAGGAAAGTCTGGGCTGCTTCGAGGCACCTGAACCCCACCCTCAGCCCGCAGCCCCCCGTGCGCTGCCCTGGGCTCGGGTTTGCGGTGGGACGGGGCCTTGGCCTTCGGGTTCGGCTGTGCTCCCGCCTGTGTGGGAGCGCTCAGACCTGGCGGGAACGCTGTGGGAAAGATCATTCGTGAAAAGTTTCTGTGCTTGTTCTCTATGTTAAAATATAATGTAGCCGTAGCCGTCTGCATAACTCTGCTCGCTGCTTCGTTTCCCCAGTAGCTGTGAGAAACTTTCCTCTGCCCGCCTCTGAGAAATAGTTGGGTGACAGACAAGTCTCACAAATTAAAAGAACGTTCCTCTGTGTTCCAGCAGGATCTGGTTTTGTTTGGCATTGAAAACTTCTCATGAAGAATTCTTAAGCAGGAATCAGTGACCTCACTGGGCAGGAAACACTCTTGGAAGGAAGAGTTGCTATCAGAGCAATCTTACATGATAAAAGGCTCACGGATAAGTTCTTTACTAGCTGCATACATCATAGGTCATAGATTGTTTTGTGGACTGAAATACAGATGTTGCAGATACTAGATTTTATTTTTATCTTGTAATTTCACTTGAGAGCCATGTTATCCAGTTTTTATTTCGTGTCAGTAACCAGGGTGCCAGATTTTTCTCAGCAAATTTGGCTTCATGAGAAAGGGCACCGAATTGCTTCAGTGTTTAACATCTTCAGTCTATAACTCCCATCAAACCCAAATGAGGTTAAAATTGTGTAAACATACACCTATATGGTAGCTTTGAGAAGAAAATCCTGGAAATCATCCCCACACTGAAACAACTTCACCTTGTGCCTGACACAAAAAGTTGGGGTTCTGCTGTCTAACACTGGGCAGTTTGTTTTGATTCCAAGATGTCTCTTTGCTGGGAGGAACAGACCGAAGGCTGCTGCAAACTGAAGCAGTTTGGTGTAATTTCACATAAATTGAGCTTGCTGACAAAATCTTCTCGGAAGATGGAAAGAATCAGGTAGTGATAATTTCAAATCCGTGGAAATAAAGTGAGTGAGCTAGGTAAGAGATGGCTGAGGGCTTTGGGAGTGGGAACTGATACCTTGTGGTAAGAGTGTGAGCCAAGGGAGGGGCTGGAAAGGGGAATTGAGCTCTTTATCACTTGCAGATACAGCATATGCAGACATTTTTATGTTGCCACAGTAAATCACATGATCTTCTGAAATCATGCAAGCTAGTGGTTGGTGAGTCTTTGTTAAGAGACTCTTTGCACAGAAGTGTTAGATAAGAAATCTTTAAACATTTTTTGTGCCTGTTTTATGTTTCACATGCAGCTACATATGAAAATTTTATACTGGTAAGCAGGAGGTAGAATGACTGAGTTTGCAAGCATCTAGATAAAAGAGGAAAAGTTTCATTTTGAAGCTGTGAGCTCTTTACAAAACACTCAAGCATGGATGGAAGTGCTGAGGAGAAAGAGGCTTGAAAAGAAACATAATACATGAGTTAGGGTTTTTTTTTGCTTTGAAGAAACTCTGTTCTCTAAAGAGCAAGGTGTCTTTTAGAAATGTGTTTGGTTTGGTGAGTTTCCGGATAGGATGTGGACTTTGAGGGCTTCAGAATGGTTTGTCACACGTGTGCTGCCTTCAGCACCCCACACTCATGTTGCTTGAATTTCTTGTCTGACTGCATTTATAGGAGCAATGGTAGCTGAAAATTCTGCCCCTTGTTAGTACAGAAGAGTCAAATACTTGTGCCCTGTGAAGAAGTTGACACTGTTTCAGAGTCTGGGCATCGAGTCAGGGATGCTCCTTTTTCAATTTAGAGTGCAACAGCAGATATTACACTGGTTTGTGGGTGGGTTTTTTCCTCATACAATTTTTAATAAGCTGATAAAACATTATTATTATTTTCAGATTTTTTCCTGTCCTTGCCTAAAAATGTCCAAGGTAAGAATAACATTTTTGTCTTCTAATGTAACAATGGGAAATACATTTTTTGGTTTTAAATAATAATCTTCAATGATAGATTGTGCAACTTGCATCTGTTTGATGGTGAAGGGTATTCAAAATTTACTTTCTATGGGAGACACAATATTGAAAGGTGAGTGGTGTAAGACATAGATTAAAGTAGTTTCATACATATATAAATCTCTGCAGTTAACTAATACTCTTGGAAGGGTTTCATTTTGGTCAGAGTTGTATAAAAGCTCCTTGCTGCATCTTCCCTGAAACTGCCTTTCTGCAATTTTGTTTTGAGCAGGCATCATTTAAGAAAATGGTGGATTAGTTTTAATTTCTTTCTTTACTTACAGAATCAACTAGTTTTCCAATAAAATCCTTCATTTAAAATATTGTAACCTAAAATATTATTGTCATGCTGGGATTCATCTAATTCTTGGCTCCCAGCATTTGCTATGATGGGTAAAACACCCATGTTGGTTTATTGGAGAGAAATGAGTGATAAAGGGTGCTTGAGTGATGTGTTTGAGGAGGGAACTAAGAGATGTAAAGATTTCTCTGCCATATCTGTAGCAGTGATCATTCTGTTGTGTAAATTCCCCTTCCCCACACTTGAAGAGAGCTCTCTGAAAGCCCCTCCAGCAGAAGGCTTTCACTTCACAGCTTGCTCAGGGTTTTCCTTTGGATATGCCAGAAATGGATCAGAAATAGTCATCTTTTTATTCAAGTCCATAGAAAACTATTCTCTTTTACCTGTTTGTGAAGACTGTTCAAGAAGTGATTAGTGCCCACAATTCATATTTTGTCATACTTTGATAAATAACTATTTGGGATTTTGTTTCTGTTTTAGTTAAAGTGATCTTAGCTGGATATCTGAACAAGTGAAGCTTTGTTTTTTAAGCTTTAGGTCAGTGTAGTTGTTCTGCACTTCTTTGTGAAACTGTTGAGTAGTAGGAACCTCTGAGTAGTTTCCTCTCTGTCACATAGCTTCAAACCTTTTGAGTTAAGTGAGGAAAGCAGTTATACAAACTACTAAGTCTTGAGTGGTTGCTTATTATTGTCTTCTTTTATTTTTTTAAATTTCATTTGTAGCAACAGCCTGCTCAATTTACCAATCCAGAAACTCCTGGCTATGTTGGATTTGCAAACCTTCCCAATCAGGTTCACCGAAAGTCTGTGAAAAAGGGGTTTGAATTTACTCTGATGGTGGTTGGTAAGGAAGCATTTCATAGTTTTTCTCACAATTAGTACTTGCTCACAGGGAATTTGAAGTTAAAACAAATGTTACTTGCACTATTCTAACGCTTCAGCTTGCATCAAAACTTTCTTTAATGTTGCATTTAGCTTTCTTTTATATTTAGTTGATTCTTGCAGCAGTTGTTTACCACACTACAAACCATGCTTGAACACATTAATAAGTTTGTGGGTGAAGAAAGTTTATTGTGCACTCCAGCAATCATTCCTTCCTTCCTTCTCCCCTGTCTTACAGGATTCCAGCACTCCATTTAAAATGTAGTTTAAAACTGGTTTTGCATTTGAATATTGTCTCAGTTCACTTGTGTGTTTTGATTAAGACTTGTATTAAGCAGACCATTCTATTTAAAATATTGTTTGTGCTTCTTTAGTTCAAAACAATCTGAACTCTATCTTTTCAACCCTTCCAAATACTCTTGTAAAAGAGTGAGAAGGACTGAGAATTGGACCAGTTGGTTTTGATGTGAGCTGTTACTTTTTACTTTGATCATGATTTTATGTTAGCAGTTGTAATCTAAAGTGTTATTCTATTTGATAATTCATTGGGAGTATGTGTTGGTAAAAAATCTGATGTCTGCAGATCCTTTGAGAAATGGGTTGCTATTCTTGAAAATTAGACTCCTAAATCAGGCTTGGGTGTTTTGTCTGTCTCTCTGTTTGTGAGCCATAACTTGTGAGTTTTGGTGTTTGAGCTCTGTAATTCTTGCTTTTAAATAGGCTTTCACAAAAAGTACCCTAATAGAATTAGGCTCTTCATTACCTGGCACCACAAGAAGTAAATCCCATTTGTGTGCTAGATTTGCCTAAGAGAGATCACAGTGGGAATGAGCAGGAGAGGTGAGATAGTGATGATGATAGGAGGTGTTTAACTTCTTAATGGTCTTGGATTTCGGTAGTTACAGGGAGAGTCTGTCCTCAAACCTTTCATTAGTTTTGCCAAATGACAGCCCTAGCACTGCTTTTGTCCTACTTCTGTATTTTGTTCTTCAGTGTTGTACAGAGTTTGCCCTTATCTTTGCATTCCTAGAATTTTATTGTAGTTTTTTACTGTATTTGATTTGCATGATGCCATGAAGAATATCTCATAAAATCTAAGAGTAAAACCAAACTATAAGTAGCTGCTTCAAATTATTCTGTCTACTCTGACTCTTCAGAATTTACTGTTCAGTGATCTTACAAGTGTGAACAGTTTTGAGAAAGAAAATATGTGCTTTCTCTAAATTTCTAGATCTGTTTGAATTCTAATTGCAAATTCTGCCACGTAAAACAGTTCTGGAAGAGAGCAATGTAAAATTATATAGATCAACAGTTGTTTCTAGTCTCTTGTAAAATAGAAATTGAGGGAAAATGATATGGTATAAGAGTAACAGAAAGAGAATTAATCCACCCATGTTGGAGTGAAGTGGAACTTTACTGTTGTTGCCTGCCAGTATTTTAAGGGGTAAATGAAAACTAAAGGAAGAGGACTTGGAAAAAAATAATTTCATTGAAAATTTGGAGTGGTATTTTAAGACACACTAGCAGAGGGAGGCAGCAGATGTAAGATGAAATAAACTGTGCTTTAAATTGTTGATTATTTCAACAGTTTGGAATGTGAATGCTTTCTCTTCAAATATGCATGGAGTTTAAGTATGTTCTCTTGTGGGCTGTGTCACAGTGCCTGTTTTGAACTATCATTTTTCATTAAGTTGCCATCCTCCTTCATTTCTGAGCAGGATAATACTTTACAAGCTGCAGTTACAAGCTGCCTGTGCTGACTGAATCCTAATCAATGATTTTGCTTTTTTACACAGCTTTTGGTTATGCTTTTTTCCCCTGCTATTGTTTACTGTGGTATCTGAAAATATGAGCTGGAGTTTATAAGAATTTGGCTGCTTGGCTCTGTTGCTCCCAAAGAAATCCCAGTCACTTGTGTTTATTTTTATGTTCAATCTCATTATTAAGCTATGACTTCATCTAAATCGTTTTTTCACTTAAGAGTCACTAAACTACTGTAGCCAATGTAATCATTGACAGGGACTATGAAAACTGATTTGGTTTATGTGTAATATTTACCCTTACTGAGACAGTGGAATGTGGCATTGGATGAAATCATACTTTTCTGGTTTTGCTGAAATGATTCCATGTGACTGTTGAGTTACTCTGGGTGTGTGTCACCTTCACTGGTGCAGGCTGCACTGGCACAATCTGATCTTGAAAGATGCATTCTGTAAGGCATTGCAAACTGGCAACTCTTATTTCATTTCAAAAAAATTTGTCTTTTTTTTTCTGTTGTTCAGATGTTTTTGTCAGATTCATATTGCAGTGTTACTCAGAGATTCTGTGGCCCATCATTTTTTAACATTTATTTTTTAAAATTTAATCCTATCAACACCTGAAATAAAACTAAAATTCTAGAAAAAGATCTCTTCAGTGAACTCAAGTACTGAGCATTTCAAGTTGCTACTCTTCTTTATGCTATAAACATTTGTTCTGATTAAAACCTTGATCTCTAACGAGTCTAAATTTTCCTCATGGCCATCAGTATCTCTAGAACAAAAATACACTTATGGTACAATTTGGTAATCCCCAAGTTCATCAGTATAAAAAAAATGCTCAGTGGCCATATTCCTCTTGCTTTGAGTTCTTGTTTGCCATATTGGCATAAAAAACATAAATAAATCCCACTTTATGTTGCGTGGCTGTACAGAAGTTCAGCAATGCATTTTTCATTGTTTCAATTGATCATAAAGCCTTGACAGGATATAGCTTCAAACTGGGTATGATATTTCACATTCTGGAGTGATAACAGAAAAGCTTGTCTTAAAAAATCAGGAGACATGGAATGGAAAATCCTAAGTCTAAATGGGTCACAACTCCACTTGACTAGCAGCATTAATTACAGATCATCAGTGAGAGCTCTGGGAAAGTGCATTGCAAAGCCAAGATGTAAAAATTGTTTTTCAACCTTTTTGTGTAAACTTGGCTAATCCAAAATTAGAATTTGTAAATTCTTACTTTGAAAGAAATATAAAAAAAAATCTGTAGTCAGATAATACTGTCAGATACTCTTGAAATTATTTATGTAAATATTTTGAATTTATCTTTATATTAACTCACAGGTGAATCTGGATTAGGAAAATCTACATTAATAAACAGCCTCTTCCTGACAGATCTCTACCCAGAAAGGATAATCCCAGGAGCTGCTGGTAAATACATCTTTGCTCGGTGGTTTTTGGAGTTGAATGCATTTATCTTTGAGTTTGGTAACAGCCAACAGTGATTTCTAGCTCCAGTAGTTTCTAATGCATTTCCTGACACTTGAGCTCTTTGATAAAACCATTTTCCTCTGCACCCAGGATGTCTATCAGGTCTTTGTTATTTAGTCTTTGGGTGTATTTGTATTAACACCTAGAAATTTGATCCCTTCTTTTGCTTAAAAACAGTCCTTGTGTCACAGTAAGATAAACAATCAACTAAAACAATCAGAGAATTTATTTAGTTTTTAATCTGTTGCAGTTGTAAACATATGAGTTGTTTATACCTGCTTGCACCTTAATTAATTTGCTTTAGATTGATATTTAGTGAATGAGAACTTCCCTTCCTATTCTTCTTCATTTCCTTGTCCTATTTTTGTTGTTATTCAAGGTATGCAATAATCCAGCAAAAGAGAACATTGTAATAAAATAAAAGATGCAATTTTTCTCTTTTTGTTGCCTGTTGAATGACTTGCTTTAATGATTTTATCACATTAGCTGATGATACTTCCAGCCTTAGGAAAAAATCCATTAAATACAATTTTATATTGTTCTCCCATTACTGATGGTTTTGTCTCAGACCTTTTGCCTTAATTTCTGTATTATTTTTAAGAAGAGTATGGAATCTCATACTCAGTCCTCTAATAACACTGAAGGAATTTATGTGCTGAGTCTTTTTGTTATCAGGCCTTAGAATGCCATCGATAGAATAATATTTATGCTGTTTTATCTGCCAATTAATTTTTGGAGCTGATCTCAGAGTGCCATGGTGTCAGACTGGACTGTGCAGGATGCAGTTTGTTGTTTTTCAGATAAGATTGAGCGCACTGTGCAGATTGAGGCCTCCACAGTTGAAATTGAGGAGAGGGGAGTGAAGCTGCGGCTGACGGTTGTGGATACCCCGGGATACGGGGATGCCATCAACTGCCGAGACTGGTACGTGCACACAGAGCATCTCTTCATCTATCTATGGAGAATAACATAGATTTCTTATCTCTTCTGGGGGGTGGAAGTGTGCTGTGTGTCTGTGAAATGCTGAATTTGAGGTGGGATTTTTTGTTTTCTTATTTTGAAGAAGCTTAATTTTGGTGTTATGAATTAATTCCGATACATGTGAAGAGGCATCAATAACTTTGGCAGAAATTGAAATAAATTTTGTGGCACTTTTTCTTTCTTTGTTTACTTCCATTTTGTTTGAAAGAGCTGTAAGTGAACAGTGACCTTGATTCTCAAGAATACTCTGGGAAAGTAAATCACCTACTCTTCAGTGCAAGCAAAAATCCACCCCTAGCTCTTGTCCACGTTCACTTGAGCATTCTCAGATTCTGTGCCTAATTTTTAAGTGCTTTTCGTCGACTTAGATTTTGGTTGTTTGGTTTTTTTCTTTTTGCAAATTTACGTAATAGTAAATACTGAGAACTAATCTTGAGGTCAAATCAGTTTTTAGTGGTAATCCCTTTTCCCACTTCTCTCGAACCCCTAAACCTCAAGGCAACCTCTGCCTTTCCCCATAATTTTGGAAATTAAATTTCCCAATGAAGTGAAATTCAGCTTCAACACCACATGTCCTGTCCTGTGAGCCCAAGGGCTACTGCATGAACAATCTCCTGTTTCATTTGTTCAAGAGCTTGTTGTTGTTCAGGACCCCACTTAAAATCATTCTTCTTTTGGATCACATGATAGAGAGGCCCTACAATCTAACTGTACTCTGGAATATGCACCTTACAAAAACCCACAGCACCTGGGAAAGGCTGAGCTTCGTTCCTGCTGCTCACTGGGGACAGAGCTGCTGTTTTGTTGACCACATCCATTGTAGTCTGACAATGCCTGTTTTGTCCTTTTACTCCTAAAAACTGGATTTCCTGAGCAGGTCCCTTGACCTTACTTTGTTTTATGGCAAAACCAACCCTCAGAAAGATTTGGATTATCCTCTCTCCTTGCTCAAAAACTTCCTCTGCAGTGTTTCCCCACATGATGATGCCATCAATGTACTGAAGCAAGTGTTCTGAAGCCTTACACTTCAGGAGTAACATCAGCCCTTCTATTCTGTCTGAGGATCTGCCCACTGCAGGCTGGAGCTGCATTTGTGCTTGAAGAATTTCCTGTGGTGGTTGTACTTCCTCTCAGCTCCTGCACCCCTGCTGCTGAGGCAGTGGTGGGTTTTCCATCCCACTTCCTGATGTCTTTTCTGTGGCCATGTAGGTAAAAGCACAGGTTACCACGTGGTGTACATCCTGTCTCCTGAGGATGGGGGTGTTTGCTCCCAGCAGCAGAGACTGGCCCATACTGGTGGAGTATGGAACATTTCCTCTCTAGTTTTTCAGATCTGTTCTTAATCTTGGACAGTCTTTCCACAGCTGAGGTGCAGGTTGGTAGGGAAGAAAAAAATGATATTCATGTTGCCAGAGCTGGGTCACCTAAAGCACTGTTGGCTCTTCTTTTATTGACAACAGTGCCAATGAGTTGACATACAGCAGTGGTGTGCTCTGTACAAACTTCTGCCACGTGGATTGTGTACAGTGGACCTCATCTGGATCTGCAGGGGACTGATGATTATTTGGACCCCTATAGATTGCCTCCAGCACAGCTAATTCTCTCAGGTACTGGATACCTTCATCCATGGCCTTCCATCTGCCTGGTCACACCATTAGATCATTCTTGAGACAATACCTTTCCCTCACACTTAACAGAAGTCACCACCAGAGCTGGGAGTTTTTGTCTTCCCAATCCCCTTGTCAATGCCCACATCCCAGGACAGGGATCCCAGTTGCTTGGCTTCCCTTTGATCTGCTTCCATGTGGTGGGCCACCATGTCCTGATACCAGAGCAGCCAGGTTGCCAGGGTCTCCCCCAACTGGCAGCTGAAATCTTTTCACATATCTTGCAGCTCATCAGGGATAGCAATTGGGTGAATCTCTGACCCTTCCTCTTCCTCCTGCTGTGAGGGCTCTGCTTTCTCTTCATCCTTCTCTAAGCAAACTGATTTGGTCTTGGATTTCTTCTTCAGTGTAGGGGCAGCTGTTAGTGGCACAGGTTGTGGCAGTGGTTCAGCTGCAGTTGGAATGGCCATGGTGCTTGTTGCTCTGCTTTCCTCCTCCTTGCCTGAGGCTGCTCTCTAGTGATGAGCAGTGTCCAGTAAATAAAAGCCAGGGCTCAGCACACTGCAATAAGTTGCTCCTCTCTGGAGTTAACCCCTCCTGTAGATCTGGGCCAGAACCAGGACACTAGTGGACAAAAGTTGGTTATGAGCAGGCAGTCCCTGAAAACCATTGGTGTCCCAGGCTGCATCAAAAGCAGTGTGGCCAGCAGGCTGAGGGAGGGAGTTCTGCCCCACTCCTGTGAGATCTGCATCCAGCTCTGGGCTCTAACACAAGGCAGACATGGTCCTGGTGGGGCAGGTACACAGGAGGACCACAAAAATGATCCAAGGGCCAGAACAGCAGTAAAGAGAGGCTGGGAGAGTTGAGGTTCCATCTGAAAAAGAGAAGATCCAGGGAGACCTTACTGAGGACTTGACATATATCAAAGGGGCTCACAGGAAACATGGAAAGAGACTTAACACCAGGGCCTGCAGTAGCAGAGCAAGGGACAATGGTTTGGAACTGAGAATAGATTTAGGTTGGATGTAGCAGAGACTTTTTTTCCAGTTATGGAGTTGAAGCCCCTGGCACAGTTGCCCAGAGGAGCTGTGGCTGCCTCATCCCTGTAAGTGTTCAAGAGAATCCTGGACTAACAGAAGTCGTCCCTGCCCATGACAGTAGCTTGGAAATAGGTGATCTTTAAAGGTCCCTTCCAACACAAACCATTTATGATTTTAAATCAGTTTGCAACAAGAACCTTTAAATATCTTGAAAATGTGTGGTTAATGTTCATCAAGATATAAACAAGAAATTTGTTGTAGAACTGAGGTTGGTTTATGTATATTTTGTCTTTATATACATGTGTATGTAATATGCATAGTAGCTTGTTATCTTTGTTATTCTAGAATGCCAATAAAATGTTAAGATGTGTGCTCTTCTATTTTTCCTGTTCTATAGAATCAATAATGAATTTTTGTCCAACAGAAGATTGGTTCACCAGCAGGCTATCTCACTGGTTTAATATTACCTTTGAAAGAGTCCTAAAGTTTTGTGATTCCTCAAATCTGTGTTTGTTTTACAGTTTTAAGACCATAATCTCTTACATTGATGAGCAGTTTGAGCGATACCTGCATGATGAGAGTGGATTGAACAGAAGACATATCATAGATAATCGAGTTCACTGCTGTTTCTATTTCATTTCACCTTTTGGTCATGGGTAGGTGTTTCTCTGTCATTTTTTTTACATTATTTTATTTTAGAGAGTTGCTTTGTGCCTGGTAACTTAAATTTCAGAATCAGGTTGCCATTACTTAAGAGCTGTTGTAACTGCTGACATTAATTGGCTGTGTTCTTTGTCTCTGTGTTAAGAGAGATATTTATGTTGGAGTGAAAATAAATTGGTAATTTAGAGTAAGAATAAATAAAAAATTTCCATATTTTAATTTTAGCCTTAAGCCTCTGGATGTTGAGTTTATGAAGGCCATACACAACAAAGTAAATATTGTACCAGTGATTGCAAAAGCTGATACACTTTCTCTGAAGGAGCGAGAGAGACTAAAGAAAAGGGTGAGTGTTTTTCTGGCTTGCAGAAATGTGTTGTGCTTTGGTTGTGGCAGTGTGGTGGCTGAAGAGAGGGGCATTCTCATTAACCTTCCTCTGTCCTAGCTGAGGAAAATATAATCTCATGCACAGTGTAGCATCACTTAGTATGTAGCATCACTTAATATGTAATAAAATCCTGTATTTTATTATGTATTAACTGAGAAATTGTCCTTAGAATGTTGTTTGCAAAATGGCAGTCTAGCTACATTTACAATTAGATTGAATTTTGAAACTTTGGAAAAATATTTAAATACATTTGCTGATGGTAATTGCTCCATTACCTGTTTAATCAGTCCCAAAGCAGAGATAGTATGTGCATATAGAATGTGCACATGTGTATTTGGGTTTTTTTACCCAGTCAGAATTCTGATGGTTAAAAAATGTGATTTTCAGAGGTGTTTCTGAATGTGAGAGGCAAGACCTCTTAACACATCCAGTGTTGCAGGACTTGATGCTGTATTTGGTGGGAGGAGGTGGGATTCAACAAACCATCATGAGCTAATAACAGCTATGAAGTTTAGAAAGAAGTGTTAGAATTAACTTGTCAAAGGCATGCTCCAGTCTTAGCTCTTGCATTGAAAACTTTATGATTTTGTCAGTTATTCTGAAAATCCTTATAGCTATCTTTTCCAATCTGGAATAAAAATAAAGACTTTAAATATAGTATACTCTAGTAGGTATGTTTAGAGTGCTAGAATTCTGCAGAAGTAAAGATTATTCTTTTTTAAAGACCAAAATTTGGGGTCTATGGTAGATGGATTCCTGGTGCAGATACCATTACTGCCCATCATGAAGAAAAAAGTATTTGTAGTGTCTATATCTCAGTTTTTCAAACACTCCCACCCCTATCCCCCCAAGTAGTAATTCAGAGTTAAGAGCAAGGAGGTTAAACTGTAGCAAGCAAGTATAACTTCTGAATCAACACCTTTATTATTACAAAAAAAAAATTGCAAAGGTTTAACAAGGCACAGTTTCCACAAAGGATGATGGTTTTGTGAACACTGTTGTTTGTATGAAAGTCCATGGCAAGTAGTTGTTGAATATCATGAAGAAATATAGTATTTAAAACTAAATCCTTGTTGAGCAATTTGGATGAGTAAGATATATCCAGATTTCCTAAGAGAATGTGTATTAAGTAATTTTATGTTAAGATTTAAAAGTACTGATTCTCCATGTACATTATATCAATTTCTTTTATTGCATATCTCAGATTCTGGATGAAATAGAAGAGCATGGCATCAAGATTTATCACCTGCCTGATGCTGAATCAGATGAGGATGAAGACTTTAAGGAGCAGACCAGACTCCTGAAGGTGTGACTGCTTTAATAGTTATATACATGGATTATATATTGTAATTTTTTCAGACTGCTCAGATGGCTTTAGGACAGGAGCTACAATGCAACCTGGAGCGAGTCACTGTGTCTCTGCCCAGGCTTCCCTAGCTTGGAAGATGGTGGCAGAAGTTCCTTTTATTTATTTTACACCTTTAATTTAAAATAATTATGAACTTATTACCATAATATGCAGTGCTGAGCAGAACAAAAGTTGTTCTTGGAGTTGTTTGTCATGGTTCATTATAAGTAACTTTTGCACTTTTGGCTTTCAGGCCAGCATTCCATTTTGTGTAGTGGGGTCCAATCAACTCATTGAAGCAAAAGGTAAAAAAGTCAGAGGTCGGCTCTACCCATGGGGTGTAGTTGAAGTGGAGAATCCAGAGCATAATGACTTCCTGAAGCTGAGGACCATGTTAATGTAAGTTAGAACATGCTAATTAAATGGTAGTTTAGAAAACAATCACCAAGATAATCAAGCACTGCATTGGGGGTTTGCAGAAGTTGTGTAATCCCTGGACATTCAGAATTTGTGTGGAGAAGGCCTTGAGCTAGGCCTAGTCAGGGGTTGGACCACATGGGACCCACAGGTTTTTCACAATTACTCAGTGATTCTGTGAAAATAATGATTTGTCTGATTCTTTTGTCCAATGTAGTGTTGTATTGCTACTGATTTCAATATATCTATAAGTAGATACATTTGCAAGGGAGCAGACCTGAAAAGCCCCCTGGTTGGTTTTTTTTTTTCCCCCTGGTCTTTGCTACTCTGTTTTGCTTGCTCAGATTCGTCAAAGGCCTCGCCCAGGAGTGCAGCTTCTGTCAGGGCAGTCTCAGGGCTGAGGTGACCTCTCTGTGTCCTTTATTGCACCAATTTAACTGAAATTAGTTTTGAATTAGTATGCTAAGTGGGTGTGCATGCTGAGCACATTGATCCAAGACAGTGCTGAATGCGAGAGTTGCTTAAGCAAACTGATGTGACACAAGGATGTTTTTATCTGTTAATTACTTTGCTTCCTCCAGCACCCACATGCAAGACCTTCAGGAGGTGACCCAGGATCTTCACTATGAGAATTTCCGCTCTGAGAGGCTCAAACGAGGCAGCAGGTTGTCATCTCATGGTTACATGCTGCTTTCTCCTCTTCTGAATTTGTATTTTGCTCTCTCTGTGTCTCACCTACCCTTGCACTGCTAGGATTTGGTAGAACAAGGGCAGCTCTGTAACTCCAGTCAACATCAAGTTCTATTGAGCTGCTTACAGAGAGTGTAGCAAAAAATATTTGGTAAATCTGAAGTGATGGTGGTGGAATTAGGGACTTGTGGGAACAGATCTGTGCTTTGGTCTGAGGCTTAAACACAGTTGGGTTGGAATGTTGAAGGTACTGAGTAGGACAGATGTCTATGATAAATGTTGTCTTTAAAAAAATCTGCAAATTAGATCAGAGCTAATATCTTAAAAGGAGTGTGGTTTTTTTTCAGAATTAACAACCAGAATATTTGGATGGGGCCTTTAAAAAGAGATCATGAAACTTTTTTGCAATGCTTTATTAAACATGACATACATAAATAGTAGCAGTCACAGACTGTTAGCCCTGTTTTGAGCTGGCTTGGATAGGGCACAGCTTTCCTGGAAAGAAAACTGGGCAAAACACCCCATTTTTAAATACAATAGCAGGGTCTGTAAAGGTGAGTTGGGGAGTTCTTGAGGGTAACTGCATGATTCCTGGTTTTGGTGTTTCAGCTGCATCTCTTCTCACAGCCACTAGAGGGTTCCAAATTGCACATTTTAGGGTTTTTGGAGCATTTTGCAAAGTTTCCCCCATCAAGCTGTTAACAGACATTTTGTAACATGTCTGATCAGTTTTCAGCAAAAGGAGTTTTCATTTTAGAGTTTTCTGCCTGTAGCATTGGCCTACAGGCAAGATTAAATGCTCTTCTCTCCTGTTTTGAAATCCTGCTTTCTGAAATTCAAGGTAAAAGTCCCCAAACTTCCCAAGTTCTGGCACCTCTTATCCCACAGGTGTGTACAAAAGCCTTAGAGGTAATGTGACCTAAGATCATCCAATTTTTAGAGGATTTCAAGCTGCTGTTAAGTTGGGTATGTGAAACTAAAACATGTTTTGTTTTTCATTTTCTAGTTAGGTGGCCCACTTACTTTCACATTTCTGAAATGGTACTAGAATGTAGTTAGATTTACTGTAAGGTAGATTTCATATGAATTTATTTCAAGCTTGCACCTCTGCTACCAGGAATGCTTACAATAGGTGTTGACTGTACTCACTAATGATCTCAGAGGTTTTGGGGCACAGCAGATTTTTTTGCAATGTATTTATTTACAATAATTTATTTATTTATATTTACACAGGATTTTTTTACAAAGCATTTCTCTGTTAACTTTTTAAAAAACACCAATTTGTTTGCTTTACATGTTTGATGGCACTTGCTTGATTAGCTCCATTAGTAGAGCCTCCCTGTTGTGACATGGAGAATGAGAAAGCTATTAGCAAAGTGGTAGGAAATCTTGAGTAAAGCCAGGTGGGAGGCAGTCACTTCTTCCAAGTAACAAGTGGTGCAATAACAGGAAACAGCCTCAGGTTGCACCAGGGAGCCTTAGATTGATAAAAGGAGAAATTTCTTCACAGAAAGGGTGTTTGGGCACTGGCACAGGCTGCCCAAGGGCAGTGGTGGAGCTGCCATCCCTGGAACTGTTCGAACTGCTTGTGGATGTGGCACTGGGGTGTGGAGTTTGTGAGGTCCCCAGGATGAGGTGAGAGATGGGAAATCTGACTCCATGTTCTCAGAAGGCTGATTTATTGTTTTATCATATTATATTAAAGAATGCTGTACTAAAGCTGTACTAAAGAAAGAGAAAGGATACATCAGAAGGCTTAACAAGAATGATAATGAAAAACTTGTGACTGACTCCTCAGAGTCTGACACAGCTGATGGTGATTGGTCATTAAGTAAAAACAATTTACAGGAAACCAATCAAACATGCACCTGTTGGTAAACGATCTCCAGACCACATTTCAAAGCAGCCAACACAGGAGAAGCAATCAGATAATTATTGTTTCCATTCTTTTTTGAGGCTTCTCAGCTTCCCAGGAGAAGAATCTTGGCAAAGGGATTTTTCAGAAAATATGACAGTAACACTGGGGGACATGGTTTAATGGTGAACACAATGGTGGGATCATGCTCAGACTCAGCAATCTTAGAAGGTTTTTCCAACCTTAATGATTTCATGTTTCTAACACTATTAATATTATTTTAGGAAAATAGAAGATGAAGAAGTGAATAAAGACCAGATTCTGCTTGAGAAGGAAGCAGAAGTAAGATGACAGAACTTTATATTCTTGTAATGGGGGAATTTTTGTTTTGTGGCTATTTTAGAGCAAACATTTATATGATCTTGGTAATTCATGAAGGAAAAACATTTATATGCCAGTATAAAGTTATTTAAGGTTCACTAAGAAAACAGAATGAGAAGAGACAAGAGGAGACTGAGGAAAGGGATTTTTTGGAACAAGTGGAATCTGGTAAAACATGATTCCATTTTAGTGATAAGCAATGGATGTAACACACACTGTGTGGGCAAGGAGAGACATCCTCATAGGAGTGAATTAATCTGCAGTTAACAGCTGCAGACTGGGACAAAGTCAGTTCAGCTCTGCAGCAAAAGAGAGAATGATGGTAGAAACAATCAGAAAAAAAATTAAACTGAAATTCTCATTCTGCCGCTATGACAAATTCATAACGTGTAGCTCTAATGCTGCTTTTCTTGTTCCTCTAAACTTTAAAGGTTATAGATAGGCAAGACTAGAAAAAGTGCAATGAAAAGCAAAATGTGGGCAGAAAGGCTGAAGTGGGACCTGAAGCAGGTCCTGTGCTAGGGTAGATGAGATTAATAGCCTTGTTGGGAAGTAGATGACAGAAGGGAAAGGGTCTGACATGATCACAGGTGGCAGGATAAATGGGAATCTACTACACAAGCAAGAGGTCATGGTTAATGGGATTCATAGATGGTTGATTTAAATTAAAAAGATACTTCTAACATAGTCTGTTAGTCTAAAATGCAATACTCTAAAACTGAGCTTCAACCAAGTTTAGTCATGCTTGTGTCTCACTAGATGGTTTGCCTGTAATACTTGCTTCCACCTAGTTATCCCTAGCAAGGGAGTTGGGGAATAATCCTGACAATTTTTTTTTTTTTGGATGACAGTTGCAGGAGTAGTTTGGAGGAACATAACCAGGCTGCTTTTTTTTTTTTTCCTGATAAACTTTACTAAGTGTAATTGCTCGTTCAGTACTTCAGAACCATAATTTTTATACATGTAATGTCAGAGACTTCCACTTAGGGATGCTTAAAAATCCCATCCCACACTACAATAATAAAATCTATTTATTTCAGTCAGTAAATGCCCACAGTACAATAATAAAGTCTGTTTATTTCAATCAGCAAATGCCAGCCTTTTCAGTGATGAAGAGCAGTAAAAGAAGATGCCATAACCTGAATACATTACCTGTCAGATAAAGAAAATGCAGATACGTGATCCCTCTTTAATAAGAATTAGAGTGGTGACAGTAAAGAATTGTATTCTAAAGTGAGATCAGGCTACAGAATTCCCCTGTGCTGCTTTTCCAGCTCCGTCGCATGCAGGAGATGATTGCAAGGATGCAGGCACAGATGCAGATGCAGATGCAAAGTGGAGAAGGTGACAGCAGTGCAGTTCATGGGCACCATGTGTAAAGTCTTGGGTAAGATGCTCAAATAACCACTTAAAGGGCTTCTCCTTTAGCTGCTCTCTAATGTGCTTGGTATTAAGAAGTTTTTGAAAAATGTTAACGAGATGGGTTTCCATAGGTTTCAGTCTGAATTTTAATTTATAAGGATTAACTGGTGTTTGCAAAGTTAGATGGCTTGGAGTCAAACTAAACAGTGTGGTGGTGTGTGTGTATACATATAAAAATTTCCCAGAAAGTCAATACAATATATCCTAGTAAGAATTCTGGACGAAGTCTTTGAAATAGTTTAACCAGGTTTCTTAATCTCATTATGAAGTCATTGTTTACTTGTGACTTATCAAATGTGTGCAGTTCTTTCAGGTTTCTTAATGTGAGAAGACTGCTGATCTGAAATGGTATTTTCCTGTCTTGTTTTTAGATGATTTTATCCCCTGACTCACAGGAGACCTCTTGGAGCTGGATTGCAGTGGTGGAGGACAAAAGGATGCCTCTTGCTTCCATGTGATCTGGAGCTTGCTGTGGAGTTTAATGTGGGACTGTTTTGTGGTAACATCTTGTGAGATGTATTTCATAACATGTAGTCAGTTGGTATTTTTATATATTATACACATTTGACTTTCATTTTCTTTAGTCCTTCTTTTCTTGAGGTTTTTTTAAATTTCCTCTTAGGGATACAAAATAGTCATTGAAAGTTTTCTAGCCTGATAAGCAGTAGATAATAATATTTTTTTTAATATACCTTATTAGCTCCCTGCTTTTACCTTTGTATTCCATTTAGAAATAAACAGCTGTCAGTGGTACCTTGTTCAGTGCCAGGTAACAGTCACCTCACTAAGGTTGCACCCCTGCAAGGTTAATTTTATAAATATTGCAGTGTTTACATGTGTGTGTGAGACCAGCAGCCCTTTCTCTGTCTCTGCTCACAGCAGAGGATTTCCTTGGCCTCTGCAGAATATCAAATGAAAATTCAAGCATGCCTTGTGTCTTAGCAAAAGAAAGAAGAGGAGATGCCTCTGTGAGAGGCACACTGTATGTTACATGACAGGCATTATTTCTTTTAGATTTAACCTTGAGGGTTATTGTTTTCATAAAATCTCTTACTCTATTGCAGCTAATTTTGAATAGTTTCTTGTAGGCCATCACAAATCACTCCTGCTATTTTCTGGCATTATTGTAGCCAAATAAACTTGAATAAGGCTGATTTTTATTGTTGAAAGAGGTAAACTCCAAAGAGTAGTTTTCTATGCATGGATGTTTCCTATATCAAAAGGGTAAGAAATTCTTTAATTCCTAATAATTATTTTCATACTGTTTTTAGGGCATTGAAAACTGTTACATGTAGTAAAAATATATATTAGCACAATTCTCTTTTTAAAAGTGAGCTGTTCCTGTCAGGATCAATGCAAACTGTATTTTAAGTTCTTGCTCCAGGATGGAGTCAGCAGTATTACTTCAGGAGAGACTCTGTTTTCTTTTATTAGGCCAAAGTCACTTTTTTAATCCTGGTAGCAAAGGAGACTGTTTTTAGCTTGGCTGGGCTTGTGCTGCAGATCATTCCTTGTGTTGTGTTTGCAGCAAATAATCAATAATCAACATAAGTGCCCAGGTGGTGGCTGACAGGGCAAGCAGTGACACACCCTGGGTTGTTTGCTACTCCTGATAAAGCCAGCAATCAGATTTCTTCATCTGATCTATCACAAAACATCCTTATCTGAGCAGCTAATAAACAAATAGATAGAATTGCAACTTCTTTTGGCTCTTTGAGCTCAGGTGCAGCTGTGACTTTTATAATTTTGTTAATATTCCTGTGAAAAAATAATAGAATTTCTGCAGCTAATGTATAATTCCAGTGGTGCTTCAGTGGCTAGATTAAATATAAATATCAGTTGAAATTTTTACCTGCCTGAAACTGCTGTTTTATATTTGAATCTTTCTAAAAATGTGAAGTAAAATCCTGCATCGTAGCCGTTGCTGGGGAGCTCCAGCTCTCTCTTCCAAAGTAATTACTATCAAAGTTTGACATGACTCATTTGACCCTCCCTAACCTTTACAAAAGTGAAAATGAGAACCTTTTTGTATGCACAGAAGAGTTAAATCCCATTTTGTCAAATCTCTACATATAAAACTTGGATGGAAAAACATGTGCTTCTAAATTCTTGAATTGCTTTTTCAAAAAAAGGTGTAGGACCAAAGTAATGTAGCAGCACTGTCAGAGAACACTCCACAACACCTTATTTATTTCTATTACCATGAGCCTGTACTTGAAGAAAAACTGTGAAATGTAAAATGTCTGCACAGGGGCCTGGTTGTACTTGTCACTCTCACTGTGTATGTTGGGTTGATAGGGTTTTTTTCCTCTATTTTTAACATGGGAATAAGAGCACATTTTCCATTTGTTTAGTGCTGTTTGGTCACCATCTGTGAAATTATTTCTTTGGAATATTTACATATCTATTAAAATATTTTTTCAGGATAAAGCATTTCATGTTATTATTAAGCAAAAAAAAGTAATTGATCTAAAAATTCAACAGGAGAAATATTTTTGTATGTTGTTTTGACATTTAATGGGAAAAAACAAGTTTATGGCACTAGCCATTTTAGGTAATTAATTACTGCTTCTTCCCAAGCCTTTGGGACAATTGTTCATAGTGTGCCTGATGTCTCTGAGGTTTAGTTCCCCTTCACTTTTCTTGGGATGGTCTTGAAATGGATGGTTTTGTGCTAAGGTGTGAAAAGCAAGATGACTTTTCTCAGAAAAGCTGGTGGTAAAAGAAAGATATGAGTAGCAGAAAGGCTTGGGGACAAAAGGTAAATTCTGTTTGGTGGCTTGCTGAACTGGCCACAGTTCTTTTTCTTTTACTGTGTTGTGATGGTTTTTATATTAGGAGTAAAAATACTTTTGAATTTGCAGAGCTTTATAGTTGATAGCAAAAGTTACTAGTTCTTGGTACAAAAACCTGTTATAATCTATGTACTACAATTAGCTACAACTGTAATAAAAAATGCTAAAAAGCTGTTTTGTGTTTATTATGATTCTTTATTATAGTCAATATTAATTTGTGGTGATATGTTTGAAGTATTGTCCTGTTCCAGCCAGGACAGGGTTAATTTTTGGGGCAGCCAGGAAGGGCAGGGTGATGTGGCAGTGGGTGGGCATTTTTCCATGTGAAGCTCTCTCTCTTTTGTATCCATTTTGTTATTTAATATGGTTGCTATTACTGTTCCTTTTCGTATCTCATTGCTGTTTCCAGTAAATTGTTCTTACAACATTTTGTGTTTCCAGTTCTCCTCTCCATCCTGATGCAGAAAAGAGGGAGAGAGGAGAAGGGAGCAAGTGATTAGCAGCCTGGTTTGGAGTTTCAGTGGGAGCACTGAGTTGGGGAATACCATTCCTAAACCAGAACAGCCTTAATTCAGTCCCAGTGTGGGGCACAAAGCAGTGAGATAACCACAGATCTGCCCAGAGCAGGTTGGAAACAGGTTTGATCCAAGCATTTTCTGTCTTTGAGAAGTCACAGTGTTGCTTGGTCTGTTCATGTGGGTGTGATGTCTAACTCTGTGTTTATTGCCATAGATGCTCCTCATGTGGGGGGGGTTTCAGGGCAGGGAGAGCAATCAGGATTGCTTTGTTGCTGTATTGTGGGATGCCACTTTATGACATGATAACTTTGAGGACAGTGAGGGTCACTTGATGAATATTCAGTGTTGCTGTGCAGGGAGAACAGGGAAGGATGATTTTCCCCAACTTTTCACCCATTTTTCCTCGCTGCAGCCTGTTACAACAGCTTTTGAGAGTTTTGAATTCCCTTTGTATGTTAAGGAAAGCATGTTCTTGTTGCCAAGTCTGCCAGGTCTACTCAGTGGGGTCCATACCATGTTGAGAGCCAGGACAGAGATTTTAGGGAGGTCATTCAGAGATCTGCCCCCAAGGATGAATAGACAGGCATAGCATGGGAGAAAATGGGCCAGGTTTTGGGGAAATTCTCTGCTACAGTGGTTTGGAAGTTCACCCCTAAAGGAGTACAGAATATTCTGTCACTGTTAAAGTGACAGAATATTCGCAAGGAGAATGCTGTGGCAATTCCAGAGAGGAGAAACCTCTTGCAGTGTGCTGAGCCCTGGCTTTTATTTACTGGACTCTGGTCATCACTAGAGAGCACCCTCTGGGGAGAGGGAGGAAAGCAGAGCAGCAGCCACCATGGCTGTCTTTAGACTCTCTCCCTTTCTTTGCTCCTTCCATTTGGGATCCTGCAAGCTCCCAGCATTTTTCTTGTATTTCATCCACACTTTTGGGGTAGCATTTTTGCAGGTTCCACTTATCCTGATTAGAGTGATGGTGGCCTGTATGCCCAAATGTTCCCTTTTCTGAGCAGAGTAGTTCAAGTTCACTCCCTGGCCATCATGGCTCTTCAGCAAAGAATGAAGAAAAAGATCATTCAGAGCCTGTGATGTGCCCTTTTCACGTGGTTTTGAATATTAGATCAAATTCTGACACTGCTTGCTCCCAGGCTTCCCATTTGTGTGACTCCTGTGGATGAATCAGTCACACCTCTGTCTTCATACACACTCTAATGACCTCAGAGTAAGCTGCTGAGGAGAAAGCTCTCCTGTGATGTGAGTGGAAGGGAATGTTTGGCATTCATTAACAAATGCTACCAATCCCAACTATATTCAGAAGGCATTTAGCAGGAAATCCTCTCAGGACTGAAAGAAATTAAGTTCATATTCATGGGTTGTAACTTCGATGTCAGTTGAGTCCTTTGCTGTTTCTGTCTCAGTGGACAGCATGAGTGCAGAGAAGGGCCTTTTTCAGGCAGCTCTCCTGCTCCACACTGACAAATACTCCACTTGCCTGGATCTTTCTGAGTATTTGGACAGGGCTGAGCACACCTCGTGTGTCTGTTTTATTGGCTTCTCTGTGGTGCTCTTGCTGGTTTATCTGGCTTCTGGGCCTTGGAGAAGGATTTCTATCAGCATTTTGTTAGCTTGTTACACACATTTAGTGGTTACAAACAGAAAGAAAGTGAACAAAATATCTATAAACCTTTGTTTCCTGACATCTGAGTAAAGAAAGATGAAAAATGTAACTTCTGCCTTTCTCTGGACACTGTGGTAGATCCTGAAATGCTGCATGCTTTAGGGAAGTGTCTGAACTAGAGGAGAAATGAGGTGGTAATCGCTCGGAATGTAAAGAATATAATCCATAAAGGCTTTGGGAAGAGTTGAAACTACTGCTTGGAAAGACATTGTACTGGAATTCAGTGCAAAGGACTCCATGGAATATGTGCTCTTCCCTATTTGCTGTTTTCTCTCAATGTTGTGTATGGAATAGAGCTCAAAGAGCTTAACACAGGGCTCCTGCTGTCAGAGAAAGCCAGAAAGAAATGCTTAAAGGATTCCTGCAGTGCAAGAAAGCTGTGATTAAAACACTTCATAACTCAGCTTGCCATAGAGATTTTCCCACAGCCCACGATTCCCAAGGGCAATTTCTCAGGAGAGATAACAGTTTGATGAGCAGTTTGTTGTCCTGAAGCCCTGTTCCTGCCATGGCTGCCACCTCTTCCCAGAGATGCTGAACGAGGCTCTGGGCTGCTCTTCCTTTGGACAGCCCCAAGGGCATGTGGCTGGCACTGCAGGTCAGTTTACCTGTGAAGCAAGGGTTTTCCCTGTGCTGGAGCAGCCCTTGGTGTGTAGTCTTTCCTAAAGAATCCCTTTCCTAAATAATCCAAAAAATGGGAGGTGCTGTCACCTGCTCGTGTGTCCTTTTATATGAAGACTTGAAGGGTGCTGGCACCAGGCTGTTGTCACAGTGCCCAGGTGAGCACATGTGCAGTGAAGTTACATTTGATGTCATTACAGGTCAAGCCCAGAAACTGGGAATGGAGTGTGAGGAGGAAGAACTTTGTCTAAGGAGTGGTGTGATGGCCAGACACCCTGCCAGTGCAGCCCAGACACGATGGGATCACCTGGGCCTGGCTCACAGCCACAGCAGGGTGTGCCCAAGTTTCAGGTGCCTTGTGGAGTTTCTGCAGCATTTAGCAAGGCAAGATCTGATGTAGCTGTGTGTTTGCAAGTTTAGTTTCGGTGCTTGAAATGCAGAAGGCAAATGAATTTCACTCCCACCCACAGGAATGAGAGCCTGTCAGTCCAGCAAGGCAGAGGAGGTGTCCAGCTCCCTCAGAGAGAGAACAACACACTTTTGGGGAGCTCCCCTGGTGAGAGCAGACCCAGCCCTGCAGCCATCCTGCCTGGCTTTATGGAGCAGTCCCACTTACTGCTGTAGGAAACACTGAACTCCTAGGTAGGAAAAGAATGAGAGCTGTGCTCTCTCTGCCAAGCCTGGAGCTTATCCTGCTCCCTTTGAAACCTGCAATAAACAGTTCTGTAGAACTGATGGAGCTGGTTGTTTTTGCTCCATCCCAGCCCTCTCTGGCTCTCAGCTTTGCACATCTCATGTGATGTAAATGGTGTCAGGTTTAAGGCTTTGTTCCAAGGCTACCTCAGAGAGAGAACAACACACTTTTGGGGAGCTGCTCTGGTGAGAACAGATCCAGTCCCTGCAGCCATCCTGCCTGGCTTTATGGAGCAGTCCCACAGAGGAAGCAGTGCAGCACTTGCTGCTGTCGGACACACTGAACTCCTAGGTAGGAAAAGAATGAGGAGCTGTGCTCTCTCTCCCAAGCCTGGGGCTTATCCTGCTCCCCTTGAAACCTGCTGTAAACAGTTCTGTAGAACTGATGGAGCTGGTTGGTTTTGCCCTATCCCAGCCCTCCCTGTCTCTCAGCTTTGCACATCTCATCTGTGGTGATGCAAACGGTGTCAGGTTTAAGGCTTTGTTCCAGGAGTGATCCACATTGCCAGAAAGAAATTTCTGTTCAGCCCTGTAAGTCACATCCAGGAAGACATCAAAAAAAGTCAGGGAGATCTGAGTTGTAAGATGTGCCTTCCATTAGCAACTTCACCATGTTGAGGCATCATGCTTAAAGTGCTTCAGCCTGGCTGTCCCCCTGGTTTTTATTGACAAACAATTTGAGGCTGGTGGGACAATGAGGAATTGCCTCATTTTTAAAAGCAGAAGCCAAAAATTTATGGGGAAAAAACCATGTAGGAAGCATAGGAACTCACAAGTGTTGTGAAGGTAACCCAGTGTATTCTATAAAATAGGTAAATATACACACCCATGAGAGCTAATGCAAAACACTCATTAAACCAGATCCTGTGCTGCTTCAATAGCATATTTATTTAAAAAAAGAGAAAAAAAAGGCACTGACAGTAAAAGGCTTTGTTCAGAACATGCTCACTCCTGTGCCTTGCAATTTCCAATTCTCCTGTTCTTTTTTAATTTTTCAATTTATTTTTACTTTTAAGAAGCTTTTCCATAAAGGAGAGCTCAAAACCTAGGCTGAGCTCTTCCTGTAGTGGTACTTGCTCTGAGTTCAGAGCTTCTCCCCTGCAGAGAATATGTGATTTGGCTCTCCAGGAATATTTCAGTCTCTTTGAAAGTTTGCACCCAGCACAAGAAAACTGGTTTGAATCTTCCTTTCCTGCCCAGCAATAGTCTCAGGCTGCTTTGAAACATGGAAACAGCATGGCAGGGGTGGCTGTCCATGTGTCTGACAGCTGGGCTCAGCTCAGGGGCTGTGTCTGGGCAGCAGTGGGACTGCTGTGCTCTGTGTCCTGGCAAAAACAGCTGCAACAGCCCCTGGATTGAGGGCAGAGTGGGGAATCCACCAGTTTGTTTTGCCAGCAATCTGTGTTTGGCTGCCTCATTTCTGAAAGAACTTAATGCAGCAGAGTTGGTGTTACTGAACAGCCTCAACTGTGGTTTATCTGGCAATAAAATAATTGCCAAGCTTATCCATGTCTAGTGTTTGGAGATCTTAAATTTATCCTTTTATTCTAATTTTCCTGTCCATGAAATAGAGCTAGGCCTTTTTCTCTTTTATATTTAACTGGCCATTTGTGCATTTGTTGATTTGTTAACTAAAGTTGATTGGTATGTGAGGATGAGGTGATCTTTCTTGTCAGAATTTCAGATTGTGGGGGAGCAGTGGTTTCTGTCTGGGGTTGTCTTGTTCCCCGCCCCCCAAACACACACAGACATTTTTCATGTAGATCTTTGAGGCATTGTACAAGGCATGACTGACTTGAACCCTTGTGCAAACTTCTCTGAGGTAACAAAACCCAGGCTGATTTGATGGGCAGGGAAATGAGATGAACCTCAATGGGATTTAAAAAAATAATAAAAAAATAAAAGTCAGGGTGAGCTTTTTGGCACTCTCAAATTTTTTGGGAGGTGGTGTTCTGGCCTTGCTGCTTCAGATATGCTTTGTTGCCCTCACTGTGCAGACATTATTAAGTGTGAGAGATGAAAAAATCAATATAATTGCAGAAAAGACTATTTGGTAGCAGCTTAACATTTAGGCTCTTAGTCACAGAACGAACATCTATCAAAAAACCTTTGGATTCAATTTAAAGCAAATTTAGAGGAATTCTGGGCATTTGTGCTTTTGTGCAATAAGATTGGTGCACCACGTGGGGGCAATAAGGGATTGTCTGTGTCTCAGCTGTTGCCTGTGGATAAGAACACAGCAGACACAGTTGTCAGATTTTTACCTGGACTTTTGTTCCAGTGTTGTGGCTCAGCAGCTCTGTTTTATTGCAGTTTGTAGCTTGTCTGTGCTCTTTATTTTTGTGCGGTGGCTTCAGAACTGCTGCTGGCTACAGACTGAACCTTCTGGGCAGGGAGGACGTGCTTGAACAAGTTCACTAGTCAGACTGAGAGAAGCTGCTGAGTGAGTGTGTCTGTGTGTGTGTGCAGGTAGGAACATATGCTGTGCTTAATTTACTTGTTCTAATTGCCACCTTCACCATGAGAGCCAAGTTAAAATAGAGATGTAATTATGAAAGTCAAAGTAGGTGATTGCAAAAAGGGATTGCAGCCTCTTGGGGTTTTTCTGTTAGCAGAAGTTTTTCCTGTACATAAGTACCCAGGCCTGTTCTAAAGAATTGGTTAATAATGAGGGTTTAATTCCAGGTCATGGTCTAAGGCTGATGGACTTTGTGCTTTATAAAGGCCAATGTAATTAAAAGTTGCAGTGTGTGTAGATGGGCTCTTGAAAAATACTCCAAAGGAGAACAATCTGAGAAGCTCAAAGATTTCCTTCTGGGAGAAGTGCTAGAGCATGATTGTGGGGGGCAGAATTATTTAAGATTGGAAGTGTAAAATCCCAACCACAGAGTCTACAAGTATCTGCAGCATGGAAATCAGTTGGTTTAGCAAGATACTGCTGCTGCTGAGTGCCTTTGCCATTCCATCTCTGTCAGGAGAAGAGGTGTATTCTGACCATTTTTGAAGCATCTTTATTCATTGCTGCTGAAGAACAATATTTCTCCTATGCTTTCAGTAAATTTTAACAGTGAGCCTGGAATAAGAGAGTAATTCTGGTAAGTGGCATGTACAGGTATGTGTTATTCAATCTCTGTGCTCATTGTGTGGATCATATCTCTGCTTATCCAGCAATTCCTGTTCACCTTGACTTGAGTCTTTTGTCATTTTCTAATGACAGTTGGTGGATTGGTCAGATTTTATGATTTCACTCTTTCCAGTTTTTCTGCCATCTGGGGTACTGGTGGGCTGTTAGTACAGAGCACCACTGATTAAAATTGCTGAAATTGGCCTGTTTTGCTATTTAAGAAACAAACTTATGCTCTTTGTGACTGTTGGGTAGAGAACTTGTTAATCAGTGATGAGGCAGGTTGAGGAATGACTTGTTGATCCTGCAGACTGGTCCCTGCTGAGATGTCTAAGGTGATGTGGGAGGCAATCCAGAGGATGGGTCAGTAAGACAAGACAAGTGGTCTCTGTCTGGTTCTGCTGCACAGGCCATTACAGGCTGAACTCTTCAGGGCTGAAACACTTCCAGAAACACTTAATTGTCATGACTTTTCATCAAACATGTAAGCACAGTTGTGCAAAAGTCAGTTTTTCCCCTGGTGTACCTGAGGTGCTCTGCAGGTGGTGCAGTGTCACCAGGTCCTCAAAAGGGATCATCTTGTGCAGAAAGCTCTCAGCCCTTCCAGGTAGTACTAAGTGATACTTAGGCTTAGTGCTTAGGCTTAGATTAATGATGCCTACAGCAAATTGTTGAATATCTCCAGGTAGTAACAGATGAAAGAATTGTCATACAAGGCTCTGGCTTGAACTAAAGCAGGACAATGGCAGTGAACTGTGGCAGTCAAAGGTCTGTGAACTGCCCCAAAAGGGATTCTGGTGCTTTCAGTGACCCACCTGCAGTGAAACCCATATCAATCCATCTTCCTCTTCATCCTTGGTGTGCCCATGTGTGTTGTCATTGTAGAATGCACAACACAATACACTGGAGAAATCTACTGGTGACATGTGGCCCTGTTAGTTTGGTGCACATGGTATAAAATGCTGGCTGAAGTGGTTGTAAATAGTTTTGCTCTCAGCTGTGCCAACTTGCTGCTGTAGACAGCAGGGAAGACACAATGTAAGCATTTGAAACTGCTTGCCTTGTTCTTATGAGATGGAGACCTCTGAGAGACAGAGCTTTGTAATGTGTGTTTGGAAAATATGTGCTGACAAAATCACCATTTTCAGTCTGCAGAGCTTCTCTTTGTCATGGTGAAGGATCTGAACAAAAAGAAGCTTTTCCAGCTGTTATCTTGGTTGGATAAGAAATCTGCTTTGAAGGACTTCCTCAAACCTCATCCAGAGGGTGATTAAAGAAAAAAAATTATAGTGTAGTGAAAGGGTAATTCTAATTGTCCTGCTCAAGCCAAACGGAGAATGTGGTGCAGATTATCTGTTATATTACTTGAGTGAGAGAGTTACACCTCGTTATCAGTTTTTATCTCAAAAGCAGAAAGCTGTGCTTTGTCCTGACACTGCATCCTTGCAACAGCAACAGCTGGCTTTCATGTGTAATGACATTCTTCTTCTAGTTTTGCTCTCTAAACTTTTTCCTCCTCCCGTAAAGGCTTCAAACACTGTTCGGATGGCTGAAAAGTTTGATTTCACGGCTGTTACAGAAACTTAAAAGTCTTTGTGCACAGCTGTGAAGAACATACTGCTGAGTCTGGTAGAGATAACCATCCACTCCCTCTTTTAGTTTTCAAAATCACCAAACACCACATTTCAAGCATGTTTTTTGTTACAGATGCTGAGGATTTATTAAATGATTGAGTGTATAGAACAGAAGTTCAACCTGATATGGCTCTTCCTAATTATACCCTGTGTCTGCTCCATCCCTGGAAGTGTCCAAGGCCAGGTTGGATGGGGCTTGGAGCAACCTGGGATAGTGGAAGATGTCTCTGCCCATGGCAGAGGAGTTGAAACTGGATGGTTTTTAAGGTCCTTTCCATCCCAAACTATTCTGGAACTCTCTGATGGAAAAGATTTTTTTTTGTTTGTGTGAGTAGACAGGTCAGAAATGAGCTTGTTCTTATGTCTTCAGGATGTGGACAGTTGAACACTGAACCTTTGTGCCTTTTCATTACTGCATTGTTTCAGTTCAGTAAACTACCTGTGTTTTGGGTAAGCAACAAAGTCAGGACTCTTGAGTGAAGCATAAAGAGCAGCAGCAGGGTGTTGATGTTTCTAAAGGCTCTGCCACATCTATAATTTCTGCTTCCTCTCCTAAGTGTGGTGGTATGTGGCTTTAAAGTGATCACATCAGATTTGTTCTCTGACTTAGTGGCAGCTGCTTTTTTTGCAGAAGAAAACTTTAGTGCTCTTTTTAGATGTTAAAGAAAGCGATTGAAATGAAGATGGCTCTGAAGTGTCGGCACTTTGAAGGATGTGAAAGTGCATTAGCAGTTAAGTTGCAAATAAAAAGCCATGCAAATAAGATACTGAAAAAAGCCTGGCAGTAATGAAAGCACTTCACCTGACTGAAATCACCATTGATCTTATAAATGGAGTTGTCTAAAATGTTGTGTACACTTTTGCAACTTTCCTATTTATGTTTATTTTTCTGTATCCATGAGATTCTTCAGCTCCACATCACTTTTTAAGGAGAACAAATCATGGGGTGTATTTTTTAAAACCTTGTGTCTTTTGTTCTTTTGAAGAGATGAGAATGCTGTTAGTCAGGAATTACTCACTAAATTTGCAAGCTGCCTTTTCGTGAGAGTAATGAAGCTGCTTCTGTTTGAAAGTGCTGTTCTGCATAATTTATGTGCTTTTTATTACCAAAGTCATATGCTATGCCAATATTTTGTTTTTCATATTGCTCTGAAAAGGTCAAGTTCTCAGAAACAAGATGGCTCCTTGCATTTCTCATGCTATTGTCCAACAATCCATATCTAGAGAAACCCAAGGATTTCTCTCATTCCTGTTGCTTCTTGTCTTGAAGAGCAGACTGTAGTGAGCTATGGGTGACTCAGGGGTTGTGAAAGGTGGCCCTTTTCAGGAAGAGCTCTTTTCCTGGCTATCCTGTTATCTGCCAGCCTTGGCCTTAGCTTTAGAGCTGATGAAATCCAGACGGTGCAAAGATCTGTTTGTCCTGTGCTGAATTTCCTGCAGTGTTTTGTTCTTGTCTGTGTCAGTGAGGGCTTGCTGGTTGCGGAGGAGGAGGAGGAGGAGGATGCTGCTGCTTTTGTGGTCTTCAGCTCCTTTGGCCAGCAACACTGCCCGATGCCCCTGTGCAGCACCCATATTCCCATATTTTCTTCTGTTCTGTAGCACTGTTTCTATCCCCACTTAAAATTCATATGTGAAAAATTTAACCTAGTGAAGACCTAAAATTTTCACTACTTGGCCTGGGGCTGGTTACTGGCATGGTGTTGTCCCCCAGGGTGGGGCTCCCCTGAGCAAATGAGATCTGTGGGGTGTGCCTGATGGATGTCTGGGGTGGCATTGGGGGATTTCATGTGCCTCTTTTTGGGGTGCAGGCCTTGTGCAGCAGCCTGTCCTTCAGCTTCGCATGGAAATATTATTTTAAAGTCTTCCTCGTGCTGCAACCTCACACTTTGGGTTTCGCTTCGGTATAAAAGAATCCTCTGACCCCGGCGGGACCGGCCGGGCGGTGGGGCAGCGGGAGGGCTCGGGCTGTGTCCGTATTCTGCATCTCGCTGCAGCTCTGTGCGTGGAGCGAGCCGCAGGCCCTGCCCCGGGCCCCGTTACCCGCCCGCAGGGTGGGGCCGCCCCGCCCCGGTCCCGCTGCCCACTGCCGGGCGGGGCGGGGCGGGGCCGCTCGGGGCCGGTGTGAGCGCGGGCGGCGGCGGAGCGGGCCCGGCCTGGAGGTGAGCGCGGGGCGGCGGCTCCGGGCCGCGAACCGAACCGAACCGAGCCGGGCCGGGGCCGGAGCGCGGGGAGTGGGCGCGGGGCGGGAGCTGAGGGGGCCGGAGCGGCGCTGCCGGCGAGCGGCGCCCCAGGCCGGTGGCTCGGCCCCGCCTGCGCGGCCGCGCTTCCGCCGCTGCCGGCGGTGCGGCCCCGGCCCGCGGCGCTCGTGCGGGAGCGGGGCCGGGGAACGGAACGGGGTCTGCGGGCCGCGCTTTGCCAGCCCTGGGACGAGGCTCCGGCTCGGGGGCTGCCGGGGCCTGGGGAGCGGCTTCCCCGGGGCTCAGAGAGCGCCTTCGCGGGGGCTGCCGCAGGTCCGGCCTGGGCGGCTTCGCCCCTGCCCTGCCGAGCTGCGAGTGTGAGGGCAGCCGCGCCCCGGCACGGCCCGTCCCCTGACCGCCTCCGTGCGGGGACCCGGGCCGGGAGTGTCCTGCCTGGCCCGGCTGCTCGGTCCGAGAGGCGCTGCTGAAGCGTCGCTCACCTGGCGGGGACCGGCCGCGGACATTCCCCGCTGTCCCCGCCCATCCAGCTCCGTCCGGGCCGGCGTGTGGAGGGGAGAGCCATGGAACTCTCGGGGCCGTGAGCAGGGACCGGGGTCCTAGGGGAGCCTGAGGTGCGGCTCAGGGAGAGACATCGCTCCTCTCACAATGGATGAGCCCGGAATCTTCACCGTCTTCGCTGCGGTGGTGGAGTCCTGGTGCATCATTTGTGTCAGCTCAGTGTAGCAGTGCTAACGGGTGGCTGTGACTTAGAAAGTTAAGAGAGAAAAGTTTGCTCTTTTGTGCTTCCTTGCTGCTCCGAGTGTAGCGGTCCCTTCCCATGGAAGGCAGGGACCACCCTGCTCACGCTCCTGGGGAACTGGCCTCACTTCGGATCTGCCTCCTGCAAGGGTGAGGGGTGGAGCATGGACCCTGCCATGGACCACTGACCAAAACACACCGTGCTCAGAGGAGCTCCTTGGAAAGCCCTTGGTGTCATCCAAGTGCGCAAAGCCGCATTGAATGGGACTTGAAGTAAACTGGTCTAGTGGAAGGTGTCCCTGCCCGTGGCAAGGGTGGGAACAAGGTGGACTTTAAGGTCCCTTTGAACCCAAGCCACTCTATGTTTCTATGATCTTGCAGATCCTCAGGTATAAGCTGCCTTTCCAGATTTGCTGGTAGCTGAAAACGCTGTCTTGCTTCTGAAAAATGTTTATTCCATCCAAGTAGAAGATGAAACTCATTGTGACTTAAAAGGTATTTCAAAAAGTACCTGGTACAAAAAGTAAAAAAAAGAAAAAATATACATATACTGCTACCTAAGTTTTGTTTTGTTTGCTCATTCATTTAGGGCTGAGGGCAACACTCATTCAGTCACTGTGCTTCAGGGAGCAGATTTAGCTTTGTTGCCTGGTCCCAGATTGTAGGAAATTATCAGGATAAACACTGGGTGCAAGCAAGTTCAGGGAGAGGCAATGCAAGGAAGATTTTTTTATCTTAGAACACCAGTGTTGTGGTGATATTATATTTTTGTTTTGCGTTGGTGAGATCTTGTTGTGGCTCACCCATGGCAGGAGGCTCTCAGTGGGATGTTCTGCTCTGCCTGTAGAAATTCTGTGTTCTTGGAGCTTGCAGCCTGTCTCTAGCTCATTTTCCTCCTCCTTTCGTGTAGTCAGCCCCTTGAACTGAAGTGTTTCCTGAGCCACGACACTGTGCTTTTTTTGTCCAGAAATGTCATATATGTAGTCAGAGGGCTTAAAACACCCTATGTAACTGTGGTGGTGAAACTAGAGATAGTGCTTGGCTTGGCTTGGCTAGCACTCCTCATACATTGGGTGGTGGAGGCAGAGGGAGCAGACTGGGCTATCTGGGGATTGTCAGCAGTTGTGGTGGCATCAGTGGGTGCCTTGGGAGGGAGCAGGATGTGGCATGGGGGAGATGCTCCCAGCTGGCACAGCAGGCGCTGCTCTTCTGGGCATCATGCTTCTGCACATGTGTATTCTGCCTAGTGCTTGTTTGGCCTTTAAAATGTGAATATTGGAAATATTTTTAGGAACATGTCATTAGTAGGACGTGAGATCAGGCCCCACTGAGTTCACTTTTCCTGTTACCACCTGTGGGGAAGGACTTTGACACGTGCAATTCCTGTTTGGTATGCCTTTGGTCTCTCCTGACTGGTGACCAAAGCTAGAGAGTGCCCAGGAGCTCCTCCTGAGGCCGGCCTTGGGTGGCCTGCCTGCCTTCCTTGGGAAGCAGCTGCCTCCAGCTGGAGGAGAGGCTGCTGAGGGCTCTGCAGGGCTGTTCCTTCTGCTGCCTCCGCTCTTGCTGCTTGCATTTTTTTCCTTTTGAGTAACTGCAGAGTGTGTCGCTTCCAGGAGCTGTTTATTCAGAAGGGAATGAGTGCTCCTGGAGCACTGATTTTAAGAGTGGCTGGCTAATAAAGAGCCCTGTGAGGAGTGTGACCGATCCTGGGCAGCTCCAGTTGATCACAGGCTCCTGAATGCCAACAGCAAAAATTTACCGTGGGATTACCTCATAAGGGACATGATAACAAGTGGGTACAGATGACCAGATCAAGCTGTGGTTTCTTTTCAGATTAGCAGTTAGCAGAAAGAGATACCCAGTTTACACCTCTGAATTTTGTTGTTAGGGTGCTTTTAAAATTTATGACCTAAAAGTGTTTTTCCTTGGCTGTGTAGCTGCACGAACCAAGAAGTTCAGCCAAAGAATACACACAAAACAGCCCAAGAAAGAAACTTTCTGATTATGTGTCACCCAAAGCTGGGAGGTTGGGCACAGGGCAGTGTGTGCCCACTTTTAAGGTTAAGCTCATCCTTCATGCTGGGTTTGGTTTTGGGTCCCTGGTGCATGTCCAGAGAAGGGCAGTGGAGCTGGGGAAGGGTCTGGAGAGCAAATCAGGTGAGGCACAGCTGGGGGAGCTCAGCCTGGAGAACAGGAGGCTCAGGGGGAACCTTCCTGCTCTCTATAACTCCTTGACAGGAGGGTGCAGCCAAGTGAGGGTCAGGCTCTGCCCCCAGGGAACAAGGGGCAGGACAAGAGGAAATGGCCTCAAGCTGTGTTAGAGAACATTTAGATTCAATATCAGGGAAAATTTATTCACTGAAAGGTTGGTCAGGCATTGGAACAGGCTTCTTATGGCTGTGGTGGAGTCTCCATCCCTGGAAGTGTTCAAACATGTGTGGATGGGGCACCTGGGGACATGGTTTAGTGGTGGTGTAGGCAGTGCTGGGTTAGGGGTTGGACTTGATGATGTCAGAGACTTTTTCCAGTCATAATTAATCTGTGATTGTCACACTTTCTTGTTGCATGGGAGGCTGTTGGCATCTCTGGGTGGTCTCAGCTGTGCTGCTTGGTCAGGGCTCTGCAGGGGCTCAGAGGCCACACAAGTCTTGTGGTGGGTGTGATTAGGTGGGGAGGCATCTCTCTGCCCTTCTGGAGTAGGTTTATCTCTACAGGGATCTCCAAGTATAAAAATAAAATCCCAAAAATGTTAAAATGCCCTGGGCTGCAAGCTAGGAAGACATTTGACCAGTGTCAATGTGTGTGAGGATGGAAACATAAACCACCCCCAAGTAATTTGTAAGGACATCTGGGGCTGGCTTCATTCAAATCCTTGGAGTAGGCTGCCTACCTACTCTGAGCACAAAGGAGTGTTGTCATGAGCTGCCTCTCTTCTTTTCTGACAAAACACTTTTACTACAAGACAATAACCTGTCACTCCTTTGGATGTGAAGCTGTCCCACTGCAGTGCCCACACACTCTGGGCTGTTGGGATGCACTGTGGTGTTTGGGTAACTCACCCAAAAGGCCCAGGGAGCCTCCCTGTGTGTTACTGCTGCAAAATACTCGGTGCCAGGGGTGGGCATGGGGCAGAGGCTGTGCTAAATTCTGAGCACACAGGCCTCACCTTCGTGTAGACCCCACTGTGATTCCCCATACAAATATCACCACTGCCCTGGTGGCACGGGAGAGCTGGGGACAGCCTCGTGGGACATTTTCCCCATGTCAAATTAAAGATTGGCTCTGCACAGCTGCTACCAAGCCATGACAACAAGACTCCTGTGTAGGAGTCAGCCTACACTCACCAGTGTCTGTCTCTGTAACTGAGATTTTTGCCCACTGATTTAATCTGGGTATAGCACAAATTTGCTGGTGAAGTGAGGAGCTATTACCTTGTAGGAGTGCCTGATGAAGGCTCTGAGCTGCCAGCAGTTAAGGTATTGCCTGAGTCATCATTTTGGGGGTGCAGGAAATTAATAGTTCTGTCATCTCAGTGTGCAGTCAGTGGGATGGTTGGGTACCCATGAGAGGCACCTGCCTCACCCTTCTCTGTCCCCAGTGTTCATGCTGCTGGTGGGGGAGGCTCATCAGCAGAAAAACCTTGTCAAAAACAAAAATGTTCATGTTGAGAGGGCAGAAGGCACAGGTTTGACTACCCCATTTCTTAATCATGCTTCAGAGTGGTTAGTTTTTCTTCCCAGCTGTTGGATTTTAGTCATGGTTTGGGTTGGAAGGGACCCTAAAGCTCATCTTGTTCCATCCTCTCCTATGGGCAGGGACACCTTCCACTAGACTAGGTCACTCCAAGCCCTGTCCAGAGCTTCATTAACCTTATTACTGATTTTGCTAGCAGGATAGAGTGTTAAATAAGGATTTTGTGATAGTGCTTCAGTGGGTGGTATTTTCATCCACAATGTCAGTGTAAAATCTTTCAGGCTGTAACCCTAACCCTCTATTTTCTTCCATATTTCTACAGACTGTGCTTGCTGTTGGAAGATGGGAGAGATAGAAGGAACCTACAGAGTTCTGCAGACGCCAGGCTCTCGTTTGGGTGCCCAGAAGAGCTCAGGAGTGAGTACCTTGGAGCCAGGGCAGAACCTCCTGACTGCCATGGCATCATCGCCCGCCAAGGCGCACGAGCGCGACCTCCCCGTCAAAATCAAGATGTTGGACAACACAGTGGAAGTTCTTGACATTGAGGTAAGAGATATTTAAACCTCAGTTCAAGTACACTGAGCCTCTGAGAATTTAAAGCTCACAAGGATGTGCCTCTGTAGAGAGCTGGGACATTTTGAGGCAATATCTGAATGAAGATTCCTGTTGGGATTTACCTGCTTACAAGTAGTGATAGCAGTTGCATGGCATATTTTTTAAAATCTTTCAAGTATAACAGATGTTTTGTGTTTTTAACAGACTTTAAATACAAGCACATACTGTAAGAAGAGTCTTTGTTTGTTGTTTGCTTTGGGGGAGCACCGTCTCCTGCCAAAATGTTCTTGCTTCCTGAGCCACATGCAGCTTTGTCGATTTGGCAGCTGGGAGAGCAGAGGAGCTTTGTCTTAGTTACTGCTTTATATTAATTATTTTAATGGTTTGTATCCTCTCCAAGTAAACTTGCTCCTGTATGAGTCTTTGATTGTCAGCACGCTTTAGGAGGGATGCACCAAAGCAGTGTCAGTTCAGTGTTTCTGAAAATGTTTATTTAAAAGTATGCTTGGGGAATTCTGCCATAAGACATAGAAGCCATGCACAAATTAGGGTGATTCTGCTTTGAAACATTTTTTTTTTCTTCCAATTCTTGTTACATTTTCAGCATTAACCTCAGAGTTTAGTTTGCCTGAGATCTGTTGTTAGAAAACAACTGTGTTGTAGTGAAGATACTGAGCTATCAGATATTCTACATTAGTATCAAACTGTAATCAGTAATTTATAATTACCACTTGGAGCCTTAGTTTGTTGCATAGACTCAAAAAGGATTTTTCAAACAGAGTGAAAAAGATTTCTGTGGAACTCTGAAGAAATACTGGATTTGGGGATGTCTTCTACAGATTCTGTCCAGCTGTTCAAGTCTCAGATGTGAAATCTGGGTTTTTTTGGGTTTTTTTTGTTTTTTTTTAAGAGTGAGGCAGTGCCTGTATCCTTTCACTTGAGCACACAGTGTCTGGTACTGCAAACCCACCCATCCCTCATGTACCACATAGAACACAAAAGCCTCTTTTTCCCCCTTACATTATGTTAGAATATTTTTTTACAAAATCCGCTGAGTTTGGTTCTTTTGAAGGATAATTTTATTTATTTTTCCAAGTTGATGTAGATGGTGCTTTTGTGTTTTGATTCAAAAAAGAAAAAAACAACTCCAAGCAACACCCTCAGCTCTGTAATTTTGAAAGTCAGTGCAAGGCCAGGTTTATGGGGCTTTCAGCTGGTTGTGTTGTATGTGTTTCCCATAATTAGGAGCTATCTTAGTTTTCTTTACCTGGAAAGCTCTCTCTGATTATGGCACCCACAGAAACACCCAGATTCAGGCACTAGCATGCTGAGGCCATAATTAATATTGTGCTGCTTTTCTTTATGAGATCAGTTGGAACTGAAAAACTCAAAGACCTCATGCCTGATGCTGTGAGTGATGAGGAAAAGGGGTCAGCCTTGGGTCAGCTTCAGAGCACTGAGCACAAAAAGGTCCAGAGTCAGCAGCTGTGGCATTACAGTCCAGCTAACACTGCCTCCATGGCCTTTCAGTTTTGGCTAAATAAGGTAGCAAATGATAGGAAACAGGCATGAGGTATTAAACTGTGACCATCTGCCTGATTTCTTTGGTGAGCTGTTGGGATAGCAGGAGCTGCTGACTGCTGTTTGTCATGGAAAATGGGAATTTTTCACTTGGGATTGAGGGCAGGAATTAGGAAAAGGCAGTGACATTGCTGAATAGGTGGTGTGTGCTAGCGCAGTCATTTTTCAAAAAGCAATTAGAGAAACTGGTTGCCAAGCAGCTGTCCTAGAGGAGTGCAGGTTCAGACTGCCATGCCACTTGCCCACTTCTCTTTGGGAAAAATCATTTTTCTGTCCGTAAGAGCTACGGCAAGTGACTTTTTATTGGGAAAAGTGGTGTGTCAATGGAAGGACAGACTGAGTGTAGGATCAGCTCCTGCAGAGACCCTTCCCTGTGCAGTGTGGTGGGGAACCTGCTGCAGTAACCCTGTTTATTGCCTCCCTGCCTAAAATGAGCCACAGTAGCATTTTTAACCATGTTGGATGAACAGAGTAACCACAGAAACAACTTAATCCATTCAGCTTTACCTTGTCATCCCTTCCTTTCTCCAAGATGTGTTTAAAACTGTTGCTTCTCTCCTGGCAGGAGTTGGTGGTTGCCCTTTTTGGTAGCCCACTTCTTAACTTGCCAAAGAGCAAGGAAAGAGACTGACAGAGTGATGTAATGGATGGAGAGAGAACAAAATGGGAAAGAACAGTTTTTTTCTTTGTGTTATTGGTGTACCTGGAACAGTTTGCTAAAAGTTCCACATAGCCACATTCTACCACCTTTTAAATCCACTGGCTCTGTCCATTTTCCTTTCCCCTCCTGTTTCATAAGGTTTGATTTCTAAGTAGGAATTTTATTAATTACTAAGAGGGAATTAGTCTCTGCCCAACACACTTAAAAGAGTTTCTCCAGTGAATCTGATTTGAATGTTAGGGGGTGGAGAAATACTCAGTGTTTTCTGGAATTTGAAAAACCTGAAAATGAGCTATTTATGGGTTCTCCTTTCCCTTCCAAGACAGAAGAGAGAATGAAACATATCCATTCAAAGCTAGGCTGCAATATTCATTATTTCCATGAGTTGTTTTTTTTTTCCCCTTTTTACAGCCAGCTTGTTTACTCAGCTCAAATCTTGCATGTGCCGTTTCATGGGTTACCTGGCCTCTTCTCTCCAAACTAAGTCTGTCCAAAGGGAGGTTTTGCAGACTATGAGGTGAATGATTGGCAAATGCAATTTAGTTCACACTTCAAAGTAATCAGGGTTTTACAGTTTTACAGTAGAAGTTCTGCCAGCTTTCCAGATTTTCTGAAGAGATTAAACTTGGGCACTTTTGATCAGCACAAAAATGTGGCAGACTCTTAAGTAAAAGGGTCTGGGCTGGGTTAAATTCACCAAAAATGACGTTTAATGAAATTGCTGCCAGCAGATAATGTTTAATATTTGGCCTGTGTGATATGTGTCATTTAGGAAATTCTTTTACATGAAATATTTTCTATGCTATGAGGAAATGCCCCAGAAAAAGTAGTTTATATTATTATGCTTGAAGTTTACTGAATTGTTTGGGGAGAACTTGGTGCTTCTTCAATGGCATGTACTTCCTCTTCTCCTCCTGCTTGGATGTCAAATGAAATTTGGGAATCAAAAACATTTGTGTATTTTATTATAGAGTCTGCCTGCCTGCTCCACTCTAAGGGAAAATTTAAACTGGAATTTTTTTTCTTTTGTGCTAATCTTTGTTGGATTGTTTTGAGAACAGAAGTCTGTTCTTTTAAATTTTTTTTGTATGTAATGCAGTAATGATGTTCTGCATCCCTGCCATGCTGTCTGAGGTGTCTCTCTCCCTCTGACAGGGGTGGGCTTCACTGCCATTCTTGAGAACAGGCACTGTAACTCTCCCTTTATTTTCTTATTAATTAGTGTCCTCTCACTGCTCTTGTCTGCTTTGGTGTTCATTGATGTACTCTGCACAACTATTACATTACTGCAAAACCAAAATTGTTTTTCTGTTATTCTGTACTAAACTGAAAATCTCTACTTGATGATTGCTCTGACTGTGATAGTGTTTTTGCTGGGCACTTCCTTGGCTTATTGAAATTTATAAATTGCATTAATAAAAGTGCAAAGCTACTCTCCATCCTCATGTTTAGAATGGAATAGAATAACTCTGGTTATTCTGATTTCTGTGCAGTCTGCAGTTATCTGTGATTGAAAAGGTGCCATGAAAGTGGCTTCCCCTGGGATGCCCATTGTTCTTGAGCAGCCATTGGAGGCCCTGAAATCAGGAGCTGGGCTGGGGCTGCAGGAAGTTTTTGGGATGACAGAGGAAGCAATCTGACTGCAATATCCTTCCCATGATTTGGGGAGTGTTTCCCACTCCTGCACATGGCAAATGCTGCTCTCAGTAGCGATGTCTTGGTAGCTTTAGTGCCCCCAAGAACTTTCATGGGGATGGTGCAGAAATGGTGCAACTTTTAACTGCTGTTATTGAGCAATTTTAAGTGAGAAAATGTGTATGTTAAACACTAGGATGATGCTGTGGGCACTGAGAAGCACTTGCTGTGTGCCTTGAGGAGCCCTGGGCATGCTGCTGGTGGCACAGGCAGCCCAGTCCTGGCTCTGGCACTTGTGCCCTCCTGCCTCTGCCTTGCTCTCCCTGTGCCTGCTTAGACCTTCCTTGCATGAAGGCTTTCCCCCTCTGTGCTGTGAAAGTATTAACAGCTTAAATATGTGAGGAGTCAAGGAATAGTCTGCTGCTGAATCCTATTAAGTGCTGTGCTGGAGGAATTGAGGTGCTGTTGGTCAGCTCACAGTGTTTTTCTTCCCTAGCCAGGACGAAATAGTCAAAATTCCAGAAAGAATCATAGCCAGATGTTTGTCATTGCTTCAGTTTGAGTCTCCTAAATATGGCAAATAAGCTGCCTTAGGACTTATTTTTATCTGACCTCAGAAGAGAAAGTTAGTAATTCACTCTTTTAAATTTGCAATTATTACAGGGTTTAAAAAGAAGGTAACTAAAGCTTTGTATTTTGTGTGCTGTTTGATTCCACTTTATATTTTTTAGGCCTGTTATTTTGTGTTTGGAAGCTTGACTTTTTTGATGCTATGTAGGAATGTGGTATGGGGTGGGGAAAGGTGAAACCACAGCCATTTTATTGACAGACATTTAGAATGTGTGTTTTGTTCATTCGAGTGTTTTTTGATTTTTTTTTGAAAAATGTGAACTTAAATTGTATTAGCCAGAATTATTATTCTACAGTTCTCTTGACCTTAGGTGTCATATTATATGTAAAGAAAATTGAGTTGTACTGCAGTAAAGAAAAAACAGTCTGAATATCCCTGTGCAAAAAGTTGATTATATGCATGCATCTTAAAACACAGAAACCATTTAGGAAAATGGTGATCAAGTGTTATTACAGTCCTTGAAATATTAATGTAGTGGATTGAATTCATAACAGTTTGTATGGCTAGGCAGTTGTTCATTTCTGTTTTCATAATCTGCTGATGTAGGATAGTGAAAATCAGCTGAAATCAGTCCTATGCCATTCGACCAAAATGGCTGTAGGAAATGCTGTATTCTACAAAAAATCCAAAAATAAGTCCACTGGAAACCTTTTAAACCTTTTTTGGGTGTCGGTGACATTCAAGGTGGGGCCCACAGATGGGTAATTCTGTAAAATACAGGGAGCCTGAAAGGGAAGAAAACCCAAGAGCAAACCAAGAATCAACCCACAGGCAGCTAAAGACAGCTACAGAAGTTCAGTGTGCTGAGAGGCAGATCAGAGAAATGTTAGGTTTGTGTCTAAAAAAGGGATTTGGAGCTGAGCAAGGATGGTGTGTCATGGCACTCTCAGGGTTCAGGGCACACAGACTTGGGGATTTGCATTTAGCTAAACAGGGTTGCAAATGCACGCCTGTGTGTCAGCCCTTTCTCCTTGCAACCAAATTCCTGTTTGGAAAGGGCAGTGCTGCCTACTTGGGTAAGAGAGAGGCCATATATATAGAATATTTAAAAAGCTGTGCTATGGTGGCATGAGAGATTTACTGTTCAAGGCTGGAGTGTTGGTTATGGGAGGGAGGTGGGCCCCTCTCTCTGACTGAGCAGTCATTCATTAGTAAAAATAAGAATTAGAAAAGGGAAAAAAACCCAAAGCTTTGTAGGAACTCTATTAGAGCTGTCTGACACATCTTCAACTTAAATAATGCAGGAAAAGTGTTGCTGTACCCCCAGCCCACTTGTCAGGCAGGCAGCCTGAAGCCAGTGGTGTAGGAAACCCCTGCTGGCAAAGGGGAAGTTAGAAAAGCTTGGCCTTATCTAATCTGGCTTGTAGGTATTTATTAACCCATCACCACCTCTGCTCAAAGTACAGTAGGGAGTGATGTTAGGACAGCTGGTACCATTTCAGTTTTGCACAAAACAAAAGGCAGTTTTGGCCTTTTCTGTTAAAATACCCAATTTGTATTTGTCTTTTGTGCAAAGAGTCTGTCAACTGTCTTCTAGATGTTGTAAACTATTTCCTTTGGGCAGATTTCCTCAAAGAAGTGTCAGTCTGGAGTAGCCTATTGCAGGGGAAGTGCAGTCCCTGGGTGTTCTAACACCTCTCCTAGGAGAGAAGGCTGGGAGAATTGGGATTGTGCAGCCTGGAGAAGGAAAATCTCTGGGGGCCCTTATTGAGGTCTTTGAGCACCTGAAGGGGCTCCAGGAAAGCTGGAGAGGGGCTTGGGACAAGGGTCTGGAGTGGCAGGACAAGGGGGAATGGCTTCCCACTGCCAGAAGGCAGGGTTAGATGGGATATTGGGAAGGAATTGTTCCCTGGGAGGGTGGGGGGCCCTGGCACAGGGTGCCCAGAGAAGCTGTGGCTGCCCCTGGATCCCTGGGAGTGTCCAAGGCCAGGCTGGACAGGGCTTGGAGCAACCTGGGATAGTGGGAGATGTCCCTGCCCATGGCGGGAGTTGGAATGAGATGGGCTTTCAAGTCACTTCCAACCTGAACTATTCTGGAATTCTATGAAAACCCAGATCAAATCTGGTGAATGTGGGCATGGATGATAGTTTTGAAGCAAAAGCATAATTAATGGAGAAAGACTTGCAATTTTAGTGAGGTTTTTTTTTTTTAATTGAACAGAGGAAAACAGAGTATTTTCTATGTTTAAAATGACTTAAAATATAGAGTTTTATTTATATGCATATACATGCCTATGAAATGAAGCTGTGCAAGGTCCCAGGAACACCAGCAACAGAGTGTGTGGGGTGGCCATGCCTCAGGGAATGGCTGTAGGAAAGTTCAGGGGTTTGTGCAAGGAACAAAGCTCAAGGGGGGGAAATTGAGATCAGTCTCCTGACTTCTCATTTCTTCTCTTTATGAGCCTGTGTGAACAAAGGAGGTGCTCAGACTTTCTGGTATGAGCCTGAATTTGGGATCAGCTGCCCCAAAGCTTCTCCTCTCTGTGGTACTGTCACTGTTGTCACCTGGATGTTTAATTACTAACAAGCAGGATCTCTGGTGCCAAATCATCCAGCAGTACCTGTGAAACTCTGTCCCAGGATGTGGCCCATGGTGTTAATTTATGTGACTTCCTTCTTCCCCAGGTACTCTACTGCAGTTTTATTGCAAGTACTCTGGGTATTTCAGCACAGCACCATTTCTAAAAACTTAGGACCATTTTTTGTCTCTACATGCTCTCTACCTAAGTGTACATTTCCCAGTCTCATTCATGTAATTCCCTCCCTTTTGGGAATGTCTTCCCATGTCAACCAGTTGTTGTTTTCCTACTTTCAGGCATCCAGCAAGTCTAGCCACTCTGGAAAAGCTTGTTTGTTGGGTAGAGCTGGTTCAGTGCTTTGACATTGCCTTAAATGATCCTTTAAATGATCATAATTTTAAAGCTAGCCTTAATTAAATGAGCCAGAGGCTTCCATTTCTAGAATAATTTGTCTGGCTGTGGATTCTGCTTTAAAAAACCCTGACAAAACCACATCAAAACCAACCACTGAAATCCTAGGACAAAAAAAAAAATCATGGGGAGAGAGTCTTAGAATTTTTTTTTTTTTCCTAAACAAAAAAATGCCCAATATGGAGTGTAATAATGGAACTTAAAATAGCTCCAAGATTTTTATTTGGTTTTGCAGCTTCCATAGTTCAGTAAATGATTCTTCAATGCTGTGTGGAAATACTGTAACACAATAATTCTTCTTTCTGTAACATAATAACTTCTTCTTTTTCATAAAGAAGAACTTTCAAGATGAAAGTGCACTCTATCTCATTTTGTGATAATGAAGCTGCATCCTGTGCTCTGTAAGCTGTTAAATGCTCTGCAAAATATTCTTGGTGTGGTCTTGGTAAAGTAACCTGTAGTTGGGACCTGTCAGTATAGAAGAGTGGATAAAATAAATGTATTTAAAATACCCTTTTCTTCACAAAGAGTTAAAAGAAAAATTGAAAGGCTTGAAGCTTAAAGTTATTTTTAAATGTTCAGATGATCAAAATAAAATAGTATTTAAGCAATTTGGCCGAGCACATGAAAACAGTGTTTGACAGAGTTGTTACCTGGTGCTTGTTTTTGTGGGGAATCAGGGAGTATGTTCATTGGAGTTACTAGTTCCAATCAAAATTGAGAAAACTAATAAAGGACTGCAAAGGAAGGCAGTTGTTTCTTGCTTTTCCAGTCTGCAGATTGAATACTTGGTATGGAGCTGTAAGGTCATCTTGTTTCAGCCATGAAAACACAAAGTTCATGACTGGTACTCCTTGCCACATGAGATTATTTCCTTCTTTCTAATAAAGATTCTAATGTCCACCCTGTATTCAGAAATGCAGTTTTGTTTACATGTGGCATTAATGATGATTATTAACAGGGAGTTTTGAGGGTGTTTTTTCTGTCTCACGCTTCATTTGGACAGAGATCTAACAGATTACAGAAGGGTTGGGGATAAACAGAGCTATAAACTCACCAAAATGTTTGCATATTTCTGATTAAGAAAGGAAATAACAAATCTATGTTTAGTTGCAAATTGTCTATTTTTTTTAAATTTGCCATTAAGTGAAAAATCACTTTTTCATTAGGAAAACTTCTAAAGTGGCCTGAAGAAGAAAAACCAATAAAAATCCATGTTGAAGTGGCTTTTATTTAAATCAGTTTAGTTTGTCTTGGCCATTCACAGGGTGCTCTGTGTTGGCTGCTTGTGAGTGATGATGTCAAACCTAAACTTCTGCCTCTCATGCACATCCACCATTAACTAGAGGAATTGGTCTCCTGACATGCAGATTTCTGTGACACCAAAATCCAAGGTGTTTGCTGCTGCTAGGGTCCAGTGGCTCTGACTGCACAAGAGTTTCCATTCTATACCTCAGCTTTATAACACTTTTTTTTTCCAAACTCTTGACTTTTGGACTGATTTTCCCTTCCAGCTTATCTGCTGCCAAAAGTGGATTTCTTTTTTGGAAAGTTGGAGCAAGGACAGGTTGCCAGTTTTGGAAGATGAGAGTACTAGTCCTTATGAAAATATGGGGGTTTTTGGTTTTTAAATTAAAATATGTCGAAACAGAAAGCTAAGATGTTCTGGAAGACAAGTTTGGGAGGTAGAGAGGAAACCTTGATTTTGATAATACTGAGCTATGGTCTGCTCAAAATCCTAGGCTGAGTTTGTTTTCTCTCTTCCTAAGCTCAGACATTATGGCAGAGGGGGGATCTGCCATGTAGCAGTGATATTTGAGAAAATAGCAAATAACACTGGGCATGATTGTCCCCCTCTGCTCTGCTCTGGTGAGATCCCATCAGGAATACATGGATCTGCTGGAGTGAGTCTGGAGAAGGCCACAGAGATGCTCCAAGGGCTGGAACCCCTCTGCTCTGGGGCCAGGCTGGGAGAGCTGGGGGTGCTCACCTGGAGAGGAGAAGGCTCCAGGGAGAGCTCAGGGCCCCTTCCAATGCCTAAAAGGGCTCCAGGAGAGCCAGAGAGGGACTGGGGACAAAGCATGGAGTGACAGCACACAGGGAATGGCTTCCCACTGCCAGAGGGTGGGGATGGATGGGATATTGGGAAGGAATTGTTCCCTGTAAGGGAGGTGAGGCCCTGGCACAGGTGCCCAGAGAAGCTGTGGCTGCCCCTGGATCCCTGGAAGTGTCCAAGGCCAGGTTGGACAGGGCTTAGAGTGACTTAGGCTAGTGGAAAATAGCACATTCTTGCTCTCAGATATGTTAATTTGCATTGTATTAAATTATTCTAATTCTATCACTAATTTGGCTTTAAAATGAAGAAGGGTAGATTTAGATGAAATGTTGGGAAGAAATTCTTCCCTGTGAGGGTGGGGAGGCCCTGGCACAGGGTGCCCAGAGAAGCTGTGGCTGCCCCTGGATCCCTGGAAGTGTCCAAGGCCAGGTTGGACAGGGCTTGGAGCAACCTGGGACAGTGGAAGGTGTCCCTGCCATGGCAGGGGATGGAACTGGATGGGCTTTAAGGTCCCTTCCTACTCAAACCATCCTGTGATTATATTGTTCTATAAAACAAAAATAACTGTTGTTACTACTTTTAAAAATTATTTATATTTTATTCCTCTGTCCTAAGCATTTCTGACATTAATTATGTTTATTCTTCTGATAAATTAAAAAATAGAGATATCTCCTTGAGGCAAGAACTTTCAGCTGGGAGTGATTGTTCCTCTTTGATGCTGTCTTAGCACTGGGAGGGTTTTAGGGTTTGGTTTGGGGTTTGCCAGCAGGGTGTCTGCTGGCACTTGTGCAACTCTGAGGGAACTTTTAAAGTTTGATTTCACTATAGAAATAAATTTGAAATAAATCTATTCTACTTATCAGTCTTCTAATGATGACTTATTAAAATTATCTACAGTACAGTTAGAGCAGGGTCACCAAGGAAAGCTGTTGTTAGCTGCCTCTTTAGATTTTTTTGCCCCATTTTTTCTTCTTTTTTAATGTGAAACAATTCAGCAATATCAGTTGTCATTGTCTTGCAGAAAATAAAGAGTAATTGAGAGGTTTGGAATGGAAAGTATGCCATGTTGTGAATTTGTATTGAAAGCAGGACCTTTATGAAATGCATTCATGCAGCTACTTGCCCTGCTGTCAAAATTACAGTAATTAAGAAATTACTGCAAATATTTTGCTTTGTGCTGCTTTTATGCAAATGAAACAATGACATGGAGCTGCCCACTATGTTACTTTCATTTCTGTCTGCTTCATAATGTTCAGCTCTTTGGAAAGGATGGTTATAAATGCAATAAACAACTTGAGGAACCAAATAGTTCTAGGAGGAGTTTTCCCAAAGAATTTGAGGCAAAATAATAAAAGACTGTGTTCTGTCTCAAGCTTTTGAACCCCATTTTTATTTTAAAATAAAATTAATGCTGTTCTTTCAAAATGTGACATTTATCCTTTGAAGGATGCAAAACAATACTGAGCTTAAACTGAGGTTTTTCTTAGCTTTTCATTGAAAATGACACCCAAAATTACAGTTGCTAACACAAGCAAAATTATTTTACACTTTCAACATTTGGATGGCACCTTTATAATTAAATTGGTTGTCAAGTACTTCCAGTTCCAACCATCTAAATTTCTTCATCTCCAGTTTCTCTTGAAGGAGCATGGACTTGACAGTGGAAAGGGAGAAGCGCCAGGGATCTGTGCCATAAAGCCTCTTTTTTTGGGAGAGATGAAGGCAGCTAGATTGTCTATAGGCACAGAACTTGATGGAGCCAGGAGACGTGGCTCGGTGGGAAAGGAAGAAAGCTGTGTATTAAAATCCAGCTGGGATCATTTTAATGCCTGTATGGAGCTAGCCCTGTACACAGATCCCTTGATAGTGCAGCACAGTTTGGCTGTAAAACTTCTCTGATTGTTAGCAGGCATCTTTCAGGAGTTAATCCAACTGTGTCAGCTCGAACAAAAGATGGTTGTTGGAACCAGAATCGTTTTTTGTTTCATGAATGAGAAATCAGAGACCTGGGTCACGGGACATGTCCTGTTCAGAGGTTTCTAAAGGTTTGTACCATGAAAAGGCAAGGTGCGTGTCCCATTTTCTACACATGAGGTTGGTCAGGGTATTGCTCCCTCCCTACAAACATTGCTGGCTGAAAAGTGTTCCCTTCTGTGGGGCCTGGGAAAAGGAGGTGTACAATTACAGATGTGGGGGTATGGACCTTAAAAAACAAGGGTCCGGCTATATTTGAGGATATTTTCTTCTGTTCCTGTTTTAAGATTTATGCACAAGTCCGTAGCACAGTCCATTGAGGAGTGACTGAGGGAGCTTGAGGAACAACTGAGGGAGCTGGGGGTGCTCAGCCTGGAGAAAAGGAGGCTCAGAGGTGCCCTCATCACTCTCTGCAGCTCCTGAAAGGTGCCTGTGCTCAGCTGGGGCTGGGCTCTTTCTCCAGCAGCACTGACACAACCAGAGCACACAGCCTCAAGCTGCACCAAGGGAAATTTAGGCTGGATATTAGGAAACAGTTTTTTACAGAAAGGTGATAAAGTTCTGGAATGGCTGCCCAGGGAGGTGGTGGAGTCACCATCCCTGGGTGTGTTTAACAAAGCCTGGATGTGGCACTGGGTGCCAGGGTTTAGTTGAGGTGTTGGGGCTGGGTTGGACTCCATGGTCTTTAAGGTCTCTTCCGACCTGGTCATTCTGTGAATAGCAAGAAATGTGTTTCAGTTAAAAATTTAAAAAACTTGATTTCCAAAATTCATTTCTCCAGGCATAAATGTCTTCTGTGGCAGAGTCTGTTACCTGCACAGGAGAAGTGCAGGAGACAGCAGAGAAAGAATGTCATTTACTGGCTTGCCATTACCTGTATCATTCCTTATTTCATTGTCACCATTTAAAAACCAAAACCCATACCCACAGAGTCTTCTGGAAGCACAGATTTTGGCTAGAACAGTGCAACTGTATTCTTACCAAGAAATGCCATTTTAGACATCACAAAACCTGTTCAGAAAAAGAGATGAGTACTCATATTCATGTACCATGTCAGCACTCAGCCTGGCATCTCTGTACATCTGCAATCACTGAGAACTGCATCATTTCTCCTGACCTGCAGTTTTATTTAGGGGTTTCAGCATTAGTGGCCTGAGCCAGTGTGATACCAAGAAACTTTTTGAGTGACTTGTGTTTGCACCAGATGAATTCACCTGACTGAAGCTGTGGTTGCTCTTACAGGTACCATGGCTGGTGAAAGCCTGAGTGAGAGGTACAAACTCATCTGGTGTCCTGCTTCTGTGCTTTTCTCTGAGGTTCCAGGGTTGCTCACAGCACTGCAGATACCAAAGCTATTTCAGATTTGCAGCACTGCATGGCTGTCAGACTTTTTCTCTGTAAAGTTTTAGGGTTTTTTAAAGTGTTATAGAGGCATTTGCAGAATTCTAAAAGCATTGACAGTTTATATATTTTTTTCTTTAAGAGGTGATTAATTTTGAATTTTTTATGCACCTCAATAATGTGAAACTATTTCCCCAATGTTTCCCCTTGTTTTTTATCTTTTAAGCCTAAAATAACACATTCTTGCTCTCAGATATTTTAATTTGCATTGAATTAAATTATTCTAATTCTATCACTAATTTGGCTTTAAAATGAAGAACGGTAGATTTAGATGAAATGTTGAGAAGAAATTCTTCCCTGTGAAATTTTTTCCTGATGTGAGAGTAGTGAGGCCCTGGCACAGGGTGCCCACAGGAGCTGTGGCTGCCCCTGGATCTCTGGGAATGTCCAAGGCCAGGTTGGACAGGGCTTGGAGCACCTGGGACAGTGGAAAGTGTCCCTGCCCATGGCAGGGGTGGAACTGGATGAGTTTTAAGGTCCCTTCCTACCCAAGTCATCCTGTGACTGTGATAATTTATTATAATGCCTAATACTTCTAAAGCAGGTACTGTTCTGAGTGTGTAGAGTCATTACAGAACTCTGTGCCTGCTTTGATGGGAAAGTCATAGAGTCTTCCATCACTGGACTTTTCCAAATGAACAAAACCACAGTGGCATCAAGGCTGTCAGTGTATTCTGCTGGATAACCCAGTCATCCATCCAGAATGGTGCCACACCCTGTCCCCACAGCTTGGGGACTGCTTCGTGGCTCAAGATGGAGCTTGGTGACCATGCTAGGTTTTGTGTGTTGCTGGAATGGGCTGTGATAGCCTTTTGGATTCTTTGCTGAGTGATGCAGATGGGCTGATGTGTGGGTTCAGAAGTGCTGGTTTTCTCCTGCTGTAGTGAGAGATGCTGAGAGCAAGCTGGGTGACTGAACCAGCAGCCCCAAGTGTGGCTGCTTTGGGTGTGCTGTGGAATTCTCCTGCTCTCTCCTGATGCTGATTTCTGCTGATGTTTGTGGCTTTGCCCCTAACTTGGCTCTCAGAAAAGGTTTGTTAGTGAGTTTCTTGAGGGAGAGATTCATTGACAGGATTCCCCAGGCGGAGTGGTGTGAGAGGAGGTTTGGTTGGGTTCCTGCTGTCCGCAGGCATTTCCAGCCTGCTTGGTGCAAAGGCTGCGGGTGGCCCTGGGGTTCCTGGCGTGGGGAGGAGTGAGGGTCTGTGTGGAGCAGGGCTTTGGCAGCTCCTGCTCCAGGCCACAGCACTCAGCTACACAAACAAATGTGTGGGTTTATTGAGGGAGCTGCAAATAGCCCGCAGCTGCTCTCCTCAGCTCTCTGCTGACCCTGCTGGCAGCAGGAGGCTGGGGGTAGGTAACCTGCAGTGGCCTCTGTCAACTTCAGTTCCTCTGCTTCTGTGAAGGATTTTTGTATGGAGTCTTGTAAATTAGATATTTATGTGTTACAGTGACAAGAACAATGTGAAAAATCTTTGTAGTAATAGTAGCCTCTTCAAGCCAGGTCTAATAAGCTCTTGGAGGTCTATTACTCACCCAAGATAGCTCAGCTACCTTTGGAGGCACAAAATCAGCAGGATGGCTTCTGTTGCAGTGTTGGAAACAAAAAGGTTTAATAAAAGGCAAAATAACAAACAGAAAAAGCGAGCCAGGTGCAAGAGGTCCTCCTGCCCCTGGTAAAACACCTTACAAAAGTGATTCGTTTCTTTGTTCTCCTCTTTTTCTAGTAAATTGTCTAGGCAGGACTTTTTGGCTCCTGTCCAATTGGCTATCCTTAAGTTTGAGGTGAAGTCCTCAAGGTCTTATGAGGTGGCTTTTTCACCTAATTGAGGAGAGAAACTTCTGGGCTTCTTTCCTTTTTGAGGGGACAAAGGAGAGTTTTGTCACTCCATCAACAAAAGGCACATTCCTATACTTTGTGATGTTTTTCTCCAGTTTATAAAGATGCCATTTGTTTTTGCTGTAAACGTATTCTTGTTTATTCTTATTAATCTCACTGTAACTTTTTTTAAAATTATTTCCTTAGTCAAAATGTTACGGCCAGACATTATTGACAGAAGTTTACAAGCATCTGAATTTGATTGAATCAGACTACTTTGGAATTGAGTTCCAGAATATCCAGTCATATTGGGTGAGTACAGTTCCCTGACAAATCTGGTATTATAAAAAGGTTGGGTGAATGCAGTTCCTTGAGTGACAAAAATTTCTCAGTCTGCTGCAGTTTCCTGTGGTCTCCTGTGGGATTATCTCTTGGATTCTTGTAAATCTGTTTCACTCAGCAGAATGACAAGAGCTATTGAAGAAGAAGGGAGGAATCAGATCCTGCTTCTTGTTAAGTCTCAGAAATTGTATAAAGAAGTTAAATAGCTGCTGATGTTCCCACTTGCAGGGACAGAAATAAAATCCTCCTTTCCTCTGAAAGGAGAAACATGAACACAAAGTGTACTCTGCAGAGCACTCATAAAATCAAATTGTGGTGTGTAATTTTGGTAGTGTTCATATTTATCTTCAGTTAATTCAGTCTTCAATTAATTTTCCTGAAGAGCCGTTACAAACCTCTTTCTAATCAACAAAAACCTCATCAGGCACGCAGGCCTGCAAGCTTTTTAAATCATTGATCTAGATCAATGCTGACACCTTTAAGCCTCCTAGTCACTTATCCTGTACCTTGCAAAGAGGACAGTGTGGCTTCTAAACTAGAAAACGTTCCCTAAACTTTCCTTTCATTTTGATTTGTTTTGGTTTTTTCAACTTTTTTTTAAATTACTTTTTTTTAGTTTTAGGACTCACTTGCAGAGAAAATGATTGAGAACATAGGGAGTGCTAATGGCATTATCCATGCTGCTCTTGAGCTGAGGAAGTACACTAAAGCTTGTTTAGTTTCTGTTGCTTGTGCATGGTGCAAACTGTTCCTGCAGCTAATAATGTTCTTAAAATCCTCAGCTGTCTCACAAACAGAGCAGTAACTAGTAAGGACGAAACATAATTGTCTTGTAACAATTTTCTCTTTGGAAGAGTGAGGAAAATAAAAGGTTGAGCTTCCAGAATATTTTGCGTTGCTTTTTGTGGATTCTCCTTTTACTAGAACAAAAGTCTTTCTTGTAAAACTTGCTTGTCAAAAGGGAAAAAATGGTGGGAAGTTAATACTGAGTAAAAAGCTTTAAGTAGGTAGGAAAGAGTGACAGAAATAGCACGGAAGGGAAAAAAACATCGGACCTTTCATGTTCTGCAGACTTTCTGTAATTCTGCAGCCTGGCTCCTGTCAGACTGTGGGTTTTGGCATCACTCCTGCCCTCTTGGCACTGGGGCTCTGCTTTTGCTGACCTGGCTCTTCTTCTGTCCAGATGAGCTTTAAGCACAGATCAGTGGCTTTTGTATTGATGCATGAGAAATGTCAATTCAAATAGATAAGTACACTTTTGGTAAAGCAAAGGAATTACTGCATTGAGGAAGAAATGCTACTCATACATTACTGCTTAATTTGAATTTACTTTTGATGTTTTCGTATTATATTAAATAAGAATGTTTGTAATTTTTTTCTCTTCAATTTCAGATTTGGCTGGAACCTATGAAACCTGTTATTAAACAAGTACGGAGTAAGTAGTTTTAAAAAAGGAAGTTTTCCTTAATTTGCATCTTCTTTATGTGGGTTGCTTTCACAATTACTACTTGATTTACTGGTTATGCTTCCCTGTAAAACACACATGGCAGGGGTGAGAGTGGTTCCTGCTGGGGCATGCTAACCTGACATTTTAATAGGCACTATGTGGTGGGTGGAATGGAAACTTCCTGCGGGTAGGGTTCTTTCTCTGATAAATATCTGGATAGGTTGGCTCAGCTGCTGTTGTATTGAAGTGAAATATAACACTTGCCCTGTTAGCTTTTGGAAGTTGTGTTGTCATACCGTGGGAAGAAAAAGGAACATTTTGGCTGATTCCCATAGTAGCTCTTTCCACATGCTCAGATGCAGCTTCCCTGGAGGAGCAGAGGTGGGGATGTCCCACCTGGGTGGTGGCTGCAGTGTCAGAGCCTCTGCCTTGGCTCTGAAATATGGTCGTTATACCACCTAACAAGTGTTAATGTGATAGGCAATTTAAAGGCCCAAAACTGTTGAAGAATGCAGGTTGCTGGTTGGTTCTTCAGATGTTGTTGAAAGATTAGATCCAGCTTTTTGTTTTTTCTCTGTAGAACACAGTTAAGCAATTTGTTTGTTTTGTGGTTCTGATTGTAGAGGCTTTGTGGAGGAACAAGATCAGGAGGGTGTGGTGGATTCCTACTCCTTTGCAAATCTTGATTGAAATATGTTGAAAATGAGTGCTGGGAAGTAGCTTTTAGCTACTCTTCTGTCTAAAATTGATTGCCAGAAAATATGAAATCATCAATTCTAGCTCTTTTTCTAAAATTAAGGTCATTATCTTTGACTTTTGTCAACACTATTTTTTAAGCAGAAGAGCCAAATCATCTATAAAATAAGGCTTGGGAGAGTACAGAATATTTTCACTCTATTTTCCCTGCCAAAAAGCTGTTGTGAGTGCTGTCTTTTTATATGCTCCTGGCTAGAAGGAATTATGTCCCAGTCAAAAGATCTGCTGGATCATAGGTCTGCAGTGCTGCTTGGTTACTCCTTCTGTATCCTCTCCTATACTATATAAGTTGTGGAAACTTGACCTTAGGCCACAGACAGCGTTCCCTGATGATACAAATATTGTTCTAAAATGGTCTAAAGTCATGGGGATGTACTGAGATTTATGGTTGCTTTACAGTCTGCCACCCATGTTGTGGTGCCAGTGAAACAGAAAGATTTATTTAATTTTTTGTTAATATTATTCTGTAAGAGATACCAGTCAGTTGTCTGGCAAATGTTCATGTTCTGAAATCAATTTTAAATTGACTGAAATGAATTTTCTATCTATTGGGGGTTTTGTTTGGTTGGGTTTTTTTTGGTTTTTTTTTTTTTTTTTTCCCTTTTTCTCTAGAATGTAATGATTTTGAAGTTAAACTTCTAACTTTCAGTCCAGCTGCAGGGGAACAGAGATGTTATGGGCTTTAAGGTGATCTTGCTCAAACTTGTTGGTTGATGTTGCTGGTGGGTGCTGTGTACCTGCAGATAGACATTTCTGAGTCTTTGACATCCTCTCTAAAACCAGAAGTTCTTGGTTTACTCCCAGTTAGTTTTGGCTTTGTGACACCCCTTGAACTTTGTCTTGTGTGATAAGGTTTGGAGTTTTTAAATGAATTTCAAATGAATGCAGTCAGTTTTCCTAGTGAATCACTCCATGTGGGAAGGAGTTTGGATCCAAATTTTCAGCCTCTTACCAGACACACAGTATCAGGTTGACATTTGGGTACCTTCTCTGAGGTGCTGCTACTTTATATAATATACAGAGTTGTATTCACCATTCCTGCCTGGGTAATTTTTTCTCACATCCTTTTTGTTTCTTTCTTTTGCTCAGATTTGGCTTCTTAAAATAAATAATGAATATTGGTTAAGACTGGGCAAGTGTTTCTTTTCCTCATTTGAGTGGAACTTATTCATAAAGGAAAGGCAGGAGTGGCTAAACAAAAAGAGGAAGATTGTGGTACAGAAGGAAAGATGCAGTATTATGTTTTAAACTTTTTTATATTTATTATCATTTGATGTAAGTGATGCTTGAAACACTTCCAAAATTGCTCCCACATTAATACTTCCACTTGATTGGCATCAGGAATATGCAGGACTGTTCTTAACCTTGTGAAGGTCTTCCAGAGGCTCACAGAATTTTCAGAAATTTGATGTAAAATTTTGGTCTTTTAACTGGAATCATTAAAACTATTTATTTCCCTCACTTGGACTGTGTCTTGGACTGTAGAATCCTTAGTCTCTGCCAAATGTGGGCTTTCTGTGTCATTCTAGGGTGTTATTTCCAGCCTCCTTTCATTTCTAGATACTACACGGTAATTAGGATGTGGATTTTAGCTTTTTGTTGTTGTTGTTGTTGTTGCTGTTGACCAAAGCTTTGGTAATTCTGGAATTGGAGGCTAGGAGCTGCTCTTGTCACAGCTGTGATAGTCTGTGAGTTATCCCAGCTACTTGTCAAAAAGCAAGGTTTGTTATTCTCTCATTAGCAAACAAGAGGATGAGTGAAGGAATGTTTGGCCTGTGGGAATCAGATATTCCAGTCAGAAAAAATCAGTGTATTTTGGGGCTGATGGGGTTAAACTAGACTTTGTTAAGCTTTGAGAGATCCTGGTGCTTAAAATAAATTAAAAAGCAGGCTCCTTGTGCTCCAACAAGTTTGATTTATTTTTAATTTGGGTAAGTTTACTTTGAAACAGCAGCAGCATGGGGAATCCCTGGGGGCACTGCCTGGCTCTGGTCCAGGGGGTGCCTGTGCACATCAGGTGGATGCTCAGCAGGCTCCTGGAAGCACAGCTTGCCCAGTGCTTTGCCTGCCTCTGGAATACTTGGCCTCATTTGCTTTCAGGCAGGGAAAACAGTGGGAAAACAGTGGTGCCCAGTCCTGGCTTGGTCAGGGATTGTTGTACTCTGTAGTAATTCCTTCACAAATCCACGTGAAACAGGGATTGTGGCTCCACAGGCTGAGTTGTGATGCTGGAACTGATAATTTAGAGCATTATGGACTGTTCCCAATAGTGACCAAGGGTTCTCTTTAATTTTGAAAATTAAATTAGTTTTCTGGAAATGGGAGGAAATGTGTATTACCAGGCATGCTGGGAGCAGGCTGCAAACACCTTTTATCTGCATGGGGAGCCAGCCAGTTCTGCTGGCATCAGTCCTGATGGTGGAGGTGGGTGTTGGCAGCCTGTGGGATGTGTCTCCCTTCTGGGACCTTCTCCCTGGGTCACCTCTGAGGGTCTTTGATGCAGCCAAGCAGCTGCTTTGGGGTATTACAGATTTCACATTGCATGAAACTGTTTTTCCAGTTTCAGCCTGCAGACTCACCTTGTCAGTGGTATCCAAGTTCCTCTGGAAAACAACTGCTTTATCTCACTTGTCATGAACAATGTACACCAGAGCCTGCTGTGGTTAGCTGGGATTTGAAACTGGCCAGAATTTCTCTGTGTTGTTTCTCTGCCTGTTGGCAAACAGAATATGCATGTGTTTATGAAGAACTTGGGGTGTTTTTGTGAAATGACCAACTTTTCTTCTAGGACCAAAGACTACAATGCTTCGTCTGGCTGTAAAGTTTTTCCCTCCTGACCCTGGTCAGCTGCAAGAGGAATATACTAGGTAAAGTATTTTTAGAACTATTGGACATGCTTTATATACTGAATTAATAGAGTAGGAAGGCAGCACAGCTGCTTCCAAGCAAAACTGAGGTGGAAGATGAATAAAAGAGTACTTACAGTGAATGTTAAAGTTTCAGCAGATATGTGTTGGCAGATGAATGTTATCAGAAAAAATACTTTTCAAAATGGAAACAGCACAGGTTAGGGCTTTCCAGCATCCTGGTGCCAAGGGAGTCAGAGTATACAGAAAATACCAATGTTTATAAACAGTGTCTATAAAAACAAATATAAAATAATCAGTACATGTTTTAGTAAGTGATTTAAACTTCCAAACACACTTTACTGTTCACAATTTAAACTGTGCTCACTGTGGGTTGTTTTTGTGGATTGCTGATGGATCTGTGGTCAGTTAAGCAGCCCTGTCCACCTGCTGGCACCTGGGGACCTGGTTTGAAGGCTGCCTCTAACAAGGACATTACCCAGATGTTGGTGTTTAAAGAGCTCATTTTGTGCTTTTCACAGTTTCACTACTTTTAATTGGAATTCCTCTCAGAGAGGTTCCTTATCTTTCAGATCTATTTAAGAACAAACTGGCATGACAACAGTTGTGACTGTCTCTTGTAAGGAGAAATACTATCCAAATATTTCCTTGGCACCAAGTTTTCTTATATTAACTGCTGTTTCATGTAGGGAATTCATTAGGAATACAGCTTTTTAGAGCAGGAACTGTATTTTGCCTATTTATTGAGTATTTATGGTCTGCACTTAGAGCATCTGGGTAGTTAATGGTGCTGTTAATGATACTGTATTCTTTATTGTGAGTGTCCTGAAGAAACAGAGAGCTCATCAGACATGCAGAAAGCAGAGCATACTTTTTGAGAAGCCTTTAATACATACTTACAGTACTTAAAAATTTTAAAAACCCCTATCATTCAAAAGGATACTTTAGTGCTTTTCATACAAAATGTTACAAAAAGATACTTCTAGTATCTTTTACTTCAGGAATAAAATTTTAAAATAAGCTCTTTTTAAACAAATCTTATTGCCATCTCTTAGGGTATAATTCAGTAAGGAAAAAGGATCAGTCTGTCAGTTTGAAGGTTTCTAGTATTGAGTTGTTGCTGTTTGCTGGAGTCCTTTCTGTATCTCCTTCCAAGTAAAAGGAACAGCATACAAAACTGTTAAACAGAAATTATTTCTTTTTAACAACTGAATGGGAAATATTTCAGTGGAACTAATATAGCAGGATAAAAAAAGTAAATGGAACTTCTTACTGTCTTTGTAGGCTGTTAATATAGTTCTGGAAAACACAACTGCTGAGTAGATTAGTTGAGTGCTAACAGAAAATTTATCAGTTTTTCTAACAAAATACTGGAATCAATGATGTTCTTCCACCTTTTTTTCTAATAGATAAGATCACTTGAAATGTTGCTTAAGTTTCTTTCCAGCTAAAAATGACAGCTGCAGTTACTGCACAGATGAAACCTCCTTAAAACGTGGTTTTCCTTCTTCCTTGTTGCTGTGAGTCTTTCTGTGCTGATAAATTGCCCTGGAACAGTCACAGATTATTTTGGTTTGATTTGACACTCCATGGTAGCCAGGCTGTTGTTATTCTTTGGAGAGCAGAAGGATCAGAGATGCTGCTTTTATAAACTCCTGCTGAGTTGTTCTGTTGTGTTTTCACGTGTCAGGATGTAACTCCAGCCCTTGTACCTCTCCTGCAGGTACCTGTTTGCATTGCAAATCAAGAGGGACCTGGCAGAGGAGAGGCTGACCTGCAGTGACAACACAGCTGCTCTGCTGGTCTCCCACCTTCTGCAGTGTGAGTATCCACTGCTAACCCACATTAAATCACATACAGAAGCTTTGTGGAAGCTATCTCACAGTATTTCCTTCTCCACACATTGTAAAAATGTTGTTTTTCAACCCTGGGATGGTCATCTGTCACTATAGGAGACGAGAGAAACACAAGCGCTGCTCTCAAGGTGAAGAAAAAAAGGAAGTTTATTTTCTGACTCCAACATTTATAGTTTTCTGAAAGTGACAGTAGATTGGAGGGTGACAGTGCCACCTCTCCAATGACACTGGACAAACCAACAGTCTATCAAATTTCTCCTCCTCCATAAAAGAATGCAAAACAATGAGTTATTTACAGAAAGTGTGTGAGAAAGTTTGTTACAAGAGTGTAAACATCAAAGGCTTAGAAAATCTTAAAAAACCAGGGTGACAGTCATCGGGGGAGGAACAGCTGGTGCTTATGTATGAGGTAAATTTGGCTTCAGAGGGGTAGTACAAAACCAGCCTTGCTGTTTCCCTAGCTCTGCAAGCTCTGCTGCCAGCACTCCACATCTCCCAGACAGCTGTTCCCCCCTGTCTAGGTGCTCCCTTGGCTTCAGTTCTCACTTTCCCTGTGCTGGGAGGAGATGGCTGTACAGGAACTGGGCTGAAATACAGCTGAGAACCATGCTGGAACAGGTTCTGCAGTGGGGCTGTCAGCAGCTTTCCTCCTTGCTGGGACTGAAAATGGAAATGGGAAGCAATTTATTTGGGAGCGCTCCATGCTGCTGCTGGCTCAGTCTGTACATGCTTAAAAACCTAAAATGTGGCCTTTGAGAGGAGGAGGTTGGAAACCCTGAGTGAGTTCAGACATCAAATTGCTGCAGCAGCAGCTGAAGTGTTCACAGGTCTGCAGCCCAACCTTGGTGGCTCTTGGCTGGCTGGAAGCAAAAACTGATCAATGATTCTTCTTCACATGTGCACTGCTGAGGAGTTATTGGTTGTCTAATTCTGCAGTGCAATATAATAATACAATTATAATAGTATTTCTTCTGGTGATTTTATTGGAAGATAAAATCTGTCTTGTGTGTGTGCCATCAGTGAGTGACACCACTAAAACCTGCTCGTGGTTTTCCAGCACTGTGGAGCTGATGAGAGAATCTCAGCATCAGGCCTTGCTTAGCCTGATTCTGCTCTTCTGGAAAATGTGAGAAAGAACAGGTTCATTTTCAACAGAAATTATTTTACAAAATATTCAGTGTTTTTGACTCCTCCTTTTATGTGCTGGCTAGATTTTAAACAGGATTTGCTGTGTTCTTGTTAGGAACAATCCCACTCCTTTCTCTGACATAGCTGATGGCAGATGCCCTCTGACACAGAGCAACTCTTCCTTTGGTGCTTCCATCCCATAATCACTGCACACACAGCACCACAGACTGACTCTGCATCTGTTTGTATTTATCTGATTTTTGAATTTGCTCATATTTTTGGCATCCTTCCACAGAAATGAGCTTCACAGCTTAGTTTTTGGGAAGTTTTTAGGGCTACATATGTACTTTTATCTTTTAAAACCTTTTGGTTTTGAATTTAATGTTGCAACTTCATATTTTTTTATCAGAAAAAGTAAATTCTTAAAATTTATTTATTCAACTTGTAATTTTATGTACATTTGCCACATGTTCTGCCTGTCTTGTGCTTTTGTATTCCGAGCCAAACACTTCTGATTGCTTTGTGTTGTGTCAGGTGGAAACTGTTCTGCACTTTACAATAATGCATTTTTCTTCTGTAAATCTTCATAAATTCAAAGAATTGCATCTGAAAGACATGGATATGTGAAGGGGAGACCAAAATTCCAGATGTAACTTGCCATCTTCCCAACCAACCTTGTCTATTACTAGACATCTATTTTACATTTTTTTTTTTTTTTTTACTATTTTACATATATATAGTAAAAAATAAATTGAAATATGCTATTTGGTATAAGGTATTTGTAAAAAGAACTGTTCAGAACACGTCACAGGTCTTCTAAAAGTTTCACATCTTGCACCCTTAAGAAGTCTACATTTTCCAGACAATGTTCAAATACTGCTGTAGTTCCCAGGAAGTCAGCCTGGGATAAATGTGATTTTGGTAAAATGAAGCTGGATACAAAACATCATGCACAAATTTGAAGCACCTAAACATCTCTCTAATTCCTTACCAAGTATTTTCTGTCATTGTTCCTTTTCCATTGTTCTTACTCTAACATAGTCTTGTTTTCTGTTGTAGCTGAAATAGGAGATTTTGATGAATCAGAAGATCGAGAACACCTTAAAACAAACCAGTATTTGCCAAACCAGGAAAAACTTGAAGGAAAGATCCTGGACTTCCACAGGAAGCATGTGTAAGTGAGGATTAATGTAAACCACTAAGGGAATCCCTGGGCAGCAGATGCCTAGGGGAGGGTGAGCAGCTGCATGATGACATTAAGAATGTGTAAATTAAACACCATTTACCTTGAGCAAGAAAGTTTGGTAGCAATAGTTACATAGTCAGGATGGAGTTGTTGGGCAGTAGTTTTTCTCAGGTGATTTTTGCAGTGTGCCTTTAATAACATGCCAAAGAAAGCTTACATGTAATAATGGGTTTAGGCAAAAGAATTCTTCAGAATTTCCATTCTACAAAGTCTAAGCTCAGTTTTGTCAGCATATGCAGAGCTCTTGATTTTATCTAAATAATTAGAAATCAATTGCATTGTATTCTTTTGCTACACATTAAACATAAGGGAGATGGAGAAGGATGGAGGGAGTGGGGAGGAAATAACTTCCATCAGAATTTATGCAAGACCTTATCTTACAGCTGAGTATTTTTGAATTAGGGGAAGACTACTGGTGACAAAGAAACTCTGCCACAAATATGAAATTAGTTCCAACATGGAGTCAGGAACTGCAGGAACTTATTTTTCTATAATTTTTGAGACCTTGCATATTAGTATTTAGCAATTTGAAGTTCTTTTAAAATTGTGAATGTCCACACATGCATTTTATTGTGTTTTAATCCAAACTTAGATTTTCCTTTGCCCTCTGATTCCTGACTGATTTTCTTTTAAGACAGAACAAATGTTTTTCAGGGCAGCATCTGTGTTTAAAGAAACATCCTATAATATTGGAAAATTAGTTCCTGAGAATTTTAGTAATTAGCTATTTGCTGTTTACGATCAGTCATTTTAACTTGTACTGAAATTATAGCTAATGATGAAATTTCAGTTTTCCTGATTCTTCATGAAATCAGGTGGTTGCTTTTTCCTGCTTTTAAACCTTTGAGGTGCTTGTGGAAATGAAGAAACAAAAGAAATGTTTAAGTCACTTAAAGTAATTTTGGAGTAAATGAAAATATATGCTAGGATTCTTCACCTTGGGAGAAAGTAGCCAGAGTAGGGAAACCATTAATTTCATTATTTTTCTCTTGTCTGAAGAAAATAATAATTTCAAAGCAAATTAAATCCTTTTCACAGAACTTGCAGTAACATTGTGATACTACTGCAAGATGCTGTGGAGTCTGAAGCTACCAATGGGTCATGCAAGGTTTTGATGACACCATGCAGGGCAGGGTGATGGCTCTCAAATTTGAGGTGAGATGTGGGATCTTTAGATCTAAGTAGCCCCAGAGCATGGACAGAGCAGCCCAGCATTGGTCACATACCAGGATTCTGTTCAGTTCCTTCTGCTTGTGGGGAATTTTCCTGGTTTGCTTCTCCTGATTGAAAGGTGGTGACTGCCTTCTGAGTCAGGGACTGGTAGTTCTGTTAAATAGATTTGAGTTTTTTTTCAAACAAGTTACTTCTTATCATTGGTTACAATGAGGAAAGTTTGTATTTTTGCCTGTCAGGAAGGTTAATAGGTAAAGATTCCTTGCTTCATTAATGTACTTTTCAAAATTAGTTTAATAAGAATTGCATTTAATACAGCCATATTATTAAAATGATTGTAAATCTTATTTTAAGGCAAAAAAAAAAATCTTATTTTATCTTTTTAGAAGGTCCATGCAAGCCATGTTTAGATTAACAGCTGAGGCATGAGATTAGAAAAGGTTACCTTTGAATGTTAATGATACCTGGGTACCTTGAAGGCATGTTTCAAATTTCTCCTGTGCCTTTGGAAACATATTTTTAGAGAAAAGTCATTTTGCAAGCAGTGCAGTCTTAAAATTAGCTGTGGCTTCCATGGTTTAACCCCAGCTCAGCCCCATGCTGCAGCTGCCTCCCCCTTGGTGGGTTGGGGAAGAGATTTGGAAGGCTGAAAGTGGGAAAATTCACAGCTTGAGATACAGACAGCTTAAATAGGTGAAGCAAAAGCATGTAAAGCAAAACCAGGAATTCATTCCTTACTTCCCACTGGCAGGTAGGTGTGGAGCCATCCTCAGGAAAGCAGGATGCCATCACAGGTCACAGTGTTTTAGGAAAACAAGCACCATCACTCCAAATGTCCCCCTTCTCCTGCTTGCCCCAGCTCTGTGTGCTGAGCACGGGGCCATATGGGATGGGATATCCTTGGGGTCAGCTGGGATATCTTTGGGGTCAGCTGGGATCAGCTGTCCTGGCTGATCCCAGCCCCTCCCTGGGGAGCAGAAAGGGCCTTGCCTCTGCTGGGCAATAAGGAAAACACCCCTGGGTTATCAACAGGTTCCAGCTCAAATAGAAATCTCAGCCTGGTACCAGCTGCTGTGAAGAAAATTAACCCAGCCCAAATTAGCACACACATCCCTTCCCTCTTCCCTTACTCAGGGAATATTGACCACTCTTTCCCATCTTCAGCAATTGAGGAGAGTTCTGAGTTTTCTCAGTGTAGACACATTTTTCTCCTCATTTCTATTCCAAGGAGCAGGCACCTGGGCATTTGGCTTTTTCCTGGTGAGGATGCACAGTGCAATTGGACAGACAAAAATGCTTCTCTTTCATATTATTCTGGTGTGCCATATTTTTACTTTTTTTCATTTATTTTAATTTTTTATTTCCTTAATTTACCTTATTATTCCCCCACTTACCTTTAGCAGAATAATATTTTTGAGGCCAGGTTGGATGGAGCTCAGAGCAGCATGGGCTACTGGAAGGTGTCCTGGATGATCTTTAAGGTCCCTTCCCACCCAAACCATCCTGGGATTCTGTGATTCCTCCACTGATGATTACTCCTGAAAGATTTCTTGTACAAACCAGGTGTTCAGGAAGAGAAACACATTTCTGGCAGAATGGCTCATCTCCTCCAGATTGTTTCTGTGGCACTTTCTTTTTGCCTCTTTTCCTTTTTTTTAAATTTTTTTTTAATTGCTTCACTGTAGCTATCAGAAGTGGTAGAATGTCATCACTCTCAATAAAACAGAACATGTATATCCAATCCATTCTGTAAATGGAGAATGTTGTAATTGGAAAGATGGCAATTGAATGCTTATTTTCTATTAAACATTTTTTTTTCTTTTACATTTGGAAATACTTTTACTTTAATAAGGAATAGGAATATGGTTTCTATACTTTGTAAATGTAGCAGTGGTAAACAAGATGAGTTATATTTTTGGTGTACCACATTAGTTATTGCTTCAGCAAGAGCCTGAATTAACCTATTTTATTTCTATAAAATGGAAATAAATAAAAACCATATTCTATAGTTTATTAAAAATAAAAGATGTATATTTTGTAGATGGTGTTTTGGTGCTGGTGCAGTTAATTCCTGACACCCAGACACCCAAAATACAATGTTTTCTGCCTTCCTGTGAGTAGTAGAATACTTGCTGCGAGGTGAGTGCAGGATTCAACATGACACATTTGGCCTGTGTTCACATGTCTGTGGTTTCTTTGTCTGTGCATACTTAAATCAGTAAAGAAGTACAAGATTTAATAGATTTGTATTTACATTTACTGATATCCCTCACATCCTTTCACAACTTGTTAGCTTAGTTGTCCATGAATTTAAATTCTTTAAATTGCCTGTAAATTAGAAAAACTCTAACTCGACACTTCATCTTTAAAGCTCTATATTAATCACTGGGTTTAAATGCTCTGTAAATCACTTAACACTTGACAGCGTTTATTTTGAATCCATTGCCATGGGAATATTGTATCACAACTAATATTTGTCTAGCTGGATGGTTGTAAGGAACCTCTACAGCAACACCTATTCCACTGACAGCAGTTTTTGCTGGAAAGACTGATATTAGTGTGTCATCCATTGACCTGGGGAAGATTAAGTAGATTTATCTGCTTAATGGCTGAACAAAATTAGAGCAGATTGTTTTGGGGCTGGGCTGTGCAGCTAAGCCTGCAGGCAGCATCTGAGGGCAATTTCTGGAGCTGCCTCTCTTGGTGCCTGTCTGTGGTACAACCAGAGCTGCCTGGCTCTGCTCCCAGCTCCTCCACACCAGGCTCAGCCTTCTCTGCTGGCTACAGGCAGGTTGTGGGAAGTGAGCACTCTTAAAATTGGCTGGTATCTCATTTTTAATTTTTTTTTCTGAGATGTGCTGTGCTTGGGATCATATCTAATAGTACATGAAATAACATCAGTGATTCTACATCAGTTACACCAGACTGTTCATGAGGAATTTTTAGTACTGTAGAGCTCCAATTTTCTAGTTGCAATTTTTTGTTTCTTGCCTTCCTTCCCTTCCAAGCCTCCTTCCCAACCTCAGCACCCTTTTTAAAAGACAAAGCCCTGCTTTCATTCTTAATGTCGCTGTATTCAGAAGAATTATAGCAGGAATTAGCGTGGGTGGGAGTTACACACAGAGCTCAGAGTGTAACTCAGGAAGCCCTGGCCAAAAGAAGGATTTATGATCTACCTCTTTTGTCTTGTGTATATTTAATACATAGGAACCATGGTTCTCCAGGTTTTTTGATGTAGTTGAGGAATCTGTGGTGGAAATTAAACAACAGTTAAAGCCAATGTTAAAAGCACTTACTCCAGTGTTACTTGTTTCGGTGAGGGGAAGAGAAATCTGCTTTACCAGTCTGAGCTCTTAGACAAAACTAGTCCATGTAGTAGTAACAGTGGTGGAAATTACTCTGTTGTTTGGCATTTCTGTTTCCATTTGAAATCAGGTTTTTGTGCCCTTTATGTTCCTCCCTTTCTATTACATGGTCATATAATACTGACATTTGGATAAGTGTGGATTATGGAGTGAGCTTGTAAAGTCAGGAATGTCACTGAATCCTTGCCTTCTGCAGCTGGCAAAATAAATTTGTGATTTCCTGCTGTAGTGTTTTAGATTCTTTGTTGTTTTTCCCTCCAGAATGAGCAAGGCAATAGAACACTGCTGAAATGCTGCTGTGTGCATTCAGGTTAACTTTCTCAGGGCATTTGTGTGTGTGTGTGTGTTTTACACTAAAGAAAATTTTACTGAGTATAAAAAAAAATCATTGCTTTTTCTAACAACTTCTATTTTTAAAACTAGCATATTAAATAAGTTTCATAATTGAATTCTGAATTGTAGAGACAGTTCCTACTTGGAGTTAGTAGGTATTGTCATCATCCCTAGTTTTGTTAATTCAAATGTAATGATTCACTTCAGTATTCTTATTTGTATTTTAAAAAATCTATATGGAGCTAAACAATTGTTTGATCTAACACATGACTCTAGGTAGGTAGAAGGAGGTATTTTTAAGGAGTATGACTAGAAAAGCCAGTCAAGGGACGAGGAGAATTTATTTAGTAGTGAAGTTGTGGTTGGCACACCATAGTAGACAAAAATAGGTAATGCTAAAAATAGTTTGTCATCTGTTTTAATAAAATGAAATGCAGATTTATGGAAGGAAGGCCACTTTCTTCTTGGAAAAAAAGGCTTGTAAAATGTGCTTAGTCTGTGTGTGTGCAGGAATCTAATCTGGTTTCAGCACTGGTTGTTTGTAAATAGAATAATAAATTTTGGGCACCTGTGTCTTCTTTGTATCATTATATTTACCCTAGTGAACTTGCACATGGAAGTAATTTGGTATTTATTATTTCTAATCATTGTCAGTAGTGATGTAGGGAGTCAGTTTATCCAGCTGTGGCTGATGCAGCCTCACTGCTCCTAACACCCCAGCAGGTCCTGTGCTGCTGGTGTTTCACACAATTCCTGAGTGGTTTGGGACGGAAGGGAACTTAAATTTTGGTCTGCTGCCATGGGCAGGGACAGTTTTCACTACCCCAGCTGGCTCCAAGCCCTGTTCAACCTGACCTTGGACACTTCAGTGATCCAGGGGCAGTCACAGCTGCTCTGGGCACCCTGTGCCAGGGCCTCCCCACCCTCACAGGGAAGAATTTCTCCTAATGTAATTTTAATCTCATCTCTTTTAGTTTAAAACCATTTCCTCGTCCCCTATTACCTTTTGTCCATAGAAAAAGTCCCTCTCTTTTTTAAAAGCCCTTGTGAAGAACTGAAAGGCCACAATGAGGTCTCCCCAGAGCCTTCTCCAGGTGAACACCCCCAGCTCTCCCAGCCTGTCTCCAGAGCAGAGGGGCTCCAGCTTTTGGAGCATCTCTGTGCCCTCCTCAATCTTCCTTCATCTTATGGGGTGTCCACTTAGGCTGGGGACCCCAGATCAGCAGCTCTGCAGTGGGGTTTCCTTGGGGTTAGCACAGAAGAAGGTTCTCCTGCTTCTCCTGGTTGTCCTGGACCATATTATGCCCAAAACTGGGTAGTAGCATTTTTTTGCAGGGCTTTTGTAGTTCAGAGACCTATTTGGGTGACATGCCCATGTTTGTGATAAAGACTTTTTTGCTTTGTAGTGTAACTGGGGCATGATCAGTAGCAATAGTTGGACTTGATCATCTTCAATGTCTTTTTCAGCCCTAATGATTTAATGATTCTATGACTCCAAGAACTCCTTCATTTCCACAGCACCATTTGCTCATTCTTGGAGGATCTTTAACTCCTTGTCAGGACTCATGAACTTACAGAATGTTTTGACTTACAGGGAAAAACTCTTGTATTCACCGAAAATGCACTATAATCTAATGCACTCCCTCTCATGGAAAAAAAAAAAAAACAAGGGGGATTGAGGAAAAAAAGAACTATTTTCATGCAGGAGAGCAAAATGTTAGTGGTTTGATGTCAGCTAACCTGGGGAGCAGTCAGTGAGGGCTGAAACTGTGCCAGGTCATGAACGGTCTCTGTGTTGCTGTTTTGGACCTTGTGCACCCTTACAGAGCAGTTGCTCCTGTCTGTGTACAGCTTCCTCTTGTTTTTAGAGTAATTTTGGCAGCAGATGAGGTTTAATTTTAAAGGTTCTTCTCTGGATTCCTTGGCAGGGAGGGAATTATCCAGCCAAAGGCACCTGGTAGTAATAGAGTAATAATTTTGTGGTTCCAAAACCTGACCTGAAAAGGGTCATTCTGTTGCAATATTTGCATTGTTTCTGTTTTGCTGGCTGTGCAACTCTGCCAACTCTCACTTCTTATCTTAGTTAGTGCTAATGTGTACACAAGCAAGCAAAAGGAGGAGCATTGTGGATTGAATTTGAATTTGTTAAACTTTCTAGTTTCTCAACTGGCAAAAGCTCTGAGCTGATTAATATCTCTCTCAGCATCTGTCTTCGGATGCACTTGACATTGGCCATCAGCTGTGTCATTACAGAAATTTCAGTGTGACACACGACATGGAGCGAAACCACCCAACTAGATGAGACAGAAAATTCTCATTTAGTGCCAGAGTTCAGCTGAAAAGCATGTTGGCAGTGTTATAGAATCAGATTGTTCTTAAAATTTTATTTTTTTCCCCATTATAGGGTCAAACTCCTGCTGAATCTGACTTTCAAGTGCTTGAAATTGCCAGGAAACTGGAGATGTATGGCATCAGATTCCATCTTGCCTCCGACCGCGAGGGCACCAAAATCAACCTGGCAGTTTCACACATGGGTGTGCTGGTGTTCCAGGTATGGCAGGGATGGCAGACTCTGTCCTTTTATCATGTCTTGGAGTAGTCTCTCATTTTAACTTCAGATGTCTCTGATGCCCTGGAAATTTAACATGTTCAAGGAGTGTCATTTAAGCCCCCAAAATTCTGTTTGGTGCAGCTTGTTCTTGTGCAGAGAGCAGAGCATCAAAGCCAAGTGACAGTGAGGTAGAGGGGCTTTGTTTGAAGTTAGGTGAGTAATGAGAGAAAATCATCAATTAATTCATTTTTGGAACAGCCCTGGGACAGGTCTGTCATCCTGGAATTTTGGTTTGGTTTCTCTTATTTCAGTATTCCAGTGGATTTTTGCTGGATATTGTTGCTCTCTTTGTATAGGAATGCTGATTGATTGGAGTGATTGGACTAATTAATGTTATTATGTTTGTTGTATTAAAGAAGCAACTCAGTGCTCAGAGTCCTGTTTATGAATGCAATGATAGGGTTTTCCTCTCCCCAAAACCCAGAGACAGCAGATTTACTGAAATATTTCTGTTTGGGTGCTCAGCTGTGTCTTACCTGTGTCTGGTTACTGTGGGGCAGCTTCTTTTGGACATGCATCAGCCCTGCAATCCCTCTCAGACTGCACAGTGGCCTCTCTTGTTTAAGGGAATATTGTCAGCAGAACGAAAAATCCATATGGATACATACATATCTATATACCCACAACAGATTTGTTTGGTACTCTGCTTTTCTGAAACTTCTGCTAACATTTGATCATTCTCATTTTGATTCAGGGTAACACAAAAATCAATACCTTCAACTGGTCCAAGGTCCGTAAGCTGAGCTTCAAGAGGAAAAGATTCCTTATTAAGCTCCACCCAGAGGTCTGTGTAACTTTTACTGTAATATAGTCTGGTCAGTGTTGAAAAAAATACCTGTGCTTTATTTTATTATGAACATTTCTGGAGTTTGTGATTTTATAAAACAGCCTCAGTGGGCAGGTTTGGCTGCATCATTCAAGTGTCAATCTTTCCTTTCTCACCCCACAACTTTTAGGATCTTTAGGTTTTGTGTTTCAATCTCAGCTTATCCTTGACACAAGCTTACCCTATGTATAAATGTAAGACAGAAAAAAATTACTAGACCCAAGTATTTGATGCAGCCTTTCTCAGTATTTCTCCTTTGAAAAAGTTGCATCCACTTTCTTGATTCAAATGAAAATTATCTGATAAACCTCAGGTAGGAATAGGTGACTGAAACTATATTGTTGTAGCTTAATTTTAAGGATGGTGTGATTACCTTTGCTTCATCTTTTCTATACATCTCTATAGCACAAGTGTCATTTTGCATACTTGGCTGATTTACAGTAGATGTTTTTCATTGCATGTCATCTAAATTGTTGCTTCCATGCTGGATTACTAGATTGCATTCAGTGTTTAATTTATATTAAAATAGAGGGAAAAAAACAACTTTGGACATAATATAATTTCATGTATCAAGGATACCTGAAACAGGACCCACTGTCTGCTGGTGTAGCAATGTGTCTCACAAAGGGACCCTCAGAGATTTCATGTGATGACTGTACTCTTGACATATGCACTATTTTCTGGTTTTGTCTGGATTTCCAGGAGACAAGCATCAAAACTCCTAAAAAATTATTAGTATTTTAAAATAGCTACTATTTCACTTAAAATATTTAAATTCCTTTGAATTTTCTAAAGGTGGGTTATATTGAGCATGTTTCTAAAGTCAAGTGCTTTTTAAACACTTTTATTGTTTCAAGGTAAGCAGACATTTCTGACAGCTATTAAATAATTTTTAACTGCATTCAGAATTATTCCCATTGTTTTAAGGCAGATGAGAAGTGACTTAGCAAAATCCTGCATCTTGCTGGAGTTCATCTTTTTTGTTGGCACACATTTGTGCCTTCCTTTTCTCCTTACTGTCATTTTAGGTGCTACTGAACTTCTATGTTTTTTTCCCAGGGCCCATACCAAGATACATTGGAGTTTCTTTTGGGAAGTAGGGATGAGTGTAAAAACTTCTGGAAAATCTGTGTTGAGTATCACACATTCTTTAGGCTCTTCGACCAGCCAAAGCCAAAGGCTAAAGCAGTGTTCTTCACCAGAGGCTCATCTTTCAGATACAGGTAGGGAGAAGCACAGCACACTCATTTTGTCTTAGAAAATGAGAGCAAAAGGAAGAAGTATTCTAAAGACATTCCTCTGTAATGCTCATCCCCTGTGTTTGATAACCTTTGTACTTCTGTGGGTTCACAGTGGACGAACACAGAAGCAACTAGTGGATTATATTAAGGACAGTGGGATGAAGAGAACCCCATATGAAAGGTAAGATGAAACGGCTTTGTAAGGCAAAATATAGCTTGAGACTTTCACAGTGCCCTTGTTGCCCAAATTTCAGTGTTTTAATACTGCTTGGAGGCAGGCTCATTCTTATTCATTAAGGTGGCTGAACTAAAATGTGAAAAAGTTATTATTTTGTGATGATCTAAGAGGTTTTGGAAAGTTTTGGTACCACATTTTGATGTCTGGGGATAATGTCTGAAAGTTCAGCACGTGCTGAAGATTCCATGTTAGTGAGGACCTGTCTGTGCCACTGTAGCTGTGCAATCAGCCAGTGGCGGAGCATATAATGGAACTTGGGATCTGCAAGTTTGAAACTCTGACCTAAAATACTCAATTGTTTCTAAATATATAAATATAAAAATTAAGAATATGCATTTTCATTATAATTTTTTTTCCTTACTTGACTCCAATGCTCTCCAGTCTACATGGGAAACTCCTCCTACTCCAAATCCTAACTATGTGTGGGAAACTCTTACTCCTAATCCAAAAGATTATAGGGACTTAATAGGAATTTTAAAAAGTTTGCATTAATCTACTATTAATAGATATTGTTAATGTCTCAGACTCTCTATTTGAAAATTTGATTTTCTATTTAATTATTGACATAGAAGGAATCTAACCATGAGTGTAATGCAGGATATCACTTTTTGGAGTCTAACATACAAAATTTTATATGGTTGACTGAATTTTAAAAAATTTGTACAATTGTTGCGGATTAACTCATTCTGGTTCTGAAGCTTTCTTCTGTAGATGTTTCTAATAATGAAAAAGGATGGAGTTAAACTAAAATGTGCTGTTTAGTATTCAGTTAGTATTCAGCTCCAAGGTGTTCTTGAAGTCTCCTTCAGTGGTACCAAGAGTGGGGTCAGTCTCTTCTCCCAGGTCACAAGTGACAGGACAAGAGGAAATGGCTTCAAGTGGTGCCATAAAAGTTTAGGTCAGATACTGGGAAAATTGATCAGACACTGGCACAGACTGCCCAGGGGAGTGTTGGAGCCACTATCCCTGAAGATGTTCAGAAAAAGTAGAGATAAAGCACTTGGGGACATGGGTTAGTGCTGGGGGAACAGTTGGACTTGATGATCTTAGAGGTGTTTTTCAATCTTAATGATTCTCTGATTCTGTGAATGATCTGGATCTTGCTTTATTCCATTTTTTGTACATTTCTTATCTTGCATCATTTAATTTACAACTCTTTTGACTTTTAAAACCTGAACTAATTATTAACAAAACACAATAAAAGAGAACTTCAGGTGTTTCTGTTGGCTACTGGCATGGCCATAAGTGATGGGGGAAGGAATGAGGCTGAAGCATGTCTGGGATGCTGACAGGCTGCTCTGTTCCACAGGAGGCACAGCAAGGTCAGAGCATCCACTCGCACCTCGAACGCAGACGTGCCAAAGCAGGTCAGTTCTGCAGCACTCTTGGGGTTGTGGCTGTGGGCAGGGCCATGGACAAACAGCTTTCTGAGGTGATGGTGAAGGAGTCAACTCACCAGAATTGCTGCCATTGTTTGCTCTTTGTCTGGCTGCACAGTTCTTTTTGTTGGTGTTACTGATTTGATAGTTGTAGCCGGTGGAGTGTGACGTGAGTAATATTTTACTCAAAGTTCCACTGAACTGAAAAGGAAGTGTTGGACTTTCTAGTATGTTATTTCAGAGGAGTAGTTATCTCTAGGTACTCTCTGACTGCTCTCTGGCAGTCTCAAAGCTATTGTAAAATGCCTTCTGCAGGATACAGCAAGAAACAATCATTTCACTGAATGCTCTTGTGTTACATGGGAGACCTTAAGGAAGCATCACAGAATTTCACTGTCGTTTTGTTGTTTTCTTTGTGGGTGCTAGTTCAGCTATAAAATGTATGCTTTTAACTTTCCATCCAGTTATCAGAATAAGGGAAAAAACCTTTCCTTTTACATGGGCTGCTGGATCAGGTTCTGTACAGTGTCTGCTGTAAAGTGAGCTCCTGTGAACCATATATTCCTTCTGCATATGGATGTGACTGGATGTTACATTTGTTTTATGAAAACCTTTTTATCTGTTGTGTTTCTGCTTTTCTGTCCCCTTTTAGAGTGTCCCATTCACTGAGGGCTTGAGAACTCCAGGGTCTCCAGCCTCAACAGCTGCCCCCTTCCACTCGGTTCACTCCTTGGCCAGTCCCGCTTCCATCCTGCCCATGTTTGCTGAACCCAGCCCTTCCTCCTTGGAGCCCCGAGCATCGTACACAAGGATTCCAGACAAAACCACTGCAGCACCAGTGGAAGAAGTGGGGAGGAAGCTGATGCAGCAGCCTGGATCTCCCATGCTCCAAGGTGTTGGGTTTGGTAGTGTTGCAGGAAACTGTGACCCGTCTTGTCCTGTCGTTGAGAGTGGTTGCGGTGTAGACGTAGATGTAGTGAGAAGTAGTAAGGAGAGCAGGGTTGCTGGTTGTAAAAATGACAATGATGAGGATGACTTTACCACAGGTGTATTCATTGCTGAAAAAGAGCAGCAGCGTGGCAGCCGTGGGGCCCCTCTTTTCACACTGGCAAATTCCCCGTTGCAGGTGTCAGAGGAATTTATTGATGATGACCCAGCAGAAATGTCCTTTTTTGCTGGGGGCTCTGAGGCATTTTCCTATGTGTACAGCGGGTTAGAATTAAAGGGTTCTGAGTTTTCCAAGTGTCTGTCAGAGCCAGCTGGTTTAGCTGCAGATGCCCTCCAGCAAAGCTCAGTCTCTGCTCAGTCGAGCCCTGACAGGTACTCAACCGAGGCCGTGGATATGAATATGGAAGAGGAGTTTGAATTTGAAGAAAGCAGCGATTTCAACGGCAACGAGAGGCCATCAGACACCTCGGAGCTGTTTGAGGTGAAGGCCCAAGCCAGCAGAATGCAAAGCCTGCTGAGCCCCTCTGAAACCAGCTCCCTCATCAACAACCGCTCCGAGAGCAGCTCCCTCAACAACTTGGCCCTGAATGGGAGCTGCTCCCTGCACACTCACGGCTCTGCCAACCATTCCTCAGCCAGCTCCATGCTCAACTTCCCCGCCTGCTCCGTGCGCTCCGAGTCCAGCTCAGCCTTCCAGTTCACGGACATCATTGACCAGCTGGAGCAGCTCAGCTGCCCTCCCACCACCACAGAGGACTCCAGCAGCACAGACACGGACTCCTGGGACTCAGAAACAGCTGCACCTTTGGATGTAAACCTTTTCTTTAGTAACCCCTTTGCTCAAAGCGCGGGGGACAACTATGCCTTTGACTTTCAGAATAATTTAAAAAATCTCACTCAAGAAGACTGGACAGAGAAGTCACAGATCAATTGATTGGTCTTGATTTTTGGGATGGATTCCTCAATGCTTTTCAGGCTTGGAAGTCAATAGAGTGTGAGATCACTCAATCCAGTGGCTGGATTTTAAATCACATAACATAGTTGATTTTAAATTTTTTTTTTTCATTTGTGTGCCTCGTCAGTGTCCCTCAAAGCATCCAAGTTTTGGTGCTGTGTTTCTGTGCATCACATCACATCAAGAATGGGTTCTAATAGGCTACAATGTTGGAAAATACTACATTTAGGAAAAAACACTGATTTTAGAGAATTTTAAGTATCAACTGCTTCATGCAGACATCACAATTTACAGTACACTGAAGGATTTCTTCGTCTGTAAACATATCCATAAGAGTCTCATATAATATGCTGTTCCTCCAAAATCCAAATAAAACAGTCACTTCTGCACATGCTTGTTAACCAGCAGGTGGATCCACTAAATTGCCTGTTTACCTGAACTGTAGCGAGAGTCCTCATTTTGGGTTTTTGTTTCCATCATCAAAAAAACACCCAAAGAATCTTTAGATCATCTCTGAAGGACAGTTTTAAAATACCAACCTATGCAACATATCTGTGGTATGCTTTGAAGAATAAATAGCCTCTACCTACCTTTGGAAGAGGGAATGTGTATCCAACCAAATGGAAATGGCAGTTTCCAAACTTCTTGTGAAGACAAGCTTATTTGCTGACTTCCAGGTGTCTTCAGCAGTCCAGCAGCAAATGTTTTGCAGCAGTTTGGAGATATACAGAGACTATAAAAGCACTTAATCCCCATCACCTTTCCCTTCTTTCTTATTGTTAATCACTGTGCATAAAAATACTCACAGAGTAATTCAGAAAAGTGTCCTGTGTCTGTGGAGGACAGCTGGTGGTAAACCTGGTGTTAGCTTTAACTTTTTCTTTAAAATATGGACTGTATTCAGAAAAATACGGTAATTTTTCTCAGAAATTGAGTTGTTAGGAGAGGTAAATACTATAAACAACAGTTAGAGCTTCAGGGCTTTTATAAATTGTTTTAGACAGGTGACTTTTATGTGAGACATGAGCTGTAAGTTAGGAAGTGTAATGGAAAAGACAATTGAATTATTGCTTAACTGGTCACATTTAATTTAGCAACATTTATTGAGGCAAAGCAACAAAAGTTGTGAAATGTCCTTGCCAGCTGTTGTGGATTGTGGAGGTGAAATTCTGAGCTTCAGCTTGTAAGAGCATTTTTTAGACCATATGCAAGCAGGAATGGGAAATCCATAACACCTAACCCAAATCTTGATGGAAAGCATCATCTCCTTCAGCCACTTGGTTTTGGGGTTCCTTCTGCCCAGTTTTCAGTCCTTTGCAGAGAGAGTGCAGCACTATTACAGTTGATGCCTCCAAAATAAGCATCTTAGTTACAAACATAGCTTTATGGTCAATATTATTACTACCAGTTTAAATATGGTCTTGATATATCATTAAAGACCTTCATTGTTTACTCAAGCATTTAAAAAATACTATTATTTCTCAAAATTCTGATAACTAAAACTTCAGTGGAATACGTTTCAATGTGAGGCAGAACTCGAGGAGGTAAAACCTCCTTTAGTCACCCATTTCTTCCAGGTTAGTTTTACCAAGGTATAACTATTCTGCACAGTGCTTGCTTTTATCTTGTATTGAGTGGAATGTGTGTTGTCCCATAAGAAACCTGCCCTCTTTGCCAGCAGCACAGAAGACAAAGCACATTGAGAGCAAAATATTAGCTCAGACCTCCAGTAATCTACTACAAGGTGCTCCTTTTTTTGCTATATGTTACTTCCATTTTATTTCTTTCCTGTGGAATGTGTGTTCTGGCTCTTTGTGGGACTTTATTTAGGCCTGTGGAGATGATGTCATGGGGGTGTGGTGTGACATTTTGAAACAGGGCAGTGGTGTAGAGAGCTGGTGCCTTTAACTATGTTTTTAGGTGATTTGTCTGATTTCTTCCCAGAATGAACTACATTATGAACCTAAGGAAGAAAAAGAAAATCAGCAAAAAGACAGAATTCTGTCTGCAAACTCTATAACAGGTGGTAGCATCAGGGACAAGTATATAGATAAAGATGTAGAGAAAGGCTGTTGATATCTTTGATCTTTTAAAAGGAGGATCAGGATTCAGCTATTACATATAACTGTATCTGCCTCTGTTTCATGTTCTGTGCCTCAATCACAAGCATTCCTTTAAATGCATCAGAACAGGGGATAAATCCAACTAAATTCTCTTAGTTTTCAAAAGATCTTGGTAAAAAGCTGCCTGTATTTTCAATGTACAGGCTTGCCAATTTGCCTTCTTGCACCACAGTTAGTTTGAAAAGGCATCTTCAATGTTTTTCTTCTTTTGTTTTAAACTGTGCAGATCTTTTATTGGCAGTTCTAACTCTCAGGGATTTTCTATTTTTTTTTTAAAGAAAGCAATAAGATTCTTAGTGTAGTGCCCCTTTATTTTCCAAAGGAATGGTGATGACTAGGATTCCAGTCTTCTGTCTTAGGGCAAGATGTGGGGATCCACAGGTGAGGAAGAGGTGAGGGGACCTTTGACCCTGGTGCAGATCTGTTTAGATGAAGGTTTTAGGTACAGAATGAGAGTTCAGAGCTGCTGCTGTGCCCCTGTTAGTTCTGTCTGTGCTCTGGCTGACTGATAGCATAGAGCTGTCATGGTTTCCTTCTGTGCTTCACTTGATTTCCAAAGCCATATGGCTTCTGAGGATATCTTTGCATGTTGAGCTGTGCTGTTTTGTTCTAGGTTTCCCAGACACACGCAAAAGAGCAGAAAATTTGGTTCATAAGTAGAGTTTTTATTATAGCAAGAAAGCTGTGAGCAAAGGTTCTTCATAATTTCCTTCAGAGACATCAGATTCACTTTCTGATAGGGATGGAGAGAAAACCAGCTGCCCTGAGGGAATGCAGCAGCTCAGACCTTCCCAGGGAGCTGTGTGGGTTATTTCAGTGCAGTGGAGCTGTCCTCTTCTCCCCTGGCTGGCTCTTGAGGTGGCAGGAGAAGGTGGGACAAGGAAGGTCTTTCCCTGCTCTGTCCCTTTCATTTATTTTTGGGTAGCACGAGGGGAGTGGTGAACTGTAGGGCAGTGTGCTGTGTCCTGAGTCCTGGTGATGCTGCTTAACTTCCAGCATTGTTCCCTGGGGTTTGTTTTGTTTTCTTCTTACAGTGTTGATACTAAAACTTAGTTCCTGGTACTGGTTTCTGTTTATTTCCTGAGAACACAAGCTTTCCTTTCATGAAGGTGAGCGCTGAGAGCCAGGAGCCTTGCAGTGACCTCTGCTGTGGGAACCATGCAGCATGGAAAACAGGGGAGATGATTTAGGAAAAATGACAAGATGGAGAAGATCTTTGTTGAGTATCACATGCAAGAAGGCAGCATTTGAGGAGCTGTGGTAGAGCAGATAAAACCTGCATGTAAACTTTGTGGTCGTGCCCCCACTCCTCCCAGTCTGCAGCTCTGCAGGTTCTTGCACATTTGCTTTGTGCCTCCCACCCCGTGGGGAGCTGGGGACACACAGGTATGAGCACTTCTAGCCAGTGCACAGGTTTTTGTGCTGTGTTTTTCCAGCAGGAGAACCACAGAGTGTCCAGGTGTGTTCTCCTGCTCTACACAGAGCAGCTGTTTGCAGCTCAGCAAAGGGAGTGTGCCAGGGCTCTTATCCTTCCCTCCACATCTCTCTGCTCTGTTTTAGCTAACACAGGCAGCTGTAGGATGCATGCCAGTATTGGTGGCTTTTCCCAGTGAGTCAGGCTGCTGGGCTTAGCTCTGCAGTGCTCATCTGAACCCTGAGAGAAAGCAGAATGGGTGTTTGGAGTGAGCAGTTTAATCCCCACCTGTACTTCTCTGTGTGTGTACTTCTAACCCTTCTGATGCTTAAACACATTTATTAAATGTAAAGCACTACATCACAGCATTTTTGATCATCATCTATGCAGTTAATGAAACTTAATTTGCACAAAACATGGGTCATGGAATATTCTCTGACCCATCTACCACCTGGTTAAGCTTTGTTAAGTTTACTAACCTGTGTTACCTATTGTGTGTAGACTTTTGTAATTTTAAAGTAGTCATTAGTCAAGTAATACATGCTGTATATTCCCAGGACTCGCCATATGTTATCTTAGGGTGGAATAGGGTGATGTATCAAGCTACATTCAACTTTCACTTTAATTTCCAGTGAATTTCAGAGTTGCTGAATAATCTGGATAATACCAAGTATTGATCTCCTTTTTCCTGTGCTTATTTGTATTGTGGTCATAGGTGATTTTGTTTAAGGGATTTTTATTTTGGTTTTTTTGGTGGCTTGGTTATGGTTTGATTGGGTGGTTTTATTTGATTTTTTTTTTATGGTGGTGGTAGATTTTGTCTGGTTGCAAGTCTTGGTAGGGATAAGATTTTGTGAAGACACTAATAAAAGTTGTTATAATTTTATGCTTTTTTTGGTGCAAACCTGTCGGTAAGTCATTCCCATTATTGTCATTTTGCAAAATGTTCTAAGCCATAATTACTCAGTACTGAATGAGTGTAATCACAGGTGTCAATGTAGTCCTTTAGCTGTCATTGCCTGTCATTTTCAGGGACTCATACACCTCACTTGTCACAAGGGCTGTGTGTATATGTATGGCTGTACATATACATCCTCTGTCTGAGGATGAGGAGACCTCACAGTTCCAAACACATCAGCAAATCCTCTTCATTAATTACCTGCCCGTGGGCTCCCATAGGATCACTCCAGTGGCTGAGCTGGAGGTTTGGAAGTTCAAATTTGGAACATGATTAATTGAACCTGCTCTGTGGGAAGGTTTCCTGTACATTTTCAAAAATCAAATAATGTTCTGCAGTTGCTGGAATCCCAAAATTCCAGTTTATTGGTACGAACAGGGGTACATGTACCTTGGTTAGAGGGACTCCCCAGTTCCATAGGTGCTACTCTTGCCAGGAAAAGATTGCATTCAAGCAAAGAGAGCTGGAATTTTTTAATTGATCTCTTGAACTTTATCTTTTATATGGGAAATGTTTATTGAATTATATGTTGGGGTTTTTGAGTATCTTTATGTCTGTTCAGATTGCCAATTATGAACCTACAGATTTGTACTAATTCATAATTTTAATTGTTTATGCAATAAAATAAGGAAAACTTTGATATAAATGACAACATGGGCTTTTTAGCTTTATTTTCATTACCCTTACCTTTGAAATAGAATAAATATTTGTTCTCCTAGCCAAGGCATCTTATAGTTTTATTCCCAGCTTTCTCCACACAGTTTTTGGAAATAGAGCACAGTAGGCAAACACTGGTGTGTGGGTTTCAAATTCCTGCTTTGTGCAGATCTTTTGCTTGGAATACAAATGGGACTAGAAGCTCAGATTTCTTTGTAGGAAGGATATTTATTGTGGAGATCTTTTCTTTTAAACTGGGTATATCCCTTGAACTCTCTCTCTCTTGTATATCTGTTTTTATTGGAAGATTGTCTTTTTTTTTGCAAACACAGCATGTGGAGGTGATTGCATGTTTTCTAGCTGGCAGGCTGTTCAGGTGTCTGTGGCCAGTGTTTAGGTAATTCCTCTTCCCTGCAAACAGGGGTTTTGCAAGGTGGAAAGGTGGCAAAAGGAGGGTGGTTATTTGGGATTGTTTCAGCTGTTTTATGGGCATCACTATAAAACCAGGGCCAGCCTTAGGATTCTGGTATGTGACTTCACAGGTACACAGCACTGGGCACATACCAAGTGCTGTAAATTTGCTTTTATGTTTTACTTGACCTGTACCTGTTGGAGGATAAAAAAAAAGATCTTTGAATTTAAAGTTTCTTGTGTCAGTTCTTTAGGCTCTCAGATAATTTTCAAGATTCTCTCATCTCCCAACTATTTCTCATCTTTTTAAAGGGAAGATTTGCAGAGAGAAAATCTGCTAGTTTGTGATGTTTTGAAATAAGGAAGATAGGGAAAATATCCAGGATTTTACTTGTAGTACATCAGCTTGTTAGTGACTTCACTCGAGAAGTAATACTGTGTGTTTCACTCTAGAAATAATCATTTGGTTTGTGCATGTGGTGGGTCCAGCAGGGCATGGGGTGGAAGGGAGGCTCAGAGCAGGCTCCCCTTGTCCTCTGGTCAGCCTCTGCAGGGCTTTAGTCTGAAAATAATCTCTGCTTCTGAAGCAGTAGTAATAGCAATGATATAATAATAAAGTTGTGTCTCTGAAGCTTTTCTGTCACTCCCTTTGATAAGGAGCTGTTGCTGACATTTGACCCTCACATAGCTTTTGTCCATCCCATAATGCTCAGTATTATTGGGGAACTATTTTAGTGGTCTGTCTTTGAATTATTTTAAGCATCCAGGCATAAAGCTTAGAGAACCTGTATTTTTTGTTTTGGCCAGCCTGTACACTCAAATCTGGCTTTCTGTGTAGGAATTGAATTTAAATTGAAGAATGGAAATACCTGCTGAAAAAATAACTGGGAAGTGATGCCAAAAGCTCGTTATCTTATAATTCTGTTTGTTATCTCAGTGAAAATCAAATGGAGCCTGCTTCTAACATGACCAGTATTACACAGTAGTTGTGGAGGATATCCTCAGCATTCTCACCAGGTTCTGTAGCTGTGCTCTTGAATACTACAGAGCTTTTACAATGTTTTATTGATAAGTTTTTATTTTTTATTTCTATTAGGTGTATGCTGGGCTTTATGAAACTGTGAGTTTGTTTGCTTAAGGGCACGTTTCTAACTATGTACTGTAACTAAGAAGTATTAGCATACTTGAAGATCTTTGAGTATGTGGAATACACTGAGCTGATGCATTTTTGGATGTTGCCTTAAGTGCATTTGTGTGTGATACAGAGGCAGAAATTTGTTGTGTACAGGATGCAGCCATGTCTGACTGTCTGGGCTACAGCACTGAATCCCCGCATCAATGCGTGGAGGGCTGTGCTCCCAGCATTTACAGACAGCAATTTGGGATGTTTGTGTGACTTGTAGAGAACAAATTTCCACTTGATGCAGAGCACTGAAACACAGAAACATCCCTCTGAAAGAGTAATCCCTTTTAATGAAACTGGAGGATGCTGCCTGTGGGGAAGGGAAGACCTCGGAGCACCAAGGTTTGATGTCAGAGGGAATCATTCACATGTTTTGATCTCACATCGATATTTCCACCTAATTAGGAGTTTTCTACATTGAGCAGCAGTTGAAATGGCTTCTCCCTTTACCATCCTTCTCTGTGAGAATGAGGAATTGCTGTACCTCCTACCTGCTTGCCTGGAGTCCTCTTATGCTGCTCTGGTGGAGAAGACTTGGGTTATGAGAATGAAAATTTCAGTCCTCACCTGAAATATCATCTGCCATCACAATGAGCTCAGATCAAATATTTAATTAAACAAATGTTAGCCAAAAAGCTGACTTGAGCTGCTCTGTGACTTCTTATAGCCTCTTCCAGGGGAAAAAAAAAAAGAGAAGTGACAGGACAAGAGGGAATGGCCTTAAGCTGAAGGAGGAAAGTTTTAGATGGAGTGAATTCTTCCCTGTGAGGGTGAAGAGGCCCTGGCACAGTTGCCCAGAGAAGCTGTGGGTGCCCCATCTCTGGAAGTGTCCCAGGGCAGGTTGGACAGAGCTTGGAGCAACCTGGGGTAGTGGAAGGAGTCCCTGCCCATGGCACAGGGTGGGACTGGGTGGGCTTTAAAGTCCTTTCCCACCCAAACCATTCTAAGATTCTGTGAATGTGCCTCATTTGCATCAGGCACTCTGGCTTTGGGGAGGAGTTCTTGCTTTCAGATTCAATATTTGCACTTAATTTCCTGGCCATCTTCTGTGGGAGGAGATAAAAGGTAGAGCAACCTGAGTGAAAAAGCAGGGTGGTTTATAGCAAGTTATATCCCATTTGTTCCCTCTGTGTCTGAGCTTTTAGGCTGTCTGGAATCAGTTCAAATTACAGATTCTGGAATTTGTTGCAACTTCATGTTAAATTCCAAGAACTTAAAGAAGCTCCTCACCCCTGCAAACTCATTTGTTTGGAAGCTGGTTTTTTTCAGCATTCCTGGCATGTAAAAGCAAACTGGAATCCTGTGCCTGGATAGGTGAAGTGCTTTTTTCAGTGCTGCTTTCCTGGGGTGAATGGACAAAATGCTTAGGGAGAAGCAAAAATCTCTTCCAGAACTGGTGCTGGACTAGTGTACAAATAGTTAACTCAGCAGCCTGGATGATCTGAATCTCTTCCAGGTGACCGAGTGCAGCTCTGTTTAGCTTCCTGCCTTTGTCCATGTGGAGTCACAGGCTGGGGCTGCCTCGCCCTGGGTGTGCTCTCCAGGCCTGAGCAGCTGGGAATCGAAAGCTCCCAGCTCCTCCTGCAGCACCCATGACAGTGGGAGGGCATACTGGATACCTGTGAGGGCTGATTTTTAAAAAAATTTAGATTTTGTGATGAGTTCTAAGTAGTCTGGGAAATGATGATTTGGCAGTTTGGGGTTGGCTGTTGATTTCCCCGTTTGTCTTCGGGTGGGTGGTTCAGCACTCGTGACACAACAAATCCTGCTGGGGAGGCTTGGGAGGCTGTTTCAGTTTTCCTTGCTTAAGTGCTGATACCTGTTTGGTTGCCTGATCTGAAAAAACTCGTTTGTTTATCACAGGGAAGATCAGAAAAATAGTATGTGAGATTAGGAGGAATTCTGTGGGTGTAGTATGTCTGTCACCTTCCTTTGGCCCAAAAAAGCTGATCTTGAATGGTCATTTTCACCCCCAAGGGGGGGTTTACATGCTGAGAAGAGGAGGCTTAAATTCACTGTGATGTGTCAGAAATCTCTAAAGGGTCCACAAAATAGTAATAATCACTTAAAAAAAAGTTCAATAACCTAAAGCAAAGTGGTACCTGTTGCTTCTAACAGATTTAGCTGTGGAGTGGGTCCATCCAGTTAATACTCAGTGCTACAAAATTGTTTTCCTTGAGATTATTCTGTTTGTGTACTTAGAAAAGCCAGGAATTAATTTTTTCCATGCTTCCTCATTGTATAGCAATAGATTTTCCTTTCCCTTTGGATCAATTTTGGAGATACCCTAATTTCTGAATGTATTTCTAACATACTTTGTCTTCTGGAGTGGCAAGTCGTGGAATAATTCATCCTAGTTTTTCCCTGTGTTGAAAAGTAACTCTTATATTGAAAAGCAAAAATTAAAAGCTGTATTCCAGCCCCTGCAGTATAACCTTGTGTTGTGAACTGTGCTGCTACTCTGTGACAATAAGCAATTTATCCTTCCCTTTACTGTGGTTTTGCTGTGTGTCCTTACTGCACTGCCCTGTAACCTCTGGGATGCAGGGAACACTCCCTTTACTTTGGGATACACACTGAAGTCTTTGGATTTGTATACCTTTTTGCTTTTTTACCTTTTTAAAAATAATATGAAATTGCGATGCTGGTTTGCTGTAACAGTGGATAATCACCTTATTTGCACTATCTTTGACATAATTTTCTCTCCTTTTCCACTCCATTTTTTTGTTGTTTTCCCACCCAGGCCTCCCTGTGGACCATGGCCAGCTGTCCTCCCTTGTGCTGAAGAGTCCCCTGGGTTTGAGTCCAGGCTTTCAGGTGAATGCAGCCACCCAGGGCTCGTCCCCTGTGCTCAGCCCTGTGCTCAGCGATGCCGGCGGTGCCAGGATAGAAGAGGATGATGAAATGAAAAGGAAGGTACGAGCACAGAGCTGGGCAGTGATGGTGCCATGTGGGAGCTGTGCTGGGCACTGCAGGTGCCAGTGAGGAGCTGTGCTTGCTTGCTGAATGCTGATTGTGTTTTATTCTGTGGTGGCTGGAGCAGAACTCCAGTGCTGAAGGTTGGTTGGATGTGTTGAGCCGTTGTGGCAGGAGTCCCCTCTGCCCTCCTGGCATCTTGTGTATTCTTGGCATGGCCACTGGGAGCACCTCCCTCTGTTTTAGCAGGAGCAGTGTGTCAGGGAACTGTGTTCAAAAGCCACCTTTTGTACCCCAGAATGGAAATGAGTTCAGGTTGGATATTAGGGAAAGGTTCTTCTAAGGTTCTTCACCCCAAGGCTGATCCCTGGAGCAGGTTCCCCAGGGAAGTGATCACAAGATCAAGCCTAACAAAGATCAAGGAACATCTGGATGATGCCCCCAGTGATATGGTTTGTTTTAAGGTAGATCTGCAAGGAGTGGGGAGCTGGACACAGTGATCCTCAGAGATCCGTATTTGTTAATGTATAAGGAGTTTATTTCCTGGGTTCCTTCCTTCCCATGCAGTCTTGTCACAGTCTCATTGCTCCATCTCACCATACATTGTTCCTCAAGGTCATGCTTTCTGACCTACAGAGGGGTCCTGTGGTCCCCTGTGGTCCCTTTGAGCTGTGGAGGACCTCAGCTTAGTGTGAATTATCTCACATCCATTTCATCGTGGGCTTGCTCAGCAGAGCTGGCTGTTTTTGAAGTTGTCCTCTCCATGGCTGACCCTTCTGTCTGGAGAGAGGTGGACAGTGCTCTGGCCTTGCAGAAGCTTGAGGCTCACTTTCTGGAAGGAGTGGGACAAAAATGCCCCTGACTTTTGCAGGTGCAGTGAGTCTCAAACCAGGAACAGCTTTGGGTCTTCAAGATGTGCTTATGTCTGGGTGCTGCTCCATGCCTGGGCTGCTTTCTTTCTGCTTAGTGACAGAAACTTTCAACCACTGAGCACTGGTTGCTTTAACCAGGGACTCCCCCACATGATGTGGGGTTTTCCTCACCCCCATGTAGAGCTCAGGATTTGCTGCATTTCTTCCAGTAGGATAAAGAAGACCACAGTAGAGTTCCATGACCATTTTTCTGGAAGACTCTCTGCTCTCCTTGCCTTGCTTACAGAGAGGTTTGTTGGCTCTGGTGCTTGAGAAGGATCCAGGACCTTCCATTACAGTGCAAGGAAGGCTCCACTGTCCAAACTCAGTTCTGTATGGAGTCTGTGGCCACACTGGTTTCTGCAGTTTTCCATACACCCACAAAGAAACCACCTTGTGTGGTCTTTGCTTCTGCTCTTCTGCTTGCCCCATTCAGTGTTCTGGTTGTTTTACCTCTGCCAGGATCAGGATCCTTAGGCAAGAAGGTCACAGGCCCTGCTCTTTGGTGTCTTTACCACATTCTAGGGCACCTCCAGGCACTTTTGTGATGCTGTTGAGAAACACCCATGGTGTGGACGTGGTGTGAGTGCTTGCCAGAGAGAGGAAGGTTTAACCAGTGACTGGGAGCTGAGCTGCACACAACCCACCCCACTGGCAGCTTCTCTGTCTCATTTAGACTTTCTGGGGAGGAGTTTATAGCTTTGGTTGATCACTCTGCTGTTAGTTTCCATAGTTATTTTAAAAATAACTCCTCTCATTTATCCTTATAGCTTGGAAATAATGAGCAGAGAGTGTGTTAGCTGAGTTAAACATGAAGCCCAACCCTTTCTGCCACATTCTGCAAGGTCTGGTGTTTTGGCAGCTTGTGTTCTCCTTCAGGCTGAAACTAATTTATGAGACTCCTTAGAAGGGAACTTCTTTTTCTTGTATTGATCTTAAGCTTGATCAACTCCTGAGTATTACAAGGTTTGATGTCCATTCAGAGACATTGTTTTAAGTGAAACAGACACAAGAGGGAACCAGTGTGAAATTGGTTACCTTTCACAGGAGCTTTACAGCTTTGTTGTACAAGAAAAATGTAATCTTGCAACATCCCACTGACTAGAGCTCTGATTTGAAGGTGATACTGCTGTAGTTCCACCTGGTTAATCAGGGCATGTTCTGCAAACTCCCCAGCCCTCACAATGTGTGCTGTCTGCTCTTTGCTGCCATGGTGCTGCTGGTCCAGTACTGATACCTTGAGAAAGATGAGGGTTTTTTTTCTTTCTTTCTTTTTAAATCACTGTGCTTTTCTTTCATCTCACTGATAGATTTCTCCCTGTTCCTTTTCTTAAGGAGGTTGGTTGTAGCAACCCACTTTAAAAAGGGCATTGACGCTGGGTTTTTTGGGGGAGTTCCCCCACTCAGAGTTATTTTTAACACTTCTGAACCTGATGTTTGAAATGAAAAGTTAAACATTTTTGGCCATTACAAGTTCAGAGTAGAGTTCTTCACTGCCCACAAGCTGGGGTTGCTGCATCTGGTGAGTGCTGAAGGTTTCCGGGTGGGATTGTTTGTACATTATATGGTGAAACATCAGTTTTTCCAAGTGGGGATCTTTGCCTGGATGCCTGCTGTGGCTGTAGAAACATTTTCTTTGGACTCCAGAAGGAGACTGCCACCTCAGAGAGTTCTTGTGTTTGGCTTTTGAGGCGTGAACTGATTTTCTTTCCCCTTGCAGAGCCTGAGCAGTGGTGAAGGTGTTTGGCAGGGCCCCTGTGCACTGTGACAGCCTTTCCACTCCTCTGGTGCAGGGTCTGCCCAGCAGCTGCTGCCAGCACTCAGCACAAGGAATGCACTTAGGACTGCTGCAAGACTGAAAAAAGGCAACTTGAGGGCACTAAATTCCACCAGGGAGCAATTTGGAAAGAGCAGGAACTTGTGAGAATTAACAGAAAGGGCTGATGTTCTGGGGAGAGAGAAAGGAAGAGAAGGTGCCTGGGAAAAATAAAAGCCCTCTTGTGCCCCAGGTTAGCACAGAGTCAGCTGGAGAATGAAGCAGATGCCTGCAGAAGTGTTCAGAGGTGGACAAAAACATGATCCATGCAGGCTATGAGAAGTGACAGGTTATGACCATGATGTGTTTTAGTTTTTAAAGAAGTTCCCCCATCACTCCCTGCCTGTGTGGAAGTCATGCTCCCATTTCACACACCTGCATGCTCTGTAAGATTTGAAAGAAGTGCACTAAGATCCTGTACATAGTCCAGAAGAGGATGTACCCAGGGCTGTGTAAAAACATCCCTGACAGCAGAAACTCTCCTGTGTGTAAGGAGCTGCTGAGGCTGGGGAGTGAGATGATGACACTGTGTCACCTTAGGCTCCAGGGAGGCCAGGAAAATGGTGATGTTTCCTTTGGGAAAAGGCTGCTTAGGGAGGATGCCCACTGAGGTTCCACAGCATAAGAGGCTGCAGTCAGGTAAACAGGCCAAGGAAAAAAGCCAAGATCAGGTAGGACTTTGCCTATAACACAGGTAGATTGAAGGGGATGGCTGTGGAATGAGCAGGAGCATGTCCTCTGCTTCCTCCAGAGAGTGGGCTGACATGTGGAACTACAATAACTAGCATAAAATAACCTGAAAAGAGACTAGACAGTGTCTCTAAATTAATTATTTGAGGATACACTCCTCTTGGAATTCTCTGGACTCAACAGAGGAGGGGTTACTGAGCAAGCAGGAGAATGTCTCCTCCATGGGTAACACTGGGCTGGAGGATTGGGAAACACTCAGTGGCTGTGCTGACAGCACTGGAGGCACCTCAAAGTGACTCTATAAAGAGAATTTTTAATTAGCTCAGAACATACAAGGAGACAGAAAAAAGAATTTTCAAAGCAGTGTTTCCCTCAGGAGGGGCAGAGATGGAGGAGACCAAATTTTGATATAACTCAGTGGTATTTGGCACAGAACTACAGCACAGCATAGTGAGCTAAGGAGACAAAACAGTCCCTTACCTTGAAGAATGACTAATTCCTTAATATTCCATGATTTTTAGTAATGTATGTTTTCAGACTAACTCTGATTTTGTGTTGTAACTCTACAACATCTCTTGCCACAGTTTCATTCCTTTATTTTTCCATATCCATTCAGTCTTCTCTTTAAAGAGCAGCCCAGAGCAGTCATGCAGCCAACAACTGCTGTGGTTTGATTTTCTTTTTTTTTTTCCTTAGCTAATTAATGTGGTCTTCAAAGGAGTAGCTTGAGTAAAAGCTGTGAGTGGAAAGAAACAGTTTTGGAAAAGGACTGCTTGCAAATCTGTTAGGCTGTGTTTGGTGGTTAGAGAAGTGTTTAAAATCTAGGAATATTGGATTAAGTGTTTCCATATTTTTGTAAAGTGCTTCCTTGATTTGAGGTGGAAGTTCCTGTAATGGAAGTGTCCAGGGCCAGGTTGGACAGGGCTTGGAGCACCCTGGTGTAGTGGAAGGTGTCCCTGCCTGTGCAGGGGGCTGGAATGATATAAGCTTTAAGGTCCTGTCTAACCTAAACCATCTGTGATTCTATGATAATTGACATATAATTGGCATTATTTTTAAATACTCCAGCAATCTAAAGAATATTTTCTAGTAAAGTCAGCATTTGGGAATGTGATACTGAACAAAGAGATGTCCTGTTAGTAATGAGCTGCTCCATTTGCACCTAGCAAGGGGAAGTGGATGTGAGGTTTGAGCTGATGGCCAGGAGGAAATGGAGGTTTGTGTTTCAGTACTCACTGCTGTCTGTGTGTCCTTCCAGCGCTGCCCCACAGACAAGGCATACTTCATAGCAAAGGAGATCCTTGCCACAGAACGCACCTATTTAAAGGACCTGGAGGTCATTACAGTGGTAAGTGGCTTTGACTTTATTTCTTTTCCCTTTTTATGACAGATTTGTGGTTGTTAGGTTGGAAAAACTTGGAATTTCTTCTTGTGATGTAGCATAATCCATGAGCCAAGTAGCTGTCCCCTTCCTTGTCGCATAGCTCCTTCTGTGGGAGAGCAGATACCTTCCCTGGACTTCCAGCAGCTGCATCCTGTGCCATCCTGATAACTTAAACTTGCTCTGAAAACTGTGAACAAGGAAAGCCTAAAAACATTTTGCAGGAGTCCCTTACCTTGTTAATATTACGTGATTTTTAGTAATCTGTGTTTTCAGGCTAACTCTGATTTTGTGTTGCAACTGCACAACATTCTGTTTCAGTGGTATCTGCCAGCTCTGCTTATAACCTGGCTGTCTTCTCTGTTGTTTTCCTTGGGAAGCTTTTAGCCCTGGAAAGCTTTTAGCCTTGTGCCTTTGGATCTGTGAGCAGATGACAGTTGCAAAGGGCATCAAACCCATGGGGGTTTGAAAAGTTTCTTCTTGTTTTGCTGCTTCTCTTTCTTCCTCCTCCTTTCACCTAGAATAGACAAGTGAGTCCCAGTTTGGAGGGCAGCATGAATTTCTAGTTGATGTGCTTCTAAAAGAGCATTTTTTGTTCATGAGCTCCATGTTTGAGCACTGTGAGTGTTGCTTTTCTATAAGCTGTTGTTTTAATTTCATTTAAGAAAAGCTTGAGTCCCTCAATGCTTCGTGGCCTCAGTGGAGGTGTTCTCTGCAAGCTCATTGAGCAGCATCTCACTCCAATTCCTCCTACAGGCTTCCCAGCACTTCTCCTAAAAGAAGGGGGAAAAATCTCAGAGGATTTTTGTAATATCCCCATCCCTGCCAGAAGCACTAAAGTGTGGAATGTGACCTCAACGAGATGTCTTCAGCTGAGTGACTGGCACAGGCTCCAGGCCATTGAGAGCAGTTTTATCTGCGTGGAAGTGGCAGCAGCTGGGGCAGCCACTGGGTAACTGACTGTCACTCAGCTGTCCCCAACCATCCCATCATTGCATTCAGAAACAGCCTTGTGCCCACAGCCAGCCATGGGCCTCATCTTTCTCATATTTGGCAAGGAAAAAAAATCCCATCTTTCCATTTTTCACAAATTACATTTCCCCTAAATATTACTTCTTTCTCCCTGCTTTTTTCCCTGTGCATACTCTCTCCTCCCCCATCACTGCAGGAGCAGGAATTTTCATGCTAACAATGAATTTCTGAAGCAGAGACATTGATGAGGCTTTCTGGCTTTGTGGCAGTGGTTCCGCAGTGCTGTGATCAAGGAGAATGCCATGCCCGAGGGCCTGATGACCCTGCTCTTCTCCAACATAGACCCCATCTATGAGTTCCACAGAGGCTTTCTCAAGGAGATTGAACAGAGGCTTTCACTCTGGTAAGTGACCAGGGGCACCTTTTTATACATCCTCACATCAAAACCAGACTGCAGTTGGTATTTCCGCATCGATAGAAGCAAGGAGAAATCTTTTATGAAATTAAAGCTAGAAAAAAGTACAAATTATGTTGCACAAAGGCCATTTTCCAATCTTTGCTTTGAATATAATATCCTGTAGTTGTATGACTTGTGCACCAGACTGAGGGTTTTGTAATCACAGAATCATTTAGCTTGGAAAACACCTTTAAGATCATCAATTGTTGATATAATCTGATAGTGGTTATTAAGCCTTAGAAAAAAGAAGGAACACAAGATCAAAAAGATGATGCATGAGTTTTTTCCACACCTTCCAGTTAATGAATCTCTAGGTGAAAATCTAGGAAACATTTTTGTGATTAAGGTGGGAGTTTGATTCTTCCAGTGCATCTTATTTCACAGATGATGTTTTTAGTCTTTTAAACTTTGTATTATTTTCTCCTGACCTGAGAAAATATATATTATATTGTTATATATTACAGTATAACTCCCTTTCAAAAGGAGGTGATCAACGTAAACAAAGTATGAACAAAAATAAATTCGCAAAATCAGGTGGGGTCGTGTTATGACATTTATGAAACATAAAGCTTTCAAATAGACTTTCACACAAGCTCCTTTCTAGTCCTTTCTCATTTTTTAAGCAAAACAGCCTTTGTATTTGCTGTTTTGTGCAGCATCCATATTTAACGTACCAAGTTTTCAATCTGAACAGTGAAATCAGAATATCAAATGCCTACAGATTTTTGTGAATTACAAGGGAAGATGGAGGGAGAAAACAGAAATTTCCTGATCCCCCATGCACATTTCCTTCTCCTTTGCTCCTCATGTGTGTTCCAGGGAAGGCAGAAGCAATGCTCACGTGAAGGGGGATTTCCAGCGCATCGGGGATGTCATGCTCAGGAACATGCACGCTCTCAAGGTAACACAGGATGCAAGACCTGGAATTTGGGGATTATTGAGGTGTTTTGTTTTGTTTTGTCAAGTATCAGAACTTAGGGTTAATATTTCCATTCATCACAGAATCTCAGGAGGATTTGGGTTGGAAGTGGCCTTAAAGCCCATCTCATTCCATCCCCTGGCATGGCAGGGACACCTTCCACTGTCCCAGGTTGCTCCAAGCCCTGTCCAGCCTGGCCTTGGACACTGCCAGGGATCCAAGGCAGCCACAGCTTCTCTGGACACTCTGTGCCAGGGCCTCACCACCTGTTACAGTCTGGTTCTTAAAATTATTAGAAATGCAAAAAAACTAGAAATGCAAATGAGGCCATATGCCAAAGTCAATAGTATGGGCTTTATTAATAGTAAATATCAGAAAGAGAGAGAGAGAGGGAAGAGAAAGAAATAGAAAAGAAGTGGGGGAATACAAAGAGAGGGACAGAGACAGATTAAAGAAAATATCACCACCCTGTGCATCCCACCAGCATCCTGATGATCCTGTCCAGCTGGTCTTCTTGGTGGTGAGGGTCCCCCACAAAACACAGAATCATTAATAGGGATTAATATGTGCTCAGGCCAGGTGGAATGCCCAGGTACCTCCTCTGGAGAGGGGCAAGTCTTACACAGTCTGTTGCAGCAGACTGAATCACTTTGCATCCTGTGCAGTCCTGTGGTGCAAGGCCACAGGAATGAGTCTGGGGAGCACTTTGGGGGGTCTTTGATGGATCATGACCCCCCTCAGCTGCCTCCCACATGCATGTCCCATGGATGTGGCCTTCCTGGGATTGGGAGGTTTTACAACTGATCCAGTTGGTGTAGGGAGGGTGAGTGTTCACTGCCTCTGACCAGAGGTTTCACCACTCACCCAAAACTCTCCTCCTCTCCCCTTTGTTTGGGGGCTCCGTGCAAACCTCTTGGGCCATGGCCTCCCCCACCCAAACCCAGCCAGGAATGATTTTCTGCTAGGTGTGGCTTTCTTGGGCATGCATTCTTTTCCCTCTGCCATGTTTATTCTCCCTAGACCCATGATTATTGAATAATAGAGTTCCCTTTATCTTATCAAGGCATCTTAACTCTCAGTCCAAAGTTCCAGTCAGGCATCTTCAGGGAGGGCTGTGCTTCTGTGGCTGTAGCTTCTTTATACAACAGGAAAAAGGTTCCTAACAAAGTTTTAGCCATGAACTATCAGATTCTAGTATCTGACACCACCCTCACAGGGAAGAATTTCTTTCCAATATCCCATCTAAACCTTTTCTTTTTCAGTCAATCTTGAAGTAACTTGCAAACAGTTATTTTTGAGAAATAATTTTAAAAGAAAACGTGGTAAAATAATTGCAGGAAGGTTTTGTATCACTGTTGCTTATTTAGCCACCTACATTTACCTTGAGAAAAGGTGTTTGTTGTTTATTCAGCAGAAAACAAAGAAAAGTTATTTATTTAGCACCCCTATTAGCACCCTTGATTCACAAGGTTATTTAATTTAAAAATATACATATATTTTAAAAGCAGAATAATTTCTTCTGAAATGAAATCAGCTTTATTTGGTGCAGAGTGCCTGTGTGGGACAGTTACATTAGTGCTGCAGTAGTTGAGTAACTTTTTGATTAAAACCAGTGCTTGAATGGGAGCGCAGGAGTGTGGGACTGCTATTTCCACCAGCATTTGGTATTCCCAGCAGGCACGGGCACAATGCCATACAAACACCTATTTTGACCTTGACTAGGAGCTGCCTGCCACTTCCTTTAATGATGAAAGATTGTTTTCCTTTGATCCAAGTCACTTTTTGTCCATTTCCACAGGAGTTCACCGGTTACCTGCAGAAACACGACGAGGTCCTGACGGAACTGGAGAAAGCAACCAAACGCCTCAAGAAGCTGGAGATGGTTTATAAGGAGTTTGAGCTGCAGAAGGTTTGCTACCTGCCCCTCAACACCTTTCTGCTCAAACCCATCCAGAGACTGATGCACTACAAGCTGATCCTGGGGAGGCTGTGCAAGCACTACACAGCAGAGCACCGGGACTTCGCCGACTGCCGCAGTGAGTGAGCGCCCAGTGGTGGGGAAGATGGAACAGGAAAGCCTTATAAATATGATTGCCTGGCAAAGGATTTTGAGAATATAGAAACTATAAGTGAGGATTGAAATGAAAGCAAGCTTTGAGATCCTTTAGTTACTGAACAACTGGAAAACAATGGTGTGGCTGGCTGAAGGTAATTCCCTTTTCATGGAACAACACCCTCTGCTTGCAGACAGGTCCAAGGGTCAGAGCAGACCCTACAGCTTGGCAGAAGGGGCCCAAAGAGGAGTTTTTAGGGTTTAAAATGTAACACAGTATGGTAATGTAATGATTCTTATAGGTCTGTATGGAAATGCTATAGGATTTGTATCTTGTACTAGATTGGTTAGTGAGAATCAGAATATTCAACACAGAAGAAGATTTATTGTATTGTAACAGGAGCTTCACTCTCTTACCCTTTTATTCTCTTACCTTTTTTACTCCCTTACACTCTTAACCTCCTACTCTCTTACCCTCTCATCCTCTCTCCCCTCTCTTCTCTCAGGCCTCTCTGAGCTGTGGCTGGCAGCTCCCAGCAGGGCCCTGCACCCAGGCCCTTTGCAATAAACCCCAAATCCCAGCAGGCCCCTGCACCCAGGCCCTGTGCAATAAACCCCAAATCCCAGCAGGGCCCTGCACCCAGGCCCTTTGCAATAAACCCCAAATCCCAGCAGGGCCCTGCACCCAGGCCCTTTGCAATAAACCCCAAGTTCCTGACCTGGCCTCAGAGATCTCTCGTCTCCGTCCGTCCTGACCGTGCTACCCCCTGATGTTCCTACAGCCCAGCCCTGTCCTGCAGGCAGCACCCTCCCCATGGGCATCAAAACTGCCTGAACTATACACTCATAGAATCTCAGAATGGTTTGGGTTGTAAGGGAGCTTAAAACTCAGCTCATTCCCCTTCCACCATGGACAGGGATAATTTTGCTAGACCAGGATGCTCAGAGCCCTGTCCAACCTGGCCTTGAACACTTAGGTTCACTTATTTTCAGTTATGTCCACAAATTCAATGTAAGTGCTTCTTTTTCCTGGCATTCCAGGAAGTGGGTTTCTCATGATGGATCCCAAAGCTGGAAAATTAGTCCTTTTCTTGTCTCCTAGCAGGTAAAAAAAGGGGAGGTTTTTTTACAAACTTTTTGTCATTTAGATGTAAAAATGTGACCAAAAATGCTTGTTTTGCAGCATCAGAAGTGTGTGTAGTAAAGTCCATTCATGGCAAAGTAATTTTTGGCAGAAATAGTTTGATTTTTTCATTTACTTTCAGCTACATGGTAAATGGATTTTGTTTAAGCAAAATCTCAGACATACAGTGATCTCCAGAAGCATAGGAAATGCTGTGAAGTCACTTGCTTTTTTTACCTTTCTCTAAAATACACTTAAATTGGCATTTGGACATTTAGGTCCCTTCCATATGAACCATTCTGCTCCAGAATTGGCTATAAATTTCAGATCTTAATTTCAGATTCAGTTTCCCAGGGGTGAAATGGGTGCCCTGGGTTGCTCTGCTCTGGTCCCATTGGTGCTGTTTCTCCACACAGATGCCCTGAAGGAAGTCACAGAAATGACCTCACAGCTGCAGCACAGCCTCATCCGCCTGGAAAACTTCCAGAAGCTTACAGAGCTTCAGCATGACCTGATAGGGGTAGACAATCTCACAGCACCTGGCAGGGTAAGTGCCTCTGCTTAGTTTTTAAAGCCTTTGCTGGTTTTATTTCCAAGGAAGTGCCTTTGAAGTGAGCATTTGCCATCACTGCTCCTCTGGTCCTGTGTAACTTCATGTTACTGTCTCTTAGTGAATGCCATGGATGATGGATCATCACCTTGGTGATATTCTGATCAGAAATGCTTCTGCTTAAGCTCTGGCTGCAGTTTTGTGTTCCCAGTACAGATACTGGGTGTGCTGGGGTGTGGTGCTCTGTGTGTGAGTGTGTCCTACTGGAAATGCACTCCCAGCTCTGCTTGAGTCTGCCTGGTGCAAACTCAGAGAGCACAGGGGTGGTGAGAGCCACAGCACTGGGCTGAACTGGTGTGGGTGCTTCTGTGTTACAGGATTTTGTGCAGTTCCTGCCTGGATTTTTGTTTCTTTGTTTTTGATAGATGTACTGGGCGTAGATACAGGAGCATGGAATGGGCTTTGGGGATGCTTTGGCAGTCACTGCAGTGGGATGTGAGTGTGATAGGTGAACTGCTGGTGTCCAACAGGAATTCTGCTCCTTTCCCTTCTCTTCCTTCACTGATTTAAATGCTGGCTGCAGCAAGGACCTGATTCATGTCACAAAAAAGGAAGGAAAGTGTCATCGGGTCCTCCAAGAAATCTGTTAGTGGTCACTGCTGGGCACCAATCAACATCTGTGTACTCTGGGATGAAAATAAAATTCCCTCAAGTCAGGAAAGATCAAACATGGTTTAACTTTTTCTTTTCCCCTGCAGGAGTTTATCCGGGAAGGTTGCTTGTACAAGCTCACTAAGAAGGGCTTACAGCAGAGGATGTTCTTTCTGGTGGGTGTTGCTCCTGACTTTTATAAACCCAAATTCTTCAAGATAAAGTTGTTGGGGAAGTGTGTTTTCATGTGCTTGTGCTTAAAATCAGCACCTGAGACTGAAAACTCACTTTAAGCAATGCTTTTAGAGAGTGTGGTTGTGGTACTACTCTCTGGTCAACTTGGTTCCTTAATGGCAGAGTTTTAACAGAATTAAAAATTTAATTTCCTCTTTTATGAGTAAATAAAACAGAGGTTGGAAGGGTACTTGGCCAAACTGACTGAGAAATGGCATTTTTCATGCATCTACAGTGGCCTTTAAACAAAAGAATTTCAAGGAGATGTCAAAAAATCCTTGGCCCTGCTGCTTTCAGAGCACTGATTGTTCTCTTCCTGCCTTTCCAGTTCTCAGATATGTTACTGTACACAAGCAAAGGGGTCACAGGGACGAATCAGTTCAAAATCCACGGACACCTCTCTCTGCATGGCATGTTGGTAAGTGGTTCCATGTTGCACCACAGGGTTAAGGAAATGTCTTTGCCTAAGATAGGCTGAGGAATTCCTTCAGGGCACAAGGACTAAAGCCACAAACTGCTCCAGGGCAGATCTCAGCAGCAATTGGACCTTGATGTGTGTCAAACAGAGCTTTCTTTATCTGCAGGTGATCAGTCTGTTCCTTCACATTAGCAAAACAGCTGGAGCACACCCTGTCACCCATTCATTTTCACTCTGCTGTGAGAGGCTGATCTGGAAACAGGGATTTATTTATCCCGGTGTTTTGTCCCCCTGCACACACCTGGCACGTAATCAATCCTCCTGCCTCCCCACACCTTTTCTAACAGGATTGTTCTTTCTGTCTTTGGTTTGCAGCTGATAGTGCTTGACCCCCCGGTGAGTAATGAGCCAAATCTGCTCCAACCCTTCCTTTCCCTGCCCCGTTGGAAGTGCTGCTGTGCCCCTGCAGTAGAAACACACCATAGATTTTCATAGAGAGCCAAAATAGACTTGAAAGTAGCTGGTATTCATCAGAGTTGCTGTTCTGCACTCCCTGCAGCCAGGCTGGAATCCTGTTTGACTCCAGTCCCAGCCAGCACAGGACAGTTTTAGTGTTTATTGGTGACTGAGCACTGATGAGAAAAATCATTTCTTTTCCTGCAGGTGGAGGAGAGTGAGAATGAATGGTCTGTCCCACACTGCTTCACAATCTATTCTGCACAGAAAACCATAGTGGTGGCAGCCAGGTAATCCTCCTTTTCCTGGGGCTTTGATGGATTCCTTCTCCAGAAAGTTACTGCTCAAGTGGTGCAGAGCCAGAGGGGTGTTCATGCATCCTCTGGACTGCAAAATGAGCCCAGGACTCTTCACAGCTCCTTTTTCAGTGTTGAATTTTGGGAAGGAGCAGATAGTTTATCCTGGGCTGATCCCCAGGGTGGGCAGCAGGAAAGGGATTGGGATTGTGCCCTCTGCCCTGCTCAGGTGAGACCCCACCTGCAGAGCTGCCCCAGCCCTGGGGCCCAGCACAGGAAGGGCCTGGAGCTGCTGGAGAGAGCCCAGAGGAGGCACCAGGGTGAGCAGAGGGATGGAGCAGCTCTGCTGGGAGGAAAGGCTGGCACAGCTGGCATTGTCAGCCTGGAGGAGAGAAGCTCTGGGGTGACCTCACTGTGGCCTTGCAGGTCTGAAGGAGCTGACAAGGAAAATAGAAAAAGACTTTGGACAGGGGCCCGCAGGGACAGGAAAGGGGAATGGCTCCCACTGCCAGAGGGCAGGGTTAGATGGGATATTGGGAAGGAATTGTTCCCTGTGAGGGAGGTGAGGCCCTGGCACAGGGTGCCCAGAGAAGCTGTGGCTGCCCCTGGATCCCTGGGAATGTCCAAGGCCAGGCTGGACAGGGCTTGGAGCAGCCTGGAGTAGTGGGAGGTGTCCCTGCCCTCCTGGGGTGGGGTGAGATGAGCTTTAAGGTCCCTTCCCACCCAAACCATCCTGTGATTCTGTGTTTCTGTCTGACCCAAAGCACAAACAGCATTACTAAGTTTGCCATTGTGTTTGTTTATTTGGGAATTGCCATTGTCATCCTTCAAACCACTTCAGGAGACAAAAATCTAAACATACAAATATTTTAGAATGAAAATTCAGAACATATGAATTGCTGTGAGGAGGGGAGAGTTCCTGCAGAAACTCATGGAGGAAGCTGGGGAAAAATGAAAGGCTGACTTAGAAATAAAAACAATCCTTTTTCAGTCTCAGTTATCCCTGTGCAGTGAGTTTGGTGCCTTTTTGTAATTAGGGTGGCTCCTACAACTGGTGTCAGGATCAGCTTTAGGAGTTTTTGTCTTTCTGGAAGTCTGCTGTGAAAACTCAGCTGGAATCAGGAATGCCAATGATGCAGAGTGGGAGCACTAAATCTCAACCTTAAATCATAGGGGTTTTACTGCTTGCTGACCTGTTCTTGAAAAATAACCACTACAGTATATTTATAAATCAGGTGTGTAATGGCACAGGAGCCAATATGTTTGGTATGTAGATGTGTTTTTTTAAATTCCAACCTAACATCTGAGAATGCAGGATCAACCATTTCTCAGCAGCTGTGAGTCATAAGGTGCTTGAAAGATCCCTGAATTTAGAAAAATAAATAGATTTTTTTACCTTCTCATGACTTTAAGCTAACTCAAAGGTTATCTGTCAAAAATAAAAATTGCTGCTAGGCTTAGACCACATGTGGAATTTTCAGTCTGAATTAAAAACTTTCAGAAAAAAGAGGTGGTTACCAAAACAAAGAAATGTTGTGGCTGTGTCTAAAGCCAAACCTTCCACTGTTGCATCCCTGTGGATACAGATACACCTCAAAGGGCTGTGAAGGTCTCACCTTGTAGGATGCTGGGAAGGGGGAAAGAAGTTTCCTCTTTCTGTGCTCTGAGTTTTACTTGCTTGAGATGTCAGGTCCTCTTTAAAAGATGGGCTGTGCTTCAGGCTGCCATTTATCCTTCAAAAAAATCATGGCTCATATTGCCAGAATGTTCCAGAATTCCTCTCCTGACCCCTGCCAGCTGTCTGTTCATTTTATTTGCTGTAAAGTCCAAGTGTTTAATTGTTAATTTAATCTTGTTTCAAGGCTTGATTGTAGATGTGGAGGCTGTATGAGGTCAGTTTCCTCTCTGGAAAGCTCCTGCTTTAGAGGAATTTTAATTTTGGTTTTATTTCTCTAATGGAAGGATACTGTGCCTTGCTTTGGGCAGTGACTGTGCCTTCAGCCCCTGGGCACAGCTCTGGGCTGGCAGATGCCCATTGCCACTGCTTCCCTTGCAGCACCCGCCTGGAGATGGGCAAGTGGATGGAAGATCTGAATGTGGCCATTGAGATGGCCAAGAAATCCACAGAGAAATCTGAGATGCTTCTGGAAAATTCCGTCTGCAACCGCTCCAACAGTAAGTGCTGTTCCCTGCCCCCCTGAAAGCAGGTGTCCTGTCCTTTCTGCTTTTCCTTTTGTGAGTTTGATGACATAAATGACATATTTTTATAGTTCATATGATAGTGGAGAATTAATTGGGCTTTGGTTTTAATCAAAAGAGATATGCTTGTCTTCCTAGACTGATGTTCAAGGGAGCTTTAATGCAGCAGAGATGTTCCCATTGCAGAGTTGTTAATTTTATAAGGTCTCTTATAAAGGAATTTTATAAAATCCTAAAAACCCTCACATAGATTTTTCTCACTTTGTGGTGAGTTTTTTTGTCCAAAATGCAGTGTCTCTGGAGGTCAGCTTTTACAGCCCAGTATTCCTGTGCCTGTCTGGTGCTGTTATGGCTGTGCTGAAACATGGAGTATTTTTTCTTGGAGACCTCTGTTCTGTTCCTTGACTCAAGGAACAGAACTATCACAGCACTGACTCAAACCACTCTGTGATTTTATTCTAGTGGAAGGTATCCCTGCCCATGGCAGGGGGTTGGAATGATGAGCTTAAAGGTCCCTTCCAACCCAGACCATCCTTTGATCCTGTGAGTCAGCTGCCCTAGGCAGAACTGAATTAAAACCCAGACTGATGTGCTCAGAGTGGTGCAGGAGCTGTGTAACCAGTTCAGTGTGACATACTTAAACTGGACATGGCAGGCGAAAACCTTTCTCAGGCATCCCAGCTTCTCTTCCTTTTCTATTGCACAGTTTACTTAAACCACTGCCCCATTCTCCTCCGGCAGGATCCTCTGATGAGGTGTCAGTAGAGCAGGAGTCAGAAGATGACATTCACTCCTCCCGTAGCTCCCTGGACAGGCAGAGCCAGCCCCGTGCCAACACCACGGTGCACGTGTGCTGGTACCGCAGCACCAGCGTCTCCATGGCCGACCACAGCGCGGCCGTCGAGGTACCCGGGCCAGCCCTGGCCCCTTCTGCCCCCTCTCAGCCTGGCAGAGCTGCTGTGCCCGGGGAGAGCGTGGGCCACCCACCGCCTGTGCATGCTGTCCCCTGTCTGGCTGTCTGTGTGTCTGCTCTCCGTGCAGCAGGGCTTTGCTTGGGCAGCGGGAACAAAGCAGGGAAGGTTTAAAGGAAATCCAGGATATGCTGGGGCTGAATTCTCCTTTGGGTGTCACCCTGCTTTGCTGGAGGACTGAGCACTGGCACTGCTGCTGCACTGCTGGGCACTGCTGGTGCACCTCTAATCCTGGGGCCAGTTTTGGGACCCTCATGACAAGAAGGACTTTGAGGGGCTGGAGCGTGTCCAGAGAATGACAGTGGAGCTGGGGAAGGGTTTGGAGCACCAGGAGCAGCTGGAGGGGCTCAACCTGGAGAAAAGGAGGCTCAGGGGGGTGTTTTTTGTGGGTTTTTTTTTGTTTGTTTGTTTTTGGGGTTTTGTTTTTTGTTTTTTGTTGTTTTTTTTTTTTAGAAAAGGCAAAGAAGGCTTTATTCAAAAGAACTGCACGGTTTTTATAGAGTGGTACAATAGATTCTGTTCTGTTGGCTAACCTACAGAAACATCTTTCTCACGCACTGTCTTTGAGAGGAACAGAAAAATAAAGTAGAAAAACACTACTTGCAAATTGTTTATAGTCAACAAGTTATCACATCTTTCCAGCTCCCTAAAGCTTTTCAGAAGCTGCTCTGAGAAACGCTTGCTGTTTCTCTCTGTCCCATGGCATCTACAGGGGGACCTTCTGGCTTTCCACAACCCCTGACAGGAGGGGGCAGTCAGGTAGAGGCTGGGCTCTGCTCCCAGGGCACAGGGACAGGACAAGAGGAAATGCCCTGAAGTTGCACAGTGGAGGTTCAGGTTGGGAATCAGGAGGAATTTCTTAGCAAAAAGAGTGGTTAAGCATTGGAACAGGCTGCACAGGGCAGTGGTAGGGTCACTATCCCCAGAAATGTTCAGAGAATGTGTGGATGTGGCACTTTGCCAAATTGTTCAGTGGGATTTGGTCAAAGGTTGGACTTGATGATTTTGGAGGTCTTTTCCAACCTTAATGATTCTATGATTATAATGGTCCCTCTCCATGATACTTTCCTTGAGAGACTGACTGTGCTGTACTGAGCTCTGGTTAGCTGCTGTACTGCACCAGAATTAAGAAGAGAGTCAGTTGGAATTCTCTGCCCTTCCTTGCTGGCAGGACTGAGCAGCCACGTGTCTTTTCATGGCAGCATCATTTTATGCTGAGCAGAGATGTTTGTTATGGAGGTGTTCAGGGCCAGGTTGGATGGGAGTCTGAGCAACCTGGGCTAGAGGAAGGGGTCCCTGCCCATGGCAGGGGTTGGAACCAGAGGAGCTCTAGGGTCCCTTCCAACCCAAACCTTTTTGGGATTCTGTGAGCCACTGGTTCCTGCATCTTGCTATTCCTCACAGTGCAAGGCAGCACTGGTGGCACATTTGGGCACTGAATCCTGCAGATTTTGAGGCTGATCAGCTCAGCACTCCTTACACTGCTTGCAGCAACTCTGGTTTTACTTTAGGCAGCAGTTTGGCAGGGCAGGACACCTGCCTGGAGGCTGGGAAGACTTCCAGAAATGGGAAGGACCCTAAATAACATGGACAGAAAAAGGAAGTCACTAACCTGACAAAAGCAATGGGCCAGGGGGCTGCAGCTGTGTCTGTGCCTGCCTGTCCTGCTCTGCTCTTGAGGCACTTGTTCAAGTGGGTTTAAAAGCTGGGGCACTGGAGCTCCTGTGTTTTTCTGATAGAGACCTTGTGGATCAGCTTGGTAAGGGAAGTGCTGTAGGTGTGACCTGGGCTTGAGGTACAGACTTTGGGCACTTGAGCTGGCTGCTCTTGTGGTTTCTGTTGGCGGGGCCAGGCCTTTCCCTGCTGACACCTGGGGAAAGACACCAGTTGACAGTTCTGTGCATGGATAACAAGCCCACCCTGCTGCAGGCTCTGGGATGGAATGTGTGAGTTCCTGCACTTGCTCTCACTCTGACCTGTTCCATGTTCTAACACCGTCATTTTTCTCACAATCCATTTTCCTTTGACAGCCACCTTTCTTGCATCACTCCTCTCACCCTAACATTCTGTTTTTCTCTTTCTCTCCCCCTTTCTCTGCTCAGTTTTCTGCTCTCTTGCTGTTTCTCCAGAGCTTCCTCCTCGCTATTTGCTGGGCCAGGCCCAACGGCCCAACACAATCACCCATGTTTGTTGGTACCGGAACCAGAGCCTTTCCCTCTCTGATTACTTGTGCATGATCCAGGTAAAGATGCCTCTCACACGTTGTGCTGGTGGGGAGGAGCCATGGGATGCCCAGGAAAATGTCCTGCTTCCTAACTGCTCACGTGAGGATCCTCATCCTCAGAGGCAGACTTGTGCCACTGCCTTGTTAAGACAGGATTTCCTCCTGTTTATGCCTCAAAAAAATGGTTCTCTCTGTAAATCTGCCGCATATCCTGTCTTTTTCTCAAATGACAAAATTCCTGTGTTGCCATTCCATGCCAGAGGTTTCCCTGTCCTGCTGGCTGACCCCAAGGCAGTGGTGTTCCCCTCCCTGCAGCCCCTTCCATGCCAGCTTTGCTTTGTGTAGCTGCCACATGTTATCTCCCAGCTCTGCAGTCCTCTGTGTCCTCTCCTGCTTTATTTCCCTTCTCACACAGTGTGTTCCACGTGGCTTTTCTGCATATCAGAAAGGGTGGCTGAAGGGGAGGGACCCTGGTGGCTGTCACCATGCCTGGGTGAAGGCACAGGAGCAGTGTTGGGCTGCAGCAGGATGGCAGCCTGTGATTTCAGGGAATTCTCTTTTCCTTCTGTGCCAGAACCAGCTCTCTGGGTATTTGCTGAGGAAGTTCAAGAACAGCAATGGCTGGCAGAAACTGTGGGTTGTCTTCACCAACTTCTGCTTGTTCTTCTACAAGACACACCAGGTGAGGGGGTGATGGGCAGGGTCTTGGGGGCACCTGGGGGTCCTTGGCTTTCAATCACTGCTGTTTGAGGGAGAGTCCAGGGGAAGAGGAGGTGATGCATAATGAAGCTGGTCTCTGAAAGGCTGTGGGCACTTCTGTAGGGGGATGGAATATAGGAAAATAAAGATAGTGTAGAAAGTAATCTTACCCCTAAGGAGTTGCAGCTGGGCCAATTAGCAAAGATTAGGAACAGGCCTGGCTTTAACAGGCCACAGCTGTAACCAGTGAGAAAAAGATGCTACAAAAGAGTGGGGTGGCTGGGTGAGAGGGGAATTAGAGTCAGTTGGCTGCTTTGTGAAGAAGAAAGAGTCAGTGCTTGGAGGAGCAGCCCATGAGAAACACCAAGAAAAGAAGATATGAAACTTTTGAGATAAGGAGACAACAATAAGGAACCCCTGCCATAAGATGACAACACACTTCTTGTGGAACTTAATCAGAATTTCTAGTTTTGATGGTACTGAACTGCTGTGGGTGAGGGGGAAATGTCTCCTCATGCAGTGACTGAGGGATGTGAGTGACACAGCAGCCTTTGGGCCTTCTTTGCCCTCTTCTCTCTGTGCTGGGCTTCAGGTCAGCCTGACAGGCTCCAGGGATTTTTCTGCCCGTGGTGCATCCAGCACCTGCTTGATAATGAACCATGGTGCAGTGCCATTTTTTCATCTTATTAACCAAATAAACTGTGTTAACCCAGTAATTGGGTTATTCTGGCTTCTTGCCTTGAGGTCACATTTCTTTTGTGAGGGTTACTTCACCTTTTTTGTCAGATCTGTGCTTCAAGTTCCATAGGAAGGGTGCAGAGAAGAAGGAGGGAGCCCAGGAGGCAGCGTTGGGCAGAGGAGCAGAAACAAATAACCATAAAAAAATGAAAGGAGTTGGGGGAAGGTTTAATTATAAACTGTTGGTGGCCTTGCAGAAGAGCTCTCCTGTTGTCTCCTGAGCAAGAGTGCACAGCCCTCCCCTGTGGCACACAGGGTGCCTGGCACTCAGGGCTGGGCTCTTGGGCTCTTGCAGGATGATTATCCCCTGGCCAGCCTGCCCCTGCTGGGCTACACGGTCAGCTGCCCTGTGGAGGCAGATGGCATCACAAGGATTATGTCTTCAAGCTGCAGTTCAAGTCCCACGTGTATTTCTTCAGGGCTGAGAGCAAATACACCTTTGAGAGGTAATTTTCTGTTTTTACTGTCTTGGTTTATAACCTGCTCTTAACTCAGTGGTTGGTCATTCCATCCTCTCTTACAGTAATCAGGGAATGTAGGGAATGATTGGCATGTGACTCCATTGATTCAGAATGCTGAACAATTGCTTTATAAAACTATATTATATTACATTATACTATAATATATTAAAGAGATATTATACTGTACTAAATTACATACTAAAGAAAACTGGTGACTGTCACCTGACAGTCAGGACACAGCTTTGAGTGATTGGTTAATTAATATTAACCAATTAATATTAACCAGGGAATGATTGGCATGTGACTCCATTGATTCAGAATGCTGAACAATTGCTTTATCAAAACTATATTATATTACATTATAATATACTATATTAAAGAGATACTATAAATTACCATACTAAAGAAAATACTACATTAATTACAATAAATTTTTATTGTAAATTAAGACAATAATTACTAAATTAAATACAATAATTACTAAATAAATACGATAATTACTAATTACAATACTAAAGAAAACTTGTGACTCTCCTGACAGTCAAGACACAGCTTGGAGTGATTGGTTAATTAACATAAACAACCATCACCAGAATCAAATCACCAAATCCCTTCAGGTAAACAATCATCCTAACACATTCCACATGTGCAAAAACAACAGGAGCAGCAAATAGAGATAAGAATTGTTTTCTCTTCTTCTCTCTGTGCTTCTCCAGGAAAAATCCTGTGAGAGAGAATTATCTCTCTCTCTGTTCAGAGGATGTGAATGCCACACTCTCTTTCCTCCTAGTCTGAGTGATCTTCCAGCACATTCTCAGGAATAACATTGCCTTCTTCTCCCCACCAGTGATATTTGGGAATCCCTTCTCTGACAGAACCCTCATGTGTGTGGGGGGGAGCTGGGGGTACACCTGGAGCTGTGAGCTGTGCTTTGTGCCAGGAGTGTGGGGCTTCCTTGGAGCCAGGGAGGAATGTGGGAGGGGAAGGGCTGTGGGTGCTCAGCTCCTCCAGCTCTTTGGGAGTCAGATTCCCAGGTTCTGTAAAGAGTTTTTTGGTTTTTATCTTCCATCTCTGGGAGCAGAAGTTACAACATGAGGCTGAGAGCCACAAGTGCAGGGCTCCCTTTCACTGGTCTGCTTTCTCTGTAATTACATTTTATTATTATCCTCTATAATTACAATTAATTGCTCTTAGGGGCTTCCACAGAGAGTCCAAACTGTGTGAAATGCACCACAAAACTTTGCTGCTGTGTTGAGAAGCCCTGCTCTGGGCCCTGCCATGCAGGGTGGTATTGGGAGTTTTGAAATGTGGTTTTACTGAGGTGTCACATGTCCCCCTTCCTTGGGAGAGTGTCACACACTTGTGAACAGCTGAGGTATCAGCTACCTGAGCTATAAGTTTTGCTCTTTAATGCACTGGGCTCGTGGTTAGGGATTTCAGGGGAAAAATGTCCAATTCACAGTGGATTTGTCTTGCTTTTTTCTCTGTTGCTTTGCTTTCTTCCACAGGAGCAAGGCTGTTACCTATTTCCTAATTTATTGTTAAGAAAAGCAATAATTATCAGCTTGTCATCCTTGATAACACTGAGGAGAGAGCACAGTGAGCTCTTGTGAGAGTTCTCTGGAGCTCAGAGCACTGCAGACTCTTACTTGGACAGGCAACCACGTTCTGCAGGGTATTTGCCACATCTCACTGTCCCTTTGAAGAGTTAATTTTCCAGAAGACTTGTAAAAGAAAGAAAATGGCTGTTTTGGAGGTTTGGGAAAGAGATACAGCTCATAACAAAGGACAAGATTCCCTGTGAGTGAGGGTTAAACATTTCTCATGTCTTTTTTGGCAGGTGGATGGAGGTGATCAAAAGAGCCACCAGCTCTCCAGCCAGGTCGAGCCTGCTGCTCCCCAAGGAGAAGGACACTCACACAGAGTGATGTGGGGCAGAGCTGGATCTCTGCTGGCAACACCAACAAAACAGGCGGGAACAGGAGGCTCTGGAGTTGGCAAAGCAAAGAGCCAGGAGGCTCCTTCCCCCCAGAATGGAAAGTGGGGCTGCAGCCAGGGATCACATCCATTCCCAAAGGTGTGGAAGAGGGACAAGTCTGTTCTAGCTGAACGTACTCAGAGAACCCAACAACAGCAGTGCTGGCTGCACCATCACGGAAGGGTTCTTGTTCCATGGTACCTGTACAGTGACACCTTTACCTGCCCTGAAGGCAGGTCCCACCTTCTTTTTACATCTGGACTGGACGATCAGCACACGTGGGAAGCCCAGCAGCCTCCAGGGGTGCAGCTGGCTGGCAGCAGTGGGTGCCAGGGCTCCCTATCCTGGCTGCTGGTGGGGCTGGCAGCACAGCCTGTCCTGCTGCTGCTGTAACCTCAGCCTGATGGCACAGCTGCCTCAGACAGACAGGGACACACCATGTGCTGTCTCACTCCCAGCACATTCTGAACAGCCACTGCAGCTCTCCCAGCACAGCTCTGCTCCTCAGGAGCTGCCAAGGCAGCAGTTTTCCAGGCAAGCTGAGTCTCTGTGGAGGTGTTGGTGGATTGTGGATCGGTGCAGGGGAGTGCATGGTTTGTCCTCTGAACTCAATCACTGTTCTCATATCACAGCTCCAGTTTCTTTATCCCTTAGTAGGAGTTAAGTAAGGCATGGGATGGCAAACACTCTCCACTCTGGTGTGGGTGATGTTTTCAAGGCATTTAAGCACTGTAGGAGAACAAGCCTCTGAAAGTCACTGTTGCTTGTGCTTTTGTAATGCAAAGACTTGTGAAAACCCTAATCTAGTTCAGTTCGGGGTGGGATCCATCTTCTGTTTCTCATGAAGGTGTAAAAGTCACTGGATTCCAGATGGAGCATTAGTGTCTGTGGACTCTATTAAATTTCTGTATTAAATCTGAAATGTTTGCAGCTTGTTCTCTTTTGTACAGCTGTCACCTTTGGGTGCCTCCACAGAAGGACTGACATTTGCTAAGTGCCACAAGGTGCTGTTGGACGTGGCTTTGATGGGCTGTGGGGACTCTGGTTTATATTAAATAGAAAAGTGTTTGTGTACTCATGGAAGGAACAAGGCAGTGAAGCAGTGAAAGCAAAAGGAAAGTGTTGCAGGCTGTGGGGATGGAGGAATGTGGAGATCCCATGGGACAATGGGGTGGACAGAGGCCAGCACAAGTGTTCAGGTATGGTCTCAAGCATTTGTGGGATGAGGATGAGGGGAGGGGGAATCCAGAGGGATTTTCTTGCTTGGCATTTGCATCCTAGAGGAGTGACTGCAGACCCAGCCTTTGCCACTGCTGTCACAAAGACCATTGTCCCATCTAAGTTAAATGTACTTAATTTATTAGTGTCTTCATTTATTATTTTTTTAATTACCTGTTGTAGGTGTACCCATGTGGATTGATTAGACATGTTATACTGTGGCTGAATATGACTGTTCAAAGTAAATAGCATCTTGGTATAAAACTCTCTCAGCCTCTTATTCCTCAGCTCACCATCCCCATCCCTGGGCCCACTAGCCAGGTTTATGTTACTCAGTTTTCCATGTCTCTGGATCTCAGCTCACCCTGTACCGAGTGCTCTCCATCCAAAGCAGGCCCCCACTGTGAGCAGGAGTCTCCCTTTAAGGTCTGTGGGCTGCTGAGTGAATGATCCTTTTGTTGCTTCTGTGCTGAACCAGCAGCTCAGCATGTCCCTTGAAAATGCAATGGCTGAGGGGGGAGCTCTAAACCAGGAGCCTCTGGAAGGGCAGCAGGCAGCTCAAGTCCCTCCTTGGTTTGACAGTGCTGAGCTCAAATGTCTGTGCATTCAAAGTGCAGGAGCTCAGGCTAGGAAAGCCAAAACCATTGCTATTCCTTGCAAAACTGCAAACACCTTACCTCAGTGAACTTTAACAGTGGCGCAGTGGATTATCCCCAAAGATGGAGACTCCACCACATCCCTGGGCAGCCCCTGCCCCACCTGGGCCCAAGAGGAAGGCAGAGATCCCTGGTGCCAGTGGAGCCTGAGTCTAAAGACTGCAGGTACTGAACAAACTCCAGCAAAGCCCTGCAGTGCAGTGTGCTCCAGTGCACAGCTCTAACTTTGCCAATAGTGGGGGCATCCTAGAGTGCCAGCAGGAAAGATTGATGTGCCTGCAGCTGTCATCCTTGCACACACAGCACTTGGCTCTGGCTCTGTTATAGATGCATGAGGGAAGACCAAGAAGAATGCAGAGAAAAGCAGCTGGAACCAATGCTTTTCCCCCAATAACACAGTTACACCAGCCTCGTTTGTTTTGTTACTTTATTGAAAGTGGCAGATCCCTTTCAATGTTTTTGAAAACTAAACCCCATTGTTTTGAATACTGGGCAAAGGGGTGGGGATTGTTTCCTTTAGAAAGTTTCCTCGTTACACCGCAGAGCGTGTGAGGAACGACACAGGTACCTTTTCAACACCTTTGCTACTGCTGTGAACAGCAACTTGAAAAGCAGCAGGGGCCCTTGTGCTGGCCTGCAGCCTCTGCCTTCCCCTTCTCCAAGCCTTCTGTCTGTACATTAACTTCTCTTCCTGAGGGAAAAGTGGGTTTGTTCTGTTCTTCCTAACTTCAAGCTCTGAGCTGGCTCTCACCACAGAACAGAGAGCCAACAGCAGCACCTCTTCTCTACTGTACAAGTTCATAGTGTTGCTGAGCCTGGCTTTATCCATCAGGATAAATAAAGGACAGTCATAAGGTAAAGAACACCCTACCACCAGGAGCAGGGAATGTGTGGTGCCCCTGAGCTACTTGCAGCCCAGCACTTCAAATCTGCAGGTCTGAATCTAAGTACCAAAAACCAAGCCTTGTTTCTAACCAAGTGGCCTGTCATTAAAAAAATGCTGAACAGCTCCAGCCTTTGTTCTCAGTGGCTCTGGGGTGAGCCACAAACACCCAGACAGAAAGAGCTGGGTAACTGAGTTCTTGCTGACTTCATGGGAATCTCTTCTCAGAGAGCAGCTCTCTAAGCAATCTCACAGCTATCAGGGGTTATTCTCCTAAATCTCTTTTTCTGGACCTTTAAAATGTAGATTTAAGATCCATGTGCTTACCTGAATTACAGATTTATAAACCAGTATGATACAGAAAGCAAAACTCCTGGGGATGGCTCTGCTGGGATACCTTAAGCAGCTCACACAGCAGTGGCTGCTGTAGTTTCTCTGCTACCAAACATCAGCCCAGCCTGTCAGCTGGAGCAGAGCCCTGGCTGCAGTGAGTCTGAGGAGCCACAAAGGGAAGGTTGAGAAGGAGAGGGAGGTCTAGAGCAGCTTTTGGTAATTCCCAGCCCTACCACACTGCTGTGAGCCATCCAGCTTATGTCTTCCTGTAGAGCACAGGTTCTTGCACCAACAACGATGTAGTGTTTCCCTCAGCCCTGTGAACCAAAGCCCTGCAGCTGTTGTGTTCCCCCACTCCCCTTTTTAACCCTTCTCCCCCTGTGGGCCTGCCCAGCTCAGACCAGCACTGCCCAGTCAGCTGCTTCAGCTGCCAGGAGCACCAGGGACAGGAACTGCACAGCTCCCACAGCAGACACCCCCTTTGCCTCCTGCTCCCTGCAGACCCAAGGCTAAGTCCTAACACAAAATGATGTCCCAGAGCCAAAAAAAGAACAATCAGCAAACCCATCCTCCTATGAAATGACAGGCTGGGAAAGAGCAACCGTGTATCAGCTCAGCTGCTGCAGCACTGGGACGTGTTGTTACTGGTGTGTGAAGGGCTTGAAGTGATCCTCCAGAACAACTGGAGAGCTGCTCTGACTCTCCCAGAGGCCCTAAATGCCTGGAGAGCTTCCCAACATCCCTGCACTCACACAAGACTGCTCACAAACACTTCTTTAGAAAGGGCAGGAGACTAAACCCATCAGACTTGCCTGTGAAACATCCATCAATGGAAGAGAATCTCCCTTTTTCCAGCAGCCAGGCATTTACCAGAAACAAGCTGTGAATCAAACCAAGCCAAAATGGACACATCCATTGTAGGAAAACAATTAAAAACTGCATTGATTACATTGTAAAAACAATTAGACCACCCATCTCGGGTTCTGCAAAAGGTCTAAATTGTACTTGCATTGCAAACCCCACCCTGGGTTATCATGGAAACACGGCTAACATGAAGGCTCTGAAATGTCCTGGGGTCCATCACAATGTCACATCCAACAGATGGTGGTCTGGATTAGAGATGTAGTTCTTATGAAGCTGGAAAAAATCCTTCCCCCCTGGCAGCAGCAGCAGCAGGGAAGGTGAGTGTCAGCGGGCAGAGCTCAGGTGGTTCCGACTGTGTGAAAACCTGCAAGGAAGAGGGGACAAGGGACACTGGGCAGGGCTGCCTGTGGGGAAGGGCTCAGCCTGCCTGGCTCTGTCCCCACTGCCAGGTTTTGCAGTCCTGACAGACAAAACCAGCACTTTTAACAAAAAGCCAGGGTGGTTTGATGCTTCTTCAGGCTTCAAGATTCAGTTTCAAAAAGAAGTTTCCAGCACTGATGTTTTATGGTAAGGAAGCAAGCAGGTCTTTGAGGTTTTGCAAGCCCCTCAAAAAAACAACTGTATCTTGTGTTTCTGCCCTGTGCAGCAGTGTCATTTCTAGGCTGACAGAACCTGTCTGCAGTCACCCACACACATCTACCTGCACCTCCTGCTCACTCTACCTGACCACCAGCCAGCCTGCTGGTCTGCTTGCCACAGTGGGGATCAGTGAAATGCTGGATTCAATCTTGGACACCTTTTCCAACCTTAATGATTCTCTTCTATTCAATAGGTACTTGGATTACAGCACAAACATTAACCCATCAGAAAGAAATGCTTAGAAAGCCTGAGTTCAAGGGTGTAAAACTGTATAGTTTGGGTTGTGTTTATAGGGGCAGCCAGAGCACAGAACAGCTTCCAGCCTGCTAACCAGAGAGGAGCCAAATGTTAAGTTGATCTCATGGAAAGGAAAGGGTGAGGATTTAGGGGGAAAAGCCAAATTCATGTTAAATAAAGCTTGGTAAATCTGTGACCAGGTTAGCTGTGCTGGTACCTGCAACACATGGATGTGACTGGAGTTGGTGCCAGCAATGGAGCCAAGTTTGACCCAGCAAAGAACTAAATTCTACCAGACTACATTCCTTCACGGGTTTAATAAATAATTCTTGCAGGAAAAGTACACTTCTGTGTACACCTAAAGGTGGGCAAGCAGTGACTAGCTGCACGTAGTGCTTTAAAGCACATTCCTTGCAATGAAACAGGTATTTATTAACAGAAACTTTCTATCCCCAGTGAGATTTTGCACAGTCCTTGCTGCCTGGGTAATGAGACCAGCAGGACACACCATGTGTACATATATTTATGTGCAAAATGAAATGAACAGCAGCATCTTTCTGTGCCCTACAACATACACCTACACTACAGAAACCTGTCCAGTGTGAGGAAAGGCTTCTGAGGCAAAGGAACTGTTGCCATTAAATGCAAGCAGTTAGGAGAAGTGCATTTTTGTCTGTGTGGACTTTGCCCAGCTGTCAGTGCCAGCTCCACCCCAGCTCAGCCTCAGGCACTCCTCACCTTTGGACCCGCTCCACCATGCGTGCTATCAGTTTGTCAGAGATGCCTGGGCAGGACTCCTCAGCCAAGCTGAAGGCATTCTCCAGCTCCTCCATGGCTCCCACGTTGCCTCCAGTCTGCTTGTGCTTATCTTTGAGCTGCAACCCAGAAACAGAGCATTAGGTCCTCATTTTGTTGCAGAAAGCACTGGACAAGAAGTGCAGCACTGACATTAAGACCCTTTCCCACCCCACCAGGGTGTAGGAGGGCACCCACATTCCACTTAAAGGAACCAAAAAGAGCTCATTTGTAGGTTTGCCTCCAGGTACTAATGGCAATCAAAGCACTTACCTAATAGGATGTATTCTTAAACTAAATATTGTAAGGAATGGACCAACAGCCCTGAAAACTCATCACAGCACAAAGAACTCCAGGTGCACCTGAAGCAGTACAATCACCTTTGCTGCTAACGACAGCCCAGCACCCAGACACACACACAGGCTCCCAGGCAGGCTATACCCAGTGCTAGGAGTTAGTTACCACCACTTTTAACAACCACAAGAAAGTCTTGAGCTGCTTCTAGTGACTGGGAGGCCACAGGAAACTGCCACACCAGGGATCCTGAGCCCCTTGGCCTCCAACACTCCTCTCTAAGAGAGCTTTACCCAGGGGGCAGGGGAAGAAAGTCCACACACCAAGACCTCCACACACAGCACCTACATCAGTTCACATCTCTCATGGTCACTGCACTCTGACCAGGCCTCTACTTGCACGTTTCCAGTTGTTAACTTGAAATAGCCACAGCTCTGTTGAGAGGGAACCTGACAGGCCACTGGTGCTGAGCCTGAAGGAGTCTGTTGTTGGAAATGCAACATTTCCATCCCCAGCAGCAGTTCCCCACCTTCTTCCCACAAGCTGCTGATATGACAGACCCTTCCCCAGGGCACCAGCACACAAGGAGCTGAACAACAATCAAGAATCCTGCTGAACAAGCAATATCTGGTCCAGTTCAATGAAGCTCTCATTAGGCCCTGCTGATTAAAGGGCTTTAACATAAGCCTTGCAGTTCTTTCCCTCAATTCTAGGATCAGCCCTTCCTGTTGTTGGAGCTCACCTTTTCTCAGAAAGCAGAACACTGTGAATGCCAATCCCCAGCACCAGTCATTCCTGTGCACCAAGTCCCTGCTGGGAACAAACCCACACACACCTCTGCTCAGAGTGGCAGGGGCATGGAGGGCAACTCAGTTATTCATCAAGGATACTGATTTCTTAGGCCAAAAAGAGTTGTGATGCTATAGCCAAGGATTTGATGTGTACCTACCGAAGGCTGCCTGCCTCATAATAAGCACATAGTCTGTCTGTCCTGGAGGTAAGGAGTCAATTTATCATCAGCCTTTGATGCCAAGCCCCTGAACTTCAGCCTGCCCAGCAGCCTGTGATGGGAGCAGTGTGTGCTGGGCTGTCTCCTCCCACTGCAGAAGAGCTCTCTGGAGGCTTGCAGGAGTTAGAGCACTGCACTGAGCTCAACCTTACCAGGTTTAAAAAGTCATTTTACCTCCCTGCTCCACAATGCTTCCAGATTTGCAGCTGCCCACACCTGTTAAATGTTGTCTTATATATCAAGAGTTCTCTTATCATTATAGTGCAAGGATTCCATATTGCCAGGGTTTCATACCTCCTCAATGTTTCTCATAGGCAGTTCCTCTAAGCACTGACTGTTCCTGCTCCTTGCAGCAGTCATCTGACTCCTGATCCCACCAATCCACTCTTTTATACCACTGTTCTTATTTGCTACAGGTGTGGCCTGTTAACATCAGGCCTGCTCCTAATCTTTAGTAATTGGTTCAGCTGCAACTCGTTGGGGGATAAGATTACATTCTACACCACCTTCATGTACCCATGCTGCATCCCCCTACAGTTAATGACTCCTCACGAGCTGTTCTCAGTGTTAACATCCAACAACACACGTGCAGGGAGGGCAGATGAAAGATTACAAAAAACACCTCAGTCAGATTTCCATTCACAATCCCAGCTCCAGCCCCTTTAGGGAAAGGGGGATCAAACCTAGCTGGTTTAAGATGCAATCATACAACAGTGAGGAGGACAAAGTTTTCAGTTCCAGTTTCCTACCAATAGCAAAGAATAACACACACAACCAGCAGAGAAGCAGATTTCCAAGCTGGACAAGTTTTCTTGCAAGCCCCCTCTACTGCACACAAAAGCCAGGTTATTTCTGAGACTGCACAGAACCCTTCCTGTTCCTAATTTTGCTCAGTGAGATTTTCAGAGCCAGCAAAATTCTCATCAAAGGAAAGGGGGATCAAAAAACTGGGGCAAGGGAATCAAACCAGCAGAAATGAAATGTCCAAGAAGCCACTTCCTGCCTGGAACTGGTGCAACAAGGTGAGTAAGGAAAAGCTCAAAATGCATTTACAGCCACAGCCCTGAGCACTCTGCCCCAGGAGGCTCCTAAACTGAACAGAGACCCAGACATCAGTGACTGTGCTGCACAAACAAACTGATCACAAACCAACATGGTTTTAATGTGGTTTCATCTCACAGCTCTGGGCCTACAAGAGCCAGGTCAGTGCCCTCATGCTCTGACCTCTGAAAGTCAAGGCCCATGGAGCACAGAGAGGCTGGTTGGATAAACTCCCAATTTCCAAAGCAGAGTGGTCTCAAGAGCCTGCTTTTCAGAATGACCTCTGGTGCCTGCCATGCAGCAAACCCTCCTTCCACAGAGCAGCAGGCCTGAGAAAAGAGAGTTAAGTCCAGAAACGATTCCCGGAAAAAGCACAGCTCTCTGCTGGGCCATGCCATCAGGATCCAGAAGAGGAACTCCTCAGGACCAGAGAAAGGGTGTCTGTCACCAGCAGCTCAAGAGCAGAACCCTGACATGCAGCATCTGATTGTTTTCTTCCAAAGTATTATCTCCTTTCCTGCCATTCTGCTGGAAAGAGCAAGCAGAGCTCATAGCCAGCAGCCACCTTATAGTTATCCTCCTGTTCCCTGACAACATCACCCAGCTGGAAAGGTGATGCTGATACAGGCACCATCCTGTCATTCATGGCAGCTCTTACTCCAACTCCACATCCCCATCCAGACCACAAGGCAGGGAACTAGCTAGGGTCTCTAAACAGATTTTCTCTGCCTGCCTTCCAGAAGCTGGGTGGCAGGGAACTCCTTGGTCTTGGCATTCCACCAACAGCAGTCTGTACAGATCAAGAAATGGTCTAGTAACCAGCAAAGCCCATTCCTGCTCTAACCCACCTACCTTTCCCTCATTAACTCTGCCATGGACATGCACAGTGACAGGCAGCTCAAGTCTGCTCTAACAAGAGCTGCACTTCAGCCACAGACATCAGTCTGGAGCTGCCCAGGCACCAGCAAGCCTAAGATGCAGGTAAGAGACAGATACTCCTCTGTCAGCTCCTCACAAGAACACAGATTACCAGAAGGGTAATGCCTTTCTTCCAAACACAAGTGTTTTCAGGAGGACAGGCCAGGGACACATTCACTTCCCTCACATATGGTCTAGCCCTCTGAACTGGTACAAATACTTCAGAGTCCCTTAGCCCTCCTAGACACCTCTCCACACCTCCCCTCTCCAAACCCTTCCCATTTATCTGTGTCAGGTATCTCTTCATCTCCAACCAGCAGAGACACCAAGAAGGTTCTACTCACCTCCCCAAAAACTGGGTGAACAAGTGTGGAGAGACACTGTGACCGTGGTTGCCTCTTGATGGGCTCAGTAGGCTGGAAAGCAACAGGAGAAGAAGTTATAAGCACAGGGAAAAGCTTCCAGGGCACATGAAATACTCAGCCTTTGGTGAATTCACAGCACCTCCACAGCAATCCCATCACCAGATCTTGGGAAAGCCACAAATCACAGTACCCTGATGATGTGGAAGAGGCAACTCTGGAGCACCAGCCCTTGGTGCCAGACTGAAGTAAATTTCAGACAGAAGATGAGGGCCTGGTGGCTTCCCCAAGACACCCAAAAGCTCATGTTAGTTCAGTCCACTTCAGAAAGACCAGACAGCACACAGACCTTCTGGGAACCATGAAGAGCCATTCCTTTGTGCAGCTTGCTCAAGGAATTGGGGCGAATGGTTGGTGGGAATGTCCAGATTGGACCCTGGTCTCCATCCTCTGCATCTCCATCACTGCAAATGAAAAGGGGAAAGTCAAGACAAAGCCTGAGCTCCACACATTGAGGGCTTGCCCACACTTTCCCAGAATCACAAGTTCTCTCATCCAACTGCCATATTGCTGCAGGCCTTCAGGCTTTTCCCTACCCCAGAAAAAAATCTGAAGAGAAACCACTTCAGTCTCTAGTACACCTACAGAGCATCAAAGAGATCTGAGCTAAGTACTGCATCATGTTTCCAAATCACCACATCACCTCTCTGATCCAGCCAGCTTGAAGAAGTTTCTAGTGCTAGTTAAATTTAGGAGAATTTCAAGACAACCCAAGCTCACAATGTGAGGGACTAGACTTAGATGTGATAAGCCAATTTCTCTGAGTGCTTGGTCACTTGAGTGCTGCCACAGGTGAACAGCAGCTCTGTGACACCACTCTGGCAATGAAGTGCCCTTTCCCCACCCAAGGCCCACAACTTGACTGTCCTGTATGGCAGTGCAAAGATGCTCCCTGAGTACACATACACACCAACACAGCCCTTGCCACAGTTCCTAAAGCCTGGAGCTCTTGTAGTTAATGAAGGGTGCATAAAATACAGGCCACAAGAGCCCTGTTCTACTGGTTACAGACAGACTAAATGTTTTGTGTCAGTACTTTGATTCCTTACACTCAGCAAAGAGGCTCCACAAGTTAGGACCAGAACAGAGAACTGAGTGCCATTGAACAGGAGGTAACAGCATTCACTTGCTCCCATAAACAAAAGCTCCAAGGTTAAGATCTCAGGTGGGAAAAGGACCTGAGCTGTTTGCAGTAGGCCATCCTGGGGCAATCAGGGGCAGCCTCCATGCAAAAGATGCACGTACATATCAGAGTCACCAGAACTGGAATCCTCTCCGTGGCCCTCTGACTTCCAGCGTTTGAAGCGATCGATGAGCTCCATGAGGAACGAGGTTTTCTTGGTGTAGCGTGTGATGAACTTGTGCTTCAGCAATTCTTAGCTGTTGGCCTCTGGAGCAGATAAGGAAAACACGTCACACCTAACCATCCCTGCACACTGAACACACACTCGCTGACTTCTGCTGGAGTCACAGAATAGCCTGAGCTGGAAGGGATGCACAAGGATCACCAAATCCAACTCCTGGCTCTGCACAGGACAGCCCCCAACAATGCCACCAATCCCCAACAAAGTCCCTGAGAGCGTTGTCCAAATACTCCTTGAACTCTTGGCAGCCTTGAGGCCATGACACTGCCCTTAGGAGCTCGTTCCAGAGCCCAACCAGCCTCTGGGGGAAAAGCCTTTTCCTAATATCCACCCTAAACCTCCCCTGACACAGCCTAATGCCATTCCCTGAGGTGCCATTGCTGGTCATCAGAAAGAAGTGATCAGTGCTCTCCCCACCATGTCCCCTCATGAGGAAGTCCTGCCAGGCTCACATGTCCATCCTGTAAGCTCAGCAATTCTCTCTCTGCAATTCTGGAACGTTCCTGTCGAAGGCATTTTTGACCTCTGCTGGCCTTCACCCAAATTCACAGGTGGGCAGCAATACTCACAAATCTAGGATCCTTGTTGAGGCAGGCTTCCACAAACTCCTTGAAGGGCTTGCTGTGGTGACCCTCAAGTGTTGGAGGGTTGTTTTTGGGGATCAAGAAGAGAACCCTCATAGGATGCAAGTCAGAATTTGGAGGCTCTCCCTTTGCTAGTTCAATGGCTGTAATCCCAAGGGACCAGATGTCTGCCTGGTAAAGAGAAGAAAAAGAACACAGAACAGCAAGGAACAATTCTACAACATGAATGCACAGTTTTAGGACAGCTAATCACATAAATCAGATGGAGCATTTCATGTCTAATACACAAACTTCTCCAGCAGACTCAGCATCATAACAGAAAAGAATAATTCCTGCAGTAAGCAGCACTTCCAACCCTGTTTCTGTCCTTGCACCACCTCATGTATAGCAGCCCCAAGCAGCAATCCTGCTCCCAACTCACCTTGAAGTCATAAGCAGACTGTTTGATGACCTCTGGCGCCATCCAGAATGGAGTCCCCACAAAGGTGTTTCTCTTGATTTGGGTGTCTGTCAGCTGTCCAGCCACCCCGAAGTCAGCCAGTTTCACATCTCCTTGTTCTGAGAGCAGCACATTGGCAGCTGTATGCACAAATAAGAAATTGAGTCTGCTGGCCTCTGAATCACCTCCAGCCACACAGAACTGAATACTGAGCAGAGCCCTCCTGGGGGATCCCCCTTCACCCCAGTGATAACCCTCAGCCTGGATTTCCAGCCTCAGACCATTCTCATGCTGTGAACTCCACTGGGTAACATGGAACAAGCTCAGGCACTTTGTTGGATCAGAAGGGGAATATTGCTAAGGTAGGAGCAGGGAGTAGATGTGAAGGACCACACCATCAATTAGATGTTGGCCACACAGAGAAGGGAGGGTAACACAGTCTCTAACGCTCTTGATTTTTTTTCCAGAGTAGCATTCAGCACAGGTTAAACAGCAGATCCTTCTAAAGAGCCCAAGGCCCACTCTTGTACTGGTTCCCACTCACTGATAAGACTGTAACATTGTGCAAGTTTGGGAATGGGGGTTTCATTCTCAGACCCTACCTAACAACTTTCAGCATTTCCCCACCACTGGCAGCCAACAGCCCTACACATCTTGCAGTGTTAGAAACATGCAGTCTCACATACACAACAAAATCTTTTCTCCCAATCTCCCTGCATGAGGTTTCTGTGCCCTGCCTGCTCACACCCTCTCCTGCAGTGGGTCAGAGCAGTGAGCATCTGGCCCAGTTCCACAGCTCTGTCCCTCCATCCTCCTGCAGAACTCTGATGCCCTGGGCTTGCTGGGACACTGCTCTTTGAGAGGCAGATGCCAGCTCTGTACACCACACGTGGTCAGTGACTATAAAAAACAGCAACAGGATAAGCTGACACAAGCTGCCCTGATTTTCTAGGGCTGTGAACCCTGCATGAGGACAGCTCACTATTCCTGCTCTGAGCTACAGCCACAATAACCAGCACACACACCCTTGGGGTCCAGCAGAAAAGCAAATGTCCAGACACAAGTCAGCTAATATCTGAGCATGCCTTTCACTGACTCCTTCACTTCAGCTCCCTGACTTGTCCAAACTCCAAGTGTTAGAGGAGAGCTACAGATCCTCACTGTTACTCTAAACCCTAAAGACATGAAAAGCATGAGTTGTAATACAGTGGCAAGCATCAGATTCACAAAACAGCAACCCAACAAGAAAAGCAGCACTGAGAAAGTCTTTGAAACCTTGCAGGTTATGGTGAATAAAATACCTCTGAGTATTATGTTACTAACAACCATTACAAGAAAGGGAGCTGAGCTCTCCAATCTTACCTTTGATGTCTCTGTGGATCTTCCTCTCTGAATGTAAATAATCCAAACCCTTTAGGATTTCTCTCAGGATAGTAGCTATGTAAGTCTCCTCCAGTGGTCCTGGCTTCAGCTGACAAAAGGCAGAAATGTGACTTAACGAGGGTGACTGATGCCTTGGATTTTCCAGGCACTCAGTTTGTTACTTGGAAACCTTGGCCAAGCAGGTTGTACTCAGTAGGAAGCACCTTCTTGCACACCTGATTTAGGTGTTACAAGCAGAATGCTGGTGTTTGCACCTGGAACCATTCAATAGCAAAACTTTGGGGGATTTTCTGCTGGCCTATCAGTCTGTTAAAGGCTTTCCAAACAAACAGCAGTTCATTTCTCACTTTGGCCTGGGAACACACTGGCCAACAGAACATTTTAACAGTTTCTCTTGTTCAGGTCTCTCTGCCAGCATGGAAGTACTGAATTTCAGCCTCTGAGAAATCAACCCTCAGGCTGTGAGTACTGTATCAAAGCTCTTCTCCTTTCCAACAGTTCTCCTCTAACCAAGTCCTGCCCTCTCAGTGCAACAACTGAGGTTCTGACACTCAGATAACTTCTGCTGATGACAGCCTCTCACTACACCCTCCTCCAAGCCACTGTAGGCTCAGCAGTTTTCCTACATCATTAGTTATCTCTCTGGAAAAATGGGCATTATTGTCCTAAAGAGAAGAGAAAAATGCTGTGACAGAATACAGTGCAGTGCACCCTTTGCCTGTGGGTAAATTCTGCATTTGTATTGTCAAAATTCGGGGTAACTTAATCATAGACCATGTCTTTCCTGAGCTATGCAAGCACTGAGCAATAGCATGACTAACTAGGTGAAATACAGATTTTACTGCTCAAAACCAACTGGCTGTGCTCACTTTTCAGTTCACTGGCTCTTTCCATCACACAGCAACTCAGCATGCTGGACAACAGTGCTGGGACAGCTGAGCTCCATGAAAACATTCCCCCAGTCCTGGGATAAGCATAATCAACATGTGTGTCCTGCACTGCTTACCCCTTTGGGCACAGGGCTGCCTAAATGATGGACTGTGGCAAGTGAGTGTCTGGCTTATGGGCATTCCACAAACCAAGCCTTCAGTCAGTATTTTTCATAGCCCAGAACTTGCCACTTACTCACCAAATCCAGGGCTGAACCTCCTCCCAGGTACTCCATGATTATCCACAGCTTAGTGCCCTGCAAGCAAGAGCACAAATCAAGAGCAAAGACAGTAATGAAAGCAGCCAGAAAAGTGAGACACCCACGAGGCAGCAAGACACAAGAGTAGTCCTGTACACATTCCAAGAGATGCTGCACACTGCAGCTCTCAGGGGCTTAAGGAGCCCCAAGCTCTCTCTTTTCTGCTGACACAGCATTACCTGCCTCCAGCACATTTCCAACTCTCAGTCTGCAGTTTTACATGGGCAAGTGCCCCTACAAGCACCAGACTGCCCAGCCCACAGATAAGCTTATTCCTAGGCTGGAGCCCTTTAACATCTCTCCAACAGCTCATCCAGCAAAAGTCCTTCTTGGCAAGGGCAGGGGAGCATTGCAGCCTTTGATCTCATTAACAGAGCTGTCAGCATGAAGGGCACAATCAGCAAGACACTCTTACTCCTCAGGGAAGAGATTTCATGCTGAGGTTCCAGAGTCCCAACAGAAGATAAGCAGCAGGTCCATGAAACTACAGCAGAAGGCTGAGAAAATGCATTATGGCCTTTGAAAAATAAAGGAGGAATATTCAGCACCCAAAGAGCTCAGGAACTGTTTGCTGCAATCCCACTGTGGCATTCACCTCCAGCAGCCAGCATGCATAGGCCACTTCTGATCAACACTACCTCCATCAGGGATTCCTAAACCTGCTCTCAATGGAAGCAGTATTTGTACTCCTCCATAGACTCAGTTCATATCTCTTCACTATTTCTGATGAAATATGAAACGAATGAGTTTCAATCTCCTCTTTTTTTCAGAGGCATAAATCCCTCAGTGGTACTGCCCAACACTGTGCTATTCTGGAAAAGTATTCCATCAATTTCCTTTCCAGAATTGTCAGACCAGGGAAAGTTCAGTCTTCAACAGATAACTTGCTCTCCAGTGAAGTGCCCTGCTCTTGGTACCACAAAGTACAGAGCACCTCATTTCCATGTGCTTATCAGCAAGTGCCTTAAAGCCCAGTCTGCTATCAAGTGCACATCAATGCAGTGAGCAGAGCCACCACTGCTCCTGCTGCCATGCTGCCACTCACACATCACTTTGCAGAGCCATGTGCCACCATTCACTGAAGCATCCATAGAGCAGCCCTCCCTGTCACCATCATATTTTCTGAAAAATCCTCTTTGCCCAGGATTCTTCTCCTGGGAAGCTGAGAGGCCTCAGAGAAAAAGGAAAACAATAATATCTCATTTGTTTCTCCTGTGTTTTGCTGCTTTGGAATGTGCTTTGGAGATTGTTTATCCAACAGGTGGTTGTTTGATTGGTTTCATGTGAATTATTTTTACTTAACGACCAATCACCATCAAGCTGTGTCAGACTCTGGAAAGAGTCACGAGTTTTCATTATTATCTTTTAGCCTTCTGTAAGTATCCATTCTCTATTCTTTAGTATAGTTTAGTATAGCATTCTTTAATATAATATAGATCATAAAATAATAAATTAGCCTTCTAAGAACATGGAGCCAGATTCATCTTTCCTCTCCATGATGGGGGACCCCGAAAATACCACAGCTCCCCATTCCCAAACTACTGGCAAGGAACCACCCTGGTTTGTCCTACCTTCAAGTAGGAGCCATAGTACCGGGTGATGTAGGGGCTGTCACACTGGCTGAGCACTGTGATCTCCTGCTGAATGTCCTCAATCTCATCCTCAGCCTCCTCCAGATCAATGATCTTGATAGCAACCACTTCCTTGGTGCGGTTGTCGATGCCTTTGTACACTTCCCCAAAGGATCCCTTGCCGATCCGCTCCAGCTTGGTGAACAGCTCCTCAGGATCCACCCTGGAGTGCTAAACCATGAGATGGGAGAATTCCATTAAGTTCTCAGGCTGCAGAGCACCACACATACCCATACAGCTCATCTCCATATCTGTGCACCTACTATCTCAATAAATTCACCTGAAACTCGCCTATCTTAAACAGTCTTAGAAACTTAGCACAGAATATATCCAAGATTAGAACTGAAGAAACCTTTTCCACAGGCTTTCCAACCCTGCAGACCACAGTGGGGAAGGAAAAGGAGGGAAGCCCAGCATGAGAATGTCAGCAAATATTGCTATGGAAAGTGTCAGCTCCATTGGGACAGGGCTGCTCAACTACAGGCACCAACTGGTGCCTAAGCAGCTCCATGAGCAAGCATCTGTTCACACTTCAATACAGACCAGCAAGGGGTACCAGAACCAGACTTCTCTTGGAGATCTGATGAGAAAATGAGCACAAGCAAGAAGCCATAAAAATGTTTCCCTAGTTAGACTTCCTGCACTCAAAGACTGAAATGATTAGGAAGATCTGCACTCTTCCCTATTGTCTGGAGGGTGAAATATTACAGTAATATGAATTCACATTTACTGTCTCCTCTGCTGCAGCCTGATTTCCAGGCAGCTCCCAGCACAGCTCTCCTCACATGTTTGCAGATGGAGCCTCACATCTTTTGGAAGGTCAGCAGCAAGGAGGAGGCAGGAGAGCAGAATGGACACTCCATCTTCCTGAGCTGCTTTTCTGTACCAGCCTCCTCTCTAGCTGGCACACTCATATGCAAAGGCAGATAGCACCTCCTTCATTACATAAGCACATCAACTAAGCAGCTGCTAACAGAGAAATACTGACCTTTTAACAGCAGCTGCACAGTCAAATCTTTACTAAGGTATGGATAAGAAAGGGAATAAATCACAGTCACTTGCTCATGCTATTTAATTCAGTCCACCTGCACACCAGGAGGTCCTTCATGCCACTACTAGTTTCATGCTACTAAAATGTTCTTTGTGATTAGCTTTTCTGCCTTTTTTAATATAGTTTGAAAAAGAACCCTGGAAAATATGGCCTGACCTTAGGAAGCAGCCAAGCCATTAGAAGGAATTTTCCACACCCAGAACTTCTCAGTCTCACCTCCAACACGTCACCCAGTGAGAGTGCTCTCCCACAAGGCCCTTGAGTTGGCAGATTTTATCAGAGAGCACAGAGGCTGCATTTTTCCATCTCACACCATGTTCTAGCAGCAGGCCATCACTGAGAAGCCCAAGGTGTTGCTTAATGATTAAGCCAGTCTGTCATCACAGGTTGTTTGCCTTCTGTGCATTGCTGTAAGCCAGGCCCAGGTGAGCTTTACAGGCAGCTCACTCAACAGGATTTCCACACAAACTCCAGCCCAAGATATAGAAGGATAACCAAATATCTTTTTGCATCCCTAGCAACACCCAAACAGGCTGTACTTTGAAAAATGCACTGGAAACAGACTAGAAGGGATGTTCAGAGATAAGAACTGGAGATGCATAGCAGAGACTGGAGAGATGGAGGTAGGGGGAAGAGGATTTGAGCTTGAGAAATGTTAGGGGACAACATGAGAATGATGACCACAAACAGGGAGAACAGTCTGACTAGTCCAGACTCAGTTTCAGGAACTGAGCTAGTCCAGGAACAGTTAGTCCTGTTTCAGGACAGCTAGTCCTGAAACTAGTCCAGGAACAGTTTCCAGCTGTTGACCAACTTGGAGGAAGGGGCAAGAAAGGGCCCCAAACATGACTGTGCACAGTGACCTACTGCACCCTAAAAAAGCTGACCACACATCAGCCCCTCCCACACATCAGGGAGAAGGGAGAGAAAGAGGATCATCTCCTAGAAGCACCTGCTCAGCTCAGAAAAGAAACACTACCCACATGAATACTGCAGGGAAGCAAATCTTGATGAAAACATTCCTCCCCTCCCATGTAACTTTTCCATGAGGTAAGAAACAGCAAAGTGGAAGTAACTGCTGCCCCCTCAGCTTGGTAGGACACATCAGAGAGTCAGGACTGATTTCTCCAGATCAAGACATCAAACATAAGAGCATTGGCTGTGGCAGGCAGCTTTAGGGACAACTACCACTTTATGTGGCAGGCTCTATAATCATGGACAGCTTTGTAAACAACCTCCCAGACTTGGATGTTGGTTTACCCTGTTTTCTGTAGAACAAAGAAGTTCAGGTAGGTGCGGTGGAGGAGACAAAGCCTCTGACAAGCACACAGAAATTTTGCCCGAGAGACTCAGGAAAACAATGTAACAGCTGGGCAAGCGAGACAGGCCCACCGCCATTAGGGTGGAAATATTAGGACATTTTGTTTGTAGGTACTGGATTTACCTTCCCAACACTGACCTGGAAATGCTTTAGAGCTCACAAGCAACAGGGCAAGAGTCTGACTCTGTGGAGGGCCTGAGGATGAACATCCCTTGATGCACTGACCGAAACTGCAAAAATCAGACCCAGCAACAGAAAGAACCCAGGGAGCCAGCACAGGGCCAAGGGGTACAGAGTCATTCCAGACACAGTTACACTGTGACACACCAGACACTGCTGCAGGAGCAATTTGCTGATGAATTTCTTCCCTTCTGTAACAGGGAGGAGGAAACAGGCCCATCTCCAATTCAAGCAGGTCAACGTCTGCTCAAGAGCACACCTTGTGAACTGCCACTGTGGACACCACAGAAGAAACTGCCAGGTGGCATTTTCAGCAACTCTGAACTTCCACAACAAACTAAGATGTCCGGTCTGCAGGACATTGTTCAAAAGCCCTTGTCCATTAAAAAAAATCCAGTTTGAGACACGACATGGTGACCTCTGCTGACAAACAAAAATGTTCATATCTGTGGGCATAAAAGCCTCAGCACTCATCAGAGAGCACACAAATGCAGTTCCACCAGGAACGGACAGCTGTGGAACTGAACTGCTCTGTCAGGAGAGAGAAGGATGCACTCCATGAGCCTGACTCTCCCCTTCCCCAACACACCTGCACAGCACCACGGTGAGAGGTGCAACAAGCACCATCCCCTCCTTCTCCAAAACATGATTTATGTCAGTCATCTTGTTAGAGAACCACCCTGGCTGGAAATCTTCTGGAATTGCAGTGCTACAAACACACCTGGAAAACTTCATTAGTAGGAAGCAACAGAATCCAGATGAAATGCTTTATACCTGCTTAAATGAGCACAGATAACCCAAAGCAGCTTATTAGGACCTGTCACCTTTGCAACTGCTCACCAGCTTGGGTTCTTCCCATTTTTCTTCCACATTCACAGAACCCATCAGAGCTGAAAAATGGAGCTCCAGGTCAGCAGCAGCTGCGCTTTGTTCTACTACTGCATGTAAAGCCACTAAGGGATGATCACTACATTCTAACTTTTTCCTTGGCTGACTGCTTGTTACACAGCAGTTCTGAAGCAAAAAGCCTCCCGCTGTTCCTCTCCACTGAGAGCAGTCAGTCAGGCACTGAAGATGGCTCAGGCAGGCCTGGGCAGACTTTGGAGGGAGAGCACACAATGCACCAGCTCAGCTGCAAGTGCAGGAAGGGAATAAGTATGAGGGGGATGATGACAATTTCCTGGTAATGTGCTCCACTTCTGCCCTCTGGGATCCAATCTCACAGCACAGGAAAGAAGGATGCTCTGTCCTGACAGGTGTGGGAGTGTTTGCCATCCTGACTGATGATACCATGTTTTAAAACAGACCAACTCACTGCAGCCATCAGGAATTGCAGTGTGTTATGAGACAAGCCTGGCAGTAACACCAGCTGCTTCATAGGGAAAGAAGGGTTTTGGCAGCTCTGCCACCTCCAGCTGCTGAGACATGATAGCCACAGTCTTTGAGAAGATGTGGATAAGGACTAGAGAAGAAGGGTAAGTATTTGCCCTCATTTCAAAGCTACTGCCTGAAAAGATAAGCTGCATATTGGGAACAGAAGCAAACGCCATTTGAAGCAGCTGAAGATCTCTCTGGGCTGTGTCCAGCTGGATCTTGCTTTCAAAATACTCAAAAGCATGAACCATGCCTGCATTTATTGCAAAAAAACCTGAGGGGTGCATAAACTCTTCTGGAAATGAGAACTCCTTAATCTGGTGGAGGTTGGATTTGGAATCACTGTTCTGTATGGGAGAGCTCTGTAACAGAAGATTGCCAAGGCCACAGTACTTTGTGAGCTGAAGCTGACCAGGAAGGTGGCAACTTCAAAGGGTTTATGTGGAGCTACAGCCACATTTAGAGTTATTTCTGACTGCAGCACTTTCCAACCAGCCAAACAAACAAACAACAAACATAATTCTGCTCTGCCAAACACAGTGGAAGAAAGAAGTTGGTTTTAATAGAACTTATCTGCTCTTCTCCTTCCCTCATTGCCTCCTCTGCTCCCCAACTTCCCACCCAGCATGATGAACACTCACCTCTGGGCTACCAACAGTCTCTTTGGTGAAACCAGCTTTGTATCTGGAACCACTGAAAGCTTCCCTGTCTATATGAAATCTGTGCACAGCTCTCTGCAACTGCCAAACCTGGGACATTTTTGAATTTCTGGAGTATAGAAAAGAGGGAAGTTTGTGTTCAACACTTTGAAACACTGTTTGTCTGAAACTCTCAACTCTCTTCACAGACACTATTCTTTTGCTTCAGGAGATGAAGCGTTATGTAGCCAAAAAAACCTAAATGCTCTTCAAGGTCAGGGTAAGGAACAACAAATCGAGAAACAGAGCTCAAATCAGAGCTTTAAACATAGTAACTAACACAAATACATCCCCTGGCAGAGCTTCAGACCAAGACCAGAGCTTGCAGCGCTGTTTGCTCACACAAAGGGAGCCAAGGAAAGAGAGGAGAACCAGCTGAGGCAGGGAAATGGCAGCACAGAGGCAGAGCAGCCTGGGCAGGGGCCTAAGGTAACTCTGCCCATCAGCACCAGGACTGAGAATGAGAGACAAGCCAAGCCTCTGACAGCCCAATGCAAGTCTCAGTCTCTTGCTTTTCACAGCACTTCCCACTGCTCCCTAAATCCCAGGGAAGAAAACTTCAGGCCAGTTCCCCCTGCCCTCCCAGCAAGCCTTAGTTACACCAGGGATTCCTGAAAAGACTGCAGGAATGGACAACACAGATTGGCTTTCTATTCCAAGACCAGACAGTCATGGGATGACAGGGTCTGAGAATGCCTAACATTTCCATAATAAATTCAGAGCTGAAACCACCAGCATGCTGATAAGCTTCAAGAGTGAATGCTGTGTACAAAAAAAAGCTTCAGAGCAACCTCCTCTGCAGCTACAGAACTGCTTTCAGCCCTAATCAGACAGTATCCTTCCCTTTCTCTCTCTGTACAGTGACTCAGCCAGGCATTATATTTACATTTAATCCCACACACACTTTGGGGAAACAGTTGATCTGAAAGACAGCATGCTAAGGTGCATTGCAAATCAATTTTAAATCAGTAAAGGTTCAGAGAAAGCATTAGCTCAAACCACTAAAGCTTTTAGTAATTCTACACCTAGGAGCAGAACAGAAGAATGCTCCAAAACATGGTTTAAGAAGACCTGTGCTCAGTATTGACATCTGCCAATAATCAAACACACCTCACAACCAAATTCAGAGGGAAGAAGATGCAAGCCAATACTATTAATGTGGTTTAGCTTTTAGTCCCAAATCCTGGCATCATCTTTCCACACTCCTCTTCTGAAAATGTCACCACAACAGCAACATTTAACCACATCCACGGAGGCTGAGATCTCTTGGAAGAGTTATGACCCAGTATCAAATATCACTGCCTCTTATGCAGCAAGGTTACAAGCACCATTTTACTGAGACTAATACCATGAAACACTTTAGAAAGGTATGTAGGGCCAGCATACACTGTTTTTCTATTCCCATTTCTACACTTCCCCTTCCAAAAATGCTCAGAAAGCCAATGACTCCTGCCTCCCTAAAAAGAACACACTTAATCCCAGAGAAAGGCTCCACAGTGGGTGAAGAATTCACTTTCTGTATGGCTGGCAACACATCACTATCAGCCCAACACCAGGTACAGAGTCAGGCACAGGTCAATCAGCTAACAGGAGTAAGCTGAGACCTGTGCAACAGAGATAAAGAGTGGCAAAAAGTGATTTTCTGGTTATTTGTTTGAAATCCTTGTATCAAGAACAAACAACATTATGTAAACCCTCGAAGAGGGTTTTAAAACAAACTTTTAATCACCACTTACCTGGCTAGCAAATTCTCTCAGGTGAGCCATGCCTACAGGATGGGCTTTTTTGCAAAATCAGGGATTAGGATGTTGCAGCACAGCAGGAAAGTGATGATTTCTCCACTGATCAACTGTGACAAGCAAGAATACAGAGCTCTCAAGTGAGGTTCTTGGAAGCTAGCTCATTCCCCTGAAGAGTTACCTGCATCTTTTTTCTCTCCTTGATCTGAAGTGCTCCTTGAACCTGCCAACAAGTTCTAAGTATGCCAGGCCCTCCTTGCACACTGCATTTCTCAATTCTTTACAGAAATGCCTTCCAGATGCGTCAAGGAGCCTCACTCTAATGTTACACACTGACCAAGTCCCGGGCTCCATTTTCCCTGCCATCACCTCAGCATGCTCCCCAGTACTATAGCTAACTCCACAGCTCTATGCCTCACCACCACTCCCCGCATCTTCCCCAGCATCATCCTCAGACACTCCTTTTCTCCTGCTCCTCTTCAGCAATCCCCTCACTGGGAGCAATCCCCTCACTGGGAGCACTCCTCTACTCTCAGTGTCCCCACTACAGCTCAGCTGCTCAGCACACACCTTCCTCTTCGGGGAACACTAACCCTGCACCTCACACCTTCCTCTTCAGGGGAGCACCAACCTGCACCTCACACCTTCCTCTTCAGGGAACACTAACCTGCACCTCACACCTTCCTCTTCAGGGAACACTAACCTGCACCTCACACCTTCCTCTTCAGGGAGCACCAGCCCTGCTCTTCACACTGTCCTCTTCCTCTTCAGGGAGCCTTATCCCTGCACCTCGCACCTTCCCTTCGGGGAACACTAACCCTGCACCTCACACCTTTCCCTTCAGGGAGCCCCAGCCCTCCACCGCACACCTTCCTCTTCAGGGAGCCCTATCCCTGCACCTCACACCCTCCTCTTCAGGGAACACTAACCCCGCATGTCACGCCGTCCTCTTCAGGGAACACTAACTCTACACCTCACACCCTCCTCTTCAGGGAGCCCCAGCCCTGCACCTCACACCTTTCCCTTCATGGAGCCCCAGCCCCGCACCTCCCCGGCCGCTCCCCAGTTCTGTTCTCCTCAGCGACCCTTCCCTCCCTCCACCCTAGCCACAGCTGAGCCCCATCCCATGCCGGCCCCTCGGCCCGGCCCTCTCCAGGGCCCCCGAGCCCAGCATCCCCCGTCACGGTGCGGCCCCACAGCTGCCCTCCACCCCCACTCCCGTCACGGACACCTCGTCCCGCCTCACACCTCAGAGATCTCCCCCCTCCCGCGTTCCCCTCGCCATCATGGGCTACTCAGCGCGCCCCGCCCGGCACCCTCACAGTCCCTCTGTGCCTCATCGCCGCGGGCCCGCCCGGCCCTGGGCGCCGCCGCACCTACGGGCAGCGTGGCGCGGCCGTCGGGAGCGCCATGCCGGGCCCTGGCGCACGGAGCCGCCGCCGCCCCGGGCTGCCCCGCGACACCAGGCGCGGCGGAGGAGGGGCGCCGGGCCGGGCGCAACAACACGGCGCGGCGGGGGGAGGCCGCGCCGCGCGGCACGCCGGGAAGTGTAGTTTCTACTCCGCGCCGCCCGGCGGTGGGATTGAGTTTCTGGACTGCAATACCCAGAATGCCGCGCGCGCAGAGGCGGGGCGGAGCCGCAGGGCGGGGCGGCGGCGCGGGGGCGGCTGGGGCGGGGAGTTCTGAGGCGCGGGGGGCGGGCGCTGCCCGGCCCAGCGGCTCCGCAGACCTCCGCGCTCTGGCGGGGTGGAGGTGGCGGGTCAGCCGCTCTTGTGCCCCCAGCTCGGCCTCACGGGGCTTTCCTCCCGCCAGCCTTTACGGCACTGTGCCCGGGAGCCCCCCGGGTGACGCCAGGGAGGCCCGCCCTCAGCTGTTCTCTTGCCCGCTGCTCGTCGTGAGGGTGAGGGGCTGTCCCCTCACCGCCCCCGGGACCGCCGGTAGGGCGGGAGGAGGACAGGCGAGGGGACCGGAGCTCCCTCATGGCCTCGTCCTCAGCGGGGTTGGGTTTTCCTTCACGTGCTGTAATGTTAGTGACTGATTCACGTTTTTCAAAGGAAGAAAGAAAAAAACCAACCCAATTTTCTTAGCTTCTTGCCAGGCAGCTTTAACGCTGCTCCTGCACTGAACAAACAAGGCACAGGTTTTCCCTGGCGCTGACACACAAAGCCTTTATCACAACCGGCTGCTTCTAATGGGCAGCTGGTGCTGCTCTGAAGCACGGGTGAGCTGTAGCAAGAGGAGCAGCCCTGGTGAAAAATGCGTATTTTACTATTGGCTTTTCGAAATATTTTAATGAATGTTATATGTGTTATGTTAGAAAGTTGTGCTATATTAAGTCTCTTAAGTAGTGTGTTAAATATAGTTTTAGGTTATAACATAATGTTAAAATAGAAACTATGCTATGTAAGATACTTTTTTAAAAAGAGGAATGAGGTACTCCACCGAGACAGCAGCCACAGAACACCTAAATCTTTCAGAAAAAAAGAATTTATTTCTCACTTATCAGAAGAAACGAACTTCTTCCCACCTTGCTCAGCCCTGAAGACGCTGTCAGGATTAAGAGGAAGAAGCTGACATTGACCAGACAGAATCCTGTGTTTGAATGGAGTTTATGCATCATGTATGAGATGTATGAATATGTAACAGGCTGTTGCTTTTAAGGGTTAATCCTCTGTTAATGTGTGTCCTTTTTCGGGCTTATTTTGCCCAGAAAGAGGTACCCGAACTGTCTGTAACTCTTTGTTTTTATTGTCTCATATTGTCCTAAATCCTAATTGTCCAAATTTTTATTACTCTAATTATATTACTATTTTTATAACCATTTATTACTATTAAACTTTTAAAATTAAAAAAAAAAAGTGATTGGCTTTTTTCACACCTGGACTGTTGCTGCATGGACAGATGGGTCTGGCAGAAGCCAGCAGCTCCCCCACATTCCTCTTATTCCCTCCTGCATTGCCTCCCCCATCCATCTCCCTTCTCTTTGTTTCCCTGCCCCTGATCAAATCAACCAGCACTTTGAGGTACCTGAGTGAAAACATCAAATGGAGAGAGTACAGGTATCAAAAACTCCTGCAGTGAGATTCTGGCTTTGTATTTAGATCAACTGTGCCTCACTGGAAGGTTTGCACGAAGCTTTTGCCTGTTGGATCCTTGGGTTGCTGGAGCTGTGAGTTTATACCTGCAGGTCCAGCCTTCTAGCCCCACAAAATCAGACCATCTTATCTCATAAACAGATGAGACATGATATTCCAACATGATGTCCTCACTATTCCAGCATGGCACCTGTACTTAGGAGATCTGTGAAACCAAAGCTTCATGTGAGGCAGGAAAGCAAGGAGAGTGAAGTTCTGCTCTGGTTCTACTGCAGCAAGGGCCAAGGGGTGAACTGTTCTCTGTGTGAGTCCCTGTGTGTGTTACTTAATTTGACCCCAATGTCTCAGCTCTCCACCTCTTGTCACATTAATTAATTAATTTCAGTCATTAATTCAGCCACTGTTGGCATGAGGCCAAAGGGCAGAAGTCTTGTGTTAATTAATGTGTTATTAAGTCTGAACATACACACAGGAGCAGCAATTAATTTGTTTTGTCAGTTCAGGATAAGTCTTTCCTAAGGGCGATTGTCATTGGGGTTAGCATGGCAATTCCTTCTGAAACTGCTAAAGCTGCCTCAGGAGCACAGGACACAAAGGGGTTCAAATGTGGGCTGGTGTTTTTCCTCATCTGCCTCATAGCCTGTTGCTCCATGGATGGGGCAGGAGAGTTTGTGTGTGGGATTTTGGTCTGGTCACCACCTGGAGGAAACCATTTATGGATCAGCAGCTGGTCACTTTGGTGGGGACAAGCTGGGGTACTGGGCCTGGAGATGATTGTTCTGTTCTCAAGCAGCTGTTTCTGGGCCTGTTTTGTGGGGAGAAGATTATTAATGTGCTCAGAAGAATGCAGAAACAAATGCTGACCCTGAGGAAACAGGTGTGCCTGACTTCTCCATGGTTGTCCATGGCATGTTCATATCCATCATCGCCTCCGTTTGATTTCCAGAATGCATCAACTGGAGCCAAAGTCTTGCTCCCCGGTTTTCAGTCAGTGCTGTATTCCTAGCAGGCTAGTTGTCTCTTTTTTTTTTTTTTTAATTTATTTTAACATTAGCAATTGTGACTGCAGCACAATCATGCTACAAGTTGCGGATGTGTACGAAAGGTTTTGGAAGCCAGCCTGGTTTGCTCTGTGCTGGTGCCAGCAGATGGCAACAGCGCCCTGCAGCCCCAGCTCCTTGCAGCACCCGCTCGGTCCCTGCCAAAAAGGCTGCGCTGCTCCTGCCGGATCCGATCCTCGCTGCTCTCTCACTGCTCCTGCCGATCCCCGCTGCTCTCTCACTGCTCATCCCTTTCCTGGGGATCATGCAGCCTTCGTGCCGCTGTGTCACGGACATATTTTATGAAAAATCCTTTCGTTAGGATTCTTTCTCCTGAAAAGTTGAGAAGCCTCAGAAACGAAATGTAAACAATAATTATCTGCTGCTGTGGAATGCAACAGGTGCATCTGTGATTGGTCTCATGTGGTTGTTTTTAATTAATGGCCAATCACAGTCTAGCTGTCTCAGACTGGTTAGTCACAAGGTTTTATTATCATTCTATTATTTTCTATTTTTTTTCAAGCCTTCTGATGAATTCCTTTCTTCTGTTCTTTTAGTGTATTTTTTATTGTATTCTTTTAGTGTAGTTTTAATATATCGTTTTAATATAATATATATTATCAAATAATAAATCATTCTTCTGAAACACAGAGTCAAGATTCTCATCTCTTCCCTCATCCTGGGACCCCTGAGAATACCACCACAGGCTGGCTGATATCAGGTCTGGCACCTTAGCTTTGGAGTCACTAAGGGACGTGTCAGGAGGTTACTTTTAAGGTGCCTTCCAACCCAAACCATTCTATGATTCTATGATTATTTGCAGCAGCAGCTTAGGCACCTTGAGAGCCCTGAGAAGTGGTCGCACTTTCCTGGCATAAACAGAGCTGTGGAGCAGAGTGGTTAGCCCAAGAACTGGGTGTTAAGTGCTTCCTAAAGGTAGAATTACTTAGCAGGATAGATGGGGTCAAACTTCCCTGTAAAATGTGCTGCAAGAACAGCTCTCTTGGTGCTGTGGTGCTTGTTTGGAGAGGAGTTATTTCTGGCTCCTTTTGGATACCAAGAGGCTGGAGTGGTTTGTGACTGGAGTGGAATTGTGGAGAGCAGTGATGTGGAGGAGCACCGTTGCTGCATTATGCAGTTAAACACTACTGCTATAGGAACCGAAAGCAAGTTATCTTCTTGACAAGAGGATCCTTTTGACTCTGTCATGTTCCCAGGGCATGTGGCTTTGCCCAGTGCAAAGTGGAGCCTTCAAGCCCTAGGAAAGAATGCACTTGTACAGAAAGAAGCAAGAGCTGGACTCATTGGCAGTTTCACTCTTTGCTGTGGTTTATGGTTTTTGTCTGGACTTGGCTCCTGAGCCTCTGTAGAGCAGATACTAGCCAAGCTCATGCCAAAACAGTCTCTGCCTGAGCTTGCAAGCTGCATTGACAGTTTTAAGTGGGGATGTTCTCCACAGTCACCTTTATTTTTGGTGAAGACTTTGAAGTACAGCAGTCCCTTACCTGAATTCAACAAAGGAAGCTAGGAGCAGAGAGCACTCTGAATCTAAATTGCTCCTTCCTTTGGTGTAAGGCATAGGACATTAGTTCTGCTCTATTTGGGTGCATCACAGCTATTGATAAGTATAAAGTGATTATTTTGTTGTGGCAGTAATGTCCTGCTCCAGGCCTTAAATGGTGCTCATTGTAGGAAAGCCAGGGAGAATTCAAAGAGAAATCCATTCCCTTACAAGACAGGTCAGTCTGAGCTGGTACTGTGGAAATCCACTGGCTCTGATGCTGGCTCTTCAGATCTGTGCTTGTATGGAGACTGCAGCAGGCTGTCAAAGCTACACCAGTCTCCTTCCTGCTTTCAGACTCTATCACTACAAATCTTACAATATTGGCTGCACAGGGCTGATTTTCTGCTGATAGTGTGGCTCTTAAGGCTGTCTTGAGTGTTGAGCAAAGAAAAGAGCCTTTATCTCTCAATCTTGCTGGCAGAGTGGAACAAGCAAGAGTGATGCTTGCAGCTGTAAAGCTCAGAGTGCAGCTGACACTCTGTTGGCTCAGCAACCCTTTGCTTCCCACAGCAACTCATCCCTAAATTAAGTGATGGTTCCTCCAAGCCCAGAGCATGGAATGCTTGTTTTTCTGGGTTGTGGTAGCAGGCAGTTCAAGAGGGCTGAGCTGAATTCTGGGTTCCTGCAGACCTCTGTGCTGTGAAGAGGCAGGAATGGATGTGGCCAATGTAATTCTGGAGGGATTTTTGCTTTGCTGCTTGTTTCTTCTGGCTGCCCCGGAAGCTGTGTGCAGGTGAGTGGGGAGAGCCCTGTTTAACAGAGCTGTAAGGGATAGCTGCTGGCACATGGTTTATCTGGGTGATGGACCTGGCACTCACTGAGCACTTCAGGGGTAACTCCTGTCTGGTACCACATAATACCTATGAAAATTGTTTTAAAGGCTCCTTGAAACAGAGGAAAAAGTGTTCTGCTGGAACTGACAGCGTGGCATTGTGCTTCAGTGGGTCAGACTTGCTTTTAAACTGGAGCTGAATGTGGTTGAATCCCTTCTAAGTTATTCACCCATAAAAATAAGGAGAAAGATGGTACTGTCCAGAAGTGCTGGAGAAAATAAGCTTGTTCTGGCTGCCTATTGCCTGTGCAGATTGGCCAAACACCTACTTTCTCACTCCTGTCCCAGTTAGGAACAGGAATACTCAGCTGTAATTCTGGCAAAACCGCAGTGTGGTCACACTTGTGTTTACAAAGATCTCTGCAATTCAAAATGATCTCCTAATTAATTCTGAGGTGCTTCTGACCCCTTTGTGTTCCAGCTTTCTCCTATGAAAATTTCATTATGCTTTCTGTACTTCCACTGTCTTAACTGCTGCTTTGTGAGGCCAGCACAGTATGTGTGAGCCATTTGGAGACTCCTGGAAAAGAATCTCAGGGTTTCTGTTGTGTGTACAAAACCACAGTGAAGTAAAACCAATGCAGTGCTGATCCCTGGGTCTGAGTTCAGCATGCAAGGTTTCATGGACAAAAACCTAGAGAGGATGTGACAGCTGATATTCCCCTTTCTGACAGCATTTTTTCTTACCAAAACATGTTTTTTCAAGCCATTAAACTAAAATATAACACTAAATAAAACCAATTGTTCAGATTCATGTACTTCAGAGGAAAGAAAAGAACTAAACTGGACTGAGTCCATGCTCCCATTAAGTTCCAACATACCTTGTGGAAGGGAAAACTAGAAATTAATGAAAGACTCCTCTTTTATTTCATAGAATAGTTCGAGTTGGACAGGACCTTTAAAAAGTCATCTAGTTCAACCCTCCTGCAAGAGCAGGGACATCTGCAAGCAGATTTGTCCAGAGGCATTTTGAAACAGGAAGATGAAGTTACCTGGTTAATAGTTGCTTGAATTAGGATTCTGGAGAGCTTTCTTTCTCTTTTCTTGCAAAGCTAGGTAGCAAAGCTACCTGCTCTTTTAGGCCTCTTTGTGTTGAGGGACTCAGAGAGGGACCTAATTCTGTTCATTAGTGAGCACTTCCTTGGCCTCTGCTGGCTGGGCCAAAGCCACATTAACCTCTGTCCCCCGGGGTTCTGAAAGGTTCACTCATCATTTATGTAAATCACTCTATTTACATAAATCACTCATTTATGTAAATCACTCCAGGCCACTGCAGGGTGAGCCTGATGAACTCACAGCTGCTTCTACAACTGAAGTCACAAAGATTATATTTCTCCTAACAAAATACTGTGTGTATGTGAATGCCAGCAAGAATTTGTATCCTGCCTTGGCTTGTATTCAGAGAAACTGGTCTGAGCTTTCCAGGATATGGGAAATTGAACCTTAAGTGAAGATATGCTTTGGGAGTTGGTGAGACACAGACCCTGTGCAGGTCTGTGTGAAGCTGCTTTTGCTCTGATAACTCATGATGACCAGCATCTACTTCTTTTATATCAAGATTGTCTATTAAATTACTCATTTGCCCTACTTTGAGGCTTCTACCAGGGGCAGCACTGTGCCTTAAACAGCAAATATATGGCAGGAAGTGCACAAGACAGCTCAGTGGCTGCTTGGCTTCCTCATGGAGAGGAGATGTGTTTGGCTGCTTCCAGGTCTTGGTGGCAGTGAAAAACTGCCTGGAGAGTTCCTCTCATTGCTTGCTCCTATCCAATTCTGTGGGATTTGATTGTGTTATTTCTCACTGGTTTTGCCACATGTAATGATGCTGAACAGCACTGAACTCCCCCTTAAACCACTGGCTTGCAAATACCGAAGTAACTCCTCACTTCAGCTGACACGGGTCACTGGGAGATAACCTCTCTTCCCCAGAACTCGAGTTTTATGAGTTTCTGCTTTGTTCTTTGAAAACACTTCCCTATTTTTATTTTACTTATTAACCTCCTCCTTGCTGCTGAGAGACTTCAGATTTAACCTGGTTAGAGTATTGCTGGTTTCTCCCCCAAATCACCTGTGGGACACTGCACGCATTGCCAGTCCAGGCAATGAGTTCATTGCTCAGGTGAAGTTTGTGGAATGCTAAAGGGATCTTTTGGTGCAAATTTCATTTAGAGTTTATTCATGTAGGTAAGTAAATATTTCATAGAATCATTTAGGTTGGAAAGACACTTAGGATCATCAAATCCAATTTAAGCCCTTTCTTTGCTATAAAACAAAAATATCAAAGCTGTGAGGATTTGTTGAAATTCTGAAGTGATGGAAAGCGTGGCATAAAATTTGAGTGACTTTTAAAATACAAGCAACCAGCATTGCTTATGTTGAGGTGGTTCTTCAGACTTTTTGTGAAAAGTAATTAATCTTGCCTAATATGTAGTAGATTTTTTTCCCCTCCATCTCTCTGGCTCCCCATAGTCAAAGGACAAACTGAATTAGCTCAGTAAGAAAGACTTATCTGAGCTTGCAACATCTCAGAAGTCTTGAATTTGTCCCCAGAGAAGGCTTTTGGTTTCCAACTGCTTAGTCATTTCAACAGTTGACTGAGTTCAGTACCTGTATAAGAAGGGTTTAGTTATAGTTTTTTTTGGTCTTGAGTGCTTTTCTGCACTCCAAAACCCTTTTCTACTTAATGTTTGATAGTTTATTTAGCACTTAAAGACGTAGTTTTATTCTATTTTCCTTGCATTTTAAATTGCCTTTTTTTTAAATGTTCAAGGGTGCATACACTAGCAACAGGAAGTTAAGATAGCACAAGTACAAAACACCCTGGACACATTCAGATTTCTGATTGCTATCAGCTGCCAAATTGCTTAAATACACATCTCTTTTCTCCTTTTCTGCTGAGAGAGAAACCCTGGCAATGAGCTGTGTTCAGACACAATGAACAGGTGACTGACTCGCCTTCTTTAAAAAACAGATAAAATCAGTGACTTCAAAACAACATTTCCTGCTTGCTGATTCCTAAATGTGATTAAGATTGATTTGAATCACTTTGACTAAAGTGGGTCCACCCCGAGCACCTTTGGCAGTACTTTTTTTTTAACATCTGGCCAGATGTTTCCTGTTGTCATGGCAGTGCTAAGTGACACACTGGAGATCTGCAGGCTGGGCCAGAAGCAGAGCACCAAGAGCCTCCTGGCTCCTGCTGAAATGATAGTCCAAGACCTGTGGCAGTTCTTTTCCAACCAGAATGCCCTAGGGAGCCTGAAAAGGGTTTGCCGATGATGGTGAGGTTTTCCTTCTTCCCTGAGCAGGGGTGGGCACGTGGATCACCGGATCCCAAACACTTAGAGCAGCTACTATTGTATTTGTGGGGTGCCCTGTGGCAGGAAGGAAGGATGAATCTGACTCCATGTTCTCAGAAGGCTAATTTATTATTTTATGATACTATATTATGTTCAAGAATACTAAAATAAACTATACTAAAGAATGCAGAAAGGATACTTACAGAATGCTGAAAAGATAATAATGAAAACTCCGGAGTCCTTCCAGAGTCCCGACACAGCTTGGCCCTGATTGGCCAATGAGTGAAAACAACTCACAGCAGAATCCAATGAAACAATCACCTGTGGGTAAACAATCTCCAAACACATTGCACATGAGCACAACACAGGAGAAGCAAATGAGATCAGAATTGTTTTCCTTTTTCTCTGAGGCTTCTCAGCTTCCCAGGAGAAAATCCTGGGCAAAGGAATTTTTCAGAAAATGTGAATGTGACACAGCTACTGCACCCAACTGCCTTCCAGAGTCATGGGAACACTCCAGCCCAAAGGGGAGTGAAGTAAGGGACACAATGAAATTTGTCATCAACAAATGCAAGTTAACCCTGCTTTGGACACCAAAATCAAGCTCATGTTTCAGCCTGAAGGTGGGAATTGCTTTTGTCCTGCCTATTGCAAGCGCCAGATTCGGACACCTTAATGTCAGGTAATAGAATGTTGCCATCTCTTTTTTCCTTTCTCCTTCTTTCTCCTTCTGGTTAAAGTCTCTTCCACCAGACACCACAAAAGCTCTCATCTTATAAATGCAGGAAAATCCAGACATGCTGAGCTCACCGCAGCATCTGTTGATTTTTCTCTTACCATTTCTGTGTCTTCTGCAGTGGGCTAGGAAGCTCCAGATCACCATAGCTGCATTTTCATGTGGACAATCAACACTAGTGAAATTGCTTCCTGGGCATTTTTCTTGATGGAAAAGCTGAATTTGTTTCCTTTTGCTTGTAACTACCTTGCTTGTACTAATACATCTCTGCAGATGTGCTCTGAATGGAAGGTTTTATCACATCCAGATGAAAAAATAACCAACCAGCTCCCTGAACCAGTCCACAGTGCCAGAAGTCCCTAAATTATCACAGGGCAATTTGGGAGGATGATTTAGGAATTGGTATGAGCAGCTGGACATGAATGAAGGTTGCTGTAGCTGACCCTGCTGCTGAGGAAAACAGCCCTGTACTGTCCCACATAGTCAGAGGGGTCACTCTTGTCAACCAGTGCAGTCTTAAAGAAAACTTTTGCCAATGTGGAGTTCCACAAAGTCTAGAGAGGTGTATCAAGTGTTTAAAAATGTTTTGCTGCACTCAGAGTGGAGGTGCTGTAGGGTATAATAGTGTGAATGAAGCAGCCATGCACTCTGCGTTTGATCTGAGCAGACTTGAGACATCAGACTGACCTCCTTGTCTCAGACCTTGAAAAGCCAGGTTTTTTAAAGCCATAGCAGCTGCCCTGCCCAGCAGAAGAGGCCAAGACTGAAGAGGCATTCCAGAAGTCACCAAGGGTTTAATTACATGTCGGGTTACATTCTGAATATGCAAAACTTGAGTCTAAATCCCTTGGAGCACGTTTAGGGCATGAGGATGTGCACAGGGCAGAGTCCTGCCCATGTTATCAGATCCAGCAATCCCTTTGCCTATGTAGGACACGTCTGTGTGCCAGCACACGTCTGCAGCTGCAGATAAATGTGTCAGAGCTCACAAATGCTGCAGAACCTGTGCAGAAGGGCTGTTCCCACTTCAGGCTCTGTGATTTCAGGATCATTGCAGGCAGAGGCACCTGCCTGTCCACGTGCATGTGTCCCATGTTGGAGTGGGAACTGATTCCCAAACCTTGCTGGTGGTCAATTGCTAGAATGAGACAAAGATTCACCCTCTGCCTTTGTTGATTAGAACTTAAAGGGAAGAGAGCTCTGATCTCTTGGGGACAGTGACCTCATCTGGTGTTTTCTTTTTGGTGGTAAATATTTGTGTTTCAAAAAAAAGCTTTAGTTGTTGAACAACCTAAAACTTATTTCTTTGTGTTTGCTGCCTTCTGGGCTGTGAGATGATTGATCCATTCAGTAAAATGTGTCACTTTGAAGCAAATTAGGAGACAAGAGACAAAACAAATCAGTTATATTTACTGAAATAGGTTCTGAAGCAGATGATGCAGCCTCATCAAAGTCCTAGATGCAGCTAGAAGCTTCTGTCTTGCAGTGAGCAGCTGATTAACTGCTACCTGAGTAGCATCAGTGGTTAAACGCTTCTCAATAAGATTCAGGAATATAGGTAGAGATGTTCTATGATTCAACTCTGAAATTAAATTCCTGCTACAGTTTCCCCTTCACGCAGTTTGTGCATCAGTTCTGGAGCACACCATAGCTCTGTTCTGTCTTTGTCGAAACGTGGGTAACAGAGAAGTTGTGTCTGCAGTGACAGTGGGCATGGCAGTGGGTTAGGAGATGAAAGCCTTGGGTATCAGTGCTAGTCTACATCAGAAACCAAAGCAGTGGTTTGGTTGATAACTTGATGTGTTTAAGTCACTAGATCTGTATCCTTGTGAAAGAGAATTGTCTAAAGGCTGTGGAAAATAAGTTGACTGTGACACACTCTTACATCTGAAATGTGACTCTCCAAGGTGTTCCCATAAAGCAAGTGATTCAACTCACTGCATGGCTTGGAGGAGGCTTTGAATCAAGGCCTTCAGAAACAAGAAAAAGGTTCCAAAAGCCTCTGTGTTTTACTTGGGTCCATTAAGCTGCTGCTTCCATGTATTGTTTTCCTGGCAAAATATTTCTATGTAAAAAGAAGTGTTTTGTCCAACCTTCCTGCCCTCCAGTCCAGCTTTGCAGCACAAAGCCAGACATTGTAGGTATGCTTGCAGAGGTAAGTGATAACTTCACACACACAGACTGGAAGAATTGCTGCAAAAATCACACAAGATTGTACATTAAAAGTGGGAGAGACAATGCAGAAGGTGGCTCAGGCTTGGTTTGGTAGGAGTTGGTTTGGCTACAGTGCCAGAATTTTGCCAGAGCATCTTGTCTCTGAAGGGACCCTTAGAGCAGGTAGGGGCTGGGTTGGAAGGATGATTTAGGAATTGGTATGAGCAGCTGGACATGAATGAAGGTTGCTGTAGCTGAGCCTGCTGCTGAGGAAAACAGCTCTGTACTGTCCCACAGAGTCAGAGGGGTCACTCTTGTCAGCCAGTGCAGTCTTGAAGAAAACTTTTGCCAGTGTGGCGTTCCACAAAGTCTAGAGGTGTATCAAGGGTTTAAAAATATTTTGCTGCAGTCAAAATCACAAACTGCTATGTTTGCAGAGGTAAGTGATAACTTCACACACACAGACTGGAAGAATTGCTGCAAAAATCACACAAGATTGTACATTAAAAGTGGGTGAGACAATGCAGAAGGTGGCTCAGGCTTGGTTTGGGAGAAAGAGTTGGTCTGGCTGCAGTGCCAGAATTTTGCCAGAGCATCTTGTCTCTGAAGGGACCCTTAGAGCAGGTAGGGGCTGGGTTGGAAGGATGATTTAGGAATTGGTATGACCAGCTGGACATGAATGAAGGTTGCTGTAGCTGACCCTGCTGCTGAGGAAAACAGCTCTGTACTGCTCCACAGAGTCAGAGGGGTCACTCTTGTCAGCCAGTGCAGCCTTGAAGAAAACTTTTGCCAGTGTGGAGTTCCACAAAGTCTAGAGGTGTATCAAGGGTTTAAAAATGTTTTGCTGCAGTCAAAATCACAAACTGCTATGTTTGCAGAGGTAAGTGATAACTTCACAAACACAGACTGGAAGAATTGCTGCAAAAATCACACAAGATTGTACATTAAAAGTGGGTGAGACAATGCAGAAGTGGCTCAGGCTTGGTTTGGTAGGAGTTGGTTTGGCTACAGTGCCAGAATTTTGCCAGAGCATCTTGTCTCTGAAGGGACACTTAGAGCAGGTAGGGGCTGGGCTGGTTCCCAGACTCTCTGAAGATTACCTGGATGTCTTTGGCAACCATCTGCTCCTCAAAGTCCTTGCTCTGCAGGTGTTTGTAGCATGGCATCTGTGTGTGTAACTTCTGCTGGAATTGTAGGCTGTGTGGAGTGGCTGGGATAGCTCTGCAAGGCAAGACACAAAAACAGCTCCAGTCAGAGCCAGGCTGTGGGAACATGATGCTGAATGACCTCCTTGGCCTTTGGGGCTGTTCTCTTGCTCTTGCAGGCATCTATGCCATGCAGACCCTCTGCAGTGTGCTCACAATTCACTGGATATTTTCCTTCAACTCCAACTGCTGAAAGGCCTTCCCAGAGACTTCCTTCTCCAGCAGCTGAGCTGCTTAATATTGAGCAGAAGCTGTTCACAATTAAATTCTCTCTGAGTTTTTGCTGATGTGGCTTCTCCAGGGTTTGTTCCCACTTGACATATTTATAAAACATATCCTTGTGGTCCCCTGGTTTTACTAAAGGAGTGCTCCAAGCTGTTTTGGTCACCCCACCTGAGACAGGAGCTGTGGTGTGGAGCCTGGAACACCTTCATTCCAGGAACAGCTACACTGGAAACGGTGTTTTGGGGGGATAAAAACTGCTTTTGCACTGTTGCCTGTCATTCCTCAGCCACAGGTGTCTTCCCATTATAGATCAAGTCCCTAAGCATAAACATTCTATGGAAAAAAGGGCTCTGGTTACACTGACAGCACCTTGGATTGTAACACCCTCTTCTTTTCTGGTCAGCTGAGCACTGTATGCTGTGGTTTCATCTGTTTTACTTACTGAGGCATCTTTCAGTGTGAAACTGTATTTTTAATACAAATGTGTCAATAATGTAGGTAGAATACCGTGCACTATTGGGTGGGGATTTTGCAATACAAAGTCTGTTTTTTATGCACAACCCCCTCACGCTTTTAGGTTTTGTGTCTTTGCTGCAGGGTGGAAGTTGAGGGGGCGCTGCATGCTGTGACAGTTGGGCAGGGAACACATGTGGGATGAGATTGGCACTCACAGGGAGCTGGGAAGCACTGTGGTACTTGCATATTTGCCAGATTTCTGGGAAAAATTATCGTTAGTTAAGCAATACTGATATTTAAACATTGCTCCTCATTTCATAGCCCCACTGAATAGGAACAGTTTAGATAGGGCCCCTGTGTCAAGCTGTCAGCTACTGTAGGAAGCTAAGGCATCATTTTTAATTATTTTGTCAGCCATCAAGGTGGCAAAGGCAAAAATACAATTTTCCAAGGCACAATCAGGCCCATTCTGCAGGGAATAGGTGGGTTTAGGGTAGGCAGTAGTTCAGAGTCTTGATTTCAGCTTCTGTGGGAGAGGCCTTTGTCTGTATTTAAATTTTTGTGAGGCTAATGGATAAAATCAGATTCCTGAGAGAACCTTGGAGCAAGAACATGTGGTGCTGGAGCTGCAGAGTCACTATTGGCATCTTACCCTGGCCCCACTGAGCTGAGCTGGGGTCCCAGCTGGATCACTGCTTGTACCTCTCCTTAACCCTGCTCCTTTCCCTGGAAAAGCCAGCTCAGACAGAAGATTTGAAGGGTGTGAGGTACCTCAGTCCTTTTCCAATACAGCAGAGCAGGCTCCAGCAATCCAGGTAACAGCAGCCAACATGCTTTGTGTTAATCTGTGCTGGATGCTGGCCAGAATGTTCAACATGTCACATAATGAGGGTTTTCATGCAGTTCATTTGTTCCTTTTTATCCCTTGATTTGGAAGGATAAAGACCAGCACTGGTGCACGTTGTACTGGAGGGATTTATGTGCTCAACATCTTGGAGAGGTGTTTTTCCTTGCTTCTGTCTTTTCTTGAAGGCAACAAGATGACAACAGTTACATCTCACTTCTGACATCCTTTAGGTAAAATTGTGTTTCAGACATGCCCAATGCCCAGTTGCTAATACACAAACTGTTATTGGGGACAGCTCCCTCTGAGCTGAGCTGATCTGGGAGAACAGTTAACATGAATATGGTAATTATAGTAGTTATGATAGGCTAGAGATAAAGGTATAGATTGGTTCTACTGTATTAAGATGCCACTGAGCTGAGGTGGGGTCCCAGCTGGATCACTGCTTGTACCTCTCCTTAACTCTACTCCTTTCCCTGGAAAAGCCAGCTCAGACAGAAGATCTGAAGGGTGTGAGGTACCTCAGTCCTTTTCCAATACAGCAGAGCAGGCTCCAGCAATCCAGGTAACAGCAGCCAACATGCTTTGTGTTAATCTGTGCTGGAGGCTGGCCAGAATGTTCAACACGTCACATAATGAGGGTTTTTCATGCAGTTCATTTGTTCCTTTTTATCCCTTGATTTGGAGGGATAAAGACCAGCACTGGTGCACGTTGTACTGGAGGGATTTATGTGCTCAACATCTTGGAGAGGTGTTTTTCCTTGCTTCTGTGTTTTCTTGAAGGCAACCGGATGACAACAGTTACATCTCACTTCTGACATCCTTTCAGAAAATTGTGTTTCAGACATGCCCAATGCCCAGTTGCTAATATGCAAACTGTTATTGGGGACAATTTCTGTTTGGTCTGGTAGAATTTCTTGGCTGCAGGAAACGTCTATTATTAAAACTTCTTTTGTTTCAAATTGTAACACAGAAAGCCAATATTTGTATGTGATTTATTGACATGGAAGAAAGCTGAACATTGTGGCATCAATACGATAATGTTGCAACAAGAAGTTGATGTTAAAATTAATTTCTAAATATATTGAAACTCACATGTTTTTCATAACACATTGAGATAAAGTGGGCAAGTTCCTGCAATACACTTCTTTCTGGATAAACTATTTCCTATCACCAAAGCCACTTCATTTTTTTTTTTTAACCAGAGTACTCATAGTTCAGGGGAGTTGCAAGCCCTGCTTGCCCTAGCCCTGAGCTGTGGTTCTCTATGTAAGAGCCGAAATGAGGGATGTGGGACTCCAGGCGGCTCTCCAAAATGCAGTTTATTGTACACAAAATGCAGTTTATTGTATACAAATGCAGTTTATTGTATCCAAGATGTACAGCAGTCCAGGGTAATGGGTGACAGAGCTGTGCCCACAGCTGTCAGCTCCAGCTGCAGGCAGCCCTGGAGACCTTTAGTTTAGGTTACAAATGCATTATATACTTTTCTTTGCTGAGCATCTTCATACAGTAGAACCAATCTATACCTTAACTATTATCTATAGCCTATCATAACTACTGTAATTACCATATTCATGTTACTGTTCTCCAATCACTAAAAGTCAGTACATTACAGTTTAAGCTAGAAGTTGTTTTTCAGTTTTCTTGCAGTGGAAAATTCTGAGACCTTTTTTCTACTTGCAACATTTGCTGCCTTGTTTGCCTGTGCTCTCTTTCTGCTTGGTAAAAACATCTTCTTGTTTGGGGTGGGTTTATCCTGTGCTCTAAGCCATAAAAACCCCTTCTAACTAACACACCCTTTGCCTCCTTGGCTATCCAGCAAAACTGGCTCAGCAATTCTTTTCTTCTGTATCAAAATGCTTTCATTTCTATTGCTTCTTCAAATTCTACATTCAAAAATCTTTCTGCTAAGCATCCTTATCTGTGAGACTTTCTTGTCAAACTTTCATCCTTCCCAACATCTCTATGTTAATTATAAAATCATTGTAGAATTACAGAATTGTTTGGGTTGGAAGGGACCTTACAGATCATCTGTTGGGGTTGAAACCCCCTGCATGGGCAGGGACATAGTCCAAAATGATGGCAGTGATTGAAGTGTAGGATTAAACCTCTGAATATGACAGAGCATAATTCCCCCACTTGGCTACTGCATGAAAAGGACTGGCCAGCATCAGCTCTGCAGAAGCTGCTCTGGGAATCCAGCAGGAATTATTCCTGTTTCAGCAGCGCATTCATCACCTTCTGTTTGATCAGAAGTGATGCTCGCAGCCTCACCCTGAGCGCGGAGCCAAGCCCAGCGCAGAACAGCAGAGAGCCTCCTTAACAGAGACGAGAGGGGAGGAGAGAGCGTCTCCCTCTGGGCACAGCAACCCCACCTCCCGCTTATTTCATCTTCCTTACAAGGCTAAAGCCAGAAGCTTTCCTCGGCGCCTGGGTCCCTTAAAAGCAGCAGAACAAGCCCAAGGATCCCGGTGGAGCTGAGCCGGGATGTGCTGCTGACAGAGCCCTGTGGAAAGCACAGCAGAGGAGGCTGCTGCTCTCCAGAGAAGGGGGACAGTCACCTGGGAATCCTAAACCAGGTGTCCAGTGATGCAGATCTTCTAAAGAAACATGAAAGCAAACCCAAAAAGAAATCACTGAGGGGGGAAAAAGTGCAACATGAGAGGTAAATATATTTTTTTCTTGGGAAAATTGAGATAATTGGCTGTGTTTTGTTTGAAAATTGTCATTGTAAGTAGGTGTCTGAAACTGAAATGCAGACTGAAAAATACATTTATTAACCTCTGAATAAAGACTGGTCTGACTCTGACTTCAGAAGCAGCACTGGGTTAAAAACTCAGATCAGCAGATGAATTCAGGTGCCTCTGAAGAAATTTTGACGTTTCCCTTTAGGCATTCACAGCTTAAACCTTTTCCAAAATGTACATTTCTGTTTTGCTTTCTCTGCTGTTGCTAGATGCTTTCAAGTAGTAGTATGCACGTTGTTTTGGGGGAAAAGCATGGCACAACCAAAACCTAAACTGATAATATGTCTCAGAAAAGTGTCTCCATCAAGGCATTTCCAATGCTCCCACAGCCTTGTTCTTGCAACAGTGCCATTTCTTCAGAAAGATCCATGACCTACTGAGCTGGAATGTCTGTTGACATCTGGTTGAGGTTACTGTAACTGGTATTTGGGGTTTTTTTTTTTTTTTTTTTCCAGTTTAATTGAAACAAGCTGAGATTGTCAGCACATTCTATGAAGTGTTTCCATGCTCTGACTGTCTAGTCTCTCCGATGGGTAATTCTAGAACTGCCAAATCTGAATGGGAAAAGAGGGAACACCTTCAGAGTTCCAAACTGCAGCCCTTCTGTGGACCATGCTGCCAGGGATAGTCAGTGGCTGAGAGATGCCAGACTTTTGCCCCCTGTCTGTAAGATGGACCCAGACAAATGTTTTGCAAACCTGACGCTACTGACTGTGTTCTTGAGCTTCTGATTTACATCTTTGCAATGCTAGAGGACTCACATGTGCTTTTATTTACCAGCTAAGATGAAAAAGTGGCCTGTGGAGAAGAGCTGCTGGGATCTCTGACAGACCTTGAGGACAACTCCTGCAGGTTCTCCTGTGGCTCAGCCTTGCAGTCAGACCTGGGGGTTCAGCAGTCCAGCATGGAGGTGCTGCGTCGTTCCTCAGTCTTTGCTGCAGAGGTGATGGAGGTTTTTGACAGGTCTCCCACTGACAAAGAGCTTGTGTCCCAAGCCAAGGCTCTCTGCAGAGACTACATAAACTCCAGGCTGATCCAGGCAGGTGTCAGCTGGAGCAAACCCGAGTACAACGCCCCGGTGCCTGGGGGGAAGCTGGCCGAGGTCTCCACCATACTGCTACGACTTGGTGAGTCCTGGCAGGGGGAGCTCAGCTTGGGTGGAGGGATTTGCACCAGACTAAGGCTTCTGGAAGAGGCTTTTTGGGCCAGCAGATGTCCTGGGCACAGGCAATGCTGTTGGAGGTCATAGGGAGGGAGACTCCATCAGCTCAGTGAGGCTTAGCAGCTAATTAGTGCAATTAATGAGTCAGGCATGGTAAAACCTAATGGTCCAGGCAAATGAGGCACCCCAGACCAAGCTGCTGTGTCTTTCATAAGCCTGGTTTATCTCAACTTGTATTTCCTCTGACCAAGGCCTAGGGAAGGTGCCCTTTGACCGCTGCAATAAAGAGGTTTTTCTTCTCTGCTTTTGGTTTTGGTGATCTTCCCTAAACAGCTCCCTTGCCTGAGTTTCCTCAGTCTCTTGGAGCGCTGCTCAGCACAGGGTTTCTGCAAAGTTGCCTTTTTTTTTTGAGGACCTCCAACAGCTCAAAGTCACAAAGCAGTCTAAGAAAGCCCAGCAGCAAACTGATTCTGTGAGCACAGGTCTCCAGCTGGGTACCAGTTCCCACAGCACTCAGAGCAGCCTTTCTCAGCGGGGTGTGTTCATTGGACTTGCAGGGTTTTCTCCAGGGTGAGTGACTTGATTGCCACAATACACCTGGCGTCTTCTAGGGCACTGCTACTGCTGGACTTGGGCCTCAGCAGTAGCTCACCCAGCTTTAATTTGGGGGTAGATGCTCAGAAATGTGTTGTTGGAGATTTTATAAAAGCTGCTTTTTAATGACTGTGTTTAGTTTTCCTTTGTCATTCAGCAAGACCTGAGTTTTCTTGCTTTTTGCTGGAGCAAGAAGGAGCTGGCTGATGTTGTCTGGTACACATTGCCATTTGGTGCCACCTTCACAGCACAGCAACTGTGGGGGCTTCGGGGAGAGCAATTTGAAGGTCATGCCTGGTGACATGAAGATAAGCTTTAGAGCTTGTACCAGGTGCATCTTTTAAATGTTAAAAGTTGCCTGGCCTTTTTTTTGGGAGTTGTGTGGCATCCTGTGCGCTCAAGTTGGCTCAAAATCCTGTTTTTCATTTGGGGACATAACACCTTTATTCTTGGAAGCTGCTTCCACCATCCCTCTTTGCCTGCAGGCTGCTATATTAGCTCACATCTGGCTGGAAACTACCACCAGCATTTGCATCTAATTTAATTACACTGGAGTTCAAACAGGTCTGGTGAAGTCAGGACCAGGGCTGGTGTTCCCACTTTCTCCCCTTTCTACCAGCTTGATATTATCCCAAATTTCTTTTTAAGGCATAGCTGGGTTTGTTTTAATTGACTTTTTTTTTTTTTTAATTCATTCTTTTTCACTTTTTCTCTTCTGTGCTGATTTTACTTCTGCTTTTATTTCCAGTGGTTGTTCGGTTTTGGGGGGAATTTTCTTGTTCTTCTGTCAATCTCGCTGTCTATTTGTACTTCCTTTCTTCTCTGCCTGTGTTGGGGGTTGAGATTTATGTGCTTTCAACCCAAAATTCTGTGGGTGGCCAGGAACATGTTAAAGGGCAGGCAGGTGGCTCTCTGCATCTGAAGGCGTCTCCTGGATTGTCCAGATGGAAAGATTTGGCTGATAGTCCCAGGAACTTGGTGCCTTCTCTGAGCAAATCTGTTTGGGGAGCACCATGTGGTACTCATGCAACCAGAAAGGTGAGCAGGGCTCCTCATTAAGATGAAGAACAGTTTCCATCCTGTTCCTTTTGGAAACTCCACTTGTCACGTGGCCCTTCCCTTTGTTTTCCCCTTTGCTGCTCTGGTATCCAGCACAAGGCCAGCTGGTGTCCAGCCACCTGCCAGGAATGCCAATCCTCAGCCTCTTCCTGAGCAGTGCAACAAGCAGGAGCAGTTTTTTCCTTCATGACAGTGCAGAGAAGGCTGTGGAGATGGGAAGTTGGGGTATTTCCTAGCCCACTTGCACACAGAGGCTCTGGTGAGCTGCCTGGTGGGCCAGCAGAACTGCTGGGCACAGGCAATGCTGTTGGAGGTCATAGGGAGGGAGACTCCATCAGCTCAGTGAGGCTTAGCAGCTAATTAGTGCAATTAATGAGTCAGACGTGGTAAAGCCTAATGGTCCAGGCAAATGAGGCACCCCAGACCAAGGTGCTGTGTCTGTCATAGGCCTGGTTTATCTGATCTTGTATTTCCTCTGGCCAAGGCCTTGGGAGATGCCCTTTGACCACTGCCATGAGCTTCTGCACATGGAAACTGCCACTGCTGCCCTGCAAATTCCTCCATAATCACTGCAGGAAAGGAGGAGAGGCCCCCAAATTATTCTAAATGTGACAAATCAGAACAAGGGCACTGGAGACCAGCACCAATGTGGAGGTCCTGGTGCTGCTGGGGCAGGGAGGCTCTCCAAGCTTGGGAATGCTTTCCTGTGCTTTCCTTCCCTCCATGCTCCTGCCTGCCATGTGCCTTGGTGCAGAGCAGGGCATGTGTGCCTCCAAACAAACCCTGATCTCATCTGGGGCCACCAGGAGCTGCTTGTTGGGAGTTGGAGCAGTGGCAGGCTACCAAGTGCTGATCCCAGGCTCCTGGGCCTCCCTCTCAGCTAAGCAGGGCTATCCCCATTTCCTGACATTTTCCAGGAAGCCTGTGTGCTGCCTGGGAGGAGAAAACAGCTGGTGAGTAGTCCAAGTAAGGTTTCCTCTTATCAGGGCTGACCATGTGTTGGCAGGTTTCCTCTTTCTGTCAAACAGGGACAATCCCTTACTCAGAAAGGGCTGGGAGAGCTCAGCTGTGGAATTCTGCAGAACTGGGGTTTGCCTTTGTGCTGAGTGCCAGATAAATGAATTAAGGATCAGTAGCTAACGGCTCTATAAAAAGGTCCTGATTGCATTGATATCTTCTTTTTTATCTCTCACATAAATGAAATTTTGAGGAAGATCAGTTGCTCCCTGGCTGGGCCAAGCCACCTGGGTCCTGCAGTGGGATATAAAGCTCTTGGGATACCTCTTCCTCTTCCCAGGGCACCCTTGTGCAGGAGAAGAGCACAGTGTGTCCTAAATCTCATCCAAAAAGGGCTCTCTGTGCACAAAGGGGCTTGGTCCCATGGGGTGTTTGTGTTGTGTCATGCTCCTACAGCAGCTGTGCAACCTTCATTAAACATCCATGAACCCCTACAGAGAGAGAAATCCCTTGGAAACTGGGCTTTATTAATGCTACTACTCAAAAAAACGATTTGTTTTGCTGCAAAAGGAAAAGCTTTACTGTTGTTTCCCAAGCTCCATAGCTCAGTCCTTTAGGAGGAGGTTCTCTGCTTGGCCTTGGTGTTTTTTGTTTTGGTCTTCAAGCTGGCCTAACACCTCCTGCCATTTCCCAGCTGGGCAGAAAGCACTCTGAAGGTGAAAACATGCCTGTGTGTGTCAGATACCTTGCTGGTGAGCAGTCAGCCATGCCGATGAACATCTCTTTAACCATTTGGAGGAGAGAAAGAACTCCAGATTGACTCTCAAGTGCCTGTGTGAGCATAAAATATCTGGCAGTCTCTTTGTTTAATTAATGCTGTGCAGCTCTGGGTGGATCCTTGGCTTTCACCAGCCTTCAGCATTCTTGAGTCACTCTCTTGCACTTGAGGCATTTTTGTACAAGCCTGATGAGGTGCTGAGGAAGGGCGTAGCTCTCAAAAGCTTCCATGGATGTACATGTGTCACCATGATATTTTCAGAAAAACCCTTTCCCTAGGATTTCTTCTCCTGGGAAGAGGAGAAGCCTCAGCTTCTCCATGCTCTGCTGCTCTGGAATGTGGTCTGGAGATTGGTTGTCCAAACATGTGAATTGTTTTTAATTAATGACCAGTCACCATCAGATGTGTCAGACTCTGAGGAGTCAGTCATGAGCTTTCATTATCATTCTTGTTTAGCCTTCTGATGTAGCCTTTCTCTTTCTTTAGTATAGTTTTAGTATAGCATTAATATAATATAATATAATATAATATAATATAATATAATATAATATAATATAATATAATATAATATAATATAATATAATATAATATAATATAATATAATATAATATAATATAATAATAATCAGCCTTCTGAGAACATGGAGTCAAATTCTCATCTCTCACCTCATCCTGGGGACCTCACCAAACACCACATTCATGCCTCCTTCTCACTTCTGAAATAAAATGACACGGCTTTGCTTATCTGAGGCCTGTCTCCTGTGTTGGAAGAAAGGCAGGGAGCCAGCCTGGGAACTGCATTTATGTCAGGGATTACTGCAGCCACACCACTGGTACAGGGCCCCTGCCTGCCCCTGCTCCCTTTAGGAGTCCCAGGTGCAGGTGTATGGGAGCAGCAGTCCCTGCTGGGGAGTAATTGGCATTGACTCCATGATTGCAGAAGGCTGATCAATTGCTGTATTGTACTTTATCAATATAAGCCAATCACTTGTTTAGAATTTTTTAAAAGTTTAATAGTAATAAAATGGTTATAAAAATAGTCATATAATTAGAGTAATAAAAATTTGGACAATTTGGATTCAGGACAATATGAGACAATAGAAACAAAGAGTTATGGACGTCAGGGTACTTCTTTCTGGGCAGCACAAGCCCAAAAAAGGACACACATTAACAGAGGATTAACCCTTAAAACAATAACCTGTTGCATATTCATACACCTCATACATGATGCATAAATTCCATTCAAACACAGGATTCTGTCTGGTCAGTGTCAACTTCTTCCTCTTAGTCCTGACAGTGTCTGCAGGTCTGAGCAAGGCAGGAAGAAGTTTGTTTCTCCTGATAATGGAGCAATAAATTCCTTTTCTCTGAAAGATTCAGGTGTTCTGTGGCTGCTATCTCAGTGGGAGTACCTCATTCCTCTCTTTATAAAAAAGTATCCTACATAGCATAGTTTCTATTTTAACATTTTTTATAACCTAAAACTATATTTAACACACTACTTAAGAAAATTAATACAGCATGACTTTCTAACATAACACATATAATATTCATTTTAATATTTGTGAAAAGTCAATATTAAAATACATTCACAATAAAATAAAATAATAATTTAATAAAATAAAATACATTCACACATTTTTCACAATACTATACTATTCAGAAAAACCCATCACCCTTGCCAGACTAACGTGGATCCAATTGGTCAATGAATCCAAAACACCATCACCAGAGTCCAATTAAGAAATCACCCTTTGGTAAACAAATCTCCATAGCACATTCCACATGTGCACAACAACAGGTGCAGCAAGTGGAGATAAGAATTGTTCCTCATTCTTTTCTCTGAGCTTTCTCACAGCTTCCCAGGAAAACCCTGCCAGAGAGCTGTGTCTCTGTTCAGAGGATCTGTGATTACCACACAGATGGCAGGGAACTGCATCTCAACAACCCTAAGCACTCTGCTGCCTGCCTAAACTCAGGTGGAGCTGGGCTTTGTGGGGGTCCCAGTTGTGGGTTTCTCTGGGTCTGCATTGAAGGCACTTGAGACAGTAATTCATGTTCAGACTCAAGAGTTAATTATTTCTTATCAGTAAAACAGTCTCACTGCTGTGAGTTTGGCAGCTTTTCACTAGAAGGCACAAAATGGCCAACAATCTCTTGGTACAAGGGCTTTTAAGACTAAACTATGCAATTAAGAACTGACACCTGGATGATTTTCCCTTTTAACCCAATAACTGATCCCACAGAGCCCACAATGTGGACTTTTCTGCCCAATTACAAAATGCCACCCAAACCCATGGAGAAGAAGGAAGAAGAAGCATGAAGAAGAAACCCAGGACAACATCCTATGCCCTCCATCTTGCTTCCATCTACAACATACTAAAAATCCTAAAACCTCAATTTCTCCCCAGGTGATCCACCTACACTGCTCTCTATAATCTATTCCACATTTTTGTGGATTCCAGTCTATCTTGAAGTCTGGGAAACTTTCTCCATGAATGAGGGTCAAAGTCAGTGCTGCCCTGGGGGTCAGGGCACCCCAGAGCAGACAGAGAAATATTCCCTGTGCCCTGGGTTTCCACAGGGCTTCAGACTCTTTGCCTGATGGCATCCCTGGAGTGAGCCCAGCGGTGGCTCCTCCATGGTGGAGCAGGGCTTGCTACTGTTTGTTGGCAGGGGATGAGCTGCAGCACATTCACCTGATGGCATCCCTGGATTCCTCCATGGTGGGAGCAGGGCTTGGTGCTGTGTCCAGCTGACCTTGGCCGTTTTTTGGCAGGGGATGAGCTGGAGTGCATTGACCTGATGGCATCCCTGGACTCCTCCATGGTGACTCCTCCATGGTGGGAGCAGGGCTTGCTGCTGTTTGTTGGCAGAGGATGAGCTGGAGCACATTGACCTGATGGCATCCCTGGACTCCTCCATGGTGGGAGCAGGGCTTGGTGCTGTGTCCAGCTGACCCTGGCTGTTTTTTGGCAGGGGATGAGCTGGAGTACATCCGTCCCAACGTGTACCGGAACGTGGCGCGGCAGCTGAACATCTCCCTGCACTCCGAGTCCGTGGTGTCCGACGCCTTCCTGGCCGTGGCCACTCAGATCTTCACTGCAGGTATGGTCCCCCCACACACACACAGCAGCAGGATGGAGCCGCCTCCTGTGGGAAATGGGTTTGTAGGGAGTTCTCACATAGTATGTGTTTGTGTCCGAACTTTGAGACAAGGAATTGTCTTCTAAATGTTGGTTCAGAAATGGTGTGGAAGAGGGGAGATATTGTTGAGAGAGAAATAGAGCTTAAAAAATTTTTAAAATAGCCTTACAAATAGGACTAAATAAAAGCGTGAAAGATGCATTCTAGTGGGACACACGAGGGGTAGTTTTAGATGATTGGTTTTGAGGCATGATGTGGTAAAAAGCTGATAAGCCAAAAAACGCTTATAATGTACTGTAATTAGAAAATAGTTGGCTTCTGATTGTGATGGTGTGAATTATAACATCTGTATTGTCTCACCCTTCTCATGAGACTGAAAATGGAATAAAAGTTTCTAAAGCACCTCTCAGTTGCCCCATCTCTGAGTCAAGAAAAGGGTATTATCCAACACCTCTCTTGGAGAAGGCACAGCCTGCAAGGTGGGGCTCGCTTTCTGAAAGGGCTGTGGGCAGTTTGGCACTGTGCCCTGCTTTAATGATTTAATGAGAGCTCCTCTCTGCTGTCTTCTGGCAGGGAAATGTCTTGGGTTGTAAAATCCTCCCAGTAGGTTCTGTCTCATTCTAGAAGGCACCTCCTGCCCTTCCTCGTTAGGAGGTGGTTGTTGCCTCATTGCAGAGGGAGGTCACTCATTCCAAGCGTCTTTGCTCACCTTTGGCAGCTGCAGGAGATTCATTGCATGGGAGTCTCCCTTGTTCCAGCTCAGGCTGCTGATGCTGGGAGCCAGAATCAACTCATCACAAGAGAGCTGCTCTCCTCCTGGCTTCCTTTCCCACAGCAACACCCAGAGTTGCAATGAGACCTTTTCCTTTCTCGTGTTGGGGAAGCCCTGGTCCTTAAGGCTGTTCCAGATGAGCAGGTGCTTTGAGCTTTCTCTCTGCTTAGATGTGAATGTCCTGCTGCTGCTGTTAGACTGGTTCCAGTGATGATGGTCAAAAGTAAAAATAAGCTTTTCCTGGAAACAATCCCTGCTCACAACTGGAAAAGCAGCCTGTGGGAATTGAGGGAAGAGAAGCCTTTTAGAGGGATTTATGTCAGGCAGGTTCTGACATGGTTATAGGTTTTCTGCAGTGTCTTGTTGTGTTGTCTGTGGAAGAGATGGTAGATGTAAAATATTGAAAACAAAACCAAAAAAAGGGGAAAAAGCCCAAAGAAAACAACTTGCTAGCAGCACGAAACCACTGAACCCAGTGACAATAGCATGGAGGTGTCACAGGATGCAGTAGTCACTTTGGCAGTAGTGCTGAAGGATAGGAGTCCAGGTTTCAGATGTACTTTCAAATAGGCTACCTCACTCAAAACCTTTTAATCCTCACAAACAACTTTGTTAATAACTGCTTTATCTGGAACCACTGACATTCTGGAGAAGCCCTGACATGCAGAAGGTCTGAAGCCCTGTGGTGGAGAGCACAGATCCTCCCCAAATGGCAAAACAGATCTCAGAGAGGGACTGCCCAAGCAGGGCTGCTGGCAGTTTGAGCAGGGCAGATTTTACTCCCTGGGTTAGGGAAATTGATGCTGTGTCACTGGAAATGGTGGAATTGGACTGTGTGCCTGGTTCTGCAGCCCTCACCAGCATTTGAGAGCATGCCTGGGCTGCAGCTTGGGAGGACCTGGGAGCTCAGAGAGCAAGAGCTGGGAAAGTATGGCAGGAATGTGTCACTGTGGCTGTGTACAGAGTGCAGGTGCCCTGTCTTGTCCCTTAGTGCTGAGCTTGGCTGGTGTCAAGGCTGACAGAAGAACAACAGTCAGGTTGGTAGGCTCAGGTGCAATTTGCATTGCAGGTGATCTCTGGTGACTGCAGCACTGGGGCTGGGCCACCTCCAGAGCTGGAGTGACACAGAGAGCTAAGGCAGAGGGCCAGGAATGCTGCAGGGGGAGCAGACTGTGTGTGCTGTGATGCTGCATGCCCAGGATGCTGGGGGGAAAGCCTGCTGCCTCCTGGGAATTCTGCTCTCGGTGTGCATTGACAAGTTCATGGAGAGCTGCAATTTTATTTTTGTGCTCTTCACTTCTCAGCTCAGGAGCCAAATGTGTGGGTAGTTTCAAATTAAAGCAGAAATCATATCTCATAGTTCTAAACCTTTCAGGGTATTAAGAATAGAATCTGGACTCAGCCCTCTGGGGCTGACAATGCTGGAGACTTTGGACTCTGTTGGCAGTGCTGCCCCTCCTCTGGAGCCACCCTGCTGCAGAAATGGCTTTTAGTGTGCTGATTCAAACCTTCCCAGAGCTCTCCATGTATGTTCTTAATTCTTTCTCATCTCTGCTGGGAGTTGTGCATTTAATTGCTTTTATCAACTTGCTGTTGTAATTTCTATTAGGTAGAGTGGCTGAGTGGCTGAGGGGTAGGAGCTTGCTGTTTTTTAACATTCCTGGATCCCACTGCAGTCTCAAAACTCAGCATTTAACAATAAATCCAGCAAATTGGAGTTGGCTGTAGCAGCCAAACATTCATTCCTTTTTTTTTTTTTTTTTTTCATACTTCAGAGGAAAGAGGCTCTTATTGAGCAAAGGAAACCAGACACTCAAGTTCAGGGTGAGTTTTCATGCCAATTACCAAGTTTATTAAGAAAACAGCTACAGTCTGACACTACAGTGCTTGGACAGCTTGGGGAGCCCCACTAGTCACTTAAAATGCCTTTCCAGCAAGGAAGCAGGAGATTTTGACCCTTTTTTTTCCTGGAGAGGTTTTCTCCTTAATCTTTTACATGTCTATCTTTCACATTCTGGTCTGGTTTGAAGTCTTCACACTGTAGCTCTGTCTGTGCTCATTTCCTGTCCACACTGTCTGCAAGTCCTGGCTGAGCCCAGACCTGCCCTGAGCAGCCTGGTCCAATGCCTCTCCTCTCAGAGAAGAAACTTTCACTAATTCCCAGTCTAAACATCACCTGGTGCAGCCTGGTCCAATGCCTCTCCTCTCAGAGAAGAAACTTTCACTAATTCTTACTTCCAATTCTCCTCTCAGATTTTTTTTTTTTTTTCTTCATCATTTGAACATCACCTGGTGCCATTTGGGGCCATCTCCTCTTGTCCCATGGCTTGTCATCTGGGAGAAGAGACTTTAGGCTCAAGCTGTGTTTTGTTCCCCCGTTTCCAAACATCTCATTTGTTAATTCAGGGTGAGGTAAGCCCACCTGTGTGGAGACAAAGCACTGCAGGGCCCTGATCTGCTCTTGATGGTGAAGGATCTGCAGCCCCATCACCTCTGTGATGTTACCACTTGTTCTCATGTGTGGTCCAAAGCTGCTCTGCAGGTAGCAGGAGACATTCCCCTGCCTTCTACAAGTTTTGGCTTGGGGCCTGGCTAAACTAACATTTTTTCCTTACATTTTAAAACAAATGCCAGAAGGAAGAGGTCACTTGGTGGAAAAACAGAAGTAGAAAAGGGAGAGGCATTTTCCTTTCCTAAAGGAAGCAGTTCTGCCCTGTTGGTGAGAGCTGCTAGGCATGAGGGCTTTTTAAAAGCTTTCAGCCTGGTTTTCACTGGGTTTGGCTTTTCTTCAAGAGTGCCTGGGCTGAAGTGAGCCCTGTGTAAAGGAATGTAGGGTAAGTGCTTTCTGAGGAGAAAGCACTTTCCCTGCAGGAGCAAGGATGCAGGTGACACCAAGCTGACTGGTGCTGTTGACACACTTGAAGGATGGGGTGACATCCAGAGGGACCTGGACAAGCTGGAGAAGTGACCCATGGGAATCTCAGGAGGTTGTACAGGGCCAAGTGCTAATGCTGCATCTACCCTGGGACAACCCCTGGGACCAGTCCAGGCTGGGGGTGAGCAGATCAAGAACAGCCCTGGGAGAAGGACTTGGGGGTGCTGGTGGGGGAGAGCTGGACATGCCCCAGCCCTGTGTACTGGGACCCAAAACCCCCTGTGTGCTGGGCAGGGGAGATTCTGCCCCTGTGCCCACTCAGATCTGTCTCCAGCCCTGGGGCCCAGCACAGGAAGGACCTGGAGCTGCTGGAGAGAGCCCAGAGGAGGCACCAGGGTGAGCAGAGGGATGGAGCAGCTCTGCTGGGAGGAAGGCTGGGATTGTTCAGCCTGGAGAAGAGAAGCTCTGGGGTGACCTCAGTGTGGCCTCCAAGCCCCTGAAGGAGCCAACAAGGAAGTTGGAGAGAGAATATTCCCAAGGGCCTGGAGTGACGAGGGGGAACGGCTTCAAACTAACAGGTAGTAGGTTTAGATTAGATGTAAGGAGGAAATTTTTCCCCAGGAAGGTGGGGCCCTGGCACAGGGTACCCAGAGAAGCTGTGGCTGCCCTATCCCTGGAAATGTTCAAGGTCAGGCTGGATGGAGCAACCTGGGACAGTGGAAGGTATCCCTGCCTGTCAGAGACTGGAAAATGAATCTGTTTTGAGACATCTTAGGATGCTTGGAATGTGTGATAGGGGTGGTCAGACCTTCTTGTGGTGTGGTGGTGCCCTGGCCCTGCAACCCCAGCCCTGCAGTGTCTGTCAGCCATGGCACACTGAAGGCAGCACCCAGTGTGTCTGAGAAACTGCAAATCCCACCTGGGAGGAAGGGCCAGGATGGACCAAGGCTTTAAGAAGCCTGACCACAAGGCAAGAACATTGTCCTTTGACCCTGTGGTGTTTGTGAGGTCCCCAGGACGAGGTGAGAGATGAGAATCTGACTCCTTGTTCTCAGAAGCTGATTTATATTATATTATATTATATTATATTATATTATATTATATTATATTTATTATATTTATATTATATTATATTATATATTATATTATATTATATTATATTATATATATATATATCTATACTAAAACTATACTAAAAAAAGAAAAGGATACAGACAGAAGGTTTGACTAGAATGATAATGAAAGCTTGTGACTGACTCTTCAGAGTCTGACACAGCTGGTGGTGATTGGTCATTAAGTAAAAACAATTAACATGAAACCAATCAAACATGCACCTGTTGGTAAACAATCTGCAGACCACATTCCAAAGCAGCAAAACACAGGAGAAGCAATCAGAAAATTATTGTTTTCATTTCTCTCTGAGGCTTCTCAGCTTACCAGGAGACGAAATCCTGGCAAAGGGATTTTTCAGTAAATATCATGGTGACAGACCCTACCTTCATTTTGGAGTTTTACATCACTGGAACTGGAGTTAGTAGCTATATGTCTGTTTTTCTGTATCTTTCCTGTCTTTCTGTTTTTCTCCCTTTCTCTTTTCTCATAGGAACGTGACATTGGATGGTTTAAAGGTTTTTATCTGTTCAATGGGCTAAGTCTATGCAATGGTAGGTGATGTTATGCTGCATTTACTCTTTTGCCAGTGTTCCTTAATTTTCTGTAGTTTGCCAGCAAATTTTCATGTTTTTTTTTACCTCTTGAGAATATCTGGTTGGGATTTTCTCCTTGGAATCTATGCAGAGCAAAAGAACCTTGGTTTTAACCCTGGAATTAAGTGACTGGGGTGTAACACTGCCCATGACAGGGGATTGGAATGAGATGAGCTTTGAGTTCCCTTCCAACCCAGACCATTTCTCTGAAATGCTGTTGGAAATGCATCCTGCTGCTCCCTCATCACTTGGGCCTTATGGCTTGAGCTTCTGCCTCGTGCACACCCCTCTCAGCTTTTTTCTCCACCAAAGATTTTTGTGTCTGGCTGTATTCTGCCAGCTGCTGGAGTGTAGCAGTGGCTGGTGTTTCTTTAAGGTCTGATTTGTGAGCAGGACTTTGATGCTGAGTTTATTTGAATAACCTCAGGTTGTGTGCTGCCTTGATGTCTCATGGCTTCTTCATCTCTCCCCTGGGGCAGACAAGCTCATAGGAGCAGGAGCACTTTCAAGAGCATTCCTCTCCTGCTAATTCATGTTACCCTGGGCTCAGCAGTGTTTACATACCTTCAGCTCCATGGCTGGCCTAGATAGTGCAACTTGTATTTCTTATTTTTTGTAATGCCTTCTAAGCAGCCCTTCACTTTTTCCATATCCTTTTGTTCCATGTCTGTGAGCAGAGCTTTCTCTCTCTCTGGCTCCTTTTTGGACCAGCTTTCCATTCCCTGTTGTTGTTAGCTCCCGTGCATGTTAATCCACGCAGTGGGAAGCTGTGAATGGATTGTCTTGCTTGGTGATGAGTGCCTGTTTCACCCAGTGTGGATGACAGCCAGCCCTTCTGAGGGAATTTGGAGCAAGCCAATGTGTTTTCACTTCTCATGTGCTCTGGGGAGATGCAATTCCAGCTTATGCTGAGATGTATCACACTGGTGTCACTTTGAGCCTGGCCTGGACATCACAGGGAACAGAGGCACTGACAGAGGCAGCTGTGCTCCTCTGCCCCTGCCAAGAGGAGTAAATGCAACATAACATCACTTACCATTGCACAGACTTAGCCCATTGAACATAGAAAACCTTTAAACCCATATTTTCTTGAGAGAGGAAAGTTCATGGAGCTGGTGTCCTGGGAAAGTGCAGAGGGGAACTGCTGGGGCTGCTGCCCCTCCTGCCTGGGGCTGGGTGGGTGCTGGAGCCCTCCTGGGCAGGGGCTCAGCCCCAAGCATGGCCCAAGTGTTGGAGGAGCCTGCTCTTCCCTTGCTTCCTACAATATGAGAAGGGGAGCATAAGCTGTGCCCTGCTGTTGTGAGTGAGAAGCCCAGCCTGCCGTCTCCACTTCTGCCTCTTCTGCAGTGGCAAGGGGATTCAGACAAGTGGAAATCAGGAAGGGATTTCCTCCTCTCCTGCCCCCATGGACTGACTCTAACAGGAAAGGCAGCCTGAAGGATTGGTTTGACCCCTTTGGGTGTGCTCTGGAAGGAGGATGTGACCCCTGAGCCCTCCACATCCATCACTATTATTAAACAAGAACCTGATCTATTTCTGCTGTGAAAGGGAGAGGGGTCTCTCCATGTGCCAGGGAAGGGCTCACCTCATGCAAATCCTGCAGCAGGAACAATCTTGGCAGGGAAACTGGAGCTGAAGGGTTTCCTCTCCATCCTCTCTGGACTGATGTGCCTTAGAGCAAACTGCTTTGTGCTGGGGAAGCCATGGGTCTCTGTCTTTCACAGGTTGTGGGTACACTTTTCTTCTATTTTGGGCTCAACACAGCATTAACCAAGACTGGAGCTGTTTTTCTGTACCAGAGTGACTTCAGTCCTGTCAGTCTTTGTTACTGCCACGTAAATATCTCAGAGCTAATGGACTTGCTTCAGATATTTGAGGAGTGCTGTCAGCAAAGCTTGGGAGTAAGCCAGTGAACTCTTCCCTGGAATTTTGGGTAACTTTTGTTATGTAACTCAAGATGCAGGGAACCACATTTCTGCAGGGATGGAGAACTGTAAAACTGACTTATACTGAAGCTGAATATAAGCCAGCTGAGGCTCTGGTCTTGAATATATCATCAGCAAGGAGTGTAACCCCTGAAAGCCTCTTTCACTGGGTAGAACTGCATTGACCTGCACTTGGACAGCCTCTTCCTTGCAGGGAGAGCCCCTCTGTCTACTCTTGTGCGGTTTCATAGCCTCTTCCTGGCTCATTCTGCTGGCTGTCATGGTGACACACAATGTGAGAAAGGCAGATAAATAGTGTGAATGCCACACAGGGAGTGAACTTCCTGAGTGACAGCGCTGGTGTCAGGGACACCGCAGGGTCTGCTCAGCAAGTAAAGCCAAACGAAGAACAGTCACTTTAGCTACATTAATAACTTCCCCTGATCTCAGGGGATAGTTCTGGAGAAAGAGTATCCCAGAGGATTTAAAAGCCTGACAAAAGGTTCATCTGTAGATTTTTATCTGACGTTAGTCATGAAAAATGGTTTTTTTTGTAATGCTGAATGGATTTTCTTCAATGTAACAAGGTATTCCCGTAGCTGACATTTGAAGAGTTCCTCTAAAGTTTAGTTCTTTTTTTTTTTAAGGAAAAGAAGAGCAAGCAATTCCTAAAATTGTTAGTGTGAATGTCCCTTTTGAAGCACCAAGTGCAAGAATTGTGGAAATGCTCTGAAATCTGCAGGTTTTCTAAAGAAATATAGGGCATTCTGCTGCAATGAGAACTGCTGTGAGGAGGCTGGAGCTCCATCCCAGAGCTGATTTGGGACCTGAGAGTGCAAGGAAGGAAAGAGGGAGACTCTTTACCCCATTTAAATTGTATTTTTTTGCTTGCTGAGCACATCCAGTTTTCTAATGGTGTGTTTAACCCCTCCTGATCCATAGATCTAGTCACTGCACACATCTTCCATCCTCTCACCTTGCTGCAGTCCTTTGAGAACAGTTCTGTGTGTTTTTTAAATATTAGAACTTCACCAGGCTTCTGACTGTGCTTGGGAGAGACTTTGGACAGATTCCATAGAGACCCAACACTGTAAAATACTTCCCAGTATGCTTGATAAATATGGTTATTACAGATAATAAAGTAAATTGTGTGCAGGGGAGCGAAAGGGTTGTGTTTCCAGGTCACTGGTCCTGAGGAAAGCCTGACGAGGGGCAGCTGACTGCAGGGTTTGAGCACCAAGGATTTATGACTGCAGGGTTTGAGCATGAAGGATTTATGACTGCAATGTCTGAGCATGAAGGATTTATGCCCTGGTGTTGGTGAGGTGCAGGGGAGCCCCTGGGAGCTTGGCTGGTACCTAGAGCTGAGCTCCCACACTCATCCCTGACACCACCAGGAAGGTCCCAGCTGCTGGCACAGCTTCTGTGGAGCACTTGCTGCAGCACTTGCTGCAGGCAGGGCAGCCTGGCAGGAAGGCTGTCTCCTGGGAGATTAGATAGCTGACTGACCCTCCACCCCTGCACTGTCCTCACCTGGGGTAGTGTGGTACTCACATTCTCTGAAGAGAGAGACACAATTCTCCCTCCCTGGATTTTTCCTGGGGAAGGCAGTGAGAAGCTCAGGGAAGAGAAAATTCTTATCTCTACTTGCTGCTCCTGTTGTTTGGCACATGTGGAATGTGTTATGGGAATTGTTTACCCAGAGTGATTTGTTAACTGGACTCTGGTGGTGGTTGTTTGGATTGATTGGCCAATTGGGTCAAAGCTGTGTCGTGACTGTTGGGGACAGTCACAGGTTTTTCTTTAGTATCTTTTTAATATAGTATCTCTTTAATATATAATGTAATGTAATGTAATGTAATGTAATATAATGTAATATAATATAATATAATATAATATAATGTAATATAATATAATATAATATAATATAATATAATATAATATAATATAATATAATATAATATAATATAATATAATATAATATAATATAATAGCAATTTATTCAGCCTTCTGAGTCAATGGAGTCAGAACACATTACTTTCCATGCTGGGGATGCCCTGCATTGATGTGGTAGCCCATGCAATGTTAAGTGGGCAGTGGCCAAATCCTTGCAGCTGCCTTCAGGTTTTTCAGGTAGGGACTGAGGCCTAGTGCTTACCTTGAAGAGGACACCAGCCCTCATGAGTGCAAGTGGAGGGGTAGGCACTCTGCTCTCTGCCGAGCAGTGACAGGACCCAATGGATGGCATGAAGCTGTCATGGGGGTTAGATTGGATATTAGGAAAAGATTCTTGCCCCGAGGATGGTCAGGCACTGAACAGGCACACCAGGGAATGTCACAGCCCCAGGGCTGCCAGAGCTCCAGAAACATTTGGACAATGCTCTCAGGCACAGAGTGGGATTGTTGGGGTGTCCTTTGCAGGCCAGGAGCTGGTCTCAATGATCCTTCTGGACCCACCCAGGTCAGGATGCTGTGACTCCTCTATTCTTGGCCCTGTATCTTTGCCTCCCTTTGTTGCTTTTGTGCCATTATAGAACTGAAGATGATGATCTTGTATGCTTTGAGTGTCACACAGAAAAAAACAGGAATGCTTTGTCTAAGGGTGATTATGTTTTATATTGAAGACAAAACCCCCAGGTTGTTCAAACAATTTGAATTCTATCACCTCCTGTGCAGCACATGCATGGCTGAGAGCCAGTGGCAAAACAAAACATAGTGGTGCACATCTCCCTTATCCCAATGGTGCCTTTGGGCTGCTTTTTTTCCAAAGCTGTGCAGCCATTGCTGAGAGGCAATCAAACCATACCAAGCTTAGATTATTTCATTCTGCTTCTCCATGTGGAGAGTTTTTCCTAATTCTGGTCCCCTGGCATTTCTTTCTCCCCATGTGGAGAGCACACAGGGCTGTGGCTTCACACAGGCAGTATGGGCACATGAAATGAAGCAGAGTCATCCCTCTGGTTATTCAGGACTGAACTGAGTGTTTGTGTGTTTAAATATGTGTTGGGAAGGATGAAAGTTTGACAAGAAAGTCTCAGAGGTATGTATGTTTAGCAGAAAGATTTTTAGATGTAGAATCTGAAGAAGGAATAGAAATGAAAGCTTGATATAGTTTGATATAGAAGAAAAGAATTGCTGAGCCAGTCTTACTGGATAACCAAGGTCACAAAGGGTGTGTTAGTTAGAAGGGGTTTTTATGGCTTAGAGCAAAGGATAAACCCACTCAAACAAGAAGTTTTTACCAAGCAGAAAGATAGTACAGGCAAAAAAGTCACCAAATGTTGCAAGTAGAAAAAAGGTCTCAGAATTTTCCGCTGCAAGAAAACTGAATAACAACTTCTAGCTTAAACTGTAATGTACTGACTTTTAGTGATTGGAGAACAGTAACATGAATATGGTAATTATAGTAGTTATGATAGGCTAGAGATAATAGTTAAGGTATAGATTGGTTCTTCTGTATGAAGACGCTCAGCAAAGAAAAGTATATAATGCATTTGTAACCTAAACTAAAGGTCTCCAGGGCTGCCTGCAGCTGGAGCTGACAGCTGTGGGCACAGCTCTGTCACCCATTACCCTGGACTGCTGTGACACCTTGGATACAATAAACTGCATTTTGGAAACTCCCTGGAGTCCCACATCTCTCATTTAGGCTCTTACAGCGGTGCCCAACGTGTGGCAGCATCAGTAAGAGCCTGAATGAGGGATGCAGGACTCCAGGCCTGCCTGCAGCTGGAGCTGACAGCTGTAGGCACAGGCTCTGTCACCCACAACCCTGGGCTGCTGTAATGTCTTGGATACAATAAACTGCATTTTGTACACAATAAACTGCATTTTGCACACAATAAACTGCATTTTGCACACAATAAACTGCATTTTGTATACAATAAACTGCATTTTGAAGAGCTGCCTTGAGTCCCACATCCCTCGTTTCGGTCCTTACAAATGTGAATGTCCTTTTTCCTTCTCGCAGGCATCACGTGGGGCAAGGTGGTGTCCCTGTACGCCGTGGCAGCGGGGCTGGCCGTGGACTGCGTGCGGCACGCGCAGCCAGCCATGGTTCACACCATCGTGGACTGCCTGGGCGAGTTCGTCCGCAAGACCTTGGTGACATGGCTGAAGAGGAGAGGAGGCTGGGTAAGAGGTGCTGCATGTCTCATTGGACTTATGTTTCTGTGTGTTCAGACCAGAAAATATCCCAGTGAATGAAAGTGAGTGCGCTCTCTGCAGCTTTATGCAGAAAACGGCTGTGGGAGATTCTCTTTCACAATGCTGTGGTCACCTCTGTCCTACTTACACCTTACACCTGTGCTAGACTTATATAACTCTGTTACTGCCTCATGGTCCCATCCCCAAAACCATCAGTAGTTCTTTCTTCTTCTTCTTCTTCTTTCTTCTTCTTCTTCCCTCTTCTTCCCTCTCCTTCCCTCTCCTTCCCTCTCCTTCCCTCTCCTTCCCTCCTTCCCTCTCTTCCCTTTCCTTCCCTCTCCTTCCCTTCCTTCCCTCTCCTTCCCTCTCCTTCCCTCTCCTTCTCCTCTCCTTCCCTCTCCTTCCCTCTCCTTCCTTCTCCTTCCTTCTCCTTCCTTCTCCTTCCTTCTCCTTTCTTCTCCTTTCCTCTCCTTTCCTCTCCTTTCCTCTCCTTTCCTCTCCTTTCCTCTCCTTTCCTCTCCTTCCTCTCCTTCCCTCTCCTTCCCTCTCCTTCCCTCTCCTTCCCTCTCCTTTCTTCTCCTTTCTTCTTCTTTCTTCTTCTTTCTTCTCCTTTCTCTCTTTTTTCTCCTTTCTTCTTCTTCTCTTCTTCTTCTTCTTCCCTCTTCTTCCCTCTTCTTTCTTCTCTCCTCCTCCTCCACCTTCTTCACCTTCACCTTCTTCACCTTCTTCTGCTTCTCCTTCTCCTCCTCCTCCTCCTTCTTCTCATCTTTCTTCTCTTCTTATCCTTCTTATCCTTCTCCTTCTTATTATTCTTATTTCAGTCCTGACCCACCAACACCTGTTGTGTTCCTGATCTTCTCCAGAGCTAACAGCCAGTCATAGTGGGACACTGTAGGGTCATTCCTGTGGGGCACAGATTGCCCAGGGAAGCTGTGGTTGCCCCATCCCTAGAAGTGTTCAGGCCAAGCTGGATGGGCTTGGAGCAGGCTGATTTTAGAGGAAGGTGTCCCTGCCCATGGCAAGGGGTAGAACTGCATGATCTTTGAGGTCTTTCCAACCCAAACCATTCTTTGCTTTTGTGATACTCTTGGCCAGCTTTTTTTTTTTTTTTCCTAAAAATTGGCAACAAATGAGGCCTGTCAGCTTTTTTCTCATTTCACCTTTAAGCACTGGATTTCTTTGGTCTCTCTGTACTTAATGTGAGCGTTGGTTCCTGTCGAGTATGGTTCATAGTAAGAACTTCATTTTGGTGCTGTGGCATAGCTAGATACCTTCCCAGTGACCTCCCCAGCTGACTGGAGAGCCTGGCTGGCTGTGTGAGTGGCTGGCAGCTGGGTGATGTCTGCATGTACCAGGCAGGGACACAGACAGTCCTTGGATCCTCTAGTGTGCTGCTGGGCAGATGCTGCTTGGGGCAAAATATTGCCCTGTGACATCACTCAGTTCATAGGACATCTTGTTCCCAAGGCATGCAAATTCCCTCTTTTCCAAGAGGTGAAATTTATTCCTAAGCTGTCAGGAAATGGTCAGGCTGCTCACCCACACAGATCTGGAGAGAGGGGGGTGTCTTTTTCCAAACTGAGTATTGCTCCTTTGTGCTGAGACTTCCCAACTGTGCCAGTAGCTGGTTCAGTTCCCTGATTTCTTCAGGAGTGTGAAGAAGAACTGGGAAAGTATCATTGTTCTGATTTTGGATCCCTTGCGCTTACTAAGTACCAGTCCTACCTTAAATCATCCCTGCCCTGTCTAAAACTGTGTCACCTCGAGGCCAGCTGTCTCAGGGAACTGTTTGGTTGGGCTAAAAGTAAGCTTAGATTTGAATGCCCTGATCTGTTTCACTTTGTGTTCCAAAAATTAATTGTGCTGAGGCAGGTGAAGAGGATATCCTGGAATTAAGTGACACTGTTCCTGCCTGTGAGTGCCAGTCCCTGCCTCAGTATCATTTCAGGCTTTCTTTAACTGCATACCTGTGGAGCTGCTTGAAATGTGTTCTCTGAAGCTTTTTTTTTCCCCCTAAGATTTAGTTTCATTAAAACAGAAATGTTGTGTAGGAACACATCTCTTTCTAGTTTCCAACTATTTTTATTTTGTTTTGGTAAAACTTGCATGCTCTGATAAGCTAGCATCTTGTTTTAATTTTTGTATTGCTTCATTAGAGTTCCAAACAGAATGTTCGAATCATTCCAAAAGGATATTTTTGGAAAAATTTGTTGCATGGCAAACAAGCTGCAAAACCCATCTCCAGACCAGCACTTATTCTATGTAGGGTCTGAGGACCTAGGGAACGATTGGTATCTGATTCTATTTATTCAGAAGGTTGAATAATTGTTTTATTAAAACTATACTATATTACATTAATACTACATTATATTAAAGAGATACTATACTAAAGAGATACTAAAAAATACTAAAGAGATACTAAAAAGATACTAAAGAATACTAAAGAAAAACTCATGACTGTCTCGAGACAGGACACTGTTTTGACCTAATTGGTTAATTAATATAAAGAACTATTACTAGAATCTAATTACTAAATCCCTTCAGGTAAGCAATATTCTTAACCCATTTTTCATGTGCAAAACCAACAGGAGCAGAGAATAGAGATAAAAATTGTTTTCTCTTTCTCTGGGGTTCCTCGCTGCCATTCCCAGGAAATATCCTGTCTGTCTGCTCTCTATGAAGAGAGCTGTGGCTACAAGCACTGCTTCTGTGCAGCTCAGGAGATAAGTCCACCATTGGCTCTTTTTCCAGCCATCCCTCTTTAGATGGACAGCACATCCCTGTTGGAGTTGCTGAATCCATGCTGATTGATTGCTCCTGGCACCTGGCCCTAAGGAAGGGAAGCCAACCTCACTGCCCCTCATCAAACACGAGCCTGTGGAGGCTGCTGGGCTGTTCTGATACAGCCATTTCCAGCACCCTGATCAGCAGCTCTGGGCTGTGAAAATGAAATGCTTTCCCTCTAGGAATGAGGGGAAAGGCTGCAAATCCCATCTCGTGCTGTGCCTCCCTGAATGTTCTTCTCTTGATGTAGGCACTGCAGCAAGGAGTTTCCCAGCCTTGTTCACTCACAGGCCAGACCAAGCCCTCTCACCCACTGCCAGGCCCAGCTGTGTTGGTTTGTCCTGGCTTGCCATCCTTGTTCCCCATCTCCTATTCATCAGCCTAGGCTGAGGCTGCCAAGAGTAACCCTCATACCTGAGCTGGTCCAGGAAAGACACCATGGAGACTTTGGAAATTTGGAGTTCTCCATTCAGCAGCAGGTTCCCATGCTGCTTCCATAGGGTGGGGAAGACTGCAGAAGCAATGCAAACCTCACAGGAAGAGCAGGAAAGAACCTTTGAGGCTCTTTCCTCATCTTTCATCATCTCCTCTTGCGAAGAGTTTGCAACGTCAGTAGTGGCTTTGCAGTGGAATAGAAAGATTTAAATTTTTTTTAGCAGCATTTGCTACAAAGCAGTGTAGTTGAGTTGAATTTGTTTGAACAATTAACATAGAATATCAAACTGCCATTGCAACAGTTTATCAGTGTCTGACCAGGCAAAAAGCCCTAAGTGGCTTTGAAGTTTTCAATTGCACTGCCTTATCAGGTAGGCTTGATTTGGATAACAACAGCTGAGGCAATTGTTAAACAGCTGAGCAATTTTGCTTATCTGAGCAAGCCCCATAGAAATTGTAAGTGCTTCTGAGTGCAGCTCCTCTTGGTTAGAGCAGTGAGGTCATTGCCTTTGGGAGAACAGAGCAGGGCTTTCAGGAGTTCATTTTCTCACCTGGCAGTTAACCCCTCCTAGCTGCAATCAGCCCAGTGGGTTGGGTTGGTTGTCCTGGCTCACAGGAGGCACTAAAGCCCATTAGAGCTTTGTTTCTCAAGGATCAGGTCCCCTAAAATGTGTGCTCAGTCAGGTCCTGCGTGGCGTGATTTCCCTCAGCCAAAGGGACAGTTTGACACAAGTGTGTTTTAAACATGACCCCATGCAGGCTGCTGGAATCTGACAGGTTCAGTTCAGACTATTTTCAAATGCAGATGGGGTGAGTGTGCTGGAAGTGTTCAGGGAGACCCACCTTGCTTTCCTCTACAATACAGATCAATACCTGTGACCACTGGTACCACTCTGCAGCATCCTCTGCTAACTGCCTGGGCTCTGCTTGCTCTGTTTGCTCGTGTTTTTCAGCAGTATTTCCTCACCTTGGTGCTGACTCAGCTCTCTCCTGCCATCCTGTTCCTTCCCATCACTGCATGCTCTGTATTCCTCCCTTCTGCAGCCTCTGCTTGTCACTTATTCATGAGCTCAGCTCCTGCTGGTGCAATGGGGTGAGCTGCGCTGTGCCAGCCTTCCAGCCCTGTGAGCAAGGAACTGCTGGAATGTGTGGGAGGCTGCTGGCAGCACAGCTTTGGTCTGTAGATGATGATGGAGCTGGTTAGTGTGGCTGTACCCACTAACCAGACTCTGGGATTTGTCCTTCAACCCCTTTTTCCTTTCTTGGATGATGACCAAGGTTGGTCAGGCAAGGCTCATGCATGTATTGAGCACAAGCAGAAGGAGCATTCATCATCTCTCATGTCCTGTTTTGGGGAGGAACACATCAGGGTTGAGAGTTCTCACTCATCTGTGCTTGGTCAATGAGACACTTGTGTCAGAAGGAAAATTGGAAGATTGCTGAGCTAAGCTTGTAAGGAAAAACTTTTGGGTCTGTGAGCTTTGCCATCCTTGTGATGTGATTATTGTTCCCAAAAGCTGTTTCTGCAAACCTCATGGGGCTGATGTGCTAACTGTGCACCCCCTGTTGCACAGACTCAGTCCACATCTTGTTGTGCTGGGCTGGAGTTTAACCAGAACTCAGTTATATCACAGGTAAAGATTTTAATTTTGATTCCTGCACCAGAAAATGCATCTTTCTCTCTACCTCTGTCCTGTTCACTTCACCTTCTCATTTTTTCCATTTTCTCCTTCCCATGCCAGCTGAGAGCCTATTTCTATCAATTTGATGAGGTTGGTTTTTTTTTTTTTTAATATTTTTTTAATCATTGCAGGCCAGTTTCTCATTAATACTTGAAACTGGCTGCCCAAGTGATCTTTAAATCTGGCCTACACATCTGGGAGGCATCTCTGCTGGCAAATGCATTTCCACAAACAAAGCTACAAAGCTTGCATTTCTTTAGATTTAAATTGGGGGGTGGCTTGCTTGAATGCCTTCCAAAGAAAACATTAAGGCAAGAGAAAATGTACAAGCAACTTGAGCTGATATTAACCAGAACAACCTCTGGGAAGCATCTGGCTTTACAGAAAAGGATGGGAATGCTGATACTGCTGAGGCTTCCTAGACCTTTTGAACAGGGAAAGAAAGTTGCATTTAGCTATCCAAAATGGGAAGTGCTGGATAATCTTCCTGTGGCATTTCTTTCCCCAGGGGTGGCTGAAGAGGGGGACATTTTTTTGCAGGGTTCTCGAGCCTGGTTTAATAACTTTCAGTGTGTGGAAGTGTCAGAGCCAGCACCTGGTGCTGCCGCAGGGGTGGTGCCATGCCCTGGGCTGTGGGGCTGACACGGCCTGCAGAAGGGGCTCACCTGGCAGTAAATGTCAAACAAAGAAGCTGTAAAGGCTGAGGAAAGTTAATGCAAGTTCTCAGGAGTCAGCACAAGAGATTTTGGTGCAGTAGCTCAATCTTCTTGCCTGGGGATAGTCACAGATTTAATCCACCTCTCATAGGAGGTGTTGAAGCAGGTGAACAATAACCTATGAAAGTTATGCTGGGAGTGTTCCAGGACCATAGGAAAGATAAATACTTCCCCAGTGTTTTGCCAAAATATTTTTTGGGCCTATATAACACATGACAAGTGTTTATCAACTCCTGTGTATGTACTAGACCCAAGTACTGATTTAATAACTGATTCCAGCTTTAGTCTTTTGTGCTGAGACACTGAGCTGCTCCTTAGGGTGCAAATACCAGGTGGTGTCTCAGGATGTCTCTGACAATCTCTCTTCCCTCCTCTTTAGGCAGACATCACAAAGTGTGTGGTGAACACTGACCCCCAGCCTTCGCTCCCACTGGCTCGTGGCTGCTGTTTGCAGTTTTGGGCACTTCCTCAAGGCCATCTTCTTCGTCCTGCTGCCTGAGAGATGAGTCTGAGATTCCAAACACAACTCCCTTGCCCCATCTTCTCTCCCACTGCAGAAGCAACAAAAAGTAACTGGAGAAGTAATTCCAGACTGGTAATGGCAATCTCTGAAGAGGAGGAAGAGAAGAACTGGGACAACAAAAAAGCCTTGTTCTCCTTTCCCATCAAGTGGGAGCAGATGATCCACCACAGGCTCCTATTTGCAGCCACAGGAGCCTCTCTCACCATTAATCCTTCCAAGAATCTTGTTTCCCTGGGTATCCTGCATGTGTGGCCCAGGTGTGGCTGGCACTGTCAGGTGGCTGCTCCTTGTGGCTGTGTTGCATGCTTCTGCTAGCCCCAGGCAGAGGGCAGGAGGAAGGGAATATTGTTTCAAACGGGATAAGAAAATAGGAGAGGGAGAGAGTCCCTCCTTCAGTCCATGTGATTTCCCCTTCAGTCCTCAGACTTGCCTTGTGTTGATTCTTGTTGTTTCATTTGTGCTTAAACTCCATCTCCTCCTTTACCCCTGATTCACTTGGTGGGCTCTGCCCCAGCACGGCATGGTGGGTTTTTAATGAGATAAAACCAAGTAATCTGTCAACAGATGCTTGTCCCTGACATGTCTTGGAGGTTGGTGTGAGGGGCAGCATGACAGAGCAATGTGTGTGTTTTACTGACCCCTCTTACTGCACTCACCCCAGTCAAACAGAAGAGCAAGGAGCAATGCCTTCAAGCAACAACTCAGGATGGAATCATGAAGAAAAACGTTTCATCATGAAGAAAAATGCATTCTCCACTGAGATTCTGTCAGAGCTAAGCATGGAAGTAGGAAAGGCTGGGGGTGTGGGCAGAAATAGGGAAGCAGCGAGTGAACTGGTTGGCATTGTAAAAGCAGTGAGCTGTGCTGAAAGCAGCTGATGTATGTTTCTCCTCTAATCTCTTTCAAGTACAACTCAGTAGTCTTCTTTGTGGCAAACAATAAAAGAAAATAAGTGGTATTTCACTACTGCAAAGGCTATTGTATTTGTTTCCAGAGCAGAGTTAACAATTCCAAAAAAGGCCAGAACAGTGCAGAGACAAACACTCTGGCCATGCTAAAAATACTTCAGCTTTTCCCCTGGTAGAGCATGTTAACATGTTAAAGCTATGACTTGTCTGGAATTTAACCCATGTTGTTGCCATGTCAGAAACATGCTGTTTCCACCAAGAGATGCAGGGCCCTCCTGATGTCAGCAGTCTCTTCTCTGCCAAAGCCTTCTGGAGACTCCCTGCTCCCAGAATTGTGACACCAGCCACAGAAAAAAAAAAAAAAAGTGGATTAAGAACATGTGGCACTATAGGGGGATTTGCTGTTTTGTCCCCTGAATTCCCTCCCAAACATTTAGAGGGGCTTTACTCTTCATCCGGGAGTTATGAGAATAAAGCAAAACCTTTATTTTGGGTACTGTCTGTGGGCCAGGGCTGTACTCACAGTTAGTGGTGCTGTACTCTGAGCAGCAGAAGCCCCAGCAGAGGATGTGTAGGAGTTGGATCCTTGCACATTCCTGCTTTTTCTGCTCCAGCCCTTTGCACCTTGGCTGATGCCCTGGCATGTGGGTGCCCAGCTTTAAGTGCTGCACCCCAACTGCAGAGGGCTGTGCCAGCTTGGTCTACAAGCACATTTTCAGTAGCAAAGCAATTCTTGTGGATCAAAGCCCTTCAAGGGCAACCTCCCCCATCCCCAATCCTTCGCCAAAAACACTCCCTGAGAAGGAGAGAGCCTCCACTGCACACCAGAGCTGTGTGCTGCCTTGGACAGTGGCTGCAGGGACTTGGGGTGGGTTACACTGATGAAGTTGCCAATGTAGATGCAGCTGATGGTGCCATGAAGTTGGGGCATTTTATGTGTGTAAAGCTTGCAGAAATTCCCCAGATAAAACCAAATTGCCAGAGGAACATTTAATTTTTTAAAATTTGCTGACATATTGGTATTAAGGGTTCTGCTGGCATCACTTACAGTCAGGATTTCCTTCCTTAGACTCTTGGTAGATCTGGCTGTGGCAATTTAGAGCAGGTACAGAGCACATGGGGAGCTGCACTGAACACCTTTGAGCAGCAGGGAGGGAACCCTTCCAGTCTGCAAGTCAAGCTCTATAGTCCATAGCAGGGGGGTGCAGATTTGTTGTCCTAAAGGAGCTTGTGGAAAAGGAGACTTTGGATTTCTGGAAATACCCTGGGTCTGTGCAGACTTTGACTTGGATGGGTTCACAGCTCATCAAGTCCAGCTTGCCTTGAGTCTCATGGGGTAAATGGGACTGGCAAGACCTGTCTCAATTCAGATGCTGTTCTGAAATGTAACACTTAAGGCTATGGCCTTTTCAGTAAACAAGTGATATCAGAGGCTCTATTAAGGAACACAAAGAGTTAAATGCACCAATTAAGTGGATTTAACAAGAAGATAATGACAAGCCAAATAAAGCAGCATTGCTGGAAAGGAATGTGTGTGGGTGGGAAGGGGGTTACAAGAGGCAGACAAAGGCTCAGCCTGGAAACTGCTGATAATGAAGAGATGGTGGGGCTCCCCTCAATAGCTATCAGACTTCTCTGGCTTCTCTCTGTCTTTGCTAGTCCCTGCAAATACATGCCAGAGCTGAGCAGTGTGCTGCTCACCTTGCACTTGGTGTTAAAGGAGGGTCCTTCAACCCTTCTCACTCCTGTAATAATCACATCCACCCCCAGCCTGGTCACCAAAATAAACAACAGAGCAGAAAGAATTGCACACACCACTGTGCATTTGGGAACTAACAGTCTTAAGCACAATACAGACAAGTGTTTATGTTGTGTTCTGTCCTATCTGTAATATTTTGTCATTTTGGAGTACTTCCAGGAGTCCTTTGCAATCTCAGCTCTTCTGGGGCTCTGTGATTTTTCTATTCCCTCTTCTCTTTTCGCCAGTCCTACCTGATGGGAGACATCAGGGTTGGTTGTTTATCACTCTAATAAACATTTTCCTTTTAAACGATTGGTGAAGGTCCTAGGAGTAGATGCAATTAATTTAGTTGTTAAAGAAAAGCAAGAAAAAAACAAGTACCAAGGTTAGTCCTATTGTGCTCCCCCATACCAAAAGCCTGTCTGTTTTCCTCTTCCAGCATCAAAACCTGGAAACCCCAAACTAACCACCTCATTCTTTTCCCCCAATGTTCCCAAATATCTGCTTGAGAAATCTGCTTGTAGTAAAAGCTGCCTTCATTTTTTTTTTGAGCGATTTCACACACATTGAATGTTCTAAGTGAGACTGACAAGCTGCCTTGGGGGCTGCTCCCTGCCCATAGTGACCTTCCAATCCCAGTTTCATCCCCTTTTGCTAAAGGGCAGCAGTCACAGTGGCAGGGGACAAACCTCCTCTCAGCACAGGGAGATGTGGCTGCTGCTCACCCTGTTGGGCACCTGCAGAATCCAGCCAAGCTTCAGCTGTCCCCTGCCTTTCTGTGCCGCCAGAAAAACTGGGGGCTCAGGGAGAAGGTGAGGAAAGGTCAGGTGGGGCCATGGGAAGTGCTTACGGAGAAGCAGGAGGAGGACAAAAGGGTTGGATGGAGGTGGGAAAATGGCACCTAAGTATTTTTGGGGCTGTGGAACGTTTTGCAGAGGAGAGTTTTGCCTGTGGTTACAGCAGAGTAGAGCCTGGAGAGACCTGAGCCTCATCTTGCCTTTGCTCACAGAAGAACTTGCTCCATTAAGGATTATCCACCATCCTCCCCCTCCAACACCAGCCTCATTCTCTGTTTCTTTGTAGTGAATAGTAAGAGCCTGAAGGAGGGATGTGGGACTCCAGGCAGCACTTCAAAATGCAGTTTATTGTATACAAAATGCAGTTTATTGTATCCAAGATGTTACAGCAGTCCAGGGTCGTGGGTGACAGAGCTGTGCCTCCAGCTGTCAGCTCCAGCTGCAGGCAGCCCTGGAGGCCCTGAGTTTAGGTTACAATGCATTATGTACTTTTTTTTGCTGAGCATCTTAATACAGTAGAACCAATCTATACCTTAACTATTATCTATAGCCTATCATAACTACTATAATTACCATATTCATGTTACTGTTCTCCAATCACTAAAAGTTAGTACATTACAGTTTAAGCTAGAAGTTGTTTTTCAGTTTTCTTGTAGTGGAAAATTCTGAGACCTTTTTTCTACTTGCAACATTTGGTGGTTCATTGCCTGTGCTATCTTCTGCTTGGTAAAAACTTCTTGTTTTGGGTGGGTTTATCCTTTGCTCTAAGTCCATAAAACCCCTTCTAACTAACACACCCTTTGCCTCCTTGGTTGGCCAGTAAGACTGGCTCAGCAATTCTTTTCTTGTAGATCAAACTTCTATATCAAACTATATCAAGCTTTCATTTCTATTCCTTCTTCAGATTTTACATTTAAAAATCTTTCTGCTAAGCATACACATCTGTGAGACTTTCTTGTCAAACTTTTATCCTTCCCAACAGTGAACCTACATTGAGTCAACAGAAAAACCTTTGTCACAAAGGAGGGAAGCAGGAAAGCCCTCTTGGCTGGGGAGTTTCAGTGATAAGCATTTCAGAAGTGCTTATCGTGTCCTAGACATGGCCTTGGCCCAGCCACAGCCTGGCTGGTGCCTCTGCCCTATCAAACACCTGCAGCAGGTTCACCTTCTTCAAAGCAGCACAAAGAAAGTGATCTCAGTCTGGCAGCAGATGTCACCTTTGTTCCTGCACTGCTTTTTCTCCTGCAAAGGGAAAGAAAACAATCTGTGACGCCCGTCATTTATCCGACCTGCATCTGTGTTACAGACCAAGTACAGTACAGTAGTCACAGGGAGTGAGACTGAGGTTTCCCAGGAAATTGCAACACCAAACTTCCTCATTTTCATGCTCGTTTTATAGACCCCGAGAAAAAGCTCTAAATATTTTTTTTTTAAATTCTCTTTTTAATGTGCAAAGTCTGCAAGTGGATTTTTTTTTGTGCACAGTTAAACTGAATATGAAGCAGATTGCAAGTCCCTGAGATGGGTTTCTGAAAAGATCAGACCCTGAAAAGATTGGACCCTGAAAAGTCTGGATCAAAGTCTTGAGAAAGATGGGAAAAAGATGAGACCCTGATGGTGTTCCAAGGGCTTTGCCAAGAGCCTTTTTGATGAGGCTCTCAGCAATGTGTGTCCCCTTGAATTTCTTCACTGCCATTTATTTTTAGGCCTACTATTTATCATTTTCTAGGCATAAAATTGCCACAGATTAATTACTCTTTTATGGCAATGGGAAAACAATGCATATTCCTAGATTAATGACAAGAAAACAGCAATTGAATGTACTGCTGGCTACAAATTCTTCTATGCAAATGGTTTGACAGCTGGAATTTAAATACTGCCTCAGAAAAGCCTGTAATAACCTCTTTAACTCTAAACATTTTGACCCACTGGGATTATGAGCCCCCAGCACAGCTAAAGAGAGCAATCCTCAATTGAACTTTACACTGTCCCCAGGAGCTGGAAATGCATTGCATGTTCAAGTCTGTGGGAAAGGGAGTGCTCCTGGCTCAATCACATGACAGGCAGACCATGTCCAGGCAAGGTCAGATGGAAAAAACTTCCCCTCTCACAGAAGGAAGAAAATAAGAAGGAAGGAGTTGGGAAGGGAATTTCCAGCTTCCTTCCTTAAAGCATATTTATTTCAGAGCTTTAACTGAGGAGAAACGGCCTCCTTTAGAGGACAGCAGACAGCGTTGGAGTCTTCTCAGGAATCAGGAGGAAAATTTGCTTGTACCTCTCTACTGGTGTCAAACACAACCCCCTGTTGTTTCAAATTTCCACTTCTGTCCCTATCTCATGACCTTCTCTCTTGCTTTTTGTTGAGCTTTGTGTTTAAGCAAGATAAACTTCTTTTATTCCCCATTCCCTGCTGGAGTGTGACTTGCCCTGGGCTTGCTCTTGAGTCCCTTTCAGCACCTCAAGGGCACCTGGTTTGGGCTTTGGAGGACAATGGGTGTTGGGAGCCAGGACATTCCTCTGGCTGCCCTGGGTGATTCGATGTGGTGGTGAATTTGCAGGAGTCCCAGGACGAGGGAAGAGCTGAGAACCTTGACTTCCATGTTTCAGAAGGCTGATTTATTATTTTATTATATATGTGATATTAAAAGAAAATGATATATTAAAGCTACACTAAAAGAATAGAAGAAAGGATTTCATCAGAAGGCTTGCAAGGAATAGAAAGGAATGATAATAAAATCTCGTGACTCTCAGAGAGTCCGAGCCAGCTGACTGTGATTGGCCATTAATTAGAAACAACCAACATGAGACCAATCACAGATGCACCTGTTGCATTCCACAGCAGCAGATAATTATTATTTTTATTTTCCTCTGAGGCTTCTCAGCTTCTCAAGAGAAAGATCCTAGCAAAGGGATTTTTCAAAAAATATCGTGGCTACAATTCGAGACCCTGGCAGGAGGCTCAGAGACCTTGGCACAGAGTCAAAAACACCTGTGCCTTCGATTTTAGCCCATGTAAACAATTATCAGCTTTGTGTGAGGATTTACAAGCCACAAGAGTTTGAGTAGAATGATAGTGAATTTATCACAGGGTGAAAAAGTAGAATTTTGGGGATTTAGAATGGGAATTCAAGAAGCAAGATGAAAAGATCTAAGTGTGTCCTGTCATTCTTCTCCTTCTTTTTGTCCTCCATCTTCTACTAGAATAGTGACACTTTTTGATTAGTATAGAATAGAGACAGACTGTCTAACATAAGTAATGAGTATTAGAGAATTATTGTAAATAAAATACATGTAGTTCTTAATATGAAAAGTTAACACCACCCCAAGGGCAGGCACTGTGCCACAACCTGACCTGCTGGACAAATCTCAGAGAAAGAACATAATAGATAATAAAAAATGAACAACCTTGAAAAACAAAACCAACAAATCTCGACTTCTTCTTCAGTCGTGAGGCTAAAGAAAAAAAAAAACCTTTCTAATACCTGGAGAGTGATCTCAACCACAAAAACCTGAGATATGGGCAGCACCAAGGACCTGCAGCATCACTGCTGGGATGGGAGCTGAGAGCAGGGGCTGCTGGGCAGGACCAGCCCCCGCAGTGTCCCACCCAGCTCTCATCAGGCAGGAGCTGCAGATCCTGCACTGCTCCTTGCTGGGCAGATCCATTCTCCCTGTGCTCTGTGCCACTGCCCAAGGGACACAAAACCACCTGAAAGTTGATCTTGAAGCCCTCTCAACACCGTGGTGTTGCCATTTCACTGCTGTTGTGGAGGTGTGAGTTGGGGGCTGTGCAGTGGTGGCTGGGTACAGTTTGTACCTGTTTCCCACCAGAGCTGAGCCAGGATTTTCTGGTAATCTAAGAAGGGGATAAAAAAAAAAAAAACAAAAACCAAACCCAAAATAGCCTTTTATTTTGATCTCCTTGTCACTTCAAAAGAACAATTCAATCACTGCTAAGCTGCTAGAACATTCTTTGCTCTCAGTTCCTCAGCCAGACGTGGCCAGACTGCCCTTTTTAAGCCCTTTTTCTGCCAGCCAAGTCCCTTTGCCTTCTGCTCTCAGCTTTCCCTCTCAGCTCCCTGGCACTGCTCCTGGCTGGAGGTGGCTGATACCCATGGCCACCTGAGCCAGCACGTTGTTTTCTCCCCCAGACAGGGCAGAGCTGGGTGCTCCCCTGCATGGCACTTTTCCTGGTGTATTTTCCCGTTTGTTAGGGCTGGCACGTGGTGTTTCTACAGAGTGGGAAAAGAGAGAGCACAGCTGGGTTTTGGAAAGGAGCAAACTCCAAGGATTGCGTTCAGAGCCCCTCCTGCTGTCTCTGCAAGGTTTGGGTACCCTGGCACTCAGTGAGCCTGTAATCTGTGCCCAGTGGTAGATTACTTGAAGCTGGGGAAAGGTGCTTGGAATATTTGTGCCCTTGGGTTTTAACTGGAGGAGGAGAACAGCACAACTAAAAATACTTCCATGTTCAAAGCAGTGTTTTGTCTCTGAGGGGGAGCGATGAATTCTCAGAGTCAAGCCCAGGCTGTGTATTATTACAAGCAATAAACCTACTGGGGGTTGGAACTAGCTTGAACTAAATGATCAGGCACCCTTCCCAAACCCTGCAGCACATCAGGGGGAAGACTGGAAAAATTGCACAGCAGCTTTGCTGAAATGTAAGCAGTTTAATAAAAATAAAATGTTAGTAGAATGGCTTGTGGGGTTGACGTTGGATTCACAGCCTTGAAAGGGTTTCTGGAGGGAGCAAGAATGTGTGGGGCAGCTGAGTGGGATGTTCTGCCCTCAGAGCTGGCAGAAAGGTTTTCCTGTCAGCTTGAGGCTTCTCAGAACTGGAGCTGGAGGAGAAGGAGCACACAGACCTGCAGGGATGGGTGACAGCAGCAGGCAGGAGGCAGCCTGGCCCCCACAGGGGGCTCTGACCCTTCAGATCACTGCTGCTTCTCATGACAAGGGGCTGGTTCTGTTTGCTGTCTCCACAACACACAGCTCCAGGGCTGAGCAGAAACAAAGGCTTGAGGACACCAGGAGCCTGAACTGTCTGCGTGCCAAAATTAATGTGCAGCGCCTCAAATCTGCTCATTTAGGAGTTCATAAAATGTAAAGCACTTAAGGAGAGGAGAAAGGAAAGCTGTAAGGAGAGCAGTGTGGTCCAGGAGTATCCCATGGATTCTCAGTGTACTTTCCAAAACCCAGTTATCTTGTGGAGACAGCTTCCTAGCAAGGAGCATTTGTTGACTGCATATATTTCTGTCTGCAGACATAAAAATTTCACTCAGCCCTGCGTTTGAAGGGAAGAAGAGCAGCTGAGAAAACATTTGCCCTTTTTCAAAGAGCTTTATTTACTTTGGGATCAGAGTGATTCACCATGGAGGCACCAGCCAGAGCTGGAGGCAAAGCTACATTTTGCCTTGAAGAGAGAGTTAAGGATTATATCAAAAGTGGAATTTAATCCTGCCATCTTTCACTTGGAAGATTTAGCAAAGTGTCTCCAATTTACTCCAGAAACTTCTCGAAGTGATGTCCTCAGGCTGTGAGGGAGGGAAATACTGGGAGATTGTCTGAAGGAAGCCAGACATGGGCATGCCCTCCCTGCCCTGTTGCCATTGTAGAGCTGAACATTCCCATCCATGGATGGATGGATGGATGGATGGATGGATGGATGGATGGATGGATGGATGGATGGATGGATGGATGGATGGATGGATGGATGGATGGATGGATGTAGAGCTGAGCATTCCCATCCCATGACCAGAAACCAAGGGAAGAAGGAAGAGTGGAGCAACCAAGAGACTGGACAAGGTGATTTGACACCCTAGACCCAGCCTAGGACAGCACAGTTGGCCTCTGTATTTGCAGGATGTGTCACTCTCAGGGTGACTCTGTAGAGGGAGGCTCTTCCTTCCCCAGAGGCTTGGTGGCCGCAGTGGTGGCTTTGGGACAGGCTAGCGCTGGGACAGGAGCTCCTTGGAGATGTGGGTTAGTGCTGGCCTTGGCAGTGCTGGCCTCTCAGCTGGACTCTATGATCTCAGAGGGCTTTTCCCACCTCAGTCATTCCATGATTCCATGATTAATCCCATTTTGCATGGCTGACAGCTCCTGGAAGTGGCCACTGCCGGATCAGGAGAGGCAGAGAGAGCAGAGCAGGGTTAACCTGGCCCCTTAAAATGTGCAGTTAAGGGGGCAGCTGTGAGAGCCTGGTGTGATGGAGAGCAGTGGCCTCTCCTGGGGAGGCTCCAGCACTGATTCCCACAGTCTGGAGCTCCAGGAGGTGGGGAAAATCCCAGGGCTGTGTCCCTGCAGAGCTCTCGTGCACGTCACCATCTCAAGGGGCCCCTGGGTCCCAGACAGAGGTGTGTATACACAGCACAGACAAATGGGATTTACAGATTTACAGGCACCAGCTTCCTGGCCTTACTTTCCAGCAGCAGGAGTGTCAAGAGTGCACAGAGAAGACTGAGAAAAACAGCTCTAAAAGGGGAAAAACATTTGCAAATGTACTCCTGGGAGAACATAAGGAGTAGGTTTAGAAGAAAAAACCCGACACCTTCATCTCTTCCTTTAGGAACAGTTCAACCTGCTGAAAATACATTATTTGACTCAAAAACAGTCTGGGAACTTAAACATTACCCCTATCCCTGTAGCTCCAGCCTCTCCCAGCCAGCTCTAATGCCCACAGGCAACAGCATGATGCTGAGGAGACCCACCACACACTGGGATGGTCCATTTTTTGCTGAAATGTTTGTAATTAAGAGCTCTGGCTCCCTGATGATGTGTGTCCTATAAAGTACTAAAAATAAAGCCATTAAATAAAGGAGATACTGTTGCAACTCCTGAAAAACTAAACAAACCGGGGAAAAAAAAGGCATTTTAGAAGGAAGCAGTTTGGGCTGCCTTTCCAGGCCTGGGATGCTGTTCTGCAGGTACAAACATGGATTTGTGAATGCAGCTGAAGCCATGGAGTGGAGTTATCCACACAAACTCAAACCCTAAATGAAATCTGGTGTTTGTGCCCTTTGGATGGCAGCCACGCTGCTTTCCCAGCCAACACCATACTCCAGAAAGTAAAATGGATGCAAGAACATACTTGTGTCCATTTTTGATAATTCCCACTTTAGCTTCCTGCTTTTAGCCAGCACAGCCTCAAGAGCAGCTGCTGATCCTCCAGCTCTGCCCTCTGCCCAGCCTGCTGGGATACTGGGATACTGGGATGTTGGGATGTTTGGATGCTGGGATGCTGGGATGTTGGGATGCTGGGATGCTGGGATGCTGGGATGCTGGGATATTGGGATGTTGGGATATTGGGATGTTGGGATATTGAGGTGTTGGGATGCTGGGATGTTGGGATATTGGGATGCTGGGATGTTGGGATGCTGGGATGTTGGGATATTGGGATGCTGGGATATTGGGATGCTGGGATGTTGGGATATTGGGATGCTGGGATGTTGGGATGTTGGGATATTGGGATATTAGGATGTTGGGATGTTGGGATGTTGGGATGTTGGGATGCTGGGATGCTGGGATGTTGGGATATTGGGATGTTGGGATGTTGGGATATTGGGATGTTGGGATGTTGAGATGTTGGGATATTGGGATGCTGGGATATTGGGATGCTGGGATGTTGAGATATTGGGAGATTGAGATGTTGGGATGCTGGGATGTTGGGATGTTGAGATACTAGAATATTAAGGTGTTGGGATACTGGGAGGTTGGGAGATTGGGATGTTGGAATATTGAGGTATTGGGATGCTGGGATGCTGGCAGTGGTGTTGCAATGGTAGCAGCCACTATCCCAGGTTGCTCCAAGCCTCACCCAACCTGGCCTTGGACACTTCCATGGATGGGGCAGCCACAGCTTCTCCGGAGAACAGTGCCAGAGCCTCCCCACCACCCTAATATCAAATCTAAACCTGCCCTCTAAATGATCCTTTTCCATCCTGTAATCTGTGAAATATCTTCTGAAGACTGTGACAGAGAACACAAGCAAGGATGCCATGCAATATTTCCTCATGAAGGCAACATAACTAGACACACGTGGCTGCTTGAAGGTGGCAGTGCCAGGTGTCAGATGGCAGCATCTCCAGGACTTTGGGGGGAGATGGATTTCCACCTCTACCCAGCTGCCTGTTTCCCTGATGCTTGTATATGTTTGGGTTTTGGAGCTCAAAAATATATGTCTATGTTTGTATATAAGTATATATTTGTATCTTCCCCACAAAAGAAAAGGTTTTTCAAAAGAGCCACTGTTCAAAAGCTGCAGGGGTTTGGTGGGGATGGATGGATGGATGGATGGATGGATGGATGGATGGATGGATGGATGGATGGATGGATGGACGGACAAGGCTACCCTGACTGGCTGATCTGAATAAGAGATTTATTTTGCAGGAATTGTGCACACAGTGGTAGCTCCCCAAACAAGCTGCTGGCTTGGTACAAAGCACGGCATCACCAAAATGTTACCACACCATGCAAAGCTTCACCCAAAAATGGGGTACAAAGGGCTGGTGGTCTGAAGAGGTGGGAATAAAGCAGGAGAATAATGCAGGCGGGAATAATGCAGGAGAATAATGCAGGTGGGAATAATGCAGGAGAATAATGCAGGTGGGAATAAGTCTCTGTCCAGGCTCTGGAGGGAGGCTGGTAACACCAGATGCAGGTGGGTTGAAACCCAAAGGGAGGAGCAAGCTGTTCCCCTGGTGCCATTCAATTTAGAAAATCAGCCAGGCTGTGTCTGGCAGAGTGACAAAACTCCTTGTTTCATGACTCATTTCAGGAGAACAGCTTTGGTAAGCAATAATTTTGCACTTCCGTGACTTCAGAGGGTGTAAACTAAAAAAAAAAAAACAACAAAAAACCCCAAACAAAACGAACAAACAAAAAAAATCACAATAAAACACAAAAAAAAAACCCCAAAACAAAACCAAACCAAACACAAAACCACCCCATGAACTGAGCCCTGCTGAGAACAGGCCAGAGGGCTTAGCTGTGTGCTCGGAGCCAGGAGTGGGGCACGCTGCTGCCCCTGTGCCTCGGGGCACGCCAAGCCAGGCAGAAATGGAAGTGCCTCAGCAAAGCCCAGGCTGGCTCCACAGCAGGCTGGCTGCTGTCAGAGCAGGTGGCTGGGAATGCAGGGCAGGAATTGGGGCTGAGGATGTCTCCTCCCACTCACCTGCTCTGTGACTCAGCCCGGTGAGCTCATCCCGGCAGGCAGGAGGGGGCTGCCAGCCCGGCTGGGTGGAAATGCTGCCCCAGGAGATGCTGACCTGCACCTCTGACGCTGCCTTGGAAGTGGGAGCCCGAGCTTCACAGTGCTCAGCAGTGCACCGAGCTGGGGGAGAGCCCTTGTGTGGGGTGCCAAGGAGGAGGAGTAGCACATTTCCCTATTTCCAGCCTTCCCTTTCCTGTTCCTTCAGGCACAACAAAATCAGCGAGGGCAAGGCAGCCAGCATGCCTGTGCAGCACCGGTAATCTTGTTTTGTCGCCCTGGAGGGCTCTGAGTGAAGCCATAAGAGCTCCACAGGGGGGATCTCATGGGCTTTCAGCATCTCTGCAGCAGCACGATGGGCACACACTGCACAAAGTTTCCTCCCACCTCCGCTGGGAACATCCCCAGTTTCACCACCTCACTTTTTGGTGCCACGACAAGCATCCATAGGGATCACTGATACCAAAAGAATGAGAGACTGCCACGCAAAGCGCTGGCACTCTAATTCGTTTTCAAAGAAAGATTGTTTTCTTTCCACTTCCATCTTGAAAGCAGAAATTTTGAAACCCAAGAGAGCACCACTAGCCCACCCACCGGGATTTTGCTCTTCACTGCTCCCTCCGTACACGGCTTTTCTTTCTCAGCTGCCTCTGAGCAGCCTAGGAGATGAAGAGGAGCTTTGGAAAGGGTAGCTGAGGCTGCAGCCTGGGCTGCTGCTGCCCTCTCCTGGGTCCAAGGTGGCCAAGAAACCAAGAGATTATTTTTTTTTAGAGAGATCCCTGCAAGCCGGCGTTCATGTCACCCTTGGCAGATCCTCCTTCATCCCTGCAGGGAGCAGCACTGGAGGGTGCCAGGCCCAGGGATGCTGCCCAGGCTGGCACGGGGCTGGCCTGGCTGTGCCATTGGAAGGCCTGATTTGTTATCAGATCCCTTCAGGAATCCCAGCACAATTTATGGCAGGGCAATGGATGGTCAGCTTGGAGTGCAGGGGTGCAGCTGTGCTGACCCAGTGCTGTGGGAGCTCGGGGTTTCTCACCTCATCTGCTGCCTGTTCTGTCCAGGGTGGTTTTATTTAGATTAAACTAAAAAGCCTTCTAAATAAGAGGTTATGGGTGATTCCTTGTGCTGCAGACAAGTTCCCAGCTCTGCCCCTGAGCTTGGCCCCACTGCCAGCTGGAACTGAACCTCATCTTGCATCTTTTGCTCTGTTTTAGCCAGGCTGACCCTGCCCAGGGCCCTCTCCTGGCCAGAGGGAGGCACCAGCCAGGGGAGCACCCAGCCCTTCAATGCAGGGGGATCTCCTGCTTCTACAACCAAGGAGACACCCTCCTTCCAAAATCTGAGCCTCTGGGGTCCTGTTTCTTGCCTCTCCAAAAAGTGGCCAAGAAATCATAAAAAGCTGGAGGGATTTGGGTTGGAAGAGACCTTAAAGACCACCTAGTTCCACCCTCCTGCCATGGGCAGGGACACCTCCCTCTGGTAGGCTGCCTGCCTCAGGACTGCAGGTTCCTCAGGTTCTCCAGACAGAAAATCCTGTGTAGGTGACCCGTGGTTGGGAGTAGTCCATGAGCACCTAGAGAACAGCAGAACACAGGGATAACAGACAGTTACTGCCATAGCTAATGATAAGAGGATGATGGAGCCTCCCCTGAAGCTCTGAGAGCCTTTAATTCAGCAATTGGCTCCTGGTTTCAGGAGCTACTTAAAGGCTTCTAGCAGTGTTAGTGCCTTGTGAGAGGCTGGGAGCTCAGTGTTGCAGGGCTCCGAGGCTCTGGGCTGTTGGTGGAACCCCAGCTCCCTTCTCACTGGGGGACAGGAGGAGGTGGGCTCAGTGGTCTCCCTCCTCCTGCAGCCTGCCAGGAGTGGGAGGCTTGGAGTCACCAACACAGACCCACATCTCCCAGGAAAGCCAGCACAAAGCAGAGAGAAGCCCTGGGAAACAAGCTGTGCCTGAAGCCCTCCCTGCCACAGAGTGTCCAGCCCACAGGCATGAACCACGTTTGGGCACCAGAGACCTCTGCAGATGTGCTGCCACCAAACCCCGTGGTGGCCAGAAGCAGCAGCTGGACATCCACGAGGTGGTGCCAGACCAGTGTGAAGGGAGCTGGGTGTCCTGCACACCCCCAGGTGGAGGTTCCTCACTTTTCCTCACTCACCAGCCCAGATCTTGCTTGCCTGATCTTTTTGGTTGTTGTTCTGTTTTGTTTTGGTGTGGTTGTTTTTGGTTTCTTTTTTTCCCTCTGGGGTTGACTCATATTGAAGTTGGCACCACACATGGAGCCACTTGTGTTTCTCCAGGTGTTTAAGAGCCGAATCAAGAGCCAAATCACCCCACTTATTGAAAACATGGAGTGTTTGAAGAGCAGGGCAGGAGAGGAGATGTGATGTGACCTGGCAGAGCCAGCTGCCAAGCAGAGGCTCGAGGCCACCACCATGGGCCCTGGGACGTGGGCCAGGGGGCAGCTGTGCCTCACTGCCCCTGGTGGGCCCTGCAGCACCTCCGGCCTCAAGTTCTGGCCCTGTCAGCCCTGCCAGAAGAACGAGCTGCGTGGGCAGTAATTCTTCCCCAAAACGCTCTTCCAGGCAGCAATGGAAAACTCTGTCATGGGCTATTAAATATGAAGCCCCTGAGCCACAAATCCTGCCCCAGTCGGAAGTGCCAGACTATTTATACACTCCCATGGAAGAGCCAGAGCAGACCCTTGGCTGTCTCTGTTGCTTTTTGAACGTTTTCCAGTCCTGCTATATGCTTCCAAGACAGGGAGAGCAGAAATGTGCTCCATGAATTATGGATGTGTAAAGGCTTGTAATGATCCTCTCCCTTTTACAGGCTCCTCTTTTCCAAATGATTTTTAACCTGTGCCTCTTGGACCATCTGGTAACTCCAAACTCTCATTCCGGGGAGGGGAGAACTTGGGGCACATTAGAAAAACCATGAAAAGAAGAAAATAGGAAAAAACACATTTTTTGTTTGGTTTCCATTTTTTGTTTGAGTTCCATTTTTTGTTTGGTTTCCATTTTTTGTTTTTGTTTAACCATTCAATACCAGCTGTCATTTTATTGTTTGCTTACCCCGTGTCACAGATTGTTGATGGGCTCTTTACCACAACGACCACAGAGAGGTGGAAGCTGTGAGCTGGAGGATTGAACACCAGCACCAAGGTTTTTCCCAGCCTGAATAGATGAATCCTCAACAAAATGGTTCTTCATTGTTCACCATCTCTTCTTACTCCTCTTCATCCTCCCCTGTGGCTGGGAGGAGTGGGAGGAAGGCAGGAGGCAAATGGTGTGGGAATATGGGAGGAGGGGACCAGGGTGGTCAGTCCTGGGGATGAAGCAGTGGCCTGAGCCATTCCTGGTGCTGGGGGCAGTGGTGGCAGCTGCAGCAAGTGCTCCCCATCCCATGGAATGTTGGAGCATGTCCTAAGAGGGCACATCCCTGTGCCTGGAAGCAGCATCTGATGGGGCAGGAGGTGAGAAGGGAGCACACATGCTTCCCTCCCTGCTTCCCCTCCATCTCCCCAGCTCCTGGCAAATGCTGGTCCAGCGCCTGCTCTGCTGGGAGGCTGCAGGCAGGACACTGAGCAGCTCTGGTTTGTCCCTCAGCCTCAGGGTGGGGACAAGTGGGACCAGGCATCCAGGGCAGCTCCATCCCCTCTGCATGGAGCATGAGGACAGGGAGGGGTGACACACAGCAGGATCAAATGAGGACCAAATTCTTGGTGTCCTAAGTGATAGAAGCCAGTGAGGTATCAAACCCTTTGGGGCTTGAACCTTTTTGTCCCACACTGAAAATTGGAACAGAAAAACCCCTCTACCCAACCTGTCCCTTTGGTAAGAGCAGCATGAGAGACATCCTTGGGGCCCCAGCCCTGCCCACAGTAAGATTTGCAGGGCCAGGGTCAGGGTTGTGGTGTGCCAAGATGCTTGAGGAAGGCTTTGAAAGGCTTTGCTTTATCTGCTCATCCTCATCCTCACCATGCATAATTGGTCCCAGCTCTTTGCCCCCTGGGCCATCTGCCTGCCGGCCGCGCTGCCGGTGCCCCGAGTTCCCCTGGCTCCATCCTGAGCCCCAGGACTCAGCCTGCTGAAATCCCCACTGGGGTGGGATTACCAGGCACTGTCTGGAGCTCAGATCACCTGGGTTTTGCACTCTTGGGCAGAGGACAGAGCTTTGTGGAAAATAAAGATGGAATAGGTTGGGAGTGTAAGATGTCTCCTGAGGCTAAACAGCTGGTTTAGCTCCTTGAAGGCTCCATGCCAGAGGAATTGGTTTTGCTGGATGTTTTAGAGCCTGCTTTGCCCTGCCTGGGCTGGGAGACAGCCACACTTCCCCATGCAGCTTAATACTTCAGGCAGGATGGCAGAGCAGCCTAAGGAGCCATTAGCACTGTGGCTGGCAGCCAGCAGGGGATGCAGGGGAGCTGGGGTGGGTGTGTAAAAAGCATCATGGCACACAAGGCCCTTTCATCTCTCCACTGCCACATCTAGGGATGGGCTGTGAAAATAAGCTGGAAGAGAAAATGTGTCAGAGTATCTCCAGCAGCATCACACCAGCCCCCTGCACAGGAAGGGCTGGGAGCCCCTGGACCCTGGCTCAGCCCAGCTAAAATTGAGGCCAATGGCACGGGGAGTTCTGGGGTGTTTGAGTTTTTCTCCAGCCTGTCAGGAGAAACACAAACCCTCCAGCTGAATCAAGTCCTCACAGAACAGCCCTTGTCCTCCACCCACCTCCTTCATCTTTCTGCAAACGCTGAATTTTTCCCAGCCTAGCAATGGGGACAATGGGGGAACCACTGCCAGTAGCTTGTGGAGGGGCTGTCCTGAGAGGTCCCCACCAGCTTTAGCCCTGCTTGATGACAGGCACTTGGGTTTCCAGGGGAGTGGAGAACTCACTGAGAAACCCTGGGAAGAGGAAATATTAAATTGCACCTACTGGGCAGAATCCACCCCCATTCCAAATGGATCCTCTCATGGGATGCGACTTTGTGAACGCCACGGTACCATCCACACCCAGCAGCAACAAATCCAGAACTGGGGAGAGGGCAGGGGGGCTGTGGAGAGAGCAGCCCTGCTGCCTTGGTCCCAGCTCCAGACACACCATGCTGCAGGCCCCAGACGCTGAGCTGTAGCCTGGACCACTACAGACCCCAGAAGCACATCCAGGGGCTCCTCCCAGCCCTGGCAGCATCCCACGGCGCAGGCAAAGCAGGAGCCCAGGCAGTCAGGGAGGAACAGGAAGCAAGATCCTTTATTGTACACAGTACAGAATGTAATGCAGCTTTGCAGGAGATACATAGCCCTGCTTGAATAAAGATATTTCAAATCAGTCCTCAGATTAACTCCTTCTGCACTGCAGACCTGCCACACTGAGCGAATGGTTAAAAACCTGTCCCCCAAGGTGGGGTTCCCAAAACCAAATGCTCCCCATGGGTACAGGCCACTGCAGCCACCATGGGGAGAGCAACCAAGTCACTGTAGAGTTAATCTTCATACTTCCCAAAAAAAAAAAAAAAATCAGGCCAAAAAAAAAAAAAACAACCAGAAAAAAAAAAACCAAAACCAAACAAAAATTCCAACCAAAGCTAACTAAAGAAGAGAAAAAATTCCTATACAGCATTTACAACAAAACATGTAGCCTGGTGCAGGGGAGGCAGGTGTGGATATATGAATGGTGGAGGAGTGTTAAGAGGTGCAGCGAGGGGTGGGGGGAGCTGGAGAGAAGTGGGGTATTGAGGAAGGGGGGTGGGGGACCCCCCATCCCTGCCCACCTCAGCCTTGCAGCCCAGCTCCGAGGCCATGCCGAGCAGGGGGAGCGTAGCTGAGCCAGTATTGGGATTCAGGCCTGGCTCCCCTGGGAAAGAGGACTGGAGCAGTGAAATGGAGTGGACCAGATCCTTCGGCAGCCATCCCAGGAAGCCACGGGCATCGAGGGCTCCTCCTGCCACCAGGAAAGCCACTGGGGTGTCCCCAGGGGCTCCAGGGACAGCAGCCGAGCTGCAAAAAATAGCTTTGCCTTAAAATACAAAAAATCTACAAAAATCAGTTTAGAAACCTTTAGTATTTTCCTAAAACATCCCGAAAAAAAAAAAAAAACAACGAAGAGGAAGTTAGTGTCAGGGTCTCCTCCCCCAAAATGCAACCCATGGCCCACAGCCAGAGCTGGGGAGGATGGAGGGCACGGAGAGGATGCAGGAGGTTCTATGGGAACAACAGGAGGTTATTTGGGGAGGGGGCTCAGGAAGAAGGCAGAAGGCTCCTCGGGGTTGGGGTAGGATGCTGCGCACATCAGCCCCGGGGTGCTGGCCCGGGTGGCCCCCCCGCATCCCTCCTCTCTCTCTGTGCAAATCAAAGCCCTTTCCACCACACAAGGCAGCTACGCGGATTGTGCTCGATGCAAAGCAGATTGTCGCGACAATTGGCTCGGCAGCCACGCAGCCCAGCCCTGGGGCACGGCCAGAGCCAGGGCCTGGGGAAGAGAATGCAACTTTAGGCTCCTGGTGCCCCAAGACATCACACTGATGCACGGCAGGAGGTGCCAGCCACGGGCAGTCCTGTGCACTAGCCCTTGGAAAGGAAGGGTGGGAATTCGGCGGCGACACACGTGGGGCGTTTTAAATTCCTCGAATTTGCGTGTGCACCCATGCTGTTTTGTCGTTGGGGTTTGGTTTTGTGGTTTTTTTTTTTTTTTTTTCCCTCTTATGGACAGCCAAAAATATTCTTTAGAAAACCGCGTTTGCCCCAGGTGCATGCGCTAGTGCCAATGGCTCTGCCAGCCGGCCGAGTCAGTAGGCGAAGCCCTCCGCGTAGGGAAGGCTCCCACAGGGATCCATCTCCAGGAGGAACGCAGGGCTGTCCTCAAAGTGTGTCAGGGGCACCGTCTCCTCCTCTGGCACTGGGCAGTCCGGCTCTGTCTTCAGGAAAGGGCGCTGGTTGTCGGGATAGGCCATGGAAAAGAGGGCGTCGGGGTCACAGACGAATTTATAGACGTACCGCTCGCCGGCAACCTGCAGGGAGGACAAAGGGGTGAGGGGTGCCCTGAGCATTTCCCTGCCCTGGGGGAGCATCACACACCTCACATTGGACCTGATCCCTGTGCTGCTGCACCCTGGGACAGCAGGGGAAGGTCACACCCTGCTGTGGCCTCACCTTCTGCATGATGCCCTTCTCGTAGTAGTAGCGCAGGGAGCGGCTGAGCTTGTCGTAGTTCATGGCTGGTCGGTTCTTCTGGATGCCCCAGCGCCGTGCTACCTACAGGGAGAGAGGCGGCAGCCATCAGGGCTCCAGCCAGGGCTGGAACAGGGATCCTCACAGGGAATCACAACTGAAATGTGGCTAGAGGCTGGGTTTGAGGGGGCTGGGGCAGCTGGAGCGAAGGTGTCACTGTGGTCTGGGAGTGGTTCCCTGCCTGCCATGATAAATGCTCCGGCTGTGACCGCACAGCCACTGCCAGATCAGCGGCCAAATCAAAAGTCATTTCATTAGGCAGAGCCTGCCAAAAAAACTGCTTCAAAATACCACAATTTCCGTGCATGGCGCAAGAGATATTATGGGAAATTACCCACAATGCGCAGCTCAGGGCTGCCTACAGCTGCTCTCAATTACTCCCCAAACAGCTCCTTCCTCTGTGTCACCCTCCCGTGGAGCCGTGTGCTTCCAGCACAGAGCTGCTGCTGGAAACCCAGGGCAAAGGATGGGAGCAGCTTGGGAAGGAGGGAGCTGTGGCAGAGCAGCAGAACTCAGCAAGGCACAGTACAGAGGCAACAGCACCACGGCTGGTGACCACTGCCAGCTTTGGGAGCCAGCACGTGCCACGCCAACAGGCAGTGGAAGGTACTAAAGGAAGGATCCACTTCTGCATCCCCACAGGCACTCCCCCAGCTCCAGGGCAGGACCTCTCATACCTCTTCAGGCTCGATCAGCTTGAACTCCATGCCCCGGCCGGTCCAGGCGATGAAGTGGGCGTTGGCAGGGTCATCCAGGAGGGTGACCAGGAACTGCCAGAGCTGCAGGGAGCCACGCCGCTGGTAGGGAGGGCCCTCACGGTACAGGGTGGGCTCCTGCTTCACTTTACCTGCTCACACAAAGAGACACCTGGTTAAACAGCCTGGCTCTGGCCCTCTCCCAGGCTGTGTCACCAGCAGGAGATGTGTACAACAACACGGGTCATCCCTGTGCTGAGACACCTGAGCAGGATTGGGCCATGGGGTGGGAGAGGTGCTGGGGATGGTGCTGCAGGCAGGTAGGTGTCAGTGACAGAGATGGAGCATGGCTGTGATGCCAAGCTGCCACGTGGGATGATGCTCAGCAGCTCTCGAGAGCATGGTGCCAACACTGCCTGGCTTTATGAGCCAGGCACTGCAGATCCCAGCGCCCCCACATCTTCCTCCATGAGCCCCAGTTCCCCTGCAGGCTCCTCTGGGGCCAGAGTCTTACCCTCCAGCCTCTCGGGTACCACGCATGTGTCATCAAAATACAATCGTGTGTCCTTTTCGTATGAAAATCCTGTGGGGAAAAGACCCTTCGTGAGCACAGGGCCCCTCCACCACCCTGGCTGGACCCCAAAAAACCCTGCCTTGGCTGAATCCAGCTCAGGACCCCATCCACAAGCTCTGGGAGCTGACCTGTTCCCAGTTCCTTCAGTGGCTGAGTGCTGTGCAGCTCTGCCCCCCTCCCTGCTCCCAAACCCTATTGGCAGCTCTGCATTATCCCACATTCCATGGCACTGCTGTGCCCCCACAGGGGCTGCTGGCTGCTTTTGGGGATGATGCCAGCACATGTGGCTCTCATGGGCCCCAGGGGCTCTCATGGGTTTTTTCTGGGTGCCCAGGGAGTGCTGCCTGCCACAAGGGAGGGATGGGGGTCATGACAGGGGGACATTTGGGGAGTCACTCACCGTCATGGCTGTTGGGGAAGACATTCCCCCGTAGGTACGAGGACTGGCAGTTAGGCACTTCTGAGGGGGAAATGAAATTACATTAGGGCTGTAAACCCTCTGGGTGCCACCGTGGATTTGGCAGCATGCTCTTTTACCCCAAGCATGTCCTGCAGTGAAGTTTGGGAACCTTCCCCCCTCCCCATGCTCCCTGATCTACTACATCCAACCCTCAACACTGGGGAAAAGAAACCCAGTATGATTTGGGATGGCACTGGAATTTAGACTGGAGCAGCTCAAGTTTTCACAGGCCCTACATGAAGGGAGGCACTGCTGCACCTCCCCTACCATCTGCTTGGCTGTGCCACCCTCCATCCCGAGGTTGGGGTATTTTTAGGTCCTAAGGCGATTAGAGGATTTTTCCGTGATGCTGCTAGGGTCCAGCAGCCAGCAATCACAGCTGGCCCTCGGCCAGAGCCAAGGGGGGACCCACCAGGCACTGTGGGGCACCCCAGTGTGGGGCTACAGCCCTGACCACACCACTGGCATCAGGTGAACTCCTGCTGTATCCTCTGGCTTTGGGAAAGGAGGAAAGAAAATGGCCAAGCAGTATCCCAGCACCCCCAGGAGCTCCAGGGTGACACAGCACCCACTCCCTGAGGCTCAACCCTACCTCTGATGTCACTGAAGCCCACCCTGGCTGTGCCCTGACCCACACCCACCTGAGTCAATGCAGTAGTCCCGGGGCTCCTGCTTGATGCCCATGGGGGGCTGGAAGCTGTGCCCGGGGGGCCGGGCAGGCCAGGGCCGCCGTGCTCGTAGAGAGGGTCGTGGTACTCCTGCTTGAATCCCTGAGGGGGGCGGGGGGCAGCAGGGCCCAGGGGCTCCGACAGCTGCCGGTGGTACAGGGGGCGGCCGTCCCCGGGGACCCCGGCCTGCGGTGGGAAGGGGTGGCAGGGCTCCGACAGCTGCCTCTGAAACCTGGGGGGAAGGACGTGGCATTACTGAGGGGTGGGAGTCAGCTCCCACCCCTAACCAGAGCTGCCTGACAGCTGGGGTGGCTCCTCAGAAGCACAGGCACCACAGGGTGCCGAGAAGCCCTCTGCCCCTCTAAGCACTGAGGAACCCAAGATGGAACAGCAGCGTAACACAGTGAAGCACTCTGGCCTTCTGGAAAGGAATGAGAAAAGGACCAAGAAGCCACCCCCCAGTGCTGATATCTCTGTAAAGCAGTAAAATCAGTGCCCAGCGTGGGGGGCAGGGGCCAGGGATGCTGATCAGGGGTGGGCGCTTACGCAAAGCCAAATCCACGGCGCAGCTCCAGCCGGCTGCTAATCCGCCCACGCAGTTGGGATTAAACCTTGAACTCGGCAGCAGGGAGCACTATTTTGGGCTCCGTGGTGCTGCCACCACTGCTCTGAGAGGTGGCAAAGGGTGAGGGACCATCCCGAGGGGGTGCTGCCACATCCCCTCGTCCTCCTCCGGCACCTTGAAAGGTGATCTTGGATCTCCGTGCCGGCTCCTCTCAGCCGGCCCTGCACCATTTGCCTTTGTAACCCGAGCCCTCCCAGCTGCCGGGCTGGGATTACTCCATTTCCGAGCCATGTCCCTCTGCCCTTCCTGAATGAAACCCAAGCCCCGTGCTGGCACCGTGCTTCCCAAGGGGTCGCAGCCAGCCCCCTGCACAGCATGAAGGTCACACGGAGCTTTGCTGGGGAGGGATGCTTGCCTGCTTGGATGGGCACATTCACACTCCAAGGGCTTCCCTGGCCCCACTGCACGGCCTTTGCCAGGCGGCCACATCTTGTCCCATGCCCACAGGGGTGACACGGTGGCTGTCACAGCAAAGGACATGCAGAAGCCACAAGCAGAGCACCCACAGGAGCAAACCCAGGGTGAGGGAAGGGACTGGCAGAGCCTCCACGGACGTGGGAGTGATGGGGAGTGAAGCCACAGCCTGGAGAGGAAGGAGGGAACAGGGGGTCTCCCACCACAGCCCACAAAATCATGGTGATGCCATGGGGAGCTCTGGACCACACCCAGCCTGGGGTGCACACAGGCAGGACAGAGATGGGCACAGCTCCACAGCCCAACAGGGCTCAGGAGGCAGAGCTGCAGTGGGTGGGAAGGAGGAGAGCAGAGCCCTGACTCAGGACCAGCACCTGCGGGAACTGGGGAGGATGCAGGAGTCAGCCTCTGCCTCCCCTGCCCTTTCCAAGAGGGGGGCAAAGGCTCTGCCCAATGCTCAGGGACTGGAAGAAGCAGGAGAAAGAGAAATGCTTGTGCCTTTGTCCCCGGGCTGCAGCTGCAGTCGGTGGGACAAACGTTGTCGGCTGTGGTCCCACGCAGCAAAACTTGCCACTTCCTTCTGGGATCTTGTGGCTCTTTCTCCCTTACGCTTCAGGACCACCGACCCACCCCAAGAGTGCCCACAAAGCCCAGAGCACCCCCGTGGCCGCTGGGGGCTGCCTTACCTGTGCTCTGCGGGGAATTGGTTCTCAGACATCATCTTTGGCATGTGGATGGGCGGGTGTGGCGGCCTCGGCACGGCGAAGGGCGGCTGCTGCCGCTGCTCCTGCAGCGCCTGGGGGCCCGGGGTGGCCCCGTGAGCGGCCCCCGGCCCGGCGGGGCCCGGCGGGGGCAGCGCCGGCCCGGGCTGCGCGGGGGACACCGGCGTGGCGGGCGGCGTTAATGGCTTGAACCCGGCGGGGGGTTTCCTGTCGTAGGCACTGCCAAGGGAAAGGGACCGGGGCATGATGGTGACACCGAGGGACAGCAGCCCCCGAGGGCCCTGCAGGCAGCGGAGTGCCCGGGCTACCTACCAGCAGTTGTAGAGGCACTTGTCCCCATAGCCGGCACACAGAGCCTGCTCGTGGCTGCAGGAGGACAGCTCCGAGGACGGGCTGGGCAGCTCCCGCTTGATCTTGGCCGGAGGTGGGGCGTGCAGGACCACTGCAGGGACACCGAGGAGGACACAGGCTCACGCACAGGGGACAGGGCCATGGGAGCATCACCCCTGCAAGCATCAGCTCTGTGCTTGGGAGCAAGGGGCTGAGTTATGCCCTGGGAGCGCTCAGCAGCTGAACCGGGGCGATGCGGTGCCCTGCCAGACCCCAGCACTGGCTGAGACGTGAGCCAGGGTGGGCAGAGCTGGGACAGTCACAGCAGCCCGGGACATTGCTCTCAGAAGGGCTACAAGGGCTGTGAGGCAGCTCAACAACAGCCTTAGATCAGACATGAGCTATCACCAGCGCCTCGGTGAGTGGAGGCACTCACTGCCCAGGCACCACAGGCAGTGCCTGTGACACAGAGCAGGGGGTGACAGACTGGAGCTCCAGGGCCTCACAAACACCAACCCACTCGCCCTCACAGGGGCATACCCACACCATAAACTTGCCCTCAGAGGGCCATACCCACTCGCAGAGCTTTCAAGTGGGATCCACCTTCCCACAGCCCAGGTGGTCCAATGGGATCTAGTCCTGGGGTCCCACAATTGTATGAGCTCAAGTGACAAACATCCCATTAAACCCAAATCCTCTCCACCCACTCCCAAGCTCACTTGCTATATATATAATTATAAACTGAGTAATATACGCTTAAGCTAATTAATTTCTAAAAGCAGGCGCCCTAGGAAAGGGAAAGCGCCTCAGAGCTCTGTACCTAAATAGTGCCTCAGAGGAGAGCCAAGACTAATCGGAAGTGGAGTATTAGCTTCATGTGAAGCCTAAACACAGCCCAGCTACACTGGAGAGGAGCAAATAGCTCCAGGACAACTGTTCACAGCTTGCCAGGTAATTAGCTGCTCCCCTAATTTGTCAAAACCTTTAAAGAGCTGCTGACTCCCCTCTCTACCCATCCCCCCCTCGAAAGGCCTCAATACAGCTGGTACCAAGGGCATAAACCCCCCCCTCCACCCGAGAAGGATTTGAAACACAAAGCCCAGCGCTGAGCCAGCACAGCCCCCCGCACGCCTTCCACCCCAGCCGGATTTATCCCACTCCTCCTTCCCCCCTCCCCAGCCAGCTTTTGCCACTCTCAGCACTTCCAGCCCTAAAAGGGGGCCGGCAAGGCAGCAGCAAAGCACAGGCACCCCGTGAGCCATGGGAAAGCAAAGGGGAACTGGCTTTGGAAAGGCTCCAGCTGCCTATCGTGGGCATGGCTCTCCCAAACAGGCTCCGTGTTGTTGGAGCGAGTTGTTTTTCCGCCAGCCGTACAATGGGGTCTGGTTATTCATTGAAAGAAAAAAAAAAAAAAAAAAAAAAAGCCTCCAGTCCCCGAGCAGGCACCACCCTCCATTCACAAACACTTCGCAGCGCTCCATTCATGTGGCTGAGGGAGGAAAAAAAAAAAAAAAAAAAAAAAAAAGAAAGGAAAAATTTCCCCAGAGCTTAGCACTGCCATTCAAAAAAAAAGGGAAATGAGCCTTAAGATCCTAACAGAGACCAGCTGTCCAAGCCGGGGCTCTGTGCAACGTTTGGATTCCTTACACAAACACGGCGGGGCCGGCCGGCGCTGCTCAGCACGACGGGCTCCCGTGCCAAGCTCACGGCCAGCCAGGCTCTGCAGGAGGCTGGGGGGCACTCAGGGGCAGATTTTGGGGGGAAGGAGCTGGGTTTGGGTGCCCAGCAGCGAGCAGCCAGCTGGGAGGAGCTGCCCTGCCCCAGCACCCCACACCTCAAAGGAACAGCGGGTGCACAGGCGCTTTTACCCTTTCCGGTCCTGCCCTGGGCACTGTAATTAAAAGCTAAAAAAAAAGATAGAAAAATACTCAGAGGGAGCAGCTCAGCTCTAGAGAGGGCTGGAGCAGATGTGTCAGCAGATCCACACCAAGGCTGAGCCACGGCAGCAGCGAGGACACCCGAGGGTGCCTGGCAGCCCCTTTGGGCTGTGTCAGCCTCGGAGGCTGGGCAAGGCACCAGCCACATGTGCCACAGCTGTGCCCAGCCACGAGGGCAGGTAGGGGAGGCTCAGACAAACCCTCCCAGTGCCATGCAAGCAGTGGAACTGGAAATGCCCCTAATGCCAACCACCAGACATCTGCCATGGAAAAGGGCGACACCACAGAGCCGCTCGAGGCCTTGAATTCCCAGTGAAACCCTTGACGGGGGACAGGGCAGGTTATTCCCACCCATCAGCACGACTGGACCTCCACGAGACTAAGCTCAGAGAGCACTGGTTTCCCCTGAATGAGCCAAGGGAAGGCAACCAAGCCAGCACTTCCAGCCCAGGGACACTGGCACCCACTCAAGCTGTCACCTGGGAGCCGAGCTCTGCGCCTGCCCCTCCATCCCCCAGCACTACAGGAGACACCCAAGGTCACACCAGGAGAGGAGTCAGAAATAGAAGCCAGGATCCTGCTTTCCTTTGTTTGAACAGCTCTTCCTCACAAACAAACCTCCCTCTTTCATTCTGGTGTGTAAGAAACTCCGTGCCCTGCCCATGGTTATTGCCACGTGCTGCCTGTGCAGGGAGGCCACAGGCCCTGGGAAAAAAATCACTTCTTGTGGTGCTTGATCTCCTCAGCATGATCCTATCACTCCCCAGGTACTGAGACACAGCATATGAACAGCATCAGCCACAGGAACACACTGCTGGTGAACTCACACCGTGCCCAGGCAGGGGTGCAGCAAGGTGAGCTCTGTGGGGTCACCACAGCCTCCTGGCTCCCATGGCAGCATCCACCACTTCCCTGGGCAACTTAAAAGCCCTGAATCTGGCCTCCTGCCACCCAGTCCAGGGCACTAAGAACAATGCATCCCTCACCTGGAGCAGCCTTGCCTTCCTTACAGTGGGATTTCCTCCCCAGCACAGCGACCCACTGCCCTCCATATTGCTTTGCTACCAAGCCCCAGCTTTAATACCCTGTCTGCCAGGGATCCTGGCTATGGAATTGGGAATGGAGAGTGGGCACTAACAGAGCTGCAGGCAGCTATGAGGGGGTTTCAGCAAGGCAAAAAGGATTCTGAGCATCTCCAAGACTCCACGGGGCACATTCCCCATTGCAGCGGGGTCCAAACCGAGCCTGGTTCGTCCCTTTTTGCTGCTGTGTCAAGGAATTTTGGCCCTGGGAATACAAGATGGGGCACAAGGCTGAGGTTTGCTCAGGGTAAGAGAGCAGCACTTTCCTCAGGGAAAAGGCATGGAGCCACACAGCTGCAGAAACAGAGTCCACAAACATCCACAGGGACTGAGGAGGGATCTACCTTTCCTCAGAAGCCAAGGGATGCTGAACTCCATTGTGGCTGCCAGCCCAGGAAGGCAGCATGTCCTTGCTAGTGAAGGCTGGGTGCAGACCTCAGCTGCACCAGAGCCATCCTTCTCTCCCTTTCTACACGGCACACAGTTCAAAACTGGAGTTTCTCTGCTCTGCGAACTCTCTTGAGTGCAGGGATGTAGGAGCTGGGCTTCCCATTCCCCTCTGCCTCAGTCTGAGACCCTGCAGCAGCAAGAGAGACCTTTGCTTTCTCTCTCCAGGCAAGTTAAAGAAGGTTATTGCTGCAGGGAGTCATGCAGGCAGATCTTTCAAGTGACAAAATCGTTTCAGCACCAGCTCCACAGGCTGAGCAGATCAGAACATTTAAAGAGTCCTGACCAATTAAACGCCTTTTTCTTCTTCTCTTTTTTCCTGCATCACCCAGAAAAGTTTGTCTCTCCTCTCTGACCTCTTCAGGTTACAAGGAAAAAGAGACTGCCAAAAGGCACTGGAAACAGCTTCAGCTTCAAGAGCCACCCTCCCACGCACACTGCAGTTTCTGCTGCTCCGAGCAAGAGCTGCTGGGCTGTGCTGGGGATGTCAACAGACCCTTGTGCTTCTGACTCCAGGCTCGCCTTTTATCTCAGGGGAGACAGGGGAAAAAAAACACATCTGAAACTCGGGCTGTCTGGACGGGCTCAATGGCAAGCTTCCCACTCCAAAGTAACCAAAGAGCAATAATTAACAGGGTTTGCTGTCGGAGGAGATACCCTGCTGCATGCTGTGACAGAGCTGGAATGAAAAAATCTGTTCGACTGCAGGCTAAATTTGATTTCCTTCGAGTTCCCTGGCTGCCTGGCTCGGCAGCAAAACCCAGCCACCGACACCAAGCCACTACTTGTGTTTGCCAGGTAACGACTCCAAACATCCTGAATCCGCCCCCGTTCTCCCCCGGAGCTGTGCGAGCCCCACGCGCCATCCCCGGCCCCTGCCCTCGCCACCAACCCCTCTCTGGCAACACAGCACGGCTCAGAACCGACTCTGGCTCTTATGCAATTCACCAGGGACTGCATTTTCACTGGCCTCCTTTTAAAGAGGCTGCCTTGCCAGTGATTAATGCTGCTTAAAGCGGCTCAAGTTTCACCGCTCGCGCTTGCTCCTGCCAACAGCGCCGGGCCAGGGCTCGGAAAAGCTCTAGAAACTGCACAGATTGTGGCTAACCAAGCAGCCCAGCACGGGTTATCTCTTCCACTCAAAAAGGAAAAGGAGGGTTTAGGAGGGAATGCACCTCACTGGGAACAAGCATCACGCCTCAGAGGAGCCCAGAGAGCAGTTCAGAGCGATTTCCATGCATCTGGCCACGGCTTTCCCCATTGACAAAAGGCAGGAGGTTGCACGCTGCATCTCGGTGAGCCCAAAGCACACATGCTTTCTCCCAAAAGCCCATGATTTCACGTTTCAGCCCCGGGAACAACTGCTTTTCCAAGGAAGCAACTCCAAACCCAGTGCAAATGTTTGCACAGGCACCCAAACGTCTACCCCCAGAGAACAAAACCCCGGAACAATCACTCACAGTTGTCAGACTGGAAATCTGGGACAAACTGTTCGTCATCGGGGACCTGAGCTAAAAAAAAAAAACAAACAAAAAAGTGGGTTTATGGCTTTTTCAGTTCTCAAAAAGATGCTCGCAGAGAGATTTTACATGGCAAAAGGAGGAGGTGAAGACTTGCCTTCAGCTAGCCAGGCCTCTTGGAGCTGGCTGAGATCCTGGAAGAGCTCTGGAACAGAGTGAAAGACTTATGTGCTCCACAGAAGAATACATAACACGGCCATTATTTGCAGGATTATTTGTAAAACAACGGTCTCACGGGGCCAGCCCTGCCTACCTTCCGAGTCATGGGCCAGGTCAGCCTCCAAAAATTTCCTTTTCCTATCGGACCCCGGCCGGCCTCGGCCCTCCTCTGTGCAGGACTTCTGCAAGGAACAGGGTGACAGCTGCCCGTGAGGGTGGCAGCCCCCAAGGCTGGGGGTGCCCCCAAGGACGAGGGGGGCACTCCCAAGGGTGAGGAGTGGGTGACCCAAGCATGGGGAAGGGGTGCCCCAAAGGCCGGGGAGGAACTTGTCAACGGGGGAATCAGGATGGGCAAACTTACCCCGGGGCCCATGAAGGGAACCTGCTGGTCGTAGAAGCCGTCCATGGTGCGGGCGAAGCGGGCAGTGCCCCCGGCCCGCTCAGCATCGACGCCGGCCCGGGAAGGGGGGTCCCGCCCGGGCTCCGGCAGGTGCGCGGCTGGGGGGTGGAAGGGACGGGGAGGGGTCACACCCTGGCCCCTGCCACCCCCGGGCCTGGCTCGGTGCCGCCACGCCTCCCCGGGGAGCCGGCCCGCTCCTGTCGTGGCGGGTCGCAGCCCCCCGGCTCGTGATGTCACCTAATTTCTATAGAAACGGCCGTGACATCACGCGCCGTGGGAGCGGGAGGAGGCAGCGGGGAGGGCCGCGCTTGGCTTCGCCTCGCCCCCCTTCCCTTCCCTTCCCTTCCCTTCCCTTCCCTTCCCTTCCCTTCCCTTCCCTTCCCTTCCCTTCCCTTCCCTTCCCTTCCCTTCCCTTCCCTTCCCTTCCCTTCCCTTCCCCCGCCCCTCACCGCAGCCGGGCTCGTTCCCACGCCACCCCGCGCGCCCCATTCATAAACTCCGCCCCCCCCCTCCCCTCCCCGCGCTTCTCCCCCGAGCGCGCGCTCGAGCGCCCGCTGGCGCGCGCCCCCCGCCATTCACACCGCGCGGCCCGCGCCATTCATAAACACCGCCCCCGCCCCGGGCCCGGGCCCCGGCCGCGCTGCGCCCCGCCGCCAGGCCCACACCTACCCGGCCGGGGCGCCGCAGCCTCAGCGGCGGCGGGACGAGGCGGGAGCGGGGCCGGGGATGGAGCGGCGCCTCTCGGAGCCCGGGCACCGCGCTGCCGCTCTGCGCCGGCCCGCAGCCCCCGAGCCAGCGGCCTCCGCCGCGCCCCGCCCCGCGCCGCTTGTTTACCCTCAGTGCCGGCCAATGGCGTGCCGCCGCTCTGCCGCCCGCGCCATCTGATTGGCTGCGGGGCCTCCCCGCGCCCGCCCGCGCGCCGCTCCGCCGAGCACCATTGAGAACGGCTGAGTGGGCGGGGGCGGAGGCGACCAATGGGCGCGCGGGGATTTGCCTGGCTCCGCCCCGAACGTTTTTCATTCATAAAAAAATAGAAGGGGGAAAAGACTGACGGGTGGGGCCGGGGCCGCGCAGGATTTAAAGGGGCCGCGGCCCTTTGCAGCAGCGGGGGTGGGGGTTCAATGGGCGGCCTGTGAGAGGGAGAACTGGGGGGGGGACAACCCCGGGTTCGGGTCCAGGGTGGCGAGGAGAGAAGGAGCGGGTCCGTGCACAACGTCCCCAAGAAGCTGCCACACAGCAAGGCACGCAGATGGCACGGAGCTCGGGCCTCACAGGCCATGGGGTCCCCTCTGCTTTCTTGGGTTGCGGTTTCACACAAACAAGGCAGCGTCCGTGCGAGCGCAGGGCTAAGCCAAGCCTGAGTACTGATTTTGGCAGCCGTGCCCTGCAGCCACGGTTGTCTTTAAAAGGGGGCATGGGAAAAATAGTTCCCACCTGCAAGGGCTTTGGAGCCATGGATCCCTCCAAGCAGATTCATGGACACACACCCCTGAAGGACACTAAACGTCCCAGAGGTTTGGGAATGAATTTAGGACACAATGGAGCTGCTGGGTGCCTGCCAGGCCCCTCACTGCAGCATTTCCCTGCTAAGTGCCTCAGTTTCCCTACCTGTAAGAAGGGGGGAGACCTGCCCTGCCGTGGGGAGCTGGCAGTGGCTGCTCAGGGAGGACCCAGCAGTTTGCACAGGATAAATGAGCTATGGGGAGGCCTCACATTGCTGTGGAGGGAGACTAGGAAGTCATTGCTGGAGAAGGCAAAAACAAGGTGTTCGGTTACACACTGCACATCTCAGCTTGGGAAGGAGAGGAACCTTCTGCTCGGATCCTGGGAAGCTGCCCAGGGATTCAGAAGCCTGTCAGTACAGAGATGTCCTGGTCAGCTTGAAATGCTCAGCTCATGGGCTTGTCAGTGTCCTGGGCGAGCTGCCCAGCTGTCTTTGGGCTGCTGGAAGGAGCTGCTCTGTGGATGCTGGGTCACCAATGAGCTCCCAGAGTCCCCCAGGGCCACCTCCACCCCCCGGGATCAGGGCAGGTAGCTCATGTGCCATCGTGTCCCGGCTGGAATGATGGGGGGGCTGCTGGGGGCAGGAAGCACAGAGGGCACGGGGTGTCCTTGCTGCTCAGAGCCCGTTCCTAGGGGCTCTGCAGGCTCTCACTTCCCCTCTGCACAGAGGCAAGCGATGAAATCACTGCAGGTAAAATTAGCAGATGACACATGGAAGGGCAGGTGGCAAAACCCAGGCTGGGGAGCACGGGGGGCAGTGGGGATGAGGGGGTCCCTGCAGAGCTGGGGGTACCACAGGGAGCCCAGGGCAGCTGCAGATCTGGGGGCTGGGGGCTTCTCAGCACCCCTGGGACACGCAGAGGTGACAGCCGTGGGACAGGAGGGTGGGAGCTCACAGGAAGAGCTGAAACCCCTGGAGAGCCAGGGCTGCCAGGGGGGGGATGGTGACCGGTGCCTGCTAAATTTAGCCCCCACTGATGAAAAAAAAAAAAAAAAAAAGAAATTTTTTTGCAGGCTCCAAATTTAGCTGGATGCAGCTCACACTGAACTCCACTCCATCGCTGCTGCACCGCCTGCCTGCACCCCTTCAGCCCCGGCTGCCTGCACTGGGCACCGTCTCTTTGAGTCCCCAGAGGGCCACACCTGGCCAGGAATGACCCCCATGCAGGCCAGGAGCAGCTGAGGAGTTCACGACCATCTTTATTGGAGGCAAGGCCACAGCACCCGGGGGCACACGGCAAGATGTGCGACGGACACCACTCCATGCACCGGCCACAGGGACACACACACACACACACAGGGACTGGGCTGAGCCCCTGGGGCTCCACCGGGGCTCCCCAGTGCCCAGGGGCTCCTTTGGGGCTTTGGTTCCACCCCACGCCCTTGGGAGCTGGGCTGAACTGGGAGGCACTGGGGAACGGGGGGGTGAAGGCCTCGGGTGCCCCCCGGCTGCAATGGCTTCATCCTCCCTGCACCAGGGACAGCTGGCATGGAGCCCAGCCCCTGTGGGTCCCTGCTGGGCTCAGAACCATCAGGCTGACGAGGTGGGAGTGGAGTCCCAGCCCCTGTGGGTCCCTGCTGGGCTTGGGAACATCAGGCTGAGGAGGGGGAGCTGCAGTCCCAGCCCCTGTGGGTCCCTCCAGGGCTCGGGACCTTTGCACCATCAGGCTGAGGAGGTGGGAGTGGAGTCCCAGCCCCTGTGGGTCCCTGCTGGGCTTGGGAACATCAGGCTGAGGAGGGGGAGCTGCAGTCCCAGCCCCTGTGGGTCCCTCCAGGGCTCGGGACCTTTGCACCACCAGGCTGAGGAGGTGGGGGCTGGCAGGCCTGCTGGACCATGCCTTTGGCAGTGTGGGAGCAGATGGAGCCCCTGGGGCAGGGATCACCTCCCTGGCCACCAGAGGGGACATCTGGGCTGGAGCCTGGCAGAGTGCTGCTGCTGGTGTGTCACTGTGCCATGGCCCAGAGCGGTGGCCCTGGGCTCCCCGTGCCCTGCAGGACGTGGCTGAGGGCTCAGCCCTGGATTCCAGCCCAAGGGAGCAGGGACAGGCTCAGTGCCCTCCTGCTGCCCCAGCTCTGCCACCACTGACACAGCAAAGCTCAGCAGAGCCCCCAGTGCTGCTCTTTGTCCAGAGCCCAGCAAACTGTGACAGGGGCAAGGAAACCACAGCCAAGTGCCCATGCACTGCTGATTCCTCAGCTGGGATAAAACAGAACCAAACCTGCTGACCTCGTGTGCTGCCATCCCCCAGATTGTCACCCTCCTGCTGGCAGAGCTCTGGAGGTGGCTCAGGTGGTTTTGTCACCCTCGCCAAGCGTGGGGCTGTGAGGCACTGCTGCCCTTGGCAATGGGCTGGGGGATAGAGGCAGCTGGGCTTTGTCTGGCCTTGCTCCATCTGCCTTCACCTGGAGACTCATAAACAGCTGCCCTGGAGAGGAGGAGGAGGAGGAGGAGAAGGAGGAAGAGGAGAAGAGAAGGAGGAGAAGGAGGAGAAGGAGGAGAAGGAGGAGAAGGAGGAGAAGGAGGAGAAGGAGGAGAAGGAGGAGAAGGAGAAGGAGGAGAAGAACACTGGATGGATGCACTGCAGTGACACCTGCCTGTGCACAGGTCACCAGCAGGTCCCTCCCAGCCACTCTGGAGCAGTGCTGGCAGCACCCTCTGCCAGAGAATGCTGCTGGATGGGGACCTGCAGCACCAGCAGGGGCTGAGTGGGCACTGGGGAGGACAGGGTGGCTTGTCCCAGCCCTGGGGCAGGGACACAGTGAGGACAAGCAGGAGTTTTCCTGCTCCCAGCAGCACAGGAGCCTCCACCAGCCCAAGGGAGCTGCCTGGGGGCAGGTTTAATTCAGGATGGGGCTGCATCCTGCATGCAGACCCACTGCTGGAGGCACTGGGTGACTGCTGGCCCCTTCCCATGGGCAGCCTTGCCAGCTCCTGGCCCCTGGGAGGGCATCCAGACCACCACAAAACTCCTTGCATGCTTTTTGGTCCCTGGAGAGAAACTGCATCCCCTGCTCTGTCCATCCAGGGGTGATGCCACCAAAACCTGCCTGTGTATCCCAGCTGCCAACATCTGTGAGGCTTCTTGGGTTTGGAGAGGGCTGTGGGGAGAGCTGGCCCTACAGAGAGGGAGGTGCAAGCACCTGCCCCACTGCCTGCAGCACAGGGGGAGCACAGGGGGAGCACCAGCCTGGCAGAGCACACTGGGAGATGTGTAAAAGGTGCTGGGGACACCTTGGAGGGAGAAGAGTTTCTGGTCTCCAGCCCCCAGGACAGGCTGGCAGGATTTAGGAGAGAGGAAGAGTCCAGCACAGAAGGGAGGTGGTGTTTGTGTCCAATCTGGGCTCCTATAAAGGTGACCCCCAGAGTCCCTTTTTTGTCCAAAGTTTGCTAAATAAATACATAAATATGAACACAAAGCCCAGAGCTGGGGCTGCTTCCCCCAAAATTCCCTTTTTTTGCCATTTCCCTGTAAAAACACAATCTCCTGCCATCCACCCCAGGCTTGTCCCTGTGCACTGTCTGTCCCCAGCCTGTGCCACAGCCTGTGGCTCCCTGGGCTGGCAGCAATGGTTCTTGCATCTCTCTCAAACCCCACAGCACAGAGGTGAGTGCCTGAGATGGCTCCTCTGGGCTAAAGAAATAAATAATTCCTCCCATTGCAAGGACTGGGGGACAAAGCCACTGCACTGAGACATCAAGTGGTCTTCAGGAGGAGGATAAATAAAAAAATGGAGCTCAGTGCTGCCTCAGGAGCACATTCACTGACAGCTTGGCTGGAGGGAATTTAAATAAAGGGGAAAAAAAAATAAAATGCCAGTCCTAGTGCTGCTCCAGCAAATGTGCTCACTGCTCCAGCCTGCCTTCTCCCCCTTCTTCCATCCCAGCTTGAGAGGATGCTCCTGGTGGTCAGGAAGGAGCCTGCAAGACCTTCCCAGGATAAATAATAATCCCCAGGTGGGATGCTGGGATGCTGAGTGCTCCAGGCTGTGGATCCTTGGGTGAGGCTTTAATCCCGAGTTCGGTTCCTCCTCTTCAGGAAGAAGAAGCTGCTCTTCTGGGGGGGCCCCAGCAGCATGGGCACCTGGCTTTTGTGGGTAATTTTCACCTAAAAAGAAGTAGAAAAACCCAGCTCAGTAAGAGGGTCCTGAGCCCTCCCAGGCACCCTCCATCCCCAGGACCCTCAGGAGTGACCCCATGAAGGTGGGAGCAGCTCAGCACCAGGGTGAAGGGCTCTGGAATCACATCCAGGTCCTGCTGGGATGGGAAGAGGAAGAGGAGAAATGGTAGGGGACCCTGCTGCAGCTCCCCAGGGAGGAATGCTGCTGTGCCCATCCAGCAAGGAATGAGAGTGACATGAGTGCAGGGCACGGAGTCACAGCTCAGCTCTGCGGCCACCCACCAGCAGCAGCACCAGGCTCCTTCCAAACCCAGCACCAGGGTCCTTCCAAACCCTGCACCAGGCTCCTTCCAAACCCAGCACCAGGCTCCCTCCAAACCCTGCACCAGGCTCCTTCCAAACCCAGCACCAGGCTCCTTCCACACCCTGCACCAGGCTCCTTCCACACCCTGCACCAGGCTCCCTCCACACCCTGCACCAGGCTCCCTCCACACCCTGCACCAGGCTCCTTCCAAACCCAGCACCAGGCTCCCTCCAAACCCAACAGCTTTGCCAGGAGGAGCCAAGGCTGTCCCAGCCTGCTGTGCTGCCATCCCTGCTGCCCATCCCACACCCTGCCAGGCCTTGCTGTCCATCCCCATGTCCTATCAGCCCCTCTGCCCCATCCCTACACCCTGCCAGCCCCTCTGCCCCATCCCCATGTCCTGCCATCCCCTGCCACCCATCCCACACCGTGCCACCCCTCCTGCCCCATCCCCACACCCTGCCAGCCCTGCTGCCCATCTCCATGTTCTGCCATGCCCTGCCACCCATCCCACACCCTGCCAGCCCTGCTGCCCATCTCCATGTTCTGCCAGCCCCTGCTGCCCATCCTGCCCATGCCCACAACCTGCCACCCCTCCTGCCCATCCCCAGCCCCTGGCAGCCCCTGGTGCCCATCCCCAGCCCCTGGCAGCCCCTCCTGCCCCATGCCCACCCCCTGGCAGCCCCCGCTGCCCCTCGCTGGGCACTCACGGTGCAGGACGGCTGCATCCAGGGCTCCCCATCCACCTGCATGGGCAGCAGCTTGGATGTCCTGCAAGGCACAAAGAAGGGAAGGCGGTGACACAGGTGTCAGGTGGTGACACGGGTGTCAGGTGGTGACACGGGTGTCAGGTTTCGCTGGGAAGGGGACAAATAAAACACCTGATGATGACGGAGGAGCACTGGGCCAGCCTCTTCCCCGCGCTCTTCAGCCCCGTGTAGATCTGCCCCATTTCCATGGCGCCTTCCAGCCCCACCACCTCCAGGAGATGATCGCTGAGGTCTGCAGGACAGAGGGGGTCTGAGCTGCTCCCCCATCCCCAGGAATCCTCCTGCCCTCACTGGAAACCTCAGGGTGTCCTGGTGGCACTGAGGGGATTTATCCTGATGGCCTCTGTGTCCTGAGACCACCAAGCTGGGTGTTTTCAGCGCTGGGCAATGCTGCCAGCCAAAATCTTTGGAGAAAAAGTCTGAAACAGCACCAGGGCCTGCATGGTGCCAGCCCAGACACCCAGCAGCCCTTGCACTGCTTGTTTGCAGTGTATGAAAGGATGGCACCCCTTGCCTGGGTGCCCTGGGGGGCTGCAGCACACGTGACAGAATGTCTGGTCAAATCCCAGGGGGTGGCCTCTTCTCACAGCTCCTCTGGGCCACCAGCAAGGACACCTGGCCACGGCACAGCTCTGCCTCAGGGTCCCCTTTCACACCCACCCCTATGAGCCCTGAGGAATCCTCTGAGCCTCCCACACCCTTTACCCACCCAGGAGTGGGGATGTCCCCAGGGCACCACCCCTGCTGTCCCCTGCAGCCCCTTTGGGACTGCCTTGCCCTGTATCCCACTCCCTGCTGCCACTGGCTCAGGCAGCAAGGGACAGTGACAGTCTGGGATGTGACACTGCTGTTCTGGGGGGCTGATTGCCACCCCAGCCCCAGGCTGTGGGAGCTGCCGGGTGGAAACCCAGGCACTTTGTGGATTTTGCTGGCTGCTTTGTACCCCTCTGCTCCCCACTGGGCAGCACTTTGGGCTGTCCCTGCCCATGGGGGTGGCTCTGGTGGCCTCAGCAGTGGCTGGGAGGTGCCAGCTGGGCTCAGTGTGGGTCCTGCTGCTCCCAAACCCCACATCCAGGCTGGAAGTGCTGCTCCCAAACCCCACATCCAGGCTGGCAGTGCTTCTGGAGCCTGGCAAGGTGCTGACAAAAGCCCTTGGTGCCAGCTCTGCTGCTGGGCTCTAGCTCTCCCTCTGCCACACAGTGGAGTGACCCCAAAAGACACAGAGCTGACCCCAAAAGACACAGAGCTGATCAAACCCCTCAGTGCTGCTGCTGCTGCTCCAGAGCTGGTGGCTGGCGCTGCCCCTGCGCTGCCCCCACCCTCCCCTGGTGCCCCCCACTCACCCTGCACGCAGAATTTCAGCTCCTTGGCATCGGTGACCACCGTGCCTGGCACCTTCTCTGGCACCTTCTTGCCCAGCCTGTTGTAGCCACGCTGCTTCTTGGTCTCTCCCCAGAGGTTGGAGCCCCCGTACATGCTGGGGATGTTGAGCACAGCAATGCCCTCCAGGGATGTGGTGCTCAGGTCCAGCAGGGTCCCATCACACTGCCAGGCACACGGGGGGTGTCAGGGGGGAGCTGTGCCCACTACAGGGAGCCCCCTGCTCTCCCTGCCATGGAAATGTGGCTCCCTGAGCACTGAGTGCTCTCCAGGGGACACTGGCAGCTCCAGAGTGGAGATGCAAAGACCTCCCTCACTTTTTCCTAGAGTTATTGCCCTTTGACACTCCTTGTGCTGCTCTCCCCTCTGCTTCCATAGGAGTTCCACCACAGGTCCAAAATGGCAGTGTAAAAAAGGAAATTCCTGGGGGAGCACACAAAACCTTGGCTGGACTCGGTGCTGTCACCCAAAATGGGAGGCAACACCACCCTGTCGCAGACATCTTTTATGGAAAATCCTTTCCTTAGGATTTTTCCTCCTGAGAAGCTGAGAGGCCTCAGGAACAAAATGTAACCAATGGTTATCTGCTGGATATGGTGGAATGCAACAGGTGCATCTGTGATTGGCCCATGTGGTTGTTTCTAATTAATGCCCAATCACAGTCAGCTGGCTCAGACAGAGTCCGAGCCACAAGCCTTTGTTATAATTTCTTTTTTTTTTCTATTCTTAGCTAGCCTTCTGATTAAATCCTTTCTTGTATTCTTTTAGTATAGTTTTAATATAATATATATCATAAAATAATAAATCAAGCCTTCTGAAACATGGAGTCAGATCCTCATCTCTCCCCTCATCCTCAGACCCCTGTGAACACCATCACACCACCCTGACCCTAAAGCAGCTTCCACCCAAGGAGCTCCAGCACCTGCCTTCCCCCTCTCCTCATCCAAACTGACTCCAAAGGACTGGAAAGTTTGGCTGCCCAAAATGTAGCTCAAACCAATTTGTCTTCAAGTGCCATTTGGAAAAGAGAAATAAGGCTGGAAGGAAATTAGGGGAAGGTGTCAGAGGGAGAAATGTCAGGTTTTGGAGAGCAAAGCACAGCACAGCACACAGAACTGGCATCCCAGGCTTTGCCGTCATGCAGCAGGGCTGAAAATTCCCTGTGAAAGTTAAAATATCCATTGCCTGCAGCTTTCCCACAGAATTGAAAGCACCAGCCATGGAAATGCATTTCTTAACTTCAGCTCTTCTCACACTCCCCAGCCATGGATCCCCTTCCTAAACACCTCTGGTGAAAGCAGCCACTTTTCCATCCAGCTTGAATTTCTGTAAAGCATTCCTATTTTCCTTGAGGCATCTGCTCTTTACCTGCCACTCTGTGCCTCAGCAAATCCCAGCACAGCTTTTTCCTGGCATTTTGGCACCTCTGCCCTCACTTCTTGTGCTGAGAGGAATGAAATGGGCTGATAAGCTGCTCCAGTTCTGGGTGTTTTCCTTGAGCAAAGGTCTAGAGCTTCTTTTTCCCACCCCTCTGGCCATTGCTGAGGACTCCAACCCCGTGTGTGAGGAGCTGGGTGCTCACACCTCGATGTGTCACATCCTTCCTGCCTCCCCTGGTGCTGCAGGATCTTATTTTTAGCCAAGCAAAAAAAAGCAAAAAAATGCAGGAATCTTCTGGTTTGGGAGGGAAGAGCTGTCTGTCCAAGGCTTGGAAAGGATGTTAATCCCTGAGTTCTCAATACAATGTAATGATAATGTGATTTGTAGGGGCAGGAAAGACCTCACAATGCTCTGAGCAGTGGCTCCCATGGGATGGGGGATGGGATGGGATGGGATGGATGGGATGGGATGGGATGGGATGGGATGGGATGGGATCCATGGGATCGGGTGGGATCCATGGGATGGGGTGGGATCCATGGGATGGGGTGGGATGGGATGCGATGGGATGGGGAGGATTGGGGTGGGATGGAATGGGATGGATGGGGTGGATGGGATGGGATGGGATGGGATGGGATGGGATGGGATGGATGGGGTGGATGGGATGGGACCAATGGGATGGAGTGGGATCAGTGGGGTGGGGGGGATGGGGTGGATGGGATGGGGTGGGGGTGGGATGGGGTGGATGGGATGGGATGGGTGGGATGAGATAGGATGAGATGGGGTGGGATGGGGATGGGATGGGGTGGGATGGGGTGGATGGGGTGGATGGGATGGGGTGGATGAGATGGGGTGGGATGGGGTGGGATGGGGTGGGATGGGAGCTGTCTGCCAGGAGTGCAGGATGCTGGGATGCTGCAGCAGGAGCCTGTTCCTGCCCAGAGCCGCCCACGCCTGCCCAGAGCCGCGGGCAGGAGCGATTCTGGATTCTCCCTGCAGAGCCCTCCCTGCTCCTGCTCCTGCTGCTCCTGCCAGGGAGCCACAATGGGCCCTTTGAGCAGGGGCAGCTGACGGCAGCGAGGCTGGAAGGAGAAATTTGCAGCTGGGGGAAAAAGCAAATTCATTTCCAGGAGTTGTAGGGGGAAGGAGTGCCAATTTCCAAAACAAAACTGCTATTTCTCTGCGAGGCTGGCAGTTGCCTGGGAGCTGGAGGGAGGACAGGCGGCTGCTTTCAACTCCAAACGCTGCGGGATTAACCCTTTCCTGCCCGTGGGCTCGGCTGCTGGGGATGCACACTTGGTGGGGAGCACCCCAGGAAGGAACAGGAGGCACCTCGTGCCCACTTCCAGCAGCATTCAACTCCACAAACACGGATTTTATCCACCCCAGGACAGTGCAGCATGGATGGGGAAGGGGGTGAGATGGTTGTGATGCTGCTTCTGCCCCTTCCCACAAGTTTCCAAGGGCGCTGCTACCCACCCCGGGCTTTGGGAAAGGAAGAAACTCCCTGTACAGAAAGAGGCATCCAAGTCCCTCTGCCCATGGGCACACTCTGCAGGGCCAGCTCCGCTGTGTGCCCACCACCAGCACCCTGCACCCACCCCCTGCTCTGACTCCCACCACCTCTTGCAAGTGCTGTTTTCTCCCCTCACCCTCCAGCCTAAGTTATAAAAGGGTGGATTAACCAGAGATAGGGAGAGATGGAAGTTTACAGCCCAAATCCCCAGCACAGAGAAGTGACAGCACTCTTAGCAACCACGGGCCCTCCTCCCAGCTCTAATTAAAGGCTGTTTCCATGTCAGCCAATGAGGGCTGGGAGCAGTGCAGAATTTACAGGGAGAATGTTCCAGGCATGCTCTCAAATACAGCTGGAAGTGGGGGATACAGGATTATTCTTCTGCCCACAGCTGGCTGGCTTTGCAGCAAGGGCTGTGGGGTGGAATAAGGGGTCCTGCCTTGTCCTTCTGCCACAGTGAGGGGTCAAAGTGGTGGCACCCTCTCCTCAAAGAGCTGAGGGATCCATGGGCAATGGCTCCAAAAAGCCTTTGTGCCATGGCTAGAGCCAGGGACCATGCCAGGAAACCCACCTCAACCTCAACATGGTCATGGAGCTTCTTGCAGGTGGCTGCAAAAGTCTCTGATGTCCCGAATTCGAAGTACCACAGCTTGTTCTTCATCCTGGGGCACAGAGACATGTCAGGATCCCCCTTGGAAGCAGCATCTTACCCCAGCCAGCAGCAGGAGGGGCTGCCAGAGTCTGAATGGAGCTGCTGTGATGGGGACATGAGCCATGGATGAGGACACAAGCCATTGTGGAGAGGGATGCTGGCCCAGGGAGCCGTGTGCTGGCCCAGGGTGTGTCTGGGGCTGTCACAGGGTGGCTCTGACACCCATCACAGGGGGAGGATGGGGGTGTGGGTGCTCCCTGGGCATGGGATGTGCTGTCAGAGCACAGGGCACCCTATGGAGGGGAGGTCCCACACCTCAGCACCCTACTGAGCAGCCCCTGGCCGTGGCTCACTCCCCGCATCAGCTGCTGAGCCACGCTTGGAGGGGGAGCTGGGAGAGGCTGTAATCCAGGAGGAGCTGGATTTGAGGGCAGAGCCAGACATTTTGGTCCACTCGGGGATTTTTCTAGCAGGCATTCTAAACCTGGGATGGGGATCACCAGCCAAGCTCCTGCTGCCATCACCCCATTTCCTGAGCACAGCAGGAACGAGCTGTGACCTGCGCCTGCCCTGCCCTCCCTGCCTGGCCTGCTCCTGCCTGTCCTGGCATTCCACACTAATTATAAAGCATGAATGAACCTAACTGGGGGTGTGGCTGAGTTTCAGCAGCCTGCCACACCACACAGGGCTTGAAGGAGCATCCCAAACCCCCACCCAGCCTGGTGCCTGTCCCCTCAGGCTGGACAAACACCAAACCCTCCTGGCATGGTGCATGGGGTGCTGGGACCCCCCTTGCAGTGTCAGGGGGTCCCCTCACACCCCCCCCAGCTCTCAGGGGTCCTTGGGGAGCCCTCACCTGCTGTTGAATTTCTCAGGGTGCTTTTCTCTCATGATGTGGAAGCGGTGGGCGATGGAGGCATCCTGTGGGGAGCACAGAGACATCAGAGGCACAGAAACAGAACCCACACCCTGTGCCCCCTGGGCATGAGCCAGGGCAGGGCTGCTCAGCTCTTCATGCTTGCCGCTGGTCCCTGTGGCACAGTGACACGGTGTCACTGAGGATGACACTGATGGCCCAAGGTGATGGAGGGAGCCCCAGCCAGGCTCTTCCCAAAGCTTGTTAGCTGGGATATAATTAGTGCACTTGGCCTCCTTCCCTCATCACTGCGTGCAGGGGACAATGAGAGGGGAGGAAAGGTGCAGTGGGGCTCTAGGGATGCCCCAAGGCCCTGGCAGGATGGCAGCTCTCCTGAAACTCATCCCAACCTCTCCTTGTGCACAGCGGGGGTGTTTAAGCCCTGTCACCAAATGCCACCTGCATTAGCAGGAGCCAGTGTGAGCCCAGGAGCATCCTGCACTGCTGCAGGTGAGTGACCCCTGCCATGGTGGCAGCCCTGGCACAGGACAAAAGTGCTGCAAGCCCCTGGGAAGAGAAGGGCTTTCCCCAAAACACTGCTGCTCTCAGGACTGACCCCCATGGCACAGGGCTGTCATCCTCCCCAAGCTCCCCAACCTCTCTAGGTCAGGAAAATGTGGGGGAACACGGGTCCAAACACCAAAGCAGGGCTTGGCTGATGTGATGGCAGGTGGGGTGTCCTTGTCTTTGGCACCCCAAACTTCCCTGAACCCTCTTTAAGCTCCTTTCACACTCATTCTTACAACATCCCTGCTGGGAAGACAGAGATCCCACGCCTGATTATGTGTCTTGGTGCTGCCTTTACAAATGATAATAAAACCAGAATAAAAACCACAAACCAGGAAGTCATGGACATATTTTCTGAAAAATCCTTTCATTAGGATCTTTTCTCCTGAGAAGCTGGGAAGCTTCAGCTTGCCCATGTTTTACTGCTTTGGAATGTGATTTGGAGAATTGTTCACCCAGCATGTGAAATTGTATTTACTTGCTGACCAATGACAGCCACCTGTGTCGAGGCTGTGAGCAGTCACAGGATTTTATTATCCTTCTATTCTTTTCTTTTCTAGCCTTGTGATGAAATACTTTCTTTTATTCTTTTAGTAGAGTTTTAGTATATAATTTTCTTTTAATACAATATATATCATAAGATAATAAATCAGCCTTCTGAAACATGGAATCAAGATTCTCATCTCTTCCCCCGTCAGGGTTGCCTGCAAATTCAACACCAGGAGATGGAGGGAGCTTGGGAGAGTGAGCAAGGAGGAACAGGGAGGGAGAAACCAACTCCTGCCCCATGGAACTCACCACCCCAATGGAGAAGTAGTTGTTGATGATGGAGGATGGGACAGGATCCCCGCTGGCCTCCCTGTCAGTGGGAATTATGTCGATGTGCCAGCGGTCCAGCATCACCTCTGTGCTGTGCTCTATGTCCTTCAGCACCTTCATCAGGTTGCCTCCTTCATAGCCTGGAAGGAAAAGAGGATGAAGGAGGATGAAGGAGAGCACAGCCATGTCACAGGCAGGTGCCAAGCACTTGGGGGTGCAGCTATGGCACATCCTTGCAGCAGTAGCAGAGATTGTGGCTCATGGCAGAGCTCTCCAAATGGAAAAGCTTGGGCAGGACCCAGCTGTTGGGGAAGATGAAACAGGAAAGCCTTATAAATATGGTTGTCTGGCAAAAGATTTTGAGAATATAGAAATTATAAGCGAGATTGAAATGAAAGCAAGCTTTGAGATCCTTTAGTTACTGAACAACTGGAAAACAATGGTGTGGCTGGCTGAAGGTAATCCCCTTTTGATGGAAAAACACCCTCTGCCTGCAGACAGGCCCAAGGGTCAGAGCAGACCCTGCCAGCTTGGCAGAAGGGGCCCAAAGAGGAGTTTTTAGGGTTTAAAATGTAACACAGTATGGTGATGTAATGATTCTTATAGGCTGTATGGAAATGCTATAGGATTTGTGTATTGTACTAGATTGGTTAGCGAGAATCAGAATATTCAACACAGAAGAAGATTTATTGTATTGTAATGGGAACCTCACTCTCTTACCCTCTCTTACCCTTTTTTATGCTCTCACCCTCTTACTCTCTTACCCTCTCATCCTCTCTCCCCCTCTCTTCTCTCAGGCCTGCTCTGAGCTGTGGCTGGCAGCTCCCAGCAGGGCCCTGCACCCAGGCCCTTTGCAATAAACCCCAAATCCCAGCAGGGCCCTGCACCCAGGCCCTTTGCAATAAACCCCAAATCCCAGCAGGCCCCTGCACCCAGGCCCTTTGCAATAAACCCCAAATCCCAGCAGGGCCCTGCAGGGCAATAAACCCAAATCCCAGCAGGGCCCTGCACCCAGGCCCTTTGCAATAAACCCCAAATCCCAGCAGGGCCCTGCACCAGGCCTTTGCAATAAACCCCAAATCCAGCAGGGCCCTGCACCCAGGCCCTTTGCAATAAACCCCAAATCCCAGCAGGGCCCTGCACCCAGGCCCTTGCAATAAACCCCAAATCCAGCAGGGCCCTGGCCCTTTGCAATAAACCCCAAATCCCAGCAGGGCCCTGCACCCAGGCCCTTTGCAATAAACCCCAAATCCCAGCAGGGCCCTGCACCCAGGCCCTTTGCAATAAACGCCAAGTTCCTGACCTGGCTTCAGAGATCTCTCATCTCCATCCGTCCCAACCGTGCTACCCCCCGATGCTCCTACAGCCCAGCTATGGAGGCTTCACAAAGCAGCAGCTGCTCTTTTTGGAAGGAGTTAGAGGCACCAGGCTCAGATGCAGCTCTGAACCTCATCCCAGGAGCCCGGGAGCCCTCCCTCCCCTGGGGATGGCCATGCTGAAGGTTCCCAAGGGCTGTGCTCACCTCCTCCCCAGCGCAGGCACCGAGCGAGGTCGTTGCCCGTGCCCAGGGGCAGCACGGCCACCGGCGGGTGCTTCACCAGGTTCGCCTTATCTGCAGGGCAAGGGAGAAGAGAAAAGAGAGGGTTGGGGCTGGCAAGGCTCATTCCCTGCTCCTCCCCGTGTCCCTCCTCAGCCAGCAGCCTGGAATGATGCTGCTGGCTAAGGGTCACTGTGAAAAATGCGTGTTTTATGATTGGCTTTTTGGAAATATTAAAGTGAATGTTGTATGCGTTGTGTTAGAAAGTTATGCTGTATTAATTCTCTTAAGTAGTGTGGTAAATATAGTTTTAGGTTGTAACAAAATGTTAAAGTAGAAACTATGCTATGTAGGATACTTCTTTCTAAAGAAAGGACTCCCACTGAGATATCAGCCACTGGACACCTGAATCTTTCAGAGAAAGAGAATTTATTGCTCCGTTATCAGGAGAAACGAATTTCTTCCTGCCTTGCTCAGGCAGGATGACACTGTCAGGATTAAGAGGAAGAAGCTGACACTGCCCAGCCAGAATCCTGTGTTTGAATTGAATTTATGCATCATGTATGAGGTGTATGAATACGCAACAGGTTATTGTTTTAAGGGTTAATCCTCTGTTAATGTGGGTCCTTTTTGGGGTTATGCTGCCCAGAAAAAGGTACCCAGACTGTCTCTGAGTCTTTGTTCCTGTTGTCTCATATTGTCCTAATTCAAATTGTCCAAATTACTATTACTCTAATTGTATTACTATTTTATAACCATTTTATTACTATTAAACTTTTAAATTTTTTTAAACAAGTGATTGGTGTTTTTCACAATCCCCACCCCACTTTCCCTGGGGGAATATGAGGAATCTGTGGCACATCACCAAGGATGCAGGTGGATGATGCTCAGCAGGAAATACAGCTGTGTGTGGCTCACCTATGCAGTCCAGGATCCATCCCACGGTGCCATCCCCTCCACAGGCCAGCACACGGAAATCTGGGGTGTCCCGAAAGAAGTTCAGCCTGGGGAAAGACAGAAGAGACAAGGGGTGATGTAGGAGAGGGGGCAGAAGACTGAGAGGAATAGCAGATTTGTCTTTCCAAACAAGCTGTGGGTCTGCTGGTAGATAAAACTAGCTCTGGAAGATAAAAGAAGCAATGGGAAGGATTCCACTGATTGATGAATGGAAAAAAGATATTTGCTTTTACAAATAAACTTTAGGTTGCTGATAAACGAAATTAGACATTGAGAGATGAAAGAAACAATGGGAAGGAAAAAAAAACCTAAATTCCATAAGAATTAAAAATTAAAAGGGAGGGTTATACATTAGAGGGGAATCTTTGGTATTAGGTGTATCAGGAAGTCTGTACCTCTCAAGTACCTCAGCCAATGCGGAAAGAGAGAAGGGAAATGTGGCCGGGAAATTGGGATAAAAAGGGAGGCTGCGTCCTCCAAAAATTTGAGAGATCCCAGGGGAATGCCCCATGGCCTCTCCCTTTATTCCAATAAAGCCAGGAAGGACTCCTCTGTCTCCTTTTTGGACATAAACCTCTGGTGTCTGTGGATGAATTTTCCTAACAGGACCCCCTGCAGCAGCTCCTTACCCTGGCATGGGCCCGCCACGGTCCAGGTTGTACACTTGGCGTGGGTTGAGCAGGTAGTGAAACTTCCGGAGCACCCTGGCAGGAGAGAGGCGTCAGGGATGTAATATATGCTATACAATAATTTGTAACGTATGTTATAAAATAATTAGTGCTAAAGGAACTTAAAGTACTAAAAACCAGTGTCGGGCAACAAGTGGTAATAAGCTAAGTGATAAGGATAGAAATTCAAACACTAGGAGGATGACTGTCTCCAGGGATGGATATTTCAAGGTATTTTTTTTTTGTCTGACAAGACCCCAGCAGGAGGCATTTGATAGGCAGCATCAGAGGTTTATCCCAGAAAGTTTTCACCTGACAGGATTCCAGCAATAATCCACCGGGAAATACGGTAGCAAGAAAGAAAAACTACGATAATATGCTAAAATATGCTAAAGAGAAGCCCCTTCCAGAGCCCAAAAGACTGTATAAAATTAAAAATGACATTAGAAATGACATTTGGACACCCACGTGGATTTGGTGCAGTAGAAGCCAAACCCTGGGTTTCCCCGACTCTCATTGCCTGGCTCAGAGTCAAAATTGCTTGTGGCTTTTTCCAAATGTATACTTTTATTATTTAATAAACCCCCTTAATTATTAAATTGGAGTATTCATTTCTAACACCATGAAGGTGATTCCCACACCAGGAGGGATGCCCAGCAGCCCTGCTGCTCCCAGGCAGGAGCCCACCTACCGCTCCCCTTGCCTTCCTCCACTCTTGGGGTTCACAAACACGAGCAGCGGGTGCGTCCCGGGCTGAGGGCTGATCTGGGGGGCAGAAAAGGCACCTGTGAATTCCTCAACTGTGCAGTTTTCAGTGGCAGAGCTCACCTGCAGCACCTGGAACCCACCTGCAGCCCTTGCCCATCCACTGTGGTGGAGTTGAACTTGAAGGCCTGGCTGTCCTCGGGGCTGGCGCTGGCAGGGGAGTCGCTCTCGGAGCGCCGGCAGTGGGACTGCCTGTCCTTTGGGAACCAAGGAGGTGTGGGTGCCCACCCTGCCCACGAGGCAGTGCCAGCAGCCAGGGCAGGCACAGCAGCCTCAGCAGGGCCCTGCTGGGTCCCCATCACTGGCAGGGAGGAGGGGGACACACACTGGGGCAAGGGGGACACTCACCGGGACAAGGAGGGGAATTCACCAGGACAAGGAGGGGAATGTACCAAGACAAGGGGGGCACTCACCAGGACAAGGAGGGGAATCACCAGGACAAGGAGGGGAATCACCAGGACAAGGAGGGGAATCACCAGGACACTGAGGGGAATCACCAGGACACTTTACCAGGACAAGGGGGGCACTCACCAGGACAAAGGGAGACACTTACCAGGACAACTGGGCAGATGTAGGATGGCAGCAAGATGTGGTCCCGCAGCGGGCCCCCATCACACTCTGGCTTCACATGGGAGGCACACTTGTTGTGGAGCTGCAGGGGTGGGAGGAAGGGATGTGGAGCAGAGGACACCTGCCCTGCCCTGAGCAGGAGCCCAGAGCTGGCCACGCAGGCACTGAGGGTGTGCCCAGCCCTGGGTACTCACCGTGATCTGGCACCAGACACAGTGCAGGCCAGTGATGCCCTGGTAGCACTTGATGCTCTTGTGACATCTGTCACACTTGGCAGGTGAGTTGCCCTCGATCCAGGTGTGCTGCATCACCTGCAAGGCATGGGGACACGGTGGCACAGCACCCATTGAGCCCAGGCACCTCCTTCCTGCTAAGGGTGTCCATCAGGATGTTGGGAGCTTGTCCTGCAGGGATGCTGCTGATCCAATCCTGCCCCTCTGCAGAGCCACAGCAAATCTTGGAGCTGGGGGTGGTGTGGGTGCCTGGGCACTGGGGATGGGGTGCATCCTGCAAGGCTCTGGATGCTGGGAATGCCCATGAGCGGCTGCCCAGGATATGAGGGGCAAACCCAGGGGAAGAAGCTGTGGGGAAGCAGAGCAGGAGACCAGGACACCCAGTGGCTCAGAAATGCACCTACTGCTGCCTACTCACAGTTGTGTTTTTCTTGGATTTAACGTAGGTGCTGATGCAGGAAGCGATTTCTTTGGACACACACCTCTCGTGGACTGTGTACTTGCAGACTGGTGAGAGAGAAAAATCATAAAGCCACAGAATCATTTAGATTTGAAATCATTTAGGTTTCAGTCCGTTACCCCAACACCACCAGGGCACCACTACCCCCAAGTACCACAAACAAGGTGGTCAGCATCCCTCCCCAGCGTGGCAGCTGCCCCCTTCCCACTCAGCTGCAGCACCCACGGGGCTCAGCACTAGCAGGGACCAGTCCTCCCTCCCCAGGGCAGCACTGGCTGTGGCAGGAGCCAGCAGTCTGGCCAGGATCAGGACTCACAGGAGCAGCAGAGGCCCTGCTTGCGCACGCCCAGCAGCATGGTGCGGCAGAAGTTGCAGTAGGCAGGTTTCTTGAAGTGCTTCAGCCTCCAGGCATGCTGCCCATCATCCTTCACGTTCTGCAGGGAGGGGAGTGGAGGCTGGAGGTCACTCCCCTGCTGCCAAGAGTCGCAGCACCCTCAGCCCATCATTTTTATCAGCTTTTCCTCCCCTGAAAACCCCCATGGTGTTTCTGGGAGTTTGCTCCTGGCAGGATCATGGGCTCCCCCTGTTCCCTTCTCTCTTGGTGTTCCCCAGAGCATCCCTGCCACTGCATCGCCCTGGGCAAGTCCAGCTCCAGCTCCCAGGGACCCCTGGCACGGCCCAGCCACAGGGAAGATCTTGGCAGCTGACAGGAAGGTGATTTCATGTTTGGGACCACTGCCACCATGGGGTGACAAAAGCACAAACCCCTTCATCTGGGGCCAGGCATGAGTGCTTTGCAGGAGCCTGTTAAAATTCCCTGCTTTCTTGATTTTTTCTGCCAGAAAGCCTGTCCCCCACCTCTCCAGGGGAGCCATGGGCACCATGAGCAAAACCATCTTCCCTGCAAGTTATTACCTGATGGCCAGGGATGCACTTGAAAGAAATGAAGGCCAAAAGGATGAAAAAACAAGACAGAGAAATAAAGGGGGTTCCAACAACCCCACCTTTGCTCTTTAAGCCTCACTCTACAAGGGGAGATGCCATTTTAGGTATCTGAAATGCAGGAGGGATGCTCCTGGCAGTGGGGCCCTTCCTCAGGGGCTGGCAGGGGCAAGGGGCAGCTGTGACTGTGACCTTCTCATCTTAGGTTTTGATTAAATGTTCATCCAACTGGAGTGCACTGCAATAGCAAGGAGCAAGCCCAGCCTGCTTGGGCACAGCAGCTCAAAAATGAACTTGGAAAGATTTGGGGGGTGACGGGGGCAGGGTGGGGGTGTCAGCAGGGGCTGGGGGCCAGTGTGGGGCTGTGTGAGTTCGTGGCTGGTTGCTGGGGGTAGGCTGCACCAGGTGTGCTCAGGGACACTCACTGTCTCCATGCCCAGCAGGACCAGCAAGGGGATGGTGGTCATGCCGCCCCGGATCCACTCCTCCAGCGTCACAGTGCCATCGTGGTTGTAGTCTATCTCCTCCATCATGGCCTTCAGGATCTGGAGGGGGGCACAAAATGCGGGGTGTGGGACAGTGAGGCCACCCAGGGCTCTGGCTGAGAGCCCCTGGAGCTGCCCCTGGAGCCTCCAGCCCCAGCACTCACAGGCTTCAGCTCGGTGGAGTCCCACTCCAGGTACTCAGCCACGTGCACCATCTGGCTGATGATACGATCCAGCTCCTAAACTCACACACAGAAAACAGTGCCCAGGGTTAGGGATGGCTCCAGGCACCAGCAGAGTGTCCAGCCCCAGGCCCCCAAGGTCTACATGCCCACATGCCCACACAGGAGGGGCAGCAACACCCCAGTCCTCAATGGATGCTCCTTTTTTCAGGGCTTTCTGCCCTGCAAGAAAATCTGCAATGGGTTTTCCTTGGGAAGAACTATTCTGATAAACCAGATTTTATTTGCAGCAGGTTTCACGGGCAATGCCCAAAGAAAAAAGAAAAAAATATCAGAGGAGAAGGAGCTGTGCATGATTTTTTTTCTTCCCTGAAACACCACGACCTGATGTAGTGCTACAACTCTCAGTGGGTGGATTTTTCCCAGCTCCTGCTGGATGCAGCAGAGCTGCCATGTCATCCCCAGCTCTGCAGCCCACCTGCTGCTTTCCTCCTCCCTCCCCACATCCCTGCCCCTTTGTGGAGTCCCTCAGCAGGGCAGGGGACACCCCAGCAGTGTCCTGCAGGTTCCCAGCCCCGAGCAGCCCCTGCTCTGTGTCCCAAGGGAAGGCTCACCGAGCTGTCCAGGAGCCCATTTCCATCGGTGTCGTAGAGGCGAAACATAACTGGGGGAGGAGAGAAGGTGATGATAATGAGAGCCCAGCCCCAGGGCACCCAGGCTGCCCCAGACACCCTGCTCCAGGCTGCTGGAGCTTCAGGGTGGGAGCAGCACTGTGCTGGCTCAGCCAGGCTGAGATGGGACCCCAGGGCTGTGGAGAACCAAGGCCCCTTAGGCAGACACTGTGCTCAGCACACCCTGCACGTCCCTGCCCCAGTGCAGGTGGCTGCTGGCACCCCCTGGCAGCGCCACTCGTCCCACAGGCTGCCTCAGACTGCCCATTGGTATCTCCAGGAGGTGCCAGGAGGGAGAAATGGAACTGTATTCATAAAATCACAGAATCATTTAGCTCAGCAAAGCCCTCTAAGAGCATCAAGTCCAACCATTAAGCAGCACAAAGATAGAATGTCCCACATCTCCATGGCTTTGAAATACCTCCAGGGATGGTGACTTCACCACTGCCCTGGACAGCCTGGTTCAGTCCTTTTGGAGCAGAAATTTTCTTGAATATCCAATGTGAACCTCCCCTAGTGTAGCTTGTGGCCATTCCTTCTTGTCCTGCCACTGGATTTGTCCATGCAAACTTCCACACAAACAGTAAAGACACAAGCAGGAGCAGAAGGGGATGCTGAGGGGATTTGCCAAGTGGACAGGAGCAGCCAGACCCCCCTGCAGGTGACACCCTGAGCCCCTGGTCCCCCTCCCCAGCCCAGGGTGACACTTACACTCCAGCTTGTCCTCTGCTCGTCCCCTCTCCAGCAGGGACAGGTAGCAGACAATGTCCTTCAGGTGCACCACCTGGGCCACGGGGGTGGGAGGAGGAGGAGGGGTGGCCTTCAGGGAGCTGGAGCCTTTCCTCAGGCTGAAGGGCAACCTCTTCTCCCCGCTCCTCGTGCCTGTGGGCAGGGACAGAGGCCACACACAGGGATAACATTGGAGCAGGAATTGTCACCAGGTGGGACATGGGAACCTGGGGGAGGGACCCATTCAGAGTGGGACTGAGTGACACCACAGGGACAGGGCTGGGACACAGAGGGGACACAGGAACAGGCATGAAAAGGGCACTTGGGGCTGGGTGCCATTGCAGGCCTGGGGGCACAAAGCAGATTTGGGGCTGGTGCCATCACAGGCTCAGGGCTGGGCAGTGCCGCTCAGTCCTTGGGGTGCAGACTCCTGTGGCATTCACATTCTCTGAAATAATCTCTTTTTCTCCTGGGAAGCTGAGAAGCCTCAGCGAAAAGGAAAACAATTCTGATCTCATTTGCTTCTCCTGTGTTGTGCTCATGTGGAATGTGTTTGGAGATTGTTTACCACAGGTGATTGTTTGATTGGATTCTGGTGTGAGTTGTTTTCACTCTTTGGCCAATCAGGGCAGCTGTGTCAGGACTCTGGAGAGACTCATGAGTTTTCATTATTATCTTTTTAGCATTCTGTAAATATCCTCTCTGTATTCTCTAGTACAGTATAGTATAGCATTCTTTAATATATTATAGTAGAATAAAATAATAAAATAGCCTTGTGAGAACATGGAGTCAGATTCATCCTTCCTTCCTCCCTGCCACAGGGGTCCCTGCTAATACAGCAGACTGCCACACCTCCATCACTGCAGCCATGGGCAGGATGGGCAGCTGGAGAAACATGTCCTGATGGGAACAAGCACCCAGCCAGAGGCAGGGAGAAGCTCAGTGGGCAGCAAGGCAGCTTGCCAGGGTGCTAGGACAGCCCACGCTCACTGATGCCTGTGCCAAGAGCAGGAGGGATGCTCCTGGCAGAGGGGCCCTTCCTTGGGGGCTGGCAGGGGCTGGGACAAGGGGCAGCTCTGACTCACTGCCTGTTTCCCCCTCCCTACAAGGTGCTGCCAGCTAATTAAGACATCACTGAATGGGCTCTGTGGGATGGGATCTGTAGCTTAAGTTTGCCAGGATGCCAGGAACCCAGTGAGTTTGGGAGGTCACTGCCACCACACTGGGGACTTGACCAGAAGCTGGGGAGGGCTTGTCACTTGTCACTGCCCCGGTGTCCCCGTGGAGCCCCAGCCAAGCTCACCTGGCGACTGAGGGTTGAGCAGAGACACGGAGGAGATCTTGGAAGAGCCTGAGGAGTTGTGAGCAGAAGCGGTGCCAGTGGTGGATTTCTGGGAGGATGATCTGGACCAGCTGGGGGAGGCATTGGGGATGGATGCCAGGGTGAGGGATGCTGGCTGGGGCTCAGCTGTGTTGCTGTGGCAGCCCTTGGGCTCTGGAGTGTGTCGTCCCAGAGCACTTCGAAGGGTTTTCCCATTGATCCCTGCAAGCAGACGTGCCCAAGGGCAGTGTGACACCAGGGTGTCCATGTCCCTTCTTCTGGGAACTGGGGCTGGGTGCTCACCCTGGGTCCCCTCTGCTAGCCCCAGGCATCCCAGCCCCAGGGCTCTCTGGGGGGCAGCACAGGCAGCCCCTCACCCTCCTGCCCCTCCTGCCTGGCCCAGCAGTGCTCACATCCCTGGGTGATGGACACCACAGTGCTCAGAGCAGGCAGGGAGGATGTGCTCCTCCATCCCCATCTCCTTTTCCCTTTGCAATTTATAGTCCTTTCAGCAGATGTCTCCACCAGCCAGGAATGCACCCGGGCAGAGCTGGGTGCCTGGCACACGCAGCCTGCTCTGGGTGCAGCTGGGTGCAGGGTGGCTGCTGGCACCTGTGACACAGGCACAGGCCACCTCAGCCTGCACAGAGATGCTGACAGAGGGACTTGGGCTCTGAATGTCATTTCCTCTGCACATTCTCCATTGCATCCTGGAGAAATCCCTCCCTGCAGCAGCCTTGGCAACCCATCTGACAGATGGGGCTGTCTATATATGTCTATATGCCACAGGAAAAAAAATAAATCTCTGTTCTCAAAACCCCCAACCCCAAAAAAATAAATTAAAAAACAAAACTAGTGTCCCAAAAAAAAAAAAAACTGTTACTTTTTAAAAACTAAGCAAATATCCTTAAAAGAAAAACCCTAAAAGCAACCCTAGTCCATGTACAGTAGTAAAACCACTAAACATAAAAAGCCACAATAACAAATATTCTCCAAACAGTGCCACGTGTAACATAAAAACAAAGAAAGTTTCAACTAAAACAGCCTATAGTACAAAAAAAGTTTCCTAAAAAAGCCTATAGTACAAAAAACTCCTCTCTTCTTAATAAACTAAAAGTCAATTATCTAAAAAGTAGTAATGAACTGAGACAAACAGAGAGAGTTTCAACTTAAAAAGCCTATAGTACAAAAAAAGTTTCCTAAAAAAGCCTATAGTACAAAAAAACCTCCTCTCTTCTTAATAAATTAGAAGTCGATTATCTAAAAAGTAGTAATGAACTGAGAGTCAATTATCTAAAAAGTAGTAACCAAATTAAAAACCCAAAGTTTTGTCTCACTGTGTTATGTTAAAAATTAGAAAGAAGGGCAAAAAATGGTTTTAGAAAGTTTTCATTCTAAGTTCTGTGTGTTCATATCGTAAATAAATAAAGTTCTTTCCTTTATTCCTAAGCCAAAGCCTGCTTTGCTCCTATTTCTACCACATCTCACAGCAAACATAAAAAAAAAAAAAAAAAAAAATTTCATAAAAGCACTGACATTACATTGGCACCTTGAGGTGCCACCCCAAAGCTTCATTCCCGCGGCAGCGTGGTGCCCCAGTGCCCAGCTGGGTGGCAGGGCTGGCTCACCCAGGGCGCTGGGCTGGGACACTCCAGGGCTCTGCTGCAGGCTCTCGGGGGAGGCTGGGCAGATCTTACGCTTGAAGGAAGTGAAGAGGTGCTGGCAGAGCTCCTCAGGCACGTCAGCCTCCAGGTAGGTCTTCATGAAGAGGCAGAAGCCCTCGTAGTCGATGGGCTGGGGAGCAGATAGAGGAGAAGGAGGAGGATGGAGGTGGCCAGGTCACCATGAGGGTGTTGCATGGCCTGGGCCCCCTCACAGGGCACAGCAGATGCAGAGCCCTCCCCAAAACTGCTGCTTTCCCAAATCCCAGTGGTTGGAGTAACCTGAAGGGACCCAGAGGCAGCAGGGCCAGCAAGGCCCAGGCCAGCGTGGCTGAGCCAGGTGACAGCAGCAGCTGGGGGAGTGGCAGGAAAGTTCCACTGCTCTGCCCCTTCCAGCCCAGCCCCAGCCCCATGGGGACTGTCCTCCTCCTGAGGGTTCTGTGCCCCCTCCTTCCCTGCTGGGCATTGCCATTGTGTGAGGATGAGGATTTCTCAATGGCTTTTGTAGCCCCAGCTGGAATGGGGGTCCTGTGGTGCCCTGGAATTACAAGGTACCTTTGTGCCCCTCCTTGCATGTTCAGCCTACTGATTTTTCTCATTTTGCCTTGATTCCAGTGATTACAGCCCCACAGGGCACAAGGTACCTTTGTGCCCCTCCTTGCATGCTCAGCCCACTGATTTTTCTCATTTTGCCTTGATTCCAGTGATTACAGCCCCACGGAAGGCTCTGTCCTGCTGGCACACCTACACGTCCCTCTGAAAGCACCGCTTGGAAAAAATAATCCCAACCTCTTTAGAGGAGAGCAAGAGGGCACAGAGCTGTCCCACCCCCATGGTGGACAAGTCATTTGCTTTTAGGGGGAGAGCAAATCCCTCCCAGACTCTGCCTGGCAAGGCAATGCTCCAAAAAGCTCCCAGCAGGGTTGGTGGGCTGGGATGGCCATGCAGTGGGCACGGTCAGGGATGGCCAGGGAATCAAGTCCTGGGAGCAAAACCACGGGGAGAGCTGGGGACCAGCAGCCAGCCCTGCCTTCTCCTGGCTGCTCCCAGCTGGGGGAGCTGGGCTGGGGGAGCTGCAGGGGCTGGGGGTGCCAGCAGCACCCAGCGGCGGGCACGGGGCCGTACCTGTTCGGGGTTGTACCTCGAGAGGACACCGTCCCCGTGGAACTCCTCCAGAACATCCTTCAGCTTCTTGCTGGAGTCTGGGGGGACAAAAGCACCTTGCTGAGCATGGCCCTGCTGGGCTGCCTCTGCCATCCACCAGCAGGGTGCTGCAGAGGGGTTTATGTGCTGGATGTACAATTCTGGATCCTTCCGTGCCTGGAAGAGGCTGGCCATGCCCTGCTTCCCCTTCCACCTTCAGAGGGCAGGGCAGATATGGAAAGCTGGTCTGGGAGCTTTACATACACAGAGAACTTCCTCTTGCCAGTATGAAAATAAACACAGACCCAGAACAAAGCAAGGCAGGTGTGGATCACACTCCAGCCCCAGCTGCTCTGGTGTGCTCAGCACACCCTGCACGTCCCTGTCCCAGTGCAGGTGGCTGCTGGCACCCCCTGGCAGCGCCACTCATCCCACAGGCTGCCTCAGACTGCCCATTGGTATCTCCAGGAGGGAGAAATAGAACTTTATTCACAGAATCACAGAATCATTTAGGTGGAAAAGCCCTCTAAGAGCATCAAGTCCAACCATTAACCAGCACAAAGATAAAATGTCCCACATCTCCGTGGCTTTGAAATACCTCCAGGGATGGTGACTTCACCACTGCCCTGGACAGCCTGGTGCAGTGCTTGACTACCCTTTTGGAGCAGAAATTTTCTTGAATATCCAATGTGAACCTCCCCTAGTGTAGCTTGTGGCCATTCCTTCTTGTCCTGCCACTGGATTTGTTCATGCAAACTTCCACACAAGTAGTAAACACACCCTGGCTGAGTGTCCTTAAGGCTGGAGTGTCTGGAGGGACATTCATCATTTCAAAATAGGGAAAAAAAAGGGAAAAGCAGGAAAAAAAATCAAGGTGAGTGAACATTCAGCCCTTATCTTCACACACATCCCTGGGCATGTGCAATTAAAAGGTTCTCAGACACACCAGCCCTGTTAATTACTGGGAAATCCTCTCTCCACGTGGTGGCTGTGCTGGCCCTGATCCCCCCATCCCTCTGCTGGGGACAGAACTTGGCACTGGCCCACAGCTGTCTGGGATGTCTGAGGCACTCAAGGAGAGGGATCCTGGCCCTCCTCAGAGACCCCAGATCCCATTCCCCAGCCCAGTGCTGAGCCATCCTACAGGCGAGAAGGCAGCTGCCCCTGCTGCAGCCTTGCTGGCCACACTTTGGTTAATGAAACTAAAACAAGCCATCAGTGTTCTGAGTCCAGTGTTACAGAGGGTGTTCCATGGTCTGGGATTCAGGAAAGCAAAGCCCATCATCCTCCAGAGAGGCAGAATGAGATGCAGAGAGGGAAACTGCACACACACCTCTGCCTGCAGCCCCGTCTGAGTCTCTGGCTGGTTGGGCAGGAGCATCACTTGGAAAAAATAATCCCAACCTTCTTTAGAGGAGAGCAAGAGGGCACAGAGCTGTCCCATCCCCATGCTGGGCAAGTCATTTGCTTTGAGGGGGAGAGGAAATCCTCCCCAGATTCTGCCTGGCAAGGCAATGCTCCAAAAAGCTCCCAGCAGGGTGGGCTGAGGTGGGATGGCCATGAGGAACTTGTCCCCAGCCCCTTTTGATGTACAGCATCCCCAAGGACAGCCTCAGAGAGCTCACTGTGTCCCCTTTGGCTCTCAGTCACCTCCCAGCCAGCCTGCTCACCCCAGGGTTTGACAATTCTGCAAAGCAGCACCCTTGTGATTTCACACCCTTCTCCCTTCACCCTGTGGTTTTCCTGCCCTACCCTGCCCTGCTCTCAGCACCTGCACGAGCTGCACTGCTTCTCCATCCTCTGCTGTAAAAAACACGCCCACGCTCCAGCTCTGGGGCAGGCAGGACCTCCAGGACCTGGTTTTGGACCTCAAGGACCTGGCTTTGGACTCAAGGACCTGGCTTTGGACCTCAAGGACCTGGTTTTGGACCTCTGGCCTCCACCCAGGCTTTGTCTGCAGCTTCCCCCAGCTCCAGGACCCCTTTGATGCTGCTGCACATCTCCTTTCCTCAGCAGGAGCTGCAGCAGAGCGTTGCTCTGCAAAAGCACTAAGGAAAATTACTGCAGAGGGCTGGCAGCCCAAAGCACGCTGTGGAGCAGCTCTGGTGTGTTTGGGAAAAGCCAGGCTGCTTTTCCTGCTTGGCATTTCACTCTGCTGAGAACGTGGGAGCCGCCGCCTTCAGACGGACTGAGCCCAGCTCACGTGTGCAGCCCCCAGAGCTCAGCTCCATCCTCCCAGCCAGGCAGGCCCAGGGACCCCAACCAGCCAGGGCGAGGGTCAGGGGCTTCATAAAAACCTAAGGAATCACCTAGTTGTCCAGGAGGACACTGAGGAAAGGTAGTTCACCAGTCCAGCACAGATCAGCAGGATTTTTCAGCACACCCAACCCTCTCATCCCAGGGTACTCACAGTCTGTGTACTGCTGGAGCTGGGCAAACTCAGTGGGGCTGAGCGAGATCCACATGCCATCACTCATCTTTGGGCAGCAGGGACACTGCAGGGGCCACCAGCCACTGCCTCTGTGCCAGCCTCAGTGCCACAGGTCCCAGCAGAGCTCAGTCACATCAGCAGGGCGAGGGGCAGGGGTGGCTCTGGCGCTGCTGGCATCATCCTTCTAAGCCTGGGAGAAGCCAGCCCAGAGCTTCAGGGCACCTGGTCAGCCTGGAGGGGACACAGAGAGAGGAGGGGTCAGCAGGAGGCAGAGACAGGGTCCTGCTGTCCCTGGGGACAGCCACCTTCAGTACTGGGTGCTTGGAAATGGGGTGCCAGGGCGCCTTGCCCCACTGCAGATGTGGGGGATCTGAACTCCAGGGAACGGGGAGCAGAGTGTGTGAGCTGCAGGGAAATGGGGATGAGCACCAGGAGGAGCTCAGGGCACCTCACTGGTGAGCATTCTCAGGTGTCCTCTTGGTGTCCTCTGCCACACAGCCAGCCCTGTGCCACCCACAGGAGCCACAGCTCTCATGGCCAGAGGATGTGGCTGACAGAGGCCAAGGAAATTCCTTGGGCAAGGAAAGGAACTTGTCACCCCCAGCACTTCCCAGGGGAGCCCAGCAAGGGGAGCAGAAGGAAGGGCACGATTATTTGGAGGAGACACAAAAACTGGAAGCAGGGAATACAAACTTCCAGTGTGCTCCTGCACCTTTGAAGCTGGTGTTTCCTTCCAGAGAATCATTGTAAATGAAAATCTACAGTGCCACAGAAAGACCCTGAGCAAAGGGCTCTCTCCAGCCCACCCATTTAAAAGCTTCACATTTTTTTAGTCTTTTTCATTTAATCAAACTGATCATCAGGCAAAGGGCAGCATTTGGAGGAGGTGGTTGCTCTCCATTGATCTCCATTTTAGGGGTGTTTCCCTGTTAAATGTTGGCTCCCGGTTTCCACCAGCCTAAGCTGACAGACTGGAGAAAGCAGAGCAAGGATGAGCTGGGAAAGATCACAGGATCTGGGATGATGCTTGGGGAGCACCCACATCCCCCAGCTGGCTGCACCTTTCCATTCACAGAAAAACACCTTAGATTAAGAGGAACAAGCAGTTCTGGGGAGCCCTCAGGTCCCACATGCCACACCAACCCCACAGAGAGTCCCTAGGGACATTCACATATGGGGGTGCACCAGGAGCAGTCACTTCACCCCCATCCTCAGGACTTTGCCCACATTTCTGCCCTAATGCTATTCTGGCTCTACATTCAGCTGCTGAAAATGCTCCAGGGCAAGAGATGGCCCCAGGGGCAAAGCCTGGCATTGGCAGAGGAGGGAGCAAAGCCTCTTTGGGGCTGTGGGGAGGATGGTGACCCCTGAGGGCTGCCTGCATGGCTGCCAAGGGGTTTTCCAGCTGCACACAGAGAGGAGCCCACCAAAGCCCAGCCACACGTTTGCTAGAGTTCAGTGGCACAACCCTCCTTAGTCCTGTCCAGTCCTTTCCTCCCAGGAGGACAAAGTCACTGGGTTTTTGTTCCAGCCCTCCATGGCCTGGGACTTCTTGGCTGCCCCTGAGGCTGCCTGGAGGGCTCTGGGGACCCCTCAAGGGGCTGTTCCTGCCCAGGGGCTGAGCAAGGGCTGTCCCAGGACAGGGAGCAGTGCCCTCACTGCTCTGCCCTGGGGCATTCCTGGTGGGGTAACATCAATCCTGGGGAAAATCTCACCTTCCCACCCTCACTGGGGCCCTGCAGCCCCATGGCAACTCCCCTGTGACTATCCCAGCTCATCCTGGCAGCCCTGTGCCACCAGCTGGGGACAGGCTGGACACAGCAGTGCTATGGCTAGGGAAAAACAATCCAATGTCTTTGGTTTTGTGGGGATCTTCATCTTGCTGCAAGCACAAGCAAGAAGATGGTGTTTGCTCCTATGCTGGATGATGGGTTTGTCCCAAAGCACCTCTGAGGCTGGTCCAGAAGAGCTCAGCCTGTAAGAAATGCCCAGGAACACACACAGACTTCATGTTTCCTGGCACACAAGCTGCTTGATTAGATCAGAACCTCTTTTTTATCCTAAACTTACCCAAGGAGAGGCTGAGAGTGCAGAACTCAGAAAAGGCAAAGGAGGGGACCTGGCTGGCTCCAGCTCCCCGGAGGAGTTTGGGGCACTGAGGGCAGCAAAAGCATCCCTGGCTTCTTTTACTGGTGGGTGATGGGGTAGCACAAAGCTCCAGAAGGAAAGCAAAGCAGAGCTGATTGGGCCATCCCAAGGGGCTTTCCCCCAGCAATTGCTGGAATAACAAATGCCACTGGTGGCACGTCAGCCTCGGGTTTCAGGAAGGGCAGGAAAAAGCCTCCTCAGGAATCCAGCTGCTCCTCGTTTGGCCGCCCTCTGAATTGTCAGCGGCAAATTATGTTCTATTAAATCAAATTTGCCTCTCTCTAAAAATAGCTCCCTACTAGTGTTACAAATAACACCGGATTACCCTGCCTGGAGGCGCTCACCGGCGTGCCCTGACTCAGAATGGGGGAGGATGGACAGGACAGGGGGACCCCGGGGCCTCCCAAACCTCCCTGGGGAATGGGCAGGGCTGGAGCTCTTGGGGAGCTGCTGGGACATCCTGGCAGCTGCAGGGATGGAAGAGGAGCTGCTGGGAGCAGGGATGGGAGCAGCTCTGTGGGAGCCAGGGCGCAGCCATGTAGGGCCTGAAATGCATCAACAAGGGAAATGAAATGCCAGGCTGGAGTGAGCCATGGCCAGCCCACAATGGTGACTGGAGCCTGGACACCAGGCAGGACCACAGCCCATGTCCCTAAGGAAGGGCTGTCCCTGGGCACCCCTGGTGTTCAGGGATGGGGAATCCCAGGAGCAGCAGTGGGATGGCACAGGAGCTGATTTCCCAGCCAGACATCCCTGTCTGGAGCCTCTTCACCAGGCCCAGTGCTGCTGTGGATGGAGGACCCAGCTCCTCATCCCACAGCACAGAGCTCTGGGGTCACTGTGGCATTGGGAGCCTTGTCCCACTGCCACCTACCTGGTCCCCAGGGCCACAGCTACCAAGGGGTGTGGGAGCGTCGGGGGTAGGACAGTCGGGACAGACAGAGATGAGAAATCTCTGCAGCCAGGTCAGGAACTTGGGGTTTATTGCAAAGGGCCTGGGTGCAGGGCCCTGCTGGGATTTGGGGTTTATTGCAAAGGGCCTGGGTGCAGGGGCCTTTTGGGATTTGGGGTTTATTGCAAAGGGCCTGGGTGCAGGGCCCTGCTGGGATTTGGGGTTTATTGCAAAGGGCCTGGGTGCAGGGCCCTGCTGGGATTTGGGGTTTATTGCAAAGGGCCTGGGTGCAGGGCCCTGCTGGGAGCTGCCAGCCACAGCTCAGAGCAGGCCCGAGAGAAGAGAGGGGGAGAGAGGATGAGAGGGTAAGAGAGTAAGAGGGTGAGAGCATAAAAAAGGTAAGAGAGTAAAAAGGGTAAGAGCTAAGAGAGCAAAGCTCTCATTATAATACAATAAATCATCTTTTGTGTTGAATATTCTGATTTTCATTAACTAATTTAGTACAATATACAAATCTTATAGCATTTCTATACAGCCTGTAAGAATCATTACATCACCATACTGTGTTACATTTTAAACCTAAAAACTCCTCTTTGGACCCCTTCTGCCAAGCTGTAGGGTCTGCTCTGACCCTTGGGCCTGTCTGCAAGCAGAGGGAATTGTTTCATCAAAAGGGGATTACCTTCAGCCAGCCACACCATTGTTTTCCAGTTGTTCAGTAACTAAAGGATCTCAAAGCTTGCTTTCATTTCAATCTCGCTTCTAGTTTCTATATTCTCAAAATCTTTTGCTAGAAAATCATATTTATAAGGCTTTCCTGTTTCATCTTCCCCGACAATGGGGACCCAACTCTGCCCACACTGGGGCACAGCACCACAGACAATGGGCTGGCAGCTCCCAGGCGCTGGCAGAGCCTCCAGCCTCCGATCAGCTTCACAGGAAATGTGTGGATGGGGCTGCAGCACCTGCCCCACAGGAGATTCCAGCTCCAGATGCCCTTTAGGAAGGAAACCACGGGCTCCTTGAGCTGCAGGAGGTGGCAGGAGGAGGCACCACTCCTGCTGAGCTCACACACACGTGCAGAGGCTCCCTGGCAGCAGTGGGATACGGCAGGGAATGATGCTGGGCTCGTCCCTGCTTCCCTGCCCGGGCTTGCAGAAGCCACAGTCACGTGCCACATCTCCTGGGGCACAAGCATGGCAGGTCCCTGCAGGAATGGCATTTTCCAGGCCTCCCCCACCATCTTTTGGAAAGATCAGCCTATTTTTGTGTTGGATGGGGAGAGGCCCCTGAGGCGGTGGGTGGAGTATAAATCCCTCCTGTCCCACTGCAGCAAACAAACCCCAACCAAGTCACGCTCAAACTATTTTCTGCAGCCACAGGAGAAGGCACTTTCCTGCATTTTGCCAGCCCAGGAGGACACTCAGGATCGGGTTTTTCCATTCTCCAAACCTGTTGCTGTCTACACATTCCCCTGACCCTTTGAGCAACACCCACACAGAGCAAGGCACGCTGTCCAGGTGCCTCACACCAGCTTTGCTTTGGAGACCCTTGTGGCACCTGGGTGACAAAAGGCGCTGGCAGGGGTGCCCAGAGCATCCAGGCACAAGTGACACAGGGAGAGGTGGGTGGCTGCAGCCAGCCCTCCAGCCCCAGGGCTGGGCTGTGGCTGTACCAACTCCCAGCTGCGTGCTGGGAGAGCTTGGCTCAACCTTGGGGCAGCACAGCCTCCCTTGGAACTCACCCACCACCAGGGCCAGGACAGCTCAGCTCGTCCCCCAGAGACACCAACAACTTCCTGACTTACTACTGCAGGATTTTTAGAGAATAATTTTGCTGCCTGAGTTCAGAGCAGACTGGATCTGAGCTTGGATACCTCTGGAGCAAGACCCTTCCCCTTGGACCTGCAGGTCCCACTCAAACCAGACCTTGTCTCATGGAAAAGCCCTTTCCCACTCCAGACAGGGCAGCAAATGCTGGGCCTGCAGCATTTGGAAGGACTGGGATCCACCCCAGGATCCCATCCCATCTCACCTTGCAGATGTAAGCCCAGCACTTCAGGGCACCTCCAAACCTGTCAGACAGAAGCCCTGGTTCTCTCTCCCTTCAGGAATCCTGAGTCCTGTGGGTTATAACCACACCTTGTGCAGGATAATGCTGCTTCCTGGTAGCTTTGAAAGGCATTCTCCCCTTTCATCCCCCACCACAACCTGCAGAACGAGTCACATCCAGCCCCCTTCCACGGGCCAGCCACACCAGCACCGCCTCAGCCCTCCCAAAGTCCTCCAAAGCCAACGGCCCTGGCAATTTCTACTTAACAAGAAAGACACCAACGAGCTTTTCCAGCCTGGCAACACACAGGAGCAGCTGGACTGGGCTGTTCTTCTGCCCAGCCAAAGCACGGGCGGTTTTATAGCCAGGCTGAGAACCAACACACGCTGAGACACCAGTGACGGTGGTGTAGGGGGGTTTAGGGGGCTGTAGGGTGGTGCAGGGGGATGTAGGGTGGTGCAGAGGGATGTAGGGTGGTGCAGAGGGATGTAGCCCCCTGGGCTGCTTGCCATCCTCCTCTCCCTGTGGACAAGGATACGCTGCCCTCTCTCCACCCTTCGGGAAGCTTTCCTCAGGAGTGGAGCCACACGCCAAGGAATCCCGATTCCCCATTGCCAGCACTCCTCCAGCGCCGGCACCTCTGCCGAAACCGCTGGAGAAGGGGTCGGGGCTGGCCCGCGGGAGGGTCGCGGACTCCGAGGGCAGCCCACGGGGACCGACGTGCGCTGCCGAGCCGCTCCCGCGCGGGGCGGGGGATCCCGAGCGGATCTGGGGGATTACCCACGACTGAAAGGGGTGAGCCCACAGGATCGCCGCCTCCCCCGCCCAGCCCCGCGTCCCCCCGCCGCTGTCCCCTTACTTGGCGGCGGCAGCGCGGTGCCATCGGCGGGACCGGCCGGGGCGCTCCGGCGGCGGCGGCGGCTCCGGGGCTGGCGGTAGCGGGAGAGCTGCTCAGCCCGGCGGTTCCGGGGCTGCCGGTGCCGGGCAGGGCTGCTCAGCCCGGCGGTTCCGGGGCTGGCGGTGCCTGGAAGGGCTGCTCAGCCCGGTGGTTCCGGACAGAGCTGCTCAGCCCGGCGGTTCCGGGGCTGGCGGTGTCTGGCAGCGCTGCTCAGCCCGGCGCTCCCGCGGCGGGGCGGGGATGGGGATGCGAACGGGCCCGGCCCGCCCCGCTCCGCTCCGCCCGCCTCCGCCAGCACCGGGCGGCCGGGCCGGGAGGGAGAGGAAGACGAGGAGGAGGAGGATGATGAGGAGGAGGAGTTGGAGGGAAGAGCCCGGCGGCCCCGAGCGCGCCCCCGCCCCTCGGCGGGCCCGGGGCAGCGCCCGGGAGCAGCGGGGCGGGAGCAGCCGGTGCGGGGGCGGCGGGAGACAGACGGGTTTGCACCATAAAACTCATTTGTGATGGATCCCCACCTCCCCACGGCGGCAGGGTGTTCCCCGCTTCCCGGTGACCGCGCACACTGCCCCGCAGCTGACGCTCGCCGTGCCTGTCCCCAGCCCCAGCCCTAAGCCCATCTTTGTCCCATCCCCTCACACGTCCCCATCTTCATTCTCGTTCATGTCCCCATCCCTGTCCCCATCCATATCTTGATCCCATCCTTGTCCCCATCCCCGTCCCTGTCCTCATTTCACTCTTCCTCGGGCCTTCCCTCCCCCTACACCTCGGTCTCTCACTTTCAAACAGTTTCACCCATGGCAAAGGCTGCTCTTTCCTCAGGAACAGAACAAACCACTGAAAACAAACAAACAAAAAATGCCAAAACAGATAAAAAGCATTTTTATTTTCTTTCCATGACGCGTCTGCCTGCCTGCTTGGGAGTGACACTATTTCAGGCATGTCTATTATTTATGTTTCGCTATATTTATATTAATTAGAGACGTGATCCATGCACGTAGCTCTCCAACTTAAAAAAAAAAAAAAAAAAAAGCAGGAGAAGGAGACTGACAGCTGTGACTGAACTTTCTTGAGAGAAACAGGAGCAGGTTCCACAGCCACAGCTGTTCACTGTGCCAATCCTAGGTGATGTTCCCGCTCTATGTGGGGATCTCTCCAGCCCCACCTTCCCTCCCTCTCTTCTGGCTGGGGCCCCAGAGAAATGGGTTGGGGCTCTTGGCTGGGATGCTGAGAATGATGGACTCCCCAGAACCACACCAGTTTTAGGGCAGACAGGATCATGGAATCATTTAGGTGGGAAAAGACCTCTGAGTCCAACCATCAACTTTTGATGGTGGCACTTGTCATTTGTGCCTGGGAAAGAGGAGCATCCCTTCAAAGAGCTAACTGGTCCCTGATGGTGGGCTGTGCCAGAGCACAGAGAAATGTCACACTCCAGAGCAGGAGAAAGGAGCCTGAGCTCCCTGCTCCCATCCATGCCAGCCATCTCCCTCAGAAGCTGTAACCTGTGTCAGCCCTGAGCCAGAGCTGGTGGTATCTCTTCTCCCCCTGTGTCCCAGCCCTGTCCTCATCCTGTCTGGCTTACCTCTCCATGCCAGGGACTGGGGACCAGGATGAGGATGGAGAAGTGGGGCCTCAGGGCACAGTGCAGGGCTGGGGTGGGATGCAGGGAAAGCCCAGACACCGTGGGGGAGGCAGGGTAGGAAATGAATAATAAATGAGTTTTATCATTAGCAACTATTGCTTGGAGGCAGCAGTTTGTCAAACACACAGGTGAGAGGAGGAGGAGGATGAGGATGAGGATGAGGATGAGGACACACATTGCTGGTCTCTGGGCTGGGCAGGAAGAGACCTGGCCAGGGCTGGTGAAATTCCTCCTGCAAGGGCTCAGCTGGTAGACACAGAGCCCTTTTCCCAAAAGAAAACTCACACCAGATGATGCCTTTCCCAGTTCAGGGCTGATCCCAGCCCTCACAGGAGCAACATGCTCAGGATGCATGATTATCTCCTGCCATCATTTCCAGCCAGCAGCAGTCTCCCAGGGCTTTCCAGACAGCCAGGAGCTCTCACTGGTTTCCCAGCCATTGGAATGGCCCTGCAGGAGTAGGGAATGAATATTTTTTCCAGGCAGTGTGGCCAGCTCAATCATGAGAAACTGCTGGCCCAGTGAGGTGCTGGACTCCTCCGCTCTGCTTTGACTTTGCTAATGCTCTGCCAGGGCTATTGGTGAAATCCTCAGCACTCCCAGATGAGAGAGTTTCCTTCTTTCCCTGCATCCCAGTAAGTATCCCTTCCAGGGATTAATTAGTAAATTAAAAGGGTAGAAAAACCAAATTATTATGGTTAGGCACAAGCCCCAGTGATGATGTGTCTGTGTCCTGACACACTCCCAGTCCCTAAAAGGGCTGAAGCAGCAGATTCACCCCCTAGATTGATTCCCTCAGTGGAACTCTGGGGTCAGATTTGGGAGGAGGAGACCTACTGAACACTGATCTCTGAGTCTGAAAGCCCTGACCCTGCTGCACACCCGAGGGAGGAGCAGGATGTCTTTGCTGGGGCCACTGGGGCTGGCAGGAGCTGTGAGGATGAGGAGGAGCAGGATCCCTTTGCTGGGTGGCAGTACCCATGTGCCAGGGGGGCTGGCAGGAGCTGTGAGGATGAGGAGGAGCAGGATCCCTTTGCTGGGTGGCAGTGCCCATGTGCCAGGGGGGCTGGCAGGAGCTGTGAGGATGAGGAGGAGAGGATCCCTTTGCTGGGTGGCAGTGCCCACAGGCCAGGGGGAGTGGCAGGAGCTGTGAAGCCTCTGAGCTCTGCTTCTGCACATGCAGGAGGAAAAGCCCAGTCTGGAGAAGCAGCAGGGACAAGGTGCCAGAATGGGGATGCCACCCTGGGCATTTGTGATGCCTCCCTGGTCTCTGCCAGTTTCCCGATATTGTCTCTGCTCTGCCAGTGGCTCCCTGGGATGCCCCACCACCCACCAAACACCCCCAGGTGTGTCTGCAGGTGCCCCTTGGCACAACACCTCTGCCAAGCCCGGTGCCTCAAGGGCAGGTCTGTCCAAGCCTCATTCCCCAGATGAAGGCATTTGATGGGTTAATGAGAGCTGCAGCCCTGTTTTCTATCCCTGTCCAAAAAAGCCATTACATTTTGCCTGGCAAAAAATTGCTCTTCTTAAACCTGAGTCACTGATGATTCCTTGTTCTGAAATCATGCTCAGTGATTTCTTCTCTTTCTCTGGCTGCCCCTGGCAGAGCCCAAACCCAGCAGGGACCAGCAGGGAAGGGGCTGAACCTTCCCTGACCACCATGGGCACACTCAGGGGACTGCCCTGCAAAGGATGGGCACTGATCCAGCCTTATTTTGGGGGCACTCACAGGGAAGAAGATGCTTTTTTTTCAGTATGACAAGAAAAGGAGAGGTTAAAAATCTCTTTTTGTCACCTGGGCAGGTTTGGGAGATTTTTATCAGCTCTCTTCTTGGTTTAACTCTGGTTAATTTTCTCTTGAAATGTTGGCCCAAGGCAATGCCAAGGCTGGCTGCTGACTCAGTTGTAGCACTGCTTCCCCTCCTGGGCTCTGTGACGTAGGAGAGAAGGAATCCCAAGCAATTATCACTTGATTATTTTACTGAACGTGTGATTACAAATGGGAACTGCAGAGCAATGAGCACTGCAGTCAAGATAAAACTAAAATGAGCCCAGCTCCCCCAGTCCCAGCTCTTGCTCCAAAGACAAACAGCTGCTTGGGAAGCACTTCACAGCCCAGTTATTTCTCAGTGACCACAGGAAAGGTGATAAAAACCCCATAAAACCAGAAGAAATTTCCAGGATGATTTTTTTTCTACAGCTCTGCTCAGCACAGATCTGCTCCCTGGGAGAAGGATGAGCTCATGGGTGGTTGCCAGTGTTATATTAAGTCTCAGTGAGCCTGGAGAGAGGTAGATTAGGTTGGAAATTAGAAAACACTGCAGGGATGGGATGTCCCCTGAGAGGGACCTGACTGAAGAGCCAGGAGATGCCAACGTGGCCAAATTGGCTCTTTCCCAGCTGCCAGCCATGGTGATCGGGGTGTCCCTGGGCACTGTGCTGGGATCCTGCAGGCAGTGAGAGGAGCCAGAGGCAGGGCAGGACACTCACTTGCTCTTTCACCACTGTGGATATTCCCAAAGAACTTGGTGTCACCCCAGCAGGCTTTTCCCAAGCCTTGGGGTGCTGAGCACCACAGAGAGAACAACAACTTGGCTGCCAGCTGACTCCATCCCTGTCTCTGCACCCAAAGAACAGCCTGCATGGGTGACTTCTAGGCAGAATGGCTTCCTGGAGGGTGAAATAACTCGGATTTGGGAAACCATGGGGCTGACAGGAAGCAAGAGAGAGTTGCAGCAGCACAGTCAGAAGGAACATCCACAGCAGTGCCAGCAGCAGCTCTCCAGGGCTGTGTGGCTCATGCCCAAGCCCAGCTCCAATTGCAGAACCAGCCTGCTGTCAGGGAAAGATGGTGTGAGTCAGGGATTTTGGCAAAGCAGCATTTTCCTGAGGCTGGAGGAGGACTCTGAGCTGAGAGCATGGAGCCTTGAGAGCCATGGCTTCCTCTGAGCCCAGGGACTCAGCACAGGCTGGGGAAACCCAGCAGGGAGACTGAGAGTGGTCAGAGCACCCATGGGTACTTTCAATTTCACCCCTGCCCCATTTCCCCTCTAGTGACCTAGAGCTGGTAGAAGGTGACCACAGAATTATAGAATTGCTGAATGGTTGGGGTTTGAAGAGACCTAAAAGGTCATCCAATTCCAACATCTCATCCCCACAGGTGGAGACACCTTCTGCCACAGACATCTTTTATGAAAAATCCTAAGGAAAGGATTTTCCTTAGGATTTTTCCTCCTGAGAAGCTGAGAGGCCCCAGGAACAAAATGTAACCAATGGTTATCTGCTGCTGTGGGATGCAACAGGTGCATCTGTGATTGGTCTCATGTGGTTGTTTCTAATTAATGGCCAATCACAGTCAGCTGGCTCGGACTCTCTGTCCGAGCCACAAGCCTTTGTTATCATTCCTTCTTTTTCTATTCTTAGCTAGCCTTCTGATGAAATCCTTTCTTCTATTCTTTTAGTATAATTTTAATAGAATATATATCATAAAATAAGAAATCAAGCCTTCTGAAACATGGAGTCAGATCCTTGTCTCTTCCCTCATCCTAAGACCCCTGTGAACACCGTCACAAACTTCCACTAGACCAGGTTGCTCCAAGCCCCATCCAAAACTGGCCTGAAACACTTCCAGGGAGGGGGCATCCATATCTTCTCTTGGCAATCTGTGCCAGGGCCTCACCATCCTCACAGGGAAGAATTATTTCCCCCAATCCAGTCTAACCCTGCCCTCTGTCAGTGTACAGCCATTCTGCCTTGTCCTATCGCCTTGCCCTGTCCTTGTCCAAAGTCCCTTTCTAGCTCTTTTGGAGACCCTTTAGGTACTGAAAAGCCACAGTAAGGTTCCCCTGGAGCCTTCTCTTCCTCAGACTAACAATCCTCACAATTTCCTTATAGGAGAGGGATTCCATCCCTCCAAACAACTTTGTGGCTTCTTCTAGACTTGAGATGGCCACAGCGACAATGCAGCAGCTCAGAATATGATAATGTCCCAGCATCACAACATCAGAACCCAGAGCACGTAGTGAAAAAAAATCCCAAATATAACAAAATATATGGAAAACCCCCTCTTGTAAGAGATCTGATGTATCATCTGCAACCTCAAGCACCAGTGCTGGGGGTGACACCTCACTGCACACCCATGGGTGCAGCTGGGTGCCTCCATGGTGGAGAAGGGAGGTGGGAGGAGGAGGGCAAGGGAAGAGCATGGAGCAAATTCAGAGTGCAGGAATCCATGCAAAGGAGAGCCCCAGCTCTGTGCCCTCGGGGCAGGTGTGGGAGCAGAGGGATCTGCCTCCAGTCTCAGTCTCTGGCTGCTGCCTAGCTCGCAGATTGTGAGGAGAAGAGCAGGGGAGGGAGCACAGGAGCTGTCAGATGTTGTTAGTGCTGTGACACCTCTTAATAAGGCCCATCTGTCTGGAAGGCAGCAGATCCAGCAGGATTTCTGCAGGCCTGATTGGGAGTGCTAGTGCCAAGGTTTTACAATCAGCACTAATAAACAGGCTGGGGCAGCATTTGGCACCACGAGCTCCAACACCCCGGCGTGAGAGAGAGGAAATCAGGATTGCAACAAAAATCATCGCTGCAGGACAGAGCTCCTGGGAAACTCCTGGCAGCTTTTGGGATGTTTTAATCCAGCTGTGGGTCACTTCTGGGTATGTACCTGATTCCCACAGACATCCCTCTCAGCTGGGAATGTGCACATGGATCCTGCATCCTTAATCAAAAGAATGAGCAGGTTTTCCAGCAGCCTTTATCAGAATCTCCATCCTGTCTTGTCCCAAGAGACACAGGCAGCTGCATGAAACAATAACTGTGAGAAGGAAATCCCTGTCTGGGGGAAGAAGGATTGTGGGGAGACTGTGGGGATAGAATCTGCTGTGACAAACCCCCGTGTCATCTCAGGCCAGCACGTGTCACTGGGCTGGCAGCGGGCACTCCTAGTGCAGGAGGGCACCACACAGAGGAGCAGCTGGGCCTGGAGGTGTGGAACAGCAGCAGAAAAAGCCCATGTGATTTGGGAAATGCCACATTCAGGCATGATGAAAGGGTAGAGCTGAGTCAAGTGGCTATCGATGAATCACCGGGCTGCAGGGAACACGCTGGTGGGTGTTGCAAAGCTCTGTAAAGCTTGGCTCAGCTGCAGCAGACATTTGGGCAGGCAGGAACGTGCTCTGCTGCCTCTTCCCAGGATTTTCCCACCAGGGCTGGGGATACCTTGTGGGATCAAGGGGAGGCAAACACCACAGTGTCCATGGGGGTCCCCAAAGCAGGGGAAGGTGTCACTATAAACACGAGCGCACACACCGCTGCTCTCGAGGTGAAGAAAAAGCGAAGTTTATTTTCTGACTTTAACATTTATAGTTTTCTGAAAGCGACAGTGGATTGGAGGGTGACAGTGCTACCTCTCCAATGACACTGGACAAACCAACAGTCCATCAAATTTCTCTTCTTCCATAAAAGAATGCAAAACAATAAGTTATTTACAGAAAGTGTGTGAGAAAATCTTAAAAAATCAGGGTGACAGGAAGGGACCTGTAGATGGGTGCCTTCGGATGGAGCATGTGGTCCCAGCGTGGCATGTTGGTGTGAACTGAGCTTTGCCATGACTGGCCTGCTCAGGGAATGTTTGATGCCACCTCCAGCTCCTGAGCTCTGCAGAGCTCCCTCAGATGATTTGGCCTCTCCTGAGTGAGCAAAATTAAACTAATTTCACTAGAAACTCTATTATGTTGAGCAGTATGGAGCACCATGCTGCAGGGGACAGTGAGTCTCCCATCTGCTGGGGGTAGGGGGGGGTCCCCAAATCAAAGGTGCTGATCCTGTGCATCCCCACAGACCCTTCCCTGTAGGAGCAAGGGGGGTAGGATGGTTGGGAGGGACAGAGACGAGAGATCTCTGAAGCCAGGTCTTGGAACTTGGGGTTTATTGCAAAGGGCCTGGGTGCAGGGGCCTTTTGGGATTTGGGGTTTATTGCAAAGGGCCTGGGTGCAGGGCCCTGCTGGGATTTGGGGTTTATTGCAAAGGGCCTGCGTGCAGCGCCCTGCTGGGAGCTGCCAGCCACAGCTTGAGCAGGCCCCAAAGAGGGAGAGAGAGGTAAAGAGAGAGAAGTCAAGAGCATGGTAAAGAGAAAATGAGAGAGTGAGGAAGAGTAAAGAGAGTAAAGTTCTTGTCACAATACCATAAATCTTCTTCTGTGTTGAATATTCTGATTCTCACTAACCAATCTAGTACAAGATACAAATCCTATAGCATTTCCATACCGCCTATCAGAATCACTACATTACCATACTGTGTTACATTTTAAACCCTAAAAACTCCTCTTTGGGCCCCTTCTGCCAAGCTGTAGGGTCTGCTCTGTCCCTTGGGCCTGTCTGCAAGCAGAGGGTGTTGTTCCATCAAAAGGGGATTCAGCCAGCCACACCATTGTTTTCCCGTTTTTCAGTAACTAAGGGATCTCAAAGCTTGCTTGTGGTGGTGTTTGCAGGGGTCTTAGGATGAGGGAAGAGACGAGAATGTTGACTCCATGTTTCAGAAGGCTTGATTTACTATTTTATTATCTATATTATATTAAAACTATACTAAAAGAACAGAAGAAAGGATTTCAGCAGAAGGCTAGCTAAGAATAGAAAAAGAATGATAACAAAGGCTTGTGACTGACTGAGAGAGTCTGAGACAGCTGGACTTTGATCAGCCATTAATTAGAAACAACCACATGAGACCAATCACAGATGCACTTGTTGCATTCCACAGCAGCAGATAATCCTTGTTTACATTTTGTTCCTGAGGCCTCTCAGCTTCTCAGGAGAAAAAATCCTAAGGAAAGGATTTTCCATAAAACATGTCTGTGATACTTGCTTTCATTTCCATCTAGCTTATAGTTTCCATATTCTCAAAATCTTTTGTCAGGCAATCATATTTATAAGGCTTTCCTGTTTCATCTTCCCCAACACTTCCCCTTTGTGTCATTCCCACAGGTGGCCCAGCCTGTTGTCCCCACTGAGGGGAAAGTCGTGGTGCAGGGTTTAACTCTGTCCCCAGCCCTGGGCACTGTTTGTGAGGGCTGGCTGGAGAGCTCCTCACTGCCAGCGATAAGAATCACTGGAAGTGTACACTTCCCTAAATCCCTTCAACTTCTGGATTCAAATACGGATGTGGGATTTAACTTGGAAGGTTTTTGAAGGAGATATTTTTGTTATACATCATCACGCGTGTCACGAGCCTCAAATATTTGGAAGGGCTGTATAAATAACTGTGTGATCACCTTTTCTCAACTGGCTTCTGCCTCTCCCTATCCCACAGCTGCCATGGAGTGGGAAGTATGTGTGGCACTCAGAATCTGCAAGTTTACTCTCAGTTACCTTCATGAGAGGTTTCTTGAGCTTTCATGAGAGGTGCTGTCACAAGACTTGTTTAATCTGAAGGAGAGGAGAGGAGAGGAGAGGAGAGGAGAGGAGAGGAGAGGAGAGGACAGGACAGGACAGGACAGGACAGGACAGGACAGGAGGAGGAGTCACAAGGATGCTGCTTCCCCAAACATCTGTCAGACACCTGCAGGTGTCAGGACAAAATTGTTGACACTGAAATACCATCTGGGACAAAACACATACTGGGAACTACACCGTGCACTGGGCAACATTTGTGTCAATCCCAGAAGTCCTGGCATGTGAAATCTCAGAATAATGGATGGGAATTTTTATTACATTTCAGTGGAGAGAGGGGCAAAATAAGCCAGAAGCTGTTTGCCACCTTGACAGCTGAACCAGCCAGGGATAACTGGGGATGTGACCTGGCATGTGCCACATCTTCATCCCCATCATCCCAGAGCAGCACCCCAAGGCCTGCACCCCAAAAACACCCTCCTGGCCCTGGGGTCTGGGGTAGGGGCACCCTGACTGATTTTTGACAACAAAAAGTTGTTGCTATTAAAAGACTTTCTGGGTCTACAAAGTGAATCCTCAGCCAGACAGCTTATCTTGGGTTCAGCTTAGACCCCTCCATGCCAGGATGCTGCTGCCACAGTCACCAGGAGAAGAGAAACGTTTGCCATATGCCGAGGGATTACTGTATAAAACTGAGATGCTTGGCTGCATGCCAAGGCACAGGGTTTCCAAATAGAGTCTGAATCCTGGACAGAAAAGTTCCAACTAAATATAGACATGACAGCCTCAGAGTTGACTTCTTTTTTTTTTTTTCCCTTTCTTTTTTTTTTTTTTTTTTTTTTTTTGTTTGAGTTCACTTAAAATAGCATGTTGAGGGTTTTTTTGTGCCCTGCTGAGGGGGCAGGTAGAGGCATGTTTACAAACACAGTTACAAACCCAAGGCCATGGTGGGATGATGGCAACATCACCCTTCCTCCTGCACATCCTTGAATGGTCCTGAGGGTGGAGCAGATGTGGATGCAGAGCTCTCAGGCTGCCTCTAGCCCTTGGGCAGGAACCAGGCGAGGTGTCCTCTTCTCACACCCTGCCCAGAAAGGTCTGACAGCCTAAAAAACATTGCAGGGAGCCAAAAAATTTGGGACACAACGAGTGGGTGGCACCTGTGGAGACTCAGTCACACACAGCTCAGCAAGGGGAAGCTTTGCTGGGTGCTTTCAGAAGAGCCAGTCCTGCTGCTGCAATGGAAAGCTGGGAAAAACTCAGCAGAGATGGTGCTTTCACTTGGAAAAGGCAGCGTGGATTTTCTGATCTGCCAGCCCTGCTCACACCTCTTGGAGATGTGGGCTGGATTACTCAGCCACAGAACTACTGGCAAGTGAAGGAAAAAAATCCAAGTCCAGCACGAGGATGGAGCAAGGGATCTCAGTGGCTTTGGGATGCAGCTGCTCCCTGTGCAGTAAGTGAAATACTTTTGAAAAAGCCCATAGAAAAAGCAACAAAGCCTAAATATCTGAAGTGGGAAGGCAGGTGTTGGATGTGCTCCTCACACCCAGCATGGAGTGCCGGGAAAAGGCATTGGAGAAGAACTGGAGGGAACTCATCCTCATGAGCTGGCCACGTGTGCTTGAGGCAGTGGCATGCTGGAAGCTCTTTGAAGGGTTGGAGGAGAAAACTCCCAGAAAGCTGTAAGTCATTGGCTGTCTAATATCACATATATATAAAATATAATGTGAGGAAATATTGTTCATGGGCTTGATGACAGAAAGGAGGTGAGACAAGCCCCTACCTGCAGGATGGCTTTCACAGTATCCACCAAGGGCTGCCCAATACCTTTGCATTCCAAGCAGGAATTTATTTAAGGGTCGACAGCTCCCAAGACAGCTGACAGGGATAAAAATTAAGCAGATGTTTGAGGCAGGCCTTAAATGAGGGTGGCCCTATAAAACATAGGATGTCTCAGTATCAAATAATCAGTTGCCCAAAAGAAAAAAAAAAGGTTTAAACTAATATAAAAAGGCAGGAAAGTGGCTGAGGTGGGATCCCACTCCAGCAGAGGAGTTGCCAGGAGGAAGAAGTCTGGCTCTGTAAAATTCCTGTTGCTAAACAATGGTGCTGGGAAGGTCGGTGACACGGGGGAGGTAGGGCTAATAATAACAAATACCATTAGAGTTATACCTTACATAGAGAAAACTGCACTGGAACTGGCTTTCCATGAGCCTAACAAAAAGCTTTTGTTTAATTTATGGGGCTCAGGCTATTTTTAGCTGGCAGATCCTTGGGGTTTTATCTGGGATCGCTGCTCTGAGCCAGCAGCTGGAACATTTTAATTGTTTGCTCTGGATTTAGGGTGGGTTGTTGTTTGGTTTTTTTTTTTTTTTTTGGTTGTTGGTTTGTTGTTTTTTTGGTTTTTTTTTCCTAAAGGGAGAAAGAGGAAAGCAGATTCTGGGGTCTGACCTTGCTGGTCTCCAGATTTCCTTGGCAGCACCTTCTGGAGTGGGGAGAGCAAGTGGGTCTTGAAGCAGCTCTGTGCCTCCTGGGAGACGTTTTGGGGCGGTGCTGGGGGGTGATCACTGGGAACCCCTCTCCTCCAGCCCAGCCAGCACTCCACACCCATCCCCAGCCCCTGCCAAAGGCCAGCAACCAGCAGGTGAGAGGGTGGCAGGGGGACACCGTGTCTCCCCATCCTCTGGTTGCTATGCAGGTCTAAAAATAGCCTGGGCAGTGCAGCAAGGAGGGAGCATCCCCTTCTTCCAGGAAAGCCAGAAGCGCTCCAGGGCTGCGTGCGGCCGTGCTTTGTTTGTCAGGAAAGCCCTTTGGTATCTGCCTGCAGCGGGGATGTGAGAGGAGCCATCTGCTCGGGGACAGGAGGTGTTTACAGCAGCCCGGGCACAGACGCCCTGTGCAGAGCCTGTCCCTGCTCGGAGCTTGGCCCCGGTGCTGCAGGCAGACGTCTCTGTTTATGAAAACAGCGGCTCCTCCACCCTGGGAGCTCCCGGGGCAGCTCAGAAATCCCTGCTGGCTGGTGGCTGCTGAGAACTGGCATGGTGGGTGACAGCCACGTGCTGGGCTGGTGCCCTCTCCATGCAGGACACTGGGAATGCTGCTGGCAGCCTCTCCAGAGCTGTGCCCTAGGGCTGAGCACAGCCAGAGCTGGGCTGGTGCCCCTCTCCATGCAGGCACTGGGAATGCTGCTGGCAGCCTCTCCAGAGCTGTGCCCTAGGGCTGAGCACAGCCAGAGCTGGGCTGGTGTCCATGCAGGGCACTGGGAATGCTGCTGGCAGCCTCTCCAGAGCTGTGCCCTGGGGCTGAGCATCCTGGCTGGGCAGGGCTGGAGGGGCTGCAGCCCATGGCAGAACCACTAACTTGTGGGACAGCACAGCTCCAGAGGGTGTTTTGGGGTTCCTGTCCCACTGCCTACACTCACAGACGTCTTTTATGAAAAATCCTTTCTTTAGGATTTTTCCTCCTGAGAAGCTGAGAGGCCTCAGGAACAAAATGTAAACAATGATTATCTGCTGCTGTGGAATGCAACAAGTAGATCTTTGATTAGCCCATGTCAGATGTTTCTAATTAATGGCCAATCACAACCCAGCTGGCTCGGACAGAGTCCGAGACAGAGCCTTTGTTATCATTCTTTGCTATTCTATTCTTAGCTAGCCTTCTGATGAAATCCTTTCTTCTATTCTTTTAGTATAGTTTTAATATAATATATATCATAAAATAATAAATCAAGCCTTCTGAAACATGGAGTCAGATCCTCATCTCTTCCCTCATCCTAAAACCCCTGTGAACACTGTCACATCAGGGTGCAGGCAGACACCTCTCCTTGTGCTCCTGTGAAGGTGTTGGTGAGTTGATGAGACAGAAAGGAGTCAATTAAAACCAAAGCAAAGCAAAACACTTCGGCCTTGAAAATGCTCCCAGGAGAGGGTGAAGTACTCCAAGACCCCCATCTGCCTGCACCCTGAGCGTAGGCAGTGGCACAGGTAACCCCAAAACACCCTCTGGAATTATGGTGAACCCTAAGGGTCAGTGGTTCTGCCAAGGGCTGCAGCCCAGCATCCCCTCCAGCCCTGCCCAGCCAGGATGCTCAGCCCAGGGCACAGCTCTGGAGAGGCTGCCAGCAGCATTCCCAGTGCCCTGCATGGACACCAGCCCAGCTCTGGCTGTGCTCAGCCCTAGGGCACAGCTCTGGAGAGGCTGCCAGCAGCATTCCCAGTGTCCTGCATGGACACCAGCCCAGCACGTGGCTGTCACCCACCATGCCAGCTCTCAGCAGCCACCAGCCAGCAGGGATTTCTGAGCTGCCCTAGGAGCTCCCAGGGTGGAGGAGCCGGTGTTTTTACCCTACCTCTGACCCAAGAGGACATGGGATTGGCATTAAAGGGAAAACTTTAGGAAGTTTTTCTGAAGAACATAAAAAAAAAGCACAAGTTTTCAACCTTACTTCCCCCTGCCTTTACCCCCCTCATTTTTATCTCCCTACAGAGTAAATCTTTTTCATTTGGATCCCGCTGACACAAATAACCCCAGGTTTTGGGCTGAAACATCAGCAATCACCTCTTTCCATTGCTGGCCAGCTAATTTTAACCTCCCAAGCTCCCTCCCATCTCCTGGAGGTTGTCCTGTTGCAGCCAGGGAGTGCTAGAAAATAGTGCATCGCCCACTCATCCAGCCTCCTTCAAGGGAAATATTTATATGATGCCAAAGAGAGGGTTTCCATGGCAGTGATGACTCTAGCACCGTCACCTTGGAAACCACTTGAGGCCATCTTGAAGGGTTTGAAAATCCCCTTCAGAGACAAATAAGGAGAGGGAGAGGAAAGGCCACTGGGATCAGAGTGGTATTCTGGTCTCCCCTGACTTTCCTTGCCTGCTCCTGCTGCCTGGGTCCCTGCCCATGCCACTGGGATGATTTGTAGTCCAGGTGTTACTTCAGGGATAGACCCAGAACAAAGGAATGAAGTGCTTTGCAAACAAAAATGGATCAGTTGGTGCTGCCTCCCGCTTCCCAAAGCATCCAGCTGTGACTCTGGTGTCAGGGCACTGCTCAGCCCCAGAGAGGGCTTCAGGGAGACTCCCCTGTGCCAGCAAACACCAGGGTGATTATTAGGGCCCGCCCAGCTTCAAGCACCAGCTGCTTTCAGAGCAGCAAACACACAGGTCCCATGTCTTTGACAGCCCAAGTGCCCATCACACGTGAAGAGCCCCGTGTTTCTCCTGAGGAGCTGCCAAGATGTGAGGCACAGGCACAGCCGGCTGCTGGCAGCAGAGCGCTCGCCTGTGGCGGAGGGAGGAACGAACGCACCTTTGTGTCACACACACATCCCGGCTCAGCCCCGCTGCAGCTCCCACAGCCCCGCTGCAGCACCCACAGCCCCGCTGCAGCACCCACAGCCCTGCTGCAGCTCCCACAGCCCTGCTGCAGCCGTGCAGGAGCCTGGGCGGGACGGACGGAGACCAGAGATCTCTGCAGCCAGGTCGTGGAACTTGGGGTTTATTGCAAAGGGCCTGGGTGCAGGGCCCTGCTGGGATTTGGGGTTTATTGCAAAGGGCCTGGGTGCAGGGCCCTGCTGGGATTTGGGGTTTATTGCAAAGGGCCTGGGTGCAGGGCCCTGCTGGGATTTGGGGTTTATTGCAAAGGGCCTGGGTGCAGGGCCCTGCTGGGATTTGGGGTTTATTGCAAAGGGCCTGGGTGCAGGGCCCTGCTGGGAGCTGCCAGCCACAGCTCAGAGCAGGCCGAGAGTAGAGAGGGGTAGAGAGTATGAGAGGGTAAGAGAATAAGAGGGTGAGAGCGTAAGGGAGTAAAAAAGGTAAGAGAGTAAAAGGGGTAAGAGAGTAAAAGGGTAAAAGAGCGAGGCAAGGTTCCCATTACAATACAATAAATCTTCTTCTGTGTTGAATATTCTAATTCTCACTAACCAATCTAGTACAATACACAAATCCTATAGCATTTCCATACAGCCTATAAGAATCACTATGTTACCATACTGTGTTACATTTTAAACCCTAAAAACTCCTCTTTGGGCCCCTTCTGCCGAGCTGACCCTTGGGCCTGTCTGCAAGCAGAGGGTGTTGTTCCATCAAAAGTGAATTACCTTCAGCCAGCCACATCATTGTTTTCCAGTTGTTCAGGAACTAAAGGATCTCAGAGCTTGCTTTCATTTCAATCTCGCTTATAGTTTCTATATTCTCAAAATCTTTTGCCAGGCAATCATATTTATAAGGCTTTCCTGTTTCATCTTCCCCAACATGCCAACCTCAGCGCCTTTGGCCACTCATGCTCCCAGCCTGCAGGAGCTCTGTCAGCGGCAGCCAGCCCATCTGGCTCTCAAGGACACCAAGAACACGGCAGGGAGGGCAAAGCTTTCTGAGCAGATGGATGGTGAGCTCCACGATGCAGGGGTGGCCAGTGTCGCTGTTTGTTCAAGACAGAGGATTGCTTTCTTCATTTTGCTGAAAAATATTAGTTATCTTCTTCATTTTTTTAGGGCAATCTAAAATATTCTCTTCTTGCTCCCTGAGCTGCCTCCATGCCGAGGTGTCAGTGCCTCTCCAAGCCAGAGCTTTTCCCTGGCACCCAGGCTTTGCTCTGCAGAGCTGCTTCCCATCCTCCACCTCACAGGGACCTTCACAGCACCCCCCACCTGCCCTCCAAAACCCAGCCAGCGTTCCCAGAGAGAAACACCCTGCAGTGCTCAGTCCCTCAGCCTAAACCCAAGGGAAGGTCTGGCCACAGAGCCACTACCAGGGTAACTCACACCTCACCATCCCACTGCCTGTGCCAGGCTGCCTGCTCCTGCCTGCACCTCGAGGGGGGCGTCTGGGGGTGCCAGGGGAGTGCCCAGCTCACTCTTGACCTACAGCATGTGAAAATCCTCCTTTATATTGATGCAGCTTCTCATGTCTTGCATGTTGAAAGCCATGGGTGTGAGGCCAGTGCTTTGCCCAGCAGGGAGCTCCCAGCGCGCTGTGTGTCACAAAAGTCATGCCTGGCCAGTGCTGACCTGTGTGCCAGGTTGGGATGCAAAGCTTGGAATTACAAAGTGTAAATATTTATTCATGGGTGTGAGATGTCCCAGCCAAATCAGGGCACCCAGGTGGGGTTTTTTATGAGGTTCTTACATCCATCACATGCTCAGGTACAACACAAATTGACTGAGCACTGACACCCACACTAACAGATCTCCAGCCACAGTAAAACTTGGCAAAGCTGCTCTGTTTCTGCTCGTCCATGGATTCAGGTGTCCTTGAGTCCCTCTGGCTGCAGTGACTGAGCTCTGACACCAGACCAGGCTGGGAGGGTCTCAGAGCCTGGGATGCTGTGGTACCTTGGTCATCCCAGGGATAAAAAACAGGGATAAAGCTGTTCTTTATCCCTCAGGGACTGCTCTAAGCCTCCAACAGCAAAATCCTTCTCTCCAGGGCCAGGCTGTTTACTTCACCACGAACAATCCCAAACTCTCCAATAAAACTCCACTACCCCATCACATCAGAGTGTACCATGAGCACTAATATTTATTTTACATTAACACACTTCCGTGCTGTAAAGATCCATGACCCGGTGCGGGACGGGATGCGGGACCCTTTGGGGTGGATCTCCCGGGGAGATTAACCGGGGAGCTGGTGGAAAGGCCGGTTCTGTCCCGGCTCCCGCGGGGGTCTGGCCCCCTCCTGTGGGCGGCCGCGGGGCCGGCGGGTCCCGGTAAGGGTAAGGGCCGGCGGGGTCCCGGTAAGGGTAAGGGCCGGCGGGTCCCGGTAACGGCAAGGGCTAGCGGGGTCTCGGTAAGGGTCGGCGGGGTCTCGGTAAGGGTCGGCGGGGTCTCGGTAAGGGCCGGCGGGGTCCCGGTGAGGGCCGGAGGGTCGCCGGTAAGAGTTGGCGGGTCCCGGTAAGGTTCGGCGGGTCCCCGGTAAGGGTAAGGGCAAGGGCCGGCGGGTCCTGGTAAGCTCCGGCAGCCCCGGGGGTCTCTCCGCCCGTGACAGCTGCTCCGCCCGCCGCCCCCGGCCCTCGCCGCCCCGCGGGGCCGCCCCCGGCCCGCCCCCGGCCGGCCCTACATAGAGCGGGGCCGCCCCCGGTGCCGGCCCGCTCCGCCATGGCCCCGGCGCTCCGGCTGTGCGCGCTGGCCCTGGCCCTACTGCCCGCCGCTGTCGCTGCTCAGGAGGTGGCCGGAGGTAAACGGTGACCGCGGCCCCGCCGTGGGACTGGGGGTGACCGGTGCTCCTCGCACAGCGCCCCAAAATCCCGGGCGGGCAGCGGCTTTGGAGCCCGTTTCTGTGGGGTGTCCGGGGCGGGAAGCAGGCCGGCAGCCAGCGGGGCGGGTGGCCACTGGTCGGGGGCTGTGGGCGGTGACGGCTGGGAGGGATGGCCGTGTCCCTCGGTGGAGTTTCGCAGGGAGGGATCCCGTGAAGCCTCGTGTGTCCCCTTGAAGTCGGGAAAGTTGGGTGGGTGCTGCAAGTGGAGCTTTGCTCGCCGCTTTTCCGGCTTCCACTGCAATGGAACTTCCACGCCCGGGGAGCTGTGGCTGTCCCATCCCTGGAAGTGTCGAAGGCCGGGTTGGACGGGGCTGGGAGCAGCCTGGGGTAGTGGAAGGTGTCCCTGCCCATGGTGGGCTTAAAGCCCTTCCTACCCAAACCATTCTGTGATTCCATGATTTAGCGATGCTAACAGCTCAGGTGAGAGAGCTGCTTACCTTCCCTGACAGGGGGCAGCCAGGCTCCTGCTGATGGCCCTGTGGAGGGTGTGGGACAGTGGCTGGGCAGCCTCGGACCAGGAAGAAGATGGGTGTTGTTGGATATGGCTGGGTGTCCAGCTGCTCCTCCTTAGTGGCTGGGGATGGAGCATTGCCCCCAGAGGTGCTGCACCAGATGGAGAAGAAGCTGTGGCAAAGGGTGGGGATGACTGCCTTCAGGGTGTCCTAAGAAGTCTGCCCCCTCTTCCAAGCCAGGAACTGTTCTCCATTCACTTCATTGCTCCTGTAACCAGCTGTCAAAAGCATTACCCAGGGGGGTTCTAGCACAGCAAGAGCTGCTGTCGTGTCTCTGTTCCTGTGCCATGCCATGGGAGCTCTCTGGTCACCTGAGATGGGACATTGGGACAAACCAAGTCCTGAAGGGCTGTGGTGTCCTCGAAGCAGCCCGTTCCCACACAGCTGTAATTTGTTGCCTTTGACTTAATGACTTGGAGGATGATGTCCCAAGCTAGGGAGAGGGGATATCCTGGGGGAAACCAAAGCCTATTTAAAACCACAAGTTCTACTTTTGCCCACCACTGGCCTCCTGTGGTGTGGGAGGGTGTTTTGTGACTGCTGGTGAAGAACAGTCCTGTAGCAGCAGAGGTACCGCTGTGCTTTTCCAGCCTCGGTTGAAGAAATGGGGAAGATGCAGCTTCAGAGTGTTTAAAACCTGCAATCTCAGCCTCTCTGGTGTGTAAACACCCTTATCTGAGCTATGTTAATCAATTGCCCAGTTGTTTGGAAGGCTATACAGAGCATGTGACTGCTGACAGTGGGTCATAGCTGAGGGTTCCTGCCAGCTGGAGGGAGAAAATCCAGCTTTGCTGATTATGAGAGTGGAAAACAAGCACCTCTGGGATTGATTTTTTCGTGATTACGACACTGCAAAGCAATGATCCTTCAGCCAGCAGTGAGTGGTCAGGCAAATTGAGTTTTCCTTTTAAACCACTGTCAAACAGGCTGCTGCTTAGACTCTTAAGCAGGAGTCAGTTTTAAATGGCTCATTCTTGAGGGCTTGGCAAAGCACCCTTCCTGCAGATCTGGGGAAGCACACCAATGAGTTGCAGGTGAATATCCTGTAGGAAGACATTTTCCAGGAGCACTGCTGGGAGCTGTAGCTAAGCTCAGAATGGGGGCTGGACTGGGCCAGCCTGTCCTGTGTTGAGATTTAGACCTTATCCATTCCCCTGCCCATCTGGATGCCTTCATCCATGGTGGCTCTGGTCCTGAGAGCCACCTGTGTCTGTAGAACTGGGGTCTTCCTCTGCCAGATGGGGATGGAAACAGGTTCTGAACACGAGCACAGATTTTGGCTGCAGCTCCCATTGCCTGGACCGTGTCCTGCTGAAGGAGGATTTGGATGAACTGGCTGGGGTAGGGTACAGGCCTCATGTGCAGCAGGAGGCCTCCTGAAGGATCTGTAGCTCTGGGTGTCCCCATGTGCTCCTCTGCTTCTCCTGGTAGCAACTTCTGTGTCTTGTTTGGGGCAACTTCTGGGGCTTGTTTGCTTGAGCTGCTCCATCATCTGGTGCCACAGGACTGTATCACCCACCCACTGCTTGCCTTCATCCTCACCCAGACCGACTCTAGCTGTGTCCCCTGGCTGCCCTACTGTCACTGCTGATTCTCAGGCTTTTAGGGAAATAAAACCCAAGAGAGGAACTCGCAGCTTACGGCTTTGTCAGCAGAGGAAGGCAGAACTTGCCTTGCATTTGGGCCTCCCACCGTGACAGGGAGCCCGTGCTGAAGGTGGTGGCTCCTGCAGCAGCAGCAGCCAGTGGTGGCTAGGAGCAGGCTTGGAGGAACCCAAAGTTTTAAACCACTGAAGCTCTTCCAAGTCCTGAGATGTCTTTTTTCCTTCCTGCAGATTGTCGCCAGTATACGAACAGGAGCTGTGAAGAATGCCTGAAAAATGTCACTGTGAGTAGCAGCAGTGAGACTCCCAACCTCTCACCAAGCCTGAAAAAGTTTCCTTCCTGGAAGCAGGGCTGGTCCCTTGTCAGACATGCTGCAACTTCTACCCACCTATGAGGGTGAGAGGGCAATCCCTCTCTGGTGCTCTGGAAAGAGGTTGCTAGAAACTGGGTGGGTTTTGTTGTGTGCTTTTTGATTAGAGTAATGGAATTGCTGAGCTGCTTCCTCATGGATGGGCTTGGAGAAGGGACTGAGTGGGCTGAGCTGGCTGGTCAAGTTCCCCTCCAGCAGCTGGGCTGTGGCACTGGGTGGGTGCAGGATGTGTACTGGTGTCCTGCCAGTCCCTGCTGCCTTATCACAGATATCAGCAAACTTGAGCTTGAGTCAGATCTTGCAGCTGATGTAGCCAGAACCAGTTTGACCAAACCCTACTGAATGCTGGGCTTGGGGATTGCAGCCACCAGGAGAGGAGTGTGCAAAGCTCTGCAGATGGTCTGTAGTGGCTGGGTATGATGGTGTTCACAGGGGTCTTAGGGTGAGGGAAGAGATGAGGATCTGACTCCATGTTTCAGAAGGCTTGATTTATTATTTTATGGTATATATTATATTAAAACTATAATAAAAGGATAGAAGAAAGGATTTCATGAGGAGGCTGGCTAAGAATAGAAGAAGAAGGAATGATAACGAAGGCTTGTGGCTTGGACAGAGAGTCTGAGCCAGCTGACTGTGATTGGCCATTAATTAGAAGCAAATAACATGGGCCAATTAAAGATCTACCTGTTGCAATCCACAGCAGCAGATAATTGTTTGCATTTTGTTCCTGAGGCCTCTCAGCTTCTCAGGAGGAAAAATCCTAAAGAAAAGGTTTTTCATAAAAGATGTCTGTAACAGCTGGGCACATGCACACCTCTCCTGCTCATCAGCTTTGTGTGTGTGGAGTGCTTTGTCTCAAAGGCTTTCTTCTTATCCCAAAAATAAACTTAAAGGATTTGTGTTATTAATGGTGGGATTCTTAAGGCTGTCCTGGGCAGGGCCAGCAGTTGGCTCAGTGATCTTTATGAGTCCCTTCCAGCTCAGGATAGTCTACAATTCTAAGCCAGGAGAAAGTTTCTCAGCATCTTTACTCTGCACTCCACTCTCCTGGTGTGATCTGTGCTGACACAGCTCTTACTCCTGAGCACCCTGTTACTGCTGGGTGATACTGGTGAGCCAGCAGAGGTGGCCCTATGCTGTGGCTGCCAAAGCAAAGCGTGGGTCACTGGCAGTGCAGCAGTAACTCTGTGCTGCCTGGTGCCTGTCTCCTAGTGCCTGTGGTGTGCCAGCAGCAGGAGGTGCATGGAGTACCCCGTCAGAAGGATCCTCCCCCGGCCGACCTGTGTGAGCTCCGCTCTGCTCGCTGGGGAGTCTGCTGGGGTAAGTGCCAGCCTGGGCTGGTGACTGTGGGAGTGCCTGCTGCTGTAGGAGGTTCCCCTGCCTCCCCATCTCTCTGCCAGTGTAGCAATGACAGGCTGAAGCAGTCAAGGTTCTGCAAACTTGCTGAAGCGTGGGCGGGGAAGCAGAGTATGAGCAGTTCCTGCCTTCTGGCAAGTAGGACCCATGAGGATTTAGCTGCTCCAAAATACATCCCTTCTGCTGTGGTGTGATGGAGGCTCCAGACGTGGCTGGCGCCTGGGAACAGGAGTGGAAGGTTCTCTGTGGGCCTGTGCAGCCCTTGCTGGTGGCTGAATCCCAGAAGATCTCTCCCCTGCAGCTGGCACGTCACTCTGTGCACTGCTATCCCATGTGGGCTCCTGGAACCAGAAGTGTGGTGACTTCTCTGGGAACCTGTGTGTGCTTCTAGTGCTGGGTGTACTGTGCTTCTGCTCAGCTCTTGCCCACCTGAGAAAAAAACTCTTCTAAAACCACCCCTGCACATGCAGGTCTCCTCTGGGAGCTTTTTCTGATGGACAGCTGCCCACAAGAGTTCAAACTGCTCTTATGCTTGTGGAGGAAGAATCTCCTCTTTGTGAGCCCTGTGGTATGCTTTTCTGAAACTTCTGTAAGACCTTGAAATACTGGTTTTTGATGTGAGTAGCTTCACAAAAGGTTTCATTATAGAAGATCACATTCTTTGGCTTGCAAAACTTGCTATGAGGAGATTAGTCCTGTGGGAGATTAGCTCTTATGTGATTCTGCATTTTTGGTGTGTGTGACTTAGCCTCTGCCATCAGCTGGAGGAGTGCCTGGTGCTCTGCACAGACCTCTCTGTGTGGGAAGGGGGGAGCTGATCCCCAGACTCATCCTGAAACCCCAAAAGGGTTTCAGAAGCACTGACGCTGCTGCAGGCTTTGAAAACCATTTCAGTGGTGAAGTCAGCTGAAGCTGGAGTACCTAAAAGAGGATCTATTTAGAACAGATAAAAGGAAGAAGTCTCTTACAGTGAGTGATGAGGCACTAGCACAGGCTGCCCAGGGAGATGGTGAATGCCCCATCCCTGGAAACGTTCAAGGTCAGAATAGGACTGTGAGCAGCCTGGTCTAGTGAAAGATGTTCCTGCCCATGGCAGGGAGTTGGACTAAATGACCTTCAGAAGTGCTCTGGGCAGGCTCAGGTGCACTGAGATTTCTGTAGCCTGGCTGTTGTGTGCAAAGTGGCTCCTAAACAAATATTTCCACAGGCACAAGTCTCTGAACAGCCTGAACCATGCTTGGAAGAAACTCCTCTCTGTTGTTGCCTGAAATCCTTGGCATCTAGATGTGTCATTTTTGGCTGGTGTCTCTACTGCCATTACTGCAGGAGCTGAGCAGGATGAGCAGGGACCATAGTGAGTGCTGCCTCACTATGTTCCAGCAGGTTTTATTGTGTGTGTGGGCAAGCAGAGCCCCCCAGCCCTGGGGAGACATGGCAGTCAGTGGAGGAAGCAGGACTTGGCCTTCAGCTGCCTGAGCAGCACTGCTGGCCCCAAGCTGATAAATCCCAACAGCTTTTGTTTCAGTTTATGCTTTGCCCAAGGACTTCAGACACCTCTAAGTGCTCATCTCATCAGAGATGACTTCTGGGCTGGCTCCCATGGACAGTAATTCCTCCCTGTCAGACATCCTTCCTTAGCCCTGAAGCCTTTAGTTGTTGGGTTTTTTCCCTTGATGGTTACTTTTTACCTGGATTAGTGATTAAGATAGCTTTGCTCCCTTTCTGCCAGAGGAGTTTGACCTGAGTGGATTTGTCCTTGCCTTTCTTCACAGCCAGTAACTGAGCAATCCCTGTTAGCAGGGAGATGTGCTCAGCTGGTGTTTATTTGTGACTACCAACACTTGCTATATCTACATTGTTATCTACGGCTGACAATGTCCATTGCTTTCCCAGGTGGTTGCACATCTCCAGCCCAGTTACTGAAGCTGCTGGTGACAGTAGCTGTATGTTCAAGAGAAAATGGCGTAGGATAAGAGGAAATGGCCTCGAGTTGCACCAGGGGAGGTTTAGGTTGGATAGTAAGAAAAAGATTCTTCCCTCAGAGGGTGGTCAGACAGTGGAACAGACTGCCCAGGGCAGTGGTAGAGTCACCATCCCTGGAAGCATTCAGAAAACACAGAGCTGTTGCACTTGGGGACATGGTTTACTGGAAGACCTGGCAGTGCTGGGGGAACAGTTGGACTTGATGATCTTTGAGTGCTTTCCCAACATTAATGATCCTGTAATCCTATATTGTAATTCTAGGCAGCTGTGTCTGTGTGTGCTAAACACGTTTTTGTCAATTCCTTCAGTGAACTTTGAAGCCCTGATCATTGCAATGTCCGTGGTGGGAGGAACACTTCTGATCATGTTGGGGGTCTGCTGCTGCTGCTGTTGCAAGAAAAAGAGCAAAAAGCAAGTATTGGGGGGTCCCCTGATTGTGGAGCAGCTCAGGTGCAGCCATGTGCTGCTGCACAACTGAGTGCTGAGTGCACTGAAGGGTTTTTCTGTCTACCAGGCCAGACAAGGATGATGAGAGAGCAGCCAGGGAACGGGAGAAGAGGCGGGTGCGGCAGGAGGAGAGGTGAGTTTGTACCACAGGCCCTGAGGCTGCAGAATGATTTGGCTCCTTTCTGTGCCATCAAATATCATGCCAGGAGGCACATGGGGCTCAACACATGCAGTCAGTGGCTGCTTCAGCCCTAGCTCACACACAGGCCTCATTAGGAATGTCATGCTGGGGTGACTCGTGGATGTAGCATCACAAGTGTTGTGTATGCAGATCCCCGAGGGCTGCTCTGGTGGTCCCCAGAGCCTCCCTGAGGTGGGAGGCTGAGCAAACCTGCCAGCCTGGAGCTCCCTTGGTTGGGAATAAACAAGGAGCTCTGGCTCTTTTTGTTCCCTTTTGTATCAGCAGTCACTGTCTCATGGCTTTTCTGTTTGCCTCTCGCAGGAGAGCAGAGATGAAATCACGGCATGATGAAATCCGAAGAAAATACGGTACAGTGCTGACATGAGTGATTCAAACTAAGCTTTAGATGAAGCAGCCTCTGTAGCTGTAGCTGTGCGCCTTGCCATGGTCACAGCTGTAGATGAGACCTGGCCAGCAGGGAAACCATGGTCCCTGCTTCTCTTGGCTCAGAGTAAGTGTAGAGATGCTGGGTCATGGTGTGTGAGCCCACACAGGGGCTATTTTCCCTGGGCAGGGAAGAGGAAGTGTATAATGTTCCCCAGAATGTGTCCTCCAAGCTTACCATGTGGGAGAAGCTGATTGAGTTTCACTGGAGAAGAGAAGCAGAAGCTGGCAGACACAGCACCACCATAATGCTGTTACCCTTCAGGCACAGCCCTCCAGTAGCCCTGTGGTGAGCCAGCAGCCTGGGGTGTGGGGCCAGGTAGGAATCAGAATGCCCACAGCTGCAGGAGCACAGAGCAGGCACCAATCCCACCCCAATCCCTCTGGTCCTCTGTGCCAGCAGTGGTGTCTCAGTGCCCTGGGGATGGGAGTGCACAGCCTCCCTCCTGGGGCTGGACTGTCCCTCAGGTGAGTCTCACAGACCTGGCCAGGTTTGGACCTAGCTGAGGGGAACATCAGCTTGGAAGGAAGCAGGGAACAGCCAGTAGCTCTGTGCAGGGGACCTGCCCACTGGGGCTGCCAGGGGCTCTGCCAGCGTCTGGCTGTGGGGCACTTGGGCTCATGCATGCTGCACTTGGTGTTCTCTGGCTTTGGGAGGGTTGTAGGGAATAGTAGAGACCTTTTCTCTGCCTGCAGCTGCTGCCTGCTGCAGGTCCAGGTTAGGCAGGAGATCCCAGGGCCTCTGGATGGGCTGGCACCTTTGGAGAAGAAAGAGCAGGCAAAGCTGTGCCTGAAGGAGCTCTTGGATGGGAAGCATCTTCCCATGGAAGAGCTGTGCTCTGGGCCTGTCTTGCCATGTCAGGGCTGTCTTGCTGCAGCCTGACCCCAGAGTTTGCAGTGTTGTCCTTTGTGGCTGTTCTTCAGAAGTGTTGAGCTGGGAAAGCAGCACACAGCATGGCACATGGCTTGTTGCTAGCCCAAAAGCCAGCCCCATACCCTGCCTTGCTGCTTCCCAGTCTCGATGCAGGAGCAGGGAAGCAAGTCTAAGAACAGTTTTAATTTAATTTGGGTCTGGGCTCTCTGCTTGCAAGTCCAGTCTGACAGAAGGGTGTGTAGAGGGGGCACTCTGGAGCATTAGGCAGGCTGCTTTACCTGGACTGTATGTGGACTGCCTGGGAGAGGAGTTTGCCATCAGGTCAAGCTTCTCAATGGATGTCTCCTCTTGTGCAGAAAGGGAGAGTGAAGCAGTGCTGACTGTGGGCACTGCTCAAGTAAGAGCAGGTGTTTTGGGAGAGCTGCAGCTGGGAGGCTTGAGGAGGCTTAAATGACAAAGAGTTGTTTCCCAGGACTGGTTTTCTTGCTGGCTGTGACCACTGTGGGAGCTGCTGTCTGAACAAATCTCTCCTCTCTTCTAGGTCTGTTCAAGGAAGAGAACCCTTATGCAAAATTTGAGAATTAGCATCTCCAGATGCACTCACCCACCCTGGTGAACAGTGCCTTCTGCAGAGCCAAATGTCTCCAGGCTTCCCCCCACTACCATGGTGCCACTTCAACTGCCACAGAAGATGACCAAAATCCTTGGTGACACCATTGTCCCCACTCCAGGTGCTTGATCTGGCCAGAGCTTTGCTCTTGTCCTGCTGGTGCAAGAAGCCATGGTGGCAATACTGGAGGATGGAGCATTTCTTCTCACTCACCCCAGGGTGGTTGTGGTGTCCAAAGCAATGCACAGAACAGTCCTTGTCCCAGCCAAGGGCAAAAGCAATGTCACACCTCTCCCTCACTCTGCCTCACCAAGAACACTTCATGCACACAGAGCTAGGCTCTTCTGCTCTGCTCCACTCCCCCTTTTTTTTTTCTTCTAGTATATGCAAAAGCCAACAAGTTTCCTGACATAAGGGTCAGCAGGAGGCTTTGGCTGTCACTCCAGGTGCCTGCACTTATCCCAGCACACTAGCAGTCCTCTCAAAGAGCACAAGTTTCTGGTGATCTGGTGCTTCCAGGAGGAAGGTCTTTATGTGCACCTTCTCACTTGCAACTAATCTGGGGAAATGCCCCAACTTTCCTACCTCTCTGTGCCTTTCTAGAAAGGTGGTCTTGGGCTCAATGGCCACATCTGTTAGCAATACTGTAAGTTTCAAGTGCATTTACAATTTGCTGACTGTATATTAAACTGATTCAATTACTGTTCTGGTCTGAAAGAGTTTAATTCTGCTTCCACAGCAGGCACAGGTTGGGAGTAGTGGCAGATGGAGTTGTCGCTGTTATGTGGCTCTGACTCATTGGGGGTAGCTGGGGGAGGCAGAAGCAAGGCTGCCTTGGGCTCTTGCTGGGCTTGAAAGGAGGAGTCAGTTCCCAGAGATGTTCAGGTGTTAGGAAGAGCTTGGGATGGAAGCAAGGCTGCTCTCTAAGGAAGGAGCTGGGTGTTCTGGCAAGAGTTTGGCCTTTTGTCCTCTGGCATCTCTAGGAGAGAGCCCCTGTGTACGTGGGGGGGCCTGGGGGCTCAGCCTGCAGCCCCAGCAGTGTATGGGAAGGAGGATGGGGCTGCCTGCTCTGGAGCCTGCCCAGGGCTGGCCACGCAGCACCCACAGCCCCGTGTGAGGCTGGGCAGGACAGGGAGAGTCTGGGCTGAGGAAAGCTGCCCGTGGCCTCCTGCTGTGGAGGGGACTCCCATGGGCTGGGATAAAACTCTCCCTGTGCAGGGCCGGGCTTGTGGAGCTCAGCACGGCTGCTCCAGCTGAGCTGGGGAGCTGAAGGAGCCCTGGCTGGGATAAAACTCTCCCTGTGCATGTTTGTGGAGCTCAGCAGAGCCGCTCCAGCTGAGCTGGGGAGCTGAAGGAGCCCTGGCTGGGATAAAACTCTCCCTGTGCGTGTTTGTGGAGCTCAGTACGGCTGCTCCAGCTGAGCTGGGGAGCTGAAGGAGCCCTGGCTGGGATAAAACGCTCCCTGTGCGTGTTTGTGGAGCTCAGTACGGCTGCTCCAGCTGAGCTGGGGAGCTGAAGGAGCCCTGGCTGGGGGCTGTTTGTGGAGCTCAGCACGGCTGCTCCAGCTGAGCTGCGAGCTGAAGGGCCGGGAGCCCAGGCTGCTCCCAGCACGCCCCAAGGGCAGGACTTGCAGGTGATTTTTGGTCCAGACTGTCCCTGGCTGTGCCAGAAGAGGCTCGGGTGGGAGGAACAAAGGGACTGACCCTCCAGGCTCTCTGGTGGCTGCTCTCCCACCCTGTGTCCAGGCTGTGCTTGGCGCTGCCCGGCAGGAGTGGTGTGTGCGGGTGTGCTCGGCAGGGACGTGATGGTCCAAAGAGGTCCCCGTTTGGCTGGAATCCCCTTGGGCATGGAGGATGAACTGTGGAGCCCAGTAAAGAGAAGGGAAAGTGCTCATAGGGGTCTTGGTTGTGCTGGCCCAAAGGGCCCATGCTGCCTCTGCCAACCAAAGGTACAGGGAAAGCTGTGAGAACTTTGAGAGGCAGCAATGTCCAGGGACAGCTGGTGCTAAAGCCTTTTGAGCTGCCTTTCCCCTTCTGAGCTGCATCAGGCTCCAGTCCCCCTCCTGCCCTGGAACTGGGACCAGTAAATTCATTTTGGGTTCCCTGAGTGCTCCCACTGACCCTGCTCCCAGCACTAAGGGGTGATGTCTCCAAACCTATCAGGGATGGGGGACCCCTGCAAACAAGTTCCTCTTCCTGAAACCCCACTTGTGACTGGCTCTGTCCTCCTCTGCTGAGCCAGGGCAGCAGAGAGACCTGCTGGGAGCCAGGGTGGATGGTGGGTGGAATGTGGCCGTGCCCTGGGGACAAGCAGAGGCCATGCCATGCTGCCAGGGCAGCACACAGTGTCCCTGGACAGAGGCACTGCGTCCTCTGCTCTCATCCTGAGCTTGTCCTGGGCTCCAGCATCCTCATCCCAGGGGCTGCCTCCCATAGCCTGGCATGGAGCTACTCCTGATGTTTCTAATTCCTCCTGTGAAGGTTGCTGTGTGCAGGGATCGTGTGGCTGAGGCATTGAAAAGCTGGTGAACCCTTTGGCTTGGCTGGGACATGGTGGGGAGGTGAAGCTGTGTCCTTGGGTGGCCAAGGTGCCACTCAGGTCTGGGCAGAAGCATCTGCAGTGTAACTGAGAGTGGAGCCTGGCAGCTAAAAAGACATTTCATGAGGATTAACTGGTCCTTTGCAAGGCTGCCACGATGGAAAGCTGTCCTGACTGGGATGAGGAAGCAGACAGTGATGGGGACACCACACCTGGAATGGGACACTGCCCCACCACCTGCAGTGGGCACTAGGAGGATGCACAAGGGAACTTGGAAAGAAGGGGTTAATTGTATCTAACAGGGAGCTTGGCTTTGAGCCCAAGGAGAGTTCTACAGCCCTGCACATAAAGGCCACAAAAAAGCTGGCACTAGGCCAATTCCAGCCATTCGATAGGAAAGGTGGGACAAACAGCCAACACTCTGAGAGGTGAAACCCCAGGGACAGACTGAGCTGTGAGCACAGGCTGCCCAGCTGCAGGTGGATAACTGTGCTGGGGTGGCCTGCTGTCATCACAGCCTCTTCCATTTCATCCACAGCAGGGCTCTGGTGGCAGCAGACCACTCAGGTCAAATGCCTCTGGTAGAAACAGGGCCCTGGAGGTGCCTGGTGCTGGAGAGTCTCTGCCAAACAACCTCAGTCTCTTTGCAAAGAGGTGGTGTCAGTGTGTAGTGCTACAATGGTATTTTCAGGAAAATACCAGGTATATTTCAGGAAAAGTGGTGGAAGAGGCAAAAGATTCAACAGATCCTATGCTGTTTTCCAGAGCTGCTGTATTTGAAGGGGAAAATGCTCACTGGGGCTTATAAATGATCAGCCAGACATTTCTCATGAGTTTGGAGAAAGCAGGAGGCTTGGCAGAAGCAGAACTTTGCAAATAAGCTCTGCCCTGTGAGGAAGTGATTTTAACTGGTTTTTAAGTCGAGGGTGTTGATCAGCAGCATGAAGCTGAGATAGAGGCTGATCATCGGCAATGTAGCCCAGGCATCAGTACTGGGACTGCTCCTCTTCCTTCTTGATAGTGGCCTGAATAACGGGGCCCAGGGCACCCTCAGCACGTTTGCTGAATTTCCTACAGTGGGAGGAGCTGCTGAGACACCAGAAGGTGACTCTGCACCCACAAGGACCTCAACAGGCTGGAGAAATGGGCTGATGGAACCTCCTGAAGTTCAACCAAGGGCTGAGGGTCTTCCTCCTGGGGAGGTGCAGCCCCAGACCCCAGCACATGGCATGGAAGCCAGCAGGGACCGCCTGGAAGGGATCTGGGCAAACACTGAGGTGTGCAGCCCACTGCCAGGTGGGCTTTGTGCCACAGGATCTGTCTCTGTGGATGGGGGAGCTCCTGGGTGTGTCCCTCAGAGCCCTGTGATGTCAGGCCATGTCACTCATGGTCATTGTGACACCACCTGCGTAACTATAACCACCAGCGTTGGGTAGTGCCAGCGCACTCAGGCTGTGACCCACAGCAGCTGAGGAGCTTCCGAGTGCTGCCAGCATCTGAGGAGCCTCTGTGCTACCAGCGTGTGAGCATCTTCTGTGTGCTGTCAGTGACCAAGGAACACGAGTGCTGCCAGTGACTGAGGAGCCTCCAAGTCCTGCCAGTGAGTGAGGAACCTCCAAGTCTGCCAGTGACTGAGGAGGAACCCCAAGTGCTGCCAGTGACCAAGGAGCCTCTGAGTTACTCCAGTGACCGAGGAGCCTCTGAGTTACTCCAGTGACCGAGGAGCCTCCGAGTTACTCCAGTGACCGAGGAGCCTTCGAGTTACTCCAGTGACCGAGGAGCCTTCGAGTTACTCCAGTGACCGAGGAACCTCCGAGTTACTCCAGTGACCGAGGAGCCTTCGAGTTACTCCAGTGACCGAGGAGCCTCCGAGTTACTCCAGTGACCGAGGAACCTCCGAGTTACTCCAGTGACTGAGGAGCCTTCGAGTTACTCCAGTGACTGAGGAGCCTCGAGTTACTCCAGTGACTGAGGAACCTCCAGGTTACTCCAGTGACCGAGGAGCCTCGAGTCCTGCCAGTGACTGAGGAACCCCAAGTTACTCCAGTGAGTGAGAAGCCTTCTAATTACTCCAGTGAGTGAGGAGCTTCTGAGTCCTGCCAGTGACTGAGGAACCTCTGAATTACTCCAGTGAGTCAGGAGCTTCTGAGTCCTTCCAGTGACCAAGAAACCTCCAAGTTACTCCAGTGAGTGAAGAGCTTCTGAGTCCTGCCAGTGACTGAGGAACCTCTGAAATTCTCCAGTGAGTGAAGACGACCATCTGAGTCCTGCCAGTGAGTGAAGAGGAACCTCCAAGTCCTTCCAGTGACTGAGGAGCCTCTGAGTGCTGCCAGTGACCAAGGAACCTGAGTGCTGCCAGTGACTGAGGAGCCTACAAGTGCTGCCAGTGACTGAGGAGCCTCTGAGTCCCACGAGAGGTTGAGGAACCTCCGAGTGCCACAAGTGGAAGCCAAGCCTTCGAGTCCCGCCAGCGGCTGAGAGCAGTCAAGTCCGGGATCAGCAATGTCGGAGGTCAGGCAGGATCCACCAGCGCCCCGAGCCGTCCGGGTGTGCCGCATCTGCGTGGATTTCCTGCAGAGCCCCGCTGCTGCCGTGGAGCCCTGCGGACACGTGTTCTGCCACGCCTGCATCCAGCCCCAGGCCGCCCCTGACGCCGCCGCCACCTGCCCGACCTGCCAAGGGCCCATCGGGGGCATCCGCCTGCTGCAGGGGCAGGAGAGCCGTGCCGGGCTGGCCCCGCGCCGCCCCCGCCGCCGCCTCCATCCCTTCGTGGTGCGCTGGCGCCAGCGGCAGCAGCAGGAGGCGCAGGAGGATGCGGCTCCTGGAGGTGGCCGGCGCCGAAGACTGGCTGATGGGGACAGGGCCCCGAGCCCTGTGCCCCGCCAGCGTCCCCGGAGAGAGCTGGATGACCTGCGAAGAAATGGGCTGGGACAGCGGCCACCGAGGGGAAATGAAGCGATGGCCGCAGGGGACAACCAGCACCGTCCCCGAGTGATCTGATTTAGTGTGGATCCTCCACGGCCCATCTGAACTGAAAACCAGGATGATAAGAAGGGCCTAGTCTAGTTTCTTCTGCCCGTTTGCACATTACTTCAAGATTAGGAGAGTGGGAGCTGCGGGAGGGAAAGCATATAGTTGTAGAAACTCGGGGATAGAGTAGGATACTGACATTAGGATATTAGGATATTAGGATGTTAGGATATTAGGATGTTAGGATGCTAGGATGTTAGGATGTTTGTTAGGATGTTTGTTAGGATGTTAGGATGTTCGTTAGGATGTTCGCTGTGAAATAAACTTTTTTTATTCAATTTGAAGTGTTAAAAAGCAGGCATTCTTTATCAGCGCTGGACACACAGAAGTGTATCTCCTTTAATCTGATGTGTGTGGTGAAAGTTCACAACAGGGTATTTATTCCATCCTGATCATACATATTCATTACAATGTACCTCCTAGCTAATACACAAACACCACTTCCCTAGAACTAATTTGCATGCATTCGCCTTTTACTGGAAGTCCTTTTTTGGTCCTGGAGGTCATCTAAAGGGGGGTCTGGTGGTCATATTAATTGAATGCTTCAATATTACTGGTGACCTTTCTTTGAACTTTTTCTTTGGACATGCACTGTTGGTTTTTGCTACATAACTTGCAAAAAACCCCTCTGTAGTCCTCTGTCTTTTTCTCCACTGGCTCCAGCTACATTTATCCTCCTTTATGCATACCTTTAATCTTTTTTGCTAGTTAGCCCTAAAGCTCTATTCAGCAACTTCAGGGGAACTGAAAATTTCTAGTCTCTGTGTTATTTATCAAGAACTTCCTTTTCTTGAAATCGTCTCTTTTAGGCAAGTCCAAATACTTCATTTTCCAGCACAAAGTGCTGCAACAACTGTAAGAATTAATATAAGCAAGTACACACAATTATTAGGGTGACTGCCACGAATGCATAACAAGGCAAACAAACACCAATAAGGCCAACAAATAGCAAAAACTACGGCAGAGGCCCCGAACAGAAGCACAAAGCCAGCGTCAGCCCCTCTCGGCCGCAGGCACTTTCCCCTGCGCTGCAGTTCCGGGCACCGCCGGCAGGGGCGCTGCTGGCTCCCGGCGGGCAGGGCAGGGCGGGTGCGGTGATTCCCCCGCGCCTGCAGGGGGCGCTCCGCTGCCAGCTCGGGGACCACGCGGTAATTAATGGCGGCTTGACCGAGATGGGGACGGATGGAAGCATGGCTTGCTTTACAATCCCGGGTGATAAACGAGATGTATCAAACTCCACAGCTGTAGCGGGAACCACGGGGCATCTCGGCAGGCAGGGAACGAAGAGCTATAGTGCAGGGAATGCTCGGAGCAGTGCCGAAGAAGTGGCGGGGGCAGGGAAAGGCGGGCTTGGGATCCCGGGGTTTTCCCCCGAGGCAGCCGAGCAGATGGTGAAAAGCCTCTCTTTTAGTGAGGTAGGGTGTTAATAGGGTCCCAATGCAACAGCAGAGCTCCACTCACGGTAGAAGAAAGGCAGCAGAAGGCAGAAGCCCGCAGTGGTGATGAGTTCTCCCCACAGCGACCGCAGCCTCTCTCCCCTCCGAATATCGACAGCACTAAAGACAGAGGCCGGACCCAACGCCGTTTTCCCAGTCCAAATCTCGAGGAATCTCTGCCCTCCACGGGAAACCTCAGGTAAAGAGAAATTAGCCAGCCTTCCCCTGAGCTGACAACTTCTTTCGTCTCTCTTAAGTATCTAGTCATTACTGTATCTTAGCAACATGTATTGGGGAAAATTCCTTAAGAGAAAACCAAAAAACTCCAGCTCCTAAGACCCCATCAGGGGCTATTCCTGCTTGCTTCTGTGCCGCTTTGCTCGTCTCTGAGGGGGCACAGCCGGGAAAGGGAATGGAAAAGGGAAAATCCTTTAAGACTCTGAGCATATTCTGAAGGGACCGGTATCTGCTTTCTTCACGGCCAGGGTGAGGACAGAGGCTGAGATGGAGGTCTGGGGCAGAACCTCCTCCTCCCTCCTGGCCCCACAACACCCCTGGGGCTGGAGGAGGCAGCCTTGGCCACCGGCTCAAGGGCATTGCTTGCGAAGTGGACTCAGCCGGGATGGATCTCATATTTAGGGGTTTTCCTCTGAAGAAGCCCGGAGCCCTTTCTGCCCCTCCGTGCAGGGGCAGCTCCCTCAGGACCAAACTCCCGCCCTGCTCTCACCCGGCCCTGTGTAGTGAACGAGTAAAAAGTAAGGAATGTTTTTCTTCATTGCCTCTTCGAAGATTCAAGTTTGAAAATTAAAGTTTTGCTCTGCCTCTAGCAAAAAGTTTAGTTCCTGCTTTATTTTGGAAAATGAACCCTGTTTGAAGTCACAAAGAGAGCCTGTAGTTGATAAATCAGGTGACCAAGCAGCAAAGCTTCGATATATGAGAAAAGCAACCAACAACCTTTTTGATACATCAGGCAAACTTCGGCTGAATTCCAACGACCAGCTTTAAGGGAGCAAACATGAATCTGCCCACGGGTGTGCTATTGATTTGAGGTGGACATGACATTGCCACTCTCAAAACCCTCTGTAAGTGAGTGCCACAGAAGCTGCAGTTGCTAAATCTACAAAGTGTGGGAGTCTTTGCTGTCTGCTCGTGCCCTCCCACAGTGCTGGTCCAGCTGCCCGGCTCTGCTCCTCCACTGGCAGCTGTCGGATGGAATTCAGCTGCAAAAGACTCATCACACTCTGTGAGGCAGGCTGGACCCACCGTGGTGGTAACACCTTCCCTCTGCTTCACGTAATTATTCTTGGCTATTCCTACTTTTCTATCTTCTTTCTTTTCTTGAAAAAAAGAAAAAGGTTGAAATATCGCTTTGGATCCCAACATTTAACCTCGTTTCTGTTTTAATCTCGCTTTCGGGTATGTTTAGAATCGAATTCTTTCCTCAATTGTGGATCGAGGCAAACTTGCCTCTCCTCCCCTAAAGGGAGATCCGAACGCGCCAGCACCTGTCTGGGCTGGACTGGAGACACTGGGTGCTTTGATGGAAGGCTTCTCGTCCCTTGTTTTCCCGCAGGAGCTGCCGTGCGACCGGGAAGCTGCGATCCCGGGGGTGTCCAAAGGCTGTTTCGGGGTGTCTCGGGGTTGTCCCGGGGCTCTTCCGGAGTGTCCCGGGGCTGTTTGAGAGTGCCCGGGGGTGTCCAGGGGCTGTTTCGAGGTGTCTCACGGCTGTTCCGGGGTGTCCCGGGGCTGTTCAGGGGCTGTTTCGGGTGTGCCGGTGCTGTTTCAGATTGTCCCGGGTACTCCCCTCACGCCGCTCCCCGCTCCGGAGCACAGCGCCCCCTTGCGCCTCAGCGGGGACGCGCCTGCACGCGGCCCCGCCACGCCGCTTGGCCGTTGGCCACGCCCCCAGCGCGACCCCCCCTGCTGCCCCCCCGCCATGTCGGAGGAGAAGCCCCCGGTGAGGAGGGGAGAGGAGCGGCTGGAAGGGAGGAGCCGGCGGGACGGGAGGAGCCGGCAGGAGGGGAGGAGCGGGCAGCAGGGAGGGAACGAGGAGCGGCCGCCTCTCCTCGTCCTGGAGTTGCGGTTGTGGTGCGGCTCCGCCTCGCCCGCGGCGCGAGGCCGCAGAGGTGTCCTGGTCGGGGGCAGCAGGAGCGGCTGAGGTGCCGCGGGATGTGGCGGGGGCTGTCCGGCCCGAGCGGGGCTCTGAGCCCGCCGCATCCTGCAGTTTTCCGTCCAGGAAGGCGTGACAACGGAGAACGAGCACATCGACCTGAAAGTTGCCGGGCAGGACGGCTCCGTGGTGCGGTTCAGAATCAAGCGGCACACTCCGCTGAGCAAGCTCATGAAGGCGTACTGCTGCCGACAGGTAGGCGAGGGCACGGCCCGGGGCTCCGTGGGGACTCCCACGGACCCAAAGGGCTCCGACATCCCGGAGAAGAATCCCCGTGCTGGTGGAGCCCTCGCTGCTTCTCTGCCCGGATCGTGGAACGTGCTTGTGGGCAGGCTGAGGGTGTCCAGGTGTGTGGGAGAATGAGGAGCTGGGATGCTGGCAGCTTCTCGGTGAGTGGAAGCTGCCTCTTCCTCCTCAGGTGCTCCCTAATGTCCCGTGACAGAGTTACAAAAATTCCTCCAGTTCCGTTCCTGCCTCTGAGACAATTCACTAACCCTCAGTCCTGTCATCTTCAAAAATTCATCAACTTTGAGTGCATTTTCTGTTTGGAAAACAGCACAAAATAAATTATACTGTGCCACAGCTTCTTCATGCGTTGTTTCCTTCTCCCCTCCTGTGTCTCCTGCTGCCTATTGCACAGTTGTGACCTGTGTTCCACAGGTGTCACAGGCTGTTCCTCGGTGCCATCCTGAACTGAACAGAAGGATCAATTCCCACAGCTCAGTTCCTGAGCCCGGAGCTCCAAATTTTACACAGAGCAAAGGGAGGGCATGTGAATGGCTTTGGAAACGGAGTAGATTTTGTTTCCCTTGTCTGTTACTTGCAGGATCCTTTCTTTCCTTATTCAGTCTTTACACTCTGCCCTGCTCTGTGCCTGCTGCACCCTGAAACATCTCTGGGTTTTTGGAGAGGTACAGGAGTTTTAGCATTCCTGTGTGCGACAGAAGTGTGAATCACATGGATTTCAGAGGGCAGAGCAAGGTGCTCAATCCCCGATGCAGGGAATAAAGACTTCCTCATGTGATTAAACACTGTCAGAACAGGATTCAGTAGTGTGGTAACTCAGGTTTTAAGGGCAACGTAAAGTTACCAGCATTTGACCTTCCTCAATGTAGACAGCCAAACAAATATGCTCAGTGTCCTAGTGGTTAAATCTTAATGAGAGAATCACAGAATGGTTTGGGGTTAGAAGGGAATTTAAAGCCCATCCAGTCCTACCCCCTGCCACGGGCAGGGACACCTTCCACTATCCCAGTTTGCTCCAAGCCCCATCCAACCTGGCCTTGGACACTTCCAGGGATCCAGGGGCAGCTATAGCTTCTCTGGGCACCCTGTGCCAGGGCCCCACCGCCCTCACAGGGAAGAATTTCTTCCTAATACCTAATCTAAATCTATCTTCTGTCATCCCCCTTGTCTTTTGAGTGTTAATTTTGTTACCATGTGTCCTGACAGTAAATCCATGAACGCTTAGTTTGCATTCAGAAATCACGTGTGGTTTCTCATCTATAACTTTGAACTTGCAGGGCTTGTCAATGAAGTACATTATGTTCCTGTTTGATGGACAGCCCATTGCAGAGGCAGACACACCTGCACAGGTACGAAAAATACTCTTACTGCAAATTGCTATACAGATATTCGGGTGTCTGAGTGGTGATCAAAGGGGCTTGAAATCAAAATGATCCTGAAATAGTTGCTGTGAGTTTAGCATGTTCCAACAAATTTGTGCAGAGTGACTGATAGAAAGTGTTTCATGTCTTAGTTAATTAAAGTTGTTCCTGAAGTGCTGATTAGGAGCAGAGAGCCATGTGCTTTTGTCACCACAGGTTTTTCAAGTTTTCTGTATTTCTTATCATTTCTATGTTTTTAAAATGTTAAAATAATCCCTGTGTTACTCCCACAGCTGGAGATGGAACACGATGACACGATCGAAGTGTTCCAGCAGCAGACAGGAGGAGGGTGCTAAGACACAGCATCTTATGGAGAACAGTTTGAGGATTCTCATCACACCCCCCGCTCCCTCATCTCTCCTTGGATTTGCTGTTTTATTAGGGAACAGATGAACATGCCAATCACACGGGGTTCTTTGAAACTTCACAGGATATTTACCAAAGTTGCTTGTTGTCCTTGACATTCTGAGTGCACAAGTCAAAATAGTATCTGCAGGGATTGAGCTGTGTGTGAATTTCACCATTTAAAATTCAGATTAAGTAATATGCGTTGTCTCTCTGTTGTTAGCCTTTTTTAAAATGTGTTGTTTGTATTCTCTTTCTTCTTTCTTTAAACTCATGGCCTAAGCATTCATCCATGTGTTGGGACACTGAGTGTTCTTTCCTGTCTCTGGTTGGTCTTGTCCTTCTGTTTTAACTCAAACTATATAAATAGTTCAATGTATTTTCATGCCAAGTGTGAGTGTAAAAGTTTCCTTTTAAGATGTGCGTGAGAGAAGGAACACAGATACAATGGTACGGGTTTTAAGTTTTTAGCTCGTGTTACAAATTCAGTCAGTCCCTTGGGCAGCATCCTGCCCTTGACTGGGGCTAGAACACAATACAATACTTAGGATAGGGTTTAAATACTTCAGGTTTACATGTGTTTTTTCATATTATGATAAAATAGGCCGAAATATACTTTTTTAGTGCAGAAATGGGATTTTTTTTTTTTTTTGACTTGCACTATTGCAGTTGGAGGTAGCTAGGCAGCTGGTCCAAAAAACTTAATACTTGTGATAGAGTAGCTGTGTTTTTTTGTTGTGCAAGGTGATAAAAATCCCATCACTGAAATTTCAGCTCTTTGCTGAGGGCTGGGCAGCATCTGTCCCTTTGCCCTGCTCCCTTGAGTCTTTCTCTCTGGGCGCTGGAAGTCTGTGGCCTCAGGTTTCTTTTTAATAGCTCTTTTTGGTATATAAACTTGGTAAATGAGAGGGGGGAAATGCCTTTTAATGTCACCAAACTGTGCAGAAGAGCTAGTAAGTGAGGAGAGACATTTAGGTGTCTTCAAAATAATAATAATAAACGGCTGTCCTGCCCCTCCAGCCTTGCAGAGGTTTAATTATTTGCGTAGTGGTTTGGGCTCCATGAAGCCCGTTCTAGAGGAATTTTAACTCAGGCTGTCCTGCTGCTCCATGGAATCATCCCCAGTCTTTTCTCTTTCTATTTGTTCACGTTAGCTTGCTGAAATCTGGCTGGAAAGGCTCCTGTTCCCCTCTCCAGGGTGGCGGCAGCTGGGGTGGGATATCCGAGGATCCCCTCCGGGACTCGGGCCGGGTTCTCCGCTCTCTGTCCAGGAAAGGCCCTGTGGGGGCTGCTCCTGCCAATCCGCCCCGCACAACCCCCGCTCCATGGGACATTTTGCGGATTCCTCCTGCATCCTCCCTGTCATTTCCCACAGGGAACTCCCGAGGTTTTCCTGCTCCGCCTGCTACCGGCGGGAGGACCGGCCGCTACCATAGAGGCGAGCCGGCGGATAGAGCGCCGCCCTCCGCCCCGCCCCGCCGGCGGCCGCTCCGGCCGCGCACCCGGAAGCGGCGGCGGGGCCGCGCCATGGCGGGGACGGCGCTGAAGCGGCTCATGGCCGAGTACAAGCGTGAGTGGCGCTCCCTGGGCCCCTGGCGCTGCCCTCACAAAGGGGAGCGCTCCCAAAGCCCGTGAGAGCCCGCGGGCCGGGCGGGGCCGTGACGGCTGCTGGGCAGGCCGGGCCGCCGGCCTCGCCGTGCCCCGGGTCCTCTCTGCTTCCGTACAGAGCTCCCGGGGCGGGGTGAGGGTCACGGACGGGTACGGGGCACTGCCCGCTCTGAGGGGGCTGTGGGAACGGGGTCCTGCCCCCTGTCTCGCCGGGACGCCCAGGGGACAGCTCGGTGTGCGGGTGACACCTCTGAGATTCCGCAGCTCCAGGATCTTAGTCAGGGGGAGGCTGGCAACCCTGGGCAGTTGGCCAGCTATTTTGGTGGTTTTCCCTGTTCAGTTTTCCAGATGGAACAGAATACAAGTATGGAAATCTCTGTTGCAGAGCTCTGTTATTACAACAAAGGTAATTCGAGGTGTTTGTCAGGGTAGATCCTTCTGGTTGTGGCTACCCCATCCCTGGAAGTGTCCAGAGCCAGGTGGGACAGGGCTTGGGGCAAGCTGGGCTGGTGGAAGGTGTCCCTGCCCATGGCAGGGGTGAAATGAGACGGACTTTAAGGTCCCTTCCAACTTGAATGATTCTGTAATTCTGTGAAGTCCTTAATGGAAGCAGAAGGGCTAGTAAAAGGATTTAAACTCGAATTTAGTAATGCAAGACATAGACTTGTTTGTTTAAAAACCACTGTGGGATGTGGCTGCAGGGGGTGGCTGCAGTGATGCTCGCCACAGGGACCAGAGACCAGACCTCTGGGAATCCAGAGCTTCTGGGGTGGCTCATCTGCTCCCTGATGGGTTTGAGACGTGTCCAAAAGTGCCTTTTATTGGCAAGAAATACTTGTTTGTGTACCTAGAGGCTTTTGGGCTTTAATGATCTGGCTTTATTTACAGCAAGGAAGTAGAACAGAGAAATGTTTGTTGGGGCTGGAGGGAGCTGGGCTGTAAGAACAGACTCTGTGCTCCAGGGAAGGTCACTTCCTGTGCTCTGTCCAGGGGCAGGGACTTGCTTCTGTCATCATTCAGTGGAATACTCCAGCCTGTGTGAGAGACAGTATTTACAGACACACATTCCTGCCAGCACTGTGCCTGTTCTCAGGCTGCTCTGCAGCTCTCTGAGCTGAGCTGTCACACAGGGTTTGGGCAGCCAGGGCTCCCCACCCAGCTGGGGCTGGTGAGTGGCTGAAGTTTGTGCTGACAGTGTGTGCCCTAGAAATCTGCATTTTCCTGTTGTAATCCCGAGGCAGTGACCTGAAAAACAACCACAGAAAGCCTTGGCACTGCTTCTGTCCTCTCGTATCAATGCCCTAAGTCTCAAAAAAGCATTTGTGATCCTTTGTTGTTTAGGAGCGCAGAGGTCTTAGTGGAGTGTCTTGTATGAACAAAATCTTTAGGAAAAATGGTATTAAATAATCTCAGAAAGGTTTTGACTTAGTGCCACAGGCAGGCATGAGGTGAATCTTCTCTGCCTGGTTTCCCAGGGTAGCACTAGTCATGAACAGAGATAATGTTTTGTCTGTGATCTGCCTTTACAAGCACTTTCCCATGCCCAATAAAACACAGTATTGTAGAAAATGAATGTAACTGGCAGTGGCTGAGTGCACAGTGCTTTCTGGAAACCTGAGCTGCAGCAGTGCAGTAAAACAGACATCTCGGTGTCTGTGGATTCCCCTCTGCTGTTTGTTATTTTCCTTTAGCACAAACCCCAGAATCAAGCCTGACTTACAACCTTTCCCTCGTGTCTCTCTAAAGACTGGCAGTTAATTGTAGCTCTGCAGAATCTCGTAGCCCTGTAGAGATTTCCAGCTAAAGTTATCATGAAAAATAAAAATAGCTCCTGGTTGGAGGTAGTTCTGCTGCCTCTTTTTGCAGAGAAGGAGCAAGTCCTGCCTTGGGACAGGGCTGGAGTCTGAGGTTCAGCTCAGTGTGAAGTTTCTCCCTCCTGATGATGTGTGTTGCCCTGGGTGAATGTGGGCATGGGAATGGTTTTCAGTGACCCTCTCCTGCCTGCTCACCTTGGGTGAGATCTTGTGTGTGTTATCTATAAAGTTATGGACACATCTTTTTTCTTTACTTTCCCTCTTCTCCCTCTCTCTCCCCTTTAGCTAATTCTAGTTGTGACAGTGTGGCACTCAGTGCCCTGCTGGTGCGTGTATTTTCCTTAGCAGACTTCTAATTCTTTCCATTTTTTCCATTTTTTGTCTTTCATCTTTTTCTGTGCGTGCCCACACTCTGTTTAAGTCTTAATTTAAAGATTTATGGTTTCCTTCTGTGAAAAATTCTTGACATTGTGGGGAGTTTCTACCTGTTGGAGCCGAGATATATTACTGCATTTTGGGAGAGGCTGTGAGATTGCACTGGTTTTCTTTCCTTTTGAAGAAGGAAGGGAAGCTGTGGACATCCAGATGACGAAGATTTGGTTTCTTGTCCTCATTTAGGTCTTTGCATGTTTGACTTTTTGCTCTCTCAGATTTACTATCTACTCTGCCGGAACTAGTTTGGCTACAGCTTTGGAAAAAAAATCAGATATAAAAAAGGGCATAATTTTTGTTAGAGCATGTGCCTTTTGTTAATTCTAGATGTATCATAGTATTAAAGCCTGACCTAAGTCTCTCAGTGGCTTATATTTGTGAGAGTTAAAAGATGGAAGCTTTATTTTTCTGTGTTTACTGTTTCTTGAAGTAAAGAAACAGTATCAGATCTTGAAGATGTCTTATGCTGGCTGAAATTTCAAGTGTAAAATGGGTCACTCTGGAAGAATTAAATCTCTAGAGACCCAAGAATTGCAGTGCCTGCTTGCATGCACTGGATTTCCTTCCTGGTACAAACAGGCAACAGGGCAGTGGATTGTAATGCCAACAGGTTTCTTTGGAAGTGCTGTCAGGTTGAAAATAAAATATTTATGTTAATTGTGAGATTTGGGAAGTCACAGAAATAATAAACTTTCGGAACCTGACAGGGCTTCAATGGGTACCTCCCATCCTTAGTGCCTGGGGAGAGTGGTGTGGAGTCAGAAGAAAACTGACTGCTTTTCTCAGTCCAGATGCTGTCAGATACTGCAGTGAGCACATACCCATAATATTTCCTGAGTCCTGGGCTTTTAATCCCCTTGCAGGTTTGCTGCAGTTTTTAGGAAACATACTGCTGAACTTCTCATTTAAGGATGATCTCAGTCTCTTCAGTGCTTTAACAAGATGTGTTTTCAGGTCTCCTGAGAACCATCTCCAAGGTGGAATTGGCTGATAATGACTCCACAAAGAGCAGTGAAATGAAGAGGAAGGGGCTGGTTGTGTGTGCAGCAAACCTGCCCTGAATTCCTGATAGAGACATCACACTTGTCTGGTGTCAGCTCTGTTTTAAGCTCACAAGATCTGGCTGTGCTCCCAGGGAACAAATAAAAAGTTGCACCTGGGGAGGTTTAGATTGGCTATTATGGAAAATTTCTGCACTGAGTAGGACTGTTTGGCCTAGCTGCTCTGTCAGAGTCACTCTGCATGTGATCAGAGCACTGCTTTTAGCCTTTCACTGCTTTCTGCTGCTTACAAATAACTGGACACCTCCCTGACATTCCATTGGAGTGACCCTGTTTTGGAGGCTCTGGTGAGCTGTAGCAGCTGATGCTGTGTCAGCTCCTAGTGGTTCATGTTCATCTGAACTCTCAGTTTCCTTTTGAACAGCTCTGGGGAAGTCACAGGGTAGGATGTCACCATTCCCACAGAGACCTTTCTCAGTGATCATGTGCAGCCATTCAAAATCAAAGCTCCTGTGCCCCTGAGTGCCAGATTCTGCTTTACCTGATCCTTAAGGATGGAAACCTTTCTCTGAGCTGGGAGCTGAGCAAGGAAGTGGAGAATTGAATCTCTGTCCTCATGAAGACCCTTTACTCTGTGGGCTTTGGCTGTTCATTCCCATTGCCCCTGTTCTCCTTGGGGTGCTGTATGACACAATTCCATGTGGCTGCCCACCACAGGGACTGCTGCCAGCTTTTCCTGGGAAACATCAGAGGGATTTTCTTCTTAGAGAGAACCACAAGATGGAGCAAAATGATTCCAGGAGCTCCTGTGTTTGACATCTCCCTCTTTCTGTCTAAAAACATCAACAAGAAGAGCTACTGGAGACCCACTGTGAAGCTGGAAAAGCCTGCCATGGAATGCCAGGACGTGTGGAAAACAGCAGGGCTGAGTTTCAGTCTGCTGCTGGGCTTTGGAACTTCAGAGAGGGCTGTGCCAAGGTTAAGGGCACTCAGAGGAAACTGAAGATCTCTCCCGGCAATGCATCTCAGCATCTTCTTTGAATGCTGCACTAAAGGAGCTGTTTTAAGACAGAAATCTGTTCTGTGCAGCACTCCCCATACAGCTTTCACCTACAGCTGAACAGAAATTAGGTCAAGTGTCTCTGGCTGTGTTCTGTGTGTTACTGAGGTGCTCCAGAGGCCGTTGATGAGGAAGCACTGCTAGATACGCAGCTGGGAGTGTCACCTCCTGCCACCAGCTCCAGCAGCTGCCCCATGGCTCACTCAGACCCTTGGGGTTGGTGTTGAGCCCCCAGGAATTGGTTGCCTGTTTGTGGCTGAGCTGTGCCTCAGCTGCTGTTGCCTCCCTGCAGAACATCAGAACCTAGAAACTGATGGTCAGTCCACTAGATAGAGAAAATCTGGTTGTTATTTTATCAGCACATGGTGTACTGGCCTTCACCAGCTTGAGGTAAGGGGCTGATGCTGAAGATTGTTTTATGAATTTGGAATTGTATCAGTTTCCTAGGGAAAGTGAGGATTGATGGATCCAAACTTGCTGTGCAGCCATGGCTGTTTTATTGATGCTGTTTTTTTTTTTTAACTCACATTTTCCAGGCCATGCAGGAGGTTGGGTTGAATTCTCATGTGCCTGTTTCTCCTGGTTTTGTGTTGTTCTGGGTTTTGCACTGAGGTGCATCAAACCTGAATGGTGCAGAGAGGTTACAGGAATACAAACTTCAGGTTGTTATGGTATCCAGCAGATACCACCGAGGTGCAAGAAAAGAGTGTTTCCCAGGCTTTGTGAAATGTTTTTGTCTCCTTTCTCAGGTTTAATTTATTGCCTCTGTGAAGACAGAGGACACGATGATCCCAGAGGTCTTTTCCAACCTAAGCAATTCTGTGATTCCAAGGCTAGTTCTAGGAGCCTGAAAAACCTCAAAGTGCCAAATAATTTTGTTTAGAACACTGTGCTGCATTAAGGAATGGTGGTGGGGCCCTTGTGCTAAGCCATGGCCACTCAAACACCCCCTGAAATAATTGGGCTCACAAATCACCTCAATCTTCCTTGTGTTTCTGTTTTTGCAGAGCTGACCCTGAACCCACCAGAAGGGATTGTGGCAGGTGAGGAGCTGAGCAGGTTTGTGCCCTCTGGAGCTGTGACCTTGTGTTCAGGTAGCTCTGAGCATTGTTCTGTTCTGTTTCACAGGTCCCATGAATGAAGAGAACTTCTTTGAATGGGAAGCCCTGATCATGTGAGTTAAGTACTGTTTGGTGTCTGAAATGAGCAGTTGCTGTGATGAGCTGCTAGGAGAGCAGGAATGTAAAAAAGGATTGTCAGTTCTGTAAGACATCAGCATTGGCCAGTCTTGGGCTGGAAATTCCTCTGATCCAAGCAGGGACTTAAATTTGGACTTTAAACAGAGTGACAGAGGCAGCATTGGTGATGTGTACAAACTTGTTATGATAACTTCTTGTACAGGTGTCATAATAACAAGCTCACAAATTTGTCAGGAATCCTAATTCGGGCTCCCTTGGATATATTTTACATTTACAAACACTGTAAGAAACAAACAGTTGCTTGTAGATCACACATACCTGTTGGAACATTGCCTAAGTGCAGGACAAGTCTTGAGTGGAGTAAAATACACAAATTAGTAGTGACAGGAGAAAAAAATCGATGTCTAAAATTAGTTTATTTACTATTTTTTTTTCTTGAAATATTGAAAGGTACTGATCAGAAAAAGTATTGAAATTAAAGCAAAAATTCTTTTGAAGTTCTTTACCCTTCATGAATCAGTTGGTGTTGTCAAGAGTTGGATGCAGTGGTTTTGTGTAGAAAAAGATTCACTCTTCTGTTGGTGAATAGCTCTGACCATGACCTGCTGTGTTTTGGGGCTGATGAAAACTCCTTTACAAAGCTGTGTTCTCTCTCTTCCACTCCCCAGCTGATCGGTGTGGTTGTTGGTAGCAAAATTTGCCACGAAAAGATGAAATCTTTTTGCCCAGCATCTTGGGTTGTCTTCTCTCTTTCTTGTACTCCTGCTGTACCTTCTTTGGGAACTTTGAGTACATGGAATAACTGGTGATTTTTACAAAATAAAGTTCTAAAAGGCTAGAGGAGAGGTAAAAAGACGTTTGTCACTCACATCTGACAATTTATGCAAACACTGCACAATTAAAAGGTGAAGAAGCTCCAGACCACTGAGTCCACCTTGAAGCTGGTGGTGTGTTGTTAGGGTGGATCCTGGCTCTGTATTTCAGGATTCCTTTGGTAAGAATTGGTGATTTCCTTTCTTTCAGCCAGGGCTGGGTTGTCCCAGAGGACTCTGGGGACAGCAGGCAGTGGCTGTGACCCTGCTCTCTCTGTGCCTGCTGTGATCTGGGCAGGTTTTCCCTGCAACCGCCAGTGCTCACTGGGGAGAATCTCAGCTGCTGTGGGTGGCAGAGTTTTCCAAGCTGGGTTTGCCTGGAATCTGTTGTCTAGGGATGAAAAACAAGATTTCTGTCTCTTGGGCTCAGGGGTGCAACCAACCCAAAAGCTGAGTTCCCTATTCCACACAAAGTGCCTGTGTGGGTGATGCTGCTGCATGGCTCTGAGTTATTTTAAACCTTGCTTAGTGGAGGTTTGGATTACCACTGCTTGTTTTGCTCATTGATGGCAAGAGTTGGCAAAAGCCTCTGCTTATGTGCAGTGATTTCTCCTGGGATAACAGGTTGTGCTTCCTGGTAGCTCAGTTCCCTGAAAAGAAACACTTAGCATGGAAATTGGTTGTTCTGTTGCCTGACATCAGAGATTTTGGCTGCAGGGTCTTGGGCTTTCTGTGAGAGGCATAGTCAGCACATCTGCTTTGTAATGGGCCAGATTTCAGGTCAGACAGCTGTGATTGCTGGCAGTGTGGAAATCCCAGAGGGTTTAATGCACTTCTTGGAACTTGGAAGGAAACCTCTGCTTATTGGTGCTTCCTCCTAGCAGAGCTGCTGTGGCTGAGTAGAGATTTCCTGAGGGATGCTCAGAAGTACTTCTGAATTGCTTAGAAAATACCTTTTCTGATGTTTCCTGTCACATCCTTAAAGAGCAGAGGAGCTGCTCTGCAGACTTGAAAGCCCTTTAAAGTGCTGAGTGTTGAGCTTCAGGTCTTTGTCAGCGTAAAATGAGAGGCGGAGGTGCTTTAATTTTGGTTTCTGTATTGTGTGTGTGTCATAATAAAGTTATATTTTAAGATCTGCTCAATTTTGAAGGTGTGATACAATAGAAACATGTTTACCCCAAACACATTTGGTTACTTTCATCTCTATACAAATCTTGTTAGTAGCAGTGTTTGCAATGCCTTTGGAAAGTAAGTTACATGACTTGTTTGTATTTGTCTGTGGTGGTCTCCTCCAGTGTTGTGTAATCTCAGATGTGCTGTGTGAGATTCAGGGAATGAGATGTGCAGATGAGAAAACAGGAGTAAAGCTGCCTTCAAATTTTTAGACAGATGAAGTGCAAATGGTAAGAAACATAATTGTGAAAAGAGCAGAATACTTTCTTTCCTTCACCCAATTTATATAAAGCTGGAGCACATTTAATGGCACATAACTTTAAAAAAGAGACCAAAGAGAGAAAAGACATCTCTCATTTTTCAATTCAGAGGTAGGCTGGGTAATGTTACATAGATTGATGTAAGAGCTTGACTTGGAGATAAAACAATGCATTTTTAAATAATGGAAATAATAATTATTTGTATCTCCAGTGGTCTTGTCTGCAGCAGCAGTGCTGGAAGAATGTGAAATACATAAATGTTGAGACCATAATAAAAAAGGAGAGAACAGATTTTACACTCCTAAAATGATTGTGATGGGCACAGAAAATACCCATGTGAAAACCTTTCTGCCCTATGTTGCTCAATTCCCTAGCGCTGTGTGAGGTCCTCCAGGCTGTGTTGTGTTCATGGATTTAACATTTCAAGGCCAAGTTTTGCCTTCTCTGGTTGGCATGTACAAGTGTGTGTTGCTATTAAAGTTTATCCCCAAAAGACACAAAAGCATGCAATGGTTAAGAACTTTATTAGCCTAAAGATTGCTTGAAAACTAAACAGCATAAATTGAAGTCAACTTATCACAAAGCTGTTTAGAAAGGTAATTAGATCTATAATTAGGCTTATGACTTTTGTTTCCATTCCCCTTTTGGGCATCTGATGATTGTGGGGTTTGGTGTTTTTCCAGCATCTTTTCACAAATAAGCCATTTGCAAATGTATGTGAAGCTGTGATTATAGAATTAGAATCACAGAATTGTTAAGACATCAAATCCAACCATTCCCCAAGCACTGACAAATCCACCACTAAACCATGTCCCCAAGTGCCACATTCACATGGTTTTTGAATGCTGTCAGGGATGGTGACTCCACCACTGCCCTGGGCAGCCTGTGCCAAGGCTGAACAACCCTTTCAGGGAGGAAATTTTTCCCAGTATCCAACCTAAACCTCCCCTGTTGCAACTTGAGGCTGTTTCTTCTTGATTTGTTTCTTGTCCTCTGGGAGCAGAGCCTGACCCCCACCTGGCTGCACCCTCCTGTCAGACATTTGTAGAAGGTCTCCCCTGAGGAGCCTTTTCTCCAAACTCCATTAGCTGCCCTCCTCAAGGTACTTCTCTCTCCAATTTGGAAGATACCCACCATTCTTTTCTCTGCCCCAGTCAGCTCCTGGAGGGCAGAGCTTCTCATTTTCATGTTTTGTCTTCTTGTCAGCTTTGAAATAACTGCAGAGCAGGGGGTGATTGCAGCAGCTGCCATGCTCTTACCTCCCTGGCCCTGCCAATGTCCTTTGTGAGCTAAAAGTGATGCTGTCAAGTTCAAATGCTGAGTGTTTTGTAGCTGCAAATGCTGTCTTGGATTAACTTTAATAATTTCTTTGAAGTTGATCCTGGCAGCGCTGAGTGGCTAAAACAAAAGCATTTTGCTCACATAATACAGGGCCTAAAATGGAGTATGTTGGGTTGAGTGTATTTGACAGAAGAGCCCTTAAGGCTGTGGGTTTGCACTCAAAACAGAACATAGACACCCACCAGCTTTTCAATGCCTGTATGTACATACTCTCAGAAGTTCAACAATAAGCCTTTAAAATGCAGCTGGAATTAAAATGGTCAGGAAAAAATGCATTCAGTTTACTCTCAGATGTGAATTGAATCCTGACTAAATTTAGGGAAAAGGCCAGAAAGGGAACAAAGTGGTTGAGACAGTTTAGCTTTCATTCTTGCAGAATGTTGGTGCATTTCTCTTACCTTAACCTGCCAGTGTCAATATTCATGTTTAAATCACATAGTTCTTGTGTTTATCTGCCAGCCAAGTCTTTTGAATCCCCGAGTTTGAGACAGTCTTCTAGTGCTTTAGGATTCGCTGCTCTCCAACTTTAATGTTCTTTCTGGCATGGAGAATGTGGACTGGAAGGAGGAAGCATGAATATATTCCTAACCCTTATTTCCCAGACAGTGGAACCTTTGTTGGAATGGCCTTTTACTAAATACATGAGGTTTCCTTGGCAACAATTTTTGGTGCTGAAGCTTTTTTTCGTCATCTTTCCAATCGAGGGAAATCATGTTTGTATTACAACTTCCAGATGGTTCATCAAGTTTGAATAAATCATGGCTAATGATTTATTGCTTGTTTTTTGCTCACAAATAACTTGTTTTTTGCTCACTTTCCACAAGTGTTTTATGTAGGCAGGGTAAAATAGTTGTCTTTATGTTCTCAACTCGACTGCACTTTGAACTAGATTGTGAACACAATAAGGAAATGTTTCTACAAGAGCCCTGATGAAGCCATTTGTTCTCCACCTGCACTGGAGGGAGGGCAGACTCAATAGCTGAAGTCTGCAAAGACACATTGTTGTCCTGCATCTCTTCTGACAATTATGGTCTCTGAGCTGTGTTTTTATTTTTACAAACCTTTGCTGTGCTTTCTGCATCAGACAGTGATAAGTGTTTGTGTGGTTGTGCTAGATACTGGCAGTTGGGATCTCTGTGGCATTTATAAATTAATTCTGAGCTCCAGCATTTGACGTCTCTGTCTTGCAGAGCATAACAGTATCTTCAAAGGCACAGGAGTCCCACACCTGCCTCTGCTTTCGCTTGACGTGCAGACACTCAAATCCTGGAACATGCCTTGGAGCCAGATACTCCAATTATATCCAGACACACCCTGCTAATTAAACAGTGTTGTCACCTTCCTAGTAATTTAGCGTGCAAGCTTTGATTTCCCCCTTGCCTCCCAAGCCTCATATTTGGATTTAAGTTTATGAGGTGTGGGGTAAGAGCACCTTAACTCTTTGTTTCCTGGAGAAGATGATGTAACCCATGCCTCAAACATCTCATTAGACAAGAATTTGGGTGAAAGAGCTGTTTAAAACTTTGGTGCATAACATTTTATCTGTTTCTAGGGGTCCTGAAGACACCTGTTTTGAGTATGGGGTTTTCCCTGCTATCCTGAGTTTCCCGCTGGATTACCCGCTGAGCCCTCCCAAGATGAGGTTCACCTGTGAGATGTTCCATCCCAACAGTGAGTCTGATGCAGCAGGATGCACAGGGGCGTGGGTTGCTTGTGCAGCTTAAAAAGAAACTTTTGCAGCAGGAGATCTGGCATCCTTCCCAAGGGTGGTTCTCTCCCTTCCCAACCTTGAGCAGGCAGCACGAGCATTCAGCTGCCCAACAGTTTTGCTCTGTCTTAGGCTCCTTTTATCTTTATCCCATTATTCCTCATAAAAATTTGCTCATCCAAAAAGGATTCCAGCAAATTCCATGCCTTTAAATCTTCTGTACAGGATGTGAGACTTAGTGAATTAATACAGGCTCTTTCCAGACACAGAATCATAGAATATGCTGAGTTTGGAGGGACCCATCAGGATCATGGTGCTCAACCCCTGGCCCTATGCAGGACACCCCAAAAATCCCACCATGTGCATGAGAGCATTGTCCCAACACACATGAACTCAGTCTTGCTCTATGGCTTGTATTTAGGTATTTTGGTGTTATTTTAATGACTGAAAAGTTGTTCATGGGTGCAGCTTTATTAGGCAGCATGGCTTTTGCCCCATGAAATCACAGGTTTAACATTTCTGAGGGGATCTCTCCGAAATACACTGCTCTGTCCAAGCAGACAACACATTTACAGGTGTTTAATATTAAGACTTTGCTGGCCTTTGCTCTGTGATACTGATTGAGTTAGAGACCTTTTCCAACCTTAGTGAATCTGTGATGGTGACAATATTTCCTGAAGACTCTTCAGTGGGAGTAATTGCAGTGATAATAAGTACAGCTAACAAGTTTGAGCCCTGGACATGAAAAAAAACTTAAGTTTTTTTTAAAAGCCCTTAAGGTTCCTTAAGGAAAAGGCAAATACTGTGCTCCTGCCTAGTGCTGCCTCTTCAGCTGACATGCACTTGGAAAACACTCATAATCTCAGCTGGCAATCAATTTATTTCACCCTACATACAAGGAATTTTGCAATTTCTTGAAGTTTCTCTGTTATTCCTTTCTGGAAGCACCACCTGTGCAGGTTCTTGCCCATTTAATCCACATCTTTGTTCTCCTGTGCAGGACACACCTGCCTGTCACAGCATAGAACTGTGTGGACATGCCCAAGGCGTTGTGGCATCGCCTCTGGAGCTCTGATGTCACCACAGGGCACTTTGGCACTTGGAAGCAGTGTGGCCATGTCAGCACCTTGCTCCAGCTGGACTAATTTACCCAAACTTCTTGCCAGGCTGGTCTCCCTGAGCAAATCCTTGTCCCTGCAGCTCCAGCTGTGGCCTTGGTTTGAGGTTCACTGCTTGCAGCTGTGTTGTGTGCAGCACTGCCAGGAGGAGTGGGGTGTGGAGAAGCACAAATTGCCTGACTCCTGTGTTAAAGAGTGGCTTTACACATGGGTGTTTCTTCCATGGGATAATTGGAACACGCTGGATGGTCAGCTCAGCTCTTTAAAGCCCTATGTCTCTGAGTCTTCTTAATCTGGAGCTGAGATCACCTGAAGCAGACACTTGAATCTTCTCAGCTGGGGTTGTGGTGGGCTGCTTCTACCCAGAAAGGGGTGGCTGGGCTGTGCTTTTTCTGTTTATTTCTCCCTCTGTGAGAAATCACAGGGAAAATGTTTAAAAAGTCTGCTGTGTTTCCCCATGTTTGCAGTTTATCTTATGTGAAGGGGGAATTGAGATACCACAGAACTTCTGTCTTCTCTTACATTACAATGACCTTCCTGGATACTCTGGCAAAAGTAACTGAATTGTTATGAATGGCATTGCTTCATTGGCACTGAGCATCAGTGTGGGGAGATCACAGTATCATGGGTGCTTTGGGAAGGATTGCTGGAAGAGGCATTAAAACCCATCCTGTTCTACCCCCTGCCATGGGCAGGGACACCTTCCACTATTCCAGGTTGCTCCAAGCCCTGTCCAGCCTGGCCTTGGACACTGCCAGGGATCCAGGGACAGCCACAGCTTCTCTGGGCACCCTGTGCCTCACCACCCTCTCAGAGGACAATTCCTTCCCAATATCCCCTCTAACCCTGCCCTCTGGCAGTGTGCAGCCATTGCCCCTTGTCCCAGTCCCTCTCCAGCTCTTCTGGAGCCCCTTTAGGCACTGGAAGGGGCTCTGAAGTCTCCTGGAGCTTTCTCTTTCCCAGGCTGAGCACTCCCAGCCTGTTTCTGGGGCATCTCTCTGTGGCCTCCTTTGGACTCGTTCCAACAGCTCCACGTCCTTAGGTTGGGGCCCCACAGCTGGACAGGGGTGGGTCTCACCTGAGCAGAGGCAGAGGAGATCCATACATCTTCCTGCAATCAGCCTTTGATGTCTTGACTGTGCTGCTGTGTTGCAGCTGTTTTAAATGAGGCGCTGCACAGGAGCAGGAGTGAAATCCCTTCTGCCAGTGGGTTCCTGGCTTGCAGGAAGTGCTGATTCAGCACCTGCCCTGCTGTTTTCACCTCTTCCAGCTATGGTTAGAGCAGCTCCAGTCCCCAGCCTGGGGCTGCAGGAAGGACTCTAAATAAAAGTTCTCCACAGTGCTTAACGTGCTTGGGCATAGCTGTGGGTGAATGGAAGGAGATGGAAATGAGTACAGCTGCTTCCAGCAGTCATTCCCACTTTTTGTTTTGTCTTGCTTTCCTGGCAATGGCACCAGCTTGGTCACCTGAGGAATAGAAGCCCTGAAACTATTGCAATAAAATTGTCATTCCTCAGGAGCCTGCCGTGCAGGAGAATTAGGACCATGTTGGTAGAGCAGTGTTTTGTTTTGAGGTGCCTCTTCAGCCTTTGTTTGGTTTCATTACCAAGTCAGTGGAGTCCAGTCTCTGTGAAGACAACTTGTACTGTTGCAGACACTGTTGCTTATTCTAAGGGTGGGAGGGGAAGCACCTGGATTCTTAATTCATAGGTTTCCTTGTTTCCAGGTGCTTTAACGCAGCTGAGCTTTAAGCAAAAAAAAAAAAAAAAAAGTAGTGGGAATTCTTCTGATGCACCTCAGTAATGTTTAAGAAAAGATCAGTTCTACTGTTCATAATATATTTAACATAACACTTTATTTTTTTCTCATGTTTATAATATATATAACATAACATTTTTCCCTCCTTTGTGTAATCCTTTTCATGGTCACAGTCCAGTGGAGGACTCTGATGTGCATTCAGTGCATTAATTTCCATTTAAGTGGGACTGGTTACCTGCTTGGAGCTGTGTCTGTGCATAAATTCTTGCCTTATTCTACCAGGCTGCATCATTCATTTTTTCCATGGAGCCTTTCACTGGTTATTAAAAGACACAAGTGCTCCCAGCAGGCACTTTGGGAAGGAGTTGCTTAAAGAAGATTTGCCCTGAGGTTTTATTTTTCATATTTTGTGTCCTCTTGCTTATAGAGGAAATTTAAACCTGGATTTAGTTTTAATCATAGAAGAGCTAAGCCTTAAAGCTGATCTATGTCCAAGAGATGGAGATGCTGATCATTTCCACTAAGTAACAAGCAACCCTGTGTGCTTTTTGTGCAGTTTACCCAGATGGGAGAGTGTGCATCTCCATCCTTCACGCTCCTGGGGATGATCCCATGGGCTACGAGAGCAGCGCGGAGCGGTGGAGCCCCGTGCAGAGCGTGGAGAAGATCCTCTTGTCTGTTGTCAGCATGCTGGCAGGTGAGCCCTGCTGTCCTGGCAGCCCTTCCTGAGTGTAGCCTCTTGCTTTTTGCTTTGTTCACTGAGCAAAGCATGTGGAAAGCTGCTCAGCAGCAGCCACAGTTCTTAAAGCCTTGGGATTTATTTATTTATTAGTGACCCAGTGCTCTGAGAAAGGTTGGAAAAAATGCAACTGAGTTAGTAATGCGGTTACTGCAAGGCTTTCCTTGCAGGTTGGTAGCAGCTGAGACAGTAGAGATGGGTCAGGTGGTCCCAGAGGCTGAGCTGGACAAAGCCCTCTCTGTATTTGCTGTGCTGTTCTTTATGTTTAAAGCTGTGGATTACAGCCTGTGTTGGGTTTGGCTTTGGCAGCTGAAGGGTTATCAGACCAAACCAGTACAGTAAACTGGAGCCCATGGCCTCTGGTTCAGAAGCCAGCACACTCTATTTCTCTTTGTTGTTCCTAGCCTGGGAATGTGCCCCACTCTGCCATCTCTGGTTCAGAGAAAGGCTTCTTGAGGAGAGACCCGGGGTGAAAAACTTTTTGTGGAACCTTTCAGATGTTTTTTCCTAAATCTAACAAGGGCTGTGGATCAGCTCTGTCATGTACAGCTCTCTGAAAAAATTTACCATTTTCCAGAAGTGGACAGAGCCACTGAACTGCCTGAAGAGGGCAGAACCATGTCCCTTAGAACTGGTTGTGAAGGATAAATGGATTCAGAAGCTGCAAAGTTGACCAAAGAGCAAGCAACAGATTCCTGCAAGGGGCTATTTTAGCTTTGGAATAGTAGCCTGGAGTTGGGAAGCTGTGCAGACAAACAGTACTCACGGGATTCCCATGGCTTCCAAGAGCTTGGTTTGTGGTGCAGCCTCACCTGGACTGGGAAGTGTGGGAGCCACCTGGTCTCCTTCTCTCCCTGCATCCTGTTTTCCCATGGCTTTTGGAGAAATTAGACTAAAACACTAGAAGTGGTCAGCTTCTTTCAGGGCACTGGAAACCTCTGAGCCCTGGCTGTGCAGATAGTGTAAGCCCAGGTTCACCAGGCTGGGGGACCTGCAGACCTGCTGGCTTTTAAGGTGCACCATAAGGACCACGTGGAGAAAGATGGAACCCAGATACTGCCATGAACTGGGCTGGGGTGGGTGTGACTGGTGTGTCAAGGGAGGTGAGCCGAGTGTGGTAGTGCCTTCTGGCACCCCAGGACAGTGCCCTGCTGCCCACAGACCTTGTAAATCCTGGCTTCCAGCTTAGCTCCATAAAAAACAGGGAGCCCCCGAGACTTCAGCACTCCACGTGCTTGGTAAAGCATTCTGAAATCATCTGATGAAAGATGTTGCAGAAGTGAAAGCATATTCTATGAGTTTCCTTGGATTGTTTTGTTGGTTTTTAATAGACCAAACCATCCCAACAAGGGACAGCCTGTTTGGGTGGCCTGCTTGGAGGGGCTTTGTGTCTAGGAAGCTGGAGAACAAGAAAAAAAAATGTTCTGCTGGGAGAAACACGTGGTTTTAAAAGCCTTTGACAGTACAGGGGTGCCACATTGTGTTGGCCGTGTGCATGGTGGGGCTCCACTGCTGAAAGCAAAAACAAAAGAAAGTCCTCCTCCTATGCCACTTGTTTCTTGCCTAAACTCAAACTTGTTGTGATATCCTTTCTCTTGTGGTCAGTTAAATCAGAGCCTTCTGGGAATGCAGGAGCTGTCACTGGATTTGCTGTAGTGGTGCTTCTGCAGTCTCAAGGAGGAGAAGTGTTTGAAAGCCCTGGGGAAGTGGCATTCCTGAAGAAGCAAGAGGCTCCATTGCCCACCTACCTTTGTCTTTCTTGTTTCAGAGCCAAATGATGAAAGTGGAGCCAATGTAGATGCCTCCAAGATGTGGCGGGAAGACAGAGAACAATTTAACAAAATTGCCAAGCAGATTGTGCAGAAGTCACTTGGACTTTAAGCTCACAGAGAGACTGAAGTGTTTTGTATTTCTCTCCACCTGGAAACGAGCAGTGCTCAGTGCTGGTACCAAAAAGGAAAACTTTGTAAAACTATTGGCCTAGTTCTTATAATTCGTTATTTATTTACCATCTCTTTTCTTCCACTGCTCCAGAGAAGCCTCTAGTTCACTCACTAAATTGTGTGGAAAGGGATTTAATGGTAGAGAAAAATACAGAGACAATGCTGTTTCAAAGGCTGCTTGTTCCTACCTTCCTTTGTGGTGTGGAAAGCCTGGAGATTTGGCAATCTGCAGCCCTCCCTCACCCATCTGCTGTTGGAGAGCAGTGCTGGTTTGGATCGTCTGCTGGCAGAATTAGTTGTGTTTTTATAGGTAGCATTGCATCTGGAGCAGCAGTAGACAGGAATTACTCTATCCATTCTGTACTTGTTAGGTTAAGGGCAGCAGTTGCAGTCAGAGCTGATTTGAAGAGTAGAGTTAGCAGGAGAGGCTGTGAAGCAGGGCTGTAGTCAAGGTGTGTTAGCAAAGAAAGGAACTTTAGGGAGTGAGCCGTGAGGGCTGGCTGGGGGTCTGGAATGGCCTGGTGTTCCCATGTACCACTGTGAGTTTGTACCGAGCCTTTGAGTCACTGTTGGCTTGGCAGAAATCCCAAGAGCTGCTTTATTAATCCTTGAGGACACTCAGTTGTAAACTTCACACTCAGAGGCACAAGGTGTGAAGGCTGCAGTGTGCAAGGTCACCTGGGTGAGGTAGGTCATTGGCAGTTGGAAAATCCAGTGAGGATGTGTTTGTTCTGCTGGGCACATTCACAGCTCTGCAAGAATAGCAGCTTGCTCTGGTGACATGTGAGTGTTGAGAGGATTTGGCACTGCTTTGCCATCACACCTGTCACCCATTTTCAGGTGAACGAGCCACGGTGAGCATGATGGACTTACAAAAATCACCTGAGTGCTCTTGTGTGTTAAATAGGAGCCAGAGAGGATGGGCTGTTTGCTGGAGGATGGTACTAGGTGTGCTTTGGACATTTGCAGTGTTGGAGCCAGTGTGCAGGGTGCAGGAAATACCAGCTGGTCACTTCCTAAAACTGCTGAGGGGCCTCTGCTGACCTTTCTGCTTTGCAAGCCAATCTCATGTGTAGGTCCAAATTTCTCCAATTTACTACAAGCAATAACATGCCCATTGATAGCACATGGAATCCAATTTTGTTGGCAGCTTTAAATGGGCTAATTTTGACAAGGGCTGTTGTTTTTTTTTTCTAAATGTGAAAAAGTGTGATGTGGAAGGAGTCACACCATGAAGAAAGCTTTACAGAGGTGATCATGTGCATGTGTGTGGTACAACTGTTCAGCATTTCTGTCTTGCTGTCTGTGCTGCAGATCACACTTTGCCATTGTTGTGCACCTCTGAAGAGTTGTATTGCTACAACCTGCTGTGATTTTACCTCCTTGTAGAAATAATTGTGGCTTTGATGTCAGGGTGGAAGTGGGACTGGACATAGTTTGGGAGCAGAGATGATGAAATAGTGTTGTACCTAACTAGTATGTCAAGGCATACAGGAAAATGTAGCACTTTATGCAAACTGGGAGTGTTTTCTGGAGTAGAGGGAGGATTGTTCCTGGGAGTACTGCAGCCACCTTTGGGAACAACCCTGGAGAGCTGCAGAAGCCACTGCAGAAACACAGACAAGGCAAAAGTGGGGTTTGCTTAAGTGCTGAGTGTTTTATTCATGTGTGCTTGCTCATTATCTTGATTTGGTGGGATTTAGTCTGTATACTGAAAATAAAGTGCTTATATTTTCTCCTTTTATAGTTGTACACAAATGTATTGCAGTGGGTGTTGTATATGAGTAACCACACCGCCAAGAGACCTGCTCCAAAGGGGTGGAAGGGTTCATTCTAACCCAGCTAAAACATGGCATGTTTTAGGAGTGAAAGAGCTGACATGATTGCATGGACTTTCCAGGCAAATGTCTTGTCTCTAATGCTGGCAGTGGCTGAGTAATTAAAGAAAACTATAAAAATCTGACAGTGGCCAGATGTGGTGTAGTTTATGTCATTATATCCATGTGTCTGGCCTAGGAAGTTCTTGTGAACATGCAACAGGTGAATTCATTCAGAATGTGCTGGTATCAGCACTTGGATTTGAGGAGAACACGTAGATCATAGAATCACTGAATGGTTTGGATGGGAACAGACCCTAAAGACCACCTGCCACAAACAGGGATAATTTCTACTCAAGCAGGTTTCTCAGATGCCCAGTTCCTACTCAGAGTCCCCACAGTCCTCAAATCTCTGTTCAAAAGTAGAAAACCTTTATTTTTAAGTGACTGACATGCAGTGGGCTTGCTGATGGGCATTTGAAGCCACCTAGTGACTATATCTACCTCTCAGTCTTAAAGGTGACAGAATATGGGCAGAAGTTCGCCTCAGAGGACTGAAACTTGGTGTTGAGGTGAGAACTGTCCTACCTGGTGGCTGTTTACTCAGCTGAAGGCAGTGGGTGACCATCTGTGTTTTTCAAAAGAAATTCGTTGCTCATTGTGATAATTTAGGAAGGAATTCCTCCCTGTGATGGAGGTGAGGCCCTGGCACAGGCTGGAAATGTCCAAGGCCAGGGCTTGGAGCAACCTGGGATAGTGGAAGGTGTCCCTGCCCATGGCAGGGGATGGAATGGGATGAACTTTAAGGTCCCTTCCAACCCACACCATTCTGGAATTCTATGGAAGGTTTAAAGGTTAGATTCCTTGTTTCTATTTGCCAAAAAGAACTAAAAACTTCATTGTTCTGCCACAAACTGAATCCTTGCATAAAGCAGGAGGGTTCAGCTCCCACAGCGGAGGTGTGTGGGCTCCTGCTGTCACCAGCTGAGAGGGTTCCATGGCACAGACACCTTACTGCAGGTGGGGAACACCTGAAGGTTAAAGCTGGTGTGTAGCTCCTGGGATAGACTTCCCCGAAACACTTAATTGTGTCTCTGAATGTTTTTCTGAGCAGTTGTCTTTTTTCAGCCTGAAACACTTACTATAAAACATGTTCCTCGGGGAGTGTCAGAGCTCTACAGGTGTTATGCATGTAGGTAAAGTATTAAAGATTTGTAAAAAAAAAATCCTTTTCTCTGGATTGTATTTGCTATAGGCTTTTATATTAAAAAAAGAATCCCAACCAAACCCTTCAACAAAGCTGTAAAAATGCAAGCAACATCCTCTGTCAATCCTTTGTATATACACACATCCACACACGCTCGCTGTTGTTTTTCCTTGGCAGAGGGGCTGTGTCAGAACACACACAGTGGGCTGTGAGACATCCATTAACTGGGTTGGTGTGCCTTTGAAAGTGTGAGAGGCGTTGGAGCCACATGAAACGGCTGCAGCTCGGGGGCAGAGCCAGCCCTGGGCTCTCTGCCAGCTTTTTTTTTGCCTTTCTGGGGTGATACCTTGAATGGAAGGTGCTGTTCTGCCCTGGGATGGAGGCAACAGGGAAGCTCTGTGCCAGGTGTCTTCCTGGTGAGGATGCTCTGTGTGTTTTACCCCTGTGAGGATGGAAAGGACAAGCAGCACAGATCTGAAATGTCCTTCCCAGTGACAGCTGTGCTGCTGATACTGGGATTGTCTTGGATGTGGCATTGCAAGGGCTCCTGATGTCCCCCCTCCTGCTGCCAGGTGCCACCTGATGTCTTGGGCACCAGAAGTGCTGTGCCAGGCTCCCTGGTGCTGCAAGGATGAAACCATGTGGGATGGGTGGGAGGTCTGTGCCTTCCAATCCTGGTGATCTTCCTGCCTGTTCCAATCCTGGTGATCTTCCTGCCTCTCCCAGCCTGCTGCCATGGCTCTTCTCCCTGGGCAGGTGGTGTTAGAGCCCCAGGAGAAGCAGCCAGGTGGCTTTTGGAGGTGGCTCACAGCCCTGAGAGGGCACTGGGCAGTAGGTGAGGAGATGGGGTATGTTAATAGATAATGAATGGCAGTGCCACGGCCTGTGGGTTGATACAGGGGAGCTGCTGGTGGGAGCAGTGTGTGTGTGGGAGCTCTCAGGAGGGATTTGGGAGCAGGTCTGTCTGGTCATGTCCCTGCCAAGTCCTGGCCTGAGTCCCCTTTCTCTGTGCTCCATCCTGAGGGGGGGATGAGGCTGGGGCTCTGTCACAGCTCTGACCAGAGCTGGGTGTCCCTGGCTGGGGGGACTGCAGGGAGTGGCCAGGCATTGGAAAATGCAGGTCCGCCAACAGGGGAGGGAATGATGCATCTGACTCCATGTTCTCAGCTGGCTAATTTATTACTTTATGATACTATATTATAGTATGATACCAGAGAATACAGAAGGAAGAGAAGAAACTGTGGTTGCAATTGCATCATTGCAATTGTCCAAGGTCAGGTTGGATGGGGCTTGGAACAGCCTGGAATAATGGAAGGTGTCCCTGCCCATGGCAGGGGTGGAACTGGATGAGCTTTAAGGTATAATACACTATTCTAAAGAATACAGAAAGGATGCTAACTGAATGCTAAAGGATAATAATGAAAACTCGTGACTCTTTCTAGAGTCTTGACACAGCTTGGCCCTGATTGGCCAATGAGTGAAAACAACTCACAGCAGAATCAATGAAACAATCACCTGTGGGTGAACAATCTCCAAACACATTCCATGTGAGCAAAACACAGGAGAAGCAAATGAGATAAGAATTGTTTTCCTTTCCTCTGAGGCCTCTCTCTGCCTTTCAGCTTCCCAGGAGAAAAACGCTGGGTTGAAGGACTTTTTTCAGAGAATGTGAATGCCACAGCCAGGAAGGGGTGTCCTGGGCCAGAGCTCACTGAGGAGGGAAGGCAAACACCCCTGATGCAGCCAGGGGTGGGTTCAAAGCAGAGAAATGCAGGATGCAACACGCAGCGGGTGGGGGGCACCCACACGCTGGGTGCAGGGCCCAGCATGGGGAGGTTCTCCACCCACAGCTGGGATGGAAGTTTGGGCCCCAAACAGTTCTCCCCATGCCAAAATAATTTGGCAGATTGAACTCAGTTGGGCTGGCATGTTGAATGAATCTGGGTTTCTTTGCTAAGTCTGCCTGGGATGGGCTCACACAGACTCCTCTCCTGGTGTGGTGCTTCACCAGGATCCCTGTCTTGAGGGATCTTCGGGTCAGATCCCTGAGATCTGATCAGATTGGATCCCTCCAAGCTTTGTCAGCAGGTCAGGTGCTGGGGGATCTCCCTCTGTGAGACAGGTGTGTTAAAGGCATGCCCAGGTCTCCAAGCTGAAAATGAACAGCAGAGCTCATCCCCAGGGATCCCTTGCTTCCCCTTGCCATTCATCCTACTGGAAGCTAGAAAATGGTGAAATAAGGAGTGGATTGGATCAGGTGAACTTGTTCTGAAGCAAAAACCTCTGGGGTTGGAGATCCTTCCTTAGTATCTAACAGGCTTGCTGTGAGGGTGGCTCCGGTGGGGCCTTGCTCAGCCAGAACTCAGCTTTTCTCACCAGTTCTTGCAATGGAGGAGGGCAGACAGGCAGGCTGGAGTCCAGGTGTTTTCAAGCTCACTTTGTCTGGAGAGGCAGTTAGAAGTTGAGCTTTGTCCTTGGCCAGATCCTGGTTTGATATGGGATCTTCTCCTTGGAACCATGGCCTTGGTGGGAGGCCTGGGGTTTGTGGGCTGTGGGAAGCTCCTAAGGCTCTGTATGAAGTGTGGCTTTACAAAAACATCAGTATTATTGAGAAGCCACTTGTCCAAAGTGTCCCCATCCAGCCTCAGTTAGCATTTGAAATTTTCAGCATCTGTCCCTGGAACGCCCAGTCAGTGACCAGGGGCATTTGATTTATTTAATCCATTCATCACCATCCTACAAGGCTCATAGGTTGAATTCTCTCTCACACAGTAGTTGCCTTCTTTGCTCAGAGAAGAAGCTGTGGCTGCCCTGTCCCTTGCAGTGTCCAAGGCCAGGTTAGATGGGGCTTGGAGCAACCTGGGATAGTGGAAGGTGTCCCTGCCTGTGGCAGGGGCTGGGACTGGATGGGCTTTAAGGTCCCTTCCAACCCAAACCACTCTACCATTCTTTTGTAGATTATTCTGTTCCCCCTTGGAGACCCATGGAAGTGATCAGATGATCTCCTTCACTTGGAGAAGTGATCAGGTGATTCTCCTTCACTTGGAGAAGTGATCAGGGTGAGGATCTCCTTCACTTTCAGCCCCTGCTGAGCTCACCCCTTCCCCACCACAGGCTCTGTTCCTTAGCTGGTTGCAGGAATCTGGGTGTCATCACAGAATCGTTTATTTGGAAAAGACCTCTGAGATCACGGAGACAAACCATCAACCCAGCACTGCCATATTCCCACGCCTGAGCATCTCAGGGATGCCCAGCGCTGCTGTGGAGTAGGAGAGGAGCTGTGGTGGGTGGATAACGCTGCTGACAGAGCTGTCTGTGTGCTGGTGGAGAGCTCGGAGGGTTGGTGGCAGGGGAAGCCCGTCCCCAGCACAGGGGGCCGCGGTGCCGCAGCCGGCGAGACCGGGCAGCAGCATCGCGCTGGAAGAGCTGCCCTGAAGAAAGTCATGGAAAACAATAGGAATTGTTCTCTGCCTTTGTTCGCTTTCCTTGCCGGATGTCGGAGGGGATGGAGCCGGCGGGTGGGCAGAGCAGAGCGAGCGTGGCACCAGCAGCCGCCCTGCCCCGCTCCTCCTCAGCCGGGAATCGCCACTCCGGGGGGAATTCAATGTGAAAAACGCCAAGCACTTGTTTTTAAATTTTTAAAAGTTTAATAGTAATAAAATGGTTATAAAATAATAATATAATTAGAGTAATAATAATTTGGACAATTTGGATTAGGACAATACGAGACAGTAGAAACAAAGAGTTACAGACAGTCCGGGTACCTTTTTCTGGGCAGCACAAGCCCGAAAAAGGACCCACGTTAACAGAGGATTAACCCTTAAAAACAATAACCTGTTGCATATTCATACACTTCATACATGATGCATAAATTCCATTCAAACAAAGGATTCTGTCTGGTCAGTGTCAACTTCTTCCTCTGAACCCTAAAGGCATCTTCAGGACCGAGCGAGGCAGGAAGAAGTTCATTTCTTTTGATACGGGAGCAATAAATTCTCTTTCTCTGAAGGATTTAGGTGTCCTATGGCTGCTATCTGGTGCAAGTACCTCATTCCTTTCTTAAAAAAAATAAATATCCCACACACATAGTTCCTATTTTAACTACAAAGGTTACCTTTTAACTACAAAACTACATTTACCATACTATTAAAATGTTAATACAGCACAACTAATCCATACAACAAAATACATATAGTAAATATCTGCATAGAGCCATATAATATGCACTTTTCACATTAAAGTTTGACACTGTCATACGAGTAAGAGATAAAATTGGCCAGTGGTTCTCTGTGTCTGGGGCAGGAGGTTTTCTTATGACTGCAGATGCTAAAGCTGCTGTTTGCTGCAGGGACCTCAGGCCGTGATCTCAGCCCAGATTTGCTGCCAGCACTGGGGATTGTGGTGCCCACGCTCTCCTGGGGCAGGTGGTCTGAGGTGGACTTGTGGCACAGAAGTTGCTGACTGGTCCCTGACCCAGCAGCTATGGGATCATTTCAGCACTGTGCTTCCCATTTTCTATCCCTGCCAGCCCTCAATGAGCCCGAGCACGTGGGGAAAATCCCTGGGTTTCCTTGCTGTGGCTCCTTGTGCTGCTGACAGCCATCTGCCTGCTGAGAGCTGGTGCTGTGGTCACTGCCCAGATCAAAGGGCTGCAAGCAGAGGCGGGGGAGGGTTTCCCCCTGCCCTGCCAAGGGAGATTCCCCATGCCAGAGCCAGCCCTGGGGCTCAGGTGTTACTCCAAGGCAGCCTACGGAGAGAGATCACAGCATCAGAATCCCCGAGTGGTTTGTGTTGGGAGCAATATGAAAGCTCATCTCACTCCAATCCACCTTCCACCAGCCCAGGTTGCTCCAATCCCCATCCAGCCTGGCCTTGAACATTTTCAGGGATGGAGAGTCCACAACATCTCTGTGCAACAGTCAGCACAGAGCACTTGGCATGGGGTTTGTTTGGCCAAGCTGGCAGCTCCCCACACGGAGCCCCTGGGTGTGCATGCTCAGCCCGGTGAGCTGCTGATCCTGATGCAGGGAGGAAAGCTCAGGTGTTTCCAAAACCCAGCTGCTCTGCACAACCCCAGGTGTTGGGACAAGAGTCATGGCTGAAGGAGATTAAAGCACAGGCAGTGAGCCTGGAACATGAGTGTTGCCTCCTTCCCTTGGCCTCTGGATTGCTGTTTATTCCCTTTGCAGAGAGACCTCAGCTGAGCTCCAAGCCAAGCAGAATTTTCCCATTGCAGGTGGAGCAGGGGGTTCAGGCAGAGCTCTTGGATCTCCTGCACCACCACTCAGTGACCTATGGGCCACTGTCCTGCTCTTTTGCCTCTGAGATCTACAGAAAACACGCAGAGCACTGTTCCCACAGTCAGCATGCTCACGTTTGCCTGGGTTGGATGCTGTCCATCCAAAGTGGTGAGTCTGGGGATCCTGTGGCTGTGGGGACGTGGCTCAGCCTCTTCCACAGGTTTGGGCACACTGGGGGAGGGTGACAAAAATTAAAACAACTACATCAACAAGGGACAGGCAATAGTGAAGAGCTGTTGCTCGCATGCAGGGTGAAATGAGGGGAGATGCAGCTGTGGGGGCTGCACAGCCCCATCTGAAACAGCTCTGGTGTGGAAGCGTGGTCTCAAAGCATGGTCCCAAAGCCTGTCTTCCCTGCCCTGTACTGGTGAAAGTTAAGTGTCTGCTTTCTGGAGCCCTTTCAGAGCCTGCCAGCTCAGCTGCCATGTGTCCTCCAAATGCAGGGCAGGATGCTCAGCTTCCTCCTGGCTGCCTGGACAGGCGCATGGGCTGCAACCCATGGCCACAGCAGGCTGGGGGCTCCCAGCTCCTTCCTTCCCTGGGGCTGGCAGTGGGTGTGGGGCCAGGGAGGGCTCTGGGACACGATGCTGGTGGCTGGCAGGGATTGCTCCCGAAGGCAGATCCGTGCTGGGAAGCTGGCAGCAGGACTTGCTGCGTTGGGGCGGCTTTGTGCTTTTTTTTTTTTGGTGGTTTTCCTAAAAACGGTGCCTTTTGCAATCCTCCCAGTCTTTCACAAAACTTTTCCTGGCAGAACCTCTCCAAAACTTCTGGGAATTCAGCTTTTGAAAGGCGTTGGGGTTAAAGACATTTGCGCTTCTGTACAATGCTGACAGGTTTCCTGGGGTGGGGATCTCTTGCCGGAACTGCTTTATGGTGGTGGGTTGGACTCAGGGAGCTCAAGTTGCTCCAGGGGAGATTTTCAGCCTGGGAGAAAGGGCAGAGGTGACAAGGGAGGAGCCTTGGAAGAGGTTGAGGATGGAGGCCTCATCCCACCGTGCTGGGGAAGGTGTTCCAGTTGTTGAAGCCAAAGTGTGGTTTGGGGAACTGCGATCTGGGATGTCACCCTGAGAACAATTCCCTCCATCCCCTTCATAACTGATCCCAAGGGCTGATGTCCACCCTGCTGCTCACACAGGTGAAACCAACTCCATGTGCTCATCACTGACCTCCAGCTCTATCCTTGTGGATGTGAGTGTGGCAGGCTCTGCTGGCCCTGCTGGTGCAGACAGGAGAGTAGGCAAAATTTAGGGACACCATGGGATGGACATTTGTCCATCAGTTACTTATGGGGTCCCTCAAAGCTTTGTCCTTGCTGATGCCTGCGCTGCGTTTCAGGGAAAAATACTTGACGGACTTAGAGGTCTTTTCCAACCTAAAGGATCCTCTGATTATATACAGATGTCAGGAATAAAGACTGAAATGAATAAGGCATGAAGCCCTGAAACACGGCTTTGTGTCTGCAAATAATAAGGAATGAGTTACAGCCTTGGAAGAGCAGGAACGTTCCCCCGTGCGCAGGGTCCAGCCGGCCCCTGGCGTCAGCGAGGTGCCCTCCTCACACTGTCCCCTGCATGAAAGCTCTGCTTGCCGTGGATTGCCTGCAGATGGCTTTCTCAACCTTTCCTAATCCAGGGATGGCCAAACCTTTCTGGTGAAAATCCAAGGATCATTTTGTTCTGTGGAGCCACCACATGGTTTTATTTACGCCCCATGCGAATTAGGCAAACGTCTCGCTGTTTGTCTCTTTTATTTCATCCCCTCGTGCTTGTTTCTGCACACAGGAATGTGTGCCTGTGTGCTTAGGAGCTATTTTGCAGACCACTTCCTACTGTCCTGGGGACAAGGAGCAGGTCCTGGACCCAATGTGACAGCGGGGAGTGATGTGTCCCTGTCCTTACTTCACATCACAGCTCAGCTCCCCAGGCAGGGAGCAAAGCACCAGGCCCTGGCCAAGCCACTCCACCACCTCCTGCCACGCCAGCATCCCAGCCCAGAGAGGGGGAAAACCTTTCAGGACCTTCAATATCCCTGTCCTCACCTGGAGACTGTTCATTAATGTGGCTGAACAGCAGCCTGAGCCCGCCACGTCCTCTGTGCTCATCACTGGGGGGCTTCAGTCCCTCCACTTCTGGCCTGGAAATCCACAGGTCTCCCTGTGTCTCAGAGCTTGTCCTTGGCTCCAAGGATATCCCCACTGACTGGCTTTTTATGGCCAAGAAAGCACTGAAAGGTGCTGCATCCCCTTTGGAAAACAAATGGACTCAGAATCTCTGCCAGGACTTTCCCTCCCTCCCTGCACCCTTGCAGAGCCTCAGCAGGAGCCTTCCCCAAATCCATCCCTTGCTCAGGGCAGTTCTGCCAGCTCCCAAAGCCACGCTTAACTTGACACATGTGTGCAGCCCTGGGAAATGTGGTGGCTCTGATTCTTGTTTGTGATGCCTTCCCCAGTTCCAACCTGACAGGAGCCTTCCCTCCAGCGCACACCTCTCTGCCAGACGTGCTTGGAACACCAACATCCCTCTCCCCATGGCCTGGGGTCCCAGTGAGGCAACTGCTCCCAGTCCCAGCCCTGGGGAGTGCCCTCAGGGCTGTGAGGAGTATCAGGAGGGACTGTGCCTGTCAGGGGAGATGGGATGGTTTGTCCTCCTGCATGCCTTGTGTTCACCTCCAGCAGCTGCCATTTGGAACTCCCAGGAGCCATTTGGAACTCCCAGGGGCCATTCAGGACCCTCAGGTTTGGTTCTGGCTGTGCCACTGGACACCATCCCTAGCATGAGGATGAGGATGAGGAGACAGCAGTGCCTCGCCTCTTGCAGAGAGGTCAAGCTCTGTTCAAGCACGATCCTGGTAGAACCCAAATTTGGGGGATGCCCAAAGGGAGGCTGTTAGGAGGTGGGAGCTCCATGCAGCCCTGCTAGGGCTGTTGGACAGACACACAGCCATCTCCAGCTCTGAGACAGAGGCACCAATGTTCTTGTGTTTCGTGGGGCTCAGCACAGCTCCCCCTGGGCTGCAGGACCAAGGTGTGGGCATGGTGCTGCACTCCTTGGGCTGCACTCAGTCCCAGCACTTCGGGGTGAGGACAGACTGACAGCAAACACGGCTGTGGGTCCAGCTCTGGCTCTTCCTCGCTGACAAAACCCCCGGTTTGCAACACAATTTTTGGCGTTTGGTCCTCGCCAAAAATCCACTTTCCATTCCAGCGCTCGCCTGGCAGGGAGGCTGTGGGGACGAGGGGGGTGGGAGCCTGTTTCAATTGTTTGGGGAATGGAAGAGACTGGTTCTGTGGCTGGTGGAGCCCAGCAGAGCTCACTGTGTGCAGGGAGCTTTCCCGCTGCTGATGCTTCCCTCGCAGCAGCAGAACCTGGAGGGTTTCTGAATTGGTGGCACTTTAGTGGCAGGGCTGGGTCTGGTGGCTGGCCCTTGGGATGGAGCCTGGAGGATGTGCATCACCTGCCTGGGACAATTCTGGTTTAAAAATACCCACTTTTTGGGATCTGGCCACGGTGGAGTGGTCCAGAGGGGTCAGAGGGTCTCTCATCCAATACAAGCTGGAAAACCAAAGCATTTAGGGGCAGGAGGGTTCCCACCCGGTTCTCTCCAGGCAGGGGTGAATCTCTCACCTACTCCCATATGAGCCCAGAAAAATGAATCACCAAAAATGAAAGGAAGCAAAGAAAGAAAAAAAAAAATTAAAAAATCCCTCCCCAAAGCCGCCTTCCAGAGGGTTGGGCAAAAGATAAAAGCTCTCGGAGGAGCCGGGACTCCTCCTCTCCCACCACCGACCTCTCATTTAAATGTCTGTGTGCAGGCTGCAGCCGGCACTGCCTCGCCGGCCGTGCCCCGGGGGCGATGCCCGGGCAGGGCACGGGCACAGAGCGGGGCTGCAGCCGCCGGGGCTGACACCGGGGCTGACACCGGGCTGACACCGGGGCTGACACCGGGGCTGACACCGGGGCTCGGGGGTGCCGCCTGCCAGAGCCCCCGGGGCGCTGAGCCAGCCGGGGCAGGCGGAGCGCACAGAGGGGGGGTCCCGGTGCATGGACCCCCCCCGGGCAGGCCCCGATGTCGGCGCCACTGCTGCTCTGGGTGGTTCTGCTGCGCTGGGCCAGCGGCGGGGGCTTCACCCGGGCGGGCAGGACCTGGCAGCACTGCACAGGTAGGAGCCGAGCGCGGGGGATGCTGCACCGGGCACAGGTGGGCTCACCTGCCGGGACCGGGCTGCTCCCACGGCTGGGGTGCTCCCCACGCTGCCGGGACAAAGCCCAGGAGGTGTGCTCTGATTTGGGGGGCAAAGCCCAGGAGGTGTGCTCTGATTTGGGGGGCAAAGCCCAGGAGGTGAGCTCTGTTTTGGGGGACAAAGCCCAGGAGGTGAGCTCTGATTTGGGGGGCAAAGCCCAGGAGGTGAGCTCTGTTTTGGGGGACAAAGCCCAGGAGGTGAGCTCTGATTTGGGGGGCAAAGCCCAGGAGATGAGCTCTGATTTGGGGGGCAAAGCCCCGGAGGTGAGCTCTGATTTGGGTCAGCCTCTCCTGGCAGCCCAGCCCCGGTGTTTCGGCGCTCAGTGCCCGCTCATGCACCGAGTGGCAGAGGTGACCCAGGGGCTGCATGCCAGCACCCATGGATGGTGGCAGGGTGTGGGGTCATTGCTGTGCCTGCCCCACAGGGCATCCAGCCCTCTGGGAGCTGTGGGGAGAGCTGTGCCTGTCCCTGCTGCACAGGCGTTGTCCCAGGTTCTGCTGGAGGCAGAGGGGAGGGGAAGGATTGGAAGAAGCCAAGAAGTCCCCCTGGAAAGTCCCTCCAGCCCGGACTCTTCTGTGCTCTGACAGGCACAATCCCCACCCTCGTTTCCGTCCTCAGCTCCGGTGTCACTCCCGAGCCCAGGAGGCTCCCGGTGCCCCGGCTCTGCCGTCCCCTCCCCACGCCTGTGCTGGGTGGGCAGAGCTCGCGGAGCTCCGTTTTTGGGGCTGCTTAGAGCTTGTCCCAGTTTGATGGCAAATTGTATTTGCTTTTTGTTCCAGCCCAGGTGATGCGAGAAGAAAAACAGGGAGAGATTGGAGAGTTTCTGCCTCCTCCCTGAGGGGTTCCAGTCTCTCTGGGAATGTCCCTGCTGTCCCCAAGCAGCCTCGGCTGGGGGATCCTGGGGGTGCTGAGGCCTCAGCATCATCCTGGGGACCCCAGCACGAGGCCCCCTGAACCACCTGTGCTGCCCAAGCTGGGCTGGAGCCCCCCAGCTGCCCTGCCAGCCCTAGCAGGGATGGATGTGGGAGGCAGACCTTTGGATTTAGGGATTTGGGTTTGGTCTCAGGACTCGGCCCCTTCCTGGCCCACAACCTCCAGCCCCAGCTGAGCTCTCTCTCCCCCAGCTCATCCTCAGCATCTCAGGGGCGACTGGGGGCTCCTAAACCCCTCTGCAAATCCAAGCCTGAGTTCAGCTTGTACTTTTTGCTGGGAAAAACAGGAACTGGCTGTTGCCTGAGCGATGCATTTCTGAAATAAGCTGTTCCAGTTAAACCCCCCCTACCAGGACTTTGCTTTAGGAACAGCTTAAACCAGCAGTGGGGCGGGCAGGGGGCACACAGAGCTGCCAGGGTGGGAAGGACCTCACCCATGTCCCTGCTCTGCTCTGGATGGAGCCACATGAGCAGATTCCTCCTGGCTCTGCCCACCTGGAACGGGGCTGGTGTTGGCCAGGCGTGTGCGAGGAAGCGCTTCCCTTCTGCAGCTGGTTTGGATTCAGACACACAGCCCAGCCTTGCTCGCAGCTCCCTGCTTCCCAGCCCTCCTGCTGTGCCCCAGCAGCCCGGATTTATTAGTACAAATTGGAGCTAAAAGCCAGGTCTCAGCGGGGTGGGACTGAACCAGGGATGTTTAGTGCAGCCAAGAGCTGCTTCATCTCTTGGGCACCATCTCCCTCCTCTGCCAGAAAACCATTCAAAAATAAAACCAGGAGGGTCCAAAGCCAGGAGAAGTCCCCAGAGCTGCTCCAGCCCTGCCTGTGCCACGATGTTGGACCTGGCATTGTTCCGTGGGGTGGCACTTTCTGGTGCCGTTGTGCTGTGTGCTCTCACCGGGGCGATGCCCTGGGGCTGGACACGGCGTTCTCCTCTCTGGGGAGAGGGTAATTATTTATAATGAGTGGTTTTGGTGCCTGCTGGGAGAGTGCGTGTGCGTGTGTGCAATGAGGGCTGGGCTGGGAGAGCCCGAACGGCACCGGAGGGGTGGAGCTGTCCCCGCTGCCCTGGGAGCAGCTCTGTGGCAGCCTTGGAAGCAGCTGAGGATGGAGGCCTCATCCCACCACGCTGGGGAGGGTGTTGCAGTTGTTGAACCCAGAGTGGTTTGGGGAGCTGCGATCTGGGATGTCACCCTGAGAACAATTCCCCCCGTCCCCTTCATAACTGATCCCAAAGGGATCAGACCGCATCCCTGCCGGGGGATCCCGAGGGGGTGCCTGGCTTGCAGCTCCCAGCTCCAGTGTCAGCACTCAGAGCTGCATCAGTGGGATGGTTCTGCGCTCTCGCTGTTCCCGCTGTGGCCATGGAGATGCCAGCCTTGTGTCTGGACGGCAAATCTCGCCTCTGGCCCTGGAGGGGGCTCGGGGCAGACCCCAGGCGAGGGCTGGCACACCGAGTACCCCATCCCACCTCGGGATAACCCCCTGGGCTCTCTCTCGGCACAGACCTGCGCCCGCTGGACGTGCTGTCGGAGGCGGTGCCGGCCGGGGGCCCGGCCCGGGGCATGCGGGTCCTGCAGGTGCAGGGGCTGCGAGGATTGCAGCTCTCGGCATCGCGGCCCCGAGCCCTGGCCTTCCCCGCCTCGAGGCTCTTCATCCACTGCGATCGCTTCCCCGAGGAGTTCTCCATCATCGTCACGCTGCGGGCGCTCCGCCGCCCCGCCAAGGTGAGCGCGGGCACGGCTGGGCACGGCTCGGCTCGGCACGGCCCCGCAGGTGCCAGCCCGTGCCCTCCCGCAGAGGAACGAGTACATCTTCACGCTGATGGTGGAGGAGAGCCCCGGCGTGCTGGTGGGGCTGCGCTACGCCCCCGACAAGCTGCACTTCCTCTTCTGGAGCCAGGACCGCGCCGGAGGACGGCAGAGCCGCGTCACCTTCCCCAACGTGTCCCTCTCCGACAGCCGGTGGCACACGCTCGTCCTGGCTGTCTCCGGACAGTCCTTCTCCTTGACGGTGGATTGCAGCGTCCCCAAAGATGTGTAGGTTGGGGGAGTGCTGGGGGTTCGGCAGGGTGGGCAGGGCGATGTTCCTCCACCAGTTGTGGGTTTTTTTGGGTCTGGATTGAAGACTTGAGACAGTAATTTGTGTTCAGACTCAAGTGTTTATTATTTCTTATCAGTAAAACAGTCTCACTGCTGTGAGTTGGGCAGCTTTTCATTAGAGGGCACAAAATGGCCAACAATCTCTTGGTACAAGGTCTTTTAAGACTAAACTGTCCAATTAGAACTAAACTATTAAGAACCCCAAGGATGTGTAGGTTGTGTTCAGTAATTCGTGTTCAGACTCAGGTTTATTATTATTATTTATTATTTATTATCAGTAAAACAGTCTCACTACTTTGAGTTGGGCAGCTTTTCATTAGAGGGCACAAAATGGCCAACAATCTCTTGGTACAAGGTCTTTTAAGACTAAACTGTCCAATTAAGAGCTAAACTATCCAATTAAGAGCCCCAAGGATGTGTAGGTTGGGGGCGGCGCTGGGGGGCTCAGCAGAGTGGGCAGGGTGATGTTCTTCCCCTGTGAGGGTACCAGCTGTGGGTTTTTCTGGGTCTGGATTGAAGACTTGAGACAGTAATTCGTGTTCAGACTCAAGCTTATTATTATTATTTATTATCAGTAAAACAGTCTCATTACTGTGAGTTCTGCAGCTTTTCATAGAAGGCACAAAATGGCCAACAGTCTCTTGTTACAAGGTCTTTTAAGACTAAACTGTCCAATTAGAACTAAACTATCCAATTAAGAACTAAACTATTAAGAACCCCAAGGATGTGTAGGTTGTGTTCAGTAATTCGTGTTCAGAGTCAAGTTTATTATTATTATTTATTATTTCTTATCAGTAAAACAGTCTCACTACTGTGAGTTCTGCAGCTTTTCATAGAAGGCACAAAATGGCCAACAATCTCTTGGTACAAGGTCTTTTAAGGCTAAACTATCCAATTAAGAACTGACACCTGGATTATCTTCCCTTTTAACCCACATCTCCGCTGGCCACCAGTAGATGCTTTGAAATTGTCCTCTTCTGTGAAACCTCTTCTCTGCCCATCCCCAGGGTGGTGGAGACCCCATTTCCAGCCTCGCTGTCGGTGAGGAGAGCCAGCTTCTACCTGGGCAACAGGAGGAGGAGGAAAGGCATGTTCACGGTAGGTGCCCCCGTGAGGGCTGTCCCAGGGTGCCCAGGTGGGCTCAGGGCTGCTCGTGGCTGGCTGTGGGATGCCACAGCCCACTTTTCTCAGTCCCCTAGGCTGGCAGGGCTTGGGCCATGGCACAGGAGGCAGAGTCCCTCCTGTGGGTCCCTCCCATGTGGAGGCACTGCAAGGCAGCTGCTCCAAGCCCCGTGCCAGTGCTCCCCTTAGTCCAGCTGTTAGATTGCCCCAGCTGTGCATCTGGGATCTGACAGATGTGCATGAATCCCGTGGGCGCTTCTGCATGCCAGGAGGGAGGGCAACAAGCAGAAGTCAGGCAGGAAATCCAAGGCACAGATTACCTGCAGTTCCCATTCTGTGATCTGTGGGACTTGGTCTCCATCCCTGTGCTCCCACTTTCCCAGGGCTTGCTGAGACAGCTTGTCCTGCTGCCAGGAGCTGATGCCACCCCCCGGATATGCCACGGCTTGAACTTCAAAGTAGCAACGCTGTCTGTCCCCAGTGTCCTCCAGGATGTCCCTGCGAAGGCAGTGAGCAACGAGGTGCTCAAGTACCCCTACGGTCAGTGCCCCGGGGCAGGCTCTGCTGGCCTCCTCCACCTCTGGGAGGAAGGGGCTGGGAATGAAGCAGGAGCAGAGGGGAGGAGGGCGTTCCTGTTCCCAGCACTCTCAGTGTGTGTGTTGGGATCCCTGTCCAAAATCTCCCTGAGCAGACAGGGTGGCCCTGCTTGGCTCCCTGGGCTCGTGTCAGTGGCCCCACACAGATTGTCCCAGTCTGTGGCTTCCCAGATCTGTGCTGGGATTCCATTTTCCCCACTGCCTGACACCCATCATCGAGATGAGAGCAGGATGTTTGCCCCTCCTGCCTCTGTGCTCCTGCACTGTGTGCACTGAGAGGCTCCTGCCTGGCTCCTCTCCTGCAGGGGGATGGAACATAACTAAATAAAGGTGGTATAGAAAGAATCTTACCCCTAAAGGGTTGCAGCTGCAATTATTAAGGATTAGGAGCAGGCCCGATGTTAACAGGTCACAGCTGTAGCCAATAAGAAGAGTGTTATAAAAGAGTGGATTGGTGGGACCTGGAGCTAGTTGGCTGCTGTGAGGGTGAGGAAGAGTCAGTGCCTAGAGGAGCTGCCTACGAGAAACACCAAGGAGATATGAAACTCCAGCAATATGGAACCCTTGCAATGCAATGACAATAGAGCTCTTGCAATATAATGACAACGCTCTCTGTGCCCAGAGACTGACATGAAGGTGACCCTGGGGGCCCGGCCCCGCTGCTCCAAGCAGGAGAAGGCTCAGTTCTGGTTCAACGCCTCCCGGCGAGGGCTCTACCTGTGCAACGGCAGCACCTGGCTCTCCATGCTGGAAGGTACCCAGGGGAGGCTCTGAGCTCTGCAGGAGGGAAGGAGACCCTTGCAGCAGAGCAGGAGCTGAGCTTTGCTATTGCAAATCAAAGGTGACTCTGGCAAAGGGGAGAGAAAATGATGCATCACGCTCCAGCATCAGAAGGCTAAAGAATTACTTTATTGTATTATACTGTGTACATTTCATCTAAACTGAATCTGTATGCACCCACTCTTGCTCACCAATGCTCACAGTGCACTCATCTCTGGTTCTCTGGTGACTGTCCTGTGACAGTCTGGACACACACACACACACTCTTGGCTCTGACAGGCCAAGGGAACAAAACATCCTCACTTTGAGTAAACAATTTCCATATTGCATTCTACTTTGGCACAACACCGGCACAGCAAGCGTGATAAGAATTGTGTTTTCCTGCTTCTCTCTGTTCAGAGGGCATGTGAATACCACAGTTTGCCCTCCAGACCCCTTTGGGATGGGAATCAGCAGCAGTGAGGGGCTGGGGTGTGCCCCTGTCTCTGCTCTGCTTGGCCAGGCTTTGCTTTGCTCATGGGGCCCATGATGCTTCCAGAGCACCTCTGGATTCAAGTGTCTCTGCACTTCTCCATGTTATCCTGGGAATTTTCTGGGCAGGATGAGCTCCTGACCTGTCTGAGCAGGACAGCCCACCCCACCGAGAGCCATGCTCAGGGTGTTGGGGGGCTGCCCCAGTGCTGAAGCATTTCTGGGGTGGATAAGGGGAAACAAAGACCCAAAAGCTGCCAGAAATACTGGGGGTGATTGGGAGGGTGGCAGACACAGGTCTCATTGTCATCTGGGCTCTGGTGGGACACTTGGTGAGGAAATCAGTGGGAGTACCAAGGTGGGAAAGGCAACCAGAGCCTGCAGTGGATGGGTGTTCTTCAATAATGACCTAATAATGGATGTCCTCCACTGGCACTGGCACTCCAGGCTGTCTTCCCAGGACCCCTGGAGAGGACATGGAGGATGGGATAAGTCCCTAACTGAGCTGTCCTTCCCTTCCCTCCTCTCTCAGCATATTTCTGGGTTTAGATGAGCCATTTGTTCCCCACAGCAGTGACTGGACCCCCTATCCTTCCCTACCTCTGGAAGCCATCAGGATTGGCATGATGTCCTTGTTTCCAAGGAGAACTCATGCTGGGGTCTTACTGACCTGTACCCCTTGGTGCCACCAACACTGCCCTTTCCAGTGCCCATCTGTCTGCTCTCAGGGCCATTCTGGAGGTTTCTGCTCCAATTTCTGGCATTAATTCTGTCTTGGCCTTCCCTAACTTCTCCTGCTGTCATCTCTCCTTGTTCTCTTGAGGATAAATGTACCAAAGTGATCAAAATCTGTGCCATGGGGTCCTTCCCTGCTCCCAGGGACACAGCTCTGCTCTCTGCTGGAGAGCAGGGCTGGATGTGCTGCAGTCAGCCTCTTCCCAGCCCTTGGTTTGGCCCTTCACCCCAGTGGCAGCAGGACCTTCATGTGCCCCACAGAGCTCTGCACAGCAGCAGGTGCCACCGAGCCTGGGTCACCACGTTTCTCTCCACAGGGAAAAGCAAGGCACAGTTCTGGCCAGGAATATTTCTGGGTTTCACATCCTCTGAACCTTGGAGAAAGACAAAACAATTCTTATCTCATTTACTGCTCCTGTGCTGTTCAAAAGTGGAATGCATCGTGGAAGATTGTTTACCTGAAGGGAATTGGTAATTAATTGGATTCTGGTGTGAGTGTTTTGATTCACTGACCATTTGAATCCAGGTGTGTGTGTTGGGACTGTGGACTGACAGCCACCAGATTCTGTGTGGTGGTGCCACAGGGCTCCCAGGACGAGGGAAGAGATGAGAATCTTGACTCCATGTTTCAGAAGGCTGATTTATTATTTTATTATATATATTATATTAAAACCATACTAAAAGAATAGAAGAAAGGATTTCATCAGAAGCCTTGAAAGGAAAAGGAGATGGAATGATAATAAAATCTTGTCACTGACCAGACAGTCCAAGACAGCTGGACTGTGATTGGCCATTAATTAAAAACAACCACATGAGACCAATCACAGATCCAGCTGTTGTGTTCCACAGCAACAGATAATTATTGTTTTTTTCGTTTCCTCTGAGGCCTCTCAACTTCTCGGGAGAAAAAATCCTGGCAAAAGGATTTTTCAGAAAATACCATGGCTACAATTCTGGGCAGTTGAGTGCTTGGCAGATGTTTAGATGTAATGTAATGTAGTATAGAATAATACAGTATAATAAAGTAATTAATTAGCCTTCTGATGTCAATGGAGTCCTCCTCACCATTCCTCTCTTTTGCTGGGGGCAAAAACACCCACACTAAGCCCCCCTCGTGGGGCTCCTCCCCAGCTAAAAACCACCTGTTTTTAACCTCATCCCTCTTTTTTTGTGGGCTGCCAGTCCAACCCAGGCTGGACTACGTGGAGGAGCACCAGAAGCTGGTGACCAACTCGGAGACCATGGGCGTTGAGGTGTTCAGCATCCCCAGGCTGGGGCTGTTTGCAGCCACGGCCAACCGGCTGACACCGCCGGGGTCGGCCATCTACAGGTGGACTGATGGCAAATTTGTGCACTACCAGAACATCCCCACGCACCAGGCACAGTCCTGGAAGTATTTCACCATTGGGAAGAAGGTGAGCGGGCCAGGAAGGTGCTCCCATGTTTCAGTATAAAAACTGAAGGTATAAAGTATAAACTGCAGGTGCCCAACACTGGGTTCACTGAAGCCTGGAGCCTTGGGCATGGTTTAGAGGATATAGGTTTAGAGAATATACGTAGCTGCATCTCAGAGATGTGCTTGTGGTCTTAAAGAGCCATCAAGGCCTGCAGTTCCCTCTTGAGACCCATTGAGTCCAACCTGCTGCATTTTTAAATTCTCTTGCTTTTAAATTATTCCAGGAATTCAGAGCTGCCTCTCCTCCCCTGGGCAATCTGCCTTGGGGCTTGAGCAGAGGATTTGCCTGGTTTCTCTCCCTGGGAAGCTACTTAGCACTTTGGGGGAGCCCAGGAAAGGCATCTGCTGAGAGCCAGCTCTGTGCAGGGCCCCCAGGGAAGCTGGGATTGCTCCCCCTCTGTTGTGACCCGTTCTGGCTTTGTCCCCAGGGTTTTTCTCTTCCCACTGAAGCTGTTTCTGGAGATGCCCCAGAGGGGCTCCCTGGACTGGTGCTTGCAGAGAGAGCAGAGCTGGGGACTCACCTTTTGTGGGGAGACAGGGGGCCAGCCCAGCACAGCCCTGTCCTTGGGGGCGGCTGAACAAAGCCCTGGTCCTGTACAGGCCAGGAGGCAGGAGACACCCCTGCTGACTCTTTCCTCTTTCTGGGATGTGGCCCTGTGCCTCTGTGTGGCCCAAACTGGGGCATAATCCCTGCATCACATCCTTCCATCTGAAGGACACTGGGGTGGCACAGCATGACAGAGCTTGGATGTGCTCCCTGCCTTGCACTTGGCCATCTCTGCTGCACCACTCTTGTCTCTTACACTTTCACGGGGGTTTCTTGCTCTGGAAGATGTTTTGTCTCAGGGAATTGTTAGCATTATTGTCATTGTTATGCCTTTTTTTGTTCTGAACCACCTTTGCTTACAGGGGGGTTTGTCAGCTGAACCTCCCTCCTTCCCCAGCGCATTTCAAGTCCAAGCTCCCCATTCCTGGGGCTGGAGGGTGAGTGCAGACAGCCCAGCTCTCCCTGCCCTGTCTAAGAGCTCCTGGCTGCCAGCTGTGCCCCTGCTGTGCACAAAGACCCCCACAGGCCACGGGCTCTCTGTCCCCACTTTGTGTTGCTTGGGACAGCTCAAGGACCATCTCATCCCACACCAGCCACCTCCATCCCACCTCCCCCTGTGTTTTCTTCTCCATGCTGCTTTGAGAGGAGAAACCCAGGCCATGCTGGCTTTTCCTTTTGCAGATCTTCCTGGCAGTGGCGAATTTTGAGCAGAATGAGAGGGGCCAGGAGTTCTCTGTGATTTTCAAGTGGAGCCACAGGAAGGCGAAGTTCCTCACGTACCAGAGGATCAGCACGCACAGCGCCCGCGACTGGGAGGCCTTTGTCATCCAGGGAGAGGCTTTCCTGGCTGTGGTCAACCACAGAGAAGGTAGCCAGCCCTCAGTGCTGCTGCAGGGGGGTGTCTGAGCTGAAATGAGGGATGTGGGACTCCAGGCAGCTCTTCAAAATGCAGTTTGTTGTGTACAAAATGCAGTTTGTTGTGTACAAAATGCAGTTTGTTGTGTACAAAATGCAGTTTGTTGTGTACAAAATGCAGTTTATTACATCAAAGAAGTTACAGCAGCCCAGGGTCATGGGTGACAGAGCTGTGCCTCCAGCTGTCAGCTCCAGCTGCAGGCAGGCCTGGAGAACCTTTGGTTTTGGTTTTGCATTATGTACTTTTCTTTGCTGAGCATCTTCATACAGAAGAACCAATCTATACCTTAACTATTATCTATAGCCTATCATAACTACTGTAATTACCATATTCATGTTACTGTTCTCCAATCACTAAAAGTCAGTACGTTACAGTTTAAGCTAGAAGTTGTTATTCAATTTTCTTGCAGTGGAAAATTCTGAGACCTTTTTTCTACTTGCCACATTTGCTGCCTTGTTTGCCTGTGCTATCTTTCTGCTTGGTAAAAACTTCTTGTTTGAGGTGGGTTTATCCTTTGCTTTAAGCCATAAACACCCCTTCTAACTCACACGCCCTTTGCCTCCTTGGTTGGCCAGTAAGACTGGCTCAGCAATTCTTTTCTTCTATATCAAAACTTGCTTTCATTTCTATTCCTTCTTCAGATTCTACATTCAAAATCTTTCTGCCAGGCATACATATCTGTGAGACTTTCTTGTCAAACTTTCATCCTTCCCAACAGTCTGGGAGCCTGGCAGTGCCCTGCTCAGAGCAGGCTCCCCACTCATGCTCAGGAGTGCAGGGGAGGAGAGCACTCAGCTGCCAGCCTGGGCTCCTCCAGGACACCCAATGCTTCGGGAGGAGAGAAAAGCTCTTGAGCAAGTGGCTGACACAGTCACCCTCTGGGTTCTGGCTGCAGGAGACAAGGACAGGAGTGGGGACAGGGTCTGTGCTGAATCTTTCTGCTTATTTTCATTTTTATCCCCAATGCTAAGTAACCTGGTAGTGCCAGAGGTGAAGCCTTTGGTGAAGCCACATCCTCAGCCTTGTGGGCATGTGGAGCCAGCTGACCTCCCTCCCTGGGTACCCTGCAGACATGATCCAGCCTCCTTCCCCTGCCCAGGCAGTTGTTCTGGGCTGGGATTGCGCCCCTGGCTGACAGCACAGCCCTGGCTCTGCGGGATGCTCCCAGCTGGGGTCAGGTGATGGCCACTGGCTCCTTCCCTGCCACCAGGGCTGGCTCAGGGGCCACCAGCGCCTCTGGCACCAGGCTCAGAGCTGGCAGCAGGTTGCTGGGCTGGAAAGTCCCTGTGCCACCTGCTGGACTCCATCAGGGCCAGGTGGATGAGACCTTCCCTTGTGGCAGCCATGCACATCACACAGGGCTTGAGACCATCATGGCCAAGCCAAACTGGGGATGTTTCCCTTAGAGGGGGCTGGAGGTTCAGTCCCTGAGGAGCTGCCCCTTATCCATGTGGCCATTCCCACTCTTCCTGCAGCCCTTCTTTGCCCAAATCCCTGTTGCAATGAGGATTTTGGGTCCCACACAGGTGTGAGGTGGAGATGCTTGAGCAGAGCCCAGGAGCTGGATGGAGCTTTAGGGCAGGGGGAAGCCCCCGGTGTCAGGAGCTTAGGGATGTAGGCACAGAGTTTGTGGTGGTTGGGAGTGGGGCTGAGCCTCAGTGGGCACAGCTGTGAGCAGCAGGTGAGCAGCACTGACAGCAATGAGCCATGGAGTGCCCAGGGGCACTGACCAACCACCAAAGGGAACAGAGGGCACACAGGTGCAATGCATCAACAGGAGGGGATAAAAGGCTGGGCTAAAGGACAAGAAGGGCAGCCCCTTGCAGCCTTCTGAAGTGGCGTGGTGTTACCCTGCATGGGCTGAAGCTTTCTGAAATGGTGTGGTGATACTCTGTGTGTGGGGGCCATCTCAACTGTGGCATGTGCTGTGGCATAGGGACACATCCCTGTGGGACAGCCAGCAGAGCTTGTCCACCCTGGGCTGCTGGCAGGGAGCCTCTGGAGTGCTGCCTGTGTGGGGACAAAGCCCCTGCCTGTCCCTCCTCTGCCAGAGCTGCCACAAAGCTGCCACTGTACACTTGGGCCAAGCTGTTGGTGTGTTCCATGGGATGGACCACTAGATAGGGATGGAGGGGTCTTTAGGTAGGGATGGAGGCTGTAGGATCTCTTTGGCTACTTCCTGGGGAGCAACAGGTCACTTGCAAACAGCTTCGAGGCCTGCAGGCAAATGTTCATGTGGCTGAGCCTGTTTTGGGGTCTGGTTTCCTCCACAAAGCAGGAATTGCTTTCCCTCATGGTGCCCATCTGTCTCCCGCAGGGAACAACCACAATATAGACAGTGTGATCTACAGGTGGAACCCCAGGACAGGGCTGTTTGAAGCTAACCAGACCATTCCTACCTCTGGAGCCTACGACTGGGAGTTCTTCACCATCGGACCATATTCCTTCCTGGCTGTAGCCAACACCTTCAATGGCACGTCCACTAGGATCTACTCACACATCTACATCTGGCTCAGGGGCTCCTTCCAGCTCTTCCAGTCCATCCTGGTAAGGCTTGGCCCCTGCTCCTCTGTGTTTAGACAGGGCAGCCACATCCAGCTCCTCATGGCCTCCTTCCCCACAGACATTTGGTGCAGCTGACTGGGAGGTTTTCCACATTGGGGACAGAGTGTTCCTGGCTGTTGCCAACAGCCACAGCTATGACAGCGGGACGCCAGCACCCTCCAACTTCTATGCCATCAACTCCTCCATCTATGAGCTGAACATCACAGCCCAGATGTTTGTTAAATTCCAGGACCTTCTCACCTACAGGTACCTGTGCAAGGGTTCAGGGTGCTCCTTGGTCTGTGCCCCAAAGGTCTCATGGAATCCCAGAATGGTTTGGATGGGAAGGGACCTTAAAGCCCATCTCATTCCATCCCTTCCCATGGGCAGGGACACCTTCCACTGTCCCAGGTTGCTCCAAGCCCTGTCCAACCTGGCCTTGGACACTTCCACACTTGGGCAGTTGTGCCAGGGCCTCTCCTCTTCCAGTTTCAAACTACACTTTCTTGAATTCCTGGAGGGTTCCTGCAGGCTTCACCCTCCCAGGGACTGGGACTGGTGGGGAGGGTGATGGGTGATGGCTCCTTGGCACCAAACCCCAGTGGGAGCTGGGAGAAGGGCCTAGCTTTGGGATGAGGGTGGATTTCTTTCAGGAACAGCCTGGGGGGAAGAGCAGGGTTTTCTGTGTGTCCTCAGGGTGTCAGAGGTGGGGTGGGCTGGCTACACAGGGGCCATCTCACCTGTGCCTCTGCTCCTTCCCTCCCCAGTGCCCTGGACTGGGAGTTCTTCTCGGTGGGAGACGACTCTTTCCTGGTGGTGGCCAACTCCTTCGATGGCTTCACCTTCTCTGTCAACAGCATCATCTACAGGTACTGCCCAGGGCAGGCTGGGGGGCTGATGCCAGCAGGAACAACCCCGGGCACACCCTGCTGCACCTGCCCGGGGAGGGTGGGAAGGATTATTCCCTGTTTTTAGGCAGGGATGGAAGCTCTGATGAGGGACATCCCACCCTGAACCACAGCAGGGAGATGGCATCCCCGTGGCACCTGCCCTCCCCAGGTGCCCTCCCCACCCGCGGGAGCTGACTGCCCTCCCTGTGCAGGTGGCAAGGCTACGAAGGCTTCGTGGCAGCCCACCAGCTCCCCACGGTGGGCTGCAGGGACTGGGAGGCGTTTCACACCGCCGAGGGCTCCTTCCTGCTCTACTCCAGCGCCAAGGAGCCGCTCTCCAAGGTGCTCAAGCTGAAAACCACCTGAGGCAGCCGAGACGCGCCCAGCCCGTCGGTGCGGATGGACGCAGAGCCCGGGAATGGCTGCAGCATCAGCCGGGCGGGGGCTGCTGCACCTCTGCAGGGAGGGAGGAGGAGGAGGGAGCTCCAGGCTCCCTGCAGCCTTGTCCAGGGGCTGCTTCTCCTGGGAAAGCTCTGCCACCACCATGCCCTAGCCAAGGTTGCTGGAGCCTGGGCTCATCCCCTGGCTCAGCAGGACCACGGTGCCTGGCAATTTTCCGTGCCCAGGAGGGAGCCAGAGCTGCCAGCAGCTGTGGCCAGAGCCTGCACAAAGGCAGGGGAGGAAGAGGCAGAGCAGGAGCTGCTGGGATGGGTGCATGGCAGAGGGGAGTAAACACGGGAGAAATTGTGGGGAAAAAGCGTGTCCAGGCTTGGCTCTGCCTGCCTGGGGCTGTGATGTTCCTGAGGACATCTGGTTTGGCATTGCAGCCATTCTTTGTGTCACCTTCGTGCCACTGCCACAGTGCCTGCCCACCTCCCGCTGCCGTGGCTGGGGTGGGTCTCCCTCAGCAAGAGCTGTGTGTGCTGTACAGAGCTGTTGGTGTGCTCCAGGGTCACTGCTGGCCCGTGCCTGGGGTTAGGGACCCCTGAGAAAACCTGCTTTGCATTCGGACCCATCCAGCTACCACGGGAGTGTGGAAAAGGCCAAACCTGCTTCAGGTGAAACTGTGGCCTCTGTTCTTTTCCTCACCTTTGCTGGGGGGGACTCTTTTGCTTAACCAGAGCTCTAATAAAGTGTGTGCACCCAGCCTTTCTCCCACGTGGGTAACCCAGCTGCTCTGCACCCCCTTCACCCCGCAAATCTCCCCTGAATGGCCACGGCCAGCCCAGTGAGATTGCGGTGGCCCTGAGCTCAGCAGTGTGCTGGGGTGGGGGCGCCCCTCTGTTCCCCCCAGCCAGGACCCACTGCCTCCCCTGGGTGTCCCAGAGCACCTCTGAGCCTTCCCAGAGCCAGCGTTCCTGCTGAGCTGGGCCACCCACCCTGGCGCTGGGGAGCGCTCAGGAGCTGCCAGCCCCATCAAGAAGGGCTGGGGGGGGTCACAGCCTGAGCCTTTGCTGGTCCAGACCTGCAGGCTGAGCCTCTGCATCCCTCCCTCCTCTCCCTGTTCAGTGCAGCAGGCTCTGCCAGGAAGGACCATTTCTCCCTTGTGAGAAAAGGGAGAATTTGATTTGCTTCCATCACTGAGCTGTGAGCAGCAGCTCTAATTCAGCCTGAGAAGGGCAAGATAAGGCAAGACCAGATGTATTTGGGCAGCTGGTCCCCGCTGGAGACTCAGCTGAGGGTGGGAGGGGATGGCACTTAACGGGAGTGGTGCCGGTACATTGAATTTAGGCCGGTCTGCTTTGGGCCAGATTGGATTAGGATAAGCCCCCCAAGCACCACGAGCACCACCCCCCTCCCTGAACACTCATCTCCCAGCACAGCACAAACCCTGAGGGCTTTTCCTAAGTGCAGGGCTTTATTGAGGAAACAGAGGTTTTGGAGTTCCCCTGGTACTGAGGGCCTTGGCAAGGCTGCTGCCTCACTGGAGCCAGCATGGGGTGACCCCTCTGCACCCCTGCAGGGGCCTCCTGGCCCCACAGCCCATCTCTGCCAACCACAAGGGTGTGCCTGGGGCTGCATGCCCTGTGAGCCCAGCTCTGCTAGGGAAAAAGGCTCTGCCTGGGGCTGTTTGTCCCCACAACCTCGTCACCATGGACAGGCCCACGTGGGGTGCCCTGTGTCATCTGCTCATGCTCAGTCCAGCCTCGCTGGGGAGGGGGATTGGTGGCACTGGTCTGGAGAAAGCACTGGAGAATCCCACCAGGAAGATTTGATGCCCACCAGGTGGTCGTGAGCTCCCTGTGGAGGTGCTGGAAGCTGGCACCCAGCCCTGCTCTTTGGGGTGATGCTCGTGCTCTCTGCCATGGGCTCCCTGTGAAGAACCCAGGAAATTCCTCAGGCTGCCCTGGAGGGCTCAAGCCCCTGCCCAGGGGGCTCTGACACCTTGGCACAAAGCCCAAGACCCCTGTGTCTTTGATTTAGCCCGTGGAAAAAACAATTGCCAACCTTACATGAAGAATTACAAACGACGAAAGTTTAAGTAGAATGATAGTGAATTTATCACGGGGTGAAAAACAGATTTTTTGGGGGTTTTTAGAATGGGGGTTCAGGGAGCAAGATGGAGGAATCTGGGCGTGTTCAGCCTTTCTCCTTCTTCTTCTTGGCCTCCATCTTCTGCTGTGATGGTGTGGGAACCCAGAGCATCCCTCTGGCTGTCCAGGATGGCCAGGACCCCTGCCAGGGGGCTCAGAAGCCCTGGCACGGAGCCCAAAACACCTGTGGGTTTGATTACGACCCGTGGTGCAAATTACCAACCTTAGATGAAGATCAGCAAGCCACAACAGTTTAGGTAGAATAATAGTGAAATTATCACAGGGTGGAAAAGTAGATTTTGGGGTTTTTAGAATGGGGGTTCAGGAGGCAAAATGGAGGGAACTGGGTGTGTCCAGCCTTTCTCCTTCTTCTTCTTGGCCTCCATCTTCTGCTGTGACGTTGGCATTTACAGATTGGTTTAAGGTAGAAACTCACTGTCTAACATAGGTGATAGGTATTGGGAAGTCATTGTAAATATTGCACACGTAGTTTTCAGTATAAAAAGACAACACTGCCTCTGAGGTGGGCAGAGTGCCTCTGTCCTGCTGAGCAGACCTCGGCTGGACAGGAGAAAGAATTTTATAGATAAGATACAATAAACAACCTTGAGACTGAGAAATGAGGAGCTCTGACTCCTTCAAGTGCTGGGCTGGGAAAAGAGACTTTCTTGTCACAGACATCTTGTATGAAAAATCTTTTCCTTAGGATTTTTCCTCCCGAGAAGCTGAGAGGCCTCAGGAACAAAATGTAACCAATGGTTATCTGCTGCTGTGGAATGCAACAGGTGCATCTGTGATTGGTCTCATGTGGTTATTTCTAATTAATGGCCAATCACAGTCCAGCTGTCTTGGACTCTCTGTCCGAGCCACAAGACTGTGTTATTCATTCTTTTTTTTCTATTCTTAGCCAGCCTTCTGATGAAATCCTTTTTTCTATTCTTTTAGTATAGTTTTAATATAATATAATATATAATAAAATAATAAATCAGCCTTCTGAAACACGGAGTCAGATCCTCATCTCTTCCCTCATCCTCAGACCCCTGTGAACACCGTCACAGTTTCTAACGTGTTTTGGGGTCACTCTGAGCAGCCAGAGACCCCGGGACTGGTGCTCTCTGCCACGGGCTCGCTGTGGGTAAGCCTGAAGCTGGCACCCAGCCCTGCCCTAGAGGGCTGTGCTGGAGCTCTCTGCCCTGCCCCAGGCGCCCGGCAGTGCCCGCGGCTGCTCGCGGTGCCCGCGGGGGCGCTCCCGGTTGTGGCGCACGTAGCAGGTGACATAGGCGGCGAGCATGGCGAACCAGCCGAACATGGTGAGCAGCACGGCCACGTCCGTGCTCCTCTGCGGGGCGCTGCAGAAGTTGGCGCCGTTGTCCAGCGCCTGGAGCAGCGGCTTGCCCACGTACTCGTGGCGCGGGGCCGTGTGGCAGGTGATGTCCCGCACGGAGTCGGGCTCCAGCCGCGCCTCCCCGAGCACCTCCTGCAGGGCGCACCCGCAGTGCCAGGGGTTGTTGGCCAGCCGCAGCTTGGCCCCGAGAGCCAGCAGCGCCTCCCTGGGAATGCTGCGGATGCGGTTCCCGGACAGGTCGAGGCTCCTTAGCCCGGCCGCCACCCCTCTGAAAGCCGCCCTGTCGATCTGCTCGATGGCGTTCCTGGACAGGTCGATTTCCTCCAGGTGGGACAGGTGCCTGAAGGCGTTGCTGGGGATCCTGGTGATGCTGTTGGCATCCAGCTTGAGGAGCACCACGTCCCTGGGGATGTCCTTGGGGATCTCCTGCAGGCGCTGGGAGCTGCAGAGCACAGCCTTGGCCCCCGCCCGCTCCGTGCACTGGCAGCTGGGCGGGCAGGAGCTGCCCCAGGGGATGCAGAGCAGGAGGCAGAAGAAGGCCTGGGCCACGCTGGTGGTGGTGGTGGTGGTGAGGGTCATCCTGCAGGCAGGCAGCTGGGCACGGCCCCTGGCAGCTCCCCGGGCGTGGCAGCAGCTCCTGGGCAGCAGGAGGGTCCCTGGGTGTCCCTGCAAGGTGTCTGCCATGGCTGGAGGAAAGCTGTGGGTGGAGGGGATGTGGTGTCACAGAGGTTTTATGGAAAATCCTTTCCTTAGGGTTTTTTCTCCTGAGAAGCTGAGAGGCCTCAGGAACAAAATGTAAACATTGATTATCTGCTGCTGTGGAATGCAACAGGTGCATCTGTGATTGGTCTCATGTGGTTGTTTCTAATCAATGGCCAATCACAGTCAGCTGGCTCAGACTGTCTCGGTCAGCCACAAGCCTTTGTTATCATTCTTTTTCTATTCTTAGCCAGCCTTCTGATGAAATCCTTTCTTCTATTATTTTAGTATAGTTTTAATATAGTTTTAATATAATATATATCATAAAATAATAAATCATCCTTCTGAAACATGGAGTCATCATTCTCGTCTCTTCCCTCATCCTGGGAGCCCTGGGAACACCACCACAATGCGACATGGCATTATTGCCTGGAACAGAGGGCATGGCTCGTGTGTGATGTGCCTGGCAAAGGGGTGAGAGGCTGGGCTCATAACACTGGAGTGACACTGGCTGTCTTTCCCAGGACATCTTAATTGGGATTAATTAGAAAAGAAACCACAGCTCCCCTACCCCTGTCTCTGCAGAGACCACCCAGGTGGACAAAGGGAGCTGCAGGATGGGGTGTGGAGATGGGCCAGGAGCCTCTGCCCCATCCTGCTGCCAGTTTCCAGGGGGGGTGCATTAATTTGCTGCTGGAGAGCAGCAGCAGCAAATCCCTATCTCACCAGCTCTGAGTGTTTAGAAAAAAATGATGAGTCAGACTCCAAGGATCATCAGAGTGATTTAATCACCACCAGGGTTTTAAATAACAAGATGTGGAGCCCTTTTGCTTTCCCTTCCCTCCCCTTCTGGTCTGTGAGCTGGTACAAGCCAGGTTTCCACGAGTTTCACCAAAGAAGTCTTTGGAGGTGAGTTTGTGTTTTTAAAGTAAACAAAGAGTGTGGTTTGACAGCCTGATTCTGGGGCTGGGAGGGGAAGGGAGGAGCCACTGCCTGACACAGTAAAAGGGGTGATGCAGGAACCCCAAAGGACACCCCAGTGATGAAAGGGGCAAGGCAGAAGGTGAAGCAGGTGGGACACCTTTCCTCTGCCTTTGGTGCTGCTCATGTCCCTGCTGCTGCCTTGGCCAGCCTGGGAGAGGAGACCCTCACTGAGGGGAGGTCTGGGAGGCCAAGGGAACCTTTCTCACAGGAATTAAATGTCCCATGTGATGTATTATGGGCACCAACTTGTTGTTCCTGTGGTACCAGAATCCTTCTGCTAATGGCAACAGCAGCATATCTCAGGTGTGCCCGTGCTCAGGGTACCACAGGGGGATGCTCACACCTGAGGGATGCTCACACCTGAGGGATACTCACACCTGAGGGATGCTCATACCCGAGGGATGCTCATACTTGAGGATGCTCACACCCAAGGTGTGCTCACACCTGAGGGATGCTCATACCTGAGGGATGCTCCCACCTGAGGGATGCTCATACCCAAGGGATGCTCATACCCGAGGGATACTCACACCTGAGGGATGCTCACACCTGAGGGATGCTCATACCTGAGGGATGCTCATACCTGAGGGATACTCATACCTGAGGGATGCTCATACCTGAGGGATGCTCATACCCGAGGGATACTCATACCTGAGGGATACTCATACCTGAGGGATGCTCATACTTGAGGATGCTCACACCCAAGGTGTGCTCACACCCGAGGGATGCTCACACCCGAGGGATGCTCACACCCGAGGGATGCTCATACCTGAGGGATGCTGTCCGGAGCTTTGCCTGCAGCCCTGCCCACAGCAGTGGATTACTGCCGGGATATGAAGTTGGGCTTCCCGGGAATCCCTCCGGCCCTGCAAAATGCCCCGGGCTCTGGCAGCTCTCACAGCTCCGTCTCTCCGGGGGGACAAGGACGCGTTTTGCCGGTTCTATCGCGTGGAAGGAGCCGCAGCTTCCCCGGACCGGGGCTGTGCGGGGGAGATGCTCCGGCCTGCCCCGCTGCCCTGCCGGGGACCCGGGGCTCCTCACGCAGCACCGCCGACCCCCGCTGTCCCGGAGCCCGGGGTTCGCTTACCGGCTCGGCCAGGGCGGCTCTGCTTCGCTCCACTTGTTGGTTCGGTGTCGGTGCCGGTTCGGTTCAGCCGCGATCCCGGCCGGCCCCACCTGCTGCTGCGGCCGCTCCCGGGCGGGGCGGTCCCGCCGCGGCGGCACCGGGCGGTGCCGGGATGGGGATGGGGATGGGGACGGGGGCGGTGCGGGGATGGGGATGGGGATGGGATGGGGACGGTGCGGGAGCGGGGCGGGAGGAGCAGGATGGTGGGACAGCCAGGGGCTGCGGCAGAGTGGCCGCGCCGAGCCCAGTGCGCACAAATAGAGTGCTGCTAATGAGATTCCCGCAAGTTTTGGAGGCTGCGGTCCGGGCTGCCAGTCTAGAAGCTTCATCAGCTGCTGTAAGGCGCGATCGTCCCTCCCCGGCCGGGCCCCGGCCTGGAGGTGATGGGAGACCAGAAGCAGACATCAGTCCAGGAGCGATGGGAGAAGGTGCCCTGCCAGCAGTTCAGAGCACAACTCCCATATCAGCTCTAAACGGGGCCAGTCCTCTCGAGCATATCAGCTCTAAAGGGTTCTCTTCTCCTGGGCTGCTCAAGCATGGTCCCCAGGAGCAGCCCCTGGTTAAACAGCTGTCAGACACCAGCAGCCTGCAGTGTTTAATAATGGTTTATTGAGCCGGGTTGAACACATTGCCAGACGGAGCCCCCTCCCCTTGCCAAAGCCCCGTGCAGCACTGGTGAAACTGCAGGTGTGCCCTGGTGGCCACCAGTGTGGGATGAGCAGCCTTGGCTGGCCAGGTCTGATCCACGGGGAGGAGGTGGGGAACCAAAATCCCCTCCTGAGCAGTCCCTGGCATAACGTGCCACTGTGGGGCTCTTCTGGACGATCAAAAAATGTATTCATTGTGCCTTGTTCTCCCCATGGCAGGCAACAGAAAATGTAAGTGAAAGACCCTTTAAAAGCAGGGAGGCCTGGGATTGACACACAGATGTCCCCTCTCCTGTCCCCACCTGCCCAAGGAACCACAGACCTGTGTCCCAGCAAGCTGCCACCTCCCACCCATGTGCACAAGGGTGGGGACAGGCAGGTGACATTCAGCTCAGAGAGAGGAGGGAGGTTTGGCTACAAGCTCAGCATACACAAGCAGGATCACATTCAGGTTGGGGCATGGCAGGGCTATGAAACCATAGGTATACAAGCCACGAGCTGCTCACACCTTGAGGAGTGCTGGCTCACAGCTCAGGACCATGTTGTTGGGTCTGAGGCAACCAGAGGTATGGGGGCAGCCACCACAGGAGGGACTCCAGGCCTTCCCCAGAGCAATCCTTTGGGATCTGTGGCAGTGGGGCTGCCTGCAGGGCTCACAGCAGGAGCAGGGAGCAGGGATGGATATTCTGGAGGAGGGGTAGCTGGGGCTGGTGAGCCCTCAGTGCCCACCCCCAAGCCAAGAGCAGGCTGGAGTGGACAGAAGGACCATCTCACAGGAAAAGCCCCATGGCTCTGTGTGGCCCAAGCTCTGGGCTAGTGCTGTGGGCTGATGTGGAAGCACCAAGACATGAGCTGGGGCTGAACTTGGTGGCTCAGGTGGCTGGGATGCACTGCCCAGGCAGTGTCCTCAGGGAGGGGGCACTTTTCCTCCCAGAGACCTGCAGCACACATTCACAGAGGCACCCAGAGCACCTCAGCTCCAGCAGCTCCCATGCTCTCAGAGCTGCAGGGCCCAGCCAGAGCCCTGTGCCCAAGGAGGCCTCAGTAGTAGGCACCGAGGAGGGTTGAGACCTTGTGCAGGAGCTCCTTGTGGTTGGCGTGCAGGGGGATCCTCTTGTCCAGCACCTGCCAGCGGATGCACAGCTCGGGGTCACAGCCCTGGAGGAACTGCAGGGGGACAGATGTCACACGTGTTTGTCACAGACATGTTTTATGGAAAATCCTTTCCTTAGGATTTTTCCTCCCAAGAAGCTGAGAGGCCTCAGGAACAAAATGTAAACATTGATTATCTGCTGCTGTGGAATACAACAGGTGCATCTGTGATTGGTCTCCTGTGGTTGTTTCTAATTAATGGCCAAGCACAGTCAGCTGGCTCAGACAGAGAGTCTGAGCCACAAATCTTTGTTATCATTCCATTTTTTTTCTATTCTTAGCCAGCCTTCTGATTAAATCCTTTCTTGTATTCTTTTAGTATAGTCTTAATATAATATATATCATAAAATAATAAATCAATCCTTCTGAAACACGGAGTCAGATCCTCATCTCTTCCCTCATCCTGGGACCCCTGTGCACACCGTCACCCGTGTGCTGCCAGCCACACTCAACAGCACCTCCCATCCCCAAGCCCCTGCCTTTTTTGGGGCACACACTGAGGTGCCACCCCACATTCATCCCCTGCTCTACCCCACTGCGTGCAGCCGGAGCCCTGTGGGGATGTGGCTCTGGAGATGTGGCTGCTGTGCCCAGGGAGCTGTGAGCTGGGCAGGGAGCCCCGGGGGTACAGCCCCTCACCGAGTTCAGCCGCTTCATCTCCAGGTCGTGCTGGGTGTCGAAGTGCACGCTGATGGCCACCGTCTCCACCCAGGCGTTATCCGTGTTCCGAGGGTCGTCCAGGTACCCCTTGTGCACCTGTGCATGGGGATGCATGAGCAGAGCCCTCACCACCTCTCTGAGAGCACCCTGGGGGCAGGCAGGGCAGTGCCCTGCAGGTCTGCCCTGCTGGAGACCAGAGCCCTGCTCCTGCTGCAGCTGGAGCCATGGGGTGTCACTGCTGCAGGCACAGACTGGTGTGGGCAGCCCTTCCCCGGGGTCTCTGTGCCATAATTCATGTCTGGGGGTCAGGGAGCAGCCCATTTTCACCTCCCCTGGCCCTTCCTCTGCCCCTGGAGCCATGGGGAGCCACTGCTGCAGGTACAGACTGGTGTGGGCAGCCCTTGCCCGGGGTCTCTGGGCTGCTCCCTGACCCCCAGACATCTATTATGGCAGATCCTCACCTCCCCTGGCCCTTCCTCTCTGGTGGGAGCAATGGCCAAGAGGGATTCACCCTGCCTCTGTACCCGGGCCACTCACGTGGCCCTGTGACACCACGATGCCCACATGTCCCCATGCCATGGTGATGTCCCCATGTCACCTGTGTGTCACCCAGGGTGATGCCCACATGCCCCCATGCCATGGTGATGTCCCCATGTCACCTGTGTGTCACCCAGGGTGATGCCCACATGCCCCCACACCCCTGAGCCCTCCTGTGACCCCACAGCACAGGGACCCCCGTGTGTCCCCACCTCAGTGCCTTGTTTCAGCAGGTTCTGGAACTGGGGCCAGAACTCCCTGCGCAGGATCCACTTGAGCTTCAGTGGCAGCGTCTCCCCTGGCTCCAGGGAGCCCTGTGCCAAAGGAGATGTCAGCACTGGGGGCTGCCACCAGCACACTCCAGCCTCCCTCCCTGCCAACAGCTTGGCCATCAGGCCTGCCAGCACTGCAGAAGATGCCACAAGGTCTGCTGGTGCTTCCCATCCTCCCTCTGCTGCCCAAAGCCCTCAGCTCTGCCCAAGCTGATGTCTGAGTTTGCCTGATCCAGTGTCTGCCAAAGGATGCTTTGCCAATGGCTTAACAGGTTCACATGAAGGATGTGAGGATTGAAGCCATGGAGGGAGGAGGGAGAGGCAGGAGGTCAGGGTGAGCGGGTGAATGTCAGGAGAGCACTGCTCCCCCAGCAGCCTGGCATGCAGGGGCTCTGCACGAGGGGCAGAGGTGCCTCCTCAGCCAGGCTGTGACACACACCTGTGATTCCCCCTTTTCTGTGGGACCCTTTCCTTTCCTTTCCTTTCCTTTCCTTTCCTTTCCTTTCCTTTCCTTTCCTCCTTTTCCTTTCCTTTTCCTTTCCTTTCCTTTCCTTTCCTTTCCTTTTCCTTTCCTTTCCTTTCCTTTCCTTTTCCTTTCCTTTCCTTTCCCTTTCCTTTCCTTTCCTTTCCTTTCCTTTCCTTTCCTTTCCTTTCCTTTCCTTCCCCTTCCCTTCCCCTTCCCCTTCCCCTTCCCCTTCCCCTTCCCCTTCCCCTTCCCCTTCCCCTTCCCCTTCCCCTTCCCCTTCCCCTTCCCCTTCCCCTTCCCCTTCCCCTTCCCCTTCCCCAGCTCTGGTTTTTCCCAGCTCTCACCCCAGGCAGAGCCCACACATCTGACAGGGGGTATTGGGCCACCAGGACTTCCAGCATCTTCTTCAGGCTCTTCCTTATGATGGACCCATCCAGGTTCCTCCTCCAGCTGTGGGAGAGGCCCCTGTCACGCTGCAGCTGTGGGTCCCCTCTGCCCAGCAGTGCTCACGTTGGCAGTGTGGGGTTTGCCCAGGTCTCCGGGGTGACCCCATGGCCCCTTTTCCACCCCACATCCTCACCCCACACTCACCGGGTCACCACGGGGTGCAGGGCATGGTTGGGCCCAAAGCAGTGCAGCCTCCCACGGCCTCTTAGCCCCGTCCTGCCCATGGGGTTCCTGTAGGGTGACAGTGAGGGCACCCTCTGGGCACCCCATAACCCTTCCCTACCCCTGCATCCCACGTTTTGGGGTGTTTTTGGGGGTCAGCCCTAAGGATGGTGCGTGCAGTCATCCCTGCCCCGTAGGAAAGTGGGGATGGGATGGATGTGCCCAGGCAGCCCTGGCCCCTCTGTGTGCCCACGCTCGTCCTGCCAGGCAGCTGCTGTGGCAGTGGCACTCACAGGGGCAGGGGCAGGGACACTCACAGGGGCAGGGACACTCACTCACAGTGACAGTGGCACTCAGTGACAGTGGCACTCACAGTGACGGTGACAGTGGCACTCACAGTGGCAGTGGCACACAGTGACAGTGGCACTCACAGTGGCAGTGGCAGGGACACTCACAGTGGCAGGGACACTCACTCACAGTGACAGGGACACTCAGTGACAGGGACACTCACAGTGACAGCGGCACTCACAGTGACAGGGACACTCACAGTGACAGGGACACTCACAGTGACAGTGGCACTCACAGTGACAGTGGAATTCACTCACAGTGACAGGGACACTCACGGTGACAGGGACACTCACAGTGGCAGTGGCATTCACTCACAGTGGCAGGGACACTCACAGTGGCAGGGACACTCAGTGACAGGGACACTCAGTGACAGGGACACTCACAGTGGCAGCCCGTCCTGCACGGTGTACAGCCCGTGGAAGCTCTGCCGGTCGATCAGCCCGTCCATGGTGTTGTAGTTGATCTTCAGCAGAGACTCCAAGGAGCTGGGGGTGGGAGGCAGCCCGGCTGGGAGGGCTGGCTGTGCCACCCAGGCAAGGGTGGAGGGCTGGGGAGCCCTGGGGGGACACTCACAGGCTGAAGGGGTCCTGCACAGCCATGTCCTTGTGGTCAGCCGAGTAGGCAGGGGGGTCGTAGAGTGGGAAATCCACCTGCACAACACATGGCTGTGTCAGCCCCCTGAATTGTGTCCCTGCTCTCACAGCAGGCAGGGGCTGGGACCCCAGGGACACCTCAGGGCCCAGTCTCTTCCTCTGGCCAGCTCGTGGGAAGCTCCAGGCTCTGCTGGGGGCTGAGCTCAGAGTTTTGGCTGGAGGGCTCACACCCCCGTGGAGGCCAGTACTGGATCCTGTCCCTGCCCCTGAGCCAGCCGTGCTTCAGGAAACGCACAGGTGGGTGCTTGTACCCCCTGTGTCCCACCAAGCACCCCCAGGCATTCCTGGCACTGCAGGTCCTAGCAGGAATGGATCCCAGCCCTTTCTTTGGGGTCACCCAAGCAGTGACTCCACGAAGCCAAGGGTCCCAGGGCTGGGACAAACAACAGCTCCCAAATGGGATGATGGGCTCCTCTTCCCACCACTGTCAGGATGTGCCTCAAGCCTCCTCCTCCCAGCCCCAGTGCCCCTGTTCACAGCTCCTACCTCCCAGGGCACCTTCTCATCGGGCACAGGGAAGCGGATTGTGTGAGACCCTGGGTACAGGAGGTTCCGGGCCAGCACGTGGCACGGGGGCTGGCTGTCCTTGGCTCTCCCCTCCAGGGACATCTCCTTGGTGTCCAAGGCCGTGGAGGAGCCTGTGGGGCAGACACAGACAGCAGGGTCCCACAAAGCAGGGCTCCAGGTCCAGCACTGCGGGCTGAGGGGGGCGGCTGGGTCTCTCCATGGGGATGTTGGTGTCCCCTGGCTTCCCTTCTGGCATTAAACCCCGGGGAGGGAGGGAATAGACTTGGGAGGGTCTGGATGACCTCATGGAGACACCAAACCTCCCAGGAGCAAAGGAACCTGTCCCTCCCTGCTTGTCAGAGGGGTGTGAGGGGCTGCCCAGCCCCAGCGCTGCTGGGGAGGAGCCGGCTGCGCTTACCCACGGGCGGCACATCCTCTGCCGAGCTGAAGCCATTGCCCCGCAGCGCCTGCATCATCCACCGCAGGGCCTGGGCGCTCTGATGCACCTGCAGGGCACAGCACAGGGTCACGCCCTGCCTTGCTGCCCCCTGAGTGCCACCAGACCCTGCCCTGGCACTGCCACCCTGGGCACTGACCGCCGCGCCCTGTGCGGCTGTGCCCTGGGGTTTGCCTTGGAAAGCTTCTCCAGGGGAATATTTTTATAAAGCAGGTGGAAAGGGAGATGGGACAGGATATGCCAAGGCTGGGCTGGCTCCCTGGGCACCCCAGTGCTCCAGAGGGAGGGCACAGAGAGCCTCTGTCTCCACGAGGTCTGGAGGGCCCTCTCAGGCCAAGGAGTGTTGCCGCATTTCTCTTCACAGAGAAATGGCACAATTCTTCCCAAGGATTTCTGAGATTCACCTTCTCTGAGCCTCAGAGAAAGGGAAAACACAATTCTTATCACTTGCTGTGCCTGTGCTGTGCCAAAGTTGAATGCAATATGGAAATTGTTTATCCAAAGTGATGGTGTTTTGTTTCTTTGGCCTGTCAGGGCCAAGAGTGTGTGTGTGTGTTGGGACTGTCACTGACAGTCACAAGATTCTGGGCAGTGTGAGCAGGTGTGTGCAGAGGGAATGCTTGGCAGATTCAGTTTAGCTGAAATGTATATAGTATAGTATAATAAAATAATTAATTAGCTTTCTGATATCCTGAGTCCTCCTTGTCTTTCTCTCCCCTTCATCAGAGTCGTCTTTGATTTACAATAAAGGAGAAGAGCTGGCTCAGCTTTAACTCTTTGGGTGACCAGGGGGGCAGTGGCCCAGCCCACCACTTCCCACCGGCATCCTGTTTACTTTGGAGTCAAACAGAACTTTTCCTATAAACCTTTAACCCTCAGATGGCTAATGGCAAGGAAACTCAAACTGTCTCAAAGTGTCACAGACACCTTTTATGAAAAATCCTTTCCTTAGGATTTTTCCTCCTGAGAAGCTGAGAGGCCTCAGGAACAAAATGTAAACATTGATTACCTGCTGCTGTGGAATGCAACAGGTGCATCTGTGATTGGTCTTATGTGGTTGTTTCTAATTAATGGCCAATCACAGTGAGCTGGCTCAGATGGAGAGTCTGAGACATAAGCCTTTGTTATCATTCTTTTTTCTACTATTCTTAGCTAGCCTTCTGATGAAATCCTTTTTTCTATTCTTTTAGTATAGCTTTAATATAATATATATCATAAAATAATAAATCAAGCCTTCTGAAATATGGAGTCAGATCCTCATCTCTTCCCTCACCCTAAGACTCCTGTGAACACGGTCACATCAAAGGGTATTGATTCAGAGAGATTCTATGTTCTGATTCAATTGACTCCAACCCTGGAAAAAATTCACCTTTCAATTGACTCAGACCCTGGAAAAATTTCACCTTTCTTGCCCTGGTTTTGCCTCACCTGGTCCTCCAGAGAGCCCAATCTTTGCTCCACTACCCCCGTCCTCTTCACCCTGTCCAAGTCCAGCAGCTCTGCCAGCACATCAACCCTGGAGAGACAGTGCAGGCTGGAACACCCTCAGCAGGGACCCCTGCCCTGATCCCAGCTTTTCCATGCCCAGGGGCACTGAAGGACAGAAGGAATTTCCTTCCTAGGGAGCAGCCGTACCTCTGTGCAATGTCCCGGATCATCTGCTCTGTGTTCTGCTTCTCCTGGCACTGCTGGTGCTGCAGGTAGCTTTCCTTCAGGTACATCTCCCATGAGAGCAGGGCAGCTTCTTCGTTCTTCTCCAGCTTCTCCTCTGCCCAGGGAAGAGGACGGCAGCGCTGTCACACCCCTGGCCATCCCAAACCACAGGAGCACAGCCCCTGTGCCCAGCCTTGTGCCTCGGTGTGTGGCACCATGCCCTGAGGAGGGGGCAGAGGGCAGGAGGGGGGTGCTGGTGCTCACTGAGCTTGTGGTGCGTGGCTGGCTGGCGGAGCAGGCCCCGGCGCAGCAGGAGCTGCAGGTGGCTGAGCAGGATGAGGGGCGGCGGCGCGGGCGGGCGGCCGTGGTACTCCTGGATCAGGTCGTGCCTCTGGAACTTCCAGATCTGGTCCGTGTGCTCCTGCACCTGCTGGAAGGTGTAGCTGGGGCACAGCCCAGGTGTCAGCCGTGCCGTGGGGAGGAGGGGGCACGTCGTGGCTGGATGGTGACCCAGCTCTACCCAGCTCCCTCATCAGCCCCGAGCTGCAACTGCTTCTGCTACATCTACAATCCCCAAGTGGGATCCCACTGCTTCCACCACATCCAGAGCCCCCCAGACTCACTTGAACATGGCAATGAGGAGGTTGAGGAGGAGGATGTTGGTGAAGAGCAGGTACAGGCACAGCAGGATGACTGTCAGCCACTCTGGGAAGATGGGTGTGTTGTTGTCCCCATTTGTCTCAGGGCACTTGGGCTTGTAGGGGTCAGTCCCGTTGGGGCTGCACTGGTCGATGTTGAAGTTGACCCCTGTGGGAGAGCACGATGTGACTCTGTGGTGGCCAAACCTCAGGTGTCTTGTGGAGCACCCCTGCTCTCAGACAGCTCCAGGGAGCTTAGCACCAGGGACTTGACCTCATCTGCACCATCACAGGTGCTCTGCTCACTGCCAGCTCTGTGGCACTTCCATGGGCCAGCACGGCATGAGTTTGGTACATCAGCCTTGTCACAGCCACCCTGCTCGTGCCATGGCTGTCACAGCCACCATGCGCGTGCCATGGTTATCACAGCCACCCTGCTCGTGCCATGGCTGTCACAGCCACCCTGCTCGTGCCATGGCTGTCACAGCCAGTGTCCTGTACCGTCGATGTAGGAGGGAATCTGCCCGAAGATGGTCAGGTAGGAATGGTAGACCACGCCACGGAAAAGCCACTCCACGCGTTCCTCGTTGTGGATCAGGATGGCCTGCTTGGCCACCCCAAAGGACACCACCCACACTGCCAGCAGGAAGAGGAAGAAGAAGACATCCTTCATCTGCAAAGACAGAGGGGGAGGATGGCTGTGTCCTGGAGCAAGCCCCTCTCCAGGATGGGATGACAGGGGTGGCACATCCAGCTGCTGCAGCAGGATGGTCCAGCCTCACCCCCCAGAACAGGGGGGAGCTCTCACCATGCGCTTCACAATGATGATCTTGGGCCCCAGTGTTCTGCTGACTGTGAAAATGTGCATCAGGCGCAGGCAGAAAATGATGAAAGCCAGGGACAGTATGATGCGTCCAGGGTATAACGTTGATGGGATCAGCCTGGACACAGAGGAGAGGAAAGGAAACACCTCAGTGCCATCATAGAACCACAGAGAATCATTTGGGTTGGAATTGCTGAGAGGGAGGTGAGGCCCTGGCACAGGTTGCCCAGAGAAGCTGTGGCTGCCCCACCCCTGGAAATGTCCAAGGCCAGGCTGGACAGAGCTTGGAGCAACCTGGGACAGTGGAAGGTGTCCCTGCCCATGGATGGGCTTTAAGGTCCCTTCCAACCCAAACCAGTCTGAGATTCCATGATTCTGTGAAAATACTGTTGAGCTCTGCAGCTCACCTGCAAGTCAGCCCTGCGATGAAGACTAGGATGGCACAGATATCCAGCTTGTTCCAGAAGTCCTTGATGTACAGGGAAGCCATTTTCACAATCCCGAGTCCATCTGGATCATACAACAGCTGTTGGGAAGAGAAAAGGGCTGGGTGTAAGATACTCATGTGTCTCATGGAGGGGAGGGACCACACAGATCATCTGGCCATCACTGGACACTCTCACTGTCCCAAAGGTAACCTGAGCCCGTGTGGTTTGCTCTAGGGGCATGGGAGGAGCATGAGGACACCAGGGACATTGGGGCTTTCAGGCTGGAGGAGAAAGGCACTGAGATGTTGGAGCAAAAGCTGAAAAATCTCAAATGCCAAGCAAAATCTGGAAATCCTGCTGGGAATTCACCCAAAGGAAGAGCTCCCTCCATCTCCTGACATTCCCAAAACAGACACCAGACAACTCCTGGAAAAAGCCCACCAGCCCTCCAGCATTCTCTTCTGCAAATACACAGGGCCAAGCCAGCTGCAGCCAAGGAGAATCCCTGGCCTCAGAGGTGGGGGAACTGGTGGTTCCACGTGCCGGGACCTCTCAGAAGAAGGGGTGACACGAGAAGCAGCATGGGACCATGAGCTGTGTGGCACCTCCCAGAGCACCCAGAGGGGGTGCCCCTCCTGTGCCACCTGCCAGCCCCAGCTGTGCCTGCCCACACCTGGCGGGTCTCCTCGCACACCAGGGAGAAGAGCCAGAAGTAGATGAGGTATTCCCGCCAGGAGGGCGCGGGCTGGAAGTCAACCATCAGCACGTAGGCGAAGAGCAGGAGGAAGCTGAAGTAGGAGAGGGTGTTCATGAGGAAGATGACGATGGGCGCTGTGAAGAAGGCTCGGAGGCGCGCCAGGCAGCCCATGGGGGGCTGCAGCCTCTTCTCCCTGCTGGGAGCAGGGATGGATGTGGTTCAGCTGCTCAGGAGGTGCCACAGCAGCTCCCCCCAGCCCAGCCAGCCACAGGGGAAGGCTGGAGGAAGCCCTGCCTCAGTGCAATGTCACAGACACGTTATGGAAAATCCTTTCCTTAGGGTTTTTTCTCCTGAGAAGCTGAGAGGCCTCAGGAACAAAATGTAACCAATAATTACCTGCTGCTGTGGAATGCAACAGGTGCATCTGTGATTGGTCCATGTTGGCTGTTTCTAATTAACGGCCAATCAATTGGTCCATGTTGGTCGTTTCTAATTAATGGCCAATCAACTGGTCCATGATGGTCGTTTCTAATTAATGGCCAATCAATGGTCCATGATGGTTGTTTCTAATTAATGGCCAATCAATGGGTCCATGTTGGTTGTTTCTAATTAATGGCCAACCACAGATGCACCTGTTGCATTCCACAGCAGCAGATAATCAATGTTTACAGTTTGTTCCTGAGGCCTCTCAGCTTCTCAGGAGAAAAAATTCCTAAGGAAAGGATTTTTCATAAAACATGTCTGTGACAAGTGCAAGAGTGTCCCAGCTGCCAGAGGTACCTGAAGGTGATGAGTTTGGTGTAGAGCAAGGGGAAGAACAGCATGCAGGTGATCACCCTCCAAAGGCCATTGTCCACAGACAGCTTCCCCCACCAGACCTTGGTTAGAAAAGCCTGTGAAGGGTGAGAAAGAGGAGTTCTGGCTACAGAGGCCGAAGGGCAGAGTCACAAAGCCACCCATGAGGAATTCTTGGGCACATTCCCTCCAGGGACCACTGCTGGCAGCCCACCTGGACGCCCCCATGGGACACAAAATTCATGTTCTTGGCCTCCAAGGCCAGCTGCAGACAGGTTGTCTTCCCCCAGGCCTCAGAGACACGGGTGAGAAGCTTCTGGGCTCTTTCCTCGTCCTTGCGGTAGCAGTCTGTGAACACACCTGGAAGGGCCAGGACCAGGGGAAGGAGGCTGAGCTCTGGGGCTCACAGAGCCACTGTTCTGAGCAGCATCAGGACATGGCACCACACTCTGGTATTCCCTGTACCCCCACCAGCGTGTGGGCATGGCCTGTGGAGCATAATCCCCAACTGTGGGGATGGGACCCTCATTTCTCACCCCCCAGACATCTCCTGGGAAAAGCTCACCAGCTCTGGGGGGGCAGGAGCAGCTCTGGGGGGCAGGAGCAGCTCTAGGGAGGCAGGAGCCCTGGGGTGCTGGTGCCCTCCTGCTCACCGATTGCTTTGTGCTCGTACTCCTCGGCCAGGGCCAGCATGTCATCAGTGGTGTCTGTGTCCTCCTCCTCCTTGGCCAGCTCCTTCAGGATTTTGCTGCAGGCCAGTGCAGCTGCCATGCAGTCCTGGCTCTGGCACAGAAGAGGATAAGGAAAGCATGGACACTCTGTCTGTCACGTCCCAGAAGCCTTGACAAGCCCTGCCCAGCTGCCACAGGAAGGAAGGAGGGTGGCCCAGGCAGATTGGTGCTCAGGGTGGACAGCTTGCCATGACAAGGGCTGAGCCATGCTCACCTGTGGATAACCTACTGCCTGGAGAATATGGGAACAGCCCTGCCCTTGGCTGATGGGACAGAGTGGCTCCTTGGCATGCTCACTGTGCCACCAGCTACACTGCCTCTTGTCCTGGAGTGCTGTTTATGAGTGAAAGCCTTCTCCACCCCAGCTGCCTGAGGGCTCTCTCAGCCTGACTTAGCCCACTTCTGGCCCAGCACATCCCCTCTGCCTGTTCTGGCCAGGAAGGGAGGGATCTGGCCTCATGGTGTGGCTGGGGATGGACATTAAGTGCCCATTAAGTTTGCCTGGGGTCAGGCTCAGGACAGCTCTCCCACCATCCCAAATCCCAGAGGGGCTGTGAGGTTTGGCTCCATGTGGGCCCCTCAGCTCTGGGCTGTGGTACCTTGTTGGGGAAGATGCAACAGGAGAGACTTATAAATATGGTTGTCTGGCAAAAGATTTTGAGAATATAGAAACTATAAGCGAGATTGAAATGAAAGCAAGCTTTGAGATCCTTTAGTTACTGAACAACGGGAAAACAATGGTGTGGCCGAGGAAGGTAATCCCCTTTTGATGAAACAATTCCCTCTGCTTGCAGACAGGTCCAAGGGTCTAAGCAGACCCTGCCAGCTTGGCAGAAGGGGCCCAAAGAGGAGTTTTTAGGGTTTAAAATGTAGCACAGTATGGTAATGTAGTGATTCTTATAGGCTGTATGGAAATGCTATAGGATTTGTATCTTGTACTAGATTGGTTGGTGAGAATCAGAATATTCAACACAGAAGAAGATTTATGGTATTGTAATGGGAACCTTGCTCTCTTACCTTTTTACTCTCTTACCTTTTTTACTCTCTTACCCTCTCATCCTCTCTGCCCCTCTCTTCTCTGGGCCTGCTCTGAGCTGTGGCTGGCAGCTCCCAGCAGGGCCCTGCACCCAGGCCCTTTGCAATAAACCCCAAATCCCAGCAGGGCCCTGCACCCAGGCCCTTTGCAATAAACCCCAAATCCCAGCAGGGCCCTGCACCCAGGCCCTTTGCAATAAACCCCAAATCCCAGCAGGGCCCTGCACCCAGGCCCTTTGCAATAAACCCCAAATCCCAGCAGGGCCCTGCACCCAGGCCCTTTGCAATAAACCCCAAATCCCAGCAGGCCCCTGCACCCAGGCCCTTTGCAATAAACCCCAAATCCCAGCAGGGCCCTGCACCCAGGCCCTTTGCAATAAACCCCAAATCCCAGCAGGGCCCTGCACCCAGGCCCTTTGCAATAAACCCCAAATCCCAGCAGGCCCCTGCACCCAGGCCCTTTGCAATAAACCCCAAGTTCCACGACCTGGCTGCAGAGATCTCTCGTCTCTGTCTGTCCCGACGGTCCTGCCTCCCTGGCTCCTACAGTACCTGTGCCCAGATGATTTCTGCCAGCTCCCTGCGGTTCTGCACCACGGCCCAGATGAGCAGGTCCCGGACAGGGTCCATGGTGAAGGTGACTCGGCCAGGAGAGCGCTTGTAGAGGGACCTGAGGCTGGAGCCCTGCACCTGCAATGTGTGCCATGCTCAAACCCCTGCTGCTGCCTCCACTACCCATGCAAAGGGCTTTGCCCAGGTACAGGGGTGGCCAAGGCTGGACTCATCCTGGGATTTTCACTTTTTCTAGGGCTGGGATCAGGTGGAGCCGTGCACCCACCCCACCAGCATCACACCTCCACGCAGTGCTGCAGCTGTAAGGAGCTGCACCTTTTAGACGAGTACAAGGCATTTTTCGTGCCATTTTTGAGCAGACAGGAGGACAGAGACCCGGAGGCGGTGTCCCCTCCCTCCCCAGCGGTAACCTGAGATGCGTACGTTCAGCTTGATGTGCGGCACGGGGATGGAGAGCCGGGGCCGCTCCGCCTGCTTGGGCTTGGGGTAGAGCGGCTGCGTGGAGCAGCCCAGCAGCTCCCGCAGCACCTGCGAGACGTGGTGCATCTGCAGCCTCGGCACCTTGGAGCCCGCCGTGTGCTCCCTCTCCTCCAGCAGCACCTTCTGCAGCTTGCTGTGGAACAGGCAGGACGGCGCCAGGTTGTCGTAGAGGTAAACCAGGGTGTCCCAGGTGACAAAATCCTTGAGGCGCACTCCCTGCTCCAGGAACAGCTTCACAAACTCGGGCTTGTTGGAAATCAGGGCGGCTGCCATCACGGGGTGGAGATCTGAGGGCTGGCAGGCCAGAGGCAGAGGTGAGGGGCTCCCTGGTCTCAGAGCAGCACCCTACCGTGCTCCTCACTTGGGGGGAGATTTTGTCCCTGAGCACAGGAGGAGTCTTTGGACGTGAAAGAGCACGTGGCATGCACGAAAACTTGTGGGACATTCCCAATGGGTTAGAAGAGGGCCCTCTTCTGTGGCAGTGGAGCCCTCTGCCCCCTTGGCTGCTGGGCAGAGGGATGGGTAGGGTAGAGACCACCTAACCCAAGTTCAGGAATATCACAGAATCACAGCACAGTTTGGGTTGGAAGCTTATCTCATTCCAATCCCCTGCCAGGGGCAGGAACACCTTGCAGGTGTCCAGGTTGCCAGCTTGACCTTCAACATTTGAGGCATATATCCTCAAATGTTTCCCTTCTCGGTTCCCAGCTCCCACCAGCCCTTCCCAGTGTCATCAAAGGTGTGTGAGCTGGGGGAACCCAAACTGTTGACTGCAATAGGAAAATCCCTTCCAAGTTCCACAGCCCCATCAGGAAGGACAGACAGCCCTGCTCAGCCTTGGCTTCTCAACAGCAGGACAAGGCAGGGATGGCAGAGCTGGCCCCTGCCCCACTCTGCAATAAGGTATGAGCAGGGATGAGTTCAGATGCAAATTGCTGTTTGAGCAGTGACCACAGGGCAGAGCTGTCAAGAGGTATTTTAGGTTCTAGGTGGGATCTTTAAAAACACTGGTTTTGAGCAAAATACCAATTGCCTTTGTGTGTGCTTAGCTCTGCTCTGGGTGTTTGAGAGCATTTTTGAAGAACAGCCCCAGTTAATGCACTGGGAGTTCAGGGTCCAGGAGAAATCCCTTTAAAGCTCTCCCTTGGCACAGCCAACGTGAGAAGTGCCTGCCAAGCTGTAAGCCTGACCAGACAAGCTGCACAGGTGTGGCCCTACCTTCCAGTCGTGGTCATCTGTGAAGATCTCACTTCGGGCAATGTCCACCCTGTTCCAGGCCACGGCCAGCTTCAGCTGGTGGTCCCAGTTCTCCCGACCAAAATGGTCCTGGTTTCGGGATGCTGCATGCAAAGTGCACAGGTTAGAACAGAGCATCACCCAGTGAGAAGATACCACCTGGGAGCCTCCTTGGACGTGTGGCCCTTTGGATAATCATCTCTCCCCAGGAACAAGGTTTGGAGACTTCTTTGGTGACCCCGTAAGTCAGGCAGAGGTAGGAGGCGACTTGAGTCCCATCCTGTTCACCTTGCCCCACCCTCCCAGGGAGGCCCCCAGCCCTCACCTTTGAAGAGGGCCTGGAGGATGGCCACATCCACGTCCTGCTGGCCATATTTGCCCTCTCTGAAGATGGTCAGGAGCTGCCGGCTCCGCACTATGTCTTGGATCTACAAGGAGAGCCGTGGGCAAGCAGTGGGCAGCAGCATCTCCTCCCTGCTGCTCCCCACTGTGCTGGGCAATTCCTCACTGCCCTCCATCTCCTGCAGAACCCCTGTGCTGTGTCCTCCACCATGGCTTGGTCACAAACACCCCCTCTGTGCCCAAAGGGAGCCTGAGCCCTTGGGGTGCCCACCAGGACAATGATGAGGGTGGCTGGGGGCAGATGAGGCTTTAACTTCCCACTGGGACCCTTGCTGCTCATAGGGCACAACCCCTGGGACCTCTTTGGTCTCCCAAAGCTTAGAGGAGGCTGCAAGGGACTCACCTTCTTGGTCCACTCCACCAGTTTGCTCTCAGTGAAGAGCTCGTAGGTGTCCTGGAAGAGGACACTGAGTTTGCTCTGGATCAGGGCGATGGTGATCTTGGCCACGGGCAGGTTGGCCACCTGTGCGATGACATCGGCCACGCGCCCCGACCCTTCCACGATCACACAGGGGGTCCCGTGGGTGATGGCGTTGTAGATGGTCTGCAGCAGAGCAGGGAGCTTGGTCAGGATCCCAGCCAGACACCGGCAGGCCCTCTCTGAGCCTGGGACCCTCTGCTGCTCCCAGCGCTCCGGTCCGTGCGGCACCGCCGGGAGCAGCACCCCGGGAAGGAGCTGTCCCTCCTTTGACCCCCTGCCTCAGCCTGCTTGAATGTAAGCCATTCCTTACATCAAGAGTCCCAGGGCCTCCTTCCAGCACCACACACACGATGGGGATCTTGATGGCAACACCTGCAGGGAAGCAAAACCCAGGGTGACCTTCCCATAGGGCTGATCCCCCCATGGGGTCTCCTCTGAGTGGTGGAGTGCAGAAGGCAAGGTGGGAGCAGTGTCCCTGACACGTCAGGCTTCAGGGGAGGGGAGGAAAACCATGCCCAGTGATTGTCTGGCATGGCAGCTCAGACACGTGGTGGGATTTTTGGGGGTATTCTGTGCAAGGCCAGGAGTTGGACTTGAGGATCCTTGAGGGTCTCTTCCAGCTCAGGGGGTTCTGGGGTTCTGTGAGCACACATGTGCCTGTGTTATGGCAGGAGATCATCTGCACAGTGAGAGGATGACGCCTGGAAGCTCCCTTGGGACCTGGCTGTCTGGGAGACATGACTTTCCCTGATCAGCTCAGGTTTGGGGACACCTTTAGTGATCCCATAAGTCTGGCAGAGAGAGTTTCTTTGATCTGTGTCGCGGAGGAACCAGGTTCCACATTTATCACAGCAATCCTCTCAGACCCTGTGCCCGCATCCTCTGGGGAAGCCACAGCCCTTTGCTGGAGCCCAGGAAGGACACCATTCCAGGGGGATGGCCCATCCCTGCCTCAGGCCAGGCTCTGTGTTGCCATTACCTCCTTTCACCTTGGTCTGCTCTGAAATGAACTTCTCCAGCCTGGTCCTCAGGGGGATTTCCACGCCGTACCTCCCGTGGGTCCCGTCATCCACCAGGATGAAGTGGGAGTGGTTGCTGTCCAGGCAGGACAGGCTGCCTTGGTTCTCCTCATCCAGCACGTACTCAGCAGGAAAGCCCCCCTGTAAGGTGCAGGAGGAGACACTCTGGGAGAAGCCTGGCAGAGGAGCAGCCAGATAGCCAAGGTGACCAGCACGTGGGGACAGGAATGGGTCAGCACGTGGGGACAGGCTGGCCACACTGTCCCTGTGCCCCCATAGTGCTCACACCAGCCCTGCCCCATGCTCCACTGGCTCTCACACCCACAAGAGTCCACCCAGGAGAACCCCTGGGCAGGGTGGAAGGGCTTCTCAGCAAATGCCAGCCTGGGACCATCCCTGGAAGAGTTCAAGGCCAGGCTGGATGGCTCTTGGAGCAGCCTGGTCTAATGAAAGGTTCCCTGCCCATGGCAGAGGGTGGAACAAGGTGAGCCATAATGTTCCTTCCAACCCAACCCATTCTGGAGTTCTGTGAGCATCGCTTGTGGCCCAGCTGGGTTTTCCTGGGCTGCCTGGCTCACCATGGGGCAGACGAGGCTCTCGCGGTTGTACACGGTCCCCCAGGTGGCAATGCCAATGGTGACAATGTCGCCCTCCTTGTGGCTGCAGCTCAGCACGAAGTCTCGCACTGCCTCTCCCACCTGTTTCATCACACCAGCGTGGGACCCCCCTGTGATGATCCAGGCTCCTGGGGGGTCACAGAGGGCCACGGGAAGGGAAAGGCTCTGCCCACAGCCATCTCCCAGCCTCCCCATGTGGCTGTGGGTCCCTGGGCTGCTCCATCCCCCAGAAGATGTCTCTCTTCCCTGCCCTGACAGCACAGGCAATGCCTCCTTCAGCACCTCTCTGAGCCTCTTTTGTGACTGAGCAGGAGCAGCCCATCCCTGGTGATCGTGGTCCAGGTAGGACCTACAGGGCTCCTAAAGCAGCTCAGCATCACCAGAACAGCCCAGCTTACTGAACCTGGCATGGCCAGGTACAACCACAGGGAGACCCTTGTCACAGACATGTTTTATGAAAAATCCTTTCCTTAGGATTTTCTCTCCTGAGAAGCTGAGAGGCCTCAGGAACAAAATGTGAACAATGATTATCTGCTGCTGTGGAATGCAACAGGTGCATCTGTGATTGGTCTCATGTGGTTGTTTCTAATTAATGGCCAATCACAGTCCAGCTGTCTTGGACTCTCTGAGAGTCACGAGCTTTTGTTATCTTTCGATTCTCTTTCCTTTCAAACCTTCTGATGAAATCCTTTCTTCTATTCTTTTAGTATAATTTTAATATAATATATATATGTCATAAAATAATAAATCAGCCTTCTGAAACATGGAGTCAGATCCTCATCTCTTCCCTCTTCCTGGACCCCTGTGAACACCACCACAGACCCTCTGCATCCAGATGACCTCTAAAAGTCCCTTTCAACCCAAACTATTCTATGATTCTGCAATTTCATTATTCTGTGGTCTCTTACCTGTGGTCTGGGCCACCTTGACCAGCCCTTGCCGGAAGATGTTCTTCAGCCTTGGCTTCATGACGAAGTTTTTGGCTCCCCCAGTGACTGAGATGAGCAGGTTGGGTGGGTCGAGGCCCCAGTGCTGTGTCATGAGGTGGTAGATGACCCTTGGGGGGGTATCCGAGGAGACACGCACGTACTGCAGGAAAGGGACCGTGCACATTTGTTATTTTGGGTATAAACCACGGGGTCGGGGTAACAGGACACCTCCAGCACAACTCCTCCTGTCCCACCCCAGAGGCTTCCCAACACCATTCCACAGCAGAGTCCTGCTGCTGCTGGTCCAGGTCTTTGTCCATGACCCTGTTCCTGTTAGCTTTCCTAGGAACAAACATTCCCCAGGCAAATCTGAGGGCAAGGACAGGGAACAGCCACTCCTTAAATCATGAGTCTTGTGCTTTCAGAAAGGGTTTAAGGCTGAGAGGAGAGGTCCTGTCTCAACCTTTCCACTGCTTGAGTCACTGTTGCTTTTGGGGCAATTCCACCCTTTCCCAATGTCCTCTCATCCAGGAGGGAAATGCTCCTGTGCTGTCTCCCATGTCATCGTGCAGGTGGCCAGCCAACCTGCCCGTGGCCAAGATAACCATCACCCTGATCCAGAGGAAACTCAGTGTCCTCTTCCACGACACCTATGAGCTCTTCACTGAGCTCTTCACTGACCCAAACACCCACGGGGGGGACAAGCAGATCACCTTCCCTGTCTTCTGTCCCAGCCCTGTGAAGCGGATATCACCAAAGGCATCCGTTGGCATCTCCTGGATGTGCCTGCTGGGGTCCCATTCCTTCCCCAGGAAGATGGGAGGTTTGGCAGCATCGTCCAGGTGCTGTTCCCTGAGATAGCCACACTCACAAACGATCCTCCTGAAAAACACACCGACAGCTTCATGGAGAAACCCCAAAGGCAAAACCCGGCCTCAGCCTGGTCAGGAGGTGCTGTTCTCCTGAGGAGCATCACAGGTCCCACATCTCCCACCCAGCTGCTCCTCCAGCTCAGAACTTGTGCAAAAACAAGGGCAATGTTTGGGGGGAAATTAAAGGAAAAAAATCTGAATGTTTCCACTGGTAGATATTTAGGACGGAAATATTTAGGGTGGAAATGACTGCCTGCAAAAGCATTGGAAATGTTTTTCCCTGGGACACAGAATCTCAGCCATGTGGTGACTCACCACATGCTGAAGAACCAATTAAAAAGAGGGTTTTGAATCCCTGAGACAGAAAGTTGGGATTTTGTGGTGCTGTAGCTTTACCACCAACCCTCACTTCTGCTCTCCTGCCGGGGAGGGAAGGAGGGAGTGCCTCACTTACCCAGAATCTGACGTCTGGGAGCTTTCCACAAAATAGGTGCATTCCTTCTTTCGGATGTTTTCAGGAATCCAGGAGATGAGATTTTCCTGGTGGAGCAAGAAAAGCAGCCAGGGGTCAGGGTTTCTGGAAAGGGCCAGAAGTTATTCCAGGGGCCAGACACCATGGAGATGGATCACATCTGGGTGCTCCTTGGGGTGGGAAGGATGAAATCTCCATCGCTGTCTGCAAGGACAAAGCCAGCTGCACTCCAAGGAGAAGGGATTTGAGTGCTGGCCATGTGCCTCAGATGTCTGGGGGTTTTCCGTCTGTCCCTAAAACCAACCTGATCAGTAATTAATGCTGCTGTTAGTGAGCCACTCATTAATGCTGTTTCATGCATGTGCCCAACCATCCCCTCTTCTAGCACCTCCTGAACTTGCCTTTTCATTGCTGCCAGTGGGGAAATGAGCCTTCCTCCTGCTCCTTGAGACACTGCTGCTGCTCTGCTGCAGGTTGGGGACCACCTCGAAGTCGCTCATCTTGCTGGGGTGCGTGGCAGGCTCATCTCCCCTCTCGGGGCACACCTTGTTCAGATCGGAGGGGAGCACCCTGGCGCAGCGGCCGCGCGCGGACATGGCTCCTGTGGCTCGGCCTTCTCAGCCTCCCTTCTCCTGTTCCTAGGCTGGGAGCTCCTCAACATCCCCATCCTGAGGGCAGTGGAAAAGAATCAGAGAATCCCAGAATGGTCTGGACTGGGAAGGGCCTTAAATTTCATCTCCTTCCACCTCCCTGCCGAGGGAAGGGACACCTTCCCCTGGAGCAGGTTTCTCCAAGGCCCCTCCTGTCACAGACATCTTTTCATGAAAAATCCTTTCCTTAGGATTTTTCTTCCTGAGAAGCTGAGAGGCCTCAGGAACAAAATGTAACCAATGGTTATCTGCTGCTGTGGAATGCAACAGGTGCATCTGGGATTGGCTCATATTGGTTTGTTTGTAATTAATGGCCAATCACAGTCAGCTGGCTCAGACTCTCTGTCCGAGACAGAAGCTTTGTTATCATTCTTTCTTTGCTATTCTTAGCTAAGCCAGCCTTCTGATGAAACCTTTTCTTCTACTCTTTTAGTATAGTTTTAATGTAATATATATCATAAAATAATAAATCAAGCCTTCTGAAACATGGAGTCAACATTCTCATCTCTTCCCTCATCCAAGAACCCCTATGAACACTGTCACACCCTCCAACCTGGCCTTCAAAGAAATAAAGGATGCCCATGAGCTAAGAGCACTGAGGTGCCCCATCCATCATTGCTGGGGTGGAGGTTGGTCCACCTGCCATCCCCTCAGCACAATCCTGACACAGGGTGTCACCACGTGTGTGGTGACCACAGCGTGCACCACGCTTCCCTGGGGGAGCCCATGGATGCCCACAAAGTGCCCCAGCACTGCCAGCCTGTGGCTCTCCTCACCTGCTCTCCACTGCAGGCAGCTGGGATATTTCTGGCAGCAGGGAGAGCAGAAACTAGGTCTCTTGTGTGAGCAGCCTGAGCATGGCCCTGCATGGAAAATCTGGGAACACGGACATGCCAATTGCAGGGATCCAGTGCTGGAGTCCTGTGTCACCTGCAAAGGTGCCCTGAGAGCCCCAAGATGCACATGGGCTTGCTGCAAAACTCCTGAGCCCCCTGAACGCTCAGAGCCCCCTTTGCTGAGATGGGAGAGCTGCTGGAGCAAAGGTGGAAATGCTCCTGGGGTCTCTGGAGCCCAAGGGGGGTGATGTCCTCTCAGCAGAGCTGTGATTAGGTAATGGAGGAAGCACCAGGCCCAGGTGATGCTCTGGGCAAGCTGTGGGGTCTGTGTTTAAGGAGGATTTTGTCTGCTTTCTTCAAGCCAAATCCTGCATTTCACCCAAGGGTGGGGAGTCCTTGTGGGGACAAGGATGCTGATGGTAAATCATGGAGTAGCAATGAAAAGCTATTTTATCAGCCTCCCTCCTGGGATCTCCCACAGCCCCACTGACCTTGGGAGGCAGATTTTGGCAGGCTGGATTTCTGCATCAGTACAACCCCCAGCAGATCTGATTTTTGGAGAAAGAGCAGTTGAAATAAGGTCAAATGCACTCCTAATTCTTGTCCGTGGCCCACAAGGCAGACAGGCTCGTGGGGGCTTGGGGGCCCAAGCGGCCCCAAGCAGCCACAAGCAGCTCATAAACCCACGCAGGAAGGGCTCAAACGCCTGGAATTCCTGTCTGTCCTCCAGCACCTGGAATTCCTGTCCTTAGGGGCTCGGGGACAAGGACAGAGCCCCTCCCGTGGCACACACTGCTTGAGGGGGTCAGGTCGGCCCTGGGTCTCATGGGGTGGTCACAGCACCCAGCAGGATGGAGTGCAGGGCTGAAAACCGCCCCTGATCCTAAACCCCCTGAAAACTGCCCCTGATCCTAAACCCCTGAAAACTGCTGGTAATTCTGAACCTCCTGAAAACTGCCCCTGATCCTGCCCCCCTGAAAACTGCCAGTATAATCCTGCCAACCCCGAAAACCGCCTGTGATCCTAAACCCCCTGAAAACTGCTCGTGATGCTTCCCACCCCGAAAACTACCCCTGATCCTGCCCCCTCTGAAAACTGCCCCTGATCCTGCTCCCCCTGAAAACTGCTGGTAATCCTGAACCTCCTGAAAACTGCCCGTGCTTCTAAACCCCCTGAAAACTGTCCATGATCCTAAACCCCCTGAAAACTGCTCGTGATTCTTCCCACCCCGAAAACTGCCCGTGCTCCTAAACCCCCCCAAAACTGCCCCTGATCCTGCCCCCCTGAAAACTGCCCCTGATCCTAAACCCTCTGAAAACTGCCCCTGGTTCTGCCCTCCCTGAAAACTGCCGGTATAATCCTGCCAACCCCGAAAACCGCCTGTGATCCTAAACCCCCTGAAAACCGCCCCTGATCCTAAACCCCCTGAAAACTGCCCCTGATCCTAAACCCGTCCAAAACCGCCCGTGATCCTAAACCCCCTAAACACTGCTCCTGATCCTAACCCCCCAGCAAGCTGCCCCAGTTCCTGCCCCTCCCCGGCACACCCCGCCGAGCTGCCCGTACCTTTCGTGCCGCATCCTCCGGCCGCATCCCCGGCTCTCCGCCCCGTGCCCGCCAGGGCGATTCAGCCCCGTGTCGCTCCGCTCCGCCGGGTCATTCTGCCACCGGAGGTGATGAGCGATGAGCGGGGCAGAGCTGCCTGCAGAGAGAGAGGAGGAGGCGGCAGCCGGCTGGCAGCTTCCCAGCAAATCAGGCTGCAGGAGCGCTCCGTGCCGGGGAGCTGCAGAGCCCAGGCGGGCCCCGAGCTCGCTGGAGTGGCTGAGTCACCCTGGCAGTGCCCGCAGTGAGCCCCGCTGCCCCCCAGCCCCAGGCGGGGCTCACTGCACCCGAACCCCTCGGGGCAGGCATCAGGAGGGGGTTGCTGAGGTTGTCAGAAGTGCCTCTGCCCGAATTAAGGTGCAAATGTTACTGTCACATAGGCCAGTGACAACGGTATGGGGTTTATTTTTTGATAGTGAATAGCAAATTCACTGGAGAGAGTGAGGGAAAGAAAGAAATAGGAAAGAGGTGGGGGGGTATTGGGGAAGATGAAACAGGAAAGCCTTACCAATATGATTGCCTGGCAAAAGATTTTGAGAATATAGAAACTATAAGCGAGATTGAAATGAAAGCAAGCTTTGAGATACCTCAGTTACTGAACAACTGGAAAACAATGGTGTGGCTGGCTTGTTCCTTTTCATGGAACAACACCCTCTGCTTGCAGGCAGGCCCAAGGGTCCAAGCAGACCCTACAGCTTGGCAGAAGGGGCCCAAAGAGGAGTTTTTAGGGTTTAAAATGTAACACAGCATGGTAATGTAATGATTCTTATAGGCTGTATGGAAATGCTATAGGATTTGTATCTTGTACTAGATTGGTTAGCGAGAATCAGAATATTCAACACAGAAGAAGATTTATTGTATTGTAACGGGAACCTTGCCTCGCTCTTTTACCCTTTTACTCTCTTACCCCTTTTACTCTCTTACCTTTTTTACTTCCTTACGCTCTCACCCTCTTATTTTCTTACCCTCTCATCCTCTCTGCCCCTCTCTTCTCTCGGCCCTGCTCCGAGCTGTGGCTGGCAGCTCCCAGCAGGCCCCTGCACCCAGGCCCTTTGCAATAAACCCCCCAGCAGGGCCCTGCACCCAGGCCCTTTGCAATAAACCCCAAATCCCAAAAGGCCCCTGCACTTGGCCCTTTGCAATAAACCCCAAATCCCAAAAGGCCCCTGCACTTGGCCCTTTGCAATAAACCCCAAGTTCCAAGCCCTGGCTGCAGAGATTTCTCGTCTCTGTCCATCCCGACTGTCCATCCCCTGACACTCCTACAGGGGGGACAGAAAGAGGGACAGAAACAGGGACAGAATAAGGAAAATATCAGCACTCCGTGGATCTCAGTGATGTTCTGTTGATTTTCTCCTGCTGGTCTTCTTGGTGGTGAAGGTCCCCTCAAAAAGCATAGAATTCAGTGATTTAATAGATGCTCAGGCCAGGTAGGAAAATCCAGGTAATTCCCTGGGGAAGGGGTGTGGTGGGGAGTTTGCCATTGTCTCTCACAACAGATTTTAGGTTTGTTGCATCCCATGCAGTTCTGTGGTGCAAGGATTCAGGAATTACTCTGGGGGGAACTTTGGGGGGCCTCTGATGGATTAATGGATTAATTAACATCAGCTGCCTCTAACTTGAATGTCCCGTGGATGTGGCATTCCTGGGATTGGGGGTTCCACAGCAATCTGTGTGAGGGAGGATGGATGGGTTCACCTCCCCTGAGCAGAGGTTACAACACACCCAAACTTCCTCCCCCACCTCGGTTAGGAGGGAAATCTGTGCAAACCCACTCCCAACAAAAGGGTCTGTGGGCTACAGCCTCCCCCACCCCAAAGAAAGGCAGAGATGATTCTTAGCACAGCTGCTGAGGCTGGCTCACATTCTTTTCCTTGTTTGTTCCAGGTGATTGAGGAATGGGTTTTATAGGCACAGAGTTTGTGGTGGTTGGGAGTGGGGCTGAGCCTCAGTGGGCACAGCTGTGAGCAGCAGGTGAGCAGCACTGACAGCAATGAGCCATGGAGTGCCCAGGGGCACTGACCAACCACCAAAGGGAACAGAGGGCACACAGGTGCACTGCATCAACAGGAGGGGATAAAAGGCTGGGCTAAAGAACAAGAAGGGCAGATGTTTGAAGCGTTCTGGTGAGGTAGGATGTTACTGTATGGGTTGAAGCGTTCTGCAATTGTGTGGTGATACTCTGTGTATGGTGGCTGTCTCAACTGTGACATGTGCTGTGACAGGGCTTTCCCCTTATCTAATCTCAGCAGTTTGCTTTCAGTCCAAAGTCCTGGTCAGGCATCTTCAGGGAGGTTTTTTTGCTTGTAGCTTCTTTATACAGTTTTTGTTATAATGAGAAACAAACTATATCAATGTTTGAGGCATGAACTGTTCCATTCCCTGACAGCTGATATGATGAGCAGGGGCTGCTTGGGGGATGGATGGTGCCAGAAAGGAGCAGCAGCCTGGTGGTGCTGATGGAGGCCCAGGTGTGTGACAGCCTTGGTAAATGTGATGAAAAATCCCTTTTCTAACTGTCAACCATGCTTTAGAGTACAAAAGTATATGAACTTTATGTATACATATACTATATATAGTAATTAAACACTGATGTAAACAAGCAGTGGAGCTTTACTGAAGACTTTGGTATCATTTGTGCTGAAGTAAAACAAACAGCCTGGCCCTGGAGAGAAGGATTTTGCTGTTGGAGGCTTAGAGCAGTCCCTGAGGGATAAAGAACAGCTTTATCCCTGCTTTTTATCCCTGGGATGACCAAGGTACCACAGCATCCCAGGCTCTGAGACCCTCCCAGCCTGGTCTGGCGTCAGAGCTCAGTCACTGCAGCCAGAGGGACTCAAGGACACCTGGATCCATGGATGAGCAGAAACAGAGCAGCTTTGCCAAGTTTTACTGTGGCTGGAGATCTGTTAGTGTGGGTGTCAGTGCTCAGTCAATTTGTGTTGTACCTGAGCATGTGATGGATGTAAGAACCTCATAAAAAACCCCACATGGGTGCCCTGATTTGGCTGGGACATCTCACACCCATGAATAAATATTTACACTTTGTAATTCCAAGCTTTGCATCCCAGCCTGGCACCTTGGTTGGCCTGGGCCACATGTGAATTTTTATTGTGGAACCTCATGTCCCACCACAGACAACAAAAGCCTTTTGGATGGTGCTTTCCTCCTCTCATTATGCTCTGTGCCCTGAATGAACTGGTTCTCTGGTGGATTTGCAGCCACTTAACTTGCATTTGCCACAGCATTCAGTTAACAAACCCAGCATCCGTTTTCCTTGGGAAATGTGCTCAGCAGCAAAGCCAGGCCAGGCCGGCAGCCAAGGCAGTGGATGCTGCAGCAGTGATTTGGCTGCTGTGGCTCAGCAGCAGCAGCAAAACACTTGGTAATCCAGGCAACTGCAGCTCTGAGAGAGCTGAGGGTCTGCAGCACCAGGGCCACTCATCCCATGGCTCCTGCTGGAGGAGAGAGCTGTGTCCAGAGGAGGAAACAGAGATGTGAAGGGTCTGGAGCACAAACCTTACAAGGAATAGCTGAGGGAGCTGGAAAGGGGCTCAGCCTGGAGCAAAGGAGGCTCAGGGGGGACCTTGTGGCTCTGCACAACTCCTGACAGGAGGGGACAGCTGGGGGTGGTCGGGCTCTGCTCCCAGGGAACAGGGACAGGACAAAGGAAGTGGCCTCAAGCTATACAAGGGGAGGTTTAAGCTGGATATTAAGGACAAATTCCTCATTGAAAGGCTCGTCAAGCATTTGAATGGACTGCTCAGGGCAGCGGTGGAGCCACCATCCCTGGAAGTGTTCAAAAATTGTGTGGATGTGGCACTTGAGGACATGGTTTGGTGGAAGTGCTGGGTTGATGGTTGGACTCAATGACCTTAGAAGGCTTTTCCCACCTTGATGATTCCACAATCCTGCGATTTTTTTGATGATAAAACATTGTGGGGCAGTGCTGGGAGGAAGAGAAGAGGGAAGAGAAATGCTGCTGGATCTCCAACACAGCCATGTCCTTCAGGTTTGGGGTGAAGCTCTGTGCCCCCCTCATGCTGTGCTGGGGAGAGGCACTAAACCACCAAGCAGGGTGAGAATGGAACCACAGGGGTGTGCTCACCTCCCTCAGCTCACTCTCCAGCCCAGGGAGGTGAGTTCCACTGCCTCCCCCGAAGGAGAGCAAACAGCTGAGCCACACTTCTGTGGGACAACAGATGCTGCTAATAAGGCAGTAAATAAATCCATGTGCAAGGCTTTATAGTTGGGTTGTAATTACCTCTGCAGTGCCAAGAGAGCCGACGCCAGGGCTGCACATTACTGACACATTAATGGGAGCGCTCATCCACTCTGGGCTGGCTGGATCCCCAGAGAACAGCGCTTTTATTTCATTTTTGTACATGCCAAAACCACCATGGGCCGGTGGGACTTGCCTGGAGCCAGCACTGGGATGGCTCCCACTGCTCCTCCTAAAAGCCCAGCTAAAAACCAGCAAGGCTGAGAGCAATTCCCAGCAAGTTAACATCCATTTGCAGCAGTGGGAGCATGGAGGGCTGGCTGTGCTCCAGGGGCTGTGCCTGCACACACATCACACACATCCCCTGCCCCAGGTCACATTCAGCCATAGGAATGTTTGGGATCCAGGATGCTTTTTCCTGCCAAAGCACAACAAACCTCCTGCCAGTGCTGCAGAGCTGGGATCAGCTTCATGGGCATCTGGAGCTTCATGGGGATTTTTGGAGCTGGGATCTTACTCCAAGCCTCTCTCAGCTGTGACCCCTCTTCATCCCCCCAGAAGCCATCATGATGCTGCCTTGGCACTGCTGTGTTCCCAAGGGGGAACCTCTCTGCAGAGCATGGACATCAGGGAGGGCCATGCCCTTCCCCTCTCCTCACGGGAGAAGCCATTCCGATGGCATAGCAAGGGAGGACACGTGCCTGGCCTGCCAGGGGGAGGTGACCCCTCCTGCCTCTTTGCTCCATGCCCCAAAGACATCATTTGGATCCCTGTCTCTGGGCAGCTCCCATGAAGGATGCCTCCTTCCAAGGGATCTCTTAGAGACAGCCTGGGGCTTCCAACAGGAGGGTGCTGGGAAGTACCAAAGAGCCACCTCCTGCTTGCCAGGGTTTTCTCACCTGCACCTCCAGATTTCCATCAGTCTCCAGGGCAGAAGGCACTGTGAGGCTGTGGTCACCCTGAGAAGCCTCACCCCATGCTTGGCTGCCCTGGTTGGGGCAGACACAGCCCCCAACACTCTTGACACCAATGTTTGAGGGGTATTCCTGGGAGACAAGGCCTGCCAAGGCCACGGGGAGGCGTGGGCAGAAGCTCAGTCACAGTGCCAGGAGTGCTGCAGCCACCTGGGTCATGGAAGGGGATGGAGCAGGGTGACAATGAGGACCTGGTAGCTTTTGGGATGCACAGCCACCACACAGCTCCTGGTGATGCCCCAAATGGGGAAGGGCTCTGGGATTCTTCAGAGGAGATGCCCTAAGCAGGTCTGTCCTGGCTGTCCCTTCTCCCACGGGCAGTGCCCTGTAGCTGGTGGCTGTGCCAGGGCTGCCTCCTCCAGCTGTTGTGGGGCAAGGAGAGGAGGGTCTGCCCCAGTCTCCATCTCAGGCTCTGTCCTTGCCCTGACCCTTAGGAAGAGCAGACACTACTCCCTTAGGAATCTGCTGAGAGATCCAGGGGACTCCCTTTCCTCTTTTCTTTCTGGGCTGCATCCCCTCAGGAATAAGCAAAGCAGCACAGAAGAAACCAGGAAAGGCCCCTCTCTTCCATTTTCAACATCCACATTCACCTCTCTCCACCAGTTCTTCAGCCTTATCCCACCCTCTGCCCAAGTTCCCACAGCCCTATCCTTCCCTCTCCCACAGCTCCCACTCCCCCAGTCCTGCACTAATGAGCAAAGGAGAAGAAACCAGGCGAGGCCCTTCTCATCATCCTGGTTTTCATTTCAGAGGGGTCATGGAGGATCCACATCAAATGGGATCAAGGGGAGGAGGTGCACGTGGTCCCGAGGCCAGGCCTGCCCTGGCCCGTTTCTGCCCAGCTCCTCCAACACTCTCTGGCCATGCTGCTGGAGCCCGGGGGGGCTTGGTGCCCTGTCCCCATGGGAGAATGTCCAGTGCTGGCCACCTCCAGGAGCTGCCTACTCCTGCTGCTGCTGCTGGTTATGCTGCTGCTGCTGGTTCTGCTGCTGCTGGTTCTGCTGGTTGTGCTGCTGCTGCTGGTTCTGCTGCTGGTTCTGCTGCTGGTTGTGCTGCTGCTGCCGCTGCTGCCGCTGGCGCCAGCGCACCACGAAGGGATGGAGGCGGCGGCGGGGGCGGCGCGGGGCCAGCCCGGCACGGCTCTCCTGCCCCTGCAGCAGGCGGATGCCCCCGATGGGCCCTTGGCAGGTCGGGCAGGTGGCGGCGGCGTCGGGGGCGGCCTGGGGCTGGATGCAGGCGTGGCAGAACACGTGTCCGCAGGGCTCCACGGCAGCAGCGGGGCTCTGCAGGAAATCCACGCAGATGCGGCACACCCGGACGGCTCGGGGCGCTGGTGGATCCTGCCTGACCTCCGACATTGCTGCTCCCGGACTTGACTGCTCTCAGCCGCTGGCGGGACTCGAAGGCTTGGCTTCCACTTGTGGCACTCGGAGGCTCCTCAGTCACTGGGAGCACTCAGAGGTTCCTCGGTCATTGGAAGGACTCGGAGGCTCCTCAGTCCCTGCTGTCATTCAGAGGTTCCTCAGTCACTGGGAGCACTCAGAAGCTCCTCGGCTGCTGTGGGTCACAGCCGGAGTGCTCTGGCACTGCCCAGCGCTGCTGGTTACAGTTTGTTTATAGTTACCCACTGCAGGTGAGTGATCCTGGCTCTGGTGACATCACAGGGTTCTGAGGGGCACAGCCAGGAGCTCCCCCATCCACAGAGACAGATCCTGTGGCACACAGCCCACCTGGCAGTGGGCTGCACAGCTCAGTGTTTGCCCAGATCCCTTCCAGGCAGTCCTGTGCCACTGTTCCACTCCCAGAGTGACTGGGGCTGGCAGGGACCTCCACAGGTCACCTGGCCCAAGCCCCTGCTGAAGAGTCTCTGCTGTAGGCCAGCAGTGATCAAACTCCTTTGCCTCCCTCATTTTTGAGGGACTCGATGACAGATCTCACAAAAGCTGCATCTTGATTCCAGAGTTGGAAATTCAGAGTTGGAGGTTGAGCCCCACTGTTAGCAGCTTTTCTTGCTTCTTGGCTCACAGGTGTAGGTGCTCCCTCTTGATATTCAAGCCAAGTTTCATTGGACAGACTCTGCAGCTCTCAGGGTCCTTCCCTGCAGTGCAAATCCATTCCAGAACCTGTGGCTTCCCCAAAGTTCTCCAGGCTGTCCAGGAGGCTGGATCTCCACCCCAGCACCTGCTAATGAACAGGCAGCACAAAGCCCCTCCATGAGCACTACAAAGCAGCAGGCAGCACACACCACCCTGCAGTCACACCAAAGACACAGCCATAAAAATAAAAGTTTTTTATTTATTTTTTTTATATACCATTACAGAAACATCTGAGTAACATTCTCAAAAGGACAGGCAGCTCTGGGGCCCAGGGGACAAGCACAGGCAGCCAGCTCTGGGGTCTGCCATGCCGTGCTCCTGAGCTGCTGCTGCTCTTGGTGCATGATGTCCTTGCTCCTTGCCCTCAGGGAGGTGAGCCAGCACTCCTGGCGTCAGGGTGTCACCTTCTTGTAGGTGATGTGTAAGTGCTGAGTCATGGGCTGCGTAGTGGTTGCCATTGAGACAGTTTGTTCGAGTTTCCCATCGGAATTGAGCCTGAATTTTCTGGTAATCTAAACCGGGGGAAGGAAAAGAAATAAGGAAATCAAGCAATGAGTATCCACAAGCTGAATGCCTTACCTGTGCTTTGTTCCCTTTGCCATCCACCTGCCTGCTGTCAATGGAAGGATATCCTCACCACAGCAGGCAAATAAACAAGGAGGTTTCTCTCCTGAAGAAAGCAGCCCTCTCTACAACACCAGCTCCAAGCCCATTACCCATGGAACAAGGCATGTTCAGAGAATTAACTAAGTTGGAAAAGACCTTTGAGACCATCAAGTCCAGCCTATGACCTGATACCATCTTATTAACTAAACTAAACCATGGCACTGAGTGCCACATCCAGGCCTTTCTTAAACACCTCCAGGGACAGTGACTGCACCACCCCCTGGGCAGCCCATTCCAATGCTCAATCACTCTTTCTGTGACCAGCTTATTCCTAATGTGCAGCCTAAGCCTCCCCTGGTGCAGCTCAAGCCTGTGTCCTCTCGTCCTGTCAGTGGTTGCCTGGGAGAAGAGAACAACCCTTACCTGGCTACACCCTCCTTTCAGGGAGTTGCAGAGAGTGATGAGGTCTCCCCTGAGCCTCCTTTTCTCCTGCATATTCCCCCTGCATCCAACAAAGAATGGAGGTTGTCCTTGCCCCGCCTCATCCACGAGTAGCAACAGAGGGAACTTTGCCATTAAATTTTGTTAAGCTGTGCTTTCACAAATTCGTATCAAATCTGCATTGATAACACCTTTAAAGGTGATTCTTCGAGCAACCTAAACCACACCTGACACAGCCTGGTGCAGGAAATGGGCCTTCCTCCCTCAGTGACAGCTCAGCCAAGCCACAGCCACCCTGAATCACTTTTCACCAGGAATGCAATGTGGTGAAGTTTCCTCAAAATGAGCAACTCCAGCAGCAGCACACATGGCCTTCTCACAAACCTGTAGCCTCTTTGTTTCCACAGGTAATTTAAGCTGTTCTTGGTGAAGGGGAAAATGCTCTGGAGTTGGTTTCCTGACAACCCTTCTCATTCCACACCCTCCTTCACCAGCAAGGGCCTCCCAGATATTCACTAGGACCAATCCCTGGGCCTGAGCTTTCCACAGGTGCCAGATGAGCGAAGACCTCCAGCCCCAGAGCTTCCTTCTTCCAGACAAGGCCAGCCTGCTGGCTTTCTGTGCCTTGCCCTCTCCTCCTGCCAGTCTATCTGCCCACAGTTCAGGCAGTGACTCAAAGAGGACAGTCCCTTTTATTTAAATGTTTGCAATCCAGAGCTCTGCCTCCCTGCTGACACCCACAGTATCTAACTTACTTCTGCCATGGGAAGAAGGCAGTACAGGTGTTCCTGGGAAAAGAGGAAACCCAACAACTGAAAACATGCACCCAAAGGCAGGGGAGTTGGGACTTTCCAAAGTTAGGACACTATCTGTGTAAGCAAATCAAATTTTTGTCTACATCTGCACAAACTTGTGCTCCCTGCTGTCTAATGGCCAGTTTTATAGCACAGTTTTATAGACCATACCTTAAATTGCATCCTCATACTGCAATCAACCAGAAAACCAGCATTAATAACTAATCCACTGCCATAAAAAGAGTATTTAGCCAAGACTTTCCTCTTTTCTTCCCTAAGGACCTGCCACTGGCCATTCTGGAGACAGGATTCTGGGTTAGCTGGTCTGATCCAGCCTGTCAGTTTTTATCATAATGATCCCTCTGGGTCTCATAACGTACAAAAAAATCTCTTCTGAAGGCTCTTACAGAAAGAATAAGCCAAGATGCCAGGCAGTACTTCCAAGAACCTCTGATAGCATTCTGTAATTAAAGCATGCTAAATAACATATCCTCTCAACCAGACTCCTCCTGGGCCAAGCAGTGCTATGGGAATGGCTCACTCTGTGTGCACTCACCTGCTCTACATGGGGCTTCTTGGCAAAGGAGATCCTGGCTATGGAGTGAGAAGCTATAGACAGCTCTTGTCCATTCACCTCCCCTTCCTCCACCTCCACCAGACCTAGGGAAAAGCAAGGGCACACATATTATTAGGCTACAAAGGTTATTTAAGCATGTCACAATTGTTATTTTGACCTTTCAGTACTTTAAAAGGAAGCTTACAAAAAAGAGGAAGAGGGATTTTTTACACTTTCAGATAAGGACAGGACAAGGAAAAAGCTTTTAACCTGTAAGAGAAGAAATCTATGTTAGATATTGGGAAGAAATTCTTCCCTGTGAGGGTGGTGAGGCCAGAGAAGCTGTGGCTGCCCCATTCCTGGAAGTGTTCAAAGTCAGACAGGACTTGGAATAACCTGGTTGGGTGAAGGTGTCCCTGACCATGGCAGGGAGGTACAATGAGATTTAAGGTTCCTTCCAACCCAAACCACTCCATGCTCTATGAGGCTGCTTAACAGACCAGCACTCCCTGTGGAGAATGGTTTTATTTGCCTTGTTTATTTTTCTTTATTGACAACTGCAGATCCACACAACCTCAGACATGGAAACTGGACTTATTCACACTGTGTAGGATGAGTGTCACAGCACAAGAAGTGGCACTCCTCCCTTAAGCACCTGTCATTTTAGATGTAAACTTCAGCATCAACTGGGGTTTAACACTTTCACTTATAATAACTGAGATGTGATTCTTTCTCATTCAGTCTCCATAAGGCAAGAAGCACCAAGGTGCTGCACCCACAGACTGGGAGGCTCTCCTTGTTTAGGAACCACCGTGGGTCCAGCACCAAAGAGCAGCGATTCCGACAGGGAAAAATTAATAAAATAAAACTGTGAGAGGTGCAAGAACTGTCTGAAAAAGTGATGAAATGGCCCAGCAGAGTAAGAACCTCTACTTTTCCCCAGAGTGGGTATCAGGAGTGTACCTGTGTTCTGGGCACTGATGAAGGCCACCTTGTTAGTGTCAGGCTTGAGGCGGATGAAGCCACACTCCCGGTGCATGGGCTTCCTGGTGTCTGGGTGGAAGGCGTTGAACCTGAGGGCAGACCAGAGCACAAATCTGATGTGTTTTGCACTCAAAAGACATTTTTTGGCCTGGTTGTCTCTTATTTAACCACATGAGTGCCTGCAGTATTCTTTGAAGAGTACAAGACTGACAACACTTCACAGTTGAGAGATGAAAACCTAGAGAAATACGATTACCTTACAGAGGCACAGCTATTTCTTAGAGCTGGAGTTCAGTCTTTAAGTTCAAGTCTTTAAGCGCAAGTCTTTAAGCGCAAGTCTTTAAGCTCAGCCTTTAAGCTCCAGCCTTTAAGCTCCAGTCTTTAAGCTCCAGTCTTTAAGCTCCAGTCTTTAAGCTCCAGTCTTTAAGCTCCAGTCTTTAAGCTCCAGTCTTTAAGCTCCAGTCTTTAGGCTCCAGTCTTTAGGCTCCAGTCTTTAGGCTCCAGTCTTTAGGCTCCAGTCTTTAGGCTCCAGTCTTTAGGCTCCAGTCTTTAGGCTCCAGTCTTTAAGCTCCAGTCTTTAAGCCTTTAAGTTAACTTAAAGACTTAAGGACTTAAGTCTTTAAGTTAAGTTCAAGTTCAAGCTTTAGACTTTCCAAGACCCCTGGGTCTTTCTAAGAACTAGCTCAGAAACCCCTCAGGAACTCAGATGTTTCACAGATGCTGAAGCCACGTGTGTCTCAAAACCTTTTCTCAAATAAATATCTGGAATTACAGTATCATCTTTATTTAGCTTTTTCACCTGGAAAAGTTGTTTTGTCTGTATATTCCTTGCTGTAGGAAGCAACAGAGCAGACATATTTCTCCCATCACCCCCTTCAAAAAGATAAATTCATCTCAGACTCTTATTTATTCTTCAGGAGGCCTTAAGAACTGTAGGTTTGGTCACCCATAACATGGGTGATTATACTTATCAAAGGAGAAACAAACTTAAATCAGGCAGTTTTCAGTGCTGGGAGCATTTAAGGGATACAGGGACTGATTTTTAGGAGCCACTGCTCCAGGAGCCGGGAAAGCACAGGATGTCTGTCCTCCAGGACTGCTGCCTGTGTTCCTGGTGCTTCCTAAAGCTCAACAACTCACAGCTGTGGAATTCCTTGTCACAAAGAAAAGGAGGGGCAAAAAAAAAAGGTGACTCAAATAAGGAACTGTTCACAAGCTGGGGAGGGAAGAGCAGCCAGAACAAGACTAGCAAGACTGTCAGAGCTTTGTTTCTTTTGGAAATTGGACTAAAGCAGTCCCAGGCTGAGCTGGCAGCTCCAGCACACTCCAGGAACACAGGGCATCTCTCACACAGCACTTCCATCTTGTAATTCTTCTTTTCTCGATTTTCAAAGCAACACACTTTCCAACTCACGCCTGCTGAAGGAACACTGGAGCACTACTGAGCAGTAGCCAACTTGTCACTTCCCTCCCTCTGGATTACTTTTGATTTCTCTTAGAACAACCACTTGAAGCCAAAGCAAGTAGTTAAGCTACCTGCCTCCTGTCCCACATGGTTTATCAGCACTAATTTTTCTCAGATTTTCACTGTGGTGAAGACCGAGGACCATAGCTTAAAATGGAGAAGCCATGCCATAGCTCCTTCACTTATTCTAAGTGGGAATTTCACAAAGAATGCCAATTAATCACAAGTTTTTGTCCGATTATGCCCTCTTCTGACTCAGAGATGGGGCAACTGAGAGGTGTTTTAAAAACTTTTATTCCATTTTCAGTTTCATGTGAAGGGTGAGACAATACAGATGTTATAATTCATGCTATCTCAATCAGAAGTTGTTTCTTAATTACAATATATTATAAGCATTTCTTGGCCTATCAGCTTTTGCCACACTATGTTGCAAATGCCTTAAAGCTAATCATCTAAAATTACCCTTCATGGGCCACTGTAATTGGCATTTGTAATGCCAATTAATCCCAAGTTTTCAAGGAAAATCAAAGACCATACAGTCACATACCACAGCATCATCTCGTTTTGAAAACAAGATGAAAATTATGGTGAAAACTTATGTACTTTGGTGAATTGAGGTGAAAATTTCTGTACTTTGCCATTGGAAAAGAAACCCAACCCCTGCCTGCTCCAATCCAGGAGCTGCTGCTAACACAGGCAGACCTCCTGACTTACGAGAAGTTGAGCATGGGCTGTCCCACGTGAGAGATGTGCACTTCCTCCAGGTACTGGAAGGGCTTCATTGTAGGGAAGGTGCCATCTCCTGGTGGGTCTGAGAGCCAGGTGCCCAGCATCCAGGACAGGGGTTCCATCACAGGGTTCAGCTGGGGAGTCTCTGTGGAGGAAAAGAAAGAAGGAAGAATGAAAACTCGGGGATCTGTGCTCTGCAGGTTGCTGTGAGCTGCCTCCAGCTGGCTGGAGGTGAACACAAAACAACTCAGAAATGGTTCAACACCACAGCAATGCTTTTCTTCAGAGCAGTGCCAGCTCCAAGGGGGGAGATGGGGAACAATGAACAGTCATGGAAAGTGGGTCTGTTTCCAAACCAGCTCACAGCCACACATAGAGCACTCTTGCAGGTGGTCCATTTCTGACTCCTCTCTGTAGCTTGATCTAAAAGAAAATCCCACTCCCATCTATGTGCAGGGAAGAAGATGACTGAAAGCTCAGCATAAAGAATAATCATTAAATGATAATGAAACCTCTAACACTCTGGGCTAATCTCTCTCAAGCACTGAGTACATACTGTTCCTGTTTGTTTCAGAGGCTGAGGAAATGAGTCCTCATTTCAAAAAAAAATCAGGCTGTGTACATATTCAAGATCAAAGTTTGGCTATAACATTTTTTTAAGAGGTTAACAATGGCCTGAACTTGTACAAAGAGACAAGGAAGGATCATTCAGAAGCTGTTCTACTAAGGCTCTGGACTAAGACAAACATTTTAAAAACACCTGGATGCCTGTAAGACAAAGAGTAAACGGAAGAGAAAGATACTTCCCTTTGTCACTGCAGTTATGGAAAAGCAACCAAGGCCTGTTTCACAAAGTGAAAATTTCTTTAATGAATAATTTTACAACCACAGAATAAGCTGAGCTGGAAGGAATCCACAAGGATCATGAAGTCCAGCTCCTGGCCCTGCACAGGACCATCCCAAAGAGTCACACCACGTGCCTGAGAGCATTGTCCAAATGCTTCTTGAACTCTGTCAGGCTTGGTGCTGCAGGAGAGTTTTGATAAACAGTTTTGCATTTTACTGTCAGAGGCTGTGACCTGAAAAAAATACATCAGGAAAATGGAAACAGACAATTTAAAGCCAGATGAAGAACAGAGCAGATCCATTACTAAGGTGTAAATAGGGAAATCAAAACATCACCCACAGGATGTTGGGAAAGATGAATTCCCACACAAACAGGATGCCTGCTACTCTCAGTAGTCTGTTATGCAGAGAAATATGACTGAAGTAACCTTAAAGCATGCCCTCTTCCCCCTCATGGGATAAACATTTCATCCTGGCAAGGTGGGTGCTGCAGGGGGATGTTTCCACACCTAGAGATCAAGAATACAAGAACAGGCTGATCTAAAAGGCACAGACTCAACTGCAGGCAGAAATCACAACCTAAAAGTAAGGGTGTGGCCAAAATTTCCTTGACCAGTCTGAGTTTCACTGCGCTCTTTATGAAATGTCAGGCTCAAAGACTGAGCAAGGAGGAAGGACAGTCCACACCTGAAATGCCAAAGGAGAAGGAAGAGCAGCTCTCCTGGGTAAGAGAGACCACTTGTGGCACTCATTCTCCCACAGACAGCAGGTTTGAAAAGCCAGCCTGTGTCAGCAAAGTGGTGCTACTTGCTTTGCTCTATCCTGAAGTATTTTGCAAAGGAAGCAACATGAGGAAACATGAGAGCTCACTAGGAAATCAGTGATAAAGGTCTATACAGCATCAGAGCCAGGATCTGTAGAACACCCTGTCAGACTGTGCAGCTTGCCCAGGACTTGGAAAGGGGTTCCCACAATCTGTGCAGCAGTGTCAGTGTACTGCACAGTATTTCCTTGTACTCACCTTTCCAGGTCCAAGAGGGGAGCACACAGTTCTGTGGATAAGCAGCATACTGCTCCTCCCTCCAGCTGAGGTTTGCCTTTCACTCTCTGCTGCATTTCTTTCCAAGCTCTTTGCAGGCTCATTTCCCATGATGGAAGTGAAAAGCAAAGCTTTGGAAAAGCTGCAGGAGCCTGCAGCCTGGGCTGCTGCTGCCCTCTCCTGGGTCAGCATGCCAGGAGCAGGACAGTTTCTGTCACCACAGTGCTTTCATAGGGCACTTCCTTTTCTCCTGCTTGCACTGCAGGAAAAGCATCAAAACAACAGATGAAAGGAATGGCTGTAGCCATTCCCACTCTTTAGACTTGATTATAAACCAAGAGAAGCCAAGGGAAGCCATTTTCACCATCCCACTGCCTTGCTGTGCAGCACCCAGCCTGGCTGGAGGTGCCTGACCTGGTCTCACCTCCGAAGAGCTGGAATTCCAGCCAGCTGAGAAGTGAAGATGGAACTGTACATCCTGAAGTCTCTGGCACTTGGGCAAACAACACAGCCAAGTGATCATTATTACTTTTCTGAACTACCTAGATGGCAGCAAAGCTAAGGGGTTTTTAATTCTCATGTGGCTTGGAAAAGTCAAGAGCAAGAGAAGTGAGTAAGGACCAGGGGCTCAGGGAAGTGCAGGTCAGTGCAGACATCCTGATCTCATCCCATGCTCCTCTTACCTTCAGTGTTGGGCTCTGACTTGTGGACTAAGAATTTTTTCCTTCCTGGCTGGAAGGCTGGGCTGGGACAGTGGAAAAGCAAGAGGGGAGACAGACAGGAGAGAGTCTGATCGAACCCACCAAAAAAACAAAACAAAACAAAAAAAAACAAACCAAACCAAACCAAACCAAAAAAACAACAACCCAAAACCCCAGTTATTTGAAAAGCAATTTGCTTTTTTATGTCGTGGTTGGGGCAGGTAAATGCAAGACTATTGTAGCAACAAGAAGTTCTATGCTGAGCTGCTTTGTTTCAAATTTCAGGTTTATAGATACAGTCACTGTCAAAGACATTGATGAAGGAGCCTGTATATCCCTTTTTAAAGGTCTCAACTTCTAGCACATCATTTTTACAAAACCCCACTTAATGGCTTAAAAGGTAATTGTATGATAGTATCAAGAATACAAATGACATCTGAGAATTTGCAGCACAAGAGACCCTGGTCACCCTTCTGCACACTTAAAGCTTCACACTCAGAGGGGGTCCTCTTAAATGCTGATTCCCTTGCATTCATATGCACAGCTCCTCTTTTGCCTACTAACAGGGAAGCTCTCTCTGCATCCTCTTTCTTAACAAAAGCATTCCTGGAGTCACCTTCTCCTGCACTTTCTGGAAGCCATTAGGGACCCAGCATCTCCAAGATCCCATTCCTCTACAATCCGGTGAAGTGGAAGGTGTCCCTGCCCATGGCAGGGGGTTGGAACAAGATGAGCTTTAAGGTCCCTTCATCCCAAACCATCCTGTGGTTCTACAAAATCTCACATGACACTCAATGGACAAAACCACACACCCATCAGCAACCTGATCACCTTGATCTCTTTCCTTCAGGAAGCCACTCAGGCCACAACCCAGGCCCTGAGCACACAGGTCAGTTCCATTTCACCACCTGACCCTGCTCCACCCTTCCAAACTCACCACAGACTGTTCCTACATCTTTTCCATCCTCAGAAAGTTTCCAAGCCAAATCCCACCCTGCACTGGAACTGGCTGTCCAGGCTTTGCACCAGGAGATACTGAGTTCTCTCTGCTTTTGAGTGGCATCCCTGGCACAGAAAGCTAAGCTGGCACAAATTCCTACACAGCTTTATCAGCAAAGCCACAGTGAGGGGCCAGCTGGTGGCTAACAAGGCAGCTAACCCATTCCCTTGAGCTGGGGAACACTTCCTACAGAAAACTTGAGGGGAAAAAACTATGCAAACATCAACAACAATAAAAAACCCACCAAAAATCCCCAAAACAAAATCCCTGAGTCTTCAAAGTGTAGGGTCTGCAGCATCAACCTGGCAGTTCCCTGAAATTCTTCCTTCAGCACAGTTGCTAACTGGGTTTAAAGGAAAGCATTAAACACCTTTGGCCTTGTTCCTGTCCCTGTTTGTGAGGTGACCATTCTCATCCTGGAACAGGGCAATGTTATTTCTAAACTGCTTTTTGCCATTTATATATTTGAAAAAAATATTACTTTTCTCTGCAGTTTTGGCAGCTTTGACTCCAACTGAGCTTTGCCTGTTAGAATTTTCTCCCAACAGTGGGGAGCAGCATCTCTATGTTCTTCCCACATCACCTGACCTTGCTTCCACTGGGAATCTTCCATCATTCCATCTTATTTCCAAGAGAAATCCCTGGTCAGCCAAGCCTTCTGCCTCACCTGCTTGCCTTCTGGCATTTAGGAATTGCTGTTGCTGTGCCCCGAGGAGATGATGTTTAAAAGTGACCAGCACTGACCCCAGCACCTGCAAAAACATTTCCCAGGTCACCTTACTCACTAATTCCCTGAGCAGCCTGAGGTTTCATGGCTAGAGCTGAGATTTTTCACAGGCACTTTTCTTCCTGTCACCAGAAATCTGATGATGGCTCTGTGGTCTCTGTGGCCAAGTTGGCCCCAAAGTTCACTTTGCTCATGAGATCCTCTCTGATGACAAGCAGGAGATGAAGATCATCCTTCCAAGTCAGTTCCCTGAGGACATGTTCCATAAAGTTGTCATGCAGGTGTTTTAGGAGCCTTCTGGCCCAGGCTGTACCAGCTGTGAGATGCTCCCAGTTAATTCCTGGCAGGTTGAAGTCCCCTGGGGCAGTTGACTTGGAATCATCCCTTAATTCCTCAAGGAATAATTTGTCAGTGTCATTGTCCTGGCTGGGAGGTCCAGACTCCCACAGTGAAATTGCATTATTTGTTTGCCCCTTGGTTTTTATCCAAAGGTTCTCAACTGTGCCATTGCCAATTGTGAGCTGCTGACACTCCAACCCTTCTGTCACACACAGTGCCACCCCTCTGCCTCTCCTACCCCTCCTGAGGAGCCTGGAACTGTCCCTCAGGGCACTCCAGTCACAGGGAAAACTCCCATCAGGTTTCACTGATGCCAGATCTCTGAGCCAAAGCCTCCAGCTCCTCACTGGTCCCTCCTGCTGGGTGCATTAATGCAGAGACATTTCTGGTGTGGTGCGCTGTGACCAGCACCTGGTGAAGTAGATTTAAGGATCCCATTAGTGCTCCTTTCCTCAAATTTAGGCACTCCAGCCCACTGCTCTTCCCTGGTGACCCTGGTTTTGTCCCTTTCTCCTTTCCAAGCTAGTTTAAGGCCCTATCAACAAGCCCTACCAGCTCCTGTGCTAGAACTCTTCCTCCGCCAAGAAAGATGCATTCGACCAGGTGCCAGCTGTTGAACAGATCATCCCATCTCTGCTCCAAAAGCTGGGAATGGGGTTATATTCACAAATGTTCATGCTATAGACTCAGTAATTCATTTCATAGCCAAGTTCCAAGGTGGTAATGCTCCACTGCCTGTAGTCATTGCCAGAGTTCTGCTTTACGAAACACAGAGAAAATATATTTTTTTAAATTCTACTCTATTATGAGAAAACAAACACCCTACCTGGGCTCAGCCTGACTTTCTCTCGAGTTTTCCTTAGTTTGCTGTTTCATTGCTTCCTAGCTGCAAGCTGGGTTTTTGTTGTGAGTCATTGCCAACTCACTGCAAAATTAAATGCTTAATGCACAAACTCTATAGACTATTAGGCAAAAAAAACCTGGAAAGAACAAGACCGTCCCACTGAAAAAAACCCAAACCAACAGCAGTGCAAAAAGTCTTGTTTCCTCCCTTCCAACTGCCTTTCTCTTCAAGGGGGAGGTCAGAGAGCCACCTCCCTCAACCAAGTCCCAGAGCTGGTGTGCCTGCACACTGTGCTCCCATGCTGAGCACAAAACAGTTCACCTCCCACCCAAGTGTTCAGGCCAGGGTGAAATCCCTCAAGATACCTCCTGCCATGGATTCAGCCCCTATGCACACATATTTCTACTCCTTATCTCACTCTCAGCTTACTTTATGGCTCTCTTGTTCTTTGCAATGCTCACCCTACAGACCAGTTTTCTACCCCAGCCATTTCCACCCAGCCAGGGCACAAAAAAAAAATCACAAGTAGCACCTGCTGTCTCAGAATAAAAGTAGTTTTCTTCCAAAATCTAGCTCCAAGTTAACATGCAACTGCCAGGCTAGCAGTGCCTGCCCTGGTGGAGGCAATTTTCCTGACAGAACATCTCTGTGACCCATCAGGCACATTTCAGTTTCAAGCTGAACTGGACACCAGCCCCTTGCTAGTCCAGTCCTTGTCAACCAGGTGAAAGCACAGCACCTCCAACCATGCCCAATCCCCACCCAGGTGAAAGCACAGCACCTCCAACCATGCCCAATCCCCACCCAGGTGAAAGCACAGCACCTCCAACCATGCCCAATCCCCACCCAGGTGAAAGCACAGCACCTCCAACCATGCCCAATCCCCACCCAGGTGAAAGCACAGCACCTCCAACCAAGCACAATCCCCACCCAGGTGAAAGCACAGCACCTCCAACCATGCCCAATCCCCACCCAGGTGAAAGCACAGCACCTCCAACCAAGCACAGCCCCACTTCTCAATGCCAGTCAGGAACAGGATTTTGCTTTTCCTTTTCTGCAGCATGAATGAAATCTGTTGTCACCAGGATGGGCAACAACACTTCAGGCCCCACAGACCAGGTCTCAGGACTCCACCTCAGCACAAAACCACACATTAAGCGCTCTGTCCTTCTGCTTGCCTTAAGTTTGCCAACTGTGCCTCATTTGCATGAAAAATGTACTGTAAATGACCCCGTTTCTACACTGGCTTTGCACAGATATCCAAAGACAAATCCAAGCCAGATTTCCCATGCATTCCTAGCAGAGTTCTAACCATTTTTCACATGAACTCATTTTGCAAACTCTCCTGCCTTTAATATGACCTTCATGAAAACAGACACGCAGCATGGAAGAGGCTCCTCATATCCCCAAGCAGCTGAATTCTAAAAGCTTTACCTCTCTGATGAACCCAGAAACTCAAATCCCATGGGATCCTACCTGAGTCTGCTCCATGCCCAGCCATGTTTGCAGATATTTTGCTATTTGCTGTTCCTGCAGCCCCCCCTGCCCCAGAAAGATCTCTGTGCAGGGTGGCAAGATGGCCAAGAGGGAAGTGAGCTCATATTTGGGTAAAACACTGGTCCTGCTGCCTGCTGGGAGATGTAGTTTTACAACAAGACCAAACTGGGGCACGGCAAGAGGAGGTGGTGCTGTGGAAGGAGCGGCTGGGATCTCCTGTCTGAGGGAGCAGAGCTGACACAGCAGAGCTGTGAAACCTTCAAGCAGAAGAAGAAGGTCAGACAGTGCTGTCAGGACACCCATGACTTCTCCAGGACACATCCTGGTTGTTTGCTGGCTCTCCCTCATTTCTCCCAGAGCATCCTGTGATCCTCCAGAAGCCACATCCCACCCTGTTCTGCCTGGTACACCGTGCCTAACCACACTTGTCCACCAGCAGCGTTCCTCAGCCTCCATGGACCTCATGAAGCAGAAGGAAATCTTTTCCTACCAAACAAACACCTACATTCAAAGTTTAGATGGAAAAGGCCACCACTTCAGCTGTACTGTAGACAGCCTGGGGCTTCTCCTAAACCAGGGTAAGACAGGTTGGGAAACAGCCCTCAAGCACATTGTGACAGCTGGATTTGGAGCCACTTGGCCACCCTGAGTCACCCAGCCCCAAGTGTGGCTGGCAGGCAGTGCTGGGCAGCAGTCCTGCACAAACCTGCTCTTCCCAGCCTGCTGCAGCTTGGAGACAGCCAGCAGAAATTTATTGGTCTCATTAGAGGAAAATATGTGAGAACTAGCACTGAAATGAAGTCCTGCTGAGTGGGTGTGGGCCTAAAGTTGGTGTTTTGTGCTCAGTATTTTGTGGAAACAGCTGAAGGTGAGGGATGCAGACAGGTAACAACTTGCATGGTCAGTCCAGTCTGGTACTTACACACAAGGAACTGCCTTCAGCAGAAAAAAATATGCAGGCTCAGGTTCACAGCTAAAGCCATCACCTCAACCACACATCAGATGTGCTGGGACAACTGAGACAGGGCTGCTAACAAAGATTGTTATTAATGTGTTACCTGACTGCATTTTTATGAATATGAAAAGCCTTTCTTAACTCAGCTTTGTATTACAGTAAAACTCAATGTCTGGGCATGAACCAGACTCAGTTGGCTGCACTTCCTCAGCTATTTTCACTGCCATAAACTAGTACTACAAGCACACAAAAAAAACCAGAGTCCAAAACAGAAAAATACCAAGATGAAGCAAAAAAAAAAATTTAAAAAGCCAGTCAGTCACCAACCAACCCATTAAAAAAGTTCCCAGCCAAAGGGTTCCATCTAAACTTCCCATCATGCCAAGCTACAATTGCCAAAATGGTTCATTTTCACACACTGATCTCCAGTTTTGCTGATAAAAGATGGAAGAATGGGTAATGAATTTGTCAATTCATTAAGAAAAATTACATTTTCCCTTATAAAATAGAGTATGTAACTCATATATTAAGAATATCTTTACAAGAACATAAAATTTTCACTTCTTAAAGACGTATCTATAAAAACACTAATCTTGAGAAAAAGGAGAACAATCATAGTGCTTACCAGAATAAAAAAAAATCTTTAAAGATATTCTTTCTGCAATTAGTATCTCAGTGAAGGTATTCCAGCAAAGGCAGATGCCTTTTTAAATGTACGTATAAATAAATATTTCATATACATATATAAATATATATATACATGAATGACAACTATGGAACCCTAAAATGGTATTTAGTTATTTTCTTTAGTTTGACACCCAAACAATACAAAAACGCAGACCAGAAGGTACAAACAAGACTATGCTGATTTCCCAGGGCAAAACTTTTCCCCCCTCTACCCAAATAAAAGTGTGAGTTTTCCCATACTTTGAAAAATTAGATACATATGGGAAAAGTAGTGCTGGGTGTCGACCTTCATGAATTTTAGAGTCTACTTTCCTCTTCCAGTGAGGAAGTTGGACATGCTGCAACAGCCTGGAGAATGTGCCTGTCTATGTCAGCATCACTTTTTTGACTTCCCAACATCTCCAGAAGAAGCCATGGAGTGTTCCTACTAAAGGAAAGGTGAGAATTAGCCATCAGGAGACACCCAACCCTCCACGGGTGACAACTTCTCCAAGCAAGCCCCACATCACAAATCCTTCCCAAGGCAACCCAATGTTTTCTCAGCAGCTACACACACACCACCATTAGATGGTCCTAAACTCCTGCCCTGAAATGCACCTTGCAACCACAATCACTGTGCACACATTGTACATTAAAGGATACTTTTTTTTTTTGCAAGAAGGGCCTCATTTGACTTCTAGGTAACAAAATTTTTACATGACCTGATCCCTCACTGAGTTCCCCTATGTTTTCAGGTGCTTAATTATTATTTTTGTAATTGATAGAGAAGCATCTTCCATCACTCCCTGCTTTATTATGCTTCCTGACTTCTTCTGCCTTCCAAAGGAGGAAAGGATCAAAGCAAAGACAGACATTTGCTCACAAACTGTGACCTCAATGTGCATCATGACATTGTCATATTTGATACCTCCCACCTCACTTACATTTCCTGTATCCTCTGTACTGAGTGCAGTATATGAAATCCAATATCAAAACTATTTCTTATGCCACTGAGGACAATAACAGCTTTCCCAGATACCTGCTGCTAGGACAGTTCATTAATACACCAGAAAAAAAATCACAGGCAGGTGCCAAAGGAAGAAGAAAAATCCCGGCAGGAGCCACTGCATCATAAACAAGTTAAAATAACTCAGAAAGAAAAGAAAATAAATTGATGAACAGAGTTGCCTGTAACACCACCATCTAAATTCGGATTCCACATCTTGGGAAGGTTAGGGATGCGAGAATTAACTTGCGTGCTCACTGAGTGAATTCTTGAATCTGTATCCATTGGGCTTACCAAGCTGCTACTTCTCCTTCCCAGAGCGTCATACCTTTTCCCCATCACACCTTTCACAGCCCCCAACTTAAGAAAGCAGGGAATTCCACCTCAGTGCAGCACCCCTGGCAATACTGACCACAGTCCTGGGATATCAGGCTGTTCAAGTAAGGGGAACTGTTGCGCTTCATCTCATTCAGCTTCTCCTTCAGCTTCCTGACTTGGCTGTCGGAGCGGCTGATCCTCTGCCTCAGGAGCTTCAGCTCCCCGTTCTTCTTCTCCACCTGCTCCCGCAAGCAGCACACCTGGCTCTTGCTCTGCCGGGAGGAGAAGCAGTACGAGTGCAGGGAGTCGATGAGCTTGCAGGCGCCCGAGGCCGACATGATCACCTCGTTGATGGACATGGGGTTGGCGTCCGTGTCCCCCTTGCGCCCCAGCACGGCCTCGGCGGCGGGACGAGGGGTCAGGTCAGCCGGGGACGCTGACAGACCCTGGGAGGGTTTCTGGGGAGTGGCCGTGAGGGATGACGTCGGGGACACTTCTGTGACGGCCTTGTCGTGCCCCAAGGGCTGGCTGCTGCAGCTGGGCTCCACGTCTCTCTTTGGCCTTTTCCTTTCTAGCTGCTCCTTGGGGAGAGACGGCCTCTCCCTGGCGTGCTTGGAGGAAAAGCTGTACGAGTGCAGGGAGCCGATGAACTTGCAGGCACCGGAGGCAGGAGGGGTGAAATCGTCCACGGACACGCCGCTCCTGTCTGCCACCCAGCTCCCTGCCCAGCTGCCCCTGGCACAGTCCTTGCCAGGAGACCTCTCGGGCTTTACCTGCACGCCAGGCTTGGTGCCCAAATGATCCCCTAACGTCCTTCTCCGAGGGCCGTCCAGCTGGCTGTGGAGGGCCTGTTCCTCCTTGGGCGTGGATCCTATTTCCTCTTTCAGAGTGGCCTCCTCCATCTCTTTCGTCCCTTGCATCACCATGAAGTCCTGGCCAGAAGATGGAGACCTGTGTGCTACCTCACCGCCTCCCTCCTGCGGGGCCTCCCCATCCTGCACCAGCACCTGCCTGGCTATTTTCCTTCTGCTCCTGACATAATCCAGCTTGCCGTGCTTCTTCTCCACCAGCTGGAAGATGGTGGGGACAGCAGTGGGCTTCAGCAAGCGGTGATGGTCCTCCAGCCGCTTGAAGAAACTGTCTTTGGTGAAGTGCTCGCTGCAGAGAAAGGAATACTTGGTGGGAGTCCAGTTGTCTCTCTGAACAGCTTTCAGCCACTGAATCAAGCGCTTTGAATCCTTCAGAGGGAATCTGAAAGGGGAACAGAGAAAACCCCCTAAAAAACAAGCTACATTTTGGGAATCAGAAGGGTTGGTACTTTAAGAATTGCAGAACCATGGAATCATAGAACTGTTGAGGTTGGAAAAGACCTTTGAGGTGACCAAGTCCAAGGCGATGGCAAGGCTTAGGAGATTTTAGGGAAAGCTGTGTTTTGGGAAGTTACACTCATTTAAGAATTATTTCACTTTGGGCTGAAACATTTGATATTCATTTGCTGCGTCAACAGCTCCACTTCACAACAAGCGTAGGACTAAAAGGTGTTGTTTCCATTTTCATCAGCAATTGATTCATTACTCCACTCACCAGCCGCAGGAGGAACAAACAGCCTGTCCCCAAGGCAGGGGGATGCGACCACCACCAAAGCACCCAGCTCAGCCAGCACGCTGCCCAGCATAACCCGGCTGCTGCTCACACCGGGTGTGCTCAATAACATTTAATTAGCTGTAGAAATGCCTGCAGTGCAAGAAAGCCCCTGAGCGGGGGAGCCGGGTTCCGTTTCCAATGGGACTCCCGAGACAGAGACTTTTCCCGAGGACTCACGGCCGGCAGCATCCCCAACGAGGGCTGAGGCGGCGGGGCACAGCCCGGGGGAGGGTCGGGGTGACAGGCCGGGAGGGCCCGGCCCCGGGGCGAGGGGCGCTCCCGCTGTCCGGCCGGGGCTGGAGGATCCAGGAGTCCCGAGTCGGTCTCCCCTGAGGGAAACAAAGGGCGGTCGCTACCGTGGGGGCCCGGGGAAAGGAGCGGGACCTGCACCGGGGCGCGGGCGGCCCGGCCGCGGCACTTGCGGCGGGCCGGGCGGGCCGCCCTTACCTGTGGAAGGAGACGGCGCCGTGGCGCGCCTTGCCCTGCCGGTTAGAGCAGTTGGCGGCGGCGCAGCAGATCACCATCTCCGACCGCCGCCGCCGCCCTCGGCCGGCCGGGCCCGCCCCGGCCCCCGCCCCGGCCCCGGCCCCGCCGCGCCGCCGTACGGCAAGATGGCGGAGCCGGGTCACCCCGGCGCCCCTCGCCGGTGGGGAAGGGGTTTCTGTACGGCACAACATGGCGGCCGCCACATGGCCGCCGCCATTTTGGCCGGAGTGCAGCTGTACGGCGCGGGGCAGGTGGGGAAAGGGGGGGTTCGCTCCCGGCGCCTCTCGCTTGCCTGGTCGGCGCAGCTGGGCGTCCGCCTCCCGACGAGCCGCTCGGTCCGTGGCAGCCGAGCCCTGAAAGGCGTCTCCGAGTGGGGCGGGCATGGTGGAGGGGGTAACTCTCACGGGGAACGGAGGGGCGGGGCTGGGCCGGCTCCGTACAACACCATGGCGGCGCCCTTTTTTCACATCATTCCTAGGTATACGTGTCACAGGACCCGCCCGTCGGCGCTCTGCGCAAGGAGCGCAACGTTCACACTCCGCGCCACCTTCTAGCCCCAGCCCAGGCCCCACCGCCGGCCCGGTGCCGCCCCGCGCTCCGCTTTGCCGCTCCGTACGGCAACATGGCAGCTCCCGGCCCGCAGGCAGCAGCGCGTGGCGGCGCGCTGTGACGGAACCAACGACAGCCAATCAACGCGGGGGCCGGCGGCGAGCGGCGCTCCCATTGGCCGGGAGCGGCGCGTCGCGCCAGCAGCCGCGTAGGGCCGCGCCGGGCGTGAGAGTCGGCGGCGGCCGCAGCCTCGGCGGGGCCGCCATGGACGCAGGTGGGTCCCGGGCGGGCCCTGCCCGCGGCGCGGTGGCCGCGCTTCCCCTCGGGGCTCCCCGGCCCGGCTCAGCCCGGCCCGGCTGCCCCTCGAGGCCCGCGGCTCCCTGGCGCGGCCTCCCTTGCGGGCGGCGGGGAGGGCGCCGCTCTCCGCCCTGGGCACGGCCCTGGGAGCCGCGGCCCTCCGGGACCGGCCGCTCCCCGGTGGGGCGAAGGGGAAGGCGGTGGCTGCGGGGCCGCCGGGCGGCGAGTCCCCCCCTGCCCTCCCCAGCCCCGCTGCTGCCGTCGTTCCTCGAAAGCTCGGAGCTCTGCCCGAGCCGGGTCGGGTCTGCCTGGGGGGAACCGGAGCGGGAGCGGTGACAGGGCTGGAGTCGCTGTGCCCCGCTCCCCGTGAGGGCTCGAGGGGCGGGAAGGCAGCGTGGGGGTAAGAGAGGGACTTTGGAGGGGTGAGAAGGTGTCCTCGGGGGCTAAAAAGGCGGCTCAGCCACGCGTCACGCTCATAGAGGGCTCTAGCAAAGCTGCTCGTGGTAGAGATTTTGGTTTCCAGCGGGGTAAAGTAAAAATAAGTGTTTGGCGCTTGTGTTGGGACCCGCTTCCCTCCAGCCTGAGCGTAGTCGCGGCTCCCACCGCCTCGGCAGAGAGGAGTGTTGTTCCACAACAACAAACGCTTCCCTGGGCTCCTCCTCCGCATGGTCGGGCACGGGAGCCGTGTCCCCTGTCCCTCCGCAGGGCTCTCCTGGCTTGGTTCGGCCTTGGTGCCACTGTTGGTGTCGGCGTGGTCCAGCTGAGAGCGTCCCCGGCGCCAGTGTCACCCCTGAACCTGCACCTGATCCGGGTGATGTGTGTGCTTCCCCTTGGTGTGAGAGCAAAGGAAAGCTTTGCTGTGGTGGATGGTGGGGCTGGGTCTCCTCCATGAGAGGAGGAGGAGAAGGAGAATCTCTGGGCTCAAGCCCCTCCGTGTCCAGCCCTGCTCCCGAGATGGTCAGGGAGCTGACAGCAAAACTTGGAACTGTTTGCTCCAGGCCTTCAAGGAAGCACCATCCCTCAGTAGCCTGACTTTCCTCACTGTCTGTCTCTCGTTGGTGCTCGGATAATCAGGATTTGTCTTGTTTGAAAGAGGCTGGGGGAAAGAAAAGATTTAATCTTTCTTCTGCAAAGGGCAGAAGTAAGGGTTTGAGCTGTTTGGTGTTTTACTAAAGTGGTAAATTTCCCTTCTCTTCTTGACTATCTCTGAAATGTTCCATATCCAATTGTGTTCCTCCTGTGCCTTGGGTGAGGTACCTGTATCAGCTAAAGGGGAGATCATCCACCTCATTTCTGATCCTTAGTTGGATGCTAAAGGATTTGGGGAGGCACGAGAGCCTTTTCAGAGAAGGGAGAAGCCCCAGGAGCAGTTTGGGTAGGGAGCTGTGGCAAAGCCTGGCTTTCCTTCAGTGCCACGCTCCAAAGCTCAGCTTCTGTATTTTGTGTGAGGAGTTCTTCAGCATCAGACTGACCGTGGTGGTTGGTGCTGTGAAAATCACCTGCTGTGTTTCTGTTTGAGTCACCCAAGCCTTCACTTGTTGTTACTTGTTTCCCAGAGTTGATGGTGAAGCAAATGGCTTTGGCTGTGGTGTGGGGGGTGAAGTTAGCATCCCTCAGGGGCTGTCACTGGCCTGGCCTCCAGCACGTTTGCAAACTGACAGTGGCACTCAGGGGCTGCTCCCAGCGCCCAGCTGTGCCTCTGGGTGTGTTTGATACAAGCTGGGACAATGTTTTTATCTCCAGTGTTTCATTGTGCTGATTAAGGCTGTGAGAAAGGAGGGAAAATTTCACTTTCTACCCTAATCCTGTGTGTTTAGAGATGATGGAGCGTGTCTCTTGTGAGGAAAGGCTAGGAAAGCTGGGAGTGGTCACCTGGAGAGGAGAAGGCTCTGAGGACACCTCAGAGCCCCTTCCAGTGCCTGAAGGGGCTCCAGGAGAGCTGGAGAGGGACTGGGGACAAAGCATGGAGTGACAGCACACAGGGAATGGCTTCCCACTGCCACAGGGCAGGGAGGGATGGGATATTGGGAGGGAATTGTTCCCTGTGAGGGTGGTGAGGCGCTGGCACAGGGTGCCCAGAGAAGCTGTGGCTGCCCCTGGATCCCTGGAATTGTTCCAGGCCGGGCTGGACAGGGCTTGGAGCAGCCTGGTCTATTGGAAGGTGTCCCTGCCCATGGCAGAGGGTGGAATGAGATGAGCCTTAAGGTTCCTTCCAGGCCAAACCATCCTGGGATTCTGCTGTGGCGTGTACAAAGCTTTGCCTTTCCTGCTGAGGCTTTCTGGGATGAGGTGTTCTGCAGATCCCATGGGGCAGCAATCCAGGCAGCCTCCCCTCACTCCCAGTGTGTGCAAGGCTCCTGGAAAGCAAGGCTGCCTTTCTCAGGGTGAGCTGTGCAGGGCTGACACTCTGCTTTTTAACTCTAAAACCTTGGGAAGTTGAGCTGTTGTGTTTGATGTGCAGAGACTGCACATCCTTCTCTGCAGAAACTGCTGCTCCACTGTCCTGGATGCTCAGAGGTCGGTAATTAAAACAGACTGAGGGCTTTCTGAAGGTGAAGTTTTGGAACACTGCCTGAGAAATGTGCTGATCTCACCCAGCTTCTGCAGCTCTGAGAGGAGCAGCTTCAAACAGGATTTCTGCTTGGTGAATTTCCAGATGGATTTCTCTTCTTCATCTCTGGCTGGAAGAAGGAGAGAAAGGCTCCTGTGCAGTCTGTGATGTTTCTTTGTGCCCTGCCTGAATTGTTTGGGTCCCACTGGCTGGAATTTAGCCCATCTGGGCAATAGCACAATAGATGGACTTTGGAAAAGTGCTGGAACATATGAAGGTGGAGGCTTGTAAAGAAAACACTCAGTGACCTCAAGCCTTGTGGGGAGTTTACTGCTCCCATTAGAATGTCCTTGATACTAACTGGGAGCAACCTCTTGAATTTTCTTCCCTGTGAAGGGAAAACCTGCACTCCTGCATTTAGTAGTTGTGCCTTTTCAGCTATTGTCTCCCCAAATCCCAACATGAATGTCTGACCACCTCTTTGGGATGCACAGCTGGACACACAGAGCCTTGTACAGAGCCAGATGTTGGGCATCCAGCTGAAGGGCTGCAAGCCTGGAACTCTCCTCCCCAATGTGCTGTGTCATGACACATGTCCTGCATTCCCTGAACACGGGGCTGTCCCTGTCTGTGTGCTGACCCCTTCCTCTCTGAGCTTTGGTGAAAGGGGAAAGACTCCAGCAGCTCCTTTCCAGCTGCTGATCCTTGCTGTGAAGTGTCCAGTTGCAAATCCTGTCCTTGCTGAAGAGCTGGTGCCCTGCAAACTGTGCAGCTGCAGAGGTTGTGATATTTGAGCAGGTCAGGGAATGTTGCTGGGAAGGAGAAGGAGGGATTGTGGATAACTGGATGTTCCTGTGTGGTATCCTTGTTTCACTCATTTTCTTTAGGTTGTTTGAGACTTCTGACTGAGAGTTGGATACATGGAAGGCTTAGGAACTGACAAAGTAAAGCACAGAATATTCCTTGGAGCTTCAAAACCTTCCTGAGAACTTCAGCTTTTATGTTAAAATCATGTCAGTTACCTTTTCAAATCTGGACTTTTGCAAGTTTGGGTAGTAGATGGCAAAGAAATCCTTCATTTCCCTGCTGAAGTTTGTTAGAGGAGCAGACTGCAGCAGTAATTTGTTGGCACATTTCTGTGCAAGCAGAATTTTGTTTAGCTTGCTGAGGAGTCACATCATGGGGTGGCAGTGGGAACATGTGGCAATCCTAAAGGTGCCTGGGACAGTCTTAAAGACTAATTCACACAAAGATTGTGCTTTAAGTCTTGTGGGCTGGAATTAAGGCAGAGTCTGATTCAAAATTTGATGTAGGAGCCCGTTGTCATTTCTGCTGCTGGGGTTCCTGCTTGTTGATCTTAGTGGTGGTATCTGCTCAAGTGTTTTCTTGGACATTTGGAGTTGGAATTCCAGGTCAGGGAGCCCACATTAGAAGGCTGAACTACTTCAGGAGGCCAAAGTGTCTTATGTAACAGCAGGTTACTCTGGAGAAGCCAAAAGTGTCTGTCCCATGGAGAGGGGTGGCTCTGCAGAGAACTGGGCTGACAGGATCTTGTGGCTCCTTTGTCCTGCTTTGAACTCATCACATTACCACAGATTTTATTGCATTTGCTGTGAGAGATATTTTCAGTCAGTACTTTAACAGTTACAGAACAAGTCTGCCTTAACTCTGCTTTAAATTTTACAGGTACTTTGTTACAGGTTTGTCACCTTTAAAATCATGTGGTCTTTTCCAGAATTCCCAGACTACTTTAAAGTCTGTGTTTCCAAACACAGATCCAGTGGAGCACAGCTCATCCAGCTCCTCTGGTTTTTCCTCCCTGTTGTTTGTACCCTGTGCACAGCAGCTGAAGCTCTCCTGATCCAAGGGCAGCCTGGGCTGCTGGGTTGTTCTCTCACAGTCCTGGGAGGGGATGGATTTTTAGGCACTGATGGATGCCAGGCTGTGAAGGAAGTCAGTAAAAGAGACAAAAGTTTTGCCTGTCACCTTTGCATGAGCACATCTTAACAGCTTGTGTTCCTCACTCTGTGGGGTGACACCTGTAAAGACTTCTGCTGGGTTTGGTGCCTCTTGGGGAGGGACTGAGCAAGGTTTCGTTTCCACCTTAAGGTGATCTGTGTTTTGCATGTTCTTCCCTCAAAATTTGTGTTCTCTGCAAGAGGATTTGAACCGCTTTGCTGGATGGAAAAGAGGCCCTCAACATCAATGCTATAGCTGATGATGTGCATGATGCTGCCTGTTCTGGGAAATGGTGTAGCTGCCAGGTGAAGCTTTAGATGTTTTCTGCCCCAGGCAGAACCTGGAGCTGGCTTAACCTGGAAATCTTGCTGCTCTTCTGCCTGTGGAGCAGCCAGGAGCGAGCCAGGGCTGGGTCTGTGCCTCCCAGAGCTGAGTGCAGAGCACTGGCACCATTTCCTGCCAGCCCAGGGCCTTTGGGGGTGGCTGGGACTCCCTGGGCCACAGCAGCTCTGATTCTGCAGCTTTGTCTGGTTTTAAAAACAAAAGGAAAAGCTACCAAAGGTCTGTGATTTCTCCTTTCTCTTTCCAGCTACGCTTACCTACGACACCCTCAGGTTTGAGTATGAAGACTTCCCTGAGACCAAAGAACCTGTTTGGATCCTTGGCAGGAAATACAGTGTTTTTACAGGTATTTTCTGTGCACAGTGCAATGTTTTAAGGCTGTTTAAAATGTGTGCAAAGTTTAACAGGACTTTGTTAGTGTTGCACTTGGGTTTTAGCTGCCGTGCTTCTGTCTATGAGCTCAGGAATATTTTTGTGCAGGAAGTTACCATATGGGAGTTGTTGGGACATGTCATGAGGGCAGCACGGTGGAGGCAGGGGGCAGAATGATGGTTTGCTGCTTCATAATTTGCCTCTGGCCCTGGTGTCTTTGGGTTGATGGCAGCTATTTTGGGGGGCAAAGGAAGTACTTTGTGCACAGCAGTACTGCCCTGTTCCTCAACCAGCCTCTGCCTCTCTGGGCCTGCAGACTGTGAGGAGCGGAATCCCTTGAGAGGGTGGGTGGGAGGTGGGTTTAGCAGTGTTGGTGCCCCCCCTCATGTGTGTGCCTTTCCATGCTGAACACTTTGCAGAGAAGGAAGAGATCCTGCTGGATGTGACCTCTAGGCTTTGGTTCACCTACAGAAAGAACTTCCCTGCTATTGGTATGTACTGTGGGGGAGTCTAAAGGCATCCTGGAAATTATTACAATCCAGTTATCCCTAATAAAGCAGTCCCCACAAACATGGCATCATTTCCATTCATGAGAGTGTAAAATGTGCTTCATCTAATTGATTAGACAGACTTTTTGTTTATCTGATAAAGAGAATTCCTCATCTCCTTGGGTAGGAGGGATAGAAGTGGTTTTTAAAGGGACATAAGGAGGAGTTTGGGAAGTCTGCTCTTTTTTTAGGCAACATGGGAGGATTTTTGTACTTCATCACATCCTACATCAGTCTAGTGTGAAATATTGCTGAATGACGACTTGGGCTTGAAGTGGTTTAAGATGATGAAGCCTAGAGAATGCTACAGAAATTGCTGCCTTTGTGCACCTGCTGCAGGCTCTGTGTGGGGGTTTTGTTTGTCTAGGGGGAGTTATGTGCCTGCAGTGTCTGTCACACACAGGAGCTGTAGTGACACAGTAGTATTTCCCAGTGAGCTCAAAGGAGGATGTCTGAGTTCCTTCAGATACTCTGCATGGCCTCTTCTGGGGTTGGTGTTTGTGTGCTGGGTGCAAGGTGTACCAGAGGAGATCTAAGAGCAGGTAAATGGAATTCCCTGTTCTCCTGTCACTGTCATGCCCAGCAGTCAGTGGGAAAGGAACATGGCTCAGCTTTGGAAATGAGACTTCTTCCTAACTGGTCCTTCTGGCTTGTGCTGTTCTTTCCCTCATGGGAAGCTCTCTGCCTCACAAGCTCTGAGACATCTTTGATGCAGTTTAATCCCTTTAAATTCATGTTTGTGCACCATAGTTAAACATATGTTTGAGAACAAAGGGTTAGCTCATGTTTAACTGGCTCACAGACACAGTTTTGGTTTCCTTGTGAGTCATTAGAGGCTGTGGGGTGAAGACAGACCCCATTTTCTGAGTCATTTCCCATTTACACCATAGATAGGATCTGCAAGTCATATACAGTAAACCTTTTCCAGTATTTTTTCTCCCAGGCATCCCTGTTATTGTTCATCCCTTCCCTCTGTGCTACCCCACTTAATCAGTGTAAGGCTTAGGGAACTGTCTAATGCTAATTTTGTACAGCATTATCACTTTGGAATTTATACATGTTATGAATTACTGGTGAAATTGTAGAGGACAACTGGTGACCATTGAGAAGCTGATTAAATAGTCCTCCAGGTGATTTTTCTCCCTCTTGGTTTAGGACCAAAAGAAGAAAGCAGCATTACAAAGACTTGCAGAAGCTGTGCCCAGGCACAGATTACCTGCTGTGATCACACTGAACATTTGATCTCTGTTATTTGTACTAACAGCTGGAGCTGGAGTAGAGGAGCAGCAGTTTCCTTTGGAAGGTCTGTCAGGGAAATGCTTTCAGCCTCGTGTCCTTTGTCTTAGATTTTCCAGCACGAGCTGATATCCAGCTTTCTCCAACAATATGTAGGATGTGTCTTTTTTTCTCTGCTTGAGTAGGTTTTTTTTGGCTCACTTCAAAATGTTATTTGTAGCCACTTCTGATGTGGGAATTCCCTGGGACTGGTTTGTTCTGCATGGTGAATTGCCTTCTCAAGATGAGGATTACAAGAGTCATCTTTAACAAACACCTTCATGGAGGAATGTCAGAATTGGGTTGAGAGTCTGCAGCCAGGCTCAAGGGCTGTTGTTCTCCTGAGAAATTCAGCTCTCTCTTGGGCTGTTTGGATTTCCCTTGGGATTTTTTCCCCTTTCAGTTAGTGTTAGAGGAGTTTATTTATTTGTTTTTAAAGGGTGCCACTAAGTTACTCATCAATAACCACATTTTTTGCTCTCAGCCTTGGGTGTGTGAGCTAAGCTAGTCCTCATTCCCTGCCTCATTTCTTGGTGAGCCTGCTGCCCATTCATTCTCCTCCCTCTTGGCTCTGTCTCAGCATTCACCCCCTGTTTATTTTCTGTCCTTGTTTCCAGGAGGAACAGGTCCCACCTCTGACACGGGCTGGGGCTGCATGCTGCGCTGTGGCCAGATGATCTTTGCTCAGGCCTTGGTCTGCAGGCATTTGGGAAGAGGTAAACCAGTGCACAGCCCACACTGACTTCCAGGGCCATGTGCTCCCAGGAGTGCAGCGCTTGGAAGAACAGAGATAACAAAGACACAGCTGGGAATTGCTGAGGGTTCTGTAACTTTTTTCTTCACTCTTCTCAAGTTCAGGGCTGTTGAGAGAATAGTCTACTTGGAACTCTCTGGGGATATTTGTATTTTCTGATTTTATGTTTGTTTATTTGCTTTTCTATGGGCGATGGTATCTTACCACAGCTGTAAGAATGTTTTCTGTTATTTTAAAATTACCCTTTACTGTTGGGAATGCCTCAGATGCTTAGTAATAATATGACAACGTGAAAATTGAGTTGGTCAATACACAGGAAGAGAATTGCAGCTTGCAGCCTCTGGTTGCTAATAAGTACCATGTTTATTTCATGTATCCCTTGTCTGTCCTAGACTGGAGGTGGATAAAAGGGAAGAGGCAGATGGATAATTACTTCAACGTTCTTAATGCCTTCATTGACAAAAAAGACAGCTACTACTCCATTCACCAGATAGGTAAGAAGAAAGAAATGCTCAGATGTAGCAAAAAGGCTCTCAACTTGATACAAACTTCCCTGAAAAATCAGAGGAGCAGCCTGTTCCAGTGTTTCCAGAGCTCAGGTCATAGGGGTGGTCTAGTGATCAAAGCTTCTTCTGGTGCAACACTGCCCCTTGAACGTCTGTGCTGCTGCACCTTAGAGAAAGGATTTGCTCTGCAGTCCTTCAGGATGATCTTCTCACCCCCACAAAACACTAAATACTGCTGATTCAATAAAGTTTCCAAGTGAGAACTCTTCCCTATTAAATACAAGCCTGATTAGGAAGGGGTGCAGTGTGGGTGAAGTTATTGACTGTGTTGTTCTGGTTTTTTATTGTGCTGCAGCCCAGATGGGAGTCGGGGAGGGAAAATCCATAGGCCAGTGGTACGGCCCGAACACGGTCGCACAGGTGCTCAAGTAAGTGCTGCCCTTTCCTTTTCTCTGTTCAGTCAGGGGCTCTTGGTGTTTGGCACCTTCTGCCTTTAATAACACCCTCCCTCCTCTCACATTCTCCCCTCACATCAGTAGATGAGCAGGCAGCTCCCTGGAATAGGCTGGAATTGCCTAACAGCAGCTTTCCCAGGTCAAAGCACATTTCACACCTAACTGATAACACCAGTCTCTCCTAATCCAGTTTCTCCTTTCTGATACACCACCATCTTTGCCTTGTAGTTGTATTAATCCTTCATTACTTATTTGTTTTTAATTTTCCTCTAGAAAACTTGCAACTTTTGATACGTGGAGTTCCCTGGCAGTACACATAGCCATGGACAACACAGTGGTGATGGAAGAAATCCGTAAGTGTCACACAGAGCTAGAATGTGGTTGGTATATCCTGGGCAGCAAGAGCCCACAAAAAAGCTGGAGAGCACAACAAGCATAAAGTACATGTTCTGTCTTTGAGAAATTGTTCCTGTGAGGGTGGTGAGGTCCTGGCAAAGTTGCCCAGAGAAGCTGTGGCTGCCCCATCCCTGGAAGTGTCCAAGGCCAGGCTGGAATGGGCTTAGACTTCCCTGGGATAGTGGAAGGTGTCCCTGCCTGGATGAGCTTTAAGGTCCCTTCCAACACTCATGATATGTGAAAGCTGTGTCCAGGTGTGCTAAAACAAGGTGAGAATTGCTGTTTTAGGGCAAGGAAGGGCCTTGTTTGACTTCCATTTCATCTGGTGATGCCTCTGGATCTGGAGAGAAGGTTTGTTGACCTTCAGACAGCATATGGGAGCTGCTTGGTAGGCAGTGTCAGGCTTGTTTATGGCCACAAGGAGCAAGCAGTAAATGGCTGTCACATAATTGGTAAGGGGGGTTCTGCTGTTGGACAGAATAAGAAAGCCAGAACAGATCTGAAGAGGAAAAGGGCAAAATTGGCAGGGGGGGAGGATAAGAAGGGAATCCACCACTCTCATCATTTTAAGGAATATTCACTGGTGGTTTCTTCTTTTTTCCTTCTTTGTTTGTTTTTTGGGGCATCCTGCCCCCAGGCTGGCTTTGGAGGCTGAGCAGCTCTTCTTGCCCATCCTGAGCCTGCCTGCTCTGGCTGCAGCACTGCAGTAACCAAAGCTACAAAGCTGAGCCACCTGCACTGGGTGCTGCAGCCCTGCATGGTCCTGGCCTCAGCAGCCTTCCCATGGCTTGCTTCAGGCTAATTCCTGAGGCAGTGAGCCCACCCAACACAAACCTAGCAGTGTTTCTGCCAGGGCAGTGCTCTCAAACAGCTGATGTAGGGTTACAGCTGAGGTGGTGGCAGGCACCATTTAGGCTGGCTTGGCTGCCACAGGCCAGGATCAATAGCCAGGCAATTTTTGCCTGGAGTACAGGACAGTCACTTTGTAAAGTCACATCTCTTGTCAGGTAGGCTCAGTTGGGCCTGGCAGAGAAGTGTGTGCCCAGCCTCAGCTGAAGGCGTGTGCTGGTGCCCTTACCTTAAACAAAGGCCAGTTTTAAAACAGAAATATCTTTCATCTTCAGCCTGCAGATATCACTTCTAGAGCTGAAGAATGCTGGCTACAAGGCTCAGGTGTGCTGCAGGCTCCGGCTGTTGAGCACTGATGCTGCTTCAAGTGACATGTCCATACAACTTGTCATGGGCAGGGGTGTGTGTGCTTGTTTTCGTCAAATGTGGATCATAATGTACCTGGTCAGAACCTGAAAGTCACTGTGAGAGTGGTTCTGATGTGTTACATGTCTGTAGGTTTGTGTTTGATACCTTGTGCCCCAAACATCGTGGATAAAAGTAATGTTGTTTCAGACATCTGTTAATTCTGTCACTGATAGGGTTCAGCCAAAGGTTCACAGGAAATGCCTTTTGTTACAGCAGTGAAGAAACATAAATCTTTATCCATGAGAAAGGACATCTCAGCTAGACCTGAGATGGAGGAGAATCACAAAGGTGGTGAAAATCCAAGGCAGCTGAAGCCAGTACCTGCCAGCAGGAGAGGTGTCATGTCAGATCTGTTGGAATATGTTTGCAGTAAATGATTTGGATCCAGCTGGGAAGCTTTAGGTAGGTTCTGCTCTGCTGTGGCACCACAGAACTGCAAAGCCTGCCAGATAGCAAGGTAAATTTAGCCTGTGCCAAGCTCTCTGCTGCTTAAACTGCAGGTAAATGTGTTCATCCATAGTGCAGGATTGCCTGATGAGGAGACCTGCAGTGACACTCCATTCAGCAACCTCCCTGGCTTGGCAGCTGATTTCACATCATCTGGACAGGCAGGTTACTGCAACAAAAACCTGATGTAGCAGGAGAAATGGCTACAAATAATGGCTTTGAGTTTCCTCAGAACCTCTGGTAACCATGTCTGTGCATTTCTGGCTTTGAGTTTCCTCAGAACCTCTGGTAACCATGTCTGTGCATGAAATGCACACATACACCTTCTCCCTTCCTGAGGAACAGTACAGGGAGGAACTGCAAACATCTGTGCAGGTTGTCTCTCCTTCTGAGGCTTTAGATCAAAGTCCTATTTCTTCTAAATTTGAGTGTAATATTGTCCTCATTCAGCTGGGTTTGAAGTTGTCAGAAGTGAACAAATGCCCAGCTGAAATGGCAAGTGGCTGGTGATTAAGGTGTTTGTTTACATCACATCCTACCTGCTAGAGTGTCCTGGCATTCAGTTTGAGCTGGGAATAAATTAAATGAGCCTCTGGCATTCTGTCCAACTGCCTTGGCTTCATGATTCTTTAATCATGCTGTGGGTTTCTTTGGGGTTTGGGTTGGGTTTGGTTTTTTTTTCCCACACACCCAGCAAGTAATTAAATTGGCCAGTGAGACAGGTAGGCTTGGAGTTCTTTCTGGACCAGAATTTACATAACCTGGGTACATTACAGCCTGGCTGTGTGTCTGTCAAGCCTTTAGGATGAGGATGCACAGTGCTTATGTCATGTGTATGCCCTGAGGGGTTCTGCTGCCCCATATCTTAGAGGCAGAGCTCATGCTGAAAATGCAGAGTTTAATGACCATACTGCTTTAGGTCTGTAAAGTAGCTTGTGAATGATCTCCAAGAAAATTTATGAAGCTTTTTGTGACCTTTAGGAAAGTTATAACTACTGTAGACAGATGTTTGTATCCTGCTGCAGCACCTAACACAGGAAATATTCCCCTGTTATTAACTCATAATGCTGTCCTCACTCAGTTCATTCATGAACTCCTCTGGAGCTGAACACTCCAGAACTTTCCTCTTTCTGGCTACAAGCTTTGTGAATCCAGGACAGTTGTCTGACCTGCTAATCAACCCCTCCAGCTTTGTTGGCTCAGGTGGTTGCTCAGAAGAATTTGCATTCTGGAAGAATTTGCATTTTCACTGCCCAGCAGTCGGTAGGTGTGAGTACAAGCTGCTGTGGCTTGGTGTGAGCTCAGCACACCTCACACAGCCCCAGCACTCAACCTCTTCAAGCTCCTCTTGGGTTTAAATACTGTAGGTTTCTGGTAAAGAGCAGTTCTTGACCAGAGGAGTGGCTGAAGGTCTGGGAACAGAGCCCTGATGCTTTGTGCTGCTGTTCCCTTTCCGTAGGGAGGCTGTGCCAGTCCAATGTGCCATGTGCTGGAGCTGCAGCATGCCCTGCCCTGGAGTCAGATGTGCTCTACAATGGGTGCCCAGAGGACCTGGGGCTCAGAGGGAGGCTCCCCCTGTGGAAACCACTGGTGCTGCTGATACCTCTGCGCCTCGGGCTCACAGAGATCAATGAAGCCTACATTGAAACACTAAAGGTAGGGAATCTGGAGCTGAATTCCTGCAGGGGGGATGCTAAAGGATCCTGCTGTGAATTAAGGAATTGCTCAGAAGTTATTGCAAAAGCAAAATGTGTTCAGGGACAGTCCTTGTCAGAGGTCAGGATACAGGTTCTTGCAAGCTGTAGTCAGGAAAATGGAGGGGCTTGAGGGGTTGGGCCTTTTCTGGTTGGGTTGGTTTGTTTTTTCTTTCAAGAATCTTACTTCACAGCTTAGATCTCAGCCTCTCTTTGTGTGCAGATGGTATCAACCTGCTGAAGCCTTTTTCAGCACAGCTATACCCTGCTTGGTGGTAGCCTGAGTGCTAATTAATACAGTGTTGCACACTCCCTGATGCTGAAATTTGTGCTGCAGACTGAGGCCAAGAGCTGTCAGGTGGTTGCAAGTTGGAAGCTGCAGAATTTAGGGTGTACACAAGACAGGGAACACAATGCTAGCAAGCTCTGAGCTTGGGTAAGAGACCTCCAGACTCAGATTTTGTGGGATGTTACTTCCCTTAACTCAGTAGATCATGCTTGGCTGCTCCAGGTGGATAAGGAACTTAAACTGTTTCCTGAATGAATGTTCCCTCCTGAGAGCACTGTTGCAACCTGATGACAGCTCTAGGGATCTTGCCACTGATTGCAGCAGGGCCAAGTCCTAGAGCAGTGCAGCTTCTTTCATTTGGTTCACCTGTCTACCCCTGTCAGCAGTTAAAAGTGGTTTTAAGCTGCTTCCACATTCCTAAAAAGCCCTGTGTTGCAGCCTGATGGAGATTTTCTCCAGAAATGGCTGGTTTTGCTGCTAGAGTTGCTGATTTTCCATGTCCCTGTCCATCTTTCCCACTGCATTTTTTGGATGTTTGCCTTTGTTGCCACCTGCTGTTTCACTGTCTGTCAGCTGTGTGTTTTCTGTGTTGCTTTTCCAGCACTGCTTCATGATGCCACAGTCCCTGGGAGTGATCGGAGGGAAGCCAAACAGTGCTCACTACTTCATTGGCTATGTAGGTGAGTGCCCAGAGGACTGCAAAGACTGTCCAAAGAATCTCCCCCTGGCTAAAAAATGCTTGTGGGGTGGCACAGCTCTCCTGCTTAGCCTGTGGTGCATGCTGCAGGTTCTCCTTTCCTGCTGTGGGCTGAGTGATGTAGATTTGAACAGTGGCCATAAACTTCCACTGCATAACATGAAATCTGGTCTGTGGAGTGCTTAGAGCCTGCTTCCTGCATTCAGAGCTGACCTCCCTCTGCAGCTTGGCTGGATTTAACTGTTCTTTAGGTGTTCCTCAAACCCTACAAACTCCTGTTACTCTCCTCCTTCCTTCTGGTTTCCTGTCTGCCAGAGACCTCAGGTTATTTGTGCTTTAGATTTCTGGGGTCTTATTTGAGCTCACCCAGGAAGGGATGAGCAGGAACAATACCCCAAATAGTGCCAGTGTCTCAGTGGAGTGGCCACTGTGGTTGTGCTGGCAGCTGTGCCTGGCTGAGAAGCATTTGGGGAAGTGACTGAAAGCAAGGTATCCCTGGAATGTGAATTCCTCTGTGTGGTGCTGAGAGCCGGCTCTGCCATTGCTCCTCCTCCTCCTCCTGTATCTCAGCTCTCCTCAGCCTGTGGCATGCTGTTGATGTGTCCTTGCCTTGTGGGCAGGTGAGGAGCTCATTTACCTGGACCCCCACACCACGCAGCCGGCGGTGGAGCCCGGTGACAGCGGCTGCCTCCCCGACGAGAGCTTCCACTGCCAGCACCCCCCGTGCAGGATGAGCATCGCCGAGCTCGACCCCTCCATCGCCGTGGTGGGTCCTGCTCCTCCTGCTCCCCAGGGCTGGGCATGGGCTGGGTGCTCTGTGCTGCTGTGCTCTGGGTTGTGGTGACACTGGTAAAGCAGCTCCTCACACAGAGTGGCTTGTGCCAGGGAAGTCCTCCTGTGGTCACCAGTTGTTGTGGTGTTGGTGTGAGGGTCCCCAGGATGAGGTGAGAGATGAGAATTGACTGCCAAGTTCTTAGAAGGCTGATTTATTATTTAAGATATTATATATTTAAGATAATATATATTTAAGATATTCTATTATTTAAGATATTACATTATTTAAGATATTCTATTATATTAAAAGAAAATTAGATACTAAAACTATACTAAAGAAAGAGAAAAGAGACATCAGAAGGCTGGAAAAGAATGAATAATAAAAACCCGTGACTGACCAGAGTCCTGACACAGCTGGACTGGGAATGGTCATTAAGTTAAAAGAATTCACATGGAACCAATCAAAGATGCACCTGTTGGTAAGCAACCTCCAAACCACATCCCAAGCAATCAGATAATTATTGTTTGCATTTATTTTTTGAGGATTCTCAGCTTCTCAGGAGAAAAATCCTGGTGAAGGGATTTTTCATAAAATATGACAGTGACATCCCCGTTGCATGGCAGTTAAATACCATTCCTCATGGAGCAGTGTCATTCTCTGGGGTTTAGTCTGGGCTTTGATTCCAGCCTTTTGATGGGCAGATCTGATTCCATTCTTGAATCCATAGGATGAGGCACCATGGCTTGGTTTCTGTTGAACCTGAGATGCCTGCCCTTTGTTTCCTTTGTTCCTCCTGGTTTTCCTTCTGCAGTAAAGAAAATATTGATGATTCCAGCACTTGGATAACCACTCACATCAAGCCTTTGTGGAGTGTTCAGTTTAACAGGGCAGAGTGAAGCACATTTTTAAAGGAAGGCAGTCAGGAGTAGTAACTGCTCCCAATCCTGATCATGGTACTTGGTGTTAACACAGGGCTTTAAGTCTGAAATGATCAATCTAAAATAGAGAAAGATAAAGTCTTTTTCTTCTTCTTTTTTTTTTTCAGGGCTTTTTCTGCAACACAGAGGCAGATTTTAATGACTGGTGCCAGCAAATCAAAAAGGTTTGTGTTTCTAGATCTGGTCAGGCATTGGAACATGCTGCCCAGGGAAGTGGTGAAGTCCCCATCCCAGGAAATGTTCAAAAGGCATGTGGATGTGACTTGGGGACATGGTTTAGTGATATTGGCAGTGCTGGGAGAATGGTTGGACTTGAAGATCTTGGAGTTATTGTCCAGTTTCCCTCTCTCTCCCTCTCTCTGATTCTCTGTCCCTGGGAAAGGAACATCAGGTATTGTTTTGTTTCCAGCCATTGCATAGAGACCATGTAGCAGCAGCATGACCCCATTTTAAGCATATTAAAACAGTTGATAAACTACCAAAAGGAGCATAGCTCTGAAATCCTTTTGATGATGTGATTCAAAAGCTTTGAAAACCATTTCCCCAGCTAGAGTGAAGTGCCAAGAGAGGATTGTTACCCCAGCACTGCAGAGCTGTGGTTCTCATGGCTGTGCTGTGTCTCCACAGCTGTCCCTGGTCAGAGGAGCGCTGCCCATGTTTGAGCTGGTGGAACGCCAGCCCTCCCACTTCTCCAACCCCGACGTCCTGAATCTCACACCAGGTGAGGCCACCAGGGAGGGACAGCTGAGGGTGAGCCCCTCCCTCTGGCTTTCTGCAAATCATGTGGAATTACATGATGATTTCTGGTATGTTCCTGTTCCCACTGGAATTTAACCTGGAGTTCTTGGGTCAGTTGATGTCATTCTTCAGCTTTCAGCTAGAGGTTTGCAGATCCCACAGTGTCTCAGAATGGTTTTTAGAATAATCTGTGAATTATTCTAAAAATAATTCACTGAGCAGAAGAAAAAACAAGCTCACAGGCTGTCATGGCAGTGTGACTCTGTGGTTTCTGAGGAGATGTTTGGAGAAATCAAAAGTGTCCAGTGAAAAGGCTGAAAACTGAGTTTGTAGGTAATGAAAATACTCTAAGACAGGGCTGGTCACACTTAGTTCCAGCATAAGGCACTCCCTCCTTCTTGGCATGTACCATTACCAGTGGGAAAAAGGACAAGTGCTGGGCCCTAACCTTGCCTGTCAGGCTCTGCTTATCACATTAATGACATGAGCAAACATTGCAGGAGATAAAGCCATTGGCTGCATCTGCCAAGAGCAGTGAGTGTGTGGGCAAACCTATCCTATCACCAGGCATGGGGAGGCCTCCTGGCAACCTGCACCCTGCACTTGTGGTATCTCTCTCTCCCCCTTTCTCTGTTCTCCTTCCTTAAAAGCTTTCATTATCACACTGTCCTTTGCTGTTAAGCATGCTCAATTCCCTTAAACTGTCAGTTGATCCTTGCTTGTCTTAAATTGTCCCTAATGTCTTTCCTACTCTTAAAAATGTTTTTTAATGGATTACTTGTCCTTCTCTCTTTTCCCTGGCTTGTAGAGCCTCTCCCATCTGCCAAGGCCATTAATTTCTGTTAGTCCTGTCTCTCACTAGAAGGAGTAATTGAACTTTGAGCCCCTTTCAGGGCCTAAAGGGGTTCCAAGAAAGCTGAAGAGGATACACAGTGACAGGACAAGTGGGAATGGCTTCCCACTGCCAGAGAGCAGGGATAGATGGGATATTGAGAAGGAATTCCTCCCTGTGAGGGTGCTGAAGCCCTGGCACAGAGAAGCTGTGGCTGCCCCTGGATCCCTGGAAGTGTCAAAGGCCAGGTTGGACAGGGTTTGGAGCAACCTGGAATAGTGGAAGTTGTCCCTGCTCATGGCAGGGGGGCAGGAGTGGATGATCTTTAAGGTCCCCTCCAACCCAAACCATTCTGGGATTCTGTAACTGTCCAGCCTGAACTAATAAAGGTTTCTCCTTCCCCCTGGGCTAAAGTTGCTTTAAGTGTGAGCTCCTTCTGCATCATATAGTTGGAAGGGTGGAGAGGTGGGATCAACTAACATTACTTTTCCTCACAAAGTATTTGTGCTAATTGCTTTTAGGAGAGTGCACATTGTAATTACATATCCTAACAGTTGCACCAAAACCAACTATAGCAGAAATGATTCTCTAACATATAGGGGTAAATGTGTCTCTTAACTGGGACAGAAATCTTCATGGGTATTGGTCCAGACCTGGCAAGTTCTCCTGTTCTGAGCCTCTTCAGGCAGAACAATCTCCTGCCAATGCAGAGCTGGGGCACAGGAAGGTTGTATAAAACAATGGCAGCAGAAATGTGTTTGGATCTGTGAAACATGACGTGCTTCTGTGCTCCATATAATTCTCTCCAGGGCATTTTCCATACCACTGACATGTTCTTATCCTCCTCAGAGCCTTCACTTGGGTTTTGTCACTGAGTTTTAGAACTTGTAGGCACTTGGCACTCAAACTGTGATGCCCTCCAGCTGCTGGTCTCACTGACAGTCACAGCATCCCACTGAGGCAGAGCTTTCTTCTCTTCCAGACTCCTCTGATGCCGACAGATTGGAAAGGTTCTTTGATTCGGAAGATGAAGACTTTGAAATCCTGTCCCTTTGAAAACAAATAGGAAACTGACTCTGCAAATTTGTGTATGTGTGGGGAGAAGGGGGGAGGGAAGCTCCTTCGAGAGCCTGGGGCTACCGGTTTTCATAGGCGCTTGCTGCCATCCCTGCCTCCCGTCCATCCCAGCATTCCGTGCAGCCTCGGAGCGGTGTCTGCGGTGGGATGAAGAACCCAGAGGGTGTTCCAGCCTTACTGGCTGCAGTTGCAATTGCTCAGCAGCAAACAGCTGCTGGAAGTGGATGCAGTGGTGCTTAGGAGTTCAAAGCCTATCTGTTAAATCAGCAGGTCAGCTGCGCCTTCCGGGGGAGGCACGGAAATCGTTACAGAGCGCTGAATCCTCCCATGGGGACTCCCCTCTGAAGCTTAAGTAGAGCCCACCCATCATTTAGCAGGAGAAAGGTCCAGTCAATGCCTTTAGCAGCTTCCCTTCTCACTGGCCAACCTGGACTGCAGCTCACAATGCCAGGGAACAGCAGCCATGTCCCACAGACAGCTGTGAAGCCTCCGGAGCGCAGGTCCCTACGGTACAACTCCTGTTCATGCTCTGCAGGACACTCAGCACTACCTCTCCTGTCCACAACCTATAGAAAGGGAATTGAGGGAACTTCTAAGTGACTGGGAATCCAAATAAGTGAAGTGTGGAGCAGTGCTGTGCTGCTGGGGAGCATCTCAATCCCAGTTTAAATAACAGAAGGAATGGAAGAGTAGAAAATGCGTGTGTTGCTCAGTGAGTCAGTCCATGTTCTTCTACAATGGAATAGTCTCTACTGCAAGTACCTTCAGGAAAGCTGCTTTGAACAGAAAACTGAATTCCACAGCCCTGGAAAAAAAAAAGAGTCCAGAGCTGGGAGAGCTGAAACAAGGCAGCAGAGATCTGCCAGGCATGTTCCAGGCTTCTTCTGCCTGTCCACCAGTGTGCTGGCATGGTGACTAGGGAGTGATGTCCTAAAACCCAAGCTGTAAAACCTCTTGAGGTGCCCTGGGTGGGTTGGTCAGCACTTCCTGCAGCTCCTCCTGTCAGATATTCCCTTTCCAAAGCAGAAGAGGTGCCTGAAGGTCGAGTAGGTTTCTGAGCTGTGTTGCTGCCTTGCCTCTGCCAGCTCCCCTCCCTGTGGAGTATGCCCAGAGGTGCTGTAGGAGCTAACCTGGAGAAACCCCTGTCAGGTGACCATCCCAGGAAGGGCAGAGTGCCTTGAGAAGGTCCAAATATACTGGAAATTTTAGCTACTTTAGGCTGGTAGATCTGCCTGGGGCCCTTCTCCACAGAGAGAAAGGTAGACTGTGGAGGAGAGCTGTCTCATGCACACTGCTAGGAAAGTGCTGCCATGGTTTCCTTGGTGTGTGCTGCACACTTCAACCCTGTTTACAAGGCTTTGGTTTGTGCATTCAGGTTTGGAACCTGTCAGATGATGGTGGTGTGCCCAAGGGTGGTGCCACCAGGCTAGAAATGACCTGTTTCCCCTGTGACTGACCTACTGATGCTCTGTCCCTGTGATACCCGAAAGCAGAGGTTTGAACTGGGAACCACAATGCTTCTGTCACTAAATTATTATTTGCTGCTTTCTGCCTGCTTCTCCTCTTCTCTCTTATAGTCAGGGGAAGAGGCAGCAGAGGAAGTGGGGCTGTGCTCCATTCATCTGCTTTCAATTTCTATCTGAATAAACAGATGTAAAATCTTTGCCTGTCCTGATGTCCTTGCACACGTTGAAGGCACTGTGGGTAGTATGGAGTACACCAGGCAAGTCCAGTGTGTACAGGGCTCCAAGGGAGCTGGAGAAGGACTTTGGACAAGGGGGAATGGCTTCCTACTGCCATAGGGCAGGGTTAGATGGGATATTGGGAAGATATTTTTCACTCAGAGGGTGGGAAGGCCTTGGCACAGGTTGCCCCGAGCAGCTGTGGCTGCCCCATCCTTGAAGTGTCCAAGGCCAGCTTGGACAGAGCTTGAAGCAATCTGGTCTAGTGGAAGGTGTCCCTGACCAGGGAAAAAGCTGATCCTTAAGATCCCTTTTCAGCCCAAATCAGTCTGTGATTCTACTGTTAATTTCACGTTCACGGTTGTATTTTAAGGACAGCTCTGCCAGACAAGATTTTATCTGAGTGTTAACATAACCCCAACAGCAGAGCTAAGCTCAGCTCTCTTAGATCTTTAACAGGCATTTCTGGCTGTTCAGTGTGTTGCCTTGTCCCAGTGTTACTGTCAGGGCCTGATGCAGCTTTGCAGGGGCTCACCTCCTTCACCAGGCGTGTCTGGCTGCCAAGTGCTGGGCAGCTGTGCGGGGAAGCTGTTGCCATTGTAGCTGATACTTATATTAGCAACGTTGTTTGAAATATTTAGCTTCCTCTCCCTGCTCCTGAATCAATCTGCCTCTCTCTGAGTTAGAGAGGATTTAGTCTGTGGAGATCAGAGCAGTCCACCCCGCTGGAAGGTGAGTCAAACATCCAGCAGAGAGACCTGAACTCCCCTGGCCATGCCCATCTCTGAGTGTCCCTTGGAAATTATTAACATTGCAGTTTGTTTTGGTGATTTAGGTGATTCACAGCTGGTCTGCTTTCAAACTGCACTGAGGTGTGTGCAGGAGCCACAAGTGACTGTTCCTTTCATCTTGGCCAATCTAAAATAATTTATGTGCCACTTGTCCTCCAGACTGGACTTGCTATGAGCTCATCCATCTATTTCAGGTTCTTACCTGCTCACAGCTGGGGAGAAGGCTTGAATTCACCTCTCCCTTTTTTTCCATAGCTCTAGCAAACAGTTTTCCTTGGGTTTAGTGCCTGAACTGCAGCACTTTCACCTCCCATGTATCCTTCTAGAAGATAAATGATCATACTGAAAAAAATGCCCTGTGCCAAATGCTTAAAAGAGTAATTTATTAGCAAATCCTCTACAAACCAGTTTGAGCATGGTGGGGGGATGCATTTCTAGAGAGGATGAATGATCAGAAACGTGGCAGTTCCCTAAAAATGGGAACTGTCTGTGTCCAGGGATGGCTTGGGCTCCACACCCACATCTGCACTCCAGGACTGGAGCTGGAACAGGAGCTTGGGAGAGGGAGGTTTTGACAAGGAATTTGATACACACTCATGGCATGCTCATTTAAAAAATGCAGAAGGGACTCTGCAGGCTGGAAGGGAGGAGCAGAAAATAACAAGGACATCAGCAGCATGTTGGACCCAAAAGAATACACAGGATCTAAGCTGCTGGCATGTCACAGTCATCCAAGTGCAGAAGATACAAAAAGTGACCTTTCCATTATTCTTTTAGACCTGTATGAAGTTTCATTTCCAGAGTTCTCCCAGAGGTTTATTCTGAACCTCCTGCATAGTTTCCTTTGCAATGGATTTGATTTCTCTGTGCAAGTCTTCAATGCTCTTTGAAGCATCCACCGTCTGTTTCCAAGACAACAAAAATACAGGACAGATAACAGAGAACACAGAAATGAGAAAAACCTTGCTGTTAACATCTGCTTACCCCCCATTACTCAATATGTTATTCTTCCTGAGTAGTGAAATGAGCTAATTACACCTCCTCTCTGCAGTTTCTGGAGTGCATTTGGGAGAAAACAAATTATGGAGGAATAGACATTTAAGAAGTGAGAGTGGGTGAAGGTAAACAAAGGAGCTGCTGCTGCTGCATGTTTTTTGGTGGCAGTGTGTGGGGTGTGTGACAGAGGCAGGTAAGCTGGGGATTCATCCCAGGTGCACCAAGAGCTGACCAGGGTCTCCTGGAACAGGGAAGTTCTCCTGCCACATCTCACAGTGCCCTTGGCTGGTCCCCAACGTGTCCCACTGAGCAAAGTGGGAGGGGGCAGCACAGGGATGTGACAGGCAAAATTTGGGAGCTCTCACTAGAGACCCCCAGTCCATGACAAACCAGTAAGAGTTAATTCCTCACCTTCCAGTTCAGGGTTTTGTCCTCCATGAGGCAATAGAAGCACTGAAGAACTTTCTCTTGGAAAGAGCTGGTCTCATAACGTTCCTGTCCAAAGTTGCCTCGTTCTGCTGCTGCTTCTGGGTTTAACTGGAGGAACAGGATCAGGTCTGGCTTTGGGAGCCCAACATCAGGCTGTTTGCACCAGTCCAGGCCAAAGTTCTGCCCCAAGCAAGGACAAGAGAGTGTGAGGTGAGACACACACAAGGACAGGACAGCAGCAGGTTGGCTGGAGAGTGAGGTGGGGAAGGAACAGCCAAGGATGGCAGGAATTGCAACCCAAAACACTCAGCACAGGCCATGAACTGCACAGGTCATGTGGGAATTCAGCTTATTTGGGGCTGAGCAGGTTTTGTCAGGTGTTCAGCACCTCCTGTGCTTATTTAAGTTGAAGAGAGTGAAAGTTTTTCATGCCTCTGCTGCAGATCCCATCTGAGCTCTACCAAGGCAAATTCTGAGCCTCTACACAGCCATTATCACTCCAAAAAACTTGCTCAGTCCAGAAGAAAGCTGCTCCCAAACACCAAGACCACACAGCTGCAATGCAGATCTCTCTGAAGGAGGCTCCTTCCCAATACTCATCTGCCCAGAATTTCAGCCCAGACACAACAGATGCAGTTTTCCAGCTTTTGCATTTTGCTGACAGGTCTGAAGAGTTTCACCAGGGCATCCATGAATGAATCCATGATGTTGGTGAGACTACAGAGTCCACTTACTGCTCATCCACATCTTAAATCCCTCTAAGAGGAGCTGGCACATCTGCCCCTCCAGTTTCTCCCCAGATGTTCTGTATCCTGGTAATCTGGCTATTTTTGGGATGTATTTTTGCAGTGGGTTTTTCAATCCCATGAAGGGGTAAGAGAAGCTGAAAGTGCCACAACATCTTGGGTGTGAGCTCTGGCAGCCAGCAGACTTTTGTGTTAGGTATGGGCATCAACATCTCCCCTTCTCCTGGGAATGCTTCTTGAGTGAAAAACATGCCAAACTCCATTCTTTTAAGGAGCAGAGGAGGCCCATTCCAGCAGCAAAGGATGCCATCCCTGCTTCCCAAGGCTGGCATCCACATGGCTGAGCCCTGCAGGTCACTAGCTACATTCAAAGAAATGCAGACACTTTAAGACACCCTTTTTGCCCCACCAGAAAGCAGCAGAGCATTCCTTGCTGTGCCCATGTGGATTTGGGATCATTATTTTGGGGTGACTCAGCTGGTGTTACACATCCTGACTCTTAATTTGGGGCTTTTGCAGACACCTAATTAGCACCTAAATGCTTCAATGCATCTGTCTAAAGCTACACAATGTCCAGGAAAGCAGGAGGCTGGGAGAAGATACAGGTGAAGGGTGCAGGGCTTGGGGGCCCAGGATCTCCTCAGTCCCTCCAGGAAGCAGGAGAGGCTTGGGCAGGAATGAATGCAGGTCATAGCTGGTGCTGCAGGCATGGCTGGAGCTTCTGTGGCCACTCCTAGAGGATTGGTGGCTGCTCAGCAGGAACAGGACACTTCTGATGGAGTGGGACAAGAGTGTCTGTGCAGAATGGCTCCAAGGGAGGCTGACAGAGCTGACTTGTTCTGAAAGCCAAAAGGCACAAGTGGGAATTCCCAAGATATTGAGAAGAAATTCTTCCCTGTGAGGGTGCTGAACTGGTTCAGTCTCAGCTGCCCAATGTTTTAATCCAGTACAGCACAGGAGTTGGAAATATGGCACCAATGATTCAAAAAAAAACCAAACTGTGGAATCTGATCTAAGATTACAAGGGCAGGGTTAGATGGGATATTGAGAAGAAATTCTTCCCTGTGAGGGTGGGCAGGCCCTGGCACAGGGTGCCCAGAGAAGCTGTGGCTGCCCCTGGATCCCTGGAAGTGTCCAGGGCAAGGCTGGACAGGGCTTGGAGCACCCTGGGATAGTGGAAGGTGTCCCTGCCCAAGGCAAGGACAAGTGGGAAATTCAGGCAAAATGAAGAAAATCACTTTTACTCAGAAGGTGAGCAGAGAAGAACCCAGGAAGGAATGGATCTACATCCCTGAAGATACCCAGACCTTGGCTGGATGTAGGCCCAAGCAGCCTGCTTTTGTCAGCCCTGCTGGAGGCTGAATTCCACAGGTCCCTTCTAATGGATGTGGTTTTGTTCCAGAAACTGATGGGCCAGCAGCCTGAGCAAGTACAGAGAGTCTTTAATAAACTTCCAGAATCATTCTCCAGAGTCACACAGGTCAGCTTCGAGTCCAGCAGTCTGTCCAGACTTACTGTCCAAAAAGTCACCAAGTAAGTTTTTCTGCTTGTTCTGGGGAAGGGTGGGCCCATGTTAAAATCTGAGCTGAACCTTCCATCCCTCACCTCCCAGAGGAATGGCCCCTGGGCCATCCACACCAACAGCCTGGGGCTGATTCCCCAAGCAGAGAGAGGGGCAGGGGCTGCTGCAGGTCTCACTCACCCCTTTGGCACTTGTGAAGGCCACTCCAGAGAAGGCATATCTGTCAACCACCACCGTGATCCCCTGCTGCAGCTTCTCCTTCATCATCGGTCTGGAACCACGGGGGAGATAAAATAACAAAGCTGCACTCCTTTATGGTGACAGGAATGGAAGGAGTTCATCTAAAACTCCAAATATGTCATCTGTGATGCAGGTGGCAGGTGAAGAGCTGTTTGTATTCCCCACCAGGCACTGACCAAATACCCCCTCATGACACCCAAACTCAGGGTGCCAGCACTGGGCACTGCTCTAGGCAGCTCCAGGGACTCCAGGCAAGAACACAAATTAACTATATTGACATGGACAGCTCAGTCCTCTACCCTTTTGAGGTGGTACAGCAGATTTTGTGATCTTCTCTGCCACCTTTATTCATGACACTTCTTCTTAGAGCTCCCTTCTGTGCCTTCTGCTTAACTGGCACTGCCACTACAGCAGAACCAGCAAAGCTTTCCTGTAAAATGAGAACGTTTTGGAATCTGTATGTCCAGGTGAAAACAACAGCCACCACTGATTTCCCCATGTCCACACACGGGCTCTGTGACTAAAGCAAGGACAGCCAGTTATGGCTGAACACAGCCTTGGCTGCAGGGGAAATTTGGGCACAATTCCTTAAGTACTGTCACTCACAGGGGCTGCCTGGCAAAGCAAGGTACCTTCAGGAAAGAGAATAAATTCCCAGTCTGAACTGGTTCAGTCTCAGCTGCCCAATGTTTTAATGCAGTACAGCACAGGAGTTAAAAATATGGCACTGATGATTCCAGAAAACCCCCCAAACTGTGAGATCTGATCTAAGATTACAAGGGCAGGGTTAGATGGGATTTTAGGAAGAGATTTTTCACTGTGAGGGTGCTGAGGCCCTGGCACAGGTGCCCAGAGAAGCTGTGGCTGCCCCTGGATCCCTGGAAGTGTCCAAGGCCAGGCTGGACAGGGCTTGGAGCACCCTGGGACAGTGGAAGGTGTGCCTGCCCATGGCAGGGGGTGGCAGTGGCTGGGCTTTAAGGTCCCTCCCAACCCCAACCATTCTGTGATTAAATCTGAGTCCTCAAGACCCCATTTCCAGCCTGTTCCCCTGCCTAAACAGGATCACATTCTTGTATTTCTGTGCCCACTGCAAGCTCAAACCCCACGGGATCCCACCCCAGCCATTTTTCTTTCCCAACTGAGCAAACATCACGTTACACGTGCTCCCAGCGGTTGGCAGAGAAGAGCAGGTGGATGGTGTGGTCCTCCAGGTTCTTCTGCCTGCCCAGGTAGGAGCTGATCAGCTGCCCAATCTCTGTCGTTCTGTCTGCAGGAAACACAGAACATGTCAAGGCTGCCCCGAACTGCTCTTCCCAGAAGGGTGTCCGTCTGTCCAGGGGTCTGTGTGTCATGGGTGGGAGGCTGGTCTGAGCAGGGCAGTGTCTGTCTGTCACGGACGGGCTGAGATCAGTCTGTCTGTCCATCAGGGGTGGCAGGAGGTCTGTCCAGGGTGAGGGGGATGTTTATCTGCCACAGATGGGAGAAGGTCAGTCCATAAGGGGCTGGATCTACCTGCCTGTGACAGGCTGGGGAAGAGGAGCTCGGTCCATCCAGGATGAGAGTCTGTCCGTCTGTCTGTCCGGGACGAGTCTATCCGCCCGGGGGGGTCTGTCTGTCCGGGACGGGAGGAGTCTATCAGCCCGGGGGGGGGTCCGTCCGTCCGGCGGGAGGCGGTCGGTCCGTCCATGGTGGGAGGGCTCTATCGTTCAGGGCTGGGGCGGTCCCTCCGTTCAAACGCGGGCGCGCCCAGAGCTCGGGCGCGCCGGGAGATCCTCCTGCCAGTCCCCCGCCCGTTCCCTCCCCAGCAGCGTACCTGGGAAGCGGAGCAGATCGGCGGGGTGCCCGGCCTCCCGGAGGGCCTCCACGAGCCGCCGGCCCTGCGTGCTCTTCCCGGCCCGATCCACTCCTTCCAGCGCGATCAGCGCCCCGCGCCGCGCCGCCATCACCTCCCGCCCGGCCCCGGCCCCGCCCCTTCCGCCGCGCCCGCCAATCGCCGCCAGCCCCGCCCCTCATGAATATGCAGCGCCGGCGGCGGCGGCGGCCAATGGGAGGCGGGCGGGCCGTGAATACGGGATGAGGCCGCGGGCCTTGTCATGCGGGCCCGGCGGGCGGCGGGGAGCGGCGCGCGGGCCGCAAGATGGCGACTGCCATGTACCTGGAGCACTACCTGGACAGTGAGCGCGGGGCGGGGGCGGCGGAGGGGCCGGGATGGGGAACGGGGCGGGGGCGGTGGGATCGGGGCGGGGGCGGCGGCAGCGGCAGCGCGGGAATTAAAACTGCGCCATGGGCAGCGCGGGGGAGTGGGGGGGGGCGGCACGGGGCTTACGTCATCAGCCTGCGCTGGGCTACGTCAGCAGTGCGCGCTGGGGAGTGGGAGTGAAGCCATGGCGGCTGTGGGGGTCAGCGGGGCGGGGGTTCCTTTCTTGTCCCCTCTCTCCTCTCGGGGTCCCGCTCCTGTCCCCTCTCTCTGCTCACGGCCCCGCTGCCCCCTCGGCTGGGCCGTGGTTCTGACCCAACACCCAGGCAGGTGCTCAAGGCCTGCTGAGGTGAGCGGGCGGCTCACGGTTCGTGACTCGCAGGCTGGGTTTGGTTTGGAACTCATCTCGTTGCAGCCCCTGCCGTGGGCAGGGACGCCTTTCGTTGACAAGGTTGCTCAGAGAATTTAGCAGTGTTTTTATTGTAGGTATTGAGAATCTGCCGTGCGAGCTGCAGAGGAACTTCCAGCTGATGCGGGAGCTGGATCAGAGGACGGAAGGTACGTGCAGGTGTCCCGGCAGGCAGAGCCCGGCCTGGAGGATGGGGAGAGCCCCCCGGAGGCCGGGCTTTAGAGGCCCTGGCTGTTCCTTCTCTCAGGCCGGGTGCTCTGCAGGGTTTGCTCCTTTCCTGTGAGGATACAGCTCACGTGGCAGGGCTTGATCTTGTTTGCAGTTCAAATTCATAGCTCTGTGATCACTCTACTCAGTGGCCTTCCTTCCACGTGTTCCCATATCTAACAAGTTCAAGACTCCTGTGTGCCTTGCAGGATGATTTTTCTTCCTTTTTCAAGTTTCTGTTGGTATCTGTCTGCACATTAATTATTTTAATTTGGAGTCATGAGAGCAGTAAATGATGGCCCAACAATTAAAATGTTCTGTATGTGGGAAGAGAGGGCTTTAGAGGACGTGTCTCCTCTCTCCTGCTGTTCTTTCTCTCAGGGTTTGCCCCTTTCCTGTGAGGATACAGCTCACATGGCAGGGCTTGATTTTGTTTCCCGTTTAAAATCATAGCTCTGTGATCACTCTACTCAGTGGCCATTTGGATGGCCTTCCTTCCATGTATTCCTGTATCTATCAAGTTCTAGATTCCTGTGTGCCTTGCCAGGATGGTTTTTCTTCCTTTTTGAAGCTTTTGTCGATATCTGGCTGCACATTAATTATTTTAGTTTTGAACCATCAGAGCAGTAAGTGACTGCAACAATTAAAATGTTCTATATGTGGGAAGAGAGGCTGAAACTTGTGAACCAGTGGGTTCAGTTTCTGATCTTAACTGGGAGTTAACTGTAAATTAACTTCTGAATTAGCTGTAGAACACTCAAGAAAGCCGAATCACACCACAAGTGTCAAAGAGTGAACATCTTTAACTTAACTGGGTTTGTTTCTAAAAAGGAAAATGCATTACGGAATTGAGGGGAGCGTAACAGCTGTCAGGAAGGGTGTTCTAAATGGAAATAGAAAAGCAGAAATACCTGATTTTTTTCTTTTTTCCAGACAAGAAAGCTGAGATTGACAGCTTGGCAGCAGCTTACATTGAGTCTGTGAAGAACATGGTACCTGAGGAGAGGGTGGAGCACCTGAGGAAGATCCAGAGTGCCTACAGCAAGTGTAAGGAGTACAGTGATGACAAAGTGCAGCTGGCCATGCAGACCTATGAGATGGTGAGCCATGGAGAAATGGGCATCTCTGGAATGCTGCACGTGGAGATGCTTCACAGTGTCAGCTTCCCCTCACTTTTTCTTTTTTTTTGACCTAAATTTACTACCAAAGCAAATTATTAGTCCTCAAGCTTATGTTTCTCTCTGTTGCCATCCCCAAAAAGCTTTCTCCTTTGGCACCAGGTTTCTCTTTTGCTGAAGAATTAGTGAGTTTACCCCCCTTGGAGGTGGCTTTATCAGCAGTACTTGTCTGCTGTGTAATAATGCCAGCAAATTTACCCCACTCCCTCCTCCCCAGCAGCTCTCTCTCACTGATAATTTATTTGGGGCACACTTAGTTGAAAGCAAATTGGTTTTTTTTTTTAAGCCAGCTGCTGTGCTGTGTTGTGGAGGAACAGCAGGAATTCTGCTCAGTTGCCTTGGTTTATTGGACATCAGAATTTCCTCAGTGGACCTTGGGAGAAAACCCCATTTCTTAAGAAGCATCTTTCCACCTTTTTTTTTCTTTCTGTCCCTTTAATAATTCTTATCTCCACTTGTTTTACCCCCTGATGAAAGCTGAGTGAGGGGAATCCTTTTGACTGTACTAAATGTTTGTTGCCCAGCTTGCAGAGATGCTTTGGGTTTTGCTGCAGCTGCAGTAGGTGTTTGGCTGCCATCAACACTGCAAGAAAGGAAATGATGTCCCAGGATACCAATGCCCTGGATAACTGGTGCACTCATTTAATCACAAACTATTGCAGCAGCACAGTTTGGGGCTGGTGCCTTGAAATCCCTGTTCTGAAAGTCCCTTTATTGCAGCCAGGGTAGTACCAGGTACTTAATTAGTGTGTGTTGACTTGATAATTGAGGATAGCCAGCCTCTGTCTGTATTTATTATTAAACTTTGATTCACATGACAGTGGAGTACCATGGGAAAAACCCAAACTGCTCTGCTCAACACATTTCAAGGGCTACCTTTGAATTTTGAAAATCGCAGGGACAAAACCATTTTTTTAGTATCTCTCATCTTGTTTTGTCCTGAAACTCGTTACCCTGTGTTGCTTTGAGTCTCTGTTGCCTCCCTTCTTCCTTTCTGCTTTCTTGTGGAGGGTTTGGATCCTTGTGCTTTTCCTCCTCATTCCCTCTGCGTGTGCCATTTCCCTTTCCCCACCCCATACCCCTTTCCTGCCTCGCTCTGCACCACCACACTGCTCCTGCTGATAACAGCTGAGTTTGAGCCCTTCCTGTTTTTGTCTGGGGCTCTGTTTTTGGGTGTTTCTTTGCAGTTCAGTTTGTGGTTTCCTCTCGGGGCAGGTGGATAAGCACATCCGCCGGCTGGATGCGGACCTGGCGCGCTTTGAAGCTGATCTCAAAGATAAACTGGAAGGCAGCGACTTTGAAACCCCTGCATCCAGGAGCCTGAAAAGTGGGTGAATTTTACACAATTGGCAGCCTTTTCCAGCACTTAGAGTATCAGAGAAGGAAGGCTGAGATGTAAAATAGGCTGTTATTTCTGGAGGAAGGAAAGAAATGTGTCGTTCTGTTTGTTTTTAAGGCTCTTACAGTGGGCAAGAGATGAAGAGAAATGTGGCGCTGGGATCAAATTTACTGTCACTGTTTCATCCTGAGGTTGTTGCTGGTTCTAAAGAGCCAAAACTGTGCCAAAACTGCACTACTGTAACAGTCTTAGTTTCAGCAGAAATTAGGAATTAAAAGAAGATTTAAAATTAAAAGCAGCAGCGCAGCACAGCTTTATGCCTTTGAACAATGAAATAAGGGGTAGGAGCAAGGAGGTGGAGATAAAAGTTATGCTAGTTATTGAGTAATCTATTAACTGTGCTTTATAATACACTGAGATGAAGAAAAATACTGCATGTCTAATCAAGTGTGATGCTGTTTATGACATACTGCAGTGCTTTACTGCCAAAACTGCAAACACAAGTTTGGTGCTCAGTTGTTATTAATTTGTTGTACTTGTGGCTTAAAAATGCATTTCAGCCAGCATATTCAATTACATATATAATGAGGATTACTCAATTACATGAATGAAATACGGATTTCAACCCAGTAACTGCATCAAAAGAACAGCTGGGGATGGTTCTGCCACTCAGATAAAGTGATGGGGTTGTTTTTCCTTTCTAGAGGGACGAAGTCAGAAAGACAAAAGAAGCTCTCGTGGTCGAGGCAGGAGAACATCTGAAGAAGATACACCAAAGAAAAAGAAGCTCAAAGGAGGGTAAGGCAGAGCCAGGCACAACTCCAGGGCCTTGGGCTTGACACTTGATGAATTTTCCACAGGCTCATATTACCCTATTTATGACTCATGTCCAGATGGTGAGCAGTGTTAGGAGTGCTCTGGTCTTACTCCATTTCATTAATGTCCTGTTTAGGACAGGCCAGCGTTGTTAATTAACTCCTTGGTTGGCATGTGGAAGCTCAGCATGCTTGGAACACTCTGACTGGAAGGACAAGATCAGTCTCCTGTTGCTGTTGGCAAGCTGGGAGAAAATAGCTTTGATTTTTGTCACAGGGCTATTTTTAACAGTTGCTTGTAGTCTTGATGGTAAAAGAAATTAACTTGGCCATCAGGACAGAAAGTGATGTTGTGCTGCTGTTCTAGAAATCTTGGAGAATTTTGGGGGGTTGTTTTCACAGGATTGTGTCCTAGGTAGCCTTGAATAATCTGATTTTGAGAGGCAAGGAGGAAAGCTTGTCCCCTCTCTGAGATGGGATTTATATTAAAGGGGTTCAGTTTATAATGATATTTTCAGGTGGCAGGAAACTAAAAGTAGTTTCTATGGACTGCTACTGGCATGTCAGCACATCCCTGTCCGGCTAGGAGGGTTCACTCTTGCCTGACAATGAGAAAAAATCTGCATTGAAACAGGTTGGGAAAAACCCCAAACAGGTTATTGTACCCACAGCCAGGAGTGATCTGTATGATAATTTGTTACTGTTGCAGACATCTTTTTCATTAAAAATCCTTTCTTAGGATTTTTCCTGCTGAAGCTGAGAAGTTTCAGCGACAAGATGTAAACAATAATTATCTGCTGCTGTGGAATGCAACAGGGGGATCTATGATTGGTCTCCTGTGGATGTTTGGGTCCGGTGACCACTCACAGCAGAGCTGGCTCTCGCTCTCTGTCGGAGCCAGCTGCCTTTGTGATCATTCTTTTCTTTTCTATTCCTAGCTTAGCTAGCTTCTGAGGAAACCTTTCCTTCTTTTTCTTTTTAGTATAGTTATATATATATATATATATCATAAAATAATAAATCAAGTCTTCTGAACATGGAGTCAATGTTCTCGTCTCTTCCCTCATGCAAGAACCGTTGTGACCACTGTCACATGTTACTTTACTCTTTATGACAGCTACAAATCCCTCTCTTAATTCTTTCCAGTCATACTGTGTTTGATCCAACCTACCTTATGATTTTAATTACTGGATTGTGGTAATATAATGCAAACTCTAAAACAGGCTCAGTGTGGTTTAGGGAAGATACTGTAAAAGATTTTTTAATTTTCCCAAGTAGGATTTGGATCTTGGAAACACCAAATCCCAGAATGGTTTGGGTTTGGAGGGGCCTTAAAGACAATCCCATTCCAACCCCTGCAGTGGGCAGGGACACCTTCCACTAGCCTGGGCTGTTCCAAGTCTGGCCATGAGCATTTCAGGAAAGGGGAGGCACAGCTTTTCCTGTGCCAGGGTTTCCCTACCCTCCCAGGGAAGAATTTCTGCCCAGTATCCCATCTGACCCTTCCCTCTGACAGTGGGGAGCCATGCCCTTGTAACACAGTGCTGTGTGCAGTTGAGAAGTGTTTTGTCCTGACTCTGTCCTTGCCCACAGGTCTGAGTTTGCTGATACAATCCTGTCAGTGCATCCCTCAGATGTCCTGGACATGCCAGTGGATCCCAACGAGCCCACCTACTGCCTGTGTCACCAGGTGTCCTATGGAGAGATGATTGGCTGTGACAACCCGGATGTAAGCACTTGAGAAATTATTGATTTTCAGGTGTTTGTTGCCTCCCAACCCTGTACAGTCCAAGGAGGGGGTCCTTGCTCAGTTAGCTCAGTCCTTGCTCACTTAGCTCATACCAAATGATGGGAATGTTTGTGAGCCACTAACAATCTCCTCTGTGGGTTTTTCCTTTCTCTTTTGCAGTGCCCAATCGAGTGGTTCCACTTTGCATGTGTGGACCTGACCACCAAACCAAAAGGGAAATGGTGAGTGTGACAGCATTCAGCTTTGGGGTTTTTATCAGGCTGCAGTTTGCCTCAACAATAACTCAAACCCTGCTGTGACCCTGACAGTTTGCATCCTCTGTGATTGGGGATTATTTTGAGGGTAGAAGATACAAGATTAACCTTCTGGTTAAAATCCCTTTTCAACAGAAGTCTTAGGTACTGATGGGAGCAAAACTGCCTGATAAACAGAGCAGGTTTTGACCTGAGGCTTGTGTAAACATGGACATGTTACATCTGAGGTTTGCTGTATTGTCCACTAGTTATGGCTGTGCTTAGAACAGAGCCAGGCACCTCTTTGTTTCACTTCTGGAGGCAAATTTTGAAGACTTGTCAGGGTTTTACTATGTGCTTATCTTGGAAAGGATCATGGGATTGTTATTTTTATCTAATGAACTGTTTTAATCAAATTAACAAATAGCCTGTCAGAAACGGGCTTAATTGTGCACAAATGTTAAAAACAGTTCTCAGGCTCTGTGCTGTTAATTTCAGGAGCTAATTACTGCCTCTTTTTTTTCCCTACAGGTTTTGTCCTCGTTGTGTTCAGGAAAGAAAGAAAAAGAAGTAAGGAGTAGAGGGGGATACACCGCCGAGGCAAGAAGAATTTAATATATTCCTTCATTCATGTTGCAATATTACCTTTGATTATTTTTTGTTAGTCTGTCCTCCATCTTTTTCTGGTATGATATTTAATTATCCAGTGGCCAGTTGAAATTCTTGTTCTTTCCTAAGACAATGACTTTGGGAGGGAGTCCCAAATCCCTTTGCCACGGAGATTTTATTTATGTTAGTCTTGCACAATAGTACTGAGGGAGGGTGTTGCCTTTTCTGGCTGTTTCCATTTCCCTGAAGATTCTTTGAGTACATCACTGTGAAGATGAAACCTGCAGTATTCTTGGAGAGAGAGAGAGAGAGAAGGTTGGATTTATTCACCGAACAAGATGAAGGCCTGAATTGTTAGCTGTGATTGCCTGTGTGGCACATGGGTAAATCAGGAAATCAGGTTTTAGGGAAAGGCTCCATGAGGATATTTGTTTGTTCCCATGATGGTGTGGCTCTGCTGTTGAAGAGGGCCATGTTGTAACAGAACTTCTTGTCTTTTTTTAATTGGCCACATTTGCATGTTCTTAATATCTCTAGCTGCCTTTCAGATGATGAATGTGAATCCTTGTATTAGCACAATGTCATTGGCTGCAGCAGAAGAGAGAGAGGAAATCAGGAGCTGGAAAGCAAAAATCTGTCTTTTCCTTCCTCTGAGATACAGAAGTTGAGGGAAGAGCAGAGAAAAGTCTTGCTTTTGTATCTGTCTCCTGCATCATGAGGCATCCCTGCCTTCAGTGAAAGATGTAGTGGGGAAGGTGTTCCAAGTTTCCTTCCTGCTGGTGAAAGGAGGAAAAAAAAGCCCCAAACTCGTGAACTTTGCTGGCTCTGGTCCCCAGTGGGTGTTGGTGGCAGCTCTGTGCAGGGCTGTGTGCTGCTTTCCATACCAGTGCAGGAGCTTTGGTACAGACTGCTGGAAAGGCACCAAGAAACTCCCAGATAAACTTTTCTTCTGCTGAAAAAACAGTACAGAAGGTTAAAAACACTTCTACTCAGATTCTGGCACCTGTTTTCAAAAGAAAGAAGGCTTTACCTGTTACACTGAGCCTCTTACTCATGTTTTGCAATGAAGGAAAGTAGAACACAGCTCCTGCCACCTCTCCTTCACTCTGTGGGGCTTTGTGCCTGCTGCTGACATAGAAGAAACCTCTCAATTGTGAGGCAGCTTTTCTGTGAACTTTGATTTATGGCAGGAAAAAAGGATGGATTTTAGGATAAAATCCCTGTCTTTAGGGTGCTGTCATTTTCAGTGTGATGTTGCAGGTGTCTTAACTACACTGCATCACAGAGAGATGATGTTCCCACAGTTGTGTGCATGAAAATGCGCATTTGTGATGCACATTTGTCATTGCTGCCTCAGAATAGCACATGGAAAGCAGGCAGGGAAGTTAAAGCCAGAGTGCTGGACGGAATGAGGAGGAACAGCAGTCACACAAACCTGGAGTTCAGCTAGCCCTCTTCTTCTTCCTGCCTCTTCATGAGAGCAAATTTGTGGTACCTCATGAGCCAGCCTGTAATCCAGTCCCTGATGCTGACCCAGGGTTTGTTTTCCCCTCCCACCCAATGATATTGTAGGCAACTTCTCTTCCTGATTTTCCTGAGCTTTGTTATTACTGGCATTGATGTGGATTAAGCATTTGATTGGAAACAATCTCAATCTCAAAATTCCACTCTGGAGATCTTGCTGGAAATGTGCCATGAGGGAAGAGAGCAGCTCTGGGTGAGCCAGTGTGGAGCTGACTTCCCTCAGCTCTAAAATTCTGGTCAGGTAGGATAAAAAACCACATTTTTAATAGTACTTTTGGGGCTTTGAAGAGTATTTTCTACTTGAACCAGCAAAGCAAAAAAGAAAACAAGCTCTAGAAGGTAAAGCCCTCAAAAGGAAGGATAATTTGCTAGGAATGATGAGTAGTGTGAGGTACAACATTCTGTTCTTTACAACACCTGTGATGTGTAAAGCATCTGAGATCTGATACCAGCAATAAACTCTCCCATTGGGAACATGCCAGGTCAGGGCTTGGATGGGCTCAGGAGCATCTCCTGCCCTCTTACACCTGGTCGTAGACAATTTTTACAACTCCTTGTAGACAGAAATACCAGCAGCCTTCATTTTTGCTTACTAAAAGATTTAAATCTTCTGACTTTTGAATGTACAGTGTTAAAATATTTCCTACAAAAGCGTGATCCCTAAAGGAATACCCCACTAAACATTACCCCAAAAAAAACCCCACACAAAGCGGGGGCCCAGCTTTACTGCAGCTCGTCCAAACTGGAGGTCCGTACCGACTTTCACCCAATTCCCGGAAAAAAAAATATTAAGGAATGTAAAATTTAAAAGAAAAAAAAATGTATATCTGTATTTTTGGATCTTGGAGATGTTGGATTATATTATAAATAAAGTATTTTTGGGAATAAATGTGTGAGGGGGATTTGTGGCGGGAATAAATGTGAGGGGGTGCTGTTGCAACCTCCGGCCGCCAGGGGGCGCTGCCGCCCGCGCGCGCTGAGCGCGAACGCGCTCAGCGCGCGCGGGCGGCAGCGCCCCCTGGCGGCCGGAGTGAGGCGAGCGGCGCGTCCCCGCCTTTTCCAGGCCACGGAGCGTCCTTGGAGTCTCCCGTTTTACCGGGATAATCCTGAATTTTCCCTCCCGGTCCGCGCTAAACCACACTGAGAAGGCTGCGTGTCGCGGTGGGAGCAGCGGAAGAGCCTCGCTGAGGCGGTGCGCTTGCCCTCAGTGCCGCGCTCCCCTCACGGAGCGAAGCCGCGGTTTTTTGCCATGGCTGCCGCAGTCGTGTGGCGCCGCGGGGCCGTCTGGCTCAGGAGCTGCCGAGGGAGCCGGGAGCTCCCCGGTGTGCCCCGGGCCAGGGGCTGTGCTGGCTCCCGGGAGGTGGTGCCGACCTGCGAGCGGTACGCGGTGCGGAGGCTGCCGTTCGCTCAGCTGGCGGATGGCGATGTGGCTTTCTTCGAGCGCCTCATGCCCGGCAGGGTCATCACCGGAGAGGAGGAGGTGAAGCCGTTTAATGTGGACTGGCTGAAGTCGGTGCGAGGTAAGCGAGCTGCGGGGTGAAACCTCCTCCCTGCCTCTGTTAATTATCGGAACAAGGAGTTTGCCAAAGGAAAGTTTGTCTTTATTTATGGCGGATCGTATCTGTACAGGCCGTAGAGTTGGAAGGGACCCATGAGGATTATGGAGTCCAACTGCTGGCCCCGCACAGACACCCCGACAATCCCACCGTGTGCATCCCTAAGTGTTATCCAAATGCTTCTGGAGCTCTGGCAGCCCTGGGGCCGTGCGCATTCCCTGGGGAGCCTTCTCTGGAGATAGAGCCTTCCCCTGATATCCACCCTCGCCCTTTCCTGACATAGCTCCAGCTGTTCCCTTGGGTCCTGTCGCTGGTCACAGAGAGCAGATGAGTGCCTGCCCATCCAAAATGAGTTTTTCTCATAAAGTTATTCCTTTAAGAATTACCTGATAGCTGGAAAACTTATAGGCTTTCTCAAAAATAAAAAAAAAATCTAAACCCTCTAACTTAATGATTAATTTTTTTCCTGAGACAATAACAGTTTTGATTGAACCTCACAAAAGAATTTGAAAGCTTTTGGGACACTTGATTGCAGCCTTCCAGTACCTTAATGGGGCTTATAAAAAGGAGGGAGAGAGACTTTTTTTGTCGGCCTGGAGTGGCAGGACAAGGGGGAATGGCTTCCCACTGCCAGAGGGCAGGGATAGATGGGATATTGGGAAGGAATCCTTCCCTGTGAGGGTGGTGCAGGCCCTGGCACAGGGTGTCCAGAGCAGCTGTGGCTGCCCCTGGATCCCTGAAAGTGTCCAAGGCCAGGTTGGACAGGGCTTGGAGGAACCTGGGCTAGTGGAAGGTGTCCCGCCCATGGAATGAGATAAACTTTTAGGTCCCTCCCTGCCCTAATCGTCCTGTGATTCTAAACCAAGCATTGTGAATTCTCTGTTGCTTCTCTCAAAGATTTCATGAGAATTTAAACCGTTTCCCATTACCTCCGGTGGCACCCAAGTCTGCCTATACATGCAAAGTTTTTTGCAGAGCTTAAAGGGAAAGGCTGCTGTTGAAATGTTTGTTGTCAAAGTGGTTGAGATGCCTAACAGTGGAGGGAGCATTGTTATTTCCCACCTCATCTTTTCCCCCCTGTTTCTTTCTGACCTCTGCAGAGCCACAGCTTGCCTTGAGAGTCCCTTGCTTTCATTGCAGGCTGCAGCCAGCTGGTGTTGAAACCCCAGACAACGGCAGAGGTGTCTCAGATTCTCAGGTAACACACACCTTTTCTGTTGGGCTTGGTGCTGAGGAGACTTGGGTTGAGTCAGGGATGATCCAGCACCTGAAGGGAGCTTGTAGGTGTTCAGACACCAATTCCTTAAGCACTGGAGTTGCTGAGGAAGTTTTCTTCATGACTTTTCTGTTCTGATAAATGGCTAAAATTAGGTATTGTATGGGTGCTCAGAAAAGAGCAGTTTTGTGAAAGATTCAGGAGGGTCTGTTTGAAAAGGTGAAGAAGGTTGGGGCAGAACCAGGCAGTTTGGTCTGTTTTATTCACACTGGTGTGAGCACAGCTCTGGTTGGGCAGTGCTGTGCCAGATCAGTGTTTGGCTGAGGAGCTGACAGCTGCAGGAACGTGCTCCTGGCTCTGTTAGAACAGGGATGCAGAGCACAGGAAATGCAGGCAGGGCTTCTGAAGGAGCTCTGGTGCTGTGGGCTCTGTGCCATCCCTTGTGCAGGAGCTGCTGTGAGCTCAGAGGGATGTGGTGGTGCTGCTTGGCAGGGATGTGGCAGGTGCAGCCACAGGTGCACGTTTTGTCACCTACAGGGCATTAATTTCTCGGGAGGAGGAGGAGGGCAGTATGTCTGAGAGCACTGCCAGAGGATGTCTGTCAGAGCCCACTGGGGAGCCCAAGCTGTTAAAACAGACTTCTGTAGAAACATAAGCAGTGCTTTCCAGGCAGATGTTGTGTGCCAGATGTAGATACACAGGGGGCTAACCTCAGGTGTTGGTTCTTTGCTCAGCCCTGGGCTGAGTTCAAAGAGGAGTTGCTCTTTCTCACTTTGTCATTGAAACTCTCTCCTTCCATCAATTTAATCTTTCTGTGAAATGCTGCTTAATTTTAAGGAGCACTGTCACAACAGTTGACATTTATGTAGAGGTGAAACTTCTCTGACAGACTGATTATGGCTTTTAAATGCATAAAAATTCAGAAACCTTTTTGCTTCCAGGTACTGCCATGAGAGGAACCTGGCAGTGAACCCTCAGGGGGGGAACACAGGCCTTGTTGGGGGCAGCGTTCCTGTCTTTGATGAGATCATTCTCTCCACTGCTCTCATGAACCAGATCATCAGCTTTGACAAGGTGTCTGGTAAATATTCCAGGGATGTGAAGCACAGAAATGAGCCCAGGCCACAAAACAGGCATTTTCCTGGGAACAGATAGCAGCAGGATCAGCAGGGTTCGGCCCAGCAGCTTCATAAGGAGGTTTGTTTGGATTTGGGGGGTCAGGCTGGTGTGAGTGTCTCTGTTCAGAGAGGGAGAACAGCAGGCAGAGATGCATTTAATGTGACTGTGTTTTACCAGTCCAGAGTTGTGGGTGATGAGATACGGAGACAATAGCAAAGCTCCCTGAGGCTTGAGGAGGGGGCAGTTCCCTGGAGCATACACAGACTTGTGCATTTAAGCTGAACCCCAAGAATTTTTGAAGAAAGTGGTGGGTGTATCTGCTCTAACTGCTCCTGCTTCTTGAAGAGGCACCTTCTCGGCCATCAGCTTGTAGCATGGCTTTTGTGTTCCAGGCATCCTTGTGTGCCAGGCAGGCTGTGTGTTGGAGAGGCTCAGTGAGTACTTGGAGGAGCAGGGGTTCATCATGCCACTCGACCTGGGAGCCAAAGGCAGCTGCCACATCGGGGGGAACGTGGCCACCAACGCCGGGGGCTTGCGGCTCCTGAGGTACGGCTCTCTGCGAGGGACTGTGCTGGGCCTGGAAGTGGTAAGGCGAGTACCTGGCAGTTCCCTTCTTGTGTAATCCTCTGCTGCTTACTGCTTCCTGCTCTTCTAACTATCCAGCACACTGCCAGGTTCCTCTCCAGGCTTCCACTCTTATCTTTTCCTTGTTGGGCTCTTTTTGAGAAGGGTCTTCATGCGTGTAGCATGTTATTGCTGCTGCAGTTTCCAGCTTCCTGACTTCCAGTGCTTGCTGACAGAGGTGGTGTTAGGTGGTTTTCTAATCCAGACAAGTGAAAAGAAGGTAGGGAGAGGTTGGGCCATCCCAGGTTATATGGAGTCGATTCCTCTGAGCAGAGGGTCTCTGGAACACTGCTAAATCCATCCTGCATCACTCTCTTCTAGTGGCTGCTCACTTGGATTTTAATAGAATCATAGGCTCACAAACTGGTTTGTGTTGGACGGGACTTCAAAGATTATCTTAGGGTTTAAAGCCCACCCCATAACAGAGCTGTCTGCTTTGGGTTCATTTGGCTACTGGCTGTGCCCTAGAGTCTCTGCTGTTCCTCAGCTGCTCCTGTCCTCCAGGCGAGTGCCTTGGGATGTAAAGGCTGGATTAGGAGTTCTAAAAGTTTTCATGGCTGGGGACAAAATTTGGGCAGGGAACAAAAGCATGGCTTTGTTTTACTGTATAGACTTAGAAAGGAGAGCATTTGTCTGAGGTCAGTTTGGGTCTAATGTCAAAATAGCCTTTAATAACCTGTCTTGGAGATACTCAGCCTTAATTTAAGGCTCAAGTGGCAGAAGGTTCACTTCATTCTGCTTAACTTTTCACTGTTTCAAGTAGCTTTCCTTGTTTCTGCTGAATAGTGGGAGCTAGGGCTGCAGAGAATGTCTGGTCTTCTCCACCATTAGTAAGAAAAGCAGAGCAAAGTGGATCTTCTGCTATTACTTGTGATGAGAGAAGGAGAGAAGTAGGAGTGGAATACCTACTCTATCCTAGTCAGGTGGGATATAGAGAGGGGAAGAGTTGGGAATGGAGGAGCAGTGTGGGAATGGGCTGCCGCTGTGTCACGTGCTCAAGGGGAGTGACACTGTGACACTTCCCATCAGCTTGGTGATAGGCAAGTTCATTTCCAAAGGCAGCAGATTCCTAGGCAGGTGCTCTGACTGGGCCCCTGTTCCCACAGGTGCTGGCTGATGGCTCAGCTCTGGACTGTCTGACCTCCCTGCGCAAAGATAACACGGGCTATGACCTCAAGCAGCTCTTCATTGGATCCGAGGGGACCTTGGGAGTTATCACTGCTGTCTCCATACTCTGTCCTCAGAAGCCTAAGGCTGTGAATGTGGCATTCCTAGGTAGAAGCTGGTATTAATGATTTCACACCTGAGTTCAAAGGCTGGGAATAGGGATAGAGAGGAGAAAGCATTGCTCAGCCTGCTGAGCTGGACTGCTGGCATCAACTGGTTTCTTGGAAATAGTGTAGGGCTCTGTGCTAAAATACCTGTGCAGATATTTAATATCTGTTGAAATATCTGCAAGGGAAGGTTGTTCTGTAAGGAAAGTGAAGCCAGGAGCTTAGCAGGGTGAGGAGGCAGGCAGGACAGTCCCCTCACTGGTGAGGGAGGGCCTGGTCTGACAGGCTCAAGAGATGAACAGGGCAAGACTGTGACATCAGGCAGAGGCAGCCGCCATCCAGGAGTCAGGTGAGTGACCAGGTGATGAGGCAAGGCTGAGAAATCACATCTGCAGGTCAGGCTCTGGATCAGTATGTGGCCAGGCTGCTTAAAAGCTGCTTCTGGGTGTCCCTCAGCAGGTCCAGAGTTGTTTGTAGGGAGCCTTCACTGAGATCTTTTTACTTCTCAGAAACCTCCAGAGGGTTTGGGATGGTGTCTGTTTTTTGGTCCTGATTCCTGTCTGTTCTGTCTGAAGGGTGTCAGAGTTTTGCCAAGGTTCTGGAAACATTCACAACCTGCAGAGCCATGCTGGGTGAGATCCTGTCTGCCTACGAGTTCATGGATGAGAAGTGCATGGAATTGGTTGAGACACATCTCAAGCTGTCCAGCCCAGTGGCAGGTACCAGTGATATTCACACTGTAGAAAGGGGCAGGGAATACCCTTCTTGGGAATTTTTAGACTACTTTTAAACACTTCTAAAAAGTGACTCATTTTAAAAAGTTGACTCACTGACTTTTAAAAGGTTGGTGATTGTGTGGGCATCCCACATAATTTTTGTATCTAGTATATCCATTCCAAACACCTTTTATCTTTTAAGATGAGACTTTTTACTTGTATTTGTCCTCACAAAACTGGTAGCTTTCTGGGAAGTGGTTGCTTAATAAAAGATCTAGCATGTCAGTGAAGTGCTCTCTCTGGCACCAGGGAGTCTGGGCATATAACATGTGGGGAAAGCTCCAAAACCTGCCCTGAATTCCTCTGTTTTGCCCCAGGGCATCTACTTACTTTGTTCTCCCTCATTCTCAGAGTGCCCTTTTTATGTTTTAATTGAAACTTCGGGTTCCAACTCAACTCATGATGAAGAAAAATTAAACAGCTTCCTAGAACGGGCCATGGCTTCTGGTTTGGTCACTGATGGAACTGTGGCAACAGATGAGAAGAAAATAAAGGCAAGTCAGTGTTTCCTCTCCCACAAATCTCTTTGATGTGGATTTGTGTTTTGTGTAGGCAGGTGTTCAGACTCAGGTTTGGTGTATACATGGAACCCAAGAGCTGCTTGGGTGATGTGGATTTCTGTGGTCCTTCATTGCTCAGGTGCTGTGGAGCCTGCGGGAGAGGATCACTGAGGCCCTCACTCATGAGGGTTATGTGTACAAGTACGACATCTCCCTGCCCGTGGGAAAGCTCTATGACCTTGTCACTGACATGAGGGCTCGCCTGGGCCAGAATGCCAAAAATGTGGTGGGCTATGGCCACCTGGGTAAGTGGGGGTGTATTGGATTTGCAGGGAATGCCCTGACGAAGGCAGGAATGATGTACCTGACTCCATGTTCTCAGAAGGCTCATTTATTACTTTATGATACTATATTATATTGAAGAATACTATACTATAGTAAACTATACTAATGAATACAGAAAGGATGCTTACAGAATGCTAAAAAGATAATAATGAAAACTCGTGACTCTCTCCTGAGTTCTGACACAGCTTGACACTGATTGGCCAATGAGTGAAAACAACTCACAGCAGAATCCAATGAAACAATCGCCTGTGGTAAACAATCTCCAAACACATTCCAAAGGAGCAAAACACAGGAGAAGCAAATGAGATAAGAATTGTTTTCCTTTTCTCTGAGGCTTCTCAGCTTCCCAGGAGAAAAATCCTGGGCGAAGGGATTTTTTCAGAGAATGTGAATGCCACAGGGGTGCTGGGAAAGGAGGTAATGGCCCTTCTGTGCTGTGGGTGAGAGGCTTAAATTGAGGGCTGTAGAAGAGGAGAGTGCATCAGGATCTTTGTGTTTGAATTTCACTGCTTTCAGATTGTTTTCCATATACTGATGGCAGGTTGCTGGCCAGTGAGCCATGGAATTGGTCATCTGTATCTTCTTGCTGTGTACTTTGTATTTAAATATGTAATTTGTTCAATTGGACCATCAGTTTGGTTGATGAACTTAGACACATTTGGCAGATAACCACTTACTTGTCCAAAGTGATTAATCTTACTGGAAATCAGTTTTTTGTGAGCCATTAACCCTCCAACAGAGAATGATAATGATAAATGCACAGAAAGGCTGATAGATTTGTCAGCTTGCTGGGAAACTAATCTGATTTTACAAGCAGGTAAACTGGTCGTTTAAGAGAGCTGTTCTCTTACAAAAAACATGGAACACTTATGCACACTTGATTAGGGATCATCTGAAAGACACGTTGCATAACAAAGGCTTCCTGTTGGTAGCTCTTTGAGGACTAAGCTGTGTGCAGTGAGGGTTTGCTAGGATACAAGAGGAGGATGAGCAAGTTGTATTTTTCTTTGTCTGTTTTTTCTTTCGGAGTACCCAGCAACTCTGTGCTTAATCAAATACTGTCACACACAGTGGCAAAAGGAGAAATTATTCTGCTTTCTTTGTTTCTATTGACACAGTGCCAAAGCACATTTAGAGCATTGCACAAACATAATAGGGAGAGAAAAAGTAATGAAGGACCATGTTAAAATCTAATAATCATTATGAAATGCCATTGGGCAAGTCTTTGTCATTGCATCATGGTGGTGGCACAAACATTAATGCAGCACAGTGGGAATTTGAAAATCACAAAAGTCAGAGTTTGAAAGTAGCTTAACTCAGAACCTTTCCTCAAATATTGCACTTGGAGCATGGAAAAGCAAAGATCCCATTTGAATTATTTGTGCATGAAGAGGCTGACATTTGTAGGACAGTGAGCTTGTCCTTTTTGCGCAGTTTGCAGACTAACAAAGGCCCCGTTGTTTTGTGAATGTGGAGGAGCCAGGAATGAGTATCCATTGCAGGGCCACCAGGTTTTTCTCCCAGACCCAGCTGTGCAATGTTTTCTTCCAGGAGATGGGAACTTGCACTTGAACATCACGGCGGAGTCCTACAGCCATTCCCTGCTGGATGCCATCGAGCCCTTCGTGTACGAGTGGACTGCGAGGTGCAGCGGGAGCATCAGCGCAGAGCACGGGCTGGGCTTCAAGAAGAGGCACTTCATTCAGTACAGCAAAGCACGCGAGGCAGTGCTGCTCATGCAGCAGTTCAAAGCCATGCTGGACCCCAAAGGGATCCTCAACCCCTACAAGACTCTGCCCTCAGCTCCTGAGAGGAGCACGTGCTGAGGAGGCAGCAGAGCAGGGCAGCTCCAGCTCTGTACCTGCACTTGGGCCACAAGCACCCTGGATCAGCGAGAACACGGAGTGCTCCATGTTTGATTTTGTTAGTGGGATGGAACAAGTAAAGGAATGTGGTTGCTCTTTTTGGGGGTGCCTGCTCTTGCTGAAGAACACACTGCTGGGTTTCCTACTTAGTCTGAACATTGAAACCAAGCACAGAGGTACTTTGTGTGTATGAGTATTCCAACTCTATGTCCCCTTGGGTTTGCTCTGATTTATCAGTGACAGCAGCCAAAGGAGGCATTTTCTCACTTGGGCTGTGCAAGTGAAGCATCAGAGACACAGGAGAACCTGTGGATGTAAGTCTTCCAAGTGAAGGTGTTGCTCTTCCTGTCTTGGTTTGAAAAGACAGGTGTCTGCTAAGGAAGGCAGGAGCCTCCTGTGAAATGGAAAATGTAAACCCTCTCCCTCTGAATTATTATGATTTTGAAACTAAGAGGCTCTTGGGCAAAGTTATGGGAATAGGAATAACAGTTCTTTACTAGGAAAATTAAAATAAAAATGAAATAGTACAAACAAACAAAATCATTGACGGAGTCAGAATATATGCCCTGACATGCTGTGTGTCAGGTGGTGGCACAGCCCCATCCCATGGGGGCTCAGCCCTCCTGCAGTGCCAGCTGTGGTTCTGCTGCAGCAGGGATCCTGCACAAGGGGGGAGTTTTCCTCTGCAGCCCCAGGGCTGCTGGAGATGGGCCTGGGCTCCCTCTGGGAATGCAGGGCAGCAGAAAGCTGCTCCCCTGGGAATGCAGTGGGCAAAGGCTGCTGTGCTGTGCCAGGCTCAGATTGGATCCAGGTAGGAATGCTTGGCTCCTCCCCTGGGCGCAGCATCTCCCCATGGGATGCTGGAATTGGATCAGCCCTGCAGGGACACTCAGTGGCCATGGACAGCAGAGATCTCCTGGAGGGAGGATTGGCTGTGGGAGAGATAAAGAAACTGCCCCATGAACAGAGGATAACTGCCCTGCCTTTAACAGATGGTAATACAATACACACCCAGCTAAACCTGAGACACTTCCTCACTTGTTTTATCTAATACACTTATCCCAAAGCCCACAACAGCATCTGGCCATGGCCTCTTCAGTGATGCCACCTCCAGGCTGTCCCAAATAAGCATCAGTGTTGTCCCATGTACAGGTTTGCAGTGCTGGAAGGACAGGCCAGAGAAGAGTGCTGGAGACCAGCTTCTGGGTTTTATTAACTAGAGGAGAAATAGCAGCAGCCAGGAGGAGGGGGAGGATCTCAGCCCTCCTGCTTGGCCAGGGGCAGGCTCTAGGCATGCCAGCATTTCCTGCTTCCTTGACTTCCAGTCTGTTCTTCACAGCAAATCATGATTTGCTCTTACATAGAGGTGTAAAATTATCCCTCCCAACCTGGCTGGATAATACCTGGGATAACCTGGAGTGATAATCCTAAAGGATGGAGCTTGGAGCAACCTGGTCTAGTGGAAGGTGTCCCTGCCCATAGCAGAGAAGTAGAATGAGATGGGCTTTCAGGTGCCTTCCAACACAAACCACTCTGTGACTCTGTGCTGGGAGTGCTGTGAACTCTCTGGAGGGAGGAGAGGCCTTGCAGAGGGCTCTGCACAGATGCACCACAGGCAGTGCCAGTGGCACAGAATTGCTGAGTCCAAGTGTGGGTTCTGCACCCAGGGGGCGCAAGGCTGAGCACGAGGCTGAGCTGGGAGAGGAGAGGCTGGGGAGCAGCCCCTGGAAGGGTCTGGGCGTGCTGGGGGCAGCAGCTCCGCAGGAACCATGGCCAGGAGGGCAGGTGGCATCCTGGGGACACCGACACAGGAGAGGGCATGGCCTGGCTGTGCTCAGCTCTGGGCAGCCTCACCCAGAGAGCTCCAGGGTCAGGGATGGGGGGAAGGGGCTTGAGTGTGTCCAGAAGAGGAGAACCAGGCTGGGGCTGGGAGGTGTGACCTGGGAGGGGGCTGAGGGCTCTGGGTTTGTCTGCTTTGGAGAGGGGGCTGAGGGCTCTGGGTTTGTCTGCTTTGGAGAGAAGGGGGCTGAGGGACAGCCTCCTCCCCTCTGCAGCTTCCTGAGGAGGGGGCATGGAGAGGGAGGTGCTGATCTCACAGGAATGCTGCTCTCAAAGCAGGGCCAGGGGAGTTCAGGCTGGACATTAGGAAGTGTTTCTGTATAGAGCATATAATCAAATACTGCACCAGGCTCCCTGGAGAGATGGTTGAAGCCCCAGACTGTCTGTGTTCAAGAGGCATTTGAGCAGTGGTGTAACTTTAGGGCGGCCCTGAACTGGTCAAGCAGTTGGACCAGATGATTGTCCTAAGTTCCTTCCAGCTGAACTGTTCTATTCTAACATGAAGGGTTTTGTTGGTTTTGGGGTTTGGTTTTATTTGCTACAGTGTCTGTTTTGTAATTTATGGTTTGCTGTACAAAACCACAGTAACCTTTCTGCTACAGAGGGCAGTGAGTCATTCATCTTCTGGCTTATTTGGTGTTTGTTAGTTATGTCCTTATTTACTGATATGTGTCACTCATAATCTAAGCTCTCGTATCCAAATTAAGCAGGTGGTGATGAGAAAGAGCCAGAGCATTTCCCAAAGGTAAATAGTCTCACTAAGCTGATAACCTTTTACAACAAAAGGATGTTTTCTGTCAGCATGGCAGAGCAGTGGATGTCAGCAAAGCCTGTTATGCTCTTTCCCACAATCTTCTCCAGACTGGACAGGGATTTGAGTGGCCTGGCCTATGGAAGGTGTCCCCTGCCAGTGGCAGGGAGGTTGGAACAAGATGAGCTTCCAACCTAAACCATGCTGTGATTCTGTGATTCTCCTGGGCTGCCTGGGTGGGCTGTGGAACCAGTAATAAGCTGGCTCTGGCTATGCTCAGAGGGAGTCCATTGATGGATTTTACTCAGGTGTACTGGTTTGGAAAGCCTTACTGGAAGGGAAGGTAGTGTCTCATGCAGTAGCCATCTTCTCCACTACCTGCTTTTTGGTGATGTTGGCTCTTCCACAGAGCAGTAAAATTAATGTTCCATCCAGAGCCTTGTTCTTCAAAGGAAAACCATCCTAAGGAGTGTTTTCTTCTGTTTTAAGGCAGAACACAATCTCTACAAGGCTGCACACTGTCAGACTGCACTGAGGATGCCGGCTTGTGCTCAGCAATGTGTTGCAATGCCCTTCTCAATACAGTTCTAAGACCACATCTCTCTCAGCTTGGCCTTGTGGATGCTTTTGACAGAAACACCTCCATATTCCATGGCCTGCCAGTACCTAGCCCTGCTCTCCATCTTGTCCATTCAACCCTTTCTCTCCACTATGGCACACTCCCCACCTCTCCCTCCATCCTTCAGGACCAGTCAGAGAGGAGCTGATTGTCCTCTTCTGGGCTGAAGCAAAGTGAACAATGCCATCATTTGCAAAGAGGAAGAATTTTGTCATGGAAATGGTGGTCAGGCATTGGCAGGGGCTGCCCAGGGAGCTGCTGGAGTCCCCATCACTGGAGGTGTTCAAGGAAGGCCTGGACGTGGCACTCAGTGCTCTGGGCTGGTTACAGGGTAGGGATTGGTCACAGGCTGAGCTCAATGGTCTTGGAGGTCTCCTCTCTCCCAATCCAAATGGAATTCTGTGGCTCTGTGAAAGGAGAAGACAGCCTGTGCAACACAGTCAGCCTGTGCTGCTTGGGTGCGGGGTGATGAAAAGCCATGGGGAGTCCATGATGTCCTTGGAAAAGAAATCTGCAGGATTTGCTTTCTGCCAGGATAGGCTGATGCAGCCAGTTCTTTCTGAATCAAGCTGTTTATATTTTCTGCTCTTTTCCTACACCATTCTTTCTCTTTTCTTTTCTTTTTTTCCCTAAACTACTGACCATCACAGTGTAAAATACAGACTTTCCACGTGAAAGGCTCTTTTTGGGAAGTGGAACTTTCCATAGTTCTCTTTTTCAGCTGTGTACAGAGAGGGTGCTGGGGAGGGAGACACACAAACCCTGTGCTGTGGCCAGGGAAGTTCTGGCACAGCTCCATTTAACATCTTCCTTACACTTGAAGATCCTAAAGCTCCATGTAAGTGTTACTGTTTCACTGAACAATAGAGCAGTTCCTGGGGGAATACAAGGAAGGAGGTAGTTTAGGGTTATTTTATCTTTCCTAGACCTTACTTCTGTGTTCTCAGTGATGCTTTCACATAATGGTGCACTGTTGTTTATAGCAGGGAGAGACAGGGTGGGTCCATGTATGTGTATTTTTAGAAAGAATCATTGTGACAGGAACTTCTTGTCCAAAATTCTAATTTTTCAGAGACAGACTTAAATACTAGAATGCTGTGAATGCTCCACACTTAGAACCAGTGGTCTTCTGGCACAATAAGGACTTGGCTCTCTCTACTGGTTTTGCCTTTCTCTGTACAGGATTATGGCTGAGATAGAGTTAATTTTCTTGACAGTGGCTGGTCTGGATCTGTGTTTGGATCAGCGATGGAAGCGCAGGAACGTTGTAGCTGTTGCTGAGTGGTGCTTACACAACATCAAGGTCTGTTCTGCTCCTTACCAGCGTGGGGCTGGGAGGGGACCCAGCTGACCTGGCTGAGCACCGAGCTCTCCCACACCGGAGGAGGCGGTGCTCAGCAATAACACCTGGGAGGAAGGAGGAAGGAGGAAGGGGGTGTTCCCAAGTCACCGTTACGCGTGATGGAGCCCAGCTTCCCTGGCATGCCCGAACCCCCGCCTGCGGCAGGAAGCAGGGAATGAGTTCCTTTTGATTCACTTGCTTGTGCGGGTTTTGCTTTACCTGTTCAACTGCCCTTATCACAACCCACGAGTTTTTGCATGTGAAAAACGCCAAGCACTTGTTTTTAACATTTTAAAAGTTTAATAGTAATAAAATGGTTATTAAAAAATAGTAATACAATTAGAGTAATAATAATTTGGACAAATTGAATTAGGACAATATGAGACAATAAATACAAAGAGTTACGGACGTCCGGGCGCCTTTTTCTGGGCAAAATAAGCCCGAAAAAGGACCCACATTAACAGAGGATTAACCCTTAAAAACAATAACGCGTTGCATATTCATACATCTTATACATGATGCATAAATTCCATTCAAACACAGGATTCTGTCTGGTCAGTGTCAGCTTCTTCCTCTTAATCCTGACAGCGCCTTCGAGGCAGGAAGAAGTTCGTTTCTTCTGATAAGAGGGCAATAAATTCTCTTTCTCTGACAGATTTAGGTGTCCTGTGGCTGCTATCTCACTGCAAGTCCTTTCTTTAAAAAAAGTATCTTCCATAGCATAGTTTCTATTTTAACATTTGTCCTAACCTAAAACTATATTTAACACACTACTTAAGAGAATTAACAGGGCATTACTTTCTAACACAACACATACAATATTCATTTTAATATTTGTGAAAAGCCAATCATAAAATACATGCGTTTTTCACATTGCATTTCCACCTTCTGATTCTCCCCATCCTGCTGCAAGGGGCCGACTCCCCCAGGGCCTGACCCTCAACAGGAAGCAGAGGCAGGATGGAGTGATGAATCCCACCCCAACTCACTAATTCTGTGTCATCTGTCCCCAGCCCACCACCACATCAGGACAAGTATTCATGCCTGGCATAATTAATTTTTTTTTGGTGTAACCAAAGCTGACAATTTGTGTACAACACCCCAGGAGAGAGCAATGAATCGATTGTAAAAGTGTAAAAAATGGGCTTTTGTGATCTGTGGGCTCTACCAGCTCCTGAGAGAGAAATGGCACAGCTGACGTGTGTAATGTAACAGGAGAAAGAGGTCGCTGAAACTTGTCCCCCCTGCCAGCAGCAGCTGGTGCTATGCCAAGAGTAACCCTAGAAATTCTCCATAAAAGAGCACATTGACACAGGTTCTACCAAGAAACTCAAGGAAAGCAACTCTACACCTTGCTAATCTCTGCATCTTGGTAAGTGCTGGAGTTGGGGCTGGTCTGGGGAAGCTGTGGTTTAAAAAGAAGTGCTGTGTATTTCAGTGTTCTGGAAATGCAGCGATGTAGGTGAAGGATCCTGGAGTGCTGAGGATTTGGCTGTTGGTGGGGGGCCAACAGCATACGAGGGTTAGAAGGGTGGCACTGTGTGTGGGGAGGGAAAGGGGACCACCAGGAGGTGCATGGAACTCAGCATGGCTGTAAAAGACCAAAGTAACAACTCAGTCCCCCCTAATCCAGGCTGGGAGGTGTGGGTACACTTTTAGTTGCCTAAATGAGGAGAGCATTGGCTTCATCCCAGTATGGGGAGCAGGGAGATGACCCCACCTGCAGACCTGCAGGACAGATTCTGCTCTCCCAGGGCAAACTGCAACCATCAAACCCAGTTTGGAAGTCCTGGTGTACAGCAGCCTCAGTGGAATCTAAAATTCCTGCATAATACCAATTGTAGCAGTTGTTAATGACACCAGAGATTAGGCATAAAATAATGCCCCTTTAGGGGCAAGATTTCTCCCTCCCAAGGCCCGGATACAGCCAAGTCTATTAAGCTCTTAACCTCCAGCTACAATAATTGCATTTTTACCAAAAATTTGAAGTCTAAATGTTTTAAGAGGAATTTTCCATAGGTGAACACCATTCCTGTTTTCCTGTTGTCCCTAATTTGCTCTTGTCAAGAGGAATTCCTGTCCTTACCCACCGCGCAAGAAGTAGACAAAAGGGACAGCAGGCACTGACCATGGCCCCTGGTGATGTGATGTTGTGCAGGGTGACAAAGGTCCAGTGCCCTCCAGCAGCCCCTGTGAGCCTCCTTCCTGCAGCCAGGAGAGAAAAGGATCCCTTCTAAGGAATCCCAGTTCAGCCTTTCTTTCCCAGCAAAGCTGCTGCAAACCCCGTGTCCCGAGGCAGCTCTTTATACCTGTGTTGATGTCCTGGATACGAGCACTTTTCATGGCTTATTAATTAACTCCCACCCCCTTCCGGGAACACCTAGCCACTCCCTTCATCCTCACCTATCCCAGCCATTTATAGCAGTGAGCAGATGCTAGAAATAGAGACTTGGCCACTGAGAGCCAGAGGAGACAAACAGGCACTGGAGTCAGTTTGCAAAAGGAGAGATTTCCCAGCTTGCAGCAGCATGAAAAGCCCTGGGTGCACTCCAAGGTAAGGGCAGAGGGTGCTGAGTGCTGGGGGTGCCCGACTAAAACTTGCTTTGCAGGAAGGTCTGCTTCAAGTCATCCCTGGAAGTTGTTAATAACCTACAGAGTTAGTTACAATTTGCTCCAGGGAAGGGATTCATTTTGCCATTAGTATTTCTTGCCTGTGTTCCAGGTCTTCGAATTTAAAAGAACCTTGTTAGTTTGATGCTGATGTCTGTTATTTTCAGCTTGAGCCAAAGGGATAGGAAGGGGGTCCCAAGCCTTAAAGCATCGAGAGCTGCACCTCTAAGAGAGGTAGATTTCAGTGTTTTCTTCCCAGAAGGAAAAAGAAACACAGCAGAGGCTGGAAAGGCAATTGGAACCTCTGGCACCAAGTGCTCCGTGGTTTTTTTGGCTTCTTAGAATTTTGTGTCTTAGCAGTCAGCTCCCATGTGCTGCTGAAAGGCCTTCCGGGCTCGTTCAGGTAACTTCAGCACAGCATTCAAATCTGGGCTTTCTCTCTTGAACTTTGCTGCACCAGATCTTGGAGATATTTCACAGCCTAAACAATTCCGTGATGCTGTGCAGGTCAGAGACTTGCAGTGTTGGGACACAGGGGGTGTGTGACACTAAGGGAACACAGCTTAAGGCTCTCACAGAAATCTGCCAGGGTGGTGGGGGCCAAGCTGGGGTGAAACCCCAGTGCAGGTTTGCAGACATAGAATCAGAATATTCTGAGCTGGAAGGGATCCACAGGATCATTGAGTGCAGCTCCTAGTTCTGCAAAGGACAATCCCAAATACCACACACCAAGTGCATGAGAGCATTTTCCAAATGCTTCTTGATATTCTCATAATTTCCATTGCATGCAATTGAAGCATAGAGAGCCTGAGATGTAATCATTCTCTGCAGAATTTCAAACAGCTGTCATGTCTTATTCTGGAATGAACACTGGGAGCAGGTCTGGTAGCAAATCCCACACTGGCCCTGTGCTGTTTTCTAGGAGAGCAGTCACACTGTGTTCAAAACTATGCTCCAGGTGAAGATCCTACACATTTTCTGTCAGTAAAAACCCTGAAACATTTCAGGAGCTCATTTGTTTCCAAGCACAAGATGTGCAGAAATGATGGAGGCTTGTTGCAAGAGGAGGGAAAAGTGCCATCAGTTTGCTGTGTGAGAGATTTGTTTCTTCAGCCACCTTATTCCCCCAGGGTGTGTGGGGATGTCACCCTGGAGCCAGTGACAGCCCTGACAGTGCAACTGTGGGTGGCCAAGCCCAGGGAGTGATGGGGACAGGACTCCATGAGTGCACCCCGTGTACCTGCAGCTCTCCTCTCATCCCCAGGGTCTCCATTTTCCCCCACTCCTCCCTTGGGATCTCCTGGATCCCTGCCCTTGGCTCTTCCTCTGGACACCTTCCTCACTTGCCTTTGCTGGGCTGAGGTGCAGCAGAGTCCCCTCCGTGTCACCACTCCCTGCTTGTTCCCTGGGCTGGAAGGTGGTGTGCTGTTGTGAGGGTCCCCAGGACGAGGTGAGAGATGAGAATCTGACTTCAAGTTCTCAGAAGGCTGATTTGTTATTTTATGATATTATATTAAAAGAAATACTATACTAAAGAAAGAGAGAGGATACCTCAGGAAGCTATAAAAGAGTGAATAATAAAAACCCGTGACAGACCAGAAAGTCCAACACAGCTGGACTGGGACTGGTCATTAATTAAAAATAATTCACGTGGTGGATAAACAATTCTCCAAATCACATTCCAAAAAGCAGCAAAACAGGGAGAAGCTGAAGCTTCCCAGCTTCCCAGGAGAAGAATCCTGGGCAAAGAAGATTTTTCCAGAAAATATCATGGTGACAGGAAGGCAGATACCTTTCCATCCATCCATCCATCCATCCATCCATCCATCCATCCATCCATCCATCCATCCATCCATCCATCCATCCATCCATCCATCCCAGGCACAGGAACAAGCACCATGCCATGATAATGCAGTGTTTGTCCCCCCTGGACAAGGATCCTGCCATTTTTGTGTGGGGACTGGCACCTGCATGGACCATGTCCTGCAGGGATCAGTCACTCTTGCTCCTTAAAACTCACCATTCCACAAAGAAATAGTTTTGGCCTAGATAATTCAAACCTTCATTCCTTCCTGTGTCTCCAGGGACAAAATCTAGCTGGTGTTTGGTTTGGGGCACGTCCAGACAAAATGGGTCTCTGGGAGCATTCAGTTAGGCTGGAGCTGGGCTCGGTGTGCTGAATATGTCTGAATATTTGGAGGCAGAATGGCACTGTGTAATCCTTTATTTAAGTAAATAACTACTAAAACATTGAAGGATGCTTTGAGGTGAGAAGGTGCAGAGGTCTACAGAACCTGTCCTCTTGCAGCAGAAGGGATTTTGCCATTAGTATTTCTTGCCTGTGTTCCAGGTCTTTGAATTTAAAAGAACCTTGTTAGTTTGATGCAGATGTCTGTGATTTTCAGCTTGAGCCAAAGGAACAAGAAGGGGGACCTATGCTCTGGGTCTTCTAGAGCATATTGTGATCTGGATCTGCCCTCAGGATGATTTTGGGTGTATGTGATTTATTTGCCCCATAAAACATCATTCAGAGTTGCCATTTTGGGGACACTACGTAAATTAATAACTGGACTGCTCCTGCACCCATTAAACTCGACAGAAAAGGTGCAGCAGGGGGATGTCAGCTCAGGAAGGACCTCCAGGCATGCAGGCAGGGTGATGTGCTTTGGAAAACCATCAGATATAAGGCAGCCTCAGTTCAAATGAAAGACCAAGAAGGAAGATTGGTGTGGGGGCTGTGTGTAGCCTGCTCGCTGCCCATGGGCTCCTCTGCCTTTCTTCTCCCACCTCATCTCCAAGGGCAGGGGATTGTCCCACTGCCATCCCCCTAACAGGCCTGGGACCATAAATTTAGGAAATCCTGATGAAATCTTGCCTGCAGGTCTGTCTTGAAACTCTTCGTGCAGAAGCTGTGCTGCAAATTCCTGTCAGAGGTTGGCAGAACTATGGCTGAGGGTCTTCCCTGGCTTTGGGAAGGGCTTTTGGAGGAAGGCTTGAAGGCTTGCTTGCTCCCTTTGGAGAATGGAAACCACAAGTGTGACCATACCATGCTGGAAATTGGGATTATATCTTCTTAAAACAGTGGAAACCTGAGCCAGACCTGCTGCATTTTGGCCATGTCTGCAAATACGAGATTCACACAGAGCTAAAAAAGCTTCCAGGGTGAGAGAAGTCAGATCAAACTTGGTGGTGAATAATTCCTTTTAGGTGGGCATCAAACCTTCAAAAGATCCCCTCTGTGTCCCAGCTGGAGTACCCTGGTGATGATCATGGTACCACAGGATTGTTTGAATTGGAAAAGACATAAAGACCACCCCATTCCAACCCCCTGCAATGTGCAGGGAACCCTTGATGAATCCTTGTCTCTCAGGCTGCTTAATTAGTGCTGGAAATGACTCCTCCCTCATCATTATCCACACACCCATTTCAAAGTGGGGTGTAATAAATCAATTACAGGTGCTGTTGGGTTATTTGATTTACTGTCTTGAAAAATCATACTTATATTGCAAAAGAACCTGAGGTTGGTGGATTTTTTTCCCTCTGTTTAGTGGTTTTTTTCCCAATCCCCATCTTCTGGGGTGATGTGATTACAGGAGCTGCTCAGGTTTCTCACCAGGGAAGTCTTTATACCCCTACAAAGGGCTCGTTTTCTGGTGAATAATCTAGGAGTTTGAATAGTGAATAAGCTCTAAAGCCCCAGAAAACCAAAAGAAAAGCAAAACAAAAGGCAGCCAAGCAGAGCAGGGGGCTGTGGGAAGAGCTCAGGCTCTGCCTGAAGCACACTGTGTCTTGCCAAAAGCCAAATTAGGAGAGAAATAGTGAAAGTGCAGTTTCTCACTGTCTTGCCTCTAACACCTGCTCAGGGTCCAAAGGTGGCTGCCAAAACTTTGATCTAAAACTGTGCTCACATTGCTGAGGGCAAGATGCAAAATGTGGTGGTTTGGGAAAGGACTATTGGATAAAAATCCACTGAAAGTCTTCTTTTTTTCCAGACATGCCAGGTGTCTCATCATTTTCTGCTTCTGCTTGGGACTTTCCTGCCTCTCGGGATTCTTCCATATGAAGAGTAAGAGTTACAGGTAAGGGAGGCAGAAGCAAGGTTGCACAGTTTCCTGTACCTGGAGCAGCAGGGACGTGGCCTCTGACATCTGATTTACTTCTCATGAGGCCTTGGGCTAATGTTCAAAGGGGGGTGGCTCAAAACTAGGTCCTTGTTTGGGGAAGGAATTGATTTAGCCAAAGCTCAGCCTCTTTGGGACAAAATCAGCTGTGTGGGAAAAGGGGATTGAGATGAAATCTTTGGTGAGTGAGAGTGTGGAGAGGGGGAAAACTGAGGGGGAAAACATCTGCACTGGAGGGTTGGGGCTGATTTGGATGCAGCCTTGGACCAGCTGCAGGTGTGGGGTCAGAGGAGCAGCTGGGTTTGGCTTTGCCAGGTCTCAGAGATGGGGTGCAGCACCAGAGAGTCTCTTTGCCCCATCTGTCCCCTTCCTGCAGGATCTCAAAGAGCCAAGAGGAGCTGCTGATCCCTCCCACGCCGTGCCACGCCAAGACAAACGTCATGTTCCTCAAAACCCACAAGACTGCCAGCAGCACTGTGCTCAACATCATGTTCAGGTTTGCAGAGAGGTACAACCTGACTGTCGCCCTCCCTGCTGACCAGCTCTTCCACCTGGGCTACCCAAGGACCTTCGTGGCTCACTTTGTGGAGGGCTTTGAAACCATAGGCCAAAATTACAACATCATGTGCAATCACCTGAGGTTTAACCCCTTGGAGGTAAGAAAGAGCCATGAAACCCGAGGAGAAACTTGGCTGGGACAGGACTAACTGTGGTGGTGTTCACAGGGGTCCCAGGACGAGGGAAGAGATGAGAATCTTGACTCCATGTTTCAGAAGGATGATTTATTATTTTATGATATATGTCATACTAAAAGAAAATGATATATTAAAACCATACTAAAAGAATAGAAGAAAGGGTTTCATCAGAAGCTTGCAAGGAGTAGAAAAGAATGGAAAGAAAATAAAACTTTGTGACTGACCAGAGAGTCTGAGACAACCAGACCGTGATTGGCCATTAATTAAAAACAACCACATGGACCAATCAAAGATGCACCTGTTGCATTCCACAGCAGCAATTATTTAATTGATAATTATTGTTTTTCTCTTCCTCTGAGGCCTCTCAGCTTCTCAGGAGAAAAAATCCTAATGAAAGGATTTTTCATAAAATATGTCTGTGACAGACTAACCTCTTCTTCCTCCCACAAACAGGTAAAAAAGGTGATGGCAGCCAACACCTTCTACTTCTCCATCCTGAGGAACCCCATCCCTCTGCTGGAGTCTTCCTACATCTACTACAAGGACTATGTGCCTGCCTTCAGGAGCTCCAAGAACGTGAACGAGTTCCTGGAGTCACCCACAAGGTATTACCAGCCAGCAGATTCCAGGAGGAACATCTATGCCAGGAACATCATGTGGTTTGACTTCGGCTACGACAACAACGCCAACGATGACACCAACTACACCCAGGCTGTCCTGGAGGAGATCGAGCACAACTTCCACCTCATCTTGATAGCAGACTACTTTGATGAGTCCATGATCCTCCTGAAGCACACTTTGTGCTGGGATCTGGATGATGTGATTTACTTCAAGCTCAATTCCAGAAGCCAGGACACCGTGCAGACGCTGACTCCGGAAAGTGAGGAGCAGATAAAAGCCTGGTGCTCGCTGGACTGGAAGCTCTACCTGCACTTCAACCAGAGCTTCTGGAGGAGAATTGAGGAGACCATAGGGCTGGAGGTGCTGGAAAAGGAGGTGGATCACCTGCGGAGCAGACAGAAGGAGCTCATGGAGACTTGTCTGTCAGAGCAGGAGGCGGTGAGGAAGGACCACATCAGGAACAAAGCTCTCCTGCCTTTCCAGTCAGGGGCTGCAAATATCCTGGGCTACAACCTCAAACAAGACTTGGACAACACGACTCTGAGAACCTGCCAGAAAATGGTCATACCAGAGCTGCAGTACACCTCCTACCTTTATGCTGTCCAACACCCACACAAGAAGAGGAAAGATGTGGGATTGCCATTGCTGTGGACCAGTCTCCAGGAGAAGATGCAGCTCCCAGGGTCCAACTAGGACATGTGGCAACCCACTGTGGCTTCCCAGGGCTTTGCATCCCCCCTTGTCTGACATGGAACTGACCCCCGGGACTCTTGTGCATGAGGGGGAGGCAGTGGGGGCTTTATTTAGGGACACCAAGTTGGTGGTTGTTCTCTTTTTGGGGCCTTGAGCCAAAGGCTTCGCATTGTCCAGGTCCTGGGTGATCCCACCTGCCTGCTCCTGGCTGGAGGGAGCCAGGCTGGCTGCAGCTGGCCGAGACATTCCAGCCTCTTAATCATTAATCAGGAGCGTGATCATTTGCCTTCATTTGATTTTATTTGATATCCATCGTTGCATCGGTCTGCTCACAGCTCACTGGAGCAAGTCCTGACTTTGGAGGGTTTGGTGAGGGTGTGACAAGGGGACACAGTGCTCAGAGAAGCCGGGGGGATGGTGGCTGTGCCATCCAGCAGCATCCACGCTCAGTGAGGACCAACCACCACACGCTGCTGGAGCTGCCTTTGCTGGGGCAGTCCCAGGCACCTGCCCAAAGCCAGGCAGGCTGGCTGCCCCTTGCCCTTGCCCAGTGGCATGTGAGCTGTGCCTCTCACATGTGTCACCAGGTGAATGGGCCTCTGTCCCCTGTGGGAGAGCTCAGGGCTCCGCTGAGAGGAGGTTTTGTGGTTTTGCCCCTCACTCTCAGCAAAGGGTGCCTGGGCATGGATGTTCCTTTGGCTGCAGCATCCCCAAAGCCCTTTTTTGGCAAAGCAGACACTTTTTTGGGGCTCCTACTGCTGTGTTGGCCAAACTCCAGCACAGATTAGGAGGGGATGGAGTGAGGCACAGCTTTGGGCACACTGGTGCATGCAGGTCCCCCCTGCTGCCCTGAGCAGGAGGAGATGCTGGCCCAGCTTTAAAACACTGGGGTATTGTCAGTGTGAGCTGGCACTGACAGATGTGTTGGGAACAGGTGACAGTGACACCAAATCTATCCTCACAAACCTTCCTGGCACTGCCCCAGCAGCAGGGCCCTGGATGGCAGGATGGGGAGGATGGATCTGGGGTCCAGATGTTGCCTTGGGGGTGAAGCTGTGGGGCAGCAGCTCCAGCTGGGAAGCAGGACTGATGCTGTCAGGGGGACAGGGCTGAGATGATGCTGATGCTGTCAGGGGGACAGGGGGGAGAGGCAGAGCCAGGATTTTCCTCAGTTGTGTTTAGCAGCTGCTGAGGCAGGGGTTAACCAGCCCAGCAGGAACAACCCAGATTAACAGCACTTTGCTTCACTAAAATTAACCCGAGGCTTTTGTAGCAGCCAGGTGGAGCTGCAGGAGCCACACTTGGTCACCCTGGGCCATGCCAGGGGCCCTTCCTGAGCAGTTCTGCAGCCTCCACCTGTTTTCCCCTTGGAGCTTCTGATCCATGACTTTGATAAGAATTTTGTCAAACCCTTTTAGCTGAACTGATCACAGAGATGGAATATTGGAATATAGGTATAAAAATGGTTTCTTAGTAGCTGATTTATGTGCAGGTGGGGGTCCTGGCAGGGCTGGGGTTCCTGGGCAGTTTGTGGATCCTGGGAGGGCTGGGGGTCCATGGAAGGCTGGGGGTCCTGGGAGGGCTGGCAGCCTCTGTCCCACAGCTCCCAGGCTGGGGAGCTCACAGTGGGGTGCACTGGGGTGAACATGGGCTGGAGCCCCTGGACAGGGCAGTCTGGCCTCTCCCAGCCTGCAGGAGGAGGGAAACTGAGGCAGGAGATGCGTGGATGCCCTTGCTTCCCCTCCGGGGCACCGAGCGAGGTGTCCGGGCAGCGCGGGGCCCCGGCTGTGGCCATAAGGGCTCCTTTGTGCCCCGGCGCCGCCGCAGCGCCGCTGCTGAGCCAGGGATTCGTGCGGGGGAGCCCCGTGACCAGCGGAGGGGGGACCCTGCAGGACGGGGGGGCCGAGCAGGGAGGCCACAGCTCCGCCGAGAGCCGGCGTTACTCCGCGGTGGGGCCGGGGACAGAGAGGGGACACTGCAGCTGAGCGGGACACGGTGAGTGCCATCGCTTTCTCGGGGGGCTGAATCAGCAAAAGCTCCTGATGAAACCACAGGTGACAGCTCCAGCTGAGCCTGGGGTGGATGCCATCTCCTTCTGTGGTGATAATCTCCAGGGAAATGTAGGGACGTGTAAGCTGGGGACAGCTGACCTGTCCCTGAAGGAAAGGCTTTGGGGACAGCTCTCAGCCAGCGCCACAGGGACAGCCCAGCTGGGGACCCCGCTGTCCGTGCTGTGCAGCTCAGGTTCCCCCCACACAGGAGGGGGAACAAGGGGTCGGTTGCACTGGAGGCAGCAGGGGGACAGGAACACCCCCTGATCCTGTCACTGTGAGCCTGGGCTGCTCCGGGGGTCTCCTCAGTGGGCTCTGCCCTCCCAGTGCATGGAGCTGCAGGTCTCACCCTGCTATCTGCTCACTGGCCTTGATTTCCCAGACAAGCATCTTAAAGATCAAATTCGTTTTATTTCGTTTATTTTGGGGTCCCCGGCTCAGCCTCCTCGCTGGTAGCCTATGCCCTGACACCTGTGAGCTGCGGTGACTCGCCAGCACACACTCAGCCCCTCTCCACCCCATCCCTGCCCCGGGGGGCTACCCCGACCCCAGCCCACCGAGTTCAACCCCAAACCCTTCCAAGGACAGCCCCACATGCCTGGCCATGCCCAGCTGTCGCTATAGGACACAAAAGAACACAAGCTCACACTGCTGTTCTTAAGGTGAAGAAAAAGGGAAGTTTATTTTCTGACTCCAACATTTATAGTTTTCCAAGGGTGACAGTGGATTGGAGGGTGACAGTGCCACCCCTCCAATGACACTGGACAAACCAACAGTCTATCAAATTTCTCCTCCTCCATAAAGGAATGCAAAACAATGAGTTATTTACAGAAAGTGTGTGAGAAAGTTCCCTACAAGAATGTTAATATTAAAAAGCTTAGAAAAATCTAAAAAAATCAGGGCGACACCCAGCAGCCGCTCCCCCCGCCTTCATCATCCCACGGCATCCTTGCGCTGCAGCTGCTGCCATGGGCTCCCGGCACTTCCCGGCGCGGACCGTGCTCTTCGAGAAGGAATCCAGCGGTGTCACGTACCGTGTGCCCGCCCTGCTCTACCTGCCCTGCGTGGCCAAGCTGCTGGCGTTCGCCGAGGAGCGCCTCAGCGCCGACGATGCCCACGCCAACCTGCTGGTGCTGCGCCGCGGCTCCATCTACGGCACCTACGTGGAGGTGGGACACGGTGTGCCAGCCTGGGGACGCGCTGGGGATGTCCCCATCGCCCGGGTGTGGCACAGCCGGGCTCTGGGGACGGCCGCACGGGGAGGGGAGGATGGCATGGGTGCAGTGAATCACGGGGCCACGGGTTGGTTTTGGTTGGAAGGGATCTCAAAGGCCATCTCGTTCCATGGACACCTTCCTCTATCCCAGGTTGCTCCAAGCCCCATCCAATCTCAGGATCTCTGCTGGTCAGAGTGACTCTGAGATATGTACAATGCTCTTTTTCCCAGCCTGGCTATTGAATAAGGAATCAGGATTCTTTTGTTCTCTTTCTCAAGGTTGTTTATTATTTTTTATCTAGAACATTCTTTCTCTGACCCACCGAGGTCTGTCTGGCAGGCTGGGTTGAGGCACTCTGCCCACCTCAGAGGATCTTTTTCTACTAAAAGCTACGTGTACATTATTTACCATGACTTCCCAATACCTATCACCTATGTTAGACAGCGAGTTTCTACTCTAAACCAATCTAAAAGTGCCAGCATCACCCAGAACACGGAGGCTAGGAAGAAGAAGGAAGAAGGACAGGGTACCCCCAAATTCCTCCATCTTGGGACTCCAAGCCCCCATTCTAAAAACCTCAAAAATCTATTTTTCACCCCGTGACAAACTAACTATTATTCTACTTAAACTCACTTGACTTGTAATTCTTCATATAAAGGTGGTACTTAGGTCCATGGGTCAAAATGAAAGTCACAGGTGTCTTGGGCTCCGTGCCAGGTCTTCCACCCCCTGCCAGGGTCTCGAGTCCTCCAGGGCAGTCAGAGGAATTTCCTGGATTCCAGCAATCCAACCCAGCCGGGAACACTTCAGGGATGGGGCAGCCACAGCTGCTCTGGGTGAAATCTGGGATGGTCCTGACCCCCGTCTGTCCTGTCCTCCTCCTCCGTGGGCAGTGGGAAGACATGCGTGTGCTGGAGACGGCAACGCTGCAGCACCACCGCTCCATGAACCCCTGCCCGCTCTACGACGAGTTCACGGGCACCCTCTTCCTCTTCTTCATCACCGTGCTGGGCAGGACGCCCGAAGCCTACCAGATTGTCACTGGCCAAAACGTCACCCGCCTGTGCTGTGTCACCAGCGCTGACCAGGGCCTGAGCTGGAGCACAGCCACAGACCTGACACAGCAGGTCATTGGTGCCACCATCAAAGGTACCCAGCTGCAGGGGGTGCTGGGGACAGGGGATGTGACCGTGTTTGCAGGGGTCTGAGGATGAGGGAAGAGACGAGGATCTGACTCCATGTTTCAGAAGGCTGATTTACTATTTTATGTTATATATTATATTAAAACTATACTAAAAGAATAGAAGAAAGGATTTCATCAGAAGGCTGGCTAAGAATAGAAAAAGAAGGAATGAGAGCAAAGGCTTGTGGCTCGGACTCTCTGTCTGAGCTAGCTGGGTTGTGATTGGCCATTAATTAGAAACAACCACATGAGACCAATCACAGATGCACCTGTTGCATTCCACAGCAGCAGATAATCATGTTTACATTTCATTTCTGAGGCCTCTCAGCTTGTCAGGAGGAAAAACCCTAAGGAAAGGATTTTTCATAAAAGATGTCTGTGACAAGGGGGCAGCAGCCAGCATGGGGGTGGCCCTGGCTTTTGCTCTCCTGGAGCCACCAGTGACATTGCTGGGGGTGACTTTGACACGGGAATCCCACAAGCTTGAGGAGGACCTCAAGCAGAGGGGAAAAGGGATGGAGGGAGTATGCATATCAGTTAGTGGGAGTGGGGAGAAGGTGGGGAGGCATGTGTGGGGACAGATAGGCAGCACTGGGCTCTGTTGCCCTCCCACCCCACCGTTTGACTTGGCTTGGCTTGGCTTGACTGAGAGGAAGCCCTGGGGAGCTTTCCACGTGCGGCATGGCAGGGCACCATGGTGTTCCCTCTTTACCCCATCCCACCCTCATCCCACGCCATGTCTGCTCCCCAGACTGGGCGACGTTCGCGCTGGGCCCCGGGCACGGGATCCAGCTGCGCTCGGGCCGGCTGCTGGTGCCCGCCTACAGCTACCACATCGACTGCAAGGAGTGCTTCGGGCAGCTCTGCAAGACCACCCCGCACTCCTTCGCCTTCTACAGCGACGACCACGGCCGCGCCTGGCGCTTCGGGGAGTTCATCCCCAACCTGCAGTCGGGCGAGTGCCAGCTGGTGTCCGTGGATGAGGAGGACGGATCCAACGTGCTCTACTGCAACGCCCGCAGCCCGCTGGGCTTCAGGGTGCAGGCGCTGAGCACGGATGACGGGGCCGTGTTCCACGGGGGGCAGCTGGTGCAGCGGCTGGTGGAGCCGCCCCACGGCTGTCACGGCAGCGTCATCGGCTTCCCCGCGCCGCTCGTGTACGTGCCCGCCGCCTCCCGCGACACCGGGATGCCCTCCCGGGGCTCGGCGTGCCGGCTGCTCCCCGCGGCGCTCCGGGGCCTCGGGCACCCGCCCGCCCGACAGGCGGGAGGTGCTGAGCTCCCCGCTGGCAGCCACCACGAGCCAGACGAGGACTGTCCCGCCCCAGGGCACCACGGTGATGCCCACAGTGTCACCTCGGTGCAGGGGGACTCTGCAGCGAGCCCCAGCCCCACTCCCTTCTTCCAAGCGCCAACGTGGATCCTGTACTCGCACCCCACCAGCCCCATGTCGCGGGTGAACATGGGGGTTCACCTGAGCACCTTCCCCAGGGATGCGGAGAGCTGGACAGAGCCCTGGGTCATCTACGAGGGCCCGAGCGCCTACTCGGACCTGGCGTACCTGGAGCTGCCGCAGCGGGACGCGCCGCTGGCCGGCGGCACCGCCATCGCCTTCGCCTGCCTCTACGAGAACGGCATGAGGTCTCCCTACGAGCAGATCTCCTTCAGCATGTTCACGCTGCACGACGTGCTCCAGAACATCCCCCTGACAGCCGCTGCTCCCCCGCGGCCCCGCGGCGGCAAGAGGAGGAGGAGGAGGAGCTGCTTCATCTCCTAGAGCCCGCCCAGGTCAGCTCTGCGCCCCACCCCAGTGCTGAGTCCTGGAGCATCAACCCATCGGCTGGGTCCTGCCACCATCCAGCACGGCCACAGCACACACAGGTGTGTCATCGTCCCCACACTGGGGTTTGTCTCCTTTTTATTGCTGTTTTTTAAATTCTGTTTTGGGTGGGGAGGCTTTTGCCCCCAGCTCTGGTGGTGTTCCCAGGGGTCCCAGGACGAGGGAAGAGATGAGAATGTTGACTCCATGTTTCAGAAGGCTGATTTATTATTTTATGATATATATTATATTAAAAGAAAATTATATACTAAAACTATACTAAAAGGATAGAAGAAAGGATTTCATCAGAAGGCTTGCAAGGGATAGAAAGAAAAGGAATGATAATAAAATCTTGTGACTGACCAGAGAGGCCGAGCCAGCTGGACTGTGATTGGCCATTAATTAAAAACAACCACATGAGACCAATCACAGATGCACCTGTTGCATTCCACAGCAGCAGATAATCAATGTTTACATTTCATTTCTGAGGCCTCTCAGCTTCTCAGGAGAAAAAAATCCTAAGGAAAGGATTTTTCATAAAACGTGTCTGTGACACCCAGCCCGGCCTCAGGCTGCTCTCCAAGCAAGAGCCACCTCTGTGTGCTGGCTCAGGGGGTGTGGGATGGTTGGTACCAGCACCCTGCTCCAAGGGCTTTCCTCCCCTTGGTATAAACAGTTATGCTATAGAATTGTGGTATATAATGTGAAATGCTTTCTTTTTCACGAAAAGGCTTTTTCTCAATGGTATCTCTGAAGTCACTCTGAGGGTTTGGGCTGGGGTAGAGTTCTGTTCCTTCATTGTAGCTGGGATGGGGGCTGGGTTTTATATTTGGGCTGGTGATAAAGAAATGTTTGTAATGCATTTCTGTCTGTCTGGGCTTTTAGTGATTTTTCTTTGTTATTTTCCTTTTCATTACAATTTATTATTATTATTATTATTATTTCAATTATTAAAGTGTTTTTATGGCAACCCAGGAGCTGTCTCACTTTTACCCCTCCAATTCTCTCCCCCTCCCACGGCATGGGGGTGAGTGGCTGGGTGGTGCTCAGGTGCCAGCTGGGGTTCAACCACCCCAATGGCCCAGTTGCTGTTTTGTCTGCTCTGGGATTTGGGTTTTTAATGTGCCATGGCCATCCCTGCTCTCCTCTGACCCTTGTCAGTCTGGGGAAAAGCCCCTCCCAGCCCAGGCCCATGCTGGGTCCTGTAAGGTTGTGGGGAGGGGGCTGAGCACAGGAGCGGGGTCCTGCTCCGGGGGATGAGCAGCAGCTGCTCCTGACACCTGTGTGGGGGTGAAATTTGGGGGTTACACCTCAACTCCTGCTCTGCCTCCCCCAGCACGACTCCATCCGAGTGCCCAGCTCAGCTCCTCAGGCTCCTTCCCCTGTCCTGCCCTGTGCAGGGGACAAACACCAGCTCAGCTGCCCTAAACATGAACTGATTAACAAAACTGATTAACAAGAGTGTCCAGCTCTCCAGTCTGTGACACCACCATGTCTCATTTTCCACCAGGGTGGGTGGAGGCTGACAAGTGACAGACAACATGTAGAATAGAAATTTTCAGTTCCACTGAAGTTGCGGAATAGAACTTAAAGACTAACTAGCAAGCGAGATAAAAGGGTGTGAAAGTTGGCACAAAGGATGCTAAACACATCTGGAATCACTGGAGAAGCAGGTAATGAGGAACATGGTGATTTTGTGACAAAGTTATGTAACAAGAAACAGCAGCTCATGCCCTGAGAGAGGTTCAAGGCAAGGCCACAGCACCGGGGCACTGAGTACAACCAGCAGACACCCCTGCAGACAAACCTCTAGGATCAAAAATCCCTTCCAGGAAGGGATGGAGGCATGACAACTGGTTCTAGGCAAAGTGTTGTTTCTGTGTTCCTCTAGAAGCCCCTTGTAAAGAACCTGTCTGATTGCAATGGAACAAACCCTGCTGTGAACCCCACAGCACACATTTGTTAGAGGAGATGCCCGGTGTGTGTCCAGCTCTGGGATAAGGAGTGCCTGCTTTCTAGTGCTCCAAATTGTGTCAGGAAATTGATTCTCTGCCTGTCAGTATCTTGAGGTTATCTGCCTTTCAGTTCTTCTCCTTTCAGTATCACGAGGGGTGGCTGAGGCAGCTGCTGGCAGCCAGGTCCTGCCCTCCATCCCTTACCAGGCCAGTCCCAACCCCAAACGGCCACCGGCCCCAAGGGAGGGGACACGGCCCAGGCCAGGGGATCTGCACAGGAGCAGCCCTTGGCTCATCATCCCCACGAGCTGCTCCAGCCCCGGGGTGTCCATGCCCTCAGGGGCTCTGTCCGTCTCACACCGGGCTGGTGTCACAGCTCCTGCTGTGCCCCCTGTGCCAGCAGCCAAGTGACCCCCGAGGTGGCACCTCCCGCTGGCAGCGCCACCGGGCCCTACTTGCCATCACAGGAGCCGCAGAGGCAGCCGAGGAGGCCGTTGAGGATCTGGAGCAGGGCCAGCAGCATCTCGGCGGCGCTGATGAGCAGCAGGAGCGAGAACAGCCCCACGTGCCAGGTGACGATGCCCTCGGGCTCCAGGCAGGTGCTCCAGGTGCTCCGGTTGTACAGGTAGTTCTCAGCCCTGTGTGACAGGAAGGGGACAAGGTGCAGGATCCCATGGCTTTCTGCCATGAAACATCCCCCAGACACCCCACCCTTCATCCAGAGGATGAGCAGGATAAAAGCTTAGAAGCAAAAGAGAAAGGAGCAGGCAAGAAAGAGAATGGTTGGAAGAATCACGTGTACCCATGTGTGTGAATCTAAAAAGAGAACAGAATTATTTTCTAGCACATGAAGTGACAGGAGGGAAAGAAACCTATGCAATAACTAATTCTGCCATCTCTCTCAGAATTGACCTGACCACTGGGAGCAAACACATGGAAACTAATGTCAAGATGTTGCAGTGCAAAATCATTGGAATAAAACATTAACCATGGGTTCAGATATGATGAAATGTTGGTAAGAGTCTAAAGTAAAGAAATCAGAGCAGCGGGGCTCAAACAATGAATGCAAAGGGATGATCCCACTTCATAACAAACTAGCAAAAGTGCTACAACTTTTTATTTGAGTTCTATTCTGTCACTTGATATTGCAATTACTTCAGCTGGGAGTTGGGAGGGTGATGGAGATGGAAAGCACCACGCAGAAACCCATGGGAGGTGAGGATTCCTCGAGCTACCGGGGTCTTGCATCAACCACCAGCAGCCAGCACCCACCCACTCCCTCCATTAATCCACTTAATTAGCAATAAATTAATGAGGCAGCGGAGGTTCAGCCCTCACCTGGCAGCGGGCCCCAGGTCGATGGGATCCAGGAAGGGGTACCCCCAGAGGGCGGCGTGCCCGGGCCCCAGCCCGGTGCTGTTGTGCAGGCAGAGCGGGCCGGTGCTCAGCCCCACCCCGCAGAGCACGAAGCAGGCGGCGGCGCCCAGCAGCGCCAGCTTGGAGAGCAGCGCGGACAGCAGCGCCTGCGGGGCGCACACGGTCAGGGGGGACAAAACAAGGGGTACGTACCAGCTCCGCTCGTCTGGGAGGGGGGAACTGCCCTGCCCAGCTGTGCCTGAGGATGGAGGCACCGCTGGCATGGCAGGGACAGGCAGCGACCTGCAGAGCCCATCCCGGCACGCCCTGGAGCCCTGTGCCCTGGGGAGGGGACACCCTGCCGTGGCTCCCTGGGGAGGGGACACCCTGCCATGGCACCCTGGGGAATGGACACCCTGCCGTGGCTCCCTGGGGAGGGGACACCCTGCCATGGCTCCCTGGGGAATGGACACCCTGCCGTGGCTCCCTGCCTCAGGACCCGCTGTGGGACAGGGGCGTTCCACACCCCACCGTGGCACCTGAGAAAGGGTCTGTGCCCAGCACAGGAGAGAGGGACCCGACACAACCCACCGGGGGCCGGGGGAGAGGAGGATCCCTGCCCTGTCCCACCCTGGGGCCATGGCAGAGAAGGATCCCTGCCCTGTCCCACCGCGGGTCTATGGCACAGCTCGATCCCTGTCCTGTCCCAGGTGGGGCCATGGAAGGGGGGGATTCCTGCCCTGTCCCACCGCGGGTCTATGGCAGAGGAGGATCTCCGTCCCACCGCGGGGCCGGGAGAGAGGCGAATCCCTGCCCTGTCCCAGGTGGGGCGAGAGGAGGATCCCTGCTTGTCCCACGGCAGGATCGCGGTTCCGTGGCACAGGAAGATCCCTGCCCTGTCCCACCGTGGAGGAGCTGTCTCCCGGCCCCATCCCCGCCGGTTCCCGGCCCCATCCCCGCCGCTTCCCGGCCCCGCTCCCTTGGCTTACACTGCGGCGGCCGGAGCAGCCGGGGCGCTGCCAGCCCAGCGCTGTGACCTGTGTCGCTGCCAGCAGCACCTGCGGGGACAGAAGCAGAGCTGGGGGACCAGGGGGAGCCGCCGGCCCCGCTCCATGGCCCCGGCCGTGCCCCGGCCGGCGGGAAGGGCGCTGTGCCCCGCGGTACTCACGGCGATGCCGCCGCCCCAGAGCCCCGGCAGAGCGCGGGCGTGGCGGCCCAGGTGTCCCTGCAGCAGGTACCGGGATGCTCCGCCCGGGAACAGCAGGAGGATGCTGGCCAGCATGGACAGCGTGCCCAGCACCAGCAGGCAGGGCCCCACGATCCGGCTGCACTTCCCCACGCACATGGCCGTCCTGCGTGGGCACGGGGAGGAAGAGGAGGAGGAGAGGAAGGGGCTGCCTTTGGCCCCGCAGCGCCCCGAGGGTTCCCCACGCCGAGCCCATCTCACAGCTGTGGGTGTGTGGGAGTTGCTGGGTTGTGCTTTTGGGTGTCAGCCCACCCTGCTGGCACTGCCTCTACCTGGGGCAATTTCCAATGGAAATTCTAATACTTGTTTGCTAAATGGGCACTGGTGTTCCCACACCAAACCCCAAGACCTGTGTGGCTCCTCCAAAACGTGTCCCAGCTCCTGGCAGGGGGAAATGTTTGGGTTTTTTTTTTCTTTAAGGTCCCTTCCAACCAAAACCAGTCTGAGATTGTATGGAAATGTTACTGCAGGGAGCCAAGCACCCACCACAGCTCATCTTGGCTCTCAGGGTTTACAGTGAGCAGGAGAGAGCCAGGAAAGAGGCAAAATCCTTGTACAGGACTTGTGAAAGCACATCAGTCTCCAATTGAATACAATAGCAATTCCATCCTTGTCCCTGCCTCAGGCCTGAGTATGAAAACGATTAAATTTAATTAAGAAAACATTATTACCTATCCTCCAGTTCCACTGGCATCTTATGAAGTTATGAGTCTATCTAGAAAGCACCTGCCCATCTCCAGGTGATACCTTGTCCAAAATTGCCTCTCTTCTGCACCTACAAGCCCCTTTCTGTACAGGATGTCCTTTGGTCACTCTGGCACTGCTGAAAACAGCATGGTTTACTGCTGTGCTGGCTCCCAGCTGTTTTCTACCCTGAGTTCTCTTGGCTTGAAGTTTGGCTTAAATATTTTCCCCTTTCCTGCTCGATTGCAGCCCATTTTACACAGGTTCCCCAGCTCAAGCTGTTTCTTGCTGTGCCTTTGCAAAGCAGCAGCAGCTGTGGCGCCGTGGTTGGCTCTGTGGAAGAGCTCTCAGCCCCTCCTGCAGGGCCCCAGGGCCAGGGAGGAGCCCAGGGCAGCACATCCAGCCCTGGCACAGCCCCAGGAGCTGGGGGACACCAGTCCAGGGGCTCTGCTCAGGACCAGCCACAGCAGGGCACTGGGGAGAGCTGAGCATGGAGGGACAGGGCTCTGAGACACCTGAGCAGGACCAGCAGCTCCACACATCCTGGAATCCCACCTCTCTTGATTTCCATCCTCCCTGCCTTGGTTACAGGGAATTTAGGGCCTCTTTCCCCCCTTCAGTCCCTGCCTGCAGTCCAGGACTTGTGTGTGGTTGTTTCCTGCCACAGCCATGAGTGCCCTTTGCTGAGTCCCACCTCCCCTCCACCTTCTGGAACAGCTCCAGCCCCTCTGAGCTCACAGCCTGGGCTCTCACCTTTCTCTCATTTCTCTGCCACCTCTCCAAGCACTCTCTTTCCCCTCCACCACTGCCCTCTCCCCGGGGATGGCAGGAGTCTCTTTCCCCCAGGAATCTCCCATGGTGTGCTGTCCCTTCCAAACACCCCCTGAGCACGCAGCTCCTCAGCCAGCACAGACAAACCCCTGTGCAGGGGAGGCAGAGCCCAAGTGCAGGTGGCCCTGGGTCCATCTGGACAGCAGGGCTCCTTCTGCCAGCACACTGCCATGACCAAAAGCACAGAGATTCCAGCAGAGCCCAGGGAGCTTCTCCCCCCTTCCCAGCTTACCTGGAGTGATGCCTGGAGAGCAGCAGTGTCCAGCCCTGCTGAGCCCTGAGCATCACCCATGGGTGACTATTTATGACACCTCAGCCTGTGCTCCCCTCCCTGAGCCCCCAAGGGCCGCCCACCCAGGGAAGGATGAGTGGCTGCATGAGCCAGCCTCTGCCTCGCTCTTCCCCATTTCAGAATTCACACTGCAGGGCTCACCCAAACAGGCACCCCCATTTCAGAATTCACACTGCAGGGCTCACCCAAACAGGCATCAGGCACCCCCATTTCAGAATTCACACTGCAGGGCTCACCCAAACAGGCACCCCCTCAGATTTTAAGGTTTCTACCACATCTGCACTAATTGCCTCAATCACTGCCTGAGTATTGAACATTGTTGCTCCTGGAGCAACCTGTTGGGATAATGCTTTCCTCTCTAATACTTCAATAAAAGCTTCAGAATAAACATTACCTTGTGTTAACTGGCTCCCACCTCCCACCCTTTGCTCCTCACAGGTGTCTCAGCTTTTCCTCAGGTGCTGAGTGCATCCCCACCACGTGTGTGTCTCATGCCTTGGTGATGAGATTGAGAGAGGAAGGTTATTCCTGGGTATATTCATTATTAAAAGTTATCAGATATCAGCATTTCCTATCTGCCATGGCTGGCAGTTAATGTGCAACAGGGAAACTCCAATTCCCACAGAGAAGGTCAGGAACAGGATCAGGGGAACATCAATGACCTCTGAGTCTGAGAACAGGAGTCAGGGAAACAACAGCACCAAAAAATGGCAAAAATGGAGCAGTTTTGTTGGCAGGAGGAGGAGTTGCAGTTTTGTTGGCAGAGGAGTTGCAGGTGGCACAAGCAAAGAGAAGAATGGCTTGTGGGCTGTGCAGGCAGAAGGAAGAACCTTCTCAAAGAAGAGTTTTGAGAGCCCTCCAAGAGCCACATAGGAAAAGATGAATGGGTGAGGCTGAGTTACAGCAGGCAATTCCATTCCTCTTGCAAAAATAAACTGAGGAGCAGGTTATCAGACAGTCCCTCTGAAAGGAAAATCAGAGCTGGCACCAGGAGAGGAATTCCCATTTTAGTCACAGAATCTCAGAACAGTCTGAAGGGGAAGGGATGCAGCAGGATCATGGAGCCCAACACTGAAGTGAGTGGCCCATGCAGGGTTGAACCTGAGGTCTTGGCTGCCTTAGCACTGGGCTCAAGCACCTGAGTTAATCTCAGGGTATTTCATCCTTAAATAAGACAAATCAGTCTCCAAAACGAAGACAGACAACACATGGAGGGTAAGCAGAGTCTGAGTTCTCCTTCCCCTCTCACTTCGAAAGAGGGGAACCCATTTTTCACTCTGCTGGAAGAAAATGTTTTGCAACCTCATCCTGTGCCTTTCCTACGTCACAGCAGAGTGAGGTTCCCAGCACACACATGATCTGCTCCATCACCCACAGAAAACCCCACGCCAGGAAGTGTGAAGCATTCCGCTGACACTCCTCCCTGCGCTGCTGATCTTTTCCTTATAAGAATAATCCTCATGGAAAGGTAATTTTAGCCCTGCACGTGAGGAGCTGACTGCTTGCCTTTCTCACACCAGAGTGCAACTGGGAAAGTGTCAGCACAGCAAGGAGCTTGCTGCCAAGTCACCCAGTCCTGGTGCAACCAAACGTGGTCCCACCTAAGGCAATTCCAGCTTGGCCAGGGGCTCCTGCTGGTTCCTCAGAGCTGAAGAGGAGCTTTCACCTCCCTGCTCCCTGCCCTTTGCCTCCCCAGGCTCCTCTGGGGCTGGGGACACTGCACAGCAGGCTGGGTCTCAAGAGTGGTTTGGCTTCAAGGAGAACCAAAGAGACTGACGTGAGTCTGACCTGGGGAGAAGGAAATGTTCTGTGCCAAAGCAGCCCCCACCTTGCTCCTGGATGGAAGATGCTCAGCACCCCTCTGGCTCTCCCACTCCCCTCCTTAGCATCTGCAAATCTGTTTCTGCCACTAGTCAGCCAAGATTTCTCCAAAATCCCCTCAGACAAAGCCCTGCAGGGCGTTTGTGGCTAGAACTGATTGAGGAAACACCAACACAATGCTGGACAATATTCCCTTTAGGGCTTACAAATGTCACCTGAATTTACAGTTCAGATAAACCAACCCCGTGAAAAGTTGGAAGTTTACAGAAAGGAAAAATAAGTAAATGAAACCTGAGAGGTATTTTGAGTTTGAGGTATCCCTGCAGTTCCTTGACCTGCAGACTGATGTAAATATTCCCGACTCAGTTGGAACTGGAAATATTTTCCTGGGTTGTGTGAAGAGTTCAGGGTTTTCCAGCTTCAAGACTGTGGCAGGGGCTGAGCTCCACAGTGGAGACCTACCTACAGTCAGGAACACGAGGATGATCCAACACTGATTTCTTAATTTCTGCTTCTCCACTGTACCTGCCAAACCCTGGTCCAGAGGGGTCCCTGCTCCTCAGCATTTCACGCCAGGCCACGACAGGAATGTCCCAAGGAGCCCAAACTCCCTAAGTCAGAGGCTCTGCCTTGCCACCACCTGTACCAGGAGGACACTGACAGCTCAGAATAGAAAGCTTCATTTCCTCTGCTCTTTCATTGGGAAGGATGGAAAATCCTAGCCCTGCCTCTTTTTATTAGTTTTCATACAGGTATTTTTTCTGTCAAGGTCCTGTAAGTTTGTTTCACTTCAAGATTTTCTGTCCTTTACAACAGCCTGAAGCTTTCTTGGGCCGTGCTGTCATCAACAGTTCCTTATCCTTCTAGCCCAGTATCCTTAAGGAAAAACTCAGGAACTCCACAAATAACACAGGGACAGATTTCCATTAGAACTAAACCAACAAATAAACCCCAACCCCAAAAAACCAAGAGCTGAAGAAAGCTACTGAAAACAGTTTGTTTTATTTCCAGGATCAAATATTACAATAGGACATTTACATATATTTATAAAAAATGCAGCAGTTGTGTATATAGATCAGAGGTTTCCTTGAGTTTGGTCCCTCCCAGCACAGTGAGCTGAAAACTTCCAAATGAATCCTCTCCCTCCTCCCATGTGAAGTTGCCATTATTAAATAAACTGACCATTGTGAAAAGCTGTGCCTTAGAAACTGGATGTTCCCCAGTTATAGGAAACAGCTTAATTTTTAAAAAACCATCTGTCCTAGAGTCTGGTGTCTCTGAGCTGAGTTTTACCCAGATATTCTTCATATAAATCTGGTCTATAAAATAGCACCTCAGCCCCTGCTCCACACAGTTTCAGTTCCACACCTTCAATGTGGGCACCATTTCACAAGAGTTACAGAGTGGCTTTTCTTGACACTGCCAGTGATCTGTCAGTGACCAAATCCCCAATTTCTGTCCTCCCTCCCAGGGTGCCCATGGAACACAGGGATAACTCGAGGCAGGTCGAGGCACTGCTGTCAGGTGCAGCAGTCTCTGACTGAAGCCCTGTGGGTGTAAATAGATAAATATGGCTCTGTTTGTTGGGACTGCACAGACACCAAGCATCCCAAGGACAAGAGGAGACAGGAAAAAAGTCAGCACAGAAAGGGCATCCATTAACCTCACCAGCTCCAAACCCACACAGGCCTGTGGGTGCTTCCAACAACGCAGCCAGCACAGGGCTCAGCATCAGTTTGTGCTGTCTTTGAAACAGGAGCTGTTCCACTTCTAGAAAATCACTTGTGAAAATAAATAAATAGAAAGGGTGAGGGAGAGCAGAGGCTGGATTTGAGCCTGTGGGAACAGCCAGATGAGGCACAGCCAATCCTTAAGGACAGAGACTTTGCCCTTCACACACCTAAAGCACATCTCTGCCACCCCTTCTCCTCTTGGAACACCAGACTGCCTGTTTTATCAACTTCACTAAACAGGAATTAAACCAGAAAAAAAATAGTGACATTTAGTACAAATTAAAAAGGAATAAAAATGAAGGGATGAGGCCCTGAAATGATACAGATCTTCCCACTCACATGGGCATTCCTACACAGGTGCCTATCTTCATATTTCATTTTTATGTGGTTTACCAGAAAACCACCACGTTTCAAGCATCTCTGCAATGTTTGCTGCCTGACAAACAGCCCAAAATGCTGCCCTTCCCCAAAAGAAAACTGGTTTTAATTTAGCCCTTGTTGCTCGAGTCCCGGTGAAGAAGCCCAGTGCTCTGATAGGAACAGGAATTTGAGACCCTTCAGCAGAGAGGTTGAGCTACTAAAACCTGCACCAAACCCAGTTTTTCTGCAAAGGTACAAACCACAGCAGCAGTGCCAGGGCAGGCTGAGTGTACAAATCAGCTCTGAAGGACGTGGACCCTGTGAAACACAAGCTGGACAAAGGAGAGGTGTCACTTTCCCCTAACAGTGAGGAGAAGGTCAGGGAGCTCTGGGAAGAGCTGGTGGAAAATTCCTGTTTAGATCTACTTAAGAATAATGGTACATCTGGATGCCTTTTACAGACAACTGTATTTTACAAGGCCACTTGCAAATCCTGGACATTCCTCTAAGATCAGTGGTGTTAACTGAAGTGATTTACCAGGAAAAGCAATGCACTGCAGTCCATGAATGTCAGAAATCATAAAAGTCACAGAATTTTGTTCAAATCCTAAAGAAAATAACAAAAGTCTGGCCAGAAATGCTTGGCACAGCCTCCACCTGCCCTTTTCAGGTCAGTGGGGAATGCTGTGAGGTTGAGGCTGGTCAATCAGCTTGACTTAAGAGCACATAGCATCAAAAAAATCCAAAATCCTCCTGTAGGCCTCTGAAATGGGAAGTAAATGTGTCAGCTGCACCTGGCAGGGAAAGCCAGAGCTTGTTTCCCCTTCTGTTCCATGATCCTGGTTGTGACCAAATGGGATTTGTTTTACATCCCAAAAGAAAGCTGTGTTAGATGAAGAACACAGGCACAGGAACATCTCCACCAGCAGCAAGGAGCTCCAGCTTCAAACACAGCAGCCCTGACAGTTCTCACTGAGAAAAACCTGCACTGCTGCTGCTCTGCTGCCCAGCAGCCCCTGCACAAACCCTGACCCAGCGACACCCACAGGAAGCCACAAACCACAGCTTTTGAAGGATTGGCTTCCTCTGTCCTTCACAGCTCAACATTGTATTTCCCAACCAAATTTAACACATTTTTTCCAACAAAGGCAATTTGAGCTTCAGATTTCCCATCTAGAAGTGACTCTTTAAACATTGCCCAACCCATCACCTTCACTGCCATGAGCTGTCCTGTCCCAGGCAGGACTTGATTTGTGTTTTCAACCACATTCCTCAGGCCAGCAAAACACATTCCTCCAAAGGGATGAAGAGATGAAGAAGTTGTGTCCTGGTTGGGGCAGTTTCTCATTAGCTTTCAGCCCCCACAGCACAGCTAATGTGTGGCACTGGTTTGTTTGGGTTGGGAAGGAGAGAGAGAAGAATGAACAAAGAGAAGAGCCACATGCAGGGATATGTATTCCTTAAAAAGTTTTTTCTCTTTCTTGCTCTCAAAGCAAAGCAAAAGAAAGGTGATAGAAAAAAAAAACACACTGTGAAACAGATAGAAAAACTCCAACCCAGTTTCCTGGAACAGAACAAACTCCTAGAAACCACGAGAAAATGCCATTTTCAGTGTAAATGTTCAACTTCCCTATCTTCTTTTCCCCTGTTTGAGCAATTCCTGGTCTCATCACAGAGTTCAGCCCAGCCCCACACACAGGAGCAGGCCCAGGAGGGGCAGGGGAGGGAAGGTGCCAATAAATCACACCTGGTTCTTGTTATTCCAATCAGACAGCTGGGGCTGCTTTGGAAGCTTTAGGGGTCTGGATATGCAGAACTAAAGGATCCTTCAGTCCAGAGGTGCCACTGCTGCTTCACAGGCCAAACACAAGACTCCCCCCTCACTTCCCCCTGCTGGGAGCAGCCTCCACACCTGGGGGTCTTTACACACCAAAGATGACATCTGGTGTCCCATCGACCACTGATCAGGAAACTGAGACGAAAATCTGCTTTCCTGACACTACACCCTGCAGCAGAAAGGGAAATCAACTTCTACAATTGCATGATTACATGTCAAAGCTCAATTAAGAGCAGGAGACAGCTGTGAATTGAAGTTTTCATGGGGAATGCCAGACATTTTCTGTGTTTTCTTGCATTTAAAGGTTTCAAAGTACAGATGCTAGTGTGAAATCAAAGGCAAAATATCTTGAAAAACTGGAAAATGTAAATTTCTGACTACTAAAGTCTTTAACAAAGACAATCATCTGAGAGAGGCAGAAAGTCAGCAGTTATGCCAGGTCCCATGTGCCTTCTCCTCAGTGATTGAAGACCTTGTTAAACTGAGTTTTTAGCTGTAAATATATACAAATCCACCACACTGTGCTGAGGGCTGTGCCAGTTAACTCTGTCCCACTGGAACATCTGCTGAAACACCAACTGGCCAAGAGCTCCATGTCTAGAGGAGACACTGGAGGAAAACCAGGGCACTGACTTGTGTGGCAGCTGAAAGGAAAGCCTGCACCAAGGAGCAGCTTTCCATGCAGCCCTCCAAATTTAGAGGTAAGTGACAGTAGATGAACACAGAAACAGAACAAAAATCATCCCAGGGAATTCAAGCCACCAGGCTGGGAAGTGTTTCATGAAGCATTAATTGATGCTCAGTGCTGTCAGTGCTGTAAAACCCCTGTTAAGCCACTCACTCCTAGAAAAAAAGGAAAAAAAGCCAGCTGACTGTCAGGTCTCTGTGGCAGGTGTTTTCAGAGAATCCAAAACCTTAACAGTACCTTTGTTATTTGCAAAATCCTGAGAGCAAGTAAGGAGACACTTTGAGGATGCAGGGAAGGGAACATGGATAACCCACCCACCCCCACAAAGGAGCTGGTTCTGCTCCAGCACTGGACTCACAGCTTTCCCTCTGGGCCAAGCAGTCAATCCCATATGGAGCACAGTTGGATTTCTGAGGGATTTGTTGTTTTTTTCACTATGTCCACTGGCAATTTAAAGCAGGAGGAAAACATGCAGGGCAATCTAGAAGCCTTTGAATTAGGTGGAGCAGAGCATTTTAGCATGGCTCAACCCAACTCCTTTCCCAAACCAGAGTGTTGGATAAGAGAAGGCTGAAAGGTTAATGGAGACCTTTTGTGTAGGGAATCCAAACAAAGGAAAGACTGTCCTGAAGGTTATGCCCTCTCCTTACAGAGAGATGCCTCCATGCCTCATCACACACTCTTTTCAAAAATAAATTAAACAAAACAGATTTAAGAATAGCAGCGAGAAGGGTTTGTGTATTATGGCCACGCCAAGCTCCAGCATGCTGGATACACAGATCACCGTTTTACTTTATTCCAGGAAAGCAGAGGAAAGATGTTCTTCCCAATGCTCTCTGCAGCTGAGGAAGAAAATAAAACTCTGAGCACTCTCATTTGGTCACTAGAGAGGGAGAAGGGAGGGAGAGAGAGGAGGAGGGAGAAGGAAGGGCCAGTCAGCTGCCTGATTCCAGCACTGCAATCCCACGACCCTTAACTGCATATTTAACCACTCTTGTCCCAGGCAAAGGGGAGAGGGAGGAAGGCTGGGAGAACTCAGGCCACAGTGCTAATTCCTTTCCTGCACAAAGACAGTCTCTTGAGGACACAGGCCTGCCTCCTGTAACGTGATCTCATAGTCCAGGTGGGAGAGTTTCCTCCTGGGGAAGTTGGTGAGCAGTTCAAAGCGCTCGTTGGGGTATCCTTTGGACTGGACGTGTTTCACAAGAGCCTGGGGAGAAAGGAAGGCAAACCACTGTCACAGAAGTCAGAATGGGAAAAAAAATCCTGTTTTCCTTTTAAAAGTGTTACCATTTCTTTTTTTTTTTTTTTTTGCTTGAGGGGAAGAAAGGGCATCATGGTAATATTGGAAGCATAAGCACCTCCTGGAAATAATGTGTGTAAGGAAGCCAGTGCTTCATCAATAACAACACAATGATTAAAAATAAAACATTTTTAATGTTTTTTATCATCAGTTAAAACTGATCGGTATAACCAGTTTCATCAGTTAAAACTCCTGAAGTTCAACTGTCTCCTTAAGCAATTTCTTTTGCTAGTTCTGGCCAGCTTTAAAATGGAAGCAACTAAAGGCTGAAAAAAATCAGAATGGAAATAATGCTCACAAAGAAACACCTGAGAATCAATCTGGATCTGACTGAAAGGCTCCAGAAGATCACATGAGATGAGCACAAATGCTGCTTGCTCAGCTCTGCAACCAAAAGATGTCTTTACCCACAAACCTTGACTCAGTTAAATTCCTCTGCTGACTGTGGAGCAGAAGGGAAATCATAGGCTGAGATAAATTTTCTCTAACTGCCACATTCAATAAAAGGAGCCAAACCAAAAGTTAGGATTTATTTCAATTTAACACTTTTGTACTGCCTAAATGAATTGCTCAAGTATTCAAAAGTGCTACATGTCTAATAATATATGCAAATTTACTTAACAAGCTGCATTCAAAAGGCAGTCAAGTTTTTTTTTTTTCCTTTTATTTTCAAGCAGGAGAGTCAAGGATGAGAACATGGGCTGAGGACACTGTATATTCCTAGAGCTGCTGGCTAGGCAATAGCCCCATTTTTTTAAGGGACAGGACACTTTTCTTCCAAATCTACACAAAATCCTTCTGATGAGGTGTGCTTTTGCCTTCCCTATGACTCCAGCAGTTAGACTGACTACATTTAAATTTAAATGAGCTTAACTGGCCACTGTCTCCTGAAAACTCATGGCAAACAGGAGCACAGTCACCTCTTTACACTCTGCTCCCTGGAATATTTCGATGGAAATGCCATTCACATGGACTTCTCCAAGGTGAGGAGCCCAAAGCACAGTTGAGACACACACCTGAGGCACAGTAATTGACCAAAATTCTACCTCCCATGCAAAACCACCACATTGTGTAATACATTTGTTTTGGCAGAACTTCCTCCAAAGTCTGCTCCAACATCCATGTCCAGAAGGGAGGGTGGAAGTATGATGGGAGAGATAGAGAATGAGGAGTTTTCCCTTTGATTTTACCATGGGAATCAACTGCTTTTAGAAACAAAGCCCCAGAAATGAGAAAGCTGAGAGCATTTTATGGTAATTAACAATTAATGCAAAAGCCATTTAGAGCAATTTTATAATGGAAATGAGCAGTGTGGGGATTAAGGAAGACACTGGAGTGCACACAAAACCCAAGCTGCAGTGGAGACACACAGAGCCAGTAGTTACCAGAGAGGAATGACATGGAACACAGTGCAGGCATTCCCTGGATACACCTCTCCCACCACATCTGATTCCAACAGTCTCTCCCCAAGCACAGAAATTCTCCAGTTTCATCTTTACTCAGACAAGGATTCCCATTAAGTCCACTCACCAGAAGTTTAGCTTGTTCAGGCAGTGAAACTTGTTCCCTCTTTCCATCTGGATACCTCAGCATCAGCTGTGCCTTTGGTCCTACACAAATGAAATTATCACAAGTAAACACCAGGGCAGCAGAGCTGAGCTCCTGGGTAGATTTTAGGTGGGACAGCACAGCAGGGTGAGGGACTGGAGACAAACACAAGGTTCCAGCCTATGGAGATAAATTTCTACCACAATAATCAAAGTGCACACATCAAGCTCAGGACTCTTCCAAGTGACTGACCCCAGGCAGAGTGCCCAGAGCACTTGTGCTACACCAGAGTGGATTTTACTCCTGGGCAGGACCTGAGTCAGGGAACCCAGAGGGCTCTGCAGGCTGGGGCACTGCTGTGCCCAAGTGGTGCTGCTCTTGGATCACTCACACGTCTGCTGGCAAGGAGGGAGGAAATCAGAAGGGATTTTTAAAAGAAGGGATGAAACCAGGCTTGGCAGCGTATGAACAGTTTCAGGCAAAAAAGCCCCAACAAAAGCAATAAAAAGGGGCACTTACCATTCACATCCAGGCCCCGGAAGGTACTTTCAGGCTTGTCAGGTGACTCCTCCAGAGCCCCTGCATCGATGCAGGGCAGGACTCTGTGGTTTGATGTTGTCCCAGGCTCAGTCCTTGCAGAGGGCTCAGGCTGAGGCCTCCGGCTCTCCTCTTTTTTATACCCCAAGTCCTTGTGTGGAGACTTCCTCAGCTTGGCTGGAATCTCTGTCTCCTCCTCCTCCTCAGAGCCACAAACAGAAATAAACTCTTCGCTTCCAGAAAAAAGCTCCGACTCCGACTCCTCGTCCGACCTGCTCTCCTGCTTGGCCTGGGAGGAATCAAAATGGGTCTCCTGCAGGGAGGCTCTGATGGCAGCTTCCAGCTGGCTGTCCTCACTGGCATCGATGAGACTCTCCTGTGGGATGCACACAACATGTCACTGGCATATTTTCTGAAAATATGACAGTGACATTTCTCTTTGCCCAGGATTCTTCTCCTGGGAAGCTGAGAAGCCGCAGAGAGAAATTAAAACAATAATTATCTGATTGCTTCTCCTGTGTTTTGCTGCTTTGGAATGTGGTCTGGAGATTGTTTACCAACTGGTCATTGTTTGATTGGTTTCATGTGAATTGTTTTTACTTAATGACCAATCATGTCCAGCTGAGTTGGACTCTGGAGAAGAGTCACGAGTTTTCATTATTATTCTTGTTAAGCCTTGTGTCTGTATCCTTTCTCTATTCTTTAGTATAGCATTCTATAATTATACTATACTATAATATACTATAATGTAATGTAAGAATATACTATAATATACTGTAATGTAAGAATATAATATATAACATAATATATCATAATGTAATGTAATATAATATATCATAATGTAATATAATATATCATAACGTAATATAATAAATTAGCCTTCTAAGAACATGGGAGTCAGATTCTCAATTCCTCCTTTGTCCTGAGGATCCTGCAAATTCAACAACAACATACACATCACAGCTGCCTGCAAACATGCACTGAAAACCAAAAGGACATCAGTCTTCCAGAAGGGAAGCCACTAAGCCTGTCAGGAACACACAGCAGGGAAAGCTAGGCATGCTGTAATTACTTAGTGGCTTCTCCTTGGAGTTCTGCATGGAGTAATCAATATTCCTTTCACACTCTGCTAAATCCAAACCAAGTGCCAGAAGCACAAACAGTGACCCCGGGAGAAGGCATTCCCTGGCACGGTGAGTTTCTGCATGCCCTTGCATGAACTCCTTGAGTGTGACTGGGAAATCAGGAGAGCTGGACAAGCACAGGTCAGAGTGTTCCTCACACTTACTGAGCGGGAGCATTTCTGGGGAGGGCTGCTGGAGTGGCCGTCCAGCTGGCCGTGCTCGCTCAGGAACCCGGTCACTTGGTCCAGGAAAGAAGTCACATCCAACTGGTGCCACTCCACGAGCTTCTGGCCTAGGGAACAAAAGGTGCCATCAAACAAAATTTCAGCAAATTGCTGCAGTTTAGTGGTCAAATGTGAAAAATGTGTATTTTATGATTGGCTTTTCACAAATATTAAAATGAATATTGTATGTGTTGTGTTAGAAAGTTATGCTGTGTTAACTTTCTTAAGTAGTGTGGTAAATATTGTTTTAGGTTATAACAAAATGTTAAAATAGAAACTATGCTATGCAAGATACTTTTTTTATAAAGAGAGGAATGAGGTACTCCCACTGAGATAGCAGTCACAGGACACCTGAATCTTTCAGAGAAGAAGAATTTATTGCTCCATTATCAGGAGAAACAAACTTCCTGCCTTGCTCAGCCGTGAAGATGCCTTTAGAATTCAGAGGAAGAAGCTGACACTGACCAGACAGAATCCTTTGTTTGAATGGAATTTATGCATCATGTATGAGGTGTATGAATATTCAACAGGTTATTGCTTTTAAAGCTTAATCCTCTGTTAATGTGGGTCCTTTCTCGGGCTTGTGCTGCCCAGAAAAAGGTACCCGGACTGTCTGTAGCTCTTTGTTTCTACTGTCTCATATTGTCCTAATCCAAATTGTCCAAATTATTATTACTCTAATTATATTACTATTTTTATAACCATTTTATTACTATTAAACTTTTAAAATTTTAAAGACAAGTAATTAGCATTTTTCACATCAAACACACCAAATCACTGCTGCAAGAGTCCCTGTTTGAGGAACTGCAGCTTCCCACACACTACCACCTGATAATTATGGAGCTTCCTCCTTCCACCCCCTTGAAAAGGGACAGACATGGATACAGACACAATTTATTTCCATTCTTTTCTTTTAACCTATGGGAACATGAGCACAGAATGGTGAATTTGGCCTCAAAATTAAACCACTGAGTTTATGAAAAAGCATTTCTCCATTCTTGCCAAACTGATTCTAACCCTTGGCAAACAGCATTTGCTCCCAGAAGGAAAGTGCTAAGAGGAGAATTCTAACTTCAGCTGCAATATCAAAAAATGTATGTATTTTTCAGGCAGTTTAAGTCAGCTACACAGAGGTCTCATCTCTATCATTTCAGTCCTTAGAAACAGGAGACCAGACTGACATTATATAACCAGGCAGCTGCATTATATGATGATAAAAGAAGCTGCTGGATACAGAAGAAAAAGCAAAATCTTTGAAAGAGCTGTAGGGAGAGGGAGAAGTTTGATTGTTCAGGTAAAAAATAAACAAAACAAAACAAAAAGGCAAAATGGTATTTCAAAATTAAGAAGCAATTTAAAGTCATTGCTGAGCCTCACAAAGCTCTGTGGGAGGAGCAGAAAGCAGACTCATGCAGCAATTACAAATATTGTAGTTATTCATCACATGACTTCAAGAAGCTTTTGAAAGACTTCAAAAAAAGAATTCAGAGTTTTTCCACCAGATGGAACTATTTTCACTTTCCAAGCAAAATACTCGCCAAGCTTCAAATACACAAAATTTCTGCAAGTTTTGGATGTTTAAAAACTTAGTTCCTCTGGGAACATGCTGAGTCAGTCCTTGAGACTCTTCAGCCCAGTGTTAACACAAACTGCAGTGGAAGGCATTCGAGCTTACAGCTGTCAGTGGGTAACTCCATATCCAGTGGATAATTCATGGGATAACTCCAGGCAAAGCAGCTGCCACTTGTCTTACCTGTCCTGGGATCCAGGATGGAGACATAAGGGAAGTCTGCTAATTTGTAAAACTGTATGTACCGCTGTCCTTCCTCACTGTCGTGGTACACCTACAAAATTGGGCAGATTAGTGGCTGGAGAGGGAACAAAACAAATACCTTGAAAATACAGAGTTTTTCTCTCTTCTACAGTATAAACTGCAAATGGTACACACAGTTGTCAGTAACTCTGAAGAGCTGGAATTAAGCCTCTAGCTCTCCATGTATTAGAAAATACATGATAATATCTTGTTTGCACAAGTGAAAGGCAGTTTATGCCTTCAAATGCATATTCCATCTCCATCCATAAACTACATACACTCCATGAAACACACTTTTTCTGCAGGTTCACCTGGAGAATTCCATGTTTTCAAAATAATTCATTTTTTCCCCACTGTCCCATCTACCAAGGCACCAAGTTAGCCACAGATCCATCCCCAGGCAATTTCTCACCTGCCAAAAAATGAAGTGGTCCCTGATGATGTTCTTCACAGCCTCGTTGCTCCACACGTCACGGTTGAGGCACTGGCAGGCAAAATCTTGCACGTTCTGAATGTTTATCATGAGCCACTTGTTCTGCATCTGACCACACTCCTTGGCCTGGAAGCAGAAGGAAAAGCTTGGTTAGATCAGGCTGAAGGACCTGACAGCACCGATGCCAGCAATGATCAGAGATGGCTTCTACCACTGCCAGACCTTCCACCAAACCCCTTCACAGTGAGAAGGATGGACAGAGCTAGTGAAAAGGCACCCACAAAACAGAAGGCAGGGCTGAAGGATCTGCTTTAAATGAGCCTGGTTGAATTACAGAATCACATCGATGAACAGAGCTGCTGCATTTCAACAAGCCAAGCACAGGGAGGGAAAAGCAACTCAGAGGGGGGACACACATGGCACTGCTGAATAAAGTATTTATTCAGGGAAAAGTGTAGTCAGTCCCACTGATCTGACAACAAAGACCTGCTCAGTCTAAAGATAAACCCATGGACCATCTAGTTAAGTAGGCTGCATAATTGACAGAGGACTTGCATTGATTCAACAGCACCCCTTCTCTGCGTGTTTTCTTTTTCTCTCCAAGTTTTGAGTTACTCTGTGACTGTCCAACTGCCCAATTAGGCATCCTTTTTTGATGCTGCTTATCCAGACTGCAAGTGGGGAGGGAGACAGGAAGGCGCAGGAAGAAATCTTACTGGTTTGAGTCACAAAGCTGGCACTGTCTGATTGCTTGGTTGCAAGTTAATGGTAGGAGTTTGATCAAGAATGTAATTCTGATCGCTGAACTGTCATACCTGTTGAAAAAAAGAGGGCTAGATCAACAGCAGGAATGCTCTTACCACCTGGAAAGACTGGAGCTGGCATAGGAACTCTCTTTGCTTTAAAAAAAAAAATTAAAAGTTATGCTCACCATCCTGCTGGTAATCAAAGGAATTCAAAGGATAAAAAAATCAGGGGAATCAGGATGTTATGCAAGATTTTCCTGTTTGGGCATTACTTTGCTCCCCAAACCAAAGTTTTTACTTTTGAAACAAATTTTAGCCAGTGCAGTTTGGAACAGTCTGCCTGTCCATTGTGTCACAGACAGACATGTGAACCCCACACACTCAGCTTCACCAAGGCAAGAATCTCAGCCTACAGAGTCAGTCTGTGTGGCCAAGTGCCCTGCAGAGGCAGCTTTTGTGTTACTCAAAGGAAAAAAATGAAGGTAGAAGCATGGAATAGTCCTATTCCCACAAGGGGCCTCACACTAACTACTTACCACTAAATTTACATTGCCAGCATCCAGGTCACCAGGTGAGAAAACTGGGGAAGGTGACACCTAAGTAATTGGCAAGGGTCTTAAATATAATTGTCATGCTTTTATTTAAAGGACTCATTTTGAGCTAACTGCATTTTGAGAATTAGTTCTAAGAAACCAGTATGAGATGAGGCCTAGAGGCACTGCCCAAGTTGAAAGGGAACAAAAATCCTTGTGTTATTGAAGTCAATTGGACTGCCTTAGTCCTGAGTTCTCAGGTAGTCTGTTAAAAGAACACTCCCAAAAATATATAATTAGAAAGCTGGAAAGCGCACCTCACTCTTCTACCCTCACTCTGTATCTTTTAGTATTAATGAAAACCTCTGGCTCTACCATTCCTCCGTCCAGCTGAGGGCCTTGGAAGGATGCAAGCAGGAAATTCCACCAAGAAAATCTACAAAACTGAGTTTTCACCTGCAGAACAGTCAGAGCTTTTTGAAACTACTTTTAACTTCCTTCTAAAAGCAAGCTTTGGATTCAACATTTAAAAGGACACAGTTAAACTGCTGCTATCTCATACACACAGCTCTTACACAGCTCAAGGGGTTCTTCTGAGGGGTGGAAGGACAACAGTGTGAGGAAGAGAAGAAACACTCTGGATTTGGAGATTATATTTTGCTAAGTGACAAGGCAGCAAGGGAAGGCTCAAGAGCTGGCTTGTGTATCCCAAAAGCTGGGATCTGATGGATTTAGATCCTCTGTTTCCAACACCAAGTGCCCCCCAACTTTCCCTCCTCCTTTGAGGTATAAAGGCCAGTGGCAGGCACTCACAGAGCCCACAGACAGGGCAGTACAGGACAGCCACTCTTTGAGAGCAGAGCCAGTGGAGCCCAGATGCAAAAACCAACCCAAATCAATCCAATCTGCCCTAAGTGTGCCTTTACCCTTTCTGCCCAGCCACATAGTTCATCATTACACCAGCAACCTGGTCAGACAATCTGTGAGACAAGTCTTGCCTTATGCACAGTGCTGGATCTCTGTGTAACTCTGGCTCCTGCACTACTAAAAATAAGTTTTCCTCCCATTTGGCTTCTCAGAACATGTATGGTTTAGAAATGTTGGGGTGGTTCCTGCTGGCTCAGTTTTGTTGAAATGCAATCCTTTCAAGGCAGCAGAGAGAAGGAGGAAGTGGAGCCAGCACCTTGTGATTCTCTGGACATTTGTGTGACTCAGTGGGGAAGATAACAGCTGACAGAGAGTCAGAGCAGGACATAATCAAACAAGAAATCTCCTATTTGGGCCACACTTCTCCTTCCTACGTGGGGCAGGGCAGAGATCCTTTCAGCACCCAGGCACTCCTGAGCCACAGCTGTACCTGCAGCTGCTGACCCAAACCAGGCCAGAAGCACCTTATGCACAGCAATTGCTCCATTTGAATACAGTGACCAGCAATCCAAATGATTGCTGCTTTTTAAGTAGGAAAAAAAACCCCTCAGTCTCAGCTGTAAAGCAGGGAGCAGCTAAAAAAGGTTATTGTTAAATGGGAAAAAGAAATCATATAGACAGACTTGAAACTCTGTAACGTGACATTGTCACTTCACTGAAACCCTGCTGAGTGTTAAGCACAGAACTGCACACACCAGAACCATCCTTGCCCACAAGAAGTGCAAGCTAAGTCAGTTTGGTGTGTCCCCCTCAAATTCAATCATCTCTCACATCACAGGTATGTAGAGAGAACACCTGGAATTCTTGGGAGCAGCCTGAGATGAGAACAAAACCACACTCTCCTCTATCAGACATGTTTGGTGTGTAATTTATTTATTTTACTTGAGTGATTTATTCCTAACAGATTCCACATTAATGGGAGAACTCTAGTTTAGTCAGTCACACACTGAACTTTCCAAGTACAGTGATCATAAGCTGTTCTGCATGTAGAGCACAATGCTTTTCCATATACAGCAGGTAAAAAAACCCAAAAATCTAATCCAACACTCAAAAATTACTTTATTCCCCAAACCAAAGTTTTTACTTTTGAAATTAATTTTAATTCAAATTAATTTTTCTGCCATGGAGTTAACCCCACCTATTCCTAAAGCTAGTATTACTAAGTTAAAATGAAACAGCAATTTTTTTGGGCCTTACTGGTAACAAAGTTTCCTTATAACTCAAGAAAAGTGAGGTTTCTTGGGGAAAACTAAAGATAATTACATGTACTTAGTATCAAAAACCAACCTTTAAGTACCCAAAGAGCAGCAACAGCTGATGAATGACAAAGATACATAAGACCAGATGTCACCACTCCTGTCAACAAAGCTCTAAATCCTAAATGGTTTTCTGATAAATGTGCAGGGCTGAACCCTGGCAGAGTGTTCCTGCACACCCCTCCAGAGGCTGGAACACACCACACACCAACCTTGGAAAGAAAATCCCACTTAGATCAAAGCTTAACTACAAGAACATCACAATGACAGGATTTAGTCTTTGATATTCTGGAATGTGATGAGCATCTCTGGTTTATCATATGGTTTATATCCATTTATCTCAGCACACAGAGAAGGGAGAAGCCAACAGCAGCTTGCTAGAGATGAATTTTGGGAGACTGTGGTCACTGAGGCCCTGCACTGTCCCAGGCTGAAGCAGTAGAGCAGTTTGCAGTCAGAAAAGGTAAAATGCAAAGGGAAATGGTCAACACAGTGAGAAGGTGTGAAGAGTTACATTGCAATGAAGTTGAGGAGCATCAGTGTGAAATGAAGGGTATCCCATGGGACAAGGAACTGTACAGGAACACAGCAGGGTGAGTGCCAACACCAGAAAGTGTGCAGGTCTTCAGAGTGCAGGTACTGCACAGAAGAGGGCAATGTGAGTATACACAAACCCATTCCCCAACCCCAGCCCACCCCCTTTTTAAAATTACCTTTCAAGACTAAATAAGAATGCAGAGACTTTAGGACAAACAAATCCATCAATCAGTTATTTCACTCTCTGACACTACTTCTGACTGTGACACATGCCACAATCAACACTGCTGAAGTGTTCATACATTTCCAGCAAGACACAAGGTGACACAAGCACCCATCTCAAACTCCACAGCAGAGCTCAGAGGGCACTTGCTGACTGCTCCTGCAGCAGCACTGTCTGTTGCCATGTGAATTCCCCTCACTGGTGCCTTTAACCACACATTTGCTGGTGTCATCTGTCACTGTCATATTTTCTGAAAAATCTCTTTGCCCAGGGAAGCTGAGAAGGCTCAGAGAAAAATGAAAACAATATTATCTCATTTGCTTCTCCTGTGTTCTGCTGCTTTGGAATGTGGTTTGGACACTGTTTACCAACAGGTGCTTATTTCAGTGGTTTCAAGTGAATTGTTTTTACTTATTGGCCAATCAGGGGCCAAGCTGTGTCAGACTCTGAAGAGAGAGTCATGAGATTTTCATTACTATATTTTAGCCTTCTGTCTGTATCCTTTCTCTATTCTTTAGTATAGTTTAGTATAGCATTATTTAATATAACATAGTATCATAAAATAGTAAGTTAGCCTTCTAAGAACATGGAGTCAGATTCATCATTTCCTCCCTTCAACAGGGGTCTCTGAAAATGCCAAAGTCACCAACAGCTCTGGACACCAGGCCCAGCAAGCACCATCAGCTGGAAGACCTGAAACATGTCTTTTAAAGTAAGCCCTGCTTCAGGCTGCTCCTCTGCTCCCACTGCACCAAACTCCTTCCCAAGGTGGACACTGCTGCTCTCCACCAGCATCCTCTCACAGCTGGAATTCTGATAAGGAGATTGTGGAGGGCACCCTCAGAACACAGGAATTAGTGACAAGGCAACTGATCCCCGGTGATATGGGAAGCATAAAAAGAGAGATGAGGGTAATGGGATGAGAGCTGGAGACTCCATAAAGGCACACAGTGTTTCACCAAAAGCTCTCCAGCAGTGCTCTAGTACTTGTGCACAGCAGTCAAGGCACATGCGGAAACAAGGTAAATAATATTTTTGTTCAGTCAGTTGTGCAGTTGGTTCTCCAACATCTGTATTGCACCATTTAATCATTACTTTGCATTCTCATGCAGTAAAAATAATGATCATCACCATCATCAATCTCATCTAGTCAAAGATGACGAGGAGAAAGTTCAGTAGTAACCGTAATTTCTGAAAAATATCTGGAAATTATGGACTCAAAAATTAAAAATATATACCAATCTGCCTGTTCTCTAACCATTAGTTAAGTCATTGATCCACATCATAACAATTTAGGGATAGATCCACACATGCCTATGCAGTCAGGGAAGGTGACACCTGAGATTGTTGAAAGCTGACAGTGTCCTGTATCTCTGGGATGCTTCCCCTAGCACCACCAGAAGTAAAAGACAACCACTGTGATTTTATAGAAGAACAACAGCTACACTGAGGATGAAGTTGTGGCTTGATGGCAAAGACACATTCAAATATTTCTTCTCACTCAGGTATCAGAAGCCACTCAGCCATGTTAACTCCACCTGAGCTGCTCAGCAGGGCTGTGCTGCAAACCACACTGCCCTTGCAGAGTCCTCCCTCACCTATGCAAAGTAATCCTACTCCAGCTTTTTCTGTGTCCTCTATGGAGACAGTTCAAGGGATGCAATTTTCCTATTCTGACCAGCCTCCCTTGCTCACTGAAGCCTTTCACCACATCTGATTTGCCACATTGATATTGAAACATAAACCAATGTGGTCTGCATGGTGAGGACTTGATGATCCTGATGGGTCCATTCCAGGTGACACCATCACCAGTGAAGTCCTTCAACACATCACCGACGTTCCCATGGGCAGTCCATCAAACATTTATCACTGCCCAGTATTTTGCAACCTCTGACTGTCCAGCCATGAATCCACGCTGACCCCCTCCCCTGTGCCCCCAAGGGTGAGCCCTCACCGTTTCAAAGCTGCCTTTGTGCATCAGGTCAATGGGAGGCCTGAAGAGATCTGCCAGCGTTGTCAGCTTCTTGTCCACGGCCCCTCCATTGCGGAGCTCCTGCTCCTGCCGGACTGCACGGCCCCAGGAGGAAAGGGACAGGAGTTAGATACACACACTCACCAGGGGCATCCACCACTGCCTAAATGCTCAAACACAGAGCTGCTGGGGTGAAACTCTCTCCAGCTCCTAGGAGGTTTGAGGAGAACAGGGCTAGGGCAGCTAGGGAGTGCAAATCCCAGCATATCTCTTAGAGAGTTCCAGGGTTAGACCCTGCTGAACAAGATTAGCTGGTGCGTGAGGGCAGAACCTCCCTGTCTCAACTTTCTCTTTTAAACATCTTAATAAACCTGAAGGGTCACGTACCAATATTTGAAAACAAAGGAGCCAAAAAAAGCCGTGACTTGTCCCCAGTGATGCTTTTAAATGGGAAACTGAGCTAGATTGTAGCAATATTACTTTTAAAAGGAATATTTCATCGCAATGTTTCCATCAGTTGGCTGTGGGGTAGTCCCACAGCAAAGAAACAAAGAAACAGATTTAGTTTACGTAGAGAAATCTCTTTGGATGCTTCTTTTAAAGAGTATCAATTCCATGTGAAATAATACAGAACACATTTTCTACTCAGAGAGGACCATGGACAATAAAGGTAAAGCACAGCAGACACATGATATATTTTATAGAACCAGGTCAGCTGAAATGGGCAATAACTTTCCCATGGCCACAAATTTTTCAGTGTGGAAGGAGCTGTCAATGGGCCAAAGCATAAAAAGCATGCTTGAGAAGACACACAGGGAATAAAGCATCCCTGTGGAGCAGCCCTAGGAGCCAGGAGATAATCTGGAATTTCATGGCCAGGGCTGCTTTTCCAGAGACAGCCAGACAGTGATGTCCACCTGTCAAGTTCTGCCAAAAAGCATGATAAGGTTTCACCATAAACCCTCACAGTGTATCTCTCACGTGTTGGGCATCTCTAAATGTCTTAAGAGTGGAATAACAGGGTGGTTTGGTTTGGAAGACCCTAAAGATCAGCCAATCCCCTCCTGCTATGGGCTGGAACACCCTCTGCTAGTCCAGGCTGGAAGATGGTGAGAAAAAATTTAAGGGTATTGATTCTGTACATGGAGCATTTTCACTTCTAAAGCTGCCAGTGATTTCAATACTTGTTGTGTTCATCATTACTGGAAAAGGGGAAAGAAAGTAACTATCAACACCTATTTTCAGTTTGGCAGCCAACCCCTAACTGTGTGGGAACATGGTCCATGGACCCCAGTAACCAGTGACAGGGTGAGGAAACAGCTTCAGGTCACATCAGGGGAGGGTGAGATTGGATATTAGCGACAATTTCTTCACAGAAAGGGTTGGCCAGCCCTGGCAGGGATTTAACAGACATGTGGATGTGGCACCTGGGGACATGGGGCAGTGGTGGCCTTGGCAGTACTGGGAGAACAGCTGGACTCAGTCTCAGAAGACTTTCCCAACTTTCCTGATTCTGTGATTACACCTCAGGAACACTCCAGCAACATCAGCACGACAGCCATAACTCAGATGTGAAACACCTGGTGTTGTGCTGTCACAGAATCACATTCTTCTAGATGAAATAGCATGAACAGGCAAGGGCAAACAGCAATTAAAGCCACAAGAACCTCCTGCTCAAGGAGGAAGCCTCAGGGCTACTCCAATGTAATTCAAGTGCCAGAATGTCCACTGCTTAGCCAAGAAATATCCAGTGGATTAATTTAATTTCTACTTGGGTGTTAGGATTCTTCCCCCTTTTCAGTTCCCTCTAGAGAAGAAAAAGGGGATTTTTGAGAGTTAGCAACACCAAAGCAGACAGAATATATTGTGATAATCATAATTCTACGATTCTATACTTCTAATAATGTACCCTGCTACACAATTGGCAATTTAAAAATGTTTCAACAACTGAAAGCTGTGCTAGCCTACAACAGGAATGATTTCTCCATCTTATTTGCATTTAAAGTAATAAAATAAAAAAATAAAATAAAATAAATAATAAAATAATATTAAAATAAAATAAAATAAAATAAAATAAAATAAAATAAAATAAAATATCAAGCTTACTGATCTGTAGACACTTACTGGTTTCTGTCTGAAAATCCCGAAAGCCATCGAATATTGAGCGAGCAGGTCTGCGTCTTTTAGGAGCTTAAAAAAAAATTAAAGAATTACTTGAAAAGTATATTATCAAAATAAATGCATATTAGTACTTTCCATCACATGTGTAGGAGAACAGAATAGGAACCCCAAGCAGGGACTGTGTGAGAGCAGAGGTCATTGGGAAGGGCTGGAGGTGGATGGAAATAGGCAGAAGACAATTTGTAAATCCCATTTCCTAACACATCCTCCCTCCAGCAAACCTTAGCCCAGAAACAAAACATGTATCAAAATACAGAGAGGCTTAAAGCCTCTTCTGATGGCCTTGCCAAGACCTTTCAGCACAGAGTGGTAGTGCTGTCACAGCACCACTTTGTCACAATTTCAGTCAAGATTTTACCCAAGGCCTTCAAGGGGATGAAAAACTTCAAAAGATTAAACTCCATGATTTTTTTTTTTTGAAGCACATTTGGTTTTTTCTACAATGCATTTCTACTCTTTTCTAAACTCTTATCCTGATCCTGTCCCAACTTCTTGGCAGGACTGACCAGCCACACTCTTCCAGTAGATCCAGCATTGTTGTTTGCAAGGAAACCTTCAGAACTGATTATCTGCAGCTGCACAGAGCTCAGGAAGGTATCAGAAATAGCATCCTCAAGTCCCACTAAAATCCTAAGGTACAGCACAAGCACTGCACTGGCAAGGAAAACAACTGCCTGTCAAGATTATTCCAGCTACTTATCTCCTTTCTTATCAACTGAAAGACAGAACTTTCAAAGCCCAATTGCTACAAGACATAATAAATAACAAATTAAAGTAAATACAACCTATACCCAGTGGAAATGTGATGATACAGCCAAATCATGTAGAAAGAAAGCAAGCCTGAAGAAGTGATGTGCTGGGGAATAACACCTCTCAACTCCAGGGAATAAGTTCTCCTTCACTCTGAGTGCCCAGGCACAAACCAACCTCAGAACAACTTAAACTCAGTTGGAACAGCAACTGAAGGACCACTTGAGCAAAAGCAGCATGTCCCTGCCAGGCAGAACAGGTGAAGAGGCTCTCAGCAATCCAGGAGGATCCTTTGTACTGAATGATGGGATCCATGTACCCAGCAGGGCACAAACACACAGGGTCACCTCTTCAGCTGGAAAAAACCTGAGCTTATACAACCACTCAGTATGATCCTTAAAAACAGAAACTGACACCTTCCCTGCTGTAAGGCTAGAGCTGAGACCAATTATCTCTTCATGTTCAGCTACTTTGTCAGGCTGCTCTGTGCCAGAAACACAAGTGGCACTGCTGGACCAGAGAGTGCCAGGAGGGATCACTGACCCAGGTGAGTGCAAGTTCAATGACTGAGATCAGTGTGGAACAGGTAGGTATAAGAACACCAAGTGTTAGGATCAGCAGATCTGAATCCTAATAACCCACAGGAGTGAACAGATCTTTGTCAAAAATGCTGTTGGGCCACAGGAAAAAGTGCAGAGAGCTGCTCTATCTTCAGAGAGGCATCAGCAGGGCATCTTCCTCTGGATGCACATTTCCTGCTGCAGAACTGCCTTCCTCTGCTACTAAACTCCCCACTTCCAAAATCCAGGCAGGATGGGAAGTGCAAGGATTAGATAAACACAGTGTGTCCTTGTTTTCATGTCACTTCATCTTATGGCTGAGACCTTCAAGTCCAGCTTCACTGTTGGTGACAAGGTGGCCTTTCAGCAGCAAGGGGAATGTCATGAAATTACATCAATGAAGCTCACAGAAGTGCAAAAGCACTTCAATGAAAGCAGATACTTTGTACATCATTCCCTTTTTGCCCAAGTGCAAATTAAGTGAGTATTTAAAATTGTTGTTACTTTATGCATCTCACATCAGTATGCAGAAGTAGAAGTTAAGTTAGTCCATTTCAGTGATTCATATTCTGTCTAAAGAATAAACATTTTCTGATGGGACTGGGGACTGAAGCATATTAAGGGAGTCAAAATTGTCCAGCTCCCAAAACAGACAGGAAAAAATTGCTAGAAGGACTAAAACCAGAAAAGCTAATACTGCTATTTGTATTTTGCAAATACAGCAAAAAGGGAAGTGGTATGTACCTCTACTGCCTGGCATTGTGTGCTCCCTCTGAACCACCCTCAGCTTGTGCCTCCTGGCTAAACACCTCTCTGATGTTGAAAAAGAGTCAAGAAAAAATCAGTTCCAGGGTACACCTGAAGCTTGGCCTCCTTCTCCTTTCTACCACAGGAACTAAATTATATGAAAGAGCATTTCCCATGGTGTGAGACCACTGCAGTGACATGCATTTGCATGGGCTTCTTGGTGAAAAGGGCAAAGCTCTCAATCCATCTGACATGGCAAAGGCCAGCCCAGAAATGACCTGCTCCACATGAGAAGGACAGAGACAAGAAAAGCTGTGCACAGCACAGCTTAAAGAGCAAATTAAATTCCTGCATGAGAAATGGAGAAGGGTACGAGCAATCACAGAGTTCAGCCCTTCTTTCTGATCTGTCATCTCGACACATAGCCATTTGTACTCTTCATTTTCACTTGTCAGCCAAAGCTCCATCTTCCATCCCATTTCCACAGCAGTACCCCACAGTTCTGGGCCCCCAGATGTACACTTAATTAAGTTAATTGGCTGCCACCTCACAAAGTCTCATGAAGCAAGATTTAGCAAATTAGTACCCCTGGGAATAAAGCATCTCTTGTGTGTGAGATTTTTAATACCACTGGTGTTATTTCTTCTTATTAAACAAGTTTTGATTTTCTTTTGTCACTTAGCTCACCTCAAGGTCAAGAAAACAAAAACAAAATAAGAACACAAGCCTACCTCCAAACAAGGGCTCAGGCTCTACTAAGATTTCCTGCTTTTGAGGAATTGGAGCTCGTACTTCATCCCTGTCAAAGGAGAAGAAACAAAAAAGAAAAATCAGAGAGATTATAATATTCCAAGTACTTACAAACCACATCTCATTATGCTCCAAGGCTCCTGCAACTTGAACCAGTTAAAGATGCTGCTGTACCACTGCACAGAATGAAGAGGTTTGGGATTAAGTGGGACCTCATGGAAGCATGTGTTCCCACTCATGGCACTGCTGCTGGACCTGGCACCCTGTGCACTGAGAGCTGGCATGGATGACTTTTGATAAAACATTACACAAATCCCTGAGTGACTTGATCCCAAGCTTTGTCAATCTATATTTAAACATTTTTTGTTCTTGAATAACTTTGTTAGAACTTGGAAGTTTTTAAAACCTTACCAAAATATGTTAAATAATCCACATGCCATTCTACTTTCCTTGCTAGCTACATAGAAAAAAATATTATCTTCCTGATTACCAGCTTTTGTCTGTCAGAAGACTTTTTGCCTCCACCTGAAAGTCACATCTCTCTCTTTTCCAGAAGGAGAAAAACCAGGTCAAGATGGCCATTTCCCCCCATTCTGAAGCAGTTCTTGGCTTACATAACTGGGCTCCCTCACATGTCAACAGCTCAGTCAGTTATATTTGCAGACACTTACAGGTAATTCAAAACTACAATTAGGAGAAGAGAGGAAATCACAAGGAAATCACAAGCAGCTCTGTGACAACAGTGTGGTCACCTGGCCCGTGGATTTTTGTGCAGAAGAATTCATCCATTGCTACATCCTGTCTGTGAACTCCCTCTTCCCCCAGACTTCCAAGGTGTGAAGAGTGCACTCTGCAGCTCTTGACCATGCAGGTTTCAAAAGGTAACTCAGGATGTCAGCAGGATGCACTGACCTTGCTCTTACCCTCCACATCTTTGATTGCTCTGTGCAGCTAGTTATTCTCCATTTGCACATTTACTGTTCCCTCCTGCCAGGAGGACACTGAGCTGATCAGCACCTGGAGGGTGTTGAGTACAAAAAAGAAAGTATTCCAAGAAAACTCTGGAGTCACTGATGTGCCAGAAGTTGTCTAGAAATAAGAACACTATCCTATATACCTATTTTAACTTTGTTAAAGGTTCAAGTAGGAAGGCACCTCACATCAGCTGTAAAGCACTAAAAGAATTATTTAGATTTAAATTTATACATGTGCTTCAGAAGTATGAAGTGCAAGGATTTTTCTCTATAAGTCAGCTGTCTTTTTCCTGAAATGGAAGATTTTCATAAGGACAAAAGCCTGGCTTACATTTAATTTACCATATTTAATGAATGTGATTTATACCACTCAAGATCTTCCCTTTATCTCAAGCAGTCACATTAACAGGCAGCACTGAGATTCTCTGATATGCTTAAGTGGAAATTCTCTTCCCTTTGCAGGCATCTGATGTGTAAGAGACTGGTGAAGATGCTGAAGTTGCTGATTCCTCTGCATACTGGTGCACAGGCCTGGCTTTTCTAGTGCCAAACTGGTTAAACCACTACAATAAAACCCTCACAAGTCAGCCACTTCTCCCAGGTAAGGAGACAGGGTGAGACAAAATGGCCTCAAGTTGTGCCAGGGGAGGTTTATGTTAGATATTATGGCAAATTTCTTCACAGAAAGGGTTGTAAAGCACTGGCACAGGCTGCCCAGGGCAGTGGTGGTGTCACAATAAACATATGGATGTGGCACTTGGGGACATGGATTAGTGGTGGTGGTGCTGGGTTGATGGCTGGACTTGATAATCTTTTCCAACCTTAAATTCTATGAATTTAAGAAATGGGAGTAAGGTGGCTGCATTTATAAGAACCAAACCATGAGAACTCTCTAACTGCCAAATTAGTGTAAAGCAAGATTGCTGAAGCATTTAAAAATAGGACTCTCTTATTACTGCATCCCTACTTTTTTTTACAACTCGGGCTTTGTTTGTAAAAAACAGCAGGTGAGAGCTACAGAAAACTTCTGAAGTGCAAGAGACTCACAAACCAGAACACTCGAGCAATCGATTGACCAAGACCAAAGCAGTGTGCAATGCTGTGCTGAGAAGTGGCAGTTGCCTGGTTTGCTGTGCTTTGCACAGTGCCATCTCAGTGCCATCAGAGGGCCAGGCTGGCTGGCACAGCCGTGCCCAGGGTACGTACTCGGGGTGCGGGCGGGCAGCAGACACGGCTGCAGAGCTGGTGCTGGGCTCCTCTGCTATCCCCCCTCCATCCAGGAACATGGTGACAGCCATCTCCAGGTTGTTGTTGCATGCTTCAAGCATGTGCTTCCCCACGCTTTCACTGGCACCTGCAATGCCAAAGGGAAAGAAATCACAACGTGTGGTTATTAATTGTTGCAGTGTGGTGAGGGTTTCTAGATGAGGTGAGAGATGAAAACTGACTTCAAGTTCTTAGAAGGCTGATAGATTATATTATATTACATTACATTATATTATATCATGCTATATTATATAATATTATATAATATTATATTGTATTGTATTAATTATATTATATTACATTACATTACATTACATTATATGATACTGTATTGTATTACATTATATTGCAAGAAAATGATTTATCAAAACTATACTAAAGAAAGAGAAAGGAGACATCAGGTTAGAAAAGAATGAACAATAAAAAACCTGTGACTGACCAGAGTCCCAACACAGCTGGACTGGGATTGGTTATTAAGTAAAAACAATTTACATGGAACTAATTAAAGATGCACCTGTTGGTAAGCAAGTTCTAAACCACATTTCAAGCAATCAGATAATTATTATTTACATTTCTTTTCTGAAGCTTTTCAGGAGAAAAATCCTAGCTGAGGGATTTTTCATAAAATATAAAAGTAACAACAGCATTTTGACTGGAAGTGCCCAGAACAGCTTTCTCTCTCTCTCAAAGCATTAATAATTAGGAGGAACAGTTCATCAGCTGCCATTTATCCCTGAAGCACAACTGTGAAAAGAGACAAACGTGCACAGCACAGGGGGAAGGGGATGTTTGCAGTCAGGACTGCCAGGCTTCTTCCTGTCAGCAACTGAAAACCTACAGGAAACCATCTGAGGGGTTTCAGCATGATGTGGATTTTCTTCTAGAGGTCATTTTCCTGGTACATGGACTTGTTGGAATGAGTCCAGAGGAGACCACAAAGGTGCTGTGAGGGCTGGAGCCAGGCTGGGAGAGCTGGGGGTGCTCACCTGGAGAAGAGAAGGCTCCAGGGAGACTTTAGAGCCTCTTGCAAGCGCCTAAAGGAACTTCCAGGAGAGCTGGAAAGGGACATGGGAGAACGGATGGAGGGACAGACAAAAGGGAATGGCTGATAGAGGGCAGGTTAGATGGGATACTGGGGAGAAATCCTTCCCTGTGAGGGTGGGCAGGCCCTGGCACAGGGTGCCCAGAGAAGCTGTGGCTGCCCCAACCCTGGAAGTGTCCCAGGCCAGACTTGGAGCACCCTGGGACAGTGGAAGGTGTCCTGACCATCACAGCAGGTAGAACAAGATGAGTTTTTAGGTCCCTTCCATGCCAAACCATTCCATGATTCTGTGGATTTTCCAACACAAGCAGGCATACACAAAGAAAAATGAAAACCTGACTTAACAATTTAACAGGAAGAATATTAAACCAGCTGCTAAAATTTTTTATCCACTTGTAACAGACATTTAGAGAGGGAAGAAAAGACACTCTGATTTACTGATTCTGCTGACAGGCAAAATCAAACCAGCAGAAATTCAGTTTATATAAGAAGGGGAAAAAAAAGCAGCCAAGAGGGAGAAACTAATACTTTTCTACAGAGTTCTTTGTATAATGACTAACATTTATTCAAATCACAGAATCATGGAACGGTTTGGGGTGGAAGGGAGCTTAAAGCTCATCCTGTTCTATGCCCTGCCATGGGAAGGGACACCTTCCACTACCCCAGGTTGCTTCAGGCCCTGTCCAGACTGGCTTTGAACACCTAAAGTGCAACTAATCCCAGTTTTGATGTTGCTGCTCAGGATGAAGCAACAATTCCTAACATCACCTGTAAATCCTTCCTCAGAGGATGAGCTTCTATGTCCCAACTTCTCCTCAAAAACCATCCCATCAGCAGAAGCTCCCTCAGGAGAAGAAGCTCTCCTGCAACCCAATTCTTTACAGCACCTTCTCCCTAGGTGGTGGACTGCCAAAGAGCTTGTTTTCCTTTAGAAAGGCTGGTAGAGAGGAAGAGTGGTAAAATGCAGCTGAACCAGTCTGGGAGCAGCTTTGGGATCTGTAGGAATTCTTCCTAAGTTCACAGCAAGTCACCAAAATGACAACAACACTTTGCCCAAAACCAGGCTCACAGACAACATCAGTCTGGGCAAAACATATTCTGATATTTCTCAGATTTTCTGGGAAAGACTCAAGAAGCTCTGGTTTGAACACAGAATACACTTTGAAACTGTGGAAATTAATCAGTTCTAAATAACCTGCACATCAAACCACGGAGAAAGCCAAACTGACTGAGGGAACAGGTTTCCCAAAACACCCAACCTGCCACAACAAGCACACTGAGATGACAGGCAGCTGTATTTTTAAGACCTTAATTGAACTGAAGAAAGTACAAAATAAAAACTAGCGATATCCCAAAAAACCAACGAGAAGTTCAGGTTCTTCACTCAAACTATTTTTTGGCATTTTCAACACTTTTCAATGAAACCACACCTGTGAGCCTGGAACACACAGACCCCACTCTACACCTCCCTGCAGAGTCATGCAAAGCCATTCATTTGCAAGAACTGGAAGAAAAATGATAATTCAACCCTCTGCTATTATTTATAGAGACACTGACACAGCAAGTGCCTTCACTGCTTCCTCACCATTCCTGAGGAAAGTGCCAGCATATCAAAACTTTCAGTCCTTGTGCTGGAAAACAGAAAATTCTAAATATTTGTTAAGTTTCAAAGCAAATTTCACAGATATCCAATCCTTTCCTTGAGGAAGACTGATGCCTTGAGAGGATACCTAGAACAGAGGCTGGGCAGAGTTAAAGGAAAGAAGTAGGGATTTATTGAAAGGCCCTCAAAGGATACACCTTGGGCAGTACAAGAGCCCAGCCAGGGCTACAACCAAGATGGACCCTGAGTCACAAGTTTGCACACTTTTATAAGTTTTGGTCCATTTCTATATCGGGGTTAATTGTCCAACTACAGCCTCAGGTTATGCAGTCCCACCCTCTCAGTCTGCTTTCCTCAATTCACTGCTGTTTACACTTTTTGGGTCTGAAGCTGCAGCGGTGTCCTTGGTTCTTGGGCTGGAAAAGGATTGTTTTGTCTGACTAAACTGTGAGGAGAACTTGCTAACACTTTATATGAAGTTCAGAGTTATATACTAATGCAGAACAGAATCTGGAAAATGTGAAAACTGAAACTTAAGGCAGCAAGACACACAGGAGTTACATTCTGTCAGCAGTACTTTCCTGGATGAGAGCAACAAAGCAACACAATTCTGCCACCAGGATCAAAGAAAAGCATCAAGGACTATTTCTCCTTATCCCTGATGCTGCAGAGCATTCCCTCAGCCTTTTCCCCACAGACAGGAGTGACTGGAAACACTTAAAACTCTGTGTTGAAAAAGCACTGAGCACATAAGGCACTGAGGGGTGAGCACCTGTCACACCACAGACAAGCTCCACACACTCCTAGATGCAATCTTAAATTCTGTTAAAGGTAAAAACGAAACTTCAAAACTCCACTTAATAGTGGATGGCTGAAGCCCAGCAGGCTATTTCGTTTTGAAACCATAGAGGGGTTCTCTTGTGTTGAGCATCAAATGTGTCTAAACATAAAAGGTGTCAGGAGGAGGAAACCAGCACAGCTCTGCCTGTTCTGGGTCAGGTTTTTAGCAAATATCTCACACACAGGCACATACTATTGACAATATAATTGCTGGAGGTTCTTTTTCTTCAAAGGGCTTATTCTATAAAGATTCTTTAGTAGTAGCTGAGATATCAATAATTTCCCTGCTAACATCCTGTCGAGGATTTGAGTGTGTCCAATGTGAAACGGAGCTGGTCTGGACAACCGAATCAGAGCAGTTTCATTTCCCTGTGGCTGTTTGGTTGACACATCTTATTAACCACTCCCGCAGCATCTGACACGCAAAGCCATCAGCCAGGGGTAACTACGGCGAAGCAGATTAAACACAAAGTGGGTCAAGAGCTCCGAGCACACAACGTGAAGCAGGAGCTGTCACCTGACGCGAACTTCCACGGAAAAGCGACCAGCTCTCCCCGTTCCCCAACTCGAGCCGCCCGCGCTGTGGGATATTTCTGCTTTTTCAAAGGCGGACTCGGGGCTCAGCTGCCGGGTCCCTCCCGTCCGTCAGAGTCAACCGCGGGAGCGGGAAGCGGCTGCCGGAGCGGAGCGCGGGCGGGAGGGAGGGAGGGAGGGAAGGGGCAGGAGGGAGCAGGACGCGCACCCGCGCCACCGGGACAACCGAGGAACCTCCGAGCCGCCGCTCAAAAGGAGGCAAGCTCTCCGCCGCGCAGGGAGCGGGGCCGGCCCGGACCAGCCCCGCCGCGTTGGGCGGCCCCGGGGCGCGCCCGCGGACGGGCCCCGGCACCGCCGGCGCCCCGCGGGAGGCGCTCTGAGGGCAGGGGCAGCGCGCCCGGAACCGCTCCGCCTCGGCCCGCGCCTCCCGCCCCCGACCCGCCGGCGGCAAAGGCCGAGCGGCACCCTCCCGCGTGAGCCCCGCGGCCTCGGCGCGCCCCGCGCCCCGAACCCACCAGTGATGGCGGTGAACTGCTGGACCAGCGCCCTCAGCGCCGCGGCGCCCGCAGAGCCCCCGGGCGCCGCCATCTTGCCGCCGCCGCACCACAACACACGCGCCGCCGGCCGGCGCGCGCTGCGCATGCGCGGGGCCCGCCCGCGCGCGCGCCCCTTCCCCCGCCTGCCGCCCGCGGCCGCGAGGGGCGGGAGGGGTGCTCGGTTGCCGTGGCAACAAGCCCCGCCCCTCCGGCCGCGCGGGAGGCGGGAGTTGCCGTGGCAACGCCCTCCTTTCCCCCCTCACCCCCCGCCCGCCTCAGCGGTTTTCCCTGGGAATGCCCCCGGAATTCCCCACCCGCCGCCGCTTCCAAGCGGGGACACGGGCCTTAGAGGCGGAGCGGCACTCCCAGGACACGCACCTGGGGTTCCCACGCGGATTTACCCCACCACAGAGGCCCGCGGCGCAGCGAGGGGCTGGGCAGGCCGCGGGCCGAGTGCTGTGAGCGGGGAGACACCCAGGAACAGCCCGGATCACCGGCACAGGCCGGGGGTGACCCGCTGGAGAGCAGCGCTGCCATGAAGGACCTGGGGGTTCTGACACGCAACCAGCTGTCCCCGAGGCGGCAGAGTGTCCTGGGGGCCAGAAGGGCCAGTGGGAGCCTGGGGACACTGGGAAGAGCGCTGCCAGCAGGTCAGGGAGTGATCCTGTCCCTCTGGCCCGCCCTGGCAGTGCTATGTCCAGCTCTGGGCTCCTCAGGAGACTGCTGGAACTGCTGGAGCAGGTCTAGGGGAAGCTGTGGAGATGCTGAAGGGCCTGGAGCATCTGGGTGCCCAGGAAATGCTGAGGGAGCTGGGGCTGCTCAGCCTGGAGAGGAGCCCCAGCCGAGAGGGGCCCTCAGCCCCGGCTTGCCCTGGCTGCAGGGAGGGGCAGAGCAGGGCCGGGCTCTGCTCCAGGCCCAGCAATGGCACCAGAGCCACGGGCAGGGCCTGAGCCCAGGCAGCTCCACCTGCACATGAGGAAGAACTTTCCTGGGCAGTGCCTGAGCCCTGAACAGAGCCCAGAGAGGGTGTGGAGTCTCCTCACTGGGGATATCCCAGAGCTGTCTGGGCACAATGTGTGCCATGGGCTCTGGGATGGCCCTGCTGGAGCAGATGGACCCACTGAGGTCCCTCCCAGCATGAGCCATCCTGGGATTCTGTGGGGCAGCACCTGAGGTGGTCAAGGAACAGCTCATCTGCACCCACAGGGCATCCCTGCCATCACTGTCACAAAGCCAGGAGAGGAAACCCTTGGATTTGTCCCCCCCTGCTGTACCAGGTGTTTCTGATCCCCAGGCCACCTGAAGGAATGTCAGGAAAGGAATGTTTTACTCCTTTCCAGTTTCCAGACACAGCAGCAATGTGGCTGCCTTGCTGCTGAACACCTTGCCAGTAACACTTGTCAACTCTGAGTACGACAAAAAGCTGAGATTTTCCTGGAATTCTAATAATTTATTACCTCACTGCCATGGAAACAAGTCCATCTGTTCCCTCTCTTATTGCCTCCCATCCCCACAGCAGCTCTGGTGCTCAGAGAAGCCACCAAGCCTGTGAAGCATTTGGGTTTTGGCACTTGTTTTGTTTTTCCTGGCAGTTGGATGAGCTGAACTTGCTCACAAACAAGACAAATTAATCACCAGGGCTGAAGGCAGGTGAGCAGCAGTGAACTGTTACACCAGCCCAGCCATCTCAAATACAGACTCCTGCTTCACCAACACCAGTAAAACAAAATTGATTTCACCTCCTTCAAAGCTCCCAGACCACAGGGTCAGAAACAAGCTACTGGTACAACCAAAATCCACTCAGTAGTGGCCAAATTCCACCCTCTAACAATGAAGATCTAAAAGAATAAACCAAATTATGCCTGGTGAGGATTATTGTGCCATGGATATGGTGAGGAATGGGATCATTTGAGGGCTTGCAGCATCCCACCTCACATAAGGCTGCTGCTATAGGTGACAGGTTTTGTACATTTTGCAGTTAAGATTTTTTATCTAACAATCAATTTTTAGTCCTGTTTTGGTTTGCATTCTGCTTTAAAAATGGGGATTGTTTTTTTACAGGCTTACCCTGACTGGACAGGCTGAGAGTCACCAGCATGGAAACAGTCAGTAGCTCTGCCTTAAAAAATACCCTTTCATTAAGTTTTTTTTTGACATCATGGGTAAACCAGAAAATAATCCTAACTGTGTTAAGGATTAAGGAAAAACAGACCCATATTGAAGGAAAGCTTCCAGAACAATGGCTGAGGCAGCAGGAGAAAAAGCAAAGGATTTGCCACTGGTCACCAGTTGTAATTTGCTCAAAAAACATCTCTGAACAGAACATGTATTTATTTATTTATGAGGAGCCCACCAATGATAAAGATGTGCAGGCTTTGGGGGAAAAAAAATCGCAACGATTCATATTTTTGGCTCAGTGTGCTGGTCATGCTTTCCATAAAATTGGTTTTTTTAAAACTTAAACCATCAGAAGATGCTGCTGAAGAAACAAGTCTGTTAGGAATGTCCTAGAACAGAATTAAAATCATCAATGGGGTTCAAAAAAAGGACAGAACTCAAACATCTGCTGACTTTGATGACTAGCACACACCGTTCAGCACTGCAGCTGGCACTTGGCTCCATTTCAAACACAGACAGTGCAAAAGTAGCTCCAAAGAAGCAAAAAGCCAAAATATGGCTTCATAAAACAACAGATGAAACAAGAAAACTTCCTCTGCATAGTAGGATCTGGTTGCCTCTTCCCCAGCCTCAACTTGCTACAGGCCTCAGCACCTCCACATCTAAATTACAATTCTTTTTGAGTTGTTTTAGTTTTAAACCCAACAGAAACAGTATTTAGTAGTGCCTCTAAAAATGGAGGGGAACAGTTACAGCCAGGCAGGATAGTTATGTGAATTTCTAATTACAGTTATGTCATTACTGACAACTCCAGCCTTCAGTTGCTTCTTTCCCTTTTAACTTTCTCCATCATAACTGGCTTCTGGACTATTGTTTTAATCACACTCAAACCAGTTTGAGTACGAAAATTAAACAGCATTAAGTATAGTAACACCATTGTACATTCATATGTATCATTAACAGGATATTAACAACAAGAAAACAAAAGCATCTTGTTCTTAACAGGGACAATGGGATCTGCAGGAGGCAACTCTGTGAACAGAGGTGAATGGGAGCCCGCAGCCTTGGCATCCATGAAAGATCCTTGGCTTTGCCAGGGGAGAATGACCTGTTTGTTTCCTTTTTGTTGAAGGGAGGGGTTAGCATATGAGAGGGAAAGAGTGGCTGTCTGCTTATACTCCTTTTAATGGGTGTGCCAACAATGCAATTGCAGCAACAGCCTACACTCCAGCAAGGTGCTTCAATTTAGAGAACAGTGCTTGTGCTGAGGGAAGCTTCAACCTTGCAGCTGACAGCCAGCTGGGATACAAACTCGTTTTTCACTTGTTTCCTCCATGGAATGTGCATCTTTTCCATTAAAGGCTTTGGATTTTCATTTCCAGATCAGACCATCACTTATCACTGCTTTCCAACACTACCAGTATTCACACTCCAAACCATGTAAATGCAAGTTAGAAAAAAAGAAATGCTCCGATTCCTGCAAGAAGTGCTGCAAGTGCTAGAAAATAATATTCAAGAAAGGAACAATTTAAAAATGTTACATTCTGGGGGTGTATGTTATGTTACTAGAACTTCTCAGAACTCACAGAAATGCTGCCCAAAGTGGTTCCCCTCCAAGGCAACCACTCAAAACTGCTCAGGGAAGCTTTGCCTAGCACAGGAGAACATCACCACAGTTCCCATTCCCATTCCACCAGGTGTCCATGGCTCTGATCTACTCTGCAACAGGGCTTTTAAACATCTGCAGGATTGTCTTTTGCTTGTTCTTAGGCAGTGAACAAATATCATTTGTGTCACTGGTATTAACCACACAATTCAAAACCTTTCCTTCCTTGATGCTGGGGGATTTCACCCGGACCCTGGCAGGGGACTGCCAGTTTTCATTGCAGGAACCTTTCCTAGTCTTGTGGTGATTGGTTTCAGCCTGGGTTTTTGATCCCTTTGAGTCTTTTGCCCCCTTGGAGCTTCCCTTCCTGGCAGCAGAGTCTTTCCCAGAGCAAGGTGGTTTGGTACGAAGCAGATACTCATCTGGAGAGCCCTTCTGTCTGTTCAGTGTCCTTTCCTCCTTGTCCAGCTCCTTCTGCAGCTGCAGAGCCAAGAGCCTGTCCTGCTCCTCCTGCCTGCGCCTTTCATAGAACTCCTGCTCAAAGGCTCTTTGTGTCTGCAAGTTAAAATCATTCATCTGCTCTCCTTGGTCTTCTACACTTTCTGAAAAGGTTCTTCTCCTCTTATCAAGCATGTCCAAGTCAATCATGGCATCAGCTGGGGTCTCCACTAACTTCCTTTTGGGAGTCTCGTTAGAGTTCTGTGGCTTTTGTGGTGTCTCTTCATTTGAGTGTCCAGCCTCCTTCTCCAGACCAGGCAACACAGTGTGGCTGTCAGACATCACACAATTCATTCCCAGCTGACCAGAGGTACAAGTTTCATCAGACTTTTCAAGGTTTACCCTTTGGACATGTGTCAAATTGCCACTGTCTGACTCAATTCCATCATCATCTCCATTGGATCTAAGAAGAACTGTCCTAGACCCTTCCCCTTCTGTGGTTCCATGAAGTGCATCTGGAACTCCACCTTCTAAACCATTTGGTCCTGGTGTTTTTTCCTGCTTGACAGCGGCAGTTTCACCTGAAGCTGAGGCACTGAAATAGTTCATGCATGATTCCAAAAATGAATCCTTAGCTGCAGAATCTTTATTTACACTGGTCAGCTGTGGAGACAAGGTTGGCATTTCCTCTTGCTCATCCTGCACTGCAGAACTGCTGCCTTCATTGCTGTTGGTCTCCTGAAGAAAAGGGAGACACCACTAATGAAGTAAATTTATCAAAAGCCCATGGCTGTGAATAAATACCAAACTCACTTATCATGGCTGCATTGCCCCTGAGTGCTCTGGGACAGCAACTCAGATACCCCTCTTTTTAAAAAATACTTGTTTAATAACAACGAAAATATTTAAAATAACTGCAGAAGCCCAGCTAAAGGACTGAAACCACAACTGCAGCATTTTCCTTTTATCATGATTCAGACTAAATGTGCAAGCCTGCTCATCTTCTTTGGAGGCCTTACAGGAATGATCAGACAGACAGCCATGGAATGATGTAAATCAGGGTGCACCCTCTTCCAGCGGGCTCCTGAACTGCCAATCATAAATACCAAAGGTAGCTTAAAAAGGGCAATATAACCTGCCCAGTGCCAATGTGCAAGGGGAATAGAGAACTGGAACCCTACAGGCAAGGGGAAAATATCCCATAATTAGTAACTGTGAGATTTGTAACAAAATGATTCCTGTTACCCCAGAGATAGAGTTGCTCCTGCCTCCTCCTGTGGTACTGGAGAACGATGCTGATCCCAACACACCATAATTCTTTGGAGACAGATACCTTAAAAAGAAAAAAAGGATAAACATTTTGTCCTTGAATTGTCAGTCCTTTGCATTATTCAAGGTCTTCAGGTTCATTCTGACAAAAAAAAAACAAACAACAACAACAAGGGAAGTGTTTCCCTTCTCGTCCTCTGTTTTAAACTTCAAAACTTCACATTTGTCCCCAGTTATCTCAGGAGGCTGGCCTACAGCATTCCAAAGAAGCAAATGGGGCAGAGGGACACTGAAAAAGGCCAATAATTAAAGACCCACTTGGCTGAATCCCTTACTTCTGAATATCTCCAGAGTTGCTTGATTTGTTCTTTGCCTTGCTCAGGTTCAGTGGGGATGTCTGAAGGGAGAGGCTGTGTGCTGGTGATGGGCTGCCAGGCACGTGTCCCTCAGGATCTTCATTCTTCCAGACAAATAAAAATAGCATTAGGTAAAACAAAACACAACACAAACTGCAGAAACCTCAGGGAACTACTTAGATTTTGCTGCAGAATCAGTTACTGTTGTCCAAAGAACTGTGAGTAACGGATGGTTATGGAGAAAGAAATGTTACCTGCTCCTTACACCTTCCTGGATCTAGCACTGAGGGACAGGAGGCTTTGCTCAAATAAGTACACAGGTTTCATCATTGGGTGGCAAAAATTCAACTAAGCAAAACAAATTAATAAAACAAAATAAACCTCCAAGAGGTAAGGTACATTTTCACTGTATGTTCCTTTCTGCTAGTTCAGGTTGCATGTATTAATTTCTTCCAAAGAAGGATTTAAAAAAGATGGAAAAGAAAGCATACAGCAGAAAATCAAGTTTTAAAATGTTTCACAATGAAAACATGCAGCACACATGGTGGGTGCCGGATTTCAAGTACATATTACACAGGCTTCAAAAATTAATGGTCAATCAAGGCTTTGAAGTACTGGAGGATGACAACAGCTTTCAACTACAACTATCCAAATTTAAACTATTCCAAATTTTAACATTTGCTGTGAGAAGTCCAAGTTGCTTGCACTATATTGATATTTGCTGCTCTCCCACTCGATCCTAACTCACCAGACTGTTACTGAGCTGCCAGGCCAGCTCTTCATCTTGCTTCAGCTGCTTCTCCATCTCCTTCCTTCTCTCTTCTGCCAGTCTCTGCTCCTCCTCCTCCTCTGCCAGCAGCCGCTGGATGTATTCCTCACTCGCTTTGTTCTCCTCCTGTTCATGTGCTCGCCTTTCTGCCTCCACCTAAAGCAGGTGTTTGAAAAAATCCACCTGGTTACTACTGCAGGGCCACACTTTACACCAGGACCTCTCAGCTGACACTGCTTAAATGTGAAGCATTCACTGCTCACAAAATACAGCAGCACTTCATTGCAGGAGTCTCAAAGATCACATGGATGCTGTGTGTAGAGCCTTGGGTTTGACCACAGTGGCAAACCTTTTGGTTTCTTTAAGATTATACCACATTAACCTGCAAGGTTAAACTCCATTCTTCACCTTTTCAAAGTGTTAGTAACAAAGCTAAGATCTCTGAGTACATGGCTGTACAGAGAAAGTGGGATTAGAGTTCTGTCTAAGGCGAATGCCAGCTGTCCCACAGCATTTGCTCAACCTGCTTTTATCATTATATATCCCAAAGACAGCACATCTCTCTTTTAGAAGAGTGCTGCTCTCTTGAAACACGCTAAACCCAAGGCAGCAGGCCAGGAATTTTACATCTGCCTTTCTTACAGCAGACATGCTGAGAGATCAGTCACCAGCAACTCCACAAGGAGAGCAAAGTAGTTCAAGAATAAAGCTTTCTTTGGAAATTCCCCTCAGTCCTCTGCTTCACGTGCTCCTGTAATCACCAGCAAGGGCTCTCAGGGAAAGGTGCATTCCCATACATTCCAACTCTAAACCTTAATACTACTGTGTCTGAATTGGAGGAAGGATCCTTAAATAGGCCAAAATTGAGAATTCTTTAAAATCTTCACTGATTTTCAAATAAGCACAGGTAACAGAGTGAACAAAGAAAAGAGAAAATGCTCTGTGGTCATTACTGAAAGTTATCTAATTGAGGTCTCTTACTTGGAGGGAAATCAAGAAGACAAATATAAAACCAAAGCCCAAACAGTTTCAAATTTCTACATTTGCTACTTTTATGTACATTGACTAAGAGATGAGGTAGGAGGTATAGATCAAGAACGTCACCTCATGTCAAATACAAAGAAATCTCTTCCACCAATTTAATTCATGATTCAGAAGTGACCAGTATGTTCTTGCAGCTGCAGTGACTTTTTAAGTATCTTTATTATTAAATAAAACTACAGCTGTTTGTAGGAACAATTCAAATAAGTGGCTACAAAGCATTTATGCTTTTTAAACATATTTTTAGACTTACCTTACTAATCTCTGCTTCATATTCCTGCCTCAGCTCCCCAGGCTTGCTCAGCTGGTGCTGTGGCTTGGGGACACAGACTAATCAAGAGGAAGGAGAGGAAAAAAACCAAAGTCAACAAACACAAAGTCATGACAGTCAACAACAAAGGGTTTTAACAACAACACAGGATTTTAACTCCATACCCTGTCATGGGAATGATTTTACTTAAATCAAGTGCTGTGATTGAAAAAAGGAAGGAATGAAGAAAAAGATACCAAGGAATAAAGTTTACACAGTAGAAAAGCATGGTGTTACAGAGTGGCAGGAACAGGCAGTGTTTCCCAAGCACTGTATATAAAGCAAATACAATGAAAAAAGTTTCCCAGAGAAAACTGTGGCTGCCCCATGGCTGGAAGTGTCCAAGGCCAGGCTGGATGGAACTAGGAGCACCCTGGTCTAGTGGAAGGTGTCCCTGTCCATGGCAGGGAGGTGGAACGGGATGATCTTAAAGGTGTCACCCAACCCAAACCATTCCCTCATTCACTCTCTGTTGCTACACTGACCACAATTTGTGTATTTCACTCTCTTTCATTAAAAAGACCTCAGAACACTGCAAGTGGAACAAGTTTCCCTAAGGCCAACGTATCAAAACGTCCCCCAAGGGCGCTTGCAACATCATAAACCCCAAAATCCTTCTTCAAAAAGTTAATAAGATTTCACTTCCTTCCCTCTGACACCACAATTTTCAGCTCACAGATTCTTGCATTGACTGAACCCCTGGAATTTCAACCAAACTAACACCTGAAAATCTTTTAACCACTTCACTCACTTGACAGTGATAAAGAAACACACCGACAAACTCAAACACTCTGCTTGCAGACGCTACAGCTGGAAATGAGCAACGAACAAGGCCAGGCACTGATACCCCACATCAAAGGCATGAACAAGTACCTACTGAAATCACTAGCCAATGTAATTTTTATTCTCTGTGCTACAAATGAAGAAGGCATTGCCCACCTCTTCCCTGCCCCTTTTGCAGGAGAGCTCTGTCTCTGCCAGCAGTAACACACTTGCCTACCCACAGCTCCTTATTTCCCAGCATCTGAAGTCATCTACAGCAATTCCTGTGACAAAGCAGAGACATCCCAGGACAAGTGACATTTCACTTACTTTCCTCATCCAAATCCTGTCCGTTCATCCTGCGCTCGCACTCCTCTGGGTAATTCTTCTGAATCTTCTCCCAGAGCTCCCAGTTGATAAGAGTATTTCTGCGGGTGTTGTACCGTGCCCAGGAAGACACCCGACGCCGACAGAAGGGGCAAGAAAGGCTGGCCTTTTCCACTGTCATCTGGAAGCAGGAATTACACAGGGTATGGCTGCACGGCAGCGTGACAGGCTCCACAAAGATCTCCATGCAAATCTGGCAGAGGCAGTCGGACAAGGACAGCGGGGCCTTGGATTTTTTCGACATGCTGACTCGAGGGAGAGGAACAGCACTAGGACAACATCAGGGCCTGAAAGCAAAAAGAAACGTTTAGGTTCCTTATGGGAAGTAAAATATAAAGGAAAATGCAAAATGTTTTACAGCTACTTCAAGAAAATGTTAGTGGATTTAGAAGCCTGCTTAAGTTGCTTTTCTCTGGGCCTGAGAGATTCCTGGGGAAGAAGCAGAGATTTACAGAACTCATGGAAAAACTGTACCAGGTTTTCCTACTGCAGTTTCCTGTGAGCTGTAACAGATGCTTTGGGGATAGCAAGGAAATGGTCAGGACAGGGAGGAAAAGAAGGTGAGAGTTCTCCCAGCCACCTCTGTTACTCCCCTCTTCTCCCTATCTCCCTTCTCCATACTCTCCCTTCTCCCTATAAGAGATGCTGGATATGTTATTCCAGTTACCTTAACCTTCCATTCACTCATTTTTTCAGTATATGCACATCTTTTGAGAGCTGCTTTTGGCACAAGCTTGCTCCCAGCACGTTCTGAAGGTGAAATACACCAGAGCAGAGCAGCTTCTTCCTCATTCATTTGCTTGCTTAAGCTAGGACTATAAAGCTAAAATTCCTTTTTTTCTTAAGATAAATGAAGAATTAAAACTTCAGCACCTTCTTGTATGACTTGAAACTGTGGGGGTCATCTGTCTCCTCACACGATTTTTCCACTTGGCCCAGAAATACTGTGGGAGAGAAAACAAAAGACACATACAGCAAAATAAAAAACCCACTGGTATTTAAGCTACAAGCTTCTTAAACAGGCAGCTTTAGAGACAGGAGGCCCTAGAAAAAAAAGGCTGCCATTCCTCACAGAGAACTCTCCATGGAGACAAATACACGTTAAGGCGAGTTTTATTATTTCCGCTATTTTTATTGACAAAAAAAAATAACCTCCAGGAGGTCGGTGCCCAGCGGAAAGGGGGCCCCTGGTCCCCCGTCACCCCCAGCCCCTGAGGGTCCCAGCGCGGACTCGGCACCCACCGCTCCGGAGGCAGGCAAAGGCCGCGGCTCCCGCAATGGCGGCTGCGCTGGGCTGGGCTCCGCCCCTCACTCAGGCGCTGTTCCCGCCGCCCGCCTCAGGGCTCCGCCTCCTCCTCCCTTTTCTCCTCCTTCTCCTTTCCTCCTTCCTTCTTCTCCTCCTGTTCTTCTGTCTCCTCCTTCTCCTCTTTCGCCTGCTCCGCCGAGCCTGCTGGGAGACAGAGGCCCTCAGAGGGAAGGCGGGCTGGGCTGTTGTGATAGGTCGGGCGGGAATGGCTTTGCAGAGCCAGAGAGCAGCGTTAGGTGGGATGGCCGGGATAAATCCTTCCCCGTGAGGCTGCTGAGGCCTGGCACAGCCCGGTCCGGGGAGCCGTGCCCGGCCGGGAGAGCCGTGCCCGGCCCATGCCCGGCAGTACCCAAGGCCGGCCGGGTGGGCTTGGAGCCGGGCTTTGCTCCCTGGCTTTGTGAAAAATGCGTATTTTATGATTGACTTTTCGCAAATATTAAAATTAATATTAGATGCGTTATGTTAGAAAGTGAATGCTGTGTTAATTTTCTTAAGTAGTGTGTTAAATATAGTTTTAGGTTATAACAATGTTAAAATAGAAACTATGCTATGGAAGATACTTTTTCTGAAGAAAAGACTCGCAGCGAGATAGCAGGCACAGAACACCTAAATCTTTCAGAGAAAAAGAATTTATTGCTCTCTTATCAGAACTCCTTGTCTCGCTCAGCCCTGAAGACACCGTTAGGATTCAGAGGAAGAAGCTGACAGTGACCAGACAGAATTCTGTGTTTGAATGGAATTTATGCATCATGTATGAGATGTATGAATATGCAACAGGTTATTGTTTTTAAGGGTTAATCCTCTGTTAACGTGGGTCCTTTTTCAGGCTTATGTTGCCCAGAAAGAGGTACCCTGCCATCCATAACTCTTTGTTTCTATTGTCTCATATTGTCCTAATCCAAACTGTCCAAATTATTACTACTCTAATTATATTACTATTTTTATAACCATTTTATTACTGTAAACTTTTAAAACGTTAAAACCAAGTGCTTGGCGTTTTTCCCAGCTTGTTGCCTGGCTGAGCTCACCTGGCCGCAGGTGCCCAGGGCACATCCTGCCTCAGGTCCTCCTCCAGCATCTCCGCCTGCCGGTCAAACTCGTGCGCCAGGCTCTGCAGGCTGGAGTCCAGCTGTGCGAACCGAGCCTCCAGGGACAGCAGCCTGCTTTCTACTCTGGGTGGTGGAAAACGAGAGTAAGGGGATTTCGGAAGGAATTGAGGCTTTCTGCCGTGACATTGCATTGTGAACAGCTTCAGACCCCGTTCTGGGGGTCCTCCCATGATTTGAACAAACAACACTAAAAGTCAAGGTTTGTTGTCGCATCTTTTTGGCAGTTTCCTGGTGCAGAGATCCCGACATTTCCAAATACAGCTGCAAAATTATTATGTAGATATATTTGTGGCTCTCGACCATATGCATTATCAGTGTCATTGGATTTTCTCTAACACATTTTGAGGGGATTTATGTTTTTATTTGTAATGTCATGGTCTTTTGAACCATTTTCATCTAACATTGAACAGAACTTATCATTACTTTTCTGGTTAAAAATTATGCAAATAATAAACAAGCCACCCGCAGTGGCTTTTTAAATAGAACTGTCCTTCCATGGAATGACTGTGATAAAAACTACTTCATAGCTTGTATTTATTAACTGCTTTTTCATTATTTGGTATCTGTTGTGTTTCTCCCTATTTAAAATTGTAAATTATAAAGATGAAGTTTTGAGTTTTAAGCCACTCCACCTTTGCTGAAGAAAACTGCCTGTTTTAAAAAAACTTGCTGTATTGAGACAAGGTACAAGGGAATGCCAGTATTTATTTTTGTATCCATTTCTCCCTTTCCTGGAGATACAGGGTGTGCTGGGCTTCTGTCACTGTGGGTGGTTTTTATAAAGACAGTTTTCTCCACATTTTCCTCAGTTACCTGATTGACATGGAGGTGTGTTATTGAGAATCCTGAGGATCTGAAAGCTAATGTAAATAATTCAAAGTTCCTTCCTAAGTACTGAACAACTATCTCAGTACTATGTAGTCAATAGTGATTTACTAGCAGAGCATCACCTACTACTCACAGAATTTTTTGTGATTTTTCTTTTTATTTTACTAGCAAAACTTCAGGCTGTATCAGCTAACAATAACTACACTATCAGCAAATATTATTACCTACACATTTTTCCTTACCTTTTTTCATTCCTAGTTTGCTCCACTGCTTCTGTGGCCTACCTGTGTTCAACACTGTATTACCTGTATCTTTGGATGAACTTCTTGTGGGGACAAAATACACAGCACTGGTGATGACATTAAAAGATAAAAAGCCAAAACAAAACCCTTCAAATATTTTTCCATTCTTTGACATGTATCCCACGGTATTTTAGTGCCTGTTGTCATAAGAGATGGACCAAAAATGCAATTTTTTCCTATCAGCAGCTCCTCCCTCTCCCTGCCTGCCTCTATTCCTCCCTCCTCCTTCTCCAACCAAACTCTTCCTTGGATTCTGTCTGCAGGTGACCTGAATTCGGAGAAAATAAAAAGACTTCAACAGTGGCGTATTTTACTAAATATCCCCAACCTTAATTCATTGTCTGGCCGATTGTGGAGATCCTTGTCTAACGATTTTTTGTTGTTTCCTGAGGCTAGAGGCTTCCTCTGCAGCCTGGTGAAGTTCCTCTTTCTGGTGTAGGACTCCTCTTGCTTCAGCAAGAATTTTGGGACGAAAATAGAACTTTAATTGGAAAACTAAGCTGGTGGCATGTAGAAATGTAAGGAGTAGAGAAGAACTGGAAGGATTGATGTGTCATAATTGGATTGAATCTGTCAGCACAGAGAGAGCAAGTGCAGAAACTGAGGTGAGGTGAGTTGGGGTTTGCTATGAGTGACTTTCAGAGCTGGGTTGTCAGATAATGAGTGTTCTTGCCGGTGAATAGTTGGTTTGCAGCTTTTTATCATGGTAAATAAGCTTCCTCACAGCCCATTCTCCAACTTCCTCCTCTGCAAGTAAGAGTGAAGTTATCTAAGATCTCATCACTAATGCTACTCTCAGTGAAGCAGTTCCTCAGCAGCCTTCAGTCCAATGCTTTACTATTTGACCAGTTTTGTCTCTCAAGCATTTTTTGAATTGCCTGTCTGCAGATTAATCTTCTGTATTTTTAAGCACCTGCAACAAACATTTCAGCATTTGCCGGTTTTGGATCTAAAAATGTCTGTTCAGTTATACCACACTGAATTCCCACAGCTGTAAGTGAATTCTGATAGACTGAGTGTTGCTGCCTCTTGATCTAAGTTTGGAATGAAAAGAGGAAGAATGGATTAAACCTCCTGTTTTCATTTCCATCATGACCTCTGAACACTTTTTCCTTTAGTGTAAGTGAAGTTACCACTAAGTCAGTGACCTCTAACTCTGACTAGTGTACACACAAACCACATCCCCATTCTTTACCAGAAAGCTTTTAAAATTCCTCTCTTGTCAGCACACAGAACATAATTGGAAGCCATGCAGTAGAAGCTCCAGCATTCCCAATTCTCTGCAAGTGTGGTTCTTTGTGAAACCTTATTTCTGCTATTCAGGCATTTACAGAAAATGACATTTTGGAGCTGTCACTCTGTGGGTTTGATTTTCCAGGCCAGTGCAGCATCCCACACTTCTCCAAGCTCTCCCCATTCCCTCACTCCATGGTACATTAGACACACACTTCTTCAAGCAGTTTCCCACAGAATTAATTTTCACTTTTTTCTTTCAGGAGTTGTTTCACTGTTTCTCCTCTGGTCAGGTCTCCAATTGCTACTTTTGTGTTCACCATCCTGTGAATCAGAGTCACCCAGGCTGTCGGTGAACCAACAGTATGAGCAGTACCTCAACAAGAGGAGCAGTTTCTTTCCAAGTCTGTCAGCTGTCTGTCTGTCAACACACAATCATTCATTTCCTGAGCAGAAGTACTGCATCCCATCAGCTGTGATACTCTTCACAGGGATCCTTTTCACTGCAGGTAAACCACGGTTGTATGTCTGACACCTGATTTGATTTTTAAACGCCTCAACACTGCATAGTTTGCCTTTAAATGTAACATGTCACAGAATCCCAGAATGGTTGGGGTTGGAAGGACCTTAAAGCCCACCTCATTCCATCCCCTGCCATGGGCAGGGACACCTTCCCCTAGACCAGGTTGCTCCAAGCCCCATCCAACCTGGCCTGGGATGCTTCCAGGGATGCAGAGGAAGCTACAGCTTCTGTGCCAGGGCCTCACCTCCCTCCCAGTAATGTGAAAATCCAGAGAGTGGGGACAGTATCCTGCCTGCCTCTAACTGCTGAGATTTCAGACCCTCTATTGACTGTTTTTCCTGAAGATCCATGCTCATATCTTTGTATCTGCTCTGAGCCACCCCCACTGGTGCCTGCTGCTGCACAGCCCAGCACGGATCAGTGCCAGCAGGGGCAGCTGAGGCTGGATAATTTTTCAGGAAGTCCATGAACCTGTTGGTCACGTTCCTCTGCCAAGTGCAGGCTTTGGAAATGGAGGGTGAATCAGTGTCACCTATGACCTGATTCCCCAGTGATGGTGATTTGCTTTCCTTAAACTTTTAAGAAAGATCCATTCTTGGGGATTTTTTTTGCTCATGATAACCACTTACTCTCTATCTTTGAACCCTCCAGACTCTGAGGCATGGTCTGAAAATCAGAAGTTCACCTCAAATCTCCAATTAGAACAGCAAGCCTGAATTTCACAGAAACACAGAATATGCTGGGTTGGAAGGGATCCACAAGAATGCAACTCCTGGCTGTGCAATCCCACCCTATGCCTGAGAGCACTGTCCAAATGCTTCTTGAGCTCCAGTAGCTTTGGTGACATTCCCTGGGGTGCCTCTTTAGTGCCTGACCATGCTCTGGGAGAATGTTTTTCTAATATCCAACCCAAACCTCCCCTGACACACCTTAAGGCCATTCCCTCAGGTCCTGTCACTGGTCCCCACAGAGATCAGTGTCTGTCCCTCCTCCCCCCTCATAAAGAAGTTGTAAACCTCAGTGAGGTCTCCCCTCAGTCTCCTCCAGGCTGAACAGACCAAGTGCCCTCATGCAGCTGCAGTCCATGGGTGATGGAGCAATTGCCCAAATCCTGCAGCAAACAGCCAGGATGGCAGCCAGGGAATGAACACCACCATGGAGCTGATGGCTCTGTCCCTCCTTCCTCCCCAATGAGTGAAGGAGAGATGAAGCCTGCTCATGAGCTCCTCTCTCCCTGCATACACCCCACCCTGTTGCCCACAGAAGTTTCCAGAGAAGCACAGGTTACCCCGGTGTGGTGTCCCATGTCCCAGCCCTCCCTGTCCCTCCCCAGCCCCACAGGACCTGTTCAGTGTCTCGTTCAGGGAGCGCAGGGAAATGCTGCCTTTCGCCATCTTCCTGGAGAACACCAAGAGAAGGAACAAAAGCTGGAGGGGGCTCGCTCCTCTCTCCTGCAGCCGGCAGCAGGGACAGGGGATCCGAGTCCTGCAGGAGGTTGTTTGTTCCAGGCTTTTTATAGCCTGTATATCCAAATATAGGTCATGGATGCACCAACACACGTTCATGGACATGTCACACACTGAACCACACAGCCCCTTCCTCTGCCCCACTGATCCCATGGCTTCACAGATGAACTAATTCACAGCTAACACAAAAGGGAGCAACCACAATTTTATGCCTTTTTTTTTTTTTTTATTGCTGTGTTTTGGCTTTGATTTGCTGTTGCGCCCACCAGATCATATCTTGGGCCAAAGTCTCCTGCTGGGAAAGGCTGTACAAGCAGATTGCCTTTGTTTTTTTTTTTAATTAAAAAGGTATGAAGGTAAAATCTGATTTGGATGAGAATGAGTTGTGTTTAGTTGCAAGGAGCTGCTTTGAGCAAAACCAAGACAGTTGGAATCCCTTCCATAAAGGGTGAAGAGAGGCAGCACAACCAGATAATGATTTTCCAGAGCTGGGTATGTTAAAAAAAAAAAAAGAGCTGGAAATTTTTCCAATATAATATGAGTCTGGTAACAGCCCAATTGGTGAAACACAGCAGCAAAACGCCAAACCTCCCACCAGTGCAGCAGGTCCTCAGCCAGCACTAGGAATTCAGTTCTGTGACAGGATAAGGATAGCCCAGGAAAAATTCCCTTCTTTAAAAAATTATTTGCCCACTTCATGGGAAATCCAGCATGAACTGAACATGCCCAGAGCTGTAACATTTCCACTTAGGTCTTCCTAAGTGGAAATATAGGGAAGCTTCTATCAAGCCAAGTTGTGCTCATTGTGTTTCAAAGCTTTGGGAAGACAGGAAGTATTTGGGTAAGGAGAAGCTGTGCCTTTGGCCCTTCATATTCACCCTGTGATGGGGGTACAAAAAACTTTTGGACACAATTTTGTGTGAGTCTGGCACTATTAGAGTGATTCTAAGGACAAGGGAAGAGTGAGAGAAAGCATTTATTAAGACAAGTGTAATAGTTCTTTTTCCCTGGGATACACAACTAACTGACAGCTGACCCAGCAAACAGGTGTAACAGTTCCCCTGCTCCTTCTTTTGCTGCAGTGAAAAAATTCAGTTGGCAACCACAGGGAAACTCATTTGATTACTTGTTAATTGATGCATCTCTAGTCTCTGCTGTTGCTGACAGAGTGTGATGAAAACCAGATTCCACCATGACCAGTTTAAGCCAACTGGGACATAACTTCACGGGAGAAATCACACAGAGCACTGCAACAGCCCAAACCACATAGGTCTGAGCCAGTGACAGCCCTGCTGCTGCTCAGCAGCCTCACTTAGCATTGTGGGTGTCTCCTCAACACTAATTTTCTCCTCCAGCCTTAATTACGTCAGCTGAGCCATGAACTAATGTTACCCCTAAATATAGAGACCCGTTTCACTTAAATTCAAGCAGCAAGCTGCCAACCCTGCAAGAGAGAGTGGCTGTGAGCACAACAGCCACAAAGAACCAGCACGAGGCCAGGGACATCCCGAGTGCACAGCAAACCCCTTCCCCTCCCAGGCACCCAGAGGGGTTCACTGTCCAGTTCACTGTCAGTGCATGTAACTGGCTCTCAGAAGTGGTTTTATCCCCCAGACTTCTGTAAGCACCTGGGTGCCTTAAGGTTCTGGCAATGGATAGGCTGATACAGAGCTGCTCTGGTCAGCAACCAACACTCTCCTGGAGCCTTTGATCTCTGCACACGAGAGCCAGTTCACCTTCTCTCCGTGCTCAATGCTGAGCTTTGGCACAACTCCATGGTGTTCATTTGAGGCCGCTTTGTTGAGCTTCCCATCTTTTCTGCTGCAAGCAGCTGCTTGGGCCTTTTTCCTGTGCAGAGATTTTGCTGGGCTTTTCTGCTGCTTCCCGACGTTGCTGCTGAGATCCCAGAGCAAGACTTTCCCATCGTTTCCTCCAGACAACAACCAGTAGCCCTCAGGCATAAAGAGCACCTGTGATACTCCCAAGCTGTGAGCCTGGAACTCCAGCTCCCGCTCAAACCTGGTACCTGGTTTGACTCGGAATATTCGGACTTTACCATCCTGAGCTCCACAGCTGAAGATGTTGCCACAAGAGGCCACGGACAGGGAATGTGCAAGAGGTGGGTTGAAGAACTGCCCAGCTGACTGGGGGCTCTCTTCCTCCATCTCACACTCCTGCAGGTTTGTGCTCCACAAGGGACGAACTTTCTGCAGGTTCCACAGCATCACCTGGAAAAAAAAAAAAAATCAATTTTTTGTGTGTTTTACTTCATAATTGGATGTTTAATAGTAAAATAAGCAACCACACTTCTCATCCTAGCAGAGCAAAGGCTGTGTGTGACTCCAAGGGGTGTAAGGCACATGGTTAAACTTGCCCTAATAAATGTAGCAAATCTTTCTGGCCTGCTTTCCAAAGCCCCACCACCACACTCTGCAGTCAATGACTCAGACCTTTAGACCACAGAAGAGATGCAAACACTGCTCTAAAAGCTTTTGCATTCATCTCAGCAGTAGTAATCATGACATCCTGCACATCAATTATTGAGAAGGAGGGACAGGGAAACCCTAGCAGTGAATAGAGATCATTATCATTCTGGATTTCTGTCTCTGCTACTTGGCCTATAAGTCACTTCCACAAATGTGTCTGAAAAATGGGACAGCAAAAGGCAAACAGCAGGTGAGGCTGTGGTTTTTAAACAGGCATATTTGTATTTATTTTTATATCCAGTGAGTAGATCTGGTTTGTGCTATGGAGTAGGGCATGCTTTACCTACTCAGATGGGGCAGGTTGTGCTTTTAGACTTCTTTTTCCAATGCCACCCCACCTCCAAGCTCCCAGTGAAGAATCCCATGTCTCTTGTACAGCTCTTCAAGAACTACAGATTTATATTTTATTGGCTACAGAACCAATTAAAAATAATGCTCTCAAGATTTTTATAGGATCTGAATTGACAATGAGCATTCTCAAGGCCAACAGATCAAAAAGCACAAGTCACTCTAATGCAGCACTGATGTACTGTTTGCTTCATAAAGCTAAGCTTCAATTTGTTATTAATAAAAATACTCCTTCAGCAGTAATCACCAATAAGAAGTACAGGAGTCTTTAAATTTAGTTCACAAAAGAGCCTAGCTCTGAATTTCTGGAATCCAAATCACACTAAACCATCTGAAACATATTTCCTGTCACTTTCCTGTTTCAGTTACTGCTGTTGCTGCTGCACTAAAACTACTTCCATAACAACTGTGATTTACTGTAAATCAGAGGGCCTGGGTGATGCTTACAGAAAATACTCCTGCTTTCATCAGAGACAGGACTGCAACAATCTGATGAATCCATCAACTGCTGAAGAGTTTTCTGCAAACTAAGTATTTTCTGTCCTCACGGCATTTCCCCTGCTTCATCAAAACTCCTGAAAGAACTCCAGCAACCTGAATTTCAATTCTCATCAGTCACAGCTACCCCGAGGGTTTGACAAGCCCAGAACATGTTTTGTAGAGCTCATAACTTGTCCAAAGGCATGGTGCAGCACAGGGCTTCAGAGTTCTGCAGCTAAGCTCCCCTTTGGGAAATGATGTATCTTAAATGCAGCCTCAATGCAGAATGATGCTCTTTTCACTGTTCAAAAAGCACACTAACGAAATCCTGTTTTGGGATACTGACTTTCACCTAAAAACCAACTTGCTGAGCTACAATAAATGAAACTAATACTAAAAAGTCACAAAAAAATAATCAGCTCACTTGTACCGAGTTGTACGTAAATGTTTACAATTCTGGTTAAAAGTTTCCAGCCACAAGCATGTGTATCTGCATTTTAGGGACCAAAATTAAGCCAGCTGAGGGACTGAGTGTTTACTCCTCCCAAACAGGATCTATCATCATGGCTTTAACACAGAAAAATACACTTTATACTAAATATCAGCATGTATTTGCTTTAATGGGTGTGAAATGTACTTTGGTTTCGAGAACAGAGGGTGAAACTGCTCAAACCTGTCACACAAACTTCACCCTGCCACCGCTGGAACCACAGAAACCTTCGAGAAGTGACAGTTTTCATATCAGGCCAAACCAGGAATGTGGTCAGACCTCAACCACTGGAAAGAAATTACTGAAAAATATCTGTTCTGGGCTTAACTCCCAGCATGGCTCTTCTCAGAATGCAAAGGACAAAGTTTTCTCTTGATGAGAATAGGAAGGTTTAAAAGGCAAAGAACATTTCATGTTTCCAAGATGCTAACAGAACCAAGGATAAATTGCACAAATCACTTGTCCTCACAGTAATACGTTCCATCTGGAAAGATGCTGCTCTGCCTGCCTGCCTCAAGCACTGTGCCTTTTCCTCACCACCCTTTGCATCTCATCTGCAGCCACAACTGATCCCTAGGGACAGCTGCTGGCTTTGCTCAGTCCAACAAAGAGCTAATACAGCACAAGTGAGCTTTGCACTGTATTCTGATATCCCCTCACCCCACTCACTTTTGAATTGTAAATGTCAATGAAGATAAAAACAGGGGCAGAAGCTGCTGAGTGGAACACAGCACAAACAGCCCCAACACTTAGGTTTCGGGCCAAAACTACTTCAGAACAGTGAGGGAGCTTTCCAGTGATTGCAGGCTGAACACCTTCGTGCTCAGTGAAAGTCTGTGGGTGCCTCACTACACAGGTGGGTAATTACTGTTTCACTTCATTAATACCCGTGCACATGTATGCAAATCACCTGCATGTCCAGTCCACAGGAAACCAGGCTTTGAGGCCGCTGAGGTCGGAAGGCAACAGACGAGCAGATGTTGGAGTGTCTCAAGGACCGGCTGACTTTCTTGCTTTCCAAGTCCACAACCTTTATGGCCCCCGAGTCATCGGCCGCAGCCAGCGAGCTGTCGGTGTCGTTCACCGACAGGCAGTTGATCTCCTCCTCGTTCACGTGGAAGCGCTGCAGGGGCTCCTGGAGGGAGCGCACATCCAGCACGCTGATGGTTTCTCCGTGGGCCGTGTACAGCGTGCTGGGCCGGCGGGCGGAGAACACCACCGAGGTCACGTCCTCCGCCTGCGGGAGCCGCAGCTGAGCCACGGGCGAGCCGCCCCCGTCCCAGAGCGCCAGCTCGCCCCGCTCCGCGCCGGAGGCCACCAGCCCTTCCGCGCTCACGGTCAGGCATAGCACGGAGGAGGAATGGCCACCGCTCCACTTCGCTGCCATGCTCCAGGGACACCCTGAAACAAGCAAAAAAGCCCTGAGCTGAGGTGGTTAGTGGTGTCATTACAGCAGAAACTCATCAGGCAAGAAGATCGTCCTGAAATTCCAGTGTCCAGCTAAAACGGGCACCTCGACAGCTCAGGACAGCTCAGTACCCAATGGAGCTTTCGCGACACCAGGCACAGCCACGGTGCCGACCGGTCTTTTCCAACCTAAATAATACAATGAGACTTTTTAAAAGAAGTATTACTAAGTTAAAACAGGTTGCAACATATTTAATTGGCTCTCAGCGCACACCCATGGCGCTCACCAACTTTAACCCTCCCTGGTGTGACTGCCCGCAGCAGCCTGTGTCACAGCACTGCTTAGGGGAGCGCATCAGCAGAAAACTAAAAGAAAGTCGAAGAGGGACTGGGACGCTGCGGAGAAAAGCACACGGGATTTGTGTGACAGCCCAGTAGCCGCTTCCCTGCCCTAAGGTCCGTGCATTAATTTAACTAATGGGCAACAAACGGCTTGTTTCTGGTGGTTTTACCTTCTTTTGTTTTTTACAACCACGCTATGTTTTCCATGTGATTCTTGTTGACCCAGATCTAAAGAGCAGCCAGAGCCCATTCATTCCACCAGAGGAACTTCGCTCTTTACGACCAAATAACACTACACAGAAGGCCGATACCTTCCCTGCAGCTCGCATCGGGGCAGATTCGCGGCCGCCAGTCCCCGGGGGCCCCAGGTGAGTCGTACCCGCCAACCCCCGGGCCCTGCGGCAGCTCGGTCCGACCGCCCCCCGCCCCGGCAGGCCCGGCCCTGCGGCCGCCTCCCGGCCCGACCCGGCCCGCGGGGCGCGGCGCGGCGCTGCCGGGGCCGTCCCGGGGGGCTCGGGAGGCGCGGGGCCCTCAGCTCTCACCTCAGCTCCCCTCAGCTCCGCCGCGCTCCCCTCGCCGCCTCCCCCGGGCTCCGCTCGGCTCCGCCGCCGCCCCCGCCCCTCGCCGGCCCCCGCGCCCGCCGCGCACGCGCGGGGCGGTGCCCGCGGCCGAGATGGCGGCGCCGCGCGCCCCCGCGCCGTGAGGCCTCGGGCGGCCCCGGCCACACCGGGCGGGCGAGGGCAGCGCGGGGGGCGATGGCGGCGGGGCCCGGCCCCGGGCCCGGCCCCGGGGCGGCCGCGGCGTCGTGGGGAGGGCCGGGCTGGCGGCTGCCGGGGCGGGTGCTGGAGCTGGTGTTCTCGTACCTGGAGCTGCGGGAGCTGCGGAGCTGCGCGCTGGTCTGCAAGCTGTGGCACCGCGTCCTGCACGGCGACGAGAACAGCGAGGTGTGGCGCAGCCTGGCCGCCCGCTGCCTGGCCGAGGAGGCCCTGCGCACCGACATCCTCTGCAACGTGCCCACCTACAAGGGCAAGGTGAGGCCGGGACCCCCGCCCCGCCGGGACACCCCTCACCGCCTCCCCCGGCTCCTGGGGACACCCCCGCAGCCCTCCGGCCCACCCGCCATTGGAAACCAAGGGGGCGGGAGGCTGGGGAACACAACAGGGTTTTATCTCCTAGAACCACAATGGTTTGGGTTGGAAGGGACGCCTCCCACTAGAGCAGGCTGCTCCCAGCCCCGTCCATCTCCCCCTCCCGCCTTGTCTCGCCCAGGTCCGTGCCTTCCACCACGCCTTCAGCACCAACGACTGCTCGAGGAACGTGTACATCAAGAAGAACGGCTTCACGCTGCACCGCAACCCCATCGCGCAGAGCACGGACGGGGCGCGCACCAAGATCGGCTTCAGCGAGGGCCGGCACGCCTGGGAGGTGTGGTGGGAGGGCCCGCTGGGCACCGTGGCCGTCATCGGCATCGCCACCAAGCGCGCCCCCATGCAGTGCCAGGGCTACGTGGCCCTGCTGGGCAGCGACGACCAGAGTTGGGGCTGGAACCTGGTGGACAATAACTTGCTGCATAACGGGGAGGTGAACGGCAGCTTCCCCCAGTGCAATAACGCGCCCAAATACCAGGTGAGGGGCTCAGAGTGGGCTGGGGGGTGCTGGTCGTCTCTCGCTGTCCCGGCTGGCTGCTGAATTGCTCCTAAGTGACTCTCAAAGGTCTCTTTGCCTTCCCTGCAGAAGGCAAATGGTTTTACCTTGTGAGCTCTTTCCCCCCTTCATTTACTGCTTGTGCAGGCTACACCTGTCTGGTGTTCAGTGCACCTGACCCTGGGTTGTTCCCACACTTCAATCTCAAACTCTGAGTGTGAAACCTGTACTGTGGCTGTCTGCTTAGACATCGTGGTGCTTTTTGGAATAAAACCTGAAAAGGCTGTTGTAGCTTTCTGAAGTAGTGACTTGCCCCACAGCAAAGTGAGTGTCTGAGGGCTTGTACCCCTTTGTTGTCTGGCAGGGTGAGCTGAAGTTAGCGCTTAGGTGAGATTCTTCCTGCAAAAACCTGCAGCAGTGCTGATTGCTGCTGCTTTGCTCACTGGCCACCTTCCGTGGGTGACATTTCTTATCTGGAATCTGATGTTCAGGTAACTTCAGGGTGTTAAAGAGCAGAGGCCACCCTACCTTTTTGTCCTTATAGAAGTGCTTGTCTTGTCATTCTGCCTGCTCACACAACTGTCTTTTCACTGCTGGATTTGCTCGTGTTACAGCTCAAACTGGATCATTGTTATTTCCATCTCATATTCAGAGAATGGGTTAGAAGGGACTTTAAAAATAATCCACTCCAACCCCCAGTGTTGTGGCTTTGTTTCGCTTGTGGGTGAAGATCTGTGTAGTACCTTGCATCTGATATTCCTAAATTTTGCGTGAAAGTTCAGATCAGTGACCCTTTGGTGTATTTTGTGTTTATTAAGACCTGTGCAGTGATCTGCTCATAGAAAACATGCTTGCAGGAAACACATGTGTGTGTTAGTGTTGGCTAGAAGAAATTCCTAGTGCTGGGGCTGGCTGGAGAAGCGTCAGGAGTTTGCGTGGTGCCTGCTCTGCTTGTGGCTGTTGTCTGGGACTTTCATTGGTATCTGAAATAACGTGTGCTAGAAAAATGCAGGGAGCTCTGGGCCTGCCTGGATCCAAGGCTCCTGCTGTGGTCAATGCTGCTTTCACTTGTGTGTCTGTATGTGTGTGTGTATATATATATATATATATATATATTTTTTTTTTTTTTTTTTAAGGGTTTCATTTTACATTTTGTAGTGAAATTTCCTTTTACCTTAGTGAAGGAACACCTCTGTCAGCAACAGCACCTGCATGTTAATCTATTCTGGGATTTTTTTGTAGGTGGCACTTGCCTTTCTTAAACCCATTGTCTTTAAAGGTGCTCCTCACAGAGCAGTTGCTGCTCAGCAATAGCAGCAGCTGAACACAGAGTTCAGGTAACTTGGAGCCCATTGCAGAGATTCCAAAGCTCTGCAGTATTTCCAAAGCACACAGCACATAGTGCCTGCTCTCAGTGCTGTCACAGGTTCATATGGGAAAGGTCATGTTTATTATCATAAACAGGTGGTGGATGCAGGCTGTCCTGCTTCAGATCATGGTGAAATTGAGAAATTCCCATCATAAGATCAATCAGTCATGAGACACAGGACAGCCCTGCTTTAAAATTCTCCGCTATGTTACACTTTGCATTATTTTTGTTTCCATCTGAACATGCTGACTCTCTCTCTGTGTTATTTTTACTCTCCCTCCTGTCTCTGTTTCCAGATAGGTGAAAGGATTCGAGTTATCCTGGACATGGAAGACAAAACATTAGCGTTTGAGAGGGGCTATGAGTTCTTGGGAGTTGCCTTCAGAGGACTGCCAAAAGTTTGCCTGTATCCAGCAGTGTCTGCTGTGTATGGTAACACAGAAGTGACTTTGGTCTACCTGGGAAAGCCTCTGGATGGATGACATGGATTGTTTCGTTGGGACGTCGAGATGTGGATGTTTGGGAGGAGAAATCTGCATGTTGGTTAGAGGGAAACGTGTATTAGAGGAAAAAAAAGAACAAAAAAGTGTGGGTGTGTGTCCAAGAGCCATCGAGGGAACCACATGGAGTTTGGAAACAGAGGACCAGCTGTACTTCAGAAATTGTGTTACATTTCCTCTTTCTACCAGGCCAGAAAAATCCTCAGGGCTGCAGTTGGTTGAGTGGGAAGCTGACACATGCATGTCGCAACAGATTTTATTGCTAAAATGGCAGTGTGACCTCAAACATTTAAGAAAGGACTTGATACAAAAATGCTTGAGGAAATTACCCTGGGATTTGTAAGTGGCGTGTTTTGTGAGAGACTCCCATTTCCAAACTGCTTGTTCCTTCCTTCCTTCCCTCCTTCCTTCCCTCCTTCCTTCCCTCCTTGGGGCCAGCGTGGGGGCTGGAGCAGAGCTGGGGGTATTTACAGTTTTTTGTGTTCTCAGAGGCACGGTCTGTGCAACTGCCCTTCTCTGGTATTACCATACAACACGTGTGCAGCTATTTTTAAGTGTATTTTAAGGATTGTATATAAAGAAAACGTTGAAAAGAACAGTTAAAAGAAAGGGTTTGCTTTATTCTAACTGGGACAGAATTTCTTAAAGGAGAAAAAAAAAAATCACCCCCCTCCCTGGCACCAGAGCACACAGCTGGGACAGGTGTAGAGCCTTCATGTCAGTGCAGTTCTGTTGTAATGTGTTTTGGGATGCTCTTGTGGAGTGAGGTGCTGCTTTGGGTTGTTTCCTGTGAAAGTTTCCATGGCTTCAGTGACAGGTTTGTTCTCTGTAGGAAACAAAAACGTTTTCCCCGCGAGTTTCCTTTCAGCAGAGCTCATGCTCCCCTCGGGGAAGGAAGGCTGAGCACAGCACTGAGCCTGCCTTCCTCTCCACGTCAAAAATGCCACCTTTTCAAAGCATTCTCTCACTTGCTGATCACTGTTGTGAGATGTCTCAACTTAATGTGGAAGGAGCATTTGGCTTCTGCAACCAGACCTTACTTTCAGCTTCAGTGGCTTTAAGGCTTGCCTGAACCTTTCTTAACTGAATGAAATCCCCCAGCACCCCAACATTCACCTGCCCAGGACTAGTAAAACTCTCACCAGCCCTTTGATGGGGATTCTGGGTCACATTCAATGTTTGTGCTCTTCACTGATTTTCTCAAAGCCATGTCCAGACCCCCCAGGCGTGTCTGTGTGCTGGCCTGTGCAGGCTGGGAAGCTGCCAGGCGTAGTGAGGAGGGAATTCCTGGTGAAACCATTTTGCTGTGAGGCTGGAAGGTCTGTAGGGAGCCCTAGGAGGGTCCTTTAACAGGGCAGGAAGGCTGTGAGACCCATGGCTGGCTCCTGACTCTGGTTTTGTGCTGGTTGGCATCTCCCAGAGCTGCCTGGGCTTTTTCAGAGCTGCTTTTCAGAGAGGGAAAGGAAATGTTTATACAACCTCTTTTTGCTTGGTTTTTTATTTTTTCTGTTTTGTGCTAGAGAATGTGAGTTGCTTGGTACCAGACACTGGCAATTCTCTGAGCATGGAAGAAAGAGGAATTCCTCTTGGGCTGTTGCTCATCCCCTTCCCTGTTCCTCAAGGAAGTGAGTGAGGCTTTGCCTTGGAGTGCTTTTGGCCAGGTAGATCACCAGGTTCTGCCCTGGAACTGTGTAAGTTGTTACAATTTAAAGGATTTAAAAGTATTTATTTGTTCTGTGTGTTCATTGCTGAAAGGCAAATCAAGGTCTGTTCCTCTTGCTGCACCAGGCAGAATGTGCTGTGAGCAGTGGAGGTGTTTGAGGTGGTGCTGAGAACAGCCAAATAAAGGATGTGGGACAGGCATCCCTGGACAAATCTGTTACAGGCATTGATTGTACTGGACTGTGAAGTGTCTGCAGAGCAGAACCACAGGGCATAGAGTTGGGGATAAAGGAAACAAAACCCTGCCCAGTTTAGGAAAATAAATAGTCCCCAGGATGAATGTATCCTCAGTGCAGTCCTGAAAGATGCAACCTCTGCTGTTGTCCATGATCCAGTTAGAGGCAAGGAAACCCTGAGAATTCCAAGGAGTTTTAATCACAAATTCAGATTGATTCCCATTCTTCAGACTGCATCTTACCCTCTAAATAACTTCCCTCTAAATCAGAAATGCTGAAAGTTGAACATTCCTTAAGGGTGGGTTTGGGCTGACTCACTTGTGTAAGATTATAACTTATTCCTGGAGACCAATGCTGGCTGTACAAAATATTAAAATAAACTCTGCTATCATTCAGAAGGATCTATTGGTGTGGATTGTTGGAATGGCATCTGCAGAACCCCACAGATGGGAATAAGGGAGCTGCACTTTGGTGCCCCAAGAGGACAGAGGTGTGGGGCTGTGTGATCTGCTGTGTGACTGCTGGGAAAGAGAGTCTGAGTGGTTAAGGAGGGCTTGGAAACTCAGGGATCTGATAGCTGTGATGGGAAATTGCCTCCTCTGAAACAGGGATGCTCTCTCCTGACTGTGGGAAAGGCATTCCTGCCTGCTGGAGACCTCTGGGCTGGAGTTGGGGTGGTGTGGTCACCACTGCTGCACCGAGGGGTCTCCTTCCCCCTCAGCTTCCTGCTCTTTTCTTTGCTTTCCCTGTGGAAGCTCAATATTTCACAGTGCTTTTAGGAAGAAGTATTGTGGGTTTGAGCTCTGAGGCACTTTCCAAACTCTCTGCATCAAGAGTTAGCTTTTAAGCAGTAAATCCTGGCTGACACCTCTGTGACCATGTTCACAGGGGCCTTAGGATGAGGGAAGAGATGAGGATCTGACTCCATGTTTCAGAAGGCTTGATTTATTATTTTATGATATATATTATATTAAAACTATACTAAAAGAATAGAAGAAAAGGATTTCATCAGAAGGCTAGCTAAGAATAGAAAAAGAAGGAATGATAACAAAGGCTTGTGGCTTGGACTCTCTCTCTGAGCCAGCTTGCTGTGATTGGCCATTAATTAGAAACAACCACATGAGACCAATCACAGATGCACCTGTTGCATTCCACAGCAGCAGATAACCATTGGTTACATTTTGTTCCTGAGGCCTCTCAGCTTCTCGGGAGGGAAAAATCCTAAAGAAAGGATTTTTCATAAAAGATGTCTGTGACACCTCCTGCAGGAGCAGAGAAGTTTGTGCTGGTTTGCCAAGAAGGCAGAGTTGGTTTTTTTAGCTTGAGGTACCTCAGAGTCAGCTGAGCAGTTGTTTGGGGTATTTTACCTGCCCTGACAAGGGATTTAAGGGCTTTGGTCAGGGGGAACATCAAGTGTTCACAGCCCCCATAACAGAAATCAGTCAGATTAACAGGTCTTGGCTTTAGACTCTTACAGGATTTTGGGATAAGTGAGCATTTTATCTGTCATTTTAATAAAATCCAAAATTCCTTGTGGTTTGAGTGTGCTGTGAAATCTGTTGGGAGCTGAACAGTCAGTGCCTCTGTCCCTGCCATATCTCTGAGGAGGTGAGGAGCTCCATGTGATCACTGGTTTGGGGACAGAGGCTGTTCCTGGCCTTGGTGACACTTTGTGGTGGCCCTGAGCCGCTTGTGTGACACCTCAGGTGCTGCTGACAAACTGATAAATCGAGGTGGGCTGGGAAACTCCCTCCTGGAAGATGCTTTTATCCCAGCAGGAAGGCTGCAGTGAGTGTACATTTTTGGGAGCCCTGTGTGCACCTTCCCCTGGCAAAGGCCCCTGGGTCCTGTCCCTTCTGGCCACGTTTCAGGTGACAAACCCAGGCAGGAGCAGATGGCCCTGGTGCTGTGGCTGTGCTCTTCCCTGCCTGCCTCCCAATGTGACAGTGAGAAATCCAACTTTTCTCCCTGCCTATCTCTGATCTACATTTCTAAACTCCCTGAGCACACTGAGTGTGTTTCCAGATGGCTGCCTCTTATTTTTTTTCCTCTTCCATTTTGGCTGGGTTGATGACAGCAGCGATGAGTTAAAATAACCCTGGGCCTGATCGTAGTCTGATCATGCAAAACTGGTTTTTTCAAAGTATTTAAGAGGTGAGCAGTCCTCAGTCATTCCTTAAGCTCTGTATTGCCATGTGAATATTTCAGTTTTTACATGTTATAAATAGCTCTTAGATGTGTAAGTGAATTTTTTTTCACTTACTTGCAGTGAAATCTGCAGACAGAAAACAGCATTACTGAAGTTGCACTAAGATCCTTTGTACACTTAAAAAGCTGCTTTTCAGAGGGCTGGCACTGGCCATGCTTGACTCTGTAATTGACAGTAGCCCACCTTGTGCTAAAGTATGATTGAAAGAAAAAATGAATGAAGCAGTGAATGAACACAGAAAGCTTTTCCTGGTGGACCTGCTAATTCATCCCTTAAGCTTTTTTTTTTCCTTCTGCTGGATGAGGCTGTGTGACTACGAAAGGAACTCTCCCATCTGCCCACGAGAGGGCAAGCTGTGGGAGCCTTGACTTGTGCTCAGACAAGTGCTGAGTACAATAAATGTTTTTAATGTGGAACCTTCCCCTTAACAATTACTTCCTGTTATTTTCAAACACCAAACCAAACTAAAAGACCTCAACAGAAGTGGATGATGTGGACATAGAATTTTTTAAAATTCACTCCTTCATTTGAGCCCTGCGCCCTGACATAGGCGGAGCAAATATTTGCATTTCAGAAAATTATTTTTAGTGACACCAGACTGAGCTAAAGCTCCAAGATCACCTTAAAGGACTGAAAAGGATTTGGGAGGCTCAAGCAAAATGTCAAGAGTTGCTGTTCAAGGTCCACTTTTTCCAAGACTTGCTTTCTTCCCCTCAGGCATTTATGATGAAGAAATAGTGATACCAGCAAAAAATTATTTAAAAAAAATCCATTGCAATTGAAAAAAAATGGAGTAATTGAAAGGGAATTTTGAAATTAAACTCATTGTATGCTACAAGTGTTGTTCATTCTTCTGCAATTCTACCAAGTCAGGAATTGAAGGGATTTTCCCTTCATGCCTGCACTGGCAGGTGTGGTGTGATCTGCCTGCATTGGTTCCATGTCTGCTTGATTTATTTTGCCTTTTTAAATGCGGAGCTTCCCTTGCTTAGGAGAACTCAACCATATCCCATCACTTTTAAATAGCAATCTAAGAGAGTAAACTCTGCCAGCCCCAATGTGTGGCTTCATAAAGTGCTGGACAAATCTTCTAGTAAGGAAATGGATGTTGACCAAAATGCTTTTTTATTGCATTCAAATACTGCAGGGGTTAACATTTTTCATGGAATCCCGATTGGTTTGGTCTGGAGAGGGCTCATCCAGTTCCAGCCCCTGTTATGGGCAGGGATACCTTCCACTAGACCAGGCTGTAAGGCTTTTGCCAGTTCCAAATCACCTTTTGGGTTTCTTTGGTGGTTTTCTGTCTGTTTTTCTGTGCTCGGGTGACAGAGGCCACTTTGCTCACACCAGGTCCCATCTGACACAGGGCACCTGACCCCTTCCACAGGCTCTTGTGCAAGAACAGAGCTGGAGGGTGGGATCTTGCTTTGGAAGCAGCCAAAAGATTTTATCTCAACTTCAGCATAAGGTTTGATCTATTCCTGGGTAAATAATCAACATGAGCAGAGTGGATCAGAGTTGGAACATCAGTGGGACTCAGGAGAGGGTGCAGGATGGAAACCAGGTGGTTTTTAGTGCCCACCTCACCCCAGAGTGCTGTGCAGCTCCGGGATGTGACTCTGCTGAGCTGCTCTTGCTGGCAGGAGGGTGGAGAGCAGGAGGGAGCTGTGATATTGATCCTGTGTCTGCCTGAACCTCCCCCTCCTGAGCTGACTCAGGTCCCAGACTGAGCGCTGGAGCTGCTTTCGGTCTCTCCCAGGGATGGCTGCAGGGATGGCATTTTGGATACAGCAGTGATGGCACCTGTGTTACACTGGTGTCATGTGTCGGAGTTTGTTTTAAAACCCCACAGAAATATCCTGGCACTTTTCCTGTTTTCTTACCCAAGACCAAGGGATATGTCCTGAGTGCAAGGGCGAGCTCTAGCTCCAAACCCAAAACCCACAGACAGGCTTTGTCCCTGGTCCCTCGGGGAGCCTGCTAGAAATGCAGGGATGCTGTGTCCATGGCTGAAAACCTGGGAAAAGAGGATTTTGTAGGGTGCATTTGCTGCCAGGAGATCTGCCTGCCAGGGCAGGCTGTGGCACAGGGATGTTGGCCCTTGTGGCCAGAGAGGAAGATGGGTGGGACATGCTGAGCTCTGCAAGGAGCTGAGAGAGTTTCACTTCCCTTTGGGTTTGTGACTGAATTACTCACTTCTCTTAAGCAGAAAGGCAGCAGGGAGGGAGTTTGTGGGGCTGCAGATGGGGGTTTTTTTTTTTTTTTGGTCAAAATTTGCATTCCTGAATGATGTCACAGCAGTGACTTGTCCAAACCTTCTCCTTCTGGTGACTTACAGCCTCCAGCCTTGAGAGTTTTAGGCTTAAAACCGACAGAGAGGAGGTTGAAATTTGATATTAGGAAGGAGTTCTTCCCTCTGGTTGCCCAGAGAAGCTGTGGCTGCCCCATCCCTGGAAATGTTCCAGGCCAGGTTGGATGGGGCTTGGAGAACCTGGGATGGTGGAAGGTGTCCCTGCCCATGGCAGGGGTGGAACAAGGTGGCCTTTAATGTTCCTTCCCACCCAAACCATTCCATGATTCTGTGATAAAAGACTGGTTAATGTGCTGGAGTAGCTGGGTCAGGGGGGTTTGTTGCTTTCAGTGGTTTATTTTATTGCACAGTACAGCAAAGGTCAATTTATCCCCACGTTTGGCAATCCTGTGGGAAAAGCTCGGGCAGCTCCTTCAGCTCTCACTGCAATCCAAGTCCAAACTAGATGACAGCAACCTGGTTGTGGGGCTTTCCAGCCCCTAAGGAGATCTAGGAGGGATCACAGGATGGTTTGGGTTGGAAGTGACCTTAAAGCTCATCCACTCCCACCCCCTGCCATGGGCAGGGACACCTCACACTAGCCCAGGCTGCTCCAAGCCTTGTCCAACCTGGTCTGGAACACTTCCAGGGATCCAGGGGCAGCCACAACCACTCTTGGCAAAGGATCAGAGGTCTTTTCTGACTTTGGGCACTGGCTTCTCCTGCAGATGTTGTTCTCCAGAGCATCTGGACTGTCTTGGATCACAAGGGAGGGGATGCACTTGGTTTCCAGTTGCTCAGAGATATGAGGTTCTGCTGCTTCAGCATCCAACACATCCTGCTGCATGCTCTGCTCTGTCACTGTCATTTTTTCTGGAAAAATCCCTTTGCCCAGGGAAGCTGAGAAGCCTCAGAGAAAAAGGAAAACAATATTATCTCATTTGCTTCTCCTATGTTTTGCTGGTTTGGAATGTGTTTAGAGATTGTTTATCCAACATGTGAATTGTTTTTACTTAATGGCCAATCATGGCCAAGCTGTGTCAGACTCTGGAGAGAGTCACAAGTTTTCTTTAGTATCTTTTAGCCTTCTGTCTGTATTCTTTCTCTATTCTTTAGTATAGCTTAGTTTAGTATTCTTTAATATAATATAGATCATAAAATAATAATTTGGCCTTCTAAGAACATGCAGTCAGATTCATCTTTCCTTCCTTCCAATGCAGGGTGACCCCAGAAAATACCACAGCACTCTGGACACCAAGAGATCCAGATGCTCTCCTGCTCTCCCAGGAGAAATTCACCTCATCCTCGTGGTGATGGATCCTGAGGAGCCCCCAGACCCCAGACTGGGAACAGCAGGAGTGTGAGGGCTGTGAGCAGTGCTGCAGGGAGGGGCAGGGGAAATGAGATCCCTGCTGCAGCTTTCCCTCTCCAGTCGCTTCCTCCTCATTTACAGCCCCAGCAGGAAGAGCTGTGACCATGGATGGAGCTGCCTGGGCTGGACCTGCCTGAGGGAAGGGAACTGGGCAGAGCCTCACCCCTGCCTGGGGTCTGGGAAGCGGCTGTGGCCCAGCCACTGACCAGTGCTCCAGATTGCAAGGCAGGATGTATTCCATTACCATCTGTATGGCAGCTGTCTTTTGTCAAGTGGGCAGTTTTCCTATCTCTCTGAGTGATCACAACCACTCCTCCCTCTGGGGGGACACCTGCTGATAACAGCCATTGAATGTCCCTGCATGGCTGATAAGAACTACAGCATCCCAATGGGAGATGTGAGCCCAGAGGGAGGAGCCAAGCATTCCTACCTGGATATAATCTGGAGATTCTGGAACACCAGCACAGCTTCTCCACTGGATTCCCAGAGGAACAGCAGCTGCCTCTTCTTCCGCTGGATATTCAGAGGAAGAGACTGCACCCTTCTCCAGGATCCCTGCTCCAGCAGAGCCACCCCTGACACTGCAGGAGGGCTGCAGCCACAATTCCAGTGGGACTGCTGCCAGCACCCTGACCCACGGGGTGTCAGGCTGGGTTCTGACTCTGGCAGTGTTGTTTTAGTGTACTGCATTGTTTATTTAATCTTTTTATTTTCTTCCCTATTAAAGAACTGTTATTCCCTGCTCCCATATTTTTTGCCTGAGAGCCCCTTAATTTAAAATTTATAACAATTCAGAGGGAGGGGGTTTACATTCTCCATTTCAGGGGAGGATCCTGCCTTCCTTAGCAGACTCCTGTCTTTCCAAACCAAGACACTGAGCCACCTCAGGACAGAGCCCTCCTGTGCTGGCAAATGTCACTGTTAGGCTGGACGTGACATACACACGTGATCAGGGTCCAAGAAGAAAAAAGTTTTTATTCTGCGTGTTCTCCAGCTTATATACTCTTAACAAAGTGTCATCTTAAGTCATTAACCACATCACAATAACTTATTGTATTCATTGGTGCAAAGCAAATAATGTCAATATAATTGGTAAAAGTTTGACAGAAATGTAATAAGGCACCTATACACATCTACCTATGCATGTAGTCTAGTTTACAAAAATTTTCCTGTATCTTTTCTAATCTGTTTCTGTGCTGACAGTCTTGTCTTCTTCCTTGCTATGGATATACTCAAAAATCATCAATTGTTGTTTCTTCTATTAACTCAGCTTTGCTTGCAGGCCAGCTGTCAAGCCCCTTCATGGCTGCTTGCTGGAGTCAGGGTGAAGCAGAGGACAGAGCACCTTGCTCACTGGAACAGGGATGTGTTAAGCACTGTAATGCCAGGCCAGAGCTGTTAACAGTGGATTTTAAAACCTTCTGTTCTTCTGTGTGAATATCTGAATGTCCTTGCTATGGCTTTACATGTGCAACAAATGCTCCTGGCAAGGAGAGCAGTTGTTGAGGAAATGAAAAGCATGACCCTTATTTGAGAAACCAATTAATAAACAGGTAATAAAGAAAACAACATGAAGATGTTGGTGCTAACTGCGAAGGCTGGGTGAGTTCTGGTGCCTTCCACAGCCCTCTGAGGCCTCAGCAGATGGAGGTCCACTCCCTTTGGAGGCAGCTCTCACAAGCATCCATACCAGTGGTCAGTCAAGAATCCCTTCCCACCCTGTGCTCTCAGGAATGTGGGTTTGACTCCCACTCAATCCTGTTCCTCCCTCTCTTCTGAGTCCCATAGAGAAAGTGGGCACCTTTTGGGCACTGAGGGGTCAAAGGTGGGATCCTCTATGAAGTTCTTGCTGTGGGGCTCCTGATCGGTGTTTAGATCCTTCACCAAATGTCCTCCAAGCCCAAAGACATGATTTCCCCAATTGTTTTTGCTGCAGCTCGCCTGGATCCCTGTGGGCTTGTTGCATGTTGTCAGTCCGGGGGGATTTTTGCCTCCCTCTCCCCCCTGATCTCCCACAGCCCCAACTCCTCTGGTGTTGGCAGTCAGTGTGATGCTGCAATGGTGGCTGAGCAAGCCCAGGGCTCTGCTCACAACAATCCAGAACTAATCCTGCCTTCAAAGAAGTCTTCTTTGAGCCCTGCTTTCCATCAGAAAACCTGGCAAGAGCTAGGAGATTGTTGATAGCTGCAAATTTGTTGAAGAAATTCCTGGCTGCAAGGGAGGTGAGGCCCTGGCACAGGGTGCCCAGGGAAGCTGTGGCTGCCCCTGGATCCCTGGAATGTCCAAGGCCAGGTTGGATGGGGCTTGGAGCAGCCTGGGACAGTGGAAGGTGTCCCTGCCATGGCAGGGGTGGGATGGAGTCCTCCCAGAGGAGGGTGCTGGGGCTCCAGGGGCTCCCAGGCACACAAGTCACTGCAAAAGCAGAGCCTGGAGCTTCACTGACAGATGCAAGAGCCAGCACGTGCCTTTCCTTAAACCCAGGTAAGGCAGCAGAGAGGTGGTTTGGGCACAGCTTGGGGGAAAAGTTGGTTTTGAGGCTGATTTATATCCTTGGGGTTTGTCCCTTGGTTTGCCCTGCAGGAAGTGCCCAGGGGAGCTGTGCTTCCTGCAGAGCTCCAGCCCTGCTGCAGCTCTCTGAGCCCACACTCCTGGTCAGCAATGCACCATCCTGGCGTGGGACACATCCCTGGCTACCCCTGGGGTTAAATTCCCTTTGGGAAATTCAGCCAGATGAAACTTCAGAGCTCAAGTTTAAACTTCAGGCATCGAGCTGTCTATTTCAGCCTTCCCTTTTGCCCATGGAACAAATTCTGTTTTCTTTTTTTGTGTTCATAGTTCCTCTTAAATTGAAGGCAACTACTGCTTCTGGAAGCTCCTGAGATACAGGAGACCTCAGGCTTCCCTGGTTTTATCCTGAGCAGGTGATTAAATAAAATGAATTAAATTAACGATGCTTTGCACCATCATCCCTTGCAGAACCATTTTTAAAATTCTTGCCAGTTCTCCATCCCACTGGGAGTCAAGGAAGCCCATGGAGAAATATTCCTGTTTCCCTTTTCCCCCACCCAACAGGTCCTGCTGCTGTGTGAACCATGAGTGACCCTTCTGGTGCTTCCACTCGGGAATAAATCACATTTCCTGCAGGAAAACACATGTCCAGTGATGGGGTTGCTGTTTCCTGTTGCAGTTTCCCCTTTCCCAAGGGTCCTGTGCTGGGTGCATTCCAGGAGAGGCTGGGAGGGATCCTGCCCTCTTATCACAGCTTTGCTCTTGGGCTGTGTTTGACCACTTGAAGGCTGTTAAGGGGAAAAGATTGTTTGGAGGAGGAGGAGAGGGGAGGAACAGAAGAAGCTCACTGGGTGTAAAACCATAAGGGGATTCCCAGTCCTCTCCTACAGCTGCAGGAATTGCAGCTGCACATCTGGACATGGCTCCAGGCAGCTGAATCTCCTTCAGTTTAACCCACCCGAGCCTTTGAGCTGCACTGGAGCTTCCTGAAGGGCTGATCAGAGGAGCAGCTCAATCCCTGTCCCTTCCCTGTGCTGGTATTAAAAAATAAATTACCCCCTGTGAAAAATGCGTATTTTATCATTGGCTTTTTGCAAATATTAAAATGAATATTACATGTGTTATGCTAGGAAGTTATGCTGTATTAATTTTCTTAAGTAGTGTGTTAAATATAGTTTTAGGTTATAACATAATGTTAAAATAGAAACTATGCTATGTAAGATACTTTTTTAAAAGAGAGGAATGAGATACTCGCACTGAGATAGCAGCCACAGGACACCTAAATCGTTCAGAGAAAAAGAATTTATTGCTCCATTATCAGAAGAGACGAACTTCTTCCCACCTCGTTCAGGCTGAAGGCACTGTTAGGATTAAGAGGAAGAAGTTGACACTGACCAGACAGAATCCTGTGTTTGAATGGAATTTGTGCATCATGTATGAGATGTATGAATATGCAACAGGTCATTGTTTTTAAGGGTTAATCCTCTGTTAATGTGGGTCCTTTTTTGGGCTTATTTTGCTCAGAAAGAGGTACCCTGACATCTGTAACTCTTTGTTCTTATTGTCTTAATCCAAATTGTTCAAATTATTATTACTCTAATTATTTTACTATTTTTATAACCATTTTATTACTTTTAAAATGTTAAAAACAAGTGATTGGCGTTTCTCACACCCCCTCTCGAAGCACACTTCAAATCCTTGCTGAGAGGGCTGGGTGGGGTGTGAGGGGAGGAAAAGGAGGGGACCCAACAGCAGCTTCAGGACCTTTTTAGAGCCATCCGGCTGCAGGATGTGGGGAAAGTGTGAAGAGCAGCAGCAGCACAGAGCCGTGGGGTCAGCCCTGAAGTGGGGCTGCTTTCCAGGAACAGCAGGCTGGGGAAAACCTGGATGGGCCCTGCAGGGGCTCTGCCAGCCCCTGGAGCTGCTGGGGATGGGGGTTGCACTGCCCTGGATTTGGGGGTGGGCCGGGGGCAAAGCAGGGCATGAAGGAGGTTGTTTTCTCTCCCAGTTCCTGCTGGACTGCAGGAGGAAGCTGGTTTGACCCCCAGGGCATCACCTTGAGGGTGGCACCACAGAAAGGAATCCATCAGAAGCCTCCCAAATCCATCAGAATCCATCAGAAGCCTCCCAAATCCATCAGAATCCATCAGCTGGTTTGACTCCCAGGGCATCACCTTGAGGGTGGCACCACAGAAAGGAATCCATCAGAAGCCTCCCAAATCCATCAGAATCCATCAGAAGGTCTCCCAGAGCCTCCCGATCCAGATGGTGGAGGGTGCCCAAGTGCTACAGCTCTGCCAGCTCCTGTGTCTCCAAGCACCAGGTGAGGGGTTTGAGTGTGGGCTCCTGGCAGGGTTTGGGATGAGGAGTTTGTGGTCATAGCTGGTCTCAGCTTTTTGTGTGCCCTTGAGCAATGCCATGGGAATTTTGCCCTTCTGTGAGCTTCTGCCAACTCCTGTTTGCTTCTCTCTTCTCCTTCTTGATTTTTATACCTCAAACTTCCTTGAAAATGGAGGAAACGAAACCACAGGGCTTTTTTTTGTGAGTGACAAGGGAGAGGTCAGCCTCCTCCCAGAGAAGAAATGAAATTTAGGAGGAAGGCAAAGAAAATGATCTCCCTGGTCATTTTTGCTGGTTTCAGGAGTTTGGGGGCCACGTGGTCTGGCAGTTCATCTCCTGACTCTGCAAATATCCCACGGGCACCATGGAACACATGGCATGTGGAGCATGGACCTGCTGATCCCAGACAGGTCCTGCTGCAGGGCTGGATCCTTTCTCCACAGTTTTGAACCCTTTCCCAGCTAGGTAGATCTGGGCAAAGTTTTCCTCATCAGAGGTGGGGTTTGCTGGGGACTTGGGGGTGTGTGAGGACCCTGGGAAGGGGGAGACATGGGATGAGGAGATGGAGAGCAGGGCTGGATGGGGCTGAGGAGGAAGGGGACCTCCCTGTGCATATTGCCTTGGAAATGTGGATCTTTGTTTCCTGAAAAGCCATTTATGCTGACTTTCACACAGGGATTAGCACTCAGGAGGTCCCTGCAGCCGGGTGGTTCTGACTTGGGTTTGCTGAAATCCCCAGCAGCTCCAGGACACCCAAAGGTCTGTGAGCAGGGGGATAGGAGCATCCTGAACCTCACTTAGACAACGTGAGGGACAGGCACTGGCATCCCATGACGGTGTTCACAGGGATCTTAGGATGAGGAAAGAGACAAGGATCTGACTCCATGTTTCAGAAGGCTTGATTTATTATTTTATGAGATATATTATATTATATTAAAACTATACGAAAAGAATAGAAGAAAGGATTTCATCAGAAGGCTAGCTAAGAATAGAAAAAGAAAGAATGATAACAAAAGCTTGTGGCTCGCACAGAGAGTCCGAGACAGCTGGACTGTGATTGGCCATTAATTAGAAACAACCACATGAGGCCAATCACAGATGCACCTGTTGCATTCCACAGCAGCAGATAATCATTGGTTACATTTTGTTCCTGAGGGCTCACAGCTTCTCGGGAGGAAAAAATCCTAAGGAAAGGATTTTTCATAAAAGATGTCTGTGACAGCATCCCAAATTTACTGGACACTCAATACCTGTGACGTGTCCAGCTTGGCTTGGGATGCAACAGGAAATAACAGCACCTTCTTCCCCCATGGGACACACATCCCTTGGCTCCTGTCACACCCCTGGGCTCGGTGCTGGGGGCAAGAGGGGTCTGGAGGGACACGGAGGGAATAGGTGCCATGCAGGGGTGGCATTTCTCCATCCTGCAGCAGTGATGGCACGGCTGTGCAGGGCAGAACCACCCCCAGTCACCATCTCTGTGGGCTGAGCGTGGGTTCTGCTGCTGGAGCTGCCTAGAGGAGTCACCACGCGAGGCTTGTCCCCAGGAGCTGTGTGACACCCTGGCTGCCTGCTGGGCCCCGTGGTTCCTCCCTGCAGTGTGTGAGCGAGTGCATGACCCGTGCACGGAGTGCTGTGCTCAGGGAGCAGAGCAGCAGGGCCCGCTCGCTGCCTCCATGTGACTGCAGCTTCCGTCGGCTCCTTCCGCAAAGCCTAAATTGGTGCTCAGCCACAGGGCGGGTGGCACACGGCCCCGAGGGTGGCACACGGACCCCCAGGGTGGCACACGGACCCTGAGGGTGGCACACGGACCCCTAGCCCTGTCCCCAGGACCCCCTGAGAGCAGCTGAGGGGCCGCAGGATGGAGCGTGCCAAAGCCCACGCGGTGAGTAACTGCCCCTGGTACCTGTGCTGGGGGAAACACCCAGCACGGGCTTCCCTGTGCCAGTCTGGGGACCTGTGTGTCACCAACAGCCGTGCTCGAAGGGCTGTGGCTGCGTGCTGGGGTTGGTGTGAAGCGCGGGGAGCAGCCCGGCAGCTCCCGGAGCTCTTGGATGTGGGGTCTGGTGTAGGGCTGCGGGCAGGGGTTTCCTGCTGGGGCTGCTGCCTCCTCTCCTGGCTGGCCAGGTGCCACCCCACCAGCTCCAGGGTGCACTGGGAGGGTGGAGGTGCTTCTGGTGTTGGAAGAAGCTGAGGAAGGTTGAGGTGGGTGAAGGAAAGTGGGAGCTTCTGCAGAGAACCAAAACTGATGTTCTTTGGGTGCAGCAAGGACCGAGGTTCGGGACAGCAGGGTCCCTCTCCTGCCACCATGGCTGGGTGTGAGTTGCTGCTGGACCCCAAGGACTTGAGAGGGTGAAAGGTGTCAGTTGCAGCCTGGGGAAAGGGGACTACCTCTCCATCTCCCCCAGAGAAATAAATCCTGCTTTGATGAGGCACCAGCTCAACACTTTGGCTGTCCCAAGGAAGGACACAGCCCAGGACATGCCCTGCTCCCTCTGTGCTGCGAGGCTCTGGCTCCCTGGGCTGCCCAAAATAACCCTGTTTCTCCTTCATGCAGTGGCAGCTGTGAAAGTGCCGTGTGTCAAACACTGGCTGAGCCCTCACTGCTCATTTGCCTGAGTTTCAGCTTTTCCCCAGATGCAAATGCCGTCAGCTCCGCTCCCACCAGGTCAGTGATGGGGCAGCTCCTGCTGGAGAGCCTCTGCTTCCCTGGAAGGGTCTGCAGCAGGGATGGGCACTGGGGGGACTTGGAGGGGTGGGCTGGTGTCCCCTGGGGGAGTGTTTGGTGCCAAGAGGGGGCACAGAAGCCCTGCTGGGGGGACGCCCTGCTGGAAGGATGCAGCTCAGTGGCCTCCACAAGCAGCTGTGCAGCAGTGACGGTGCCTTCCCCCCATGCACTGCCAGCCCCGTGCCTGTCCTTCCCCAGACTGGGGGAGCCCCACCAGGGCTTCTGCTGGGGTGGGTGGGCTCAGTGCCAAGGCTCTGTGCCCCTTATTCCATGGGCAGCATCACCTGGGCCTTTTGGGGTGAACTGTTTGCAGCTCCTGACCTCGTCCCCTCTGCCTCCCTCTCCACAGGAGTGCCACCACTGAGATGGAGGCCCCGCTCCCTGGTCTCTCCCTGCTTCTTCTCCTCCTGGCAGTGGGACGGGGAAGCAGGATGGATGCAGCCTGGGCACCATCTCCTGGGGGCTGTGAGCTTGTAAGTCCTCTCTTGTGAACCCTCACCCCTCTGAGGGCTTGGTCCTGCCTGGCAAAGCCCAGGCAGCTCAGCATCTCCAGACCTTCTCCATCCCAGCTACTGGCTTGGAGTGGACTGTTGTGCCAAGGCTACGGCCAAGGAGCCGCCTCCTCTCCCCTTACTGTGCTCCCCTGACTTCTCCCTCTTCATCTCCTGCCTCCCATGGTGGTGTTATATATCCTCCTCTTCCTTCAGGTGCAGAGCATCATGGACTGCACTGGCAGATGGCTGAGTTCCATCCCAGGAAACCTTCGAGGTGATACCGAGGAGCTGTTTCTTGACGACAACACTATCCAGGTCCTGGGCAATGCCTCCCTGCTCCTGTATCCCCAGCTCTGGCATCTCAGCTTGACCAGGAACCGCCTGGAGCTCATTGAGCCCGGTGCCTTCCTCAGCAGCCAAGGCCTGGAGGTGCTCTCCTTGACAGACAACCTGCTCTTCACCAACTACTCGCTGACAGCCGCTGCTCTTTCTGCTCTGCCGGCCTTGAGGATGCTGGATCTGGCTGGAAACCAGCTCAGAGAGGACATGGTATCAGTTTTAGTCTCAAACCTCTCTTCCTTGGAGTCCCTGTCTGTGGCCAGGAACATCATCATGAGGTTGGACTCGTACATCTTCACAAACCTGACAGAGCTGCTGGAGCTGAACCTGGAGAAGAACTACATCTTTGAGATTGACAATGCCTTTGAAGGGCTGCAGAGGCTGCAGAGGCTCAACTTAGCTTACAACTACCTCCCGTGTCTGGTGGGGTTTGACCTGACCCAGCTCAGGGTGCTCAATCTCAGCAACAACGTCATTGAGTGGTTTCTGACCATGGAAATTGATGACCTCTTTGAGCTGGAGGTGCTGGACCTGTCCCACAACCGCCTGCTGTTCTTCCCTGTGCTGCCCAGGCAGAGCAAGCTGCACTCCTTGCTGCTGCAGGACAACAGGATGAGCTTCTACCAGCGGCTCCCCAACGGCACCTCCCTGGCCAACGTCACGATGCAGTTCCTGATCATTGATGGCAACTCCACCAACATCACCACGGTCAGGCTCTGGGACGAGCTCTGCCACAGCAACCTCTCCTCCCTGCGCCTCCTGGACATGAGCCAGAACGAGGTCTGGGGCCTGCCAGATGATTTCCTGGCCCAGATGCCCTCCCTGACTCACCTGAAGCTCAACCAGAACTGCCTGGAGGCATTTCACCTGTCGGAGGAGGACCCATGGCCAGGCTGACAGAGCTGGACCTCAGCCAGAACCAGCTGGTGGAGCTGGGGGTGAAGGTGGGCGCTGGGGACATCCTGCCCAGCCTGCAGCTCTTCAACCTCAGCACCAACAGGCTGCAGGCTCTTCCTCCCGGGATTTTCACCCACACCAGGAAGATCACTACCCTGGACCTCAGCTACAACCGGGTTGACCTCTGTCCCCAGCCAGGTGAGGCCGAGAGTCTCTCCTGCGTGGACATCAGGGGTGTGGAGACCTTGAGCCACCTCTCCTTGGCTGGCTGTGGTCTGCAGGGGATGGGCGGCCGCCCCTTCCAGGGGACATCGCTGATGCACCTGGACCTCTCTGACAACCGCCAGCTGCTCTCCGGGGACCTGGCATGGCTGCAGGACCTTGTCCTGACACTGCAGGTGCTGTCTCTGAGGAACACCAGCCTCTCTTCCACCATGGACTTCTCTGCCCTGAGCAGCCTGGTGCGCTTGGACCTTTCTGGGAACTGCCTGGCCGCGTTCCCCGCCTGGCTGGGCGCGCTGAGGCTGCGCAGCCTGGACCTGCGGGACAACTGCCTGCCGGCGCTGCCGCGGGACCTGCCGCAGCAGGCACCGCTGGGCAGGAGCCTGCGGGAGCTCTACCTCAGCCAGAACCCCTACAACTGCTGCACGCTGGGCTGGTGGGACGCCCTGCAGCAGGCCCAGGGGCTGCATGTCCCTGACGGGCAGGAGGTGACCTGCAGGCACGGCCCCCGCGCGCTCAGCCCCGGCGCGCTGCCCCAGCCCGTCCTGCAGAGCTGCCAATGGCAGACAGCCAACCTGGAGCTGCTCTACCTGGTGCTGGCTCTGCCCACCTGCCTGACGCTCCTGGTGGCCTTCGTGGTTGTCTTCCTCATGCTCAAGGAGAAGCTGCTGAAAATGGTGAAAAATCGGTGTGGGGTGTCCAGCCCTTACTAATGGCTGAGGAAGAGGAAGGGCTCGGGAAGAGTCAGTAATAGGGGGTGGTCAGGAGTGCAGGTGATAACCCCTCTGAGGTGGTCAGGATGGAAAGCTGATGGATGCAGGACAGGAGGTGCTGGGAGAGCTGCCATTCCTGCCCTAATGGTACCCAAAGGGTGAGGGCTGTCTCTGGTGATGGAGCGCTGGGAATCCTCAAGGAATGTGTCTGCAGCAGAAACCTTCAGCTGGTGCTGGTGAGAGCTGAGTGGACACGACATCAAACATTCCTTGGCTGAAAGGACAGGTCGCCCAGAAAATCTGTGGATGCCCCATGTGTGGAAGCAGGTTGGAGTGGGCTTGGAGCAATGTGATCTAGAGGAAGGTGTTGTAACCAGATGGGTTTTTAAAGTCTCTTCCAACCAAGACCACTCTGGGATTCTGTGACAATTTTCTTCAGCACTGCTTCCCCCCTACCTTCCAGCAGTTCTTTTTATTTATTCCCACCTGTAGCCGACTCAAAAAGTCTTCCAGACCTGTAACCAGCCTCCACAAAGTGCCCCAGGCTGGAGCAAACATCACCTGGGTGCTGTGAAGAAGGGTCTCTGTAGCCACAGCTTTCCAGCACTGCCAAACTCGCAGGCAGCCCTGAGCATGCACCATGTGGGTGTGCTGATAAAGACAGGCGTTGTCAGCAGGCACAAAGACATATTTTGGGGTGTTGTTTCTTCACTAAGTCACAGTCTGGGCTAGAAAAGTCCATTAGAAACAGCCCAAGTTGCAACAACACGAAATATTGATTGAAAAGCAGGAGAGTAAATTATACCCCTCGGTGATATTTTATCATGGATTTATATTTCTCCAGTGACTGCTGGATTAAACATACAAAGGAAACAAGAGAAATCCTTCCTCCTTGTTGTGCAAGCCCTGCTCTGGCGGGCAGTGCCCGGGGGTTTCCTCCACCCAGCTCTGCTCACAGCAGCTCTGCTCAGAGCAGCCAGCACTACCTGGGGAAGTGCTGCTCTGCTCCTCGGGGGTCACTGAGGGGAAAGGAGAAGTGGTGGTGGTTTGTGCTAACTCAAAACCCCTTCTGAGAACTGGGGTGGCTTTATTCCTGTGGCACTGTTGGGATTTTTCTAGTGAAACATGTTTAATGGGAACGGGGCACAGGGAAGTGTGCAGCAGTGCTGGAGTGGAATTCTGGGGGCTTGTCCCTGGCTGTGGGTGGGCTCAGTCAGTGACGTGGGGTGTGCCAGGGATCAAGCCCAGTGCAGTTGTCCTGTGAGGTGATGGAGGGAGATGCCCAAGGCCAGCCTGAAGCTGGGAGGGTGCAGGGGATGGTGCAGGCAGGGGAGCCAAGGCTGGCAGCAGGACAAACCCTTCCCAGGCACGGGTGTGGGACTGGGGTCCTGGGGGAGCCTGGTGTGGCTGCTGGCTGTGCAAGGCTGGAAAATGGATGGGTCAGACCCTGCTAGACCAGCCAGCAGCTCCACTGGGGCTGAGAGCAGTACAGGCTCTGGAAACCCATCTGTCAGATCTGGCTGGGAAATGACCGCTTTCTGCCCCAATTTTAGACTGAAATAGCCAAAACCAAAGCAGGCTCTAAGTGGGGAATCCCTCAACCTACTTCAACCCTTCTTCTGCCCGTAAGCTGCACCCTGGGGGACAGCAGTGACCTATAAATACATCCCTGCACCATCCCCCAGCTGCATTCTGGTGTCTCCCTACTGGCAGGGTGAGTGGGTGCCCCTGAGAGCTCCCCTCTCCCTGGAGCTGGGCTTGGAGAGGGATGTGTGTCCTTCCCCACCTCCACAGCTGGAGAGGGATGTGTGTCCTTCCCCACCTCCACAGCTGGAGAGGGATGTGTCCCTCCTCACCTCCACAGCTGGAGAGGGATGTGCGTCCTTCCCCACCTCCACAGCTGGAGAGGGATGTGTGTCCTTCCCCACCTCCACAGCTGGAGAGGGATGTATGTCCTTCCCCACCTCCACAGCTGGAGGGGATGTGTGTCCTTCCCCACCTCCACAGCTGGAGGGGGATGTGTGTCCTTCCCCACCTCCACAGCTGGAGGGGGATGTGTGTCCTTCCCCACCTCCACAGCCAATGCTGCTGCTCCATCCAGTGTGGGGTGCAGGGTGCAGCTGTGGGAGAACACGTAGGGAGGAACCCAGGCACCTGGTGCTGCCCAGGGCATGGATAAAAAGGAGGGAATCTTAATTGTATGGAGCTGATGGGGATATTCAACATTCCCTCACCGTGGTGCCTGGAAGGCCGTGGCTCAGCTGGAGCTGTGATGTGAATGGGATGTTGGGGAAGCAAGAGGAGATTCCACTTTCTGAGGTGTCCTTAGAAAGCTGCTCTCAGCATCTTTGCAAGGCCACGGTGATCAGGGAAGGTCCTCGGTGCCTGGAGAACCCAGGGGTCCCACCCAGCTTCAGTAACAGCCAAAAGGCCATCCCAGAGAGCAACAGGGCAGTCACCCTCACGTTGGGAAAGCCATGGAATGAATGTTCTTTGTTTGGAGCACAGCTCTGGAAAAAGAGGGCGGCTGGAAGAAGTCAGCATGGACTGCTGAGGCTAAGTTATGCCTGCCCAGCCTGCTTTCCTCTCAGGATGAAATGGATGGGTGTGTAGGCAAGGGGAGAGTGGTGGATTCCCTGTGCCTCACCAAGGCTTTGGACACAAAGACTCCCACAACGTTCTCCATGCAAGTGCAGATGCCAAGGTCTGGATGTGTGGGCAGCCAGGCAGGTCAGGATCCGTGGGAGTGAAGTGCAGAGGGCTGTGGCCAGTGGGATGTGCTCTGCCAGGAGGCTGCTGAGGGGACTGTTGTGGGATCTGTCCCATTTTATGTCTTCATGCACGATCTAAAACTGGCTGTCAAGTGCCTTCCTGTCATGTTCCCAGAGGATCCCAAACTGGGAAGAGCAGTATGGCTCCCTGCTGAAGGTCTGGGGTGGGCTGGAGGAATGGGGAGCAGGAACCTCACAATCCAGGCACTCCTTTGGCCTCATGTAGCCCTCGCTGGAGAGGAGGTCATGCCTGGGGCTGGGCACAGACCATGTCCTGGTCAGGATGAAGCTGGGGGCAGGCTGGAAGTGGAGGAGACATTCCCAGGGGCCCTCTGCCTTCCAAGTGGGAGATCTTTGTGTGTTGTTATGTTGCAATTGCTGAGGCAAGGCCTGTGCCAGACCCCTGCACACCCTTTCCTGTCCTGGGAGAGCTGAGTCAGCCTTTACATTTTTTTTTCAATTTTGGCAAGTGAGGGCTCAGCTTTCATTTCTCTCCTGACTGAAGACCCCCTTGTCATCTTTAGTAAAGCACTCTGGTTTAACTGACACTTGCTCCATGTTTTTCACAGCAGTGACTCATTCTGGGGTGTAGGAGGAGAGCTCTTCCAGCTGCTCCTCCAGCCACCCCTCTTAGTTATGTCAGCAGTGTGTTGAGGCCCCTCAATTTGGGACGAAGGCCCTTCTCACCCTCAGCCCTCCCAGCTGCCTGGGTTCAGAAAGCCAAAACCCAGGAAGCTTTTGGAGCTGTAAAATTTCCCAAAGAATCCTAATCTTAGTCCTCCAGTTCTTACACGAGAGCAGGACTGATGTAGTGGAGCCCAGCCAAGGCACACAGCTGGGTTAAAACCTTCAGTGGGACAAGTTTGTCTTGCTCTAGAACCACCCTCAGCCTTTGACCTTCTACCACTCTGGTTTTTCAGATACTTTAAGCAATTTCTCCCAGAACTGAGCACTTATGAGGAAGCATCACCCAGGAGTGTAAGGAACCAATCACCCCACTGAAGCAGTTTGAAAAGTGCTTTTCAAAAGTACTTTCAAGACTAATTCATTTTCAAGATATTCATTCTCTTACATGTAAGGACTTGTTTTTGTGTAAGCTAAAACAGAAGATTTAAGCATGCTAGGGAAATGTGAGAGTAATATTCTCAATTCAGAGTTGATTTATCTAGAATGACTGATACATATTTAACTTCCCAGCAGGCAATAATAATCACCCTATTTGTACAGTACAGCTCTAACAATGTCCTCAGGACATGAATATTTAACGCCTCATTTTCAGCCAAAGCTGACTGAAATGTAAAAAATTGAAAGATTAAATAATTTAAAATTCTTTTATGTGGGAAAAGACTAAAACCAGCCAACAATTTCAGCTATGCGGTTTCCATTTAATCAAGTCTGGCTTCTTAAATAAAGCTGACTTAAGCCTGGGATTGCTGTGGCACCTTGGGTTCTCCTGAGCCAGTGTATGGTGACATTGTTCTCTCTGCTGGGACACTGAGATTTGTCTCTGAACCGCCCATCTTTGTTTGGAATCACATTTCTTCATCTGACTCCGCGTCCCAAGCACAGGGCTCCAGGTGCTCATCCTGTGGGAAATCCACCTCAACGTTGTAAACGAAGTCAGGGTCATCCCTCCTCTTCCTGTTCTTTTCGAAGAGCTCGTCCATGATGCTCTTCCTTTTGGCCAGTTCCTTGTCATCCAGTTTGTTCATATCCTCCTCTGGGTCAATGGTGTGTTCGTGATGATACCTTCCCAAGCTCTCAGACAGGCTCTGTCCCTCCAGATGATCTCTCAGCAAGCTGTAGAGCTTCTCTAGCTGGTGCAGCGAGACCCCTTCCAGGTAGGGCTTGTGCCGGGGGTTGTTCTTCAGCTGCTCGGCAGCCCTGCTGCAGTCTGGGGAGAGCCAACACAGCCACCTGCAGCTCCAACAAACCTCCTCCCAAACCCTCCCCAGGGGTGTCTCCAAACCCTCCAGGCTCAGAGAGCCATTGAGATATGGGCTCCTTGGAGAGGCAACGTTACCCCTGCTGCCACATTTCTCTTCACAGAGAAAAGCAAAGCCCAATTCTTCTCAAAGATTTCTGAGATTCACATTCTCTGAACTTAACACAATTCTTATCACTGCTGTGCCTGTGTTGTGCCAAAGTAGAATGCAATATGGAAATTGTTTACCCAAAGTGAGGATGTTTTGTTCCCTTGGCCTGTCAGGGCCAAGAGTGTGTGTGTGTCCAGACTGTCACAGGACATTCATGAGAGAATCAGAGATGAGTGCAGCTCTAAGCACTGCAAGCAGTTCTCAGTAAGAGTGAGTACATGGCAGATTCAGTTTAGATACAATGTACATAGTATAATATAATATAATAAAGTCATTAATTAGCCTTCTGGTGACAGAGTCAGATGCATCATTCTCTCTCCCTCACCAGCCTGGGAGTCGCCTTTGATTTACAACAACCCCAGCACAGCCCCTCCCTGCACACTGCTGGGAGGGCACTCAGTGTGCTGCTACCAATGGGCTGCTCTGCATGAAGGAAAAGAGTGAATTCATTGCTGCAGAGAGGAAGGAATGCCCCTCACCTGAAAACCTGGAGAAATTCCTGACAGGCATGATGCGCTGGCGAGTCTTCTCCTGGATGTTGTCTCTGTAGATGAGGATGATGGAGGGGGGCTGGAAGCAGATCCCACATTTCTTTGCACTGAAAGTCATCCTGGCTCCATCAGAGTCCCCAGCAGCTCTCCCTGGGAAAGAGGAAAAGGAAAACAGGGGGCAGAGTCTCTCAGTTGTGGTATTTTCTGGGGTCTCCCATGGCAGGAAGGAAATGATGAATCTGACTCCATGCTCTTAGAAGGCTAATTTATTATTTTAAAACTATACTAAAGAATAGAGAAAGGATACAGACAGAAGGCTTAACAAGATACTAATGAAAACTCATGACTGCTTCCAGAGTCCTGACACAGCCTGACTGCGATTGGATATTAAGTAACAACAATTCACATGTTGGATAAGCAAGCTCCAACCACATTCCAAAGCAGCAAAACACAGGAGAAGCAAATGAGATAATATTGTTTTCCTTTTTCTCTGAGGCTTCTCAGCTTCCCAGGAGAGAAATCCTGGCAAAAGGATTTTCCAGAAAATATGACAGTGACACTCTGTGATGCTCTTTTTGTCAGGAGTTCAACAAAATCACAGAACCCCAGAGTGGCTTGGGTCAGAATGGGCTTAAAACCTATTCTAATTTAATTATGAAATTAAATTGGAGGGGACTTAAAAAATCCAAATGTGTTGCAGATCCTGTTTCCCAGCTCAATGGACAGCACTGAGTACAAGTGTTAGTTTTATTTTGAATTTAAAAAATGGTTAAAACCCAATGTTTTTATTGGTTTAAATACTTTTATTGGTTTAAATACTTTTATTGGTTTAAAGACTTTTATTGGTTTAAAACCTATGAAAAAATTGGTTTTAAATGAGTGAAAATATGTGAAACATGAAGGTGATTTCCAAGCTGCAGTAAGGCAAAGTAACATATTTTACCCCAAAAAATGAAAGTATTTCTTCACATCAAGAAAAATCGCATTAATGTCGAAAAGGTGCTTTGAGGCAGAATTGGGAACACGCCCTCCTTTGTAAAAATATGACATAGGAAAGAGTTTGAACATGCAGCAATGTCCTTAAAAATGGAACATTTCCAGTGCCGGGTTGATGGGGATTTGGAGAAACGTGGAGTAGTGGAAGGTGTCCCTGCCCACGGCAGAGGGTGGAACGAGAGAAGCTTTAAGGTCCCTCCAGCCCGAACCATTCCGGGATTCTCCGAAGATGAGAAGCACAAACGTGAGCAGCTCTTCGGATCTGCGGCAAAGAGCGTTCGGATCTCCCGGTAACCGGGCTGAGCCCCTCGCTGCCACCTTCGGGAGCGCTCCGGCAGCGCAGCCGGGACCGTTCAGAGCCGCTTTCTGCCGCTCGAGCGGCCGAGGCCCGAGCTCCGAGCTCGAGGGGCAGCGGGGCAGGGCCGGGTTGGTCCCTCCCAGCCGGGCCCATCCTGGGAGAGGCAGGAGGGACCACAGCGAGTCCATCTGGTGCCACCTCCCTGCTCCAGCAGGGCCATCCCAGAGCCCATGGCACACATTGTGCCCAGACAGCTCGGGGATATCCCCAGTGAGGAGACTCCACACCCTCTCTGGGCTCTGTTCAGAGCTCAGGCACTGCCCAGGAAAGTTCTTCCTCATGTGCAGGTGGAGCTGCCTGGGCTCAGGCCCTGCCCGTGGCTCTGGTGCCATTGCTGGGCCTGGAGCAGAGCCCGGCCCTGCTCTGCCCCTCCCTGCAGCCAGGGCCAGCCGGGGCTGAGGGCCCCTCTCAGCTGGGGCTCCTCTCCAGGCTGAGCAGCCCCAGCTCCCTCAGCCTTTCCTAGGCACCCAGATGCTCCAGGCCCTTCCTCCGCCGGCCCCGCTCCAGGAACTCCCAGTCTCCCTTACACTCTCGCCCTGTCCCCTCACCTCGGTGGGAGCAGAAACCCATTTCTTCCTCCTCTTCTTCCTCCTCCTCCTGCTCCATCTCCATCTCCTCCGCCCTCTCCCGCTCCTCCCCCGGGGCGGTCCGGCCTCTCCGGGCGGTTGCCATGGCTCCGCCGCCGCCACCGAGCCCCAGCTGCAAAGGACCCCCTCTACCCAAGGCCCCCTTCGGGCTGCCGTCACCAACGCCTGCAGAACACGGCGCCGCGCAGCAAGGCGTGGGCGGGCCCCGCGCGGTCAGGCGGCGCGAGGGGCAGCCCGCGCGGGCCGTGAGGAGCGGGCCGCCATGGCGGGCGGGCGGCGGGGGCCGGTGCGGGTCGGGGCCGGGCTGGGCGCGCTGCTCTGCGCCCTCCGTGAGTGCCCGCCGGGAACCGCGCCGGGAAAGGAGCGCGGGGTGGGCAGGGTTAGGGAGCCAGGCTGGGAGAGCTGGGGGTGTTCCGCCTGGAGAAGGGAAGGCTCCAGGGAGAGCTCGGAGCCCCTTCCAGTGCCTGAAGGGGCTCCAGGAGAGCTGGAGAGGGATTGGGGGCAAGGGATGGAGTGAGAGGACACAGGGAATGGCTGCACACTGCCAGAGGGCAGGGCTAGTGGGTTATTGGGACGGAATTGTTCACTGTGAGGGTGGGGAGGCCCTGGCACAGGGTGCCCAGAGCAGCTGTGGCTGGAAGTGTTCAAGGACAGACCTGGAGCACCCTGGTCTTGGGAATGCATCCCTGCCCAAAGCTGAGGGCTGGAACAAGATGGGCTTGAAGGTCTCTTCCAACCCAAAACATCCTATGACTCTGGATTTGAGAACTATGGTTCTGCCAGGGAACCAAGAAACCTCTTCTGCTCTTTGGTCACAGTGAAGTACTGCTTCCCTTCTTCTGGGAGACAGTTTGCAGATGAGGCCATCGTGAGTTATAAAACTTTTCCAGCCCCCGTGGTCGCTGTGCTGTTACACTGTTGTCTCTGTTGTGTCACCTTAGATGTGCAGGCAGCCTGTCGGGTCACCGCTGTCACACAGGAGCTCCTGAAGGAGGGATTTCACAGGTGAGTCCTCTCCCTGCCCTCCATCACCATAACATGCCACAGGATTGTCTGTTGGAAGAAACTTCTTTTCATGTGGAATTGTAGCAACTCCCTGGGCCGTGATCCGTGGGAATGTATTAACAGCACCAAGGGATTAACCAGCTGTAGTGGAGGGAAAATAGGGGGCCCCTCTCTCAAACCTTTGTGGAGACCATTAGTGGTTCTGAGATATTAACAAAGAAGTGAAACTTCATTTTGGCCGTGCATGTGGGGTTGAGGTTAAGAAGGCTGGACAGGGAAGTGTGATCAGAATGAGTTGCACTCGGTGTGAGTGCTCATCTCATCTGAGAAATGTCTCTTGGGGGTCTTGTGCCCACACTTTTGAAGTGTGGGTGTAAATGTTTTGCCGCTGTTGCTGTTTGAAGGGACCTGCTGGTGAAGGTGGAGCTGGGGCAGGATGCAGGAGGATGTACAGTGGCAGCTCAGGTGCATCTGCCACCAGGAATCTACGTGGATCCCTACGAGCTGGCAACGCTGCAGCAGCACAACCTGACCAAGGTAATGGCCCCAGCACCAGGAGGTGTGGCAGTGAGTCAGGAACTTGCAATGTCTGCTCATTATCTGGCTCATTGGACCAAGGTGATTAATTCCCAGAAGGAGGTGCCAAACAATACAATCTCCCTGGTGTCTCATTGTAGCCCAGCTTGCTTGGCATTCCCTGGTGCTATTGGTGATGTACCAGGGAGCTGCTGCTCCTCTCTTAGCCCCACGTGAGCAGCTGTGGTAAAAGGGCCTGGGGTTCAGAAGGTGGAAGGGAAACCTGTAGCCATGATATTTTCTGAAAAATCCCTTTGCCAGGATTTTTCTCCTGAGAAGCTGAGAAGCCTCAGAAGAAAAGAAAAACAATAATTATCTGCTGCTGTGGAATGCAACAGGTGCATCTGTGATTGGTCTCATGTGGTTGTTTTTGATTTATAGCCAATCACAGTCCAGCTGTCTCAGACTCTCTGGTCAGTCACAAGATTTTATTATTCCTTTCCTTTCTATTCCTTGCTAGCCTTCTGATGAAATCCTTTTTTCTGTTCTTTTAGTATAGTTTTAATATATCATTTTCTTTTAATATTATATATATAATAAAATAATAAATCATCCTTCTGAAACATGGAGTCAAGATTCTCATCTCTGCCCTCGTCCTGGGACCCCTACAAACACCACCACAGAAACCCCCAGAGAGGTGCTGGTGAGCTCTAAATCACATGCTGTGTGGTTGGACTGAGCAGCTTCCCAGCTTGGTTTTCATCCCAGCTTTCTGTGCTGCTGTCCAGTCTTTGCTTCACGTTAGAGAGACGTGCAAAGGCTGTGGCTTTTATCTGCTTAGGTGTTTTATTGGTCTAAAACATGGGTGCAAAGGCTGTGGGCACCATGGTTGAGCTGACACCTCACAGGTCTGGCTGTAGGCACAGTGACACTGTGAACTTTTCCCACACTCCTTGAAGACAGTCTTGGAAAGGTATTTTGGAACAGCTTAAGGCTGGGAATTAAGGAATTCCCAACTTGATCATCCTGACCACAAAATCACTCTCAGTGCCAGAACGAGGTGGGGAAGCAGTTTCTGATTTCCATCACAACCACTGCTGTGTCTCTCCCTGCTTGCAGGCAGTGCTATTCCCTGATGCCATTGATGTGGAGGCTCCTGAGTACCTGGCCAGGGCTGTTGTGCTGCTGCTGTTCCTGGAGCAAGAGGCGCGCTGCTCCCGCTGCTTCCGTGGCACTGTGCCCGTGCACGCCCGCTACCACCGCCCAGCCCGGGCCACACACCAGGCCTTGGTGGCTCTGCAGAGCCCAGAGGTGCTGCTCTGCTGCTGCCACGGTGAGATCCTCATTGGTGCTCTTGGGCAGTCCCAAATCTGGCTGTGTCTGGGATCTCTAGCTGGTCACAGTGACCCCGAGATGCGTTAGAAAGTCTCTTTTTCCCAGCCCGGCGCTCAAAGAAGGAGTCAGAGCTCTTCAGTTCTCTTTCCCAAGGTTGTTTATTGTATCGTATCTATAAAATTCTTTCTCTTGTCTGTGGGAACCCAGGACATCCCTCTGGCTGTCCAGGATGGCCAGGACCCCTGCCAGGGGGCTCAGAAGCCCTGGCACGGAGCCCAAAACACCTGTGGGTTTGATCTGCAAGCCTCAACAGTTTAGGTAGAATAATAGTGAAGTTATCACAGGGTGAAAAAGTAGATTTTGGGGTTTCTAGAATGGGGGTTCAGGGGGCAAGATAGAGGAATCTGGGCATGTCCAGCCTTTCTCCTTCTTCTTCTTGGCCTCCATCTTCTGCTGTCATGTTGGCACTTTTAGATTGGTTTAGAGTAGAAGCTCACTGTCTAACATACGTGATAGGTACTGGAAAGTAATTGTAAATATCATAAACGTAGTTTTTAATATAAAGACATAACACCGCCCTGGGGCAGGCAGAGTGCCTGGAACTGTCCTGGACGGACCTCAGCAGGGCAGGAGAAAATTTTTTATAGATGAGACGCAATAAACAACCTTGAGACCGAGAAATGAAGAGCTCTGACTGCTTCTTCAAGCACTCAGGCTGGGAAAAGAGACTTTTAACATCTCTTGGGGTCACAGCGACCACAAAAAGATCCCGAGACCTGTCCAGCCGAGGTCCACTCAGCAGGACAGTTCCAGGCACTCTGCCTGCCTCAGAGGCAGTGTTATCTTTTCATACTAAAATCTACATGTACAATATTTACAATGACTTCCCAATACCTATCACCTATGTTAGACAGTGAGCTTCTACCTTAAATCAATCCAAAGTGCCAACATCACAGCAGAAGATGGAGGCCAAGAAGAAGAAGAAGGAGAAAGGCTGGACATGCCCTGATTCCTACATCTTGCCCCCTGAACCCCCATTCTAAAAACCCCAAAAATCTATTTTTCACCCTGTGATAAATTCACTATCATCCTGCTTGAACTGTCATGGCTTGTAATTCTTCATATAAGGTTGGTAATTTGCTCCATGGATCACAATTGAAAGCACAAGTGTCTTGGGCTCTGTGCCAGGGCTTCTGAGCCCCCTGGCAGGGATCTTAGCAGTCCAGGACAGCCACAGGGATGTCCTGAATTCCAACAGTTGTGTCTGAGATGGGGCTCTTGCTAGTTGCTTGAATGTAAGCAGAAGGCGTGGCCCTGATGAAGACCTTCCTCCCTTTTGATGCTAAAAGCTAAAAACTTTTCCTTCAGGCACATGATAAAGATTATCTTGCTAGATACCTTTAAGTCAGCATCATTCCAAGTGTCAGAACTTGATCAGGTGATCCCATTTCCCGGATTTATAACCACATTTTTCCATAACCAAGCTAGGGGAATTTGGAAGGTGAGGAGGAGGTAGAGGCAGCTACACTGGATCCTTGAGGAGGAAGTTGGACTACAAAAGGCTGCTGTGGTCCTCTGGATAATGAGGGAATGGGGAAACCCCTATGGTCAACTTCCTAGCATCCTTTTCCCTTCAGCCTTCCCTTTGCACCCCACTGAGCCCCTTCATACCTTTCACTTGCTCTGTGCTTACTGTGAAGATGCATTTGCACTGCCGAGAGAGTTTTGAAGTTCTGTGAATTTTTGGTTCCTTCCTTTTCGTTCCTTTGGTTCCTTCCTGCTGCTTTTTGGCTGGATAGCCCTAATGGTATGGAAAAAAATTCCATGCAGTGCCTCACTGTAAAACCTGCCTTTTAGGCATTATATGACTGCTGGTCTGTGACCTCCCATCGTTCTTCTTGTGGATCCTCTGTGATATGATGGTCTTCCTCACTGAGTGCTGCTGCCTGGCCAAAGGCAGGGGGTTGTCAGAGGCTGCTCTGTGTCAGAGGCTGCTCTGTTGTGCTGCTGACATTGTACCCCTGTGCTGCTTGGGCTCTTCCAGCTGGAAGATGTGGCAGTTGTCACGATCTGTGTTTGTCATGATCCTGGTTTGCCAAAGGCCCCCTGCTCTGACCACTTTTCCCATGGCAGCTGGAGCTGTGCAGGGTGTGTTCAGTAGCCACTGTCACCTATTTATAGTAATAAAAGTGTTCAAATGGCTTCTGACACTCTTGCTGCATTCCCTTTATATAAAGGGGGAATCTAGAAAACTGTGCCTGAAACTTGGAATGGTTGGAGTCTTAAATTCTGGTGAAACAAGAACCTGATATCCACTGCAATTAGTATTTCAAGTTATGTGAACAATGAAATGCTGTATTTTTGTTACAAATTTTGTGTCCCTTCACAAAATCATTCCTGCCAAGTCAAGCACGTTAATGATTTTCAACTCCTTTTTCTTTAATTTTTCATAATTTAAGCAATGATTTTCTGGGATAAGTGTAGGAAAAGGCAGGACTACCTGGTCACTTAAAAAAGGGTGTTAAATCTTCCTGCCACATTTACTAGTTATGTGCAAGAAAACATTTCTTATTAATGATTAATGGGGAGGGATTTAAAGTATTGGAAGGGAGATCTTTTATGTGCAGACAGGAGGCCAAGAAGAGAAATGGCCTTACTTATTTGGGGAAAATTCTAACTACATGGCTAAAGTTGAGGGGTCTGCAGGCTAACCAGGAATTCTTTGCCCTGTTAAGGACAGAAGGGCCAAGATACCACACAGGTGAGATTCTTTCTTGGGTACCTGCTGTATCAGGAAGGGAAGAGTTGTAAAGTCCACAGCAGAGACTGCCCAGTGTCACTTTGGCCATGCAGAGGTGTTTCACCACTTGGCTCCCAGGGAATAGATTCTGTTGAGCTGTTGTAGTGGAAAAATCTCTTATTTGGAAAAAGCTTGCAGGCCAGATTGCTTATCCTGCCTGGCTCCTGGTGATGCAGGAATGCTTTCCCTAGGTCACCTGTCTGCAGAGTGCTGGGAACCTGCTGAAGTGGACGCTCCCTGCTCATCTGACATCACCAGTCCCTGTCAGTGGCACACCACAAAACACAGACCTGTGAGTTCTCCCTCTGGTTCTTTTTAACAACTGCTGCCTTTTTGCTGTGATTAACACCTTTCTGGATTAATTTTTAAGATTAATTCCTAACAGGAATGAATCATTAAGAGACTAGCTGGGTGGTTCCCCCTTTGTCAGGCTCCTTTTTTCCTTTCTGAATGGCTTTTAGTGGGGATCATCTTGCCCTTCTGCTGTGCTTACAGGGATTGTGCTCTTCTGGCCCTTTAGCATGGCTGCTCTCCTGACCTTTTTTTTTCCCCTTACTAATTTACTTTGAATCCTAGGATATAATTGGCACTGGCCAAATTAAGAGAAGTCTTTACAATATTGGTGCTTCAGAGGAGTAGCAAGGTGGAAGATGATAATCTAGCTAAAGTAATGGTAAAACTGCAAAGATTTAAGGAGTAGCATCCTAAAAAAAGGCAGCTTCAATTTGCTTGGTTGTTACCTGGTTGGGTGAGTGTCTAGGAAATGGTGAAGTTTCTTATTGTGTTTGAAACCAAGGAAAGTTGGATCTTTAGTGTGGCCAACAACTGTCTTTGATGTCCAAAAGTGCCACAGAAGTGTAGAGATTCAGAAATTAGACTGATCTATATAATAAAATAATCTGTTGTTGTTGTAACACATGTACCTTCCTGTGGTGGGGTTCACAGGGGTCCCAGGATGAGGGAAGAGATGAGAATCTTGACTCCATGTTTCAGAAGGCTGATTTATTATTTTATTATATATATTATATTAAAAGAAAATGTTATATTAAAACTATACTAAAAGAATAGAAGAAAAGGATTTCATCAGAAAGCTTGAAAGGAATAGAAAGGAAAGGAATGATAAAATCTTGTGAGTGACCAGAGAGTTTGAGACAGCTGACTGTGATTGGCCATTATTTAAAAACAACCACATGAGACCAATCACAGATGCACCTGTTGCATTCCACAGCAGCAGATAATCAATGTTTACATTTTGTTCCTGAGGCCTCTCAGCTTCTCAGGAGAAAAAATCCTAAGGAAAGGATTTTTCATAAAACATGTCTGTGACACCTTCCTATATTTAAGATACCTGCAGACCACTGGTACATCTGTAGCTGTTGTCCATAAACATTTTGCAGCTTCCTGTATCAATGAAAAAACCAAATGTTTGTTGACTTTGGAGGAATCTGTGTCCTTAGTGGTCTGAGCTCGCCTTGGGAGCTGCTCTCCCTGCAGCATTCCAGACAGACCCTCAGTGGCTGGAGCAGGAGTAGAGATCCAGGGATGCAGGTGGCAGCAGATCCATTTCCTGAGCTCTGCAGTGCAGCAGTGGCTGGGAATTGAAAGGAGATGTCCCATCCTGCTTCTGATATTGAATCTCAGAAGAAGCTTTAGCCAAGAGCTAGTTAAATCAGGGTCTGGTTCCTCATCCTCTCAAAAAGAAACAGCTGGTGAAATGAGTGTTATATATTTATTTTTCTTTGTAGGTATGTGAGGAATCAGTGCTGAAGGTTCCTGTGGGGCTCAGGGAGCACAGTTCCCTGGTGTGTGCCCTGACCTTGCTCACCACAGGGCTGTGCTCTGGCCTGATCCTGGCTGCTGCCTGCAAGTATGGACACTTCTCACAGTGACCTGACAAATGTGGCATGTCTGACCTCCCTCCAGCACAACTAACTGCACATTGCACTGAGCTCCTGGATGGATCCTGCTCTGCTGTTATTTATATCTTAGGGGGTGCCAGGGTTCCAGAATGGATTGTGGTTCCTGTGGCTCATAATGCTTACAAATGCCTTTCACAGCCCAGAAGACATTTTGGGTGTGTTGTCAATATCCAAAGCAGATGGAGAGTAGGAAAAAGCCTCAAAAAGCTGAAAGCACTGCTGTGGGCAATGAGGCAACAATCAGGAGTGGGTTTGGGGCTCCTGTTCCCTCTTCCTGGCCCAGAGCCTGCTTCTAATATAGTGCTGCCTCTTGCAGAGGTGTTTGTATTTCTTCACTCAGGGATTGGTTATTAAGGGTATGAAAAACATCATTGAGTCATTAAAATTTCTGAATTTTAAGCTTGTTGTGCAGATGGGTTATGTATGACTTTTTGAAGGGGCATTCTGTGCCTACCTGGGACACCTCAATAATCTCTCCCGTCCTAATGACTCTGAGGGATTGGCTGCTCTTGGCCTAATTAGAATCACAGAGTCATTAAAGTTGGAAAAACTCTCTAAGACCATTGAGTGCAACCATTCCCCCACTGCTGCCAAAGCCACTCCTAAGCCATGTCCCTAAATGCCACATCCACAGGTCTGTGAAACCCCTCCAGGGGTTTCCACCACTGAAGAATCCCTCCAGAGGACTCCACCACTGCCCTGGACACTTGTGCCAGGGCTGGACAGCCCTTCCCAAGAGGAACCTTTCCCAATATCCAACCTGAACCTTCCCTGGCACAGGTTGAGGCTGTTTCCTCTTGTCCTGTCCCTGTTTCTTGGGAGAAAAGCCTGACCCTCACCTGGCTCCATGTCCTGTCAGGAGCTGTGGAGAGAGTGAAGGTTCCCCTGAGGCTCCTTTTCTCCAGGCTGAGCAATTGGTCAGAATTGAGAGTTTAGAAAATCTGAAGAAATTTCACCCTATTTCATGAGTAGAAAGAAACCCTTGGAAGATGAAAGTGAGGGACAGGATAGTGACCAGAAGCAAATATTTAGAAGATGTACATTCCAGGACAGTTGATAAATAGAAGGAAATGGAGAGGAAATGAGCTAATGGAAGAGCAGAGAGGCTCTGGAGCAGCCGAGCTCGGGCGCTGTCTGCAGCTGTCAGTAGGTGGCACTGGGAGCCCACGGTAACCCCGTGTGGACAAAAGAGATTTTATTCCCCATTAACCTCGAGTAAATTAGTCAAAGCAGGGAATCTGGGTGAGTGTGTGTGTGAGAGGGTGAATGAAAATTCCTTACATCCGTGTCCTTTGGGCATCTTTCTCCTGCTGGAATTGAACAGAGTGAATTCCTTGGGAAACAATCAAAGAGAGCTATGGGCTGTCCAGCCCTGCCAGCACTGGCACCAGCGCTGTGTCACTTGTCTCCAAGTGGAATGTTTCATTCCCAGAGCTCAGTTTGTTCCTGTGCTCTGTAGGTTTGGAGCCTGACCCTTGGAATGGCAACATCCCAGATTGCCAGAGCTGAGGGACAGGACTTCATTGCCTGTTTTTAAACACCAGTTGAAAATCATAGGTTGAATCCCTCAGCTAAATCAATCTCCCTGACAAAACCTAGGGAAGGGGAATGGGAATGAAAAAAAAATATTGGAGGTGGAAAAAATATGGAGGTAAAGTGTATATCAAGATTGCCATCAATCACCTTTTCAACTGAACCTAAGCAATTGATTCTGATTAATGTAAAATATGAGAGGAATCGCAGAGCTTCACAAGAGGTGGTTTTTGTTATGGCAAATATTTGCTGTTTTTAAACCCATGGCACTTGTATTATAAATATAGCAGACACATTTTTCCTTACAAGCTGTAAATAATCTGATAACCATAGCAGTGTTAATTACAAAGGAATTTGCCAGGGAATCTCTCTCTCAGAGCAGAAACTGCTGTCACTAAGGCAGTACAGAATTTAGCAGATGTGCCCTGCAGGGGGATTCAAGTGCCAGCTCCAGAGGGATCACAGAGATCAGAGGAGGAGCTGTAAGTGCAAAAATTCTGGCAGTTTTGGAGACAGGAATGAGGTGTTCAAGAGTTGTTGGCAAGAAAACACCACCACAAGGACGGTTGGACACAAACATCCCCATCCTTAATATGTGTGAGAACTGAATCAGCAGGAAAAGAAAAGAAGAGGGGATGGGGCATTAAAGGCTGTGTTGGGGATTAAGGCTTTCTGAATCACAAAGAAATGGGTATTAAAAAAACCCCAAAAACCAAAAAAAAAACCAAACAAAAAACTCCTAAAAAGCTGTGCCTGGGGAGGGAGACAGAAGGGAAGGAGGGGAGTCAGAATTCTGCAAATGGAGCTGGAGCTGAGAGGGGCTGGGTGTAGGAGGCCAAGGCAGCACGGAGAGGTGAGGAGGGATGAGGAGCAAGGCCAGGGAAGTGTGAAGCCACAAACCTGTGGTGGCTTCTCCAGGGGTGTTGCAGAGGTGAATTAGCAGTGGCTGGGCTGAGTCAGAAAGGGAAAAACAAACGTGGGAAGAGAAGTGAAAGGGTGGCTGTGCCTGCAGGGGATTGGATGGGGGTCACTTGGGAATGGTGTTCCTGGAAAATGGGCACATCTGCAGGGACAGGGGTTCTGTGGCTCTGCAGAGCTTCTCTGAGAGTGAGGGAGCAGACAGCACACAGGTGTTGGCTGGAACCCCCAGGCTGGAAATTGGGATGTGCCTGGACCTGCAGGGAGGATTGAGGAGTCCATGGATCCTTTCCATGAGAGCTGGGGAAGGGGAACTCCTGGTGTGTGTCCTGCTTCTTCCACAAGGAAAATCAGATGTTGCTGCAAACCTGGGTGCACAGAGGAGCTGAGATCCAGCCCCCAGGGTAGGTGGAAGCTTGGAGAAATGATGGAAGATTAAACGGACCACGGGAATTTTGGGGGAGGAGCCTTGAGGGCGCATATATGCTTTGTTCCTGCTGGATTTCTTGGAAGCTGCATTTCCAGCTGGAAGGGGCAGCACAGAGAGGTGGGACCCCTGTGCCAGGTGGGCTCTGAGAAGGACGCACAGGTTGGTGGCAGGAGGGATGATTTGTTCTCAGCTGTATCCACAGAGAAGATACAAAATGAGCCCCTTCCAGGGCAGGAGGGAGAGAGAGCCGAGCACAGAGGAGGAACAGGAATGGAAAAGCTATGGCTGCCCCTGGATCCCTGGAAGTGCCCAAGGCCAGGTTGGACAAGGCTTGGAGCAGCCTGGGACAGTGCAAGGTGTCCCTGCCCATGGCAGGGGTGTGACTGGGTGGGCCTTAAGGTCCCTTCCCACCCAAATGCATTCCATGATTCCATGGAGCCCCGTGGTGCTCTGACACCCCCACACTCCTGGGGAAGGGGGGGGTTCCCTCTTTGAGCCAGGGCAGAGCAGGAGGAGACACTCAGACACTGCAGGAAGCCCCTGTGTGGGGCTGAACCCTACACATTTTGTATTTTCCTCACAAAATAATGCACTGAGGAAATAAACTCTAAGTTAAGCATCACGAGATGGGCGGAGGAGAGCCAGTTTAGAGAGATGCTGGATTTTTTAGGGTGCTGGACTTTTCCCCCTGCAGGTGGTTGCTCTCCACAGCCAGAGAAAAATAAGAGATCCAAACAGCCTAGAAAAAGAGAAATGTTATACATATAACATATATTTTTATATATAACATGTAAAAGAAAACAATATATATTGCATATGATATAATAAATGCTATTTGTAATATATTTTTATATGTATTAAATAAACGTTACATTTATTTTGTATCTATTATAAATGTATGTATATGTATATAATATATATTATATGCATATATTATGCATAACATTACTATAAATAAGATATATATTATATAACATATATACATTAAAAATATGTATTTTATAAATACAATATAAATTACTGTACCACACATGATATATATATAACATATTATTATAAAACACGTTATATAAATATTATATTATGTATAATATTTATTATACATAAATAATATGATACATAATATTAAATATAATATAGAATGTATTTATATGATATGATATGATATTATATTAATTTTTTAAATGCTGTCAGGCTCTCTTATTTTTCTCTGACCCTGGTCCAGAGAAATATAACATTTTTATATATATTAAAAAATATATAAAAAGAACCAATATGGATATATATTTATAAATAAAGAACCATAAATACTAGATATAGTTTATGGGTATAAAACACATTCCCCACCAGCCAGGAGCGGACTACAACTCCCGTCATGCCCCGCGGTGACTCAGCTTCCGGCGAACGGCGGGCGGTGCCCCCGCGGCAATGCTCCGCCCCGCCCCCGCCCCCGCGGGCTGTGGCCACGCGCGGCGGTTCCGCTTCCCCTCCGGCCCCGCCACCGCCGCCCCGCCGGCTCCCGGTCCCGCCGCCGCCGCCCCGCTCAGCCCCGTTCCTTCCGTCCGTCCTTCCGTCCGTCCGCCGAGGCGGCGGCGCCGCCCCACCCGGTGAGTCCGCTCACACCTGCCGGCCGCGCCCCCCGCCCTTTGTGCGGCCCCGGCCGGGCCGGGCCTGCGGCAGGGGCGCCCGGGCCGCGGATCGCCCCTCGCTGCTTCCCCCGCTCTCCCGCCGCTCCCTCCGGCCCGGCCCGCTGCCTCGGCCCGGCCCCGCTGCTCCCGCCCGCCCCGGCCGCGGCCCCGCCGATCGGCACCGCTTCCTGCGGGCCCCGGCGGCCCCGCCTCGGCCCCCGCCCCCGGGAGCGCCGCGCCGGGCGCTGCGGGCAGCGGGGCGAGCCCCGGCAGCGGCGGGGGCAGCGCGGCTCTCACGGCCCCGCTGGGGTACCTGCAGGAGAGCCGCGCTCCGGGCCCCGCCGGGGGTCATTGGAGGAGAGCCGCGCTCCGGGCCCCGCCGGGGTCATTGGAGGAGAGCCGCGCTCCGGGCCCCGCCGGGGGTCATTGGAGGAGAGCCGCGCTCCGGGCCCCGCCGGGGTTACAGCGGAGAGCCGCGCTCCGGGCCCCGCCGGGGTTACAGCGGAGAGCCGCGCTCCGGGCCCCGCCGGGGTTACAGCGGAGAGCCGCGCTCCGGGCCCCGCCGGGGTTACAGCGGGGAGCCGCGCTCCGGGCCCCGCCGGCTGTCAGAGCCCTCCGGGCCCCGGTGCTGGCGGGCCCGCGTCTGTCCGTCTGTCCGTCCCTGCGAAAAGCTGCTGCTGCTGCTGCTCCCTGGGCTCCGCACCCACCGCGTTTTGCTGCTCCCTGTGCTTCTGCCTGCTTTCCGTGGCTGGTTTTTGTGTTTATCCCGTGAAAGCCAAGCAGGGTGGGTTAGAATCACAGAAATGCAGCATGGTTGGTGTTGGAAGGGACCTTGAAGCTCATCCATTTCCACCTCCTGACATGGGCAGGGACACCTCCCACTAGCCCAGGGTGCTCCAAGCTCCGTCCAGCCTGGCCTTGGACACTTCCAGGAATCCAGGAGCAGCCACAGCTTCTCTGGACATCTGTGCCAGCACCCTCACAGAGAACAATTTCTTGCTAATATCTGATTAAAATATACTCTTAGTAGGTTAATGGCAGTGTGGAGCAAGGAGAGTAAAGTTGGATGTAGCCTGGTCCATGTGGCAAGTGCCCAAAGGCTGATTTGGGAGCAGAGAGTTCATCAGCTGCTTTCGAGGAGCAAGGCTGTGCTTTGCTGTAGCCAAAATAAACCAGTTCACCGCTGCCCTACGGCCACCAGCGTCTGGATATGGAATATAAACATTGCTTTGGAGGTCCTGCAGTAATAGAAGTGTAAGGTGCAATTCAAACATTGTTTCTGTCTTTCTCAGGTTTTGCCTTTTTTTGGGTGTTTTTTTAAAACTTCAAAAAGCAATGCCTGCTCTAGAGAGTCTGGAATTTGCTTTGCAATTGGAGTGTCCTCGTAATGTGAGTCCTGGGTTGGTATCTCCTTAAAAAAACTGGGGTTAGCTACTTTGTGCTTCAGTTTGTTCATTTTAGAGACAGAAGTAATTAACCTTACAGAGATATTGTGTAGGCAGGTTAAAGCACATGTTACCAGGGAGCTGGTTGGTCAGTACAGACTGAAATAAAATAGAAGAAAAGTTGAAATATGAAAATGCAAAGTCGTTGTTTTATGAGCTTTTGAGTAGAATCTTTAAGATAGTAAAAGCACTTTAAACAAAATGCTCTGGGTAATGTATTTTAGAGGCAGCAAAAACCTCACTCTAAAGTTCATTGGTTGGCTATTGCAGTTCTGGAGGGCAGAACAGAAGTGCTTGAGGGAGGGTAACTTGGATTTTCTATGCTAAGTTGCATATGGAATTTGGCTGGTCTTTGTGCAGAGGTGGTTAAAACAAAAATACCAGGCTGTTAACTGTGGAATATTGGCTCTGTCTGTATATTTTGCACTTTTTATCACCAGGCAGCTTATTGAGTACATCTGAGGCTTGTGATTTGCTGGGCAGCTGCTTGTCAGAGGCAGATTTACTGGGATGAAGTGTGTGCTGGGATACAGCTGGGATCTTTGACCAACAGTGGGAGTTTATTCCCGCAGGCACCTGCTGGTGCTGCCTCTCTGGGCTGGATGCTGGGCTAGGTGGGTGGATGCTTCCGCCACGTAAGGCAGCTCCAATCTTGGGCACATTTTAAATTAATACCCTTTTAAAATCCCAAGTTTTAAAACTTGGGGTGTTCTTAGTCAACATTCTGGTTGTTTTTAAAGAGGGAAATTATTCAAGCACCTTTGGTTTTGAAATAACTTCATAATTAAAGGTATTGATGCTGCAGGTTTGGTTTTGTTCTTGTGACAAGAAAAGCTGTATGGACCCCAGTGCAGATCTGTGTGTTATTAGTAAGATTCTTCTGCTTCAGAGCCCTCACATCTGTCTTGGGTTGGTTTTGTTTGGGTTTTCCCTCCTTTTATCTGTTTTGTGCATGAGGAGGTTTCTGTGCTCTGAGGTTTGTGCCAGTGTTCTCTGGTTGCTCACCACACACACAGTTCCTGAGTGCCTGTGAAGCAGCTCTTTGTTCTGCAAACAAGCCCCAGTCACAGAGGCTGCTCTGGATGGCCCAGCCCAGGGACAGCACCAGCACGGCTCCCAGTCCTGCCTCCCACACCGGGACACAGCTTTGGGAGGGAGCTGAGTGTTCCAGGAATCCCCGGGGAGATGGAGCAGGGGGCTGGTGCTGGGCAGAGCCAGGGGAAGGAGGGGACATGAGCAGCCAGGCACCTGCTGTGGGTTACACTCACCCTGGCCACTGCTGGCAGCTGGGAAGAGGCAGAAGTAAGGTGGTGGATGATATTTTGATTTTATCTTTGCCCCCTTCTTTGCCCCCTTCTTTGCCCCCTTCTTTGCCCCCTTCTTTGCCCAGAAGCATGATCAAAGCAAAGGCACTCCTTGGGGCTGGGATCGATTCAGCAAGGCTGTACCATGCTCCATTTTCAGTTTCCATGCAGGCACCTCCCTCTTAAATCTGAAATCACAGAATTCACAGAATGACCAGGTCGGAAGAGACCTTACAGACCGTGGAGTCCAACCCAGCCCCAGCACCTCAGCTAAACCCTGGCACCCAGTGCCACATCCAGGCTTTGTTAAACACACCCAGGGATGGGGACTCCACCACCTCCCTGGGCAGCCATTCCAGAACTTTATCACCTTTCTGTAAAAAACTCTTTCCTAATATCCAGCCTAAATTTCCCTTGGTACAGCTTGAGGCTGTGTGCTCTGGTTGTGTCAGTGCTGCTGGAGAAAGAGCCCAGCCCCAGCTGAGCACAGGCACCTTTCAGGAGCTGCAGAGAGTGATGAGGGCACCTCTGAGCCTCCTTTTCTCTGAACAAAATGTGTCTGGCCCTGGGCTTGGAGGGCACAGTGTCCTCTCAGAGAGGTTTTTGTGCCAGGGACTGAACCTCTACAGGTGCCTTTCCCCTGGTTGCCACTTGCCCTCCCAGGTATAACCAGCCAGCTGGGTGCCAGGCTGAGCTGCCAGGCTGGCTCCAAGGAAAGATAAAAGTCCAGTTAATGCCGAGCTGGATTGGTTCTGCCTCTTGGCAAGGGCAGTTTGACCAGGAAGGCACCATTGGAGGAGGCAGAATCTCCTGCCAGCTCTCAGGAGGAGGTGGGGAAAAGAAGAGTCCAGAGTATTCACCTGGGGGCAAAGGACAAGAAGCCCTTGGGCAGGGCACTGGTTCATTTTAGCAAGGAAACTCTGCACTGTTCCCTGGAGGCCTCAGGATTCTTATCGTGCTCTGCTTTCCCGTGTCTTGAGCTTGATAAGACTTTTGAAAGCTCTTATTTGCGTTTAAATGCAGGTGGTAAGAGGTAGTAGACGCTTTCAGGTGAGAAGAAATCTCCTAGTGACCCACTGGGTGTGAAGTGCAAGTGGAGCTTAGGTCAAGCATTATTTCACTACTCAGGGTTTGTGAGAACTCAGAGCATAATTCTACCTAAAGCTGTTAAAGTTGTTTCCTTTAAAGGGAAAACACACACTTCAGTGTTTGTATTTTCACTGATGTAGCGGGCAGTGTCTGCCACTGAGAGCTGGAAATGCAGGTTTTGGTCCTAGTTCTCTATCTGACTTGCTGGTTTTTTAAGTGGATCATTCTTAATGTTTTCTCAGCTTCTTTCTGTTTTCTCAGCTGGAAATGGGGATTAACCAGGCTTTGAAAATGTCTCACCTGGCAGGGAGGGATGTAAGTGTTAAGAAGATGACTTAAAACTGAGTTTCAGTTTTTCTGTTGAGATAAATTTTGATTAGATACACTGTGAATTCATAGTAGGAATTCCTCGTGCTCTCTAAAGGTTACAGTACATTGAAATGCTCCAAAAATTGGTCAGGCGGCTCTTTCCTTTCGGGCAAAACAAGTGGAATTTGAAATTTTCAGATGGATATATCTAATTTCTATTTCTGAATTTAAAAATGCTTTTAAGAATCTTCAGCCTTTATTGATGTATTGGTGCTTAAAATTGTTTGAATAAATACATTTTACTAGAGAAATACAGTATTTTTAATACTCATGGAAATACTGGGGGCTTTGTATAATTGATAGATCAATGCTCCCCAAAAGATCTGAGCCCAGCACTGGTGTTGATGTAGCCCAAATCTAGTGATATTTGCACCTTAGGTCGGGGCTGTTCTCTCAGCTAACTAGCAAAAGTTGTTTTATATCTTGAAAGGAGTTACTTTGATAAGACAGGTTTAATTATTTTTAATTCTGCAGTTTGATTTAACACAGAAGCAGGTGTGGGAAGGAGCCAAGATATTGGGGCAGTGGTGAGTGTGATTTAAGTGGTGCTCAGTGTTAAGAGAGGGATTTAACATCGTGTGAATCAAGGTGAGGGCAGCTGGCAGGTGTAGTAAGGAATGGAAATACACTGAAAAGTTTTTCCAGTTCAACTTCTACTTTTCTTTTCCCCCTAAAGTTTTCTGCTTCCTGTTTTAGGTGCTGGATGTTTGACTCAGTGTGTACCCACTGTCAGCTTTCCCACAGCTTCTTTCACGAGTAAAATTAGAGTTATCTGATAGTGTGGGGTTTATTTTAGAAATGGGATGTTTTCTACTCTACATTGCATTGGTTTTTCATTTACAGTCATTTTTGAACTGCTTTAGCTAGCAGAGGTATCTCCTGCACAAGAGCAAGAAAAAACTGCTTCTGGAAGGTGCTTTCTAAAGTCACCTTTGAATATTTAACCCATTTCCTTTTGGAAAGGTCTCCAGTAAAGTGAGACCCTGGAAGAATGACAGTATCTTTCCCCTAAGCCTGTCTGCAGCAAAAGGCTGTTTAAAGGGATTTGGGGATTTGGGCTCCAGGCAGGATCTGGCTGGGCAGATTCTTGTGGAAATAGCTCATTGGCAGGGGCTTCAGCTTGTGACTTATCTGCTTTATGATGAAAAAGAACCAAAATAATAAAATAAACCCAAACAAAGCACCCAAAATAATTAATAAAAATATCTTAATGTTTGAAACTGAACTACTTCTAAAATTCGAAGCCATTATTTAAAAGGTAAACTTGGTATTTTCTACTTGTGTTAAATAAGCTGAGTGCTTGAGATTTTACCAGGACATTAAATCCACCTGCTGGCATTAATTGAGACAAGAATACGTGACCATGAATTTGTTACTTGGGGCTACCTGGGCAGGTGGCACCAGCCACAGTTTTTGCCCTCCCCTGGCCCCAAACCAGTTATTCCAGTCATCCCAAAGTCCCTCTGTGGGGATCCAGGTCAGGGAATTGACAGCTGGAAAAGGAATCCCTGATGTTAAACTGGGCTTGGGAATGTTGCTGAGTGATCTGACACTAATTCTCTGTAACAGCCTGGGAATGTGTTCTCTGCTCCTCCTGCCTGTTTCAGGTGTTTGCTGAGCTTTTGGGAATGTTGCTTCAGATCAAACACACAAAAATGAGCAGGATCTTACAAAATACCGCCATCGTTTTCTGTGGCATAGCAAATAGGTCCCTAATGTTGTTAAATGATTTTTGGCTTTGAAACAGCCTTTTATTTCCAATGTGTGAAGTGCTAGCTGTCACTGCTGTAAAAATAAATTATGTGAAATCTTTGATTTGTCAGAGCTGGGGCATTATCACCAAGTGTGAAATATTTTCTGCTTCTATCCCTTCAGTGGAAAAAGCAAAGAGGAGAGTGAAGTTGGGGATTTTCAAAGCTCTTTAGCAGCAAGAACAGTTAATTTTAATCTGATGCCAACGTGCTAAGGCTCTTTGATACCAGTGCCCAAGCTTAGGAATTAATTCTTTGTGGTGAAGAGAGCCTTGACTGCTGCAGCCAGGAAGTTCAGGCAAGTACCTCCTCCTGATTTTTGGGATGAAGCTATTTTACAGTACCCAAAGTATGTGTTGGCTGAGGACTCGTTGCTTTTTCTTTTCAGCCCTTTTGGGCCTATTTACAGGGATTTTAAATTTTTATAGATATATTTTTAGAGGGAATTGCTGTTGAGATTTTTAGATGTAGATTATTTTCCCAGGTAGCTGCTGGAAATGAAAAATAAAAATTCAGGATAGTTCAGTAGAGCTGGTTTAGGTGGTTTCCTCACAAGCAGGGCTGTGTGTTTTAATGTGTGGTTGTGATGTCTTTTATTTCCTTGTTCATTAATAATTATTCCATTGTAAAATATTTTACTTCTGAGAGGCATAATTCTCATTCTCCTTGGCTTGTTGTGTGCATGCTGGAAAAGTCTTTTGCAGCACAAGGAAATGTACTCAGTCTTGGTAAACCTGGATGGAGTTTTGCTGTGGAAGAAGTTAAGACTTCTGGTCAACCTATACATCCGCATCAATCTGACTACAACTTGGAACATCTCATATAATACAGTTTTAGTGTCTTAAAAGAATTACAATGAAGGGTTAGGTAACAAACTGAAAGAATGAAGGATAAGTGAAAATACTGAGATGAAATGATTTTTAATTTGGTTTAATTTGTGGTAGTGATGACTGTTACTCCTGCAAAACAAAATTTTTACTGACACCATCAGGATTTAAATGACTTTTTTTTTCATTCCCTCATTGCTGCTAAGAGATACTCGTCAGACACATGGTTGGCACTGAGTTTTATCTTGTAACACTTCGGGCAGGGCTCCTTGGAGATCTTTCTTGGGATTGAAGATCTTTGGCTGTAAGTCTTTGGCAGCACCTTTGTGCCTGCTCGTGCTTGGCTGAGAGACTGTTGGTGGATGCAGTTTACTTCCTCAGCACTTCCAAAGCCCATGGACCAGAGTGAGGTGCAGCTTTCTAATTTTAAACACATCTGAACTGGAGAATTCTTTGTTTCCAGGATCTTGGTCAAGATTTGAAGTAGATGTGACTTTAATTCCACACACAAGTGACCATGTATCCTGCACTACTGAAGCAGCTTTGGCTGCCCAGCCCTGAAGGGAGGGTTTTGTCAAATAACTTGTAAATAATCCTCAGCACTTGGGGTCTTTATTGTCCCTTTCTCTTGGCCGTGTTTTTATTTCCTAAATGAAATGAGGATGCCATCAGTGCTTTCTTTTGGTTTCTCACTTGCTGTCTCTTCTCTCACACACACCTGGCTGTAGAATCCCAGGATGGTTTGGGTTGGAAGGGACCTTAAAGCCCATCCAGTCCCACTCCCTGCCGTGTGCAGGGACATTTCCCACTGTCCCAGGCTGCTCTAAGATCTGTCCAACCTGGCCTGGGACACTTCCAGAGGGATGGGGCAGCCACAGCAGGTTGGCAGTGGATGATGGGTCATTCCCCGGTGAGCAGAGTGGGACAGGCTGGTGGCAAGGGGCTGCTCAGGCTGATACTCTGTAGGTTTTATCTTTGCCAATTTTAATAGAGATCTTTATCTCTTGTTTTACTCTGTTGAAATGGCTTACTGAAATTTGCTTCCTGTTTTTCTAACAATTGAAAGGACCTGAGAAAATTTTCCTTTAGATGACAAACTCTTGGAAAGCTGACCACTTCTAAAGGTATGACCTTCTTCCCTAGTTACAATAAAATTTATTAAAAGAATAATTTTTTTAAAATTAAAAAATATATGAATTTGGATTTTCATAAACACAGAAAGTGTAGGCCTTTCATTCTCATTTGTGGCAGCAAAAATGTTTTATGCCCTTGTTTCTGTCTTCACCTTTGCTGGTAGCAGCTACTGGTATTGTGAGTTAAAAAGAGGAAGATTTGGAAGGCATCGAATTGTTGTGCTGGGTTATGTGAGTTGCCCCATGTGGTGACTGCAGTGTCATTGGGATGGGTACCAGCTTAGTGGGAGGACTCTGTTAAATGGGTTTTGGAGCTGGGATGTGGCCCAGGATTTGCTTGGGCTGTTGTTTGTGTTCTTCTGGCTGAAGAAATGGATTATTAGCGCTGCCTCCCCTCACCCTCCTGTGATGAGGGCTCAGTGAGGCTGGAGGTGAAGGCAGTGCTGTGATGTCTGATGTTTTCCATGATTATCATCATGCCCCCTTGCAGTGGAATTAGACCCCTCATAAACTGCTGCCTCTCTTATTTCTATTAAAATAAACAGCTCTAGTTTGGAATTGGGGTGGTGTCTGTGTGTGAGGACATCATGGACAGACACCTCTGTGTTGTCGCCTCACTGAGTTTGTGTTTTGTGGCTGTCAGACATTGCTTTTGGAGGTCTGTTTTATATGAATTCAGTCTCACCCTCACAAACATCTTCATCTGCTTTAGACTTGCACAGATCTTACTGGAGCAAGAGAATAAGGTGGAGCAAGGTCTGAGAGCTGCATTCTTTTGGTGTGTAAATGCCTGAGCCTCATGAAAATGCATTTTCTGGAGCTTACTCCTGCTCTGTCACATTTCACTGAAATCTTCTAATTCTGCCTATAGGAATGCCATTCATTGTTTAATGAACAGGCACAGTTATCTACGCTTATGTGTTAAACTCAGGATTTGTACAGCAATATCAGTAGATTTTTTCTAGTCTTTTGCAGCTTTCTAAATGCAGTATTATGTTTTGTCAACTGTTTCAATATTATTTTAACTTGACAGCTTCCTTTGGAAGCTCTTCTGATTCCCAGGGTGCTGGTTGTAGTTTTCATAGGCCTTCTGTCTATTCAATTGGTAACTGTGTTCTTCATTTTGTATTTTTATTTTTTAAAAAGTATTTAATTCTTGAGCTGTTCAATAAATTTTTGTGGTGCTACTGCATCCTATATAAACCGCCATGGATAGTAACTCCCTCAGTGTACTAATATTGATGGGATGTATTAAATCACTTTGAAAATTCAATTTGTTTAACCACTCACAATTGGCGTTTAAAGCATTGTACATTTATTTAAATATCTATGTCTAGGGCATTTTTATAATACATTTGATTTTCAAATTGTAAGTAGTGTATGGGGTAGTCATATTAACACAAATGTTGGGGCTTTTCATATTTTTTCCCTACTTACTGGCTCCTGTACTTGTCCTGTAGGCTTGGCAAAAATCAATTTCCACATCAGCATAAGAATTATTTATATATTTTGAATTATTATATAATTTCAGGCTTTTTCATGCTGTTTAATCTATTTTGATGTGTAGCCTGTGTACAGTTCTAGTTGGTTTGGATTTGTTTTCTTTGGCACTTCACATAAAAACCTGTTTATGGGCAAGAAGAGTGAGAGAGGTAGTTTCACAAGGAATGACTTAAAAAAGAAAAATCCGAAAGTTAGTTTAAAAATTTCCAGTGTCCAAATGAGTGCTCTGGCTCCCTGAAAGACATACAAGAACATTCCCCAAATTTCAGGGAATTTGCTGTATTAAGCTGTAAGTGAATGTGTTGCTTATATGTGTGCAAGTAATTTTAAAGTAGCAAATCTGTAAGAGCACACAAGGAAAACTGTGGCAGTATCCCAACAGGAGTACTGGGGTGTGAACTGCAGTGAGTGATTTCCAGAGAACTTCTGCCTTGCTCATTTCCCCTCTTTTTTAAGGAAAACGTGATTACAGTGTTTAGTTTTTCAGTTGAGGGATCCAGGTCTAATGTTCAGATATGTGTATCTGAGTATTCAGGATAATTTGAATTTGTGGCAGCTGTGCTTTGTACTTTTTGTACTATTTATTTTGTCTTGAAATAATGGGGAAGGGGTTGCCTGGGGTGCTCTGCACTGGCTGCAGAGTTGGCTGTATACCTCATCTAGGTACTTCACCTCTCCTAATACACCTAAACATGCCAGGAAAAAACAAAATGAGGGGTTGTGTCCTTGTATAAAATCTGTAAAACTTCAAACCTCAGCAGTGTGAGGAAGATGTGGCAGTTTTGAAACACTTGTGCAGAAGTGTGAACGAGGTTTCACCACTGAGCTCTGAGAGTATTTTACTAAGATCTGATTTCATCCTGAGCTGTTGTTGGCAGGGAAATATTGGGATGATCCTTCCTGTGTTGCACTCTCATTTAATGAAAAGATCCCGCTGGGAATATTGCATCCAGCTCCAGAGTCCTCAGCAGAAGAAACGTGGACCTGTTCAAGTAAGTCCAGAGGAGACTGTGGAGATGCTCCAAGGGCTGGAGCTTCTCTGCTCTGGGCTGGGAGAGAAGAAAAGGCTCCAGGAAAGACCTTCCAGTGTAAAGGGGGATTATAAAAAAGAGGGAGAGACTTTTTACACAGTACTGTGGGGAATGGTTTTAAAATAAAAGAGGAGAGATTTGGATGGGATGTTGGAAGAAGTTCTTCCCTGTCCTCAGGCTGTCCAGAGAAGCTGTGGCTGCCCCTGGATCCCTGGAAAGTGTCCAAGGCCAGGTTGGACAGGGCTTGGAGCAGCCTGGGACAGTGGAAGGTGTCCCTGCCAATGGTGGGGATGGAATGAGCTGAGCTTTATGGTCCCTTCCACAAACAGCTGTCCCAGCTATCAGCAGTGAACTTCCTGGTGCAGAAGTGGGATGCTGCAGGGAACCCAAGTCCTATAGAAGTTTCCATGTTTGAAGAAGTCAGTCTGTTGTGACACAAATGGAATATAACTCTCTCAGGAGAAATGGTCTCTAGTTTCTGTGTGGTGCTGCTGAATACACTGGAAATGAGCTGTGTCCACCAGAGCCATCTCTGGAGTGGGTTTGTTTTTGCCATACTCAAGTGCTTTTGGTATTTTTCAGCTCCTGCATTTGATTTCTTGAAGCCTTTGCTCTCTCTCTGCTGGATTTGTGTCCAGTGTGGCTATGAGAAAGGAAGCACCTTGAGCTTGTGTTGTGCAGGGGTTTCAGCAAACTGCTGAACCTTTCCCAGGGGCTGTGGCTTTGTGGTCAGCAGCTGTACTGGTGTTCCTTGGGATTTCCCCCTATGGCATTTTGTGGCAGGTTGGCACTCCTGTTAGAAGAATCAAGGTTTGGCCCCAGGACTGCTCTGCTGAGCTGAAGTTCCCAGTATCCTCTGGTTACTGTGGTTGGAGCAGCCTTGGGCAGCCACTAGAGAGAAACAAAGAGCTCTATTCTGAGTGCCTGTGAAAAAGGGAGCTCTTCTGGAGGGAGATGTTTCCCCTTTGTCTTCTCCCTTGTTACTCCTTTTTCTCTTAGCTGATATTTGACAGTTCTTCCAGTGTGATGGGGGAGTACCAGCTCCCTTAACCTTGGATTCTTTCTGGTTTTGCCACCCTCACAAACACTTCATGTTACCTCTTCTTTTTCCACTTACCTCTAATCTGGATGGGGAAGCCATGGCCTTGTCTTACCATTGTCCAATAATATTTCTGGAGGTTAAAAAAAAAAGCTTAAAAAGCACTTTCATTCTGTGTTGGCGTTACTGGTGACCCTTCTGCACTTTGCCAGCAGCCTGAGGTTTTTAGAGCTCTGTTGCATGGTGAATCTCCAGGTTAAAGAGCTGGGAATGCTCTTATTAACACAGAAATGCACCAAACTGTACAGGTGCCTCATGTAGGGCAGCCTTTAGTCAAATAACTTTTGCTCTGGAATGTGTGGTCCCTCCCTGCCTGTAAATGTCAGCTTTAATTAAGAGAGAATCTCAACAATGAGATGCAAACTTTATTTTTTTTTTTTAATTTTCCTGTAAACTTTCCATACTTGCCCTTTTCCCTATTCTCCTTTGATCTTTAGAAAACCTCAGCTATAAAAATAAAGGCTGAGAAGTGTCTGCTAGGTGGTGAAATATGAGTAAGCACAAACACCCCGACTCGACTCACAGATTTGCATGCGCCGCCGGCTGCCTTGTCTGCCTTTAGTTGACTCAGGATTTTCAGTAGGCAGAAGAAGGATAATTTCCTTGTTCATTGCTGAACAGGCTGGTTCAAACACCTTGGAGCACATGTTATCATTATGCATCTTTGCACAATGGTTCCTTGAAGGAAAACTCTGGCTGCGGGCTGGATAAAACAGAGCTGTGGCCTGAATTTGGTGGGTAGGAGGCAACTCCCCAGCCCTGGGGCACAGGCTGGGAATGGATCCCTTGGATCCCTCTGGTTTCATTCCTCCTCCACCACACTCCTCAGATCTCTGTATTCCTGCAAGGGCTGCCTCAGAGAAAGGTGGGGATGGGTGTTTGTGTCCATCAGCACATCTCTCTGCCTTGTTGCTGTGTGCTGCTCCCATCAGCTGCCTTCCAAAGTTGAGTTTTCCTGCCAAATTTAGGGGAAATGGGAATTCAGGGAAATCACTTCTGAGGCCCATCTGGTGCTGTCACCTGTGGTGTTTGAGGTCTTTCAGAGGCAATAAAGCAGAGAAGAAGTTCCTGGTTCCTTGGTGGTGAAATGCCACCACAGTTCAGTGGAGCCACATTTGTTTCGTGAAGCAGAAGTGATGACTCGGGTGGGTGTTGAGTGCTCTGCAGGGTTCAGGGGACAAAGTGAAGATGAATCACAGCTTACAGGTGGCCCCAGTATTCAGTGAGCCAAATATTGTTAATTTGCTTAAATTTGCTATTACTAATAGCTAATAACTTACTGGTTTTTATCAGGACTCTTGTGTATCTCGGCCAACTCAGATTTTCCCTGTTTATTTTTTTCAGTCATGATTGTCCTCAAAAGACTGAGATCCCTTTTTGATTTCAAAAATGACATTTTTGCAGCCCGGTTGCTCATTTTTGGTGCAAGACTTGGCCCATCTGCTCAGTGCCTTACAGAGTCAATAATTGCTTCAGGTTGTAATGGACTTTGGCAATGAGTTTGAAGAATATTTTCCTTTAGGAAACCTTAGAAACCCTTTCAAATACCCCTCAATACACATTTGTCTCGTGTAACTCAGTTCATGGTAAGCACATTTATTACAGCTTTGGCTATTCCTTCTTCTGTTCTAAAGATAATTTCCTCTCTGCTTTTTTTTATTCCTTCCACTCAGCTGTGATTTTTATCTTCTTTTTTTCCCCTAAATCTCTTTATCATTTGGAAATTAACAGTTGTTTGTGCTGTGTTTTCCTTCTGTTTGTGTGACTCAGCAAAAATCATAAGGAGATTAATGGGTTGGAAAAAGATAAATTGGAAAGAATTTAGCTGGGTATGTTCTGTGTGTCATCCACTTGGATTTTGCCAAGTCAGGCTGAGGTTCTCCTACACCCTTGTTAGGAGTGGGAATATTATGTGTTTCCTCTGCCCCCTCTAGCAGTAAAGGGAAGAGGCAAGGGGAGACCTGACCTGTTTATAAACTTCATGGTAGTTAGTTTGGTTACTGTGTCCCTTTGTAAATCTTAATGACAGATTGGTTTGGCTCAGATATTTTTTATTTCTGGGCTTTTTTTCACCTGTTCTCTTAGCTGCATCATTTGAAGAGTGAGTGTCTTGCCTGTTTGTGGTTGTAAATCTGAGCTTGGTCGGAGTATTTTAGGTCAGCCTAGGTTCCTCTACGCTCCCTATAAAGAAAACTAAATAAAAATAACTTGGTTTTCATGGGTGTGTGGTTTGGCATTGACCAAATCCTTTTTTCTGAGACCCCCTAAAGCTGGAAGGAGAGGTTCCAGCACATCCCATGGAAGTTGGTACCTGCTTTTCCAGGGCTGGCTCTGAGCATCCACGGCTGTTTCCAATAACTGTAAGTGGAACAGATGATCCCTCTGCCTCTTCCTGGCCACTCTCACAGTTACTCTTCTCCGTGCTTTTGCACGAGTCCTCTCTTGGCAGGCAGAAGATCTAGGACTATGTTTGCCAAGTCTGCAAGAAAGCAATTCTTTGTCTGCCTCTGCTGGGTTTTTTTTTTTGCACGGTTTTCTCAGTTGAAATGATGAGATAAGTATTTTCAGTCTCTGAAGGTAGTCTCATTCTGTTCCAAAAAACTCCTTTTTGGAGCTGATTAAATAAATCTCGTGGATCCAAATGCTTCAAGTTGGAAAGCTAGACATCCCAAAAGACTTGTTTTGTTTTTCATGGAGAAGACAGTCTGAGATGTGCTGGTTTTGTGAATTTTTCTGCAGCAGTGAAATAATTTCAAGCTGCTGAGCTGCTGAACTAAGAGGCTGTTAGTGATGGGGCAGGAAGCTGTGGCTAGGTAGCACCATCTGAATAAAAACTTGTCAGAAAGCTGCTTTCTGCTAATCCCTGGGAGGAAGTGAGCTATAATCAGCACTAAGTGAGCTAATCACAGGAAATCTATTGCTCAACAGGAGCCTTTGAAAAAAAAAAAGGAGGGGGGCAGGGAGAAAAGAAGAATACCCATGGAGATTTTTCATTCTGCTTTTGGACACCAAAATCTGTTTGATCTAAGAAAATTGAATATCTGATGAAGTAAGCAGCCCTCCAATCTCCACTTTTAAACTGCACCTCTTTTCCAGAATGAGACTTGATGAAGAGAGTCTCCTCTCTTCCAGTGTGGTGATTTTCAGGTATTAGGAGGTGGTGGTGTGGGGAGGCTGTGTTTAAGCAAACTACCAAAACCACTAGAGGCCTGGGGGGGATGGGAATGAGTCTCTAGGCATTTTCAGCAAGGATTTTTATACTATAAAGCCAGAGTGGGACATGACTACCTTAAATCTGCCTTGTCACGCCAGTCTTCCCTTGGAGCATCACACACCAGCTCTTGCAGTGTTCTGTGCTCTGTGCTCCTTTTCACGTGACACCTTCTGCCCTGGAGATTTCTTTCCTGGACACCTCCTTTGCTCTTTTCCTCTGCTCATGGCTGTCTCTGATGCAGTGACAAGTGTGGCCAGTGGCCCCATGAGGCCCCCAGGGAAGTGGTGAAGGCTCTGCGTGGAGATGCTGCAGTGGAACCCTGGTGTCCTCTGCAGGGACTGCACCCACCAGCAGCCCTTCCTTCATTTTTGGCCTGTTCTCTTTTCTTCAGTTCCTTCTCTCAGGCCACAGGCAATTTTGCTGTGTTGCCTTCAAGCTGTGTGCATGGCCCAAGTGTTTCAGGTGTTGTCCCAAAAGTATCCTGCAGCTGTAATGGCACATTAAAAGCAAAGTGGTTGTTTCTTAATGCCTTACTAGCCTCAAATTTGTTTCTCTTCCTTTTTGGTCAGTCATGCCAAATAGACTTAAATGTGATGTTTGTGCTGCTCCTTCTGTGTTGTGCTGCTGATAGTAAATGACCTGAGTAATATTTACCTGCACTGAAGAGCTGAGTTCAGTTTGCAGCTCTCTGAGGCTCCTGTGGCAGATTTATTTGATGTATTTCACTGATTCAGCTCTGGTTCCTCAAGAGATCAGTGGCAGTGTAAAGCACAGTATTGTGTGCCAGCAGCAGGAATTTAGGGACATGTTATCAAGCAGCTCTAATCTGGATGTGTTTTGTTTTGGTTTCTTTTTCCAAGCAGTAGCCTGATGTAGTTTTGCATTGCATCCCAGGCAGTGAAATACAGGTGCAGCCTAGACTGCTCAAATACATTATTTTGAACATTTTAAGAAGACAAATTTGGGTCACTGTGATGTGAGAACTTTCTACACCAGCTGTTTGGTTTGGCACACAGTGCCATCTTCCTCCTGTGCTCAGGGCTTTGTAAGGCTCATGTGTGTGCACTGTAATCTGGATTTAAAACTAAATCTGCTCAAATACAAGTGCTCCAGGGAAAATGTGAGTGTGCACTAATAGCAGATAGCAGAATGATTGATTTCTATTTTGTTTTATTTCCTTTCATCCTTTTATTCAATTTTCCTTTTATTTCCTTTCCTTGTCTGCAAGCCAAGTTGGAGAAGAAAAATGTTTGTTTTTTCCCAAAGTCAGGGGGACTGAAGAGCAGCACAGAGCTTCAGCTGGGATGGGAGTGCGTGTCAGGCTCCATCCCCATCACGAGGGAGCTGGGCTGGCACCAGAGCTGTGCTTAGGAAGTCCTTCAGGAAGCAGCCAGCTTTATGCTCACACAAGGGGAACTGGGGGGAACAAACAACAAAAAAGGGCAAGTCAAAGCCAAAGCATTCAGACTGACGTGCTGCAGCAGTGTGTGTTTGTCAGCTTGGTGAAAAGCACTGCCCAAACCTCACTTCAGCTTTTACTCACTGGCAGGGTTGCGTTTCTCTGGGTGTTTTCCCACCAGGGACAGGAATGGCTGTCTCTCTCCTGTGACCTGGCCATGACCGTGGGTTTTGGGGCCCTTTCCATCCCCAAAAGAGGAAAGACAGTGAGCAGCAGGATGTAGATTGTAAAAATGAAACTTGGAGCATGTGAACGTGGTGGGCAGGTCCCTGCAGGGACTGGGAGGGACCAGAGGTGGGTTCAACCACACAGGGAGCTCCCTGTGTGTGTCTTGCCTCAGCCTCTCTGGGCAAAGGTGGGAAGGTTAATGGTGCTGAGTTAACTGATTGATTCAGTGATCTGAGAAGCCATTTCCAAGCTAAATTATTTGGTGGGAGAGAGGAGTTGCGGTTGTGAGGAACCTGGTTCCAGGTCTCCAAGCATTGGTGGTGAGGGATTTAGGACACCCAGACCCTGCTGGTTGTTCGCTGCTGCCTCTGCAGAAGAGCACATTTGTTCTTTGGCTGTGTAGGATGGAGAGAGCCCTTAATTTTCACTGCCCCAGTGCAGGGCAGGAAACTTTGTCAAAAGGAGGGAGGAGTGTCGTGTACTGGGGATGAGGACTGAGAATCAGAGCCCTGTGGTCAGCAGCACTGGCACCTGTGACTGTGTTTTGTGGGTTAAGCAGCAGAACTGTGGGGAGAGAAGCTTTTAGCTTTTTTTTGTCTGTCTTTTTGGGCTGCAGTTGTGTCCTCTGGTGGGACTGAACCTGTGTGAAGGCTGTAGCTAAGTGTTATTTGCAGCTTCTCAGCTCGTCTCTGTGGTTCAATCCATTGCTTTCTAGTTCTTGTACTAAATGTAGTGTGAGTAGTGATTGTTGGGAGCTGCTGATGTGCTTGAATACATTATTATTACTGGCATTTCCTTCACTGGCAAAGATGAAAGTGAATCCCTCTTCCATGTATTACCTTTAGCATATTTTGTAGGGCTGCTCAAATTCGGGTTAACTATTTGGGTAAATGTCTTTCAGCCAAGCTAAAAACCCCATCATTACTTATGTTGTCTGATTGTGTCAGAGAAATACGAGCCTGACATCCCCTTTGCTGGGTTACAGATTCCTGGCAGCCACTGGGAAAAAATTCCCCATGTCTTTGCAATTCCCTGCAAATCAGCAGGGCAGGCAGTGGGCGATGGTGCAGGAGTGATTCTGTCTGGCTGCTGTGATCTGAACAGGCTCCTTCTCCTCTTTGGAGCCTGAGAGAGCAGAAACAGAGTTTTGGGGGGTATTTACACTCTTCTTTTAATTTTTTTCCCCTTTTTTCAATCCCTGCTCCAGTCATTGCCCATAATGCCAAACCTCGGTAGCCGTTTCCAAAAACTTCCTGACACTGTGGAAACTTCCCTTGCGTGATGAAGGCAGGATAAGGATAAAGGAGGGGGGAACTGCTCTCTCCTTCAGCTGAGTGCAGGAGAAGGAGGGCTATTTGAATTTGAACCTGGACAAAATGATTGATTTTTCACTTCCCATGATGACTGAAGAATCAGAACTGTGCTTCGTGATGTTCTTGGCCTGAGTGGATCTGTTGTCATTTATTTAAATGATGAATTGAAAGCTTTGAAATGGGCCTTTGTGCAAATTAGGTTTGAATTCAGCACTTTATTTTATTAATGATCTTTGAAATGGCCACTCAGAAATTCTACCATGTCTTGTGAAATAAATCACAGTTTAAATTTTTCCTTGAAGCTGAGGTTTTCCTAGACCACAGATTTAGCGAGCTGGAAGGGTTTTGGTGCTGGAGCCAGTCCTTAGGTGGGAAGCTGATGCCTGGGCTCTTTCTGTCACTGCAGTTTGCTCCACCAGCCCCACAGGTTGTTTTCCTGCTGTGGAGCTCCTGGGCTGTACTTTGAGTGAGGTCAGGGAGCTTTGTGAGCACTTGCAGCAGTCAGCAGCTGATCAGAGCTGCAGCTCTCAGGGTTCTGCTCAGATGCTTTACACCAGTTCCTTGGAGCACTGATTTTCTCCTGAAATGGATTTGGATTTCCATAGCCTTCCTTCCAACTTGTTATTTTACAATCTCTCCTCTTGAACACACTAAGGAATAATTTGTTTTGGATCAAGACTGAGAATGTGATGAGCTGCTTGTCACTGAAAAGGAAGGATTTTTACTGGAGTGAAAATTTTATTTTAAAATTACATCAGCAGAAGTGCAGTTGGTTGGTTTTTTTGGTGTGTTGCTCTTTTGTTTTTTTAAATTGGTAGCCTGAATACCACATGACAGTGTTGTTAATTTAGTGACTGGCCTCTCTAAGGGAGCATGTGGGGAATTGCTGTGGGTTTGGAGTCCCAAGTCTGTTCTTGTTCAGTTTCAGATGCAGGTGAGTTATTTATCCTTACATCCTGCTCTTGCTCTTATCAGACACCTCAGAAAAACTGCACAGATGGAGGAGCTAATAGGGTTTGCTTTAGAAAAATACAAAAGGCCACTCATGATGTTATTTTCTTTGCCCAGTATACCATTTAGGCATACAAGTTATGTGATGCACTTATTTACCTGCTATGGTTTATTTGGCTGTCTAATTTCATTTGTTGCAAAGAAGACATTTTTTGTTTTGCCTGTCCCCATTTGGATACCTAATGACCCTATACCCACCTCTTTTCTGAGGTTTGATTAACAGGAGGGACATAGATTATGGTTCCCTGTATTACCATCACTCCAGACTCGACTTCAATATATATCTGTATATATAAATATACATGTATAGGAATATACACATATATATGAATATATCAATTTGATTTGGTGGATCTATTATATGTTAATAAAGCAAATACTTTATTTGATTTATACATCTCAAATGGGTGGCATGTCCTTGCTGCAATGTCTTGTAAGGGAAGCATTTGCAATTAAAATCCCTGTGAGCAGGATGCTCAGGCCTGCTGTTGGATTGCAGGATACTTAATTTTTGTACCCCATATTATGGTGGGAAAAAGACAGTCTTGCAGATAACTTGTAACACCTGAAATTGCAATCAGTAAGTGGATTTGGAAGGGTTGGTGTTACTGTTAGGTTGGATGTGACATATACACATGATCGGGGTTTAAGAAGAAAAAAGTTTTTTATTCTGCGTGTTCTTTAGCTTATATACTCTTAACAAAGCATGATCTTAAGTCATTAACTACATCACAATAGCTTATTATATTCATTGGTGTAAAGTAATTTGCATCAATATAATTGGCAAAAGTTTGACAGAAATTTAATAAGGCACCTATACACATCTACTTAGGCATGTAGTCTAGCTTACAAAATTTTTCATGTATTTTTTCTAATCTGTTTCCATGCTGACGGCCTTGTCTTCTTCTTTGCTATGGATACACTTGAAAATCATTAATTGTTATTTCTTCTATTAACTCAGCCTTGCTTGCAGGCCAGCTGTCAAGCCCCTCCATAGTTGGGAATCAGTGCCTGGTTCACAGCTGCATCCCTGCAGCCACGTTCAGGTGGCAGGTCTGTTTATAATTCCATCAGCAGAGAAGGCTCCAAGGTTGGGCTGTGCAGGTGGCTGCTGCACAGCTTGGAGTGCTCTTCCTCCTGCCCTCCAAGTCATGGAGCAGCCAGTACGTGTCCAGTTTCTGCTGCTCTGCCAGAACATTGTGCTGCTTGTGCCTCTGATGATATATTGCAGAAATTACATTCTTTCATGGTCATTTATGGGGATAATTAATATTAATCTCTTTGAGCTTCACAACATAAACCAGAGTGCTGCTCCAGTCCAGGCTGCTGGCCTGACTTGTGTCTCTCTGTTGGGATTTGGCAGCATTCAGCCACCCTGTGAAATGCCAGGGAATGACAGCCCACGTTGTTTTAGTTGTGCTGCTGGGCAGGATGCAGGTGTTGTGCTGTTTGGAGCACAGTAATTGACAGGGGATGGCACTGCCTTGCTGTGGCTCTCGTGAATGGCACTGATCATGTGAGTCATGCCTTGAGATGTGATGGGAAGCTGGTGGGCACCAGGAGCCCGTTCATTTCCCAATGAAATTCCCATTTCCCTCTCCAACTGTTGTGAGAGGAGAAGGAAGTCAACACAAAGATGTGTTGGCTCCTGTCCCAAAGAGGTAGCTTGTCATTTGAGTGAACAGAGGAATTGAGGGTACATTTGTTACTGTTTGTTACTTGTCATTGAGAAGTATTTTCTGTACATCTTTCTTTGTGCTCTTTACTCTGTAGCAGAGAGGCTGCCTGTTTCCTGGTGATCAGAAAAAAAATCCCTGAAATACTACAAGGAGGGAGGAAACGCTACCAGAGATCTTTCTGAATGGGGAATGTGTCACGTAGATGTTTTATTGTGCTGCGGTTGCAGCTCTAGCAGCTGTTTGTCCGTGTTTTCACTCATGTTTTTGTTGAGGATTCAGAGGATTGTGGTGATACTATGTGTTATTTTCTGCAAGTGGAGAAAGTTTGGCACCAAGTGGGGAAGCAAAGCCACCCTCATTCAGAAGTGGGTCCTGTGGATCTCAGTGCTGAGCTCTTTAATGTAGGCTGTGTGATTTGGGTAGAGGTGTTTTGAGTGCCACTTAATGTGGATAGTGTGCTGGATTATGGCTTACAAACATAATCTGTTCCTTTGTCTGATAAATGACGAGGACGGAAGGCTTTCAGAGCTGTTTGGTACTAGAGCATGAAGCTTTTTGGACTAGAGCTACCCCCAAAGGATGTTGTACTTAGGCCCTTTGTGTGAACAGAGAACCAGATCTGGAATTGTTCATTTGGTCTGGATTACTTTTATCACTGGAAATGTTTGTGGCTCCATCCCACAAACGCTGCTGCTGGCACAAATGAATGGGTGGCCCAGAAGTGGGAATGAGGAAGGGATTTGCTTCCTTTGGTGGAGGCGGCAGTGTCTGCGTTCCTCAGAGTTGAATTCACGCCTCCTTCCCCTCTGCCAGCAGAAGGAATGGTGCATTCATGTACTCCATGCTCTTTTCCTGTGTTCAAATCACTTTTTTTTTCTCTTCCAGGGCTTCCCCTAGCTATTGAGAACCATGTCTGACAACGGAGAACTGGAAGACAAGCCCCCTGCCCCTCCTGTCCGCATGAGCAGCGCTATCTTCAGTGCAGGGGGCAAAGACCAGTTACCAACCAACAACAGCTTTAAACCCCTGCCCTCTGTCCCAGAAGAGAGGAAACCCAGGCATAAAATCATCTCCATATTCTATAATGAAAAAGGTGAGATGCCTCCTTTTTCCACTCCTGTTTTTATTCTTTACTCTCCTTGTAAGTTTTGGTGGTGCTTTAGATGTCAGAGTCCAGCCTGTCCAAGTGTAGGGGATTGGAAAACCAGCTCCTGTTTGTAATGCGTTTCCAAACAGCCCTAATCAATGTTTGGCATTCCTGGGGATCATGTTACTTAGATGCAGATTTCTGGTTCAAACTGATCACCCAGCTGGTTTGGAAGTTAATTCATGTTGGTGGTCATTTATGTGGCACCTTGAGGAGGAAACAAAGTCAGTAAAGAAATAGTGGTGAAGGTGCAGTTGCATGAAAGAAAACTCAGAGAAATTACATATTTTTGTCCGTGGAACTGCACTGTTAGGATTGATTACTAGTGGAGATAAACCTGGTTTGCTGTAAAAAAGATTATTTCTGAGAAAAAAAGTTGCTATAATGAATACTAGACTGTACTTGTGTGTTGTTTGTCCTCTTTTCTGTATGGGAAGTGCATGAACAGCAGTGGAGGTCTTGCTCCTGGCTCTCCAGAACGTGTGTCCATGTACAACAAAACAGATAAAAACACCTCCTACCACCTGAGATGGTAAAACTGCACAGGGACTTAAGCCTGACCTGAAATCTGCTAAGCATTTTATTAATCTACTGGTTAACATGACTTTTAATATGCACCTTGGAGAAGACCCTGCTGCTCTTGATGCCTTATGTGCTCTTGGCTCCCTGTGCCTCTCTGCTGGTGTGCTGGGCAGGACTGCTTCAGTCATGCTGACACAGGTTTGGTTGTTTGAAGAGATTCTGCTCCTCTGGTTGATTATTCTCTTGGCTGAGTGTTTTCCCCAGGGCTGGTTTTCACTCTCTCTCAGCTGTGTGAGCAGCTCTGCAGCCTGCCTCTCCCTGGAGATCAAACCCAGAGAGACAGGTTTCCCTCTGCTCCCAAGACCTGGTTTATTGCTCTCAGCAGTAGAAGGTGTGCTTCCTTTTTTGGAGGATGGAAGGATTTGGCCAGCGTAGCTTCTGGAGGCAGAATAGTTATTTCACAAGGTCATTTATTGTGAAATAGCCTGTCTGTGGCTGGGCTACAGCAGTAGCAGTGGTGGTCTTTCTACTGACATGGGTAAGCCCCAAAGAAAAATGTCTGTAAGGAGAACGTGAGAAGCTACCACAGGTTGGTGGCTGCATCCCAAGAGAGACTCCAGTCCTTGGGGTGCTGAATTTGGGTGCTGAAGGTGGCAGGTCTGGGTGCTGTCAGGTCAGTGCAGTGCTCTGTGTCTGGAGCAGGTTCTGCCTCAGCCCTTCAGTCCTGCAGAAATGGGTGTTTGACCATGTTCTTGTTGGTCCCACAAGGAAATACTGCAAGGAAATCTCATGGAAGGATCAAATCTGTCCATCTTCAGGCAAGATTAAGAGTTTAGGAGCTGAGATGGCACTTGTCTTTATGCTTTTGCATTGGTGGCTCCTCAGAGCATTTGGGCCTTTTTACAGACAGGGATGAAGTAGAACATAAATCCCACATTAAGGGAGGTTTTTCTTGCTCTGAATTAGTAACAAATGAATTATGAATGCAAGTGAGAGCTTTGTGACATTCCATGACACCTTTTCTCCCCATGGACATTTTCTCTTTTCATTTTGATGGTGGTTTGTTCATTGCTGGAATGGGGAAGTGATTGAAGAATTATCTAAAGTTGTATTGACTCATCCCAAGTTGCTTTGGAGTCCTTTGACCATTGTTCAGACCACTCTAGATATTGACAAGTACCAAGTTTAGGCAAATTAATCTGCATATTTATTTAGCATCGACCTACTGATAGTTTGTGTTGTGAACTGAAAGTAGGAGAAAGGATTTCTGCTGAGAAAACTACATTTTAGAGGAAATGAGTGTCAGTTTGTATTTTCTAGATGTTAAAAAGTAGTTCAGCTAATGTCCTCCTGAAAGAAAAGCAGGCTTTCCTGCATGGCAGGATATTAGGAAAAATGGAAATTGAATTACCCAAATTAGAGAAACTATCTGGAAGTTGTATTTTTTTAATTTGGAAGAAACTTGTCTATTGCATGACCTGCAGCAAGGCTAATATAAATATCCAAAGAAGGGATTTTTGACCCTCAAGTCTGCAAAACTGCCTGTTGAATGTAAGCAGAACAGAAGTGGGCACAGTGTCTCTGGCACTCACACAATGGTCAGATGTTAGTTGTTTTGTTCATTAGCATGGCTGGGACGCACCCTCCCCAGAAATGCCCATTTAAATCCTTCTTTTCTTTAAATTCAGCTGCTGAGAAGCTTTACAGAAATATTAACTTCATGCTCAGATTTAAAAAATACATTGGGACTGGATGCAAAATAATCTATCAACCTGGGGTAGAAATTTTGTCATGGGAAAAATGTCTCCAGGCAGTGTGTAAGTTTAACAAATCCCTACAGAAGTGTTCAGTTTTCCTTTTCAGAAAATGAAAAAATCCTTGCCATTATGCAGGAATGTTGTTTGGCTTTGTGTGCACATCTCTGTCCATATGATTTTGCAAGGTCCCTCCTGGCCAGCGTCATCTGCTCCTGGATCCTCTCTTGGGAGGTTCTTGTGCTTTGGGGGACTTGCAGATGAAGAGATTTAGCAATTACACAGTTTCTGTCCCAAGTCTGAGCTAGTTCTGTGCTGAAATAATCCTAAGGGTTTGAAGGGATTATTTAATCACCAGTCATGGAAGTTTTCCCCCTGGTTCCATTGTTTAGGATAAATGAAGTGATAGTCATCTTCTTACTAGAGCACTTTATTGCCATGAATTTTCTTGGCCTGACTTCTGAAGTGAAAGGAACCTCTGTGATGTTTTGGAAAGCTTTAGAATAGTCCCCTAAAACCAGAAATGTTTGTCTTTGAGCAGAAAGCATTGAAGGAGGTGCTGAGGGCATCACCCAGATCCTGCACATCACGTGTTTGGGGGCACATTTCAGTGTGGTTTCAGCTGGAGCTCAGTAGCTCCAGGTGCACATCTGGAATCGGCTGCCTGCTGCCTCCAGCTGTTGGGAAACAGCTGTGTTTCTTGAATTGTGTGTGGAATTTGGTTGGTGGGAAGCAAGGGCAGCCTGAGGATGGCTTTGCCCTGGGAAGTGCCGAGGCTGACGCTTTGCTGAGTGCCTGTGGCTTCACTTGGGGAAGAGTCCAGTTGTATTTGAGGCACCTTTTTAATCAGAGCCTTTCTCCAGCTCACCAAATCCTTCCAAAGGACCTGTGTGTCTCTGCTAAGGGCCAAATTCTGGGTGCCATGACCAATAACAAAATGGTCAAACACCCATTTCTGCAGGACTGAAGGGGTAAGGCAGAACTTCCTCCATACACAGGGAACTGCACAGCACCCAGACCTGCCACATTCAGCACCCCAAGGGCTGCAGTCTCTTTTGGGGTGCAGCCACCAACCTGTGGTAGCTTCTCATGTTCTCCTTACAGACTTTGCTCTTCGGGGCTCACCATGTGCAGTTGGGAAGGAGCATTGCCCTGCACTGAAGGGATTCCTGTTTCAGTCCCAGGGCTGGGAGGCAGCGTGGCCTCACCATGGCCTTGTTCTCAGAGCTGAGGATGTCCTGCCAGCACATGACTCACCGGGCTTGCCTCTGGCTGGGGCTGTTTGTTTGAAGTGCTGCTCTGCTGTTCCTGTGGGCAGAGCAATGGGTTTCAGTCTCCTTGCCTTGCCTACTCATGGGATCTGTGTATTTTTGGAAGGAGTGGGTTTATTTACCCAGCACATGCTGAAGGGCTTGAGCACCAGCTCCTGTTCACTGCATGTCAAGTGCTCCCAAACAGGAGCCTTCCTGAGAAATACGACTTTATATATATGTATATAATGTTCTCCCTTGCTTCCACATAAAAATCTGCAAGGAATAAATCAGAAATGGTGCTTCCCTTGCTTCTCACTGTGTGAGTTTCTCCTGTGTGTTAATGAAACATCTGACAGCCTGTTTGCTTTTTGGCTCTGCCCTGTGCAGCCATATTAAAGATATCCTGTTTATAACAGCCGTGTCTTTCCACGGCATTGTTCAGCTCCAGCAGCCCACATGGCTTTTCATTCTGAGTATTGTCCTCACTCCCCGTGCTTCCCTTCCCAGCAGGAGGGGATTTCACATGGATTCCTGCCTCTGAGCAGCCCCATCTTTGCTTGCTGTATAGTAACCAAGCGAGTGCTGCTTTACCTGCTTTTTCTGTACTCAAACAACAGGACTTTTAAGGTGAATTTAGAAACAAAGCAGAAAAATTAAATTAAAATAACCCACCCTCCCCCCCCGAGCCACACCCTGAAAACTCCCAAAACAAACAAACAAAAATCCAAAGCCCGAGGTGTTAGAAAATATCTTATAAATTCAATTGACTCTAGGTTGGATTGTGCATGTGGTCCTTCTAATTATTTGTTCCTGCTTCTGGTACTTATTATGCTTCCCCCACCTTTAATTTAAATTAGGTAATTGCTCTGAGGCTATAAACTCTTATCTTCATCACAGGAAGTCTTAGTTTGCATTAATTATCTTGAATTGAAGCAGTGAGGCAACTGAGTTTTAAGTGTCTTTAGGGTGAACTTGAGGTTGAACTGAAGTTGTCTTTTCTGCTGTTCTTAATCTATATTAAAATGTCCTTTTTTGCATTGTAAACATTTAATATGTTTAGATTTCATGTGCTCAACAGAACACTCTGGTGCTCTTAATCTCTTATTTTCTTGCTGCCTGAGTATAAATTATTTGAATGGAACAAGGAATCACAGAATCCCAGCACAATTTGGGTTGGAAGGGAATTAAAACCCATCCAGTTCCACCCCTGACATGGGCAGGGACACCTTCCACTGTCCCAAGTGGCTCCAAGCCCTGTCCAGCCTGGCCTTGGACACTTCCAGGGATCCAGGGGCAGCCACAGCTTCTCTGGGCACCCTGTGCCAGGGCCTCAGCACCCTCACAGGGAAGAATTTCTTTCTAACATTGAGATCTTTGAATAACTTTTTCAGGAAGCAAGAAGAAGGAAAAGGAAAGGCCAGAAATCTCCCCACCGTCAGATTTTGAACACACCATCCATGTTGGCTTCGATGCTGTCACTGGAGAGTTCACTGTGAGTATTCCTGCCTTGGAGCAGCTCAGGGAACACCATGCATCAGTGCTGCAGTGAAGCCCAGGCAGAGCTTTAGAATAAAGTGCAATTTAATCTTTGTTTCTACTTAGGAGCTGTTTTTCCTTTGTGCTTGCACAGCACACTGTGACCTGTTAGTGCTTCTGCAATGCCCGTGTCACATCTGATGCTTTGTGTCACCTGGGAGAGCCCTCCCTGACAAACCCTCTTCAGTTTGCTTTCTTTACTGGGTAACACTGGATCTGTTGAGTGTTTTTGTGTTCCCACTCCTCACATCTGGCCCAGCATACCTGGAGGAGTTGTATCCTGTGATCTGTGTTTCCACCTTTGGCTCCCCATCCTACTCAGTCATGTGCTTAGGGCTGTGCGTGTTATGCTTTTATAGAGGGAAGAAGTTTGTTTTGCTTTCAAAAAACCTTTGAAATACAAAAAGGATGCTTTAAATTCCCTGTTTTTTTCAGGGAATGCCAGAACAATGGGCTAGGCTGCTGCAGACCTCAAATATCACCAAGCTAGAACAGAAGAAAAACCCCCAGGCGGTACTAGATGTGCTGAAATTCTACGACTCCAAAGACACAGCAAAACAGAAATATCTGAGTTTTTCTGCTCCAGGTGAGAGCCAAGTGTGCAAGACACTGGAGTTGGGAATTTGGAGCACTGTCTTCCTCTATGTCAGAGTGATAAATCGGGTTCAAGTGCTAAAATCAAGGTGCATTTCAATGAGGCACAAATATACAAAGATGGATTTAAAACTGACTGGAAACTGGCGTTGTCCAGTTAATTTCCTGTTTTAAGTGGAGAGGGGAAGAAAGGGAACTGCATCATTGAGAAGAGCAGCCAAAATGAACTTGAATGGGCTGTGTTTATCAAGCTGGGGCTCTGGGACTGGGATGAACTGGTTTTGTGCTGGAGGCCTTGCTCCTCACAGCTGTCTCTGAACTTGATGTCACCAGCCGGTGACATCAGCAATGCAGAATAATTTGTGACTCCTAGATGGGAGGCTGAGAGAAGGACTGTCCCACAAACAGGTGCAGTTTTACAACTTTTCTTCCAAATTCTCTCCAAAAGTAGCTTAGTAGTAAGGCTTTGTAATATTCTTACCCTGTACTCAACAAAGTTCACTTTTTATTGCATCTTTTCTGATGATTTTATGTATTCTGCTATTTGTCCTGTTTAGAAAAAGATGGTTTCCCTTCAGGAACACCAACGGTGAGTGTGTTTACTGTTATTTGGATATTCTGTGGTGCATACAAGTTCAGGTTTTCTGTACTTGTTATATCCTAGATCTTGAAGTATTAAACTGTATAAAGATTAAAAGTATAAAAATTAAGAATTTTTTTGTGGAATAGAAAATAAATTCGAGTGGTCAATCATGTATTTTATTGCAGCAATAGTGTTTGAGTCTAATAATAAAATGTAATAACTGAAGGATGGACTGAGTAGTTTTAAGTTATTTTCTTTTGACATTGGTAAGAATTATTTTCTCTTAATGTGAGGAAAAAAAGTGAAGTCTTTAATACTGTTGGAGAGAATTAATTTATCTGTCTTTTTAAAATTTTGGTAAAAATGTAGACCAATGCCAAAGGTTCAGAACCATCAACAGCTGTGGCAGATGATGATGAGGATGATGAAGAGGCTCCTCCTCCTGTGATTGCTCCACGGCCAGATCACACAAAATCGGTGAGCAGCTGTAAAACTGACAGACCTGCATTTCTCAGCATTGCAGAACTTCTGCTTTTTAGGGAAGTGTTTTATTTGGGCAATGAGCTGCTTTAAGTTTTTAGGGAAAAGTTCTGTTTTTTGAATTTGCTAAGAAAATAACAAATTTCTGAATATCAGTTGGATTAGAAGTCCTGTAGTTAATAGAATCATAGGATCATTTAGGTTGGAAAAAACCTCTCAGATCATTGAAATTTGTCAATTAGTTTGTCAGCTTGTGTTGAAGATATCCAGTTATGCTTATCCTTCAACCCAACATAGGAGGATGAGGAGGATTCTAATTCCTAAATAAAACCTGTAGGCCATTTGTGTAACTTTGTGCAGCGCAGTGATACAGGTATAAGGTGTTTGCTTTCCTTAATTTGATCGGGTTGCAGTGTGGTAGCCCCTCCAAGTACTCTACCTAAACCCCAACCAATGCAAATTTTAGATTTGAAAGCTTATTTCACTCACAAAGGCATCAGCACTACAGGAACAGTGAAATGCTAGAGAAGATTAATTAAGTTTTAGGGCAGCCCTCATCTGCACACCTTGGTAATGGTGTCCCAGGAGTCCCATTTACCCCTTTTGGCTGTGGGAAGTTTATTTGTCTAGGGATGTTGCTTGATAATTTCCCGCTCTTGGGATTTAGACATAAAAGGTGAGAGATCCACAGCTGGATATTTCTGGAGTAGCTGTGTATATGTGTGATCAGCTCAGGAGGAAATTAAATAAAGCTCCAAGGAATTAAATCCCTTTTAAAAAACCTTAAATTGGAGACAACGGGAAATATTTGACAATCTCATCCTTCTTTTCATGGCAATCAAGTATCTTTTTCCTTCAGATCTTAGTAGAGGTTGATCTCACTATTAAATAGTGGTTTCTGCTCTGTTAACTGGTATGGATTATAAAGAATAAGCAGATAAAAATCTGAGAAACCCACTGTGGAATCTCCTGGCATCCTCTCTGTTCAGGAGGTGCCTGGATCTCTTTGAGAGGTCAGTAGTGTTGCCAGCATCTTGTTTTATGGAGCTTTAATGTGTCTCAGCTCTAATTTCTGCCTCATACCTGTTATGAAATGTTGCTTGGGGATCTTTGCAGGGCTGTGGTGGGTTTCAGCTGCAGGTGAGTGGTGGCAGAGCAGCTGCTCAGGTCTCTGGTGTCCCTTGCAGATTTACACCCGCTCTGTCATTGACCCCATCCCTGCCCCGGCCGGTGACACCTGCGCCGACAGCGCCTCCAAAGCAGGGGACAAACAGAAAAAGAAAACCAAGATGTCAGATGAAGACATCATGGAAAAACTACGTAGGTGCCTTCATTTCAGATAAGCAGGGGAGCAGTGTGAGAGTTTTGGCCTGAGCCTTGCTTTGTGTGCAGTGCTTGGGTGGCTTTGTGTGCAGCAGCAGCTGAGAGCGCTGTGCTGGCTCGGGGGAGTTGTAATGCTTGGAGCCCTGTGGGGTGGAAAACAAGGATAGAACAGGTTTGGGATTGTATCATACATGCAAATCACAGTGTCACAACTGGACTTCAATCAAACCATAGTAACACAAAATTGTTTCTGCTGTTGCTTGTTCCAGAATCATCTCGGTGATGATTTTTCACTGTGTTAATGCTTCCCTGCAGCTTTGGCTGTTGGTGCAGCAGCTTTGCTACTTGAGCTGACCCACTCTTGTGCCTGTCTTGGCCAGGCCAGCCCTGCTGTTGTGGGGGCAGTAGGATTGGACTGACTTTTTGATTGTTTTTTTCTTTCAGGCACTATTGTAAGCATAGGAGATCCCAAGAAAAAATACACCAGATATGAAAAAATCGGGCAGGGGTAAGTATTGACCCCAACTTTTATCCCCAGTGAGCCAGTGTTAGCAGCAGGGTGCTGTTTTCTGCCTCACACCACTGCCTGTGCAGGCAGAGATGTTGGCTGCATTCAGCAGATAAATCACAGAATCTCACCTAGTTAGGGTGGGAAGGGACCTTAGAGCCCATCCCTTAAAGTTCCACCCCCTCCCATGGGCAGGGACACCTTCCACTATCCCAGGTTGCTCCACACCCTGTCCAGCCTGGCCTTGGACACTTCCAGGGAGGAGGCAGCTGTGACCTCTCTGGACAGCAAAAGTAAAGTAAATAAACAGTGAAGGCATCTCTGGAAAAGTGGTGGAAATTTTGAATTGCAAACTGAAACAATTTTGTGGTTTTGACTTGGTTGTTCATGTGTGTGTTTGTTACACGGGGAGATGCAACTTGCTGTAACATTTTTATTTCTCTTCACAGGGCTTCAGGTACAGTTTTCACAGCTATTGATGTGGCAACAGGGCAGGAGGTAAGATTCCTGTGTTCATTTTTTGTTTAGATGTTCTTCTGTAGGAGGTGGCCAGAATGGTTTGAGTGATTTCCTTCAGTGGCTCCCATTGCTGCTATCACCTCTCAGATCTGTTTGTCATAGTCAGTTTTAACAATGTACCTTGTTCTATAGTAATCAGATGGTGAAAGCTAAAAACAGAGATTTGTCTTTCCAGTAAAAAGCAGAGAGAGTGAGATGTTCCAGAAGTGAGTTTGTAAAATGGTTTATCCTTCAAGAATTGCAGGCATTGTTGTGTTACATTTTCAGAAATAAAATCTTGTTTAGTCTTGGCTCGCTTGGCTGTGGCTGTCTCTAGGGAAGCAGCTTGTCTCTGTGATGCCCTCAGAATGTCTTCTCCATATCCTGCTCTTTGCTTTCGTCCCTTGGTTTCTCCAGTGGAATTGGTGGCATCAGCAGTACTCTGCATGTTTGTCACCCAGTGGCCATACCTTGGGAGACAGCCCAGAGGGCTTTTGGGACTCAGATTTTAGGAATTATTTGTCTCTGTTTAACTTCAGATTTCCTTCATTTTCTTTCAGGTTTTTATTTAAGTTCTTTCCTAAATTTTCCTTTAAATATCCACAAGTAGGAATTCTTTAGGTCACTGATAAATAAATGCCCTTTCAGCAGTAACCACATTCAGCAGTCCTGCAGTGGAGCACTACATCTTGATGTAACATGAGCCTTGCCATCACCTCAGTGTCTCTTAATTTACTCTCTACACACTGCAGTATTCATGTCCTCTTACTGATTGCAGAGTGAATTTTGGGGTCCAGGGCCTTTCTTTGCCCTGCTCTGCACTTTGCCACTTCATGCAGTGCTGAGGTTTCCTCTGCTTAATGCCTGAGGACAGAGTTAGTTTGCTCAGTAAGAGGAACACTCCTCTTGGAGTTACACAGTGACAGGACAGGAGGGAACAGACAAAAATTGCCATAAGGGAAATTCTGGTTAGATATTAGAGTTTTTTCCCTCTCAGGCAGGATGATTGGGCATGGCACAGGAGCTCAGGAGGGGTTGTGGAATATCTGCTCATTGAGGTCTCCATTCCAAACTCCTACAAGACCCTCAGCAACCTGCTCCACCTCCAGTCATAGTTATTTTGTCACTCTGCGCTGCAGAATGATGAGAATTTCTTCCTCTAATGTCCTTGGCAATATAATAACAATAATTTCTACAGGAATATGTTGGTTCTTATGTTTGGTTTTGGAGTCAGCCCAGGTTGTATTGCAGAACTCCAAACTGTGTTCTCAGAGTGTTGAGAGTTGACAGAGCTGGGATGATTCTTCTCCATTGTAAACTCTGCAGTACTTGTCCTTGTTAGCTTATTTCCTGGATGAGGTGGGCCTTTATCTTCCCTTTTCTGTCTTGGATAGTTCATTAATGGCTTTGAGAGGAATTCCTTCTGCCTCCCAGCATTCCTTATACCCAAACATCAGTTTGATCAGAATAAAGAACAACAAATTGGCTCACCTTGCAATGGTGGGCTCAAATTTTCTCTCTGAGTTGCTACAGGATTCTCTTCTGCTTCAGGCCTGTTGATATGGAATTGAGTGAATATCCTTCTGTCTCCTGAATGCCCTTTGCTGTCTGGTCTGGCCTCTCTCACTGTGTGTGAATCCTTTCAGCTCCAAGAGGATGATATTGGCCATGGGTACAAGTTGTGTGCTGATCAAGCTGGGTTCTTTTAAGTTATATGCTGATAAATAACCAACTTGCCAGCCACAAACTGTTCTAAACTCCTTTAATCTGGTTACAGGATTCCTTCTGCCTTTTCACTTTATTAAGTGTGACTGAAAGGTTTGGGTACTGAGGTTTGAGATTGCTGTTTTATTTTGCCCTATTCAGGTGGCTATTAAACAGATCAATTTGCAGAAACAGCCCAAGAAGGAGCTGATAATTAATGAGATCTTGGTAATGAAGGAGCTAAAGAACCCCAACATAGTCAACTTCCTGGACAGGTAAATGCAGCCAGCTGGCTGATTCCTCATCCCAAGGGTTACAGGAGGTTATCCCTTGCTTAGACCTACTCTTCCTCTACCTGAGTGTCTTGGAAGCAGGTGAGGCTCTCTGTAGAGTGTCACCCTGATGGCACAGGGACATGCTTTTGGTTTTCTCTTTGTAGTTACCTCGTAGGGGATGAATTGTTTGTGGTGATGGAGTATCTGGCTGGAGGCTCTCTAACAGATGTGGTCACAGAGACGTGTATGGATGAAGCACAGATTGCTGCTGTCTGCAGAGAGGTGAGTGTGAGGGGCTGGGATTGAGGAATGAAGGTGCTCCCTATTCCCCTAATTTTTATGGCATGCTCAGGTTAGCACAAATTGCCAAGATTGCTGCTGAAGCTGTTGAGTAAAGAATGAATGGGTACCATGAGCAGAAATCAGAACTGCAGAAAATAACAAAATTAGGTTAACTCAGAAAACTGGGGCTTTGCAAGTTGTAAGACAAAAGAGCTACAGAGTTTTTTGAGAATGTTTGGTGATGGAGCAAATAAAATCTGTGGGTTTGGTACCTGGGGTGCCTTGTCCTGCAGACAGTGTTAACAGAAAGATATGAATAATGTGGAGTATTATTAACAGAATAATATGAAAAAAGTTCAGGGAGAAGCAATAGGGAAGTTTAGCAGCTGGAAGGAATGGCTTTTTTAACTTGGACTAACAAAGAACATTCAGAGGCACTAAGAAAAATCTGCATATTCATGTATGGGTAATGTAGAAAGGAGAAAAATAAAAGAAAAACTCCTGAAAGCTTTGAAGTGTTTTCCAGGAGGAAGAAGGGGAATGATGTTTGCTCACAGTTTGAAAGTGGATCTGCTGAAACAGGAGTATGTTGAACATACACTAAAATAAAGATGAACTGAGTGCAGACTATCCCTTTCCCACTTCAGTCATTCCCATAATGTGTGGCATCTATAGTTCTATGCCAGCTAAGCTTTCTTTATAGATTTCTCAAGAAAATAATGCTCCAGAAGGCTGTAGATGGAATAACTTGGTGGTTGCAGTAAGATTTCAAAGGAGAGTGTTAAAAGCAGCTGATATCACATCTTATCAGTGGTTTCTGCCCTGAGCAAGCGCCAGTATCCAGCTCAGGCTTGATTTTATCATGGCAGAAGGAGAATTGTGTTATCTGCTGTGCAGGAGAAACTGGAGGCTTTTAAAAAGCCCATCTGACTCCATCAGCATGACGAGAGGTTTTGTGACTCACCCCAAGGGAGGGGAGGGAAAGCAAACTTGCACAGTAACGTGTATGGACAGGGAATGGTTTCCAGAGAAACCAGAGCTGGAAGCAGAGAACCAAAAGAGTAACTATTTACTGTGACAGTAATCAACTTTTCTGTGGAAGAAATCAAATACTGAACTATTGTACTCTGTCAAAACTCTGCTGCCCAGTGTTTTAGATACATTTAGTTTTGCAAATCAGTGTCACTTTGCTAAAGCAAACCAAGATTTAAAAAATACTCGGTGGGGACATCTGTGCCAAGCTGCAAATGGCAAATATTCTGCTTAGATGGAAAGAGAAAAATCTGGCTTTTGTTCTTTTGCCTTTTATTCTCAAATAACAAAAGTAAATTTCATTATGGTTTTGGGCAGCAACTTAGTGTGAAAGGTTTTCATCTGAAAACAATGCAAACCAGTATTAGAGCCTTTCAGAATGGAGATGTTTTACAGCCTTCACAGTGGAAGTTGTGTGGATGTCGGACATGAAGCCTCACCAATTCCTCCTCTTGGTGAGACCTCAGCCTGAGAAGCTTTCACTTAATCCTTTATGGTTCCACTGCAGAATCTATGGGATGTGCCAAAATTAACATCAGGGATTTCTGAGAGCATCTTGAGTGATGAGGAGTTTAAGGGATTCATTTGTTAAGATAGAGAAACTCCACTGTGAAATTATTTTTGAGCTCCTGAAATCCAGAGTGTATTTTTTTAGCCCAAGAGCTTCCTCTGCTGGTTATTTTCAATAATACCTTTCTATTCTTGCACTCAGAGCTGGCTGAGGGTGTCAGCTTGGCTTTGAATTTGTGCTCAAGTGCAGCAGCTCTGTTCCTGGATGCTGAGTGGTGTTTTTTTCTCTCCTATCCAGTGCTTGCAAGCGCTTGAGTTCCTCCATGCCAACCAGGTGATCCACAGGGACATAAAGAGTGACAATGTGCTGTTAGGAATGGATGGATCAGTTAAATTAAGTGAGTAGCAGACAATTGTTTCATGTTCTGTTTTCCCTTTTCCAGGAATCTCTGCCTCAGAGTGTGTAAATTGACAGAAGGAGAATTAGCAGGGAAATTTAAGGTGTTTTTTATTGACTATGAGTAATAGAAACCAATTCTGTTATAAAATATGTATCAGACAGCAGGTGCTGATACTCTGAGGGCCCTCAGACTGGGGCTGTGAACATGTTGGCCTGGAAGGATGATGAAGCAAACTTGTGGCCCCATGAATTCGTTGGTAAATAGGAAGTAACTGGCACAGACAGTGAAGTAAAATGGGAATGATTGCAAGAGCAAAGTTGCAGCAAACTGCAGTGGCTTTGTTAGGATGTCAGGAGTTGATGTTAATGCTTTGCCCCATTCATGAAAAGGCCACTAACAAGAAAATTGGGCATTATTGATCATTTATTGCAGTCTAGTCTAACCCTGTACTTTTTCTTGGACTGGAAGTGTAACATTTTATGAATATAATCATGACAAAACAAACTACTTGCTTTTCAGGTAATGGTTATGCATGCGTGGGCTTGGACAGTAAATCCTTTTCTGGTGTGTGTAAATAAAAACGATGTGAAAGCACTGGTAACTGTCAGGACTTTTGAGAAAGAGGTGCATTATCTGCTTTTCTTGTATGTAGGAATGTACAAAGCATATAACAATCAAAGAGTTAAGGCAAAAAGGTGTGAAGCAAAAAGTGTTTTCAGTAGGAATTTGAAGTGCCATGAAAATGTGTCTTAGCAATATTCCCATTCTAGATGGTTTGCAGTCTCATTTTATTTATGAGATGGAGTGTGAAGAAAGATTACCAGCAATCTGATTTGCATACCAGCATTGTTGGATGCGCTACTTGCTTGCATAGGGAATTTTCTTTTAAGGATGTGATGTGTCTGTGCACAAACTGTGGATTCAGAGGCTGAAGAGAGGTGGGCAGTTACAGCAGAGGATGTGGCTGAGAAGAGTTAGCTGGAGAAGGATCAAAATTGCGAAAGAGGTGTCAAAGCAAAGTGGCCAAAGGACAGAGTTAGTAGCTGAGTCAAAATCATCATGCCAGCACATTGGGGGAGGATGAGGAGGAAGGAGACACAGGAGAAGACAGGAGTCAGCTGCAAAAATTCCCTGTATGAAGGGGAGGTGGTGTAATCAGTGCTGAACAAGCTGTTCTGGGGCTGTGTGGTTATAGTGCTTTAGCAGAAGTTTAGGGTGGGAGAAGCTGCACCTTCTTTTTGACCTCTTGCCCTTCTCTGAGAGAGTCTGGTGGCAGGACAGATGTCACCACTGCAGCTACACATGCTAATGGTGGGTGAAACTGTGCTCCTGCCTGTCTTCTTCCTCTGTGCTGGTAGTGGTGCTGGAAGCCTGGCTGGAAGGTCAGGAGAACACAGTGCTGCTACTTCCTTGGGCTGGTCACAGAAATGGGCCGTGCTGGGAGGTGACTGTGACACCTTGATAAGACCAAAAAGTGCAGGAGGAACTTGGTGACTCCTATAGGGTTGGTTTTTGTTTGGTTTTGTTGTTTTTTGGGGTTTTTTTTAAGGCAGCATTTTGACTATCAGGGGGGTTAGTTCTGTGTTAAATGGTCTTGGTACAACTTGGCACTTCCATGACTTGGCTCTTTCCTTAGCACTGCTTGGCATAACGCTTCCAAAATCACCCTGGAATTTAAATTTCTCTCTCTCTTCTCTCCCTCCCTCTCTCTTTCTCTCTCTCTTTCTCTAACTTAGTGTCAATGATAAGGTAAAATCTGTCTCCTGCCTTAACTATGTTCTTATTGATGCTTTACATGCCTGGGAAGTGGGAGTGCTGCAGCTGGATAAAGTAACATGATGGGACATGCATTGCTGCTGCACCTGAAGGCTATAGGAATAGGTGACTTTTCTCCTTTTCTTGAGTGTGGTTGTTCTCTTTGGTAGTTACCTTGTGGAAAGGTTTGTTTGTCCAGGTTCCTGCTGCTGAGTGGGGTAGCACTGCACTTCCCTGGAGCCTTGTTTCCGTGTCTGTCAGCTGTAGTACCTGTATAGATGGCCAAAGTGCTGTGAAATGTTGACCTCAGTAGCTGCACAAGTACAATCTGTTTAGCAGGGCAGAAGCCATGGATTGTGGATGGATTTCTTCTAATTCAGGCTGTATAACACACCACATGCAGAACACTCTGCCTGTGTTCTGCCTGATTGCTTATTTTGGCTGTTACCATTGTAGAACTCTTGATGGAAGGACTGGGCAAAACACCATTTTTCTGCAGGGTAATTCTTGTTTCCAGAGGACAAAAGCCTTGTCTTCACTCCATGGAATTCTGCCCTGCATAAGCACCTTCAGGTTTTGTATTTTGATTGCACGTTGGCTTTTTAAATACGGAGAATGTAGTGGGGGAGGAAAGAAGAAACTGCCCCCAAACCCCTCTCAATGAATGTATGTATAGCAATAGAAAAGTCTTCTAGTAAAACCACTTCTTGAGGTGCACCAGTTTAACCTGTTAAACTTCTGTTGTCCTGCAGCTGACTTTGGGTTCTGTGCCCAGATCACCCCTGAGCAGAGCAAGCGCAGCACCATGGTGGGGACTCCGTACTGGATGGCTCCCGAGGTGGTGACACGGAAAGCCTACGGCCCCAAGGTGGACATCTGGTCCCTGGGCATCATGGCTATTGAGATGGTGGAAGGAGAGCCCCCATACCTCAACGAGAACCCCCTGAGGGTAAGAAGCCCCTGGTGTTGCTGGAACTGGGTGTTCACTACTTGTTCATTAATTGCATCTGCATTAAAAAGAAAATTAAATGAAAAAGCCAACAAGCTTCAGCAGTACAAGAAAATTCCTCCATAGGATGACAGCTGTCTTGAATTTGCAGTCAGCCTTACCCTGACTCCCCATCCCTGGAAGTGTCCAAGGCCAGGTTGGATGGGGCTTGGAATAACCTGGGGTAGTGGAAGGTGTCCCTGCCCAAGGCAGGGAGTGGAACAAGATGGGCTTGTCCATTTCAGCCTAAACCAGTCTGGGATTCTGTGGTGGTACTTAGAAGATTTGCTGCCTGTAGATAAAACACTGGACTTTGAACTCAGGCCTCTGTGATAGTCTGGGGAAAGTAAACCCAAGATACTATGGAAAGTGCTGCTGTGTCACAAACTGATGTTTTCTTTGCTGAGGTCAGTATCTGTTCCCAAAAGATCTTGAACATTATTTTGCTACTAGCAAGAGTAGGTCATGAGTGCTTACACATGTGGTATTTTTACAGTTCTAGTCTCTGAAGCTGAGGAGAAGTAGCTGCAGAGCCCTCTCATCTGAGGGCTTGCCACAAGGCAGGTCTGGTTGGGATCTTTTAAAGCTTGGTTTTGGCTATATCTTATTCTTTATTTTACAGGCTTTATATTTGATAGCAACTAATGGCACACCAGAACTCCAGAACCCCGAGAAACTGTCCCCAATATTCCGGGATTTCCTGAACCGATGTTTGGAGATGGATGTGGAGAAAAGAGGATCAGCCAAAGAATTGCTACAGGTGAGACTCTGCTGCTTCTCACAGTGAGGTCCAGAAGGCAGAGTCAGGTCAGCCTGTGATGAACCACACCATAGACTGGCACCCTTTCTTCTTTTTTTTTTGTGTTTTCTCCTGGGAACTGTAGTGAGAGCAGTTGGCAGGAAAGATTTATAATATACTCCAAAGTTATTCCATCATAATCTGTGATTTCACTCTGCCACTGCCAAAATGTCCAGGAGTTTAGGAACTCCTTTCAGAGGGTGGCCATTGATAGCATTTGCACTGCTCTTTATACTTCCACTGGCAAATGTTCTCCTCAGAACTCCTGATGAAATAATCTGCTGGTCTGACATCAGTGTTCAAGCCTTGAAAAGAAAAGTTTCCTTTCTCCCTGCTGGGTTTTGCCCTACGAGCTGAGTACCTGGAGCAGCGACACCATTTCTCCTTTTAGTTTTGATTTTAAATACTTTCTGTGCACTGGAAAAAGACTGGTTTGTTACATGAGATCTGCTTGTAGGCAGCATTGTGTGAAGGTGTGAGGGAATTGCTGATGCCATTCCTGGGGAGAGCAAGGAGTAGCTCTGAGGCAGATGGTGTAGAGGCTTTCCCAGTAAAGCAGCTGCTGCTTCTTACATTTCTCTGATTATTTCTTGTTTAGATCTTTGTTTTGCTCATTGCAAGTGCAGCTTCAATACTCACCTTTTCCAAAACCAGTGAGATATTCCAGGAGAAACTCCATTGGGCAAGGCAGTGTGATCCCAGCCAGCTTGGGATCGTGTTGTCCTTGTAACCATCAGGAGAGGCACATGACACAATTGAACAGTTAAAATGCAGATTCATTGCTGCCTAGCTCCATGGAAACATGAATCCTGCTGGAAATCAAACCTTTAAAAGTGTGTCTTTCACTGATTCCTCATGTTTCTGTCTTCCTGGCAGCATCCCTTCTTGAAACTGGCCAAACCTCTGTCCAGCTTGACGCCACTGATCCTGGCAGCCAAAGAAGCAATGAAGAGTAACCGCTAACATCCTGCCACAGCCTTCTTCCTTTTTTGTTTGTTTGTATTTTACAAATCTTTATAATATATGAAATTGTTACACTTCGGGGGCGGGGGGGAGGGAAGGGGTTTTTGTGGGGGTGGGAAACGTCTGCAAAAGGGAAGAAACTCTCATCCAGAAGACACCCAAATACATTGTGGCAACTCTAGAGATCCCTGTCTGGGGTCCAGAAGGAATTGAGGGCTGAATTACTGGCCTTTGTGGGGTTTTTTTATTCTGAATTTTTGTTTCCCAGACAGCCCAGAAATACCACTTGCTGTGCCCGGGGCTTTAAGGGGTTTTAACGACTTCGCTGTAACAGCTCCCGTTGTACCCTCTGGGTACTTTCAATACTTGAATGACAGATTCAAGCTTTCAGAGAGCAGTACTAATTTTACCTGCTGATCTCTTTGACTCTCCTCTTCCTCCCCTCTACCTGCAATCCCTGTGGGAAGCTCCCAGTGACCAGATTCACGGCAGGTGTGGCGAATGTGAAGGTACATCTTGCTCCTCATTTCTTTTTCGGATTAGCTGGCGCTGTACTGTAGAATCAACAACTCGGTTACTTAAGGAATCACAATGTGTGGAGATTCTTTTCATTTTTTATGATGAAAAAGGAGAGAGAGAGGGGGAAGAGAAGTATTCAGCTGTTTCTCATACCTGTGCTCTGTGGACATTTTTTTAAATCAAAAATGTGGCCTCTTTGTAGAACCTTAATGATCGGTCAAGTCTTTGGATGTGGGTTATGGATGTGTAGGTTGGGGTCAGATACTTTATTTATGATCAAATGATCAGTTCTAGTCAGGGCAAGAAAAAATTCCAGCTGTCTTCCTGTCTGCTCTTTTTTTCCCTGTTAGACTTGCTGGCCAGAAGCTTGAGGGATAACGTGCTTGGTGCAGTGGGTGGTTCACAAACTTGTATCTGTGCTCTGACTTGGGCTTTGGAAGTTATGCTGGTGCCTTTGACTTTTTTTATTTTACATTTCCCTTCTTTGTATCAAATACATTTTTGTATATGTTGTAATTTCCCCCCTCCTCCCCCCGCCAAGCAAATAATGCATCAACCTATGGAGTTGTCAGAGTTTAAAGTATTAGAGCTATTTTTTTCCAGTTTTGTATGTGCTCCATTTGTACTAATGAAACCAGAAGAACAAATAACCAGATCTGAGGACACTGACGATACAGGATTTTGGAAACATGATCTGAACAGATGATGATGAACACCTGGAGATGCCAAAGTTGTGAGATGAAGCAGAGGGGAAGCAGTGCTGTCAGACCATCGTGGGGCCTGTTGGACTGGCTGGTGTCACTCTGATCTTGTCACTGAGGAGTCTGTGCTAGCCAGGATGGCTGCAGCCAACCCTTCAACAGAACAAAAAGTGCCTCCTTCTGAAGGACAGCGACAGCCTGAGCAGTTGAGTTCTTGGGGTGTTGCCAGGGTTGAGTTTAGCAGAGCCTGTGCCCCTTCTAATGCTACAGTCTATGCATTTCAACCTCCCCGAGTGTTTAAGGAAGAGCCAAGTAGTACCAATGTGCCAAATGAGTCTGTGAAAGAATAACCATGACTTTAGTGGGATTGTATTGCATTCCCAGTGGGGCAGGGCCTGGGACAGACAGAGCTACGGTTGGGTATGGACAGAGGACCCTGAATAAAAATTTTTGCACACTTTTCCAAACATTGCTGGCAGGGGATAGAAATCATTTTCAGAGAATTTCAGTATCTCTGTAGAGAGAATGACATTTTGGGGACTGGTAGCCAAGGTATGACAAAACAAACTTCCAGGTGAGAGTGGCTGGGCAGGATGGCAGAGGCAGTTTGGGGGGGGATGGTGGAAAGGAGCAGGGCTGGGGTCTCACAGCTTCTGGGGATCCTGTGGGGCCATGCAGGGTGCCTTGTTGGGCAGGTTCAGCTTGTGTTCTGCTCCTGTGTGGCAGTTAAAATCTGTGTTGGGTTAATTATCTTAACTGTTCCTCATAGGGATAAATCCCTCTTGCTGTAAGCGTGAGAACAGTTATGGCTTTAAATTTGAAATTCAAGGAAGTGTCTCATGCCAGGTAAGGTAATCCAAGTGCATTTGCCTGGAAAAAAGTTTATTATGAGCCGTGGGCACTGTAATCATCCTGTTTTGAGTGTGTCCTGGCTCCCTGGTCAAATGGAGCAGTGAGGAGGCTTGGCTGAGGAAAAAACCTGTTGTACCAGTGGTTCCCTCTTTGTCCATTGCTGGCAATGGACTTGGTGAAACTCCTTGTGCCAGAGTTAAAATGGAAGCTTTTCCTTCTTTCATCTTTTTTTTTTTTTTTAATGGCACAATCTAGATAAATTTAGCTTTTTAAAATAGAAAACAAGAAATCATAAGTAATTTTAACTTATTAGTTCACTTTTACTGGTGAATGAGAACGGTTTAAAACATATGTTGCAAAATTTGTCCGATTTAGCCTGCTTAGGAGACGATTTCTGAAGATTCAGCCATCCTAATGCACAAAACTTGGCCCAGTCCCAAGTTCCCAAAGTTTGTGTGTGTGTGACCTGGGATGATGTTCAGCTCCAAGGCTGGGAAGTGCCAGCATCTCCCTGGCCCCACGCAGCAGCTGTTCTGCGGTGAGGTTTCCATGGGGATCAGAGGTGGGGCTGGCAGGAGAGGAGAGCCAGGAGAAGGTTTTTGTGCTGTGCTTTTGTGTCTGGAGGGTCAGGCATCGCTTTTCTGAGGGTGTCTGCAAGGTGAGAAGCTCCAAGGTGTGGGTTTTCCCTGCTGGGAGCAGAGCAGAGTCCTCGGGTGGGTGCAGGGCTGACAGCTCTGCTGTGGCACTGGGGCAGGTGGGGACCAGCCAGAGCTGGAGGAGATGATGGGAAGGGATGAGTTGCATCCAAATGTGGGGTTTCCTGTGCATCCCTCTTGGGTGCCCACCCAAGATCCTGAGTGGGGATCAGATGTGCACACAATCCCTCTGAAGTGTCACTTGGGCAGCCTGTGGCTGAGGTGCAAGTGTGCAGGGAGTGTGAGATTCCTGGCATGTTGTTATCATAGAACAAACCAGAGTTCTTATTAAAAATAACCATGGGAATGAGCACTTTGCCCTGCCTTAGGTGTTAATGAGATTAATTGGAGCCTTCCCCCCCTGGCTCTCTGTGCAGGGAGGTGCAAAGTTTTGGCTACAGCAGATGGGTCCCCTTGTCAGAGGGGCTGGGGAGGGAGCAAAAATATGATTAAGGGTCTCTCCAGCTGGAATTGAGTCAATAAATCTCTCTGGTCTGTTTTTCCCTCTGTTCCTTATGCTGTTATGGGAATGGAAGTAGGTGCAAGCTTTCTTTTTATTTTTTTAACTGTCTTCAGATGTTAATGTTGCCTTTTGTGTAATTTAATCCCATTATGTTATTTAATTGTTACTGCAATATTAACTACTGTATTTGTTGACTTTGTTTAATAACTGTTCTTTCAGGGCTAGAAATAAACTTTTAAAAAACCTTTGGGGTTTTTCCCCCTTCTCCCTGTCATGAGTTTATGCCTTTGATAACAAGAGTATCTGAAAGGGTTCATGTGTCAGTGTTTTACTGAGATTAACAGAATGTATTTGTAATTAAGCTTCTTGTGAATGCTTTAATGATGGTGGATATAATTTTATGCTATACCAGCCTGTTTCTTTAAAGTTTTATTACTCATCAGTGTCAGTACCAGCCTTGGGATCCCCACAAGCTTTCCTGGATTGCTCATGGAAGGAGAGCAGCTCCAAAACACCCTTTTCACCCACTGTGGAAGAGACCCATGTGAAGGGAGCAGAGCAAACACCAGCCTGACCCATCCCAGCTGCATCTTCCCCCTCCTTGGCCAGTGCTGGGGTGGGACCGATGGGCCCGGTGACCTCTGGAGATGTGATGGTGATTCAGGAGCTGCTCCCAAGAGCTCTGCTTTGCTGCACCATGGGCACCATCCTCTATCCTGCTTATTATGGCACAGGATCCATGGGAATTGAGCTGTCCTGCTGGCTGCTGGGAAGATTGGGTTTGCTCTGTCGCCGCTGATCGGTGTTGGACCATGGGAGTGAGGGACTTGGGATGAGATCCATGGTGCCTCTTGGCCTCCCAGGCTGCAGAGAGCCACTTCTGTTTTCCACTGGACCTACAAAAAGGCTGTGGGATGTTGGCCTGCCAGTCCAGCCAAGGACAAGGAGGGATTTGCTTTGGGGTTGAGTCTGGGTCTGTTGGCTCTGGATGAAGTTCCTGCCTCAGTTGTGAATGGTGAGGACTTGGCATGTCCTGTGTTCCCTGTGTGTTGCTGGGAAATGGGCTCTTCCCTTTCTTGCATGTTGTACAAGCTTTGCTGCTGCACTGACAAAGAGAAATGAAGGAACCACTCATCTCCAGCAGCTGCTTCACCCACACATGAGAATGTTGGTTTGCTCAGAGCCTGTCTCTTCAGGGTTACCAATTTGTTGTGGTATTTTTGTCTTTCTATATGATCCACTCTTTGTGCATTTAAACTGGTGTTCTTTCACACTGCATTTAAGTGATTTGGCATTTAATTTCTGGGGGGAAAGTGGACAGGAGAAGGTGCTTAGTGGAACTCAGGACTGATGGGATTTTGATACTTGAAGGGGAGAGCAGGGCTTTGGCTGATTTTGGCTTGCACAGCTGAAAGTTGCAAGTCCTTGGTAAATCCTCCTAAGTCTTGTATGAATCTGCTCATCCCTTGCACTGAGCCTGAGACTTGGACTTGCCTGAGACTAAACCCAAGAGCAGCCCCATTTTTTGAGATCAGCTTATTCAAGATTGGGTATTTAAAACACAGTTCTTGAAGGCAGTAAATTTGGGGGCAGAAATTTCTCCCTTTCTGGGCTGCTATTCAGCTGCAGTGAGTTACTGCAGAGCTGAGCACAACTGTTTGGACTGCACCAGTGTGGGTGAAAAGTGAGGATCCTCATTAGCAGCATTTTCATGACGAGCATTGTTGGGTTTCAGTGCAGTTCCTGTGCTGGAACACTGTGCTGTCCATAGATCCCTGCTCCCAGAGATTTGTACAGCTGCATTTTCCCCCTTTTTAAATATAACTTGCATTTTTCTCCCAAGATTATTTTTAATAAAAACAGCTGTCCTCAGTCATGTGAGAAAGCAACATGAAAGTTTGCTGAGCTCAGCCAGACTCTGGCTGTTGCTCTCCAGATGTGTGGAGGAAGCAGGTTCTCTAAGAGCTGTTTGCCCTGCTGTGAATCCAGCCTAAGGACAGATTTCTTTTCCTTGAGGGAGGGAAAAATACCACCAAGTGAGAGCAATGACTTTGTGACTTCTCTACCTGCAGCCTGTTGGATGGAGCAGGGCAGCACCAACACAGCTTGTCTTGTGTGCAGTGGGAATGTCCTCCAGCCCATCATCACTTCAAATCACAGAATCAGTACCGTTGGAAAAGACCTTTAGGATCATCAAATCCATCAAGATTTCAAATCCTCATTTAACACTCATTGACCTGAGTGTTAAAACAGCCCATAAGGACCGGTGGTTGGGGTTTTCTAATGGGATTTTCCCAGTGGGAAGTGAGGAGTTGCTCGTTCTCTTTCAGGGCCCCCAGACTTCTGCTTTGGAGCTGAGTTGAGTCAGTGCAGAGGAGGGAAGGGCAGACAGGCTGTGTCAAGGCATGGATGTGTCTCAGTGCAGAAGCTCCATGTCCTGGTGTTCCCTGGAGGGCTCTGGACAGTGAATCCAGCTTGGGACAACTGTGGATCAACTCTGGGGACACTGATGGGACTCAGGGCAGCTCCTTGGAATGGTCTGAAGGGGAGATGTGTCCACACCATGTGCAGGGCTGACCTTCCTCAGGACAGATGTCTTCTGGAATTCCTTGAGGTTTCTAGAGCCAAGGATGACCCATCTTTGTTATTTTTTCCTCTCAGTGAATGCTCATTCTAAGGATTTGGGTTCTTTCACAAAGCACAATTAACTCTTGGATCCCTTGGAGCCATTTTCCTGCCTGACCATGAAGGGAAACCTGCCCCAGGTTCCTGCTGCCTTATCACAACAGCTGGGAACATGTGGCTGCTCCTGGAAAGCTCTAATCCACCCTCTGCCCAGTGAAACTCCCCTTAAAGAATCTTATAACTCTTTTTTCTTGTAGCTGTTGCCTCTTTGAGGGTGAAAAATGCGAGGGAGCCAGGGTGGCTCTGCTCAGCTCTTATGACTGTTCAGTGTTTTTGGGGAGTGTTTATTTTGCTGAAATCTGGAAGTGCCAACTTGTTCCTGTCCAGTGGCTAAATTTAAATATCTGTATTTTAAGCCCTGAAAGCATGTTTGGTTTAGAAGGACACTGATGTTCCAGCTACAGAAGATGGAGTTTTGGTGGGAAATTGGAATTTTTAGATAGTTTTGTTCCTAGAAGAGCAGCCCTGCATGGAGTCTGCTGTCAGCACTAACACAAATGAGGGAATGAGCCCCTGGCCTTGTTTAATCCCATAGTTATCCTTGGAATCAACAGCTCCCAGCTCCTCTCTCCAGCCTGGGTTGAATGTCCCACAACTGTGCCATGGGCAGAATTGCTAGTAATGGGTGGGAAATAGTTTTTAAACCTTGGAATGTTTATTTCCTAAGGCCCAGCTCTTACAATGGTTGAGAAGAAGGGGAAAATTCATTTCTGGGGGAAGGAGAAGTTGTTGGAATTTCTTTCCCAGTTTACCAGTCTGTGTCCCGTGATCTGGTGGTTCTTTTCCAGGGACTGGATTTGGGCTGTGTTGCTGGGTCCTCGTGAGGTTTTGTTTCTAAAGAGGAAACTTTACTGCTTTCTCTACTCCTGAGAAACACAGGAGGAGGGAGGGGAGGTGGAAAGAATTGAGTTGGATTGTGATGTTGGGTATTTTATGGTTGGTTTTGCAGTAGCTTTGACCAGCACTTTGTTGCTTCCAGAGGTCAGTTTTCTTGAGGACAAAATCACTAATTTATGAGACTCTTAAAGAATATTTCCTCTTCTGTTATTCAAGGTAAGTCATTTGTTCATTTGAGGTGAAAGATGGGTGCTTGTCTCGCCATCTGGAGGGTGAATTGTGGTAAAAAGGGGAGAAGTTCTGAAGCAGGCTGACCGAAAGGTTTGGGGGGGAGGAGAGGAGGGCTTGGATGATGGGTAGTTGGCAGCTGCTCCCTCTCCTTGCCCAGACTTCCCATGGTTCCCAAAGCCAGGGCTGTGAGCCGTGATCCCATGGACCCTTCCCAAAACCCCTGCAGGGTGGGCACTGGGGGCTGCAGAGGAGTGGGGAGGGATGAGAGGAGGGAGGGTGGTGCAGGGGGAGGTGCTGAGCTGTGGCCTTCACAAGCACCCCCACAATGTCCTGTTCTTCTCTGCTGCCCAAGGCTGTTGAGGGACAGGCTCCAAAGCATTTGAGGCATCTGCTCCTGCTTTTCATGGCTTGGGCTGCACTGCTGGAGCCACCTTGAACTGTATGAAGAGCCTCTTCCTTGCCCAAGTGTGCTTCAAACCTGGGATTCCTGGTAATTTCTTTTATAAATGACTTGGAGGGAAATAAAATGGCCCAGATCAATGCTGTTGGCTCTGTGTGTGTGACAGGGCAGTGAGAGGAGCTGGGTTTCCTGCCAGCACTGCCTGCCCTGGGGATGCTGGAGAGCCTGTAGGGATGGCAAATGTGGGTTCAGAGTGGTGAATGGTGACATTGCTGCTGCAGATCAGGGAAATGACCCAGAAGACTCATCGTGTTTTGTTTACCATGGAATCCCAGAATGGTTTGGGTTGGAAGGGACCTTAAACCTATTTCTTTCCACCCCTTCCATGGGCAGGGACACCTTCCACTATCCCAGGTCGCTCCAAGCCCTGTCCAACCTGGCCTTGGACACTTCCAGGGATCCAGGGGCAGCCACAGGCATTGGAGCCAAGCAGAAAGAAAATGAAGTTTTTTGTACCTTCTGGAAGATCTGTCAGCTTTAGGGAGCTGCTGTGTCCTCTCAGGGGTGAATGCTGGGTCTGGGGGCTCAGTGCCTGGTGGAGGTAACACCAGGATTTGCTGGGACAAACATCTTGGTGGCTGCTCCAGCTGCTGTGAGTCCAGCAGCTCCCTGTGGCACTGGCATTGTCCCATGGGGGCCGCACGTGTGGCTCTTCCCAGGCCTGTGGGGCTGTGCCACGTTTGCTTTTGCTTGGCTTTATAAAGAGGAGGTGCAGGAGCCTCCGCTGCTCCTTCCCAGACTCTGCCCCAGCACAGCCTTCACTATGGATGGATTGAATGTCTCCATTGCTTTTTTCTTCCTGGTTTTTGGGCTGTGCCAGGTGCTCAGGTGGCTTTCCAAGAGGCTTCTGTCCCCGGGGATACATGGCTGCCTTGCCAGGGAATTTGCTGGCTCATTCCAGCTGTGCATGAGCTGCCTGGAGCTGAGGATGCTGATGGACATCGGCCCCTGGGGTGGTGGCTTTGGCCTGGACGTGGTCCTGACCCTCCTCTTCCTCCTCTCTGCTGCCCACGGCACCTCTTTGGATGGAGCATCCGCCAACCCAACGGTGTCCCTGCAGGAGTTCCTGCTGCTGGAGTCCAGCCTGGCAGCCACGGGGGCCAAGCTGCTGGCCCAGGGTGTGGGTGCAGGGACAGGCTGGGCTCTCACCCGGCTCTACTGGTCCTGGGAGCTGACACAGCTGCACTTCATCCAGAACCTGATCGCTCCCGAGTGCAGCTCCTCCATCCACGCCTCCCTGCCCCACGCTGCCTTCGTGGAGGGCTCCTGCTCCCTCCTGTTCCACCTCATCCTCCTCAAGCTGCGACAGAGTCACCCCCTGTACCGGGTCCCTGCGCTGGCAGCCACTATCACCTTCCTGACCTACACAGGTGAGCAACACTGGCGTTTCCTCTCCCCAGTCATTTGGAAAAATACCTCATTCAGGGGGAGGAACAGCCCCCTGTTTTTCATCTTTCAGGACTGGAGAGGTAGGGGTTAACAAGGTAACGACTACTAAGGTGTTTGTTTTCTGTTATTTTGGCACTTTGGCCTATCTGGGCTGCTCTTGTATTAGCAGGGTTCCCAGACAAAGGGAGGAAGGATGAATCTGACTCCATGTTCTTAGAAGTCTAATTTATTATTTTATGGGCTATCTTATATTAAAGAATACTATACTATACTATACTAAAGAATACAGAAAGGATACTTACAGAATGCTAAAAAGATAATAATGAAAACTCGTGACTCTCTCCAGAGTCCCGACACAGCTTGGCTCCAATTGGCCAAAGAGTGAAAACAACTCACAGCAGAATCCAATGAAACAATCACCTGTGGGTGAACAATCTCCAAACAGATTCCACATGAGCACAACACAGGAGAAGCAAATGAGATAAGAATTGTTTTCATTTCTCTCTGAGGTTTCTCAGCTTGCCAGAAGAATCCTGGGCAAGGGGATTTTTCAGAAAATGTGACGGTGACAGGCTGTAGGTGAATTTTGGCTCACAGACGTAGCTCAAAACTGGGATCCCTTCCCTGGAACCTCCCCTCCTCCAATCCCCCAGTCCTGCACTGAGCTTTCCTGCTTCCCACAAAGCTCAGGGCTACAAGGGTGGGATTTCCCCACTCAGAGAAGGCAGGCAGGAGGGGTGACAGCCCTTTGTCAGTGTTCCAGAGGATGCAGTGGGACTGTTGGCCACGTTTCTCTTCCCACACAGCTGGACCGTACACAGGGGCCTTCTTCAACCCTGCCTTGGCCACAGCCAGCACCTTCCACTGCTCGGGGAGCAGCTTCTGGGACTACATCCAGGTCTACTGGCTGGGGCCCCTCGCAGGTGAGATGTTCCCAGGGGCAGGAGCTGGCATGGGAACAAGGCAGAAATGCTCAGTGTGACGTGGACTGTTCTGGCAAAGGACTGAACTTGGGGTTGCCGGTGGCAAGTGTCACTTTTCACCTTGCCTCGTTGGCTCTGGGGTCATCTCTGCTATCCAATTTTTTAAAATCCAGATTCTGCGTGGTACAAGGGCAGAAATCTCCCTGAAGCCCAAGTCTGGGGGAGGTTTAGCAAAGGTGTTTTAGGGCAGTGGCAGGCTGAGCTGTGCTTTGAGGTTGTCCCCAGCTCCAGCATGGTCATGGGGAGCTGGATGTGTGCTGAGGGTGAGGCCAGGTGGGGGTCAGGCTCTGCTCCCAGGTAACTCTGATGGGACAAGAGGAAACGGCCTCAAGTTGCCCCAGGGGAAGCTTAGGTTGGGTCTTGAGAAAATTTCTTCCCTGAAGGGTGATCAGGCACTGGCACACGCTGCTGAAGGCAGTGGTGCAGACACCGTCCCTGCAGGGATTTAAAAGCCTGGATGTGGCACTGGGGTCATGACCAGCGGTGACAGAATGGTTGGGCTTGATGGGCTCAGAGGACTTTTCCAACCTTAATGATTCTCTGCCAGAAAACTGGGGTGGTTTATGGGTCAAAACAAGCATTGTTTGTTACGTTAACGACAGAGTGGTAAATTGTCCTCAAAGCAGCATGGTGAGGGTCCCCCAGCTCTCGGTGGGGACTCTCAGTGTGCTGAGCTGCCTTTTGGTCATGGTGAAGGTTGTGACAAGGACCCAAAACTGCTGCTGAGCTGTGGGGAGGGTGGAGATTCTCCCCACAGCGCTCGGAAGGGGTCTGTGCTCTCATTGCAGGGATGCTCGCTGCCCTCCTGCTGTTCCAGGGCAACATCCCACTCCTCTTCCAGAAAAACCTCCTCTACAGCCAGAAGAGCAAATACAAGGTGCCCAAGGCAAAGGTGCCAGCGCAGGTGGAGGGGGACAAACCACAGAAGAAGAGGAAAGGGGGGAAGAGCAACTCGGAGCCCCGTGCCTGAGCCCAGGGGTCCTGGCAGCCCTTTTCCTGGGAAAGGGTTTCCCGGTGCGGAGGATTTTGCAGCTCGTTCAGTCCTTAAAGCATCACAAAGGAATTCTGCAGGATGCCCGAGCCTCTGAGCTCCCTTGGGAATTGCTTTGAAAGCCTCCCCGGAGAGCCCGAAATGTTTCAAGCCCACGCTGCTGCCTCAGAAGGAAAACAATGAACACTTTTGCATAAATTGCCGGTTGTCTCGTTCTGCCAGGAATCTTACAGAGAGCTGGGGCCGTTCCACGGGCAGGCTTGAGCAACCCGGGGTTATTGCATCGTGCCGTGCCTGCAATAACCCCACTGGGTCTCTTGCAGCCCTAAAAACAAAGTATATGCCAGTAACTGCCTTGGACGCTTGGGATGGGGAGGAAACAGGCTTTGATCTTTTGAGTTATTAACGGATACTGGTTAAAAATTGGTGGGGTTTGAGTGAAACTTGGCCTGAAGTCCTTGAGTTGCACAGGCTGAACCTGGCAAGTCTTGGAGAGGAATTAAAAATGCTCCAAGGCAAGAGAGTTCACTGGCCATGGGAGAACCTGCTCCTCTGGGGCTGTGCTTAGCCTGGGTTTTGGTGCTGTAAAGCATCAAGAAATGGTGTGCAAAGGGTCTGTTATTAGAAAAATGAAAAAAAGAGACCCAGGCAGCTGCTGTGCACCCCTGGGCTCTGCTCCGTGTCTAGGTGAAATATTCCTAACAATAAAATTACAGTTTGGGGGGGGAAAAAAATTGCTGTGGTTGGCATTTGGGTGAGTGATGTCATTCCTGGGAGACATCCCTGAAAATGGGAGTCACCGTGGTGCCCAAACCACCCCTGCCCTGCCTGCTGCCTGCTCTGGAAAGGGGGGAAACACCTCCTGGACATGGGGATCCCCCGGGCTGTGCTGGGGCCAGGGCACCCCATGGGAGCTGCAGCCTGGGTGACAGCACAGGGACATTGTGATGCTCTGGCCGTTCCAGTATCTCTGCCCTGGATGAGAGCTCCTGACAGGAATCACCTGCTCCTCTTTCCTGAGGTGCAAACAGGGAATAAGCAAGTGGCACCCAGTGAAAACCTGGAATGGAGGTGTCAGATGCAGGTTTGGTACCCAGTGTCCAGCCCTGCTCCTCCCTCCCCTCTGCTGTGACCATGGGGAGACATCCCCAGGGTGCTGCTTGGCCTCTGGGCTGCCCATCCCAGGCGATTTCCTCTGGGATTGCCCTCTGGAGGCACCTGCAGGAACCCCAGACCTGTGACACCATGAGCCCACCCCACATCCCAACAGGAGAAACGAGGGAAGGGACCAACCCAGCCACGCACGGATGTGCCCCAGAGATGAAACTTCACGGAACATCCCAAAACTATGGAGCAAAATCCCCAAACGGTGTTCTCTCCTTGTGCCTGGCTGGATGCTTGGCACTGCCCCAGAAAGGGCACTGGGAGCACAGTCTGGCTTTTTTCCTGGTTAAACTGAGCAGGAGACCTTTGGGTGGAAGCTAAAACCTTTGAGACTCTTTGTACCTGGCCCAGGGAGACCCTGGGATGCTCAGATCCCCCTCAGCAATTTTTTCAGAGCCTTTTTTGGTTTGGAAATCGTGCTGAAAAGCCACAGATGGGGCCCCTGTTTATCCCAGCTGCTTTGCTGGCTCTGCTTTTGATTCAAGGAGAAGTGCAGGGTGAGAAGTCAGGCTGAGTAGCCATTCCTGTGGGATCTTTCCCAGGACACAGGGGTGGAACTTGAGTCTGACATTGCAGAATAGGATGCTGATCCTATAAATTCATCATCCATAGGCAACCTGTAACCACAGAGTCAGCACAAAGTAGTGCTCTGGACTCCCTTTTTTCTGGTTTGTTTTTTGAGTTTGTTTGTGGTTTTTGTTTGTTTGGGGTTTTTTGGAGGTTTTTTTTGTTGTTGTTGGTTTTTTGTTGTAGTTTTGGAGGTTTTTTTGGGTTTTTTCCCCCCCACTTTTCAGGACATATTAGGACACATTCAAATGTTTGGGATGTGCTTCTGGGGAGGTCATCTACTGAGCAGACCGATGTAATTAGGAGGAATTTAAGGAGTGACAGTGACTGTTGTTATTTTTAATTAAGAGGCTGCTTTTCCAGCATGGTAACATCAACGGAGCAGGGGCAAGGTGCAGCTGCACAGACAGACAGAGAGACTCATTCCCACGCTGTAAATCAAACATTTTGGGACTTTTTGGGAGAGTCAGTCCCGCTGGGATTTTTTGGAGAGTAAATCCTGTTGGGATTTTTTGAGAGAATAAATCCTGCTGGGATTTGTTTGGGAGAGTCAACTCTCCTGGGATTTGTTTGGGAGAGTCAATCCTGCTGGGATCTTTTGGGATCTTTTGCCCACAGCTCTGATTTACAGCTTGGCCCTGTTCTGTCACACCCCACTGCGGGGCTGATGGATTTGGGCCGCCCTCCTGCACCTGCTCCTCGCTGCTGGAGCCGGTGCTGTCCTGAGGCTCCAGCTGCTGTCTAGGGGGGATTTCCCTCTGGAAAAGTCCTGTCCAGCCCCTGGGACCCCCTCTGCAGCCCGTCCGGAGCTTGTGCCCAGCAGCGGGGCACGGACAGAGGTGCCCGGGGCAGGGCCCCCAGCGGGCAGCCCCGGCCTGAGGGCCGAGCCTCGCTGTGCTCAGCAGATGGGGAAGGATGCCCGAGGGTCCTCCAGGAGGGCTCAGTTTCGGGTGGCCTCCGGCCGGTGCGGAGGATGGAGCTGTGGAGGCAGCGGGCCGGGGGCTCTCAGTTTCGGGTGGGCTCCGGCCGCTGCGGCGGGGCCGGTGAGGCAGCGGGCCGGGGGCTCTCGGCGGGCGGCGGCGGGAACTGCTTCTTGTAGAGCAGGCTGCTGTACTGCAGCTCCGGCGTCACCAGCCGCCGGCAGGTCCGCTCCAGCTCCCGAGGCAAGCCCTGCTTGAGGTTATAGCCCAGGATCCGGGCCCCGCCGTGCTGCAGCGGCCGGAGGGAGCTGTCCTTGATGTCCTTGGGGCCCACGCTGCCCGTGCCCTGCAGGCAGGCCCGGGCCAGCTCCGCCCGCCGCTGCCGCAGCGCCCTCACCTCCCGCCGCAGCCGCTCCCGGCCGATGTGGCGGTCGAGCCTTTCCCAGAAGGTCCTGTTAAAGTGCGCGTAGATCTCCCAGTCCAGCCTGTTCCAGGCCTTCAGCTTCTCCACGACGGAGTCCGGCAGCGGGGACTTGGTGCTGCTGTCCCTGCTGTTGAGCGGGAAGGAGACGACGCTGTCCAGGTCCCAGCACAGCATCTCCCTCAGCAGCACCATGGACTCGTCGAAGTACTCGGAGATGAGCAGGAAGTCGAAGGACGCCTCGATGGCCTTCAGCATGAGCTGCACCCGCTCAGGGGACACGTCCCCGTCGGGGTTGAAGCCGAAGTCGAAGGTCATGAGGTTCCTGGCGTAGTGGCGGTCGCCGCTGGCGGGGTCGTAGTAGCGCCAGGGCTGGCTGAGGAACTCCTCCAGGCTGCGGACGCGTGAGAAGGCTGAGGCGCCCTTGTAGTACACGAAGGAGGACTCCATCAGCTGCACGGGGTTCCTCAGGATGGAGAAGTAGACGGCGGAGCTGGGCACCACTTTCTGCACCTGTGGAGGAGGAGAAGGAGGGTTTGAAGGTGGGGCAGGGAGAAGGGACCCACTTGCCCCCACTTGCCCACAATGCTGGTGAGCAGAGGCGGCTGCTGGGGCTGGAGTGCTGGGGAGGATTTCAGAGTGCAGCTCATCAAAGGGGCTGTGGGGATGTAGGGGATAGAATATAAGAAAATAAAGATAGTGTAGAAAGTAATCTTACCCCTAAGGAGTTGCAGCTGGGCCAATTATCAAAGATTAGGAACAGGCCTGGCTTTAACAGGCCACAGCTGTAACCAATGAGAAGAAGAGGGCTATAAAAGAGTGGGGTGGCTGGGTGAGAAGGGAAGTGGAGTCAGCTGGCTGCTTTGTGAAGAAGAAAGAGTCAGTGCTTAGAGGAGCAGCCCATGAGAAACACCAAGAAGAATGAAACTTTTGAGGTAAGGAGATAACAGTATGGAACCCCTGTGATAAGATGACAACATAGAGAGCTCCAGAAGAGTCACATGGGGAGAGCAGTGAGCAAAGCTCCCCACAGTGGGCTGTCACAGCTGTGTGGCCAGGCTGGGATGGAGATACTGCCCATCTCCTTCCCTTTGCCCATGTCCACCTGTCCTCAGGTGGCACCCAGAGGGGTGGATGGTGGGTACAGCTGACCTGAGCTGCTGCACTTTGGTTGTTCTCCTCTTGCAGCTGGTCCCTTCTGGGCCTGTCCAGGGAGCAGGACATGTCCCAGGGCCCACCAGACAAGAAACAGATGAGAGTTGCTGGCTGCTACAAATGCTGTTGCCCGCTTTGCCATGGCTCACAGAATCTCTTAGGAGGTGCCAACAACATACCAGGTACCCGTGGGCAATCCTGACTCTCTTTAGTTCATCCCTGCAGAGTTTATGTGCTTGACAGGTGCCCCTCCTTGTGCCCCCTGAGCCCCTCTCCCCGTTCCCTGCCCGTGCCCCCAGGGGTGGCAGCTTTGCCCGTACCTCCGGCTGCAGGAAGCGCATGTGGTGGCAGAGGATGTTGAAGCGCCGGGGGCTCAGAGGGGAGAAGCCCTGCACGAACTTGGCCAGGAAGTGGTGGGGGTAGTAGAGCTGGAAGCCCCCGCCCTGGGGGAAGGCGAAGGTGAGGTTGTGCATCTCCCCAAAGCGGAACAGGATGTTCATGACCGTGCTGCTGGCGCTCTTGTGGACCTTCAGGAAAACAATGTCAGTCTTGGGCTTGCATGTCTTCCCTTGAGAGGTGAGTCCTCTGGCCTGCTGGCCTTCTCCAGATGTTACCTCCTGGATCTTAAAGGCTTCTGTCCAGCCTGGGAGAAATCCTGTCTCCAGGTGTGTTTTGTAAGAATCCTCTGCCTGCAGAGGTTGGGGTGAGTTTGGGATGGGCTGTGTAAATGAGGTGCCCCACTCAGGGTGAAGAGAACTCACAGCTCGAGGCTGAGTCTGGCTCTGTACCTTCACCTGCACCATTCCAGGTGGGGACATTCCCCTCTGTTCCTCTGTGCTCAGCCTGTTTGCAAAGATGATGAACTTGCTGGTGACAGCTTCTGCCAAATCTGCAGCAACCCTCCCCGAAGGGCTTGGAGAAGGACTTTCCCTGGCTGCATTTTCCAGGCCAGGAAGCTGGGGTTTCAGCTCCGTGGGTGACAGATGGGCTCTCACCTTCTCGCTGCTCTCCCCAGGCTGCTGCATCCAGCTCTCCTCCTGGCTGCTGCCCGGAGGGGTGTCCTGTCTGAGGTACAGATGCATCCTGAAAACATCCTCGGTGGAGGCAGGGGCTGGCTCAGTTTCCCTCTGCCCCTGAGGGGAGTCATCCTCCCACAGCAAGTCAGGGCTGTGCAGGGTAGAGCTGAGCTCGTGGCCCGTGGTCTGCTGCAGGCCCCGCTCCAGCTCACACTGGCAGCTCCTGTGATGGGGAGAACACAATGCTCAGCTGCAGGAGGTGGGAGGACAGTGCAGAGGCAACTCCTCTGCAGCCCAGTGAACCCCCTGACCCTCCAAAGTCACCCCAAAACACGTTCCCTCCTTTTCGTGGGGTGGGTGGCACTGCTGATGGGCTTCATGCTGCCCAGTGAAGGGCGGGGGAGGGGTGGTGCAAGAACTTGGGCTTGATCATCTTGGAGGTCCTCTACAACCTTTGGGATTCTATGAAGAGGAGAAGGGCAGGTCAGCAGTGATGTGGCAGTGTCTCTGTCTTGCTGGAGCATGACAGGACGGTGGAAGGGGCAGAGCAAGAGGAGGCAAGGAGGGAGAAGAGCTGGTGGTCTGGAGAAGCTGGAGGAACGATTGCAGATAACCCCAGACTGGGAGGGATGGGCTTAAGGGCCGTAGGGTTTTGTGGTGAGCCAGGACAAAGCCCAGAGCAGCCTTGTCTGACCCCAGGGTGGGCTCAGCTCTGGCCAGGGCACAGGGGTGAGCTGTGGGACCCCCAGAAGGGCCCTCTCTCACCCAAATTTTCCTCTCTGTCTGAGGAAGAACCCTGCTGGCTGGTTTTCTGGAGGGCAGTTCTGAGCCCACCTCAGTGGCCAGCAAAAGGCTGGAGAAGGAGATGCAGGTGTATAATTGTGCTCAGGACCTACCCAAGAGGCTGCAGCTTCTCCACAACCTGAAGTGTGACCAGGAGGAGGACAAGGAGGCTGAAGGAGATCCAGAGCCGACCTGGCTGGCACCTGTAGATTGCACTCAGCTTCCTGCAAGGAAACAGACATTTGAGCCCATTTGTGGGGAGGAAATACCAAGACCAGGCAGGAGAGGTGCCTTGAGGCTTTTTTATTTTTATCTTTAAGGTAGGTCACGTTTTCGGGGGCGGAAGTGATGCAGAGGCAGCGATAACCGGGGAACCTCCGAGGCTGTGCCCCAGCAGTGCAGCCTCATGGAAATTTCCAGATGGGCCACTGACATTGTGCTGAAAAGCAAACAGTGATAATCACTGAGTCCCTTGGCTGCTCAGGGCCGCCTTCCTGGAGCAGCCTGAGCTGCCCCCAGGCAGCAGGAACAGGGCCCTGCCTGGCCAAGAAGGATCAGGATCTTGTCTTTATCAACATGGACAATAAAACTCTTTTTTCCCTGCTCTCCCCACTCTCTGCTTTGGACTGCCATCTGCACAGCCTCCAGCTGTGGCTGCAGATGTGATGCTACCATGAGGGCCCCAGAAAGTGCCTGGATTTTAGTCTGATTTTAGCCATGTCTACAACAGCAGTGAGATTTCTTCAGGCCATCAGAATTGTGCTGTCAGGCTTTGGGTTGTGTATGGTGACATTAAGGCCATGGAAATGCTGCCACAACCCTGGTGGAGCTTTATTGTGGCTTTAATCTTCAGTGGGACAGCCAAGGGGCTGAATTTCCTGGAAAAAAGGATTTACTTGTATTTTTCTTTTCACAGAAAGGTTTTCCAGTTCCAGCAGACGTGACACTTGGAATCACGGGTTAGTGGTGGCCTTGGCAGTGTTGGGGGAAAGATTGGACTTAACGATCTTAGAGGCTTTTGCAACCTGAATGATGCCATTATTCTGCTGGGTTTTCCCCAGGGAGCTCATTGTGGCATAACAGGAGATGATTTGTCCTGAAGATCTGGTTAAACCCTCTGGGATTGGGCTCTGCTGTGGGGGAAGTCCAGGCAGTCAGCCCCAGGTGGCTGCTCTCCCCCCTGAGGGAGGGAGAGTCACAGGCAGCAAGGATCTAAACGGGAGGAATTAATGACAGCAGAAATCTGGGCAGAGCCTGCTTGGAAGCCACATTTCAGCCAACCTGGGTTTGTTGGCATTTCTGCCTTCCTGCAGTGGTCAGCTTTGGACCAGGACAGTGAGGCTGGCACTGCACAGAGCTGCTTGTCCCAGAGCTTCCTCCCCTCCATGGTGCTTTACCTCCTGCTCTGGGCAGTGCTGTGACTCTGGGAGCAGAGCTCTCTTGGCGAGGCAGCAGTGACACAAACGTGGGCTGTCTGAAGGGGTCACGTGCATCCCATGGGTACAGGTCAGGAATTTAGGTTTGCTACTGGGAAACTGGCTTTGTTCCAGGAAAATCATCAGCTGTCAGGATTAAGTAGTGGTTTGATAATGACAGCACTGCTTGCAGTGGTTGGACACTCATGGACACAGTTCTGCCCTGCTCCCAGAAAAGTCCCTTCACTGAGCTGAAACTCCCAGCTCCTCCCAGGAGGATTTTAGTGCCTGCAGTACTCGGGACTGGAAAGGCTGGGAGGTTTTAGGTCGTGGCAGTGCTGCTGAGGGTTCAGAAGGTGTCATCACTGCACGTGATTACTGTCCATCACAGCATCCCCAGTGCCCATGGCAACCTGGAGGTATCCATGCTCTTTGCCACTTGAGGAGCAGGCTGCCAAGCCAGACGAGACAGGAGGTGGCAAATGCACATGTGGGTCACTTCCTGGCCATGCCAGTAGCACAAGGAGACCCCTGTGAGGTCAGAGATAAGCAGATGTGACAAATAACAGAGCAGAAAAACACCAAATGCTTAAACAGAGCTTAAAATGCTGAGAGGTGTTAGAGGGAGGGTTGAAGCAGAGACCTGGGGCTGCCCCAGAGCTGGTGTGAGGAAAGATTTGTTGAAATAACTCCATGTGGAAGATCAGAGAGACCACAGAGGGAGAAGGCAATGAGGGAGGAGATGCTCCAGAATGAAGTGATGATTGGAGACTTGATCCAGCTCTCCCATCACTCCAGGCAAGGCTGATCATCATTTTGTCTGGCTGACCATGGTAAGACAAGCAGCAATGAGGAAATGAAGAGCTGCACCACTGTGATATTTAGTGATACACACAAACTCTTGGGGGGACCTGCAGGAGCACCCAGTAATGAAGGCAGAATGATGGAACTTCCCCGCAGGCAGGGCTGGGGGCAGCACCCTCTGCTACTCCCTTATCTGTATCTGGTGCAGGTATAACCCTGGCCTTGCTTCCACAGAGGTCCTAAACTTTCAATCTCAGAGAATCTGTGAAAGATCCTTTGGCTCTTTTGTGGTGGCTGGTGCGTTGGTGAAACACCCAGCTGAGAACACACAACACGTGTTGGGCTGACGTGCTGGGGCTGGCCAGGCTGGCCCAAAGCCACAGCCTTTCCTTCCTCCTCTGGGCTGGCTCTGTGAGATACAGGGACATCAAGGAGGGTGTGCTGAGAAAGTGGCAGTGCTCAAATTGCCAAGAAGTTGTGTTGAAGGCAGCAAAACACCCATTAAATGGCACATGGTGCATGAGCAGCCCTTGTTTTGGAGGCTGGAACAGGTTGGCAACATGTGCCTGAAAAACAAACCTTTGAAAGGCTCAGCTGCCCTCTGTGCTGCACAGCCTGCTCTCCATTTACACTCTGGGATGGGATCAGGGATGTGTATCTTGGGGCAGAGTTAAACACCTGAGAGCAGAGCACCAGGAAGGTGTCCAGGCTGCACTTGGAGCCCTGCAGGGCAGATTGGGCTGCAAGAGCCCAACTCCTGCAGAGTCTTTGGAGATGCCTCCATCTGTGGGCAGGCTACAGCTGAAGAGCTCCCTCAGACCAGAGCCTGAGTGCTGTCATCTCCAGAAGTGACAAGCAGGGTGCAGAGCTGGATGTAGCACCCCAAAGATGCCTTTGGCTGCAAGGGCTCAGCGGAAGAGCCAGAGCAGCTGGATCCCCCTATGCTGGCTCCAGGAATTGAATCCAAACCTGAACTGATGGTCAAATCTTTGCAAGGGATGGTGCTCCAGCTGTCTCAGTGCCAGCCCCAGCAGGACAGAGGGTGCCACTTGTTCTCAGCAGGGCTGCAGATTTCCCCTCTGTTATTCCCCCCCTGCTCCAAGCAGATGTTCCCTCCAACCCTGTCCCTTTCCCTGTCCAGCCCAGAGACAAAAGCCCCAGGCAGGATGGGTCTGTGGCTGGAAGTTCAGGGCCCTCAGGGTCCCAGCCAGCTGCAGGAGGTGCTGAGGCTGAGCTCACCAGACAGGTGAGTGGCAGAAAAAGATTTTACAGTTTTGGTGTGCACAGATATTCTCCAGGCAGTGAGCAAAGTTGCACAAGGAATTAATGTACACAGTATTACACCAGCCACAGCCTGCTCCCTATGACCAGTTACTGGAGCCAATTTTTTTGGCAGTAAATGAGAAATTGGGCAGAATGGTCGGCAGGATGCTCAGGATGCACAGCAAGGGCACAATGGCACTGCCTGCATCGGTGCTCACCCTACACTTGACAGCTGGGTTGGGAATAACCCTGAGCCCTCTCACCCCACAGCTCTCCCCCAGCTAAAGAACTCTGCTGCAGAGTCAAGCTATGCCCTTCCCTCATCCCTCCTGTCCAAACCAGAGCCTGTGGAAGCGGGCGCCTCACCCTAGGGACTGCCATGTGAAAAACTTGCCCAGAGACACATTTCTGCTCCACATCTACTCCTCTGGTGATCCCTCACCTGGGATGCTGCAGGAGGGACCAGCATCCCAGTGCCCTGCCAAGGTCTGTGCCATTCTCCTTCCTTTGTGGCATGAGCTTCACAAAAGATGCTGTTTTCCAGCTGCCCTTGGAGCATCACCAGAAGGGAAAATCCCCATCACCCCAGACTGCCCTGCAGTGATGAGGAGCAGAAACATCTCCCTGCCCATCCCATCACCACTTCAACTGTTTCCCAACACAGAGGGATCTGCAAGGACATCAGGACATCACCTCCAGGTAGGACAGAAAGAGAATTTTACTTTGAGAAATAGTATTTGACTTAAATAGATATGTAAAAATATTCCACTTACGTGATCAAATACCTCTTGAATTTCAGCATGGTGAGCTGGAGCCGTGGCTGGGAGCGGGTGCTTATCACCCGCCCAGGAGACTGGAAAGCAAACACCTGGAGCCTGGCCTGTGTGCTGTGGCCAGAGGCTCCTCCCCAGGGGGGGCACTGGGACACAGATCCTGTCAGACCTTCCCACCCGTGCCCTGTGCCTGCCCCAGGGAGTGCCCAGCCTCTGGGAGGGTGAGTGGCACCTTCACCCCTGCCACATCACACAGAGCGTTGGGCAGGCTGTCCGCCCATGCCAGTGTCCCTGCCTCACTCCTTGGTTTCACCCATGGCTGCTGGTGTTCCACTCTGACCATCTCTTTTCCTTCCTCATGTCCTGATTTTGCCTCTTGACGAAGCTGAGGGCAGAGCTGGTTTGGTTGTGACTGCTGAGCTCTTGGCAATCCTGATGTCTCCAGGTCGGTGCTGCTGAGGCTCTGTGGTGGCTGGGTCACCCCTGCAAGGCACAGGGACCTTGTCCTCTCCAGTGCACCATGGCTCCATCCATGCTGAGCTGGGGATGTGGCTGTCCCAGCTCCCTCCTTTGCTGTCTTGGGGGGCACAGGGGCCATTCTGAGGATGGCACATGGAAGACATTGATGTGAAGTGGTGTCTGGAGAGGTTGTCCAGACACCACACATTGCAAAGTTGTCAACTTCCTGTGCTGGGACTGTGCTGTGCCAGGGTGACCAGCCCTGCCAGGAAGTCAGCTGGCTTCCAGGACCACTGGAAAGGGGTCACTGGCTCTGCTTCTTGCTGGCTGATGGGCAATGTAAGACAGCTCAAAGGAGGACACGGAGACTGCCCTCCACCATGGAGGTCCTTTGGCCACATCCTTCCCCTTCAAGGCTCATCCCAGCATCCTGCATAGCATCAGCCATGCCCTTGTGTGACTGGGCCCAGGCAGCTTGACAGGGACTGTGTGCTTCTCCTGTTTGGGCACAGGCTCCCAGCGTGGTGTGGAGGTGGAGAGGGTGGCTGGGACATGGCACACGAGTGGCTCCAGCTGTGTCACACGCTGTCTGCAGGAGCAGGTGCCCCATGTGCCTGCTGGCCCTGGAGGAGAGGACCCTGGCCATGTGTGCTTTCTCTTGACCCATTGCCACTGGGCTCAGGAAATGCATAAAGGGTGGATAAGTCACTTCCAGCCTGGACCCTGGCTCACTGGAGGGACAGAAGGGCCCGACTCCCTCCTTCCCTGTTGCCAGCAGGGAGGCAGCTGTTCCCCTCACTCACCCTGGCACAGGCAGGCACTGCCTCTCCCTGTCCACCTCATCAAAACCACAAGTTTCCTGTGGGGCTCTCGTGCTCTCCACCCATCCTGGGCTCCAGCTCTGTGCCAGGGCTGCCAGCTTCCCTGGGAGTCTGGGGCTGCCTGAGAGCCATGCAAGAGCTTGCAGGGATCAAATCCTCTCTGGTGCAGGGGCTGAGGGTCAGGGCTTCTCTCCTCTGCCTCCCTCTGCACAGCCCTGCTCTGTGCACTCCAAGCTGGATAAGCCTGCTTGGGGTGGATGGCTGAGGGCTCTGTGAGCATCCCCTATGCAGGATCTCCAGGGAACATCCTATTGCTGCAGGGACATGGGAGCATCCAGAGGCTCATCAACATGAGGGTGTCCAGACAGGCTTGGTCTTGCTCCTCTTTGGTTGTTTCCTCCTGCTTGACGGTCACTGGTGGGATTTGCCACTGCTCAGCTCACTGTTTCCTTAAGGACAAACCTGTTAGTCCACGGTGACCTCATGGAGGCCTCGTTTCCACATGTAATCCTGCTCAAGATATCCCCTATTCCTGTCTCCAGCCTCTTCTAGGGCACAACCGGAGGCACCTGTGTAGGAAAAACTCAAAAAGCAAAGCTGTCTGTTCCTGCAGGGATGTTCTGATGGGAATCATGGTGTGTGCTCTCCACTGCCTGTGTGCTTCCTGTGCCAGATCTGCATCCCAGACACCTCTGCAGCTCTCTTGAGATCCTTCTGCTACCTCACACCTGCATCCTACAGAGGCTGTGCTGGACTGACCTGGGCAGCACCAGTGTCCGAGGGCTTCTGTGGGGGTGTCATTCCTCTGAGACTGCACCTGGTGGTCTCCTCCCTCCCACAGGTGCTGGAGTGGGGTCAGGACACAGCCAGGTAAATGCACCCTCTGCAGTTGTGTCTCTTGAGAAGCAAAGGTGCCCTTGTAAGAGGGACTGGGCACCTCCTCAGGTGGAGGTGAGCTCATTCACTGCTGACCTCAGCAAAAGGCAGTTCAGAGACCCCAAAGGCTCCAGTCACTTCCTGTCCCCTCTGAGCAAGGACATGGCCTCAAGACCCTCAGGACCTTGCCACTCTCAGGCAATGGCTTTCCTGCTTGGCCTGCCCATGGCCCAGAGGAGCTGCTGGTGGGATTTTCCCAGGATTGCTGGACAAGCTGCACCTGGAGAGCAGCCATCCCTGGTGCATTTGTACCTGGGGTGGAGGTGAAGAGGAGCACATGGGAGGGTGCCTCTCTGGTGGAGAGGAAAGGAAACCTGGGAATGTGATTGCCCCTCCAGTGAAAGAAGAAAGCAGACCTGTGACCTGGATTTCCAACCCTGGGCTGGACCAAATGCCAGAGCAGTGGGTGGTGCAAGGGAGAGCCCTGGGTTTGCAAGGGCTTGAGCCTGGCTGTAACCTCAGCCAGCCATCTGCCTCCCTTCATCCTCCTCACCTCATTCCTTCTTCTGCTGGATATGGAGCACTCCAGCATGAGAAGAACCCAGCAGAGAGCTGTGTGTACGTTTTTGTTTGGGCTTGCTGAGGGCAGATTCTGTTTGCCATCAACAGCACTGAGCCCTGCTGAGCCCTGAGGTGTGAACAGCCACCTGCAGGGGGGCAGCACAACGGGCCTTCTGGCAAGGGTGACAGCCAGCAAGGACCTTCCAGGCAGGAGCAGGGGAGCTTGGTTCTCCTCAGAGAGCTTCCTTGTTCTCCTGAGAGAGCTTGGATATCAGGAAAGTGCTGTAGAGGTGAAGAGCAGGAGAAAAGCCACTGTTGGTCCTGGGGACAATTCCTCAGCTAAGGAGAAGTCCCACATCCTCGTGTGTGTTGGAAAAGGGAGGCAGCTGAGCCTGGAGGGTGCAGGCAGCCAGGGAGGAGTCTTTGTTAGCAACAGAGTCTGGGATCCTGGAGAAGGTGAAACTGCTGTAGGGCTTTGCCAACTGGAGCAGTATTTGGGAATTTCCTCTGTCTGGAACGACCTGCAGAGGTTTCCTTAGTGTGGGGGGTGGAGAGTGATGGAGCTCCTGCTGGAAATGGCTCCTTGCTTTGAACATCTACAAAATAAACAAAAACCTCAGGAAGAAGGAGTCCATGTTGCTTAAGTGAACCCATTAGCTGGAGCAGATAAACTGAAGAGGTACAGAGAAGTCATATCCAGGGTTAAAATTATTCTGGGAAGGTCCAGGAGTTGAAGTGCTACTCGTGAGCTCATGTCAGAGGGGCCTGGAAGATCTCTTGGCAGTGCTGTGAGGTGGGGCAGACTCCAAAGAAGCCTGGCTGGTACAAGGGGGCGAGGAGCCATCCCACAGGGCAGTACCAGGGTGGCACTGGCTGCATCTACAGTGGCAGCCCAGGTGCCTGAGCCCAGAGTGTCCTGGCTCCACACTTGTCCCTTTGCCTCCTGCAGGTAGCCACAGTCTGAGGAGCTGGAAGGAGGTTGTTGCCACTGGGGTAAGTCAGGGAATTAATGCCTGATGTGGGACTGGGTTTCATTCCTCCCTGCAGATGACCACAAGGACCCTGCTCACACTGCTTGTGTTTTCCCCCTGTATTTAATTCTTTAATTTTTCTTTTTGTATTTATGTTGTGTTTGTGTGTTTGCAAGTGCACTTTGCTTAAATATGGATTTATCTCCATCGTTTTCTGCCAGCCTGTGGTCACTTTGTCATTTGTACCCTGGCAGCCTGGAGCTTGCTGGATCATAAAGGGGGCTGAAAAGACATGAGGACTGTGTGTGCCATCCCAGCAGGAGTCAGCTGGCAGTCCCAGATGCAGGGACAGATTGGGGAAGCTGAGTTCTGGGACACTCCAGTTTCCTGCGTCCCACAAAACTCCCAATGGAGAGAAACTTGAGAAAGGTCCCCTCACTGCCAGCAAACCATTTTTCTGTTTGCTTTTCAGACCAGTTTCCAGACAGACCTGTTCCTGAACTGCCCCATGATAATTTCTGGATGACTCTCTCAGGGGTATCCAGCACTCTGCTTTATCAGCAAGGTGCAGTTTGCTCTCCCAGTCGTTCTCCAATCTATCAGCCCCTGGGCCTCCCCTTCCGCCACGGGGCACCGCGCTCCAGCAGCACCCACCTAAATTGATCTCTAGTTAATTTTACACCCAGCAGAGAGAGCAAGGCATGCCCATTTCCCATTAACTCCAACAGCTCTCCTGGACACTGAAGGGAGCCTGGCCTGCAGTGCCGTGCCCATGGATACCTGCTCTCTGAAAGGATGCTCAGGGAGAAAATGCATCCAGCTGGGAATTTGGGAGCAAAGCGTGGTGGGAGCTGAGTGCAGGAGCAGTGCTGGCTGCTGGGCTGTGTGTGGACATCACTGTCCTGGGGACCTTGTCCCAGAGACAAGGCAGAGCCTGTGCCAACACTGGGCAGAGCTCCTCTTGGCTGGGAAGGCTGAGGAGCAGCTGGATAAGTGTGGCTTTAGGCAAGGAGTGCGTTGTTGCTCTGGCTATATGGTTTTGGCTGGAGTTGGGACTTTGGCCCTAATCGTACTTTTATTTGTTCTTTAATCTCAGTCACCTTATCAGAAGCCTTTGAACAACCAAACACATCTCTGCTCAGCTGGAGAACAGGCTTTGCTGCGTCTTTTCGGTTGGTTTTGTTTGCTTGCCAGAGACCTCCAGGAGATTAAGTGATCCCTCACAAACCTGGGCTTTGCCTTGAAGCCTCTGGAGGCTGCAACACTTGGGTGCTGAAAGACATCTGTGTTTTAGGGTGACTGACATTGGACCAGATCCCTCAGGGCCTTTTAGGATCCAGGATCTGAAGCATTCCTGAGACTATCCATGTTGTCTTCATCAGGTTATATGTTACTGGGAGAACTTGCTGGTCTGCCTGCAGAAGAAGAAATGAAAGTGGGCATCCCAACCATGAAATGCCATGGGTTCTCCTCAGCAGAGGTGGGAAAAAACTCCCCTTGTCATTATATTTTGTCCAGTTTTGTGCTGTTCAGAACAAGAGAGGCCTGGAGCACCTGAAATGGGTCCAACGGAGGATGACAAAAATGCTGAAGGGCCTGGAGCATCTGGGTGCCCAGGAAAGGCTGAGGGAGCTGGGGCTGCTCAGCCTGGAGAGGAGCCCCAGCTGAGAGGGGCCCTCAGCCCCGGCTGGCCCTGGCTGCAGGGAGGGGCAGAGCAGGGCCGGGCTCTGCTCCAGGCCCAGCAATGGCACCAGAGCCACGGGCAGGGACCGAGCCCAGGCAGCTCCACCTGCACATGAGGAAGAACTTTCCTGGGCAGTGCCTGAGCCCTGAACAGAGCCCAGAGAGGGTGTGGAGTCTCCTCACTGGGGATATCCCAGAGCTGTCTGGGCACAATGTGTGCCATGGGCTCTGGGATGGCCCTGCTGGAGCAGGGAAGTGGCACCAGATGGACTCACTGTGATCCCATTCTGGGATTCTGTGGGGCAGCTCCCATGGGTGAATTTCATGCAGTTTAGTTTGCTCCCATTGCCTTCTGTCCTGTCACAGGGCACTGTTGAGAACAGCCTGGTTTCCTGCCTTCATTCCCTCCCATCAGATGTTTATACACATCTACAAAGTCCTTCCAAGACTGCTCTGCTCTGGGATGAGCAGCTCCAGCTCCCTCAGCCGCTCCTCACATGAAGGGTGCTTCAGACCTTCACGGCCTTGCACTGGACTGGCTCCAGTCACTGCATCTCCCTTGTACTGGGGAGCCCAGAGCTGGCCCCAGCAGTGCAGGTGTGGCCTCACAAGCACTGAGCAGAGTGGGAAGGGAGGCTGCAGGGGCCAGGGATGCTGTGTTTGACCTAGGGATGGCCAAGGATGTCCTTAGGACTCTCCATGGCCAGCAGGAGCTGTGTGCTGTGTCTGACCCTGAGGAGTGGAAAGTGGTAAGGGCTGGGTGCAGCCCCAGCTTTGTCTCAGCCAGAGCTTGGTGCCCACAGGAAAATAGTGGACATGGTTTTCAGGGGAAACCTGGAGAGAAAAGCTGTATTGATCGAGGGAAACTGGGTGGAGCAGGTGTTTACAGAGCAAATGCCTTTTGAAACGTATCAGCAGGCAAACAGGGTGGGGACCTCACGAGCTGATGCCACCTCCTATTTATGGAAAGTGTGACAGGATGTCCAGATAAATGTGATGCCTCACCTGGCAGAAAAAACAACAAAACAGTGAAATCTAGGAGAGATTTTATGGTTTCTAGGAAAGTTCAGCATCTCCATGTGTGTACAGAACAATTGCTCCTGTCAGTACAAGACAGACAGTGAGGGCTGGAGTGTGTCCAGGGAAGGGAAATGGAGCTGCAGAAGGGCACAACCAGGACCCCTATGAGCACTTTCCCTTCTCTTTACTGGGCTCCACAGTTCATCCTCCATGCCCAAGGGGATTCCAGCCAAACGGGGACCTCTTTGGACCATCACGTCCCTGCCGAGCACACCCGCACACGCCGCTCCTGCCGGGCAGCGCCGAGCACAGCCCAGACACAGGGTGGGAGAGCAGCCACCAGAGAGCCTGGAGGGTCAGTCCCTTTGTTCCTCCCACCCGAGCCTCTTCTGGCACAGCCAGGGACAGTCTGGACCAAAAGTCACCTGCAAGTCCTGCCCTTGGGCGTGCTGGCAGCAGCCAGGGCTCCCAGCCCTTCAGCTCGCAGCTCAGCTGGAGCAGCCGTGCTGAGCTCCACAAACATGCACAGGGAGAGTTTTATCCCAGCCAGGGCTCCCGGCCCTCAGCTCCCCAGCTCAGCTGGAGCAGCCGTGCTGAGCTCCACAAACATGCACAGGGAGAGTTTTTCAGCCAGGGTCTTCAGCTCCCCAGCTCAGTGGAGCGGCTCTGCTGAGCTCCACAAACATGCACAGGGAGAGTTTTACCCCAGCCAGGGCTCTTTCAGCTCCCCAGCTCAGCTGGAGCGGCTCTGCTGAGCTCCATAAACATGCACAGGGAGAGTTTTACCCCAGCCAGGGCTCTTCAGCTCCCAGCTCAGCTGGAGCAGCCGTGCTGAGCTCCACGAACATGCACAGGGAGAGTTTTACCCCAGCCAGGGCTCCTTCAGCTCCCCAGCTCAGCTGGAGCAGCTGAGAACAGCACAGGGAGTCCGCTCAGCTCCCCAGCTCAGCAGAAGTCCACAAGCCCGGCCTGCACAGGGAGAGTTTTATCCCAGCCCATGGGAGTCCCCTCCACAGCAGGAGGCCACGGGCAGCTTTCCTCAGCCCAGACTCTCCCTGTCCTGCCCAGCCTCACACGGGGCTGTGGGTGCTGTGGGCAGCCCTGGGCAGGCTCCAGAGCAGGCAGCTCCATCCTCCTTCCCTTACACTGCTGGGGCTGCAGGCTGAGCCCCCAGGCCCCCCACATACACAGGGGCTCTCTCCTAGAGATGCCAGGGGACAAAAGGCCAAACTCTTGCCAGAACACCCAGCTCCTTCCTTAGAGAGCAGCCTTGCTTCCATCCCAAGCTCTTCCTAACACCTGAACATCTCCGGGAACTGACTCCTCCTTTCAAGCCCAGCAAGAGCCCGAGGCAGCGCCCATGACCACACCGTGCACTTCCCGGTAAGGAAGGAATTAAAACTCCAGACCGTTACTGCTTGTCCCTGCAGGGGTCATCAAAGCAGCGTGGAAATCCAGGTATCTGCCCAGGGAACAGGCACAATAAACTAGTTCCTGCTCTGGGTTAGGTTTTGTAGGAAAAAAAGCCCCTGAGCTTTGTGTTTTCTATCCTCAGTTGCAATGGAGGAATATTGACATATTTTAAGGGCAAGAAAATTAATCTTTGGGCCTTGGAAACCTGCAAAGGGGATAAAGTTCATAGACAGCTTCACTTTACACCGTTGCTTTTTCAGATATTTTGTGGCCTGGCTCCTTCATCACCATCATCTTCATCCCAAGAAGGAAACAATTTTAAATCAAATCCTCACAGGAAGTCCTTCGGGTCTGAGTTGTGCTGGTCCCACCAGCTTCGTGCTCTGGTCCCGGAGCTCTCACAGGTGAGTGTGTGACACTCTCAACCATGAATGAAAAGCTGATGCTCCATTCCTACAACTGCTCTATCACGCACATAATGACCCCAAAAGGTAAGGGTGGCCAGTCCTCCTTTCTCCAGCAACACTTGAAGCTCTCCTACAAGGGGAGTTGGTCCTTTGTTGGCCTGTTGATCAGTTTGTTTATTTCTCTATCAATTATATCAATTTATTTATTTATCTATTTATTTATTTGTTAATCTTGAGGCTTTTTCATGCGATGGTGCTTCTTTAGGGGAGTTCATGGCTCAAGGTGTCAATGGGGAGTGTTTGCTCAAGAAGGAGCTGCAGATCAGGCTCCCAAGCTCCCTGGTTGATTCTGCTGGCATTGAGGCTGTTGATAAACATCATTCTCATCCCCTTCTTGCCTTCAGGACAATGTTGACACGAGGGTATCCAGGGCTTGGACATTGGCCAAGTCACTGTCATCTTTTCCAAGACCAACTGAGCCCCACTGGATGATATTGTCATTGCTTATGGTTAATTAAACCATCAGCCATAGGGTTAATTAATGTGTTGTGAGGTCCCCAGGACGAGGTGAGAGATGAGAATTTGACTCCAAGTTCTCAGAAGGCTGATTTATTATGATATTATATTAAAAGAAATGCTATACTATAACTATACTAAAGAAAGAGAAATGATACATCAGAAGGCTAAAAAAGAATGAATAAAAAAACCCCATGACTGACCAGAGTCCTGACACAGCTGGACTGGGATTGGTCATTAAATAAACACAATTCACATGGAACCAAAGATGCACCTGCCACATTCCAAAGCAGCAAAACACAGGGAGAAGCAATCAGATAATATTGTTTACATTTCTTTTCTGAGGCTTCTCAGGAGAAAAAAATCCTGGCAAAGGGATTTTTCAGAAAATACCATGGTGACAAATTAATTAACTCTAAACCATTGTTTGTGGTTGATTACCATATCCAGCTCTAGTAATTGCCCTGACTGGGGTGTCAGTGCCCTGTGGGACAGTGTGGGGTAGCTGAGGAGTGACGAGGTGAGCCTCAGCGGGAGCCCCGTGGCCACAGCGAGCTCTCATGGGTGCCTGAGCTGAGGTGGAGGTGCTCAGTGCTCCACTGTGGTCCTGCCATGGACACAGGGAGGTGGTGGCACTGCTGGGGGGGCTGCAGAGCCAGCTCTGGCCATTGTGTTTGAGCAAGGGCTGTGCAAACAGAGCACTACGTGCCGGGCCAAGGCTGCCGCTGCCATTTCTTGTTGGCAGCAGAAGGTCGGAGGTTCAGAGGGACAGGTTTGGGTCCAGAGTCCATGTGTGAGGAGAGCTGTGACTCATCAGAATCATGACAGGTGCTGGGGAATGAGAGGGGTGGCCTCAGGAGCAGAGTGGGTGCACTGTGTGGGGCTCTGTAGCAGGAGGGGATGAGCAGATTGAGGTAGATGTTGTGAGGAAGAGGAGCACAAGCCGCTCATTTCCTTCCTGCGTGTTTGCCCACACACACTCTGCCCCTGCACCAGGTCTGTGGCTGCCTTCATTCCTTCCTCCTGCCCTGTCTCTCTGATGTCCCTTCTCATCTGGCTCCTTGGCCTGGAGAGATCTCTCTTTCCATGCAGTCTGAGGGCACGTTTGTCCCGCAGGAACCGAAGGGGATCCTACAGAAAGCCAAGGAGCTGAAGAAGGTGGGGATGGAGTCCCTGATGTGCTGTGGGTCAGTGAGGGGGATGGGGTGCACTGGGGCTGTGTGTGAAGGTACATCCCCCACCCCACAGTTGCAAAAGTGGCCCAAATACCAGTTCTTTGCAGATGTTCAAACATCCCCTTCTCTGAAAATGCTGTCAGGGCTGCGGCAGCAGCAGCAAGGCCTGGGGCAGGAGTGTTTGCTGAGCAAGCAGCTGCTGATTGCACAGATGGGACTCATTAGGCCCCAGGTGGGTTGAACTTTGTTCCAGGAGTCACCTATTACAACTTGTGCTCCCCTCACCTCCACTGCCTTACCTTTGGATTCTTTTCTCTGCTGTGGGCCAGGGGAATGATCTGGGCCATTCGTCATGGAATCCCAGAATGGTTTGGGTTGGAACAGACCTTAAAGCTCATCCTGTTCACCCCCCCTGCCATGGGCAGGAGCACCTTCCACTATCCTAGGTTCCTCCAAACCCCGTCCAGCCTCACCTTGGACACCCTCAGGGATGGGGCAGCCACAGCTTCCCTGGGATAAGTTCTGTTTCTATCTTTGCTGCTTCGTGGTTCTTCCTCACAGTTATCTTCTGTATCTTCTGCAATACCCTGACCTGGGGCAGCTGGCAGGACTGCTCAGAGGGACTTCTGTCCCACCAGACATGGAATTGGGTAGAGCTGATGCATTTTTGAAGCCTGTCCCTGGAATGCTGTAAGGAGGCAAGAGCTGATATTTAGGAAGACATCCAATTCCTGCAAAACCAGGGAATGCAGATGGCACATAATGTGAGTGAAAGCAAGAGGTGTGTGCAGGCTTGGGGGGCATATTACCACAATTGGCACTGGTCATGAGACATCTTTCCCCTGTCAGATCCATGCTGAAGAATACTCACCATACTCAGCAAAGCTTGGCTGGGAAGCAGGGAAGAAAGGAATAGAATCCGTTGCAAACAATCAGCTGGGACACCACCTCCCAAAAGGAGCTGTCTCCTCTTCCCATTGGTTGAGCCCATCTTCAAAAAAGGCAATTTCTGAGTAAGGAGAATGCAGGTCCAGGCTGGGGAGAAGTGAGGAGATGAGGAACTGAGCTCCCAGAGAGAGAGACTGGAGCACTCTGAGCTGTTTGGCATTGAAGGGGCAGAAAGGGGAAGCCACAGACATACAAGTGGCTGAAAGTGTCTTGAGATGAATGACAGATGTGAGGGCAGGTCACAAGGAGTGGAGGAGCTCTCTGGGTGTCTGTGTAGCAGCAGTGGTTTCCACCAGCCTTGGAGAGCCTGCAGACCATCTCTGCAGGGCTGGTCTGTGTGCTCCCATGTGTGCTAGCTCCAGGGAGGGTTGGGCATGATGCCCCTCCAGAGCCACCCCTGCACCCCAGGGAATGGATATGGACCGTTCAAAGACCACTGTCCTTCTGTTGGTGCAGGAGGTGTCTCTTTCCAGGTGTTCCTCAGCCAGTCTGGGAGAATTATTTTCTTTTGAACAACCAACACCAGGAGATACTGCAGAAAACCATTCTCTACCTTTACACTGCTCCTTAACCTAGTTAATCTTACAGATCACAACCTTCTAGATGTCCTCTGCCTTCCCTTTCACCATCCAAACCTCTGAGTAGGAGGTGCATGAACATGAGAGTTTGCCAGCTGTGAACTGAGGAAGGGATGAGCTAAAGAAGAGGGGATAGTTGCTCAAACTGAGAACCCAAAGTGGGAATCCTGCAGTGTGTTAGAGCTCAAAGAGCAGCCCCAGGTCCAGTTGTATGTGCTGTTCCTGGGCCAGGGCTGTGTCTTGTGCCTGAGAGCTGGAGTTCCCTTCTTGGCTCAGCCAAGAAGATTGCAGATGGAGGAAAATTACTTGAGCAGAGCCAGCACCCCTCTGAAATCCTACAGAGAATGATGATGTCCAAGGTTTGGGTTGGGATACTGTCCCCTGGTTTGTCCCCTCAAGGCAGGACCCTGAGTGCTGCCAGGACTGGAGCAGGAGCTGGCCACAGTCCCAAACTGCAGGTGCCTCAGCTGGGGGCAATGTCCCTGCCACAGGACTCTGGCCATGGCACATCCTCTGTGTTCCCTCGGTGCCCTTTCTGCTTAGACCTCTTTTATTTTTGGTTGTTCACCTGTGACCAGGAGAAACTGCCCTGTGGCTGCTGGACAAGTGAGCAGCCTGTACTTTGGTATTTGTGAGCACAGCAGATGTAACCCTGTACTGCTCCAGGTGCAGGCTCTCCTTAAAACCAGAGCAGCTCGACTTGCAGTTAATCCTTTAATTCAGCTTGGATTGCTGAAGGTGGGAATAACCTCTGAGCCACCACCTGTGCCCTTTAACAGGGGATACTCCATGGTACCCCTACTGTAATTACCCTCTGAAGGTGTTAACACCCTGGAATGAGAGAGGCAGCTCAGATTTATCTGTTAGGGGCTAAGCCAGTGCAACCTGCTCCCTTCTCTAGTTTAGTAAGTCCTCTGCCACAGCCAGAGCCTGCAAGAGTTGTTAATGGAAATATTATGCTAATGAGAGAAAAGGTGATGGCTCATTTGGTGTAAAGCTCTCCCCTGTGCTCTGAAACTCTGTGCTGGCATCCCTCGTGGTAGACAAGGAAGAAGACACAGGTTTGGTGGTTCCAACTTCCCCGAGCCTGCTGTCCTTACACAAGGCTGATGACCTTGACAAAAGGCCCGGTCCTTTTTCGGGGATTTCCCACCTCAGAGAATGTGCAAAAGGAACAAAAATATTGCTTGTAACTGGATCTCCACAAAGCTCTTCCTGCTGTTTGTTCATGTTGTGTCTCCATGACATGTTTATGAGGGTGGGGTTGATGTCAGCTTGGGGCTGTGGGACTCCTGTGAGAGCCAGGACTCAGTAGAAATGTTTGGTTTGATGGAAAAATCTTACTGCTGCATACAAGAACCACTGCCCAGGATAAAGTGGGATGGAAATGGATTGAGGTGTTGAATCAAAGCCCTGCAAAGAGCTGGGGTCTTGTTTCCCATTCCTTGCTCTAACCAGGGGAGAGCTTTGTGTTCTTGCCTGCATGCCAGGGTACTGCAAGGGCTGATTGCTCGCACAGGAAGGGGGGCCCCAGCATGATCCCTGTCCCCCACAGTCTCCATCCAAAGTGATCAGGATGGGCCCTGGATAGCAGCTGGACTCAGCCCAGAGTCCAGATCTCCTGGGATCTGTTGGTGACGAGGAAGGTCTGAGCCTGGGATCAGATCTGGGGACAGTGGCAAGGTTGGAGACATCCTGGGGACCACCAGGTACGTCCAAGGTCTGGCTGAGGAGTCTGCCTGTGTGTCGGGGTCAGGACCAAGAGGGCCATGGCCAGGCAGGGGCAGAGATGAGGTGCAGCTGGGGACCAGTGCTTCTCCAGCATTGCTCAGGCAGGGAATGATCAGCTGAGTATGAACAGACTCCTGGAAGATTTTAGTGGAGGTCCCCAGTGAGGCTGGAAAGAAGGGAGGATGGGGTTGTAGGAGCAGGTGATGCTGTTGGTAAGGGATGGCTCTTGCACAGGTGACCAGTGTTTCTCCAAAGCTTGTTCCCTCTTTATGCCCCCAGCATGTGGCCCTGGCCCTCTCTAGCTGTGGTGTCTCTCCAGGTTCCACCTGGCAGAGGTGTGGCAGTGGATGACAGGAGGAGGATGTTGGTGGCCAGAGATGTGCAGGTGAAAGGGCAGAACTTCTGCTGAAGGGGGGAGCAACAGATCAGGTCCTGCAAGGCTGTGAACACGGCCATGCTGAGACCCTCAGGCCCTGGCAGTGAGCAGACTCCCCAGAAGGAGTTAATTTCCCTTTGCCACTCCAATTAAAAGGGAATTGCGGTGGAATGAAGTAATTTCTCCCCGTACCTTGCCTAGAACATAACTGATCTTTACTGATCAATCTCCATTGTACAACAACAATGGTCATTGTTGTCCAGAGAGGTTCTGGACCCCCATCTCTGGAAGTGTCCAAGGCCAGGTTGGACAGGGCTTGGAGCAACCTGGGATGATGGAAGCAGTCCCTGTCAATGGCAGGAGGGCTAGATTAGGTGAGCTTTGAGATCCCTTCCAACCCCAGCCATTCTGGGATTTTATGATTGCACCTACAGAGTGCAGCCACGTCCCTCCACCTTATGCAACTTTTAACAAAGCATCTGAAGCAAGAATTTTTCTGGTTCCTTCCTTATTCTTGCAACAGTTTTCAGGAGCTATTAGAGCCATGTCACACTGTAACTGGCCTTCGCCATCACATTCCCCAGTGCCACAGCACCCACATGAGCAGAGGGTGGGGACAAGGACCACTGGATGATGCTGGGGGGCTTTGGGAGGGCTCTGCTGCATCCTGATGTCCACCCCAGCCCAAAGCTCCCTCACTGAGACCAGCCCCAGCTGGTCAGAGCCAGACCTGTGTCCTGAAGCCCCCTCATCTCTGCCTATGTTTTCTGCTCCTTTATCCCTGCAGCTGGAAATGCAATGAGGATTAAAATGCCACGGGAGTCTAAAAGCCCTCAGGAGGGGGTTTGAAATCTGCTCAGCTGGGTCTTTTGCTCCCCCCTCTCTTCTCTTTCCAGAGCTCTTAACAGTCCCAAGACTTTTATTATTTTCCACATTGCAAAACAGTAATTACTGGAAAGGAGGAGGTTGTTTGAGAGCCAGGGTCCAGCAGTGCCTCGAGGCTGTGCCAGCCCCGGGTGGCCTGGGGGGTGAGGACGGGAGGAGCCATTCCCCTTGGATATTATCTCGATGAGAACATCTTGACCAGAGAGCAGAAAACAAACAACTCTGGCATCCAGGAGTGAGAGGAGGCATCAGAAGGTCAAGCCTGCCTGTGGGCTCCTCAGTGATCCCGGGGCAGGGCAGGCGTTTCGCTGGTGGTGTGGTGGTCACCAGCACTGGGCTGGCAGGGAGGAGATGCTCTCCCAGGTCCTGGGGCCAGTATTTGCTCACTGGTGTCATACTCAGCTCTTGACCTCTAAAGGGTGAGATGTTTGCATGGCTCGTGACAGATCTCTCTTTGAAAATCTCAAGAGTAGGAGGGAAATTATTTTAACTAGAGTTCAAAGGGTCTCCAATAAGGACTAAGCCTTGCTGTTATTCTAAAGTGTTATTTCCATTAATTCCCTTTTAATGCTGCTTTAAAATTACAGAGTGGAAGGGAATGTTGGCCAACAGATTTTTTGGTGGATTCAAAACAACCCCTATTAATCAGCAGGGAATTATATTTGGCTGTAAGAGTGTTTAAATGGGAAGGTGGCTTCAACCAGGACACATGTAGCAGTGTGTAGCTGTGGTGACAGATTAAAAATTAGCTATTGTGAAGCTTCCCGCATGGACAGGGGCTTAGAATTAATGATTACCATAAATTAACTAACTGGAAAGGGGTTGAACAGCAAGTGGTAGAGTTCAGCTTGACCCACTGGTGAGCTGACCCTTTTCCCATTCATTTAATGCCCAAATCTCATTTCTGGCCAGAGCAGCTCTTGGGTGCAGCTCTGGGTGGCTGTGCCAGCCCAGCTGGGCTGCCTGGCCACTGTGGAGGATGAGAAGAGGTTCAGTTTCCTGCTCGCTGGGTCAGATCTAGCAGAGAGAGCTGCTCCAGCAGATGGACAATGCTCCAGCCCCAGGTCTGGTACTGCTGGCACTGCTCTGGGAAGCTGCTTCCCCAGTTCTTCTGGGTGTCTCCCCTTGTCTCCCCTTTGTGTCCTTTTGGCTGTCAGCCTCTCCTGCCTGCTCTGCCTGTAGCTCCATGCCCACAGCAAAGTCAATTGCAAATTTGGTCCAGCAAAATTCCCAGCATCACTCTGCAGCAGGCTCAGAGCTGCTCCCCTGGCTGCACCTGCCAGGACCTGCTTCAGTGATGTCCCCCTGCTCCCTTTTGGTGGTGGAGTAGCAGTGCCTCACCCCCAGCTTCACCTTGCCCCTCCACTCTTCCTCCCCTCTCACTACAAGGTCTTCTTGGCCATCTCTGTCCCCATCCCAGTGTCCTGGGCTCTGCCGCTGCAGGAGAACATCCCTGGATGTGCACATGGTATCTCAAGATCCACAGCTCCCTCCTCCTAGAGATAAGCCACTTTTTCTCCTGTTCCCAGCCAGCCACATCTCTGGGATGGTCCAGCATCTCGTTGTGGGGACATGTCCCTGTGGAAACTGTCTGGCATGTCCCAGGGAGCTGGACAGAGCCACTTTGTGGACAGAAGAGTTGTGCAGCTGCCTGGTGCGTGCCCTGGCGTGGGACCCGGGGTCCTGCAGGAGAGGAGCAGAGGGTGCTGTGGCCACACAGGGCAGCTGGCACTCCTGCCATTTCTTTCCCAGATAGCAGTATTTACTCGTTTGTTCACCCAGATCTTTGGAAAATATACAGGAGGCAAGGCTGAGTGTTATCAGGCTTCAGCCGCTCTCTTTGCAAGAATGTCTTCAGCAGGAATTCATCACCTTCCTTTCCAAAATCCTTTCAGGAACATCACAGCTCCTGGTGTTGCACAGAATTGCTGGTAATCCTGTTAACCTTTGGGTTAATTAAGCAAACAGAGACCCTTCATTAGGAGGAATGGCACTAATTGCATGTCTGAGAGGGTGAATTTTGCATGGGCCGCTGGCTGGTGGAGCAGAAGCCACTGCTGACTTCAGCAAGGGGACTGGGGAATTAATGGGGGCCTGCTTGGGAAAGGAGGTCAGGAAAACCTGTTTCCTCAGCACTGCTGGGCCAGCTGGTGTTTGCTGGAGAGGGGGATGTGCACGGGAGGATGTGGGGCAGTGGCACCGTCCTGCAGAACTCCCGTGCAAGGCGCAGAGGGTCGAGCTGCTGGCACCTGGCTGTTGAGCTGCCATTAGTTTCCAGCCTAAAAATGCAAACCTATATTGGTATGATCTGGTAAGCAGCTCTGGACAAGAGGCCTCAGTCTGCAGCTGAGCTTAGCACTCCAAGCTGGCAAGAGCAGCTTAAAATTGACAGAGAGTTCTCTTTGTTTGCTGTGTGCAGTTTAGAAATTAGGCAATACTTAGAAGCAAATATTGGTTCAACCAACACCAGCTCCAGCTCTCCAGCGGCCAGTTTGGCTCATCCCAGGTAGAAAACAACATTTTGCAACATAGTCAAAACCTGATACCGAATATTTCTCCTAACCACCAGGGAAGCAGGTTTGTGGCTTTTCCTTAAAAATAAACTAAGCACAGTGGCTCTGCAGTTGGAGCATGGCCCCAAAATTGACGCATGGGTCCAAACACGGTCTGCAAGCCTGTTTCTGGAAAGCCAGCCACAGCTCTCCAGGGATCTGTCAGGCCTTGGGAACCATGGGGAATGCCAAGCTGGTCCCAGTCCATTGCCAGCCAAGGCCATGCTCTCAGAGCTGGCACTCCCACAGTGGCTTACAGCTGCTGCAAGCCCCATGCTGACCTGGGCTCCAGGGCAGGAAAGACTTCCTCTTCCAGGAGACACTTGGCATCAGGCAAGAGGGCTGGGATTTCCCCCAGGTTCTTACACAGGTGAGGTAAATCAGTTCTGCAGAAGCCCCCTGACTTCTCCCTGCCCCTCCTGGGTACCTGAACATTGAATCCCAAAATGGTTTGGGTTTGAAATGACTGTTAAAGACCATCCCATTCCACCCCATGCCATGGGCAGGGACACCTTTCACTACACCAGTTTGCTCCAAGCCCCTTCCAATTTGGCCTTCAACACTTCCAGGGATGCAGGGGCAGCCACAGCTTCTCTGGGCACCCTGTGCCAGGGCTTCCCCACCCTCACAGGGAAGAATTCCTGCCCAATATCCCATCTAACCCTGCCCTCTGGCAGTGGGAAGCCATTCCCCCTTGCCTTGTCACTTCATACCCTTGTCCAAAGTCCCTCTCCAGTTTTCTTGGAGTCTTTTAAGGCACTGGAAGGGACTTTGAGGCCTCCCCAGAGCCTTCTCTAGTCCTGCTGCTCACACTGCTTTGGATGTGGCCCAGCAGACACTTGGCTGCTATTGCACAGTGCCAGCTCATGTCCAATTTATCACCATCAGTTCCCCAAATCCTCCTTCACAGGGGTGCTCCCCATCCATTCACAACCCAGGGGCGCCATCTCCCATCTCTTGAGACAGGCACCTTTGCCACCTGAGTGCCACTCTCAGCCTCTGTCCCATCCAGGCTATTGACAGAAGATGATCTGGGAAAATGTGTTCCTGCTCTTCCTGCCTTCACCTGCCTCCACAGGCAGGCCCAGGACAGGACAAGAACCTGAGCCCAGCTTTCGTGCTTGACTGTGCTGACATCCTTGTCTTGGGCATGCTCCAGCCTTCTCACAGTCTCAAACTGCGCCAAGGGAGATACAGGCTAGAATTAAGGAGGAAGTTTTTCACAGAAAGAGTGGTCAAATACTGGAATCATCTTCCCAGGGAGGTGGTGGAGTCACCATCCCTTGATGTGTTTAAAAAAAGACTGGATCTGGCACTTGGTGCCATGATCTAGTTGAGGGTTAGAAGATGGGTTGGACTCAATGATCTTAAAGGTCTCTTCCAACCTAGAAATTCTGTGATTCTGTGATTCTCCAAGCACAAACTGGAAATTCCTATTTCCTGAGGGAAATAAGTTAACTCTGGCGAAGCTGTGACTCCTGGTGAGTGTATATTTTGTCCTCCTCCTTCAGCCCACCCCACCTCGAGGTTCAGTAAATTCCCCTTGGGTTTTTTCTTCCATTTTTAGGGCATTTTCTCCTTAGTCACTCAAGGTGAGCTGGGTTTTCATACAACTGCCAGTCTGGTGACCCCTGGGAACACCAACCTTAGCTCCAAAGGCTCCCACAGCTGCCTGGGAGCACCTCTGTGGAAATAACTGCCCCAAAGGGTTGGGTGAGATACCCGTGAGGTGCCTTGATCACAGCTTTCCCTATTTCCCTCTTTTTTTGGTGTTTTCCACAGACCCAGACACAACCAGAGCTCAGCTACAGCCCTGTTTAGCTGTGGGATGAGCTGTGCTGTGGGCAGCAGCCAGCTCTGTGGCAAAGCCAAGCCTTCTCCCACACAGCCCTGCCAGCTCTAACTTTATCCCAAAGTCTTTTGGATAAAGGACAAACGTCCTTTCCTTAGGACACAACCAAAACTCCAGTGCAGCCTCATCTCAACCACAAACCACAGGGCACACACATGACCTTGCAATAATGAGGGAGATGTAAAAATAAACAATATTACTTTACCTTCTCTTGGCATTGTTCTTTCCCCAGGGTTCAGCTGTGTTTATACATCACCAGTGATCCGTGGTTGGGCAGAGGGTGTGTTAATTTGTATTTCTTCATCATTCATGTAATTTTTAGCAGCGGCATCCTCTTTTGGAAAACACAACGGCCGGTGTTGCAATGCAACAGACTTGAGATGTGTGACAACAATTCAGGTCATTCCATGAAGATGTCCACTACAGAAGGGTGGATGTTTCTGGGTAACTGGGACAAAGTCTGAGGGGCACTGACTTAGCTCTGTCCTTTCTGGTAAAGCTGCTCCTGCTCACATGAGCCAGAGCATGGAGCTCTTGCCTTGAAGGGCAACAAGAATTTCCAGTGTTACTAAAAATTGGCCTTTGCTGTTCAGTCTCAGCTGAGTCAGCCAGACATGGGCATTTGGGAATGGGACCAACCATGCACCCAGGCAGCCAGGTATGAGTCAGACAGAACCTGTAGAGGGAGGTGAGTGTACTTAGCAAGAGGCAGGATTCACCATGTGACTAAACATGCATTTTCTAACGCAAAATTTGGCAAAGCAGATGTCTGATGGATGTTCAGGGGAGGAAATTGATTGCATCATGCAGTTCATCCCTCCCGGACTCCAAAACAAATGGCATTTTGCAGCTGGAGGCCACCCAGGACACTTTCCTTTTCCTTCCAAGGCTTCCCATGGTGGGCTGTACTCTTCAGAAAGAATCACCTTGGAGAGCTGTTGGGTCCTTTGGAGAGCAAGGCCTGAGCCCTCAGCCCAGGTGGCCTAGAGGACACAGCCCTGGCCTGCTGTGCTTCTGCCATGGGGTGCCTCCAAGGAAAGCTGTGTGTTAGAAGAGTTTCTTCTCTGCAGGCTTGGCCACAGCAGTCAAAGCTGTTGAAGGAGTATCCACAGGAAGGATGCACACCAGGAGGAGAGTGGAATCATCACGGAGAAAGGTAGGATTTGCTAGCACCAAAAGAAGAAGCACCTCTGCATGTGGCTGGTGATGTTCCAGGTCACCTGTGGCTGGACATCTGGAAATGCAGGAGGTTGCTGCAGTACAAAAGGTATTGCAATCCAAGCCTCTTCCTTCACCTCTGGATGTTTCCTGATGCTGTCTGGGAGAGCAAGGGGAAGAGATGTGAAGTGAACACCACCCATCCCATCAGCACATCACAGCCATCCCCTTGGCAGGCAGAGAAGGCATTGAGATGCAAGGACATTGTGAGAAGGGAGAGAGGAGTGGGTGAGTTGTCTGTGGAAAATGGTCTGGGAACCATGTGCAGAAGGCAAAGATAGTTTGGGCTCTTCCAGCAACTGGTCTTCTGTTATTTGAGTGGATCCTTTATGTTTTCCAAGCTCTCTTCTGCATCTTCCCCCTTCATCTGTCCTGTGGTAAAAGTATCTTTATCTGGGCAGCTCTGTAACTACTCGTGGAGTCAATGACTCGTGGAGTCATTTCCACCAATATTTAGGTGCCCATGTGTCTTTGTTGTTTCAGCTGCAACTACAGTTTTCTCAATATGTCTGTTGGAAGAGGCATTTTGGAGCAAATCAGCAAAAGGCTCTGGAAGACCCATGTGGGACAGTCTCCTGCAAGCCCTTGTGCTTCTCCCCATGGATGGGGATGTTGCTAAGGCTGCATGAGTGAGTTAGGGATCAGTGAGACCTGCAGGAAGCTGGGGATGGATTTCAGTGACATCTATCTGCCTTGGTGGAAAAAGACCTTGGAAGGCCACAGCTTGCTGGAATAAATATGGATGGGAGATCTTTTAAAAGGAGAGGCTTGAGGTGGGAGAAAGTCAGTCCTCCTACAGCTGCAGTGTGTTTGGAGACACTCTGGACACAGGAAATTCTGTTCTTCTGGGAAAGCAGGGGGTGAAGGGATGAGAATCAGGAACCAGCCATGCTGAAGGAAGTGCCACCGATGATGCTGACATAACCAGTGTGGCCAGGAGTGCCTCTCACTCAGCCACAGGCAGGGTGGGCTCCTGGTGCCACAGAAGAGGTGGTCATTGCCTAAGGGCCTCCACCCTCCCTGGGTCACTCTGTAGAGCCAAATCCTTGGCCTGGCACTGGGCTCCCAGCTGTACTGAAGCCACGCTGGGCGGCACCACCACCTGCAGGTCGCTTTGCCCGGAGCCAGCTGGGAGAAGGGACAAGAGCCAACCCAGGTGCTTTCTGTCAACCTCCAGCTGTGTACAGAGTGAAGGCTGTAGGTGAAGAAGTGCAGGGGATCCAGGAGATCTTCCCTCCAAGGGAGGATCGTGCTCTTGAAAGCAAACCTGGGAGCTGGACCTCCTGGCTGGGCTTTTTGCTATCTTCCTTCAGCCCACCCCACCTCGAGGTTCAGTAAATTCCCCTTGGGTTTTTTCTTCCATTTTTAGGGCATTTTCTCCTTAGTCACTCAAGGTGAGCTGGGTTTTCATACAACTGCCAGCCTGGTGACTCCTGGGAACACCAACCTTAGCTCCAAAGGCTCCCACAGCTGCCTGGGAGCATCTCTGTGGAAATAACTGCTCCAAAGAGTTGGGTGAAATACAGCTGTATCTTTGTGGGGTGGACATGGTGAGTGGACCAGCCCTAGCAGTGGTCCAGGGATGCTGTTTGGGCTCAAGGGCTGGCTGACATGGTCCAGGTAATTCTCAAGTTTGTGAGCATGTGCCAAAGGCTGAGGCTGGTCCTGTACCTGGCAGCAAAGATGGGGACATGAAGTCTGGGACAGCATCACAAGGGCTGTCCTTCATAGACCAAGCCATGCCCTCTGGCCCCAGGAGGACAGGCTAGGAGTGACAAATGGAATGGAGAAGCTTTGCAGAGGAAGTGGGAGGAGGCTGACTCCTAATCTCATTTCTTCCCAAGTTCACCCCAAAAATTTACCAAAAGTGCAGCGTGATGCTTCCTTCTGTCTGCAGGGCACTTATGGAGCTGCCTGGTCACTGCTGTTGGCTTTTTTTTTTTTTTTTTTTTTTTTTTTTTTTTTTTTTGCCAGATCATGTGTAAGAATAATTTACTGCCTTTCAACCCTGCTGCCATTGCCAGGAGCACGCAAGGGAGCGGGCAGGCACTCGGTGCTGCGAGCCAAGGGGCAACAGGCACCTCAGCAGCAGTTACTGGCAAACACACAAAACTCGGCTCTGGATCCAGCAGGGACTTTAAGAAAATCGCCTCTCCTGCCGCGTTTCAGCCCGCAGGAGAATTCAAATGTCACAACTTGGGAATTTTCCATCTGAAGCCCCTTGTAGAATGCAAAGCGCTTTGCCCTGCTCCGACTCCCGCCTGCGGAAGGGTTCAGTGCCAAAGTGAAAGGCTTCCTAAAAATGGGCTGATCCAGGGAGGGGGGCGATTTAGGAGCTATTGAGAAACAAGGAAGGACAAACAGTGTTAGGTCATTGCTTCTGCAAACACAGCCAAGGCTGTTCCTCTATAAAAGGGGCAGAAAGCGGTTCCAGAGCCATCACAGACTCGGAGGGGACGGTCTGTGACCAAGGCTGCTGCACCCCTCCCACGGCACCTGACCCCTGCTCAAGCATGAAACTCGCACTCTTCACTGTGCTATCCTTTGGGATAGTCGGTAAGTGTCTGCTGAAAGCAAACTTTGGGGGAAGGAAGTCAAAACCTCTGTGTCCCCCAGGCAAGGCTGTTTCGGAGCTGTGGCGTACGCCAGAGCAGGCAGCTGTTAAGGAAAAGCTGGGACACGAGCCGTGCTTGCTTTGGCAGCTGTGGATCTGTCAAGGAGGACGGTGTTTTGATGTTACTGACAGCTTTGTGGGATGGAGGGAGGGCTGCAGCTGCCCACACTGCCGATGCCCACCCTGCAAGGAGGAGGGATGCTTGGGACGGGCTCCGTGCTCCGGCTGTCACGGGGTGAAGGGAAAAATCATCCTCCGGCCAGTGCTGTGCTGGGAGAGGAGCACGGGCTCAGCCAGGAGGGAGAAATTATTGCAACACCTGCCTGTCAAGCTTGTGCATGTGTTTGGTTAAACTCGAGGGCAGTGACAGTAAAATAGAGCTTAAATAATGAAAGATGCTGTGTGCTTCCCACTCTGCTCCTGTGCTGCTCTGTCCTGCTGCTGCAGCTGCACTTTGCTCAGGCTCCTGCCTATTTATGCCAAATTTGTGCTGCTGCAGGGCTGGCTCTGTTTGGAGCAATTCTTTCCTCTTTCTCTGCTCATAGCTCTGGCTGGCAATGAGCAGGTAGCTGTGGCAAGGAGACTGCTGGCTGCACCTGGCCTGGGGACTGATACCTGGACAGGGAAAGAGGGATCTCCTTCCTGGAGTAGGCAGCAGGTCTCTTCTGATCCCCCAGAAAGTGTGCTGGTGAATAATGTCCTCTGTTAGGAAGTGCCTGTGGCATCAGGAAGTCCTTCAGTACCTCTGCTGAATATTAGCGTGCAAAGATGGTTTTTTAATGGTTCCTCCTCTTCCTCCCCTGCACAGAAAGAGACAAGAAGTCACCCAAAAGGTCTGTGACAGTGGCCAGGGCACTCAGGCTGCCATTACCTTCCCAGTGTCCCCAGTACAGCTGGGTTGACTCCCTCAGGATGTCCCCAGCCTCTGCCCCAGGCAGGATGCTTGCCAGCATTAGGTGACCACGGCTTTGTGTAGCCAAGACTTGAAAATGTATGATGAACTTGAAAAAGATATGAAAAAAGAGGTGGTTGCCATAGGAATGGAGGCTGAGGATTCTCCCTGTGGCCAAATTCAGCATGTCCACTGGGAAGCTCAGGAATCAGATAAAGAGAGGCTATTTCTGAGGTGAAGGAGAAAATGGAAACTATGCAGGTTAATCTGGAGGTGTTTGGAGGAAATGTGCCATCGAGGTTTGGAGAGATAGCGGGGTGCAAGTGGCCTCTTGGTCTGCACAGCCCTGCCCAGAAGGGGCAGAGTGAGGGTGAAGTGACAGCACAGGCTGGCCACATCCCTGAACTGCAAGTTTCCAGCATTCCTGGGCTCAGGTTTCTGGAGGAGACATGAATCTGCATCCACCAGAGGCTTTTGCTTTGTTCTGGTCCCCCAGAGCAGCCATTCAGCTGCTTTTACTGCTTGGGGCACTCATGGAGGGACTGTGGTGGTGCTGTGGCATCTCTCAGGGGGAGCAGTGGAGCAGGTGAGACAGAAGGACAGTTCAATAGATCAGATCATTCAGCTGCCAAGGAGGTGAGAGTGGCAGTGCACTGCACACAGCCTGGCCAGGTCAGAGCTGCTCCCCCTCTGGGGTTATTGGCACAGGCACTGCTTCAGTGCTCCAACTTTTCTCTCTGTTTTTGCAAAGGCTTGAGCTTGATTTCTATTGAAGTGTGTGGATTTGTTCTCCTAATGCTGTGGATGCTGCTGTGGGTCCAGGCTGCTTGAATCTCAATAGTCCAGGGACAGGAATGGTCATCCCAGATGTTCCTGATGGTGCACACATCAGGCAAGAAAGAAAGAAAGGACCTTCCTGTGTGGCTTGGGAGATTCTGTACGTGGCAGGATCACTCAAGGCCATGACCACAGAGAAGCAGTGACATTGTGCTCACAGGGAACCATTGACCTTGTAGATGCTGTTCCTCTCCAATCAATGCCTTTCTACCTCTCTGAGACTATTTAGTTTTGGTTCTTTCTACAGTTCTGTGTTTTGCTGCTCCCCAAAAGCCAAGTGTCAGGTGGTGCACAATATCCTCAGCAGAAGAGAAAAAATGCAATAGCCTGAAGGACCACATGCAACAGGAGAACTTTGCTTTCAGTTGCCTGCAGAAAGCATCATACCTCGACTGCATAAAAGCCATTTCGGTGAGTGGGCAGCAAATTCCTCTGCTGGGATGTTTCAGCAGCCTGTTATATCTGGAGATGGAGTTTTCTTTCTGATTGTTACCTGTGTTCCTCCTGTTATACATAAGGATCCAGGAGAGACTCTGGGAAGCACTTTTCCTGCTCTTTGTTAATTGATGAAACCTCTTTGTTGTTTAGAACAGTGAAGCAGATGCCATTAGCTTGGATGGAGGTCAAGTTTTTGAGGCAGGCCTTGCTCCCTACAAGCTGAAGCCCATTGCTGCTGAGGTCTATGAACACAGTGAAGGTACATTTCCATGCCATTTTTTTAAGCCAAATGTTGGTAACAAACAGAGTGCAGAGGCCATGCTTTCCATGCAGAGTTCCCACTTATTTTGGTTGGGGGTCCAAGATATTGCCCCTGGTTTCCAGCTCCCAGAGGGGAAGGCATGGTGGGGGCAGTTCAGCAAAATGTGAATCATCACCCATGGTCACAGGACCCAGTGCCCCATTTCTTGTCATTTGCTGCAGTGCAGGTCTCTGATCCCATGAGCAGAAATCATGGTCCTCCTGAAACATGGCATAAAAATGGTGCTGGTCCCAGAGGTCTTCTGCTTTCAGTGGCCTTGAACTCTGTGGGTAAAACACAGAGCTGGGAGGCACAGATGAGTTCTGTGATTTCCTGTGCAGTCATCAAGACAGGAAAAAAAAATATTGGAGAGGCAACAGCATTACTTGTGGTTGGGAGGGACACCCAGTTGAGATCACTGAGGCAAGAAATGCAGGCAATTCCCAGGAAAAAAGGAGAAGCATAAAAAGGGCTCTGCAGCAATCCCTTCTGATTGGAGTGAGATCCATGGCTCCACCCCTATTCACCCATTGTACCATCCTTCATCTCTCCCATCTTTTTCTTGGGAGACAACCAGATGCCATTTCCCTGCCACATCCAAAGCTCCAATCTCTTTTGTCCTCTTCCTGGAGTTCAGCCTGTTTGTACACAATATTCAGGATCAAAGCAACGCAGCAGAGTCATTCCCAATGTGGTAGTTAAGAAAAAGATCTTAAACCTTAAAGGCTGAGGTCTATACCACCCCCAAAACTCAGTCATTCTATCCATATATAGCATGTGACAGACTGGGTAAAATTCTAAAGACTAAATATGGGATTTCAGTCTCACAAGGTGTCTGTGGGCAGTGGCATTTGAGAAGAGACTTGCAAAATGATTCGTTGAAGCTCCTTACAAAACTATGGCACCTTGAATGTGATGGCATTTTCAGGTCACTTACTGGAAGTTGTAATGTGCAGCATTAGTTCAATATGGGCAGCATTAGCTCACCCCCAAGAAAATGAGAAAACCACAAGTGTTCCACCGAATTAGCTGATTCTTTAGAACTTTGTTTCCTGAAACTGAGGGTTTAGCAGGATTTGAAATGTCCCTAAGTCCTCTTTTCCCATTGCTCCATTCCTTTTTCCTGCACTGCAGGCTCCACTACCAGCTACTACGCCGTGGCCGTTGTGAAGAAAGGAACAGGCTTCTCTATAGATGAGCTGCAGGGCAAGACCTCCTGCCACACAGGGCTGGGCAGGTCAGCAGGCTGGGTCATCCCCATTGGGACCCTCATCCACCGTGGGGCCATCGAGTGGGACGGCAAAGACTCGGGCTCCATCGAGCAAGGTGAGCTGGGGCATGGAGAGACTGGGGTGGGAGCTCAGCCAGGGCTGGTTATTGGAATATTACCAATAGAGCTGGACAGGACGTGCCTGGGCTTGTCTGGCCCTTGCTGCTTGACCAAAAGGCAGCAGCTGTGGTGTTTCACCCCAGAGACACCTTTGGCTGGCTGGATGCTGCAGCTGGGTGCTTGGAGGCAAGTCCAGGCATGCAGGAGCTCAGGTTTACCTCTGGCAGAGAAGCTTTAAGGCGATGGTGAAGGAAAGGAGTCGGTTCTGATGGAGGTTTTCCATCCCGAGCTTTATTCTGGCCCACAGGCCTCTGAATCCAGCAACAGCTCCAACAGAACTCTCAGACCACGTGGTTGCTGTTCCTTTTAACCCCAGGGAGAGAGGGAGGGAAGGAACATGAGAGACCAGCAACCAGATAGGGGGGGAAGTCTCAAGGGACAGAGGACACCTGGATGGCCCAATGTCTCCTCAGGGGTGGGGCATCTTTTGAACTCTGCCAATCACTCAACACCCTTCTGGAATGCCAGGATTGACCAACAGCACTCAGCAGGGGTCAGGGTGTGGAAAGGAAGGATGACTGACACACCTGGCAGGGAATGATCAGGGAGGAACCTGGGGTATCTGAGGCAAACCATGACATTACACCGCAACAGCTGGTGTCATGGTGAAAGGGGTGACACCAGGTGTCAGGCTGAGACTGGGTGGAGCTCAGCCAGGGCTGGTGTCACCATGAAAGGGGTGACACCAGGTGTCAGGGTGGGAGCTCAGCCAGGGCTGGTGTCACCATGAAAGGGGTGACACCAGGTGTCAGGGTGGGAGCTCAGCAGGGCTGGTGTCACCATGAAAGGGGTGACACCAGCTGTCAGGGTGGGAGCTCAGCCAGGGCTGGTGTCACGGTGAAAGGGGTGTTGCCCAATCTTCTGTGGGGATCTGGAGGTAGCTCACAGGGCATTGACATTTCTTGTGGGTCCTCTCCCTTCCCAGTCCTCCAAAAAGGGAATTTTTGACCAACTGTTTCTTCCTTCTCATCCATAGCTGTGGCCAATTTCTTCTCTGCCAGCTGTGTTCCTGGTGCCACCACTGAAGCCAAACTGTACCGTCAGTGCAAGGGGGATGCCAAGACCAAAATGTCCCGCACGGGACCTTATTCTGGATATTCTGGAGCTTTTCAGTGAGTGAGAGTTATTTTTCCTTTGGGGGAACATTCTAGCCCTGACACATACAAGTTTTTATTGTACCAAGGAGGGCTGTGTTGGAATCATGGGTCCTGAGGAGACTGAATTATTTCTCTGCCATTACAATTTCTTCCCTTCCAGCACAGCTTTTTTGGGGAAGACCATTGCTCTATGCCTGCAGTTTATGCCAAAGATAATTTGCTGAAATGGGAGTCACAATGTCAGTTTTTCTAACTTCTCTTCTGTTCCTCCCACCTGCAGCTGTCTGAAAGATGGCAAAGGAGATGTGGCTTTTGTGAAACACACAACTGTTCAAGGTACACCTGCAAGATCCCTCATTTCTCTTCTTTCTGGCCCCACCTCTCTCTGCCACTCCATCCTGCAATTTGTCTACATTGTGCAGCTTTCATTCCTCTCCAGGCCCAAATGCCTCTTTCATCTCTTGAAAAAAGTTTTGTACACTGTGAACTGACTCATCCTTGTTAATGAGAAATGGGATTATGGTGGATCAACTTTTTCTTCTCTGAGGCTCTTCTTTGTAGTTGGAAAACCTGCTTGGTGCCATATCTCAGAGCCAGCTGTAATGTGAGCAATTGAACAGGTCACCCATCCCTCTGGAAGGGATTTTGGAGGGAATTCAGCCCACAGCAAGAGTTCACTAAGTCTGTGGAGACCAAGGGTGGCCTGGCACACCCAGGACCTGCAGTGAGCTCAGTGGAGGGTCACCAAGGTGGTCATGGGGCAGGGATAACTGTCCTGTGAGGAGGTGCTCTGTGGGATGGGCTTGATCAGCCCGGGGACCGGATACAAGGGCAATTTTTTTCCTCTTGAGGACAGTGAGGTAGTGGGACAGGTGGTCCAGGACAGCTGTGCACTCTCCATCCTTGAAGGGTTTCAAGATCTACCTGGAACATCCTGCTCTGTTCCTGCCTTGACCAGGATCTTCAAAAGTCCCTCCACTCTTGAATTCTCGTGATCTCCATCCTGGGCTTTGTCTGCAGCCTTGACATTGTTCACCTACTGGCCTTCACAGACCATGTGCAGCTCCTGACCTGCTCAATCCATTTGTATGGGATTTGTGAACCTATTTGTATCCCTTTGTGCATAAATCCTTGTACTGTTGTGTTAGTTATGGCAGAGGCTGAGGTGATCTCTCTTCCAAAGGCGTTGCCTTCATACACCCAAGATGACCCCATTGCAAGGGGGTGCCTGCAACCTGTCTTCTGCTAAGAATTCCCCCTGGAGCTTCAACAGAAATAAATTAATCCCAAAGCTTCCCAAACTCGCCTTTCTGTCTATTTTCATGATGGTGCAACTCATGGTTCCTCCCTTCCTTCAGAAAATGCCCCAGCAGAGAAGGATGAGTACGAGCTGCTGTGCCTGGATGGCACCCGCCAGCCCGTGGACAACTACAAGGCCTGTCACTGGGCCAGGGTTCCTGCTCATGCCGTTGTGGCTCGAGATGACAGCAAGGTCAATGACATCTGGAACTTCCTCTCCAAAGCACAGGTACCACCAATATCTCCTGTCCTTCCTCTAACATCCCCAGTCCTCTGGTTTTGGTTGCTTTTTCCAGCTTTCCAAGAGTTTTGGTGTGGTCATTTGCTGATTATTTTTTCCCTTGTGCCAGGAAAAATTTGGTGTGGGCACAACCAGCACCTTCCACCTCTTTGGGCCACCTGGCAAGAAGGACCCAGCCCTCAAAGACTTGCTTTTCAAAGACTCTGCAGTACAGCTGAAGCAAATCCCATCACTGATGGATTCTCAGCTCTACCTGGGCTTTGAGTATTACAGTGCTGTCCAGAGCCTCCAGCAAGGTAGGCAGGACATCAAACACCAATGTCATGTCAGCATGGGCTGTGTGGAAGAGTTGGCATTGGCAAATACAGCCAGACAAAAGGGATATGATTTTTTCAGACACAGACTGTATTATCTGCAAAGTATTTAGTGTGAAATCACAGAACCTTCACAAACTTCACTTATATCAACAAAGGAATTTGTTGTATCCAAACCTAAATCACCGCACTGACAAATATGGAAAATCTACACAAACTCCACACTAGTTATTCAGCTGGTGGTAGAGATTGGGCATGGTCAAAACAGTTGCTTAGAAAAATAATTTCTGGGCTGTAAAAAGAAGGAACATTCCAGAACACCAGGTTCAGACACTTGAGGGAAACAATGTCCTTGGTTTACATCTAGACTCATCAAGCATTTTGTGATAGCTTTCTGAGAGTCAAACATCCCACAAATGATCTCTGAAACCCACTTTGAATTCATAGTACAATTTAAAGTACTTCACTTCTGTTAAGTGATATTTATGGAAGGGGGTGAATGGACTTCACATAGCATCAAACCAGATTATTCAAGTGCTGTTCTGCAGAAACATAACTAGGTTTCCAATTCAGTGTGTCTTAGTCTCATGGCTGTCTGGGCTGTGAGGAGTGCAGAAATTTGGGACATATTTCAGGCAGCAATTCCCATTACTATTATCACACAGGTGTTTAGTGGTTGTGCTGTTTTAGCTAACAGAAATCTGCCAGAATGGCTTGTGTTACGCAGCAATTCACCTTTCTGACCTGTAAGTTGATTTTTGAGCCTTCTTCAGCTCAAGGACCACCTTTTCTATTCTTGCCAGCCCAGGGCTTAATTAACAAGAACTCCTTGCCCTGAGCAGCAGCAGGTTGGTGTGTACTGGTGGTTTGTGGCCAAGTCTCTCACACCAGGATGTGGTGGTGTTTGCAGGGGTCCCAGGATGAGGGAAGAGATGAGAATCTTGACTCCATGTTTCAGAAGGATGATTTATTATTTTTTGATATATATTATATTAAGAGAAAATAATATATATTAAAACTACACTAAAAGAGTAGAAGAAAGGATTTCATCAGAAGGCTAGCAAGGAAAGGAAAGGAATCATAATAAAATCCTGTGACTGCTCACAGCCTCGACACAGGTGGCTGTCATTGGTCATCAAGTAAAAACAATTTCACATGCTGGGTAAACAATTCTCCAAATCACATTCCAAAGCAGCAAAACATGGGCAAGCTGAAGCTTCTCAGCTTCTCAGGAGAAAAGATCGTAATGAAGGGATTTTTCAGGAAATAAGTCAGTGACACGAGGAGGTGGCTCTGCAGGGCTCATCCCTGTTTTCCCTTTGCAGATCGCCTGAGCCCCAGCCGCAGAGACAACAAGATCCAGTGGTGTGCCATTGGCAGGGATGAGAAGAAGAAGTGTGACGTTTGGAGCGTGATGAGCAATGGGGACGTGGAATGTGTTGTGGCAGAGGACACCAAGGAATGCATCACAAAGATCATGGTACAGCTTTTTTTCCTTTTCTTCTCACTGTGAACTTCTTTTACCATCTGAGCTCTGGAAGGTGCTGGCCTGGGCATGTGCAGCGTTTCATTTCTGCACCTTTTCCTTGCAGAAAGGTGAAGCAGATGCCATCAGCTTAGATGGAGGCTTTGTCTACACTGCTGGCGTGTGTGGCTTGGTGCCAGTGATGGCAGAGAGCTATGAGGGTAAGCACAGCTCTGTCTCAGGGTCCAGCTGGTGGGGAATGGGCTGGTGCCAAAGTGCTGGCTCTGTTCTGAAATCTTACAAAGCAGCTGCAGTGCTGCCTCCTGCAGAAATCATAGAATATCCTGGGTTGGAAGGGACCCACCAGGATCATCAATCCAACTCCTGGCCCTGCACAGACACCCCGACAATCCCAGCCTGTGCCTGGGAGCACTGTTCAAAGGCTCCTGGAGCTCTGGCAGCCTTGGGGCTGTGCCCATTCCCTGGGCAGCCTGGGCAGTGCCACCCAACTCCTCTGGGGGAGGAACCTTTCCCTGATACCCAACGTAACACACGGTGCTCTGAGGCAGCTCTGCTTACCATTGCATGTATTTCCATGAAAGCAGAGCAGGCATGGATAGTCAGGAACTCTATTTTAATTAGGATGCCCTGGTCCTTTATCACCAGCCTTGGTAAAACTTCTTGTTTTAGCTCAGAGGAGCAGCTGGAGACTGTGCTTTGTTCTGCTGATTCACAAGGTGTTACTTGAAACGGTCACTTTTACAACAGAGTTTCTCCAGAAATTACTGAGCTTGATTTTTATTTTGGATTTGAGGTGTATTTAACTTAACATCTTCTTCTTCTCCCCTCCCACAGACAATCACTGCGAATCACAAGAAGAACCAGGTAATTCTGCCAACAGAGGGACAGAAAACAGTCCAGAAGGATATAAGTAGAAAAGTAGATATGAGTCATGGAGAATAAATGGCCAGTCTCCACCCAAAGAGTGTCCAGTGTAGATATTAGAATTTTGGGACATAGGTTTAGCAGTTGGAGGGAAAATGAGGGGCTGCAATAAGATCAAGGTGAAGCATTTGGTAGTGGCAGAGATTGGTGTGGTCACACTACAACAGTGTCAGGGCTGCGAACAGAGGAAGAGGGGCTGGGCTGCAGCATTAGGAAATTGTTCTTTCTAGAAATGGAAAGGGGGAGAGGAGGGGAGGGTTTTGTCCTTTGCTAAGGAGAGAATAAAAATCAGGAGTGGATACGAAATCCTCACATGTGCCTTGCCTTCTCATAACCTTCTCCTATACCCAGGTATCAGAGCTTTGGAGGGCAGGGAAATGTCAGGGATCATAATTTCCCAGGAGTGTGGTGGAAGTAGATGCATCACATCTACAAACTCTTCTGTTGTTGCTGCCTGGCCAAGTATTTATAAGCACAAAGTAATTCTGTGCTGTTCGTAGGTGCCCTTTCCCAAGTGAAGCCAGTGCTCTCTCCTAAGGGATCACAGTGGGATCCTTGGGTCAGGCCTCAGTTCTTCTCTATTTTATCTTCTGAAAGCAACCTACTTTGCTGTGGCTGTTGTGAAGAAGTCTGACAAGGATATCAGCTGGAACAACCTGCAGGGTAAGAAGTCGTGCCACACCGCTGTGGGGAGAACTGCTGGCTGGAACATCCCCATGGGCCTGATCCACAACAGGACAGGCAACTGCAACTTTGGTGAGTCCAGTTTGGAATCCATCTATTTGAGCTGGGAATCCGCTCACAAAAAAAAAAAAATCTTTTACCATCCTTCACTGGTTTTTCAAAGTTTCTTATGCCTCAAAGATTCCCTCCTGGAGGGAGGAAATGGAGAAGATGCTATTATTTAAGGTTTCACTGAGCAAAATGTTAGGCTTTTGGCATCTGCTTCAGAGTAAGATATGGCACATCAGCTGCTTTGGGAGTCTTTGCTTTTTCCCCCCCATCTCTCCCCTTCCTTCTGCAGCAGCCCAGGAGGTGTTCCCAAAAAAGGGAATGTGGGCTGCCCTGCATGGGCCTGGTGCTTGTGCAGGGTGTGGAGTGGGGATAAAAGATGAAACTCAAAGGGAGGGAAGGGCTGAGAACAGGAGATAGAGGTTGATCTTCAAGAAACTCAATCTGACTGCCTGAGACTTCATTGAGAGTTATGGTCCAACAAAAATTATTTGGAAGCATTATCAATGTTAACAACCAAGACAAAGTAAGCATATAATTATTAAAAGATTGAAGATATTAGTGTTAGTAAGTTCTATTCTTGGCTTCTCTATCCTCCTGCCTTCCTTTCCCACTGTCCCTTCTACCCCAAGAGCTCTGACACTGCTGCCAAGTGCACCTCTGCTGACCCATAAATGCTGTGGAGGCTTGGGCTGGCTCTGTGTGAGCTGGGAATGGTTTGCAGGGAAAACATTCCTCTTTTTATGCCAAGGTAGTGCCTCTTGCACTTGAGCCTTAGGCCCTGCTTCATCACAGAATCACAGAATCATGGAATAGTTTGGGTGGAAAGGGACCCTAAAGCCCATCCCATTCTACCCCCTGCCATGGGCAGGACACCTTCCACTGTCCCAGGCTGCTCCAGACCCTGTCCAGCCTGACCTTGGGCACTTCCAGGGATCCAGGGGCAGCCACAGCTTCTGTGGGCAACAATAACAATAATTATCAACAATAACGATAATTATCAATAATAACAGGACCCAAGTTCCACGGTTAAAGCTGGATGCACGTGATGTGCTGCCCACTAAGTCATGCTCCTTCTCCCAGCCCGTTTCCACCTCCCCACTGAGTGAGAACGTGTTATTACAATAAAACCTAACTTCTCAGGGCAGGAAAAGTGAATTTCTCCTATCCCTGCCTCCAGACGAATACTTCAGCCAGGGCTGTGCTCCCGGGTCTCCTCCCAGCTCCCGTCTGTGCCAGCTGTGCAAGGGCTCAGGGGGGGTCCCTCCAGAGAAGTGCGTTGCCAGCAGCCACGAGCAATACTACGGATACACCGGAGCTTTACGGTACGTGCCGGGGACAGCCAGGCTGCCGCAGTGCCCTGCGCCTGCTCACAGAGCACAGGCCACAGCTGAAGCACAGCCTCGTGTCCACACTAACTCTTCATCTTCATTACACCACTGAAAGGGCATGTCTCTAATTCTATACATGCTTTCCTTTGCTTTCTGAAAATTGATGTGAAATATCCTCGTTCTGTAGAACTCATGTCCCGGTGTCTCCAGGCAAACCCAGAGAGGCACAAGCCCTGCCACAATGGCAAAAGTGCTCCTCTTTTAACATAAATAAGGAGTGTAAAGGCTGCGTTTCAGATATATTTAAAATATTTGTGGCAGGACTCCTAGACCGGGATGTCCTGGGAGATTAATTGTACAGAATAAGACTCAAGTCTAAATCAAATCTGTGGGAAAGGGACAGGATTCAAGCATTTACATCACTGGCCTCTTTTTGTACTTCCCAGGTGTCTGGTTGAGCAGGGGGATGTGGCCTTTATCAAGCATTCCATCGTTGAGGAGAACACTGATGGTACGTGCTCAGGGCTGCCTTCCCCATCTGCATGATTGCCTAGGTGGTGTTGAGGCTGATGTTCTCCTGCTATGCAAGCTCTCTGAATCTCCAAACTCATTCTCTTTAAAGGCAAAAATACAGAAAGCTGGGCCAAAGATCTGAAAATGGACCAGTTTGAGTTGCTGTGCACTGATGGGCAGCGGGCAAATGTCATGGATTACAGAAGATGCAACCTGGCCAAAGTCCCTACCCACGCTGTGATGGCACGTCCTGAGAAAGCACAACAAGTCCGTGAGATGCTGGAGAACCAAGAGGTTTGTAGTGCTGAGAGTAGGAAAAATATTGTGGGGTTGCTCTGATTTTCTCCCAGTCAGTGTAAGGTGGAAGATTTTACCCCTTGGCCTCCCCTTTCCTCCATCCCTTCCCAAGTGCTCTTTCTCCTCTGCCACCTTAGCAAACCCACCTTTAGGTAGCAGTGGGATTGCAGCTGTTGCTGCTGTCACACTGTACTTGTGTGACATGGGCTTTTCACCTCCTTTCCTGCCTCTGCTCCTGCTGAGGTGTTTCAGAAACTCCTTTGTGGTTCATGGTCTGTGCCACAGCTGGGTCAGGCTCAGCCCCAATAGCAGGCTCCCTGCACACACACAGCTGACCAGAACCAGGCTGAACCATCTCTGTTTCTCCCTGCAAACATTAATATTGGCTCCACTATCAGGGTCTGGTGAGAGGCACCTGGGGCCTTTTGCTTCTACTCATGGTTAAGTTACAGGACCTGCTGGCAGCATCTCTGCACACAGGGACATGCTAAAATGGGGCAAGAAATGTGCCTACCAGTGAGCAATCCCTCCTCTAAGCATACAGACAGAAGGTTCAATCCTAAATTTCCAGAGCCTGGCCTGGGGCTTCCCAGACTGAGGGAGAAGAACCAGGAAGAAGAAGTAGGCCAGCTTTCTACTTCCCTCTTCTTTATGCCTTTATTTCAGAGGCTGTTTGGACCAAAAGGAACCAGGAGAGAAGATTTCAATATGTTTGCATATGAATCCAAGGATCTTCTGTTTAAAGACCGGACAAAGTGCCTGATCAGTCTCCGTGATGGAATATCGTACAAGGAATTCCTTGGAGATAAATACTATGCTTCACTTGCCAGCCTCAACACCTGCAATCCATCAGGTAACTGGAACAGCCCTAGATGAAGTCCTGAATTGGAGTTCTTACCTTGCAGGCATGAGCAGTTTCTTCTGGAACTGTCCATTCAATGCCTTTAAAGGAAGAAAATGCCAAATATTCTTTTCTCAAAGTTCCTTGGGTGAACTGAGAACAGATTTAAAATCTGCTGCTCTGGCAGCCATGTGAATAAAAGACTTTTCCTTACCTTTAGGAAATAGAGACCCCCCCCGCCCCGAGCCAGCAGTGTGGGATTTGTGGTTAAAGCTCTTTTTTTGTGGCACACTGTGGGTTTTCCATGGTGTGACATTGTTGGCATGGCTGAGTGTGTGCTGGTGGGACAGGAGTGTTTAAAAGCAGGATCTGAACTTCTCCCTGCCCTTTCCCTTTCCAGATCTTCTCCAGGTGTGCACCTTCCTTGCAGACAAGTAGTGAGATGGGAAGGATCCTCGAGGTGGGGGAGAAAACCTCAAGCCATGACTCCTCTCGTGCCCTCAGCAGCAAACACTGACCCATGGAGGGCCCTCTGCCTTCACTGCTTTCTCTGCCCTCCCTCATCACTCTGAAAGTAGCTCTTTGACACTTCACAATTCTCTGCTGCCAGCACAGCAAAAAATAAAATTTAAAATCTAAACAAGTGTCCTAAGATTTTTCCAAATGGTCCTTAAGCCCATTCCTTCCTCAGTGCCTCTCGCTGTAGGACAGTGACAGACGGTGACAGACACCAGCATGGCTCTTGTCACTTGCTGCTGCCTTTTAGGGAAATTTCTTGCACCATTTGCCAAAGCAAAATTGATTTAATTTACCCTGGAGCCTAATTAACAGATGCTTTGTACTCTCTGTGGTTTTGCTTTGCCCAGATTATCCCATTATCTCTGTGGCAGGTGAGGGTTCCCCACTGTGGTTGGAACACAGGAAGAGGGAGAATGTTTGTGTCAGGGAAGCTGAAGGCTGAAGAAGGAATAAAAACCACTCCAAACCAAAAGTGGGAGTAAGATGGGAGGTGTGACCAGAAGCTGCTGTGTCTCAGATCTCAGCTGGCTGGCTCTGAGTCCCTCCCAGCAGGCAGGACTCATTGAGCACATACATGTATTGATGGGGAGAGTCCAGGTTTGGGCTTCCTTTCTGGAAAAATCTAGGATTTGTTTTAGCAGTCTGTCTGATTTTGTGCTGCTGACCTGAGAACAAACACGTAGTTTGTTTTGCCTGATTCTGAATCACAGTGAAAACAAAAAGGCAAAGCAAAAAGGGCTGCTGAAGCTCTCTGCTCCAGAGGAGCAGCCAGGGTGTCCCAATCCTGGAGCAGCCTGGGCTCATCCAGGGTATCCCAGTGCTGCTGTCAAGGTGGGTGTGGAGGAGCTGCTGAGAGCACAAAGCCCCTGGCTTTGAGGGAATGAATATTTTGATGATTTTTGGATGCATATGGTAAGTGTGGTGAGAAGTCTGGCAGCCTGGCAGAAAATCCCCCTGGATGGCAGCAATGCAGGGTGTGACAGGAAAGGATGAAATGTAGTCCCTCACTTTAGGTAGGATGAATACACTGGAGAGGTGTTTTTTTAACCCATTCTTCAAAATTAGCAAAGAAAGAGAATCAGTGCCTATAACAGGCTGTTTCTACAACTCAGAGAACTTTCCTTAAAAAAAGCTGCACCATCTGCATTTCATGTCACGTGTAAGCTCTTGTCCCATAGGTGGAAGGCATTAAAGGATAAAAGGAACCTCACTGGAGGGTCACTCAAGCTGGAGGGACCTCTGGGGGTCTCCAGTCCCATCTCCTGCTCAAGGACAGTGTGAAAAACACCAATCACTTTTTTAGATTTTTAAACGTTTAATAGTAATAAAATAGTTATAAAAATAGTAATATAATTAGAGTAATAAAAATTTGGACAATTTGGACTAGGACAATATGAGACAATAGAAACAAAGAGTTATGGATGTCCAGGTACCTTTTTCTGGGCAAAATAAGCCCAAAAAAGGACCCACGTTAACAGAGGATTAAAAGCAATAACCTGTTGCATATTCATGCATCTCCTACATGATGCATAAATTCCATTCAAACACAGGATTCTGTCTGGTCATCCTCAGCTTCTTCCTCTGAATCCTGACAGTGTCTTCAGGTCTGAGTGAGGCGAGAAGAAGTTCGTTTCTCCTTGGAGCAATAAATTCTTTTTCTCTGAAAGATTTAGGCGTCCTGTGGCTGCTATCTTGCTACGAGTCCTCTCTTAAAAAAAGTGTCTTACATAGCATAGTTTCTATTTTAACATTATGTTATAACCTAAAACTATATTTAACATGCTACTTAAGAAAATTAATACAGCAAAACTTTCTAACATAACCCATACAATATTCATTTTAATATTTGCAAAAAGCCAATCATAAAATATGCATTTTTCACACTGCCCCTCTGTGCTGGGGATCTGTGAGGCACCTCCAGCCCTGGGGACAGTTCTGGGCCCAGCAATTCAGGAAGGACATGGAGGGGCTGGAGCGTGTCCAGGGCAGGGAACAGAGCTGGGGAAGGGAATGGAGCACCAGGAGAGGCTGAGGGAGCTGGAAAGGGGCTCAGCCTGGAGCAAAGGAGGCTCAGGGGGGACCTTGTGGCTCTGCACGACTCCTGACAGGAGGGAGCAGCCGGAGCGGGCGGGGGTCAGGCTCTGCTCCAGGGAACAGGGACAGGACAAGGGGAAACAGCCTCAAGTTGTGCCAGGGGAGGCTCAGGTTGGAAAATTTCTTTGCAGAATGAGCTTTCCAGCCCTGGCACATCTGCCCGGGATTTAAAATCCCTGTGTATGTGGCACTTCGGGGTCAGCGAGCTTTTCCATCCTAAACCACTCCATGTTACTCCAGGCTCCTGAGGGGAGAACTACAGCTCCCATGAGGCCCCGCGCCCTGCCCTTCCCGCCGTGCCGCGGGGCCGGAAGCGGAGGTGCGGCGTGGCCACGAGTGCTGGCCATGGCGGGCGGGCTGGAGCCGCATCTGGCGGCGCTGCGGCGGGAGCTGGGCGGCCCTGCCGTGCTCTCCGTGCTCGTCGCGCTCATCGCCGTGGCCATCACCTTCCGTGAGTTGCGGGAACCCCCCTTTCCCCCCGCCCCGCGGCCTGCTGAGGGCGCCTCGGTGCCGGCAGCGGCGGGCTCGGGTGTCCCCTTATCCTCCTCGTCCTCCTCCTCACGCTGCTCTCTCCCGCAGTGCTCTGGCGGTTCGTGCAGGGCAGGAAGAGCAGCCGCAAGGCCGTGCTGCTGCTGGGCCTCTGCGACGCGGGCAAGACGCTGCTTTTCGCTCGGGTGAGCAGGGAGGCCCGGTGAGGGAGTTCCCTTTAGTTCTCTTTTTAATCTTTTAATGAAAAGATTTGAAAGGTGGGGTTTATGGGTGTAAGGAGGGATGGAAAGCGAGTTTTGTCCACTACGGAGTGCCCAAAGAAATTGCGTTTTGGTTTGAATTTGTCGTAGTAAAAGGTTTAGGGATACTTGACCTCACGGCAGCGTGCAGCTCCAGTCTCTGGGAGCAGGGACAACACCCGAGGGAACGGCTGGAGCTGTGCCAGGGGAGCTGAGGTTGGGTGTCAGGGAAAGGTTCTTCCCCCAGAGGGTGCTGGGGGCACTGAACGGGCTCCCCAGGGAATGGGCACAGTCCCAGGGCTGCCAGAGCTCCAGGAGGGTTTGGGCAACGCTCCCAGGCACAGGGTGGGATTGTTGGGGTGTCTGTGCAGGGCCAGGAGCTGGGCTGATCATCCTGGTGGGTCCCTTCCAACCCTGGATATTCTGGTACTGCTGAGTCTGAAAAAGAAAAGGGCACAGCTGTGCTTACCGTGGCCCCAGCTGGAAAACTCTGGAGGATTTTCAGGCACACTCTTTTCCTTCTTGTTTCAGTGGAGATTCACAATATAAATATGCATTTATTTTCCTAATGACCATTTATTAATTAACTGGGGAAAGTGACCCCAAGTGTAGTTCCCTGCAGGAAACTGAGATCAGATCTCTGCTGCCCTTTCCCCTGTGGGACGATTTCAGTGTCTGAGGAGGCTGAGGGTGGTGTGGTGCTGGTTTGGGGCTGGGGAGCCTCTCAGGCTGTGGTTCTGAGGCTGTGCCTGTTCCCCCAGCTGCTGTCGGGGCGGTACCGGGACACCCAGACCTCCATCACCGACAGCTCTGCTGTCTACAGGCTCAGCCAGGACAAGGTGAGTGCCCTGCCCCAGCCTGGTGCAGCCTTTTCCTGCTCCCCCTCATAAACCTGGGAATTTTTGTGCTGCTCAGGCTCCAGTTTGAGTGCAGGACAGGATTTTTCCAGCCAATGCAAACTGAGAAGGAGATACTGGGATGTGCAATGTATTACTGGGCTCCACAGGCTCTTTTTTCTTTGCTTGTAAAATAAGGAAACATTTCTGACTGAAAACCACACTTCTGGGGGTTTCACTGTTCTGTTGCATTGGTTTATTTCCTCAGCAGTAATTTCTGTTTCTGCCAAGAAAACCTGAAATTAAAAGCTTTATCAGGTTTAAGCAGAGGCTCCAGCTGGACTTTATATGGTGCAAGAAAGGATTTTGTTATTTTTAGGTCCTGGCCTTCAGGTCCTGTTATTTTTAGGTTCCCAGATCTGGTAGTTTTCAGTTTTTGGCAATTGTTTCATTCTGGAAATCTCCTGTACTGGATGCACACGTGGCAGGGAGAGCAGAATGCTGGCAGCACCTTAACTGCTGGTGAATTGTGAAAGTAGAGGGAGGTTTTGTGGCTTCACCTTCTCAGTCATTCTTAACAACAGTGATAATAAGGCTAAAAACTTTGTAAAATAACATGCAGGGTTTTTGAAAGAAATTTCCCATTTTTGTGTCTCTTTAATTGAGCAGACAAGTGATTGCAAGGCAGATTGCATTTTTGATTCTTTTTTTAACCATGGCCAAGGTTTCCAGTAAAATCCAAGAGCAGTGGGCAGGAAGGGGCTGCTGCAGCCTTATCTGGAGAGCAGTGACGTGGCCCTGCTGGGCCCTGTGTTCTCTGCCACCTCCTGCCTTTGGCTGCTTCCTTTCCTGGGAAGGGAAACCTTTGTAGCCTTCATTTAAAAAAGGCTCTTGCAAAGGCATTTTTGTGTTTTCCCAGCAAGGTTTGGTGCATTTAGTGAGGCTTGGTGTGTGTGAGTAGGTGAGGCTGTTGTGTTCTGTGTCAGGGCAGGCGGGGTTGTGCCTTCAGGACACAAAACCAGGGTCAGACTGCTTTTCCCCAGTCTGTGATCACAGGAACCCCCGGATCAGGTGTTGTTAATTCCTCCTTCCTGTGTTCCAGAGCACCAGTGTGACCTTGATAGACCTTCCAGGCCATGAGAGTCTGAGGCTGCAGTTCCTGGAGAGGTTCAAGGCTGCAGCCAGGTAACCTGGAGGGCTTCAGCAGGGCAGGAGGAGTGGGCAGGTGATCCTTTGGAAAGGGGATAAACCAAATGATGGTGCTGGGAATGCTGTGAGCTGGGCTGGTGGTGCCCCCAGAGTCAGAGCTCTGCCGTGGAGGGGTGCTGCTGGTTAATTTTTGCTTTGCCTTCATGGAATATCCTGAGTGGGAAGGGGCCCACAAGGATCATGGAGTCCTGACCCTGCACAGGACAATCCCAAAATTGCACCATGAATTTCTTACTTGCCTGTGCTTGTGGTGCACCAGGAGGCAAAGCCACTGCAGCAGGGAGGTCTGGGGGGTGTGGGATATCTTGGGGCAGGGGGATATCCTGGGAGACAGGTGAAGAATTCCTGCTGGAGCTGGAGCTGCCCATGGGATGTATTTCATCCAGCACACGCTGCTAGCCTGCGCTTGGGCTGGGTGAGACCAGACATGGAAATCTCAGCCCAGGCTGGAATACCTGCAGGGGAAGGTGACTGCAGAGCTCCATCCCCATCCCCTGTCCTTGCCTGTTGCCCCAGAGCCATCGTGTTTGTGGTGGACAGCGTGGCCTTCCAGCGGGAGGTGAAGGACGTGGCGGAGTTCCTGTACCAGGTGCTGGTGGACAGCACCGTGCTCAGGAACGCGCCCGCGCTGCTCATCGCCTGCAACAAGCAAGGTACCCTGGGCTGGGCCTGCCCACTCCTGCAGGGCTCTCTGCCACGCCTGCTGCAGCTGGGAGCTGGGATTGCAGCAAAAGGAAAGCTGGAGTTTAGGTTTAAACTCTGACTACTCAGCAGGAGTGTTAAACTCTTGCTTGGGAGAGCTGCGGCTCTTTGGGTGGGTGTAGGTGATGCAGGTGGATTTTGTGTGGCTTTTTGTTTCTGCTGGCTTTGTGCAGAGCTGTTCCTCAGTGTCCAGGCAGCAGGAAATAGATCAGCTCAAGCACAGTGAACTATCCCTACACACTCAGCAGCTTCAAAGTTAAAATGTTCAGCTGCCAGGGTTCCATGTTTTCTCTGGAGTAACCAGAATACCCAGCTACTAAAAAAGACCCAATTTTCAGATCCCTACAAGTTCTACAGTGAAAGCGTGGGTCCCCGTGTAACAGTTGGATGTTTTGGGGCAGTATCAGATCTGGATTTTGTAATTACTTCTTGCCCTAACTGAGGAGTTGCCTGAGGCTTTCATGGCTCTGTGTGCCATGGGTGGAAAGCAGGACAGGAGGGAGTGCTGGTGCATCAAACCCATCCTCTGAAGTATCTTCCTGCCCAGCAAGAATAAGTTAGTTCCCTATATTGTATCAGACTATTGGGTTGTTCCCATTCACACCTGCTATCCCAAAGCTCCAGCATCCCTCATCCCACTGCAGGCACAGCTGTCCTTGTCCTGGTAGCTCCAGTGAGTGCACAGTGTGAACTGGCCTTACTTTAGGGGGAGGAACAAGGTCCTGAATTCTGACAACCAAAGAGCTGATTTCCTTATCTTCTCTCCAGATGTCACAATGGCAAAATCAGCAAAACTCATCCAGCAACAGCTGGAGAAAGAGCTGTAAGTATGGAATGGGATCTCAATCCCTCTTGTCCTTTTTCTCTTACCTCAGTGAGCTCCCTTGAGCCATGTCTGAGTTCCCTGTGGAACTGGGAACAGTCTGTTTGGTCTGGGGCTTGGCAGTGCTGGGTTTACATTGGACTCCATGGTCTTAGGAGGCTTTTCCAAGCTAAATGATTCCTTGGATCTATAACCCCTTTGGCCAGCAGACGGCAGCAGGGCTGTTTGTGCTGTGCCTCCTCCAGGCTGAGCACCCAACCTCCTGGCTTTTAGCAGAGGAGTTCGTTTGCACACATTCATATTCTCCAGGAAAATAAGCAATAAATGGCTTGTTCTGATGTTGAGCATTTGCCAGCTACCTGTGTGTAGGTGTTGATTTCTAGGGAGTTGTTGTGCCTTGTTAGGCACTGTTATTCCAATGCAAATTTGGGATAAGGAGATCATCATCATCTGACTTCTGCTGTCCTTTATTACAAACCAAACCTGTTTGAACACCTCTTCTTGAGTAGTGCCCTCCTACTCCCTTGAGCCTCTGCACTTGCGCCTTCCAACAGTGGCCAGAGGCCCTGGCTGAGCCTCACAGGGCAGTGCTGGCCTTGTGTCCTTGGTGTAGCTGGCATGCTGCTGACACCCCAGACATCCCAGAGCCGTGGTGCAGGTGATTTTCCCCTGGTCCCAGTTCCTGACCCTTTTCCTTCTCTCCCTGCAGCAATACCCTGCGTGTGACACGCTCTGCAGCCCCCACCAGCCTGGATGGCTCAGCCACAGGGGGCCCTGCCCAGCTGGGGAAGAAGGGCAAGGACTTTGACTTCTCCCAGCTGCCCATGAAGGTGGAGTTTGTGGAGTGCAGTGCTCGAGGCAGCAAGGGAGAGGAAGGAGAGGCTGACTTGGAGGCCCTCCAGAAGTGGCTGGTGAAGGTGGCCTGAACACAGATGGACAGGGCTGGGGGGCTGAAGGGAAAAAGATGGTCTGGAGCACTCAAATCTCATGTTGATGTAAAAAGAAGGAACTTCAGCTGGAAGTCAGCACTGTGGTGTCTTCTTCTGCTCCTTATGGGCTTGGGAGAGACCTGACAATTGCTGGTGTGATTCCCTCTGGCTGTCCCTTCATGCTGCAATGTTTTTATCCTCTCCCCTCTTCCCTTGCCCTCCTCTGGGCTGCTGAACCTCTGGGCTTTTCTTTTCCTTAATCTTTAGGCTTTTCATTTGATAGTTACCAAGCAAATTAGGAAGGACTGCACTGGCAGGTGAGTTTTAGAGACTGGAGTGAGCCTGTTGTTTCCTGCCATGGTTCAGGCCCCTGTTGCCTCTCAGAGCCACTGACCACCTTATGGCTGGGGCTGCTGGGGAGCACTGCACGAGCTCCCTAAGTTGGGCAGGCATTGAGAGAGTACAAAAAGCTGGTTTCCTTTTTGTGTCTGCCTTCCCGTTGTTCCAAACTGGTGCAGCCCCATTTCTGTGGGGCATGAGGAGTGTGAAATGCCCAAACCAGCCCTGCTTTACTCCCTGGGCCCAGCTCTGTGCCCATGTCTGGTGATTTCCTCTCTTGATCAGCTCCTGGGAGTTTTTTTTCAGCTGAGGGCTGTGTCCTGAAAGCTTCACTCTGCTTCTCCTTCCAGGCTCTCCTCCCACAGCCAGGAACAAAGAATGGCAGAGCTACAGGGGGTCATGGCATCAGACTGTGAGATGGGCACAATTCCAGATCTGTACCTGCAGCTGGGACCTGCCAGGCATTTGCTGTGCAGTCTCCTCTGCCTCCTGCTGCAGTGGCTGCAGGAAGGTCTTGCTTTGTGTGTAATTAATTAGTCAGCACTTAAGGCAGAGTGAGAGGGAAAGTCAAGGAGCTGCCAGCATGTGGGTGTGCTTCCTCCTTGTGGCAGGCATGCTCAAGGAAGAGGGGAAAGAAATGGGAGATTTTCCCAGTTTGTGTCTCCCTGCACATTGCAGAGTTCTAGTGCAGTAGTGCAGTGTCATTTTTCTTTTGTGGCTTCTGTTGTTTTAGGACTGGGGGGTGGCTGTCTCCTGGCAGACCCTTCTTGTAGTTTGTAGCCCCCTCTCCCCTGTGGTTTGAGTCCTCCTTCATTACTCAGGTCATCTATTGTCTTCTTTTCCTTCTCTGGGGCTTTCCCTGCCTCCCTGCAGCATTGCTAAGTGTTGGGAAGAGCAGGAACAGCCTTCAGCAAAGGCCTGTGCCTGTAATGAAGCTGGTCCTTGCATTTCCAGCCTCGGGAGCCATCCGTGCAGGAGGTGGGGAGGGTTATATTTACCAAACATGTTACATTCTTCTGTTTCCTGCAGGCAGAGTCCTGTTGGAACGTGTTTGTCATGCTTTGAACTCCTTTAGCTGGAGGTCTTGGGCTGCCTGCTTCAAATCCATAATGCTGAAATGATTTTGGGCAAAAAAATGCTGTTTCTTTATGTGATTGTTCTTGCAAAGATGCAGAAGCCAAGCACCAGCCTCAGCTTAAGGGGGGAGGTACCGTGAGGCCATGGTGGGTTTTAAGTTATTATTTTTAAAAAATATTCCTTAAGTAAATTCTTTTATGCTTAAATGTTTGTTCTCAAGTCTTGCTTCAGTCTGTGTGTTTGCCTTAGCTCTTCCCAGAGGTGTCAGATCCACATGGATGGATGGGGCTCTGCTCCTGCTCAGCACAGTGCTGGGGATCAACCTTCCTGCCCTGTGGCCAGGTCTGTGTTGTTAAAAAACTTTGTTTTCTGCACACAGAGGGCTTTGGGGTTGGCTTTTTTTTGGTTTGTATTTATTTCTTGGTCTGACTAATTGAGAAATTGATAATCACATAGCAAAAAACACCCACAAATCATAATTAAAAGGCACTTTGGTGATGTGCACAGCAAAGCTCCAGCCAGCTGTGATGGCAGAGCAGCACTGCTGTGCCCTGGAGGTGGCTGTGGCACCTTGTGTGTGCTGGATGGAGATGAGATGCCTCAGGTTTCCCAGCCTGGGGAGTGGCTGCATGGCCATGGCTGAGCTGGGTCTGTGTCCAGAGCCACCCATGCTGGAGCACAGAGCAGAACTCCAGGAGTTTTTTGGGCCTCACTCCATGATTTTTTAAATATTTAAGTACTCAGGGCTGGTTTTCCCCAGTGGCTGAAGGGAGAGAGAAGAACTGGAAAGTTTGAGTGTTGTTTTCTTGTTTTTCTTGATTCCCCAGTCAGCTCTGTGCTTTGTTCTTTGCTCTCCCGACCTTGTTCCAAGCCTGTGGCTCTGTCAGCTGGGAGTGCTGCTCCTGAGGCTGCAGTTCAGCAGGGCTGTGTTGGGATGGCTTTGGCAGGACAGTGGGATGGAATAAACTCAGCCCCTTCTTGCTGCAGCTGCCTGACCCTGACTCAGGAACCTGCTGTGTTCACACATCCCCAGGCACTGAGGCCCTCACTGTGCTAAAGTTCTTTTGGTCAATGTTTTTTGCTATGGATTGTACTCTGAATTGTTCCCCTGGAGAAGACAGATGTTTTTGGAGGAGAATGACGAGCACAGTGATAACTGGGGTAGCAGAAAACCTGAAAGAGGAGGAGAGATTGCTGAAAAGCAAAAATAACAATGCCTGGATATCAGCAACCCAAGGGGTGGTTTCTGAGGCTCCCCAGCACAGTTTTTCCAGCTGTTACCTTCCCTGTGCACAGAGCCACCACCCTGGCACCTCTGGGGCCAGGAGCTTCTGTTGGCCCCATTTGGGCCCCCTTGTGCCCTTTGTGACCAGCCCCTCCTGGGGTTTGTCCTGCTGGGTGTTATCCCTGGTGTGAAAGAAGTGGAGAACGTTATGGAAGGTCAGGTGGATGTTCAGGGAAAATCTGCCAGGTAGAGGTGGAAAAGGAATAGGGTTAACATGGAGAGAGCTCTTTTTTGTGAGATCTGGATCACTTTGGTGATCCAGAGCAAATCCAGGGCAGGTCTGCTCCTGTCCTCTCCCTCTGCTCCCTCCATGAACATGGATGCAGCAGGGCCACGACCACAGGGACAGCAGAGCCTGAATACATTAAACCCATAAAACCCCTGAGAAAACACCCCAAACCCACTGTTCCCTATCCAGAGCCCACTGCATTGAAAAAATTACAGGATTTTGAAGTAGCTCAGTGCTTGACGTAAGTAGCTGGAGTTGTTCGGCCATGGGTTGAACTTGATGAAGCCTAAGGCTGTGCTGTGTCAGGCAGAGATGGATCAGAAGGAAACCTAGAGCTGGCGATCTGATTAAATAATAATAATAATAATCATCATCATCATCATCATCATCATTAATAATAGTTAGAATAGGCAAAGCTGCAGTTAAAATATTACCTTAAAATGCTGGAGTAGTTGTGGTCTGAGTACTGTTACATAGTATGGGGTTCCATCACAGTGTGGACTAACAGAACCCACCCACCAAACCCTCACCAAAACCCACCCGAGGGGTGTGAACCAGCCCAAACAGCAGCACAGTGAAGGGTGAGAAGGACCCCAGGCTCGGTGTGAAGCAGATGGAATGAAACTTCTCAATTGCCTGGCATTTCATTGTTCATGATCCCTCCTCTGAGGCACCAGCTTGGGCAACAGAATACCTGAACTGATCTGTGCCAACAAACCCATGGGGGATGAGAACCTCGGGTAAAACCTGCTGTGCCTGCAGCCCCTGCCTGTATCCCTGTGCCCAGCTGGGAGATGTGGGCAGGGCTGGGCGGGTTCCATGGCACTGCAGGCAGAGCTCCTCGGCTGTGTAGCCCCTACCAGCCCTCCTCCATCACCGGTGGAGCTGCAGAAGAATGTCCCCCTCTGCCGCCATTTCCCAGCTGGAATGTGCTCAGCGTGACCAGGCTGTGAGCTGCAGAAAGATGCCCCCTCTGCCACCTTTTTTTCCCCTTTCCCAGCTGGAATGTGCTCAGCATGGCCAGGCTGTCACCTGCAGCCTCCCCAGGGCTTGCCTTGCTGGTGTGGGGGAGACCAAGAACGCACCACCGTTGGAAAAGTGACCTTTATTTAAAAAATAAAAAGAGCAACAAACCCCAGATGTTCTGCAATAAACCCCTTGTGCTGTCTTGTCCCAACGCGTGTGCGGTGTCCCTGCTGACCTCTGTGGGGACACCGGGCAGCCCCTCCGGGCTGGCAGCCACCTCCCCTGCTCCTGTCCCGGCCGGGAATGTCACACCGGAGCGGGACCATGGCCCGCAGCAGGCACTTCTCCGGGTCCGGGTGTTCCAGCCCCCTCTGCCTCCTGCTCCAGCGGGCCGGGGCTGCCCCTGCCCAGGGTGACGGGCTGGGGACCCCGGGAGATGCCGTGCCCAGGGCGGGGCTGGCCCGGAGCATCCCTCGCCGGGAGCACCTGGGCTGCGGGAGGAGTCGCTCCCGCGGGGAGTAAAACGAACCCAAACAAGATAAAGTAGTGGCAGTGGGTGATGGGGGTGCGAGTCAGTCCTCGGGGGCTACACCAGCCCCGCCGCCTTCTCCTGCACGTTGTACTCCTTGCTCCTCTTCACCTTCCAGCTGATGAGGGCCAGCAGCACGGTGCCCACCACCTTGTAGCCCACCTGCAGCCCCAGGTATCTGCCGGGAGAAGAGCAGGGACATGTCATCTCTGCAGCTGGCACTTCCAGCCGGCCCCAGGGAGGGGAGGGGCACACACAGGGTACCTGTTTCGGAGGAAATCGTTGTTGTAGTAGGCGCAGAAGCGGCCCGGGGCACACTGCTGCTGCTGCCAGTAGATGCAGGAGGAGTCGATGAGGGCTCCGAACATGGCCGGGGCCGGCAGCCAGGCTGGTGGGGAGAGAGGATGGAGTCAGTGCTGATCCCGAGGAGGCTCAGTGCCTCCTGCAGCTCCAGCAGCGCCCCAGCCTCATTCAGGGATGAACACTCACCCAGTAATCTCATCAGTAAGAACTGGACTCCGATGGCGAACGACTTCTCATCCTGGTTCACCACCCTGTGGGGGAGAAGCCGCAGGAGGTCTGTTGTAATGTGTATTTATACTTTGTAATACATTGTAATAGTTTTGGTTTTGTATCCCCGTATTTTTCCCAAATGGTTTATCCCAGATTGTACCCCCCTCCCTTTGCCTGTGTAATCCCTTTCCTTTTCTGAGATCATCCCCAAATCCCCACCCTGGCTCTCTGCCAACCACTCAGCATCCCATCCCCTCCATCTAGAAGCTTTGGTCCAGGACATTGAGTGATCAGCCAGAGGCCAGGGGTCAGCCCCCCAAGCCTTGCCCCATATGCTGTCCTAAATGTCAATCCCCCAGTACCCATCCCTTAGGGTCACTTATTGGTCAGTAAAATGTTATCTACTTTCGGTTTCCACCTCCCTTTAAATGTAACCTTGGCACATCTTCCGGGGCACTCAGCAGGAGCCCCCTGAGGTGTAGGGGCTCCTTCAGGACTCCTAGAATAAAACCTTGGAATAACCCCTGCTAAGAGTCGGCCCTTTATCTTCTACCCATGTCTCTGGTGTCTCTCCTGCTGCAAAGGTGACCAGCCCAGCTGCCCTCAGTACCCTCGGGGCACAGAGGGTGTCTCCCTGCTGTCAGTTGTGTCAGGCTGGCCGGGGTTCCTGAGAGGCTCCCAGAGAGACAGAGCTCAGAGCTGCTGGCCCTGGATTTGGCCAAGACTTGGGCTGGTTGCAAGTTTATGATATCCATTGATCCCAACATGGGGAACCATCATATCGGCTCCCCCCTGGGACTGAGGGCCCTGCACACCACTCACCGTAACACCATCATGTAGAGTGGGTTGTGGGACAGGCAGGCCACCAGGGCAGCAAAGGAGATGAGGAATATGGTAGGAAGGAGCATGTGGGAGCAGCTGACTGGACAAGAGCCCGTGTAGGTGGAGAACAGCTCATTCGCATTCAGGGAACAGTTGTGGTAGATCTGTTGGAAACGTTTGGAACAAAACAGACGTCAGACTCCCAGCGCCTGGAGCAGCCTTCTCAGGACAAATCATCCCACATCCCTGTGCAGGACACCCATAAGAGCACCAGCTCCAGTTTTAAGGCACAGCCATGGCATGCTGTAATGGGATTTGTGACCATCCCTGTTCCTCCAAGCAGGTTCCCAGGGCCTTACAGCAATTCTCCAGGCCACCTTCCCAGGGCTCAGCACACCGTGTGGGAAAGGTTCCACCCCCTTGTTGCATTTTTTGGGCTCCTGCAGCATCACTCCACTATTCCCAACAAGGCTGCTTTGCTACCCACTTGCTTTACTCACCTTTTGCCTGGGGTTGGAGGGGTTGGTGGTGCTGTTCATGCAGCCAGCGAAGCAGGGGGAGATGTATTCCGTGGTGTTTTTCCGGCACACAGGGTGGAAGATCTGCTTAGAGCATTGGCACCCGACCCGTGCCTTAACCTGCTGCTGGGAATTGGGTGTACTGCCAGAAAGGAGGGGGGAGAAATTGGTAAAAAGTTAAGAAATAGGACAGGAGGAATTAAAAAAGTAAAAATCCCTTTTACTAGTTGAGCAGTTTTCCTGTTCCTGTTTGGGCTGGGACACTGCCAGCAGCAGCCTGGCCTTCTGCCAGCCCCTGATCCCTGCAGGTACCTCTGGAAGCGTGCAGTGAATGTCACAGGAATTATGTTATGTCTACAAACAAGTACTGACACACTTCTTTTCTCTTTTTTTTTTTCTCAGCTGAAAATTAATCTCAGCCTGTAGAAATGGACCTGGGCTCCATCCAGAGCTGCACAAACAGATGTGTGAACAGCCACAGCTGGAAACACCACATGGACACAAACTGAAAATGGGCACATTCCCAAACAAGCCTGATGGCTGTGGAAGTGAAGAGGACAAACCCAAATCTGCCCTGTCTTCCCTCAGTCCCCCAAGGAGTGCATCTGCTAGAGTCTGAATCCTGCAGGAATGTGGCACTGGGGAGCTGCCCTTGGGCAGGGCGGGATGGGGCTGCTCCACCCCCTGTGGGAAGATGGCATCAGAAATCTCTTCCTTGCTGGCAGTGCACTGGGAAATGAGCTCAATGCACTTGACATCAACCCCTGGTTGTACACAAATGTCATTTTTATCTTAGGAAATCATGGTAAGAGCCAAAAATATCCACTGAGGTGAGGAGAAAGATGATGTCCAGCTGGAACACTGGGAGCGTGCGAAGCGATGTGGACACAATGTTACTAGTTTTCCCCTAAAAATCCAGAGTGAAAAATTACACCCTGCTTGTTTGGCCCAGAAAGTCATTGATAAACACCCTCCCAAGCTCTCTGGGCTCTGAGGCACCCAGATCTCCTCCATGCAGTGCAGATCAAGGAGCAAGAAGCATCATGGTGATGTCTTCTGCCTCTCCACCTGCATGTGTCCCTCCCCACAGATAAGAGCTGGAGAAACGAGGATCTGGGAGCAGCACCTGCATTACCTAGGGTGGTAGATGCCCTCGATGTGCCCTGTGGAGCAGCCCATGAAGAAGATGGGCAGGCAGATGAGGATGGAGAAGACGAGCACCACGACGGCGAAGCGCGGGATGGCGCGCAGGGAGAAGGAGAAGCGCTTCATGATGATCCCCCCCAGCAGCATCCCCAGCGCTGCTGCCGGCAGGTTCACAGCTCCTGCAGAGGAACGGAGCCTTCAGGGGAGCTCTGCCTGCCCAGAACCCCTCCATGGGCAGGGCACAACTCTCTGGACCCCACAGGAGTTGGGAGAACCCACAGATCCAACTGTTGTCCAAGACAGGCAGCTGGGGAACTACAGGTCAGGAAAGTCACCAACTACCCCCAGGTCTGATCCAAAGATGAGCTTTCACTCACTTCTTCTCCAGGATTTTAAAAGCCTGGGGAATATGGGCAGTTGGCTCCCTGCTGATGGATATTTTTTGCCTCCATCCGTGCTCACCTATGAGGAAGTTGGCCTGGGAGGGGGAGGCACCATACTGCTTCTCCAGGAATTTGTTGAGGAAGGTGGCCAGACCCGCAATGACGGAGGAGAAGCTGCACTGAGCCAGCACCAGGAGGATGAAGAGGGGGTTGAGCAGCAGCCTGAGGAAGATCTTTGGGAATCCTGCAGAGAAAATGTAGGAAAAAATGTCTTTTAGCTATTTGTACTGGGAATAAACCCCCACCCTTAGCCTGTTCCCAGTAAGGATGTCTGTGGGATGATGATGATGATCTGCTGGGGATGTCTGCGGGCATGGGAAAGCAGGAGGGGAAACACCCTAATGTGTCCCAGCAGCTGGCAGCATCGTGGATGGGACATTGTGTCCTCTGGCCCCATCAGCAGAGGCAGATGGACCCTGGGAGCAACTCTGTTTATTTGGTCTCTTATGAGTTTTCTAATTAGCTGAGAGTGGTGGAGAGCCAGCACCCATTAAAGCCCAAAGAGAGGAGAGGGGGAACTGACAGCTCCAGGATGTGACTGCAGTGGAGGAAGAGGCAAGGAGGGAGGGGCTTTATCTGGGAAGAAATCCTCCTGGAGCTAAAAGAGTCATTAATCTGGCCCCTCGGCAGTGACATCCCTCTCAAGTCTGTTTTGGCTCCACATAAACAGCGTCAGCTGCAGTGGGGTGACCTCGCTGAGGAGCTGGTGGCGCCAGCAGCCCCATGCCCACTCCTGGAGCTGGGTTACACCTCCCAGATACCCTTTTCTGCCACACTCCTACCACTTTAAGGTCCTCAATGCAAAATCTGGAAACAACTGAGGCCCCACAGAGGGAGGCTGTGCCCACCTTCCCCTGGTCCTTAGGCCCTCGTGGTGCTGGAGCTGGTTCCACACACGGTGCTGGGCTCCAAGGACTCCCAACAAACCCCCTTGGTGTGAACCTGCTGGAGTGGGGGTCCCCACCCACCCCACATGGCCCAGCACAGTCCAGCATCCCCATCCACCCTCTCCTGGACCCCCCAGGAGTTTACTTTTGATGAATTCCAGCAGGGAGGTGTCTTGGGCAGCCCCTGTCTCCATCTTCCTGAGCATCCCGGCCTCCGTGTTCCGCTCCTGGCAGGGAGAGAGGAGCAGCCTGTGCTGACAGGGGCTGGCACTGTCCTGGCACAGGGAGGCTCAGCAGGGCCACGGTCTGTCCCAGGGGGCTTTGACCCCAGCCAAGCCTGACAATTACAGCAAAACCCCATCCCATGTGCCCTGAGCATTTTTCTCCAAGCTGGGAGAGCTGGGAGTGTTCTCCTGGAGAAGGCTCTGGAGAGAGCCCCTTCTGGGGCCTAAAAGGGCTCCAAGAGACCTTGTGATGGACTTGGGACAAGGGTCTGGAGTGCCAGCACAAAGGGGAATGGCTTCACACTGCCATTAGGGTTAGATGGGATCTTGGGGAGAAATTCTTGTGGTGGGGAGGCTCTGGTACAGGGTATCCAGAGAAACTGTGCCTGTCCCATCCCTGGAATGTCCAAGGCCAGGCTGGATGGGTCTTGGAGCAGCCTGGGCTGTAGGAAGGTGTCCCTGCCCATGGCAGGATGAGCTTTAAGGTCCTTCCAACTCAAACCATTCCAGGATTCTGTGATTAAAGGGGTGAATTATATCAAATATCACTGCAGCCCCTGAGCAGAGCAGCAAGACAACAGCTGGTTGTTGGGAGGTTTTAAGAACTTGGAAATCTTTACTCCCCTGAACCCTGGCAAAACATCCCCCTTTTAACTCTGCAAAAAGTCTGAAAACGAAAGTTAGAGATAGTTCAGCTCAAGTCTGGGGAGTCCTTTAGCCATAACTGCGAAATATTTTGGGTTTGATTTTACCTTTAAAGAATAAATGAATAAACAATTTCAAAACAGAACTAAAGTATTTTTGTAACAAAACCAGTGGGGTTTGGCTTTGAAAACACCAAAATTATACACGTTAATTATTTTCTACCTCTTAAATTTTGTTTTAATGGGAAAGGGTTGCTGGACTGCCTTCCTCCCTCCCACCCCTCTCCTCTGGGGACAGGTATTCCCTCCCTGAGCACATCCCTGGCTCCAGGACATCCCAGCCTCTGGAGATGAGGTCTCACCTCTCCTTTCAGCATGTACCGAGGGAAGAAGAAGTAAGGGATGGAGGTGAGCACCAGGCAGCCTGAGGAGATGAGCAGCCCCAGCCACCAGGCTCCGATCCAGCGCTGGTCGCTCGGCGTCAGGTCCACTGTCAGTGCAACACACAGGGACACACTGTGAGAGCTCCAGGGGAGACAGGGACAGAGCTCCATGAACATATGGGCTGGTGGGGTATGCAGAGTTCCTGTGGGCACAACCCAGGGGTCTCTCCACTGGCATGTAAGAGAAATGGATGGAGGTGGGAGCTCTCACTAGTCCTGGCAGCAAGACCGGCCCTGGTTGTGTTTTCCCTGGTTAGGAAAACAACCACTGCCACTCATCCCAACTGTACCAAGCCTCCCAGGTGAGTGCAGGATGGATTTGGTCAGCATGGAAGCACGCTGGTGGCACAGGTTCAGCTCTAACCCCTGAGCCAACCAGTGAGGCAGAGCTGGTGGGGGCCTGATCCATCCTATGCCCAGAGAACACAGTGGGTTGGACCCTGCTGCTGACAGGGATGCTGAGCCAAGACAGGGACTGGGAAAGGCTGTGCTGCTTTCCTGGAATAAGCTGCTCTCCCATTGTTCCAGGCTGGGTCACTTTCTGCTCACAGGACCGAGGGAAGGCCCTGTGCTGGCAGAAGCTCCTGGTTTCCGAGTGGACCGAACTCCAGGCACCTTCTCCGGAAAAAGGAGGAGAAGGTGAGAGCCTCTCTGTCTCCAGCACACACATCCTCTGCCCGGGCCAAGGGATGCTCATGAGAGGTCTGACAGATTGTCTGGCTTGCCTTGGGGACACGGCTGCCCACGGCCGGCATGGAACCACGGCCAGCTCCGTGCTAGGGCGTGACAGGAGAGGAGCCCACACCCCTCTGGAACAATCAGCCCACTTCCCCAAACAGGACCACTCCACTCTGGAGCCTGGACGTCATCATGGAGCGACCAGGCAGAGGCTGCTAAATCCGTCTGCCGCCGCGGGGAGCGGGCCAAGGCTGTTTGGCATTTCCTGCCCACGTTCATTTATTATTCTTATCAGGCACCGGACAAAAATGTCAGGCAGGCTCTGATCTCTCTAAGGAAACACAGGAAAAGCCACATTAATGATGGAGCTGGGGTGGATTCTTTAGTGATTAAGTTACCAGAAATAATAAGCACATGCCATGGATAAAGCAAATTATCCCTGTGGTGGCGTCAGCTCAGCCCCTCTCTCTGCAGGTGCTGGTGGTGGGTGCTGGGGAGGAGGATGAGTACATCCAAGTTCTCTGTGTATCCATAGGGCAGTGGCTGCTCTGTGGTTCTCTTCTCCATCCCTGGATTCCTCAGATTTCCCTGTTCCTCTCCACCGCCATGCTGGGGTTGTGGGACACCTCCTCAGTGTGGTGGCAGTGGGCAGACCCCAGCCATGACCTCCAGTGCAGCACCATGAGTTGGGCATTGGAATGTCCCTGCCCTGAGCTCTGCTTCAGTGGTGGTGTCAGGACCACCTGTATCTGTCCTTATGGGGTGACAGAGTGGAGTATGCTGGGGGTGCTTTTCCAGGTTGGGTCTTTCCAGGGGTTTTATGGGTCACAGGACTGGTGGTTTCTGTCACCTTTCATCTCAGAGTGACTTTCTGGCCCACAGATTGTCTTTAGGACCCGTGCTACCTGAGCAATACTCACCAGTGTCAACCCTCCCGATATCCACGAAGAGCCGCAGCACCACGGAGCCCAGCAAGTATCCAAAGGCAGGGCCAAACACAGCAATGGCAAAGAGGATGGCTGGGAAAGGGGGAGCAGAGAGAGCCCCTGTGAGCAGGGAATTGTAGTTCCCATGCAGATGTGGCTTCTGTCTTCCCAGGAGATGCAGGAGTGGTGGCACAACACACAGAGGGGAGAAACCACCCTTCATCATGCTTCAGATGGTGAGAAGCTCCCCACTGCCCCAACACTGAAGGTGGTGTTGATCTGACAGCAACAGAGGGGGAAGGCAGCTGCCTGTGGACAAATTCCCTCTGCTCTGCTGCCATCAAGGCTTTGCTGACACAATACAAGTTGTCAGCTACATCATTAATATCCATGATATTCCTGAGCCCCAGGGAGCAGCAGGGCACTGACATCCTGGGCTCACACAGGTGATTGAGACCCCCCTGTCCTCTAGGATGCCAAGGGAACAAACACGGATGCTCCTCAGATCCAAGGAAAAATATTTGGTTCAAACGTCAGGAGAGGTGAAAGATTCTGAGGGCAAAAAGGCCCCAGACCACCCTGGGTGTAGCTGAGCCCTCCCATTCCAAAATAGACAACCCATAAGGTCAGAACATTTTCTTTTGATTTGTTTGCAATGACAGGATCCAAGTTCCCTCCTTGAGAGAAACTCTTTACACAACTTTCCCAAAATGTTTAAAAGGAGGCAGTGAGCTCGAGCTGCATCAGACATAAAATGAAAAGGGACTTGGGGAGATGGAATTTCTGCTCTATTGAGGCAGCCCTGGAACCCTGACATACATTCCCACAGCTCTAAAGGGAGCGCCTGTATTTAAACAACACACCAGTCCCTCTTTCCTTCCTCTTCAGAACCTCTCAGGTTCCTTCAGTCCTCTATCCTTCGCTTTCCTTGCAGATTTGGGAATTCTAAGGGATCAGTGGGACAATTCATTGAACAGTGATCCCTCACTGCAGAGGGGAGACAAGGATGCTGGAGCTTGGAGCAACCTGGGGTAGTGGAAGGTGTCCCTGCCCCTGGCAGGGCATGAAACTGGATGAGCTTTCAGATCCCTTCCCACCCAAATATCCTGGGATTCTGTGAAACAAAACAAGGCACAGCAATGGTTCCACTTACCAACATACAGAGGGGAATTGTTGGAGTCTGCAAAGTCATCCACGTAGGATATCCCAAAGGGCTGGATGGGCACGGTGCCGATCCCAGCCAGCAGCTGGGCAATGACCATCATGGCCCACACGCTGCTGGCCTCCTTCTCAGGGTCCTTGGTGCTGTTTGAGCACACAAATCTATTCTCTGCAGAGCACAGCTCATCCTGCCCCTGGCTTTTGTTACCTGGAAGGGGAAAAAAATGAGCATTTCAACACTGGCTACATCCCCTACCTCCTCCCACACTAAATCCCCAAATTGCAGGAATCTCCCAAACTCGCTGAGTAGGCACAAACTGCTGGATTTTGGGTGGATTGCTCATTTTCTCATCACCTTGCACTTCCTTTGGAGTACTATACTGAGGTCAGCAAACAAGCAGGCTGTAAAGTTTTCTTTGTTTTAAACTTTTAAAGAGTTCATGCCATGGAGTGTGGGTGCTCTGGGTTTAATGGGGGCAGAGCTAACCCATGGCTGGTTTTTGCTGTCTGCACTCTCTGCTCCCTTGTGGTACCCAGGCAGGAGCAGTGAGTGATGCCCTCTGGCTGCCCTAAGCAGGACACCCTGCCCTGAATCCCTGCTGCCCCCATGGCTCAGGAGTAGCCCAGCTCCTTCCAAAACATGGCCCTTGCTTCTTCATGCAACCCAGACACTGGGGGCCTTCACCCTGCTCCAGACTGCCACGGAAACTCCAACCAGGACTGAAGTGTCCTCAGGGGCTGTTCACAGACTGAACGTGTTCTTTTCCACCAGGCAGTCCTCATAATGTCAATATCTCTGCCCTGTCCATCTGTTTTTGCAGTCCATCCTCTAATCCTGTTCAGTTTAGCAAAGGTGCTCTGCAAGAATTGTGTTCTGTGCAGAACTTTTGGGTCATTTCCATTCTGCATGGAAAAGCAAGCTGTCATTGTTCACATGGTCTTGTTCCCAAAGCCTTCCCAGTGAAAGCAGCAGCTTTCCTTGGACTGGATCAGATCAGGATCCTGGCCAGAGCAGGCCACAGGGACAGGGGAGCTTTGCTGTATCACAGAATTCCAGAATGGTTTGGGTTGGAAGGGACCTTAAAGCCCATCTCATTCCACCCTCTTCAATGGGCAGGGACACCTCCTGCTATCCCAGGTTGCTCCAAGCCCTGTCCAGCCTGGCCTTGGACACTCCCATGGATCCAGGGGCAGCCACAGCTTCTCTGGGCACCCTGTGCCAGGGCCTGCCCACCCTCACAGAGAAGAATGTCTCCCTAATATTTAATCTAAACCTATTGTCTCAGAGAAACTGTGACTGCCTCATCCCTGGAAGTGTTCAAAGACAGACTTGGAGCCACCTGGGACAGTGGAAGGTGTCCCTGCCCATGGCAGGGGGCAGAATGAGATGGGCTTTAAGGTCCCATCAAACTCAAGGCATTCCATGATTCTGTAACAACAGCTGGAATAACATGTGCAGGAGAGGCAGAAGAAACCCCACATGTAATTTTTGCATTCAGAAGGGATTCCAAAGCTATAATGACATCAGGTTTAACCAGGAACTGCCCACCTTAAGGCTCCGTTTGAATCACACGTGCCCTGGAAACACCCCCTTGTTTTGGGGGCAGTCACACATTCCCCATCCCGGAGCAGCTGGATGTGGGTTTGTGGGGGCCCAGCTGATGGCACTCACCCGTGCTGAGGGCAGTGTACTCGTAGGGGCCCGAGAGGAAGTGTGGCAGGGTGACCAGGAAGGCGCCCAGGGCCAGCAGCAGCCCCCCGAGGCCGATCACGCGCGGGCGGTGCACGCGGCTGCCGAAGTAGCTGACAAAGATGATGAGCACCACGTTGCCAATCTGGAAAAGGCACAGAGAACGGGGAGGAATGTGAGAATCCACACAGAGCCACAGAATGATGAGGTTGGGAGAGACCTCCAAGATCATCGAGTCCAACCCATGCCCTGACACCACAACTACAGCACCAAGTGCCATGTCCAGGCTTTTTTAAACACATCCAGACATGGTGATTCTGCCACCTCCCTGGGAAGCCCTCCAAGGTTTATTATTCTTTTGGTGAAAGAGGACATCTAGGCCCTATGGCTGTGTCTGGGGGGGTGGACAGGGCTCTCATCAGGAGGTGTTTGACCCTCACAGGAGCAGGAGCATCCCCTGGCCCTGTGTGTTCACTGCTCTCCCTTCTCATCCACAGGGTCGCCTCTGGGCATCCCTTGTTGGCATGAATGATACCACAGCCTCCCTGTGATGTGGCTGGGGCTCTTTCAGCACCCACACCTACCCCCCACCCCACAGGCATCACAGAATCACTTAGGTTGGAAAAACCCTCCAAGACTGTCCAGTCCAACTGCTCCCGCAGCACTGCCAAGGCCACCCATGTCCTCAAGTGCCACATCCACACCTCTGTTAAACCCCTCCAAGGATGGGGGCTCCACCACTGCCCTGGGCAGCTGTGCCAGGGCTGGACAGCCCTTTCTGGGAAGAAATTTTCTTCATACACAAACTAAACCCCCCCTGGCCCAGCTTGAGGTCATTTCCTCTTGTCCTGTCCCTTGTTCCCTGGCAGAAGAGATTGACTGATGTGGCATAAACTGACAATTCCTCCAAAACCAGCAAGGAATGAAACATATTGCCTCCACTCCTGTGACTCAAACAGACATGAGCCCTGCTACAAAGTCCAGCTCACTACAAATATTTATGACCCTGGGCATTTGCAACTGCAGACAGCATCAACTAGAAAGCCATGAAACCACACAGCTTGTTCAGGCAAGTGGGTGAACACCACAAAATTCCCATTACATGGGCTTTAACGTGACAACCTAAACATCATTTTAACTTTGGCATGTTGAAGCTGTCCCTGCTCATTGCAGGGGGTTGAGCAAGATGGCCTTTAAAGGTCCCTTCCAACCCAAACCACTCTGTGATTCTATGTATGGCTAAGAAAACTTTGTATTTATGTTTGTGTGGGCTCCCTTGTTTGTCTCTTTGTGGGTTTTGTTCTTGGAATTGCTGTAGGCACCAACGCACTAAGAGAGTTGTCCTGGACAGGCAGGGCACCTCACACAGACACAGACAGCAAGAAGTCTCAGTGGGCCCTGAGACATCTTTTTAATCCCAAATGTCCATGCTGGTTGAGGTTGGACTGGGGCATCCACTTCCCCAGGGATCCAGGAAGATTCCCAGTGTCCAGCTTCTTGGTGGAGCATCCCTGTGCTCACCAGGGAGCTCATGAGCAAGTGTGCTGCCACTTGGTGCCAGCAAAAAATCTCTGCCAGCAGATCTTTTCCTGTCATTTCCCAGGCCTTGAAGAGCTGCTAGGAAGGACAGAATTCCTGGAAATGTGAACGAGGAAATTTATTCCAAGGGATTTCTTGATAAGAAAGTGTTTGTGAGAAAATCCTCAGGCAGCTCAGCAATATGCATTAAACTGCCACAGGGCAGGGTTAGGTGGGATATTGGGAAGGAATTCTTCCCTGGGAGGGTGGGGAGGCTCTGGCACAGGGTGCCCAGAGAAGCTGTGGCTGCCCCTGGATCCCTGGAAGTGTTCAAGGTCAGGTTGGACAGGGCTTGGAGCCACCTGGGACAGTGGGAGGTGTCCCTGCCATGGCAGGGGGTGGAATGAGATGGGATGAACTTTAAGATCCCTTTCAACCCAAACCATTCCAGAATTTCATCCAGTGTAAGTCTGCTCTCGTCCAAGGACCACCCCCACGGGACCCCCTGTTCCCCCCTGGACGTGGCAGGGCACAATGAGGTGTGACAAGGTGTCCCCAGGCACAGCCCAGCTGCCCCTCCCAGCACGGGGAGCCTGAGGAAGCCCTGGCTGTGAGCAGCCTGAGCCCCTGTTTTGGGAAGGTGCCCCCCAGGTCCTGGGCACCCCCGTTCAGGTGCTCCTCTCCCACTTACCTCGTGCAAGCTGGAGATGAAGCCTGAGGAGAGGCTGGAGAGCCCAAAGCGCTTCTCGATGGTGGTGAGGCTGCTCTTGAAGTTGGCGCTGTAGAGGAGCTGGGAGAGCTGGAGGAGCCCATGGCACAGCACAAACACCTGTGGGCAAACAAAGGGCACCACCCCAGTGAGGACCCAGCTGGAATCACAGGCTCAGTAAGGTTGGAAAAGACCTCCAAGGCCATCAGGTCCAACCTTTGACTGGGTACTGCCATGCCCACTAAACCATACTGAGAAGTGCCACATCTACTCACTGCTTGGACATTTCCAGGGATGGTGACCCCACCACTTCCCTGGGCAGCCTGTTCCAATGATTAACCACTCTTTCAGTGAAGAATTTTCCCTGATACTTGATATGGGCCTCTCTGTGCACCCTTTGAGGCCATGTGAGACCGCAGTGCCCTGCTGCTGGGTAGCTGCTGGCAATCACATCTCCTGATGAGTGTGTTCCAGCTGGCTTTGGCCAATGGCTGCACCTCTGGCATGGAGCATCCTGGGATTCACTCAGCTGGGAAGTCAATTAACTGAACCTGCTCCAGGGGGTGGTGCTAGAAAAAGTTGAAAAAGGGTGTTAAAAGCCCCAGAGGGAGAGGATGAAATATGCACAGCATGGTCTCACTGCTGGAAGATTCCAAACCCAGCATCTTCCCTTGAGCTGGGCAGCGAGCCGAGCCAGGAGCCAAGCTGAGCAGAGGCAGAGGAGGGAATACAGAGAGTCTGGGAGAAATCTGGCTGAAATAGCCTGGGTGGGCTGTGAGAGGAGAGCTCTCTCAGCCAGGGATGCAAGAGGCAGCTCACAAATGTCTTTTGATCTATATTTAGTCAGAACAGCTTTCCTTTATTTTTCTTGGAATGGAATGTATCCACGCAGTGCCAAAAGCATTTTAAAATCGATTTTTAAAAATCCCAACAAACAAATTAAAAAAAAAAAAACAAACCCAAATGGGGGAAGGTCTTTTAATTTAGATTCACAGGAAATCAAATATTTGCTGAATACCGGAAGAGTGTCCCTCAACGATAACGTCGGGAAGTGCAAGATGATGGATGGGGGATCAAAGGTACTGCAGGGCTGACAAATTCCTGATGTTCTTGGCCAGGAGAGCAGCAATAGTCCTTATGTGGAAGGGCGGTAGCACCCAGTAGTCCTGACCCATTAAATGATAAAAAAAAAAATCAAAAAACACCAGCTTGGAGGATGCAAATTCCATCAGTGGGTGGAGTTCTGTTTAGGGAGCAGAGGATGATGCATGGCCAGCCCCAGCAATTGTAGCAGAATTTGGGTGGAAGATGGGAAAGAAAATGGTTTCTTGGGAGTCTTCTCCTGTGAAGGAAGAGAGATCCAGCCAAAAGATGTGGCTGGGAATCTAAAAGCATAAGGGATGGGACAGACGGAAAATAGAAGAGGATGGAGATGAAGGAGAAGGAGAAAATGGAGCCCTGGCAGTGTGAAGGCAGGCTTGGAAAAACCTGGAGACCATGGGGAAGATGAGGGAGAAAGGCAAACACCCAAAATTGAGGAAGGAAGGATCACAGGCTGCCATCACAGAGTTCCCAGCCACATCTGGGAGGGGTGAGAGCAGACAGGCTGGCATCAGGCTGGCATCAGGCTGGCATTGCCATTGCAATAACCAGGAGAGGACAAAGTCTCAAGCTGGGACTTTGCCCTGACAAAAAGCTGCAGAACAGGAATTTGGGGTGTAACGTGGGAAATCCTCCCAGACAGGGCCAAAGTGGAAGTGAACTATCTGCCAGTAAACTCTTGAAGCTGAATGACCTCTCCATCCTCCCACTATCAGCTCCCACACTTGAAATCCCATCCCAGGAAAAAAATCCTGTGGGTGGAAGGATCCACCACCTTCCCCAGGCCTGACTTGGAATCACGGTGGGTTGATCTGGAGCAGAGGGGCGAGGATGGCAGCTGGAGAGGGGATCTTGTTGCTGGAGAACATCGATTTTTGTCTGTGTGGCTCTGGGCAGACTCTACAGAAGGCACTGGAGCAAGGCTGAACAGCAGCGGCCTGGGAGCCTCAGAGCAGCTGGACACAGAGCTCTCCTGGAGCCAGGCGCCAGCCAGGGAAGCAAAGCTGTTTACCAACAGGGAGGGAAGAGGGTGGATCACCAAGGCTGAATTTAGCACAGCAAATGTCAGCCTGACCCCAAGGCGGACGGAGTGTCACGGACAGAGGGGATGCTGGCACGGAGGGGACATGAGGAGGAGAGGCAGGCTGGCTCCCCAGAATGCTGGGGGTGGCAGGAGATGGGCTGGAGGCATGGAAGGACCATGGGAACCGTGGCAGGAGAGGAGAGGGACAAGCCATGGGAGGAAAAGGCAGAGTTGCCAGGAGATGCCCTGAGATGTGTTAATGCCCTGGTGATAACCTGGGATGGCCAAAACGGAGCCCTGGCTCCAGAGATGCCTGGGAACAAGCTGGGGCTGCCTGCCAGGAGGGAAGATGAGGTGGGAGAAATGCAGCTGGAGAGCACCAGCAAAGGGAGAGGAAAACCTTGGGGTGTGACTGCTTCCCCCTGCCCATGGGTCCTTCTAATGCAGCCCTCGCTGCAGGATTAACCGGAAAGGCGGCAAAGCCCGGATCCTCCAGATGTGATCCCACCCTGAGACCACACAGCAGCCTCAGCCCTCGGATGTGCAGAGCCCTGGGAATGGGAGGGGAAGGGCAGGGGTGATTTTTTTCTTGGGAAGAACCTGCCACCCAAAACAGCCAGAGAAAGGCAAAACAACCTTTGCTCCAGCACTTATGCAGTGGAGTCTGGCTTTTCCAGACACACTCCAAGACTCTGTAGGTGACATGAGGCCTGATTCAGGACTTCCTCTGAATTCAACAGACATAAGGACATCCCAAACCTTGAAGGCTCTGAGTGCAAAAAACTGGGAGAGGGCCTTACTTGGAGGGCTCCCCAAAAGGAGTCCATGCACCCCCTGAGGCTGGTGGACATGAGGAGCACTACTCTCCTGTGTCCCCTCACAGGTCTCTCCCATCCCTGTCTCTCTTCCCACGCGTTCCCATCCCCACATGCTCATGCTGACCACCCACAACCCGCCGGTGCATGGAAACCAGCCCCGGCCCTCCCAGCTGCGCCAGATGTGCTGTGCTGCCCCACGCTCCCGCCCAGCAGCCCCAGGAGGGGAGGGAGCTGCCCTAATCCATCTTCCCTGATGACAAGAAGGGGCTCTTCAGGAAGAGCCGAGCTCGCTTGCAGGGAGGTTTGGCTGACGCAAAGCCGACGCGAGGGCGAAGGCGCAGTGGGAGGCTGAGGAGCCGGGGGCACTCCCAAGTGCTGACCCTCCGGAGCAGAGGATCCCACGGGAGCCTGGAGTATTTTTGGAGCTGCAGGCAAGGAGTGCAGACAGGCAGGGAGCAGCACAGGAAGGCCAAAGGCGTGCACCCACGTGGACCTCCCCAAAATCCCCTCGTAATCGTCCCCGCGCTTCTTTCGGAGCAATTCTGACTCCAGGCTGTTTGTACAAGGCACTTGACTCCTTTCCAAAAGGAGCTGCAGTTAGAGGGGAAGCAAACTCCTGGGGGAGACAGGCTGCTGCCCCCACCCAGCTCGTGGGGACCAGCACCTCCCAGGGCAGTGCTTTTTCCAAAGGAGAGAAACCCACCCCATGGCAGAGAAGGGGAGGACTGGTCTTCCATGCTGTGGACAATGGGAGCTGGCAAGGATTCAGTCAATCCCAGCCCAGACTTCCATCTGAGATGTGTCCAACAAATACTCAGGTTTCATTTCATAGGAGTGAACCATCTCTATGGAGCCTTCAGGGATCTCCAGGAGTCAGGATAAGGCTCTTCCAGGCAGGAGCCAAACTCTGCTCTGCAGGGACCACAGGTTTGGGAGGATCCTGCTACCTGTGGCATGGCCATTGCTCCAGCTGGAGGAGTGAGTTAAGGGTTAATTCCTTGCTGTGCTTCCACAGTTCCTGTCCAAAGTCATCCCTCACCTCATTTTTCAGTGTCTTCCCCTTGGCAGCCCTGGTTGGAGATAAAGAGGGGGAAAAGACTCCAAGCTGCCTACCTCTGGAGTCTCCCTGCACTTTAATCTCCTGAGCTTGCAAGAGAAAAAAAAGGAAAAGGAGGGGGAACTGTAGGAATTAATAAGAATATCCCCAACATTTTAATAGGGAGAAGACAGAGTGTTTATTTTAGAGTAGTAAGATAACTACTCTTACTACACTGGGAGATCCTCCTGCAGTAGGACAGCTGAGGTCACTCAGTCCAAAAGAAATATATCAGCTGGATATGGAAAGTGTAGGGTTAGGGTTAAATAGAGTGGGGAAAGACATCCCTCCTTGGCATCACTTTCCTATGGGCAGCTGCTTGGATTTGTAGACCAAAAAGTACCATGAAGGATGAAAAAAAGCAGAGCATTTCCACAAAGGGAACCAAACACCCTGCACAGAGCCCATCCTTTAGCACAGAACTTCTGAGCCTGGCCTGATGGCAGAAGTTGGTTTCTAAGTGAGATTTCTACTGCAAATAATAAAATAATACAAAAATTAACCTGATCAGGATTGCCTGAAGCACTCTGGAATGACGACTGTCTACTGCTAAGCCACACACGTTTTACACGCCCGGCTGTCACATGCAAAGACAATATTTGCTCTTTTTTGCAACAAACACACACACGGGATTTCCTGGCACTGTATCCCTTCACAAGGCCCAGGTGAGCCAGCTTTGCCCAGAATGGAGGTTTTTGGCTGCAGAGGGTTGCTGAGGCAGACCCTCAGTGTGGGATGCTTCCCAAGAAAATACCACCCTCGAAACAGGACACAACAGGGCATCCCTCAGCCTTTCCTCCCTCTGGCAGGGGGGGTGGTTGGTCTTCCTTCATTCTTTCCTGCAGGTCTCTTCTCATTCTGGGGCACCAGGATCCGCTGAGGGTTTCCTTGGGGGCAGGTCCAGCTGGCTGTGTTGTGCCTGACCCAGAAGTGTGAGCAAACACTGCTCCTGCCTGCCTGTGCCTCGTGCTCCCTATCAGCGTCACTCCTCTCCCGTCCTGCTCCCATAATCTTATCTACACTGACCACTCCTTGCTTGTGTTTGGGCACCCAACCACCTCGCCCCTCATAAAATTACCTTGTCTCAGGTCTCCTAGACCTTGATCCCACTAAACTTTCCAACCCATCTTTTTCCTTATCCCACTGCTGGTGTTGCTGGTGGAGACCAGGTGGTTCTTCCCTTCTGGAGCTGGATCCCACCAAAAGCAGATGTGACCACAGTGCTGGGCCATCCACACCCAACCTGTGCTGTCTGGTGCCAGCCAGCACCATCACCACCAATGCTGGAAGACCCAGGTCCTTCTTCTCCTGTCACTAAGGACCCTCCTTGTGTCTTTGCCACAAACACTCATCCAGCCTGCACAGTGCTCAGGATTGCAATAGTGCTTTGATTTTCCTGCTTAAATCAGTGGCTCTAATCAGCCGTGACTTTCTCCTTTCCGTGTTCCCCTCTCCAAACCTACAGCCACGCTGCCTCCAGATCTGTGACTTGATAAATCTCCTGTTCTGGCTAAACAAAGCAATTAATAATCTTTTCCAACAGGATATGAGAGCACAACTGGTACATCTCCGGGCTTCTAGAATACACTCCTCAGCAAATTCCTTTAGTCCCTTGGAAGGAAGGGACAAAAAGCTTGTCCTGCTGCTGTTGGGACCTCAGACCCCAGGGCCAGGCTCTGTTTCCTCCGCAGGAGACACCCAGCCCCCCAGGGAGGTGAGAGCTCCCTGCTCCTGCTCACTGCTCCCAACACCTTCACCCCAGGATGCTTTCAAGCCTTATCACACTCTGAGAGCCCACAGTGTCCTCCTGAAGCTGCTGTCCCCTCTCCTACCCGCTTCCATTCCCTCCCTCTCCTTGCCCCAGTGCAACACCCAATTTAAACCTCTCCTAAGGCTTTAAATCTCTCTCTGGATCACCTCCAGCTGACATAAGTGAGAATAATTCTCTGTTGTCCTCCTGTTTCCTTTTCCATGCCAGGCAGTCTGCAGGCATGGAAAAAAAAAGCCTCCCCCTGCCTGCACTCACAACACTTTCACACCGCTCCTCTGGGCTCTCCAGCTTCCAGCTGAAACCAGTCCAGCTCCTCTAAATCACAAGATATTTATAAAGCTCTCCTCCTTGTCATCTTTCTGGGGATCCCAAAATCAATTAAAATAGTTCAAAACCACGAATGAGACAGTAGAGGCGAAGAAGCCAAAATAATTGAGGCTCTGTAAACAGAGAATTCCTGTGAAATAATCCTTCTCCAGTGGTTGTCTGGGAGCAGAAAATGGACATAGAATCATAGCCTTATTAAGGCTGGAAAAGACCTCCAAGATCATCAAGCCCAAGATGAGCTTAAATCACATGGCTGGGGCTCTGGACTGGGGGACACTGATGGGGTCCCTGGCCATGGGTGGGTATCAGAAGCACCAACCACCTTCTCCACCTTTCAAACCTGTTTCAATCCTTCAGGCTGTGAGGTTCTCAGTGTCCCCAGTGCCACCAGGTGCTGGCATCCACCTGAAGGCTGGGCTCATGCTGCATTTGCTGAGCAGCACAGATGCAAGTCCCCAAGCCCTGGTGCCAGCCAGCACAGCCCTGGCAGCTCTGGTGAATGTCCAAGCAGAGGGATCAGAGAAATCATGGAATGTTTTGGGTGGGAAGGGAGCTTGAAGCCCATCCTGTTCCACCCTGCCATGGCCAGGGACATTTTCTACTAGCCCAGGTTGCTCCAAGACCTGTCCAACCTGGCCTTGGACACTGCCAGGTATCCAGGAGCAGCCACAGCTCCTCTGGGCATCCTGTGCCAGGGCCTCAGCACCCTCACAGGGAAGAATTTCTCCCCAGTATCCCCTCTAAATATCCCATCAGTGGCAATGGGTCCAGTTCTGGGTCCAGTTTTTCTGGAAAACACCCAGAGAGAGATGGGATCTGGTGCAGGGGGTGGTGGTCCCTGTCACAGGCATCATGGAGGGGCAAGATGATGGAAAAATAATTTGTTATTTCAGCCCCAGCCCTGCAAAAGACACCCTGGATACGATCCCATCACATGGGTTTTGGGGATTAAATATGAGCTTAGTGATTAACTCTTCTAAGTCTTGATAGTGTACTTCCAAGCCTGTTAAAAGTAGGCAATTTTGTTGGTTTGGAAATGCTGTCCCCATCAGAAACTGCCGTATTTTTTTTGCCTGTGGGAGGATGTTGTGTCTGATGGCTCTGGGGAGGGTGATGCCCACAGCTTCCCATAAAATTTGGGGCTGGATGAGGCTTTTTTATAATCCATCATTCATAGCACCAGTGGCTTCTTGTACAAATAACAGCTACAAACTCTTTCAAAGCCAGATGTTGGTCACACCTTGCCCTCTGATGACCATTCACTCCAAAACTCCCCAAAACTGGAAACTCCCCACAGTGGAAATCCCACTGTGACACTTTGACATGCTACTCATTTTTGGGGGCTGAGGGGACTGACGCTGCACCCAGGCTAATCCTTTCTGACCCTGAAGCAGTTCTTTTGTTAATGTATATGTATTCAATGCAAATGTCACAGGACAGGAAGAGTGAATAGGTCAGGAAAGGGTGGGGGATCTTGTTGCCTGTCAATTTATACATTTTTTCTTAAAAGCAAGAATATTTCTCTGAGGGATGGGTGTCCTGACTGCCCCCCCATCCCAGATGGAGCACATCGTCCCTCTGATGCCAACGAGCTTGTTTGGGTAGAGCTCAAACTGTTCCTTCATGTGCTTTTCACAGTGCCACTGCCAGACTGCTGACTCTTTAAACCAGAAACAATTCTAAGCTAGAAGTTTTGAAGCAAAAACTTTTAAAAGCATTTTCAAAGTTTTTCTTTGGGCAATGGTTTTGCTGCCACTAGCAAAGTGACACTCCCAAATCATCTGCCCTTGGCCAGATGCCCCTACAAGGTCCCATCCAAGTGCCCTGGGGCATGTGGGGTGCTGAGCACCCAGCCTGACCCTGGGGCACCCACACCCTGCAGCCGCCTCTGGGGTGTACAGATGGAGCAGCATTTATTTCTTGGGGCTTTTGTTTTTTAATCCGAAAGTTTGACATCCTGCAAGAGGGTTTGGCAATGTTTTTTTCACTCCAGGCTGTTTTTGCTTGCTGCCATTTGCCAGAAAAGAGCAAGAACTGCAAGAAGGGCTCTGGTTTTGGGTGACTTTAATCACCCCAACTCAGGGTCATTACTGCAGCAGCCTGGAGGGTGATGGGGGCAAATTTTGCACCTCCAGCAGAGCAGAGGACAGGCCAGCAGTCCCCTCCAGAGGAACATCAGTGTAGCCCAGAAATCACCCAGGGGAATCTCAAGCTTTCTCCTGGAGCCCACAGCCAAAAAGTGCCATCAAGTGACCTGCTGGAATAGCCCAGCCTGGGCAGTGGGGACCTTCAGGGGTGTGGGACTGGGAGGCACCACCTGGGATCATGCCTCCAGCCCTGGGAGCTGCCAGCAGGAGCCTCCCCGTGGTACCTCCAGCATTCCCACAGAGCCCCAGCACAGCCCAGGCAGCAGCACCATCCTCCATGCAGGTGGGGGAAGCAAACAAACCCCAAACCCATCCCGAGTACGACACCTTCTCCACGGCCACACATCCTGAAAAACCAGGGCTGGGAAGAGCTGGCACAGCACAGCACACACCCAGGAACAGAGGTGGGAAAGCACAGCCCGGCCCGGGCAGCCCCGGCACGGAGGGTCCTGCCCGCCGTGCCCCTGGCACATCCCCCGGGCACATCCCCCGTGCACATCCCCCGGCACATCCCTGACACATCCCCGGGCACATCCCCCGGGCACATCCCCCTGGCACATCCCCGGGCACATCCCTGACACATCCCCGGGCACATCCCCCGGCACATCCCCGGGCACATCCCCGGGCACATCCCCCGGGCACATCCCCGGGCACATCCCGGGCACATCCTCCGGCACATCCCCCGGCACATCCCCCGGCACATCCCCCTGGCTGCTGCCGGTGCCCGTGTGAGGAGGCGCTGCCGAGGGAGGATGGAAATCTCCCCTTCCAGGGCCATCCCGGGGACAGGAACCAGCACGGGCAGCAGCCTCGGGGCGCATCCAAAGACGGAGTAAAGAGCGGGAGGAGGGGGAAAGCCAGGTGAGGGGTGGTGTAAAGGCAGCAGGATGGGAAAGGTGACACAGGCAGGGCTGAGCGGTGTGCCCTCACGCCGCAGTGAGCTCAGGAGCCTGGAGCTCAGGCAGGGGCCACTCTCAGGTGAGGAACTGGGCAGCCAGCACCGGAAAACCCACCGAGCTATTGTTTCTGCCACTCAAAAGCTTTTTGTCACGCAAGTTTTTAAACAAGCCCGTGTTATTCTAAGGCAGGGCTTTCTTCTCACACCAGGATGTGGTTACTCACTCCCCAGCAGCAGCACACCGTGTACGGAGCCGTGGGGAAGCTCACGGAGAGCCGCTCCATGGGCTGAAACACCCACGTGCCGAGCAGGGCATCGCTCCGAACCCGCAGAGCCCCCCGGGCTCCCCAGCACTGCCCCAAGGGCTGGAATTCAAATTCTGCATCACCAAACACCCTTGGTTTCACGGGGATGCGTGGCGTGGGCTGGGCACAGGGCAGGACCCCCCTCCCTCCCCGCCAGCATCCCTGCCCCATCCTTACTTTGATGTTGCAGAAAAAACTCCTGGAGCAGGTGCCGGAGCTCTTGGGGATGTCAACCGGGGATTTGCCAACTTCGGGGCGGACTCCCATGGCGAGCCCGGGATTTTGGGGCTGCTGTCCGGCCCGGCCCGTCCCGCCGCCCGCACGGGCTGTGCCGAAATCCCTCCGAGGCTGCGAGTGAGCCCGGCAGCGGCCGCGCCAAGTTCTTATAAATCGGCTCTGGGGAGCGATGATGAAACGCTTTCTCCTCCCTCTTTCGCTTTGCGCGCCGAGGGAACTTTAAAGTCGCAGGAAGCAAAGGCAGCGCAGGTGGGGACACTCCGGAGTGCGGGAGGTGACAATGCTCTGCCCAGCCCTGGGGACACCCAGCGCCCCGAGCCGCCCCTGTGCCCCTGTGCCAGCCTGCAGGACCTGGCTGCGCAAGGACACGGCGCCGGCAGCGCGGGGAAAACGAGCGGGATTTAAATTCAAGGTCCCCCTAAAGGGCGAGGGGAAGGGGAGGCTCCTTTCAGCAACTGAGATTTGGCTCCCAGGTGGTGGGAGGGGGAAACTGGGTGGTCAGATGGAGAAATCCTTCCCTGGGCCGTGAGGTTTTGGAGGGACAAAAAAAACCCTTCAGTATTTGTTTTTATAGAAAAAGCTGCATTCGTGAAGCTCCTGAGCGCTGCTTCTTTTCACCAACACCTCTCGGGGCTTTGTTTATGCAAAGCACTGATTTATTTTGCAAGCTCCTCTCAGGGGGGAACGCGTCAGAAGGAGAAGGGCAGGTTGATCCAGCCGGAGGAGAAACCAGCTTCAGGTGCTGTGTCCTCATTATCGCTTCCCTCTGTGAAGCAGGTGGGGAGGGCAGGGGGCCCCAGGCAAACAGCAGAGCGCCCCCGGGCTCTCCTGGGCTGGATAAATCAATCCCAGCTCCGGGATGGTTTCCTGGGGGGCTGGCGGGTCCCTGGGTGCGGTGCCAAGGACCGAGCCCCCCTCGGCGGCACCCCCGGCCCCGTCCGTGGGCGCTCACCACGAGAGGGTGCCTGGAGCCCGTGGGAAGAGAATTCCCGGGCGCTGCCGGGCTCCCTGCCCACCCTCGGGATGTGGCCCTGCCCGGGGCAGGGTGACAATCGGCGCTGATGAAATAAAAAGAGTTAATTTGGGCTCTCAGCTTCCCAGTTTCTGAAGCCTGTCCCAGGATGGGTGGGTATCGCTGGATTTGGGGTGGCAAAAGAAGCATCTTTGTTTTCCAGCTTTCTTTTTCCACTCCCCAAATTTGCCAGATCTGTGGTGAGAAGAGACCCTTTATTCCCCATCAGGGTCAGCCAAGCCCTTTTACCCAACATTCTGTGGCAAGGCATGGAAGTTTCAGCCTCACCAAGAGAAAAGCTCAAGCAAACCAACATCCCTGCTCCTCTCCCATCCTCCCCAGGAGCCCAGCGTGCCACTGACCTAATTTTTGAGGCAGTGCCTGACCTGCTCCCTATTCAGTTTATTTTGCAGCAGCTGTGAGGCTCACTCTGTCATAACCCCTCACAGAACAGCTGCTCTGGCCACTGACTCCAGCTTTTCCCTACAAATTTGTCTCCATACAGCAAAACATAGCGGGGAAGATGCCTGACAAGTCTGAGCCCGGCCTGGCAGCAGGGAAACAGCCCTGCCCAGCTGGCCTGTGCCATGGGAGGGGTTGGACACCCTGTGAGGGGGGATGGTGACCCCCACAAGGGGAATTGGGACCCTCTGCATCTACCTCTGGGGGCTGGCTGTTGCTGCCCCACTGGAATTGTTTAGATTGGAAAAGCCCTCCAAGACCATGGAGTCCAACTGCTCCCCCAGCCCTGCCAAGTCCAGCTCTAACCCACATCTCCAAATGCCACATCCACACCTCTGTAAATCCCCTCTGGAATGGGGACTCCACCACTGCCCTGAGCAGCCCCTTGCAATGCCTGACCACCCCTTCTGGGAAGGAATTTTCCCAATATCCAATCTAAACCTCCCTTGGTGCAGCCTGAGGCCTTTCCCTCTCATCCTGTCCCTGTTCCCTGGGAGCAGAGCCTAAGCTCCATCCTGGCTGTCCCTCCTGTCAGGAGTTGTGCAGAGCCACAAGGTCCCCCCTGAGCCTCCTTTGCTCCAGGCTGAGCCCCTTTCCAGCTCCCTCAGCCTCTCCTGGCGCTCCAGGTCCTTCATGGATGCAGGTCCTTGGTGGGAACGGACCACACACCCCCTCAGGGGCTGGAGCAGCCTCAGACCTGCTGGGCAGCACAGGACCCGTCCCCCAGGCACCACTGTCCTCCCTGGGTCTGGCCACCCCCAGCAAGGCCCTGCTGGATCTCAGACATGGGGAGGTGCCCCAGCAGGGCCAGTTTGCTGGAGGGCAGGGAGAAATGCTGCTGGAAAACCACGCTGCCCTTGGATTTCTCAATGTGCAGCTCTTGCAATAGGTAAGGCAAGAAAACAGCTGGTTCATGCCCAGCCATGAGCCATGGACTGCACTAGGACACCCCAGGGGCTGCACACCCTGCTGACCCACCTGGTCTGTGCTGCAGGAACATCTCCCATCCCATCCTGGTCTGTGCTCCAGGAACAGCTCCCAGTCCATCCTGGTCTGTGCTGCAGGAACAGCTCCCAGCCCATCCTGCCCTGTGCTGCAGGAACAGCTCCCAGCCCATCCTGGTCTGTGCTCCAGGAACAGCTCCCATCCCATCCTGGTCTGTGCTCCAGGAGCAGCTCCCAGTTTTTCCCGAGCAGGGAGCACTGCCCAAGCCATGGCAGATTAAACACCATACTAACACAACAAAAGTGACAATCTGAGTTTAAAGTCCAGTCTGACCATCAGAGAGCACTGCTGGCATCTCCCACACTTTTATCCTGCTGGAAGAGACACTCCAGCCCTTGGACACATGTTCACCTCCAGCTTTCCTACACCAGCACTGCTTTTAAATCATGAGCTTCAGATTGTGCAACAGGAGTTAACAAAATGAGCTGCATGTGAGAAAATGGGGGTCTCTGGCCTCTTTTTGAGGATTCTCTACTGCATTTCACTCTCTTGGCAAGGAGTGGCTCATCCTGAGATGAGTGCACAGGAGGGAAGTGATTTATGGTGGAGAGCTGGTTTCACATTCTTCTCATCATGCTTGGTCAGGGCAATAGGGTTGATGTTAAAGTGCCTGGCAGGAGAGATCCCACATGGCAGGGTTGGGTTTGTTTTACAGGGTTTGGTTTGTTTCACAGGGTTCCCGGGCTGTGCTTCATGCTCCTCCTGGTGAGGAATCAGGGGAAGGAGAGCCCCTCGTGCTGCTGACTGACAGGGAATCAGCCCCTCCAGGCCACAGCTCTCCGTGTGCCCAGCAGCTCACCCTCCAACCCAGCCCCTTCCCTCACCCAGAGCAAGTGGGATGGTTTGTGTCCATGTGGAACATTCACACCTTGCACGTTTCCCATGGCCAGAGGGAACTTGCAGCACTGCAGGAACCAAGACAAGCCCCTCTGTGGGGTGCTCACCTTATTCACAGAACATCACAATCCTCTGAAGCCACTTTCCTTCTGCTGGGGAGATGATTGGGTCAAACTGCTTCTACGTGAGTAAAGAGAAGACTCTTTAGCCACATTCCCCTCCTCAGTTTCACTGAGTGGTGGGCTGGTCCTTGTTTGAGGACAAGGCTCACTCTGCTTCACCACCCACCTTCAGTCTGGCGGGGACTGAAACACCTCACTTTTCCTCCATGGTATCTCCAACCTGCCCTGCTCAATTATTTGTTGCCAACTGGGCTTTAAAAACACAGAGATCATGGAAAGGTTTGGAAGGACCTTAAAACTCATCCAGTTCTATCCCCTGCCGTGGGCAGGGACACTTTTCACTACACCAGGTTGCTCCAAGCTCTGCCCAGGCTGGCCTTGGACACTTCCAGGGAGGAGGCAGCCACAGCTTCCCTGAATTTACACCTGGAAATTATTTTCTTTAGCTGTTCTGCTGCCTCCAGAAGACCTCAGAGTGCTCTGACAGCTCCAATGGAATGGAAATCAATTTGCTGGGGAAGCAAACACAAAGCCCCTGGGCTCCCAGGAGGTTTCAGAATTGCAAGTACAAACACTGTGCTGGGAATGTGGATTCAGAGCCCCCTCCATGTCACCAGAGCCAGCCCCTGGGGGTGCAGAGCAGCACACCAACCCCAGCCATGGAGCCCCCCTTTATCCTCCAGGGCTGGTGGTGTGGCACAGGGGGCAACAAGGACTGGAGTGGCATCAGTGATTCCTGCCAGTGCCCGTGGCTGGGAATGGCAGAGCTGGGTTTGTGCATTTGGAGCAGGAATAGTGCTCAGGGGAACTGCACAGCTGTACCTGAAGAACAGGCTCGGCTGGCTCACAGCCCCACTGTCCTGGGCGTGGAGAGTGAGGGGCAGGGATTCACCAGCACCCTGGGGAGGGGACACTGCTGTCCCCACACTGGAGAGGCCCAGAGGGGTTTGTGTCGCAGACATCTTTCTCATTAAAAATCCTTTCTTTAGGATTTTTCCTTCTGAGAAGCTGCGGCCTCAGAAACAGAATGTAAACATTTGTTATCTGCTGCTGTGGAATGCAACAGGTGCATCTGTGATTGGTCTGGTGTGGATGTTTTGGTTCAGTGACCAGTCACGGCAGAGCTGGCTCTCTTGCTCGGTTGGAGAGCTGCCTTGGTTATCACTCTTTCTATTCTATTCTTAGCTTAGCCTTCTGAGGAAACCTTTTCTTTCTTTTTCTTTTTAGTATAGTTGCAATGTAATATATATATATCATAAAATAACAAATCAAGCTTTCTAAATATGGAGTCAGATCTACGCCTCTCCCTTCATCCTGAAAACCCCATTGACCGCTGTCACAGGTTTGCTTTTGGGACAAGCGACAGCTGAGCCCCAGAGCAGGAGGTGACACTGCCTGTCCTCCATCTGAGGCCACCCCCAGCCCTGCAGGGCAGCCAGAGCCGCACCCAGGACTGGGAGTGAGGTCAAGGTGGGATGGAGGGCAGGCAGCTCCTCTGGGGTGACGGCAGAGCTGCGTGTCAGGGTCAGACCTGCCCTCCCATGGGGCTGACTGATAAATACCTCAGGCAGCTCATCCCAAATCCAAAGCCAGGCAAGCAAACCTCTTGCAGGGCAGCAGCGGAAGCAAGGTGCGCTCTGGAGGAATAAATGGGAAGGCAGGTTTTGCCAGGCCGTGACTGCAGGGAGGCTGTGGAGCCTGGAAACTGGGAGGCCGTGATTTTGGCAGGCTGAGACTTTAGGAACAGCAGGGAGGACAGCAAAGGCTCCTCCACCTTTAAGAGCTGACAGGGGAATGGAGGAAATGCTTCTAAATGAGCCCTGGCTGGTGGTGCCATTTGTCTCTTAAAACAACCACTTTCTTTGCCTCTGCCTTTTCTGTTTCAAGTTACTCCTGTTTATTCTGAGGCCGCTTGAGTTTCACCATCAGTTAAGACAATGCTATGAGGCTCTTCAGTTAAATACTTATAATATTAATATGAATATAATTATGCATATCAATGTGCATATTAACATTAATAATACTAGAGGCTCTTTATTTAAACTGGAGATGGCCTGAGGGGTGGATTATTTTGGTGGGAGAGCCAACTCTCCATTCTCCATGGCGCCTTTCCCACCTCTCTTTTCTCCCCAAGAGCTTTTGGAGATGCCAGCCCCAAGGTGTCACGTGTGGGGCCTTCAGCTCAGGACATTCCAGAGGAGAAACCCTTCTGGCTGGTTGAAGGAGGAGATGGGAGATTGGAATTAGGATAATTTATCCCCTGCCCTGCCCACCTGTGTTGTGCCATACTCGAGGCAGTTGGAAGGACGGATGATGACGCTCACCCTCGCTGCAGTGTGGGTGCTGTGAATCCCAGGGGTCACCCAGCACCCACAGGACCCCCCCAGCCCTCACACCCTCCTGGCACTCTCTGAGCACAGTGTTTCAAGCAGCCAGATGCCTGTAGCCAAGCCTTCCCTGCAGGATGTGTTCTGCACAGCAGAACAAAGAGACAGTCTTTGCCTCGGAGGATTTGCAATCTAAAGCATCAGTATCCTGTAGGAAAAGCAATTAAAGGAGGCAGACAAGGATCTGACACAGCCATTCAAAGCAGGATTGCATTTCCTTGAGATTGTTTCAAGTGATCGCGATGAGACAATCTAAATTGCCTCTGCCCACTGCCAATAAACTGCACAGTTGGTAAATATTTCAGGAACAGTGCCCCTGAGCGAGCATTCTGCTGCCTGAAAAGGTAGAGTCAAATATTTATGTAAAATTCCCGAACCTCCACAGCTCCATGGACTCACACCCTGGAGAGACAGAGTCAAATATTTATGTAAAATTCCCTAACTCCACAGCTCCATGGACCCTGGAGAGACAGATTTTTCCAGGCTCTCCTTTGCCTCAAAACAGGTTGCAGGGCAAAGCTGGTGCACCCAGCAGCACCAAATCCTGCTGCTGCTTGTAGGAGTGTCCTGAATCCCTGCAGGTCTGCAGAGCTGTGAGGGGTGACATGTGGGACTGCATCAGGCCCTGAGCAGCTCGAGGAGGGTCCTATCCAGAGGGACACCCCATGGGAAGGGGCTCATGCCAGCCCAGGGAAGGAGGTGGTGACATCTCAGCATCACCTGCTCCCGGCTGGGTGTGATCCAGCTGCACAGGAGAAGACAGAGGGCTCAGGTGTCAGCCTCCTCCTTCCCTTGGGAAGGCCTGGCAGGTGACACAGCTCTGTGTGAGATGTGTCACCCTGTGACACCCTCTAATTCACTGTGGGTGAGCAGTCTCTGCTCCCTGACACACGAGGGACTGACGTGAGCACAGAGTCCCCACAGACACCCCAGGAAGGGCCAGAAGGGTGGGATGGTCTCTGTGGTTTCAGCCACGGGACACCCAAGTGCCCACTTTGGTCACATCCCACTGGAAACCTTCACTTCCTCCAAGAGCTGATCCTTGTTGGGTGCGTCATGGAATCACAGCGTGGTCTGGGTAGGGAGGGACTTTAAAGCCACCCAGTGCCACCCCCTGCCATGGGCTGGGACACCTCTCACTGTCCCAGGTTGCTCCAAGGTCTGTTCAGCCTGGCCTTGCAGGGACGGGGCAGCCACAGCTTCTATGGCCCTTCAACTTGGAAATGATTTTCTTTAGCTGTTTTGCCTCCTTTAAAAGAGTGCTCTGGCAGCCACCACTGAATGGAAATTAAACTAAAAAAAGAAAAATATCCAAAAGCTTTAATGGTTCTTACCCCATTACATGACAGGAGCTGGTCCAAGCACTGTGCAAAGATCACAGCTCTGATCTGATCCCTCCTGAAGCTGTTCTAAGGACAGTAAAACCACAAACTTTGGATGCTTGTAGGCTTCCCTCTGGAAAAAAAAGGTTAAATTCAATAAAAAGAGGATAAGTGAGAGTGAATTCAGCACATCTCATTCCTAATATCTCTGGCTCTGACTGCATTCACACTGCTGCAAGAACTGAAGCTCTGGGCATTGTTAAATATGGAATGAGAGTTATGTGTTTGCAAGGAAAATGCTTCAGTCTCCACTAATAGGCAGCGAAATATTTTTATTATACTATATATTGACTTATTTGACGATGATGGCAACAGGAGTGCCAACAAAGTTGTGTAACCATATTATTTTTTCCATTTTGTTTTTCAACTGCTCAGAAGTTTCATAAAACCTCCTTGTTTGGTTGGAAATCTTGCAGATCTCCCTGATGCTGTGGGGAGTCACTGCACGGTTTGGCTGTCACCAGGGAAGGGCCACTCCCCTCCATCAGCCAGCCTGGATTTCAGGCTCCAAACTCCTCAGCACACCCAGGACAAAGCCATTAAACCTGCTCTGCTCGGCTCTGAGCAAGGCTCTGAGGTTTGGCAGCCACCAAGCCCTGCTGACACGGGTTTAGCAGAGCCCAGCTGGGAATCAGGTTTGACAGACCCGTTCCTGAGTGCCCAAAGCAGCTGGATCTCTTTATTCCCTTCTGAGGTTTTCCAAGGAGGAAAAACTGACTGCTGCTACGAAGTCTTTACATCCCCACACAAAACTCCTTTGGAGGGTGTCTCTTCCCATGGGGTTCCCTCCAGCACTGAGATTTAGCAGCTCAAACCCCCAAATTAAGGTGAAGGCTTGGCCATGCTGAGACATAAACTTTAAGGAATTTAGAGATTTTAGAGGAGCTAAGATTTTATTAGAGATAAGCTTTACTGGAGTTAATTAAAATAAATGGGTAGGCCTTGATGAAGTTAAGGGTTAGTAGTTAACTAATAACTGATTGCTTGTCAACAAAATGTTGGGTTAGCTGGATTTATAATGAAGAATATAGCAACTGATAAATAGCTTTTAGGAACATAAGACAATTGTTTTTAGGAACATCAGACAGTTGTAGGCCTCCTGTGTTCTGAAACCAATTGAAGATTAGGAATGGGAGTTCTGCCAAGGGTTGATTTGTCATATTTGCATTGAAAAGGTAGAAAGGTCAGAACGAGGAAGACTTCATTTACTTTCTCATTTTGGCACTCCTTCCCATGAAAGGGGCAACCAACCCATTTCAAGGAACAAACTATGCATGCTTAATGGCTTTTGAACTAATTACCATACAGAGCAGGGAGTGGGATGTACCAAAGTTGTGAATATGCATTTGTTATTTTGGGTATTCAATACTTGTATGGATAAAAGGGCTCTGTAATCACCTGTAAATCACAGTATTTGGGAGCTATCCCACAATAAACATCCACTTTCTAACTCTAAACTGTCAGAGAGTTTTTGTCCATCACGGTTGGATATCAGTACTAGATCAATATCCATATTGGGAATGGGATGTACCAAAGTGATGAATATGCATTTGTATTTTTGGTATTCAGTATAGATAAAAGGACTCTGTAATCACCTGTAAACTGAGGTGTGTATTTGGGAGTTATCCCACAATAAACACAGCTTTCTAACTCTAAACTGATACAGAGTTTTTGGATATCGGTACTAGATCAATATCCATATTGGGAATGGGATGTACCAAAGTTATCAATATGCATTTGTATTTTGAGTATTCAATACTTGTACAGATAAAAGGACTCTGTGATCACCTGTAAATCACAGTGTGTATTTGGGAGCTATCCCACAATAAACACAAGCTTTCTAACTCTAAACTGATAGAGAGTTTTTGGATATCGGTACTAGATCAATATCCATATTGGGAATGGGATGTACCAAAGTTATGAATATGTATTTGTACTTTGGGTATTCAATACTTGTACAGATAAAAGGACTCTGTAATCACCTGTAAATTGAGGTGTGTATTTGGGAGTTATCCCACAATAAACACAAGCTTTCTAACTTTAAACTGATAGAGAGTTTTTGGATATCGGTACTAGATCAATATCCATATTGGGAATGGAATGTACCAAAGTTATGAATATGTATTTGTATTTTTGGTATTCAATACTTGCATAGATAAAAGGACGCTGGATCACCTGTAAATCACAGTGTGTGTTTGGGAGTTATCCCACGATAAACACACACTTTCTAACTCTAAACTGTCAGAGAGTTTTTGTCCGTCACAGTTGGATATCGGTACTAGATCAATATCCATATTTTTTAAATAAATCCATATCTTGGTACTGGCAGCTCTGGCTCTATCCCAGGCGTCATTCCCAGAGGAGAACACAGGCGTTGCCCAGGGCAGGATGGAAAACTGCAGTGTCCATCAGACAAAAAGTGCTGGAAACTCTCTGTTTGGAGAAGCTGGAATCAAAACAGTGAGAAGGTTTTTTGGATCATAAGAGCCTCTCCAAGCTCTGAGTGCGGGCAGGGAAGAGCTGATTTTGAGCTGCTGTTGCCATGAACCATTGCAATTGAAATTTGTTTTCCTTGGAACAGGCAAATCCAACTGGAACAATGGCTGGAATCGACATCTTGCAAGGAAAGATTTTGTTTCATCTTGAAAGGCTGCAACACCTTGAAATATTTTCCAATGGAAATGGCATTTTGTTTCTGCTGATAAACACAGGAGTCGTCCCATCACAGTTTCCATCCTTCTCTGGCCCTTCCCACTTCAGCAGGAGGGATCTATAGAGCCACATGCAGGAGCAGTGGAGAGCCATCCAACCACCCCATCCAGGGGGATGGAGAGCCATCCAAGCAGCCACCATGGGCACAGCTCATGGAAACACCTCTTTTAATGTGGAAAATGGGGGGCAACACAGGAGGATGTGTTCTGGACCGAGGAGCCATAAGGCCTTGGGGGAAGGACAACAAATAAGGAGAAAAACAGCACTGAAATGTGACATATCACAGAATAGGTGACCTGGGGATGGTTTTAAAAGCTCTTGGTTTCTACCTGGCAGGAGGAGGAGGCCTCTTTGCATCTCCTCTGTGGGCTGGGTGGCAGCAAGTCCCTGTGGACCCACGTGCAGGGCACAGGAGGAGCACTGGAGAGAAGCCAAAACCCCTGTCAGTTTTCCATTAGGAAATGGAAGGAAAAACAGGTAACAGTCGAGAAATCTGAGTGCTGCTTTGTTGCAGTCTCAGGTTTCTCATACCTGGAGAACTCAAGGAACCTCCCACTCCTCCCATCTCCAATCCGGACAGAAACTCTGTTCTTGAAAAGCTTCATCAGCAGAAGAAAGTTGCAGTCTCAGGTTGGCTGCAGCGTTACCCTTTCACAATTTCAAAACATTTCCTTTAGATCATGCCTTTTTTAGCACCATGTGATTAGCTCACATTCATAAGCAATCATTTCTAAGCAAAATAATCTGGTGCTGTTTCCTCTCAAAAATGGGCTGAGGACTCTGAAACATCTTCCTCCCCTCATCCTCCCCCCCCATTCTAAATTATTGTGAAAAGCTTTGAGTTTGAAACAAAAGGTGTCCCTTTTTTCCTTCCTCTTTGGAAACAGTTTTTAACACAAACAGAACAAAAAAAAATCAAAGTATTCCAGTCAAACGTGTTGGAAAGAGAATCCTCTTTTTCCTCTTCCCCTTGGAGATGGGACGAGCGGGAACAGCTTGGGACTGAGAGAGGGCAGGGTTAGATGGGGTACTGGGGAGAAATCCTTCCCTGGGAGGGTGGGCAGGCCTGGCACAGGGTGCCCAGAGCAGCTGTGGCTGCCCCTGGATCCCTGGAAGTGTCCAAGGCCAGGCTGGACAGGGCTTGGAGCAACTGGGATAGTGGAAGGTGTCCCTGCCTGTGGCAGGGGTGGGACTGGATGGGTTTAATTGTCAGAATTCAGGACATCCCTCTGGCTGTCCAGGATGGCCAGGACCCCTGCCAGGGGGCTCAGAGACCCTGGCACAGAGCCCAGAACACCTGTGGGTTTGATTATGACCCGTGGAGCAAATTACCAACCTTATATCAGCAACCACGACAGTTTAAGTAGAATGATAGTGAACTTATCACAGGGTGAAAAAGAGATTTTTGGGGTTTATAGAGTGGGGGTTCAGGGGGCAAGATGGAGGGAACTGGGTGTGTCCAGCCTTTCTCCTTCTTCTTGGCCTCCATCTTCTGCTGTGATGTTGGCACTTACAGATTGGTTTAGAGTAGAAGCTCACTGTCTAACATAGGTGATAGGTATTGGGAAGTAATTGTAAATATTGTACACGTAGTTTTTAGTATAAAAAGATAACACCAAGGTGGGCAGAGTGCCTCTGACTGTCCTGCTGAGTGGACCTCAGCTGGACAGGAGAAAAAAATTATAGATAAGATACAATAAACAACCTTGAGACCGAGAACTGAAGAATTCTGACTCCTTCTCCGAGTGCCAGGCTAAGAAAAGAGACTTTCTAACATTTCTCAGAGTCACTCTGACCAGCAAGCGATCACGAGGTTTAATATTCCTTCCCAAACCATTGTGTGATTCCACGATCCAACATCCTGATGGAGATGATGCTTCAGCTCCCAGACCACCCCACAGCTCGTGTCCCCCTGGCTGTGCTGGGCATCATGGGCTGGTGGAAGGAGCCACTCAGCACCACATGCTTGGACCAGCCCCAGCCCACACAGTCCCTGCTCGGGGTGTCAGCACTGCAATGTCAGCAGGGCAGCCTGGCTGTTCCCAGTGCTCTGAGGACAGCAAGGACCCAGGTCACACCAGAAGGGAGCGAGCTTGGAGCAAGGAGCAGGTGTGGTGAGGAGCTGCCAGCTCCCATGACACACATTTCGCCTTCACACTCTGCCTGAGCCACTTCAGAGCCACCCGCCAGGTGACTGAGAGAGTGACTGAGTGACTCCTCAGCCTCTGCCATGGCTGCTCAGCCTCGCCCTAAAGAATGAGGCAGGTGTTTATTTTCACAGGGAAATCAGTAAATGGTTCTGACAGCCGTGATGGAGCACTCCCACCCAGAAGAACTCCCTTGACCAACCATCTTCCTGATGGGCTTGACTTTACTTACCTTAAAAATGACATACTTTGAATCAGGACATTGTGTTCCTCGTCTGTATCTGACAGCTGACAGTCAGATGGAGGACCTGTCATAAGGTTTGAATTCCAGAGCAAAAGGCTCAGCTGGGATCCCACCAGCTGGATCCACATTGGCTGGCTGCACAGAGACCCCATTCCAGCTCTCTTTGACAGAGCTGTAAGGGGAGATGCACCCCAGTGTAAAAAGGATGTGATCAACGGTGGCCCCCTGAAACTCTCCCAGAATCAATCCTTTCAAGAGCTGCCAGCTCATGGAGCAAGCTGCCTGTTTTCCCTTGGAAGTGGCATTTTAAAGTTTCCCCACACCCTGAGCAAAAAGAGAGGGACAGGAGCTGCTGTTCTTTAGAGAAGAAACTCCCCGTTGGTACTCACCTGAAGGGAGGACCATGCAGTGCTGCTGTAGGGGTGGGGTGGTAGAGGCCACTGGGGGAGTTTGGTCAGCATTTGGAATTGCACAGTCATCCTTCAGATCTCCCCATGAGCTGGGGTTAAGGAGAATTGGCTTCACCTGGCAGGGGTGGCCACCATCTATCCAGAACAATGGGAAGCTGCATGGACACCACCACGCTCTTTGGGGCCAGCTGAGCTCTTCCCAAACAGCCTGAGGGGTGATTTCAGTGGGGCTGCCCAGCCATCCCATCCCAAGCACTGCCCTTCTCTTGGTGAGGAGCCACCAAGGTCCTGACCCCATTCAGCCCAGACTCCAGCATCCCTGACACCCCAGGGACACCAGGAACCCCACAGCCCAGTGCTCCCCTCAGCACCACGAAGGGAAAAGCTCTGACTCACACCCAAAGACACGTTCAATGTCTTTTCATCCACACAAGTTCAGTAATTTCAGCATTAATTTCCTCAGTGCCTGTTCCTGTGTTTGACCTCTGGCTCTGCTTTTCCTTCTTCTGCAAAGTCACCAGGTCATACCAGTGAGAAATGTCAGCCCACTTCTGGGAACCGCTGCCTGAAATGTGCCCACCTCTGTTATCTCTGTGTTGACATGCTGCTGAAGGAGCCTCTTGACTGGAAACACTCAGCTGGGAAGAGAAATGGGACATCCCATCCTGCTCCTGCCTCCTCCCTGCTCCTTTGGGGAATGTCTGTAGGAAACACAACCCTGTCCCTCACACTCAGGACACTCAGTGGCAAGGCTGGGCTGTCCCAGCCAGAGATCCCCATCACCAAGGCACCAAACATCACACAACAGCTTTCCTCACGTGCCTTTTTTATACCAAATTTGAAACACAATGGGCCTGGAAAGATAAAAATAGTGGTTTAAATTTAGGTAGAATAGACTGAGAGGCACCGTCGACACTTCCCCTTCCAGCAGTCTGCAGCCAGGAGGAAGCAAACAAAACAGGAGGAGAGGCCGCCAGGCCAGCTGTAGGATGCAGTTGTTGAGGAGATAGCCAAGGCAAGATGATAGCATGCTGTCTGTCCCCTGGAGACCCTCTGGACAATCAATGCCTGACTCATCGTTTGCTGCCTGCTCCCCTGCTGCAGCGAGCGGGGCAGGGGATGGAACATAACTGAGATAGGTGGAGCACAGCAGCAGTTCCTCTCTCGCATGACTCAGGCTGCACCTCCTCCCATCCCCAGAGGCCCTGGGGTTTGGGGTCTTCCAGGGATCCAAGCTGTCCTCTCTGCGGGCTCTGGATGTCAGCAGAAGGCTGTAGGCACCTGGAGACTCATCTCCTTTTCCAGTCCCACCAGCAGGTTTGCTCTCAGATGAATGATGTCAACTCAAACCCAGCCTGGGTACAAACAGAGCAGCAGCAGAGGGATGGGGAGGTGCCACGAGGAACTAAGACTCAGCCAGTTCCCCTCTGCTGCCACAAGCAGCAGTGCAGATCTTGCCTGGTCCATCCATGCATCAAGAAGCTGGTTCCTCACTCACCCAAATTAAGGAAAATTAACTCCTGCAGAGGTTGTTGGTGCTGGCACTGGCAGCAGCTGCTGTCCCTCCAAAATGCTGGGGAAGACCCAAGGACAGGCACATCAACTTGTCCTGTCAGCCAGGAAAACTCCCAGAAGAGATGCCAAGGATATGATGCAAACCTGGGCCTAAGAGGAACCTAGAGGGGAAAGATCACAGCCTGGTGTGGAGGTGGGTACAGTCAGCAGCTCTCTGGCACCTGAATGCAGTTGGTGCCATCCAGATGGACAAAGTTTCTGGGTTTTCATGGAGCAGTGCCCTGCCATGGTCTAGAGACAGATCCTTGGGAAAATAACGACTGATGTGAGACACAGGGGATCCTCCTCCCAGGTCATGGGCACCGAGGGGTTGAAAGAGCAGGATTTGGTGCTGTCTTTGTTCCCCAGGCAGCCAGCCTTTCCCTGCCTCCTCCAGCCTCAGAGCCAGCCCCGATCCTTGATGCAGCCAGGACATTTCACAAGAGCGTGGCAGCGCCGCACCGGGAGGAATCGCTCTGTGAACAGCCTGTCCAGAGCTGCTGGCATCCCCAGCTGGACACCAGCCCGGCACTCCTTGTTCTGCAGCACCAGAGATAAGAGGCAGAGCCCCTCACAGAGCGCTGAGTGACAGCCAACATCTCTCCTGGAGGGACCAGCCTCGGAAGCATCACCTTCAGCACCCAAATTCCCAGGCAGAAGGAGAGCAGGAGGTTGTGCCCCTGGTTGTGAGGAGGGCACCGGTGCCAGAGCGGGGCTGCATGTCTCCCACCAGCACCCACGGGGGTGGTTCTCCTCCCAGAGCCCCTGGACACGTTCCAGGGCACACCAGGGCATGGCAGTGCTCTCTCACAGGGAAGGGACAACCTTGTTGGGGACACAGTACTGGGTTGGGGTCTCACTGCAGTGTGGGGTGTCCCAGCTGCCTTTGGCACACTCCAAAGATGCTCCATACAGGGAGTTTGGGACAGCTGCAGCTCCCTGGGGCTGCTGCAGGCAATATAGAACCACTGGATAGAATCCCAGGATGGTTTGGGTTGGAAGGATTAAAGATGATCGCATTCCAAAGCGCTGCCATGGGCAGGAGGAACATCTTCCACTAGACCAGGCTGCTCCAAGCCCCATCACATGGAGTGTGCAGAATGCTGTGCTTTGACTGCCAGCTCGCTGTTGGAAGCATTCCTGGGAATCACACAGGAATGGTGAGGACACAAGACCTCATGGAGTGTGATGTGGGGTTTGATTTAACACACTCAGTGTTTACATGGTGAGGTCCTCTAAGAAGCAATTCATCATTCTTTGCACAACAATGTGCCCAGGGAATTCCAGCCCCTCTCCTGCTCCTGCCACGCTGTCCAAGGTGTCTCTGATGGGTTCCCAGGCCAACATTCCCCTCTGCAGCACTGAGGCCCTTTCTACACAACAACACAATTCACAGGAGCAGAATCTTGTGGCACAGAGCAAACCCAACAGGTGTGGGGTGCCAAGAGGGAAAGCAGAGCTGCAGCTCCTTAGGGCAGAGCCGTCCCCACCACACTGTGCCAAGTCTCAAATGTTTCTTAGCCTCTTTCGCAATCCCCATCCCAGGAATTCTCACCTGGGCTGCTGGCACCTCTTCAACTCACCAAAGTGCCAGGACAGGGGATTTTTTCAAGCCTTCATGGATAATTCCCTTTTTCTTGGGCCAGGTGATACCGGGACATTCTCCTGCAGCGTCCAAGAGGAAAGGTAAACAGGACACTGGATGGATTCAAACAGAGGGTGTGTGCTCTTCCTTGGCAATTGTTTTGCAAAGGCTGACTGGAATGCTGAGTGGTATGGCTTCCTCTGGACTGGGAATGTCCCCTGCCACTGCTGGGACTTGGATCAGGACCAAAGAGGCAGCTGTGTGGGTAACACAGCTGGAGGAGGGGAGACATCTGGGTGCTGGGTTCTGGTTTCTCCCACCTTTTCATGTGTACAAAGAAACTCTTGTAGGAAGGGTTCTCCTCTGGAAGGATTCGGGAAGAAAATCAATGATTTCAGCAGAGAAAAGGCCAAAGTAATTGTGCACCCAGGTAAAAGCAGATCCAAGCAGGTTTTGCTCCCAGATTCAATTCCTTAGTTAAATGGGAATGTGTTGCACTTGAGCTCACTGGAAAACAGCAGAAATGATCCCAATAAGAGGCAGAACTTGAGGAAACCATTTTTTGATCAAACACCACAGATTCAAGCAGAAGAGTGGGTTTCTAAAGAAGCTGTGGCTGCCCCATCCCTGCAAGTGTCCAAGGCCAGGTTGGACAGGGCTTGGAGCAACCTGGGATAGTGGAAGGTGTCCCTGCCCATGGCAGGGGGTGAAATGAGATGAGCTTTAAGGTTCTGTCCAACCTAAACCAGTCTGGCATTCTGTGTTCCACATCCACAATGGAGCAGAAAGGACAGGTCCCTTCCCACCCAAACCACTCTGTGATTCCAGGGCTTAATGCTCCAGATGGAACAATGGTCCTGTGAAATGGAAACCAGTGACTCAGTCGCATGCCAAGTGAGGACCAAGGATCCACTGCCCCAGCTGCCTTTGTGCCAGCCGGGCTGTGCAGACACAGGTGCCAGAGGGGAAACCCCTGTGTCCCTCAGCAGGACATTCCATGGCTTCCCAAGACCAGGGAGGGATGGACATCTAATGTGCAATCTCTCGGTCCCTTTTCCCAAGGACTTTGGGAGTGTGGTGGTCCTTTTCCAGGACAGATGGAAATGAGTGAGGTACAGGTACAATATTTTCCCTGCTTCATTGTTTCCAAGCCCTTTCAGAAGCTGAGTTTCTAAAGAGAAGGGTGGATTGGCATCGCCTTAATGAAAACTAATTAAACATAATTATTTAGCCCTTGGAAAATATTCCTGCTCCACCAGGAACACCCTGCAGTTGGCTTTTGAAAGGCAGGAAGAAAGTCCTTTTCCAGAAGCAGGTTTTCCTATCGGCTGTGTGGTGGGGAGAGCTTCTCATTGAGGTCTTTCATGCTCACAGAAACCAGGTTGGCCCAGAGTCTGGCACAACCAGCCTGAGCCTTGCATTTTTGAGAGTAAGGAACAGCCTCCTCCACCCAGTTTCACGGATTTAGGAAATCTGCAGGGAGGTGGGTAGAGTGAGGCTGGGGGGAAGCTTCACCCACATCTTCTGATTTTTCTCTGAAAGCTGCTGGATTTAGGGCTGAAGAGGTTTTACAGAGTAAGATAATTCCTACCAAAACATTCTCTGCTAGCAAAACCCCCCAAACCACACAACCAGCCACAAAACAGCATGTTCTGTCTGATGACCTCAGTGAACAGGCAAGGCCATTTCTCAGAAGTGAAGGGTCGGGGAAATGCCAGCAGAAATGGATGAGCACTGAGCTGAATTTGAGTTACTAGAAAGACTTAGAAGCCTGGATTCTAGGAGTCTGGTGTTTATGTACATTACTTTTCCCCTCTAATGTCCCACAGCTCTGCCTCTCCTTCCCTGTGACCCCCATCTCAGCACCAAGGACCTGCCACGCTCAGCAGTCCAGGCACCAAAGGATGGGAAAATCCTCCTGACCTCTCCCTCCTTGGGATGCTTCCTTGTCTCTTCCCTCCATTCCTTGGGAGCTGAATTATCCCAGAGCCCTTTGCAATTCATTCCAGGGGATCTCTCCATAAACACATCCCAGGCTGCCCAGAGCAGCTGCGGCTGCCCCATCCTTGGAATGTCCAAGGCCAGGTCGGACGGAGCTTGGAGCAATTATTTTGCAAAGGCTGACTGGAATGCTGAGTGGTATGGCTTCCTCTGGACTGGGAATGTCCCCTGCCACTGCTGGGACTTGGATCAGGACCAAAGAGGCAGCTGTGTGGGTAACACAGCTGGACGAGGGGAGATATCTGGGTGCTGGGATCTGGTTTCTCCCACCTTTTCATGTGTACAAAGAAACTTGTAGGAAGGGTTCTCCTTGGGAAGGATTCAGGAAGAAACCAATTATTTTAGCAGAGAAAAGGCCAAAGTAATTGTGCACCCAGGTAAAAGCAGATCCAAGCAGGTTTTGCTCCCAGATTCAATTCCTTAATTAAATGGGAATGTGTTGCACTTGAGCTCAATGGAAAACAGCAGAAATGATCCCAATAAGAGGCAGAACTTGAGGAAACCATTTTTTTGATCAAACACCACAGATTCAAGCAGAAGAGTGGTTTTCTAAAGAAGCTGTGGCTGCCCCATCCCTGCAAGTGTCCAAGGCCAGGTTGGACAAGGCTTGGAGCAACCTGGGATAGTGGAAGGTGTCCCTGCCCATGGTAGGGGGTGAAATGAGATGAGCTTTAAGGTTCTAAATCCAACCTAAACCAGTCTGGGATTCTGTGTTCCACATCTGGAGCCTTACCATGGCATAGACAATGTGGCAAGGAGGGATCAGTGCTGGCAGTGCTGGCAGCTCAGGCACACAGGGCACGCTGCCCGCGCGCGCTCCGGAGGTGTCCAGAATGGAGGAAACCATGAGCAGAAGGCTGGGCTGAGTTCTCAGCACCAGCCCTGCTCTTCCCAGAGCTGAAAGAACAAGGAAAAGGAATTGTGTGTTGCAAAACAATCGGAATCTGCAAAATCATGGCAGAGAATGACCCAGCCTGGCCGGGCTTCACCCAGAGGGAGCCCCGTGACCAAGGTGAGGGCAGCAGAACCAAAACCCCTGGATCCTCAGATGTCAGCTTTTCACAACCTTTCTTCATGGAAAACGTGTTATTTTTTGATTGTAAAGAGCCCGCAGGAACCAGCTCTTAGGCAGACAATCCCTGCTCCTGGGGCCAGTGGAACAATGGGAGCTCTTTGGGAAGCTGAGCCCAGCCTGTGCCGATGGTTTTGGGCCATCATCATTTCAAAAACGGGTTTGGGACCCCTGGTCCTTGACCACCAGGGAGGTGGAATCTGCTACTGTGGCTCAGGGAGAAAGCCAGATCCTGATGAGGTGCTGCTGTGCAGTGGCAGAAGTGATTAGGTGACTGTCCCTGCCGTGCCATGATCCAGCCAACGCTGGCAGCCCCTCCTGGGGAAGGTGTAGGCTCAGCCCAAACCCATGCTGGGGCTGTTTTGGACAGGGAACAGCCCAGGATCCCCTCAGCCTCTGCAAACCCAGCTGCACCAGCAGCAACTTGACCCCCACACCACTCACAGAGGTTACAAAGGTGAGCCCAAAAGAAACCTGAAGCACAGATCCCACTTTTTCGATGGACAAGGGGGCTCAGGGATTCCGGAGAAGAATGGAATCAGGGATTCCATGCCCCACTCTGACCCCTCACCCTTGTGCCACCAGCCTGCATCTTTTCCATGCAATTACTCAGTTCCCTGACTCTTCTTCCCTGAGGCCTCAGGTGAGCACAAATTTTGTAAGTCATGGCTAAAATCACAGCACGTGCCAGGACCGGGGGCGTTGGAGCAGTAGGTCAGGTCTGTAGAGAAATCAGCACCTTTTATTAATATTTCTAACCAAAACACCACATCTCCTCCTCAACCTCATCTTGCTAAAGGTGCGCACAAAACTTCTCCTAAGTCTTCCCAGCTGAGTTTTTAGGGAAGCTTCTAACACGCTGGTGGTAATTTCCTCTGATTTGTTCATTATTTTGATATTCAAAGTGCCTTTGGCATGGTCAGAACTGATTGTGGGTCTCCAAAGCCTGGGCTGGGCTGCAAAGCCTGTCCCACACCCCCCAGCTACAGAAATGTGCACACGTGAAGTCTTGGCTGGAATATTAGACAGAAAATATTGTTGGAATATCAGCTAGAAAATAGTGGGGTTTGCCACTGCACCCTGGGGCAAGGTGGACAAAAGATAAGGTCATACACAGAGGATGCTCACTTAAGAAAAGTGATTAAAGGAGGCTTTTTGGGTAATCAAAAGCAATTTTTATCTCTATGACGGAAAACTTGAGTTATACAGCCCACATGTACCCTCTGGATCAGAATTTCAAGGAAAAGAAACTCCCTGCATGCTTTTGGATGCCTCATTTACTGAGAGAGGGCTGAATCACAGCATTTGACTAATTGCAGTGAGGAATCCAGCTTTCTCCAGAAAAACTCACCATGGCACAACTTGAGCTACTTCCCCTCCTCTGGACCAAGCCATGGTCGAGGTTTCTTCCCCAGAGACCTGAAAACTGAGACACTTTGGTAAAACCCTTGCCTGGTGGATATCATCCAACTTTCAGTTTCCAAGGCCTCAAAAATATGAGCTCAGGAAGCAGCACAGTCACATGCCAGTGGTGCAAACATAACCAAAGGCAACCTAAGGCAAGAGGTCAAGTAATTTACTCCAGGGTTACTCAGGTTCTTTTGTGCTGGCAGGGGTGGGGGGGCAAAAAAAACAATTTACATTTGAGAAGTCGATTATTTACAGGGTTCTTTGACCCTCCTGGCTGTCAGCTCAGGACCTGGAATGGCTTTCAGGGTTTTCCACATCCCAGGTACGACCCAGGCTGAGCTTCAGCACAGTTGCCACCAAGTTGCTTTCTAAGCCAGGAAAAAAAAAATCCCTTGGGAGCTACTTGTGATAACTCCTGACTTCCTCTTCTTTTGTCTCCTCACTCCCTGGGTTGCTGCCTTTTTTCTTTTTTTTTAATATAAAATATTTTTAAGGATGTTAAAGCGGAGCAGCCCAGGGACAGGGGCCTGTGCCAGGGGTGGCTGCCCCGTGCCACAGGACAAGAGTGATTTCCCTGCAGGAAGGGTTGACTGCCTTGGCCAAAGACCCCGTGCTGCTTGGGGAGCAGGAGTCCTGCAGCAGAGCAGACAGGATTTCCAGCTTGGAGAACAATTCCCATCAGGATGTGTTGCTAAGGTCACAAGTGGAAGCAGCAGCGATATCCATGCCAAGACTCTCCAGAGCATTATCCAGGCTCCAAAGATAAGTGAGGCTTTGCAAGACAGACACAAGGAAGCTGGAGCTGGACCACCCCTGCAAGGAGAAACAACGGATGCTCAGCATTCCCCAGACCACTGAGCACCACATGGATTCCTGGAGGCAGGATCAGTCCATAGGAGACACGGGGTGTTGTTCCCATAACCTATTCACAGGACCTGTTTCTTCATGAGGAGAGCAGCAGAGCTGAGTTGACCAAAGCCAAAAATGACATGGGCATGGCTTCCAAGCAGCATCCTGAAATGTTCCCTTGAGGCAGGACAGTAATGCCCAAAGCTGGCACAATCCAGACAGGGACAAGCAGCTTCTTTAATGACAATAGAGTGAAGGGAGGGGCACATCCCATCCACACCTCTTTCCTAGGCCTTGAGACAAGGATGAGAGGAGAGCAGCTGTCACCCAGCAGCACAGACAACATCCAGCTTCCCATGGCAGTGGTCCCACTGGCTCCATGGGCTCAGAAGGGCAGGCCTGATGCTTCCAGGGCACGTACAGACCCTCAGCATGGTGGGGGGGGAATCCAGCAGCGATTCCCAGCAAGCTGGACACGCAGGGTGGCATTTTCCTGCATCAGTGATGATGCCCAGCCAGGCAGAGCGGGCTGTGAGTCAGCAGAGGAGCGGCGTCCCTTGGCACTGCACCCCTTGTCCTTTCCCCAGCTCCTCCTCCTGCCTGCTCTCCCGCTGTGGTTTCAGAGTGATGTTTCCCTGCTAAGCCCACGTGTGCGGAGACTTGCCCATTCCTCCCCAAAAGCCCCCTGAGCCATGGCATTGACGTCAGCAGCACTCCAGCTGTCAAACAATGGAGATTAAGGCTTGGCAGGCGGTGCCAAGCCATGGAGCACGTGAACCTCCCCGGGCAGGTGAGCAACATTCCCTGCCCAACAGGAACAGGCACATTGCACCAACCCATCTGCTGCACCTGGACACCTGACCTGGCCTGATCCCCAGCAGGAGCTGTGCCATGCCCATGCAGCCCCCAGGGCTCACAGTCCCTGTGCCCACCCACCCAGGGCACAGGGGGGTTGGAGGGGTGTCCTGGTTCACAGCAAATTTGGAAAAGACAAGGACAAGGAGGCAGAGCCCTGGCAGGGGCTGCTGGTTGCTCCAGCCCCTGGGAGGGTTATCCTGCGTGCCAAGGGATGTTCAGTGCCAGGAACAGGCCCGGGGCTCGTCCCTCCCTGCTCTGCCCAGCGCAGGGACAGAGGCCACAACATGCTGCCTCTTGCAGAGCATGGCACAGCCGAGCTCCCCGCTCGGGAGGTTCAGCCCTGGGGGCTTTTCTGGAGCAGACAGACATCTTCAGGACACTCAGTCCCGACTCACAGCAAGAGCCTGGGCAACAGGGAATGTCTGGGACATGGCCAGGCTGGCACCAGCTTGAGGGAGCAGCTGGAAAGACTCCTGGAAAACAGGAAGGGAGCTGCTTCTAGTTATCATGCTTGACCATCCCATTGTCCTGGCTTTGCGTGCCAACCTTCCCATTCCTGCTGCAGGCACAAGGTGCCCCACTGCCAGCAGGGCTGCCAAAATAAAGGCGGGAGAACTGCAAACAGCAAGGTCACCCAGCACTGCCAATGTAACTCAGCTCCCAGGCTGTGCTCAATGAGGACCTGGGGGCCCTCAGAGCCAGAGGAGACAGAAACATCCTTGTGAGCAGAGCAGAACCTGAGCCACCAGCAGGGCACCAGCCTTCCTCCCAGCCTTCGCTCCTCACCAAACCAGCAGAGCCAGGAGGGCTCCTGAGGTCAGAGAAACATGATCTGCAGCACCCAGAGACAGGAACCACAAGGATGTGACAGCTCTAGCACAAACAAACAAACAAACAAACAAACAAACAAACCCTGTGGGGCTTGTGCCCTGCTTTCTGGGAAGATCTCCAGCTTAGTGTGTCTCCTGCTTCAGCTGCAGGATCCTGCTGGCAAGCTGGGTCTGGCCAGGTGCAGGAGGGAAGCACGTGGCTCACTCAGGTGGGACAGACAGCACTGCCTGGGGACAAAGGCACAGCACACCCATGGCCATGGCCAGTGTCCAGGTCCTGCCCACTCCCTCCACACCAGGCTGGGAACACCAGACCCCACACACCAACAGGAGAGCCAGGTCCTGGCACCTCCTTGTGACTCACCCTGCCCATGGGAATATCCATTGGTGAGGTCCTGCCTCTAATCAGGACATCAGGAGATGCTCCCTCTCCCAGGCTTGCCTTTTCCAGCTCCAAGGACCAGGTCAGGCCCAATCCAAGCTGACTGTGTTTGCTGGACTCCCTGCCCTACAGCCCAGCCAGGGTTCAGAGCAGAAAGCAGAGGTGTCCAGGGTAAGAGCTGCTCCAGCTGCAGCAGGCTGGCAGGGACAGCACTTTCTCATAGGCTCTTTGACTATTCCTTCTGAGTGGTCCCTGGTGTGGTGGGATTCAAGGGTGTTGTGTTATTATCAGCGTGTATAGGGTATATGAGGCGGTAAGCAGGATTGCAGCCCCTGTTAGGATAATTGTGAAGGCGGATCTGGTTAGTTCTGCTATGAGGTTTGTTGTTCTCGGGCAGATGCTTTAGTAGGGGTAAGCATCAAGATTTAGGGCCAGGCATAGTGGGGTATCTAATCCCAGTTGGGCCCTGGCTTTCGGGGAGTTCAATTAATCATTGTTCCAAGATCTTCTTTGATGGGGAGGCCTTATTGGCATCTTGGGCTTGTGATGGCTCAGTTGCTTTTTAATCTTAGCTACTTGGACAACATGTGACCACTCTTTACGCCGTTATAAAGTTAATTTGGGTCTCCTGTACGACCGCGGTGGCTGGCACAGGATTTACCAACCCTAGATTTGCTATGGCTAAGTCAAGTTTACACTCATTGCTTAATATTAACTACTGGTGAATACCCGTGGGGCTGTGGCAATTGCAAAGGCGTTTTGGGCTACGGTTTGGTGAGCCTGATACCAGCTCCTATCTACCTAATTAAGGTGTCCAGGGCATCTACACTGGAGTTCAGATACTTGCGTGTATATACCTAGCAAAAACTAACAGGAAGGGTAGGACTAAGTCTTTTGTCCTTGGGTGTGTGTGGCAGCCATCTTGGCATCTTCAGTGTCATGCTTTCTATAAGGTATAAGAATGTAAAATTTGGTCAGTGGTTGGTTGATGATTTATCATCATGGTTTGTATTTTTGCTTGGTTTTTTTGGGGGATGGGGGTAGTTCTGGGGTTAGTTCTATGTCTGTTTGGGGGTGGTTGTAGAGTGATGGTGATGGTTGATTGTTGTTTGTGTGCTGCCCCCTCTCATACCCTTCACACCAACCCTTCTAGAAAACCTCGCCTTTCACCCACCCTTATCATGGGCCTGGCCAAGCATGCCCTGATGGGAGGGGAGCACATCGTCCCTTTGAGTCTTTCCCATGTGCTCTCCCACAGGACACTCTCAAAGGAAAACCCTGGAAGTCATTCTCCTTTTTTAGTCCAACCAGGGCACCCAGCATGGATCCTGTCAGGAGGGGCTGGGCTGGAGGAAACAGCTCCAGGAGAAGGATCAGACCAGAGGGGCCCAGGGCAATGTGGAAACAAAACTCACCAGTCCAGGTTCCTGATGGCAGATTGCAGGAGCCACTTGGCACTGGCAAACCAGCCCAAGCTGGCATTGGTGCCAGCTTGGGTCTGGGAGGCATCCTGCGAAATGCGGAATTTCAAGAATTGGCTGCCTACACAGGGCCACAGTTTTGTGAGTTTTGTTTCCTTGTGAAAGTGGAACACAAAACTGCCACAACATGGCTTCCCCCACAGCTTTCTCCTTGGATCCAGCCTTAGCCTAAGGCTGCTTTCACTGCTTGGCCTAGGGGTAGGGTTAGGTCTAGGCTTAGGGTCCTGAAAACCACAAAGCCCAGAGCTCCAGGCACCCTGCAGCTGCAAAAGGCATCCCAAGGAGAACATAAAACTGCGCCCTGTGGAATTTCAGGAGCCAGCCGGCCACTCCAGGCCACAGGCCCCCAACAGCAACACCAGCTCTTTTCCCTGGGAAACAAAACTCACCAGCACAGGCTCCTGATGGCAGATTGCAGGAGGCACTTGGCACTGTCAGTCCAGCCTGAGTGGCACTGGTGCCAGCTTGGGTCTGGGAGGCATCCTGTGCAATGCGGAATTCTAACAGCCAAAAGGCCACTCTGGGCCACAGGCCAGGGGAACGTCTAACACAAAGTCCAGACAACCACATCCACATCATGTCCATCCTCCTGGAGCACCTGCCCAGGGCTCACAAGACACTTTAATCACTTCACATCACCCCCACAAAGGTTCCCTTCAGGAGCTGGGATGGCAAGATGGATAAGCAATGCCATGACTCAGCATGAGCCAGGCCATCTCCTCTCTGCAGGAACATCGCCAGGACAGCTGGACACCAATGCTTGGAGGGGACAAGAGCAGAGGAACAGGGCACTGGCAAGAGCAGCAGCTAGGAGTGTTCACCTGGAGAAGAAAAATTCTGGGGAGACCTTATTGCAGCCTTTTGGTTCTCACAGGGGTTTATAAAAGAGAGAGAAAAAAAATTTACACAAGAAAATAGCAATAGAATAAGAGGAAAAGGTTTTTAACTAAAAGAGGAGAGATTTAGGTTGCATAGTGGGAAAAAATTGCTCCCTGTGAGGGTGCTGAGGCCCTAGCACAGGGTGCCCACAGAAGCTGTGGCTGCCCCTGGATCCCTGGAATTGTCCAAGGCCAGGCTGGACAGGGCTTGGAGCAACCTGGGACAGTGGAAGGTGTCCCTGCCCATGGCAGGGGGTGGAATGAGATGGGCTTTAAGGTCCCTTTCAAAGCAACCATTCTGTGATTCTACAAAGAGCCCAGGGTGAGATTTTTCACAGAAAGCTGCACTGAACCCCCCACCCTACCAAGGCACCCTGCAAGTAACACCCCCTGTGCCCACAGAGCCACAGTGTGACACCCAGCTCTGCCCTTCTGGCTGGGCTCTGGGTCACTGCAAGATCCTCACAGCCCAGGAGACCCTTCCCCAGCACCTCCTCTGCTGCTGAGGCCCTTTCCTGCCCCCATGGCTCCCTGGATGGAGATCCCTCACTGGAAGGACATGGTCCAGGGCAGGATATGCTGACCTATCCTGACACAGCAGCTCAGCAAACACCTGGCTCCATCCTGGAGCGTGGTGGGGACAGGGGACAGGCAGCCATCCCAGGCACTGTGTCACTCAGCTCTGACCTTTGCTGCTCCTCAGCTCTCCCTGCATATCCTCAGTGGTATCTGAATCTCTCCCAGGTACAATTCCCTGCTCACACCAAGAGGATTGGTCTGGATGACCATTCAAGGTCCCTTACAACCCAAACCATCCCGTGATTCCCTCGTGTGTTCCCCACTGGGTTTATGACCTTCAAAATATTCAAATGTTTTGGTCTCATCCAAGTTTTCCTCTGTCTTCCAGGCTGAAGTTTTCCTGCTGGCCCCAGGAGATGGCCCTGTTTCAGCCCTGGTCAGTGCATCCCACCACCACCACCACCTCCCCTGCACAGAGCGCCAGGTCTTGTCTGGGCACTCCTCTTCCACAGCAGAGCTTTCCAGGAAAAAGCTTAACCAAAAATCTCTGGCAACATGGACTTTGGCCAGGAAGAAAGCAACAGGCAGACATAAAAACACTAACCAGGCCCATCAGCATTTCCACTAAATGCCAGGGGTGAAGGGAAGAGGAAGGACTTGGGGTTTGTTTTCATTCTCACGGGGTTGCGCAAGAGCCGCAGCCCCACGTGCGGCCGAGCCCACGCCAGCCTTTATCTCCCTCAGCAAACAAACCACAGAGCCACCCCACGGGGAGGATGTCCCACAGCTCGGCCTCATCCCTGAGCACACAGACCCACCCTGCTGAGCCACCCAGCCTGGAGCCAGGGATGCCAGCAGGCCACGGCCTCTCGAGGTTCTGCGGCACCGGGGAGGTCCCCAGGCTGTGCAGGTGACACCTGCCTGCTCTCCCCAGCCCAGGTGTGGCTGTCCTTTGTGCTGCTGGGCTGGAGGATCCCTCTGCCAGAGGCAAGCTGATGGCCTCTGCGTGATGGGGGAGCATCCTTACTGTCCATGGAATCCTCAGGGCTGCGAAAGTCCTTTGAGATCACCAAGCCCAAACATCAACCAGCACCAGAGAGTTCAACACTAACCCATGGCCACATCCACACGTTTTGGGAACACTTCCAGGCAAGGTGGCTCCACCATTTCACTGGGCAGGAAAAAATTTTTCATAGTATCTAGTTTTCTATCTCCTTATGGAACATCCACACGTTTTGGGAACACTTCCAGGCATGGTGGCTCCACCATTTCACTGGGCAGGAAGAAATTTTTCATAGTACCTAGTTTTCTATCTCCTTATGGAACATCCACACGTTTTGGGAACACTTCCAGGCATGGTGGCTCCACCGTTTCACCGGGCAGGAAGAAATTTTTCATTATCTAGTATTATCATTATCTAGTTTTCATTTCAGTATCTAGTCTTCTATCTCCTTATGGAACAGCCCTGGACACAGCAGCAGGGACAGGTGACCCAGTGCTGTGCTGGAATCCTGGGGGGCAATCAGGAAGCAAAGCCAGCTCGTTCCTGGGCGTTCCACACCTTGCTGGGGTCAGAGGGTAATGCCGACGTGCTTTGCTCTGGGTTCTGACATTCCTGAGAGCTTAGAAAAGGTGCATTAGAAACCTGCCAGCCCTCCTGACCCCTTGCTGCCTCCTGCCAGTGTTGGCTCAGGTGCTGCCATGCAGATGCTGCTTTGTTTGCCCAGGGCACGTGCAGGAGCTGCCACGGTGGTTGGAGCTGTGCTGGCTGCTCCCACCTCTCTCTGGGCCCTGCCCAACCACTTTGTTGTTTCTGGAGCCTCCCCACAAAGGGTGCAGCTCCCACCTGTTTGTTTCCTTCAGACCAAGCTCAGAGGATCACTCCTGCCTCCCTCTCCCAGCACATCAGCCACCTGCCTTTGTTTGGACAAGCCGAGGAATGAGGCTCTCAGGGCTGCCAGCCTGGAACGTGCCACCCACAGGGACAGCCTGGCACAAAGCTGCAATGGGGAAGCACATTTTGAACATGTCAAGCAAGTTCATGAGGCCTTGGTGGCATCAGACTGTCTGCAGTGGGACCAGGGTGCAGCCCAGCAGTGCAAAACTATGCAAGGACTGGAGCATTCCCTCCCCAAAGTGTGGCCAAAGGGATTGGGGAATTTTGGATCTCTTTGGAGCAGGGGGGCCCACACTCACAAATTGGGTTTACAGCTCATTTGACAGCTTTGCATGACTCAGTTACAGAGGGATTTACCCTAAAAATCCCGGTGAAGGAAATCCTGGGTGGGTGGGATGGCCATAGCCACGTTTTTCAGAGGATTCATGGGGCAGGGAGAAGAGAGGCTGCTCTGCACCACATCCCACCAAGATTCACCCACGGGGGCTGCACATTCCAGGTCCTCCTGTGCCAGGAGAAAGCGGTTCTCTGCCAGCCTTTTCACCCTCATTTACCTTTAGGGGCCACCTGGAGCAGCCCCTGCCAGCAGTCCCAGGGCATTTTTACTCTCCAAAAGCATCCTTTTTCCATGGCATGTGCTCACCTCACTGCTGGTAGAGGCAGAGCAAGCCTGAAGCATCCTAGGGATGGAATTCCCAAAGAAGGAACTCACAGTAGCCCCAAATATGTCCTGACAGCAGAACTGACTCAAAGGGAGAGTCCCAGGACAAGCCAGCCCCTCCCAGGACACATTCCTCTTATCCTTACAAGTACCATCTGCTCCAAGCAAACAGACTTGGGGAAGATTCTCCAGTGATTTTTGAGCTGCCCTTTGCAGCTCCTGGGAAGGCTGTGGAGCCCTGCAAAGACACAGCAGCTGAGCAAAGTGAGTGACTTGACTTTATGCAGCCATGGAATGGTTTGGGTTGGAAGGGACCTTGAAGCTCATCCTGTCCACCGAGCCATGGGCAGGAACACCTTCCACTAGCCCAGGCTGCTCCAAGCTCTGTCCAGCCTGGCTTTGTACATTCCAGGGATCCAGGGGCAGTCACAGCTTCTCTGGGCACCCTGTGCCAGGACCTCACCACTCTCACAAGGAAGAATTGCTTTCTAACATTTAATCTAAACCCACTTTCTTTCAGTTTGAAGCCATTTCCCCTTGCCCTGTCACTCTAGCCCTGGTCCAAAGTCCCTCTCTGGCTTTCACACACTGAAAGACCACAATCACCTTCTCTCCTCCAGGTGAACAATGCCAGCTGTGCCAGCCTTTCCTCCCAGCAGAGCTGCTCCATCCCTCTGCTCACCCTGGTGCCTCCTCTGGGCTCTCTCCAGCAGCTCCAGGCCCTTCCTGTGCTGGGCCCCAGGGCTGGGGCAGCTCTGCAGGTGGGGTCTCACCTGAGCAGGGCAGAGGGGCACAATCCCAATCCCTTTCCTGCTGCCCACCCTGGGGATCAGCCCAGCACAGGGGAGTTTCTGGGCTGCGCAGGGGAAGAATGAAAACTTGAGATTGGGAAATGAAAAACAAACCCTGAGCACTTTTGACACTTAGATCTGCTTCCTCCAGCATATGGCCTCCCAGATTATTGTATTTTTGCAGTCAAACACAAACAATTTCCTTCTTTCCTGTGCTGGGGGTGCCCAAGCTCTGGGCGATGCTCAAGGGTTGACGCGTTACCGGCATCTGCACCATGCATGAAGGAAAACAGTTTTCCTTCAACATGGAAAAACCCCCAAAACTAATTAAATTTTTTTTAATAGAATGACATTAATGATGACATTTTCCCTATTAGAGCCCATTTGTTTTCCAGGTTTTGGTTCTTCAGGGCTGGGAACTTGCTGCAGCACCTTGATGAGGTGTTCATAAAAGGACAGGAGTCCAGACCGTGACATTTTTGAGGAAGCAAATTAAAGCAATGCTAAAAAAGCCCCATTTGGCAGTCTTCTGCTGTTCTCTGTGGCTCTGACATCCGACCTGTGGTGGCTGCCACAGGCTGCAACATCAGTTCACCAAACCTGGGCTCTGGCCCTGCAGCCACCTGGGACAGGAAAAACAGGAAACCCTCAGGTTCTGAAACCCCAAGGACCTGCTCAGCACCAAAGTCAGGTGAAAGAAGCCCAAATGAACTTTGGAAATGGTACAAGATGTTGCTCCTGGCTGAGGAATGTACATGGGGGGGCCAACAAGCTCCACACAGGGGATTGACCACCAAGGCCCTTGGAACCCACGACTTCACCGCCAGCAGCCAAGGGAAGGGAGAGTTTCTGCTCCAGGGAACTGGAGGAAAACACAAACCTGTCACCAATTACTGTCAGATGAACTCTGCCAGGACACAGGAAGGAGATAAAAAGAAGTGGCAGCACTCAAGTTTCCTGCAAATCCAGAGCATCTCATCAACAACTCGCCAGGAGGAAATATATTCGTGGGAGTGGCGGCTGCTTAATGTGCTCTCCCACCCACCTCTCCTTCCTATGGCTCCCAATTTTCCCCCTGGGATCCGGCATCTATTGAGCAGACATGTTGAGAAATAGGATATTAATTCCCTAAGCACCAGAGTTTCAAACTGCTCTGGTCCAAATTAGGCAGATTTTGGGAGGGGATAATGGTAAGAGATTCCTGTGTTTCAGTGATTGTGGATCCAGGCAGTCTGGTCCCACAGTCAGAAGCACCACCTGACAATACATGTAAAAACTATTTTAATTAACTTAATTTTTTCCTTAAAGCTCATAGATTTCAAGATTAGAGACACACACCCAGCATGGCTCGGGCTACCCAAAGGAACAAAGGAGCTTTAAGAGAATGATGTGTTTCTATAGACTCAGAGACAATATCCACAAGTCCCTTCTTGCAGCAAAACCCTGTGTGTACAACTTAGGGCATTAAGCTTTTCATTATTAAAGTATTTTTTTCCTTGTTTGGGAGTCATCCTGAAGCTTTCCAGTATGGATAATTGTCCACAGTGTGGGGCACTCCTCATTACACCAGTGATACACAAGGGAAAAGGACAAATCTAACACCTGGGTGAGGAGCTGCATTAATTTTAATTCATCCCTAAAGACTTACTGTAATTCCAATGCTCCATGGCAACATCACTCACTCCTCAGCAAGGAACTGAATGTGAGATGCTGTGTGGAATGGATCAGAGAGGGGAAAAGAGGACAAATTTCATGGCAGCGATAGGTAAATCCAGAGTTTACCCACACCAGGAATTGTTTGGGTGTTTATGGTCTCCTGGCCTTTTCTGTGAAGAAATGTTTTCCTAATATCCAACCTAAACATCCCTCAGTGCAACCTGAGGCCATTTCCACTTGTTCCCTGGGAGCAGAGACCAAACTCCCTGAGCCCCACTTTCCTTTCAGGGTGTTGGACAGAGTGAGAAGGTCCCCCCTGAACCTTCTTTTCTCCAGGTTGAGCCCCCCCAGCTACTCTTCACCAGACTTTTGCTCCACTCCAGAGGTGGCCCCAGCCTGGATGGCCACACGCCTTCAGACCAGCGGCAGCAACGCAAGGGTGGTTGGTTCTGTCCCAAGAAGACCTCCTGATTCTTGGAAGCAGCATTCCTGTTGCTCCCAGGTAGAGCTTTCTGGATGAGAGTCTTTGGAGGACGCATTCCAAAATCCAAGGCTCTGACGGCGGGATTGGGGAGCAGCCAACACCATCCCAGGGCACCAAGGATCCAGCCCGGATCCCCCAGGGCACAACAACTCCCTGCAGACACCCAAACCCGGCTCTGACGTGCGATCCTGTTTTCCCAAAAGCTGAGCACAGCTGGAACTCGCAGCTCTTCCCAGAATCCACGCTCTTTGTTACGTCCCAACGGTGCCAAAACAAAGCTGGGAATGGCCTCTGCAGGAAGGACCAAGATATCCTGAGGTAACAGGACGTGGGAGACGGAAGGACTGACATGATATCACCTGAAGCTTCACTTGTCTTCCAAGACCAACAACTGGGAGTTCTGCAGGAGGCTGGCACTGAAAACACCTTTTTTATGGAGACAGCCCTGAGTCCCACACGAGTTGTTGGCATCACCCAGGCTACAAAGGGCATTTGTAGACCAGCTGAGCCCACAACTCAGCTGCCAGCACCATCAAACCAGCAAACTTTTCAGTGGGTTTTCACCATCCCTTCATGGTTTTGTAAGAGCTCAGGGCCAATGGCCTCCTCAGCCCCCAGTAAACCCCTCCTTTGCTTCAGAAATAAAATTTGGTAGTTAATCTACAATGGCACCCGATGGATGGGCCCCTTGGAGAGGCAGCACAGGTTTCCCTCTCCCATGGATCCCAGAGGAGCTGCCAGCAACTCCCTCTTCCCATGTGTAATTTCCCCTGTGCTATTTCCAGTTAACTGACAACTAACAGGATGCAAAAGCCCTCCAGGATCACTGAGTCCAACCCCACCCAAACACTGCCAAGGCCACCTCTAACAGCATTGTCCCCAAGTGCCACATCCACACAGCTTTTAAATCCCTCCAAGGACAGGAATTCCACTACTGCCCTGGGCAGCCTGTTTCAGTGTCTCACCACCCTTTTGGCGAAGAAATTTCCCCTAATATCCAATCTAAACCTGCCCCGGCCTTGCTTCCCCACCATTTCCTGATGCTCCTAGGAATCCTTCAGCAAGGCAGCCTCAGCCACCATTTCTTTCAAGATTAAATATGAGTTAATTTGTGGGATTTTTTTTGGTGTGTTTTTTGTTTTTCATTGGTTTTTTCCTCCTGTTTTTCAGCCCCTTTTCCTTTCCCTGCCAAGCAGGAGTGCAGATCCAGCCCCAGTTTGGTCACTGGTACAGAGCAGCTCTCCACTAATTCCACACCTGGTCCTGTGCATCAGCCAGAACAAACCCTGGGCTCTTCCTGAGGGGTGTCCTGTCCAGTTGCTCCATGAAACACTGTTTATACATAAAAAGAGATGCTCCAAACACCACATTTACTCAACACAGAGCCTGAAGCCTCCTGCCAGGCTGCCATAGCTGTTCTTCCCTAGCATTTGACCATCTCCCTGCTTGGCTCATCCTTTCATCATGCCCATGGTATCAAAATCCTCCTTCCACAGCAGCTTCCTGCCTCCCCACCTCCTAAGACTTTGACATGACTGCAAAGACAGGTTTAGTAGCTCCACTTCCCTATTCCTTCCAGCCTTTTTCCTCAAACGCTATTTTCACTGTCTTTCAGCATTTCCTAGAAATCTGTTCCTGATCTCTGTCCCATTTGCATCACCACAGACAGACAATGCATTTCTTTTTCCTTGTAGAGCATGAATCACCCCCGGCATGGCACTTCTCCTGCATGGAACCCCAGAATGCCAAGAGTTGGATGGGACCTTAAGCTCATCCCATTCCAGCTTTTGCCATGGGCAGGGACACCTTCCACTGTCCCAGGCTGCTCCAAGCCCTGGCCAACCTGGCCTTGGACACTTCCAGGGATCCAGGGGCAGCCACAGCTTCTCTGGGCACCCTGTGCCAGGGCCTGCCCACCCTCACAGGGAGGAATTTCTTCCCAATGTCCCATCTAACCCTACTCTCAGCTTGAATCAATTCCCTCTTATCCTGTCACACCAGCTCCTGACAGAGTCCCTCTCCAGCTGTAGTCCCCTCAGATCCTGGAAGGCTGTTCCAAGATCTGCACACAACCTTCTCTTCTCCAGGCTGAAGCCCCAACCTCCTCAGCCTGACCCCAGAAGGGAGGTTTACACAGAGGTGTAAGCACTCCTGGGTTTCTCCTGGCTCAGAGACAAGGCTTGGAGGGCAGCTCTGTTTCCAAGTCCCACCAGCTGTGCTCCATTTGGAAAGGTTGAGAACAGCTGGATTCTCTGTGGGCAAGGGGCTCCATGAACCAAGGCATGCTCATAGCAAGGGTTGACCCAAGGCTGCCTGGAATGAGGTGGGACACAGAGGGCCTGGGCTGAGCAGCCTCAGGACCAGGTAAGCTGGAAAACAGCTTTTATGTGTTGGCTGCAGCCCTTGATTTGCATCCTGCACAGGCTATCAAATCTCAGGCACATCCAGAGGAGATTCCAATTGGATTTCATCCAAGTTTTGCAGCAGAAATGCACACAGCAGTCACAGCTTCAGCTTCCAGCCTTCTCCAAGTCTGTTGCAGAGGCTGAAGCATCACAAATACTTCCACCCTTAGAACAACTGGCTTTTCCAGGGCCTGGGATCTGCACAGTACTGGGATTTCAAACCCATCCCAACAGTGAGAATGCCTCATTGGAAGGTGTTGGACAGCTCCAAGAGCAAGCCTCAAGTGCCAGCCTCTGCTGTGCATCTCTCCCACATCAGGACAGGTCCCAGACATCTTGTCATCTCCAGGGTGATGTGAGCAGAACCACACAGATCCTTCTCTCACCAGCTGGCTCCAGTCTGATCCCATGAGCCAAATTCCTTGGGCTGGGGGACTCCTTGCAGCCCAGCCAGTGCCAGGGTTTCTGGTTGCTTGCTCTGTGTTTTGGCTCCACGATGGATGCAAGGCAAGGCAGGAAGGAGTTCTTGGATCCCAGAGGGTTTCTCCCAAACATAACCCACCTCACCAGGTCCAAAGCTACAGGAGGTTCCCTAAACATCTTGTTTAAGAAACCCAGGTGGAAACTGAGAGTATGGAGCTGCAGGAGGGGCTGGGGGCAGAAAGGAGGGAGAGGAGGAAACAGGATGATGATCCAGCCTCTCCCACCCTAGGAATGCACAGAAGCTGGCATATGAATCAAAAACACGCTTGGGGATGTTATTTTGTTTAACTCTGTCTAATTCTTGGATTTCTTAGTGGAAGAATGTTTTCATTGGAAGCTTCTGCAAAGCCACCATGTCTGGCAGCAGGACATCAAGCTCAACCATGTGAGAACACGCCAGGCTCTGCTGAGTCCAACAATCAGTGCCAAATCAGGCCAAAAACTGACCCAAAATATCTCCCAAATCTTCCAGCCAAGCCTTGCCTCCTGCTCAGAGCTCCAGCACAGCAACACAAGCCCCTTCTCAGCAGCACTCAGATGTTGCTCCAAGCAAGACCCAGCCTAAGGTCAGGACTGGCACAGCACACTCCCTGCAGGAATGGAGATGAGCCATCAGGAATAAAGCACGTTCCCTCCACCCCAAAACACTCCCTCTCAGCAATGCCACTTCCATCTGATAGTTGCAAGGCACTCCCAGAGCACAGGTAGGTTTTCCACATCCTCACCCATGGGGAAGCAGCAATTACCAGGAGCATCACTGTGTGGAGCCCATGGATGGCTGCAGGAGTGTCCTTATCTGGCTGGAAGAACCTGGATGTGCCAGGGCATGAAGTGCCTCACTCCCCCAGCAGCAGCTCCACAGATTCCAGCTGCCAGGCTGACTCCTTATCAGGCATTCTGTGGTGCCAGTGGAACTACTTGGATCCCTCACACCAGTTCTCAGAGCTCTTTTTGCTTATTTTAAACACATTTCTTTAATTTCTTCCAATGGCTCCTCACTGAAATTCCTGTGCTGAGATCAAACAGCATCCTGTGATAATCCACTAGCAGTAATTCAACTGACAGGGATTTCTCAAGCTAAATTACCACAGCCTCAAGGACTCAAAATCCATGGGTCATTTGCACATGTGTTGTGCTGAAAAAATACCTGATGTGAGGCACAAAACACTGCAAGGGGGCTGCTTCCCAACGGGACTGCATGGGCACCCTTCACGTGCCAGGTGAGAGTTTAAACACTGGCATTTGGATTGGTGACTTTTTCTCCTTGTTTTAAATTGTTTCAAATCTTCCTTTTCTTCAAAATGATTCCCATCCACCAGCTACCACAAAAAATGTTTAAACTCAATGCCCTGAGAGGAATTCCACCTTTTGGCAGTATTTCCACTCACCTCTGACAAGCACCAGCCTTTCCATGCTGTAGTTTAGAGCACCCAACACGAGTCTTCCAGACAGAAGAGTTTGAAGCCTTCTCAGATCCCAGCACAAAGGTTGTTGAACACTCTGGGGTGCTGATTGCAAGTGTCAAACTCCAGGGAAGAAAATAAATTAAATAAAACAAGGTCACCTCTCAATTCCCACCTTCTTTTGCCATTTCAGTCTCACCCTTTGCTGCCAATCTGGACACAGCTACAAAACAAAGGAAACAAAGGACTTGAGGCTGAACAAGGAAAGTGTTTTGATGCTCCAAGGTGTCTTGAGATACATGGGAAAACCACAGAGCAGCCATTCTCTGAGTGATGTTTTCAAGGTGCCCTTCATCTCCCTGAAGAACCCCAGAGCTCTCAACCCATCGCTTAGGAAGCCCTGTCTGCTCTCAGCCTTCTCCTCTCCCCATGGTTTGATCCTTCTCCTCACTCCAGGGGGATCACTCCTCCATCTGAGTCCACCCAAGAACTCTGCCCTCAATCCTCAAAGAGAAATCCATCCCACCCTGTCCTTCAGCTGGTTTTCCACCCAAGCCACCAACTTAATGCTCAACACCTCTTGCCTTTTACTCCTTCTTGCCTCATTTTGACTTCTGGCACTACCCTGCCAAGAAAAAAAAAACTGGGAGCCACAATCTTCCTAAGCTCTTCTTTTGTGTAACCACAGCTTTCTGTTCTTCATCTCCTTGCCTCACCTCCCAGCCATGCTCCATCCCAGGCTCACCCTGAGACTTCTCCACATACTTTAAGACTAGAAGTTATCAACAATGTGCTCCTTCCAGGAAGTCTGTCTTTCCAACCTTCTACCCAGGTGATGTGCTCCTCAAGAGCTTCCCCAAAAGCTCATGGAGCTAAGGTACAGCACATGCAGCAAAATCCCTGCAGTAAAGCTATCTGCAGTCTTAGCTACAACAAATTCCTGCAAGGAATCTGCTCAAGGCAGCTCTGCTGTCAGCAGAATGCCTGTGCTCAAAGCACTGAATCATTGGGACCTCCAAGACCTCCTTGCTCATTCCAAGACCTCCAAGATCACTGAGTCCAACCTTTGGCCAGAGCCCACCAAGCCCAACAAACTGTACCATCAAGTGCCACATGCACCTGCTTTCTGAACACTTCCAGGGATGGGGACTCCACCACTGCCCTGGGTGGAGCAGGTGGCCCAACACCCTCATCCTGTAGATGAACCCCGATTAAACGAAAGCAAATTTCCAAAATTAAGAGTTGTATCTGTACCCTAAGCTGTGCTGAACCTCTCCCCAGTCTCTGGGGATGAAGAAAGGGAGAAGCAGCCCAGGGAAGGGAAAGCTGACACATTTCCTGCTCCCACAGCTCCGAGTTGAGCAGGTTTAGGTGCAGCACATCCCTGAGCCATGTCCAGCCTGCCGTGGTCAGATGTCACCTGTGACACCCTGGGGTGTGAGCAGAACTTGCACAATGCACATCCTGTGTGCACGTGACTCTGCCCTGGGCACAGAGAACAGGTGGATCATTTTCCCCCTGGGCTGCTCTCCAACCTCACTTTCAGAGCTGTGATCTCCACAGATCCTGTCTGAACACTGACCTGGGTGTCAGGAGCTGCCACTGCTGACTTCAGCACCCACGTCACCGTCAAGTCCTGCCACTGGTACCAGTTCCCCAGGTCAGAATGGAGAGACCACACACCCAAGGCCCTGCTGCTGTCCCCAGACTCAGCCACTCCAAACTCAACCAAACCAAACCAGTTCCAATTCTGTCAGGCAAGCACAGCCCATCACAACGTGCCCAAACTTGAGCCAGCAGGAAAATTTCCTTCCAGGATAAACCAAGACTTGGCTCACTGGCCACAGGTAACAAACCCTGGAGTACAGTCAGGAAAGCTCTGGTGTTTTGAGGGACATGGACCACACAAGGCTCTGCCTCATTAATCCTCTGAGATGACTAATTGTCTTCAGCAAGGTTGACAACTCTGGAAAGAACAGAAGCTGCACATCTGCATGAGCCAGCCAAATCCAGCTGCTCATACTTGCACAGAAGTCTCCTAAAACACTGCAATGGCCCCAGAGCCTGTCAGGGCAATGTCCTACCCCTGCTGTTGCACAAACACTCAAGGCAGTGGGTGCTCAGCTGCAGATGGTGAGAGACAAAAGGCAACTTTCCATGTGCACCACTGTGCTGAAGCACAACCCTCCTCGTGGAGCCACCAGGCAGAGGATGCAGCCCCCAGTTCACCAGGAGAACCACAAGCTATCCTGCAAGTAACTTTGTTACATACAGAAAAAGCTCAAACCACACATTTTGCTGAAAAAATATGTTCAGTCCTCTCAAGAAACGTTCAAAACAACCTGGGGTGGATTGGATCTCTGGGTTAAGGAAGGCAGCAGGATAATACCTGAAGTCTCAGGGAGGCAGGTAATCCACCTTCTCTTCCTGCCAACCCCAACCTACCCACCACCAACCTGCACAATCCACACACAGGGCAAGGTGAGGGACCAAGCTTTCACGTTAGGTGTAATAGAAAAACATTCTTTACTCTGCAAGTGTCTTTACAAATATATATTTATATATTTAAGCCCATTTCAGGCCATAAAAGCCCATAAAAAACAACCAGTACCTTTTTGAACAAGAGAAACTGCAGGGCAGAAGCCTGAGGTGACAGACTCCCACACAGGGGCTGCTCTGGCTCTTCTCTGAAGGCCTTTAGTTAGCACATAAAACCACCTCAAAAATCCTTGGATGTGAAAGGAGGGGCACCATTCTTACCCCCACTTTCACCACTCTCTGTATGAGGTAAACTGGGATCACTTTTACATCATCACTTTAGAAAGGAGATGTTGTATCCTGAAGACCAGCTTTTCCAAAGAACATTTGTGAATGGGTTAAAAAGGTAAGATGTGTGGATCCAACCATAATGTGCTGTTGTCTCAAAATAGAAGAAGTTGATACTAAAAAGCTATTCCAGATACATACAAGTACAAACACTAGAGCTGGTCAGAAAGATTCAGTTTCAACATTTTTTTTAAAAGCAGGGAAAATTTTCTGCAGTGTGTTTGTTTTTTTTTTCATTTCCCCTCTCCTCACTTTTCTACCAGTTCCATAAACCCTTCTGAAAAAATCACGTGTCTGCTGTCAGAGTGCAAAGTCCATCCAAATGTCATGTTTCAGTTCACTATCTCTACACTTTACAAATCCCGATGGCAAACCAAAAGGTCTCAATTTAACTTAGCAAAAGTGATATCTAGAAAATATTCAACACCAAGAGGTCTTACAAAAAAACTTGAGACTACTAAGGCATTCTAAGGCACAGTGTTTTGGAAGAAGTGCTTTCTCCCTGTAGTGTTGCTTTATACACATCATGTGTGTGAGTCCAAGGGATGCAAGGAGCTGCAGGTGGATGCCATGGCTTCTCCCAAGCAGGAATTCCATCTTCTGCTGCTGTTTCAGACGTAGGCTCCCAACGCTGCGTGAAACTCAGTGAGACATTGCACCAGCTGCTGAAACTTGGGTCTCTCCTCAGGATCTAGGGCCCAACAGCAGGCCATCACAGCAAACCTGCAACACAGAGGCACATGGAGCACAGGGAAACCGTGTCAGCCAGGCAGCCACAGCCCCAGCCTGAAAGGCAAAGCAGCACCTGGCACTGGGAAACTGGCTGAGCAACCAGAGAGAGACAAGGAGCTCTGGATCTTATGTTTCATAATGCTGAACAGCTCCTTCCAAGGATGGACACCTGGAATGGTGAGCAAAGGGGCTGTCACCAGAGGTCCTGGCTGGATTTAGGATTTAACCCATGGCAATCCAGGAAGGAGCAGTACAGAGTTCACTGGAAATCGCTCAACTGCTATAAAAGCATGGAATGGTTTGGGTGGGAAGGGGACCTTAAAGATTACCCAGTCCCTCCCTTGCCAGGGCCAGGGACACCTTCCAGTAGCCCAGGCTGCTCCAAGCCCTGTCCAGCCTGGCCTGGAACACTTCCAGGAATGGAGCAGCCACAGCTTCTCTGTGCCAGAGCCTTGCTGCCCTCACAGGGAGGAATTCCTTCCCAATATCCCATCTAACCCTGCCCCCTTGCAGTGGGAAGCCATTCCCCCTTGCCCTGTCACTCTACCCTTTGTCCCAACTCCCTCTCCAGCTCTCTGGAGCCCCTTTAGGCACTGGAAGGGGCTCTAAGTTCTCCCAGGTCCAGGCTGAACATTCCCAGAGCAGAGGGGCCTCCAGCCATCAGAATATCTCCATGGCCTCCTCTGGACTCACTCCATCAGCTCCACTTCCTTCTGATGCTGGGGTCCTCAGAGCCAGAGTTCCACCAGCAATGTTCACCCCAGGCTTTGTCTGGCAGGCAGAACAAACAGGCAAGGAAAGGCAGCCCTGGCTCTGTCTTTGGGCAGCCTGGCTTAGCCCCCCTAAGCAGAAAGCAGCACATTTCTCCTTCCCCAGCAGAGGCACTCACAGTTCATCGGGGCAGTTGATGGGCTGAGCTATTCGATAGCCATCCTTTAAATAAGCTGCCATCTCGAAGGGGTCGATGTCCACGTAGGGGGTCTGGCCCAGGGTCATCAGCTCCCACAGCGTCACCCCAAAGGCCCACTGCAAAGGAACAGTGCAAAGGAACATTAACACAACATGCTGAACCCCCAAGCTCCTCCAGCCAGGCCACAAAGCCAGCTGTGAGGAGGATGGCTGTCCAAGGCCATCACACAGGAAGAAAGCTTTACATAAATGCTCTAGATATAACCAAATTCAACATGTCTTGAACTGGGCTAATGAAAAATCACAGCACTGGTGATAAATGGCCCAGAGAAGCTGTGGCTGCCCCATCATCCCTAGAAGTGTCCATGATCAGGCTTGGAGCAACCTGGGATAGTGGAAGGTGTCCCTGCCATGGGTCCAGATGGTCTTAAGGTTCCTCCCATCCCAAACCAACCTGTGATTCTATAAAATCAAACTAAACCTAAAATCTTACTGCACTAAGATATCACTGCTTAGAAATCATGCATTTTTAAACATGAAATTACAGAACACCTAAATCTAAATTACTGAACACTAAATGATTATCTCCTATAAAACAGTTCGTTGTTTTTTTACATTTTACTTCTTTAAAATGCCTCGAAAATCCTCCAAAAAGTCTGCAAAATCCAAAGGATCAGAAATGAATTTATAATTTTTTTATTCCAAATCATCAGTATATTTGGAGAGTATGTTCAGGAATAGGACTCAGGAAAAAAAAAGAGATTTCATCTCAGTAAATCTGACAGCACAATCAGCATTCAACACATTCATCTGGCAACCCTTGCCAGAAAGAGCTTAAAGTGATGAAAAATCCATCTATGAATCCACATACAAGCACAGTACAAAGAAAATGATTTATTATCTGGTATCCAGAGACCCAGGAGACCAAACAGAGATGGGGCTGATACTGCACGCTCGTGACTCACCACTCAAGCTCCACATCATCATTCATTAAAAAGGGGCAGAATCATGCAAGGCTCACACAACTCTTGTTTTAATCAAGAGAAATCCCACTCACTGCCTTGACCCAAGCCTTAGGGAAGGGATATTTTCAGGTGGGAAGGGCAGAGCACAGATGTGGCCCTGCTCCAAACAGCCACCGAAGGAAATCAAGCCCCTTTTTAGCTGCAGTGGAGAAGAGTGCTGAGGGACAAGGGCTGATCATGAAGATGAAATAGAGAGTGATTCGAGCAAAACCACTCTGGGAATACAGCTGTTCTAATTCCATAGGTAGCTGTATAAAAATGGCATGAAGAGATGCAGAGTTTCATGTGCAGCAGCAGGAAAAACAGGGAACTAAGATTCAGCAGGAATTGTGGTTTGTTTTCCTACACTCTGGCTGACTGATAGAGCTGTTGGCAGGGGAGCAACACATTATTGGGAAAGTTTCAAGCCAGCAAACACATTTGAAAGAAAGTCATCCAAAAAGCAAGCCTGGAACACATCCCCTGGCATCCCTGCAGACACAGACACTGTTTGTACCAGACTTCATCACCCATTCCCTGTTACATGCAATGGATCACTGGGTTTGTTCCTACCAAACCCACAAAAACATCTGACATCAGCTTTTTGTGAAAGGAGTCCAGGTAGATGCAAAGCTGATATTTAGGGCACATGGTGTTTTCTACACCCAGAACAACTGTTCACTTTTGAACTCCAGAAAACTCAGATGGCCACGTGTCTGCAGATAGAATTGGGTGTTAAAAGCTGGGTGGCATTTATCCCTAAGCAATGAAAAAGGTACTTCTGGTTAAAATGGACTGGAAGAAATGCTGAATTGCACTGGAGTTTTCAAAAATGGCTACAATAATGAGATTTACTCATCCTAATAAAATTCCACATCTCACTGCTGCTGTTACATAAGCTTTGATTTCCCAGTTCTCACAAACAGTAATTGCTTTGATGTTCCAGATTTCTTTAAAAAAGTAAAAATAAAAAACCACCATTTGATTGAGTTCATTTAGCTCTCTAAAAAAACATGCTTTTACAGGCAACTTCCATTTCCTCTTCTGTCTTCAGGCTGGATCTAACACAAAACCCCATGTGTTTTCCAATGAATACACATGTGGAGCACAACTGGCACCTTCCTTTCCTTCCTTCTTTTCCTTGTTTACATGGCTGCAGCACTAGAACAGAGACCAAGGAGGGAAAAAACCACCCAGAACTTCTCTAAAATTTCCCAAACAGGCACCGGACCACTATCCTGGATGGGATGCATCATAGGGAACAGGCTGAGGTCACTGCAACACTGCTCTTATCTCTGAAAGGTCACCTCAGCTGGGAGAGGTTCCTGCCCACTGGAATGAAGGCATCCTCTGGAAGAGCTGGGATTTGGGGGACTATGGGCCACAGAGTCCAACACCAGCTCCTGCTAATGTCAGGGAGCTCATTATCCTGGAGCTCACTCCCATGTCTGTGAAGCACAGGGATGTCTGGGAACAGCCTGTGTGGATTTATCAAGGGAAGCTGTGCCTGAGCAGATCTGTGCTGAGCAGAGAGCACAGGGTGAGGAATGGATGCCCACCCTGACTTCCAGAGGGTGCTGGGGCACTGAACAGGATCCCCAGGGAATGGGCACGGCCCCAGGGCTGCCAGAGCTCCAGGAGCATTTGGGATTGTTGGGGTGTCTGTGCAGAGCCAGGAGCTGGACTGGATGATCCCTGTGGGTCCCTTCCAACTTGGGATACTTTATGAAAAGCAGTCCCAGTGCAGCTCCCTGAATTTGAGTGTGTTCCCTGCCAGTGCTCCCAAGGGAACAGGGAGCAAGGAGCACTTCTGCTGTGCACAAAGGGCCTGACTGACCCCTGAACCACTGCCACGAGCAGCTGATGCAGGAGTGGGAGCAGAGATCCTGTTCTGAACAAGCCACTGTTATCTATCCTGTGCCACGATCCCCTGCCTCCGTCTCTGGGGTCCCCAACATCAGAAGGATGTTGGAGCTGCTGGAGCAAGTCCAGAGGAGGCCACAGAAATGCTCCAAGGTGCTCTGGAGCCAGGCTGGGACAACTGTGGGGTTCAGCTGGAGAAGAGAGGCTCCAGGGGGACATCACAGCACCTTCCAGTGCCTAAAGGGGCTCCAGGAGAGATGGAGAGGGACTTGGGACAGGGATGGAAGGACAGGACAAGGGGGAATGGCTGCACACAGACAGAGGGCAGGGTTAGATGGTATATTGGGAATAAATTCTTCCCTGTGAGGTTGGGGGAGGCCCTGGCACAGGGCGCTCAGCAGCAGCTGTGGCTGCCCCTGGATCCCTGGAAGTGTTCCAGGCCAGACTGGACAGGTCTTGGAGCAACCTGGGACAGTGGAAGGTGTCCCTGTCCATGGCAGGGGGTAGAATTAAATGGGCTTTAAATGTCCCTTTCAATCCAAACCATTCCGGGATTCTGTGATTCTCCAACAGCTGAATAAAGAGCAAAATGCCAACAAAACACATTTCCAGGAAAAAAGCCCTCACCACATCACTAGCACTGGAGAATTCATTGTTGACCAGGCTCTCCAGAGCCATCCAGCGCACGGGCCTGTTCTCGTTGTCCCCCAGGCAGTGGTAGTCCATGGGGAACAGGTCCCGCGACAGCGCGTTGTCCGTGATCTTCACCTGCAGGGCGTCGTCGATGCTGGGCACAGACAACAGCAGGTCAGGCTTGTGTTGTGATTTCAGGATTTACCACCCTCCCCTGATGATCCCTCCCAGGTGTGTCAGTCACCTCTCCTTTCCCTCCCTGACCCCTGCTGAGCACTGTCTGTCAATCCTGGCATCCAGAAGGGCGTCGAGTGATTGGCAGATTCAGAAGATGCCCTCTACCCCTTGGGGGGACATTGGGCCATCCTGGTGTCCTCTGTCCCTTGAGACCTTCTCCTATGTGCCTGGTTGGTGGGATTTCTATCCCTTCCCTCCCTCTCTCCCCAGGGTTAAAAGGAACAGCAACCACGTGGTCTGAGAGTTCTGTTGGAGCTGTTGCTGGATTCAGAGGCCTGTGGGTCAGAATAAAGCTCGGGATGGAAACCCTCCATCAGAACCAACTCCTTTCCTTCACCATCGCCTTAAAGCTTCTCTGCCAGAGGTAAACCTGAGCTCCTGCATGCCTGGACTTGCCTCCAAGCACCCAGCTGCAGCATCCAGCCAGCCAAAGGTGTCTCTGGGGTGAAACACCACAGTGCCACTATTTGGTTCAGCAGCAAGGGCCAGACAAGCCCAAGCACATCCCTTCTGGCTATATTGGTAATATTCCAATGGGTCAGCAACCCCACAGCTCTGCCCAGCCCCAAGGGCCACATTCAGCATCTCACTGGGGACTGCTAATCCCCAGCTCGAGCACTGGCACTCTCCTGCTTCAAGACACGCTTAACTCTGTGATTAGCAAATATTATCACAGCACCCGTTTATTCTGTGCCAACTGATAAGAACTAGAAAAATCAGCAGGCTTGATTAAATGAAGCCAAACACTTACAAGTGCAAGAAAATACTGTTAAAGCAAACAAGTAACTGCCTCAAGTTACTCCTGCTCTTTTGGAGATCCCCTATCAGAGCAATTAAACACTTTGTTGCTCTAGTACCTCTGTGGCAATAATGAGGCAAAGATCTAAGCAAAGAAAGAGCCAGTAATACATTTAACCAACCAGCACCCTTTGTGGTCCAACAGCATGTCTCCAATCAAGCCATCTGCTGAAAAGTCTTTATTCCCTCCAGAACAAATATTGATGCTTGTCAGAAATAGGGTACTAAGTGAAACTTACTTTAATCAAGAAAAGATGACTCAAAATAGCAGAGAGAATTTGCCCCCTCTGGGGTGTGAGTCAAACTCTTTGAACTTAAAACTGTGTGCAATAAAGTTCAGTGTTCTCATAAACAGCTGACTTCAGAATATGGCAAAGATGTTGGCTTCAACATTGCATGACAAATATAAAGAAGGAACATTGGGGTGGGGGTATTGTAACAAACTGGTTTTTGCTGTCTTCGCATCTTGCCAATTATTTATTTTGATGAGAAAATGAAATATAAAATGCTCTATCTGTGTGTTTCTCTCTTTACTATCCCAGATACCTTTCTTCCCTCTATGCACTTTCAGGCCAGTTCATTATCCTCAAAATTTACACAGGAAATTTATTATGTAGTAATTTTTAAGAGTTCAGAGAAATTCCTAGAAGATCTGTTTGAAAGCAAATGCAATGCAAAGGGCAATTCCCCAGCAATTAGACAGCCCTGACTTGTGTAACCCTCATGTCCACTGTAATTGGACCTGGCTGTGCCATGGGCACATGAGACCACAAGCATTTCCTCCCTTAAACCTGCCAAGATCACTGGAATCTTGGCTCCCTGCCCAAAATTAAGAGACGGGTCTGATGCACTTCCCAGCCTTTCACTACCCAGAGCAAACCTGGGGAACAAAGAGGGGCTGGTGGAACAAAGTCCTTCAGGGGACCTTGGCTACTGGCACCTCTTTATCTTTCCAAACATGAAGCTCCAAGGGATGTCCCTGATGTTTGTGATTCCCTGATGTTTGTGATCTCTGTCTCCTGTGGTTCCACTTCCTCCTCAGTGTGCTCAGCAGTGAGGAACAGCAATAGGAATTAGGAACAGGATCTGTCAGGAACCCCATCACACTGAGCACCCTTACAGGGCACAAGAGCAGAGATGGTGGTCACTGAGTGATTGGGTTCCTAGAAGGCCACCAAACACCTCCACCTCTACATTTTGGAATGTATTCCAACCTGAAGACGGTCTCAAACCCTCTCTGGCATTCCTGCCATTCCAGAGCATATTTCTATCTATCCATCATTTGGCAGCTAAGAAATCTACCAATGAACAAAGTCTTTAATTCCGTTTTTAAAGAGAAAAAATGAAGAAAACCAACTTCAAAAACAAACAAACAGAAAAAAATCTATCCATTGATAAACTGTCAAAGATATTCCAAGTTTTTATTGACATTGAAGGGAAGCTTTAACTCTTTTCAAGCCTTTGAAAAAGTGATAGTCAAAGCCAGCTGAAGCATTTGCAGAGAGGATGTTCTGCATCCTTTAGAACCACAACTCCTGGTTCCCCTACTTTGGGGGAAAACAACTTCACTGACTACACCAGAGAGCCCAACCCTGCATTCTGAAGGGGAGCTCAGGCTGAGTGCAGGGAGCTGCAGCTGCAGAGGGGACAGTACTTACACACAGTTCCTGGCAGCCAGGTCTTTGTGGATGACCTCCCTCCTGGCCAGGTAGCTCATCCCACAGGCAATCTGGATGGCCATGTGTACCAGATCCTGCTGGGAAATTGCCTGCAAGAGCCCAGAGCAGCAGCCATCAGCCCCTCCAGCCCAGCACCTGCAGGGTTACTGGGTTTGCTGTGTCCCAGTGCCCCCTCCCCTTCCAGTCCCCACAGACACAACCACCTATGAGCACTCATGATGGTGCCTTACTCGAAATTTTAACTTCTTTTTTTGACATGCCGAGGGAAAATGCTTCCATCTTGCAAGTGCCTCGCTCTTTCTACCCACTTTCCTTTGACTGGAAGTGGGCATAGGCAGAAATGGTCCAATTTACCCCTTCCCACACTTTTTTCACTTTGTTTCCCTGGAAACCTGCTCATTTCCAGGCAGCAGCACAGTCAAAATCCTTGTTGCCCTCCAAAACCAGTACCAAAGGCTGTTGCTTCAGCTCCTTTTGCAACTTCACAGTCTCAGAATAATTAAAATCTCCATGTATTTATAGCTTGGGATACCAAAAGTACTATCAATAAATCTGAAATTTCTCCATACACCATTTCCCTTAATTTAATCCACAATTTTCTCTATTTGTTGCTGTAATTTTAGGATGCATTGATTGAGCTCCTACCCTAATGAGAGGTGGCAGTTTCCTGCCCTCTGAACACCCAGGATGAACACCCAGGAATGCTCTCCTGGTGGGAAACAAGGCAAACACCTGCTGGGAAGCCACCTCTGCAGTTCTCCTGGATCACACTGAACAGGACAGTGCCACAACCATTCCTCTGGTGGCACAAACTCAGAGCAAATGGAGTTTTAATGGGCACAAACTCCCACATGCCCAAGGGTACCTGAGGATTGTTGGCCTCCACCAATTTGCACTGTCTCAGGAAGAGTTTAAGGTTCCCCCAGTTCATGTAGGGCAGCAGCACCATTGGTTTCTCTCCCTCCTCTATACAGACATGAGTGATAGGCAGCAGATTCCTGGAAGACACAGAAATTCCTAATGTTATGGAACTGAAATTTGATTAAAATAATTTTGATTCCTAAACACAGCAATAAATTAATTCAACATGAAAAAAAAAAGCATTTAATCTTGTATTAGGAATTGCAGAGCACAACATGTCCAATTAACTGAAGCCCTAAACAGTACTTTTAATAAATGAAATATTTGACTACTTTCCCATTATGAAGAACCCTCCAAATGTTTTTATGTGGTCCAAGGGGGCTGACATAAATTGTTTTGAAGACACAGAAGTGCTATACCCTAAACTGGGAGGTGCAGCATTCTAAATCTATTACAGATATAAAATATATGCTTCCACTACAGCAGTTAAACAAAACAAAGTCAGATCATGTTTGATGCACTACAAAGTGACAGAACAGAAAATTTTAGCTGTCAATCAGCCACTTCAAGGACCTTTCCAAGATTTTGTGGCTCAGGTAACCCCCATGCTGCAGTGTCTCTACACATCTTTCTTAGAAGAAATATAATACATAATATACATACCAACATGTAAATTCATAGAAACTCAAACCAAACTGGACACAGTTTCAATTTCCATTAATCACTTTTTAAAACACTTGTATTTTCCATTGAAAACCATTAGTAAAAGTCACCAACAACTTACCATTTCTTTTAATTTTGAATTTTCTTACTCTGTTTTCACAACCAGGTGTCACATCCATCAGCTCTGGAGACCCATGAGGGTCCCAGCTTTATAGGTAGTGTAGGGAAGAAAAGCTTTTTGGACTTTTTTTATAAAGCTTGACTTATAAAAGGGAGGACAACAGCTCATTTGGAATGATGACAGCAGGGCAAGTTCCTTTTGTTTCTATTCTAGGTATGTTTTACCAAAAACCTGCTACTCCTGTACTTTAGGCAAGGCCTTTATTACATAAGGCTGGGATCATCTAGCCTGGAGAAGGATCCAGGGAGACCTCAGAGCCCTTTCCAGTGCCTAAAGAGGCTCCAGGAGATCTGGAGAGGGACTTGGGATGAGGCATGGAGTGACAGGACAAGGGGGAATAAATGCACCCTGTCAGATCTTGGGAAGAAATTCTTCTCTGTGAGGGTGCTGAGGCCCTGGCACAGGGTGCCCACAGAAGCTGTGGCTTCCCTTGGATCTCTGGAAGTGCCCAAGGCCAGGCTGGACAGGGCTTGGAGCAACCTGGGACAGTGGGAGGTGTCCCTGCCATGGCAGAGATGAGCTTTAAGGTCCCTTCCCACCCAAACCACCCTGGCATTCCATGATTCTACAGAAGTGCTGCTGAATTCCCAACAAACAGCTCCCTCTCCCCAGGGAGCTTTAGCCCAGGTACTTCCACCTCACGGTGACATGGATTTGTCACCCTACCTGTGGTGAAGCCCTCTGAGTTTACAGCTTTCTGTCAGCATCATTGTCACCTGCACCTCCGAGGCTTGATCTGAGGGAAAAAGGAACCACAGATAAACTTTGGAAACAAATCAACACGTTCATTAAAATTCAGTCCAGATCTGCAAGTCACTTAAGGTTACTTGAGCATGAACAGAATTTGTTTGCCTCCTTTCTTCATATGGCACTTAGAAAAAGCACTTAAAGAAAAGTTCAAGGCCAAGTTCTGAGGCTCATTTCTGCTTTAAGCAGTGGGGTCAAGCCCAGAAAGGAAATCAAGCACATTCGAGGGGCTGACAGGCTCTGGTTCTGCACTTCCTGACAGCTCCTGGGCAGGCACGAGGCAGCTGCACTGGGCAGTGGGGTCCCATCCTGCACAGGACTGGTGTCCATGGAAGAAATGGGATGTGCCAAGTGTTCCCAAGCACAAATGTGCTCCAAGGGATGCTTTGCTGCTGAGTTACCACTCCAGGTACAGTTGTGTTTACTGCCACATGGCTGGAGGCTGTTTATGTCTACATTTACTTATTTCCTTGCTCTCTTGCTTGACACACTTGACTCTTGGTAACCTTAGAACGGTTTGCTGTTCTCTCCCCCACCTTTTAAAATGAATAAATAAATAAAACCACTGCTGCCAGCTAAAATTCAGGCACCTGTGATAACTCCAGTAACCCAAAGCAATCAGAGCATCCAGTGGGCAGAAGCACAGAAGCCTGGAACCCCCTTCCCACCACTATTTGTGTATTTGGGGTTTTTCCCCCCCTTGGTGGCAAGAACCTCCAGGGAACCTTAAGGAGACATCAACAGGAGCTCTCCCAGTCCCACCCCCCTCACACCTGGGAGCATTTTCTGTGTCTCCCTCATGCTGGGACTCGTTCTGGCAGGGAGCTGGCACAGGAGAGCCTGGCACAGCCCCAGGAGCTCTCCTTGCTGCACTAGGGGGAATTTACATGTCGTGGATGAGTCAAGCCAAGGTTTTACTGCCCTGGGAGGAAGAAAAGGCAAGAAATCCTCTGCTCTTTTCCCTCCTCCAAGGTCTGATCCTGCTCCCTGTACAGCCCTGACACCCTTTCCTAACTCAGCCTGAGCCCTGCCAAAGAAAATGTGACTCTGGCTGAGTGAAGAGTGATGGGAGCACTCTGGAGAAGCTCAGAGGTGCCACTAAATTAGTGACAATTGTGGTATATTATGGGATGCATCAGCCAGTGCTTTTGGGCCCAACACTACAGGGACTTTGAGAGGCTGGAGCTTCTCCAGGGAAGGGAACAGAGCTGGGGAAGGGAATGGAGCACCAGGAGAGGCTGAGGGAGCTGGGAAAGGGGCTCAGCCTGGAGAAAAGGAGGCTCAGGAGGGACCTTCTGGCTCTGCACAACTCTTGACAGGAAGGGACAGCTGTAGGGTCGGGCTCTACTCCCAGGGAACAGGAGAGGATGAGAAGAAACAGCCTTGAGTTGCACCAGGGGAGGTTCAAACTGGATATTGGGGAATATTTACTGATAGAAAGGATGGTCAGACACTGGAATGGGCTGCCTGGGGCACTGGTTGAGGACTTAAGTGTGAAGGGGTTTAAATCTGTGTGGATGTGGCACTTGAGGACATGGGTCAGTGGTGGCCGTGGCAGTGCTGAGGGAATGGTTGGATTGATGGTTTTGGAAAGTTTTTCCAACACAAACAAATCTATGATTCCCTTCTCTATGATAACAACTCTGTATGTGGGGATGGTACAAACAGGTTCTTGCAGTGCAGGAGGCACTGAAGCCATGGCCAGCTGAAGTCTCTGGCCTGCACTCCAACAGAAGCATGAGAAAGAGAAGGTCCTACCCCTATGGGCTGGACACTTGATTAATTTGATTATGTACAAGACAAAAAGGCTTGGAAAGAGGAAAGAAAAACCCAGATCCTACCTTAAAACAAAGTTACACAGCCCTGAATGACTGAACCAGGCAGTTCTAAAAGTCAGCACTAAAAATGGAGGTGGAAGAGCAGATTCAGAGAAGTCAGAGGAGCAGGTTACCTGGACAGAGGTGTAACAGCAGCAATTACAGGGCCCAAAGACCTCAACCTCTTCACCCAGCACATGATGAAGGCAGGAAAGAGATTCCTGGGTGTGAGTTTAAGCTGATTAACTCCTCACACACTCTCTGGCCCTGTGCTTGCTGAACTGGTTTGCTTTTAATTATAAGAGCCACCAAGCAATAATTTGAAGCTTTAAATCAGAGATTGTTGAAGAGTGGATTTAAGATCTACAGAACGAGTCAGGCTGGTTTGGACAATGCACCCATTCATCTCCTCATGGTGACTCTTCTGCCAAAGCCTTTCCCTTTCCAGCACTCAGGGAAGTTTCCAGCAGGTCAGTGTTGTTTTCTCTCCAGGTTATAGTGGTTGGGCACCCAAAAGGATGATTGACTCCCAGGCAAGTATATACGGAAACTGAAATCTTATCTTGTGAAACAGTCCCACCATCCATATTGTGTTTGCTTATCAATATTATTTCCTTGTTTTCTGCAGGGAAAAAACTTACCCAACACCAACAAATTCAACAGACTCAGAACAAACAATAGTGTTCAAGGCTAATCTTCCTCTAGTTGAGACCAGTGCCAATTTAGAACCACCACACAATTTGATTATTGTGGGTTTGTACTAGATATAATTCAAAACACAATATTAATCACCGCTTCTTGGAGTGATTCGTGTCAAAAGGGGGAAAAGAACACCAAAATACTGCTACTGCAACAGTCCCCACAGCAATCAGGCTTCCTTTTAAGGCATTTTCATCAGTTACAAAGGAAAAAATTCAGTTAAACAAACTCTGTCACATTTAGTAGACTATGACCACTTTTGAGCAACCAACAAACACATCTTCACAGATCAGGACAAAGGTGATTTTGGCAATATTATATTTTTTGTTGTGGGGGCCTGGTGAATCTGAGCATCCTGCACTAAAAACCCTTAAAACCAATCCAGCACACCCACCATTTCTAGTTTTGATAAGAGAAACAGAGCCCCGGTGCCACAGCAATCCCAGCTTGCTGAGACCTTCTGCCAAGGACATAGTGAGATGAATCCTACAGATTCCATCTTCCTGCCTGGGCCAATGTATAATCCCAAATTCCACAAACTGTGTCAATCCCTGAGTGATGTAAGCACACACACCTTGTTTTCTTCCCAGAGCTGTTTGTGCAGCCACTCAGACAGAAAAGGGGGAGGATCCTGTCACACCCCTGGGATGTAAAAATAAAAAGCCCATGGGCTTTTGTGGCTCCTTTTGTCTGCCCCAAATCCATGAAGGTGTCAGATATGAGCACAGCCACACACACAGCTACAGAGGGGAGAGGGGGGCAAAGCCTTCCACAGAGCCAGAAACCTCTAAAATTACAACAGCTACTTGGAGACACAACTGAGGAAGTCACAGTCTCCCATTTATTAAATCTGGGCACCAGGAACAGCCTTGAATTTAAGTTCAGTGCTCCAGGGCAAGAGTTCGTTGTAAAAGTTCCTTAAAGCCCTGAAAAAGGCTGAACTGAGATATTACCATTATTTATGATTAAGATCATGTCAGTGCTCAGCCACAAATAGAGCTGCAGTTGGATACTCATGAGGAGCAGCCAGATTTCCATAAGCTGATCATGCACCAACAGCTGAGAAACCACAGAGCAGCAACTTCAGGGAAGTTCAGAGGAAGATTTAACACCCAGAAATATTCCAGATACTCAATTAGAACCAAAAAGGTCCAACTTTCAGAAGGTGCTTAAAACCAAGACTGAGATAGGTGTAAATGCATTCCAGAGAGGAAGATGCTCTCCAAGCCCTGGTTTTACCCAAAAGCCTGGCTGTGAAAGCCTGCCCTGAGGCCCAGGGCAAGAACAAGGCAGGATTCCAAGCTCTGATGGAGCTGCAGGTTTATCTCCTGATATCACAGGATTTGTGTGCAGCCAGGCACAAGGGGGCTTTTGGCACTGCTGGTTTTACATCCCTCTGTGCTGGGATGTGCTGGGGCCCTGCCTGGTTCACGGGAAGAAAAACACCTATTCCATTTTTACCAGCTTCTTAAAATCCAGCTGCAAAAATTCATTTTAAAATCTTTGTTCATTATCGTTCATCTATCACATGAATGATCAGGTGAAAAGATCTTGGGGAAGTTCTGTGATGACACTAAATTGAAGGGAATTGCCTGCTCTGAGTCCAGGCACTCATCAGTTGCAGGGCACCAGGCTCTGCTTCACCAGGAAAAGTCACTCCACACCCCAAAGGATGTAGCAGAGATGAAAAGCAGCAATTACCTGGATATTGCAGTGGGGAACTGATTAGCTGGATGCTTTCATGAGTCACTTTGTAAGTCAGACCTCCCAGAGCCTTAAAATTGCAAAGCACAGCTTAAGTAGGATCACAGAATCCTTTAGGTTGGAAAAGCTCTCCAAGATCAAGTCCACTCATTCCTCCAGTGCTGCCAAAGCCACTCCTAACCCATGTCCCCAAGTGCCACATCCACACCTCTGTTAAATCCCTTCAGGGATGGGGACTCCACCACTGCCCTGGGCAGCTGTGCCAGGGCTGGACAGCCCTTTCTGGGAAGAAATTTTCCCTAATATCCAATCTAAACTTCCCCTGGAGCAACTTGAGGCAATTTCTTCTTGTCCTGTCTCCTGTTCCCTGGGAGAACAGACTGACACCCACCTCACAACCCCCTCTCAGGCAGCATTACAATTTACAAGACTTCTGATTCGTAGAATGGTCATTGAAATCTCTTTCTTCAGAAGACAAAGCAGAACCTGAAAATCCATGTAACCACAGATTTCAAAATTGAACTGAGTCCCATTTGAACTCTCTCACAGCCTGCTACAGGCCCTAACAGCAGATTCTTTCAAGACTCCTGTCAGAAGCAGCTCTGCAAATGCTACAGCCAGGAGCCAAGGCTTCTGATGAATGTTTCCAATGGCAATATTTAGGAAGATGTTTTACCTGCAGCTTTTCTCATCTTTGGACCATTTGTAATGGTTTGATCCCCTGTTAACTTGCTCATATTTCACACTGCAAGGTAATAATCCCCCACATCACAACATTACACAGCCCATTTTCTACACCCCTGCCTGTTTTCACAAGCTTCTATTACCCTTATTATTTTTCAGCCTTGTGGGCTTTGCCAAATATCCCAAGACAAAGTGCACAAGCTCCAGTTATTGAAGGGTGACAGCCACACAGGCAGGCACAGTGGTCACAGGAATTTTGAGTGCAGGACTAGAGCAGCTCCAGGTGATAAACGCTCCCAGTATCAACACATCCTTGTTAATTACTGCTGTTTCTGCATGGCAATTAATTAGGTAAAACTGCTCCCAAGGCAGAATTCCACCCCAGTTCAAAGAGAATGCATGCCTGAGTATTGCTTTAAGCCCTCCACACGAGTCTTTGGAAGTAATTCAATGCCTGTGCTCACATCTGTTGCACAGGACATTTTTAATGCTCCTATCAGGTAACATTCACAACTTTCCTTCACCAGAAGGAAATGCAAAAAGTCATGATCCAACCTGCTTTTTCTCAGGCAGAAAGGAAAGTCGATATAAAAAATATTTCAGCTTTCAAATTTCAAGGCCCCAGGAGTCAGCCAGAGCCAAGTGGAGCATCTGATGCTTCCTCCTGCCATGGACTGAGCACAGCATGCTGAGCTCCTGTTTGCAGCTCGGAGCTGCAGGAGGTGTTCAGGTCATCACTTCCACAAATCAGCATCCCCCAGCTTTCCAAGGCAGCCCTGCATCCTACAGAACTCCAGTCTCCTGTAAAGGTAAGACATGCACTCCAAACCACAGCAGGAAAAGGTTACAGCACAGGACACTGCACTTAGTCCTGACAAAATTTCCACAGAGCAGGATTTCTCTTCCAGTCCTGCCATCCAGGCATCACGTTTATTATGCAAAGCAAGGCAGCCCACACTGACAAATCCAAGCCTAATTTCAATAAATCTTGGGATTGAGTCAACACTGCTAAAATAGGGAATGCTATTCTTGTTTTCCTACATTACAAATGCACATGCAGTTTTAAACAGCAAAAAAGGGCAGAGAAATGCAGGATCTGGAGATAGTCTTAGTTCCCTGTGTAATAGTAACACCAGAATCCAGGAAGCAGCAGAAAAGAGGAGGAAGTAAAAGGCTATTTGCTCAATAATCCATTAAAGTCAAAGTGAACCTGAAAGCGTTAGGTAAGCTGAAAGTGAAACTGGGAGAGACATGACTGATGTCCTGGTCCAAAGGTCAAGGGACAGCACATAATAAAACTGATGTACAAGTAGAGATTTTAACTGTATGTAAATTAAAGTGCCCTGCAGGTGAATGTCTTTTAGCATATGGAATAATACATCTTTAAATGATCTAGCACAATACTTTGGAAATCATCCCCCCAGTATTTTCTGAAGCATACTGTACTGCTTTAGATGTCTCAGGGTATTTTCCTAAAGAACTAGGATTAAATGACAAATCTAGTGCATTTTTAGGCTGATATTCAGAAATTTGCTACTTATCCCAAATTCTTTAAATTCAAGTATCTTCCTTTACAAAGACACTCAAGAATTTAGCTCAGATGAGCAGCAACTCTTGATTTATTTTTTTGGCATAAACTATACTCTTCAGAAACAGGATCCTGCACTCTGATTTTGGAAGATTAAATACTTTTGAACAATTAATTCAAATACTGTGTGTTTAAGGTACAAACTTAAACTTAAACTATTTTCACAAGGCTGTGCTTCTTAAGAATGAACTGCCCAGAAGAGCAAATTCCATCAATTGAAACATGACCCCTTGAGAACAACTGTGAATTCTCCGAGTTCTGGTACCTGCTTAGTGTGAACAAGAAACCTTCACCTTGGTTAACACAGGGCTGCTTGTCCACACTTAAATCCCCTAAATGTGCCTATTGCTTTTTCCTTTTTGGCACAGCCTGAATTGTCAAGATTTCTATTCCTACACTTTCCAACTGCATGAAGTCTTAAAGGGTCACTAATGTTGCAACCATGGAATGGTTTGGGTTGGAAGGGACCTTAAAGCTCATCTCACTCCACCTTGTGCCATGGGCAGGGACACCTTCCACTAGATCACAATGCTCCAAGCCCTGTCCAACCTGGCCTGAGCACTTCCAGGAATGGGGCATCTCCTCTTAACTAGACTAGCAATAAATTAAAATCTCTAAATAGTAAAATGTCAGAGATAGCCAAGAATGGTGAAAGTCTTTTAGTGACCTAAGATGACAGAACTCAAAAGCTTTGTTAAAAGTTGGTAGAACAATAAAGTTTAAAGAGCTGACCTCTGTAAACACTTTGTTTCCAGTGCTTTCCATGGATGGTTTGATTCCAAACACTCCTTCCTTGTACATCAGAAAAATGTTAAGTGGTTAGAACATGAAATGGGAGCAGCTGGGTTATCTTGAACAGCACACTGTGTTGTTTTTACCAAAAGTGTACCTTGGCCAGAACATCCTAAATGAGTCAGGGCTCTGCACAGCTCACCCTCACTTCATATGTTCCTGGAATAACACAATTCCATTTGTTTTGCTAAGAATTTTCTCCTTCACAGGAAAAGCACCATTAAACAATGTGTTCTTTAAATCAAAGGTGAAACTTGTGTGTTTTCTTCCTCCTCTGACATCAGATGATTTAAAAGATTCCCCAGAAAGGCTGGAGGGATCTGTTAAACCCTGGCAAGAGATGTAATGCCAGCTTGGAGAAACATGCCATCAGAGACACTTCCCAAAGATGAGAGGGATTGGAAACCCCTGATTGGAAAGCGAAGCATTCCACCCTTATAACCTAAATTTCTGTAAAACAAAAAACACAACGAAGAAAGCAAATGCCAGCTAAGTCTCTCATCTTTCTAACAAAGAACTCCTTCAGGTTGTGTTGATCCAAAGATTCCAAAATCCCAAATATTCTAGATAACATATCCTTGTTCTTGCTGGCAATGACACACATCCTCAATCTTCATCAGTGTCTGTTTGAAGACAGAACAAAGATGAATTTTCCTCTGAAATGTCTAAATGTGAAAGTATTATGACTTTGAGCACCTTGCCTAGCAAATGAACACAGTGGAAGTGTGAAGGGCAAAGACAACACAACAGCTGTACGGCCAACATGAAGGATGTAGGACAGTCTGAGCAAGTCACACTTTTCCCCCAGAGCTTGGGATCTTTGCAGTCTGAAGTTATTAAGTTTCCAGAAAGCCAAGAGAGATCCATTTTCCTTTGAAGCTCTCCTTGGCACAAGGCACTGCACATATCAGAAGGCTCAGGCACCCAGACACAGATGATACAGCATTAAAAAAACCTTAAAACTCATCTATTTCATGAACCTGCATGCAGAAACTTTGTCACTGCCACGGGCATGTTACAACTTTCTCCCTAGAGTGAACTAAAGCTCCATGAAATAAGAAACTCTTTTAAGTATCTGGAGTAAAACCCAGGGATGAATCCTTCTTTATAAGAGATGTGGTGTTGAGATTTCAAGAGAAGCATCTCCAACTTTTACATCCCATCAATTTAAGAGCTACAGAACAAGTAATCACTGAATTACTTCAAAAGTACTTCAATAACTTCATGAAGTATTCAAATGAAAGACCCCAACTTCTGTGGCAGATGAGAAAGCAGTCAGATCATGCTGAACAAGCACACTCCAACCTATTCAACCCCTGCACTGCTTAATCAGGCTCAAACTTGCTCTTTGGGAGTCTGACCTAATAATTCTACCCCAGCCTGAGACAACAGGGAATACAGAATATTCCAGGAAACTCTGGAATGGGATGGGTTCTTCCACCCCTCGGGCAGGTCCAGGCTCTCTCAGTTTTCACGTATTCCTGACTCCTTTAAGAGCAGATCACATCAGAATGGAACAAACACAAAGTTCAGATAAATTAGGGATCCTTTTTTCACTCTCCTGGTTTATAGCAATGCTCTGCATCTCACTGGAGCTCTGGGAAACATCAGGGAAGGAAAGTGGGAAGTGCTGCTGCAGTTACTGCAGTCAACCACCTCTGCTTTTGATCTTTTGGGGGCAACAATTAACCAAGGGGAAAGAATACAGGGAAGAGGCAAACTGGCAAGGCTGCCATCACTCTCCCTCCAGAGCAGGAAATACCCACAGATAGAACTATTGCCTGATGAGTACAACAGTCACAACATTCACCTTCCCTAGCACAGGAAATGGGAAAACTGACAGCACATTCCCTCTGCCCACAGTATTGGAAAGAGCCCCTCTTAAAAGGGTATGGATGCTGTAATACACTGACAGGTGAAGGAGGGACACATGGAAAGAGATCCTTTGTGACAGGCACTTAGGGCATGACTTTTCTTCATGGATTTTCACTCAGAAACCACTCCTTGAACAGCACAACCTGGACACCCACCTGAGTGGCACAGAGCTCTTCTCTTAAAGCCAACAAACCCAAGCTCTTGGCCCATCTGTATTACTCGTTGGGCTGAGGAGGTTCAGCCTGAAGAAGAAAATTTTCCAGGGATATTTTTCTGTGGCTTGTGGATTGTAAGAAATACTGAAACAGAGTTTTGACCACAGCTTGCAGGGACAGGACAAAGGGCAATGCTTTAAACAGGAAAAGGGTAGATTTACATTTGACATAAGGAAGACAATTTTTAAAAAATTAATTATTTATTCTTCTTTGTGAGGTCAGACACTGGCACAGGGTGCCCAGAGAAGCTGTGGCTACCTTATCCCTGAAGTGTCCCAGGCCAGGTTGGACAGGGCTTGGAGCAACTTGAGCTAGTGGAAGGTGTCCCTGCCCATGGCAGGGGTGGGAGTGGATGAGCTTTATGGTCCCTTCCAACCCAAACCATTCTGGGATTCTAGGATTCTCTTGAAATTCCAGGTTTAAAGCCATAGCAACTCCCCTAATGTCAAACAGTGTCTTCAGTTTCTCAAGCTCTGATCCTGGTGAGAAAAAAGAGGTTTTTTTTTCTCTCAAGGAAGTTATTCTTCCTCACAGTACCTACTCAAAGAACCTCAGCTCACATTTTCCAAAGATCTGGGATACTCCACCACCACTCCCCATAGTTTTCTGACATTTGGGGCACCACTGGACTTCATTTTATCACTTTCAGAATGCACCTCTGGGTTAAACAAGGCAGTTCTGGAGCAGCTCATACTTTGGGAAGGGATAATTTAGCTCCATAGACAAAGCCTTTATTCCTTGTCTATTTTCCATGACCCTCAGGCTTTATTACCTTCAGCAAAGAGATACTTGAGTCAGTTTAATGGTTCTCATACCCATCAAGCTTTTATGGTCCTGCCCTGCTTCTGCTTGTGCCAGAACAGCAGTGTGTGTGTGGCCACAGAATGACTGAGATCAAGGAAAAACTCTGGTTACAAGAGAATTTTTGCAGGTTTTTTTTTTCTTCCAACCAGATCAAATTCCCAACTTATTACATGTCCCAGCCACACACACACAGCAATAGCAGCCAGGGTGTGAAAATGAAGCTGTGGAATATCAGCACTGCAAGTGAGCTGCTGTGAGGAGAGGGGATGGTACAGGTTTCATTCCTTGCAAAATTCTGCTGCCCAGGCCCAAGTGTCAACAAAAACTACTCCACATTTCTTACACACAGATCCTTTTTAATGCTGGGAAATTCTCTACAGTGATGAATGCCATCACTGCACTGAATCCTTCCCTGCAAAGGGAAGAGTTTTTGTCCTATAGGACATGAATGTGTCACAGACACAAGTCACTGTAAGGGAGAATTATGGATTTAGGAGTGCATTGGAAGTCCCATTTTGGGAAAGCAATTCAATAAGAGGTCATGGGAGGCAGCTAAATTAAGATCACTTTTGACAAATGTTATGTTGTTTAATCCAATGCTATAAAAAGTAGCTCGCGTGCCAAGGGCCAAGTTTTTGAGAACTATTATTAAATAAGAGCCAAGAAATAAAAAACAGAACTATTTGGCAGTGAAAGGGAACAGAAGAAGGCAGAATTCAGAAAATGGTCCCAAAATACTAGAAAGAAGCAATTTTTTTTGTTTTTAAGTAAGAGAAGCCAGGCTGGGTGAGCTGGAGGTGATCACCTGGAGAAGAGAAGGCTTCAGGGAGAACCTGGAGCCCCCAAAAGGAGCTTCAAGAGAGCTGGAGAGGGACTTGGGACAAGGGATGGAGGGACAGGACATGCTTTAAGCTGCCAGAGGGTAGGATTAGGTGAGATATTAGAAAGCAATTCTTCCCTGTGAGGGTGGTGGGGCCCTGGCACAGGGTGCCCAGAGAAGCTGTGGCTGCCCTTGGATCCCTGGAAGTGTCAGGTGTCCCTGGAAGGTTGGACAGGGCTTGGAGCAGCCTGGGATAGAGGAAGGTGTCCCTGCCCATGGCAGGGGGTAGAGCTCTGAGGTCCCTCCCAACCCAAACCATTCCATTATTCTATGTCATGTGAGAGAGAAGAGCACCAGAAACATCTGATTGTGTCAGAAACAGACCAAGGTGGCTCCTTCCTTTGAGCAACACATTTTCCTTAAAGGTAGCAGAGAATAAATGGGTGGCAGAAAGATTCAACAATAAAATTCAGCAGCTTCACCATTTCCCAATCAGGATCTTCAAAATTAATAGACAGGCAAAAAAAACCAAAAAAAAACCCAAACAAAAAAAAAAAACCAAAAAAAACCAGAATGAGTTTAAATTCTTGTAGAGGCTTTTTTTTTTTTGCAAGAAAGAATTTAAGAAGTTGTCGAATGAAAAACCAAAGGCAATGGAAAAGACAAAAATAAATGAAAAACCAAAGCAACTGAAATGACAAAAACAAGTGGTAAAACAACCACTGTACTGGGAATCTGGCAAAAATAGAACTTGTGATGATTGCAGAGGAAGGGATAGATCATGCAACACAGATACATGTAGGATACTTGTCATATACACATGGCATACATGTGACAGACATGTGGGACAACTGAAATATTTTCATCTACATCCACCTTGTTCCTTATGTCTACCTATCCCCATTTCAAGGTATTTCCTGAACACAGGTCCTGTATTTGGATAAATTCAGTTCTTAATGCCAATTCTCACGCTTCAGTTGCAAAGCTTAAGGAAGGCAGAAACTATGCCCTGTCTTTTGTACAGCCATGCATTTGTAAAGTTTTTTAAGATACATTCCAGGTGTTTTTCAGCAATTTGCAGGGGACAAGGCTGTGACTGGGAAGACAATGATATGCTGAGATAAAAAAACAATATAATTTTCTACTTAGAAGAATAATAAACAGAAGTATTCAAGGGTGATGACAGAAGGCACTGGTGGAGAACACATGCATTTTTCTTCCATATAAGATTGCTGTTCCCTGTGGCTGAAGGAAGCGTCCAAACTGCTTTTGCTTTTCATCATTTGCATATTTTGGGGAGAAGGGGGTTGTTGCAAAGCCAGGTTTGGCACCCTCAGCCTGCAGCACAATTCAAACACCTGCACACAAGCCCACACCTTCATGCAAACATACCTTTAACAGTTTTGACAAAAACTTGTTTCTCTTTACTGGGGTCTTTTTCTTCTATTAGAATTCCATGGAAAATGCGCCCAAACGTGCCTGGGAACAGAACAACCAATCAGTAAAGTAAAGAAACACTGATAACATTAGGAGTATCTTAAGTAAACAGTACATTTCAGAGTAGAAAGAGAGGAATGCCTGCAGTTAAAGTGTCTACAAAATCTAAAAAGTCACCAAGAGAGAACTCAACTACTCTCCAGCATGAGGGGGATTCACAGCTACAGGCAGCAAATGGTGACGTTTTATATAAATAAAACTTAGGGGGAAAAGCATGAGAGTGAACTAGTGACAGCAGCAGAGCCCAGTGAAATTAAATATCAGTATGATGATGGTTTATTTGTGGCACTTCTGCACTAAGAACTCCAGCTCCCTTTTCTCACCCATCCAGTCTAGAATTCTAAGCCAAGTAATTTCTCACAAGGACCAAGTTTTTTTGGAAACATTCACAAGGAAACAGCAATTCTGTCCAGCCAGCACCCATGGAACACTTTGAAACAGCCAGCATCACATTATTCACAAGTTTCACCTCAGCTGGAAGGTGCTGGGTTTGTTTGGGGGTCATTCAGACTCTCCAGCATTTTTCTATTCACAAGATGTTACTGATGCTACCGCAGGAAGAGGAGCTACTCTGAGGAGCTGGGCTGAGAACAACTGGTAACACACAGAGAATTTAATGGCTTTTACTGCTCAGCTTGGTACTTCCCTGTACCAAGGTGTGCACCATCTCCACAGAGTCTATTCCAGCATAACAGCCCCTTCCCAAGGATTCCTCCTGACTGACTAGGTTGAAAGATCTTTGACAGTATGAAATACAGGTCTTGTTTGTTTCTAAATACCTTAAACAGGGGCAGTGCAACATTTCTGTCACCTACCCTGAGGCTGGCAAGGGGTCTTCAAATGGCAATCTCACTATGCAGCAGCACAGACTCTCAGGCAACCACAACACCCTGAATTACCTAACAGCAACTAAATTCCTCCTGTCTTGGTTCTTGAAGACTTTGAAAAAGTGCCTAAATATATATTTCCAAAATGTAAAAGCAGGTGAAGCTACAGAAGCTACATGAAGTTTATAATGAATTTGTGGCAAGATCTGTAGAAAATTCCATGCATGCATTTACTTTATCCCCTTCTTCCCCTCTGAAGCTTTGTTCTTCAATGGCAGAGACTCAATACCACTATGACCCTAAACTAAAATTGATCAGGTCCTCTCTGACATGTGGATGTGGCACTTGGGGACAGGGGTGAAACTGGCAGTGCTGGGGGAGTGCTTGGACTCGATGACCTCAGAGGGCTTTTCTAACCTTAATGACTCTGTGATTAACTTTTGAAAGTTCTGACTCAAAGTAACAGCTGGAGGCTAAGAAACGAGATCCCAGGGTTAACTGGGTCCAAACTGCATTCAACAGCTCCTTATGCTTCATCTGGAAGAGCAGGGCAGCACTGCCACCAAACATCTGCAGCGTTGCTGGGGCACTGAGTCACTTCTAGTCATGGGTGACTCCCAACATCCAGCTCCAGGCAGCCCAGAGCAGCACAAAGCACATTCCACATGCCAAGGAAGGTTTTTGCAGAGCCCACACTGGGAGTGAGCACAGAACTACAACCCCAGAGGTTCAGAGGCACACACTGAACAAGAATGGGAACATCCTCCACTGCTGCTCAGACTAACACAAAGCATTCTGCCTCCAACGGATGATTATCTCCAATCTTTGGGAAGTTTGATTTCTCAGGGAACAGAGACTTGAAATTGCAGTAGTAAAGGTGAATGACAAAGAAAATTAGATATTTAAGCCTATTTTTCAAATTCAGTATCAACAAGAATTAATTCATGTTTGCATGAGCACTTTCAAAGTGCACAGTAAACAAAGAGTGCAGAATTCAGGAACTGGATGATCCTTGTGGGTCCTTCCAACTCAGGATATTCCAGGAATACAATCAGGTAGTCTCTGAATCTTTTATATCAGGCTTGTAAATGATGCATCTACCAATTAGATTTCCAAAGCAAAGTTATCAAACTGACACACCAAATTTGGACAGCTGAAGTTCTTCTGGGCTTTGGGTTGGTTTTGCTTTGATTTTTATGTTGTTAAGAGTAGCTCTCCTGTAGGAACTCCCAGAAGTGAGTTACCTTGGCACTGAGAGCCCTGAGTGATTACCTTTCACCCCAGCCAGCCATCATTTCAGTGAGCAGGTTATTAAGACAGACAAGCTGAATGACTTACTGAGCATACCTGGTCACTCCCCCAGCCTAATTAACTCTGGAAGTTGCTTTCCCCACCCCCACACCCCAAATGCAAACATAACTCATCATTCCTCCCATCCACCAAAGCTACAAAGATCAGAAACATCATCCATGAATGATTTCTGTAAATAAATATCCAAGTATTTGTATTTATGTATCTAGAGCATGTTGTAGGAATGAAGTGTCTGAGAGCTGTAAATACCTTCTTGGAGCACATCTTTGAGGGTGATCCTCTCCCTGGAGATGGCTATGTCCTTCACTTTAGCTTTGGCCTCCATGAGAGTGACACTTTTCAGATCATTCTTCTCTATCCGTAATGTGGGATAACCTGAGGAGCCAGCAGAGCCAAACAATCCAACATAAATACCCTTGGAATGAGAACAGGCAGAGCCAAACAATGCAACATAAATACCCTTGGAATGAGAACAGGCATAGGGCTTCACCTCTGACCACCTATGCCTCCACATACCAGGGAGCAGCATCGTCTTAAATATATGATATATTAATTTTTAAAAGATGATAGTATTTAGCAACAAAAAACACAAGAATAATCATGTGCAGCAAAAGAAATAACACAGGAATTCTCTGTAGTGCCATGCAAACAACTTTGATTATTAACTCTGGGTGAAGGAAACTCCTTTAGTGAAGGTGATCAACACTGCACTGCCCTCAGGAGGAGAAAATGGAGCTGGGAAGATGCCTTACCCCAGCAGGACATCAACAAACTACCAGTGCCCTCTTCTGGCACTTCCAGACATCTGGATACTCCAGCAGAGTCAGAAAATCTGGAATATTTTTGAATATGTGTATGAATTATTAGAGAAATTTTGAGAATTACTCTGGTAATACTTTCTTCAGAATTTAGATGTTACTGAAAGCAAAATTATGCAACTGTGGAATGCTTTTTTCACACATCCAATCTTTCTCTTCTCCTCCTAATTTGCACTATTTCCAGTGCAACTGGGGGGTCCCAAAGCAGGTAAGAGACACTGTGAAGCAAGGGCTGTCCCCAGCAAGCAGGTGCCACTTGAGCACAGTGGCCACCACACTGGGCAGGGTGAGGAGGGTTGAACCATCACCCTGAGCTTGGTCCCCTGCCCTTGGCCAGAGGATTCTGGGGGACAATATTCCAGCAACTGGAACTCAGCCAAATTAACCTGAGTCACTTGGAAAGCCAAACAAAAAACCTGAGGTTGACAGGACATCACCAGCTCAACCTGAGCTGGGATAAGACATTGAGAGGCTGGAGCGTGTCCAGGGAAGGGAACGGGGGTCGGGAAGGGAATGGAGCACCAGGAGAGGCTGAGGGAGCTGGGAAAGGGGCTCAGCCTGGAGAAAAGGAGGCTCAGGGGGGACCTTGTGGCTCTGCACAACTCCTGACAGGAGGGGACAGCTGGGGGTGGTCGGGCTCTGCTCCCAGGGAACAGGGACAGGAGGAGAGGGAATGGCCTCAAGTTGCACCAGGGGGGTTTAGATTGGGCATGAAGGAAAATTCCACTTCCCAAAGCATTGTCCAGCCCTGGCACAGCTGCCCAGAGGTGGAGACCCCCCCTCCCAGGAGGGAGTTAAAAGCTGTGTGGCACTTGGGGACACGGGTGGCCTTGGCAGTGCTGGGGGAACAACTGAACTTGGTGATCTGGGAGGTGTTTGCCAACCTAAATGATTCTGTGATTCTAAGAGATGGAAAATAAAAAGGCTGGGGAGAGACTCAGGTAACAAGAGGGAAACCAGCTCTAGAATAATTTGCAGGGTAAGATCTCTTCCAAACTCTGTGAAAAGGAATTTTTTTAACATTTCATATATTAAATTTTTACAAGCCTGTTTTTAAATTAATGCTTATACCAAATACATTTTAAAGGCAGCTCTTTGCAAGGGAAAGATGAACTCAGATGACAAATAAGTTTTGTTGGGTTTTTTGGTCGAGTTTTTTTTAGGGAGATACAGCACAATTTATAAGTGAGCCAAATCTCTCCCAGAGGTGCAGTTCAACCTCAGATAAACACCTGCTTCCACACATGGGGAGGATAAAAGGAGAACACAGGAGGGCTGAGATGACTTTCTTGTTCTGCTTTCTCATGATGGGACAGTCACTATCACCAAGTGCCATAAGAGGACAATGGGAGAGACTTTGGGGTCTTATTAGTTGGTTTAAAAAAAACCCACGTGTGTCCCTATGCTGGAGGCCACCTTCCCTCCAGCTGGAACAGTCCCTTCCCTGGAGCAGGGCTGGATGGTATAGCCCTCCCTCCACCAGACAATAATTCAAGGAATAAAAATTCCACAGGTAACAGATACATTCATTAACAACAGAATTAACTCAGACACAGCTGAAAGCACTTGGTCTGTTCAACATGGAGGAGACTGAAAGACCTGGTCCCAGTCTGCAGCTCCTCCCAAGGGACGGCTCTGGGCCCTTCTCTCTGTGACCAGGGACAGGAGGACTCCAGGAACAGCTGGAGCTGTGTCAGGGGAGTTTAGGCTGGATATCAGGGAAAGGTTCTTCCCCCAGAGGGTGCTGGGCACTGCCCAGGCTGCCCAGGGAATGGGCACAGCCCCAAGGCTGCCAGAGCTCCAGGAGGGTTTGGACAATGCTCTCAGGGATGCACAGGGTGGGATTGTTGGGGTGTCTGTGCAGGGCCAGGTTGGACTGGATGATCCCTGTGGGTCCCTTCCAGCTGGGATATTCTGTGATTCTGTGGTATCAGTTACCAGCTCAGTATTTAAACTGCTGCCACCCTTCCTTTCCTCTCACTGCTCTCTTCAGCTATTTTTTATCATTTCAAGCAAAGCTGTAAGCAACAGGAGATGACAAGAATAACACAACCATCACGATTCATGCACATGGCATCACCTGCTTTAGGAACTGATCCCAGGGCTGGGTGGACACATCCTGTTCTCTCTCCTCTGCTTGGACTGCACAAGGCAGGCTCTTCCCAGTGTTAAAACAGATACTTCACAGCTACTGGTGAAGTCTGGCTGACTGCTCTGGGGGCAGGGAGAACAACCCAAGGCACAAACACAGCCCCATGCTCATATGACCAATCATCCCCCCGAACTCACTCCTGACTATGGCGTGGCTGGATAAAACACACTCTGTGTGAATTCAAGAAGCAAAGTGACAGAGCCAGAGAGTTATTCACGTTCTTCTCTTGCATTTGCCACTAAAGCAGCGTGGCAGGAGGCTCTGTGCTTAGATTAACACTTACTGGTTACTGGGGTGGCATTGTTGGGTGTGTCAGCCCGCAGGTACTGCGTCGTCTGCGTGGAGGGCTGCGACAGCCCCTGTGAGCTGCTGCTGTCACTGATGCTGTGGGGAAACAAAAATGCACATCAACATCACTGCTTGCCACTCCAACACATTCCAAAATAACCTGCTGAGGTCAAAACCAGGAGAGTTTCCAGGCAAGTCTTCAAAAACTCTGTTCTTTTAAAGTCGCTCACACATGAGAGTGTATTTCAGGTGACTCAAAAATCTTGGCACTAAGCATGAACAGCTTCCTCCTATTTGCTTTCCAGGACTTGCTCTATCTTCTGGTACTTATCCCCACTTTGGAATAATCAAAGTGACAAAAGATTCCTTGCCAGAACCACCCTGTCATACCAAGAACAACTATTACATCCCAGGAAAGATTTGCACACATTTCTCTCATGGCACTGATGTCCCACTCAGACAATGGCTCTATTTCACAGCCTACCCTACCTTGTCACTTCCCCCCCTGGGGTACCTGTTGCCCCTTCCAGCACCACCTAAAATGTGCTTTTTGAAACACTTCCTTTGAGCAGAAGGACCCAGTATCCATGAAACAGGTAAACCACAGCCTAAAGCACAGTAGGCTCACTTCTGTCTTACTTTCACAGTCAAAACCCTAAAAAAAGGGCTGTTGCAGCTGTAATGGACCAAAATTCCTGTCAGCAGGTCAGATGGCAGGGCCAAAAGCTTTTTTGTAGTTCTTTCCCTCCAAACACACACGAACATCCCCCAGTTTGATCCAACTTCAAGTGGGTTTTCCACTGCTGACTGTATTGGGAGGACAAAGAGGAAACTGGTTTGGGATACAACCTCTGCTTTGCCAAATAATCAACATTTAAAGTTTCTTGGGCAGCTGCTGAGCACTGGCCAAGCAGGGCCAGCTACCCCTGTAGGACTGTCAGACATGGCTGGTGATGTCCTCCAGGCCCACTGCTACCTTTGAAGCCAGGCTTCCCTTAAAAAACAGAAATTCAAGTCCACTCTTCCTTATTATAGCACAACCACAGATGAACCCACTGAATGTTTTCTTTGGAACAGAATCTACTGGAATCTCACAATACAAACTGACTCATTTATAGCTGGCCTCAATCTCTCCCTGGAACTTTTTTTTTTACAGTTATTCCCACTTCCAGGTGCAGGGCTCCAGCACAGCATTTAGCATGAGCCTAAAAACCACAGATGCCGGTCTAGCTCCTCCCCTTTAACTTCCTTCAGAGTTTTTGAATGAATATTCTTTGGTGCTGGCAACTTATTACTGCTTATTTGAACTGCTCCCACTATTGCATCCATACTGAGCTGCCTCAGTATGACCCACTCTGCAGCGAGCTCCCCAGGAAGGAGAGTCTTGGCATGGCCACCGCATCAAACACCAAGGCACAACTTGCATTTCCTTTTCTTGCTCTGGCTGGAAACTCCTTTTGTAACCTGATCACCCACTAGCCCTGCGGATTCCTTTGGCTGGAGGCAAGTGTGAGGAAGGAATTATTCTTTGAATGCCTGTTGCAAGAGTGAAAAACTGCCTTTTGGGTTGGCTTCGTTCTGGTTTTTAGGTTTAACTCACTTCCTGAGCTTCCTCACGTGCATATTCTGTCAGCTATTTGAACGATGCCTTCTTGCTTTAATGACTCCCATTATCCTGCTGTTAGGCCATGCCAGCTTTCCTTGGCACTTTTCCAGTGCCTTTGCTCAGAGGTTTGCAGCAATTGCTGTGGACTTCCAATACAATGTTCCTAAATAATCCATGTGCAGCCTGTAAACTCGGCTCGAGCTTCCAGTTAACAACCCTCCTCGGTTTTATTTAGTTCTGGGGGTTGAAATTAAGAGCACCAGTGGGTTTTCCAGGCTCTGTTGCTCCTGGGAGGTCGTTAACCCTAATAACATTGTCATATTCCATTCAGGAACCTTTTACAGAAACAGTCTGAGATTATTACTCACAATCAAGTCAGAAATTCTTGCTTCAAAACAAGTCCCAGACCTCCTGATTTTCAGGCACATTTTGCTTCTGTTACACCTTTGCTCTGGCACTGCCTGAGCAACAGCTTTTACAGAGCAGCACATCCAGGCCAGGCATCTTCAGGCTCAAAAAATAAGTCATCACAGGGTGCTTGAAGAGCTGAACCCCAGGAGCTGCACAAACTTCATAAAATCACAGAATGGTCTGGGTTGGAAGAGACCTCAAAGATCATCTCATTCCAAACTCTTTCAACAGATGGGGAAAGTGCCCGGAAATTACCAGAATTTATACAATGATTCAGAGAGCAAATTATTAACACCTGCAAACCACAAAGGACTAACATTAGATGGATTTTTAGCTTTATCTCCACAGAAAGTCAGTTTGTTTTTTAGGATTTTGACCTTGTATCTCCACACAAATCCAGTGCAATGGAGTAGAGGGGAGGACATCTGATCACACGGCTGGGCTGGACACCTCAACACCTCACTATCCCACACTATTAATGGAATGTTCTTCCTTTCTGAATTGAAGCAAGCTGCACATCCTTTAACACCTTCAGCTGATTAAAACCCCTCCATCAGACAAGCAGGCACAAAGGAATTGAAGAAGGCTGACAAGTTCATTTGGTTACAACTGAGAAACCACAACTGCTCAATGCAGTGGCACTGCCAAAGCCACAAGGGCTGGGGACACCGGGGGAGGGAAGGGCAAGGAGAAAACTGAAAGGAACAGATGAATGGATAAGGAGGAGGATGAAAAGATAAAGCTACTCCATGAGGCTGCAGGCAGCACAGAAGCAGTTCAAGACATCCTTTAGCTCAAGATATCCTTTCACAGGGGTGACCACCCACAGGCTGTTTTCCAAAGGATCCAGTTTCACACTGCCTGCTCCTGAACAGTTGCATCTGATGCAGGCTGTTCACACAGCCTCAGTCCACCTGCTTTTCCAGCCTCCCTTCTCCTCAGTGCTTAATCCCCACTCCAATGCCCTTGGACTCATGTTACAGCTCCATTTTCCATGCATGTGCTATGTCTTTCCCTGATTGGAAATATATTTGAGAAGGCCCAGCACTGCCAGTTTTATAACCAAGCAGTTGTAAAGCTCAGACTGTACCCTAAGGCTGACTGAACACTGGAAAATCAATCAAAGTAGGAAAAACTGAAATTCAGCCTCCTGCAGGTGTCAGTAAAACCCAAATGTTTTCATCCAATCATGTAAAAGCATGGAATGGTTTGGGTGGGAAGGGACCTTAAAGCCCATCCAGTTCCACCCCTGCCATGGGTAAGGACACTTCCCACTATCCCAGGCTGCTCCAAGCCCCAATGTCCAACCTGGCCTTGGACACTTCCAGGGATCCAGGGGCAGCCACAGCTGTTTTGGGCACCCTGTGCCAGGGCCTCCCCACCCTCAAAGGGAAGAATTTCTTCCCAATATCCCTAATATTGGGATATTTCCTAATATCCCCAATATTGCAATTTCCCCCTATTTCGTCCTATTCCTAATATCCTTCCCTATTTTACCTAAGGTAAAATAAAGGTAAAAACTCTCTGGCAGTGGAAAGCTAATTCCCCCTCCTCTTGGCATTCCAGGCCCTTATCCAGGAGTCCCTTTAGGCACTGAAAGGGGCTCTAAGGTCTCCCTGGAATCTTCTCCAGTATAAACACCCCCAGCTCTCCCAGCCTGCCTTTCCAGTGAGCCCAAGTCAATTTTTCCTTCAACCCTGACTATCTTATTCTATCTGAATCTTCCCACTCCACACAAATATTCTGGCAAAACCTGAACAACTCTTCCACCTCATAAACAGCAGAGCACCTGCAACTGCTGCTTTTCTGCAGCACAGCTCTCACCACAGCCCCACACAGGCAGCATCTGCTACAGCTTGGCACTGAGAGCACAAATTGCAAACCACCACAGAGTGCTCATTTTGAGACTGAACTCCCACTAATCTGAGTAAATATGTCCCAAAACCACACTGGGAAAGCTTGAACACTTACCTGTCATCCAACTCTATCCTTTTCATGCTGTGGAGGTGCAAGACAGCAAGGATGATTGCCACCAGGAATATCACAGCACAGCACACACCCACACTGATATAGAACACCCGGGTCGAAGTGGTGGGAGCTGCATTTACAGGATCAACTGCAACAGATGTGGAAAGTTACTGAACCCTTCTCAAAAAAGGAGAAAAACCAACAAAAAGCCCCAAAGAAACAACATTTGTTAGTTATGGTAACACAAGCAGAGGGGCTGGAGGCAGGGAGAGGCAGCAGCCTCAGCAATCCTAAATGTTCTATAAGGTATCCTGGAGAACAACTACCCTGGAGGAGACAGTGAGAGGTAAAGAGAGCACTGAGCCCTTCTCAAAAAAGGAGAAAAACCAACAAAAAGCCCCAAAGAAACAACATTTGTTAGTTAGGGTAACACAAGCAGAGGGGCTGGAGGCAGGGAGAGGCAGCAGCCTCAGCAATCCTAAATGTTCTATAAGGTATCCTGGAGAACAACTACCTTGGAGGAGACAGTGGGAGGTAAAGAGAGAACTGAGCACTCTTTCCCACTGCTTTTCAACAGCATTTTGGCAAAAACACTCCCATTTTGGGTATAATGGAGCCACAGTCAGCCAATGATATTTCCAGCTAGAAGAGGAGGAAAGGAAACTACTTCATTCTATCCCTTCAATAGTGATAAATTGAAACAGCAAACCAGATAGGTCCCAAGGTCAAGAAAATAGATCAGAGTCATGTACAGAAACCAGAGCCCCTAAGATGTGATACAAAAGTTGTTACAGGACTTGGAATAGGGTTTTTTCCTCTTTACCAGTTAAAACAACTAATTACCAAAAACCCACTGCAATACTGGGTATAGTACAGACTACCTGGGGATTGTTTTCATAGGGAAAGCTGTGGAATCAAAGCACATAAAAAGTTTTTCAGTTTTTAAACCCCAAGTTGTACATTCAGGATTACTTACAGATAGCCTTGCTGCTGTTTTTATCAGCTGTTGGAGATTTGACTTCTGGTTCAAGCTCTAAAGAGATGAGAGAAAGCCATTAAGTTTGGAGTACTTTTATTATTGCAGCCCTTCACATTGTCTCATGTATGAAAAAACAGATCTGCTTTTCCAAAGGGAAGAGCTGATTCAAGGACTACACTAATCCCTACATTTCCATTCACCTAACCAGGTAGAATTAAAATCACACTGAAACACATGTTCAGAGAGGCAAAGTTTGAACCCACTGAATCCTTGTAAAACCCTACAGCTTGTCCAAGGTCCAAAGCAGCAGAAAGAAGAGGTGCAGAGAATGTGTTTGCTAAGGCACTAAACAAAGACCTCACAGAATCAGTTCCTACAGGAGAGAAAAATCATTGCTGGGGTGTTCAGTGAAGATTACCCTGACCTTTTGGAGGAAATCCTGGCTCCAGTCTAATGTTGCTCACCCTAGGAAGGGGTCAGAGATGCAACCACAGGCACTGTGCTTTCTCAGCTGATGCCAGACAGGAGTCAAAGAGTTAAAACAGAAGGATGGAAAAGCTGATGTGCATTTAAATACTCATAAATATGCAACTGAAGGCAGGAGGACAACACAGCTCCTGTGAGTAGCAGTCCTTTAGAAAGTGGGTAAATCTTCATTGAGCTTACTCTGAGTCTGGGTACCAAGAGAAACAGGGCAAACCTGGGGAATGCAGGAGATGCCTCCAGACGAACCCCCCTGAGGATCTGCAGCCAGCTGAGGGAATCCCATGGATTTCTGCAGCTGCACAGGCACAGTCCCACTTGCACACCCCCTTTCTGTTCTCAGTTGTGTCCAACACAGCACAGCCCCTTCCACTCCTTGTTAAGCCAGTGCAGCTTAGGAAAAAGCAATCCAAGGGAGTGAAAAATCAGAGTTTTTTTTTTTTATCCCTTTTTTGAACTTGAGGAGGAGCTATCAAGAATGCCCTCAGCAAAACCACGAGCAAGTTCCTGCATATTCCAACTTATGCATTAAATTCAATCAGAAAGCCCCATATGCTGTACACCCAACAATACACACCAAACAAAGCCTTTTATTTTTGTTTGTTTTTATGAACCTGCAGAAATGAGATCTCTGTAAGGAGCACTTCTGATGGTTCAGGCAGTGGCTCTGTCTCACGCCCCAGTGTGGTGCTTCTGGAAAGCTCCATCACACATGCACAGCTCAGTAAGCTGTGAATGGCTCAGCAGGGCTGACTTCCCCCACTTGGAGTATTTGAAAAAATACCCAAGAAAACACAAAATAAAGGTAAAAACATCAACATTATCAGCCAGACCTCCATTTTACTAGAAGGAGATACACACTTTGAATTAAGAACGCTCTTCCTCAAGCCTAATGCAATGAGTACCCCAACATTATGTGCTACAAGGCATGGCTGACTCTTCCATCCACACCTTCCCTGAGCTCATCCTTTGATATTTATACTCAAGAAAAGTGATAAACCCCTCTTTGGAAAGACAACTACTGTCCTCAAAGGCTCCAGGTAAGCCGAAAGAGGCAGGAGGAGCATGCAAAGAGAGAGGTGGCCATCCCCAAATACTGCCTAGGAGTGGAACACCACAGGCATTTTTAAGAAGGGCACAGCTCCTGGGATTCTCCAAAATAATCTTCTCCTTATGACTATGAAAATACTAGAAAATCCTAGGAAAATTCTAGGAAGCAGCAACAGTAAACAGGAACAATCCAAGAATAAATTATGCTTGCAGATTCCCAAGTGGTAACACAGAAGAGTCAACTAAGGATTTCCAAAATCTGGATTATTTCCCAAGATCATTTTGTACTTCACATCTAACAGACTAACACCTCCTACACTCACTAAACAGCAAATTTTATCACAATTTATAAACTAAGTATATTTTCTTGGTAATTTTTAGGACAATTTGAATTCTCAGAATGTTGCAGTTTTGAGGGAACTGATTTCTTCTTTCCAAACAGAGAGAAAATGTTTTTGCTACATATCTTTTAAAAGGTCAGTGCAATGGAACTCTCTGGGAAAGCTGGTTAAGGCAGAAGCTGATGAATGAACAAAAGACCTCATTCCTCTCTGAAAGGCAGGATTTTACCTTGTTTCTTCCAATCCTCCCCAAAATTCACTGTGTTACTCCAGAGCTGGATCATACACCATCCCACTCCCTTTTCCTATCATACTTCAACAGTAAAAAACGTTAAAATATCTGAAACTTAATCTCTTACTCTTGTAGCACATTTTCCTTCGTTTGAAATTTAAAACTGTGATGTTTTTTGAGGAATTTATTGTTAAGTTGAGCTGCATCAGTATTGTGACATCGGAGTCGAGTCTGCCGGTGCAGGAGAGTTCAACACGGAACACTGTGAACACAACACAGGGGTTACAAGGGAGTGGGACACTCTCAGACTCTGAGATAACATTTAAATAAGGGCCTTTTGAGATTATGTTTATGAAGCACATTATAGACATCATAAATTATGACATTATAAAGAACTCTAGACTAAGAAATGCTGTTTTAGTCTTCACGCCTCATCACTTCAGCTATTAGAGCATTAAAGGACATGGATTTTAAATTTCATTTTTGTCAGTTTTATTAAGTGTTCACAGATCACTGAAACTGCATTTGTGGCTAAGTGGCCATTATTCATCCATGAGCTGGCTGGGAGTGGGGAGTTTACCTGAGAGGGTGCGAGGAACTTCTCCCTGTAGAGAAATGTTGGCCTGGGGCAGAGCCATAGCCATGGGATCATGGACCTGAAATCCCAGTTTATACTCAACCTGTAACAACAGTTGGGAAAGAGAAAACACATCAGAAATCTGTCTTGGAGTATGAAGAAATGCAGTATTTCTTTTCAGAATTCTTCTTGAAAATAAAAAGCCATGCAGGATTTTCAAGGAGTGCTGGTAATTTTAGGCATCCACATTCAAGTTCCTAAGACTTTTGTGACAGTTCAAATTAAGAAAGCCAAAACAGAAGCTACTCTTGAAATTATTCCTTAAAGTCTGGGGCGGAATTCAGAGTGCTTCTATTAAAAAAAATTCCCCCACAAACTTCACTCAATTATACTTTTAAACTTGTTCAAAAGCCAGTTTGTGAAAGCTGCTAGAATTCAAAAAATTCCCCCTCCCACAGTCAGTTTAACAAACAAAATTGCTTAGAAATAATTTATTCAACTATAGTCAAGATTTTGTTTCCACTTAAGAAGCTGACTCTGCAAACATTCATTCAAAAAAAAAGTACAGGACCTACTCTAAGTCAGAAGCTCCTCTTGGAAATTCATCCTACCCCTTCACTCTCAGCTGAATTCATTTGTTTGACTTTGTGCCAATAGTTAGTTTTTTTCCCCTTTTCTAAAACAGAATATGGTTCATTTCTGATATCAATTTATTTTTCAGTCAAGATGCCAAGGGAAGAGACACAACCCCGTTTCTGAGCTCCTCCAAGTCGCACTACACCAGGTTAGAGAGGAAGATGCTGAGGGATGGAACCCCAGGAATGGGGAAGCTCCAAAATTCCTCCTCAGAATTCACAGCCAGGCCCAAGGAAACACAGGGCAGGGCCAGCAATGCAGGGAGCCTGGGCTGAAGCTGGGACAAGGAGAACTCCTCTCAAATGACAAAATGACTGAACTGTGCATGTGGAATAAGGGATCAAGGCTGGCTGGCACTCAACCCAACTCCACTGCAGGCCAAAAGTCACTCCTCTTAACAAGTTACACCTCAAAAGGAAGAACAATGGCAGGAGGAACCTTCAGGACCTGCACTGGTGGAGTTGTTTAATACTACTGCTCCTGCTGCAGCCTTTCCTACTTCAGGGCAGAAGAAGAATCATCACTCAAGTTTAAAAGAACAGAATGAACATCTGGCAGAGACTAAACAGATCATTTCATATATGAAAATAAATTGTTAAGTAACTGGAAATGTTTCAGAATGTAAGAGCATACGCAATCTCTCTGACAGCTGCTGCTGCATGCTCCAAGCACAGTGATTAAGTGACATAAAAAGCCTTTCCATTTAATCAGGGCTCAGTAATAACACACTGGATGCTGCTTTTATAGACTCTCCTTGTCTCCAAGCATATGTTTCTAGAAATCTCTACAACAATTGCTCTACATATGATTTCCAGAGGCTTCAGCTCATGGCTGTCCCTTCTGTGTGTCCAATGCACTAAGGGAAGAGATTCCACAGCCAGTGACTTGTATGCATACATGGACCTTGCCAGGAGCAAGAAGTATAAAATACTTTGAAATAACTGCTTCAACTTTCCAAAATAAGGAACAGCTTGGACATATGCCATCTTAACTTATTGCCTGCAGTGATATAAATAAGTATTTTGCACCTTCCATATGCTAATTTTTTCAAAGAAAAAAGCCATTAAATGATAGCAGTGGGTATTCACCAAGCAGAACAGCTCATGTCTCAAGTACCCAGAGCAGAAGTCATGGCTGCTCACCTTGGATTTGGCATGCCAGGTGAAGTGGAGATTGTTGGTCTCACTGGGTATCAGGAGATTGAAGGACAAGGCATAGTGATTAACCACATCATTCCTCACGTAAGACAACTCTGCATCCAGACCTGTAAGAAGAAAGAGGAGAGTAAGACAGGGAAGAACAGGACCAAACACATTGGAACAAGCAACTTTCAGGACCAGCAGCTCCATTTATATCTGCATGTTTAAGCAAATATTTCCTCTAGCCCATAAATTCCAAGGCAGGTTTGGAGACCAAGGCTCACAGCCAGCAGCTCTCACAGAGCACTCCAAAACCTTCCAGAGCAATCACTTCAGAGAGGTGCCACAGCCTAAGGAACAGGTAAAAGCTGGAATGTAATGGAAGGAAACTCAACTTTTCACACAAACATGCAGGAGAGTCTTTACAAGCTCTCCTGAACATCCCCTGTTCTGCTTCTGGGAATCACAGCTCATTTTATTTACAACTGTGCTCACTCAAACCAAACTGCTCTGGATTATCAGTTGGTTAATCACAGGTAATTCCTTCTGGAATAGCTCATTTCTTGAGCCCAACACCTAGGCAGTATGGAATTAGCTTCAAGGTAATTAAATCATGGAATCACAGAATGGTTTGGATTTAAAGACCCTACCATGGGCAGGGACACTTTTCACTGTCCCAGGTTGCTCCAAGCCCCATCCAACCTGGCCTGGAACACTTCCAGGGATGTGGCAGCATCTCTGGGCAACCTGTGCCAGGCCTAACCACCCTCACAGGGAACACTTTCTTCCTAATATCTAATCCAAATCTCTCTTTTCTAGTTTAAAACCATTCCCCCTTGTCCTATCACTGTCTGCTTGTGTAAAAGGTGAGTCCTCCTCATACAGAGTGAGAGGTGGCATTTGTACAGCCAGCAATACCAACATTTAAGTACACCTAGAGACCTGAAAGCCCCACAGAACGATTCATGTCAGGGCACTAAGGCGCATTTCCCTCCATAAGACACAGCCTGTGATATTACAAACACTGCAGCTGCTGTTACTTTTTGTGGCACAGGATCCAAGGTCACACTGAACACAGGGCAGGACCCTGCAGCTTGCCCTGGGTGTCAATAGCAATTAGTGGTAGGGGAAGCACTGCTTCCCTGCAGGAGTAAAATGAATCCCAGCTCCATGTCCTCGGGACAAAACCACACTGGATTTGCAGTCAGTACCATTTGGTCTCATCCTCCAGTGCTCCCAGTTAAATGCTATCAAGGCTCTTGGACATGCCAGGAGAACAATAGAGTAAATCAGACATTGAATATTCCACACTGAGAGAACAGAGCTCAAATCAAACAGTCATAGTACAAATAGGGATGGAGATAGAAGATTCTGGGATGCCTCCTCATGGCCTGCCAGTGCCTAAAGGGGGCTTTTAAAAAAACACAAAGACATTTTTCAAAGTGAGACAGTGACAGGATAAAGGGGAATGGTTTTAAACTAAAAGAGGAGAGATTTAGATGGGATATTAGGAAGAAACTCTTCCCTGTGAGGATGCTGAGGCCCTTGCACAGGGTGCCCAGAGAAGCTGTGGCTGCCCAAACTCTGGAAGTGTTCCAGGCCAGGTTGGATGGGCCTTGGAGCAACCTGGGATAGTGTAAAGTGTCCTTACTCATGGCAGGGGGTGGAACTGGATGAGCTTTTTCCAACCTAAAGCATTCTGTGATTCCATGAAATATTATTTTTATGGCTAGAAAGTCAAAAATATTGGAGAGGCTATGACTTCAAGAAGACAGCATTTAAGGCATCTTGAAATCATTTCAAGAATCCAGGGAATCATGAAAGGATGGCTTTTCTTAGGAAATTAAGGAAAAATTAATTCAAGCCAACCATTGAACTGTGTAGATAAGCTGCATTTGAAGAAAGGGAGCAACAGCTCAAGAGAAGTAATTCCTCCTGTTTAGTGCAAAAACTGGCTACACATCAGTACAAAGTAATATTTTCTCTTATTTCAGAACTGGATTTAATCCACCTTGTTTCCATAAGAACAAAAAGCAGACAAGATGTTCCTCTTCATTCTTATTGCTGTTAACCACTTTTATTCCCTGCTGGCTCATCAGGGTCCCAAAACTTAACCAAAACCCCAGAGTTTAATCACAGGTACTGGGGGTGGCAAGGGGGAGAACCCCAAAGACTGACTGCACGAAAGGAATCAAGATAATGGAGTAATCCCAGGGAGAAATGATCTCACATGAGAAGTTGAGCAGCAAAAGATGCAGGTGCTGCTCTAAGTGTTTAATGTAAACAGCCTGAGACAGTTCTTGTACACACAGTCCCTATTTCCACTTAAAAATAAATGGGAAATGCAAAAACGTATCCACCAGCAAAAGAGGGAGGAGGGGGAAGCCCACACAGCCCCAGAAACGAAATAGAATTTTGAAAACACATAAAAGCAACAGCAAACTTCAAAAATCCCTGCCTGGATCATTCTTATATGTCTACATGTTTACACACGAAACCCAACTCAGAGTAAGCAAACACAGGAGTGTGAAGAGCTCACAACTATCAGACACTTGACATTAGATCCAATCAAGATGGGAAGGTTTAAAGGCAGAACCTTAATTCAAATGAACGCCATTAAGTACAAGTATTTTTAAAGTTAGGGAAACAATGTGAAACAATGCAATCAGAACAAGGAAACTGCCTCTGGAATACAGAAAACCTTCTGTTGTTGATAAATGGTCCCAGCAACCAGAGGTTCACAGAAATATTTCAGACCTTCAGGATGATAATCCTTGATTTAATAGAAACTTTGCAGAGAAACTGGTCACTGTAATCAAATGGGTACAATAAAATTGCCTATTGCAAAACCCAGTTTCATAAGAATAATATAAAATGCAATCCTAAACTGAGGCTGTCAGACGTATCTTGATGTGCAATACCATCCAAAGGTGTACAAAACCAAGTTACCCTACAGAAAATCAAACCTCTAAGCTTTAATAGTGGTACAACACTGAGTAATTTCATTTTATATGATGTTTTGTGCCTGTACTGGCAGGAAAAGCTCCACACTAAGAGGAGACACTAATTACATGAACTTCACAAGCAAAATATAAGAGCTGCATGAGCATCAATGTTGTGTTGTATGCAAAATACTATGCTTCAAGACTGGCATAGAAAAATAATTCCAGAGGTTTTGTACTACAGCTTTGAATTCCTAAAAAAAGGCAGAAGATTGTCTGGCTTAAAGTCCTGCTCCATCAGGGAGCTAAAGAAACTGCCTAGGAAGGATTCAAACCAAAGGACACAGCGACACTTTACCAGCAGATCCTCTGTGCTTCCAGTGCTCGTGGTCACAAACTTCAGGAAGTTCCTCAAAAAGGCTGGAGTGGGACCTTTTAAAAGGGGCTGGAGTGCCAGGAGGAGGGGGAAGGGCTCCCCACTGCCAGAGGGCAGGGTTAGATGGGATATTGGGAAGGAATTGTTCCCTTAGAGAGTGAACCCAGAGAAGCTGCGGCTGTCCCATCCCTGGAAGCGTCCCAAGGCCAGGCTGGATGAGGCTTGAAGCACCCTGGGATAGTGGAAGGTGTCTCTGTCCATGGCAGGGGATGGGACTGGATGGGCTTGAAGGTCCTTTCCAACCCAAGCCTTTCCATGATTCTGTGATTAAACTCACAGGCAGTATCTCCCAACTGCTTCTCACTAGATAGTTTTTCTCCTAGGAATCTGGGTCAATGTTTTCTCCAAGCCTGGAAACAGATGGATACACCCTTGGGAAATGTCAGGGTTTCAATACTGAACAGTAACTTCCCCTTTTAAGCTTATCAATGATTAAAACATTTCCCCTCTAGCACATCTTTTCCCATCAGTGAACTCAGACAAAATTCCTTTTCCCATGCACAGCTAAGAACCAGGGTCCACCCCAGACAAGCAAGCTCCCATCTCCCCACCTCTAATCCACCACAGGACACATCTGCTTCCAGACCATCCTTCCATTTCTAATTTTTCATCCCCTCACTACCTCCCCACCTCAATCCTGAATTCCCCAAGCACTCTGTCTGTATAATTTATCTCAAATCAGGCCAGCAAAACAGGCAGAACTTTGCAGCTGAACCTGCCAGTGAGAAAAAGCCCCAGCCTGTGCTGCAGGCAGGCAGCCAGGCAGGCAAGTGTGCCCTGCAGCCACAGGGGAGCCCAGTGCTGATCCTGGGAGCTGCACCACATTCCAGCCCTTGGGGAAGGCACTGAGAAGGTACAGCCAGGTCAGGAATCACACAGGGCACTGCAGAGAACAGCAGTGAGAGCCAGAGCTGTGGTTCACTGCTGGGGTGTGGGATCTGAGACTCACCGTGACAGCTGAACTCAGAACTGCTTTAATTCTGCGTTTCCCCCTTTTTCCTTCAGACTTGCAAACTTACACATGCCTGGCAACGTTCTTTATTTAAGCCTTCAGCAAGCCAAGTGCAAGGAGTCAAGCTGGTACTATGCAGGGAGAGAAACAAGTGGGGGAACACTCCTCTGGGAGTTAAACTCTCTGGATTAGTGAGGATGCCCAGGAGCATCTCACACTGAGGGTGAGACTGCAGCAGCACTTAGATGGAGCTTACACTAAAACAGTCCTGTGACTTCATCAGATGCTGTAAGGTTTTTCCAAAGCATGCTTTGGACTTAGGTAACTTAGAAAAACGGCATCAAATGAAGCAGGTCGCTGCCAACACACAGCCCAAAGCAGCGACCTCAATGTTTCACTTTTTTAGTGTAAATCTCTTCAAACTCAGCAGCAGCATGCACCAGCTGAGGTAGGCTGCAGAGGAAATGAGAAACAAGTTCTAGTTTCTCACTTGTTTCAGATTTCAAGAATGCTCAGTAAACTACTAAACCTAACCCTCCTTACTGGAGGGTGAGGAGAGGGAAATGAGAAATGAGAAAATGTCATTCTGCAAGATGCTGGGTTCCTCTGAAGGTGCTCAATTCTTCCTTTGCACTATGTAGGGCAAATTCAAGATGGATTTAAAGTTTTATGTCCTAAATGGAATAATAAAAGGAGAAAACAGGTGGCTCTGAGAGGAAAACACAGATGCAACACAAACAGCAACAGGAAATGGGCAGCTCCTCAATAATTTTCTAGGCAAAGTGGCAAAACATAAAGAAAAATCACAAAACACAGAGGAGGAAAAGCAGCTTCTGTTGGTTTAAGCAGCATATTGGTGATCAATTCTGACCAGTTTGAAAAGCTGGGCTGCAGCTTTGCTTTGGCAAAGCTCCCTAAACAAGTCCATATGCAGACAAGGCACAGCACAGAAGGATCTGGTTTCTCCTTGCTTGGACTTGACTAACCTATACCAACATACATTAAATCAGTTGAGAGCAATGCTCTGCTGGATTTTGAGGCATAACCACCAACAATTTACCCAGGCAACTTCTAAATCTCGTTATTAACTTCCCCATCTTTGTACCTTGGGCACAGACTTGAAAGAATAAAGTTGAAGGCAAACAAAAAGGTAAATTTAAGAAGCAGCACAGAGAAAGTCTGTCATGCTTTGCACTGTTTAACATAACAAAGCATCTGAAGAAGCTCAGAAAGGGAGAGGCCAACTTTCATTCCTAGATCCCAAGGATGCTGGGCAGCCCTTGTGTTCATGACAAAATTGAATCATGTCAGTCTAGCAGCCTAACAAAACACTTCTTTTCAAATGTCCTTGTGCAAATGCAGTCTAGCTTCAATTCTTTTTTTTTTTTCATTTTAAGCACAATATACAAAAGAAACTTGCCTCTGCCACCATGGGAAAATTGGGTTTTATTTTTATGAAGAAAATCTATCCTGCAACATGCACCAGTACTTACATGTTCTTCTTAAAGATGATAGCAGTGTTTAGGAGTCTCTTACCTAAGGTTGCACTTTGTTACTAAATCACTTGAAGTCTCCAAAACATAATTCTGGCAGATTTGTCTTAAATGGGGAGATCCAAAATGAGTGTGCAATGCAAGAGTTTCCTATTATTTTTGCTGCTTTACAAAAAGCAGCATTAAAAGCAGTGTGGTAACAATAGCTGACAATTATCTGTCCAGTGGCTCCCCAGCAGAGAAATGACTGAAACTGGGGGTTGTTTTCTTAATGTTCTAGTCTGTAATTTAAAAGAATTTCTTCATCAGCAGCTGAGAAATCTCTGCAGTGTGACATCAAACCACCACAGCCCACCCAGAGCAGAGCCACTCCTGATCCTGACTCACAGCCACTGAAACCAATTAAAGGCAAGATTTACCCAGTTCAATGAGTTATGATCTCTATATAAATATTTTATTTGTTCTGTTATAAGTACTCCAGAGAATGAGGCCTCTGCTCCTGAGCTGCTCATCTGGGTCAGTCCTCTGGCCATAGCAGAAGTTTCCATGCCAGGATGAACACTCATGTGAGAGAGCACAAACCCCAGGGTTCAACAGCCCTCCCAAGCCTGCCCATCCCACTCCACAAACACACTGGATTCTCCCAGCACTGGATAACTCACCTTGCTGAAAATGACAGCTTCTTTTTACTTCAGTTTTCCTTTCATTTAAAATGCACCCTAAGTCTGAAACAGTGACTTTAAATGCTAAACTTTGCTGGTTTTGCAGCATGTTCTGCAAATGTCCACTGGAAAATACAGCCCAAAACAAGGAAATGTGACTGCAGAATTAAAAATCAGCTCTTGACTACTGAAACTTCCTTTTTTTTTTTTTTTACAGGGTAGAAAGAACACATTCCCAGAACAAGCCTTATTAGTTTGAATGTACTTAATTAATTCAACAATCAGCTTTGCCCAGGGCTGAAACTACAGCTGGGAGTTCAAAGATAGAAGGGAAAAAATGCAAACTGATCCACATGGATCGATTTAGTTTAGAAAATAGCAAACTACTGGGAATGCAATACTAAACCTCTGAAAATACTGACACACAAAAAACTACTTACATCATATTTGTGCATATCCAGTGTATACAATAATAAAGTGAATTTTGCTTTAATAAAACAAGTAACTGACCACAGCCTTCCACCTGCATTTTTACTTAAGCTTTCCACAAAGCTACAGTCTGTCAGTTAAAGCCGTTGGGCAGGATTTTGGGCTGAAATACTTGTTTTTAAACACCTTACACTTTGAGAGTCTGTGGAAAAGATGACAGATGAAAAATAAAACAGGGCAAAACCAAGTTAAACGTTCAGCAACATGGAGATGATGAAGAAGCAGCTTTTCAGTCCCCTAACACAGGCACCAGGGACTGTCAAAGGATGGTGACCAGTGTCAAGCCAAGAGATAAAGCAGCAGCACAAACCCAGCAATGCTCACACCTCTGCAAGCTCACCCAACGCCAAGGATCAGCAAGCAGCAGAGGGAACATGGGCTGTGCTTATTTGTTACCTGGGCAGAGTTAACTTCTCATGAGCTGGAAGGGGAATACAACGTGCAAGGCATTCAATTTGAGGAAATACCCAACACAACTTCAAGGCAATTAATGCACCCTTAAAAACCGACCAAGATTCCCCGGCAGGAAATCTTAGCAGGAAGCTTCCCAACACCCAGCAAATGGGAGAAAAACTCTTTGCTGGGAGCTCTCATTAAGTCCTTGTGAATCTTCACAGGCAGTTCACCCCCAATTCACCTCATTGATACTGTTAAATACAATTTGCAAATTCAACACCCCAGGCAAATGGGATTTTTTCCACTGAAAGGCCTTTTGGAAAGTCAGAGGGAGGACTTCTCCACTTCCACAGGAAGAAGCTCCCCTAGGAGATGCCACCTGCTGAAGTACAATCAATATTTAACTCGATCCATGCTAAACAGAAGTTATTTATTGCTCCTACCACCCACCTGCTTACCCTTTGTCTCTGAACAGCAACAACTACATTTCAACCACCTGCTTGTTCTACTCACCTTCACCTAAAAAAGAAAAATCTCCACTTTTCTGCTAGGTAGGATATAAAGATCCCTGTAGAAATAGTTAAATGACCCTTCTTAATGGGGACATGGGGAAAAACCTAAACCAAAACCGTCTATCTCACCTCAGAGCAAAATGCAAGTGGACTCTGCTCCTGAGAACACCTTTCTAAATGAAATCTGGCCATTGCAAGAAAAAAAAAAAAGAAAACCTAGAAAACTCACTAAAACAGCAACCACGTTGCTGTTAATGGGCAGGATGGTGCACATGAGTTACCTGAAGCACCAATTCCAAAGGAAAAATGCAGCAGAGATGAACAAAATGGATACTTGAAGGCACAGGAAAATTAGTGCAAGGATTTACACACAGGGCAAGGGGAAATGGGACAAGTGGGAATAGGAATGGCACAGGTACAGGGTTGGAAGCAACTGAAAGGAAATTCAGTAATATGAAAAATAGATATAACTATAACAATATAAAAGAACTTTATTCTTAGGTGTACTTATGAAATAAAAGTTTAACTTAGCAGCTATGGCAAATCTCATAATTACTGTAATATGAAGTTTGATGCTCCTTTTGAATTAGAATGAAAGCAAACACTGAAAATAGGAAAAAGGTTCCCTTCTCACAAACTGCAGCTGCCAAGTGCATAGCCCTCAAAATAAAACTTCTGATCAAATCCTCAGTAGTGCCCCAAAGCTTTGGAAGGGAGCTGCTGTCACCTTCCCAGCTAAAGCACCACCTCAGAGGTATGCCAGGTGACATTTGGGCTCGTGAGTAACATGTGTTTGTGGTGTTTCAGTGTCACCTACCCAGAGAAATTGTGCCATTGTATTTTTATTTCATTTAGTTGTAGCAATGCACCCACATGTTGATTTAGTTATCCCTGCAGACAAGACCCTAAGTCACCTCCAGAACAGTGTCTGGGCCAGTGCCATGGCTATTCCAGTAATGAGTACCTGACAGAGTACAAATACATTTAATATTAATTAGGAAGAACAGACAGACCCCCTCCCTCAGTGCATCATGCGAGAAATGGATTTATAGAAAATATGTAAAGTTTGATAGAAGATTCCTATAGTGTGTATTTATATGTAAATTTAGATAAAAGAAATGTTGGTTTAGAAATGTTATGGAATAGGATAAACATTGTTGAGAGAGAAACAGAATTAGAAATAAGTTTTAAAAGGTGGTTTTGTAAAAAAGATTAGATATTTTAGAGAAATACAACCGTGAAAGATATTGTAGTAGGATTTTTAGGATTCTATTGAGAGGTAATTTTAGATTATTGATTTTCAGGTATTTATAGTATAGTGTGGTAAAAGTATAGGTTAAGAAATGTTTATAGTGTATTGTAATTAAGAAATAGCTGGGTTTTGATTGTAATGGTGTGAATTATAACATTTGTATTATTTTTTATATGCGACTGAAAATGGAATAAAAGTTTTTAAAACGCCAAAAAATCCCACTTCAGATCCCTCAGCCTTGAAGTGTGTACTCCTGGTTCTGTGCCTGACAGGATTGCTGAAGGGATGATGGACTGTCCACATCTTTTGAGATGCTTTGAACACTTTCATCAGAGTGACACGGATTGTTTAACACAAAACCAAGCTCTAAACAAACCAAGCCAGGTCTGTTCACTCCTGTGGCCATCTCTAAACCTACAGAGCTTAGTATTTTTTATTTTATTAGGAATTACTCTGCAAGGCCATCAAGTAATTTCATAAAGGCCCAGCCAGATTAGAGAGGATAACCATCATTAGTTTATCAGCCTGCTCTAGCTTTCCAAGCTGCAGCTCCCATGCCTGTGCTGCGCTCTGCTCTTTCCCAAGCAGCGTGCTGAAATCAATATACTGGTTAATTTAATTACAGCTATTCAACACCCAGTAAGTGGCAGGGAAATTCTAAAGCATCACATTAGTTTCATGCTGTTGCTTCTGCTCCCAGCTCTCCGGAGCAGTCAGTGCAAATATGTGAGTTATCCGCCTGAAAGAAGGACAAAGGCAGCGATGGAAGAGGAATAATGCCTTTGAAGCCTCTGCCATCGAGCCCTTTGTGCCACCACAAGGCATTTGCAGAGAGTGTTAGCATTCATCCCGACATGGGAGCTGCTGGTGCTGCTGCCATTCTGGGGGGAAAAGGGAAAAGAGCTCAATTCAACAGGCACAACTCATTAAATGCACTTCAGCCTGTACTCCCTGCTCTCATGGCTGAGACCTCGAGTACGATTCAATCCCGCACACTAAAAAGTACATAGGAGTAACTCTGACTCCACTGCAAGGAAAGTAGGAGCCTCCACGATATTCCAGTCTGGAGAGTTTCAGGTAGGAATTAGTCATCAAGTCATTTCACTAGAGCTCAGCACAACCATGAATCAACGCATTTGGAATTTGTCTCATTAATTCAGCTTTTCCAGTATCCAAACACAACTGTGAATAGCAGAAGGGGAGGAGAAAAACACAAGGCTTCATGCTTTAAAATACCCAGAGTATACAGTACAGCTGCTTCCACAGCTCCCACTCTCAGGAAAACACCACCCTGGGATTTTCTGTGCCTGTGAACATGATCCCTATCTCCTTTATTTCCCTCTGCGCAGGTGGTGTTTAGGAGCAGTTTTGGTCCCTGCCTTCCTCTCAGTATCCTGAGCCTTTCTTGCTGGCTTTTCTCATGCATGCAGGGAGCTGTGCCTCCATTTCCTCTCTTTCGTTTCCATTCTGTCTGTGCACTGGAGGGAGAAAGAGACCAAACAATCAGCAGTGATAAATAGGATGCTGCCAAACAGAATGCAGGTGTAAAGTCACAGGAATGAGGAATGCAGCTTCGGGAATTTTTCCCCGCACCACCATCAGGACAGCCTTCAGAGGTCAGGTTTCTTCCAAGTCCCTGACACACAAATGTTACAGAGCCACAAACATTTATCACTAGACAGACCTTGGCCTCTGGGGACCTGAAATGGCTGTTTCCTCCCAGGCCTGAGCACAGACAGAGCTGCACGAGGCAGCCCAGCTGCGCTCCACCCTTGCAGTCCCCCACTGAACACGGATTTCCAAAAGGAAAGCGCCTTCTCCAGGCAGGATTCAGAGAGAGCCCCCAGCACTGTAAATCCCAACACTCCAGCTGATGTGGTAAAGCAGGATTCAAACATCAACCACCCACTTCAGCAATGCTGAGCAGATCAACACAAACAAGGCCCGAAGTTTATTTCAGACTTCTGCCTTAGTGGCATCACAGAATATGGTTTCAAAGCAATGCTAATCCAGGCCAGAGGCTGCCTCCTCTAGGAGGAAGGCCTTCCACTGGCTATTTCAAGCTTCTAGAAGCTTGTTCTTCTGCAGGTTTGCAAGCTTTACCAATATTGCAGTGGATTATACACTTTCACACATCCCCAAAGAAATGGCACTGTTATTAGAAGTGTGCAAGCTAAAGGGGAGGTGACAGAATGGAAAGGGACAGAGGAGCCCCAAGTGCAGCTGGTTCTCAAAAGCCTCAATATGGACGTGAACCATGGCACTGGGTCAATCAGACAGACAGACAGACACCCAGGCACAGTGGGAGGCTCTAGAAGGAACACAGGTAAATCAGACAGGCACAGTGGGAGGCTCCAGAAGGAACACAGGTAAATCAGACAGACAGACAGACACCCAGGCACAATGGGAGGCTCCAGAAGGAACACAGGTAAATCAGACAGGCACAGTGGGAGGCTCCAGAAGGAACACAGGTAAATCAGACAGACAGACACCCAGGTGCAGTGGGAGGCTCCAGAAGGAACACAGGCTGCTGCAGGAACTTGTCCCAACCTGCTGCTGCTGCACAGCCCTGAACATCTGCCTGTCCCCAGCCCCACAGCTCCAGAGCAGACTGAGTACAACCCACCCACAATCCCAAACCCACCGTGCTGCACACCCGTCACAGACTGTCAGTGGGCTAAAGGGCTTTACAGAGCAAGGTAACAGAATTATTATCCTAAAAACAGCACCTGCACTTCACTGGATATATCAGAACATTTTCAGCAGTTCAGTTTTGTTTCAGTGTGTGGTGTCTGCCAGGATTAGAAGTACACTTTCCATCCAGGTGTGCACCTATGTAAATCTTCCCTTTCTACTGGTGCCATGAAGTGGGATTTTGTACTCCTGTAAAGACAGGCATGTGGAACACTGAAAAAGTACAGCCTGCAAAAAGCTTCTGTTCTTCAAAGCCAAGCACTTAAAAGCTATGAAATGAAGATTTCAGAACACATATACAAGAGAACCTGACCCTGAACTGTAACTCTTGTGCCACACACACATCTGCTTCTAAACCTTGGGGTACTCAAACATCTGCTCTTGGGGGACATCTCCTTCATCCTCTGCAACCTTAGAGGCTCTTTGCTGCATTTTTTCCAGTACCTGTGAGCTCCCCAATTCCCATGGAAAATGACCTTGGGTGCTGCTAGGAACCCTCACTGAGAGCACAGCACTGACTGGCTGGTGGTGCTTTAGGCTGTGATTCAGTCCAAGCAGGCCGAGTGGGATTTTAACAAGGCCCTGAAGCTTTTCAAGAATCACAAGAATACACACTTTCAGCTCCCTTTCAGAACAGTCAGGCAACAAAGGAACAAGAGGATTTCCAGCCACGATAGCTGCTGTGCAAGTACCATAAAGTACTTTTGATGGGAACTCCTGTCTGTGACCAACTCCCCAAAACAGTGACATCAACAAAGATGTTTCACAGTCTAAAATGAAGACAATTATCATCTGCTGCAATAAGATGATGCTTAGACTCCATTTCTAACACACAACATTGCATTTGGCCTGTAATTTCCCAGGACTCTGCTCAGCCCTGGTGAGGTCACACCTGGAGCTTCCCAAGAGAAGAGCAACAGAGCTACAAGAGAGGGTTCAGTGAAGGAGCACAAAGAGAATTAAAGGAACTGCAACACCTCTACCATGAAAAAACACTGAGAAAGCAGTGGAGAGCTGGCTCAGGGGGATCTCATCAATGTATATAAATCTTCAAAGGTGTGTGCAGAGAGGATGGAAGCAGGTTCTTCCCACCAGTGCCCAGTGAGAAGATCCAAAAATCAGGCACAAACTGAAACACAGGAGCAAGAAAAATTCAGACAGGGTGACTGAGCACTGGCACAGGCTGCCCACAGAGGTGGTGAAGTCTCCATGCTCTGAGACGGTCAGAAGCTCCTGGATGTGGTGCTGGATGAGCAGCTCTGGGTGGCCCAGTTTGGGCAAGGGGTGGGACCAGATGACCTCCAGAGGTCCCTGCCAACCTCAACCACCCTGTGAGTCACCACCTCAATTTACAAACCAAACAAACAACCCTCTGCTGTAACAGATTTTGCATGGATGTTGCATCTTGCAGCCAGACAACTCATTTTAGTAAACTGCACAATGGCTTTTAATGAAATTCTAGAACACGTAAGTACAAGTCACATAAGTGAAATTAATTTAACTCTGTAATTGAGTGAGTGCAAATATAAAACTAACAACAGACAGCATTCAGTGATTGCTCAGAAGAAACTAGGCCAGAGAACACTAAATTTGGAAACTCAATGTAAATATTGTAGGACTTCTGACTTTAAAATCCCCCTGCAATTCTAATTTAGCCCCCCATATACATGCATTATGATAGCCCTTAGTTACACAATAATGTGGTGGTATTTTCCCCCCATGGGACTAAAGTCTCAGTTAACATCCAGCCCAGACTCCTAAAAAGATCCAGAGCCATGTGACAGGAGGGCTGTCCACAAGACCAATTTCACAGCAGAAAGGCACGTAGTCTCCAAAAAAACCCCTGCAGGGACACAAAGGGTTGTCCTCACTGCTTAAGCACCTTATTGCTGCCATGAATGCTGCAAAAGAACAGCATGCAATGCCAGGAGAGCTGCTTAAGCCAAGTTTTCACAGGCAGCTATTTATTCTGGTCCTCAGAATCAGAGGGTAGAACCTGTGAGGCTGAGCTCAGAACTGCTGGGAACTCACAATCAAGGTCTAAGAGATACACCAGGAATGCACAAAGTGCCAAATAACACAGTGTTCTGAAACAGACTAGATCCAATCCTTAATATTAAAGTGAGCTATCCAATAATAATGAGTATTTTCTACCTTACTCTCTAAACCTTAGATTGGTACCTGCAAAACAGGGATGTACCAGCCTTCACACCCCAGGATCCTGTGAAAAGCAGAACAATGGAGCATTTCAAAATGAGGCAAACGCCACATTCTGACTTCATGGGAAAACTGCCATGAAAAGTCACTAAATCAAGCAGAGACCTCCTACTGAGTAACTCATCACTAACTCCACACCACCTGCGTGTTCAGCACCCCAGGGTGGTCACTGGAAAAAGGGATAGGATCAGGTGGTGCTCTCACACCTGTTCAGTCATCACATAAAACTAACAAAACTTTCTTCAGGTCTAAGCACAGGCCCAAAAAAGGTTCTCCAGACGAACCAGCTCTAAAAAGCTACAGATGATAGTGTCAAGAGAGTTCACAGACACCCCTAAAATGATTGTGGTGCTCTGGATGTCTCTCCTCAAAAAGCAGCACCTCCCTTCCTCCTCCCCAACTCCTCCTCACCCTGTACCTCACCACTGCTCTCACCCTGACACCTCTGCCTCCTGCTGCCATCGCTGGAGTCACCTCAGCCAAGTCCCCTCAGCTAGCTCCTTCCTACTCCATCCCCTCTGGTGCTGAATCCTGCCTGGCGTAAGTGGAATCTGACACATTCAACTATGTGAAAACCACAGATTATTTTTCCCAAAGGCTTGTAGTCTGGATGGCTGGGAATATTTTCCATGGGAATGGCAAGAGATATTTCTGACAGAGACACCATATGCCTGCCATATAGCAAGTCCTGCTTTCAGACCCTGAGAACTCCACAGTGTTTCGAAATAAAAATCCACCTCACACAACAAGACGAGCCAGTTTCCTCTAATTTTCTTCTACATAAAGTTCTGAAGACTACAAAACAATTCCTCCTAAGGCAGACACATGGTCAGAATTCCACAGCCCGACGGTGGAAATCTGGCGTGAGCACACAGGAAAGGAGCAGGCAGTTTTCACTGTAAATCACCGTTTCTGTCCTTCCTCCGTGCCACAAAGAACAGCAGCCACAAATAATCTGCAGCAAGTTCCTACTTCACTTCCAAGAGCCACAGCCTGATTAAAACACAACCCATGGTTCTGCAAGACACTGAACCCCGGGGCTGGGGAAAGCAGCAGCACCAGACACTTCAGTGAACCGTGTCAGCCTGGCTGATGGAGAGACCACATGGGGATATGGCCCCACAGAGTTTCCACCAGACCCTGGGATGCTCCAGCTCTGCATTGCTGTCTGTGACTGATTCAGCAGCCACATGTGGGCTTACATTTATTCCTAACCAAATTTGTCACCTAAAGATGTACAGGGGTGATATTTAGAAGCATGAAAACAGCACGGACTGCAGTAACTGTAGTAATTCCATGTAACAGTTGGGTTTATGAGCAGAAAATCTGAGAGTTTCTGTTCAGCCACAGCAAGACAGCAGCAGACACGAGATTGTTTAGAGACAAAAGGTGAAAGAATCCAGTTTCTATTAGCAGCTTCAGTGAACTTAACACTTCACTTCACAAGCAACCTCATTTTCCTATCCCCCGTGACTGCCTACCCCAGCATCTGCTGACCCACAGCTTTGCTCAGGGAAGTTCCAGAAGCTGAACCCCCTCGCTGCCCTTTGCAAGTTCACATATCAGTATGAGACCTTAAACCATGAACTTGATTGTATGTAAATCCCAATCAGACACTACAAAATGGAACGTATGAAAAGCTGGCTTTGTTTTCAGAATCGTGAACACCTGGAACAAAACTGTCTGTCCCTCTGGATTTTCTTCTGCCAAAAGAATACATGAAGTTATTGATAAACTGGCCTATGTCTAAATGCCTCCTTAAACTACATCTCACCTACAGCCACGAGCACGTGTAGAGATACCCCTAAAATTAAATCTGCTCATGCCAACAACACAATTCAGATCATGGAAGTTTAGTTTGCAACAGATTTCCAGTGATATGAACCCCACTAACTGAAGGAAGTCCCAGTTTACCTCCACATTAGATTCCAATTTATCCAAGTCTCTGGGGTCACAGAGGCAGAATAGATTATTCATGTCAGATACTAAAAGTGATATAAACCAGTCACAGAGCAGTAAGTGATTTCAGCCATGTAGTAACAGACACCCATAACAGAGGCTAGAGGAAGAAATTCAGCTTAAAAAAACCTAACAGCACATCTTCGCTCCTCAGTTGCTACTTCATGATGAATAATTATGCCAGCGGGCCACGGAAGCCTGAACAAACTAACAGATTTCAGGCACTAGACAGAGGAGAGCTCAAACCTTACCATTCAGTATTCCCAAGATTAACTACTTATTTAGAATCCCAGCTCAGCAGCAAGCCAGACATTTTCACCCTCTATCTGTACCAGAGCATATGGCAGCAAGCACGTGCCATGTACAAATGACAACAGCAGGACACAGATCAACAGGGCAAACCATGAGGGAAAAATGTTTACAGTGTTCTTCAGTCCCCAGATCCCCTGACTTGGGTCAGCTGTGTGCTCACAGAGTGCAAATTAACTGGAGATATTTTTATTTTGTCCATTTGACGTAAATAAAGTCTTGCAGTGCCTGTTTTCCAGCTTGCAGAGATACAGGGCACTTGGGAAAAACAAATCACTGGGGACACCGACAGATTTGTTTTGAGACTCCAGCCACCAACTCTAAACAAGAGCCTATGGAAGGCAAAGCCTACAGAAAACAAATCTTTGTTTAAGTCAGACTCTCCAAGCACAGAACTCCTGTGAAAGCCTTCCACAGCGGGCCAGATGGGGGACTTCAGGAACTGCCTCCAAGTCCTTGCGCAGCAATTGTCAGCCTGCCTAGAAATTAGGATTCCTTTCAGACACATACACACCCAATTATTGCCAGGTCTCCTCTCTGCCCTCTGCATGTCGCTTGCCTGGCTAATTAAATCATGGGCCTGAGTTCACCTCTTCCAGGGCTTACCCTGCTCCCACAGGACACCATCCCTGGTTTCTCCAATCTGGGGAGCCCCTCACCATAAGGTGAAGCCTTTTCTTCCCCTAACCACACACACACAAAGCAGCACAGAGACCCCTCTGACTCGCCTGTTCTCACCATGACCCCAGTCCTACAAACCCCACAGATCTCTGAGATCACCCATCCTCACCCCATCCCGTAGTTCTCCATCCCCTCCTGAGCTCCAGGTCCTTCATCCCCGCTCACAACCCTTCCATCCTTCTCTGCACCCCCAAATCTGTGTCCCACAGACATCCCCCGTCCCCTGGACCCCCCAGCAAAGCCCTGGTCCTGCTGACACCCACCCCAGTGCCTGAGCTCCCCACCCTCCCGAGCCCCAGGTCCTTCATCCCCGTTTGCAGCCACTCCCACAGAACCCACACAAGTCTCTGGATTCACCCATTCCCATCCCAGACCCACAGACCCCCATACTCTCATGAGCCGGAGATCCTTCACCCCCACTCACAGCCTGCCCAGCATCCGAGATCTGTTTCCCTCCCAACATTCCCACAGACACCCCAATTCCCTCCCGGACCCCTCAGCCACCTCCGGTCCTGCTAACGCCCATCATTCCCAGTCCAGTCTCACAGCTCCCCATCTTTTTCCAGCCCCCCCAGACTTCCACCCTGGCCCGCAGAACTCCCCTGAGCCCCTCCCGAGCGGCCGGACTGCCCCCGCCTCAGCCCCGCGCCGCTCTCGGGCCCCGGGGCGCACTCACCGATCAGCTGCCGCACCTCCTCCTCGCTCAGGTAGATGCTGAGGCTGGGCCCGGGGCCGCTGGGGGGCCAGTCCGGGGCATGCGGGCCGAGGCCGGGCTGGCCCTGCACGCCGGCGGGCAGCACCAGCAGCAGCAGCAGCGGCGGCGGCAGCAGGCGGAGGAGATGGCGGCGCGGGCCCCGCACCCGCCAGCCCCGCCGCGGCCCCGCGCCCGCCTCCCCCGCCGCCTCACGGGGCCGGCCCCGCCGCCCCCCGCCGGGCTCCCGGCGCCGCGGCACCATCGCTCCGCGGGGACGGAGGGACGGACGCAGGGCCGGGGGGAAGCGGGCGGGACCCCCCGCCCCGCCGGACCCTCGCACGGCGCGGCCGCCGCCAGGCCCCGCCCCGCGCACGCGCCGCTCCCGCCGCCGCGGGCGGCCCCTGAGCGCGGGCGGGAGGGGCGGGATCCCCCTCACGGCTCTTCCCGCCTCTTCCCGCATCCCGCCTGGCGCCGGGAGGAAGAGGAGGAGGGAGCGAGAGCATCCTCGCTCGCTGCGTAGTGCCCGTCGCGGAATGACAAAATCACTGAGGTCGGAGAAGACTTCGAAGACCATCGGGTCCAAGCTGTGACCGATCCCCACCTTGTCACCCAGCCCAGAGCACTGAGTGCCACGTCCAGGCTTTCCTTGGACACCTCCAGGGATGGGGACTCCAAATCTCCCTGGGCAGCCCCTGCCAATGCCTGCCCACCCCTTCCATGATGCCCAATATGAACCTGCCCTGGCACAGCTTGAGGCCGTTCCTTCTCTGTGGCATTCACATTCTCCGGAAAAATCCCTTCGCCCAGGATTTTTCTCTTGGGAAGCTGAGAACCCACAGAGAAAAGGGAAACAGTTCTTATCTCATTTGCTTCTCCTGTGTTTTGCTCCTTTGGCATGTGTTTGGAGATTGTTCACCCACAGGTGATTGTTTCATTGGATTCTGGTGTGAGTTGTTTTCACTCTTTGGCCAATCAGGGCCAAGCTGTGTCGGGACTCTGGAGAGAGTGATGAGTTTTTATTATTATCTTTTTAGCATTCTGTAAGTATTCTTTCTGTATTCTTTAGTGTAGTTTACTATAGTATTCTTTAATATGTTATAGTATCATAAAATAATAAATTAGCCTTCTGAGAACATGGAGTCAGATTCATCCTTCCTTCCTTCATTGGGGCACCCTACAAATACAATACTTCTCATCCTGTCCCCTGGGAGCAGAGCCTGACCCCACCTGGCTCTCCCCTCCTGTCAGGGAGTTGTGCAGAGCCACAAGGTCCCCCCTGAGCCTCCTTTTCTCCAGGCTGAGCCCCTTCCCAGCTCCCTCAGCTGCTCCTGGTGCTCCAGACCCTTCCCCATCTCCGTTTCCTTCTCTGGCCACGCTCCAGCCCCTCAATGTCCTTCTTGTCATGAGGGCCAGAACTGGACAGAGCATATGAGAGGCCTCACAGTGCCCAGTCATTGTCACTGCCCTGGTCCTGCTGGACCCATTGGCCTCTTGCCCACATGGGCACACCTGGGCTCATGTCCAGCCACTGTTGACCAGCATCTCCAAAGCCTTGGCCAGGTCCTTTATGGCATCTGACCCCAATCCCTCATCAATGGGATCCACCCACTGAATCACCTCATGCTCACCCTGAGACCCTGCACATCCCCTTGTTCCCACTTAGCTGTGGTTGACTCCATCCCCAAATCCTTACAGCCTGCCCCAGCCGTCCATCCAGGATGGGCCAGGGGATCACAGCCATGAATGGAAATGCTCTGCCAAAATATCCCCAAAAAAGATAATCCCACAGTGACAGACTGTGGGATGCCTGGTGCCCACCAAAGCTGCTCCATCAGCTGGACAGGGGAGAGAAAATATAATGCTCCTAAGCTGAGATAAAAACAGGAAGAGACCACTCAGCAATTACTGTCAGGGGTAAAACAGGAGGGAAGTTTGAGGAAATTTATGGAATTTATTACCAGCTTTGTAGGATAATGTGAAGTCTGTTTTGGAGCCGGCCGACATCAGCTCCATCAGACACAGGGGAAGCTTCTGGCAGCTTCTCAAAGAAACCACTCCTATAGCTCCCCCACTACCCCAAACCCAACACACTGCTCAGAGGCTTTCCCAATTGGAAATACTGCTGGAATACCAGTGTTTTAGTTAAAGAGAATTTCCTTTTTTGGTAATTTTTTTAAAACAAAAAATTCAGGTTTTTTTAAAATGCACTGTTTATAAGTATATAAAACATACTGGTGTTATATTTAATGCTTTAATCTGCTTTTTTATCTTATGGTCCTTTCAGAGCTAAGAAGCAGCAGCATTTCATTTCACTGTAACAAAGGGCCTTTGGCCCACAAAGGATGGGGATTTCAGCTCCAGCCAAGCCATTGCTGCCTGTAATGATCCTGAAGTAAAATCCAAACTGTAAACACATCTCCTGTTCTGTTACAGTATGGAATGCCAGCAGCAGGGCCACTTGACAGCTGATATATTTTAAAAGAATGCAATAATAATCAAGTCCAACGATGCAAACAACATTAAATTCCAGTGTGAGGCTTTGAATCTCCTATACAAACATTCCTGACCTTTTCCCAAAATCCTCTGCTGTGCAGTATTTCAAAAGTAAGGATTTCTGTGGCAGTTTGGTGCAAAACCCTTTTCCAAGGTGTCCACCTTTCCCCTGAAACACAAAACCTTTGTTCCAATTGGCTTAGGAGGGGGATTTTGTTTTTCTGAGCTGGCTGCTGACCTAAACACACCTTGTCCCTCATTTATCAAGGCTGAAGAGCCACCTGCATTGTCACCTTCCTCCCTGCTGTCACACCTGGCTGCTCTACAGCTCCTCTGGAATCCCTAGAGCAGTGACAGCTTTGTTCTTAGCAAATCCATCTCTGGGAGCTGCCTGCTTGCTTGAGATTTTCAGCAGAAGCATCACAATATTCACTTATGACCATTAAATCCCTTAATGTCTTTAAATTCTGCGCTCCCTCCTGACCTGCCAGGAGGAATTTTTTCCTGTGGGACACTGTGACAGGAGGACACTGCAGGCTAATTGGCCACAGCAGGGTTTAATCACTGAGTCTTTCAGCTCATAATCATAAGAGTGGAAAGCGTGTAGGAAGTTCTGTTCTTCTAATCACTGAGGTGAAAGAGAAATTGCTTGCACTCCTCCCCACAATATCCATCACTTACTTAAACATTGTGAGGTGTAAAAAAAATAAAATACCAAACTGGGATGGAGCTGGAAATTACATGCAGGCCTGTAGTTGGGGGATGTGGCCCAGGCTGCAGAGCCCTCTACACCACAGCTTCTCCACAGGCCATTTCCTCAGCCTGGAAGCACGGCGCCTGGGCATCTGTGTTTATTTGCCCTGCAGATGTAGCCTAAATCCCAGACTCGGCGTGGTTTCTGATGCACCTCACTTAGGGACTCGCGGACAGACGGACAGACAACGTGTGGTATCTGATGTGATCAAAACCAAGACTGAGGCTCACCAGCCAGAGACCAAACAAAATTCTGATGCCCTTTTCTGGTGACATTGGCAGGCAGCTTATGTGGGAAGACACTGACAGACTGTTGTCATGGATTTATCTCTTGGAGGGAGCCCTGCTTCACTCACAGTGAGCGTGGAGGAACAGCAGAAATTGCTGCTGCTCTCCAGAGGCTGGATGAGCCCAGTGAGGTCGAAAACGTGGTGTAGGCACCAGGCAGGAGACAAACAGCTCTTTTTATCTGTGAGTTTGTGAAAGAGTCGGAAGAAGAGACAGAAAAACATGGACACTCCTCAGCTGTAACAGCCTGTAATGGTGGCAGGACCCACAGGAACCCCAACACAGGGGTCCATTTTTCATTTTCCACTGTGCCCCATTTTTCACAAAATTGTTTCTGTCCTGTCCTTCTTCATGAGGACCAAAGGGACAATATTCATGCAGCCACCATGGATAACAAACATGACTTTAACCTTAACCTCAGCCACCCCTGCCTTGGGCATAAGTACACGATATTCAGCACAAATGTGACGTTCAGCAGAAGGGCCCGTGCGGGGTTATTTCCCTGCATTTCTTTTCAGTGAGTATGTAACTTTGCCTCCTGGAAGCCACTGGCTGATTTTAACAAAAGGTCACCAAAACCACATAAACCAAACACAAATAAACACATTCTTGGGCTGCAGCTGCCAGCCTGTGCACGGCCGCTCACGGGGCTACAGGCCTGGCTGGGCCCCCCTTGCCCATGAAACCAATTGCTTGCTGGGCTCTGATGTTGTAATTAAAATGCAGGCTGCAAGCATAATTGGGGGTATTAGAAGCCAAATGAAGGTTTCATGGATGTCAAGAAACATCTCATTGGAAAAAGGTGAAAAATGCAATTCACAGGCCAGCTCAAACACTGAAGATCTTGTGTTGATTTTTTTTGGCTGCGCAGACTATTTTTGGCAGGATCGAGTTCACGGTCTTTCAAAACCATTCTGGGGAAGATTATATTGCAAGAGGATACACAAAGTCTGTCCGTGGCAAGCTGCTAGCAATAGCTGTGAACTCACAGCACTCGCATGGAAAAGTTTTGCTTGGATAGACACCGGGATGCCTCACTGCATGTGCTCCCAGCCTGATTGTATCAGCATTTACCACCGCCGTGTCCCGAGAGGCACAGAGGAGCTGGGATTCATTTCTGCATGTAAAACAAATCTGTAAAAGCAAATAGCTGACAATTAATGGCACTGATAGGAATTTGATACATGAGGGCCTCATGGAAGACACGTGATATAGGGATGTTTATGTGGGTGCTGGAAGATGGGAGACAGGGCTTTGGGAATGGCTGCTCCCTGTCCAGACTCGCTCACACACGCTGCTGCAATGGGGGGTGGCTTTTCCCACCTCCTCTTCGTGATTGTAAGTCACTGTGCAGCATTCCCTGGGGAGGAGAGCTGGCCCCTTCACACAGACACAGGAATGAAGTCCTGCTGCCTCTTCCAATCAGTCTTCCAACATTTTCCCCTTCAAACAGCTTCTCTCCTTTATGAGTACCAGGTGACCTCAGTGCTTGGATGGCTTCCAACTCAATTGCACCTTGGTTCTGTCGCCCAGGAATCTTCAGCTCATCATTTGCTCAAGGACCTCTGCCCGCAAGGCTTCTCTGCAGAAATGCTCTGGAGCTTTGGCTTTGCTCGTGGATGAGCATTAGAAATGGGCAAGAGGGGCTTCAGATTCAGGAATGCTAGGAAAAGATGGCACAGCTGAGATTGTGCAAGTAGCAGGCTTCCTAAGCTATTTAGTAATAATTGACCTCTTTATTATTTAGTATTCCCCTTTATTTAGTATTTATTTGCCCCTTTCCATGGGCAAAGATGCATCCATCAGCTGTGAGTAGGGATAAACTTATTCATTTGCTCTGCTTCACTTCCTGCCATTTCCTGAGGAGTTGCCCTCTTCTGTCTTTCCCAGAGCATGGTGCCCCAGGATTTCCAGTTCTCCTTGCTCATCAGGGTGGAACAAACTGGCAGCTTGCTGCTCGTTTTCTCTCACATCCCTGAATTTGCCATGCCTTTTCCCAAAGCAGGAGGAGAAACTGAGAATGAGGGAATGGACAACATATTGAGTAATATAAATAGACAGATGGCTTCACTCAAATCAGCACTGACCCGTGGAGTCTTCCAGGGGAGGGAAGAGCTGAAATTTCAAAGTTTAAAATGTACAGACCTTCTCACAAACTCTTTTTGTCCTGTTACATCAACTATAAGCAGGCAGCATTGTTGGGAAGACTGGTGTCCCCTGTTTCTTGAATAGCACTGAAGAAAAGATAAAAGTCTTCAGACTTCCAACCTGCTCCCCTTTGCACCAGATCTCTACTTTTCCTTTATTTATTTCCTAATTGTGCTCTCAGGTCCATAAAGCTGCCCTGGAGAAGGAAGAGCTGCTTGCTCCATTGCTGCAGTCGGACTGCTCGGGCTGGGATACACAGAGAGGAAAAGTCACACAGCAGCAGAGGGAAATGTGTGTGCAAGTTCCTGGAAATGTAGCATTTAGTGGAAAAAACATCCTGGGAACATGAAGCTGGCTGGAGCTGCTGTGGCATGAAGCAAGGGAGGCTGGGGGAGAGCAGAGCCTCGGAATACGGTTTCAGCATGTGGCTGGGAAGGCACATGCCATTTCTGTGTTTGCCTTATAAGGAGAGCGTGCATGCCATGATATTGCTAAATATGAAATAAATTGTTTGTGTTTGGGGGCTGGCTGTGTCACCTCTTCCCTCCCCAGGACACCCAGGGGTTGCTGGCTGATGCTTGTGTGTCATTGGGAGCCTTTTCCTCGCCAGTGGATGCCAGGATTTGGGGCCATGGATGTTGCACAACAAGGCTTATAATGCTGTTACAGTTTGTTCTGCACTCAGTCAGAGCTTGATGCTCAGGTAGGTGTTGGTATCAGGACAGAAAATTACAAATCAAACCATTTTCAATGGAAAAATGAGGGAAAATTGAATATCTGTCAGAGGGAGAAGGAAAGCAGGCACCTGAACCTACTCCTGCTTGGTCTTTTGTTGGCTTTTCAGTGCAAATGATCCTTCAAAATTCCTCTCCAGGGGTTTTATTATGTCTCTGCTCAAACAACAGACCTTTCATTGTAGTTCAGCACATGACTCCAAACACAGCACCCATCCTCACAGGGCTCAGTCTTCTCCATGGCTTCCCCTTTCCCTTGGGAAGCCAACAGAGCAGCACTTACAAACTGATGTGGTGTGTTTTACAGGTCACTTATGCAAGTGTTTCCCTGTGCTCTGGCAGTTGGAGCTGCTTTATGGTTTACCACGTTTTTTCAGAGCCCACACACAATACAGGAATGGAGATAATTAATTGTAGGAGTCGCTGTATCCCATCCCTCTTTTACAAAAGCACAATTGGAGCATTTGCCCAGGAAGTGGAAAATATTTATGTGACTTTCTCTCTGAGAAAGTATTAAAATCCCCGTTTTCACTGGGATAAATGAGAAGCAGAAAGAAGTACTGAGCAAATCCCACACCCTCTACAGAAGAGATTGTGGAGCCCTTGCATCCATCAAAACTGGAAGCAGGAAAGAGCAGGACTCTCCCACTCCTCTCAGGGTTTAGATTGCTCTGGGCAGCAGCAAGCCTGAATTTCTTCAGGTGGCAGAGATCTAACTCTCTTCTCCCATTTTCTGTGTAAATGGCATTACAACTCTTGGAATGTCACCAGCACCAGCCAACAAAGGGGCTGGGAAGCAGCAAACCCAGGTACCTTTCTCTTTTCCCAGCACTGGGCAATGCTGTTGCACACTGAGCTCACCTGGATGCTTTTATTGAAGACAAATATATTTTACTTCCGAAAAAACCTCAGATTCCTCTGGCTGATATATTCTCATATGGATAAAAATAGATGGATTTTAATCATGCTTACATTGCAGATCCCACAAGCCAACTATTTTAATAGATTCAGAGTCCTTTTCTTTGGGCTTGGAACAGGCTCAACACCAATAAACCAAAAGACTTAGCAGGATGTTTTTGCCTCATTAAAATGCTTTGTGCCTTTGGCTCTATTCTGTTCTTTCAGTGCTGGTGTGTTTTCATAGATCCTCATCTTGAAATTGTGGGAAGAGTCAGGAAAAAGGCTTTGGAAAGACAACCTGTCCTCCTCCCATCCAACCATTCCAAGGTGATTTCAGAATCCTGGCCAGACCATTTGCTCTCCAGCAGCTCCCACCACATGAAGCCCTGTATACCTGAAATTCAATGAAAACTTCTTTCAAAAAATAAAAAAAAAATCCAAAATATTTTTAAATGCTTCTGGTAAAACCTGCAGTATTCCCACATTGATTTCTGTGCTAGGAAATCTTTTAAAGCTTCAAAGACAGTGACAAAGGATCCTGGAAGTGAGAAGGGATCCTGGAAGCAAGAACTTGCACAGGCCAGGTCTTGCCCTAGTTTGGAAGACGACTGCAGGATCCTCACACATTTTCACCAGCTGATTAAAATTTTGTCTCCATTGTGGCAAAAATCCTTGGACATTTTCTTGCTTTGTGATCACTGTGCTCAGCTGTTTTGCTTGCATGAGTAAAATAAGCTGCATTTCCTTGGGTTTTCCCTGTGAACTGGAAGTCTGACCTTGAACCACTTCCATAGGTCTTATTTCAGCATTTTTCTTGAGCTGTGGGTGACAGGGCTGGACACTGATGGGTCACAGCAATGAATTCTGTCCCATTTCCTACTGGAGGCATCTGCTTGTGGGGCAGGGTGAGGGTTAGGTCAGCTGGAAAGGAACTTTCTGCTGCTTAATATCTCTCGAACCCCACAAAAAGCAAAAGGCACATCTTGGAAAACCATCCACAGGCATTTTTATGGGGTGAAAGCTGCATGGATAGTTTACACCATGCATTTCACTTGCAAAATTGCTTTTAGATTGGTGATATTTGCATCTCGCTGCCCGTGCAGTGGATGGGGCAACAGGTCCCCTCTCCCTCATTTCTAAGCTTTGTCCTGAACATGCAACAGGATTGTCATTAAAGACTCACTATTGTGAGCAGAGTGGAACCAGCCAGAGAGAAATGTTCCTGAATGAATCATGAGGAAAAGGCCTTGGCTGGAAAACACCACTGCCATGCTCTGCTGTGGGGAATGGGTTACTAAACACAATAGAGAGAGGGACTCATAGAGCCATTTAAGTTAGAAAAGCCCTCTAAGATGAAAGGCCTTCATGGACGGCCTTTCCATGAAGAAATTTCCCTTCATATCCAATCTAAACTTCCCCTAGCACAACTCGAGGCTGCTTCCTCCTTTTCCCATCCCTGTTCCCGGGGAGCAGAGCCCGATCCCCGCCGGCTGTCCCCTCCTGTCAGGGAGTTGTGCGGAGCCAGAAGGTCCTTCCTGAGCCTCCTTTGCTCCAGGCTGAGCCCTTTCCCAGCTCCCTCAGCCTCTCCTGGTGCTCCAGCCCCTTCCCCAGCTCCATTCCCGTCCCTGGACGCGCTCCAGCCCCGGGATCTGCGGGGCCCGGGCGGGGGTGCAGCGGCGGCGCGGGCCGCCAGGTGTCGCTGTCGGCGCGGGAGAGGAAGGGAAGGGAAGGGAAGGGAAGGGAAGGGAAGGGAAGGGAAGGGAAGGGAAGGGAAGGGAAGGGAAGGGAAGGGAAGGGAAGGGAAGGGGAAGGGGAAGGGGAAGGGGAAGGGGAAGGGGAAGGGGAAGGGGAAGGGGGAGGGGAAGGGGAAGGGGAAGGGGAAGGGAAAGGGGAAGGGGAAGGGGAAGGTCAAGGCCAAGGCCAGGCCAGGCAAGGCAAGGCAAGGCCAGGCAAGGCAAGGGAAAGGGAAAGGGAAAGGGAAAGGGAAAGGGAAAGGGAAAGGGAAAGGGAAAGGGAAAGGACCTGGGACCACCTCACTGCACCTTCCAGAGCTAAAGGGAGTCTGAGAGAGCTGTAGAGGCACCTGCACAAGGGCCTGGAGTGGCAGGACAAGAGGGAATGGTTTCCCACTGCCAGATGGGATATTGGAAAGAAATTCTTCCCTGGGAGGGTGGAGAGCCCATGGCACAGGTTGCCCAGAGAAGCTGTGTCTGTTTCATCCTTGAAAGTGTTTCCAGGCCAGGTTGAACAGGGCTTGGAGCAAGCCGGGATAGTGAAAGGTGTCCCTGCCTGTCTCAGGGGGTGAAGATAGGTAATCTTTAAGGTCTCTTCCCACCCAAACCTGATTCTCTGATTTTATCCCTTGGGAAATTGTTCCTGTTCACCTCCAGCTCCACACCAGCTCTTGCATGTGGTCAGTCAGTGCTGGCACTCCTGGCATGGAGCAGAGACCATGGCACCATCATTCCATATCGTGTAATTAGCAGTGGGAATCCCAGGAGAGAATAAACATTGCTGCAGATCCAGATTCCTCCGGGACATATGGGAGCCAAAGGTGCCGGATCATTGCAAGGTTTTAAACCCAGCTCGATTCTGGCATGCCTGTGGCTCCCCTGTGAACTCCAGTTGGTACCACAGGGATACATGAGCCAGACTTGCATCACCCTGGCCAGAGTGGAAACTCCAGGCTCCCGATGCTGTGCACTGCCTCTGCATGAGAAAGGGATGCTGTTCCAGAGTGCCACGGACACCAAGCACAGGGAGCAACCCATGTGCCAAAACCTGCTCATAAAAACTGCCCACAGAGCGACTTTAAGTACCCAGGGCACTGATAGCAACAAGTCCCTTTGGGATGAGAGGAGCCAGGACACCTCACTGCCTGCAGGTGCGCGTCTCACCCTCACTCAGGCTCTGCTTGCTGCTCAGCTCAGCTCCATTCTCACCCTGCAGCCAGCCCTTGCCTGTCCTTTCTCAGCCTCTCCAAGGCTCTGATCCTGTAACTTAGGGGTTGATATTGCCCTGCTGTTTGCCAGCTCTGCCCTGGGTCCTGCTCTCAGATCCAGCCCTGCTGCCCTGGGTCCTGCTCTCAATCCAGCCCTGCTGCCATGCTGCCAGCAGCTCCTCTCTCTGCAGCAGGCTGCCTTCCTCAGCCAGCAGGGATGTTTTGCTTCCAGCCCCTCTCCCGGAGCCCAGGACCAGCTTTTAACAACGTTCCCGAGCAGCTCGTGGTGCTGCAGAGCCCCAGCTGGTGCCAGGAGTCATGGTTTAAATAACACACAGTAAATATTAGAACAGGCTGAGCTGTGGAGAACTCCTCAGACACCAGTTTCTAAGGATGATCTAATACATTTCTTGGACTCGCTCGTCCTTCTCATTACTCTTCTGCATTTTTCCCCCCTCCTATTTTTCTTCCCTCCCATTGAAATGTTTTGGTTTTCTTCTTTTATTTTTTTTCCCCTGCTTGAGTCTCTGAAATATGCAGCCATGGCAACAGGCTGGAGGAGCGAATTCCCCTGCTCCTCCTGCACGTCCTTGGGGTCTGCTGGGGAGCGAGGGGTGAATTCCAGCCATTCCCTCCGGCCGGGAGCGGTGTTTGGTAAACACACGGCAGCAGCACACATGTGCTAACCCTGCCCGGCTCTGCCAGCTCGGCTGAGGCGCTGCTGCGGGTGCAGCGTGTGTCCCCTGATCCCCCCGCCGCCGGTGGCACCCTGTCCCCGGCACCCTCCGGGCTGGCATTCTTTGGGAGCAGCACCGGGCAGGAATGCGGGCCCCTGGCGTCCGGACAGGAGCTGACATTCCCGGCCCTGGGCTGAAGAATGTGGACACAGTGTCCGCTCCAAACTCCAGCAGCACTGGAGTTCATTCACCCTGGAGGAGGGGGACGCTGGAATCTGAGCAGGACTCGGCCCTCGGTGACCAGGCTGCCGTAACCTGGGGGTGATGGTCTCCTCTGTTGCTTCCAAGGATCTCCCCACGTCATGCCATGGCATCTGGGGACTCGTTTCGTCCTTGTTTTGGTGGCTCTGTGGCCTCTGCCCCTCAATCTGCAGCTGCGTCAGCTTTTTCTTGGAAAAGCTGGGGGAACATGAGGATGCTGCTGCCTGAGGAGCTGGGTTCAAGGCAGCAGGCAGCTCTAACTTTGGGGAAGCCAAACCCATGCTCGGTGAGCTGCTGGCAGGGAAGGAGACCAGCACTTGGGGACCAGCACCCCAGTGTGATGGGTGTTACTTAAAGACCCAGAAAAGGCAGTGCAGGCTGAATGTATTAAGCAAAGCCAACTTGTTTTAGTGTCTGTAACGTGGCAGGAGCCAGAACCGAGTGTGAATTGAAGCCCCAGGCCCATAGCTGGCTTTCAGCTCATCTTTCCAAGGCTGCTGTAATTCCCCCTGCCCCTCCGACACGCCCGGCGAGGGCTATTTATACCCTTTACAATGTTACACACCGCTTGGATTACTGCACGGCATCCAGGCTGTTTGGAGCAGGGTCCCACCAGCCAGAATAGTTTTGCACGAATTCAGTTCCCACCAGTTCCCAGGTTTGACACTGGATGCAGCGGGGTTACTCGCCATTTACTCCGGCTGGATTGTGTGGGGCTTTGTGGATTAAAATAGCAAAACTTCAGCACTAACAGGGATACATGGTTCAGGCTGAAAGATCCCCACTGATTCACCACCCTCTTGCATCAGCATTTCAACACGAGGAAATGCTGCTCATTCCACAGATTTTGGAGGACTGTGAAGCCCCGAGATTGCAGCGAGGCTGAGAACGTTGGGGAGTTTTGAAAGAATTTGTGGAATTTTTGCACAAAACCTGAATACAAGAGGAGAGTTTCCCCCAGTCCATGGGTAACTGTTTGAGAACAGGATAAAACAAAAGAAAGTGTCACAAAATCTGCTGCCTTGGTTCTGCTCCTGGGGAGGGGGTGAGTGCAGAACCTCGCGGTGTGGGACCACAGGCTGACCCAGCAGCATTCCCAGCTCGGGCTCCCATCCCTTCCTCCCTGCCTGCCAGCCTCTGGAAAGGCTCCAGGTGTTGCACAAAAGCCCAGCAGCAGCAGCAGCAGCAGGTTGTTGCAGAACCTGCAGGAAGAGGCAGCGCTTGCCTCGGCACGTCGGAGCCAGCAGCACTTTCTAGTCATGCTCTGAAGGTCAGGCTCGGGGAGCACACGGGGTTACCTGGCAAACTCAGTCTCCAGGAGGGAAGCATTGAATCCCAGAGGGGTTCAGGTTGGAAAGGATCTTAAAGCACATCTCATTCCACCCCTCTGCCATGGGTAAGGGCACCTTCCACAATCCCAGGTTGCTCCAAGCCCCATCCAACCTGGTCTGGAACACTTCCAGGGAGGCAGGGGCAGCCACAGCTTCTCTGGGCAGCCTGTGCCAGGGCCTCAGCACCCTCACAAGGAAGAATTTTTTCCCAATATCCCACCTAACACTGCCCTCTGTCAGCAGGAAATCGTTCCTCCTTGTCCTGTCCCTCCATGCCTTTGTTCAAAGTCCCTTTTCAGCTCTCTCAGACATTGGAAGTCTGCAGTATTTGGGTAACCCCAAAGCTCTCTCTTCTCCAGACTGTTCCATGGTGGTAGAGCTCACCCTGGAATTCTCCTGCTTTGTCATCCCAGGGTTTTGTTCCCTGGCCTGTGAGTGAGATGTGGCAGTCTGGGGTGTGCAGAGCCATGCCTCAGTCGTGCAGCACATAACTCTGTGTGCGTGTCTGTGTGTCTGTGTGGGCAGCCAGAAGGATCCACAGCACAGCAGGAGCCTGGATGCTCAGGATTCCATCCCTGTTTGTGCCATGCTCCCACCAAGGATCCCTAGTTCTACCCCGAGTATCCCCGGCGGGGAAGCCAGGAGAGGTTGTGGAGCTGGAAATGTTCCAGCTTTGGGGTTGTTTTCAGTGTTCTCCCACCTGGCAGGGCACCAGCCTTCAGGGAGCACTGGGAGTGGAGATGGACCATGGACTGGAGATGGTCTTTGGACCACAGGAGTGGGGATGGTGTTTGGTGGAGCATGAAGAGCCTGTGGAAGGGCTGGGACTGGCTCTGCCAGGGGGGGTGATGTGATGGGATGACTGTCCTGCCTCACCACAGAATGACACTTTCTCCAAGCTCTCTCCAAGCTTCCCAAGCCAGCCCATGGTGCAGCAATCTCCAGGGAGATGTCCATTCCCATTCACTCCTGTTCCCCTGACCACAAAGCCATGAGCTGGCTCCCTGAGCTCTGCTGCAGCCGTGGCACACATCCCTCTTTTCCATGGGTTTTCTCCTCCCTTCCAGCTGTTTTGGACCTTGCAAAGCCAGAGTGGATTTTCCTGCATTGTCTGCCCAGCTTCCCTCACACTCTCCTGGATGCAGCTCTGTGGCAGGGCAGGGAATCACTGCCAGCAAATGCCTGGCATAGAAGAGGAGGACAGCAGGAATAACACCCTGCAAGCAGCCGTAAACAAGAGAGCAGAGTGCAAAAAACCTCCTGGAATTTGCAATCCAGTCTTCCTGACTGCCCTGTGCTGGGTGCTGGGCGATGCTGAGCATTCCTCCCCACTGATCCACGGGCATTCCCAAACCATGATGGCTCCGGGCACTGCTCAGCCTTGCAGCCAGCTGAGCGTGGGGAAGGAAAGCAAGGCTGCTGATTAAACAGACACAAAGCTCAGGGAGATGGGGAGAAAAAAGGATGGAAGAGAAAGGAGCAAGGACCAAAATATTGGGGCTTTGGGGCAGGATGAGCTGTTTGGGCCACGGGACGGAGCCAGCCGTGTGCTGGAGACACATTTAACTCTGCAGGGACACAACCCAAAATAGCTGCCATGGGTAATGTCTCCTCCATGGGGGCTCTATTCCGGGATGGAGCCGCTCCTGGTCTGGGCATGGGGCAGCAGCAGCAGCTCAGGAATAGCCTTGGCTGGTGAGGGCAGCCCCACGAGCATCTTCCTTGCTTGTATGCATCCAGCATTCCTCAGGGAGGGCCAGGGAGAGGGACCAGCCAGCCAGTTTTCCATCTGATTTCATTTTCTTAGAATTTCCTCTGATGGTTCCATTTTTTTTTTTTCTCTAATTCCACCTTTTTTTTTTTTTTTTTGAGGCAGCTGGAAAAAATAATGTTTTGGTTGCCTTGGAAACACGCTCCTAAACTTTTGGTAGATCCAAGACATGCCTGGAGTTCCAGGATGGCCAGTCAGGGTGGTGGGGGCTTGCCCTCCCTTCCCAAAAGTGGCAGGAGCTGCTCTCCAGTGGCTCTGGACACACGTGGCCCTGACCTACCCTCTGTCCCGACCCCTGTTTACTCTGCAAATACAACATTGCTTACAAATTCCTGGGACATGCCATGGGAGCTCTAGGCTGGGTAGTGTTACTTCATGCTGGACCCTATGCAAGAAGGGGAAAAAAAAAAAAAAAAAAACCAAAACAGGATCGCACTTTAAGGCTGTAAAAATGCGGGTGGGAATATTTTCCAGGCTGTGTCATTTTCCATCAAGGCCAAAATTCACATTCTGCCTTTCTCTGTTTGTGTTTTTCTCCCTGAAACTTGGATTTTTTTTTTTTTTATTCTCCAGCTTTCTCGAATGAAAAATTAGGAAATTCAAGGAAAGTGATTCTCCCCCTCACCATGTTTCAAGGAAAATTTGTGCATATACAGTTTCAAGTGTCAGGAGTTAAAACTTTCCTTTGGCCTGGAGCCAAATGTTTTCCCGAAAATTCAGTGATTTTCTGGGAAAGTGGGATATGGGCCCCTTCTCTTTCTTTAACCAACACACATTCTTAAATGCTTGTTTATTCAGAAGAGTTTCAGCTCCAAAGGGGGGAAGAGAGGAAAGGAAAATCACAATGAAATGTTTCCCCTGCAGTGGGCAGAGAAACCAAACATCCAAATTTTCCTGGAAGGAAGAAGACAAGTTTTTTTAATTAAAAAGAAAGAAAAAAAAAGGAAAGAAAAAAAAATGACCAAAACACCCCAAGGCACTTCTGTATGAGAAAACACTTGAAACTGAAGTTTCAGTTGAAATGGCCTGAGCAGCATTAGTGTGCAATGGCTCTGTACTGGGAGAGAGAGACCTGGGGAATGAAGCTGGGTGGGTTTTAAAGGCTTTCCCTGCCTGGAGTGATGGCTCCAGCCATCTCCATCTCCTGCAGCTGGATGTTGTTTCCCTTCCAGCTGAGGAAGTGCCCTTTGCAAGCCCCTTTGCTTCCAAATGAGCTTCTAATGACCACAGATTTTCTCCATCCAGTTAATTAATCCCCGGATCCCTCCAGATATTATTCCAGCATGGAATTCCATTCCAGCATATGTTGCAGCACGCTGTGGTCGGACATGGCCCATCATCCCAGGGACTTGCCCTTCCCTCCACGCTGCATCCAGCCCTGTGTCCCAGGACCTGCCACAAACCTCTCAAACTTTCCTGCTGCCACCAAACTCAGCAAGCAATCAAAAAAAAATCCCATCAGATCTAGCAGTATGTTCCTTTCCTTTCCTTTCCTTTCCCTTTCCCTTTCCCTTTCCCTTTCCCTTTCCCTTTCCCTTTCCCTTTCCCTTTCCCTTTCCCTTTCCCTTTCCCTGCTCTGTCTGGCCCCTGCCACCTCTGCCAAAGGCCCTGGTCCAGGGAAAGTTTTCCAAGGGAGGATGAGGAGGCAGGAAAGGGAAGGAAGGAGTCTCAGATTTGTCAGGGGACCTGTGGAGGGAACCAGGGAACACCTGCTGCCTGCAAGGGCTGGATGGTCAGGCTGTTCTCATGTCCCTCTCAGCTCCCAGCTGCCCACACCATCCCTGGAAACACCTCCCAGCTCCTGGGGATGCAAAGTGAGGAGGCAGCACCCCATGCCCCCGTCCCAGATGTCCGTGTGAGCTGCACCCACCAGAGTCCCCCCACCAGCACCTTCAGCATCCCTGGCCTCCTCCAGCATCCCCCGCACCTTCACGATCCCCAGAACCACAAGGATCCCCAGCACCTCTGAGCATCCCAATCTCCTTGGGCATCCCCAGTGCCTCCAACATCCCCAGTGCCTCCAGCATTCCCAGCACCTCCAACATTCCCAGCACCTCCAGAATCCTCAGTGCCTTCAGAATCCCCATCCTCCTCTGGCATCCCCAGCACCTCCAGCATCCCCCTTCTCAAGCATCCCCAGCACCTCCAGCATTCCCAGCACTTCCAACATTCCCAGCACCCCCAGAGTCCTCAGTGCCTTCAGCATCCCCATCCTCCTTGGGCGTCCCAGTGCCTCCAGCATCCCCAGCTCCTCAAGCATCCCCAGCCTCCTTGGGCACCCCCAGCACCTCCAACATCCCCAGCTGCTCAAGCATCCCCAGCTGCTCAAGCATCCCCAAGCTCCTCTGGCATCCCTAACACCTCCCTGAGCATCCCCAGCTCCTCATGCAGGGGAGGAGATGAGCAGGATGCCCAACAGGCCGGACCCTGCCCAGCCCTGGCCAGCGCTGCGCCACCTCCAGGCTCAGCCCCGAATTCCATGGTCGGCGGCCACGGGGAGCAGCGGGAGCGGCTCGGGGAGCGGGTGCGAGCAGAGACAGCCGGGGAGCTCATCCGCCTGGTTTTTCAAGGTCACAGAGGTGGTGGGAAGGAAAGAAAAGAGAGCGAGGAAAAAAAAAAAAAAAAAAAAAAAAAAAGTTGACTCAGAAACCGCAGGGAATTTTTTGCCTTTTTAGAATACTGGGAAGAGAAAAAATAGCCGCAGTTATTCAAAGCATCCAGGATAATAACAGCCTGTTTACTGTTTGCATGCAAAGATGGCAGGCAGGCAGCACAGCGCAGGGAAGAGGAATGAGGAATTCACCGCGGGTCCGACTGCTTCTGCTGAGCCCAGCAAAGCCCGGCTGGGGATCCTGCCCGTGAGAGCAGGAGCTGGGCAGCCCCACCGTGACACCTGGACAATCCCCAAGGGTCCTGGAGGAAGGGTTTCAGGTGGCCCTGGGGCTGGGGATGATGGGGAGGGAGCTCCCAAGCTGGAAGGCTGAGTCGATGGAGTGTCCCAGAGGGTGTTATGGCCAACCCCTAAATAACAATCCCCATCCTGCCATCCCATCCCATCCCATCCCATCCCATCCCATCCCATCCCATCCCATCCCATCCCATCCCATCCCATCCCATCCCATCCCATCCCATCCCATCCCTGCCACAGAGGCCCCTCCGATGCTCAGCAGGCATCTCCAGCCATCCCCTGGCAGGGTCATGGAAGCCAGGGGGACAGGGGTGCCAGGACTGAGGACACGGGATACAGAGGGGTGCAGGGTCAGGAGAATGCAGAAATCAAGACATGCTGGTGCTCTGAAGGGAGGTGACACCTCGGGGTGGCTCATTCTGCAATGGAATGCAAATCCCGATGAAAGGAATTTGGGAGGGGAGCGTTGACCCCCCTGGCAGAAGAAAGCCTGGGGGGCACCCCCCAACAAGCTCTGGGGCACACAGAGGAGCCTGGAAGCCTGGGGGAGCTCCGGGAAAGGGGTGGGATGAGAGAGGGAGGGAGGGGGAAGGGAAGGGTTCAGCAGGACCAGCGGGGAGAGCTTCATTCCTGCCGGTCCGACGAGCAAGCCGGGACTTGAGGCGAGAGAAAGCACCCGGTTTGCCTGGCTGGTTTGCTGGGAAGAGGCTGCAGGGCTGGCCCACAGCCTCGGCAGACTTCCCCCACCAGGATCAGGATTATTTGGAAGAGGGGGTGAAATTCCCTTTCTCCCAAATTCTGGTGAGGATTTTATTGTTTTTTAAACAGTTTTCCATATGGAGAGTGTGATGAGTTTGTCTTTCCCCATTCAGCTTTAGCATTCAGCAAGTGGAAAAGGAGTGGGGATGCACGAGGAGATGAGGAGGAGGAACCAGGGCCCACGGAGGACATGTCAAAATTCAAGGATGCCCCAAGGACCAAGTTCCAATGTTCTCCAAAGAGAAATGAGGAAAAGCAGGAACCACAGGTGCAGAGAGGCTGCTGTGGTGTGGCACCAAGGCAATGGGGTGTTCCTGGCTGGGAATGGGGCTTGGTGGACAGCCAGGGAGCCCCAAGGAAACCCTTGGCCTTGTCCCAGCCCACTGTGACCACAGAGGGACCAGAACTCCCCAGACAGCCCTGGAGCAGCAGAGCCATCTCCCTGTCACCCAGGATAGGGCATCCCACCCAAAGCCACCAAAGTGATACTGGTGGCACTTGGAGCAGAGCCTGCTGGCCCTTCCCCATCTCTCCAGGGTTGTGGATGTGCAGCCCACAGGAGGAATCTCATGCAGGTGCCAGCCCAGCCAGCAGCTCTGCAGGCACCTCCAGCATCCCCTGCCAGGGCTTGGGAGCCCAGTGTCCTAGACAGGATGCAGGGATGCAGGTATGGAGAGATGAAGGACACAGAAACAGAAGGACACAGGGCTGCAGGGACACAAGGATGCAAGGATCAAGGACACAGGGATGGGAGCAGGAGGTTTGGCTCCCACCTGGTGTTTCCGTTGTGCCATGGTGACAGGGGCATGGGATAAAGGACAGACATGGGATAAAGGACAGACATGGGATAAAGGACGGACATGGGATAAAGGACGGACATGGGATAAAGGACAGACATGGGATAAAGGACGGACATGGGATAAAGGACAGTGGGTCCAGGCAATGCTGATGGTGAAATCCAGGGAGACAGTGTGGGAAGGGCAGATGGAAATGCCTGTGGGGACAGAGCAGGTGATAACCCACCCCCACAGCAGCTTCCATGGCCGAGGTGTGCAGCTCCTTTGGGATGCTGCCTGGCTGAACAGCATCCCTAACAAAGCACACAGCTCCTCAAGAAGTGTGGCAGGAGAAGCTGGGACCTCCTGCTCTGCCTTCTGGATTTAGGAATTCTCTCCCTACAGCCCAATTCCTGTACCCACAGGTGGGCTTTGTACTTTTTTCTGGCTGCCAGAGACTGAGAGCCCTGGGGGTGAGGATCAACGGGCAAAGCTCTCAACAGGAGCCCATTCCCTGAATCCCTGGTCTCAGAAAGCTCCCTGCAAATAGCCAGACCTGCAGCCAGGCCACTCTGCATCCGGATTTGGGTAAATAAAGCATGGGGTGTGACAGCTGTGGTATGCCAGGAATGCTGCTGGCCTTCCCGGGCTCTGGAGCGGCGGGAGCTGGGGGAGGCAGGGCAGGTACAGCCCTGGCCGGAGGCCACCAGGATCCCCCAGACATATTCCCGACCTCAGCAGTTCCCTGTGAGCTTCCCACCCTCTTCTTTCCCATCCCTGGCCCCGTTTCAGGGTCCTTTTCAGCCTTCTGCTTGGGCAGAGTTGACTTCCCTGCTTGCAACACCCAGAAGAAGCCATTGGTGCATAGGAAGATCCCAGCTCCAAGCTTCACATTGCTCCAAGTCTCCTTTACCTGCTCCTCAGGGATGGAGACCTGTCCCACAGCCATAGAAAGACCCAAATTTTCATTTTTTTAGCCATACTTCTTCCAGATTCCTCAATGGGAAGGTTGGGGCTCAGCTGGGATTCAGCATCACTGTCCCACCAAGACCAGTGATCCTCACTGCAGTCCTAAGGAATCCTGCCCAGGGAAGGGATGGAATCACCATCCTTGGAAGTGTTGAAAAACTTGTGGATGTGGTACTTGGGGACATGGTTTAGTGGTGGCTTTGGCAGTGCCGGGTTAACAGTCGGGCTTGATGATCTCAAAGTGCTTTTCTAACCCAAATGACTCCATGATTCCATGGTTCCATGGAAGAGCTGGCAGCAAAACTGATTTCTTTCTGATGCTGTTGTTCCACATAATCCAAGCTAAACCCCATTGCAAAGCACAAGAGCTCCTGGTCCCCAAGGACAGCAGGATAACAAAGATGAGCTCCCAGCTAGTGCCAAGGGGTGGCACAAAGGGAAAGCCTTGGCCTGGCTGGAGATGGCAGAGTCCCCAGGGATGTTCCCTGGGAAGCATTAACACCACAGTTATCAGAAAATAAAAGTCCAACCCCTGGAAAACTTCTGGTCTTCCAGAAGACCAAGGAGCGAGGCAGAGTGGGAAGGGCTTAGAGGTGGCTGACAAAGCCAAGGAGAGCTTGGAGACCAGGTCCATCCATGCTGGAAGATATCAGGGAATTTTTTAAACAGTTTTCCATGTGGCAAGGGCTTAGAAGGGCAGGAAGTTTTGTGAGGAAGAGGAGGATCCCATCAGGATGCAGTGATGGGATGCAGAGATCAAGGACATCAGGGTGCAAGGATTGAGGACACAGGGATGCAGGGGTGCCAGAGCAGAAAGGAAAACACACCAACACTTTTAGGCAACTCCATCCTTTCCCCTATGAAGGTGAGGGGAATGGGATCCCAATGGGATTTTGGGGAATGCAGAAATCCTTCTAAGCATTTTTGCCCTCTCCCATGCAGCTGCATCCCAAATCTCTCTGCCCTGGGGAGCTGGGAAGGACACGTGAACCAGGGGGTCAGCACTCCCAGACCCTCTTCCCCTGGTGGCACCTCCATCTCTCTGCATTGCATGGAAAAAAAAAAAGAGAATCCAAGGATCAATATTTGGGTTTTTTTATTAAAATATTGTTATACCAAGTGGAATGCTACAGCAATCTCGGTATAGGGTGGCATAACGAAACAGCCAGGTTTGTGTTTAAATACTTAAAGATAACTTAAAATGCACGAACGAGAACTTGTCATCTTTGGCAGGAAAAAAAGTTCACAGCACGAAAAAAAATACTTAAAAAGAAATACCAATATTAATATAAAATATATTAAGTCATGGGGTTTGGGGTTTTTTTTCCTCTTTCATAATTTTTTGTTTCTTTTCCATTTTGTAAACAATGCACGAGAACCGAACGCATTTTTTACGTGTCTGGGGAGAGAAAAATAAAAAATGCAGTTGGCCAGCAAATGCACACGTTGAAAGGGGAAAGAAATAAAGAAAAATATATATATTTACAGGAAAGGCAAGGAAGGGAAGCTCCAAGGAGCAGGATGTTGGTGCTGGCTACGGGCAGAAGCCAGCTGCCAGTAGCCAGGGGACATGGCCAGGAGAAGAGTGGCACATCCCACTGCCTCCATCCTCAGAGCCTTTCACCTCCACTTTTCCTCCGCCCTTCATCCCCTCCATTGTCATTTCTGTTTCACTGTCACCCCATCACAAAGCCTGTGACAGGCAGGATGCAGGTGATGGGAGTTTGGTGCTCCCAGTGCTTGGCTTGGCCACGTGGATCCGGGTGGTCGATGGGACGCACAGAGGATCCCTCCCAGCTCTGCCCTCGTGCAGAGAGTTCAGCTTGTGGGTACAGCTCGGGCCATCAGAGAGGGATTTTGCAGTTGGAAGCCAAGCACCTGGCTGGGTGCAGATGGCCAGGACCCAGAAGTGGGAGCTGGGATGGGGATGAAGTTGGGATGGAGCCAGGATGGGGATGGAGCCACCGCGGGGTCCCTGGGCTCCAGCGCGCCCTGCGCAGCCAGGGACCCCTGTGGGCACTGAGGGGACAGTGACCCTGCCACATCCTGGAGTCACTGCCGAGACCCAGGGGACACCGCTGAGCTCCCGGCTCGGCCTCTCCTTCCCAGTTGCTTCTCCATCCCGACATGCTGGCAGGAGGGGTGGAGAGGCCACCGTGCAGCCCTGGGTGGCCTCAAATCAGGATCTCCACCATGTCAGACAGGTCCAGGGCTCTGGCAGCGGCCGAGCTCTCTGCAGAGAAAGAAAGGATTTACAGGGATTCGCAGGGATTCGAACCCACCCAACTTGCCTTAAACTTGCCTCAAAAATGCCTTAAAAATTCACTGATGCTTGTGCAAAGCCCATCCCAGGGATGCTAAGCCCACGTGCTGGGCCATCCCAACTCCCTGTCCCGTGCCATCCAGGGGGACTCACCCAGCACTGCAGTGCCCTCGCCCTGCTCGCTGCTCCCGGCCGCTCCGTCCGTCTGCGTGCTGCCGTCCTTGCTGCCGTGCTTGGAGTGCGATGGCAAGGGAAGGGCAGTGGACACTGCTGTCCCTTCAGTGGTGGCTTTGCCTGCTGGAGGAGACTCTGTTAGGGATTCAAGGCAAGGGATTCAAGTTTTTGAGGCCAGATTACACAGGGCTTGAAGCAACCTTGCCTAGTAGAAGGTGTGTCCCTGCCCATAGGAGAGGGTGGAACAAGATGAGCTTAAAGGTCCCTTCCAACACAAACCATTCTGAGATTCTGTGATTGCTGGCTGGTCCTGGAGGAATCACCCCTCCCCAAGCTCTCCAAAACCACAGGGGAAAATTGCAAGGAGGTCCCCAGTGCCAAGTGAAGGTAGGGAGCAGGCAGGTGTCCCTATTTACCTGTGCTGCCACGGGAGCTGCCCTCGGATGACCGGTCACTCTGGCCAGCCCCTGGCCAGCTCAGGGTGGCGGAGGCAGCGAAGATGGAGGGCACGGATTTGGCCGGCCGCAGGGAGCCCTGAAGGGCTTTGCTGGGGTCCCTCCGTGAGCGCTGCTGCAGGACCTTGATCACAGCATCCTTCTCCAGGATTTGGGCATGAAGGGCTTTTAACCTGGAGAGCAGGAAAGGCAGAAGCTGGAAGAGGAGCTGGACGGGGAGAGGAGGATCCAGGCACTGCCCAACCAAAAAGTTTGATGGGGTCCAAACACCCATGGCAAGGTGGGACTAACCTGTTCTCCATCTCCTGGTGCTTGTGGCTGGCCAGGAGCAGGTCCTCGTTGAAGCTGCTGTTGGGGGAGTGCCGTGGGGAGTGGCTGATGAGGGTGGTGTCGCGCTGGGCGGCCGCCGTGGCCGCGGCGTCCATGGCGAACTGGCGCATGGTGCACTCCTCCAGGTACTTCTGCTCCCACTTGGTCATGTCGGCCTCCAGCGCCAGGATCTTCTCCTCCCTCTCCCTCAGCTGCTCCGACAGCGTGTGGGCGCTCAGCTCCGGCGTCCCCCCGCTGGCGGTGCCCGCCTGCCTCTGCAGCAGCCAAAACAGAGCCCCGGTGAGGATGAGGAGGTGCTGGGAGCACACAGCACCCGCCGTGCCTGGCTGGAGCTGCCCCCTTGTCACAGACATCTTTTATGAAAAATCTTTTTTTTAAGCTTTTTCCTCTTGAGAAGCTGAGAGGCTTCAAGAACAAAATGTAAACAATGGTTATCTGCTGCTGTGGTATTCAACAGGTAGGTCTTTGATTGGCCTATGTTAGTTGTTTCTAATTAATGGCCAATCACAGTGAGCTAGCTCGGACAGAGAGTCTGAGCCACAAACTTTTGTTATCATTCTTTCTTTTTCTATTCTTAGCTAGCCTTCTGATGAAATCCTTTCTTCTATTCTTTTAATTATAGTTTTAATATAATATATATCATAAAATAATAAATCAAACCTTCCGAAACATGGAGTCAGATCCTCGTCTCTTCCCTCATCCTAAGACCCCTGTGAACACGGTCCCAGCCGTGCCTCGCCAGCACCCACCTGCTGAGCCCGCAGCATCTTCAGCTCCTGCTCCAGGCGGGTGCGGAGCCGCAGCTCCAGCTGCTCCCGCTTCTCGCAGGCGGCCTGGAGCTGCCCCAGGGCTGCCTGCAGCCTCTCCACCTTCTCCACGTAGGCTCGTTTCTTCCGCAGCTCGGCCTCTGCCTTGGCTGCCCGCGCCTGGGCGCTGCCCAGCGCCTGCTCCAGCAGCTCTGCCCGCCGCCGCTGGTCCTCATTGGCGCTGCGCAGCAGGGACACCTCCCGCTCCAGCTTCTCCTTCTCCTGCTGGTGCTCGTAGCCTGAAAGGGAACCCCACAAATCTCAGACGTTCAGATTCCCTAAGGCTGTGAAGCCCCGTGGGGATCCTTTGCTTCCCAGCATCTGCAAGGGTGTTGTAGCCTGCAAGGGAACCCCACAAATGTCAGATATTCTGCTTCCCTAAGGCTGGTCCGTGAGGCACAGTGGGGATTCTTTGCTTCCCAACATCTGGCCATGCCACCCCTTCCTCCAGATCTTCTATCAAACGGGGGGCAGGGGCATTCCAGCCACTTGGGCAGCTGGCCAAAAGCCTCCACGTGCCACGTTCCAGCCTAAATTTTAGCTCAGGAAGGGTGAGACCTGCCTGGTGTGAATCCAGCCACCTTAGGGAAGGCCGTGAAATTTTTCCTACTAACACCAACATCCTGTCTCTCTGCTAAAATTTAAGTATATTTTCCCCTAAAAAAAGCCCAGGCGAAGTGCAGGAGGGAGGAGGGAGAGAACGGCCTGGCTGGCGTGGGGCGGGAGTGCGGGCTTGGTGCTGGAAGAGCCGGAGCTGCGGCAGGAATGTGGGGAATGCGGGTCACGCCGCCGGCCGGCCGCCGGGATTAATGGCTCGAGTCCAGCGCCAAGAACTGCTCCATCCTCCCTGGGGAAGGGCGAGAGCTGCCGCCCGACACCCGCCTCCTCCTCCTCCAGCCGAGCCTGCTCGCAGATGCCCGGGGAGCCGGGCAGGGACATGGGTGTCCCCCGGGACTTACTCTGCGCCAGGAGTTTGGCCACGCTGCCCTGGTTGCTCTCCTGGTTTTCCTGGTTCTTGCTAGCCAGCTGCTTGTTCGCCGATTCCAACCGCTCTGGTCCAAAACAAAACAAAAAAAAACCCAATTAAGATTTAAATACAAGATTTTGGCTGGAAGAAGAGGGGAAAGCCTGGAAACAGCTGGGGGACACAGAGCACCCACGGGGAGGGGGACAGAGAGGGTCCCTCACCTTTCAGATCTCGGTTGAAATCCTGCAGCCGTCGCATCTCACAATCTCTCTTGTTCCTCATGGCTTTCTCCAAGGCTTCCCGCTTGGAAGACGCCTTGACGAGGTTTTCGTAATCCTCCGAGATGCGCTGGATCTCGCTCTCCAGCTGGGGCGGAGGAAGGGACAAGCCAGGGTTAGATATTCATGGAATGAGGAAAGGCAGATGCCAGCCAAAGCCCGGCCGGGGTGCTCAGCCCAACCTGAGCTGCCAGAGGAGCTCAGTGCACCCCAAATGCGCTGTTTTGGGGGGGGGAAATGATTTTTTTTTGGTCTTTTCTCTTATGGAAGAGTTTCTCCACAGAATTTTGGCTCTGCCACAGCCCAGCCACGGGGAACAGCCGCCCCTTGTAGACGGCCACACAAAGGGCTTTCTGTGGCGGCTGGGATGGGGGGACAGGAGGAGGGAGAGGGTCACTGCAGAATGGGCTCCTTCTCCCCAAGCCCGGCTGCCGTGCTGCAGCTGCTCCGAGGGGAACAAGCCGCCAGAGGGAGGAGGAGAAAGGATGAAATCACTAAAGGGGGTGAATTTTCACAGCAGCTGGTCGAGCATCGCCCGGGGCAGGAGGGACGCGGGAAGCTGCCACCATTCCCTCACCTTCTGGATGCGGCTCGCCTTCTCGGCACAGCTCTCCAGCTCCCGCCGCAGCTTCTCGCTCTCCCGCTGCAGCCTCTCGTTCTCCCGCAGCACGGCGTCTGCCCGGGCCAGGCGGCTGCCGGCCGACACCGCCTGGGCGCTGACCAGCGCCTCCACACCCGCCGGACCCAGCGCGCCCGGGCACAGCGGCAGGAAGGCGGCTGGCACCGAGGTGGGCAGCACCCTGCAGAGAGCGAGGAGGGGGTGTCAAGGTTTGGCAGGGTGGGAGAGCTGGCTGCAGCTCCAGCATCCCATCAAGCACGTGCCGGCGCCTCCCAAGTCACCTCGGAGGAGGTGGAAGCGCCTATCCTGCTTTTTAGAACTGGGAAGCGCTCGCTCTCTAACCACAAATCCCATCTCGCCTTGACCTGACCCCTCCAGGACCTGGCCAGTGGGTCTGGATGGGCTCCCAACCCCCCAGGTCCCTCTCTTGCTGGGAATGCTGCAGGCAGCCTGGCATAGGATCCACCTTGGGGGCCAGCATTTTCCTTATTTTCTGTGCAAAGCAAGCACTCCTGACACAATTCCCCACTGCCAAACGGTGGATATGTCCTTTTTATACTGGGAGGAGCCAGGCCAGCCTGGCTGCCCCTGGTGCCACTGCTCCAGCATCCCACCTCACCATCCCTCCTGCAATGCCCTGAGCAGGGTGGCTGAGCACAGCCCGGCCCCGCTGCGCTCCCCCGCGGGCTGCCCGCCAAGGGCTGCATTCCTGCGGGATGATATAGGAGCAAGGAAGAATAAATACATCTTCCTCACAGCTCCCCTTCCCCTCTTTGTTCCCTGGAAGGAGAAGGTTTTCCTGCTGGAGATGCTATCGCTCTCTGCCTGGATAGATCAGCGGGGCTGGGAGCAGCGTGTCCTCACATTGAGCCACCAGTTCCCTTCTTCCCATCATTTTCCACACTGGAAGAGGTTGTTTCCAGTCCTCCTCAAATTCCAGGCAATGCCTGGGCCCCCAGATGTCCATCTCACAGTAACCCTGGGGCTTTGCCAGAGGCACTGAGCTGCCAAAGGGACCACAGACCACCCGGCACCAGCCCAGGCTCTGCTCAGCAGCAATTCCAAGTATCATGGACATTCCCAGCTCAGGACCGTGGCACGGCTTTCCGTGGAGCAGGGAGCATATTTGTCTTCCACCCTGCCCCATACCTATTCCACATTTAGCTGTTTCCTGGGCTGCTTCCAGCTCCTAGATCATCCCCTAAATTACCCCCATCTCCCTCCTGGTGCATGGGGAGGAGGCACGGTCTGCTGTGGGAATGGGATTTTCTTCACTGGTTTGAAAAGCCCAGCCATGCTGGGGGAGCTGGGGACAGAAGCAGAGTGGGGGGCTCCCAGCAGACCCCCACGGCCTGGGCCAGTGAGGACAAAAGCAGCTGCTCTGGCCCCCCACTGCCCTTCACATCCCGCACGTTCCAAGCAGCCATCCTGGACATTCCTGAGAGGCATCCAAAAGCAGAGCCCAGGGGCCACAGCTTTACCTGATCTCAGGATGCTGAAATCCAGAACCTTCCCGGGAGCAGGCTCGGGGCTCAGCCAGGTAAGCATCCTGGGAAGGGATGACACAGGGATACTCCGGGGGCGGTCCCCGCGGCTCCGTGCCCTCGGGGTGCTGCCCGCGCAGGGGGACGAGCTGCCGGGAGAGCTGCGGGAAGCTGTGGGAAGCGCTGATGGGGCTCTGCGCCTTGGCCCCGTTCCTCTCCAGCGACATCCGCATGAGCCGCTCGCTCAGCGACCGCACGTGGCCGTGCTTCAGCTCCTTGAGCCCCTCGTCGGGGCGCCGGGCGCCGCTCTCGGCCCGCAGCCCCGCTCCGCGCTGCGATGCCAGCAGCTGGGAATGCGCCTTGGCCTCCTCGTAGGTGGGCAGCTCCTCGCCCTTTGGCGGGCACAGCCGATAGACGCTGTTCTCCAGGTAGACGTGGTCGGAGTGATGCTCCTGGCCCTGCGGCTCCTGCCGCGTGGATTGCTGCACCATCTGGCTCTCCTCGGGGCTCAGGCTCTCCAGGGAGGAGCGGGGGCTGCCGGCGCCGCCGCCGCCGCGCAGGGCTTGCTGCTGGATGGCCAGCAGAGTGCGGTTCTCCGTGAGATTCCCATAGCGCAGCTGCTCCTGGATCAGCCGGTGCAGCACCGTGCCGTTCGAGTCCTCCGCCGTCCTCATGTCCGTCCGTGCCGGCGGCAGAGCCACGTTTCCACCCGACAAGGGGCGTCCCGGGGGACCTCAACAGCGACTGGGCACGGCGAGACACCTGCGGGAGGGAGAAACGGGATTGTTGGGAAGCAGCCGGGGCAGGACGGTCCGGATCCTGATGGACGCGGGATTGTTTGCCAGGAATCTGGCCCGGACGTGCCGGAGGGGTGGGAGCCCGTGGCGGCAGTGGCAGAGCGGAACAGCCACGGCAGTGGGGCGGCCGAGCACCGGCACCGCACCTGGGGCTGGCTCCGGAGCTCGTCCCCCATGGCCCGGGATAAAGCGGGGGATAAAGCGACCCCACGGGACCGGGCACAGAGCCACCGGGAGATGGACAGGACCCCCCATCCCCAGACCCGGAGGTCCCGGACTTGTAGAGATGTCCCAGTCCTGCTGAGGGTCCTGGGATTTTTCCGTGGGCCGGGGGGGGGGGATGTTCCGGTCCGTCTGGGAGGGTTCCAGGAGAGTCCCCAGTCCCTGGGGGTGGATCCGGCATGGGAGAGGGTTTTTTCCCCAGGAGGGTCCAGGTGCCGGGGGGGGGCGAGTCCCGGTCCCAGGGAGAAGAGTCCGGTTCTGGGGGCCGTCCTTTTCCCGTGAAGGGATCCCAGTCCCGGCTGGGGCCTTCCTTGGGCCAGGGGGGTCCGATCCCGGTCAAAGAGTCCCAGCTCCCGGGGAGTGTCCCAGTCCCGGCCGGGAGGATCTCGGTCCAAGGTGGTCTCGGTCCCGGGATCGCTGGTTCGGGTGGGTCCCGGTGCCGAGGCAGGTCCCGATCCCTGCTGGGAATTCCCGGTGCTGGGGAGCGTCCTTTCCCCAAGGGGCATCCCCGTGCCGGGGGGGTCCCAGTGTCGGTCGGGGGTCCCGATCCCGGTCGGGGGCGTCCCAGTGCTAGAGGGGTTCCCTCTGCCGGGGGGGAGGGGGTGCCAGTACCGGGGAATTCCCGGTGCTGGGGAATCCCGATGCCGCTCGGGGGGTCCCGGTGCCGGTCAGGGGGGTCCCGGTGCTGGGAAATTCCCGTTGCCGGGGGTCCCCGGTGCCGGTCGGGGGTGCCGATGGCAGAACTCACCGGGGCATGGCGGAGCGGAGCGGTGCTGCGGCGGCTCTGAGCGTCCCGGGGCCGCGGGGGCCGGGCCGGGCTTTGCTATGCCCGGAATGCGGGGCCGGTCCCGCCCCGCTCCGCCCCGGGGCCGCCGCCGGCGCAGGAGCGCGGCCGGGAGCGGGAGCGGCAGCTGCGGCCGGGGGGGGGCGCGCTCTGCCCGCCAGCTGTCCCGGGCCGTAAATCTGCCCCAGCCTTTGTCTGCGGGGCCGGGGCAACCCCGAGCCTGCCGGCCCCATCTGCTCTGCCACCTCGGGCCCCCCCTTCTCGCATCCCCCCTCCTTACATTCCCCCTCTTGGCATCCCCCCGCCTCGCATTCTGCGTCCTCGCATCCCCCCTCCTCTCATCCCCCTTCCTTGTGTCCCTCTCCTTACATCCTGCTTCTCACATGCTCCCCTTCACATCCCCCACCTCACGCCCCTCTCATTCCCCACCTCACATTCCTCCTCGCGTCTTCCTTCTCACATCCCCCTCCTCACATCCCCCTCCTCACATCCCCCTCCTTATGTCCCCCTCTTCGTGTTTCACATCCCCCATCTCGCATCCCCCCTCCTCACCTTCCTCCTCCTTGCATCCCCTCTTCACATCCCTCTCGTTGCATTCCTCCCTCCTTGTGTCCTCCATCCTCACACCCCCCTGGCTGGGGATGCCAGCTCCCTGTGGATGCAGCAATCCCCGCCAACTCGTGTCTGCCTCGGCACCTTTGCGGGTCCCCTGCTGCTCTCCCAGCCTCGGTTTCCCCTTTTGGGCTCTGCCACCCCCTTCCCTGGGAGGACACAGGGATGGAGGAAACCATCAGGGGCCGAACTGCCCCTTCAAAGCACCCTGGCTCATCTCTGGGGGGACACTGAGCACCCCCAGCCCCAAAGCAGTGAAACACCAGCCCCATCCCAGCCCCCAGGCTGCCGGTGCAGAGTCCAGAGGCCCCAAGAGAGATGGCAGATGGCCGGAGGGGAGGCGGCGGGGAGAGGCAGGTGCAGGGGAAAATTGCTTATTAGCTCCGGGACATTAAGCTCCCATTCTTTTAAGGGAACACAAAAAGCATCTTCTGACTGGCACAGAGCCGGGAGGCTGATCTGGGGAGGGGGACATGGGGATCTCCAGCCTCCTCTCCTCGTTTTTCTGCTCTGTCACACGCTGGTATCACCCCCGAGGCACCCAGGGTGCAATAGCAGGCACAGGGCTGCAGGCACAGCTCACTGCATCTGGGTTATCTCCCAAAAAATGGGGGGAAAAATAAATCTCCAATGTGTAGCAGGTACCAGAGTCACAGGCAGGGGAGAGTGGAAGGAAAATGCAGAGAAATAGAGTCAGCACTTGGAGGATGAGGAGCACCTGGAAGCTCAAGAAACAGCCCAGTTTTCCCAGTGACAAGTCAAATCCTCATGGATGAAGGTCGAAATGTGAGAATTGGCACCTTGAAGCTCCAGTGAGGGTCTAGTTTGGTGTGGGGAGGAGATGACAGCACAGCGCTTGTCCTTGTGTCCCCAGGCATGTGCAGAGTCTAGAAACAATGGGCTAGGCCCAGCACCATGGGGATGATGGATCGATGGATGGATAGGACAGATTGGACAGGGCTTGGAGAAACGTGGTCTAGTGGAATATATTCCTGCCCCAGGCAGAGGGTGGAACAAGATGAGTTTTAAGGTCCTTTTTAACCTAAAACATGGATCAGATGATTCTGCGATGGATCTGGATGGAGATGAAAACAGATGGATGGATGGATGGATGGGATGGATGGATGGATGGATGGATGGATGGATGGATGGATGGATGGGATGGATGGATGGATATGGATGGATGGATGGATGGATGGATGGATGATGGAGGGATGGATGGGATGGATGGATGGATGGATGGATGGGATGGATGGATGGATGGATGGGATGGATGGGATGATGGATGGATGATGGATGGATGGATGGATGGATGGATGGATGATGGATGGATGGATGGATGGATGGATGGATGATGGATGGATGGATGGATGGATGGATGGATGGATGGATGGATGGATGATGGATGGATGGATGGATGGATGGATGGATGGATGGATGGATGATGGATGGATGGATGGATGGATGATGGATGGAATGGATGGATGATGATATGGATGGATGGATGGATGGATGGATGGGATGGATGGATGGATGGATGGATGGATGGATGGGATGGGATGGAATGGATGGATGGATGGATGATGGATGGATGGAGGGTGGATGGGGATGGATGGATGGATGGATGGATGGATGGATGGATGGTGGTGGATGGATGATGGATGGAGATGGATGGATGAATTGGATGGATGGATGGATGGATGGATGGATGGATGGATGGATGGATGCATCATTCCAGTACACCAAGCCCAGCAGCAGCATCTCCAAAAGGACTCAGCAGTGGCTCTGCCCTGCTCTTTCCTGGATGGATGGGGCTCCCACCTGAGCTCCATGGGAGCAGCCCAGCTCCCCCAGCACCCAGGGTTCCTCTCCTGGCTTGTCCCCTGGCCTTATCTATGTCTATGTCATCCTGCTTTCCTTCCTATCCTAACACCGCTCTATTTCTGGCAGCAGGAAACCCCTCCTGGGCTGATAACACCCTTTGGAAAGTGATCTGAAGAATTTATTCTCCTTCTTTCTAATACTGGAGGTAAGAAAATCCTCAACATTTTTGTTTTCCCCAGGAGAAGGCGAAACAGCAGCTGGGCCTGGGGGTGGTGGTGGGGGCACCTTTGGCCGCCTGCAGGGCCCCTCTTCCCAGGTGGAGCATCCTGGAGGATGGGGCAGGGCCTCGGGGACGTGGCTGGAGGCAGCGCAGCGCAGGTGCCGTGTCCCAGGCCGGGCGGGGTGACACACGGCTCCGCAATGCCAGACCCTCCCACTGACCTCAGCCCAGCCTTATCGCCGAGGCGGTGGAGCCGGGAGAGGGAGCCAAGAAAATACTCGTGGGATGAGATCACCTCGGCTGTCTTCAGGCTCCCAAAATGCCTCAGCCCTCGGCCGTGCTGAGCCTGGAAAACTGGGGCATTGTGGGCAGAGGAAGGTGCCTGGGATGGAGGGGAGGTTTGCAGCCTCTTCAGGACAGGTACCTGCTTCTGTCCCAAACTCTGGATTCAGAGTGCAGCCAGGAGTTGGAATTCAAGGAATTGCACAAGTGATGCTTCCCAGTGCCAGGATTCTCCAGGCTGACCCCAAAGGGAACTGCACCCCACGGGCAGCGAGCCAAGGCAGCAGCCCAGCCCCTCCCCTGCTCCCACCATCCCATCCAGAGGGATCCTGTCCTCATGGAGACACCCCCACAAGCTGCCAGGCCTGAGGCCAACTCGTCTTCCCTGTCCTCTCTCTGAAATCTGCATCATTTTGGGGTGTCCCAGGTCTGATCTCCCCCAGGAATGTGAGACCTGGGGTGCTGCTTGCAACAGGGTGAATTCCATTCCCAAAACCTCAACGGGGAGCACACCTCAGTGTGACTGGGCAGGGCATGGATGGGATTGGGATGCTCCTGGTTGTGCCAAATCCCCTCACTCCTGTTGCTGCTTTGTGACTGATACGGCTCTTCCTCAGTGGAGGAAGGAATGGAAAGATCCCTCTCCACCCAGGGGAAAGGGAAGGAATGGAAAGATCCCTCTCCACCCAGGGGAAAGGGAAGGAATGGAAAGATCCCTCTCCACCCAGAGGAAAACCTTGGTAGCCTTGATGGGGACGCAGCTGGAGCAATGACTGATCCCATCTGAAAGAACAGCCAGCCCCAAGACATGAATCCAGCACTGTTCCCAATGCTCTGGGCACAGCCAGCTCCTCCACACCTCAGGTGTCTCTGCCAGGACCAGACCCCTGAGATTCCCCTTTTCTCAGGGGGATGCTGGACCTGCCCCAGGTAAGGATCACAGAAAGTTGGAGTGCTCATGTTCTCCCCCTCCACTTTCTCCTGGGTTCTCTCCTCTTCTGTAGCTGATCTGTGGATCCCTTGTAGATAACCCAGGGCACATCCCCAACCCCAGGACCTCCTGCCACAGTTTTTCATCAATCAAACACTCAGGGAGGTGATGCCACAGGCACCTTCACAAAGCCCCTTCTTAGGGATTTTGAGAGGGGAAAAATGTGGCTGAAAACAGGGCCAGGACCCTCCTCTTTCTCATCTCCCCTGCATTTTAATGCCCCTGAGTCATTTCCATTCCTGGATGTTAAATTGTTCTTTTCTGCTTTCCTTTATTTCCCTGTTTCCTGCGAGGGGTTTGTTCCTGACCTGCCAGCCCCAGTGGGACCCAATCCAGGGGACGCTGAGGAGGTGCCAGCGGGGACAAAGGTGAAGCCAGGAGCCACCACCCCCAGGGGACACAGCTCTGCATTTCCATAGCAAAGCCCCTCACTGCTGCTTTGCCGCCTTTGAGGAATTTTCTCTTTTTCCTGAGAAATTCTAAGTGCTGGGTGTGATTTCCTGCCCACCTGGCAGGGAACCCCCGGTGGTTCTGGGAGAGGGGAGGCTCCACCTCCTGTCCCGGAGCTCGGTGGGGATGTGGGGGGACACAGAGACATCGGGCAAGTGTCACAGGCGGGGGGCCACCAGCAGCACCTCCTCACTGCCCACGGCTGCCCACCCGACCCTGCAGCACATCCAGGGGGGTGGGTGGGTCTGTGGCCCCTCCCCAAAGCCATCTGGGGGATCTGCACCCCAATTTGGAGCCACCTCTTGCAAAAGGAGGGGGAAGAACGCAGAGGGGCAGGGGAATGCCAGACACCCCTGTCCCTGTTGATGAAAATAAGCACACACATCTGGGTCCCTGAGGAATTTCACATCTTCCTGGCGGCGAGGAAAACCTGGCAGGGATGCAGCCAGGGCAAAATCAGCTCAGCCTCGTGTTCCCAAGCACAGAATAAGTGAGAAATATCCATGCTGGGAGAGCAAGCCTGGCTGAGGAGAGGCTGAGGAGAGAGAAAAGGGCTGTTCACTGCAGTGATGAGACTTTAAAGGCAGGCTGTCCCCAGTGCAGGGATGGGCTGAGTGAGACAAAAAGGGCAAGGACAGCATTGGGCAGGGCTGTTCTTCACCCCAGGATCCCAAAGGCAGCAGGAATTGTCACTGTCTTGCTGCTTCACCCCCCTGCTCCCTGCTCCCTTGGGCTCCTACCGGTGCTGGGGCCTACCAGGCACTCTGGTCATGAATTAAAGTGGCCTGGAGGCCACACAGAGTGGGACAGAGCAGCTCTGTGTCACCTCTGGGATCATTGCCAGCTGCATCCAAACACCAGAGCCACGCTGGGAGCTGTGTGCTGGTGGGAGCACAAGGGAACAACGTGGAGGTGACCTTGATGGCACTGAACATCCCCTGGCACCATGGCAGTGGCATTGTCACCAGGGTGGTCACAGCTAACAGGGCTCATTGCTTGGGGACACAAAATGCCTGAGAAACACCCCTGACCCTCTTGCCATGAGTTTTTGGGGTGCTGTTGATGCTGGTTGGGAGAGAGGCTGGAGTGGCCTGGGGACAGGTGTGGAGAGGGGACAGCACAGAGCATCCTCTGGCAGGGGCATGGAGGGAGCACAGAGGGTGGAATGGAGGGTGGGGAGCAGCAACTCCAAACCCAGGGAAAGATGGAGCAGGGATGAACTGGCAGACGTGGAAGAGACAGGCTCCAGGGGACCCATCAGCAGCACTCTGATATCAGCAGGATAAACAGGAGGCTGGATATTTGTCCAGGAGCAGGGAGAGGCTGCAGGGCTCTGCCCACGCTGGCACTGCTGTGCCTGGCTGAAATGCTCCTTCACAGAATCACAGAATGGCTTGGGTTGGAAGGGACCTTCAAGATCATCCTCCTGTGGTCCAGGGAGCAGCCAGCCAGTGTGTCCTGAGTGATCCTGTGTGTCCTGAGTGCTCCTGTGTGTCCTGAGTGCTCCTTCCCACCTGTCCCTCCTCCCAGGGCTCACTGGGACAGACACACAGACGCTCCTTGGCTGCCTGCTCACAGTGCTCTGCTCCTGGAGCTCCTCAGCCTGGCCCTGGCCCTGTCCTGGCACACAGCACAGCTCCTGCCTCTAGCAGCGGGCAGAAGACGAGGGGAAAAGTGGGAAGACCAGAACCTGAAAATCACAGAGTGGTTTGGGTTGGAAGGGACCTTTAAGGGTGTCCCAATCCAATTCTCTGACATGGGCAGGGACATCTCCCACTATCCCAGGGTGCTCCAAGCTCCATCCAGCCTGGCCTGGAACACTTCCAGGGATGGGGCAGCCACAGATTCTCTGGGCAACCTGTGGCAGTGTTTTAACACCCTCATTGTAAAAAACTTCCTGCTAAATCTCAGAGTTTCCTCTAAAATGCTGAGTACTGACCTCTCCCATGGCAGGTTTCCACCAGGCTCTGAAGGTCTCCTTGCTTCTAGCAATGAGTTTGGGGCTGGCCCCAGGGCTGGCAGCCTGCAGCTCTGCCAGCTTTTCTCCCAAGCTGAGACCCTTCTGGGATCACTGGGACATGGGGACAGGCCCACGTGTGGCCTGCACAACACACCACCAGCTCAGGATCCCACAGCCAGCTCCAGGCAAGCTCAGGGTTGGAACAGCAGCTAGTTGGGACAAATTAGAGCCCTTTGGCCAAGATGCTGGAGCTGTTTTTGTTGTTCTGGGGCTTGGAGCTAACTTGGAGCCCCTGTGCCACATCTAGGCAGAGCTGGAAGCCTCCAACAGGAACATGGATAAACCCAGGAACATCAGCAAGGTGGTTCTTCTCTGCAGCCCTCCCCTGGGCTGTGTCCATCTCCTGCAGAAACCTCTATCCATGGGTGAGGTGAACCTCCTTCTGCCCAGCACAGCCAAGGTGGGAAGGCTTGGTTGGGACAAATCTCCTCCTACCCAGCCCAGCCAAGACAGGGAAGGAGGAAGGTTTGGTTGGGATAAATCTCCTCCTTCCCAGCTCAGCCAAGGTGGGAAGATTTGGCTGGAATAAATGTCCTCCTTCCTAGTTCAGCCAAAGAGAGAAGATCTGTTTGAAATAAATGTCTTCCTTCCCAGCCCAGCTGAGGTGGGAAGGTTTGGTTGGAACACATCTCTCCCTTCCCAGCCCAGCTGAGGTGGGAAGGTTTGGCTGGAATAAATGTCCTCCTTCCCAGTCCAGCCAAGACAGGGAAGGAGGAAGGTTTGGTTGGGACAAATCTCCTCCTTCCCAGCTCAGCCAAAATGGAAAGGTTTGGCTGGAATAAACATTCTCCTTCCCAGCCCAGCCAAAGTGAGAAGATTTGGTTGGAATAAACATCCTCCTTTCCAGCTCAGTCAAAGTAGAAAGGTTTTGTTGGAATAAATGTCCTCCTTCCCAGCCCAGCTGAGGTGGGAAGGTTTGGTTGGAATAAACGTCCTCCTTTCCAGCACAGCCAAGGTGGGAAGGCTTGGTTAGGATAAATCTCTCCCTTCCCAGCTCAGCTGAGGTGGGAAGGTTTGGTTGGAATAAACGTCCTCCTTCCCAGCCCAGCCAGGGTGGGAATGTTTGGTTGGTCACATCTCTCCCAGCCCAGCCGAGGTGGGAAGGTTTGGTTGGACACATCTCTCCCAGCCCAGCCAAGGTGGGAAAGTTTGGTTGGGACACATCTCTCCCAGCCCAGCCGAGGTGGGAAGGTTTGGTTGGAATAAATGTCCTCCTTCCCAGCCCAGCCGAGGTGGGAAGGGTTGGTTGGCCACGGAGCGAACCCCTCCAAGCGGAGCCGCGTGTTTTATCCCGATGATACAATAGAAAATGCCTCTGAAGTCCCGGCCCTCTGGAGCATTTCCTTAGCTCTCTGGAATTTCCGTTTGGTCCTTCCTCTCCCAGGCTCTTACCGAAAACCGATGTCACCACACGGCCCTGGAGAGCAGCCAGCTCTGGGGTCCCTCCCCAGGTCCCCCACCACTGTGCTGGGGATTTGCAAGGAGCAGCCAGCTCCTGGAGGGTGTCAGCTCGTTGTGCCCCTTGATTAATCACCAAAGGCCACTCTGCCAATCAAGGAAAGATTTACAAGGCAGGCAGGAAGCTCTTGTTTTTACAGGAGTGCCTCAAACACACGCACACAGTAGGAAAAGCAAACATTCCAGGCATACCAAGGGATCCACGGGATAAAAATTCCCCAAACAGCTCAGATTAAGATACTTGGCTGCACATGGAAACACTAAAACCTGGGCTCAAGGATTTAATTGTCTTATTTAGCGGCGAGCCCTGTGGAACAACCTGAGTGGCCTGGGAACAGCCACCCCTGGGGGGCAGGGAGTGGGGTCAGTGGTGCTGCCCTCCCTACAATAAAGGTCAGGGCTGGCCCCCACCCCTCTCCCAGCTCCATATGGCCGCCAGAGCCTCGTGGCAGAGTTTAATGCGAGCTTTTCCTTTGGAAAGGCTCAGCCCAGCTCCTGGGTGAGTCAGGCAGGGTCGCTCTGAATCAACAGAGTGCTGAATCCAGCCCAGGGGAGCAGGGGGAGCCTCTGAGATCCCGGGCTCAGAGGGGTGCTCATCGTGCTGTGTCCATCCCTGTCAGCTCCCATCCCGCCCTGAAGGCTCTGGAGAGAGCGGGAACGCTCCCATCTTCTCCGGTCCCACGTCCCAGCCCAGGAGAAGCCACAGCTTTGCTGTCTGACAGTGACATTTTGGTGTATGGATTTTACAGGACCATGAGAAAGGCAGGAGGGAACTGCTATCCCTGGAAGTGTCCAAGGCCAGGCTGGATGGGGCTCTGGACAGCCTCTTCTGGGGGATGGTGTCCTGTCCCTGCAGGGTGAGAAAGCAAGAGAGCTCAGACATTGTGGTGAGCTGGAAATATCCTCCCTCTGAAAGGGTTGGGGGCTCCCAAATATCCTCCCTCTGAAAAGGGCTGGGGGCTCCCAAATATCCTCCCTCTGAAAGAGCTGGGGGCTCCCAAATATCCTCCCTCTGAAAGGGTTGGGGGCTCCCAAATATCCTCCCTCTGAAAAGGGCTGGGGGCTCCCAAATATCCTCCCTCTGAAAGAGCTGGGGGCTCCCAAATATCCTCCCTCTGAAAGGGTTGGGGGCTCCCAAATATCCTCCCTCTGAAAGGGTTGGGGGCTCCCAAATACCCTCCCTCTGAAAGGGTACAAAGGTTCCTCTCTCATCTTTCTGCAAACCACACCACAGGGAGTGGAACTGGACCTCACCTGTTACAAATGGTTTGTCCACTTCTGCTCCAAATCCAGCTGCCAGGGGTTTGTCCCAGCTGGATGCTCTGGCTTGCATTCATGGATGGCTTCTGGAAGGGAAATAAACCACATGGTGAAAGTGAGAGTTAAAGGGAAGCCCGTGCTTGAGATCACAGAATCCTGGAAGGGTTGGGGTTAGAAGGGGCCTAAAGCCCATCCCATTCCACCCCTGCCATGGGCAGGGACACCTTCCACTATCCCAGTTTGCTCCAAGCCCCATCCAACCTGGCCTTGGACACTTCCAGGGATAGGGCAGCCACAAGTTCCTCAGGCAACCTGATCCTTATCCCAAAGTGCAGCCCACGCTCAGGCATGAGTGGAGCTGCCTGCCCCAAAATCTCACCCCAGCCCCCGTCCTGCAGCCCAAGCTTTCCCAGAGCTCCCCATGGCTGTGGGGATGCTCCATGGGATACAGGAATGGGATCATGGCTTGCATGATTGAGGGTGTGCATTGCAGCACATCATATCATTCCTGTGAGCAGCTCCTTGTGCTCTTCCTCTCTTTGCCCTGCTCATCACCAGCAGCAGTCCAGGACCAGCTCATGGCTGGGACATGGATGCAGCCTTCAGCTGTTGGTTTTGTCCCAGTAAACACTGGCTTTGGTGTGGATGGTTTCAGCATTCTCTGAACACTGCCAGGGCTGTTTCGAGTGTGCAGCCCTTTCCCAGAAGCCAGCACCTTCCCTTTCCAGGGCTTTTCCAAGTGCTCTGAGGCTTCCAGCTTGGCAACTCCCATCTGAAGTCACTGGAGAAGCCATCCCAAGGGAGATGAGCACCACACACCAGGGATCCAGCAGCTGCTGGTGGAACAGCATAAAGAGTGGTGGCTCTGGAAGGAAGTGTTGGCAAGGATAATCCCTTGCTTGCACTGTAGGGGGTCAGGGATAAACTCCCTGGAGAGTGGGGTTCAGGAGACCTGGTATCAGGAGGGCCATTGCTGTCACCCAGCCCAGACACTGGGCAGGCTGGAGGACTCTGTCTTCACACCAGGGGAATCCCCAAGGGCTCCCAAGTTCAGAGCGGAGAAGCCTTTGGGCTCTTCCAGGAGACCTCCTGCACCAGGCTGCTCATCCTGGGCATCTTCTGCCTCCTGCCTGGGAGGGCCTGGGAGTGGGAGGTGGGAAATATTATGGCAGGTGGAACTTCCATGCCATCCTCAGAATGGGGCTGGGAGACCTGTCCAGGCTGCTTCAGCTGCCCTCTGTCCTGCCTTGTCTTTCTTTACTTTGCCTTCCCATTCCTCCCCACCCCCTGCCTTTCTTTCCCTTGTTTTCCACTCTCTTACCTTGCCATGCCTTCCCCTTTCCCTTGCTTTCCCTCACCATGCCTTCACTTCCCATCTCTTGCTTTGCCTTCCCATCACCTCCTTTTCCTCCTCTTCTTTACCTTCCCGTCCCTTCCCTTCTTTCCCTTACCTTCCCATCCCTTCCCCTTCCCTTCCCTCCATCCAGGTCACCCCCCTGCCCTGCAGGCACAGCTGTTCCACCTGCACTCGTGTAAAATAAAGGGATTTTAAAAGACAGGTCAGGCCTATTTGTCTTTATATCACTAAAATCACCCGTGTGCCTAGAACCACCCATCACTTCCAAAATTACCTCCTCCTATTTGTTATCCCAATAATTTGAAGCACCAGGTACTGGAACCCCACTGCTGTCACATGGAAGCTGCACTGAAGGTAGAGATGCTCTGAGAAATGCATAAATAATGAGCCATCATTAATAATTATTTATGGAAATTCTCTGCTCCCCTCTGTTGTAGGAGATGGGACAGATGTGATCCAGGTCTGTTGAGCAGCCAGGAACTGGATTTTGGTTTGCGTGCATCAAATTTCATCACTTTGAGTCACAACACGTCAGTGCTCTGAGCAAGATGCTCAGGGGCAGAATTAGGATGAAGTCATGGAGGGAACCAGCAGCTGCAAAAATACAGGGATTGGGAAACGCAGCCGACGTCAAACTGCTCTGGGAAGGCATGGCAGGAGTTACAACACAGGCACTCCTTGTGTTTTTTGGGGGGAAAAAAAAGGGGGAAACTTTTGCTGCGTGGAAAGCAATAAAAGAAGAAAGAAAAAAGAAAGTTCTCTCAGTCTGGTGGCATTATTTTAATTAAAGTTTAATTTATTCATGTATTTGGTTATTGATGTTTCAGTGATTGTGATAGTCCGCGTATCAACACCGCGGAAGAGAGAACCAGCTCACGTAATTCCACGTTCGTTATCCTGTGTTGGGGATAAACTCCTCCAGCTGCACAGGTTACAGGGACGTGGATGTGCAGTGATCACCCCCACCCCACGGACACAGTCTCCAGCGCCCAAAAATCCAATCACAGGCGTTAAAAATCGTTTGGCAGCCCTAAAATCCTTCTCCTTCCACTGTCCCGGGAGGATGAGGAAGGGATTGACGGGCGGCTCTGCAGGTCCTGCGTGGGGCTGCCGTGCCCTCTGCTGGGCTCTGCATCCAGGCTCAGCCTCTTTCCTTGAGGCCTGAAACCTGGAAATTAGACCGCTAAAATAACCTGGAAGGTCTGTTTAATTAAAGGAGACCCCACTGCGGAACCTCCTGCTGGCAGAGCTGCCCCGAAACTCTTCAATCTGCCCCTTTTCCTCCCTGCTTTCCTTCAAACACTCCAGGAGTGAAACATAAAGTTTCTCTCCTGAGGAAAATGCCGGAGCCAGCTTGCAGCCAACAGGAAAAGCATAAAAAACCCGTTTTGCCACCGAAATTCGGGAATAAAACTAAACACCAACGCAGTATTAAGGAGCAGGCATTACTGCGCGGCTGGCTCAAGCGTATTCATTATATAGGAGATGCCAATTTATCCGCAAAGTGTTACACATTCCCGGGCAATTTGTTACTTTCGGGCCCCCTCAACTGGGTCGGGCTCCCAAAAAAGTTCCTTCTCCATGATGGGCTGCACATGGACCTTGGGAATGACCCACCAGGACCATTCCCGGGGCTCCGGGGGCGGGGACCGGGCGCCGCCCGCACCTCGCGGTGGAAGCCGCGGCTCGAGCCGCTCGGTCGCGGTTCAGTCGCGGTTCGATCGCGACAGCAGCAGGCGAGGGCGATGCCGAGCAGCAGAACTCACCGATGTGAGCCCAGCGCGGCTCGGTGAGCGCCGGGGAGGGGATTCCGCACCGGGGGCACGGAGAGGGAGGGCCGGGACACACAGGGGCCAGTCCCTGCTTTTCCTGGGATGCCGGGAGTTCTGCCCCCCGGGAAAGAACCAGAGCCCAGGAAATGGCCAGCGAGTCCCAGCGCCCCGCAGGGACCCGCGGCGAGCTCCCCACCAAAGCCCGAGGACCGAGTGCCGGAGTAGGGAAAGCTGAGTCTGCCAGGGCAGAAGCTCCTGACCCGCCAAGGGGACAAAGCTCCGGACTCTGGGAATGGGGAGAGCTCCTGACCCTCCGAGCTGGCAAAACCCCTGTCTCTAGGAGAGGGCAAAGCCCTGACCCAGCCGTGGCAGCGCTGGGGGAGAGAAAACGGGACAGGAGCAGAATGGGCAGAAATAACCCAAATTGTGGCCGGGGAGTGCCGCAGAACACGCGCGCACGTGGCTCCGGCCCGCGGGGCGCGGGAGGGGCGGGGCGAGCCCGCCAGGGGGCGGGGCGTGTGGGGCTGTGGGCGGGACGTGTGGGGCTGTGGGCGGGCGCATCAGGGGTGTGGGCGGGGCCATCGGGGCTGTGGGAGGGGCTGTCGGGGGCGGGGCGCGTGTGTCTGTGGGTGGGTCCATCAGTGCTATGGGCGCGGTGTGTGGGGCTGTGGGCGGGTCCATCAGGATTGTGGGCGTGGCCGGAAGGGGCGCGCGTGTCTGTGGGCGGGTCCATTCGGCTGTGGGCAGGTTCACCAGGGCTGTGGGCGGGGCGTGTGCGTCTGTGGGTGGGTCCATCCGGGCTGCAGGCGGGTTCATCAGGGATCAGGGCTGTAGGCGGCGCGTGTGTGCCTGTGGGCGGGTCCATCGGTGCTGTGGGCGGGCCCCGTGTGTCCGCGGGCGGGGCGTGGCCGCCGTTGGCGGCGCGGGGCGGAGCCCGGCGCCGGAAGTGCGCGCGGTCCATGTACCAATGGCTGCTCGCGGTCCTCCGCGCCCTCCGCGAGGCCGCCCGCCAGGCCCCGGCCCCGGCCCTCGCCCTCAGGCCGGAGCCGCACCCGGAGCCGCCGCGCCGAAAGAAGCCGGCCCCCAGGTCAGCCCTTCCCGCCGCGCTGCTGCCCCGCCGCTCGGCCCGGCCGGCGCCCTCACGGCCCGGCGCTCCCCGTGTGGGTGTGGGCAGCCCCTGATAAAAGCCAGGTGTTGCCCATGAGGCGGTCCGCCGTTGCGGGGGTGGTTGTGGGTCGCCGACACCGGTGCTCGCTGGCTGTGGGTCCCAGGTGTTCCCGATAACCCCTCGTTGCCTTTCCGCCGGCACGGGGAGCTGAGCGTTTAGGGCAGATGTATCGGGGAGCAGGGCACACACACCCGTGGGGATGGGGGCTGGGGGCACGCCGTGGATAAAAGGAGGGTGCCTGCCCACGCCTTAACTATTTTGCTGCCGGGGTGATGGCCGAAGCCCCTGGGTGCCTGCTGCTGTGTGGGATGTATGGATGGCACTGTGTGCTCTGGGGCTTGGGAAGGTGGCTGCTCCCTGCCTTATTGCCCCATCACAGCGACAGAGAGCAGGGAGTTTCTCTGCGAGGAGCCGCGTGCTGCGCCAGCAGTTTGCACCGAGGAGCAGCTCGGAAGGAATTAGCTCTTGTGGGGGGGGAAAAATAAAAATAGGAACGTTCTTTGTGGTCTGTTCCTAAAGGAGACGTTTTTACCCGACTTAACGATGGTATCAGCCGGTGAAAATCCTTGAGTGGGAAAGGGTGAGGCTGGTAATTGTTTCAAGGGTTTGTCCCCGAGCTGACTCAGCGGGAAGCTGCTGGAGTGGATGTGAGCAGGGCTGGCATTCCCGCCTCGCATTTCCTGTTCTGCCTAAACTTTCCTTTGCAGCTCAGCGGAGTGGCGTGAGCTTGGATGGCTTAGTGACCTCTGGAGTGCTTCTTTCCTGGAGGAAAGAGGGAAGCATTACATATTAAGACATTTTTTGGTGGTAGGAACAAACACAAAGCACGTGGAAGCATTAACAGAAGGAGAAAAAGAGGCCTGATCTGCTTTAGTGGGATGGTCAGCTCTCTGGGAGATGATCCTGGGGAAATAGGAAAGCCCCCTTTGGAAGTTGAATTGTGCTTGCAAAACATTGTTCTGTGTTCTTCCCCCAGTGTTCTGTCACCTGTGGAAGATCCTGAGGAGATCCCTGCAAAGAGGCCGAAAACAGGTATAGCCCCTCACAGAGAGGTTCAATGTGCCTGATTTTCCTTGGGTTTGGGGTACCTTGGGGAGCTCTGGATTTGGTACTTCAGGACTGCTGCTGAAACTGAGGGTTTTTGAGCCATTCTTGTGGCTGGAGGGGGTCTCATGGGACCTGGGCCCATCGATGATGTGTCCCAGTGTTCGTGGGTGTGGCACTTGGGCACGTGGGGCAGTGGTGTCCTTGGCAGTGCTGTGGGAAGAGTTGGACTTGATGCCCTTAGAGGGTTTATCCAACCTTGATGATTCTGTGGTTTTCAAACCAAGTGGAGGATGGGAGATCCTGGTCAGATGAAGGCAGGAAAAGAAGCAGGGAACAACTTTTTCCATCCTGGGAGGGCCATGTATTTGCACCAAGGATAAATCCTGGCTGGGGCAGGGCATATCCCAGCTCTCCCTGGCACTGAGCCCTGCAGGGCAGCACAAAGAGCATTTTCAGTCAAGGCTGTTGCTGTTCCATGGGGGATCTGGAGCTCCCTAATTCCTACTTGGGGGAGTGGGGGTGCTGCTGGGCTGTTGCTGTGTTGTGGAAATGAATTATCTGCTCCACATGGGATCAAGGGGCTGGGCTTGGGTGTAAGCAGAAGTCCCAGCCCCTGTTTCCAGTCCCATGGCCTGGTGGTGTGGTTTTTCCAGAATGTCTCTCTGGGGCTAGCAAGGAGCCTGAAGAGGTTTCTGTGGCTGCCAGGTTGCCACAGAAGGCAACAAGTAGAAGCCAGGAGACTGAAGAGAGAGATGACTTCTCCTGCTCAGAGTCTGAAGATGAGGTGAGCAAGGATTTTGAGAGGAGCTCAGGGATCAGCTCCTACAGCCCCTGCAGGTGTGGGACCCTGTGTTACAAAAGTGGTGCCATCAGTGCCCCTGCCTTCTGCTGCAACCCCATGGGCAAACCATGGGCTCTGAGTCAGAACACAGCTGACTGAATTTCAGGAAGGGGAGGTGCTTGCTTGGATTCACATTCAGGTTATGCTCACTCTGGTACTTGCTTTTATTTCAGGTTGTGTACATTTGTTCTGACTCTTCATTTGTAGCATCTGCAGAGGATGAGGACACAACAGAACCTGGTAGGACTGACAACAAATCTTTCACCTGTTCCTTTCTCCTGCTGCTCTGAGCCTGGGCAGCTCTGCCCATGCTGGGGGCTGGTTGCTGAAGGCAAAATACCTGGGGAGCACCCAGGAATAGTGGAGGGTGAGCTCTGTTTCTTCCCTGCATCCTGGTGTTGCTTCTGGATGGGAACAGGATCCTCAGGGAATGGGCACAGCCCCAAGGCTGCCAGAGCTCCAGGAGCCTTTGGACAATGCTCTCAGGGATGCACAGGGTGGGATTGTTGGGGTGTCTGGGCAGGGCCAGGGGTTGGACTGGATGGTTCTGTGGATCCCTTCCAACTGGGATATTCAGTGGTTTATCCCAGGATGCTCATGTGGTTGTGAATCCTGGATATTAACTGCCTTGGATGCAGTTCTAGTATGTCCCACTGCTGGCTTGCCAGAAAGAAATTGTTGTAAATGCTGATTTTAGATAGCAGAGCCTCAGAACCCTTTTGTATTAGGTGTAGGCTGGCAACATTCTGTAGTTGCCAATATGAAAATATCCTGAAGCAACATATCACAAATAAATTAGAACTTGAGGGACAAAATGAGAGTAATTTATCTTTGGTGAAGCTCTTTAAACTGAAATAACTCCTGTTTTCCTGACCAATTGCTGGGGCTTGTGCTCTTCTCCCACAGATGAAATGCCTTGTGACACCAACCCGTGCTTGACTGAGGAAACACCATCCTCTCTTTGCAAGAGAGTTCCATATCTGAGGTAAAAATCCTTCTGTTTTCTTCCACTTCTGCTTTTTAGGGTCCTTGCCTTTCACTTTTCATCCTTGAGTTTCCTGTGTTGCCCAACATCCGTATTTGTGTCCACAGAACAACATTTTTCCATGTTCTGGGACTCCTCCTGGCTGCCATACTGAGGGAGGTCTTCAGCTGTGTTCTTGCCTTTGACCAATTGTAAACTTTCTCTTTAAATCCAGACAGTTGATGGACTCAGGAGATCAGAGAAAGATGAACCAGTTCACCACTCTCACCTCCTGTGGTAGGAGGAAGTGTTGAACTTGAGAAGAGGCTGAGATCAGGAATGCAAACAGAAAAAACCCACAGCTACAAAAGAAATCCCCCCAAAACCCCAGAGAATTTTCATTTCCCCAGAGAATTTTCATTTCCCCAGAGAATTTTCATTTCCCCAGGGAATTCCATTGGGAAACCCTTCTATGTTTTTCCTCTGAGGGTGTTCAGCTGCTGCCACAGGTCACCTAGAGAGATGCTGGAAAACTCTCCCCAACGTGGTCCTGGGTAGCCTGCTGTGCCTCCTTGAATCAGGAGGTGCTAATTAAAACCTAATTAATAAATCAGGAGCTTTGCATGGTCTTCTAATACCATTTCTTCTCCCTTTGGTGTTTGCAGCCTGAGCAGGAATAACCACATCCAAGCTGCTCCGGAGAGCCCTGTCACACCCAGGCCCCCCATTAAGGAGCCAGGTCCCCACTCTCCAGGAGTCAGTGGCACCAGGAGGCCTTTGTGTGCTGCTGAAGAGGTAAAGTGGGGAGAAGGGAATTGTTTTGGGATGAAACAGCTGTGAAGTTTCTGTACAGTTAGGCTGAGACAAAAGGAAAGGCTGGGAATGCCTGCTAAAGTATCTTTTTTCTTTCCCTTCTGCAAGGATGTTCAGCAAGCAGAAAATAAGAAATACAAAGAGCTCTTGAGTCTGTTCAAAGAGAAATATTCTGGAAGACTTACTTCTCCACGGTCAGCAAGACTCAACAAGTAATTATGAGCAAAATAACCCTTAACTTTCTGGTGGTGAGTTTGTTGTATGTGGAAGGGGAGGAGAATTGATCTTTCCTACTCTCAGGGTTCTGAACAGAATCAAATGTAATGATTGAGTCTCTTTTGGAATAGTGGAGACAGAAAAATTGACTCTTGTATGTTCAGTATGCCTGAGCTGAAAGTGGCCAAACTTCTGGATGTAATCTCCTTAAAATGCCCTTTGAATGTTGTCATGGAACCAGTGACAGCATGGCTCTGTTAAGGATTAAACAGCCTAATTTTACTTCATATATTTCTGTTGCTTTCATTTAGCCAGTTGTGTACAAATAGCCGTGTGCTCTGCAGTGAATTGAGGTGCACTGGTAACAAATCACCTGTAAAAACTCTGTCCTTTTCTTCTGCCACACCAAAGAGTTCAAACCAAGGAACCAGGGATGACTGGGAGTCCCCTGAAAGAACAAAAACCCAGAGGTGCCTCTCCACCTGTGCCAGAAAGGACCAGTGAGTATCCCCAGGGCTGCTCCACTCCCTTGGTACAAGTCCAGCCCAAACAGGGCATTTTCCTCATTATTGGCTAAACTGGGTTTGTGAGGGTTTTACTGAAGGGGAGGAATTGGTTTCAAATGGTATTTGAGGGCTGTGACTGTGCAGTTTGTAGCTGGATGTGACCCCACTGCACAGGAGAAGGTTGTAGTACCTGTTTTACCTGCTTTTTTACCTACTAGGGGAGGGGGATATTTGACTCTGCACCCTCAGAGCTGCAGTTTAATCCCTTTTTAATGTTAGACAGGACTACTTCCATAAAAGCAGAGCTTCCAAAACAAGTAAACTAACTCTATATATGTTTAATATTGCCCCAGGGTTTTTTTTCCCCTCTGTTCATTACTTAAATACTTCTTCATCACTAACTCTTTATATCTTGGACTTTGTGACATGATCATATGGGGATTGAAATGATTTCTGAGCAGGTGCCAAGGTTTGAACTCCTAAGTTGAAAATGCTGATGAAATGTCTGTGATGTCACCCAGAAACTGGGAGCTCTGTGCAGCTGCTGGAATGGGAAATCACCTCCCTGTTCTCATATTGCTGTTTTTCCCTGCAGGTGTCAAACATGGGGATGTTTTCAGCCCCCAGCTGCCTCAGAGGGGTGTCATGATCAGGTGAGAGTCTCTTCTAACCATGGCTCTTGTTTCTTTTGGCTCTGTCAGCCTCCAGAATCCCAGTCTCCTTCAGTATCTCAGTGCTGGGGGAGAGGAGCAGCTGGTTTGAGGAACTCCTCACAGCCAGTTGTCCCTCAAATCTAGCTCCCCTGTCACAGCTGGGCAGCTGTGGGATGTGCTGGGTGTTTTTTGGGAGAAGGAAGTAAGGGTGACAGCCCAGGTTGTCCTTGGGTTTGCAGAATCTCTTTTTTCTCCTGAGTGTCTTTCTGCCGCACCATTAATGAGCTGGCTTTGCATTTCCTGTGGATCCTGAGCAAAAGGAGTAGGGAACTTGTAAAGCCTGGGGGGACTGAGGCAGTTTTTGAGGCTTGCAGCATGCCTTGGGTTGGAATGGATCAAAAAGGGAGCATTGCTGTCCCTCATCAGGGGCCAGTGGACTCCATGGTGGCAGGATGGGAGTACAGGAGTGAAGGGAAAGGGGCTTTTGGCTGCAGCTCCAGGGAGGGATTTTGGTGTGGCAGCTTGGTGCACTCCTCTTCCTCCCCTCAAGTGCAGATAGGGACAGAGGTTTGGTTGTGGCAGGTGTGGTTTGGGGTGATTTTATCCCTGTTCTCTTTCCCCCTTAGACACGAGCACTGTATTGAGCTGTGCATTTGTCCTGAGTTAAATTGTCATTGTCCCCTAAGCTCAAGGGAAGAGAGGAAATAACTGGTGGAGTGGCATTTGTCACCAGGAGATCACAAAGCACTTGATACAGGAAGTGCTGGTTGCTTCCCTGTTTTCCAAAGATTAAAACCGAGATAAAAAAAAAAAAAGGAGTTTGGCACCTGATGGTGGAAGAAAGTTTGTGAAGCTTCCAGCTCTTCATCTGTCCTGGTCTGGCTGCTGCAAAAGGAGTGGGGAAGGAGACTGAGATGTTGTCATGTGTCAGAATCAGCCTTGAAAAAGCATTTCTTATACAGAAGGTGAATTTTGGAGAATTTCATGGGGCAGTGTGGATATCCAGCTCGCTTCTCTCTCTCTTTTCTGACAGTTACTACACACCACCAGAAGATTCTCGTGGACAGGGAAAACGAGAGAAACGAGCTGCTTCAGTGGTAAGCTTGAGTTAGTCACTACTTCACTTGGTTTTCTGGAAAATATAACTCACCTCTGCTCAGGATTGAGATCCAAAATAAAATTTGAAGGGTGGAAATCAGGAACACTTACCTTGATCTCAGCTTGATACCTGCATGTGGAGGCTTTGCTGTTAATCCAAGCCCAAGGAAAGCCCTGCCTCTCTGGGCACAGTTGGAATGCAGTCACCAGTCAAATGTGACTTTGGGGATTGTTGCTGGGATGTGTTTACACAACCCCTTGCAGGATTCTCTGCCCTGTCCCCCAGCAAACCCCTTGTGCTTCTCTCTGATTTCTGTCCTTGTGCCTGGCAGGGCCAGCGTGAAGTTGAAGTCCCCCAAAGAAAGTTATTCCAGTTCCATGTGACACCTGTCCTGTCCAAAGACCTCTTCTTTGTGGACAGTGAGCCACTGCCGTGCCTAGAAAAGCCAGGAGATGATCTGGCTCCACTGACAGAGGTACCTGTGCTCAGCAGCAAGCCAGTGCTGTGGCTGGTTCAGCCTGAAATGCTCCTTACTCTGGCACTGCAGCTGCACTTGGAGGCCTTCTGGGGGGCTGGTGTGCTCCATGTGCTGTTCCACCAGCCCTTCCCCACTGAATGCTTTGTTCCAGGCCATGGAGAGTGAGATCTCTGCTGCCTTTGACAGTGGTGAGCCTGAGGACATCCTGAGCAGGGCCTTCAAGCTCACTGTCACCCGTGAGGACATCTGCACCCTGCAGCCCCTGGGCTGGCTCAACGACAGGGTATGGGATCCTGCACTTCCTGGGAGATCCCCCCTCCCTGGGCACAGGAGTCTTCCAGGAACTCCACTGCAGAGCCCAGAAATAGCTGTACACTCCTTATTTTGGGTACTGTGTGGGCTGCTGTTTCTGGAAGCTTTCATTTGGATGATGCAGCTCCCAGGAGTCAGTCTGGGTTATCAGAGTGGGGGCTTTACCCAGCAGCACAAGTCCTCCAGTGTGAAATTCTGGAGGCAAAAGCTGCCAAGCTGGAGTTTTCTCAGCTCCAAGGTGGCCAGCAAGGACATGTTGCTGTCTTTTTAATTTAGTGTCTTATCTCACATCTCACTTTGCCTCTCTCTGTTCCAGATCATGAATTTCTACATGGGTCTTCTGGTGGAAAGAAGCAAGAAGGAAGGGTATCCAGCAGTCTATGCTTTTAATACCTTCTTTTATTCCAAGCTAAGCTCTACAAGCCACAAGGGAGTAAAGAAATGGACTAAAGGTGTGGATATCTTTGAGCACGATGTCATATTGGTGCCTATTCACCTCAGAATTCACTGGACACTGCTGGTGAGTCAAACTGGTTTTTTATTTAGGGGATGGGGAGAACAAAACTAGCAAGCAAAGTCCTTTAGTGTTTGGAGTGTGCTTTGTCTAAGTCATCTTTTAACCCCAGGTCGTAGACCTCCGAGAGAAAACCATCAAATACTTTGACTCCTTGGGACGGAAAGGAGACCACATTTGTAAAACTGTCTTGTGAGTAGCTGCTTTTTTTATCCCTTATGATTGTTTTTGAGGCCTTTCCCCCTCCCCATGTGAAGTGTTTCTGCCCTGTCCCATGGTGCTCCTCACGTTGTACATCTTCTGTATTGAATCCTCCAGAGTGTCAGAGGTACAAGTTTTCACAGGTGCTGCACATCCTGATGTGTCTTTGTCAGTAAAAACCCTTCATCCAGCACCTTTGTAGGGTGAGAGCAGCCCCACAGAGACAAATCCCAGAATCACTAAGGTTGGAAAAGCCTTCCAGGATCATTGAGCCCATCCCATGACCAATCCTCACCTTGTCACCAGCCCAGAGCCCTCTGCAGACCCTTCCTGCCCTCCACATTTCCACCCAGCTTGGTGTCACCTACAAGGGCACTGAGGGTGGCCAATCCCCTCATCCAGGTCATGGATAAAGACATTACACAGGGCTGGGCCCTGGGGAGCCCTGCTCACACCCCTCACTGTGTCTCTAAGATGGGAATTTTCCCTCCACATTCCTTAAATCCTCTGCTATGAGGATCCTCTGGCATTTCACTGCAATTTATCTTCCTGACACCTTTCAACAGCTTTTGTTGTTGTTGTTGCCCTAAATTAGGGAGATGAAAAGGGATTTTTGTGTTGTTTTCAACAGAAAATACCTGGAAGAGGAAAGCAGGGAAAAAAGAAACATTGAATTGACTGCTTCTGAGTGGACTCTTCACAGCATGGGCACAGAGGTATGGGAGCAATGCCTGGATTTGGAATGGGAGCTAGAACTCCTGTCACAGAGAATTTAACACTTCCCAGGCAAGCAGAGGGAGATGATGTGCAGTTAACTGGGAATGTTCCTTGGGTTTAGGAGTGGTAAAGGGATTATGGAAATGGGTTTTTAGGAGTAGGTGTGGGTAAAATGTGTGCTACAACCAGATTGCCGCTCTTTCAAGACAGATAAAAATTCTCCATGTTTTTGTATTCCTCAGGAAATCCCTCAACAAAATAATGGAAATGACTGTGGAGTTTTTGTTTGCAAATTTGCTGATTTCATCTCCAGAGACAAACCCATCATCTTCACCCCGGTGAGAGGGGGTGTAAACAGCTCTAGCCTTTCCCACACCCATGTGGGAGCCAGGGAAGCTGCACAGTAGTTGGGGCAGGGGCTGAGGGTTGTTCCTCATGTCTGGTGTCTGCTTCTTGGGCAAGATCGTGGAATTGTGGAATCCCAGGGTGGTTTGGGTTGGAATGGACCTTAAAGACCAGCTCATTCCAAGGCCAGGGTGCTGTAGCCAGGGGTTTGGGATATCTGGCCTTTGTATCTCTTGGTGAAATAGGTTTCTCCCTATGAAAACTTCCCCGTTTTTTTTTTTTTGCCAATTATTTGCCAATGTGGTGATCTTTAAATGTCCCTGTAAAGAAATGTGGGTGTTTGTTGGGTGGTTGTGTCACCCTGGTGTGAAACCCACCTTGTACCCAACTGGCAGGTGCTCAAAGCAGCTTCTCACTCAAGAATTCCCTGGGTGTTAATGGAGATTTCCTGCCTCTTTCTCCCCTGGCTTCCTATGTGATGGATTTTTCCTGTTTCTTTTCAGGAACACATGCCTTATTTCCGCAGGAAGATGGTGTGGGAAATAATCCATCAGCAGCTGCTGGGAGACATGCACTGTTAGGAAAACACTGTTCTGTAAAAGAGTAGTATTTATTTCTTATTGTTTCGGTAAGATAAATATTAACTTATGTAAGAGCCTTATTGTATGGGAGGTTACTTGTTAATAGAGTAATTTATTTTTTAATTGAAAACTGATCTGCTGTCTCTGTGTGATTTTTAACTTATTCCCCATCTGACGAAGAACAGGGGCTGTCTCCTCTTCTGGTGGCTCTGGGGACATCCCTGTGCTGCTCCTGACCCAAAGACCCACAAGATCCCTGCAGAGGGGCTTTGTCTGTCTGTGCTTTCACTGATTGGTTCAATCTGGCACAATCTCAGGGCAGATTCTCCAAAGGACGAACAATTCCAAAGACACTCATGTTTTATCCTTACAAATAATTAATCAGGGGTAATTAATCTTCTCTGAGGATGCAGAAGATCTGAGCATGAGGACACAGCAGCTGGGAATATTTTTGGTGTCCTTTCCCCCTTCCCTTTGGTTCCTCCTGTTTGAGGCTGCAGTTTTGACTGTCCCAGGTGCCACCAGAGCAACATTCCCAGTGCTGGAGGGGTGGGAGGGAAGAGCTTGATTCTGGGGCTCTCATGGAGGGGGGTCCCTCATTGTGGCACCTGTCAGCATCCCAGGCAGCCCCACCCTGCCCACAAAGGCCATCCCAGCCCCATTTGGTGCCTTTCCCCACCGGATGCTCCATCCAGGGACGTGCAGGGAGGAAGAGGTGGCTTCATGATGGCAACACTTCCCAGGTCCCAGGGTAAAACTACACCTGGCACTGCCTACAACCCCCATCCAGCCCTTCCCTCCCTGGCAGCAGGGAATTGGGCACCAGGGAGGAACTCCCAGCCGTGACCACCACAAGGGACCCCAAAGAAAGCAACAGAGAGCAGGCTCAGGCTCTGGTTAGCTGGATATATTTCTCTTTGTTGGTGTCTCAGGTTGGTTTTCACAGAACACTTTGCAGTAGAGGAAAACGCGGATTCGCAGCCCACGGGAGCGGCGCTGGCACCGGCGCCTCCGCTCCCATCCCTGCTCTCCCTGTCAGCTTTCACCGCTTCCATCCAGCACTTGGATTTGCTTAAACCCTTTTTTTTTTTTATTGTGTTTGGCTTTTTTATTTTTCCCTTTTTTTTTTTGTTCTTTTTAACCATTTCTCAAGCTTTCTCTGAAGGAACAGCCACTGGCTCTCGGCTTGCAGGAGACCACGGAAGAGCTCTGGGACACGGGGGATGGTTTCCTTCTTCCACCTCGCAGCTGACGTGGTCAAGATCATTTTTCCAACTCGTTTTTTTTTTATTACAAAAATAAAAAAATGCTCCAACTATCAGTTTTACAAGGCATACAAAAATCTCTAAAAGGGCAACACAAGCGCAAGGTGCTGAGGTACGAAAACCTGAGGTAGTTTTTCTCTGTGTGTGTGTGTGTGTTGGGAGGGTTATTTGGGTTATTTTTCATTTGAAGCCAATTTTGCTGGTTGGGTTTTCCAGCCCTGGGCTGACAACCTCTTGTAAATCTGGTTTTTTTCACCCATTTCCCCCTCCTCTCCCTGCAATAGGGATCTTTTCCCCAAAGATCCCAGTCCAAAGTGGGCAGGGCTGGTGCTGCCCATTGTTCTCCAGGGATGTCAGTGCTGGGCAGTGATGGAGAGAGGACAGACAGACAGAAAGGGGGCACAGAACGGATGCAAACCCCGCTTTTGGAGTCCAAAGCCAAGAGGAAAGGGTGTGTGAAGGAGAGGAACAATTCCTACACGAGGAATCTTCTTGGCTCCTACAGGCCCTGCTCTTCTCAAAGCCCTTCAGAAATTGCTTTTTAACACTTATTTAGTATTATTTTTTTTTCCTGCTGGCGATCCTACAGCTCTGCTCTACGGTGCATTAGAGAACCAATGAACCAGCTCCTGCCGTTAAACCTCTAGAAAAGCCTGCTTTTGCTAAAAACAAACAGCCCCCCTCCCCAAAAAAATTTTTAAAAAGTGAGTTAAAAAATAAAATCTTACAAAACTTAAAAATCGGCGTTAGTTCCGTTACTGATATATTAATTCTAAATTAACGAGCGCCGCGGCCCCCCCAGGCCGGGCGGGCTCCTCGGGGGTGGAATGGGCAGGTTTGGGGAGAATTCCAAACTAAAAACCACCTCTCTCTGCCTGTGTTAGTCCGACTGACTGGCGGGGGAGCGGCGGGGGAGGCGGTGGAGTAAGGCGGAAGCTGCGGGCTGGAGAGAGCCCCCCGTGCCCCGGGCTGCCAGCCGGGGGGCTCGGGGGTCTTTGGTTTGTCCCCTGACCTGCTGGGGGCCGGCGGTGGCGGCGGGGGGTTACATTCGTCGGGTGGTGCTGGCGGGAGCCTCACTTGCTGTGCTGCGAGGCCGCGGCTCCCTGAGCGTGTTTGTGCTCCTGCTGCTTCACCTGCTGCACGATTTCCCTGATCTTGCGCTGGGCAGTCTGCGAAGGGGGCAAGAAACAACAGGGGTAGCAACACCAGAGCTGAGCCCCCACCAAGCCTACAGCACCACAACCCAACAGATTCTAACACCAGGCCAAGCATGTGATTCTGTGATATTTCTGCTTTGCTAAAGCAAAGGTTTGGCTGTTCTTCCATCACTCAAGATTTTGGGGTGTCACCATGCCCTCACAGTCATGAACCCAGCCTGGTTAGATGCACCCAGGTGGGATGCAGGAGCTATTCCCACCCCATGTCCAAGGCACAGATTTTGGCTGAATCGAGCCAATCTTTAGTTTTAATGCAGCCATAAACCCCTTCAGTGCATCCTGGGTGCACAGAAACACTCAGAGCAGCTCAGGGGATGCTGTGCTCGGTGGCCTTCCTCAAAGTGGGAATGTTGGGAGAGCCGTGGCCAAGCCTTACCTGACTGGCAAAGAAATGCCCAATGATTTTGACGACGACCTCCTCGTTCTCATCCGGGGGTTTGGTCTCGCGGCACGATGACTTCTGCGCTTGTTAAGTTCTGCAGTTCATTCACCTGAACAAACAACAGAGACCCAGGTTTTGCTGTGGAGGAGCCAAAATCCTCCACTGCTGATGCCACCCCAGCTCTGAGCCAGGACGTGGCAGCAGGCTGCTCACACCCTGTCCCCTTGGAATGGCCATCCAAGAGCCGCCACCAGGACAAAGGGACTGAGACATCACTGATACCACAGAGCACCCAGCCAGAGGTGATGGGATGGACAGGGGATGGATATGGGATGGATAGGGGATGTCCAACCCTCTATTCCCAGGCCAGGTGGGACCCCACACCTACCGTCTTGCCACCTTTGCCGATGACACGGCCGGCGGCAAAGGAAGGCACCTTGATGTGTGCTTCGAGCTTCACTTCTTCTTTCGGGTTAAAGAAGTTCTCCTCTTTCAGCTTCCCAAATATTCGCCCCTGGGCCTGGAGAGGGCACAAAAGGGACATAGAGCTGGTGGGCAGCATCCTGGAGGTGGCCTGATGCACCCTTCATTCCCACAGGCACCGATGTGATCCCAAAGCTGTGGTCCCAAGCTGAGAAGCCCCCCTGGCATGGTGGGGACAAAAGGGATGCTCTCACTTTGCCTCTGTCCATGTCCCCAAGCCAGCCCCCACCCTGTGGCCATCGTACCTTGAACTGAGCCTCAGGTGGCCCCGTGATGATCACCATGCGCTCGCTGGCATCTGGACCTTCTGCTGGGGCAATCTGCAGAGGGATGGGAAGGAGTGTGAGTGTGACCCCTCCTCGGGCAAGACCTTCCCTGTGTGGGACACCTCCCATGCAGGGACACCCCCATGCAGAGACACCCCTCTACTCGAGCAGTGGTGACCATCAGGATGCTGCAGGACTGGGCTTCTACTCCTCTGGGGAGCAAAATCATTCACCAAGGGCTCCCTTCTCAGCCCTCAGCTGTGGGAAGGAGAAACTGAGGCACAAAGCCCTGACCCAGCCCCTCATTCCTGCTCACCTTGATGGAGGCACCAGCAAACCGTGCCAGCTGCTTGATGTGCTGCCCCTTCTTCCCAATGATGGCCCCCACTGCCTGTGTTGGGATGAACAGGTTCACAACCTCCTGCTCCGGCAGCTGCAAAGGGCAGGAAGAGCCAGAGGGTCAGGGGAACAGCTGGGCCAGGGGGCTGCTTCCTCCTGCCAGCATTCCAGCCTTGAGGAGGTGGTGGGCTGGGCTGGGCTGGGCTGGGCTGGGTTGGGCTGGATGGGGCTGGGCTGCGTTGGGCTGGGTTCTGTTGGGTTGGGCTGTGGTCCTGGCACAAATTCCCTGCTTTTTGCCTGCCCTCCCACAAGGTGCCCAAGGGAAAACCTCATGGCAGGAGGTGCCAGGGCACTTTTGGGGAAGGGAAACTTACGGGGTGCTGATGGGGGAAGGCGCCAGCTGGGGGGGCTCCGTACAGACTCGACAGATAGGCTGAGGAGCCCTGTGGTGGGAGAGAAAATGAGGGGCAGTGACATCAGTGATGTCCTCAAGCCAGCCCATTCCCACACCCCCACCCCGATACGGGGAGTGTGTCACCACCATGAGGGACACGAGGGACACAGTGACCACCCCTCATCCCCTGAAACCCCTCCAGGAGAGCACAGGCACACCCAAGGATGAGTTGCAGCCCGGATCCTGTGCCTGTGGCACAGCACTAGGCTGGGATGGGGATGGGAGCTCCCAGTTAACCCCAGTCCCTCCCCACTGCTGCTTTTTTGGCTTTGTCCTGCTAATATTTTTATCAGAAAAAAACATCTCCTTCTGGCCTCACCAGGGGGCTTGAAAAAGGCCACACAAAGCTTTGGGGTGAAGCACCCCACACCAAACACTGCCCTTCAGGAAACCTGTCCTGCTCCTCTCCATCACACCCATAAATACTTCCCACAGCCGCTTCTCCCAAAGGTTGTGCATACAGGCACAGCACCCTCCCTCCACAGGCTGAGAGTGACCAACCAACCCTCCTGGAGCCCTGCAGAGCCACCACACACCCCCCACATCCTCCCAGCACTCACCGTCCTCCTCCGCCCGCTTGGCTGCTGGCATTCCAGGGAAAGAAAACAGCACAGGTAAATTAACCCACAGCTCAGAATAAATTATTTAGGGACCAATGGAGGCAGCCCACAGTGCCTGAGCGGCCTGGGATGGACCTTCTCCACCAGCACCTTGGCCATCCTGCTCTCCTGGCACTGCACCATCCCTGCCCCCTGTCACCTCAGGCCAGTGGTGGGCTTGGGGTCAGGACTGAAGACCACCTACATGGCTTTTCCATGCTCTCTTTAGAGACAAGCACCCTTGGGACATGGTCAGTCGTTAAAACACTGGTGGAACCCAGCTCAGCACAACCCAGGGATGCAGGGATGCAGCACAACCCAGGGATGCTACTGATCTTCTCGGTGATTGCCACCTTCATTCCCTGTCCTCTCCACTTTGCTGCTGTGATGAGCATCCTCCCCAGAATGGCTGAGAGTCAGAGATCCCCATGAGATGGCTCCTAAACCCACCCAAACCCAACAGCTCCAGGCAGCAGGCACACGCCACACTTACTGCAAAGGGGTGGTAGGGGGTGGCAGCTGCAGCCCCCCGGGCCCCGGGGGTGGACGGCAGCATGGACAGCCCTGTGGAGAAGATGCCCAAAGCACTGAGGTTCAGCCCTGGGATCAGGTTGGCCTGTTGCTGGGAAAGGAAAGACACAGAGAAAGGCGTGAAAGGTGGAGGAGAACCGGGCTTCTCAACACAGGCACGGGCGAGGCCCAACCCTGGTTGTGACATTGACCTCCACTGTGAATTTTTGTGTGGCTGAGGGCTGGGGAGGCACGGGGAGGGCTGGGCTTACGTTGACGGCCACCACGTCGCTCTCGTAGGCCTCGCGCAGCTTCTTCATGATCTCCACCTCGGCGTTGGAGCAGGCCTCCGTGCTGCCCTTCACCGTGATGGTGCGCTCAGGGTTGTAGATGGTCAGGTCCTGCAAGCTGCCCCGAGGGAAAATCCAGAGAAACGGTCACAGCCCTTCTTCAAGTCAAGGAAAACCCCAGGAGAACTCAAATCACAGCCGAGGGTTCCCCACGGGACAGAGTGAGAGCCACGCGCCCTCTCCCTGCCCGACACCTGGGATGGGGAACATCCACCTGGGATAGGGAATGCACATGGGAGGGGACAGCTGCTCTGTTTTCCAGCTGCAGCACTGCTTGTACCATGGTGGACAGAATGGGGTGGCCTGGTGTCCACCAGGACTTCACAGAATCATGGAATGGTTTGGGTTGGAAGGGACATGAAAGCGCATCCAGTTCCATCCCCTGCCATGGGCAGGGACACCCTCCACTATCCCAGGTTGCTCCAAGCCCTGTCCAACCTGCCCTGCAACACTTCCAGGGATCCAGGGGCAGCCACAGCTTCTCTGGGCAGTCTACCACCCTCACAGGGAACAATTCCTTCCCAATATCCCATCTAACCCTGCTGTGTGACCATTCCCCTCAGTCCTGTCACAGGAACTTACGGGGAGATGGTGATCTTTGTGCCCGTGTCCTGCTCAATCTTCTTGAGGTTGCGGCCCTCCTTGCCAATCAACCTCCCCACCAGGCTGTTGTGTGCCAGGATTTTCAAGGGAATCTCTTCTGCTCTAAAACGGATTAAGAAAAAAAATCAAATCTACAGGTCTAGCCAGTCAGGCAACACAGAAATCTCCAGCCAGAGGTACTAAGGATGCATTGGAAAGGAGAAGGACCACCACCACCGTGTCCCACCATGCTGTGGCCGATCAGGAACACTCACGATTTCGTTTCATCAGCCTCCTTCTGCATGATGTCCAGGATCATGCGGCACGCTTCCGAGCACCCCTCTGGCGTGGCGTGGATGGTGATGGGCTTCTCAGCAGCGCCAGCGTTCTCCTTCCGATGGATGTCAACCCTGCAGCGAAACAAGCAGCAGAGAGGAGCCCCTCAGGTGGGTCTGGGGTCACACGGAGGTTTCTGAGAGCTCAGGAGCTGAGAAAAGCTCATTTCAACACTTGCTCAAGCTGTGGGGTGAACCTGGGTGTCAGCTGCATCTACCAGCACCTGGCTCACACAAGCCCAGGCAGTGTTTGGTTTCGGGCGGTTCGGATCGGATTTGGACCACGTTCGCCTGTAGGACCCGAGGTCCTGGAAGCTGAGGGGCGTCACAACATCAACCAATGCATAGAGGGGGCAGAACAAATCCTCAACTGGACAAAAACCCTGAGCGACCTGGTCTATCATCATCATCTCTGCCGCCAGCCCCGCTCGGAGCAGGAGACGGGATCAGAGGCCCTGCCGAGCTCCGCCTCTCTCTGCACAACACCCGAGGCTGTCCAACGTCCTTGGGCACAGAGAGCACTTACCCGTGGGCAGCGTCTGTCTGTCCCGACACGGAGGCACCCGGCAACAACAGCGCTGGTACTCACGCCCTTCCCGGGGGGACCAGCAGGCCCCCGTGCGCAGCGGCAGGGACCGTGCTCTACTCCTCTGGTCCTCCCTCAGCTCATGGCGGGAGGAGGCACGGCCTCCAGCTCGCTCCTCACGCTCAACCGTACCTGGCAAAGCCCTGAGAGAGAGGGAGAGAGGAAAGCAGGGTAGGAGACTCCCGCACCTCGACCACGCGCCTTGGGCAACAGGGGGAGGAACCCTTGCGTCTTCTCCGCGCGATCCACGCGCTCTTCCCGCCGGAGGGTGACGCCGTGCGGCCGTCCTGCCATCGGCCGCCACCTTGGCGTCCCTGCCACCGCTGCAGCCAGGGCCAGATCTTCCAAGCAGGTGTGGAAGCGGCGGCTCAGGCGCTCCGGAATGACAGCTCCGACACGGCGGGTCCCCTCCGGCCACGTCTCCAGGGTCCTGTCCCAACGGGATCATCCAGGGCGCCGCTGCACGTGCCAGGCCGAGGGCTGCGGGGCAGAGTCACCACACAGTGCCATGCTGGGGTCCAGGTGGGTTTGCACAGGTCAACTCTTCAAGAGCCAGCACGTTGGAACACGGAGGGTGCAAGGGGAGCAGCTGGCAGTGCCTTCCCTGGGAGAAGGGCAGGGCCAACCCCGCCCGCTCCAAAGGGACCCAGAGTGGTTCCATCCAGCACTGAACAGGGAGGGAAGACAGCGTGATTCCCTTCACAGGCTCCATCTCTCTTGATCTCCCGTGGCTTCGGCTGGTGCTCCCAGCCATGGAGCTCCCTCAGGCTGGCCTGGAGGATCCATTTCCAGCAGGTTCAGGGACACTCGCTGCCACCTCTTTGATGGGGACAGGGTGAACACATCATGACGGCCTCATGAGGCGATGACAGACCAGGCTGATGCACCCAAGCTAGGGGGAATTGATGAGGAATCCCAACAAACCCCACAGAGCAGCTGAGGCTGGTGGGGAGGAGAACACGGCTGAGCCTTCGTGCCAGAGGGACCAAGTGCCAGGGAAGCGCTGACTGGAGGCACTGAGGCAACGAGGACCTTGGACAAGCCTCAGAAAGGGGCACAAGCCAGGTTCCTGGCTGACCAACCCATCCCATGGATCACCAGGTGCAAGATGATGAGCACAGGAGAGGACACATCCCCCGTCTGGATGTGTGGGCACGAGCTCGCTTGCCAGAGAGAAGAAGGGATGCCAGGAAGGGGGCACTGATTTCAGGCACGTCCCACCCCAGAGAGCTGGAGAAGGGAGAGCTCTGGAGCTCCCAGCACATCCAGTGCCACTGCTGAACTGCTCCATTCCAACAGGAGGATGGAGAAGGGGACTTTCAGTACCTTCACACCATCACCAGGTGCTGCAAGGAGGGATGACCAGGGCTGGGGGGACAGGTTTGCCAACGGTGCAGCAGGAAAAGCCTCCAAGAGACCTTAGGGTGGGCCGGGAATGCTTCAGGGAGTGGCTGCCATGAGGGACAGCCCTCTCCAGGTGGACAGCACAGTGTGCCTGTAGGGTTATCCTGGTCCCAAGGCTGCTGGGTAGCCAAGATCTTCTCCTCACGGAGCTCCAAGGGCTATGGAAGGTCACCTGCTGGGGTGGGCTCTTGGTCTGGGTTTCTCCATGGAAAAACACAGCTCAGCCTGGGGACAGTTTTGCCTCCTGAGGCTCAGAAGCATCTCTGGGATCTCTGTGTGTGGAACCAGGGGTGAAATCCAACGTGACCAGAGGAATCCAGAAGCCAACATCTCCCTGGGGAGGAGCAGGGGCCGGGCAACAGGATGTCACCCTCGGATCATCACCGGCACATGAGGGTGGCCTGGGCAGGGACAGAGCGTGGGATGACACCCAAAGTGAAGGACAGGAGCTCCTGTGGCTGCCTGGGATGGATTCCTGAGGTTCCCTTCACCCACGCCTGAGCAGAGGCAGTGCCTCACTGCAGCAGGGCAGGAGAGGGCACAGCACGGAGCAGGACCTTCCTCCATGGCCTGGGTCTTCAGGGCAGGCACACGGAGCCGCCCCACCAGGAGGGACAATCCAGGGGCAGAAACTGCTCCAAGCAACAGCGTTTGGTTTCATGGATGGGAGAAACTGGCACCTTCCCACCTTCCTTGCTATGCTCAGGGCTTGGAAAGGGCAAATTCCGTTCTTGGGTGGTGAGGACACAGCTACACCTGCTGCTCATCCCACCAGGACTCACCTGGAGAAGGGCTTGCAGCCAACCAGGATCTGCTCACCAGGCTACCAGGTGAGCAAGCCACGCTCCAGGAGCTCCTCTCCCTACTCCTCTGCCCCCTTTCCATACAAACCTCCTCCTGCCAACCCAGCAGCAGGGTTTGGCTCGTCTTTCTACCTCCAGCCACACTACTACCAAAGATTTGCCTCTAAAAACTCCTCTAAGAACTAGGATGCTCTGGGACAGGACTCCTACGTCCCATGGGATCACCAGGTTCAGGATGATGAGCACAGGAGAAGACAGCTTGGGGTTAAACACAAACACACCTGGGCAGGAACAAACCATGCAGGAAAACCATGCAGAGAATGAGCGGTGAGATCAGGAGAGTAGCAACAAGAGAAACATGGAAAACTTTGGCAAGACAACCCCACTTTTTGGTTTTTTTTTTCCTTTTTTAGTTCAAAAATAAACACATTAATAGCTAAAAAAGGCTTCAAAGAGTTACAAAGCCCATCCTTCTCGTGGCAATGCTCCCACAGTGTCCCTTTCCCCTCAACATCTCTAGCCCATATGGGATGCTGCAGGATGAGCAAATCCCATAAGAACCAAGACCACTGCACTGAGGATTCACCTTTAGGATTTTATCCCCAAACTTGCCATTCCTCCCTAAAGCCTCATCCCATAAAGCTGTTCTCGTGAGGCTTTAGGAACTCATTCCAGGCTTTTTCCACCGTGCATCCCCCTCCTGCGGCACCCGGACCACCCTGGCCAGCAGGAATGGTTCAGCACCTGAGCTCTGCCACCACCCCAAGAAACCAGCAGTGGCTGGCACTCCAAAGCCCCCAGTGCAGGGAGAACCCGAGCTGGGACCTACAGCACCCTAGGGAAGGAAACAAAACCATTGGAAGTACTTACTTGGACTGGGTTTGCTTAGTAAGGTTCTTTATGGTCAAGCCCTCCTTTCCTATGATCGCACCAACAAACTGCGTGGGCACCAGCATCCTCAGTGGGAACTCGAGCTGTTTGGGCTGTGAGGAGCCCCCTGGGGACGAGCCCCGCTCCCTGGAAGAGTGGCCCCCGCGGCGGGATCGCTGGGGGGGCGGAGGGGAGCTCACCTCTTCATCCGGGATGTAGGAAATCTTGAAGGAATAGTTCTCAAACTGCTGGTCGCTCAGCTTCTCTATTGCTCTGCAAGGCAGGGAGGTGCAGGAGGTGCTGAGGGGCTCCCCGGGGATGGGTTTCCCTCCAGCACTCCCACCAGCTTGCATCCTCTTCCCTCCCCAGTCTGGAGAATGTGGCCATGGGAAGCCAGAGCCCCACACTTTTCCCACAAGGAGCAAGCCCCACAACCTGGTGGGACATCATCCCCTTCCATGTGGGTCATGCCAAAGCTGGCACATGACTTTTCCCCCAGCAGAGGTGGGATGGCAGCCCAGGGACCTGCCCCTTCACCTGGAGCTACCAGGCAGCACGGGGTTGGTCTCACAGGCTCTTTGGACATGGCAAAGGTGACAGAGCAGCTCTGAGGCACCAGGGAGAAGGATGCAGCACGTGGTGCCCCCTCTGTTGGGAACTCCCTCCCGGCTGGATGAGGCTGGGAGGCAGCACCTGGACTCTCCATCCCCCAGCCCCTCCTCAGCAGTGATGTTTGGCCACCCTGGCATCTGCCATGACCCTGCTTGGCTCCAGCTTTCCCTGCTCCTACCCCATCCCACCGCTGCTGCTGACAGATCATAAGCAGCTCCTTGCCTGGCCTGAATTCCACATCCTCTGAGGACTTCTGCAGCTTCACCATCCCCTTCCTAAATCAAAAAAAGCCTCTTACCCCAAAGCATTAAGCACTGCTGTGCTGGGGAAACTCTTTGTCTTCCTTTATTGCCACAACTCCCAAGACCATGGTGGGATTTTTGGGGCTGTCCTGTGCAGGACCAGGATTTGGACTCAGTGATCATTGTGGGTCCATGATCCTAAGACACTCATGCCATGCTTATCTGTGGTCCACAGCACATCCAGCCAGGCTGGAGGCACCAGAAGGATTCTCCTCTGCCCTCCTGGACCAGCAGATCCCTGTCCCCATCTCTGTCCTCACTTACCCAGTGCCACGATGGGAAGCTGGTAGAAAATCCATCAACAAATGGACCCACAAAAGCTCTTTGGGGCCTGGGATCTTGCTCTTATATAAAAAATACCCTGGCCACTAATAATAATAAGCTCACTACTTACTGGCTGGTGTCCAGCACAGGGCTGAGGTCTCTACAAGACTGGAACAAAACATTTCGTTTGGAACCATGCTTCCACTTCCGAAATAATCTGTACTACCCCATCTGCCATGCCAGGGGAGAAGGCAGAGGACAGCCCAGTGGTGGGACAGCTTAGAGAAGCCTGGAAGATACCCGGGACAGCTTGGGAAAGCTGGTGTGGTGTGAAATCAAACCAAAACAAACCCCACTCACACTTTTGCCTCTTCCTTCGTGGCGTAGGTCACGTTGACAACGGCAGTTTCTGTGTCTGTGTTCACTGTGGGAGCAAGAGAAGCAGAGTTGGAGCAGGGGCGGGAGAGGTGTCACTGCTGCTTTCAGCATGCTCCAGAGCGGGGGATACAGCTGGGAAGGGGGGAGGGAGATGCCTGTCCCATGGCATGCCTGAACACTCTTTGTTTTCCCCTGGACACCCTGTGTTTTCCCCCAGCACAAGGACTGGGCTGGATCCAAGGCAGGATCCAAGCAGAATGCAAGGCTGGACATCCCTGACCCACCAGTGGATCCCAAGCTACACTCAGCTCACTTTTGCTTTCAATTTTTCAGGGACCAGGGGCATTCCCAGGTCCACATCATCCTACCACTGGACAGGTGGCCCCACCTCCACCAGCAGGGTTTGTGTCCAAAACCCATTTCAGACCAGTGCTGCTGGTCTGCTTATCCAACTAGGTTTCATCCCAGTGGGTTTCCTGCAGCCTGGGCAGAGCTGGGGAGCAGCACTGGGAATTTTGCAGGGATGAGGACCATGCTGGACCATCTTACCTTGCTCTACATTCTCCACCGTGCCATACTGAGCTAAGAGGCCATCCAGCACCTGGGGACAGAGCAGCAAACAGGGCAGGTGAGGCCCCAGGCAGGCAGGGCAGGAGCTCACTCCACCCACAAACACCCTCCAGCACCACCCACCTGCATCCCATCATCCCAAAGCTGACCCAGCAGCCCAAGCTGGCCCCCAGCCCTGCCACCCAAAAGCAGGCAGGAGCTGGAGCCCAGCTCAGGCTCCCTCCTGGGGTTTCTGGGAAGTTAAAGGGTGGCCCACGTGCAGGCCATGTGCTCCAGCAGCACAGCTCATGCTGCTGGAGAAGGAGATAACAGGATGTTTTTGGGATTTTTGGGATCAGCCACTTCTTACCTCCCACTGTAGGTGGGGAGGGATGTTTCGGATCTGGATCTTCCTGCTCCTGCAAAGACAAAGCCCTGGGTTAGGGTCTGCAGGCACCTCACAGCAGAGGGAAAAGCCTCTCTGGGAATCAGCCAGCAGCTGTTGACAGCTTCCCAAAGCATCCCACCTCCCCACACCGAGCCAGGGTAGCTCATCCCCGGGGACAGCCATTTCTCCTCGCCGTGCCCTGGTCACCACTGGGGCTGAAGCTCTCTCTGGAACGCTCCCTCCTCACGCTGGCTGTCAGGTTTCCAAGGAAACCTCCCGAAAGGAGCCTCTGCAGAGCCGTGAACCGCACAGGGATGCACAGACAGCCCTGCCCATGCTGCTCTGGGCCGGAAACAGGACCCCAGCCTGGCCAGGGCCAGCCCTGCTATAGCCTGAGGAGAGCTCTCCCAAAGTACATCCAGCTGAGGCTCACCACTTCCCAGCAATGTGGGGCTGCTCTCCTTAGGGAAACCCACATAAATATCCCTGTAAGCCCGAGCTTGGAGATGGCCAACACGCCCAGCCTGGTCCAGTGGCACTTCCAAACCCACACAACAACATGGCTCACTCCCAGCCTGGCTGTGGTTTCATTCCCAACCTGGACATGGTTTCATTCCCAAACTGTGGCTGCATTCCCAAGCTGGCCATGGCTTCATTGCCAGCCTGGCTGTGGCTGCACAGGAAGCCCTGCCAAGGCTTCCCAAGGGTAAGAGCCCCCAGGTATCTCCTCAGCCTGGCTGTGAGATGTGCTTGGGCAGTGACAAGTTCTGTCGCAGCCCAATCCATGCAGGATCCAGCCAAGCCACGAGCCACCCTGTTGCCATAAGGTAGCAAAATCATAAAGAAAGGCTTCAAAAACTCAAGCCTGCTCTCCTTGTCAGGCTAGCCCTTTGCAAGATCCCATGTGCAAACAATCCTAGCGAGAGCAGTTCATTAGCATAACAATCTATTCCTAGGTGAAACACAACTAACACCTGTACAAACTGCTTTTACACTGATAGACAGAAGAATGCAAACTATCTCTCACAAACAACCTTTCCTACTTTGGGAGCTGGAGTGACCTCCAAGAGACACATCTCACCCCTGAGATGGTGAGGCCAGAGGGCCTGAACAAATCCCAGCGAGTCCCAAACCATTGGAGAGAGCTGGACATCTGCCCAGTCACCCCCACCACCTCCCAGACCCAAACCCACGGGGGGCACCTTCACCCCAAGGTGCCACTGCTCAGCTCCAAGCCAAAGCATCACCACAGCCAACCCTCCTCTCCCATGTGGGAGCCACTGGGATGGCCCAGCTTGGACCACGGAGGAGCCACTCTCCATTTGGGGGTCATTTGGCTCAGCCCACCTGTCCCCAAAGCCCAGGAGCCCAGGGGACATAGAGCACTTGGAAGGGGCACATCCAAGAGAAACCAGCACAGCAGCTGGACAAATCCCTTTGCCACCCCTGGAAAAGCCCTGCCTTGAACTGAATTGCTTCAGAGCCACAATTTCCCTACTCCTCTGCCAAAGGAGATGCCAGGAGAGATGCCAGAGCAGCCCTGGTCTCCCCAGGTGCTGCCTCACCCTCCCAAAACACCCAGACAGAAGGACCACAGCAGGTGCCACATAACCCCACTTCCCAAACGGGACATGACAGGATATTCCCACTTCCAACATCCATCCAAACCAGAGCACAGCATCTATACACACCCAAAGGGCACTCAGGCTTCAGCTCCCACGGGCAGCATTCCCAGCAGCTCAACATCACCACTCAGCATCAGCAGCAGCATTTAAGACAAGGTTATTACTCCTGCTGGGTGTGCTTATGGCTCTTGTAACTCCACACCTGGTTGAGGCAGTGCTGGACCACACACAGCCATCCCTGATGGAGCCAGGGATGCACATCTGGAGCCAGGACAGGTGGAGGAGTTATTCCCAGGGGCATGAGAATAACTCATCCATTCCCAACACCACTTCCAGGAGAACTTCGTGGCAGAAACCCCCTTTATTTTGATTTTTGTTTTTATTTCAGTTTCATTTTCCCAAACCCCAGGGGTTGACTCCAGGGCACGCACAGAACGCCGGCACAGGAGCTGATGATGGCCACGTTTCACCCACCCTGTTTGGCAGCAGACTGGTGGGAATTTAAGGAATGAAATAAATCCTAATAACCAGATGGGGGAAAAACACTCAGCTGTGTGATGCAACTGGCCCTGCTGTAGTGAGTGCCCTCAGATAACCTGGAGAGCTGCATCCCTCTGGCTCTTCCTCCACACACCCACCCCGCTGCCTCAGCAGCCCCAAGGACTGAAGAAACCAGGCTCAGCTGCTTTTTTTCCTTCTAAATTGATCCCAAACTAGTCCTGCTCACCAGCAGCTCGAGGAGGAAGCAGCTCCTCCACCCCAGAGCAGGGTTTGGGTACCAGGAGCTGGGGCAGCACAGGGAGGATCAAGCAGTGAGTGAGGAGGTAAAGCGGGCTCATGAAATAACCCAGGATGGGGCTGTGTGTCCTCTCATGCATCCATCAGAGCAGAATCATGGTGCTGGCGTCACAACCCTGCAGGGAAAGGGCATGGAAAACCAACCCCCAGCCATCCAAGTCCTGTCAGCATCACCACTGCTACCTGCATTGCTGGAATCATGCAGTGAAATGGAAAGCTTTAAAACTTGGGGTTTATTCCCCAGGATCAGGAGGACTGAGGGGGTTTTGGCACAATCCCCCCTTTTCCAGCATAGCTTCCAGGGAAATAGTGGGTAAAAACCCCCTCAAAATCCTGGGACACAGAAGGACAGGCATAAAAATGTCATGAAGTCGTGAAATGAGAATGAGCCACCAGCTCCCTGCCCAACATCCACAAGCCCTGCCTGGATTTTCCCTGTTGGCCCCACGGATCACCCACCCATCCCTTAGTCAAGGTGAAGCTCCAGAGGGGCTTTGCCTCCCACAAATTTGGGAATTAGAAACAAGCTAGCTTCAATATAAGCTCTGTAATATAATAGTAAAACCTCAACAAAATAATCCAATAATAAAATAATATCGTGATATAATGCTATATAGTAATATCATACAATAATATAGAAAAATAATATATAATGGTATGTAATTAATACAGTGGAATATAAGGGATGGATTCAGCACTCTCTGCCCTAAAAAACACAGATTTTTTTTCCTACTCACACTTTGTAATACCTTACTATAATAAAGCTTAAAGGGATTTTATCACCTTCCACCTCGGATCAGTGCTGAGGGCAAAGAAAACACGCTCTGCCACCCCCTGTTTTCCATAAAAATCAATTTTGAAGAGAACTGGGGGGGAAAAGCAAAGGGAAAACATGCTGAAAACCCAGTGGGGACTCTGCCTGCTTTATGAAATATTTGTCCCAGGCAAGAAAACATCTACAAAAAAACCGATTCCCATGATCAGGCAGGGACCAAACTCCGTCCCAGCTGAATTTTCCAGCTCGGAGCCTGAGCCAGCCACAGCCCCCTGACCGGGCAGGGGAGGAAGTGGCTGCTGGATTTGTGATTGCTCATTATTACATTTATTTTCTGGGTTTATTTGGGCTGTCCTGGAGGAGTTTTGGTGTCTCCCAAGCCCACCCAGCAGCAGCTTCACGAGCATTAAAGAGCTGCCCCAGTTTCCACCAGTTGCCAGGAGGCTGCGGCTGCTCCAGTTCCCCTCCCAAGCCGGGGGCTTTGCTCTTAAGGAATTAAAATCCCGGGTTGGAAAAGGGCCGGGCAGCAGCGGAGAGCTCCGGCCCCGTGCGTGGATCAACAATGGGTATGGACGGGAATCGGGAATCCGGCCCATCTGTCACCATCAGATCGCGGGGAAAACAAAAGAGGGAGGGGAGGAGGAGGGGGGAAAGGAGAAGGTGCAAAAAAAGGAGGGGAAAAAACAAAGAGAGGGGGTAAAAATGATGGGGAAATGGATAAATGGGAGGAGTGGGGGGAGAGGAAGAAGGGGGGAAAGAAAGAGGGGGAAAAGAAGGAAAGGGGATAAAAGATTAAGGGGAAAAGAAGGAGGAAAGGAAGGTGGGGGAAAGGGGGAAGAGAGGTGAAAAAAAGGGGGGAAGGAAGAGTGGAAAAGGAAAGAAAGGAAAAGGAGAGGGAGGAAAAAGGGAAATGAAAGGGGGAAAGAAGAGGGAGAGGGGAAAAGAAGAAGGGGAGAAAAGGGTGAAAGAAAAGGAAAATGAGAGGGAGAAAGAAAGGGGGGAAGAAAAAAGGGGGAAAAAGAAGGTGGGGGAAAGGGGTAAAAGGAAGTGGAAAAGAAGAGGGGGAAAAGAAGAGGGGGAGAAAAGGGGGGAAAAGGAAAGGGGGAAAGAAGAGGGAGAAAGAAAGGGGGGAAGAAAAAAGGGGGAAAAGAAAGAAAGAAAGAGGGGAAAATAAGGAAAGGGATTTAAAGATAAGGGGGAAAAGGAAGGAGGAAAGGAAGGTGGGGGAAAGGGGGAAGAGAGGGAAAAAAAAGAGGTGGAAAGAAGAGTGGAAAAGGAGAGAGGGGAAGAGGAGAGAGGGAAGAAAGGGGGAAATTAAAGAGGAAAAGAAGAGGGAGAGAAAAGAGGGAAAATGGAAAATGAGAGGGAGAAAGAAAGGGGGGAAGAAAAAAGGGAAAAAGGAAGAAAGAGGGGAAAAGAAGGAAAGGGGATAAAATATAAGAGGGAAAAGAAGGAGGAAAGGAAGGTGGGGGAAAGGGAGAAGAGAGGGAAAAAGAAGGGGGGAAAGAAGAGTGGAAGAGGAGAGAGGGGGGGAAAGGGGGAAAGGAAAGGGGAAAGAAGAGGGGGAGAACAGAGGGGAAAAAAGAGGGAGAAAGAAAGGGGGGAAGAAAGAAAGAAAAAAAGAAGGAAAGAAAGAGAGAAAAAAGAGGGAGAGAGAAAGAGAGAAGAAGAGAAGAAAAGAGAGAAGAGAAGAGAAGAGAGAAGAGAAGAGAAGAGAGAGAAAGGAGAAGAGAAGAGAAGAGAAGGAGAGGAAGAGAGGAAGAGAGAGAGAAAGAGAAGGAAGAGAAGGAAGAGAGAAGAGAAAGAGAGAAAGAGAAGGAGGAAGAGAGAGAAGGAAGAGAAGGAAGAGAGAAAGAGAGAAAGAAGAGAAGAGAAAGAAGGAAGAGAAGAGAAGAGAGAAAGAAAGAAAGAAGAAAGAAAGAAAGAAAGAAAGAAAAAGAAAGAAAGAAAGAAAGAAAGAAAGAAAGAAAGAAAGAAAGAAAGAAAGAAAGAAAGAAAGAAAGAAAGAAAGAAAGAAAGAAAGAAAGAAAGAAAGAAAGAAGGGGGAAAAGGGGGAAAAGAAAGAAAAGAAGGTGGGGGAAAAGTGGGAATGAAGGGAAAAAGAAGGTGGAAAAGAAGAGGGGGAAAAGAAAGGCAGAGAAGAAGGAAAAAAAGGGGAAAGAAAAGGAGAACAGAACAGGGGAGAAAAGAAGATGGGGGAATAGGGGAAAGAAGAGGGGAGGAAAAAATGGGAAGAAAATAATGGGGGAAAGAAGGAGGAAAGAAAGAGGTGGAAAAAAGAGGGGTAAGAGTGGGAGGAAAAAGAAGGGGGGAAAAGAAATCAGGGAAAGGAAATGGGGCAAAATAAACAGGAGAAAGAAGGGATAAAATATTAATGGAAGCAAAGACCCACATGGAAAGGAATCTAAAGAAAACCAAAACTCAAACACCACCAGCTCCCAGTTCACCCACACCTGCAAATAGAAATTACATAAAACAAAATGAAAAAATGAAATGAAATAAAATGAAATGAAATGAAATAAAATAAAATAAAATAAAATAAAATAAAATAAAATAAAATAAAATAAAATAAAATAAAAATAAAATAAAATAAAAATAAAAATAAAACAAGCGCTGGCGTCACCCCTGTCCAGAGCCAGCACTGGAGTCTGGGAAAGGATCAGTTCCAAGGGGATTCTCCTGGCCAGCTCCATTGGGAACAGCATCCCAGACCTATGGGAAACTGGGCACACATCCAGTGGGCAGCAGGAGGGGGGGTTTCCCATCCTGGATGTGACCAACATTGCCCTGGCAACTTTATAAGTACGTTTATATATTAAAAATATATATATAAATTCTCTTTCTGTACATAAATATGTCTTATAAAATTTTATATACTACACAGGACTATTCTGTGTATTTTATGCAATTTAATATCTTTTTATGAATGTTTCATATAAACATAAATAAAAAATCATAGAATAGTTTGGGTTTGAACTTTAGAGCTCATCTAGTCCATATATCTCACAGAAAATTATGTATTGGAAGTATATTTTTATACTTATAAAATATATATATGTACCTTTTATATACTGTCTTTATACACACAATATCTTTTATTTATATCTACATAAAAGATACCAAATACTTTAAACACACCGCCACACATTATTAATTTGTATCAATATGTAACATACTAAAAGTTTTTAAATGTATCTGTTTAAGGATGCAGGACTAGGTCTGAGAGCAGCCCCACTTCCAGCACCCCAAATTCAATTTTCTGCTCCCCGTGAGCATTTCCAGACACACGTGGGGAGGTTCCAGGGGCTTTTCAGGCCAAAGCAACGGGAATTCCTCTCTGCTAATTAAGCAGCTCACTAACGACAAGCAATTATTGATAAGGAAAGCAAAGATGGGGTGTCCAGAGGAAGAACAAAGGGCCTGGATGTTTATCACAAGCTTTAACATCACCAACATTTCTGGGCTGAAAAACACAGGGAAATAAGTAAATAACCAATAAAGCAAAGCCATGCAGAAAGGAGAATTGAATTGATGCTCAAAAGAGGATTATTTAATGGTAATTCTTTTTGAAGCAGGAGAAAGTGGCATAAGATCACCCCCAGCAAAGCCACTCGGGCAGGCACCAGCACCTCTCCCCCTCCAGCCACCTTTATCTGGGACAAAACACCCAAGTTTTACACATAATGAGGGATTTGTATATAATCATTTAATATTTCAGTGATTTCCAGGCTCCCCTCACTGCTCTTCACATCTTCCTCGTGCTTTCCTTTCTCACTTCTGACAATTATGGCACAAGCAGAAATTAAAAGGCACCTTCACAACCAAAACCCCCCAAATTTGACTGGTTTGGGGACAATAACTGCAGCTCCGCTACTTTTTAAACTCCTCATATTAATACAATTCTTGTATAAAAGTCAGCACTGGGTTAGCTGAGTTTTACTTCCCATTTTTCACATTTTGATTTTTCTAAAATGCTCTTACTTTCTATAACTTTGTACGTTCTTTCTTTTCCATCTTTTCCATTAACACGATTTTTTTCAAGATTTCAGGAATACACAACCAATCTTTAAGGAGGAAGATGTTGCTGCTTCCTCCACGGCCATGCTCCAAAAGCAAAATACTCTTGGAGAGGGATTGCTTCAAGCAAATAAAAAAAAGAATACCCTACTCCTGCTGAGTTCAATATAAATTTTAAAAGAATTCAAAATTTCAAAATGTTGATTAAAATATAAAATATAAAGTGATTTTTTTTTCCTTTAATTCCCCAAGGCACAAAATACAAGGGGAAACAAAAATTGTGAGGCTGTTGGATACTTCCTAGAGGAGCCCAGAGCATTGGGGTGGCAGCAGAAGGGCTGATTTGAAACCCGTGGGAGGTGAATAGATGGGCTGGGCAGGATTCAGGCTCCTTCCCACCACTGTCACATTTAATTCCTGCCTTCGGAGAAACAGAAACAATCCCTGTGCCAGCACCTCCCCTCGAGGAATTCCCTTCCCTGCTTCCCGTGGCCAGATGTCCCCGGGGTTTTCCAGCCGGTTCCTTATCCAAATGTGTTTACAGGTATAAAAATCTCCTGATGGCATAGATCTGTATTGGATTTTAATGTAAAAATTAAACATTTCCAGGTGAGGTCGGGCACGGAGGGAAGCGCCGGGCACCGGCACCTCCTCACATCCCCGTGACGCAGGAATGCCGAGGGATGGGAGCCAACCCAGCTCGGGTTCTCCAAACCAAATAACCCCAAATTCATTTCAGCAACGGGGGGATTTTTATCTTTTCACTCCCTGAAATCCCAGCGTCTCTCCAGGACTCAACCGCCACCATAAAAATTGGATTTTCTACAAATTTAAAGAGGGAGGGGGGGGAATAAACACTACCACGTGAGGCTCCGTCCCCTGCCAAAAATCACAAAAATAAAATCTATAATATACCGAGTCAAGGCACAGCCCCCCAAACTGGGAATATTAATATAAATTAGCAGGGTAGATTTTTTTGAGCTGGGCATAAAAAGACACCGGCTTAAATTAGATCTCAATAATCGGAAGAAACTTGGGAATAGAAAACTTGGAGCCAGCTGAACACAGAGCAATGTAAAATAAATCGGTATTTATTTCTGGGCTGGTTAAATGGCTTTCTTCTAATTTTAAAACTTGGGAGGAAAAGCAGGCGCACCCCAGCCCCGACGGAGAATTTAAAGATGAATTCCTTGTTTACATCCCCGGCTACATGGTAAAGGTCGAGCCCTGGCTCCGTACTATCGCCCCAAACTCCCAATTTCTGCCTCCATCCCTCTTCCAAAGTCACCGCCGGCCCAGCCTGAGGCTGCTGCGGGGCTTTAGCTCGGAAATGCCACACCTGGGGATTTCTGGGGGGCTCCTCTGGATGGTTTTTTGAAGGTAGGGAGCGCGCAGATCCCTTGCCGAAGACGAAATCCCACTCCGGCACACGTGATGCCGGGCACGAGCCATTCCCCCCCCGTAAGCCTCAATTACACAACAGCATTTCCAACCCCCCCGTCATTTCCAAATTAATACCCCAGCAGCAACCCCGGGCCAAACCCGTACCCCAGCTCCCAGCCCAGGCCAAGCCTCCGCGCCCGGCGAAGCCAAATTACCCGCCCGGAGCAGCCGATGGGGTTTTTTATTTTTGTTGTTGTTCTCTTTTATCCTGACACATGACGGGGGAAAATAAACCTCGGCTGAGGCTACGCCACACGCTGCCGGGGTTTGTTTTCCCTGCGGAACGCGTGTGCCCATCAGCCCGGCCTCGGGCACCTGATGGAAATGAGAGGGCGCGCTCGCCGCGATGCATTAAATAAAAAACGCTTCATGTTTTGGGGTTCTCCGGCTGGATAAAGCGGGGAGATGAGGTGTTTGGAGAGGGGAAATTGATTAATTACCGACTAAAAATAATAAGCCTAAGGGCGCGGGTGGCTGCGCTGCCGGGAAAAGCTCCGTCCGCGCCGCGGAAAGTGGGAGGAAAGGGGTTTTCTCGTGTTTTCCTGCTAAATAAGCGGCTGTTTTCCCCGGGAGCGGCGGGGAGCGTGAGGTGAGGGGGCATCACGGGGGTGCCCACCCGTGGGAACGCGGCCGTGGGCCGGCAGCTCCTTCCCCCGCCGCGCTGCGCTCCGGAGCGAAAGTAAAACCGACGGGGCTCGCCCGCCCCCCCGTGCCCCGCATCCCGGAGCGCCCGGCGCGCCCCCCGTCCCGCCGGGATGGACACGGGCACCGGGGGGACTCTGGGGGACACGCCGCGGGGTTACCTGAGCTTTTTGGGCACGGAATAATCCACTTCCATCACTTTGCCGTGCAGCTCCACTTTCCCTGCGGAGACAGCGGGGCGCTCAGCATCCCCCCGGGATGGGGCACGGCAGCATCCCCCCGCCAAACCCCGTCCCACCCCACCCCACCCCATCGGATCCCACCGCATCCCGAGCCCCCGGCCCTCCCGGGCTGTCCCCGCGCCCCCCGCGCCCCCCGGCCCCCCGGTCCCCCCCGCTCGGCGCCCCCGGGGAGTTGGGGTTGGGCACCTCGTAATCGGGTCCCCGGGGGGCCGCGGGGGGCGGCGGGGCGGCGGGGCGGGGGGCGCCGCGCCCCGGGGGCTCCCAATAAAATCGGAGAAAAAAATCGGCGAAAAATAGAGGCGAGGTCGGGAAGAGCCGGGGCGGGAGGAGGGAGGGAAGGAGGGAAAGGAGGGAGGGAAGGGGGGACCGGGAGATGCCCGGGGAGGGGGCGGCGGGGGGGTGTGATGAGGGGGTCGCGGGGGGGATGTGGGGGGCGCGGGGGGGGTCGCTCACCCGAGAGGGTCTCGATGGCCCGGATGGCCCAGTTTTGGTCCGGGTAGTCCACGAAGGCGTAGCCGGACTTGAGGAGGACCTGGCCGGGCAGGGGCAGCTGCCGCTCCCCGAAGAGCTGCCGGAGGTCCTGGGCGGTGGCGGCGGGGCTGAGGTTGCCGATGTACAGCTGGTTCATCCTCCGGCGCCTCATCGGGAGCCCCCCGGGCTCCTCCCCGGGAGCCCCCCCGGCTCCTCCCCTCCCGGGAGCGGGACGGACGCGGGCTCGGGAGGGTCCCGCTCTGCGCCACCGGCCCCGGCCCGGCGGAGCCTCCGACAGCGGCGGGTGGAGCCCGGCCCGGCCCGGCCCCGGGGCCGCCCCGCGGGGGGGCAGGTGGAGCCGCCAGACCCCCGCGGGGACGGGATGGGCTGGGGGGGACCGGCCCCGTGCCCCCCGCCCTTCCGTACGGGAACGCACCGCGCCCAGCACCCCCGAGCCCCCGCACCCCGATCCCTCTGCCCTGGAACGCACTGACCCCCATTGCCCCTAAAGCCCCGCACCCCGTCATCGCCCCCGAGCCCTCTGCCCTGCACCCACCGTACCCATCACCCCCGATCCCTCTGCCCTGCACCCCGCCGTACCCATCACCCCGACCCTCCCTCTGCCCTGCACCCCCCCGCACCCATCACCCCGAGCCCTCTGCCCTGCACCCCACCGTACCCATCACCCCCGATCCCTCTGCCCTGCACCCCACCGTACCCATCACCCCCGATCCCTCTGCCCTGCACCCCGCCGTACCCATCACCCCCGAGCCCTCTGCCCTGCACCCCACCGCACCCATCACCCCCGAGCCCTCTGCCCTGCACCCCACTGCACCCATCACCCCCAGTCCCTCCCTCTGCCCTGCACCCACCACCCCACACCGCTCCAACCCCTCTGCCCTGGAAACAACCACAGCCCAGCAGCCCCAACCCTTCAGGAGTTCTTTCAGGGAGAGGAAACCTTTTCACTCAGGAACCAAAGGAAAGAAATAAATAAAAAATACATCTTTATATTTATGTATTCATCTACTTAATACAATTAAAACAAATGCACAAACATGATGAATAATATAAATAATGTTTTTACAATGCTTTTTTTTGGAAAACAAGAATGTGTGAACCCTTCCCGAGCCAGATCCAACCGGCCATCACTGCGTGTGATCCCATTGTCGGAAAGGCTCCAGGAGATGCTGAGCCTGTGCCAGACACTCCAGCCATGAGCTGTGCACGTTCTCTGCCCACTGGTAGATGGCTCCTGCAGCCTCTGGGCTCTGCTGAAGGGTGTCCTCAGGTCACCAGGAGTTGATGTCACCACCTGCCTGCAGGTTAAGTGACATTTTTCTCTCTCCTTTTGAGGATAAAAGCATAATCCTTGTGGAATCGCATCAAGAACATGGTTGGAGGCAGAAATAAGGTGCAGAATAATCCTGGCTGGGTGGGTGACAAGCGGCCTTCTGCTCTTGGAACGGAGCGTTGTGTCCAGGGCCAGGTGTCCCTTCCTGTGCTGGGGGGGGTGAAGGGCAATAATCTGAATTCCCCAGATTTTAAGGCAATTAAGGACACTTAAATCACTGCTCCTCCTGCTGCTCCATCCCACTGCCAGCCTTGCCTGGCATACGGAGATGGATGGAGTAGGAATAGCGGTGACGGGTGCTCAATGCCATGCCTACAGCAAAAATAGATGTGGTTGGGCTGCGATGATGCAAAGCCAGAAGAATCCTTCTCCTCCGATTTCTCCGGCTTTGCTTTCAGTGCAGCTCCTGCCTGGCTGTCATTTGTCACCGGTGCTCACAGCTCCTCCATCCCCAGTACATTTTTTGGGGTGATTTTAGGCTGAAATTGGTTGATAAAGTCCTTTTCAAAGATCTTGTTCAGGTCATTCCTGCCTCCTCAGGGATGAGCTATCGACAGGAATGGGGTAGGAAGCTGCTGGTTCATTGTGTGAGGTGACTGCTACTGGGAAGCAGTGGGAGAAACATGAGATTTTTGGGATTAATTAGTGCCCACGGGATGCAATACTCATTTACTACTCCTCAAATCAGCCTTCTGCTGGAGCTGGATGTAACAGAGGAGTCTCCTGCATGAGCTCATCCCTCCTGCCCCTGATTTTTGGCTTTGCAGAAAGAGCTCACCAAACTCCTGCAGATGCTTTCCCAACCCTATGGAGCTGATACTGTTTCACAGTTTTGGTGGATCTGTCTTGGTCCAGATGTGATGTTCAAGGGAAGTCTGTACTTTGGGGAGGAAGATTTCAGAGCACTGGTACAAAACAGCTGCAGAGGTGACAACCAGATGGAAAAAAAAGATCCTAAAAGTGGTGCAGGATCCACCAGGAAAGGGAAAGCATCTTCCAAGGGCAGCCTTGTAGATGGCTACCATTCCTCCCTGGAAAGAGATGCTGGCATGGAATGAGTCTGGAATGCAGCAGCAAGACTGATAAAATGAGCAAAAGGCCATGAGAGGTTGAAGGAGGGTTTGTTTAGTCTGGAAAAGGACAGGATAACCCGTTGTGTGTGAAGGGCTGCCATGAAAAAACAGGACAAACTAGGAAAAAATGGGAATGTTTGGTTGATTGGACATGGGAAGAGCAGGAGATGCTGTTCCTCTGCTGGAGGTTTTGGGAGGAGGTCGGGCAAACATCTGGGACTACCAAATCATGTTGGGGCCAGCCTGGGGGGTTCCTGAGTCTCCTCCCAGCTCAGGAGAAACACTCTGGCCCACAACTCCATTTTATCCCAACCCTTTGGTAAGCCTGTCTTGGAGCAGGCAGGTTGGGATCCATGAGGTTCCATCACCCTGTTCTGGCAAACTGGTCTTACTGGGACTTGTACTCAGGGCACTGGTTGGGCTCCTGCTAATGGAGCGCCTGTGTTGGGATCTCTCCTTAGATCCCACATTGGGCATTGGGAACAGGACAGAGAAAGGACAGCAGGGGGAGGGAGGATCCTGCCTCGAGCCAGCAGGGATGTGGTGGCTCCAAAAGTTACCCCAGGAGGCTGCAGTAATCCAAGAGGGAAAAGCCCAGCAACCTGGCCCAGGAGGAGCCCACCTCACCTCTCTGATGTGCAACTTTTCCCTGACTCCTTAAGGACATTTTTCACTATTCATCATACAGAGAATCTCAGGAGAGCTTCATCCCACCCCTGCACTGTTGGGATTGTGAACAAGGTGGGAATGCAGCTGCTCATTCCTCCATGGAGGACACCTCTGGCTGGAGACTGCACAGGTCAGGCAGTGCCAGAACAAAGCACCGAGTAAACCCTGTCCTAGTAATGAACCCATTTCCTTAAGGAAAGGACTTGGTTTGTTGTCCTTTGTTCTGCCCAGCCTGTGGCAGAGATGACTCTGTGCCACAATGAGCACAGTGGGATTGGGACATGCTGCCAGAGCAGCTCCCACCTGCCCCTCACCACTCTGAGCAAGCCACCAGGCAGCTCCAGGCTGGGCCTGATCCCAAATTTCCCTCATGTGCTGGTGATGGAACTGTCTGAAATGTGGTTTTTTGGCTTTTAGAAACCTCCCAGCTGGAGAATGGTGCAGCTGCTATGGAGGAGAGGGAAGAGCATGAAGGACTGGCACGGACACAGCCCACCTTGGGAGATAGGAAGAGCAGAGCTGAGAAAATAATTCACAATTTGGTTGGAAAATGCATCCATGCTTTTCAACCATTTTGCTCACCCCTTGCTGGGACGTGACTGAAAATCTACTCACTACCCACTGGATTCCAGAAGTTTCCAAGTCTGCAACAGTCAGGAATACTGGCATGGCTGGGTAATTAAATTCTTGTCTGTGTTAATTACAGTTGTGCTGGGGCTGAACAAGAGTGAGACATTAACAATGGGAATGGTGGACACGCACCAGGAGCTCCAAGTTTTGCAGTGATGTCAAAGGTATGGATCTGTGGGAACACGGTGTGGAGCACAGGCCAGGTGCCAGAGATGGGCACTAAGGGGGGTCCTGTGGAGGTGTACACTTCCTATCCAAGCAAGAAAATGAAAGAATCCGCTTCTCCCAGCTCCAAAGCCGCTCCACTGGGATGGGAGCACCTGCCTTTTGTGTGAGCAGTCTGCAAAATAAATCGCTTGAACCCCAGTGAAGGAGGTGCAAGGAAAAATGGGAATTTTGGGAGCTCATGGAATTCCATGAGGAGCAGAGAGCTGCTGCACTACTTGTGCAAGGGGTGGCTGAATGTACTGAACCCACAACTGCCTCCATAGTGCACAGCTCCCTCAAGCTCACAATCCCTCCAGGGCCCCTCCTCGGGCCCAGGGAAAGCCAGGAGAGGCTGCAGGGACAGGAGCATCCCCTGCACAGGGAGAGGCTCAAACTGCCCCAGAGGAAATTCCACCTGCATGTGTGGGGAGAGGACAGCAGCACAAACAGCTCCTGGTTTCCTTTTTCCCCTCCACGTGCTTCCAAGGTTTTTATCTGTCCTCTGCTGACAGGAAAGCAGGTCTGGAAAGGGCACAGCCTGTCATATCCAGCCAGCAGATGCTGCTCCAGCAGAGATTCCTCGCTGCCCTGGTGGGATCCATGCTGGGGGTCAGGGTAGGCTCCTCCTCCCATGGATAACTCCTGCCTCACTGCTGGCAGAGCACCAGGCCAGCCAGCTGTGGGTTCCAGCACACCACATCCCACAGCTGCCTGCCAGTCGTGCCACAGGGCAACACTTACAGCCTGGGCTGTCCCTGCACTGAGAGCCCTTGGAATGATTCAGCAGCAGGAAGTGCTGGACGGGCTCTCCTCCCCATGACAGCTAGATCAGCTCTTGTGCAAACCCAGAACAGCTTTAACGTGGATTATGGGGTGCACCTCAGCAAGCTGCTGCTCACAGACAATCACCCTTGGTGGAATTTTCATCTGGATCTGAGCCTTATCAGCAGCACCCCTGGTCCTCACAATGACATCGAGGGGCTGGAGCATGTCCAGGGAATGGAGCACCAGGAGAGGCCGAGGGAGCTGGAAAGGGGCTCAGGGGGGACCTTGTGGCTCTGCGCAACTCCTGACAGGAGGGGGCAGCTGGGGGTGGTCAGGCTCTGCTCCCAGGGAACAGGGACAGGACAAGGGGAAACGGCCTCAAGTTGTGCCAGGGGAAGTTGGACATCAGAAGGGATTTCTTCATGGAAAGGGTGGTCAGGCACTGGAAGGAGCTGCTGAGGGAGGTGGTGGAGTCCCCATCCCTGCAGGGATTTAAAAACCCTGTGGATATGGCTTTTGGGGACATGGGTACGTGGTGGCCTTGGCACTGCTGGGGAGTGGCTGGAGTCCATCTCAGAGGGCTTTTCCAAACTAAATGATTCCATGATGCACCATGGCCTTGCAATGCTCACACCAAGCACAGACCTGGCACAGGCATTTGGGACATGCTCAGCACAGGGGCCATGTGACACATTGCAAAAAATGTGTCACCAGGAGCAGCCAACTCTAAACTGTGTCACCAGGAGCAGCTCAGAAAATTTACAATAATTACTGCCATGGTCCTGTTGTCCACTCTGGAGAGTAAAAACAGGTAAGTTTTAATAAATATCTGGATGATTTGTAAATCCCTAAGACACCTGGTGTGCTGCTGCTGGCCACCTTCTCTCCAGGCAGCTGAAGCAGGTGGGGCCTGTTCCCTCAGTCTCTTTCTCTGCATGATGGCACACCATCCTCCTTAAACTTTGTTCCCTACATCCATAGAAATCATCTGTTTTGAGTCTAGAAATTTCCATTATTTCCACTAAACCCCACACTCTCACCACAAACCAATGTGGAAAGCTCCTCCAACACAAGATTAAAAAATAACTGGCTCAGAGATCCAAGTGTACAAATTCACTACGTGGTATGACACATACACATGAAGTGTTGGCCCAAAAGCTTTTAAATACAAGTGGCAACAGCTAAATACCCAAATAAGGGATTCAGTGCTCATTTCACAAGTGAGAAATGGACTTGAGAAGCACCTCAGGTGCAATTTACTTGTGGGACACCAAAAGACTGGTAAAAGACTGGTTCTTCCTAGAAGGAGTGGATGGAACTTGCCCTGGAATTACCTCCATGCTTTTGTTTTCTTGGCAAAAAAAAGAAGGGAAAGAAAAAAACCAAACGTCTTTTTATTTTATTTTCTCACTTTCGGAAAGCATTTTACACAGGTTTGGATCTTGGGAATAACTTGGAATCAGTAGAAAAAACTTACTGAACAGTTTTTGTCTTTACAATAGAAACCTTTCAGGAGTCAAAATGGAGACTAAAAAAATACATGCAAAACATACTCCTTTCAAAACACAACTGGAAATAAAGCACCAAACTACACAAATATGCAGAATGAAACAGCATTGAACACCACAGAAGTTGTCTTCATAAAAGGTGTAAAAGTCACCTAAATTCACTAGGCACTGTCACTTGGTTAAACAGAAGAGACAATAAAAAAATATTGTCCACAAACTTGCAATTTCAACTCAAAGGCTGTAGCTAGAAATTCCTCTATGTGTCATGCTTTAATAGCGACCTGAAAGACAAAAACCCAACAGTCAGACTTCATGGATTGAGAGATTTCTGGCTAAAATCCACTGCCTCTCCTCAAACCTGCATCAGAAATGAGCTGATGGCCTAGAGGTAACCAAACTCCTGTTTTAACAAGAGTTCTGGAGGAAGAAATAGGATCTCAGACTCAAAACAAGGGCTGTTACCTCACTTGGTTCTTCCCAAGTATTTACTCTGCCCTCAAGGTTTCTCAGTGAAGCATTAAAGGAACTGTGGCTCAATAAAATATCCACACCAAAGTCGATCTTAGTGGACACAGAAGCTCAAAAGAAGTTCAAGGAATGGGAAATGTACTTTTGAGACATGAATTCTGTGACTGAGCTAGGCCCAGGTATGGTAAGGCTGGACAGGGCTTGGAGCAACCTGGTCTATGGAAGATGTCCCTGCCCATGGCAGGGGGTGGAATGGGATGAGCTTTAAGGTCCCTCCCAACCCAAAGCATTCCATGAGTCCATGGCTACTTACGAGGTGAGTAGGACCGGGATCTGGACCGGGATCTGTAGCCCCCTCGGCTGTAGTACGGCGACGGTGACCTCCTCCTGTGACAGGGGTGACACAAACAATCCCCTTGTTAAACCTGCACAGCTGAGTGGCAGCAGCTTTATGTGGGTAGCTCTAACCCCATCCTGGTCTCAGGAATGCACTTAGGAAAGCTAACAAGCATAGGAGACCCGATCAACATTTCTACTGGGTAACAAAGCAAAGATATGAATTCTTTGTTTTGTTACCAGTATTATTTTTGACTAACACAACAAATTCAAGCTCTTGCACTCGCAATCTGCTTTCATGTGAATTTAGTTTGAAGCCAGGGGCATCCCACACAAGTAGGGTAAGCCAAATCCACCTTCACTTTTAATCTGAATTACTTGTCCAAGGTGAAGATGTCCTTGACTTACAGTCAGTGCTACAGCCAGGCACCCCCAAACCCCTCCAATCCAGGCACTCACAGGTTTTGTGTTTCCTTGCCTAGTTCCACTGATCCAGTACACACCTGTAAAACTGATCCCTGTCCTGAACAGCTCTCCAGCCTCCTCCACCGCCGCCACCTCCTCCTCTGTGAAAACAAAAGCAGAATGACTTTTAGACATTTCAAAAATAAAAAGTTCACTGTACAAAACCCCCCATCGCGTAAGAAAATGATGTGAAGATAAGACAACATTAGTTCCTACACTGGGTGATGCTGAATTACTTCATTTAACATTGATTTTTAAACACATACCTACGCAAGGAAAACCATATTATTTTCAAGTAGCAAGATCAACTCACTGTCCTGAAGAAAAACATTGATTCCAAGGTGGAGGCAGGGAAAACCCTCTATCCTGACGTTTTAACACTTTAGAGTCACATTTAAACAAGAACTGTGATGTAACTTCTTATGGAGAACAAAACCAACACCTTACAGCATTAACACTGAGTGGTTGGACTGGAACCTGCTCAGATGCAGATCAGCAAAGCTTTCCCAAGAGACTAAATCAAGTTTAAAGTCTTCCCCAGTTGTTTTTGGGGGATTGCTTTTTTAAAGTTTATTCCCTTATTTACAGATAGTTTTTTAGGCAAAATTAAACCTCCCAAAGCAACAAGGAGAAACAGAAGTTTTCACAGGACAACTGCCATCTGACACTGCATTTCCCTTAGGGCATTATCTTCACAGAGGGCAGGGAATGCAAAGGAATTGTTACCAATGGAATTTTTAGGGTGGGGTATGCAATGCTCCACTGCATCTTGAACAATTCCAACTTTTCTTCCTCAGGGAAGCCCTGACAACATAGCAACACTTCTCTCTTCCTCAACCAACCCATGTCTGTAGGAGGGGAAAGTAGCACCATGACATTTTTCAAGTAGCCACACACGAGTCATAATGGCTCCATGTTTCTTCACAGAATCCCAGAATGGTTTGGGTTGGGACCCTAAACACCATCCAGGGGCACAGCCCTACCACAGGCAGGGACACCTCCCACTAGAGCAGGTCACTCTCACTGGCTTCCTCCTGACCCAATCACAGTTTCTGCTAACATCCACAAACCCTATCAGAAGGAAAAGGCACCACTTAAGCACTTATGACTTGGGCCCACACTGTAACTTTAACACAGAATTCTGCAATTGCAGGAATGTTTGGTAGTGCAGACAGAAAAAAATCAACTCTTCTTTTTGTGTTCAACTTAACAGTGTCCCAGAAATTGTGAGGATTTTGTAGGGGACAAGGATTTTGCTGTAAAATGCTATCACCAAAACCAATCGTGATTACACACACATTCGACCTGACAAGGGATGTTAAAAAAGCCTTTTAATGTAGATGTCCAATCCACAATTCCTTATTTTTGGCAACATTTGAGGCGCCACAATTATCAGCAGGAGATACTGGGGACCACAGGAATTTCCCACTTTTTATCTACTACACTGTGCTCAAAATATAAGTTGACACTACAATGCCAACTCAAATATTAATCTGCACCATTTCAGTGCTAACAGATGAACCAAATAAAGATTCTAAAACGAAAATGCAAAGAACACACTTTGTTTTTCAAAACTTCAGTGCATATTCAGAAAACATTTAGGACTAAGCTAGGCCACAGGTCAAACACCATCAAGTATTTCTCAATCCAACCAATCTGAATTGTACCAAGCAATCATTTTAGTGGAGATTTCACAGGAAGATTCCAGAATAACACTGAGTGCAAAAATATTCTGGAATAGTTATGCAGGATGAACTGCCTAATGCTTGCACAGGCAGATGAGAAAGCAGAGTTTAAAAAGCAGCAAAATATTGCAAATATGCTCACCTGTATGACCTGCTGTAGTAGTCACGGTCATCGTAGCCTCTGTCATAGCCTCTGTCGTAGTAATCTCGTCGCCGTGAGCTGCCACTGCAGGGAGTGAAGGAAATTGCATTCACTAAGATATAGAACTTTGTCTGCAGTCTGGGAAATTTACACTGTTTAAACTAGATTGTATTATCATGTCCCATCCTTACAGTTGGATGACTGTGAGCACTCCTGTTTTCCCACCAGCGCAGGTGGGAACAGGACTACTTAAATAATTGTTTTTTAAATGCTTGAACTTTCAGTAGTTTTCCTGAACCTTTATAAACCTCAACTTTTTGGTATCACAGGCACAGGAAGAATTCCATTCTGAGACAAGTCTTCATCGCCTTTTAACTCTGAAAAGGCTCCTGTTCATTCAACTTTCTGACTAAAAAAAATCAGAAACCTGTAATCTCAACATCACCATCAGTAAGCTGAAAGTCTTTGGAAATGAACTGGAGAATGACTTGGCAAAACAAGCTACACAGCTGGCAACCTGAAGTCAAAAATGCAGTGTGTGAACACAGCAAACTGCTAAGCCCTAATGCTAACTGAGCCACCCAGCTCCTTGACCAGCACTTGTTCATTCACTCTTGAAAACCTGAGCTTGCAAAGGACATGAATATTTGAAGGTACACAGGAAAACTATTTAAAGTAATTTAGAAATAGTCAAAATGTCCTCCTGTTGACACAAGCATTACTACTGATGCTCATGTCTAGTGTTTTCAGTGTACATCACAGCAAGGAACACAAGGAAACACAACTTGTGCATTAATGTGTAAGCCCAAGAAATCAGGAAAACCACTCAGCATCAGCTCTCTCAGAGGAGAAAGAGGAGTTTTTACAAAACAATGAATCCTATCTTGTACTGGGTGGGGGGAAAAAACCCAACCAAACCATGGATAAAACTTACTAAGTGGGTCTTCCCATGTAGATTCCAGGGGTAGGTGTGTGAGGTCTTTTTGTTATGGAAAAGTCTACCCGGATCCTTCTTCCATCCAGCTCCATTCCATTGGCACGTTCCTTTGCCTAAGGAAGGACAGAAGAGCATTAGCTGTAGGTATGGACTTCAGCAACAACACAAGTTTCTAACCACAGCTTTAAGTGTTAAAATGTCTTAAAACACAGCTCAGTTGGAGGCAGGTCCGAGTGTCACATCTTGCAGTGAATGTACTGCATAGGACACTCTAGGTCAGCTGGACTTATGTGCCAGTAACCACTGAAAATGTGACTTTTATGGCATTAAAATCCTGAAAGGAAAATCACTGGGCAATTGTTTCAGTGCCTCTGACATGATTAAGAGCAATCTTTGAACATGCTGATGTAGGAAGATGTAACTACTCCACCACACAACATAAAACATTCACAGGTTAAAAGAGCACCACTAAGGTATTCAAATCCATCCTTCAAACTACCATAACCTTTAATATAGTATCAGAGTCACAAATAAGAAGTAAAAAACCAAAACCAATTGTGCTTTGGTTCTTTTTTGTCTGCCGGGTAGCAGGACCTACATATCAAGCTGTAAACCAAAATGGAAGACTTCATGACCTGGAAAAAATGTGGAAGAGATGTGGAAAAAACTGGAGATTCTCAAGAATGGAGTTTATGCAGAATATAAGCCTTGTTCCAGCCCATAAAGGGCTGCATTACTAGGATTGGTATGAGTGTAGGATTCTTTACTTGGGTAACTACAGAATTCCCAATGCGTTCTGCAGCACTAATAAGCCCAAATTCCATGATTACAAGACTTCAAGTATTTTCCAGGCTATGAGCTTCCCCTGGCTATACCCTGTGACAGAACACGCACCCCAGGAGCTCAGAGCCCAGCAAACATGGCCCACACTGTGTACCCCAACCTACCTCCTTGGCATCCTCGACGTTCTCGAAGTAGACGAAGGCGAACCCTCGGGAGCGCCGCGACTGCTGATCGTACACGATGGAAACGTCGGCAATGGGGCCATACTTGGAGAAAACCTCTCGCAGGTCTCGTTCTGTAGTGTACAGACTCAGCCCAAACACTCCAAGACAACAGTTTGGATCAGGATTTGCCTAAAGGAAAGGACATAGATATTCAAATCAAATTGGGTTTATTTGCAGTGCAATGTATTTCTCAAGTTGTGACTGTCAGGGCTTCAAGAACAACAACTAAGGTGGTGCTGAGATTTGGGTCATGTGAAAAATGCCAATCACTTGTTTTTTTAAAATTTTAAAAGTTTAATAGTAATAAAATGGTTATTAAAATAGCAATACAATTAGAGTAATAATAATTTGGACAATCTGGATTAGGACAATACGAGACAACAGAGACAAAGAGTTACGGACGTCCGGGTGCCTTTTTCTGGGCAGCAGGAGCCTGAGAAAGGACCCACATTAACAAAGGATTAACCCTTAAAAACAATAGCCTGTTGCATATTCATACACTTCATACATGATGCATAAATTCCATTCAAACACAGGATTCTGTCTCATCATCCCCAACTTCTTCCTCTGAATCTTAACAGTGCCTTCGAGGCAGGGAGAAGTTAGTTTCTTCTGATAAAAGATAAATTCTTTTTCTCTGAAAGATTCAGGTGTCCTGTGTCTGCTATCTCCCTGCAAGTCCTTTCTTTTAAAAAAGTATCCTAGATAGCATAGTTTCTATTTTAACATTTCTTATAACCTAAAACTATATTTAACACACTACTTAAGAGAATTAATACAGCATTACTTTCTAACACAACACATACAACATTCATTTTAATATTTGCAAAATGCCAATCATAAATCACGCGTTTTACACAGGTCACCTGCTAATAGACAGTAATACATTAAACCTACAGAAACATAAGCATTTCACAAAACCCCTTTGTGTTTCTCAGGGCACAGAGACAATGACTCATGCCTCACACACGTACCCTGTTCCCAATGTGACGTCTGCGAGTAGACATGGGGGAATGGCTGTGACTGTGCCGCCGCCGGTAGTCCCGACTGTACGACCTGCTTCTGGATCTCCTGTGCGAGCGGGACCGCGAGCGCGACCTGGTGTAGTGTCTGCGGGAACTCCTCCTCGACCTAGACCTGAGGGAAAGAACAGAAAGGTACAGTGCTGGGCTTGTTGCGGTGTTCAACATTTCAAAAATCCAGCAGACAGCCACAAAAAGCTCAAATAATCATTTTCCAAAATCCTGCAGTACCACATACCTCAGTTATAATCCAGTTACTCACTACTCTCAAGGACTGTGTGCTAAATCTTTACTATCAAATTACTGCAGATAATCTCAGGGCATTCCTGCTGCAGTCCAGGAACTTGCACTTGATCACAGTCAGCTCTTCCTTTAACAAAGCTACCTGGGCGTGACAAGGTAGGGCTTAGAATATTCAGTGTTTAGATAAAAACAAGTGAGGTGGCTTTCTTTTCACACGTATCAGTCAAATATGCTTTAACACAAAGCATGCACCATTAAGGGGGGCACTCTCTTAGTGCTGCCTTGGGTGACACTGAAAAGCAAATGCCCCTGAAACAGAGCTGAACACAATCTGAAGAAATCAATCCTGAGCTGGCTCATTTACCTGCTGGTATTTCAGCAGTTATTTGGCACTGTTTGTTCATGAATATTTACATGTTCACACTCTTAAGTGCATTTATGCAACTGCTCACTAATTCTTTTTCCCCAAAAGATTTTCTTACATCACAAGCTCTGTGGACAGGAGGGTCTGAAACTCTTCAATTCCTTCTCTCAAAGCCTCACCCCTCCCAACACAGGCAATCCTAGAGGAAAAGCTGGGCACTCACACAGGGATACTACACGTGATCTTGGTCTGCTGATGGCTGCACTGAGTAACCTTCACTCCACACCACTCCAAAGAAAAACCCCTCAAGGCTAAGAAGTGCAATAAACAGTGTAACAGACAATGGATCTGAGTCACAAATTGCTGATTTTCAGGCTCTTCTGTCTTAAATGTCCCCTTCCTCTAATGCCACAGCAGCACTACCCCACTGGTGTGAGGGAAGCTCTGAACCTGAACTGCTTTTACTCCTGAGCATTTAACAGCTTCTTCCAGGATTTCTCACCAAGTGTCACCAGGCAGCCAAACTGTTCAATCTATCTCCTCAAAAACCACCTCCAACCCCATCAGGAGAGAGCCAGAGAAGCTCAACTTAAAATGCATATTGATGTCTAGGAGAAATTAATTCAGCGTGTCCCATTACAGCACTTCTCACTATGTATTTATAAAGAAAACATTATTTTTGGCAACAAAATAAAAAAAAAAAGAGAACTTCCCTGAAGCTGGGAAAACAGTAAAAAAAGAGAGAAAGAATATCAACAACAACAACAAAAAAAAAGAAGCTCCACACATGCACACAGCCACGTTTCAGACACTGATATAGGAAAAAAAAATTAAGGCAAACAGAACTGATATTTCAGGTACCAGAATGGTATCAACCAAAGATAGGAACTACAAACATCAATAAAAGTAGATTTTAAAATCAAGTATATCCACACCCCAACTGATAAAAACACCAGGACACAGGTTGGTTCCCAAATCAAAGTTTAATTTATAAAGCTTGTAACTCAAAAATACATTTGCAACAGAAACTACCAAGAAATAAAGAAGTTATCACAGGGTTATTTCTCTGGAGAAAGCCAGAGTTCAAAGATCTGCCCATGACCACATCTCAACATGTGACAGCACTGAACAGAGATTAAAGTATGTTGTTTCTAAATATGTACCTCGACACAATTCTGTCCAAATCTACTAATCAACACTAACTCTGGCACGTAATTCCATTATTTCCAGCCAGAGGCACCTTCAAGATAGCTGTTAAATGCTCAGGAAGCCATGGTAGTTATAAACTTCTACTTTTTGGTCATCAAAAAGTAAAAAGCCAGTTGCCAGGGTATTATTTAAACACTGTTTATTGCAAAAGTAAGATTTGCCAGGTCTCTCATAAATTCTACATCTTCTATTTTCTTCCTCAGAATTGTGTACCACTTGTGACTGCATTTTTATTCAGTGTTGTGGTTATTCTGCAAGTGGGAAATGTTTTAAGCAGTATGGAATCCCTGGAGTCATATGGGTTAAAGGACAGAAGAACATGTTGGGAGGGTGTCCTGACTTTGTTGTTTTAATATTAAAAGGTTTCCCCAAAGGTGTTCTGCAGCTTCCCTCCCCCGAGGTTTTCAAACCCCAACTGGATAAAGACCTGACAGCAGGGTCAGACCCCAGAGCAGGACCTGGGACTGGGCCCTTCCTGAGCTGCCCCAGCATCTCTCACTGCTGGCACTCCCACAGCTCACTCCAGTTCCACACTCACTAACGGTATTACTCTAACAAATATTTATTCCTTTTATTCAACACATTTCTTCTTACACTACAGGGACTGCCAGGTGCATGATATGACACTTGTGACTGTGCCTGAATTAAACAAAAACCCTCATTCTTCTGCTGTCAAAGCTTCCCAATTACATTCCTTCTCACAAAAGCCTTTCTGTCTGATCTTGCAAGATTTAACACACATTTGATTATGTTTTCAACCCTGGGTGATTGCTGACAGCACAGTATCTTCCTCCAGCCTACCCCCCAGGCTTTGGCAATTCATTGCTTGTTCACATAAAAAGTCTGTTGTGAACAGCTCACCTGAAAACCACACTGCTGAAACCTCACTTTTTTTAGCCTGAATGCCTACAGATGAGTAAAGAAACGATCAACACATTAATTTCTGTAGTCAGCAGTCAACTATCTACTCTTTTAAGAGGAATTCTGACCCTGCACACAGCTTGTTTGGCAGGAGAGTATCAGGAGAGGTAATACAGTGCAATAGGCACGTGAATGTTTGTGCTGCCACATAACAAATACAATGAGCAAGTTCTCCACAACTTTTCTGGAGAGCTTGCAGAGCTGTCTAATAATCAAAGCTTCCTACCCTGGTAATTTTCAAGTTAAATCAATGTATTTCAAATGTCAGACTGAAATTCACATTTATCTCTGCTGCTTCTTTCCACTACTCCAGGAACATCACTGCTTCAGTGAAGAAATGTAATACATGAATGTGGCTTAAAATGGGAAATCTGTTGATGCACTAAACTCTGTTAATGCATAAAAAAACCAAGATCTAAACTCCATGCTCAGACACAGGTTAGTATTCCAAGAGATAAAAGGCAGGCACTTCCAAAGTGTATCAGCAAGGATACAAGCCTACACAGCTGATTTAGCTATTGGAAGAAGCAGCAAAAATACCTGAATTGATATAATTTGGCTTTCCCAATCCTCAAACCACGCACGCCCCTTTGTATTCCATGTCCACAGAAGATCCACTAACTCTGGAAATAGAACTGGCTAAGCTGGGCCACCTCTGACAATCATCTGACTCGTGAGGAGGAGGAAGAGGTAAAAGAAGCAAACTCACCTGGATTCAGACCTGGATCTAGATTTTGACCTGGAGCGCCTGGAATCCTCCTTAGAGCGAGATCTTGCAGGGGTGTGCCTCCCCGACTTGCCAGACCCATGAGCACTTCCGCTTCTGGAAGCAGAACGGGATTCCTGCACGCAGATATTGAAAGCCTAATTTGTACACAATTCCTTGTTCACCTAGGGGCTGTAAACAAGCTCCAGTGAAATAAATGGTAAATATTCATAGCTATGTGTCCGGGCAGTCGGCATTAGCACTGCCTAGATTTTTAAGGAGTTGTTTTTTTTTTTTTTTTCCCTGGTAGACACTTCTTTACCCTGCATGTACTTTTGCTATTAAACAGATAATGCATGCATGTTTAGCAAAATATACAGGGACACATAAACAGACTAGTAATTACTTAGCGTAGTGCTTTCAGATTCCAGATTACTTCTTATCTTAACTTCATTTTTATTCCTTTTCTTCATTCTTCCGTTTCAAATTCTGACTTCTTTCATCTTCCCCACTTCACACAAATTGCTCAATATTCTACAAGTGGGACTTCTGGTCTGATAATTAGCATGCATTCACTTTCTTTTTTTTCAAATTTCAGCTTCACTTATTCCTGAGCTTCAAATAATTCTCATTTATAAAACTTGTCAAATGGCGACTTCCGCATTTTCCTTCTTCAACATTAACCTTAATAGAAAAAGAACAGGATGAAGAATATTTAAGAACTCCAGGATAAAATCTAGTGCCAAAACTGAAACTAGAAAAAAAAAAGTGTTGTGGACTTTTAAAATGCAGTTCAAGAATTTAATCTACCAAAGCCCTACAATTTTATCAACAGGTTCAGTCAACTCAGTTTAACTTAGCCCTAAGTAGCTGAATTTGCTATTTATGCCTGTATTTAACAGTAAGTGCAACTGGATCAACTGAGTACCTACTAAGGAATTGTAGCATCAGCAAACTCTACATAATTTGCACTGTCAGCCACACACTGAGACAAAATCACCAAGGAGTGACTCCAGTGAGGTCCTGCTGCGGCCGCTGACGGATGTGCGGAAAGCACGGCATTGGTCATTCCACTGACTCCAATTATCTGAATTTTGGGCCCCTCCTGCAGTTTGGCAGCCCTGGTGTGCAGGTTTAGGAGCACACACCCCCAGCTGCCTGCACAAGTGGCATTACATGTGCAGGCTTTGTGTTTCCACAGAAATCTGCATTCCCCACTGACCAGAACTGCACTGGAGCCCCACACTCCAAACTGCTCTAGACTAACACCCCACCTGCTCTGTTATTTGCTGGCAATCTCCTCTGGCAGTGATATGACCTAATTAGCAGTTTTAACTTATGTATTTTTATTTTAAATTCAGTATAACGCTTGGTTTTAGTCATATGCCTTACACACACTAAGTAGAAAGTATTCTTCATTTCAAGATATTAGAGAAAACTTAAAATTCAGCAGAATTATACTTCTTTCTAAAAAAATCCTTAATTTAGTGTAAATTCTGATGAAGAAAGCTCACCAATGACACTGGGTACCAGATTTTTTCAAAAATCCCCTGTTTTAGTTTTCTAACATCTCTTAAACCTGAACACTAACTTAATGGCAATCCTGTAGCAAGCATTCAGAAACTCAGTTGCTAACCCGAAATTTACACACTTCAATCACTTCCATACAACTTCAACCAAATGTTACCATTTTACAATTCCCTACCATACAGGGGAATGAAACAGGATGCACAGGACAAAGCAGGTTTGCAATTAATCCCAAGAACAACAGAAACAGCACAAAGTTGGCCAAGGCTGTATTCTTCATAGAGATGTTTAATGTTTTGTTCTAAACTACAGCTTCCCCATGTACTAACACAGCAAGGGGCAGGGGGAATATTTAGGAGCAATTTAAGTTACAATTAACTAATTTAACCTAAATCCATTAGAACCTTCCAAAGAAAACACTCCACAGAGATGAGTTCTGAGTTAATATATTAATTTTGCCCTAAGAAGTCTTAGCTCTTTAACAAAGTTAGAGAAAGCAAGATTGAAGAAGGATTAAAACCCAAACCAAGGCTGCTTTTCACCTGACAAAAAATACTTCAATTCACAAAAGATAATCTGGGCTGAACAAGAAGGAGCTGTATCCAAGTACAGGTGGAGACCAGAAAGAAAAGGAGAAATGCAGGACTGGAAGGAAGCAGTTGGGAGGATCTTGCCCACAAACATACACCAAACCCTTTTTCAGAGCTTTTAAAAGTCAAAAAGCTTTGAAGAAATGAGTAGAGAACAGGCAAGTCTTCATATATTTGGTACATTTTCCAGGCAGTCTTTGCTGCACTATGCTAAGGTTGATATGGAATCTGGACACCGAGGAGCTGAGCAGAAACTTGGGAAGAAATGTCTTAAAGACAACTATCCACCAAAATCAAAACAATTTAACAGCTGGCCTATTTTCATTCAACTCCTTGGCATTTCATATTTCCCAGTCTTCAAAAATCCATTTTTTTCCCCAGATTATCCTTCAATCCACCCATTTTACAGGATTACTGCACTTCTTTATTCCAGCCTTAAAGAAGTCAATGCACCTCTCCTGCTCTGGGTATCACCAGGACTGGTAATAACCCCAAAATTACCAAGTTGCCCCTGTTCCACCCCAAGCCCCAGGAAATCCTCCCTATCCAAAACTCCAAGTACCAGGGGCCTGCAGCACTGCAAATTTATTTTACACCCTTGAGGGTTCACATCAGTCACACCCACAGCTTGTTTCTTGCATCCTTTTTTGTTGTTCTTTATATTTGCTCTTCCTACTCTTTGCTCTTTCACTCTGTGAGTTTTAAGTTACTGAAAAATGCCCAAGTGTGCTCCTGGCATGACACGGGGAAGAGGGAAGAAACAACCTTCTTACCCTGCCTGTATTTCAGCACTGCAGGTCAGCAGATCCAGACTGGTATTCACTAAACAATAACCATTTCCCCCCCAACCTTAAGTTTGTCAAGTGTGAATTTAACCTCCCTCCCCACATCCCTTGGTCTTTATGAACAGTTCTTCCCCTTCATCAGGCACTTCTGGAATTCACGTGGAAGCCCTGAAGTCCAGGCCTGTGGATTCCAAATGGTTCATTCCAGACCTTGAGCCCATTCAAACCAAGTGCTGGGATGATTTGAACAGCTCTAAGCACATTCACAAAGAGCCTTACAGCCATGTACTCTGAGCAGGGAATGTCCCAAGGCAGGGTTATTTGCAGGGGGGCAGTAGGTGGGGAAGGTTTCCATGGACAGAAGCAGCTGGAAAGTACATGATGGCCACAGTTCTTTGCACTTCTGAGATCCAGGTTTTCCTCACAGGAATGAGTTACAGATTTCAGTCAGTAATTTAAGATACAGAGAAATAAAAGTATTAAAGTTTTATAATCATATATTCCTATGAAGTTATGTATTTCCACTTGTTTTCCTAAGGAAAGGTGCAGCTTCATATGACACTATCAGACCTGCAGCCTCTTGATTCAAGGTGCCACTGTGCTGACTGCACATTCCCCAACCTCTCCCTAATGGAAGTTGCCTCCCTTCCCCTGAGGGACACGAGATCACTGCTGGGGATTCACTGCAGGGAGAGCAGAACCATCTCTTTCCACAGGTTTCCAAACTCCACACAGAAAGAACCCAGTGTGTTCTGAAAAACCAGGCCACAGCTTCCTCCCAGCACCTCTGCCACTGGCTCTGTGGGCTCCTCCAGTGCCCAGGCTGGAAGGAAATTAATCCACCAGCAAAAGCCAAATTATCTTCTGACAGCTTTGGGCTCTGAATGAGCTCCCCAAGAGGCGCCATCAAGTGCCAGCTGGTGAGGGAGGAACACAGGGCATGGTCCATCCCTGTGGTGACACTGAGTGATCAGCTCATCTCTAACCTCAAATTGCTTCCTCCTTCTCACACAGTTTAGTAATAAAAAACACTCTTTCCTGAAAATACATGTATTAAACACCTTGTAAGTAATCTGTAAACTAACCTTTTATACATAAAAAACCCCAAACAAATAAAACCCCCCACCCTGACTTGCATATTGGACACCTTCTGACCACATACCAAGCCATCACTATCATAATTAACTAATTCACAGGGTAGGATTTATTAATTTGGCCTTTAACTCGTTTTTTTCCAACCCTCCATGCCTGAATCCCATGTGGTTCAGTGAGAACAATTTTAGTGAAAACAAAATTAAATTGGAAACCCATGGCATTGCAGCACAACAACAGCCTCTCAAGTATATTCCAGTATTTAACAATTTACAGTTTCTTCGGTTCATCCCCCTATGGAACGTAAGCTGTGAAAGAGAATTCAAGTTGGGATTTTTTCATCTTCATATCTTTCCTCCTCCTTTCAGAAAAGGCCATAATCCAGAGTAAATTCGTGCTGCTGCCTAAACAAGTCCCATTCCTGGCGAAAGCACCTGGAATTTCTTCATCCCCAAAGCTGCCATGAGGGCTCAATCAAGTCAGGCCTGCAAACCAATGCAGCTGGAAATGGAGTAAAACAAGATCCAGCTGACTGGATTCCAGATCTGACCGCCTGAAGGAACACCAATAAAGGAGAGAACAGGAGCACAATTCCTGCTGGCAGCCTGCACCTGGGACAGTTTAAGACAGTTGCAATCATATTCCAGATTATTTATCCAAACACTAACTCAAGTCTGCAGAGACTCCAGCTTGGAAAAGCACAAAAGCCACTGACTCAGTAAAACATAAGCCTTTAGTAAGCAAAAAGCCCCATAAATAACACTGGCAAGAGCAGAATAAAAACCAATCCCTGCTCCAGTTTGGAATAGCATATGTGCAGCTCTATGGCTTCACCTTTACAAACACGTCCATTTCAAACAACTTACCTATTTAAAGGCCACAAAAGTTCAGACATAATTCATTCTAGGCACTGGCAAAGACTGCCTACAAATGTTTTAATACATTTTTTATATTAAAAATATAATAAAGCAGCAAACAACAATTTCTGCCCCAGTACTCTGCACGATTGTTTCACACAAAAAGACTCTGCTATAGAAGCTTTATTATTTCCACTCTTTCTGACTGAAAATATAATGCAAGTTATCCTAGCAAACTTTATTAAGATTACATTGGCTTCCAGTGTGAACTGCACAATAATTAAAGCATCGTTAAAAAAACTAACACAATTAATTCACCCTGAGCAAAAAATACCCCCTCACTAAAAAAATTTCAGAGCGAATGAAAATAAAAATGAAACACTGGTGCTAGCACGAGCCTATTCTTTAAATCCCTGTCTTTCACCATTCATTCCCATTTTTAGCCCCCTGCAGACCGATTTTTTCGGATCTTACCTACCGTGCAGTAGAAACACCCATATATTGCAGCTTCTTATAGTGAATTAATAAGATAAAACCGTATTCTAAGAAAGATATTGCTCAGAATTACTACGTTTTCTAATATTTCTTGCCCCCTCCAGTTTAAAACTTAGGAACTCATCACCTCCGTAACTCCCTCCAATGCTGCAACAAAAGACTTGAATTATGCTAAAAAAAAATCCCCAAAACACAGTAGTGACCCTAAATAAAGACATCAAAGGCTGATCCAGCAAATAAAAAACAACTACAGATGTGTATCACAAACGTGAAGCTTAGCAAGGCATCTATATGGATATTAATAAAAACTGTTTTGGACAGCGAAATCTTCCAGAAGCTTGGAGCCCTGGGAGGCATCTGCTGCAGGTTTCACAAAGCCAAGGGGTTGCCTCCATTATCAAATTTAAATTAGAGGAAAACCCAAGACACCTGGACGCCAGGCCCGTGAAGCAAAGTTATTGTTACAGGGGAGAGGCAGCGAAAAGCAGTCTAAATTAAAGAGCAACTCAAGAGTGGATTGCAAGGCGGCTCTGGAGAGAGGATAATAACAGGATTCGCCCTCCGCAGGGGCGGGATGGAGGGCTCGGGGCCCCTGAGGGCTCGGGGCCGCCATTTTGTCCCTCCCGGGCGCGCGGTCCCGGCCCAAGATGGCGCCGGGCGCCTCATGCGGGGAGCGGCCCCTCCGCCATCGACCTCGCCGCGCCGCCTCACCCGCCTCTCCGCTCCCGCGGAGGCTCCGCCACCCGCAAAAGGGGACACGGGGGGACAAGAGGCAACCGGCGCCACCCGAAGGCGATGGAGGGGTGTGTGGGGTAGGGAGGGAAGGGGGGGGGGGGGGGGGGCCCGGCCGCGCAGCGTGCTCGGGCTCCGTGTATTACCCGCTCGCCGTAGTTTTGCTCCCCGCTGTCGCTCATCGTCCCGTCCCGCTGCTCCCGCCACCGCCGCCCGAACCGGACACGACCGACCCCGGCGACAGCGCCGTCCGCGCGGGAAGTGACGAGACCGCGGGGCCGCGCGCGCGCGCTCGGCAGGACACGCCCCCAGGGGGACATCCCTGAGCCGGAGACCGCGCCCGCTCCCCAAAGCCACGCCCCACACGACACCGCCCCCTAAGAGAAGGTCACGCCCCCAACCTTAGACCACGCCTTAATAAAAGGCCACGCCCCTGCCCCGAGGCCCCCCGTAAGGCGAGACCACGCCCCCTTTGTGGTCACGCCCCTTCGCCCCCCCGAGCCCCTCAGCCTTCACTGCCCTGGGTGCGACGACCACGCCCCCTGACGTCATAAGTGAGGAACAACTACGGCCCCGCCTACATGATGCTCCGCCTCCTTGAGGCCCCGCCCCTCCTCTCCTCAGGTGAGGGCCCACACCCTCGCTTCAGGTGAGGTCGCGACCCTCGCCAGGCTGCGGAAATCACAGTTTAAAAATGTGATTGCGAGGGACTTTGTTTTGAGTGTTAAAGCATTAATTTAGAGCACGTGGGCAGGGAAGAGCGAGATATTTCTTAAGCACCCACTCGAGGGCAGCAGAGTGTCGCTGAAATGGCGGGTTTCCTCTGTCTTCGGCACAGTTTCTCCGCAAAATTTGCGCAGCGAGGAGGAGCGTCACAAACACCTCCATTGTATCTGTTTTGTGTCACAAGCAGCACCAGTAAAGCACCGGCAGCCCCAAAGGGCCAGGATTGGATGCAGGGATTAACAAAGGACACCGACACAGAGGGACCACCCGGATTTAAAACACACAGCTGTAGTTTAACCAAAATGCTGATTTCTTCAGTGCTTTTCAAACCACAACACTGCACAAGCCTTGGAGTTGGGAGGCAGGAGGAGACATTGCACCTGCTCAGCTCATCCCAGGGAGTCCCAGAATTGTCTAGTTTGAAAGGGACCTGAAAGCTCATCCATTTCCACTCCCTGCCATGGGCAGGGACACCTTCCACTATCCCAGTTTGCTCCAAGTCCTGTCCAACCTGGCCTGGAACACTGCCAGGGATCCAGGGGCAGCACAGCTTCTCTGGGCACCCTGTGCTAGGGCCTCGCCATATTCACAGGGAACAATTTTCCCCTAATATCTAATCTAAACCAACTCTCTTTCAAGTTCAAAGTGCACCTGTTATCCCACAAGCTGCTGCTGCAGGACATAATCCTGCTCCACATGCTTCCGTAACCACCTGACATCCCAGCAGTGACTATTTTTCTTCACTGGAATGCATTTCCCGTGCAGTGAGGGCTGGGTAAAGCCCTGCCTGCCCCATTCTGCTGATAAGAAGCAGCAAGGCAGAGACCTGAACAGGTCTGGGATTTCTACCTCTTCTAAGTGGGATTTCTGGACCTCTTCTAAGCGGGATTTTTTGCCACTGGGGTTATTCCTGGCACCATTCCCCACACAGATTGAAGAAGTGGCAGCTGAGAATGCTGCAAGAGGAGGCTGGAGGCAAAGTGCAAAGGGAAGAGAGTAAATCGCTGATGGTTTCACCCTGCATTCCCAGGTGATAACTACAGAGGCACCCAGGGGGAACTCCAGCTCCATTTCCATCACCGCTGACACTCATGAGACAAGCCAGAGGTTGCTTGGCTGCCTTCCCTCTCCCTGCCAGCCCCAGAACACAAAGGCAAATTTGTCAGCTAAAGAAGAAGGTGAACAGTATTTTCACAGCTTTTGCTGATTTAAAAATACCACAGGGTTTTTTTATGCCAGTGGTTTCATCTCAGTGCTATCCTTTTGTTACAGCACAGTTACTGACACACTGATCCTGAGCTGGAAGGGAGCCACAGGGATCATCCAGTCCAGCCCCTGGCCCTGCACAGACACACCAACAATCCCACCCTGTGCATCCCTGAGAGCATTGTCCAAATGCTCCTGGAGCTCTGGCAGCCCTGGGGCCGTGCCCATTCCCTGGAAACCTGGTCAGTGCCCCAGCACCCTCTGGAGGAAGAACCTTTTCCTGCTATCCAGTCTAACCCTCACCTGACACAGCTCCAGCTGTTCCCTGGGTCCTGTCTGTGGTCACAGAGAGCAGAGATTGGAGCTGCCCCTTGGGAGGAAGCTGCAGCCTCTGATGAGCTCTGCCCTCAGCCTCCCCTTCCCCAGGCTGAACAGACCCAGTGACCTCAGCTCCTCCTGCCTTTCCTGCAGAAAGTGTAATGGACATTTGTTTTCCAGTCCTCGGTCTCTATTTGCAAATCTAGGCAGTACTTGAACCTCAGAGACTGCAAACCCCAAAACTGCCTACAACCCTCACTGCAGGGCAAGGCATTGCCCACCTCTCCTCAAGAACTTCCCATTCACCCGTGGGACAAGAAGACACCAGCAGGGATAAATAATCTGGAATTTCCTAGGAATGAGGGCCTCTTCCTTGTCCCAGTGGTGGTAAATCCCCACAATGCTCCCAAAAGTACTCTGAGAAGGAGAAAAGGGCATGGAGGAAAGGAAACAGCTGATGTGAGCATGTTTTGATCCTTTCCTTCACATTTAAATGTGGCTAACCAGGAGTTAGGGAAGCCTCCCTACCTCTGGGGAACACCTGAGCCTGCTGTGCCTGGCCTCGGCAGCAGTGACACAGAGATGGGTGAGGTGATCCCAAGGAGATTATCTCCCTGCTCCCAGCAGCACCCAGAGATGCAGCCTGTTGTGCAGGGGGTGCAGCTGGATTGCAGAGGCATTCTTCTGTTTGCTTAGGCCACTTCCAGCTTGTATTGCAGTGTCAGTCTGGATCTGGGGGCCTCCTGGCCATAGTCTCCACAGACATATTCCTGCCAGAGTTTGTGAAACACCTTTTGCAGTTAAATCAACAGTCTCACCTGTGCCTTGGACACTGTTTCCTACAGCATTCTCCCTGAGAAACTGGCTGCTCATGGCTTCCATGGATGCATCATTTGCTGGGTAAAAACCTGGCTGATGGCTGGGCAGAGGGATGGTGGGAATGGAGTTACATCCAGCTTGGGCTGGGCACCACTGGGGCACCCCAGGGCTCAGTGTTGGACCCAGCACTGTTTAATGCCTTTATCCATGATCTGGATGAGGGGATTGGCCACCCTCAGTACTTTCATAGGTGACACCAAGTTGGGTGGGAGTGTGGAGGGCAGGAAGGCTCTGCAGAGGGATCTGGACAGGCTGGATCCATGGGCTGAGGGTCAACAAGGCCGGGTTCCAGGTCCTGCCCTTGGCTCACACAAAGCCACACACAGGTGCAGCTCCAGGCTGGGGACAGAGTGGCTGGAAAGCTGGGACAGACCCTGGGGGTGCTGGTGACAGCAGCCAGACACGAGCCCAGGTGTGCCCAGGTGGGCAAGAGGCCAATGGCCCCTGGGCTGTCCCAGCCATGGTGTGTCCAGCAGGCCCAGGGCAGTGACTGCCCCTCTGTGCTGGGACCTGTGAGGCACCTTCAGCCCTGGGGACAGTTCTGGGCCCAGCCATTCAGGAAGGACACTGAGGGGCTGGAGCGTGTCCAGGGCAGGGAACAGAGCTGGGGAAGGGAATGGAGCACCAGGAGGGGCTGAGGGAGCTGGAAAGGGGCTCAGCCTGGAGCAAAGGAGGCTCAGGGGGGACCTTGTGGCTCTGCACAACTCCTGACAGGAGGGAGCAGCCAGGATGGAGCTTGGGCTCTGCTCCCAGGGAACAGGGACAGGATGAAAAGAAACAGCCTCATAGTTACAGCTGAAATGCTAAAATAAGCAGCAAGTTCCACTGCACCCAGTGCTCTGTAGAGACAGTTGTTATCAGTTCCTTTCGCCAATAACATGCATCCTGTGAATACATTTACATGGGAATTGGGATCCTGCTGATTTGCAAATCAAAGCAAAATATGATGTTTCTTTATGCAGAGTGTGTGATGCTGTGAGATGCACAGGAAGGAGCCTGAAGGGATCAGGATGATATGTCCCTCCCTTATAAAGAGACCAAAAAATATGAGAAAAAGGCATAACATTAGAGTCAAGGTGGGCCGGGAGGCTCACTCTTGCCTTCCTCCTTTCTGAGGATTTAGTGAAGGGAGCCCAAACAGAGTGGGAGCTGTAGGAAATTTAAAAAGAATCTGGAAAAGGGCACAAAGAGGCACAGGGAGCTGAACCAGCACTTTTCTCACCCAGATCTACCAAGGACAATGCTGCTTTGCAGCCAAGTTGTTTCACCTCTTAATCCTTTTCCTTCCTCACACCCCCCCTTAGGAGGTCAGTGTCATGCAAGAACAAAGATTAACTGACGATTAAGAACGTGTAAGTGAAGATTAAAGATTAGGAACAAAGAGTGAGTGAAAAGTCATGAGTAGAAAACGTTTATGCCTCAGAGCTGCTGTAACACCTCCCAGAACAGCAATTTCCCTCTATCCAGTGATGTGTAATCCCTAAAATTGATCCTAAGTGAAGACTGGCTCGTGCCTACACTGTTGAGGTCTCTGGGCTGCTCTGACTACATCCAAATCAACTCCTGGTGGAAACATTCCAGCTGTTCCTCAGCTGAGCAAATGCTAAAGTACATCCATAGGTCCTGCTAATCGAGATTGAACTTTGATGTTAATTTTTTCAGGGGTTTTTTTCAACAGATAACCAACCAAAGGAAAAAAATAAAAAAAAACCCCATAAAAACAAAGGTGGGAATTACTTAAATTCCTGATTCCAAGCGCATCTTGGAAGTTCCACAAATCCACCTGCACAGTTTCTTTTCAGGATCGATGGAATGAGTCACCTGCTATATTTGCCATGTTTACCATGTAAAAGGCAAACAGGGATGCTCAGCTGGGGGGGTTGTGGCATTTGCCTAGTGAATTGCAGGCTGAAAAAGCCACGCTTGTGGAGGTTATGGAAAGGAGTTTGTTTGTTGCAGCAGCACACGTGTGCAGCTGCAGAGCCAGCCTGGCAGCTCCTGCTGCCCTGAGCCTCTCTTCCCCCACACCACCCACACAGCACATGGACAGGCTTCCAGAGCAGCAGGAACCACAGGAGGGAGCGAGCCAGCTCAGGAATCAGTAGTGAATGTCGGTGGCTCTGCTGCCGAGGGGGACAAACCAGGCTCTCAAACAGCTTTTCCCTGGAGCATGTGTGGCACCTTTTCCATGTAAGCTCCCACTGCAGCCCTTCCCGGCTCTGTGCTGCCCAGAGCTCTGCCACATCCAGCACCTGTGCAGCTCTCTGCTGCAAGGGGATCACTGAAACCATCCTGCTAGGAGTAACCTTTATCCCCAGGTCCCGGCTCAACTTCCCGCCAAAAGAGCAGAGGGAAGTGAGCAGAACAGAATCATTTAAGTTGGAAAAATCAAGTCCAACCATCAACCTTACACTGATGAGTCCACAGCTTGTTCCCTGGGAACTGTCTGACCCTCAGCTGGCTGCCCCTCCTGTCAGGAGGCTGTGCAGAGCCAGAAGATTCCCTCAAGCCTCTTTTTCTCCAGGCTGAGCCCCTTTCCCAGCTCCCTCAGCCACTCCTGGTGCTCCAGCCCCTTCCCCAACTCATTTCCCTTCTCTGGACTCACACCAGCTCCTCAATACTCGTTTTATGCTCTTGGCTGTGATTTCCCTTTACTGTGGATGTCTGTCTCGGGAATTTATATTTGTTGAGTGAGATAGATCTTGTCTATTGGGAAATTCCTCATCCTGCTCGGGTCACAGAAGCTGTGCAGTGTCCTCAGGTGGCTTCAGGGGTGGCTGTCATGTCTCTACAGCTGCTTTCTGGTGAAACAGGGCTAGTGCTGTGTCATCACAGGACAACATAGGGAGTAGGAGCTTTCCTGGAAATCCTCTCCAAAGTTTTTCCCCAGAAATTCTGCAGAAGCTCCTCTGTTAATTTGGCCCTGGAGTGCTCATCTCCCTCCCTAGCTCCGAAGGTGTCTTGTAGACACAGGTGTTCCTCTTAGCTGGCTCTTCAGAGGGAATAAGAGGGGCTATTTCCCAAACTGAAAACTGACAGAGCCTGTGTGACGTGCCTATCTCCATCCCTCACCATGACATGATTATTTTGTTTGCTCTTGCCAAACTTTGGCATTTCCTGCACACGGAGTTCTGGACCCAGGGCAGTGACAGCAGCAGACAGGGAATGTCCTGTGGGTGGAAGAGCTGCTAGAGAGCTGCCATGAGCATCCCCAGAACTACAGCATGGCCAAGCCTGCCGTGACCTCACACTGCCTCATTTCTGAGCAACAAGTTGTTCACGTAACTGCTGCATTCTCAAATGCTTGAGGCTTTTCCAAGGAAAAGGAAAGGACAAGGAGCAGAGCCCATCTCAGGAGAGCTGAGCACCTCTCCAGGATATCAGGAAAATAAAACTCTCCCAAAGCTGTGTTTCTCCTTCTATCCTCTTTAACATCTTTCCTCAACCAGGATGGTGCTTGATAGGGATCAGCTTCTGGAAGACATAAAGCTGCTGTGGGGTTGCACCAGGAGAGGTGGCTCTGGTTGCCCTCCCAGCTGCCAGGACTCAGGAGCTGTCTCCATACAGGCACTGCCATCTATCTCCATCTCCACAAAGGGTTAGTGAGATCTGACATGGCCAACGGAAGCCAAAACCACTCAATGAAGGACCAGAAGGAATGTCAGGAAGCTATGCTGGGGGGAGATTTGGGTTGGATATTAGGAAAAGATTCTTCCAGAACCTTTGTTCTGGAAGTGGTGGAGCACTGCCCAGGCCGCCCAGGGAATGGGCACAGCCCCAAGGCTGCCAGAGCTCCAGCAGCATTTGGACAATGCCCTCAGGGATGCACAGGGTGGGATTGTTGGGGTGTCTGTGCAGGGCCAGGGGCTGGACTGGATGATCCTTGTGGGTCCCACAGCTCTCAGGTCCTTCAAATTCCTTGTATGTGACTCTTACTCCAACAGCAATCCCACACCACAGCCAGGTGGTTCAGTTCAGTAGCCAGGACACTCAGGGGTTCCACCTTTTCCTTCTGAGGCTATTGTGGGAACCACAAGTGAGCTGTGAGACCCTGCATAAAGGAATCACGGATCACAGCAAATGTCCCGGTTGGAAATGAGAAGAAAAAATACATACAGGGATTACATGCAAGAAATGGCTTTCCTGCACCCTCTAAAAAGCCGTGAAACAGGTTCTAATAGGCTCATTTTATAAAACACTGATATGAAGCTGGAAAAGAAATGTGAGGCTGCTGTGTAGTACAGACCTGACTGAAGGTACTTCAGATATGAGCCCAAGTGTGCAAAGAGCTTTTTGCTCTCTGGCTCCCACAGACTCAAAAAGTGACCACAACCCATCACCAGGGCCATGGGGATACCTGACCCCTGCTCTGGAACATTGAAAGATCCTTTAGTGACACAGCAGGGCTGTGAGCAGGATGTGGATGTGCCATGGATTATAGGTGATCCTGTGCAGCCTGGAGAGGCCACGTGCTCCCCGGCCTCAGGGGTTCTCCTGTTCTCTCCTTGCACTTCACAAGCCTAAATGCATTATTTAACTGCTCTCTTTTTAAAAGACTGGGGCAGAGGTTTGCCTGAAATGATTATTGCTACTGCTTGCAGAATTAAACTGTGGATTAAAATAGGTTTTATTTAATTAACCTGAATGAAATAAATGTGTCTGATTCAGTCTCAGGAGAGGTGTCAGATCAGAGAGTGCCAGTACCTGTCCTTTTTCCAGCGGGATGAGCACAAAAATCTCTCTGTGGCATCTAGAGAAGATTCCTTAATCTCCTTAGCCTGTCTCAGGGACAGGCTTGGCTGCCAGCAGTGCAGGGGCTGGGATTGCAGAGCTGGGTGGTTAGAATCATGCTTGGCTGTGCCATGTTCCAGTGGAAGTGAAAGCAGCCTGGGATTTGGTGAACAAAATTACCACAAAGTCCTGGATATTGCTCTTCCTCAGGTCCTGCAGCTGCCCTCACCGACATGTGGCCCAAGTGCCCCAATCCTGAGCTTCCTTGTGCCAGCTGGGCTGTGGACAGCTGCATACAGAAAACCTAAAAATTCCAAGAATTGCTCCATCTGAGTGCTTGCATATCCAGCTCTAAAATCCTCATGCACCACCTGTGTCCTGGCTGGCTGTGGGTGTGATGGCAGCTAAGTGCCAGACAGGGAAGTGCAGTGGGGTGATCTGCCTAACCCATTTACACCACATTTTTCCTGGAAAGTGCATGCCCACTGATCCCAAACAATGCATCCCTCAGCCCCTCCCTTTTCTGGAAGGGTGGCAATCAGGAGGGGAGGGAGTTAGTGCCACCCATCTCCTCTCCCAACACAAGTCCATCACCACAAACCAGGGTTCATTTCCAGTGTGTTCCGTAGAATCATGGAATCATCGAGGCTGGAAAAGCTCTCTAACTCCGAGTCCAACCATTAACCCAGCACCACCATGTTCACCACTGCTCATATCAGGAACAGGGTGTCCAGCAGGCCCAGGGCAGTGACTGCCCCTCTCTGCTGGCACCTGTGAGGCACCTCCAGCCCTGGGGGCAGTTCTGGGCCCAGCAATTCTGGAAGGACATTGAGGAGCTGCAACATGTCCAGGGCAGGGAACAGAGCTGGGGAAGAGAATGGAGCACCAGGAGTGGCTGAGGGAGCTGGAAAGGGGCTCAGCCTGGAGCAAAGGAGGCTCAGGGGGGACCTTCTGGCTCTGCAAAACTCCTGACAGGAGGGGACAGCTGGGGGTGGTCAGGCTCTGCTCCCAGGGAACAGGGACAGCACAAGGGGAAATGGCCTCAAGCTGTGCCAGGGGAGGCTCAGGTTGGACATCAGGAGGAATTTCTCCACTGTAAGGGTGGACAGGCCTTGGAAAGGGCTGCCCAGGGAGTTTTGGAGTCCCCATCCCTGCAGGTGTCCAAGGAATGCCTGGACATGGCACTCAGTGCTCTGGGCTGGGTCACACGGTGTGGTGTCACAGCATATGTTGCAGTCGAAGGGGCCACGATATACAGAGTACGACCACACAAATTCAGAAAGCTTTAAGCATTTGCCCAAGCAGAGGAACACATTACCTCATCAGAAATCTTCAGGCATCTGCCCATACAGAGTAACATCACATCACTCCAGAAAACTTCAAGCAGCTCTTTGCTGTTTTACAGTACAACCTTTTATACTCTTCATGCCACATGCACTGCACCTGTGTGCCTGTTCCCTTTGGTGGTTGGTCAGTGCCCCTGGGCACTCCATGGCTCATTGCTGTCAGTGCTGCTCACCTGCTGCTCACAGCTGTGCCCATTGAGGCTCAGCCCCACTCCCAGTCACCACAAACTGCGTGCCTACAACACTGGGGATCAGTCACAAGTTGGACTTGATGAGCTTGGAGGTGTTTTCCTACCTCAATGATTCTGTGATTTTGTAAACTATGTCCCTAAGTGTCCCATTGATGCACCTGAACCCTTCCTTTTGCAGCAGCACCCAGACACCCACACAACCAAACATGGAACACCCAACCTCCATCCTGCAGTTTCTGTTGCCAAATCAGCTGGAAACACACAGAAAAACACCGGGAAACTCTGTATGAATCCCTTTTTTTTTGACTAACCACACTGCTTCTCCAGACCTTTTTATTACAGCTTTCCCATTTAACCACCTGCTGCTGTTACACCCCTGAAGATACAAACTGGAGGTTTCCCTGCACCAAATCACATGGTGGTGTAGAAACCCAGCAGTCCAGAAGATTCCAAAGGACTTTGGCTCTGTAAAAACGAGTCCTGAACCACTTGAGTGCCAAGGCTGAGTCAAAGGTATTAGTTTTCTTATTGCCACATGGGATAAGAGGAGTAAGAAACTGTAGTGCTGTATTAGTCATTCTTGAGATAGTCATTAACTATTATTTGTACAATAGTTCAAGGGCTGAACTATCACCTGTTGGAATGTTTAGGAACTGATTGAGGAGAGGGGAGCAGATGGGGAGCAGGCAGGGATGGGTGAAAGGGCAAAAATTATCTATTTATTATAGCAAATATAGATATATTTGATTTATGCACACAGCATACATGTATAGATAGAGGGGTATATGGGGATATATGTGTAAAGTCACATAAACCACACATGAGTGTATAAAATTATACACTCGTGTTATTCCAAGGCAGAATGGGTTCAAACTGAAGGAGTAGGTTTAGATTAGATAGTAGGAAAAAAAAATTCCCGGCGAGGGTGATGAGGCCCTGGCACAGGTTGCCTAGAGAATCAACCTGCGCCCAACTCTGGACATCTTCAAGGTGGTCTGGACGGGGCTTGGAGCAACCTGGGATAGTGAAAGTTGTCTCTGCCCACGGCAGGGGTTTGGAATGAGATGGGCTTTTCTCATCCAGCCCAAACCACCGCACGATTCCATAGTGATCCTTCCACATAAACATACACCCACAAAGGCGCAGCTCTGTGTACAAAACATTCTTTAATCAGACATAATTAAACGGCTAATAGCATTTACCCGTAAACACCAATAACCACCTGAACGCGCGCCCGTTGCGGCAGCGGCGGGGCCCGGGGACCGCGGCGGCGCCGGGCCCGCGGCGGGGCAGAGAGAAGGCGAATCCAGCCCCGGAGCTGCGGCCGTACCGGGCCCGCGGCGGGGTGGGGAGAAGGCGAATCCAGCCCCGGAGCTGCGGCCGTACCGGGCCCGCGGCGGGGCGGGGAGAAGGCGAATCCAGCCCCGGAGCTGCGGCGGTGCCGGGCCCGCGGCGGGGTGGGGAGAAGGCGAATCCAGCCCCGGAGCTGCGGCCGTACCGGGCCCGCGGCGGGGCGGAGAGAAGGCGAATCCAGCCCCGGAGCGGCGGCGGCGCCGGGCCCGCGGCGGGGTGGGGAGAAGGCGAATCCAGCCCCGGAGCTGCGGCCGTACCGGGCCCGCGGCGGGGTGGGGAGAAGGCGAACCCAGCCCCGGAGCCGCTCCGGCCGGGCGGGGCCTGAGCGCAGCGGTGCCGCCCCTGCAGCCGCGGCCCGGCATGAGGCTGAGCCGGGCGGCTGTGCTGGCCCAGGCCAAGGCGGCCGCGCTCGACGGCGTCCGCCGCCTCAACTGCTGGTGGGCGCGGGGACAGCAGGGACAGGGGGCCGGGGGACAGGGGCTGAGGGGGGGACAGGCAGGGATGAGGAAGGAGGACAGGCTCGCGTGAGGCTAAGAGGACCCTGATGGAGGGGGGACACGCGGGCCTGGGCTGGGGGCACAGGCTGGGATCCGGAGAGGGGACGGGCAGGGATGGATGAGGGGTGGCAGGGCAGGATGGGGAGGGGACAGGAAGGGATGGAGATGGGATAGGCGGGGGTGAGGCTGGGGACACGGCAGAGGTGGGGAATGGGTTCAGACAGGGCTGGGAGCGGAGACAAGGACGAAGGGAGGAGCTGGGTGTCAGGCAGGGATGAGGAGACGGGACAAAGGTGGAGGGAGGGCAGGAAGGAGGGAGCTGGGTGTCAGGCAGGGATGAGGAGGGGGACAAGGATGGAGGGAGGCAGGAAGGAGGGAGCTGGGTGTCAGAAATGGGGAGAGGGGACAAGGATGGAGGGAGGCAGGAAGGAGGGAGCTGGGTGTCAGGGATGGGGAGGGGAGACAAGGATGGAGGGAGGCAGGAAGGAGGGAGCTGGGTGTCAGGGATGGGGAGAGGGGACAAGGATGGAGGGAGGCAGGAAGGAGGGAGCTGGGTGTCAGGCAGGGATGGGCAGGGGGGACAGGGCTGGGTAAGGGCAGATGGGCAGGAGTGGGGAACGGGCAGCGCTGGATGAGGGGTGTCAGGTAGGGCTGGGTGAAAGAGAACAGGCAGGTCTGGGGAAGGGAAGGCACAACAAAGGCCAAGACAGACTCTGCTGGAGCAGTTTGGTGGGGCCAGGCTGGGGGCTGGGGCTGTGAACTCGGCTGTGGGGGGTGCAGGGGGAGGCTCAGCCCTGCTGTGCTCTCCCTGACTCCCCTCTCCTCTTGCAGGGGCAGCCACCTGACGGATGTAAGTACTGGAGGAGCCAGAGGGGCCTGGGCCCACAGCTGGAGCAGGGACACCATGGAGGCCATGGGGTTGGCAGGGCACTGGGGAGGGCCTGGCTTCAGGCTGGCTTGGTGCCTATGAGCTGCAGGGCTTTTCAGGCTTGATTAGCATCTCACACCATTAAAAAAAAAAAAGTGATTGCTGCTGTTTCCACATTGGAAATTTCTCTCTGAGGCCCAGCATGGAGAGCAGGACCCTAAGTCCTACCTCTATTGTGATTTTGGATGAGGTTCTGTTGCTAGGGGAGGGCTGGTGGGGGTGGGAGGGAGCCTTTCTTGCATGTGGAGGCTGCAGAGTTGCTGGAGCAGAAGAACAATGTGACACTGGCTGGTGTCTGCACTTCCACTCCTGAGCAGAGGCTGGAGGAGCTGCTGACACTGCACTCACTGTGTCAGAAAATCTCTGATGTTGTTAAGCTCGGGTTAGACTGAAGCAAACCCAAATTCCTGATGGTGCTTTTTGTGATTTCAGTTGGGTTTATTTTTATTTTCCCCCATGAATGCCAACTTGTTGTTTCTGTCTCTTCCTGCCCAGATATCCATATGCCGGGATTTGCCCAACATCGAGGTGATCACATTCAGGTGAATGCCAGTTTGCCAGCTTTGGAGAGGGCAGGGAAATCACCTTTTCCTGGGGATGGTTTCTTCCCATGTTGCTGGGTTGTGTGTGTGAGCTGCCTGGCTCTTCGTGCCCCGTTTCTCAAGCAGCAGAGATACAGAGAGGATTATTCCTCAGCACCTCCTCTGCACTACCCCCTGTGCTCTTGAGAAAATATTCTTTGTTTTGACAAGTGATAAAACCCCTTAGGATTGTTGCTCCTGAAATTCTACTCCATAGTTTCGACAGGGATCTTCTTGGCCTCTCTATGTGGCCTGTTTCCAAAATGCTTGTTGAAATATTTTGTGTATCTCTGAGAGCTTTCCCTTTCCATAATATGCTCAACTTTCACCTATTCTGGGGATCCCATGGAGCCAGTGCTCTGCAAACTGGAGCCTTTTAACTTGGGAATCTTACATGAGGTCCCCTTGGTTGGGTCTGAGGAGCTGCTACAGAAAAGGGGGCAGGTTTGGGGGAAGAAGAGGCTCTTTATCATCCTCAGCAGGGTGGAGCAAGGGCTCTTTCAATTCTTCCCTCTGCTGACAAAGATGAAATGACACAAGCCATGGGCTGAACGCCCCTTGCTGTGCCCTGCTGGGGTGAGGCTGTTGCAGGAAAGGGGATGGGAAGCGCTGTGCTCCCCCCTGGATGGGGCAGGATGGGCTCTGACCGTGTCTCCGCAGCGTGAACGGCATCTCGGACCTGGAGCCGCTGCACCAGTGCCAGAACCTGAGCGAGCTCTACCTGAGGAGGAACAACATCAGGAGCCTGGATGAGCTGTTCTACCTGAAGACGCTGCCGCGGCTGCGGGTGCTGTGGCTGGCGGAGAACCCTTGCTGCGGGCCCGACCCGCACCGCTACCGCATGACCGTGCTGCGCAACCTGCCCTGCCTGCAGAAACTCGACAACCAGGGTGGGACCTGCACACAGCCCAGGCCACCAGGGTGGGACCTGCACACAGCCCCGGGCCACCAGGGTGGGCTTTGCTCACCTGCACACAGCCCCGGGCCACCAGGGTGGGCTTTGCTCGCCTGCACACAGCCCCAGGCCAGGGCCACCTGAGAAATGGGGATGTGATGGCTCCTCTCAAGGGCGTCCTTTGAGTTTTGTTAGTCAGGAGGTGTTAGGGGTTGAGTTAGATCCAGTGCTTCTAAGCTGTTTTCTCTCTTTTCCTTCCCTTTCCATTTATCTTCCCCTTTTCCATCTGCCTCTTCTTCCTCCTTCCCTTTTTCCTTTCCCTATTCCTGTCCCCTTTTCCTTTCCCTATCCCTGTCCCCTTTTCCTTTCCCTATCCGTATCCCTTTTTTCCTTCCCTATCCCTTTTTTCCTTCCCTATCCCCTTTCCCCTTCCCTTCACTATCCCTTCCCTATGGTAACCAAACCGGGTGTCTCATTATAGCTCGGACAGCACCACTAATTAGTGGTTTTTAGAGCTCTCTCTTTGCTGTGGCCAGACAAAGGTTCTATAACTGGATCTGCTGCTGTGGAAAAGCTTCTCTGGTGGTTTTTTTTTTTCATCCAGTAGCAGAAATTTGGTTGCTTTCAGAGCCTTCTCCAGAGACAAGAGACAGTAAAGCATGTTTGCATCCCTCCCTGATACCCTTCTCGCTTTGGGAGGCTGGTGATTGCTTCCAGCATTCTCCTGCACTCTCTGCAGCAGCAAAACCTGCTCTGCTAGAGATGCCATCCCCTTGGGCTGCTGCAGTTGGTAGCAACAGGCATTTGTTGTGTCCCTTGCAGCTGTGACAGAGGAGGAGCTGTCGCAGGCGCTGGTGGATGGCGTGGAGATCACGGCGCCGCCGGCCCGCAGCCCTGTGGAGAACGGCTGGTCCAGCACCGCCTCCAGCGCCGCCGGAGCCACCACGGAGCCCCAGAGCCAGCTGCTCAGCTGCAGCCTGGAGGACACCAAGTGAGGGCTGGGCAGCTGCCAGCATGGCTGGGTTCTGAATTTGTGTGTAGCAGGAAAGGAGCCTGACATTCCAGGGGCCAGGCCCGCAGCCGGTGCACGTTCCCACTGTGCTGGTTCAGTGGGGCTGGTTCTGCTCTGGGGGGTGGCTTGAGCTCATCAGCTGCATGTGCAGGCAGGGGTGGGTCCTCTCCATTCCCTGGGGTCCTCCAGCTGGATACTCCTTGCATGGGTGCCTGTGATGAGGAAGGATTGGCCCGGCACAGGAAGGTTCTCCCACCTGGTCATATTAACATTTGCTTTTCCTCCCTTTTTTTAGCAAAACTCAGGATGAACTTGATATGAAGCTTGTTCCCAGGGATAAATACTCCTCCTTTTCCACTCAAGAGACAGACTGCAGCTGCAAGAAGAGAGTGAGTATCTTTTAAAGACCAAATTGCTTTTCCTTGTATGTGGGGCTGAGCCTCAGTATTGAAGGACATGACGAGGCTTGGATGTCCCCAGAGGAGGGGAACAGAGCTGATGCCAGGGGGGGAAGAAATGTCCAGGAGCAGCTGAGGGCTCTGGGTTTGTTTGATTTGGAGAGAAGGAAGCCAAGGGGTGACCTCATGCACCTCTGCAGCTTTCTGAGGAGGGGATATGGGGAAGGGGTGCTGAGCTGTTCTGCTTGGGATCCAGTGATAGGAGACATGGTGATGGTTCAAAGCTGTGCCAGGGCGGGTTCAGACTGGACATTAGAACGTGTTTCTTTAGCAAGAGTAGGTCAAACCTTGGGAAGTGGCTGCTGAACAGGAAGCTTAAGTGGTTCCTCAGCCCCCCTCCATCACGTAGCCTTGGATGAATCTGGATTTTGGTGGTTCAGCTGGGAATTGCAGAGTGCTGGACTTGGTGCTATTGCATCAATCAGCAGAGCAAGATCTAACCCACTCTGCCATAGCTGTCTAGAGCAGCACCACAAGCTCTGACCTTTAAAAATGGGGAAAGTGGCCCCCCATTGCAGCTGAAGAGGTTCAGGTTTTATGTTGTGCAGAAGATTCTCCCTAGAAGGACAGCTATTCAGGCTGTGGAATCTCTCCCTGGAGTTCTTCAGGACATGATTTGACAGAGCCACGACCTGGCATTGGCACTGGTCCTGTGGTGGTGGCAGGGCTGGCAAGGGTTCCTTTGCAGAGGGCACCAGCTCTCCTCATTCCTCAGAGCAGGGCTGTCCTTTCCCATCCTACACACACTGGACAGCGAGTGCAGCTGCTCCTGGAGGTGGCAGGCTGGAGCGTGGCCGGCAGCCAGAGGCTGTGGGCAGAGCAGAGGATGGGTTTGTCCTGCATTCCAGCCTCGTCACGTGCCACACGCCTCTCCCTGCCTGTGTTTGCCCCGAGGGCTCGGCTGTGGTTGTTAGTCCCGGTCCCGTGGCTGCAGGTGGCTGCTCCAAACTGCTGACCGTGGTGGTGGTAGTGCTGGTGGTGGAGGAGTTCCTAGAAAGAGCAGGGAAAATGGAGTGTCCTTGTCCTGGCTGGCTGGTACAAAGCAGTGTGTGCCTTATCCCGACAGAACAACGTCCTGAATGCCATCCTGCTTCTCATGAAGGAACTGGACGCAGAGGGGCTGGAGATCATCCAGCAGACGGTGGCGAGGAGGCTCCAGGCCTTGCAGAGGAAGGAGCTGCAGGAGGAGTGACAGCACCCATCCCCCTTCCAGCCTCCCCGGAGCCCCAGCCCCGCGGTGCTGTCCTGCCCACATCCCTGGCTGCAGCCAAAGCCTTGGGCATGGGGTGGGATGCTGTTTCTTGGGAGATTTCCTGCTTGTGCAGCAGGCTCTGACACTGTACCCTGTGTGCCTGGGGCTCTTGGGTGGGAGCTGCAGGAAAATCAGCAAGGCAGAAGGGAACAGGGCTGCAGCCAGAGGTGCTGTGTGATCCGAGGGGGAGCAGAGCCTGCTGATGGCTGGGAGGGACTCCACCCCTGAGTCAGCCCGAGGGGGGTGCACAGCACCTCTGAGAGCAGTTTGTACCTCAGAGATTTGGTTTGGTGGAGTCTGACAGGGAGACGTTGCCTGAGATGGTCACCAAGACCTGTCTGGTGCAGGTGGTGAAGGTCAGTGTCCAGTTATTAATTGATTTTCCAGCTCCTGGCTGACTTCCTCAGGTCCTCCCTGGTGCACGCAGCGCCTGCCGGTCAGGCAGCCCAAAGGGAAGCTCAGAGCAGCCTAGGTGAACCAGGAATGACTCCCACATCCTGAATGCTCAGCTGTACTCTCACCCCAGCGTTCCCTGCAGGCATTAGAGCAGCTTAAAGAAACATCCCAGTTAAAAGGCCCTGAGCATTCTGCCTGCTTTGCACAGGCATCAGGGTTGGGTGTTGCTCTTTAACTGATAAACTGCATTTATCAAGTTTTATAGAGCTGTTAAGAACAAACTAAACTGTTGTGACATACCAAATAAACCCAATTATCCCTCAAGGCCGTGTAAGTGGTGGCTGGAGTTCAGCAAAGGCCTGGCTGGGGGCAGTGCTCCATTACCTCTGGTTCAGGGAGTGCATTGTGAGCCCTGTGGAGCAGGAGGAGGGCTGTGCCTTCCCGCTTCACTGCACCTCTGGAACGGTGAGCCTGCTCCCAGCACTGCTCTGCAGGGCCACCGGGCTGGCTTACAACCTTCTTGCAGCCACAGCAAAAGGCAGGGAGCAAAAGAGGAGCTGAGGAAAGCTCAGTGCAGAGCCACCTGGCAGGATGATGGCCCTGAGGTACAGGACACGAGCCCTCTGTGTCTCTCAGTGCCGCGCTGGTGACGTGGCCGTTCCATGGCCCCCAGTTTGTGCAGTGTCCAGGCTGTGCTGCCAGGAAGGAATGCTCCTCAGGGATGGTGACAGCCTCTTTGTGTCCACAAGCCTGTTTGCCTGACCTTGGTGGGAACAGACACAGCTTGACCCTCATCACTCAGAGGGACATTTGCCGATGCCTTTAGCTCCTCGAATGACCTTTGTTCTTGCCTTTTGCGTTAAACCCAGCTGCACTTGTGTGATTTATGATGTCCCAGACTTTGACATTCCAGGCCTGGGAGACTCATCCTGCTGAGTGCAAGTCTTCTCCCAGGCCCCTGGCCTGTCCATGTCAAGGAACAAGGGAGTTGCTGTTGGGGTGAGCTGGACCCCCAGCTTCTCTGGTATATGAGTGATCAAAGGAAGTGTCCATCAGGACCTGGTCATGGGGCTGGTGGAGCAATCACTGTGCCCTTGAGGCCACACTGACACAATTCCTGGAGAAGCTGGGCTGTTTTTTGCCTACGTGCTCGTCATCCTTGGCTGCTGCTGGTGCTGCCCTCAGGGCTCCCAACTGCTCCTTGCAGCATCCCAGCAAACCCCAGTGGGAGCTGAGCCCCTCCAGGGCCCTGGCAGCCTGCCTTCCCCTGCAGGATGCTTCTGGAGGCCTGCTCTGCCCTCTCTTCAGGGTGGGCTGGATGTGCTGGGAAGTCTGGGAGCACAGTCACGCCCCTCCTGCTCATCCTCGGAATTCAGTGCCTGTGCCTGTCCCTTTTCTCCCAGGAATTTGGCCCTCCAGGTTTTTTTTTTTTTTGGTGGAAATGAGGTGTGGGGGCTGCAGTGACTCCTGTCCCTCAACATGCAGCTGGTCTGAGCCCTGTCCCCATTCACACCCTAAACCTGTTTGCTGCAAGGCACTGCTGCCGACAGATTTTCCACATGACCTGCTGTCACCCTGCCCTGCCTCAGGCGGGAATATCGAGTGGTGAATGCAGATGATTCCAGCTCTGGAAAATGCCAGCAGCTGTACTGAGCTGTTCCCTTCAAACCACCCCCAGAGACTCTGAGAGGCTGGTGGTGAGGCAGGTGTGAGGTCCATGGCTGAGCGAGGGAGGGAAGGAGTGGCCTGGGGCTCCCCCAAAGTGGAGAGGCACATGGGAGAGTGGAGGAGCCCATTTCCCTCCCAGCTCCAGAAGAAGCCAGGTTTCTGCCTGGGGTCTCCAAAGCAGATACTTATTCAAGAGCAGCAATGCTCTCTTCATCAACAAGGTCTGCTACTTATGGGTCCAGGGAGGAGGCAAAAGTTACCATCTTCCTCCAGAGCCTAGAATGTGTTCAGTTAGGGGAAAAGCACTGAAATCATGGAATGGTTTTGGGTGGGAAGGGACCTGGAAGCCCATCTCATTCCACTCCCTGCCGTGGGCAGGAACACCTTCCACTAGCCCAGGTTGCTCCAACCTGGCCTTGGACACTTCCAGGGTTGAGGCAGCCACAGCTTCTCTGGGTAACTGTGCCAGGGCCTCCCCACCCTCAAAGGGAACAATTCCTTCCCAATATCCCATCTAACCCTGCGGAACTGGGAAGCCATTCCCCCTTGGGGTGTCACTCCAGGCCCTTGTCCAAAGTCCTTCTCCAGCTTCCTTGTTGGCCCCTTCAGGTACTGACAGTGCGGTCACCCCACAGGTTCTCCAGGTGAACAATGCCAGCTGTGCCAGCCTTTCCTCCCAGCAGAGCTGCTCCATCCCTCTGCTCACCCTGGTGCCTCCTCTGGGCTCTCTCCAGCAGCTCCAGGCCCTTCCTGTGCAGGGCCCCAGGGCTGGGGCAGCTCTGCAGGTGGGGTCTCACCTGAGCAGGGCAGAGGGGCACAATCCCAATCCCTTTCCTGCTGCCCACCCTGGGGATCAGCCCAGCACAGGGGGGGTCCTGGCATGGGGCATGGCCAGCCCTCACCACCTGCAGCCCCAAGTCCCTCTCCAGGGGCTGCTCCCTCTGCTCATCCCTGGCCTGGATTGATCCTGGGGGTTGCCCTGACCCAGGGGCAGCACCAGCACTTGCTGCTGTAAACCTCAGCAGATTCCCATGGGTCCCTTCTGGAGCTTGTCCAGGGCTCTCTGGATGGCCCTGTCCTTCAGGAATGTCACTGCACCCTCAGCCTGGTGTCACCTGCAAACCTGCTGAGGGTGCCCTGACCCCTCTGTGCCAGTGATGGAAACCTTAAATATCACTGGTCCCAGTATAGACCCTGGGACACCACTGGTCACTGATGGCCACTCTGAGCCACTGACCCTCTGGATGTGACCGTCCAGCCAATCCCTAATCCATCTGACAGTCCATCCATGGAACCCAGCTCTCTGCAATGCAGAGAGAAGGATGCTGGGTGGGATTGTGCCCAGGCTGTATAGAAACCAGGATAAATGTCATCCATAACCTTTCCCTTGCCACTGAGGGTGTCACCCCATCAGAGAAAGGCAGGGGGCAAGTCAGGGGGAACTTTCACTTGGGGACAGCTCCATGGGGAGGACAAAATAACAGCATGCTTGACCCCAAAGACTGTGATGCATGCTGGTGCTGTCCCACAGGCTGGAGCCGTCAGCCAGCAGCCCCAGGAGGGAAGTGGCCTGGGAAAAGGGCTCCCTGTGACCGTCTGGCACGGCCTGAGAGCACAGAGCTCAGCCAGGCCGGCACGCTTGGCCAGAAGTGTGAGAAACTGCCTCACAAACAAGCACAGCACCAGCCTAAAGCACTTGAGTGGTTCCCTTGGAGGTGGGAACCCAGTGATTTTTCTCTGGAATCGCGAAGCGATTGTGAAAGGATGCTGACCTTACACCCACCACGACTTGGACAGGGAGGAGAAGCCGCCTGTGGTCCCACTCTCCCAGGCTTTGAGGATGCACAAAACCAGGGAATGTCTTGGCCCAGTGTAGCAGGCACAGGGCCTGCTAGAGCCCTGTGGAAGGCAGAGGCCTAAAGATAGGAAATGCCAAGTCATGGCAAGCCCCTGTCTTCCACTTTTTGGACCCTTGCTTATCTCTCTGTAACCCCATAGGTCACTTTCCCTTAACCCCTGCTACTGGACAATTTTGGATCCCCCTATACCCTATGCAATCAGCTGTTTTAGCCCATTCTGGTTAGAAGAGCTGTCGCTGGAACCCTTTGCAGAACATCCAATAAAGACATCGCTGTGGAATGCCAGAATAGCCTTGTCCTCTCTCGCCCTGCGTCTGCTGGCCTGCCTGCACTACCTTGCAAGCTAGGAGCTAGAATCACAAAGAGCTCTGATAATCACTAAAAGAGCTGATATCCCTTAAGCTTGCTAAGGTTGTCAGTGGCTAAGAGCTGCTTGGGGTTTTGGGAGGCTGTCCCCATAAAATACTGAGCTATCCTGACTATGCAGCCTGCTCGGGGGCAAACCTGCTCCCAGCAGGAGACCGGAATACCCCAACATTAACCCGGCTTGGGAAACCCACCAGGCTTTGCTATTCCCGCCACCCTGCTCCTGTCCTGCCACCCGTTCCCCCCACAATGACCACTCCAGGAGGCAGGTTTGGCTCCAGCAGGTTTTATCTCTAGAGGAGAGGAGCAGCACCGCGGGCGGTGCAGGGTCTGGGGGTCACGGAGCAGCGGTGAGGTGACGGACACGGCACCCACAGCCACGCGGTGACGGTCGCAGCCAAGCGTCATGCAAGGGGACAGGGGCTCGCCAGGACCCCCGTGCTCAGCCCTCGAGACCCCCACGGGGGATGGAGCTCCACAGGGGCACCCAGAAGCCCCTGGGAACTGCTCCAACCCACTCTGATGGCTCTGCATCCTCCTCGCTCCTCTCCCGCACGTGGGGCAGGCGACTACAAGCAGCAGCAGTTGGCTCAGGCGGTCAAGCCGCTAAATAAGGACTCAAAATACCCCATGATTAAATAATAATAAACTATTAAGGGAAGATTAAGGGTCTGGGCTGCGCGGCTGGGCTCAAGCAACTCTTCTGCATCCGCACAGGGACCAGAACCCGCAGCAGTGATTGTGCCATTCTGGGACACAGCACCAGGCTCTGCCTGCTGAAAGGGGTCGATGGCAAAGCTACAGGGCTACTGAGAACAGAGGGGACACAGTGCTCCCCCAGCAGCATGTGGGCACAGAGAGGACACGGCGGGGGCTATGGGCCAGGCTGGTGGGACTAGAAGCCCTTCTCGATGCTGAGGGTGCGACGGGTGACGTGCTCCATCTGGCCCGAGATGTACTCGGTGAGGCTGATCTGGTAGTTGGCGAGCATCTTCAGCATCAGCCGTAGGTTCAGCCACCACTGCTCCTGGGGCAGCCTGTGCCTGTGCAGGGGACACAGCTCTAGAGCAGACACCCCGGGAAGGCTCCCCCGGGAGCCAGTGAACCGCCGGGGCATGGGGACTTACTCAAAATCCGTGACTTTCTTGAGCTCTGTCACAGGGCTGAAGGCCACCACCTTCTTCCGCAGCCCGATCACACAGGCAGTGTCTCCAGAGTTGGCAAACACACGCCCTGGGAAGGGGACACTGCTGACCTTGGCCACCTCACTGGGGGCCAAGCCTGGAAGCCTGGAGCAGCAGCCACCAGCCTTCCCTACCCCCCGTGGGATCCCCAGCCCTTGGCTCACCCTTGCTGTAAACTTGCTGCAGCTTCTCTGACATCCACAGCACCGCCTTCACTCCCAGCTTGGTCCCGTAGTTCCGGTCAAAGGGGGTCGGGGCTCCCCCCTGGGGACAAAGAAATGGGGATGTCAGGCCTTGCCCCAGCTCTCAGGGCCAGCAGGGCCCATGCCACCCTGTCCCCTGTACCTCTGTACCTGCTGGAGGTGGCCCAGGACATTGATCCTGCAGTCAAAGATGCCTTTGCCCTCAGAGGAGTAAAGGTTGTAGAGGAACTCGGTGGTGTAGTGCTCGTGGCACTTCTCATTGCTGGGGAGCAGAGGGAGGGTTTGGGGGGCTGCTCCCTCCCCTGGCATGCCCAGGGGGTCCCCCTTTGTTTCCCATAATACCTTTTTTGTGGTGTTTTGTTCTCTCTGAGGCCCAGAGCCCCAGTCTGTGTCCCCAGGGGGACCCTGGGGGTAGGGTGGGATGGCAGCGGAGGCACCCACTGTCTCCAGGGCCAAGTGCCAAATCTCACCATGCCCAGGACCCCCCTCTGGCCACAGGAAGGGCTCAGCTCCAGCCTTGCTCCCTGCCACAAGGCTGGGGTTTGCAGTGATTGTCCCCAAGTGCCCCCAACTCACCGCAGCACCAGCCCTCTCTGGATATCCGTCTTCATTTTGTCAGTCAAGTGCTCCACGTTGGCCTGCAAGATGAACACCAAGATGCCAGCAGCCATCCCACAGCTGTCCCGTCCTGACATCAACCCAGCACGGCCACGTCCTCCAGCTCCTGCCCTGCTCTGGAGCCCTCCCTTCCCCTGTTTTCCTTCTCATTTCAGCCAGAGAGCCTCTCCTGCCCGCCCACCTTTAAGTCGTGGATAGTGAAGGGATCCTCATAGACGTAGGCAGCGTCGGCGCCCACGGCGATGCCGGTGACCGTGGACAGGTACCCGCAGTAGCCCCCCATGGTCTCCACAATGAACACGCGGCGCTTGGTGCCCGAGGCCGACTGCTTGATGCGGTCACAGCTCTGCGCCCAAACAAGGGCAAGTCACACCAGGGAAAGCCACCTTCGCTTCCCCAGCACGAGACATTGGCCACTCCAGGCCGTGGTGGAAGGTGGTGGAGCGCAGGGAGCCGCCCCTGTTGGTGTCCCTCACCTCCATGGCAGCGTTGACAGCGGTGTCGGAGCCCAGGCTGAAGTCGGTGCCGGGCACGTTGTTGCTGATGGTGGCGGGGATGACGCACATGACGATGCAGAGCTCCTCATACTGCCCACGTGCCTCCACCAGCTGCAGCACCCCCTCGTACGCCTGCAAGCAGCCGAGGGATTGGGAAATGCTGGCCCTGCAGCCAGATCCACATCCCAGAAAGATTCCTCTGGGATGCCCACAGCCCAGCCCCCAGTCGAGGATTCAACCACACCTCAAAGCCCCCCAATGACCAGCAGCCCCTGGATGTTGAATTTGCGCACGTTCTCCACGATCTTCTCCATGCAGGTCTTGGGCAGCGTCCTGTGGTGGGGAAGGGGAGCAGACAGTGGAGTGAGGATGGTGGGGACACCCTTTCCCTATGTCCCTGTCCCCAGGGCTGCACTCACCGCTTGGTGCCCAGCATGGAGCCACCACGGCCCAGCCATCCTGCCACGTCATGCCAGCCCACCTCGCGGACCTGCGGGCACCAGCAACAAGTTAGGGGTGGGAAGAATCCCCCTCCCCCAAGCCCAGCCCCATCCTGGAGGACATCCCAGGCTCAGGGTGCCCCTTACCTGCCCCTTAGCCAGGCCCTCAAAGCCGTCATTGACCACGTAGATGGTGTGTCCCTGGCAGATGCCGATGCGCACGGCCGAGCGCACCGCAGCGTTCATGCCAGCGGCCGGCGCTCCCACGTTCAGAATGGCCATGCTAAAGGGGCTCTGCGGGGACAGGGATGGGAACAGCACATCCCCACAAGTCCCCAAGGTGGGGATGGTGCACCCTGCTGCTCCCCTTCACCCCTCACCTTCTCCTGAGCTGGCTTCTGGTGCGCCAGCAGCTTGTAGATGTTCCAGTTGTTCTCAAAGCTCCTGCAAGGACACAAGGTGATATGTCCCCAGGGCACACCTGGGAGAAGGGGAAGCCTCCCCACTGCCCCTGCAGTGTGACTGGGGACACCCTTCTGGCTGCAGGAGCCAACAGCTTCCCCAGAAAGAGAAGCCCCTATCCAAGAGGGATGTCTCGCCCGGTCCTGGTCCCTGCTCCTCACCTTCCACGGAGCTGGATGGCCTCATCAAACCTCTTCTCATCCATGGCCTTCTGCACATCCTTTGTCTTGAGGAGGGAGAAAGATGCAACACCGTAACACCCACGTTCACAGGGAGGGGAGTGAGACCCCCACCCAGCTTCCCTGGTACTCACCACCTGGACACACTCCATGAGCGGCAGCCGCACCGACTGGTTCCCGGAGTGGCTGACCACGCAGGCCGGGGTGTCCGGAGTGGCCTCCAGCAGCGCCATCACCGCCTCCATGCCCATCTTGCTGCTCTGCAAAGGGACAGGTGCACCTACCTGTGACACTGGGGCCCACCAGTGCCAGCTGGGTGGGATGCTCAGAGATGCTCCCACAGCCTTGGAAACCATGCGGCTGCTGATTCACTGCTGGAATGCTGATGGTTTTATTTGGAAATCCATGGAATTTGGAGTAAATGAGGAGAAATGGGTGCACAGCTCTGTCCAGCACAGCAGGGCTGAGCCCATCTGAGCCTCACCCCTTTCCATTGGGCAGAGGGATGGCAGGAGCGGGGTTCCCCCTCTCTGTGTCCTCCCCTGCACCTACCAGCACGCGGTCAAAGGCGGACGGGGTCCCTCCGCGCTGCACGTGGCCGAGGACGGTGACCCGCGTGTCGAAGCCCAGGCGTTGCACCACCAGCTGTGGGGAAGAGGGGACACCACGTTGGGGACCCGCCGGCGTCCGTGGGTGCCAGGGTGGTGCCGGGGCAGTCCCTTACGTCCTTCACGTAGTTGGAGGAGATGGGTTTGCCACTGCGGTCGATGGCGCCCTCGGCGATGATGATGATGTTGAGCCGCGAGCCCCGGCTGCGTGTCTGCCACGAGAGGAGGACAAACGGCCACCAGGGCTCAGCCATGTGTGAGCACCCTGCCCTCCCCTTCCTGCCCTCTGTGCTGCCCTGGGGGTGGCTGAGGTCACAGGCAGCTGAGCCCCCAAGCCAGCACTGCCCCTGGCACGCGAGGGCTGGATTTGCGCTCGGCTGAGTGCCCCGGCTCACAGGGACAATGGCGGCAGCTCCCGAAGCTTCGCAGGGGCCGGGCACAGCTGCAGGGCTCAGCCCGGGCCCCCATGGGGACTCCCCAAGGGGAACAGGACATGGGATGAGATGGGATGAGATGGTAGGAACCCCCCCTCACCTCCCCGAGCCTCTCGCACATGAGGTCCTCCCAGCCGTCCTCCGGAGGGGATTCAGGGATGAAGAGCCAGTCAGCGCCCGAGGCCAGGCCGGACACCAGTGCCAGGTACCTGGGGGGACACAGAGGTGGCAGCACTGGCCCCGAAATGTGGCATCCCACCAATGCCTTCCCCACCCACGGGGGCTTACCCGCAGTGGCGACCCATCACCTCCAGCACGAACGTCCGCTGGTGGCTGCAAGGACACGGGTGGGAAGAGAAGGTGGGTGGGTGAGTGGGTGCGATGCTGGGGTGCTGCAACCCCCAGATCCCCGTCCCCCTCACCTCTGTGCCGTGGTGGTGATGGCGTCCACGACCTCCATGATGCGGTGCAGCGCCGAGTCGGTGCCGATGGTCATGTCGGTGCCGCAGAAGTCGTTGTCGATGGAGCCCACCAGCCCCACGATGTTCAGGTGGCAGTTCTTCCTCGCCACCTCCTCGCTGATCTGCCCTGGGGGGGTCACGGCCACCACACTGGTTATTTCAGGGCATCATCATCGGGCTGGAGCCCAGGCCTCCTTGGGGTCACAGCATTGGGGTGACCCTCCAGACCTCACCACCCCCAAACAGGGGCTCACGCACCATCTCGGACCAGCTCCTCGAGCAGCCCAGCCCACTCGGAGCGGAAGATGTTGGCGCCGGTGAGGCTGCCGTCGCCGCCGATGACGCACAGGTTGGTGATGCCGTGCTCCACCAGGTTGCGGGCGGCGCGGAGCCGGCCCGCCCGCGTGGTGAAGGCCTTGCAGCGGGCACTGCCGATCACCGTCCCGCCCTGGGGACAGAACAGGACACGTGGCTTGTCACACACCTTTGGGGGGCTGGGAGCTGCAGTCCCGCGGCCCCATGGTGGCCCTCACCAGCTGGATGATGTTGGAGACGCTGAGCCAGTTGGCTTGTTTGATGTTGTCACCCCCCTCCACCAGCCCCTCGTAGCCCTGTGGAGAAGCAGAGGGTGGAGGTGAAAGGTACCCTGGCACAGGGGGGGTGGGTGGATCCCCCCAGCCATGATGGGGAGCAGGGGGGAAACCCCAACCTCGTAGATGAGGAAGACCTTGGCTCCCACGTATATCCCCATGCGGGTGACAGCGCGGACAGCGGCGTTCATGCCTGGAAAAGTGATATGTGAGCTGGAGCGTTCCCAAGGGATCCCGCGCCCCACGGGGGATGGGACGCTACAGGTGACCCTGAGGTGTCCCTTCGAGCGGGGGGAACCCCATGGGACCCCGCACCCCACAGGGAATGCGATCCGATAGGTGACCCTGAGGTGTCCCCTTGAGTGGGCGGGGAGCCACGTGGGCTGAGACCGGGGAAACTCAGCGCACAGCTGGGCACGAGAAACTGCCCGGGAGCGAGCGAGCTGCTTATCCCGGGGGGGACGGGGATGGGGACAGGGACGGGCACACCCCCTCCGTGGGCTCCCCCCGTGGGACCCCTGCCCTCCCACGGCCCGAGGGTGCCGGGGACGGGGAAGCGGCGCGGGCACCCGGCAGAGGGGTCCCCATCCATCCGCCCACCCGGGGAGCAGCGCGGGCCGCGGGCTCCGGCCCCGGGCGGTCGCGGTCACGGGCACGGACACCGCGGGGACACCGCGGGCCCGGGCCGAGCCCCCCGCCCCGCCGGGCGCACCTTGCGCGTCGCCGCCGCTGGTGAGGACGGCGATGGCCATCCCGGCCCCCGCCATCCGCAGCCGCTCCAGCTCCGCCGCCGCCATCGCTGCGCTCCCGGTGCCGGCGCCGCCGCCGAGGACACGCCCCGGGACACGCACGGACCGGCGACACGCCCCGGGACACGCCCCGGGACACGCACGGACCGGCGACACGCCCCGGGACACGCCCCGACTCAGGGGACACGCCCCGGGACACGCCCCGACTCAGGGGACACGCCCCGACCGCCGCCAGGGAGCGACACACGGCGGGACACGTCGCTCCGTATCGCGACATGGTGCGCTATTCTATCGTGCCGGGCAGTGGGGACATGCCCCGCCGTCCCGCACCGCGCCATCCTGCCGGAGGTCCGTCCCTGAGTCCTGAAGGAATTGGCTGATGGAGCTGCCCAGCCGCTCTCCCGGATATTTGGAAGGTCCTGGATGTCCGGTCAGGTCCCAGGTGCCTGGAAAAAAACGGAGTCCTCGTCCCCGTCTTCAAGAAGGGTGGAAAGGAGGAGCGTGGGGCGCTGACCTGCCGGCCGCCAGCCTCTCCTCTGTGCTCGGGGGTATCCCGGGACAGACCCTGCTGGAAGCTCTGCTGAGGCAGGGGCAGGGAGAACAGGAGGTGACCCGGGACAGCCAGCACGGCTGCACCAAGGGCAAGTCCTGCCAGACCAACCCAACTGACCTTCTCTGATGTAGTCATTCACTCAGTGGCAAGGGAAAGGTTTATGGATGACATTTATCCTGATTTCTATACAGCCTGGACCCAAGCAGAGAGCTGGGTTCCATGGATGGACTGTCAGATGGATTAGGGATTGGCTGGATGGTCACATCCAGAGGGTCAGTGGCTCAGAGTGGCCATCAGTGACCAGTGGTGTAACAGGGTCTGTACTGGGACCAGTGATATTTAAGGTTTCCATCACTGGCACAGAGGGGTCGGGGCATCCTCAGCAGGTTTGTAGGTGACACCAGGCTGAGGGTGCAGTGACATTCCTGAAGGACAGGGCCATCCAGAGAGCCCTGGACAAGCTCCAGAAGGGACCCATGGGAATCTGCTGAGGTTTAACAGCAGCAAGTGCTGGTGCTGCCCCTGGGTCAGGGCAACCCCCAGGATCAATCCAGGCCGAGGATGAGCAGAGGGAGCAGCCCTGGAGAAGGACTTGGGGGCTGCAGGTGGTGAGGGCTGGCCATGCCCCATGCCAGGACCCCCCTGTGCTGGGCTGATCCCCAGGGTGGGCAGCAGGTAAGGGATTGGGATTGTGCCCCTCTGCCCTGCTCAGGTGAGACCCCACCTGCAGAGCTGCCCCAGCCCTGGGGCCCAGCACAGGAAGGGCCTGGAGCTGCTGGAGAGAGCCCAGAGGAGGCACCAGGGTGAGCAGAGGGATGGAGCAGCTCTGCTGGGAGGAAAGGCTGGCACAGCTGGCATTGTCAGCCTGGAGGAGAAAAGCTGTGGGGTGACCTCACTGTCAGTACCTGAAGGAGCCAACAAGAAAGATGGAGAATATTTCCGAGGGCCCTGACAGGGGGGAATGGCTTCAAACTGCCAGAGGGCAGGATTAGATGGGATACTGGGAAGAAATTCTTGGCTGTGAGGGTGGGGAGGCCCAGGCACAGGGTGCCCAGAGAAGCTGTGGCTGCCCCATCCCTGGAAGTGTCCAAGGCCAGGATGGACAGGGCTTGGAGCAACCTGGGCGTCCCTGCCTATGGCACGGGCTGGAATGAGTTGGGCTTTCAGATCCCTGCCCACCCAGAGTATTCCATGCCTGTATTCCATGCCATGGCATGGATGCTATTATGTGCCACCCCAGACTCTGCCACGCTCTGCCAGTGAGATGAGATGGAGCATTTAGTAGAAATTTCACAATTTAAAATTTTTGATTTATAATTATTTTAGGTGTAATTAAAAACCAAACTCATGGAGGTTTGGTCCTGCCATTCATTTCTCATCCCCACTGCCCAGCTCAGCTACCCAGAGTGCCACCCCTTTCCAGGGAGGGGGGTCCTGTTGCTGGATGCCCTCTCCACAGGGGATGGGATCCTATAGGTGACCCTGAGATGTCCCTTCGAGCGGGGGGAACCCCATGGGACCCTACACTCCACAGGGAAAGGGATCCATATGGGCGCAGTGAGGTGCTGGGAGGCTGCTCCCTCCAATAGTCCCCATTCCCTGGCAATGGTCCCCACCACCGTGTCCCCCTGCTCCCCCACATCCCCCAGGGGAGTGGGATAGGGCCCTGCCCATGGGGAAACTGAGTCAGGTGCTGGCAGCTCGCCCAATTCCATCTATGCCAGAAGGAGCTGGAGCCTCATCCTGCATCCTCAGGCACCGCGGGGCCCGGCACATCCGGCAGGGAAGGGGTGGCTCGGCTTAAGGAAATGGGAGAGACCTGGCCGGAGTCCCGCTCTCCTCCCCCCACAGCCCCACCTCCCCGGCCCGCTTAACATCCCCTGGCCAGCCGCGGGGCCAGCAGAGCCGCGCCAGCCGAACCCAGAGTGGTGCCAGGGCTGAACTGCGAGCCGGGACAGCAGCGGGGCCACCAGCGTGTCCCCAGCGCGGTGCCGGGGCTGAGCTGCGAGCCGGGACAGCAGCGGGGCCACCAGCGTGTCCCAGCGCAGCGCTGAGCTCCGAGCTGGGCCACCAGCGTGTCCCCAGAGCGGTGACCGGGCTGAGCTCCGAGCCGGGCCACCAGCGTGTCCCCAGCGTGTCCCCAGCGCGGTTCCCGTCCCCACGATGCTGCGGCTGCTGCTGCTCTGTGGGATCCTGGGCTGCGGGGCTGAGCACGCAGGTAAGGATGGTTGGGGACACCGGGGCTGGCGTGGGGACACACGGGGCTCACGGCGGGTGACGGGACGGTGGCTGATGTCCCGCGTCTCCCGCAGCTCCGCTCGCCTTCACCATGCTCCAGCTGACCCGCGTCTACAAGGGCAATTCCATGTTCCGGGGGAACGCCAGCCTGAATGGGCAGCTCAGCCATGTCCTGGAAGGGAATAATGTCACCCAGGTGCTCCCGCTGGAGTCCCCGGACGCCTGGGCCCGGCGGCAGGATGAGGTGATCGCCTACCTGGGGAACTTCAGGCAGCTGGTGAAGCTCTTCAACAAGGAGAGACCCACCGATTGTGAGTGGTGCCCGGGGGACAGGGGTGGGTGCCCCGGGGAATGGGAACCTCTTCCGTGCTGCCAGGCCCGGGGGTGGCTCTGCAGGGACAGATGGGCGAAGGGATGGGGACAGGACCATGTGCAAAACCTCCCTGTGGGCAAAGGGAGCCCTTCTGTGGAGCCAGGAATTTCTTACCCGGAGCACATCCTGGGGACGGGATGATGTTCAACCTGTTGCTGCTCCTCAGGAAAAGGGCTGGGGGCTGCAGCCTGTGGTGTGGTGAGGTGTAGGAGCCCTGTCTGCTCCCTGCCTGTGCTCTGCCTGCATCCCACCTGTATCCCACTGGAATCCTGCCTGCATCCCACCTGTATCCCACTGGAACCCTGCCTGCATCCCACCTGTATCCCACTGGAATCCTGCCTGCATCCCGCCTGCATCCCGCAGCCTGTAGGAGCTGTGGGACGCTGCTGCCGATGGTTTCGTGCTCCTGCTCGCTCCGCCCCTCAAGCCCTGTCGCCTTTGCTGCTCCTGCCCGGGGTGTGCTTTCCTTTCCTTTCCTTGGTTACCCCCAAACCGGTTTTGCCCCAGGCCCACACTCCTGTACCCTTGGGGAGCCCGGTGTCACCGCGGAGTCTCAGGCATGACCCGTCCCCCCCTCCCGGTGTCCCTGTCCCGGTGTCTCGCTCCATCCGCGTGCCCAGAGCCTCCCTCTCTACAGAGCCGGAGCTGTGCTGTGTGGGGATGAGGGAGGGAAAATCATCCCGGTCATTGCCACGCTCAAACCGAGGGGAAGCAAAGCTGGGGGTGGTGCTGAGGCTGTGCGAACTCCGTGCCCAGTTTGCTGCTGGTGCTCCGAGCGGGAGCGTGGTGACCCTGTCCCCTCCCTCTGTCCCCGCAGTCACCCATCACCTGTGCTGCCACCTCGGCTGCCGCCTCTACCCCAACGGCACAGCCCAGAGCTTCTACGAGGTGACCCTCAACAGGACGGCGTTCCTGAGCTTCCACGTCCCCAGCGCCACCTGGGAGCGGCGCTGGCCCGGAGAGCTCCCGGTGGCCGCCTTCGCCCAGCAGCAGCTGATGAAATACCCCATCACCACCCAGGACCTGCAGTATTTCCTCAACACCACCTGTGTCAGCCTCCTGCGGGCTCAGAGCGCCAGGACAGGTCTGTGCTAGGGCCGGGGCTGGGGACGGGGACGCGGTGGTGTGGCCCAGTTGTCACCTCTGTCCCTCTCGCCTCTTGCAGGAAGAGTCAGCGGCCGATCGCGCACTCCGCTGGTGCTGGGGCTGGTCCTGGGCAGCCTCGGCCTGCTGGGCATGGCCCTGGGCATCTTCCTGTGCACGGGAGGGAGCTGCTAGCGTGGGCAGCTGTCCCATGTCACCCCATGGACACAGGGGACGGACCTGTCATCTCCCCGTGCAGCCACCACCACCTCGTGGGGCCAGGGGACAGACCCATCATCACCCTGGGGAGGCAGGGATGGATCCATCATCTTCCCAAGGATCCAGCAACTCTCCATGGATCCATCATCACCCTGGGGAGGCAAGGGATGGATCCATCATCTTCCCAAGGATCCAGCAACTCTCCGTGGATCCATCATCACCCTGGGGAGGCAGGGATGGATCCATCATCCCTGCATAGAGACAGAGGCTGGTTCCATCATCCCTCCATGGAGGCAGGGACCAAGCCCATCCCTCACAAGGGATGCATGTCCCCAGTGCCACAGGCTTTGCTCCCCAAGGACACCAGTGGCTTCCCAGTCCTGTCCCAGCTGGGCTGCCCCCTCCAGCAGCCCTCAGCCCTGTGGACGGTCCTCACTTCAGCCAATGCACTGAGACTCCACACAGAAACACTGGGCAGGGATGGGAAAATGGGGGGGAGAGGCATGTGGGGAAAGCAGCAGGAGAAACAGCCATGGAATGGATAAAAGGATGGTGTTAAACCCTCATTCCTCCCTGTTCCAGTGGGGATGGAGGGAGGATGTCACACCTTGCATAATAAAACCACCCATCAGCTCCCACCACACCTTTGGCTGCTCTTGTTCCCCTTGGCAGCACCGATGTGAGGCTGTGGATCCATCCTGGGCCACGGCTGCTGCTGCTGGGTGGGCTCACTGGTTCTGGCAGCCCCTGTGCCAGACCTTGGGTTGTGTGCTCAGTTTTCTGGGTCTCTGGAAAGACACTGGTGGTGTTTGCGCCTCCTGAGCTCATTTCAACCCTCTCCCAGCTTTGGTTTGACTCAATTGAGTAATTTTCTCAATGTTTTTCATTACCTTGCTTAGTGTGAGATGCTGAGGTCAAGTACACACAGCTGTGAGGGGACAGTTTTCCGCAATCCAAATCTGAGCTAAAACCTCCACTCTGACTGTTTCAACTTTGATTGTGTTGATAAGAAACTCTTGGCCACATTTCCCTTTCACCCAAAAGTGAATTTTGAGCTCTCCTGTGCATCTCCACTGCTCTGGCAGCAGGAAGGGAGCCAGGACCTGGCTGGGGACAGCACAGGAGAGAGGCTTTCCTGGATTAGCTTCCAGCTCTTTCTTTTCTAAACACCCTGCAAGACAGGGTGGGATGAGGGAAGATGGGAAAAGAGACGAGGGACAGAAGGGATGCGAAGATGACCTTAGGGGTTGTCCTCACGGAGGGATGGAGGAGGAGGAGGCCTCCAAAGCCCACATCTCATCACCCTGGCCCTCAGCCACCCCTGGAGCAGCCCCCGCCTCCCCCAGGCTCCCGGGGCAGGGGCTGGGGCGCTCCCCACCCTTGGCGGGCTCCGAGAGGCCGGAGAATCCAAAACAACACGGCCGAGGCCCGGGAACGTCATGGCTCAGCCCTTGGAGCAGCGCCCTTGGCAGGAGCTGTGCTGTGGGCTGAGTGATCCAGGGACATCCAGGGACACCAGGGCAGTGCCCAAGGTCACACGTGCTGCATCTGCTGTCTGCAAAGGGATTCAATCCCTTCCAGCTGGGAGGAACCGCTGCATTCCCAGCTCTGCTTTGTTTCAGACTTGGGGCATCTCTGCTACCTGCAGATGTTGCACCGTGGTCCCCAAGAGTTGGAGTGATTCCTGATCTCAGTCCCCTCTCCCTGGGCTGCAGCTCCTTGCTCTCGCTGGGATGGCTGAGTGTGGATGCTGTGGGATGCCCATGGCTGGGATGGAGCCACAATGGACAGGCTCAGGTGGGAAACACTGCGGGGGAGGCCTGGAACAGCAGAGCTTGCTTTGCTCCAGAAATGTGTCATCTTTTGGACAGATGAGCAAGTCTGAGCTTGCCCACTTCACACAGCTCTGGAAAAGCCTTTTTCCTGTCCCCAAGCTCCCCGTGTGTGTCTGGAGAATGCTCTAGAATGGAGCTGACTCTGCTGCTGCTCTTGAGTTTCCACAAGGGACTGGGCAGTGGGGATCCCCCAAAAGTGCAGAACCCCGAGGAACAGCCTCATTTCCATCGGTGTCCATGGGCAATGCACCCAAACCTGGCACCTCCATCCCAAGGCACCTCCCTGGCAGTGACCAGCATCAGTGTCCGACCTGGATGTGGTGGCAGCATCCACCTCCAACACATCGTAGCCCCAAAATTTCTCTTCCTCACCCCAAACATCACAATTTGTTGCCCCAAAATTTCTCCTCCTCTCCCTAAAACCCTCAAGTGCCTCATGGTTGGGCCACTGAGGCCTGGCTGGGCGTGGACAGTAGCCCAGCTGCCTCAGAACTGGGAGCTGGGCTCCTGTTCCAGCACCACTCCAACACAGCTTCCTGGCAGCCAGCAGCCACATGCACAGCTCACCCTTTCCCAGATTTGGTTGCTCTTCTGGCCAGGATCACAGCTCGGGACAGGCGCCAGTGCGTATCCCATCAGCGAGGGGTGGTTTCAATTTTCTCCTTGGAGGACTTCTGTGTTCTGCAGGAGGGTGAATGAACCCGCATGGAAGCCTCTGGCAGCTTTAACCAGCTCCCAGAGTGACCCATCCCTGTTATCTGCAGGGATTGTCGGGCAAGGCTTTGTTTTCCATGCATGGTTTCCATCAGCCCGCTCTGCTGTTGCTGTCTTGGATAAGGGCTCAGATAAGATGCCCTAGCCTTGATCCAACAAGTGATCCTCACTTGTTCCAGTGAGGCAATGTCCTTGTGCACCAGCTCTTTCCTTCACCCATCCCATGGGGAACTTGGATGGGATGGGCAGGTCACCCCGTTTCCTTTAGGACATCAGCTCCCTCTGCAAGGTTGGTATCTCCAGCCGTGTCCTTTGGGAGCTGCTGTGCCTCAGGACAAAGGGCTGGATGGCTCCAGGAGCTGCCCAAAACCAGTGATGGATGGGGTCTGGTGCCTGCTGGGGTGGGAGGGGGGAAAAAAGTGGGGCTGATGGGATCCATGTGGAAGGAAGTGGGATTATCCCTGTAAACACCTCTTACGCACTCGGCGCCTGCACTGGTGTCATTGTGGCTTTTCAGGACTAAACAAACCCCATCCTTCCAAATTCTCAGAGGTCACGCTGTCACAGGCACAGATGTTTTAATTCCTGACTTTGGGACATGCTTGTTAACACCAGGAACTGCACTGGGGGTGAGGGGATCTGTCTCCCAGCAGCCTCCTGTTCCCACATGGAAAGGAGCAGCTCCCTGGAGAAGCCTCTCAGTGCAGGGAAGGGCCGTGCTGGCCACTCCCTCCTCGCAGGGCCATCGGTGCCCAGCGCTGCCCTTTTCCCTTCCCGCTCACCTCCCAGGTCAGCAGGAAGAAATGGGAGGAGCGAGCTGGCTGCTGGCCAGGAGCAGGGATAGGTGGCAGCGGTACCACCCACCCCACACCTCTGGGGGCTGCTCCGGAGCAAGCCAGGCTGCTCCACCAGCTCCTCCTGCAACGCAGGCGAGCAGGGATGGGGACTCCTGGCTGGGAATCACAGTCAGGATTCCAGGGAAAAATCATGGCTTCACCTTCCCTTCCCAGCTGGAGGTTCCCTCTCCAAACCAAGTAAACTTCTCCTGGCACCAGTCCCTTCTCCTTTCTTCCTCCACTGCCCAGCCCTGGAGCAGAAAGGTTCAGAGGGAGCTAAAGATATGAAAAAACAAGATTTTTCTTTGGAAAAACCCAAGCTTGCTTGCACTGCGCCTTCAGAGACATTTCCCTGGAAAAATGGCTGTTTGGGAACACTTTCACCACTTCCCAGAGTTGGTGTGACTGAAGCCATTGGGAGCAAAGCTCTCCTCCCAAGACCCCCACACCAACTCCTTGGAGCAGCCCCAAAACTTCACCCTCCAGCCTGGGATGGGGAATGTGGCTCTAGCTGCAGCCAGCCCAGGCTGTGGAGGGACAGAAGACACAGACAAGGCTGCAGGGCATCGTGGCTCTGAGCCCTGTATTCCCTCCCATCATCAACCTGCTATGGAATCCTCATCCCATCTGCTCCTTCCCCTCCCCTGGGATGGATCCAGCCAAAGGGTGGGAACACAGCTGATGGAGGTGATGACATCTAAAAGCCAGCCTGTGGTGAGGCCCTGAAAGAACACACACAGCCCCTGGAGGTGCTGGAAACCATTCCCTTCAGGAATAAACCAGAACCTTATTTCAGCCCGGCCTTCCCAAAGCAGCAGGGACTTCTGGGAGTGCATTCCAAGGACAAGTGTTTTCCTAGAAGACTTGAATAAGATGCCTTCATCTGAACCCTCACAGTCCTCTATGTTCCAAGGATTTAGGTTAAAAGAAGCCCAGGAAATTTGTGTTTATTTGTTTCAGTTTGGGAATGGCATTGCTTAGAAAGGACTGGAAATTCAAGCTGTGCATTACAGAATTCCCAGCCTGGAGGTTCAGTCAGGATCCCTGTTTGGTGCCAGACCAAGATGTGAACACCTAAACCTTGTGGGAAGCATTTCTATGGATAAAGGAGTCCATGTGTGCCATAACTTGCTCCCACCAGCTCCATGTCACAGGAGAAGAGGACAGGGAATACCATGGACACCCAGCACCCTCTGCACCCCCAGTCCTTGGAGGACAAATATTCCATGATCCTAAAATCCTGCACACTGTGAGTGGGCCAGGACCAAAACCTCTGGGAATGTTTGAGCAAGCACTGCTGTTGCTGCTGGGCAAAGGCATGGAAGCCCTGGAAGCTTTGTCTGGAGGTGGGAAAGGTGTTGGAAGCTGGCTCTGAACACAGCCCACATCAGGGGGGAAGGGTGGAAGGAAGCAGGGGGTTTTGGCTGGAATTTGGCACTTTTTTTCCTTTCTCCCTGCTGGTGTGCAAGCTGGGGCTCTGCAGGCATTATTGTGTTCTCCAAAGAGTCTGGCCCCACAATGCAACAAAAACAAACCACAGGAAGGAAAGGAATTAGCGGGGAAAGGAAAAGGAGCAGTGGGAACAAGGACTCAGGCCCAAAATAAACCTGCAGGCTGCTGCTGGGGGTGCAGGTAGGAGAGGTTACACAATGGAGCTTAGGGGTGGAATCCTGGCTTTTTGGATTTATTGCTATAGGTGAACAGGGTTGCAAGGGGCTGGAATAACAGGAAACAGCCCCATGCACAGGGATATGGGAAGGAACTTCTTTGAAATCGGAGGTTTCCTAGAAATTTGAGCTAAGGGGGAGCAGAGGCAGCACCTGGAAAAGACTGGGCATCATGGGCAGAGGAAGCAGCCTCAGCTGGGGTTACCACTTCATCCTTAAGGATTCTGAGGAGAAGCAGGAGTTTGGCATTGTGGGTTTGTCTCAGCTGCTCCCCAAGTCCCTGCTGTGCTCTGCCAAGGCAAATGTACACAGGATCCAACAGGAAATCTTCCCAGGGCTGCTTCTTCCCCTGCGTCACTCCCCTGGAGCTGCAGGGGAGGGTGGGACTTGCTGGACAAGGGCAGCATGGACACAGGGGCTGTGCCCACCTCGAGCTGCTTCCTGCTCCCGGGAATAAACTGAAAACAAAACCACCCTGAGGCTGCATCTGCTGCTCCTCAGCAAACACTTCCCTGTAGGCAAACCAGAGCCCATCCACTTCCCAAATAGGAAATGGGGTAGGGAGAAGCTGGAAGATTTACAGCCCCGAGATTCCTGAAGGAATTGGAAGGAGCGTGGAGCCAGGTGGCATTGGGCTCTTCTCCCAGGGAACAGTGACAGGACAAGGGGAAACAGCCTCAAGTTGTTCCAGTGGAGGTTTAGATTGGATATGACAGAAAATTCCTTGCCTGAAAGGGTGGTCAAGCACTGGCACAGCTGCCCAGGGCAGTGGTGGAGTCCCCATCCCTGGAGAGGTTTAACAGATGTGTGGATGTGGCACCTGGGGACATGGGGCAGTGGTGGCCTTGGCGGTGCTGGGGGAATGGTTGGACTTGACCTCAGAGGGCTTTTCCAGCCTTACTGATTGCATGATTTCTGCTGCTGCCTGGCAGAAGGAAGCCCAGGTCTGTCCCACAAACACATCACCGGGGAGGTTTTGCCATTCCAACTCCAACAAACACTTTATTCCCATCAGCCTCACCCATCCTCACAGAGGACAGAGCGCAGGAGGGGAGGGAGCTTTTCCAGACTGGTTCCATGTGGGGGCAACGAGGGACAACCAAGGCCATGAGGAGCCATTCCCAAATTCCACCATGACCAAGGAGTCCTTGCTAAGCTGGTGCAACTTCAAATTTCAGACCAATTTTTGGGACTTGGTAGTTAGGAGAGCCCACAGAGGCCTTGAAAGACTCTTTTTCCAACCAGTTTTGGGACCTGACACAGCCCAGTGCACTTCCAACAGCACTAGTATTCTTGCCCCAAAAGCAGACTTTGAACCAATACCACACTCTGGACTCAGAGGGGAAGGGGAGGAAGGGCTAGGATTAAAAATATCACCCCAAAACAACAGGAATTTGGAAGGAATTTACACGAAGGACTTAAAAGCAGGAGCAGCTATGAAAATATGTTGAGATGGTCAAGAAAAGTCACATCAAAATATATTTAAAAACCAGAAATTCCAATCTGTGTGGAATTTAAAAGTTCTTTCCCCCACCTATGTTTTCCTGCTCAAGGAATCTCTGTTGTTCCAGGACGTGGAACATGATAGGCAGCACCAGTTATGTCCTGAAAAAGTATTTCCCCAAACTCTGAGCACTTCCATAATTTACAAACCAAAGATGAGCTAAACCTCAACCATCGCCCCCCTCCCTCTTCCCCCTTCTACAGTGGGCAGGAGAAAAGACTGCAAACAAATCTGACTTTGCATTTCCAGGGAAGTCCAATTTTTCCACACATCAATATCCCTGCAATCCATTGTAGACCTTCTGCACTGATCCTTGCTTCAACAGCTGCTTGAGACCTGCAAGGGAAGGGAGAGCGTCACACGCAGAGCACAGCAAAGATGTCAGGATGACTTTTCCAGCACTTCTTCCCCATTCCTGAAATCCCATACACTAAACACTCCAAGGAACTGGCAGTTCAAGGATCTGGCAGTATCAAATTCTTACCAAACAGGCTAAAGAGTGAGTCAGCCCTTAAATCCATAATAGCTCATCTCCTGGGGTCGGCACGACAGGGAAGGGCTGGCAGGTCTCCAGTGCTGCTTAAAGGGCAGGCCCGGAGGGAGCAGAGTGGCAAGGGTGGATGTGTCACTGTTTTTCCAGAGATTAGAGAGGGAGTCCCCTCTGATGAACTCAGCCTGGTCACTCACTGCCCTGCAACCCCTCAGGACACAGCTCAGAGCAGCCTCAAAAATCACTGAGCCCAAAACAGAGGGAAACTCCCAACACTGTGGGCGACCTTCAAATAACTAAAAGAAGGACATTGAGGGCTGGAGCAGGGAAGGGAATGGAGCACCAGGAGAGGCTGAGGGAGCTGGAAAGGGGCTCAGCCTGGAGCAAAGGAGGCTCAGGGGGGACCTTGTGGCTCTGCACAACTCCCTGACAGGAGGGGAGAGCCAGGTGGGGTCAGGTTCAGCTCAGGGGAACAAGGGACAGGATGAGAGGAAATGGCCTCAAGTTGCTCCAGGGGAGGTTTAGATTGACTATCAGTAATGAAATCAACCAATTTACTTGCACAGAAGAAAATTCCAACCTTCAGGCATGCAAATTCTTCAAGAAATCCTGCTAAAAAACAGTTTGTCTCCCTGAAACCCTTATCCTGCTTGTCTATCCTTAAACCTTTTTCTACACATTCTACTGTCCTTGAAAACCAGTGATGGGATGCATAAGGGTCACAGTAGCTGTGTTAAAGTACTGGAAAACTGCCCTGGAAGTAGTAACTGGAAGCAGAATGTCTCTCTGCCAGACAAGAACTTCTCATGTGCCTTGCCTGATGGCCAGAGATTCCTGAACCTTTTTCAGGAACACCAGGACAAAGTGAACACATGTCCAGGAGCTGCTCATTATTAGAACAGGTCATTCTCCAAGGCAAATTCACTTCCTGAGGAGCCTTCAAGTCACTTTCCAGCTGGTGAGTGAGAGGATGTGGCTCCTGGATGTCTGGATCTTAGAAAGGAAGGCTGTAGCTGGAGAAAGGTGTAATCCTGAAAAAATTGGAATTAGCACCACTCCACACCTCATCTCCCAGCAGCTCCCACACCTCTGGCAGAACACCCCCAGTAGTGCACAGGGTATTTCAACATGTACCCAACGTTTAATCAGGAATTCCAACCAGGAATCCTAACAATTGGTGCTACTGCACTTCCCTGAAGTGCAGCCTGAAGCAAATTTTTCCTTTGAAATATTGTTGATACTAACAACAAGTGACAGGTTACAGCACAGAGGAGAGGAAGCTCTGATCAGCAGTGATCAAGTCCCACTGCAGGAAAGAAGGGATATTATTTCTGTGACTCCAAAGCTGGGGGTGGTGCTCTTGGAGCCAGAGTATCTTCTGACAGCCCCAGAAGCTGGATATGTGGTCAGGAGATAAGAAATGAGGAGCACTGCCAACAATAAGGAAAAAAGGGATGTTTTGAATTCTGAAGCGCACAGTTTTCCATTGAATGCGTACACTGAGCTGCTGCCACACAGAGAGATAGACCTATTCCCTCATAAAACTCCTGATATCGTGGATGTTTGGAGATACCCAGCACACAGAAAGGCATCTGACTGCCTACCCAGCCACCTTCCCCTGGGAAATGTGTAATTGCTTTGGGAGGGAGAGAAACACCCAAGGCCCTGTGCCTGAACACACCCATGCCAGTGCCATCATCTCTCTGTTCCCGGATATCCGTAGAGGTGTGTGAGCAACTCTGTCAAAAACATGGAGGCTTCTGTCACTGCTCCTTGCCCAGTGTCCTCTAAACTGCCAAGACCAACAGCTGGAATAACCTCACATGTGTTTCAGAGCTGCTGTTGCCTGATGAAGCCTCTGGAAAGGCAGCAGAGCCTGGACTGAGACTCCACAGTGAGGAGGCCATTGTGCCCTGTACAACACTCTTGGAAGAAGAGGGAAAGCACAGGGATAAAACCACGAAGCAGGATCACTCTAAGCCCAGCCCAGAGGTACAGAGCTCCCAGCCCAATGAGCTGCAGGAAGAGCCTCAGGACATCTGGAGCTGCAGCCACCAGCTGGACTGCACAGGGCAGCTGGAACAGTGGGGCCAAGGCAGTGGAATAAAACCCAGCCAGCGCTTGGCTTCCCACTACAAACTTGAGGAGTCCAGGAAATCCACTAAAAGAAGTCAATCCACTTCAGAAGAAGCCCTGGAAGAAGTTTTGGGGATTTCCTGAAGAGCTGCACTAGTCCATGCCAGGAATATCTTTGTCCCATGGCAGAGGATGAGGCCCTTGATCCCTACTCTGATGTGGAGCAGCAGAACCACAGAGGCTGCTGGAGCAAAGAATTCCCTGCTAGGAGTACAGGATTTAAGGATTTACCCTCCTGGCAATTTTAGGATTCTTACATGGTTCTTCAGGTTTCCATTGAAGCTGAGCAGCAGATCTGTCCCAGAGGGAGTAGGGTGGAAGTAGCTGTGGGAAGGAACAACCCTTCTCCTGACACAGTGTAACATTCCTTACCCTTGGCAGCAGAGGGATTTCCACAAGTCTTCCCTCCAAGAAAGTAGCAGCAGGGGCTGGAAAACCCTTTGTGATCCCATTCCAGCCGAGGCAAAGCAGACAGAGGCTGAGCCCAGCAAGGCTGTGGGGTCAGACAGATGGGCAGCACCAAAACAAAGCACCTGCAAACTTGCCAAGAGCTGCATTCCAGCAGCAGAACATCCCAACCTCAGCAGCCAAGCTCCCTTGCTTCCAAGGAAGTGGGAGTTCATCACAGGCCACCAGCCAACTGTGCTACGTTGGACAAGGGGCACAGGGACAGGAGAGCCCCTCCTGACTGCTCCAGCCCCTGGAGGAGCTGTGCCAGGCTCAGGCTGAGGGCTCTGGGCACGCACCTTCCCGCTGCTCCGGCGTCAGCTGCTCCTTGGGGAACTCCACGTCGAAGGTGATTATTAGGGAGCCTTTGATGTTGTTGTTATCAAAGTTTGGAAGACCTTCTCCTTTCTTCCACAGCTTGGCGCCGGGTTTTGTGGTTTTATCCCGCACAATGTGAACCTGGAGAGAAAAGGAAAGTTAAAACATTAGTGGTGTTACAGGATCCCAGGATCACTGAGGTTGGGAAAGACTTCCAAGATCAAAGAGTCCAAGCCAAGACTGATTCTGACCTTGTCAACCAGAACAGAGCACTGAGGGCCACATCCAGATGTTCCTTGGACACCTGCAGGGATGGGGACTCCACCACCTCCCTGGGCAGTCCATGTTCTGTGTGTGCACCCCAATACTCCAACACTCTTTCCAACCCACTGAAAAGCTCCAACTGGCATTGATTCCTTGCCAAAACCAGTGATATCCCACTGGTCCAGGCTGTTTCACTGGACACATGCCAGAACTAACACTACCCTCTGCTGCTGGGACAGCCTGGAAGTGAGGCACCCCTCATAGAGACTCCATTGGCCTGGAATGCTCCAACAGAGGAATACTGTAGATAACCAGACCCTGAGTAAGCCAACCCTCAGCACAGAGCTGCAGGTGAAATTTGGGAAGTACACAACACCCCGGGCCTCACCTTGTGCCCATCCAAGTGGGCAATATCCATCTCAAAGCCTGTCAGTGCCTCGACCAGCGAGATCGTCACGTTTGTGTACAAGTCATCTCCTCTCCTTTCAAACACTGGGTGCCTGTGGAAATAAGAGCCATTGAACTTTACTCCTTCCCCAGAGGGGAAACAGGTCCTTGAGCTTCTTTCCTTCAATTTGGGAGGTTGGAGAAATCATAAATAGGAGGGGAAGTGAGGAATGAATCAAATTTAGCTTCATTTTCCTGTATAAGATATGCACTGATAAATGCCTTTTCTATTTCTAGGGCACTGAGTGGTGAGGTGTGGCAAGAAGTCCTGACTCACACAGCAATTTTCTTAGTAGTGCATTTCCTTACAATAGCAAGATTGTGTGCTAGGAAATATTTGTTCTGAATCACACATGGTGAATTCAAGCCAAAAAAAATAAGATACTTTGATAATTCTACTTTTAACAGCATCAAGTCCAGCTCCTCCAGCACCACGAGGGCTGAGCATCCTGCACAGCCCTGAGTGCCAGACCTGCACCTGTCCTGCTGAAGGACAAGCTCCATCTGGCCAAGCAAGAGCCCAACTAGGCCAGAGACTTACTTCAGAACTTTTATTCGGAAGCGCAAATCTCCTGGCTCCCCATCCACGTGCGGCTCACCTGTGGGGGAGAAAGAAAAGTTTTGTTGAAAGGAAATAGTTAGGAATGAGTGGAGAGACAAGCACGTTATAACAGTTAAAGGAAAAAAAAAACCCAACTAATTGATCTTTAGATGACCAAAATTCTGCTTAAACATCTCTTAAAGAGCTTAGGGCTTTATGGGTGCTGCCTCAGCAAGGTCACACCTCTGCTTTTCTGGAAAACCTGTCTGCATGTCAATGATGTCCTTTAGCCACTGGAGGGCAGAGGGAATCCCTTCAAAGGCTCAAGCCTGGAACAGATGCTCCTGCTCAGGTGTTGTCCCCACTCCCAGCTAAGGGAGTGGAACTGTGTTATCCAGACTTAGGAACATGCTCCTGGATTTCAGCACATGCAGAGAACACTTCCAAGCACATGGGAACCATGTGCCAGAGAAGCATGGAGGAGGAGCAGCTCAGAGCTGAGCACACACTCACCTTCCCCAATGAAGGGATACTCCATGCCATCCCTCACCCCTGGCTCTATCTCCACTTCCAGTGTCCTCTCTTCATTCACCAGCCTGAAAACGGGAAGAGCAACCCAGCACTCAGTTTGCAACTTTATTTATTTATTTCAACTTCATCTCAACTTTTAATTTGTGTCCCTGGGGTAAGGAGAGCACCCCCATAAGCTCACACATGGTCTTCTTGCTCACATCTAAACCTAGAGAGTCTCAGCTGCCTTTCTGGTGAGCTGAGACTCAGGGAGCAGAGAAGGTGAAGCTGAAAGCTCCCAAATACACAGTCAGCATCAGGGGTGTGATGGCATTCCATTTCAGCATGGCATTCCATATCCAGCTGTTCCCAGCTGTGTGCTTCCCGTTCAGATTCAGCTGCGGAACTCTGTGCAAGGAATAAAAGGCTGGAAGGGGAAATTGGGGAGCTCTGTATCCAACAGATGTAAGAATCAAGAGCGGCTCCCTGGAAATGGGAATCCGGTGTTAAACCTTCCCGAAGCCCCCAGCTCTTCCCAGGAACACAGGCGCGTTCCCCCACCTAGCGGTGGGTTTTGGAATAAACCTCCCTGTACTAATGTCCCTACATAAAATCACGGAATTTAGGATTCTGTGGAGCAGGAACGGGCACCAAACTCACTTGACGTTGGGACACTCATCACAAACAACTTCCTGAGTCATCTGGAAGCGCCCAGGGCCCAGCTGGGTGGTTCTCATCTCCTGCCTGCAGTTGCATTTCCGTTTGCCAGGTGCCTGTCTTGCCACTGGCTTGTTCCTGACAACCTGCAGGGAAGAGGGAGAGGTTGATGTCAGTGTTCCCGGGTCTCCATAAGGGTCTGGATTTCTCTGAACAGAGAATTTGGGGTGGAAGGGACCTTAAAGATCACCTAATTCAAGTCCCATGCCATGGGCAGGGACATATTGTGTGGTGCTGCCACAACAGCTCCAAATGTGGCCTTGGCAAAACAATGACAAGTTTTCACCTTGTGATCACATGTTAAACACTAAAAAAGCTCTTTCTGACATCACTATTGCCATTCTCTTTCCACACAGGAAAGGTAACACTAGGATGGAACACTCCACACTTTGGTTATGCCATTTCCTTGTCCCACACAACAGGGAAATTATCTGGACACAACACAAAATCAACCAATGGAAAGCCAGCATGCAGACAGGAGGGATTGTCAGCACCAGAGACGGAGCTTGCTTGAAAGAAGATAATAATTTTCCACATACTCTTCTCAGTTATATGATCTGGAAACTTGCAGTGACACGTTTGGCCGTAGAAGGAGACTGAAAAATTCTCAATGTGGTTTTACAAAAATTGCAAAGTGGATTTGAAGCTTATGAGCAGCCCCTCAAATATCCCTATATTCCACAGAGGGACAATTTACACCTCTTCCAAGTGGGCTGCTGCACCAATCAAGCTGAACTGCTGACTGAGAGCCAACAAATCAGTATTATCCCACTTTATGGAGACACTGCCAGATGCAAAGGGTGAATAAAGATGTGGTTTCTTCAGTAAACTACAGGAAATAGCGCCACACCATCATCCACTGCCAGACACAGACATGGAGCATCTATTTCAGCTCTGATTTTTGGGAGAAGATATTCTGAGCTCTGGTCAGGCACCTCAAACCTGGGAACACAAGAAACACTGAGACAAGTAAACTTACTTCTACAAAGTTTCCTGAATACACCTCCTCCAGTGTGACCTCCAGGTCCACGATGATGTCACTTCCCCGGGGAATATTCCTGTCTTGCTGGCGAGGGCTTCCTCCAAACATGAATCCAAAGTCCCCAAAGAAACTGGAGTTAAGCACACTGGTTAGCTCAGGAAGGAATTCTAGGCAAATGCTTCTACTCCACTAAAAAGCAGCCTCCTTGCAATCTTAAAGCTCCAGAGTAAACCCAGGAACCTCTTTTTGTTAGACAACTAAAGTCTTCAAACACAGCAGCCATTTTGGAAGTTTTCTGCACTAAAGAAAACAAAATTTGGAGCAGAACACTCAAAATCTGACCTCTCCACACTGCACTGCTGCTCAGCTGCCACCACCAAAAGGTGTAAACTCTGAGCAGCACTGCAAGGCATTGCTAGCAGGCTGGTTTCCAGTAGTTTAGAGACAAGAGGGATGAGGAAAACTCCCTAGGAATGCTGCATATTGTCCCTCAGAACAGAGCAGAGCAGCAGTGCAAGTCCTCACCCAGGATTAGAAGAGCTGAGCAACTTCTGGAATTATTTTAGGGAATTTATCCAAAGGGGCAGAAAATCAGGTTCTGTCCAAGCAATGTGCAAGTGCCTTTGGTTTTTAATGCTCCAAATTCTACAGGGGCTGTGCAAGTAACCACAGCATTGCTTTGCAGAAGGAAAAGTGTCCCCAAAGTGATGTGTGACAACAGGTTAAACCCCAATCACACACAGATAACCTGAGAAAGTTTCCACGTTTGAAGCAGGTGCTGCACCTGAAAAATCACCCACAGTGCCCAAAGGTGCCCATGTGGGAAGTCTCTACTGGATCCTGCTTGCAGCAAGGAGTGGGGCACACCAAAACTGGAAATTGCATGTAAATGCATTTCTTCAGATTCTCAACTTGCACATCAGTGACCCTGGGCCAGGTAAAAACCCCATCAAAAGGGTGCTTGAGCATCACAGAATCAGAGCAGCAGCTGCAGGACAGCCCAAAGGGGTTAAAACTCCTTACTGGGAGAAGATGTCTCCATGGGAGCTCTGGTGCCCATCCTTCAGGCCCTCCTCTCCATAGGCATCGTACTGCTTCCTCTTCTCCTCATCTGACAGCACCTGGAAAAGGCAGGGATGGAGGAAAGGCTCATCTGGAGCTCAGGGGAGGTGTTGGACAAGGCTCTGAGGGCCCCAGCACTTTTCACTGGGGACTCTACAGGAGCCCTGCTTGCTGCGCTGTCTGGAAAAGTTAAGCCCATAACAAGCAACTTTGTTTATTTAAAAGCAGGAGCAGCCTGGAAAACATAAACATTGAATTTATCTTAAATATTAAAAAAAGAATCACAGGGAGTAACTCAAATTCTACAAAGTAGGACATGCTGAGATGAACAATCACATACCACCATCCCTGTGTCTCAGCCATGACTTTTGAACATTGATTTTATTTCCTAAGTTTTGATCTTTGCTCTTTCCTGCCTCAGAGATCCAGAAGTCTCTGGTCACATTTAGTCTTGCTTGCCCTTCCTCCCTCATTGATCATATTTGGAAAAGCCAGAGTTGGCAGGTTGGTTTTCAGAAGGCTGTAGAGGAGTGGGAGCAGATGGAGAAGCAACTCAACAGGTGGAGAAGCAGCTAAAAGATGAAAAGCAGCTGAATTTGGGGTGTTTGGAGAAGCTGTGGCTGCCCCAGCCCTGGAAGTGTCCAAGGCCAGGTTGGATGGGGCTTGGAGCAACCTGGGATAGTGGAAGGTGACTCTGCCCATGGCAGGGAGTGGAAATGGATGGGCTTTAAGGTCCCTCCCAACTCAAACCATGCTGAGATTCTGTGGAATTATAACCACTGATAAATGTTAGCAACAAGGGAAAATTAGCAGCGACTTCACCACTTTCACCCAGCAGGTAAGGGTTCAGTTCTCCCTCTGCCACTTGAGATTCCCATGGAAACTCCTCCCAAACCCATCCTGAGACTCATGACTCTTTGTAGAAGAGTCTCACTCCCTCTCCTGGGATCAGTCTCTTTCCTGGTTCACACAGCTGAATTCAGAGCACACAGCTCTGGGCTGGAATCACTGAGCCTGTGAAAATGAAGACACTGAGCAGGTTCATTAACCTATTTTCCCCTCAATTTTTTGGGAAAGCTTTGCCATAATCACCTACCCAGCCCCTGAGCAGCAGTGCTGTTAACAGAGGCTTTATGGTGAGGAAAATTCTGCTTTACAAGGGACACCCAATTCTACTTCCATTTTGCCCAAAAATCAACTCACTGTGTTCCACATCTAACTCAGCAGAACGATTTCCAAGCTGTCCTGGCTAAACACAGATAAAGACCTGGCAGGGAGGGATCAAAAGCTTCCTCCAAACCTCACACACATGAATACTGGATTTCTGATTTGATTTTACAACCATTTTTTCACTCAGCTTTTAAACAGAAAGAATAATCTCAGCTGCTGGCAAACACTTAAACCAGCTGGAACTCGAGGAAGAGGCAGAGAAATCCTTTGCCAGCAGAAAGTGCCAACAAGATCCCAGCTCACAGAAGCAGCACCAAGCTCACAGCTCCATGTGCATCAATCCTGAAGTGCTGCAAATGATAGAGAATTACTTTTTTCCCACAGAAAATGTCTTTATATTAATTTTCCCCGTGATAATAAAGCCAGCTTATTTAAGTCAGAACTAAAAAGGGGTCCCAGCTTTTAAAGAAAACAAAAGTGAAGATTTTTCTTTCTCAACACAAAGAAATAAATGCCAGCTGTTCTCTCACTTCCTCTTTTGAGGAATATTTGCATATCTGAGGAGCAGCAGGGACGGAAGCAGGAGCCAGGCTACAAACCCTTTTCCCTGCAGCTGGGTTTTTCCCAAAGGACCCCAAGCTCCCACCCAAAGAGCAATTCACTGCTAGGAATTTTTGCTAATGGAATTTTTCAGCATCATCTTCCTCTCTGCTGCACGGGGGGGAGCAGGAGCAGATGGAGTGACAAAAAGGACAGAAAACATGGAAGAAACAGCCTCTATTCCATCACTGTGTATGTACAGCCAAGGAAAGCAGGCCTTGACTTCACACCTTTGGGCAATGCAATGATCTGGATTTGATTTATTTAATGCACTGGGCTATTAGTGTGGGGCATCATTTGCATGCCACAACACCACCATGGAATAACAGGAATCCTGCTGTGACCCACAATTACTTTTCTCACTTAATATCCTCTAAACCCAGGGCCCGCACCTTTCACTTCCCATCAGCTCAGATTGATCCCAGCCAGGCCCTACACATGCTTGGAGCTGCTGCACCTCCACTCCTTCCTTGAGGAACTGGGAACAAATTCCAAAGAACTTTAAGCTGGTGCCTTGGCTTCCTCCTGGCTGAGAGAGCTGGGAGGTGTTGGATTGTCCTCTGACAGGAGCAGCTCTCCAAGCAGCTTGGTATGCTCTGGATCTTTGTTTTTCATTTGGAAGAGTATCTGGAAGTGGATGTATTAACAGGGGCAGGATGGAATAGGGGGAGGATGGAAAGCAACCTGCCCCCTTCCTTGCAAGGTCTTTATCTGTGTTTAGCCAGGACAGCTTGGAAATCCTTCTGCTGAACTGGCTGTGGGACACAGTGAGTTGATTTGGTTATTTTGGGTGAAATGGAGCCAGAATTGGGTGACCCTTCTAAAAGCAACTTGGTATGCTCTGGATCTTTTTCATTTGGAAGAGTATCTGGAACTGGATGTATTAACAGGGCAGGATAGAATTTGGTGTAGTAATAGGGGGAGGATGGAAATTGATGAGAAGGAGAAGTAATAAAGGAAATTTGATGTGGAAGGTGTCCCTGCCCATGGTGAAGGGATGAAATGAGATAATCTTTAAGTCCCTTCCAACCTAAACCATCCTGGGATTCTGTGATAATAAGAGATGTGGGATGGAATTCAATATATTTACAGGGGGAAGATGGAATTTCACATGGTAACAGGGGAAGGACAGATTCCAGCTGCACCTTAGGGAAGAGCCTTTAATTCCCTACAAACCTCCTTTCCCATCCCCTGAACGCTCTAGGATGAATCCTCACGAGTCCCAATGGCCAACATCCAGCCTGGTTTATTTTACTACGAGCCCCATCCACCCTTCCCAGCCCGGGGAGGACATTCCCGGCTCTCGGCCTCACCTCGTAGGCAGCGCCCAGGTCCTGGAACTTCTCCTGGGCCCGGGGGTCATCGGGGTTCCTGTCGGGATGGAGCTGCAGCGCCAGTTTGCGATAGGCCTTCTTGATGTCCTTGATGGAGGCGCCGCGGGACACCCCCAGGATCTTGTAGAAGTCTCTCCTGTCGTGGGGGGAGAGAGAAGGTGAGGGAAGGGGAACGGGGAGAGGGTGAAGGAGAACGGGGATGGGAGACAGGGGATGGGAGGGAGACGGGAAGGGAGAAGGGGAGCGATGAGGGGAAGGGAGCGGGGTCCCGTCAGCGCCGCGCCCGCCGACCCTCAGTAGGGGGAAGGCCGGTGCTGAGGCGGAACCCCCGGCCCGTGGGCGCGGCCCGGCGCACTCACCCCGCGGCGGCCTCCCCGCAGAGGCACAGCAGGAGCAGGCAGAGGCGGCCGATCCAGGCGGGGGCCATGGCGGGCCCGGCCCTGCCGGCTGAAGGGGAGCGGCGGGAGCGGCGCGTCCCGGCGGCACCGCAACGCCCCGGCCCCAGCCAATGGGAGCGCGGGGTGTTCCACGCTAGCCAATCCGAGCGCGCCGCCGCGAAACGCCGGCCAATGGGCTGCTCACACTTCACCGCCGCCGGCCAATCGTCTGCCGGAGCGTCGCAGCCGAGCGCGCCGGCCACGCCCCGCCGCCCCTCCAGTGTACTTCCTTCCGAACAGCCAATCAGCGAGCGTACCGCTTTTTCCCGCCCCCGCGCTGGCAGTCTCAGCCAATGGGCGGCGGCTCCCGGCAGGCGGGAAGGGTCGTCTCTGTGGTGCCCGCGGCGGAACCCGGAAGTGGCGGCGGCGATGGCGGCGGCGGGGCCGGTGCGGCTGTGGGTGCGCACGGAGCCGTTCCTGGTGGGAGCGCTCCCGGCCCCGCCGCCCGCCCGCCTCACCCCGCACTACCTGCGCAAGGCGGCCGCCTACGCCCGCGCGCGGGCGGACCAGGGCTGCTTCCCGCGGCTGAGCTGGCCCTCCTGGCGGCACATCGCTTGCGGGAAGCTGCTGCTGAAAGCCGAGATCGCCTGGCTCTACTTCGAGCTCTTCCGCGGCCTCGGGGGGCCCGCCCCGCCGCTCCGCCTGCGCTGGGCCGAGGCTGAGGCGGCCTTGCACCAGCGCTGAGGAGCTGGAGTGGGAGCGGAGCAAGGCAAGAGCCCGGCCTAAGGCAGGGGGAGCCCGGGCCCGGCCTAAAGGGGAGCCCGGCCTAAGGCAGGGGAAGCCCCGAGCCCGGCCCAGGCTGACTCTTCTCTGTCTTTCCCGTGCTCTCCAGCTCTCCGTGGACACGCTGCAGTTCCTGCTCTTCCTGTACGTGCAGCAGTTCCACAACGTGTCCCTGCGGCGCTCTCTGCTCGGGGACGAGTGGCCCAGCCCCAGGACCAAGTCTCCCAGCCTGTCAGGGAAATCGGGCACCGAGAATAAGGTACTTGTGCCTCCGGGACTGACCGTGTGCAGGAGCCTCTTCGCTCTGAGGGGGCTTGGCAAGGGGCTGGTTTGTCCCTCGGAGGGTTTCACCTGTGAGCAAAGCTCCAGCTGCAGAACTCCTGTTCCATAGTTACGAAGTAAAGCTGTTGTGATCTCTACAGTTTGTAAAATGGGTTTTTAAAGTTTTCCATGAGGCTTTCCTGTAGTCCAAACCAAACTGAATATTCCCTGAGAATCTTGACAAGTCTCTTTTTGAGAAGCAACAGCCTTTTTGCAGGGAGCTCTCCTCATGCTCACAGTGCCTTTCCCATGATCCAGTGTAGAATTTTGGATTCCAGAGCGTCACATTCTGTTTCTGAGAGGGGAGTTGGTTGTTCAGCTGTAGATCAACCATGTGGAAATGCTGTTTCCTTTTAAAATACTGCCAGGTATTTAGGGAAGAGTGAGTTGGATGTGTCCCATTGGCAGCTGTGTGTGGGACAGTGCATTACAATTTGCAGCCCTGTGTAAGGCCATGCCAGCCTCTGGAATTCTGGCATAGATGTGCTGCTGTGAGTGGGATGAGCTGATGAAAAGTAGCTTAGGGGAAGCTGGAGTGGTTAAAAATAGGAGCTGAATAACTTTATCCTGAAATGTTGAACAAAAGTGGTGAGGACAAGGTGTAATCACGGCCCTGTATTCCTTCAGCAAAACTCACCTTTATGAATCTCTGCCTGAATTGCATTCTCCTTTTTTTGGGCTGCAGCCCTTTAGAATTTGAAATAAGGATTCTTTCAGAGGGTTTGGTTTATCGGAGAAATGACCCTCTGCTTTTTATCCTAGCACGGAATCCTGGCTGCAGGTCTGGCCCAGCTGCAGGGATTTTCCACTGGGGCAGCTCCAGGACCTTGAGTGTCAATTACTGATTTGTTTCCTCCCTTTGAATGCCAGCAGCAGTGGCCTGGGTTTGTGTAGGACTGTAGAAGAGCCTGGTGCTGCTCTCTAGAATGAAATACTTGGTACTTGAGTTGGAATGAAATGCTTTATTTTGAGTTTTTTGGCGGAGGTGTCTTTCCAGCTTTGTGAGAGCAGAGCAGCAGGAATGGGCACTGTGCCTGACTGGCTTTCCTTCTTCTAGAAGGATTCTGAGCAAGGATTTGTATGCATGATGTCCATGCAGCTTCTCATCTTGGAGGACTCACCCCTTGTGTGTTTTCCTGCCCCTCCAGAATAAATACTTGGTACTTGAGTTGGTATTTTGAGTTCTTGGGGGGAGGTGTCTTTCCAGCCTTGTGAGAGCAGAGCAGCAGGAATGAGCACTGTGCCTGACTGCCTTTCCTTCTTCTAGAAGAATTCTAGGCAAGGATTTGTATACATGATGTCCATGCAGCTTCTTGGAGAGCTCACCCCTTGTGTGTTTTCCTGCCCCTCCAGAACTGCGATGAGTACTTGGTACTTGAGTTGGTATTTTGAGTTTTTGGGGGAGGTGTCTTTCTAGCTTTGTGAGAGTAGAGCAGGAGGAATGAGCACTGTGCCTGACTGGGTTTATTCTTCTAGAAGGATTGTAAGCAAGGATTTGTATATATGATGTCCATGGAGCTTCTCAGCTTGGAGAACTCAATCCCTTGTGTGTTTTCCTGCCCCTCCAGAACTGGGACGACCAGGAGCACCTTGCCTTTGTTCAGAGCCACCTCTTGGATATCTTGGAGCTGCTGCTGGAGCCAGAGCAGCTCTCAGCCTCTTCCCATTCCAGCTGCAGCAGCCTGGTGTCCTTGGAAGCCGTGTGTGCCCTCAGCTTCCTGCTGGAGGGCACCATCAGCAATTCGGGCACCGTCCGTCCCCTCCACAAGCTGGCCCTCAGGCAGCCCTGCCATGGCCACAATGGGTATTCCAAAGGCTCCAGAACCTTCTCCCTGCCCAAGCTGGAGAGCTGGCTGCGCTCCTCCCTCACTGCCAATCCCTTGGGAATAACTGTCTGCGTCAAGGCTGGCAAGAAGCTCGCGTGGGCACAGCAAGGTGGGCAAAACTGCTGGGAAGATGTTCTTAGATAGACAGAAATAGGGGGGGAAATGGGGGTGTGGGGGGACAGTGGGATGTAGGGAGACATTGGGATGTGGGAGGGAATGGAAATATGGGAGCAAAATAGAAATATATAGAAATATACAGAAATTTGGCAAGTATGAGTATGGAAAAACAAAAGCAGAAGGGCACAGAAATGTAGAAATAAATAGAAATAAATAGATAAAAATAAATATAATAAATAAATATATGAATATAATAAACATATAAATATAATATAATAAATGTGATAAAGATATAAATACAATAAAAATATATAGAAATAAATAGAATTACAAAAGTGTGGGGGGACATTGGGATGTGGGGGGAATGGAAATATGTGAGCAAAATAGAAATATATAGAAATATACAGAAATACAGCGAGTAGAAGTATGGAAAAGCAGAAGTGCACAGCAATGTAGAAATAAATAGAAATAAATATATAAAAAATACATATAAAATAAATATAATAAATAAATGCATAAATACAATAAATATATAAATAAAATATAATAAATATGACAAAGATATAAATATATTAAAAATATATCGAAATAAATAGAATTACAAAAGTGTAGAGAAATAAAAAAATAGAGAAAATTAGAAATACAGAAATAAATTTAGAAATACAGAAAAATAAATCTAGATAAATAGTATAAATAAAATTTTAACAAAAAAACCCACAGAAATGAGAACTCAGCTCTTGTTGCTGACCAGGAATCTGGCAGTGAAGTGGGACCTGGCCTAGGTTTCCTCGTCTCCAATCCAGCCCCTCTTTTTCAGGGACATGGCAGTGGAGCCAAGGCACTTTCCCCCTTAGAATAAGGAATTTAACTCAATGTTTTGTTTCCCTGACTGCAGGATCCCAGGAGGGGCAGGGAGGATGGGGATGGGCTTAAGGATTGTGTCCTAGAGGGAGCATTTCCCTTTTTAAAACACACAATTCCTGCTTAAAACTCACCCTCAGGATCTTCCTGCTGAGTTGAGTCTTGTGTTCAGCAACAGGCTTGTGGAACTGGAGATTCTGGACCTTGTGGGAGGCTTTGACTGCTCCTAAGTAATCTTGAAGTGGTTTTGATCCTTCAGTGTCTCTCAGTTTCTGAAATTTCTGGTGCCTTGTGTTGCTGACCTGCTCAGGAGGCATCAGGGATGGTGTGACTGCTGTGGGATGTACCATCCTTGAACTTCGGGGCTGGCTATTTTCCTGAAGGATTGCTGCACCCAGAACTTCTGTGGGCTTTGTTTTGCAGTGGAAGGAACAACCATGAGAGCCAGGATTGCCTGCAGTGCCCGGGTGGTGCCAGAGGTGTCCCCCCTGGTGGTCATGAGCCAGGTGTACAGGCAGACCCTGGCCAAGAGCTCGGACACCCTGGTGGGGGCTCACGTCAGAATCTATCGCTGCAACGAGTCCTTCATTTACCTCCTGTCCCCTCTGCGGTGAGTTTGACTTCTCCTGGGACACAGCTGGACTCCTGGTGACCATGAGTGTGTCCTGGGGGCCAGGAGGCCAGTGGGATCCTGGAGGGTGTTAGGAAGAGCATTCCCAGTAGGTCAGAGAGTGGTGCTGCCCCTCTGCTCAGCCCTGTGAGGCACAGCTGGAGTGCTGTGTTCAGGTCTGGGTTCCTCAGGAGAGGCAAGGAGCTCCTGAGAGGGTCCAGTGGATGGTATGGAGATGATGAAGGGAGTGGAGCATCTCCCTGACAAGGAAAGGCTGAGGGAGCTGGGCCTGGTTAGTCTGGAGAAGACCAGACTGAGGTGGGATCCCATCAGTCCATACAGAGATCTCCAGGTGGTGCCAGGCTTTGCTCAGCGGTGCCAGTAACAGGATAGGGAGCAATGGCCATAAACTAAAACATGACAAGTTTCACCTCAACATGAGGAAGAACTTCCTTCCATTGCAGCTGCCCAGGGAAGAGATGGAGTCTCCCTCTCTGGAGACATTCCAAACCCACCTGGACATGTTCCTATGTCACCTGCTGCAGGTGACCCTGTGGTGGTGTTCACAGGGCTCCCAGGACTGATGAGAATCTTGACTCCATGTTTCAGAAGGCTGATTTATTATTTTATGATATATATTATATTAAAAGAAAATTATATATTAAAACTACACTAAAAGAATAGAGAGAAAGGATTTCATCAGAAGGCTAGCAAAGGAAAGAAAAGGAATGATAATAAAATCTTGTGACTGACCAGAGAGTCCGAGACAGCTGGACTTTGGCCATTGATTAAAACCAACCACATGGACCAATCAAAGATGCACCTGTTGCATTCCACAGCAGCCGATAATTATGTTTTTCTTTTCCTCTGAGGCTTCTCAGCTTCTCAGGAGAAAAAATCCTGTGTCACAGACATGTTTTATGAAAAATCCTTTCCTTAGAATTTTTTCTCCTGAGAGGCTGAGAGACCTCAGGAACAAAATGTAACCAATGGTTATCTGCTGCTGTGGAATGCAACAGGTGCATCTGTGATTGGTCTCATGTGGTTGTTTTTAATTAATGGCCAATCACAGTCAGCTGGCTCAGACTCTCTGGTCAGTCACAGATTTTGTTACCATTCCATTCTTTTGCTTTCCTTGCTAGCCTTCTGATGAAATCCTTTCTTCTATTCTTTTAGTATAGTTTTAATAATATATATATCATAAAATAATAAATCAGCCTTCCGAAACACGGAGTCGGATCCTCGTCTCTTCCCTCGCCCTGGGACCCCTGCGAACAGCGCCACAATCCTGGCAAAAGGATTTTTCATAAAATATGTCTGTGACAGTGACCCTGCCTTGGGCTGGATGGAGGTTCCTTCCAGCCCTGATGGTTCTGTGTTTCCTTGGCAGATCAGTGACCATCGAGAAGTGCCGGAACAGCACCTTTGTCCTGGGCCCTGTGGGGGTATCAGTCCACGTCCAGAGCTGTGACAACGTCAAGGTCATCGCGGTTTGCCATCGCTTGTCCCTTTCGTCCACCAAGGACTGTACTTTCCACACCCTCACACCCACGCAGCCCCTCATCCTCTCGGGGAACGAGGCAGTCATCTTTGCCCCTTTCCACACCCATTATCCCATGCTGGAAGACCACATGGCTCAGGTGGGCTTGGCCACTCTGCCAAACTACTGGGACAGCCCCATGCTGGTGTGCAGGGACAGCGGTGACACGGGCGTCTTCCAGCTCCTGCCCCCCTCAGACTTCTACACCTTTGTGATTCCCTTTGAGATGGAAGGAGACACCACAGAGACCCCAGGGGGGCTTCCCCAGGAGTACCAGGAGGTGCTGAGGCAGCGGGAGCAGGAGGTGCAGGTGTGGCAGCGCATGGTGAAGGAGGCAGGGCTGAGCAGGTGAGTGTCCCCCAGGAAGGGCAGAGCTCAGCCACGTGGACAGAGGGTTGTTTGATGGGATTCTACAGAAATCCTTGAAGGATGGCTTGGGTTGTGTGAGCCATGTCTTGCAGGCCAGTCCTAGAGCATTAGTAATTAGCAATCATGGGATTCTGCTTGGTGATGTGGGAAGGCAAACACTCACGGGCATAGCTCAGTTGTAGAATCCCAAAATGCTTTGGGTTGGAAGGGACCTTAAAGCTCATCCCATTCCACCCCCTGCTGTGGAACACATAACACATTCCACTATCCCAGATTGCTCCAAGCCCTGTCCAACCTGGCCTTGAACAGTTCAGGGATGGAGCAGCCACAGCTTCTCTGTGCCAGGGCCTCACCACCCTCACAGGGAAGAATTTCTTCCCAATATCTGATCTAAATCTGCCCTCTGGCAGTGGGAAGCCATTCCCCCTTGTCCTGTCACTCCTGTCCCTTGTCCAAAGTCCCTCTCCAGCTCTCCTGGAGCCCCTTTAGGCACTGGAAGGTGCTGTGAGATCTCCCTGGAGCCTTCTCTTCTTCAGGTGAGCACCCCCAGCTCTCCCAGCCTGGCTCCAGCCCCTGGAACACCTCTGTGGCCTCCTCTGGATTCCAGCAGCAGCACATCCTTGTTATGCTGGGTATCCCAGAGCTGAAGGCAGCTCTGCAGGTGGGGCCTCACCAAGTGGAGTGAAGGGGGACCATCCCCTCCCTCAGGCATGCTGCTCCTGAGGAGGTGCTTTCTCATGGCTGCATTTTCCCAGCTTGTGAGACTCCAGGAAAAGCACCCCCAGATGCTGCTGAGGTGAGGGATCCACCCTGGCAGTGGATTGGGCCAGGGCTGGGTGTGCACCCTGAGCTGCCTGGGGTCCCTCTTAGCCCAGCCTTCCCCTTGGGATTGAGGCTGTAAATGGCTGTCCCAGCCCTTGCTGAGGGAATGTGCACGTGCAGCATTGCAGCAGATCACCTTTGGCAGTAACTTTGAAATTCCTCTGGGGCAGATCACATGGAATCCTCTGCCCAGCTTCCTTGGCAAGCTCAGAATGGGCATAAAACCCCATTTCAAATATCTGTAGTTCTTCCCAGGCTGCTGCTTCCCTGCACAGTTTTGGGAAGGAGTTTGGCTTGTCAGAACCTTCCTGTGAGAGAAATGTGAGGAAATAGGGATGATGTGCTTAGATTTGCCATTGTCTGCTGCAGTCACAGGAGGCAAGAGCTCCCTGCTTATTCCATAAAAGGGGGGAAATTCTGGCAAGTTTAGAAGCTTGCTGAAAAGAAAGTGGGCAGCTGACAGTGGAAAATGTCTGTTGTCTCCTGCAGGCAGGGAAACAAGAAGGGAGACAAGTAGGAAGCTTAGAGCAAACAGGATATCAGGCTTGTAGAAAGAAAAAAGCTGCTGTGCTCGAGCGGGGAGGTGAAAGAGAGTGTTAGAAATAAGAAGACATCTTTCAAGAAGTTGAAGTTGTCTGATTGAGGAAAGTGGGGCAAAAAAAGAATGTAAATCCTGCCAGGCTGAAAGTAAAACCCCCGTAAGACAGGACCAAGAAGACAGCTTGAGGAACAACTTGCAAAAGCATAAAATCCTGTTTATTCATTTTTCTGAGCGTATCAGACAGAAAGTCTTTCAGGGTCAGTAGCAGATCAAGGTAGAAAAAAAGCTCTTGGAGAAGATAAATCCACAAGGGAAGAAAGAAGTGGCTGCCTTTGTGTTCACTGGGGAGGAATTTGGGTTAGTTTGTGTTCCAAAACCCTGCTTTGTGGGGAATGGCTCAAATGGAAGAGAATGTACAGACAGCAGCCTTAACTTGAAAAAAGGGTGTGGATACATGGAGCCTGTCTGAGGGTGAGTGGGACAAAGCTGAATAGAATGGCCTGAATTGGAGGGGACCTTAAAAACCCAACCAGATTCCACCCCCTGCCAGAGGCAAGGGACACCTCCCACTATCCCAGGTTGCTCCAAGCCCTGTCCAGCCTGGCCTTGGACACTTCAGGGATCCAGGGGCAGCCACAGCCTGTGCCAGGGCCTCACCTCCCTCACAGGGAGGAATTCCTTCTCAGTATCCCATCTGACCCTGCTGTCTGGCAGTGGGAAGCCATTCCCCCTTGTGCTGTCACTTCAGGCTCTTGCAAAGAGTCTCTCTCCATGTTTCTTGTAGCTCCTTCAGGCACTGGAAGGCCACAGTGATTTCACCCCAAAGCTTCTTTTCTCCAGGCTCAACAATTCCAAATCTCCCAGCTTTTTCTTAGAGGAGGGGTACTCCATCCCTCTGATCACCTTTGTGGTCTCCTCTGGAGCTGGTTTCCTGCTTTTCCCAGTACAGAATGGGGTCAGTACATCAAATTGGGAATGGGTTCAAAGCAAACCCACATAAAATCTCTAGAATATTGAAAAATGTTCATGTTTCATTGCTGTTCAAAATGAATTGTGTAAACTCCTTGAAAAAGTCCATCAGGAGCTACTCAACACCTGTGCCACCTTTGGCTTAAGAAATTCCAGATGTGAGCTGATCCCAGAGGCTGGGATGCTGTTCTGGAGATGCTTTTGGGCATCTGACCAGTGCCAGTTAGCCTGAGCTGAGTGGCCCACCCTGTTAGGCTTGCCAAAAACACCTCAAACAGAAAATGTTGTGAGATTTGTTTATAGGTGCATTTTCTTCCCTGATCTCCATCCTCTCTGGTGCTGTCAGAACAGAATTTTGTGTCCTTAGTGCTTAAGCACTGGTTGCTAATCTTAGTTTTCTCCCTTTTCAGACAGTTTTTCAGCTGTGCCCTGAGGGGAAAGTGGAGGCAGCCCTGGAGCAGGGTGGTTGTGGTGGTGGGATGGGGAATTTTGTATGGCTTCTCCAAGTGCTCCAGATTCTGCCTTTGGGGTTCACTAGCATCACATTCACTCCTTAAAAACCTTTTCTGGTTGTCTCTGGAAGGTTCAGAACCAAGCCTGGCTCTTCCTGATCCATCTGGAGGCTTGTTTGGATAGTGAAGACATGGTAGAAGTATAATACTGTGAATAAATGTGATTTTTCCATATTTCCCTGCTGCTTTGTCTGTTTCAGGGATCAGAGGAAACAGTTCCAGGCAGTGGTAGAAAACAAATTCTATGAGTGGCTGGTTCAGACAGGGAACAGGCAGCAGCTGGACAGCCTGGTCCCTCCTGCCCTGGGCTCCAAGCAGGCAGCAGGATAACATTCCTGGCCAGGATAACTCCTGGGCAGCAGAAGGAAAAGGAGGTGAGTAAAAGGCCTCCTTCTCTTGCTTCTTCTCTCCCCCCAAGAATTGTCCCATGTTGGTGTGCACAGCCAAGGCAGAGGTAGGAGAAGCAGGAGTCTGAGGGAATGTTCTCACAAGAGCCTGGCATTTGGGTTTAGTTCTTACTTTCCTGCCAAAAACCATTTTCAGCTGAAATCTGTGTCCTCAGCATGGCCTTGTTGCCAAGTTGGATTTGTTGAGGCATCTCTAAGGCAGATGGGCAGATGGCACATCATGATTGGAATAGATGCTCTTTCAAAGAAACTGTGCATTGATGTCCACCCATCTCACTTTTTGCTAAAGAGAGCTGAGTGAGACTTTGGGTCATTCTTTCAACGAGACTTTGGGTAGTTCTTACAATGAGACTTTGGATAATTCTTACAATAAGACTTTGGATAATTCTCACTTACTCTTCCCAAGCAGAAGTGGTTTAGGAGCTGGAGACCTGCCCTTACTGTGCTCTTCTGCCATGGCATAATTCAAACCATTAGAAAATTGTTTTAGTTTTGATTTAGCCTTTTAATTCCTTCTTCTTTGCTGGTGTTAGAAGTAAAATTGTCTCCTTTTATTTTGTTCCAGAGCTTTGGGAACAGCTATTGATCCACTCAGCCCAGTTCTCATTAAGACTTTGTGCCATCCCAGCTGCCCCCACTGGATCTGCCAGCCAGCCCTGGTGTGGATGGGACTGCCTGGCTGCTGGAGGATTCCTGAGCATTGCTGCTTTCCCAGGAATGTGCTGTGGCCATCCTGTTGGTGACTGAGAGGTGCCTGGCACTGGGGGAAGATGAAGTGTGCCTTGTTGCAGAGCTGTCACAGCAGTCAGTGTCCATGGTGTCCAGCACGCCAGGTTTCCTGGGACAAAGCTGGATGCAGGCCCTGGGCAATCACCTGCATCCTCATGGTACAAACCAGTGGTGCTGTTTTAATAAATGTGAAAAAGAAATGTTTAATTTTTTTATGACTGAAATCAAACAGGTTTTTTTTTTTTAATATGACGATGGCACTTTTAGAAGGTAAATTTTTTGTATATGGTTGCATCGTTTTGACAAATGTCAATAAACCAGATTTGTTGGATAAACCGGGCACATGTCCTGGGGAAGGGGTTTTACCTGTACAGTTGGTCTTAGGGGGACACAGCATCTTTTATCTTAATGAAATGTGAACCTGTCAGAGAGAGGGAAACTGCTAATTTATGGGGAAAGTGGGGCAAAAAAAGAATGTAAGTCCTGCAGCTGAAGGCTGCCCTGGCACAAAGTTTTGATACAAGCCCTGTTCCTATCTCTCATAATTTTCATAAAGATTATCAGCTTGAATAAGCACCATTCTCATGTGCTGGTGGGATGTGTTTTGGGGAGATGTGCTCATAGCTGAGCACTTAAATAAGCTTGGAAAATAGGCAAAGGCATTGCATGGATGAGTGGAGGCAGCAGCTGGTGGTGCCTTGGGAAGAGCTCTCCAAGCTGAGAGTGAGGGGAAGGCACAGTGCTCTGGAGTGCACAGCCTCAGAATTCCTCTGAAGGTCTCCTGGGCAGGCAGGTGAGGTGAGTTTATTATATTTTTTTCTATTTATGTAAGATGAGTTTATTGTATTTAACCAACCTCTAAAGGAGGGGATGTGCAAAGCGACCACAGCTTTGAGCTGTGAACCTGCTGATAGAACCCAGCTTGTGCTTGAACTGTGATCTTCAGGAGTTAAAAATGAAATCAATCCAAGTGGCCTCAGTGAGAGCAACAGCTCTGGGTGATTCAAGGCTCCTAAAATGGGAAGAGGAGCAGCTGCTGATTGTGTGTGCCCCAGGCTCTCCCATCTGCCTGCATTTACAGAGCTGCTGTTGCGAGAGTGCTTGTCCCGACAGATTTGAAAGAGGGGCTGCGTGTTTCGGGCGCTGCTGTGCCAAATTCGTGTCCCTTTGTCTCACTAAGCCTTTGGGCTGGGGCACTGAATAGCTGCAGAGGTGGTTTTTCATAATGCACTGGCGGGGGGGTGGCTGTGGAAGCCAGTGATCCTCGGCGTCCCCGCTCCCAGGGCCGGAGTGTGGCTGAAGGGAAAACTCCTCTGCTCCAACCTCAGGTGCTGGGCTGAGAGTTGGGGTTGAATTTGTGACACTTGAAAAGACAATGGAAATCTGGGCATCGTTTGATGTGTGAAATCACTCTCTGGGGAATGGGGAGGTGGCCACACATCCTTCTTTCCCTCCATGTCAGGAGGTGTTTGGAGCGGTGTGGCTCCAGCTGAGGGTGTCCCAGGAAAATCTGCAGCCTCTTTGCTGCACAGATGTCTCCATTGAGAGCTTTCAATGCACAGCTGGCCTTTGCAATCCTCTGGTGTCTGCTTTGAGCACTTGTCATTCCTTAACTGCATCCTTCACTGCACCAGAACATTCCCTGATGAATACCATGTGCCCTCCTTACAAATGGGGTGGGTCTCCAGGAGCCAACGAGGATTCCTTCTTGTTTAACAAGCTTGGAAGGGAGGGAGCAGCCAAATTACCACTTGTCCTTGGCAGGGGGCTGCGTGTTTTGAGTGCATTTGGCAGAGTTTTGGTGTTCTGACTCAGCAAATGGTAACAAAGGGAGGATGGCGAAGCCTTCCTTTATTCCATAATCCTGTTTGCTTTTCTGGAAATCGGCTATAGCCTCAGAATCACTGACTCAATTTTTGGATCCTATTCTCATGACAAAGCGGCTGTCTGGTTTAAAACAAGCCCGTTATAAAAAGGGCACCTCGGATCCTGGCTGTTTGTAACAGCTGCTGACATTCCTCCGGCACAGGGGAGCTTGGCTGGAACGGAAAATGTCCAGAGCTGGAACCAAGGTAAGTTTGTTTGCAGTGTATTCATGAGTCTGGCTAAAAGTGCAGAATTTTGCAGGAATGAATTGTGGAGAAACTTTGTTTTTTCTGTTCTGCTGACATCTTCCCCCTCTGTCAGTGTGTGGGCAGGGGGAGATGCTTGAAATCCCTCCTCACGTGGAGGGAGGCTGGAGCTGAGCCCTCCCAAGCATTTTCCCAGATTTTGGCTGGTTCCTCTAGGTGTGGCTCTGCCAGAGGATGGAGTCAAGCACAGTGACTGGTGAGGAGGCATTTTGAAATGGTTCTAAATCAGCAGGGTCTGATGCCTTGTGAATTGGGGGTGGAGGGGCTGTGCCAGCTGGGAATCACTGCACCTCCAGAGTGGGGTCTCATGGAAAGGTCCCTTGGAGAGAGCCTGACTGCCAGCACCAGCAGAGCTGCTACATCCCTTTTCCATGGTGGAGCAGAGGGTGTGCTGGGACAGAAGGGCTCCGTGGATGGCCATGGCACTGAAGGGAATAGTGTTCCCTGAGGGATGATGCACACTGGCCTTGGGACTCGGTGCAGTCAGCAGGGAGGAACTGAAATCAGAGAAGGAGGTAGGTTGGGAAGCTCAGCTTCAGCTGGAGTGACGTCTCAGGTGGGGATCCTGCTCCTCAGGCTTGGGTTTAGCAGAGCTGGGCTGGCTGATCCCACAGAACTTGTACTGGGTCTGGGACTGGGCAGGGAGAAACAGCTGGGAAAGGAAAGGAGGGTGGGGACTTGGGCTAGTGTCCCCTGTTGGAATGCCAAACACTGTTAGGAGGCTGCAGGAAGAGCTTCATCTGAGTTTAGCTTTTGGGCTGGATTCCTCTCAGCCTGTGTAGGCTGTGAGACCCAAGGGGCTTTGGAAGCACAGTGAGTTTGGAGGCACTGGGCAGTGCCATGGGAGATCTGGTGCTGGCTTTTCCATGTCCTTCAGCTCTGTGGCTCTCAGGCTGTTGGGCTGGGAAGCTCCTGGATCCTGGGGTGCAAACTTTCTGTACCTGAGCCTAAAAAAGGTACTGGGAAACTGCAACTGCTCCATCCTTGAGTCTCTTGTCAGCTTGGAAAGCCTTGAGCACATTCTGCCTTTCCCCTGCCAAAAGCCACGTGCCCCTGAAGTGTACCATGGGGAATTAATGGAATATATACTGCTGGGGGACAGCAAGATGGCCAGGAAGAGTTATCTCCTAGTTATCTATGCTGTGCTCTTGTTTAGCACATTCCAGGGAGAAGAAAAAGGCAAAATAGGGAATTCAACACCATTTCTTACAGCCCCGGTGAGTGATCTGCCCTGGAAAGGGATCACTGCTGACAGAGGAGGCCCTGCTGGGTATTTTTTGTGAGTTTCCTTCTAGCTAAGCTACTGTTGAAAAGAAATATGTGACAACTCAGGTGAGGTGACCAAAGTGAGTGTTTTACAGTCCTGCAAGGACGATCTGCTCTGACAAATGTGGGATGTGCCTGGTAACCCCCAAAAGGCAAGGTTTGGGCATAGAGAGGTTAACAGAGGAGTGCTGGGAGCAGAGCTCCTGCAGGGTTTGGCTGAAGGAAAGTGATTTCCCTGTGAGTGAGAGGGGACAGAAACAAAGCTGCAAATCTGGAATTGAAATCTGTAATTATTGTATGAGTGAAAACATCAGCCTGCTCTGTTGGTGCCTGAATCCATGCAGGAAAGCTGGGAAGCAAAGGTCTGAAAGGAGCTGAGGGTGTGTCTGAAGGGCTGTGCTGGAGAACGGGTGGGGAGGATCCCTTAAATTCTGAAATTAAACCAAGGAGCAGCACTTAGGTTGGACACAGTTTTGTAGGAATAACCATATCCTTAACTTGCCTTTGGATTTCTTTGTCTTTGTGGTTTTATGAGTGCAGGGGAAATGCCCCCCTGGAAACATCGGGCTCCAGTTTGGTTGTGTTAGGCTGGGTGGGGAAGGAACATCACTGAATCCCAGAATGGTTTCAGTTGGAAAGGACTTTAAAGGCCATCCAGTTCCACCCCCTCCCAGGGGCAGGGACACCTTCCACTATCTCAGGTTGCTGCAAGTCCCATCCAAGCTGGCCTTGAACCCTTCCAGGTTCCCTCTGCCCAGAAAGCAGACCCACATTGCGCAGAGTTCATCATCAGCCGTGTTGGACAGGAGTGGGATGGGATCAGAGCTTGGGGACAGATGTTGGAGAGAGGGATCAGCCATCCCAGCAGAGGATAATGCTGAACTGGGAATAAATCAATCCCTGCAGAGGGTTTTCCAGGGCTGCTGTGGCTTCCTTGACCAGTGGCTTTGAGAAGAAGGTGATTGGTGATGCATGACTGCCAAACCCAGCGAGCTGAGCTGAGCTGAGTGTTGCCTTTGGGTCAGGCTGGCAGATTTTTTGGGTGATACCTTTAGGGACAATGATCCAAAAGCAGAATCTGGAAAAGGCAGTGGATTGTGGCCAGGAAGACCTGGCCAGTGTGGTTAACTGCCCCAGAGTGGGAAAACAGGAGCTGGGCATTTCAGTGCTCTCCTTTCACAGCCCTCATTCACTGCTGGAAAGGTCAGAGTGATTCCCAGCTCTCCACTGAAGGTGGGAAGAGCTTGCTCAGGATGTTAGGGGATGGGTTGTTTTGTGTGCACCAACTGCTTTGTGATGGCAAATCAGTCCTTGAAATTAAAAGGAAAATAGCATTATCCTAATAAATATTCAGTAACATGCCACAAAATCAAGAGCATGAATCCTCTGGCATGACCAGTCTGACTCCCCACATCCCTTGGTCAGGCTGGTGGGACACACTGACCAACCAGCTCCAGGAAAACTCTGGCTAATTTAATTTTTAGCACAAAACAAATGATTAAAAATAAAAAGTGAGAGAGTTGTCCTGGGTTTGGGTTGAAACACTGACAATGAATGATTTTTGAAGAGCAGGGAGGTTACATCGATACCAGTAGCCAAAGCACTGTAGGTGAAGTACTGCAGGTGGGGGAGGTCTTAATACTCAAATATGGAAAAAAAACATGGGAAAAATTGATTGTGGAGCGCTGCATGTTGGGTGTGGCCAGAAAGATTCTCTCTAGACCATCTGGTGTTGTGAGCAAGCAAGGGATGTAGTCAAGACAGATGTGATGATTTGGGAATCCTCTTGGAGAAGAGCAACCTTTGATGAGTAATTGTCACCTGTGAGGATCTAAAAATGGGGCTAGAAAAATGACTGGTGTGGTCTAGGGCTTGGCAATATTTCCATGAAAGGATTTTGGAAGAAAAGTGGGTCTCCTCTCCAGGACTGGCTGGGTGGGTGATGCCTTGGGTGGGAGGAATGGAATTCACTCATCAGCTCCCAAGATCATCTCAAGCCAGGTTGTGATCAAGGATAAAGAGCTTTGGGATCAGCAGCCTGGCCATAGAGTAGAAAGAAAGAAATGTGGGGATGGATCTTGAATTTGTCAGAGGTTTCATGGACTTGCAGCAACCAAAGCAGAACAAGCCAACTGCAAATACAATGCTTGGATATCCATAAAACTGCTCCCCACCATGAACATGGAATGCTCCCTTAGTTTCTCCTGGCATAGGCAAAGCTTGTGTGGTATCCAGCTTTGAGCAGTGAGTTTAGAGAAAGGAAGTTTTGGGTTGTTCAAGTGGGAACAAGGATGGGCTGGAAGACATGACCTGGGAGGAAAGAGACTTCTCCACCCCTTATTAGTAAAGATTTCACTGCAAAAAATGGTAAGTCAACATAAAGGAAATAATGGAATTGTTAAGGCTGGAAAAGCCTTCTAAAGGCATCAAGTCCAACTGCTAAACCAGTGTTGCCAGACCCACCCATGTCCCCAGAAACCTGCTTTGTATATTCCATTGACTTCTCACAGCTCTCCAGCTATAATTTAGTAACTCCTGATCTAGAGAAGGTGGGAGGGAATTGCTTTGATAGTGTTTTGTTGGAAAAAGGACAGGAACTTCTCTGTGGGAGTGTTGTGTTGGACTGGGACAGAACAAAGGTCTGGGAAGGCCAGAACACTGGTGGCAGCTGGAGGCATTGGGGCCAGACAGATGAATTAGTCTGACTGACTGCAGTTGGGCTTGATGATTTCTGATATCTCAAGTATTGTATTTGTGGGGTGCCCCGATGAAAGGAGGAATAATGAATCCAATTCCATGTTCTCAGAAGGTTAATTCATTATTTTATGATACTATATTATATTGAAGAATACTATACTAAACTATACTAAAGAATACAGAAAGGATACTTACAGAATGCTAAAAAGATAATAATGAAAAGTCGCGACTCTCTCCAGAGTCCTGACACAGCTTGGCCCTGATTGACCAATGAGTGAAAACAACTCACACCAGAATCCAATGAAACAATCACCTGTGGGTGAACAATCCCCAAACACATTCCACATGAGCACAACACAGGAGAATCAAATGAGATAAGAATTGTTTTCCTTTTTCTCTGAGGCTTCTCAGCTTCCCAGGAGAAAAATCCCGGGCAAAGGGATTTTTCAGAGAATGTGAACGCCGCACTCGAGGGCTCTGCTTTCAGATATTTCCTGCAATGATGTGGCTGGAATATGGAGATGTTCTGTCCCCTCTGCTCGTTTCAGGTCACCTTCTATGAAGACAAGAACTTCCTGGGCCGTTACTACGAGTGTGACAGCGACTGCCCCGATTTCCACAGCTACCTGAGCCGCTGCAACTCCATCCGTGTGGATGGAGGCACCTGGGTGGCCTACGAGAGGCCCAACTATGCTGGGAACATGTACGTGCTGACCCACGGGGAGTACCCTGACTACCACCACTGGATGGGCCTCAACGACCGCCTGGGCTCCTGCAAGTACATCCAGATTGTAGGTGTCACCCCTTGCCAGGGGATACTGCCATTTATCCCATCCTGGGAGGGTTTCATGGGGGGGAATGTGGTGTCCTGGGGAGCCACAGATGGGGTTTGGTCCCACAGTCCTGCTCTGGGAGTAGCAAGGTGTTTGGTGTGGGGAGAAGGTGAGTGTGTCCCACTCTGGATTGCAGTGGGAAAAGGCAGGTCTGTGGTGGTGTTCACAGGGGTCCCAGGATGAGGGAAGAGATGAGAAGCTTGACTCTGTGTTTCAGAGAGCTGATTTATTATTTTATGATATATATATTATATTAAAACTACTCTAAAAGAATAGAAGAAAGGATTTCATCAGAAGGCTTGAAAGGAAAGGAATGGAGTGGTAATAAAATCTTGTGACTGACCAGAGAGTCTGAGACAGCTGGACTGTGATTGGACATTAATTAGAACCAACCACATGAGACCAATCAAAGATGCACCTGTTGCATTCCAAAGCAGCAGATAATCATTGTTTGCATTTCATTTCTGAGGCCTCTCAGCTTCTCAGGAGAAAACATTCCAGCAAAAAGATTTTTCATAAAATATGTCAGTGACACTGATCCCTTTGAGTGTGGGTGAGTTTCCACAGGTAGTTTTATCAGCATGTTCCTTTAGGGATTTCAGTGTCCAGGCAGGTTGCTCCAAAGTTTGCCTCTCACCTTTTCCCTGATGTGTAACCAACTGACCCAACAGCTCAAGGCCTGTAACAGTAGAATGGAGGTTTTGCAGGAACATTTGGAATGAGGGGAAGTTTCCTCTTTAGCAAGCCAGGACTCCCGTTTGATACAAGGAGCTGAATCTGTGTCACCAAACCCCTCTGGGTGTGGAGAGCCAAGCCCAGTAGCAGCCCTGGAGTGCCCGGGAACAGGAGGGATTCCTGGAGCCCTCCTTGGCCATGCTTGGAGCAGCCTGGTGCCTCCTGGTGTGAGGAGAGCACAGGAGGGGTGTGCTCAACCCCTCCTAACTGGTGGTGGGAGAAAGGAACAGAGGGAATGATCCTTTTGGGAAGCCTATGGGGAAGAGCATCCTGTAAAACTGGGATTGTGGATGAAGCGTGGATTGCTGCTGCTGCTGAGGTTTTCCCGTAGTGGGGCAGAGTCTGGCGATCCATGGGTTGCTGACTTGAATGGCTGTGACTTCCCACTGCATGGAGCAGGTCTCACAACTGAGTCAGGTTTTGCTTTTCTGCCTGGGAGTCTAACGCCCCTCTGAGCCTGTTCTGGCTTTGAACTGGGTCTAAATCCCTTTGTGTGGGGCAAGGAGAGTTTCCAGCCCATTCAGAGCTCTGATCTGGCTTAAGACATGGAGCCAAAACACATGCGAGACACAAGAGTAGCACAGCTTCCTCCACCAGGATGAAACGTGGGAGCCTTATCCTGCGTACCCACCTGGTCCTGGCTTTCCCCTGCCCTGGGGAGACCCTGAGAGCCCGCAGAGCTCGGCTGGGGCTGGCAAGGAGGGGCGGGCAGGGGAAGAGGTGTCCGGGCAGCTGCAGATCAGGCGCTGATCCCGCGGTGCCTTTGGGGAAGGAGCGCTCCCAGTCCCGGTGGGAGCCAGCGCTGCCTCCTCAGCAGCACGGCCCCGCCGGGCTCAGCAGCTCATTACACTCCTCTCTGCCCGAGGAGAGGGGACTGGAGCGGGTCTGGCTCTCTGATGCTTACAAGGAGCACTGAGGGGTTCAAGGTTGCCCAGGATAGTGAGACCGGCACTGCTGACTCAAGCTTATGGCTGTTCTGCATGTGATGCTCTGTTAAAATTTACGCCAGCTGCTTCTCCCTGTGTTTTTGGAGGCTGACGTGAGATTTCAGCCCTGTCCTGGTGTGCTGGGGGTGGTTGGTACCCGATTTGAGTCTGGCTGTGCTCAAACTCTGCCCCCATGTCAGAGCTGGGACATGTCAGCGCCTCCATCCCATGCTCTGGTTGCCAATGAAGTCACCCAGAGAAGCTGTGGCTGCCCCACCCCTGGAAGTGTCCAAGGCCAGCTTGGAGGGGGCTTGGAGGAACCTGGGCCAGTGGGAGGTGTGCCCACGCACGGCAGGGAGGTAGAACTGGATCATCCTTAAATCCCTTCCAACCCAAACCTTTCCGTGACTCTATGATTTTCTCTCTCCCCCCCCCCACCTATTTTTTTTTTTTTTTTTCTAGCCAAGTGGAGGCCGAGGCCACATCCAGGTGTTTGAGAAGGGAGATTTCGGCGGGCAGATGTTCGAAGCCACCGAAGACTGCCCCTCCATCATGGAGGAGTGGCACATGCGTGAGGTGCACGCCTGTAGGGTGCTGGAGGGAGTCTGGGTGTTCTACGAGCACCCCAACTACCGGGGCCGGCAGTACGTGCTGCCCAAGGGGGAGTACCGCAAGCCCGTGGAGTGGGGCGCGGCCAGCCCCGCCGTCCAGTCCTTCCGCAGCATCTCCGAGTGAGCCAGCCCCGCGCAGGGCTGCCACACCCCCCCCAATAAAGCAACTGAGTCGCTCAGCTCCGCCTTGTCCTGCTTATTCTCGGGATTTGGGTGCCGCATGTCCTGCCTCCGGGGAGCTGGGGTGGAGCACAGCCTTCTCTGCCTCATTGTCACCCCCTTCCCCATCCCCCGCCCCTCTAATCCTTTAGGAAAAAGCCATCCCCAAGCTGGAGTTTGGGCTCCAGCGTTTGGCCATCCCGGTGGAGCAGTGGCACCACACATCCCTGGGTTCCAGTTGTCGGTGGTGGCTGTGGGTGGCTCAGTCTGTCACGTCCCTGTGGAGTCCCTGCCTGCTGTGTTGCTGCTCCACGGTGGTTTGGGAGAAGGGATGAGGTTTTTCTCAGTGCCACGTGTCCTCCTGGATACCCTGAGCAGGCAGCTGCTGTCCTGGTACTGGATGAGTTTGTCCTCCTGGGACTGGGAAAAAATGGAGATCCCAGATGGAGCAGGAGGGGGAGAGCCATAATCTCCTTGGGGAATGCTGGGGACACTGGTAGCCCAGCATGTCAGGCACAGGATGTCCCCTGGAGGTGAGAGCCGAGGCATTCAGCTCTTTAAACTGAGGCTGGGCACCACATGGAGCCAAGAGCTGGAAGCAGGAGAGCAGGCTGGGTGTGGGATAGAGGCAGTGAGTGCCTCTAGGAGGTGGCTGCTGAAGAGCAGGAAAAGCTCCCTGGACACCTGAGATGTGCAGGGAGTAGAGGAGGCTCCCAGTTAGCCCAGTTTGCCACCAGGAACATCCCATTTTGCCTGGTACTACCAGAGGAGAGGCAAATCCTAGGCACATCCTCCCAGGCAGGAATAGCTGATGGCTGGGAACTCTTCCCCTGGGAACCCCAGGGAGCTGCAGCCTGTTTGCACATGGAGCTGAGGGGCTTTGGGACAATGAGGCTGGAGGTGGAAGCAGAGCCCTCCCAGCCATGCTCTGCGGTCTCTTCCCCCTGATGTATGAGGTTATTACAGAGCAGGGAGCCAGGGGAAGGGATGCTCATCAAGCCACGGGGCTGCCACCTCCTGGGAAAGCTGCTGCCGCTGGGGAATGGGAAGGAGCTGCCAAGTCCAGCCCCCTGGACTTCCCCCAGCACAAAGATGAGCTGAAGAGTTGCCTTCCCCTTCCCCCTCTTCCTCCTCTCCCTGCTGTCACCCCCTCCCTTAGCACCCTGCCCCATTCCAGCCTTTCCCTGCAAACGGTGATGCATCTTCACCCACTTCCATCCCTCCTCACTCCTCTCCATCATGGATCAGCAGGATGCAGATGATCCAGCAACACAGTTGGGTTTCACTGTATTTTTCCCCATAATATTTCTCCAGGACCAGCCCTCAGCTCCAGCTCTCCCTTTCCCCCTGGCTCCTAGCAAAGCTCTCTGAGAGCAGCAGTTTGAGTACAGCCTGGCTCCTGGGTTTTTTTTTCGACAGTGAGCCTGTTGCTGTCCCTGTTGTGGATGGAAAATCTGTAGGTAAGTGAGCTCTACCCAGTGCATTTCTAGCCACCTCCCACCCTGATTCTGGGGAATGTCCCACTGTCCCCATCCCACATGCCCTGCACTGGATGGGTTTGGAATAGTCCAGCTCTGTGGTTGCTGTTTGCATCCACCCCAGAGGACTGGAGGAGCCAGATCTGGATCTGGTTTGCCCTTAAGGTACCATTTTCCCATGTCCTTCCCTTTCACTGCTGATCTCCCCACTTTTCAAACCCAATTATCCCAAGTCTTCCCTCCTTCTCCTTGTCCTCCAGGCTTGTTGTGGGTCCCCAGGATGAGGTGAGAGATGAGAATTTGACTCCAAGTTCTCAGAAGGCTGATTTATTATTTTATGATATCATATTAAAAGAAATAGTATATTAAAATTACACTAAAGAAAGAGAAAGGAGACATCAGAAGGTTAGACAAGAATGAATAATAAAAACTTGTAACTGACCAGCATCCTGACACTGGACTGGGATTGGTCATTAAGTTAAAACAATTCACGTGCTGGGTAAACAATTCTCCAAATCACATTCCAGAGGAGAAAAACATGGAGAAGCTGAGGCTTCTCACCTTGCCAGGAGAAGAAATCCTGGCAAAGGAATTTTTCATAAAATATCACAGTGACATAGGCTCTTGCCCTTGGGTGAACGTTGTGTCCTCAACATTTTCAACTGACACAAATAACAATAAACTGCTACTTGTGTGGTTTTTTTACCATTAGTTTTTATTTTATTGTTATTCCAGATGACTTTTTCCATTTTTCCCCTGCCACAGCAGAGCAGGGTGCCTGTGGAGATGAGCGGGGAGCGCAGCCGTGCTGATGCCGGGTTTTCCTTGACAGCTAATTTCCATTCCCCAGTATCAGGGGGTCTGCTCCAGTAATTGGCATGCAGATTGTGTCCGGTGGGCCTGTTAGACACGAGCAAAGGCTCTGCTGCTTGGAGTAAGCCAACCCCAGGCTGATGGATGGGGTGTAAGGAGGTCACAGGGAGAGAGAATTTCCAGATGCCCGCGTGCACACACCTACGAAATTTCCCATTCCATGCCCTCCCCCCATCCCTACTTTCTTTATCCAGCAAACTCTAATCTATCATATTTCATTGAGACAAATCCTGCTCCATTTCTCTGTCTCTCCCTTTTTCCCTCTAAGGGAAATGTGATGGAACCTGCTCCTGGATTTAATGAGAAGATGGTGCGGCGTAGCAGGAATTAAAGCGGTGCCATGCTTCATTAGCAGCTGGGGATCACATGGAGCAGGCCCAGATGTTAATTACACTTTGGGAATTAATTGGTATAAGGCATTCCTCTCCTCCATCATCCCTAATCCGGTGGGTGTGTGAGGACTTCTGGAAGCAGAGACCTCCAGGCAGGTGTCTGTCTGTCTGTCCCCCTTCCTCAGCCTGCCCAGCACTGGCTGGTTTGGAAATTTTGAAGTCACCTTCATTTCCATCCCCTTGGTGCCCATGTAATTTTTCCCTCTTTTCCTTCCTGTGCCACTCTCCTCCAAAATTTTTCTTCAGCTGCTGGGGAAAGCAGGTCTGGATGGGATGGGGCAATAGTGGGAGGTGGCACTGTGTTGAAGGAGGAAAGAACATCCCCCTCAGAGCTGGTCATTCCCAGGGGATTCCAGGACATCCTGGTCCTTTCTCCTGCTCCTTGACCTGTCCTTGCTGGGCCATCCTTTCCCTCCAGCTCTGGAGGCAGACAGGGGAGCCTCAATCTGCCCCCACAGCACCTCTGCTGCTAAAAAAATCTCCCCAGCTCTCCAAGGCCAGTGGTCTCCAGTTTCTTCCCTTTTCCCTCTTGGGTTCAGCCTGACAAAATGCAAAAGCTGAGGTGGGGGGGGGTGGTGTTATTTTGCCAGAGGACAGAAATTATATGCTTGGAAACAAAGAATGTTGTCAAAGTAGAGACAGCCACAATACACAGAGTATCACCACACAATTTCAGAATGCTTCAACCCATACAGAGTAACACCCTACCTCATCAGAAGGCTGCAAGGGACTGCCCTTCTTGTTCTTTAGCCCAGCCTTTTATCCCCTCCTGTTGATGCAGTGCACCTGTGTGCCCTCTGTTCCCTTTGGTGGTTGGTCAGTGCCCCTGGGCACTCCATGGCTCATTGCTGTCAGTGCTGCTCACCTGCTGCTCACAGCTGTGCCCATTGAGGCTCAGCCCCACTCCCAACCACCACAAACTTTGTACCTACTGAATATTCCTCTAAATGCTGCCAATTTGTTCCTTTCCTGAGGTGGGTGGTGGTGGCCCAGCGTGGGGCACGGATGTCACTGTGATGGAGCAGCACATCTCTGGGATCTGGCCTGGAATTTACTGCACAGCCCCAGTGGGACACTCAAACTCAGCTCTGCTCCCCCCCATAAACTGCTCCCAGGCCCTGACAGTGGGACACAGCCACCACAACCAGCCCAGGATCCCATTTGCCCTCCTCTTCCTGAGGTCCTTGGGGTTTTGTGGGTCTTCCCTTGGTGTTGCTGATGCTCCTTGGTCTCAAGGTGTCACCACCTTGATGCATTTTTGTTCTGCCAGCAAAGATCACTCCTGGATGAGAGCCACTGTCCCTTGTCTCCCATCCCTAGGAGGGCTCAAAAAGTGTGTGGATGTGGCACTTAGGGATGGAGATGTGGCAAACCAGAGCAATTCAAGGCCACTTTGGTAGGAGTTAAAGAAAAACAATGTTTTCAAAACTGCAAAATTAATGGTTTTGGTGTTGGATGGAGAAAGAAGAGATGTTTAATCCTTTTCTTTAAACTTTCTTGATTTTTGGTTTAAGGTTGGGCTTGGCAGTGCTGGGAGAACAACTGGTGCATTTAGGGGACTTTTCCAACTTAAGCAATTCTATAGCTCTGTGATTTCACAATTCCATGATTCTATGATTCCACGATTCTATGGTTTATGATTCTATGCTTCCCCGACTCTGTGACTCAGGGCAGCACTGCATTGCCATCTGGTTCCCTTGGAGCTCTGCCACCTCAGATCCTGCATTACCCACCATCTGCTCACTGAACCCCAAGTCCCTGAATCAGGGATTCAGCCTCCACCTCAGCCCCTGCCTGGGCAGTCTGAAGATGACTGCAGCCCCCACTTTGGTTTTGGCAAAAGCACTTTCCAGGTGTTGTTTTCCCTCTGTTTTATATGTGACCCACCCTGTGCATTCCCTGTTGGCCCTGGCTGAGCTGTGGTTTCAGGAGGCTCCTTCCATCCTGCTTTGAGCCTGTGGATAATGCCTTGTGAAGGCTGACCTAGAACAGAGGCTGGACAGAGTTAAAGAATAAAGTAGGGATTTCTTAGAAGGCCTCAATGGATCTTGGGCAGCACAAGAGCCCAGCCAGAGCTACACCCAAGATGAACCAAAATGGTCACAAAATGCACAACCGGGCACGGGGTGTCTCATTTTTGTAAGTTCTGCTCCATTTGCATTTGCAGTTCATTGTCCCATTCCAGCTTTAGCCCATGCAGTTCCATTCTTCTTGTTTTTCTCTCTTCATTCCACGTTGTTTGTGCTCTTGGGCCTGAGATTTGGATCATTTGTCCTTGGTGCCCAGCTAGAGCAGGAATTGTTTTGTCTCCCTACTCTGTGAAGAGAGTTCACCATTCCTTAATATGAAGCTCAGAAGTGCACACTAAAGCAACACAGAATCTGAAAAAGATAAAAGCTAAAACCTGAGACATCATGGGGAAAGTCTGGCCCAAATCTGGGCGGGGAGAGATGGAGCTGGTTTGTAGCTCACACACAGATGTTCTGGAGACTCCATCAGTGTCTGGCCACTGTCTCACACATGTTCTGTCACCCAGAGGTGCCGGGCTGGCCGTGTCTGTGAGCATGTGAGTGGTGCCATGGAGGGAGCTGCCTCTCCAGGGTGTGTGTACGGCCTGGCACCTCAAATGGGGCTCTGAAATCCTCTAGAAGAGAAGGTGCTTCCCAGGGCGCCATCCTTCCCTTTGCCAGAGCCCAGCAGAGGGCAATAGAAGCAAATGGAAGAGACGAGACCTTGCGAGGGACGTGCGGCAGGAGCAGATTCCAAGGCAGAGCGACCTGGAAGCGGAGAGATGTGCAGGAGGGATGTGCAGGAGGATGTACGGGCTGAGGGATGTGCAAGAGCGGGGACCGTGCGCCCGGAGCGCTGTGCGGGGAGCAGGGCTGGGGAGGCTGCTGAAGGAGCAAAACAGCAATTGAAGGTTATTTTGGTAAGGAGTTAAAGCAAACCGATGCTTTCCTAACTCCTAAATTCAGCACTTTGGAGTTGGATGGAGAAGGAAAGGGAAATATTTAACCCTTTTGTTTAAACTTTCTGAATTTGATGTCAGTTTTTACGAAAAGCGCTGCATGGCTGAGCACCTCCAGCGGGTGATGCTGGGAGGGAAGGCTCTGAGAATTCCCAGCCCCGATTATATTCCACCTGGTTAATTGTGTGACTGAGCCCAGTTCAGTTTCTCTTGGAAACCAAATTCCACGCGTGCCTGGAGTCTTCTGTGGGTTCTGCCTGAGCCCTGGCAGGAGGGATGTGCTGGGCTAGGGCTGGCAGTGCCCCCGGGCTCCCTTCCTCCCTCAGAGGGAAAACCATGGCAGGCTGTGGGGAGGAAGCAGCAGAGAAGAGCTGGGAACAGCATCTCCTTCCACCCTCCCGCAGCAGCTGGACCAACTGGGACAGAGCTTGGGCAGGAGCTCTGTCTCTCCTGCTCTCTGTTCCTGCTCCCTGCACGCTCCTGCTTGGCTAGGCAGATATTCCCAGCTGGATTTCCTACATACCCAGGTCACCTCCCTGGGGTTTTTAAGCTTTTTTTGGTCCAAACTCTTTGGAGTCAGGGACGTTTAACAAGGGAATTGTTCCATGGCAGGAGCGTGATCCTACAGCTGCCCTCACAGCTGGGACAGGACATCTGCAGAGCCACAGGGGGAAGTCACTCCAGGCAGATTCCCTCTTCAGACCTCATCTCTTTTGGGGGGAAAACAATTATTTCAAAGGGAAGGGTCAAATCTCTGTGGCTGGGAGCTGCAGATGGCCTGGATGCAGGATGCCCAGGAGGGCCTGACACCCCAGGAAGCAGCTTTGGGGGTTTTTTGGGCAGAGCCCCACCACGGTGCTGCTGCTGCGGAGTGCGACCTTAGAAAAAAAGGGTGGTTTTTTTTCGAAACGGGGCGTTTTTGTTGAGCTGCTGCTGCTTAGAGAGAGCACAACTGGGCTCTGGTCTTGGAGGAGAAGGAAGGGTCGTCCCCACCTTCCTCTGCGGAGCCCCCTACCCGCCTCATTAAGGCCGTCCTTGGCGAGACGAGCGCGGCGCGATCTGCCCATCTCAGCGTTATCTCCCCATCTGCCTCCCGTGCTGCCACGCTTCCAGATGCTCCTTATCTCCTCTCACCTTCCCGGAGAGCCAGCGTGCTGGGGGCAGGGCCGGCTGCCCAGACTCCCCACCTGTGATCTCCCCGGCTCTTATCAGGCTCCCTGAGTCCTGATCGAGCCCCTGTCTCAAAGTCAAACGGATTTTCCGGCGGGGCGAGCGCGCCCAAGGTCGGGCGGTGGTGGGGAGGCTGCGGGGACCCCGCTGCCCCCCTGCGCCCCGCTCCAGCCCATTCCCCAGGTAGCGCCTCTCCCCGTTTATTCTCCAACATTATCAATTACATTTGGATTATTATTCCTCATTGAAGCCCAAGCGAGCCGCAGACAGCTATTTCCTAATGGGGGAAACGTTACAGGCAACTTATTAAGGAACAATGCGTCATTAAGGGGGGAGAGCTTCAAAGGCTCCTAAATGCGTTTCAAAGGACACAATACGGAGCGGATCCTGCCGCCGCATATCTGGGGGACATGGGCAAAATTTGTGACAAGGAATAGACCGGGCCCAATGTAATTAACTAATTCTCGATCAAAGGCGTTTTAGAACTGAATGGTCAGGGAATTCAATTATGGGTTTCCTAATGAACCACTCTGTGCCAAGGCAGGGGGGATGTTTTCTTCTGGAGAAGGGCTGAGGATCAGGGCTGGGATTGGGAGAGAAGCACCAGAGAGCTCCCCCCGGGTGGATTTTGTGCAGGGGGGACAGAGATCATCGAATCATGAAATCTCAGAATGGTTTGGGTTGGAAGGGACCTTAAATCTCATCTCATTCCACTGTGCCACGGGCAGGGGCACCTTCCACTAGGCTGGGTTGCTGTGAGCTCCATCTGCCACCATCCAGGCTCTCTTTGATGGCTGTCTGTCCTGGATATGTCCCTGTGCTGGGACATGCTCCCCTCACCTCTGAGTTTGGGCAGATCTACAGCTCTTTGGAGCCAGAGCTGCTGGAAGGAGCTGTGGGATGCAGCAGGACGGCTGTGCCAGGGCTGGCATCTCCTGATCCCCTCCCTGGAAAACCTGGGCAAGCGAGATTTCCTCCTCTGCTGCCTGAATCCAGCCTCTGGCAAAAATAGCATGGTTTTCTGCTCATGAAAGGAGCATCTTCTAGTCCTCCACTAGTTTTCTCTTATTATAGAAAGTTGATTTGCTCACTTTACAAAGGGAAATGTATTATGAATTTTCCCTTCATTCTCCTCCTTTTTTTTGCCCCGTTTAACAACCGATTTGTGTGTTGCATGAAAGTTACACAGTTCTTTAGATGCGTTTGCTATTTTATTTTCTTTCATTCAAAAATATGTCAGTAATCTTTTTGTTAACATGAAAGATAAAGGATTAGTAATGCAAGATGCAGTTTTCTTGTAACCTTCTTGAAAGCAGACTATAGTTTCTTATCTGGCTCTAACATTCATTTTCCTGAAATGAAAAAAAAAAAAGAAAAAGGACTTCTTAAAATGAAATAAACTATATTCGATTCAGATGAGCAGCGCCAGCAAAGGAATTTATTGCAGCTGGCAGAATGGAGCAGCTGCACTGAAGTCGTTGTGCCGCAGCACTGGGGACCTTCCCCAGGAACAGCTCACATGGATCATTGGGCACCTGGGAAATGCTGCAGAGAAGAGAAACCACTGTAGAATCATGGAATCATGCAAGGGTTTAGCTTGGAAAAGGCCAGTGAGATCAGTGAGTCCAGCTGCTCCCCCAGTGCTGCCAAAGCCACCTTTAAGCCATGTCCCCAAGTGCCACATCCACATGGCTTTTAAACCTCTCCAGGGATGGGGACTCCACCACTGTCCTGGGCAGCTGTGCCAGGGCTGGACAGTCCTTTCCACAAAAAACCTTTCCCAATATCCAACCTGAACCTCCCCTGATTCAGCTTGAAACTATTTCTTCTCATCCTATCAAAAGCAAGCCTTGTGTTGACATCACGACATCTCCCAAGATGTGCCTGTCCAGTTGACTTTGAGCATGTTTGCCTTGGGGACATCCTGGATGTCCCAAGCTGGAGATGGGCTTGGTGCTCACTGCAGATGCACAAAGAAGCTGCCAGGGAAGCTGTGGCTGCCCCTGGATCCCTGGCAGTGTCCAAGGCCAGGCTGGTTGGGGCTTGGAGCAACCTGAGATAGTGGAAGGTGTCCCTGCCCATGGCAGGGGTGGGAGTGGATGAAGTTTAAATTCCTCCCAACCCAAACCATTCTGTGACTGTGATTCTACCTTCTTCCACTTATGGCTCACAAGGAAGCAGGACTTCCAGCTCCTGAGAATTTATTTGAGCAGCATTGGGTCTCCAGGAGGTCCCACCTTGTGTCACCCTACCTGTCTTGGCTCCTGTCCTCCCTGTCAGCTGGGGACAGGGCTTCTGCTTTGGGCTGTGCAGGCTGGTGGGGGCAGCCAGGGAGGAAAGGACATGGAAAAACACCAAAGAGGGGAAAAGGAGAGATGGGGACAGTGAGAGGGGCTACCAGGGACCAGCAGGTGTTTGAGAAGAAAACAGCTTAATTTTCATGAAATGGTTTGGGTTAGAAGAGACTTAAAAGATCACCTCCCTCCAAATTTGATGGAGTTGCTTTCTTTGTAGATACAGAGGATGAAAGGAAACTCAGGGTGAGCAGGGGCTGGTTTTACAGCGCCACAATCCTCCAGTCTGTAAAACCAGGGTAGCAGACAGGGAATGCCACAGCCCAGGAGGAGAGGAGATCCATGTGGGCAATCTAGGATGTCCTCCTGCCCTGCCCACCCTGCTGCTGTGCCAGCCAGCCTCTCCCACCAGCCTGACAGCTCCTCAGGGGTTAAATCATTTTATAAACTGCTGGATTTCTGTGGCAATCAGCTAATGGGTGCTCAGCATCTAAACAAGGTATTTTCCCTCCTTCAGGTGGATTTGGTTATTATTGAGTTGGCCTGACAAGGAGCCAGCATTTACAACTTTGTTTATAACCTGGTTTGCACGGAGTACTTTGTTTTGCTCCAGAGAAACTTGATATTTTCTATTGCAGAGGGGAATGATGATTTCTATCCCACACAACATGGATTGCAGGGCTTCATAATTAAATAAAATAAAGAAAAGCATCATCCTCTGGGCTCAAATCTTTGCCTCCAGTGTTTAATGGAGCTCTTGTCCTGCGCTAACAGATCCGTGGTTTCATTTGAGGCAAAAGTGTGTTTTCATATCAAAGGAGCCCCCCTGCACTGACCCAGCCTTCCCTTCCCCCTCTCTGCCCTGGCACACATGCTATTTTAATATTTCATATATTTCATAAGCTTTTATGCTTCTAAAAGAGAAGTGAATTTGTGGAGAGTTGAGCTCTCCAGAGCTGTACTTCAGAGCTGGGAAGTAATTCAGGGTGAAGCCTGTATTAATCTCAGGTGAGAGAGATATTTAAATTCAGGCTACCAGTGTGAATATAAAATGGGGATCTCTTTACAAAAATTTCAAATTGTAATATGCAAAGCTTAAAGAAAAGAAACCCCAAGGGAACAGCTTTCTTCTAGAACATTTTGTTCCAACCATCATCTCTTTACCTTTATTTTTTTATTTTAAAAACCCTCCCTTTGCCATTTTGTATTTTTAAATTAAATCTTTCAGTTTTTAAAATGAAATTCTTTATTGCTGGGAGATGGTGATGGGGAAGGGGGAGCAGGATGTAAGTGCCTGGCTGTGAAAAATGGTGCATGGACCCAAATTTTAGCTGGCACAGAAGGAATAGTGACCAGTGGGAGAATAAATCCCTGTTTGGTTGGTCCAAGGAATGTGGGGCCACCTCCCCACTTGGGGGATGCTGCCCAAATCCTGGTTTTGGAGAGAAATCTCTGCTTGGAGGGAGGAGAGAGGCAGCACAGCCATGTCCTTGTATCCTCCCCTGCCAGCACTGGGGAGCACTGGGAAGAGCTGGTCCATCCCATCAGCCTTCTCCTTCTCCACAGATAAACTTCAGAATGGATTTATGACCCTGGCCAGTGGCCACATTCTCTGAGTGCATTTTGGCAGGATGGGGATCACATGCAGGTGTCTGTGCTGGGCATAATGAACCAGAATATCCAAATCCCATGGTAGCATTCCTGTGAGAATCCCTGTGTTTGTATGCGTGGCAAACACCTCCGGCTGCATAACCAGCTCCCAGGTCAGGAGAACTGGTGACAGATGACATGCTATTATCAGCTCTGTCAATTAATTAAATTATACATTATGCTTATGAGGGTGATATACTGAGCCACTCTAGATTAAGTGTTGCAATTAAGTCTTTAATTTCTATTTAATAAGTAAGTTATTATATGTTAATAAAAGATCAATTAGTTGCTAACAGAGCATTGATCCAGGTACAATGAGTGTGTCAGGGAAACATCAGGGCTGACACGGAAGGGGCTGGGGGATTTTGTGCACGACATGTGTACAATTAGGATTTTAATAAAGCCAAGCTAGAGTGGGCAGGAGGCATCCAGGTGGATTTGAGATATTGCTCCATGTGTGAAACCTGGCTCTTCCCAGGCTGGCAGGGCTGGGACAGCCAGGACAGACCCAGTCAGAGAATCCCAGAATGGTTTGGGTTGGGACCTTAAAGCCCATCCCATTCCACCCCCTGCCATGGGCAGGGACAACTTCCACTATCCCAGGTTGCTCTAAGCCCCATCCAGCCTGGCCTTGGACGCTTCCAGGGATCCAGGGGCAGCCACATCTTCTCTGGGCAACCTTTTACAGGGCCTCACCACCCTCACAGGCAGGAATTCCTTCCCAATACCCCATCTAACCCTAGCATCTGGCAGTGGGAAGCCATTCCCCTTTGTCCTGTCTCTCCAGGCCCTCATCCAATATCCCTCTCCAGCTCTCCTGGAGCCCTTTTAGGCACTGGAGGAGGCTCTAAGGTCTCCTTGGAATCTTCTCTTCTCCAGGTGATCATGCCCAGCTCTCTCTCCTGTGATGTCAGTGACAGCAGGTGCTTCTCCTGTGTGGGGTGACCCCAAGGAAGGACCTGCCACCAGGATGGTTTCCAAGCCAGGTGTTTTTACTGCTTCCTTCTCTATAATCTGTACATCACGATGTTTTTCTGCGTGCCTGATGCCCCTCCCACCAGGACCCCCTTCCTCCCCCATCTCCATCTGTTGCTGTGTGATTTCAGGATTTACCTCAGTACCCTGGGTCCCTCCCATGATGATCCCTCCCAGGTGTGTCAATCACCTCTCCTTTCCCTCTCTGACCCTTGCTGAGCACTGTCTGTCAATCCTGGCATCCAGAAGGGTGTCGGATGATTGGCAGATTCAAAGGATGCCCTCCACCCCTGGGGGGGCATTGGATCATCCTGGCGTCCTTTGTCCCTTGAGACCTTCTCCTATGTGCCTGGTTGGTGGCTTCCTACCCCTTCCCTCCTCCTCTCCCCCAGGGTAAAAGAGCCAGCAACCACACGGTTCGGGGAGTTCTGTTGGAGCTGTTGCTTCATTCAGAGGCCTGTGAGCCAGAATAAAATCTCTGGATTGAAACCCTCCATCAGAACTGACTCCTTTCCTTCACCATCACCTTAAATCTTCTTCATCAGAGGGAAACCTGAGGAGCGGACCCTCTTCGAGAGGAAGCTCCATCCCGCCACCATCAGAGCTCCTGCATGCTGGACTTGTTCCCACTTGCCCAGCTGCAACATCCAGCCAGCCAAAAGTGTCACTGGCGTGAAACACCACACACCCAGCCAGCCAAAAGTGTCACTGGGGTGAAACACCACACACCCAGCCAGCCAAAAGTGTCTGTGGGGTGAAACACCACACACCCAGCCAGCCAAAAGTGTCTGTGGGGTGAAACACCACACACCCAGCCAGCCAAAAGTGTCTCTGGGGTGAAACACCACACACCCAGCCAGCCAGAAGTGTCACTGGGGTGAAACACCACACACCCAGCCAGCCAAAAGTGTCTCTGGGGTGAAACACCACACACCCAGCCAGCCAAAAGTGTCTCTGGGGTGAAACACCACAGTTGCCACTATTTAGTTCAGCACCAAGGGCCAGACAAGCCAAGGCACATCCCGTGCCCAATATTGGTGATACCAATACCCATCCGAGCCCACTCATTCCCGCTGGGAAATTCCAGGTGAGCGCGGAGCAGCAGCGGGGAGCCTGCGGCTGAGCTTCCAGCGGGAGAGGAGGGAAGCGCTGGGCTCCAGCAGAGCCAAGATTCCAGCTGAATATGGATGACATCATTATACGGGTGATCCTTTCAGCAACAGCGAGCTGGGTTTTAAAGTAGCGACCTACAGCATACAAATGATGGGTTTAAAGGAAATAAAAAAAGAGATGATTTGAATAGCAGACATTTAGAGAAGAAAAGCTTCCTCCCCCCCCCCCCCCCTTTCCTGATTTCTAATATCTTCCGACGGGGCAGGCTCTGCATTCGAAAAGAAATTAAAACACTCCTCCTAAATACACTCCAGGCAGTAACAATGGCAAAGTTAAGAAGGTTACGAGACTTAGTTGTCCCAGCAACATGTCATCAAGTTGGAATGAGCAGGAAACACAGATAACGGGGAGAAGGAGGAGGGGGGGAGGAGAGGAATAAAACCACAGGAGGAAAAATGCCAAGAGATTGAGGAAGAAAAGGGAAACCCCTTTTTATTTGCTGTTTCGTTAGGATGAATCTGATTTTATAGTCCCTAAAAGAGGCTAAAATATAATCTCCTTTTGTGTAATGTGTGTGTTAGGAAAATGTGTCATCAGCAATTCTTCTGTACATGCCAGCAATAGTCAGAAAATTAGCAGGGATATTCAGGGCGGGCTACAAAGAAAAACAAACAGAAGGCTCACATTTCCAGCCTGAGCTGTCATTTAAGAGTGTTTCCAACTTTTTTGTTCACCTTTTTGATTGTCCTTTATGGTTTGTCTCTGCTGCAGCAGCAGAGCTTGAGGTTTCCAAAGGAAGACAAAGCAGAAGAGGAGGTTTGGGATGAGGCTGTAACTGCCTGGAGAGCCCAGGGCTCTCCCAGTACTGAGGGCTTTTATGGTCAGCACTGGCAGAGGACAGAGAAATGGAAAAGAAATAGGAGGCTCATCTGAGCCATAACCCCAAATCTGGTGACACATGAGTCAGTTATCCTTATTCCAGGTGCCAATCTGGTGCTGAGACTGTGTGGCACATCCACCCCAACTGGGATCGCGTACAGGCGCAATCCCAGGTGTCACAGGAGCCCACAGCTTTTAGTGGATGTGTCTCCAAAGCCTTGTGGTGCTCATCAGTGGCCATCAGTGCCAGGTGTGTTGGCTTTGGGCTCTCCAGAAGGACACATGTTCACTTCAGGTCAACATCTCCCTCTGGAAGTGTTCCAGGCCAGGTTGGATGGGGCTTGGGGCAACATGGAATAATGAAGGTGTCCCTACCCATGGCAGGGGATGAGACGGGCTTTAATGTTCCTTCCAAACCATTCCACGATTCTCTGATCCCATGATATTGATGTTTGATTCTTGACTAGAGTTACAAGGCAAAACTTAAATTAAAATAGTAATTAATCACTCAGCCTGTGGTTGTGGCAGGAGGTTTGGGTGCTGCTTCCTCTACTCCCAGACGGAGTGCACTGGAGTGGTTTGTGGTTCATTTGGATCCAGGGGGATGATGATACTGGGAGAAATGGGGCTGAACTGGGAGAAACTTCAGCTTCAGTTCCTTCAATCAGTTCCTGAGGGCAGAGCAGGGGCCTGGGGAGGAGCCCCTCCACCATCCCCCAGACTCAGCCCTCCCTGGAGAGGAGTGAGGTTTGTGCTGACATGAGGAATAAGGAGAGGATGAAACAACAGGATGAGGGAGGATGGACTTGATGATCCCAGAGAGTTTTTCCAGTCCTGTGTCCCTAAACTGGACTGAGTACCCCAATTTTATGCACTACATTTAAAAGCCCTGACCCATTTTTCTGTGTGTGCTACCCCAAAACTCATGACACCTCCAAGTCCCTCAGTTACACCTCTCACTGTGCCTTGGCTTGCTCCATGCTGAGATATTTTTGGTGCTTGCATGTGACATACAAGCACCCAAAATGATACTGATCTCTGACAAAAATCCCTTCTCTCTCCTTCCCATCACTTTCTTCCACAAATATATATTTGTTGTGCCTTAAAAAAAAATTAATTCTCTCTTGCTGTGGCTTCTTGTAGTGGATTATATTTTACAGCAAGCCTTGGTTTAGTTAATTGATGGGGAGCTTTGCCTGTGAGGATTCTGTAATCCTTGGCATTTTATCTTTGCAATAATTGCTGTGTTTGTGATTATTTCAAAGGACTCAGGGAAAGCAGACAACAAGAAAACAGCTCATCCACTCCTCGTTTGCAGCTTGTCCAGGCACCTGGGTGGGCTCCTTCTCTGCAAGGTGTTCCCTGTGCAGCACAGAAGGAAAACCAGGGTGAAGACCTGGAGGCCTGGAGCAGGCTCAGCAATGTCCTGAGGTCACTGAGGGCCTTGGTGACACAGTGACACTGAGGAATGGGAGGCATCTTTCATTATAAAAAGCTGCCTTTTTGGTAAAGAGGTTTTAATTGGGGTGTTGGTCTCTTCTCCCAGAAAAAAGTGACAGGACAAGAGGAAAAGGCCTCAGGTTGCACCAGGGGAGGTTTGGATTGGTTAATTGGGAAAAATTAATCCCCAGAAGTGTTGTCCAGCCTTGGAACATTAACACAGGGCAGTGGTGGAGTTCCCACCCCGGGGGGATTTAAAAGCTTTGTGGATGTGGCACTTGGGGACATGGGTCAGTAGTGGCTTTGGCAGCGCTGAAGGAACAGTTGGACATGATGATCTCAGAGGGCTTTTCCAACCTTAGTGATTCCATGATTCAGTGATAGACACATTTGTGGCAACTGTGAGCCCCTGAGGGCTTGGATCTGATTGGAGGGATGGTGGGGACATGCCACATGGAGGACACAGGGTGCACAGCCACGCCTGTGTTTGCTGTGGGGCTTGGGGTGTGAGGCCCTATTGGTGTTTGCTGTGGGATGTCAGGAACGGGGCCACACTGGTGTTCACCAGGGAACGTTGGACATAAGGCCACATTGATAGTGGCCTTGGGCCAGTGGGTGTGAGGCCAAACTGGAATTCACCATGGGACACTGAGGATGAAACCACACTGACGTGGCGTTTGCTGTGTGAGGCCACACTGGTGTTGGCGGTGGGTGATCAGACATGAGGCCACACGGGCATTTTCATGGCATGCTGGACATGAGACCATGGTGGCAATGGCTGTGGGACATCAGGAGTGAGGACACAGTGGCATTGGCCATGGGACATTGGGCATGAGGCCACAGTGGTGCTGGAAATGGGACATTGAGGAAGAAACCACGCTGATGTTGGCCATAGGACACTGGATACAAGGCCACATTTGTTATGACTGTGGGACCTTGGATATGAGTGTTGGGTGTGAGGCCACACTGATCTTTGCTGTGAGACAGCTGGACACAAAACCACACTGGTGCTGGCTGTGGGGCGTTGAGGATGAAACCACGCTGGCCATAGTGCCACTCTGGTGCTGGCTGTGGGACACTGGACACACTGATGTTCGTCATGGGACACTGGGGATGAAACCATGCTGGCCGTAAGATCACACTGGTGCAGGCCATGGGACACTGGACACAAGGCCACACTGGTGTAGGCCATGGGACACTGGACACCAGGCCACAGTGGTGTAGGCCATGGGACACTGGACACAAGGCCACACTGGTGTAGGCCATGGGACACTGGACACCAGGCCACACTGGTGTAGGCCATGGGACACTGGACACAAGGCCACAGTGGTGTAGGCCATGGGACACTGGACACAAGGCCACACTGGTGTAGGCCATGGGACACTGGACACAAGGCCACACTGGTGTAGGCCATGGGACACTGGACACCAGGCCGCAGTGGTGTAGGCTATGGGACATTGGGGATGAAACCACGCAGGTGCTGGCTATGGGACATGGCCATGAGGCCATGCTGGCATTTGTGTGGGGCACTGGCCAGGCTGCCACGCTGGTGCTGTTTGCCAGCTGGCCACTGGAGGCTGCTGCTGTCTTTGCAGTCACCGGCAGCTGCCTGAGGTCCCGGAGCACCCACGGAGCTCTGCCCGGCCAGCACGGCTGGACAGGGGGCTGAGGCTCCTGGTGCTCCCCCAGGAGCCCGAGGCTGATCTGGGAAATATTCTCCTTCTTTCTGTCCTTTATAGCAAGGAGGGCAAGGAGCTGGGTTGGGGTCCTGGGCTCCTGGGAAGGAGGAGGCATTTCTGTGCCACGTTTTGAAGCAGGATGATCTTCCAAGCTCTCAGTGCCCAGGTGTGTTTTTAATAAGAAATACAGAGTTTTCAATTCTCCCCGTGCATTTTCATTGATTTAGAAGCTGTTTCAAAGGGAGCCAGCCCTGGTATTGTGGACAGCCCTGGCATAAAGCCCGAGCCCTGAGTGTGCTGATGCCTCATGACTGCCTGAGCAGGTTCACCTGGGACCCTGCCTCACACACACCCAGCTGCCCATGGGCTCAGGAACTCCATTTAAGCCCAGACCTGGGTGTTTGCTCCTGGCATAGGCCCTGCTGCAAGCATGCTTGTCTGCAACCTTGCCTTTCTCCTGGCTTGGGCTGGAATGTGTGTTGGGTTGAGCCTGTCTTTGCCCCATCTTTTGAGGGGACTCTTGGGGTGGGCCTTGGGCTGGTCCAGCCCCTCGTTGTGTCAGGAGTCCATTGCCAGCACTGGGTGGGCCCTGTGGGTGCTGAGGGGCTGTGCCAAGGTTGGTGAGGGCACTGCTTGTTCTGGGATCACCCTTGGCTCTCAGCTCATCCCACCTTGGACAGTAGTAGAGCTTCTTGCTGTGTGGTACAGGTGCATTGGAATGACCCTGCTGTGTGTGACTTGCTGGTTGTCAAACTAAGGGCTTCCCACTACTTTGAAATTTATGGGTGAAAAACATAATCCAGATGGGACATGCTCTGAATGCAACTAAATTTAAAGCTTGAGTGTGAAGCAAATTCTGAGTTGGACATCCAACCATAAAATCATGGAATGGTTTGGGTTGGAAGGGACCTTAAAAATCACCCTCTCCTGTTCCACCCCCAGGGACAGGGACGCCTTCCACTATCCCAGGTTGCTCCAAACCCCTCCAACCTGGCCTTGGACACTTCCAGGGATGGGGCAGCCACAGCTTCTGTAGACAACCTGTGCCAGGGCCTCACCTCCCTCACAGGGAGGAATTTCTTCCTAATATCCTATCCAAACATCTGTTACTTAGTTGAAAACATGGAGAGACCTGACTTTCTCCCATGGGCATGGTGCCACTTATGCTTTCATGATCCAGCTGCTTTTTGTGAATGCATTATGCAAAATGTGTTACTTTTGGTGAATCCCATGGGGAACAGAGACCATTTGAATTCCGTGGTGTTGTCTGGAGAAGGATGAAGGTGTTGTCTGGAGAAGGATGACTCCTGCTGTGCTATTTTTTAAGAGCTTGCAAGGATTTGGTGAGTGGAGAGCAGGCAAATAATAAAAAAATCACAGGATATGTTTCAGCCATAGAGGTAAAAATGTCTTAAAAAGATTCTGTAGCTTGTCAGGGTGCTGGGAATGTGCATTTACCTGCTTGGCTCTTGGGATAGTGGGAGGCACAGCTTCCCTGAAAGACGGCAGTACTACATCTAAGAAAAACTCTTCCATGCTTCTCCCTGCTATAGCTGGAGTTTTGGTGACTTCATTTGAGTCAATTCTCTGGGCTTTTTTTTGCCTGTTATAATTTGCTCAAGCCCTTGGACTACACAGGGAAACTCCTTAAGTTACACAGGTCTCATGATGAAATGTTTCCAGTGTATGGGTCTGCCATGCTCCAGCAATCACAGGTGATGTTCCTCACCTCCTCCAGGTGTCCTGACTGTCCTCTCAAGCTCTGCCTCATCTTGGTGTGATGTGCATCAGCTCTCTCATGCCCTCATCTGGGTGTGGGGATGGCTGTGAGCTCTGTGCTGGGATCAGGGGGGGCAGTGGGATATGGAGTCTCCCCCAAGCCCTCTATGAGGCACAACTGTGCATGATTGAGAGCTCAGGGCACAGGAGGGAGCCTTCATCAGCCCGAGGAGACTGGATTAGCTCCTGGAGATGCCTAGGGGGTCATCGCTCTCCTGCTGCTGTTTCATAAGCATGCTCCTGGTGCTAAATCCAGGGAAGTGTCATGATTGCAGGAGTGGAGCTCAGCTTGATCAGTTCCCAAGCGTGGCTGCTGAATTCCTGTGTTTTCCTAAACCTGTAAGGGCTGGAATTGCTCATGACATTCCTGAGTTTTAGACCTGCCCAACACCTGGGCAGCTGTGCATTAAAATCAGCTTCTGCCCCTGGAAGAAAGGAATATCAGGGTTATCTTTGGGATCTAATCCTCAGGATCACCTCCCTGGAGTATTGGCACCAGGGAAAGAGATTGAGTCAATTGCTGGGCAGAGATCCTACAGCTCTGCATGAGACTAATAGACACAGACCCAGAGAGACTGGAAACTCCCTCTAAGATAATTGAGTCCAACCATTGGCCCTGGGAAAGAAAACTGGGCTTGCTTGAGGTTCCAGGAAGCTTCAGTCCAGAGTCTTGGGCTTGCTTGAGCTTCCAGGAAGCTTCAGTCCAGAGTCTTGTCAACGTACCTTAGGAATGAACCTCCAAAATCCAGGCTTCTGAGTGCTGAAGGGTAGTAATAGAGAGCTGAAACACAGAGGCTGGATTTGGGAGAAAAGGAGATGTTTTCCTCATGAAGGCAGGTATTTGAAGGGAGAGGAGCGCCTTGGAAAGTAAATCCACAGGGCAAATGGGAGAACTGCTGATGAGGAAATGCAGGGTCTGAGGCTGTGCTCCTGGCACACAGGAGTGGCTGCACATTCCCTTTCCAGCTCCTCATCTCAACATGTGATGAGCGGAGGTCTCCAAGGCCATTGATTCCTGTTCCTCCTGCTCAATTGCAGATGGATCCCAGAGACCACCATGGCCTCTCTCATGTCCTCAGACTTGTGTCCAATACCTGTAGCAAATCTGTGATGCCCTGAGGTCTCTGTGCACTCATGGTGACTGCCTGAGATTCTGGCTTTGCTCCCAGAGCTGACCCTGACTTGGAGGTAACCAGGGAGGGATTTTATGAGTGAAAATAAAATAGGCTGGTGCAATCAGTTCTTAGAAAGACTAATTGTGACCCAGAGGTAGTGGAGGCTCATGTGGCAGCTCTACCAAGGCCATGAGACTCACCCCATTCCAGTACCTTCCTGCCAATAACACCATAACAGAACCACTCCCCATAAGAAAACCTGGCATTTGAGGCAGCTTCTCTTCTGGCACAGCAGAGATGTTTTTTATTCCACATGGGAAGAAATTTATATGCAAAATGACGGATACAATTGACTCCCTGCCTTTTGGCATGTAGGAGAAGAGCTAAAAGAGGTTGTGAGTGCAGAGGGAGGAAGATGTGGAGAGCTGTGGCCAAAATGAGACAGCACTGCAGGAGCAGGTTTATAACATCTTTGTATCCCAAAGGCAGGGGAATTTGGGATCACTGCTGATGCAAGGAGACTCTAAAAAGGGAGCAGATTGACAGTGGAGAGCAGGATGTGCTCCTTTGTGTGTATTTAAGCTGCTGGCTCTAATGGCCTGGATGGTCCTCCCAGGTCAGTGCTGGGTCTTCTGGATAAATTCTGGGGCTACCTTTGTGAGCTACTGTTCTGGTAAGCCAGGCCTGAGGGGATGGCCTCTACTACATCCCAACAGTATTCTGAGTGTCCCTCAAATCCCTTTTGTCTTGGAGCATAAAGGGGAAAATGCAATGCATTCCCTGGAAAAGCCTTGCTCTGCCAGCCCTGTCCCTGACCCCACTCTTTGTATGCAGAACTTGCTGCTGGGAGTCCTTAATGGTTGTGCTGCTTCATCTTCCCAGGGTTTGGATCTGGCATGAGGGGCATGAGCCGTTTCCCAAGAGCCTCAAGCATTTGGGCAACATTTCCATCCTCTGGCTGCCAAGGTTTTCCTGCTGCCTGGGGAAGCAGCAGGAGCACTCCAGAAACGACAGGGATGGGAATGCTGCTGTTTGGAAGCAGCAGCACCGAGGGAAGAAACTGTCCTTCCCTTCATCCACAGAGTCAGTCCTTGATTTTCATATGCTGGCGAAGGCAGGGAGCAGGCAGGGAAATCTCATTAAAGACCTTGCTGTTGGGAATGGCTGGATAGCTCATTAGAGTGGGCAAAATGACTCGTTTCCTCTCTGCAGGATTTTTTTTCCCAGGAACTCCGTGGAGGGAAGGAGTTCATTTAAAAACAAATATTCACAGCAGCGTGCCTGCAGGACACACTGCTCCAGCACGGGATTGAATCCTAGCACCCAGGGAAGAGCTCAGCACTTCTTTCCAAAAGGAAAACCTCATTTAGGAGCATTTTTTGGGTGCTGCTTGATCTGCCACATCTCAGATTGTGGGGATGGGTATTTGGTGCTGGAAAAAGTGGGAAGCAAGAGGAGGGAGAGGTGGAGTTGAGGGTGACTGTCCTTTAGCATGGGATTGAATCCCAGCACCCAGGGAATAGCTCAGCACTTCTTTCCAAAAGGAAAACCTAATTTAGGAGCATTTTTTGGGTGCTGCTTGATCTGCCGCATCTCAGATTGTGGGGATGGGTATTCCATGCTGGAAAAATGTGGGAAGCAAGAGGAGGGAGAGGTGGAGTTGGGGGTGGCTGTTCTTTCCCAGCATGGGATTGAATCCCAGCACCCAGGGAAGAGCTCAGCTCTCCTTTCTGAAAGGAAAACTTCATTTAGGAGCATTTTTTGGGTGCTGCTTGATCTGCCACATCTCAGATTGTGAGGATGGGTATTTGGTTCTGGAAAAAGTGGGAAGCAAGAGGAGGGAGAGGTGGAGTTGGGGGTGGCTGTTCTTTCCCAGCATGGGATTGAATCCCAGCACCCAGGGAAGAGCTCAGCGCTCCTTTCAAAAATTTTAAGTGCTGTTTGATCTGCCATGTCTCAGATTGTGGGGATGGGTATTCCATGCTGGAAAAAGTGGGAAGCAAGAGGAGGGAGAGGTGGTGTTGGGGGTGGCTGTCCTTTAGCGCAGGATTGAATCCCAGCACCCAGGGAAGAGCTCAGCGCTCCTTTCTGAAAGGAAAACTTCATTTAGGAGCATTTTTTGGGTGCTGCTTGATCTGCCACATCTCAGATTGCGAGGATGGGTATTTGGTGCTGGAAAAAGTGGGAAGCAAGAGGAGGGAGAGGTGGAGTTGGGGGTGGCTGTTCCTTCCCAGCACCCCACCCCACACACACTTGCGCACGCGGCCGCTGCCGTAGCGCCGTGCTCCTGCCAAGAGAAACTTGGGAAGGGGGGAGAGCCAGGCAGAGACAGCAAGCACACTTATCAAGTGGCTTGGACCGTAGCCGATTTGAAATATTACTAACCTTGCATTTTCAAATTTGATGCACAACAACCAAGATGCTAATACTTTCCTTAGTTTAGAAAAAAAAATCCTTTCACCCATCTCTTCTAGCCGAAGATTAGGAGAGAAGCTTTAAGAAGATTTAAAAAAAAAAAAAATCAACTTCTGAGCAGCGGAAAAAATGGTTTGTGATTCAGGGGCTCCGGGCAATTCATCATGGAAATTGGGTTTCTTAGCCGACATCATGTGAATCCTTTCGGCCCTGTCAACTTTTTAATACATTACATTGAGAATGTAAATCGTGTTGGTGAGGGGGAAAGAAGAGGGGAAAAAAAAAAAAAAGGGAGAAAAAAGAGAGCTGCTTCATTTTGGGTTTAGAGGGGAGGCAGCTTGAGGCCTGTAATTCATATTAACTAAATAATAATACTAAAAAAAAACCCCTCTCTAAATCTACAGATATGGATATACACCTAGGGAGGGAGGGGGGAGGCAAGTGAACGAGACAGTCCAAAATTGAAACCATTTTATCCTTTTGAAGGGTGAGTATTTGAGAGGGGTTTGTTATGGATTTATTTTTATTTTCTTTATTTTTTTTTATTTCTGTTTATTTTATCCCTTTCTCAGCTTGAGCTCATTCTTCCATCAAAGAGAAGAGCAAAATGAATGTTTTGGAGGTGGAGGAAGATGGAGGAAACAGAAAGGGGAAAAGCTGCAGTAATATCTGGGATCTTTTTGGAGTTTGGTGGATCTTTTTTGCTCACATCCAGGTGATTTGGATTAACTCTTTCATGGGTGGTGGAAGCTCATGCTAATTTTTTGACTTTTTAGAGAGTGTGAAAATAAAGCTCTGGAAGGGGAGTAGCAGATAGTGCTGTGAGATCCCTGAGACTGGGCTTCATGGAATTGCAAGCACGAACCTCTCGGTGCATTTACTCCCTGAAAATGTCCTTTGGGAGGTTCACTGTGAGCTAAATGGAGCACAAAGGCTCCACATAAACCCCTGGATAGGGCTTAGCTGCTGCATGGGCTCCCAGCTGGCTGGGAGGTGGGGAAGCTTCACCAGTCATGTTCTCGTTATAGCTGGTGGCTTCTCCTGTGCCTTGAAATGCTCCTGGCATTAGAAAAGGGGAGAGGCAGGGAAAACACAGAGTCTCCAGCCTTGCAGGGAAAATACCTTTATTTTTTCTCATTGGATGGTGCTACATGGAGATTGAGACTTAAATAATACCAGTCATAAAATAATTCAGGGTGCAAAGGACTTCCGTGGTGCTGTACATGGGTGTCCTGCTCAGAGCTGGGCTGACTCCTGCATCCCAAACCTCTGTGCTTAAGGCCAACTCAGGAAAAATCAGGAAAAGAGGTGGAAGGATGTGTCAGGAGGGATTATAACAAATAGGACAAAGAGCTGATTGGTTTCAATACAAATTATGAGCATTGAAGTAATTGTATGAGAACAGAGTTATGAAGAAGGCTCCTTCAGTACCCTCAGAGAGGGGGGAAATGGCTGGAAGTGGGAACTTTAGCCGGGGCACATCTAAAAAATTCAGGGAGTCAAGCTTGTTTGGGCTGCTAAAGACTTCTTGGAAAGCATCTGAGCAGTTGAAAATCCCTCTCAGAAAAGCCAGATGGACGATCACCCTCTGGAATGCTGCTGCCAGTTTTGGATGCCTGCCACAGGCAGAAGGTGCTGGGAAATGGAAAAGGCTGGAGCACGAGGGCCAAACTCCTGGCTGGGGGATCTGAGAGTGGCTTGGAGCTGATAACACAGTGTGCTTTTGCCACCAGTTTCTGATCTGCAAAGGGACACCCAAGTGGAGTGTGGCACACGTGGCACTGGGCTGGGGGTGTCATCCCTTGGGGTTGGGTAGATCCAGCACACAAAAAAATCTGTCCCCAAACTGCTGTGTGGGGAGGAGCTCCTTTAAAAGGGTCATTAGTGGCTATTTTGAGGAGGGTTAATCAGGTGAGTCCAAGTCTTCATCCCTCTACCTTTCTTTCCCAGCCATAACAGGAAGGACTGAGAACTTCCCACCTCTCCCATGGGACAGCTGGTTTATCACTGGTGCCTTCCTTGCTTGGCATCTGTGAAAGTCCTGAAAGAATGATGTAAGCTGAAGGTGTTCCCTTTACTTGTGATTTATTAACTGCAGCTGAACTATTTAAATAACATTGTAAAAACAAATACAAACCCTGAATGCTTCTGTTAGGGTTAACAATCCCCAGTTTTATTCCTCTTTTGGCTGATGGATTTGGGTGCTACTCCTCACTCCAGACTGACAGCAAACACTGATCCTGCCATTTTTCAAGAGACATTTGCAGGTGAATTTGTGGACACACACATGTGGACTGTGCAGTTATGCAAATCAAGGGGGTTGATACTAATAATGCACAAGGAAGAGGCTGGGTGTTATTTTTATGCATGGGAATATTTCTGTGTGTGACTTTGAATTCCACAGTCAAGCAGTTGATGTCATCGATGTATTATTCAGTCTGAGGCTGGGTACAGCATTTCCAGAGGGGTTTTTGGGCCTGGTGTCCTTCAGAAATAATTAATTTCCCTTTTTGCTCCTTCTAGGTCTGCACAGCTGCAGCTGGAAAACAGCCCTTCTCCTATCTTGTTTCCATTTAGACATTGCACCCATGGCCAGAACCTAATCGTGGATGTCTCCAACTCCTGCCAAGAGCCTGGTCTGCTCCAGCTTCAAAAGGTTCTGGAAGGGTGAAACCAACACTCTTTGGGAGTAGACTCCAAAATACTGGAGTTCATTCATATGATAATGTCCAAGGACTTTTGAACCCACTTCCCTGTGAGGGAGGTGAGGCCCTGGCACAGGTTGCCCACAGAAGATGTGGCTGCCCCATCCCTGGGAGTGTCCAAGGCCAGGGCTTGGAGCAAGCTGGGCTAGTGGAAGGTGTCCTTGCCCATGGCAAGGGGTGGCATGAGATGAGCTGTAAGGTCCCTTCCAATCCAGGCCATTCTAGCATGAAAATTCCGTTGGTGGGGTCAGCTCTGAGGGTCTGAAGAAAGGATTTCCCACCTTCCTGTGTGGGTCAGGAGGGACAAATCTCAGGCAGGGAGAGTCCCTTATCAGCTGATGAAAGCTCTGTGGGCAATTCCCTTCTCAATCCTGGACACATCCTCCCCTCATTCTGCACAACTTGGCTGCCTCTGTCCTCAACACCTGCAATCCTACAGTGATCTCCCTCAAGAGGAGCTTCCAGAGCCTTTGGAATGTGCATACTCTCACAGATGAATGTGCACATTCCCAAGTCCTTCTAGGAAAGCCTTAGGCAGGTTACTTTTTTCTTTTTTTTCCCCTCTGGTGCTTCAATCCACAATTGCCACTTGCTGGGGTGGTGGGAATGAGTTGTTGAGGCTGTCAGGGCTGTGCAGCACATAATGAAGTGCACACACGTACATCTATACATTCATACGTGGGCAGGCTTATGTTGTGATGCTGTAATACAGCTTAATTAGGACATCACTCAGGCATCTGGGACTATGCCTAAGCTGGAGATTTTTTTTTATTTTGGTTTTCTCATTTAGGTTTTAGTCAGGTTCCCAAGTGAAATAAACAAAAGGCTAATTGCTTTTGCATTTTAATTACCACTGCAATACCTGGGTTTATTGTATGAATTGTGTTTTATAGGTGGTGAAAGGACACCGCCAGCCAGTGACAGATTCTCAGCTGACAACAGCTCTGTTCAAACCAAAGGAATTCTTTGCAGTGGGATCCAAAGGACAGCACATTCATTTGCTAAACTCCTAATTTTTTTTTTTTGTGGAATGTAACTTCAAGACTTGGCTGACTTTTAAACATGATATAATTAAGCACGCCTGAAAATGCAGTTACAAAAAAAAAAAAAGAAAAAGACACAAAAGTAGAAGTACTTTATAATCCACAGTGTTAAGTCTCTTCAAAATTCCTTGGGTAGTTACACTGCTGCTTTAGTTGGGGTGACACAGCACAGTCCTAATACCTAATCCCGAGTGACTCTTCAGTTACCAGAGTTGTTTGGCTCCTATCTGGTTATCTTTAATACCTTGATCCATACATCTTCTGTCTGCTTTGCCAGAAGGGTTATTCCACTGATTTTCAAGACTACAAAATAGGCAAATTCTCATTCTACTTCTATTTATTAATCCTAAAAATATTTGACATCTTTTTTCAACCCAGCTGTATTTCCTTGTCCATGATGTCCTGATTGAACAATTGCAGAAGAAAAAAATATCGATCCTTGAACTGCTTCTAAATTTTATTTTGACAAGCTGGAAACTCCAGATTTCCATTTTCATTGGTGGTCAAAGGAAATAGCAGCAGTCAGATAATGTATTTCAAGTGTATTTATTCCAAATATGTCTATTTGGGAGTAATGTTGAGACTTACATAAATTTTTATATAACAAGCCTTGCACATCTCTAAACCCAAGGAAACTCACCTGAACAACTTTGAGATTTGTCCTTCAGAGTGAAAAGAAACAAGAGATAAAGAGTGAATTCATAGTTGAATGAGCCATCAGATCCTGAGAGCCCTTGGCAGAAGCTGAGTGTGGATTTGATGGAAATCCTGATTTTTTTTGAACCTATGGGCGGGAGGTTTGTGGAAGGACAAAGCATCTTCTGTGTTGAGACCTCTTTGGACGTGTCCCCACCGGTAAGTTAATTATAATTTTGGAAGGATTTAAAGTTCAACCGTGGGGAATTTGGTAAAAGGGCCATACAGATTTGAAGCATGGTGGTTGCTTTCAACAGAAGTCTAAAAGAATGTCTTGTAAACCAAATATTTGAAATAATGGGATGTAACAATTAGAATTAAACTGTGTTTCTTTGGAAGTCCTGTGCTGAGAGTATGATGAGTCATAGAATTACTGCTTTGGGTTGGAAGGGCTCTTAAGCCCATCCCATCCCACCCCTGCCACGGGCAGGGACAGCTTCCACTATCCCAGGTTGCACCAATCCCCATCCAGCCTGGTCTTGGACACTTCCAGGGATCCAGGGGCAGCCACAGCTTCTCTGGGCACCCTGTGCCAGGGCCTCACCACCCTAACAGCCAGGAATTCCTTCCCAATATCCCATCTAACCCTGTCCTCTGGCTGTGCGCAGCCATTGCCCCTTGTCCTGGCACTCCATCCCGTGGAAATACTCTCTCTCCATGTTTCTTTCTGGCTCCTTCAGGCCATAATTAGGTCGCCCCAAAGCTTCTCTCCTCCAGGCAGAACAATCCCAACTCTCCCAGCCTTTCACCTGGTTTTAGCTCAAGACTGGAGATGAGGGCACACTCAGGCCTGTTCAAAGAAGGGTTTGCTCACACCACTGTGCAGCTCCAGCTGGTGCCTTTCTCTTTCAGCCCAGGGTTTTAACTCTTTGAGAGAGGCTGTAGAAACCTCCTTCATCTTTGTTGCCTTGACTGTTTGTCCCAGAAAAGGGGACAAACCTTGGTTGTCCCAGTGTCCATTGTTAGGGCCCCATATCAAAAGGAATTTCCCCTAAAAACCATTCTGTAAAATTGTCCTGTAATTTAGAGAAAGAAAAAAATATTTGAATGGGAAGGCTGAGACCTCCTGGGTTACTGCTGTGGGCCTTTCTGGTTGGAGAGAAAAAAAATGGGTTTATAGAATTCATCTAGGTTGTATGAATTGGTAAAATTTATTGATTGATCCCAAATGACCCAAATCAAACAAGTACTTTTCAGTGCCATCAAATAGCAAGAAAGATTAGGAAGCAATGATGGGGTCCAGGAGGGTATGATTTAGATATATATTTCTGAAAGGAGGCAGTGAATTTGAAGGGATTTTTGAATTTTAAGGGATTTTTTATGTCCTTCCTTTTGGTGTCCCCAGACATGGAGGGTTTTGTGACACCTGGCAGAGTGATTTGGAGCAAATAAGGGACACTTTCTCCACGAATGGAGCTGGGATGAACCTTGTTGGGAGGCAGGACTCAGACATGGTGTACACATGCTATGAGGGGACATAAGTGTATCAAAAGCTGTGGGTTCAGCAAACACCTGCAAATGACATGGAGTCAGGAGACCAAAAGAAAGCTCTAGAGGGTAATTTGCCTGTGGTATCTCAATGTCAACATCTGCACCAGGTGCTTGAGGCATCTTTGCTCTGAGGGACACAGCACTTCCCACTGAACTCCTAGAACAGAGAGCTCCTATCAGGAGCACTTGGTGGGGCTGAAGTATGATAAATTCCCAAGGAAAATAAGATGTTGACAGTGACAGCAGTTAACTGCTGGAGCAGCCTCTCCTGAATCCCTCAGGACTGTTTGCCTCTTTATTCACAACAAAAGGCCTCTCTGAAAGGTTCCCTCCCGTTGAGCCACTGCCATGGAACTGGCTCCAACTCTCTAAGGAAGTGGAAATCCTTCTACTGCTATACTTGGGAGTTGAAACTCTGTGATCCTCACGGCCAGCACAACCCTCCAGGCTCACTCCAGGTAATGCATTCAGGCACAAACCCACGCTCCTCTTCACAAATGCCTTTGGCACAGCTGCTTCCCTGGAACCAGGAAGGAAAATCTCATGAAGCCACTGTGATCGAATGAAAAAGGATTTCCCAGATCCTAGACCCACCAGAATTCCTGGGTACAAGATGTCCCCGCTACATTTTAAAATAGGAATGACACAAGGGGCTGTAATGCCTGACTGTTCCTGAGAGTGTGAGCACCCTGGGTTGCTTATTGGGATTGGAAACTTGTCTCCAATCAGGAGAAGATACATCCAGCTATGGGAAGTCGTACTCTTCCAACACCACTTTTACACTCACTGTGCCTCAGCCTGGCTTTGAGACAAGTGTTTTTTAAGTTCCTTTTCTAAAATTGGAGGGGTTTTCCTGCCTTTGGGATGAGTTCTGATGAAGATAATAGAAGCAGATTTCACTTTCTGACCTTAATCCTTCTGTCTCTTCCTGGCAGCTGGAGCAGGTTGTGCCCAGGAGCTGGCAGGAGGAACCCTTGGCTGTGACAAAACAGGCACAAGGTGTGAAAGGTGCCAAGAATGAGGCATCTATGTATGATAACAACTTGTTAGTACTTTCTTTACAATTATTTCATCCCCCTTTTCCCCTCACTCATCTCCTCTTTTACATTTATTTTGCTTTTTCTCTTTCTGCTTCTCTCTCCCAGTCTTGTTCTCCCTTCCCTCTATTCTGTCTTGCATGTATCAGCCTTTCCTGCCACAAATCAACCCTATTAGAAGCTCCAAAGGGATCCTTTCCAATGGCCTCCCTTTGTGAACTCTGCCTTTTTTTTCTTTTTAATCTGCAGTGTTCCACATTACATTGCCATTGATTTAATAGACCACCATGAATTTTACTGCCTGTCAAACAACAGCACAATTATTTTGAATTCTATTGTGGCAGAGCTTGACACCCAGCTCTGGATCACCTTACACTTTTCACCCTTGCTAGAGTGCACTTGAAAATCCAGGATAATGTTCTGTGTGATTCCAGGATGGTATTTTGTGGCATTGTTTTAATTCAGCATTTTAGGGATTGAATGATTAGGCAGCTTATGGATAAGGATAGTCCCACTTATCTGATCTGGAAATGACACATGGAATGTGGAAGTCATTACAGGGTGTTAAAAACCCAAACCAGTTCTGTTCTTCCCTCTCACTGTTCCCAGCCCTGAATAAGTGAGATGGGAAGAAGACCTGTCGGTTCATTGGGCATGGGCTGAGCCCAAAAGCTTCTCAAGCAGGATGCTGAGTCCTCTCTTGCTGGCCATTAATGGGTTGCTCTGTGTGGAAAGAGGCTGGATCCATGTGCCTGGAGGCACATTCCCTATGGAGAGGCAAAAACTCTCTTTGAGTACTTTGAGAGCTGATGTTGGCACTCACTAGTGTGCAGCAGATTTCTGACATGGAACGAGTGGATTACAGCTGTATCCAAATAAAGAAAAGATTGGTTCATTCAGGATGAATCAACTCTTTGTATCCCTGTTTAAAGAGCTCTTTATATCATCTTGCATGCCCAGGATAAATGGTTTTCCTGATGACAGGGATAACACGTTGGGTCTGTGTTGTCCCAGGGGTTGCACACGCAGAAAAGCTCCAACTCTGACACCGAATATGCTAAGGAATGATATCCTGTGAATATATTAAGGAATAGAAACAGGTTTGTTGGTGAGAATTTGGACTCAGAAGATTAAATGGCTTACCAAGGGCAAGAGTGAGTCTGAGTTGTGCCTGGGACCTGTTTTCAGCGTCCTAAAGTTTTATTCCAAGATGTTTTCCCATCCCTGCTGAACATGGTCCTTCCCCCAAAGAAATGTCTTCCTCAGGGTCTGAGGCAGATGGATTGGGATTGTGAGCGATCACAGAAAGCTGTTTTGATAATCCAGATTGATTATGGGGCTTTTCCTTTTACAGAACTTCCCTGTTCCCAGGAGATCTGGTTGTGTTAAGGGTGTAATGGCAGTGTGTGGGGATGCTCATCCTTGCCCAGTCCTGAGCTAGGGCTTTGGGGGAGGTTTGCTCCACCTGTTCTCTTCAGTGGAGAAGGTTTATTGTCTCCTCTCAGGAAGCTGGTGGATGATACACACATCTCGCTGGTCTCCATCACACACAAGGCTCAAATTTGTTCTGTTACGGACAAAATTTGTCCTGTTTTTAGTTCAGGGTGGGAAATTCATGGCCTGAATAAATCTCCCAGGGAACTCGTGCAAGATGTGGTGGCTCTGCAGTGCATATGCTGGGAACCTGGCAGAGCAGGCAGGTCTCTGTGCTTTATGGCCTGTGCAGAAGTAGGATTGAGCCCAGGTCCCAAAAATTTAAAGTTTAAAAGGGCCAGTGCCCTCCTTCCCCAGCGTTGTGACAAATATGCCTTGTGATCCATTGTGGAGATCCCAGTCAGCCAGAATAATTAGGTGGCAACTCAATTTATTGCCTGCAGCCCTCTAAAGCTCAGGAAGTGCTCTTTCAGCCCTCAGCTAGTATTTAATCAACAGATCATAACTTTCATTAAGCCTAAATGCAATGCACCTGAGATACTAAATTTAAAGTTCTCCTGAAAACCAGGGGTGCTTTTTGTTTGATTTACATATCACAGCATCATGCAAAATGGGACCAGGGTGACAAGGAGCCTGCATTACAGGATCAGGAGGCTCCAGAGAGTCTTGTCCTGCTCTGACACCTCTCATACATCACCAGGTACCAAGAAGGTGGGAGAGGGGTTGGAAAATTTTTGAGGCTCTTGATTACAGATGAAGAAATGGAGTTGCAGTGACAGCAGCTTCGCCTGAGCATCAAAGGGCACCTCTGGATCCTTGCAGAGGTGTCTCCTGCAGGCCCACAGGCAGGGAAAAATGCTCACACCGTCCCAGGAATGAAAAGAAATGCTGTGTCCGTATGCTGAGCTCTCCTGGGCATCCCATGGCACCTCCCTGGGAACAGTGTCCAGGGCCATCTGGAGTCCCCATCCCTGGAGGGACTGAAAAGCCATGTGGATGTGGCACCTGGGGACATGGGCCAGTGGGGCCTTGGCTGTGCTGGGGGAATGGCTGGGCTCTGATCCTGGAGGTCTTTTCCAACCCAAAGAATTCTATGGTTTGGACACCTCCTTTGCCCTCCCACATCCTGTTCCAGTGCTCCTCAAAGAGGACTCCTTCAGTCCCCTGCAGCTGCACATGGGCAGAGAAGCTCTGCTGAGCTGCCTTTGCCAACTTCTGAGCTGGGCAATCCCAGAGGAACCCAGCTCCAAATGCCCAGGACAGGTGGTTGCAGTTTGGCTTGGCTAATTTGTGCCCAAATTGTGCCAGTTCCTGCATTGTCCAAAAAAAACCTCTGTAACTGGTGACACCAACTTCCCTGGGCTGAACAATGGGACACCCATGTCCAGCTGGGATGGATGAGGAGGGTGAGGGAGACACAATCACACCCTGCTTCCTGACTCTACAAGATTCCCAGGAGGTTTGCCAGGAACTGTGAAACTTTGGCAAGTGTTGGAGATTGGCTTAAAACGCTGAAGACAATATTTAAACCCCATGGAAATTCTAAAACAAGGATGTCATTAAAGTGGAATTAAGGACAAAGGAGTTGCTAATATCTACAAGAAAAGGGAGAATTAAGAATTTTGGGGTTTAAAATAGTATTAGAATATTAGCTAAAACCTAGAAATAAGGTTTATCTGTAAAACATTGTCTCTAAGAAGGTTTCTATTCATGGAAGAGATAACTTGATTTCAGACATCTCATAACACGTTCCCTTGTGCCAGGGCCATCCTGGAGCTGGGAGAGCAGGGTGCTGTGTGTTAGTCTAAATTATAAGAGCCACTCAAATGGCAAGGGACAGGATTAAATCCCAGCATAAATACCTTTTGGAAAGAATATGAATCCTTGTGCCTCAAGAGAAAAGCCAAATTCAAGTGAGAATAGGAAACTTTTGAAAGAAAAAGCTCCATTTTGAATAAGGAAATTTTAACCATGGTAAAACTTTTTTATTGTCTGGCTGGTTTCTAACCAGGGAAGGCGTAGAGGAGCTATTTTGTAATCCTGAAAAATAAAGATTTTCCAAACATAGTATTTCCTATTCACTATGTTCTGAATGTGGGTTAGTTGTGAATGTTTTTACAGTTATGTTACAGTTAATGTTTTACAGTCAAAGACTTTGCCTTTGTTTGTTTGTTGGGGTTTTTTTTTGTTTTTTAAACACTGATGTAGTGGTAAAATGAGAAACTTGAGCAGGATAGAGTTGTATCCTAGGTTTGCCTGGAGGCTGATGGCCTCACATACAGGTCTGGCCCTTGGCCACAATTTAATTGTTAAGACACAAAAGCTGTGGGTCCTGGGACGTTGCCATGGCCAGCGGGTCAAGAGAAGGGACATTTCTTCAACAGTGTGAGGCAGTTTGGGGACCCCAGTACAAAAGATGCTGTCAAACTGGAGACCAATAAAATGGTTGTGGGGTTAGAGCCCAGAACAAATGGAAGGTATTGGGACAGGGGTCTGGGAGAATTTAATTCTTTGGAGATATTCATTGTTTGGCATTTTCTTCTTTGAAAAGAAGAATGGGTTGGAAGGCACCTTACAGCTCATCTTGTTCCACCCCCCTGCCATGGACACCTTTCACTATCCCAGGTTGCTCCAAGCCCTGTCCAACCTGGCCTTGGACACTTCCAGAGATCCAGGGACAGCCACAACTTTTCTGGATAGCTGTGCCAGGGCCTCAGCACCCTCACAGGGAAGAATTTCTCCCCAATATCTAATCTACAACTGCCTCGTTCAGGTTCCTCCGGAGGTGGCTGGTGGAGACCCACTCGGACCAGGGCCATCAGAATTAGCAGAGTTGGCTTGGTGCTCCATGAATCCAGAGACACCTGGCAGCTGGAAAAGTGGTAAAGAGCCAGACAGGGACAGGTTCAGCTCTCAGCCAGAGCCTTCCAGGGGGAGAATGGTTGTCATGTGCACAAAGCAGCAGAGTTTGGATGGAGCTGTTGGAATTTGTGTACGCACAGAAAATTTTTTGAAGCTGCCTGGCTCCACTGGAAAGCTGTGGACCACAGAGAGACTTCATTGTTTACCTTCTCTGAATCCATTGCAGACTTCATGAAAATTCAAGAGATTTTCTTGCTAGTTGTCCATGGGGAATTAGGCATCACCTTATATATAAAGATAAGATGTTTTTCCTCTGCCTGGGGCAGGTTAGAGATGGAAGGGAGCCAAAGCATCCTCCTTGAGGCTTGTCTAAAATACCCAATGGAGCAGCTCCCTGTGCCTCAGGCAGAAGGTCTGGAGGCAAACAGGCAGTGCAAGGTCATTTCTGCATCCCATGGCTGTCTCCTAGTCAGTTGGAAGTTGAATATCACTGGCAAATGCTCTTGTCGTTAAATATATTCTTTAGCACACAGATGATCACTAAACTAAGCTATAATTATTGGTGGAGCTGGCAGAGCTGCCTGCAATTCAGGTTGCCAAACATTTCCCATTAAAAGATTCTCTTTTCCAATGCTAAATCCTTGCCAACATGGAACAGTTCAGGCTGAAATTTTCAGTTGCAGGCCGTTGGCTCGGGCTGGGCTTTGTGTACATGAATATGTGTGTGTGTGAGGAAACAGGAGGGAAATAGAGTTTAACCAGATCCAGGAGTGTGATATGGGGAAAAGGCATTGTTTTACAGTTATTTAAAGGAAAAAAATCCATCACTCACATTGTTGAGATGTTCTGTCACTTTCATGCTTTATTTTTATTTTCACAGGGGCTTGAAATTTGGCTTTGGGACTGATCTGGGACTTTTAACTCCTTCAAACTCCCTGGTTTTGGCCAAGTCAGATGCCTCTGCAGATGTGCTGAGAAGAGAAGGTTTGCCCTGAAGTTTGTCTGCAGTTTGTGCATCCCAGGGCTTCAGGAAGGAAGGAGAATTCTTCCTCCCCAGGGCAGGCTGGCATCCTGGTGTGTGGTTTGGCCCTGGAATAATGAGAATGCAGCGTGGATTTCCTACAGCCAAAGCATTTCTCACAGGATAGGGAGGCAAACACACTGATTGTGTGGGATAAGGGATTTCTGAGCAGAAGCGGGAGGGGAATGCAGAATGGGTCATCCAAGGAGATGAATGGGGAAAGGGTGACTGTCTATACATTGAGGTGGGCAAATCCTTGGAAGGTCTTACAGCTTCCAGTCTGCTCATCCCAGCTGGTTGCAGGAGCACTCCATAGCCCTTTGTGCCCACATCTCCTTCCCTGGGATCAGAGGTGGGTTGAGATGAGAGTCCTGAGAGTGGGAATTTTAAGGAACCATCATTACAAGCATCATTTTTACCCTGTCTCCAAGGCTG